>CM037033.1:4908861-7586363 GCA_020882235.1 Schizaphis graminum
TGCCTAAAGCTGAGCAGAAAAAAACAGGTAAGTAAAACAAAAATTATTCAAGTATTTTTTCCTTACTAATATAAGTACGATAGGTATATTTAAGTACTTAAATAAGTTAAACATTAGTTCTACAACTAATTTAACTGAGTAAAAAACAATACGACATAAAACCTATGAACCCTAGGGGCCGACAAACATTCAATACAGATCATCAAGAGCTACCTCGAGAATAGAAAAGCGCATCTGACCATAGCTAACTCCACGGCAAGTCATGTTCTTAGCAAAGGGTGCCCGCAGGGCTCTCAGCTGAGACAAATTCTGTGGAATGTTTCTATGGATCAAGCACTCATGATCTACATATATGGAAAGGCCAAGCTAGTAGCCTATGCGGATGACCTGGTCGTCGCGGTCGTGGCTACGAGACCTGCATTAGCTAAAGAAAGAGCATCAATCATCCTAGATAGAATAATACAATGGGCGGATAGCAGAGATTTGAACTTCTCGAGCCAAAAAACTCAAGTATTAACCTTGAAAGGTGGATTGAAGCCGGGTTATAGTATAAACTTCGGAAATGAAATAGTGATATCCAGAAGCCCAGTAAAATACCTTGGAGTCCTTATGGACTACAAGAGGAATTTCTGGGATCACCTTCTGGAAACATCCAAAAAATCGGATGGAATATACAGTAGAATGCGAGCCGCGACCTCGGCTAATTGGGGAATCCAGCAATCTACGTCCAAGATTATCTACAGAGCGGTGTTTCTACCCAGGATGGGTTATTCAGCGCCGGTATGGGAAAAATCACTGACGACAGTAAAAGCAATCAAGCTCCAAGGTAGCAAGCAGAGACCTGCATTGCTATCGGTAACGGGTGCGTATAAAACCACCTCTATTGATGCTTTGCAGGTCACTGCGGGATGTCTGCCTTTAGATCTGGAGCTAAGACTGATAGCGGCAAAGGAGAAATTACGACTGGAAAAGGTGGACGGTGAACACATAAAACACCTAGAGGAAGAAGAATTACGGATATGGCAGAACAGATGGGTGAATAGTACCAAGGGAAGATGGACATTTGAGTGGTTCCCGTGTGTAAAGGAGAGGTCTCAACTTCCACTTGAGCTGGATCATTTTGTGACCCAGTCCATAACAGGCCATGGAGATTTCAACGAGAAGCTTCATGGCTTCAAATTGAAGGACTCTCCTTTATGTGGATGCGGGCTCCTAGAATCGGCGAAACATATAATTTTCGACTGCCCTAGGGCAATCACATTTAGGGAACCACTCAGAGAGAAACTACTAACAGAGGGCGAGAACTGGCCATGCCAGATTACCGCTTTTATAAAATCAAGACTTCGATACGAAACGTTTAGACAATTTGCAAAGAACTGCTTGACTAACAGGACGGATAGATAATAGCAAAAAACGACATAGGACTTATTACGGTTCTGGTATTACCTAGGGAAACCGAAAATACCCGAGGTAATAGGCACCCTGTGGGGCGGGAAGGACCCCTGGTCACGAACCAAATATCCTTCCATATGGCCCACCACTGGCCGGCTGTTAGGAGCTAGAATAGTTGTAGAGACCAATAAACTCGGGTTGGCTCATCTAACGCCATCCATAACACAAGTTAGTACCACGGGGGAGGGGAGCCCCATCGGATACCGGAGAAGCCTGCTTTTCCGGAGAAGATGCCCCTCCATGGTTGAGGAGCCTATCTCGGCTGAAACGTGGTGGCTGTGGCATAAGTAATCGTTAGGTAGCAAAAACCATTAACCCAACGGGAATAAAGCACCGAATAGCTTATTTCGAATTGGGTACGGTCAAAGGCCGGTGCTCATGTTCCATATTTCCGAAGACGTGCATGGAGTTAACCTCCATATAAACAAACGTATCCCTTGAATAGTCTAGGGCTAAAGTAAGGTATACGTTTGAGGCGAAAGCCACATCCAAAACCTGGACTACTTCTGTCCCTTTCTAGGCGGGGTCGACGACAGCCCACCTTGATGTGGTGACCCCGCTCGGCCGACCCTTCGTGTCCGGTCGCTAAGAGGCTAGTCACACTAACCATCGTCCGGGATAGGCCGATCCCGGACCGCACTAACACACTGGCACATAACGCAACCGACGAATTTGCCCACCGTCGGCCAAAGTGTGAAGGCTACCTGGGGCAGCACCCCATTAACCAAACTAATATGAACACACCAGAACTAAATAAAAGTAGACACGGTGCCTCCTACTGGGAGGATCAAATTCCGTGTGTGGCTTGCGGGAGTGATGCACGTCCCGTCGGTCAACATCAGAATGCATCAAACGGAAAATGTGCAAACGAAAATGGAACTGGCTATGTTGGAGTAAATAAAAGCCATTTAGTACCTTTGAGAGGGGTGGTGGAGACACCGACGACACCGACCCCCAGACTAGTGGAAACACTATAAACGATAACTGTGGTGATATGGAAACTGACGCAGCGGACGTGCAGAAAAAGAGAGGACCGTCGAGCTCAGGTCTAACTTCCACGGCCAAGAAAAAGACGATTAAATTTGACTAGACTTCCTAGTGAAGACCTTTCACCAGGACATTGGATGGGTCGAACACACGATCTCGGTAGAAAGAGAAAAGAGAAAGATAACAGTGGCCGCGGCAGACGGCATATCGGAACGGCTCCTCAGTATGAGAAATTTTATAAGCGACCTGTCACTGGAGAACAGTCGACTTCTGGGTGTAACTCAATTCTTGGCCCAAGAGATGAGCGGCATACTGGAGAATTTCTCCAAGACCATAACAGGCAAATGTGCAGAGATAGAAAAGCTCAAACTCGAGAAAAGCGAGCTGAGGCGTGAGTTCGAGGGAAAGTCCCCAAAGACACAAGGCCCGGTACCAACGATATCGTACGCTAAGGTCGTCAGCCATCCAGGGGAAAATCCGCCGCAGAAGCCGAAGGCGACAGAGCAGTCAACGGCGACGCAGGTAAAACCAGCGAACATGGCCGCAACGACAAAATCGGTAAAGCACAAAACGCTGAACAAGTGTAGGGAAGCTAAAACCAGCACGCGCTTCGTTATCGAAGTCCCAGCGGACAGGACGGTTGCTAAGGTAAAGGCAGACCTGTGGCATACCGTGACAAGTAAACTGCCAACACCGAAGGCTAAGACAATCGTCCAGGGCAAAACACTTATCATCCTGCCGGATGACAACAGTACGTTCGAGGTGATAAGCAGATTACCAAAAATAAGGACCGTGGGGCCTCGGATGCCCAGAATCATAATATAAGACGTGGACAATGAGATTGCCGGAGTGCCAAGCGGCATCATGGAGCAAAATACCGAGCTCGAACTAACTCAGGACGATGTGGACGAAATGGTGGTAAAACACAGGCTCGGCCCTAGAGACGCTGGCACGGCCCACTGGGTAATAGAGACCCCACCAGACGTTCTCAAGAAGATTGAAAACAAGTCGGTGTTCTTAGGTCTAATAACATGCAAGGTGAAACTACACCATAACATAGTTCAGTGTCACAAGTGCCAAAAACATGGACACACGGCCCTAAGATGTAGCCAGGGACAATCTACATGTAAATTCTGTGCGGGCCAACATGAAAGCCGGGAGTGTGGCGATAAGACCAAACTAAGATGTGCTAATTGAAAACAGGCACATCAGGCCTCTAAACAAAAGGCATTGCAAAACAAAAGAGCAGGCAGTACGGAACCTTTGAGGCGAACAGACTTCGGTTCCCAATGACAGCAATCATTAGGGTAGTCCAGCATAACCTGAATAAGCTCAAAATCGCCAGTCACTAACTCGCTGACATATGTAAGACAAATAACGTAGACGTGGTGCTCCTACAAGAACCAGTAATGCCTAATGAGAAAGTGGTTGGTTCGAAGTGTACCGTCAGCTGCATACTGGCAAAACAGCTGAAGCGGCCATTATAAATATGAACGATGAGTTATCCACACTTAGCCTGGTGCAATTCAAAACCAACAACACAGTGGCTGCCAAGATAAGCTCCAGAACTGGATCAGTGACCATAGTGTCTTCTTACTTTAGGTACTCTGTAGCAACGAACACATTCCTGGAACAGATAAGACCGATCCTCGACGTAGAGCCCAGCACCGTGATCGGAGCCGACGTCAATGGTCACTCGAGACTATGGCACTGCCAGGACACAAACGATCGTGGCCGCTCGGTTGAGAAGCTAATCGACGACTACGTGCTCTACATTGTCAACAGGACTGGGACAATATACACTTACCAACGGCCAGGTATGGGCACATCAAACATAGATGTCACCCTTACAACAGAAAGAATCCGCACAAATGTGTTGAACTGGTCAATAATGCATACTACTTAACCTAAAGAAAATAATATGTTACTAAAATAATAAGGTTACTTTATTTGTAAGCTACATTTTTAGTTTCGTTAGCATTGTTCCGATGTAATGGAAATATTATTTTATAAACAATATTCCCATAATATTATGATTTTTCTTGTTTTGAATACTTCGAAAATGTATCTAATTCTAATCTATTTTAATGAATTGAATATATTTTTTGTATTTTACAGTTAATGGTAAAATGTTTTCAAATAAATTGATTGTTTATTATTATTTATGGATTTATGTTAAATTGTATATAACGCACAAAAAAAAAAAATATCATATTCATTATTAAGAGAACAACTACATCCGCTTATTTTACATAATATCTAAACGTAGATGCATTAGTACATTTTAGCTCAGCATAACCAATATTTTTGTTGTTAGCGAAAACCCTCTTAATTAGGTATATAAATGTACAAAACACTATGAATTCAGAATTATGATATTATTACATTGAAATTTGAAATAATTCATTCTATGTAATTATTATTTGAATTGTATTTATAATATTGTCGTTAAGAAGACGTGCATTTTTTGTCTTCATTTTACACACGAACAAAATGTCAAATTTTCATTCCCTGTGCTAAGTGTCAGCAATTTTTCAATACATTAATTTAAAAATGTTCATATATAAAAACTAAAAAAACTTATTAAAATGTATACCGTTTACATTCATAAATTTTAATTATTTTACATTGTCTTTGTCGACATACAAGAAAAGTCACACGTTCTACGCTTTATTGTCACAGACACGTATGGCGTTTCTGTGTGACCTCGTAATATAAATCGTCCCCTTGATCACCGTTAAAAGATTTTATTGATGTTTACCGTTATCCGCGTGCGGCAACTCGACTGTTACTGATTTATTATTTAAAACTCTTTTGGAAATAAATTGTTACATGTTATATTATATGATATGAGCGCATATCATTACAACATATTTACAGTACTTTTAATTAGTTAATTCTTGTTTTATTTAATTTATGTACATTCCTATTCATCCTAGCTTGCATCATGCAGTGTCTCATAACTGATTATCTCGAGGCTGGTTACTTACACCGATATAAAATAAAAAGTTTTAGTGAATTTTTAACTAGGTTGGATTAGGTTAATGCCAATATCAGTCCTTCCTACGGTAGTCGATACCACGACAAAAAGGTATAAAATAGTTTGCGATTTTTTGCTATTTTATGACCCAGCGAATAATTTTTTATCGATATTTATAAAAATCAAAACTCAAAAATTTGGCGTTTTTTAAAATTATACCATATAGAATACGATAATATATAAAATTGGTGAAAATTCCAAGTTTCTGTGGTTATTCATTATTCTATTATTATAATACAATGAAGAAATCAATTTGGTAAATATCATTAATAACTAAGCATAAAAAATTCACGTTTTTCTTTAATTTTATTTGTTAATTTTTTCAAGTTATAATAGAAAGTACTGGATATTTTTAATTTCGACCTGTTTAAAGAAAATATTAGATCCAGTTTACTATCATAAACCACCCTTAAATATTCAAAAAATTGAAGCATTTTACCGACCACTTATCGTGTACCTACTTATACGCTCACACAAAAAAAAACACAGACTATCGCAAAATCAATATATCATACTAACATATAAGTAGTGTGATCAATTGAAACACATACTTAGTTGTTTAGTATATGTACCTACTAGTTTTTATCACTATCCAGTATGCAACATAATATTTTAAAATAACTTATATAAATCGGTTGGGGTATTGGGTAAATAATACTATTATAAACTATAGTATACCAAAATGAATTCATTAGCAAATTAATTAATAAAAAAGTTATTTGTACGTATAAATATTATCGTATTTTATAAACCAGAATTAAACTAATACATAAGGAATATCATTTTTTAGCGTCTATCGCTAGCGTCGAATAGCATAGAACCACGTACACACCGTGCTGATGTATAATGAACTGTAAACAATCACATTTATCACAAAAAACAAAACGTTTTCACCACATTTCCGTGTGTGTTTACGGTTTTTCTATGTTTACATGATATTGTATTTTGTTCGGAATTATAATATTTAATTTATATCTTTAAAATGTTGGCTATAAAATTTAAAAAATTTAGAATTTTTTTTTATATAAAATAGCCTGAGAACTTTCATGATTTCAACAAATTTTAAATTTCAGTATTTTAAGTATTTAAAGTTTAGATGCGCGGAGTGGAGTGGTACGGGATTACCCCGCAAAATATTTGTTTACTGCTCCGCTTGTCTAAACTTTAAATAAGTGTAACTCATAAGCTACTCGCCCTTAATTCGATTTTTATGTAACAACATATTCAGAAAATTATTCTGCTGTGGAATATGAAAATAAAACTCTATGTTGTCAATCAAAAAAGTAAAAAAAATTTAAAAAATTTAAGGATAAAAAATATTTAAAAATATAATTTTTTAATAAAAACTTTGTTTTTTTAACAACTAGAAACTATGTAAAAAATGTTTTCAAAAACATAATACTTTTTTAAATAATGCATGAGTGTTTTATGATAAAAGAATAATTTTTCACAGTTAAAAAAATAGTTATTTTTTGCTAGAATTTCATTTAGAGTTGTAGATTACCGAAACTAGAGAACGGTTTTTGTTATTTGGGGTTTTGTTGGATTCACTTAGTCTAGGAGAAATGCTATGAAGATTTTCAGAACTTTAAACCTAAAACCACACAACTTTGAAAAGTTATATTTCACTAAAAAAATTAACGAAAAATAATAATTTGAACGTTGAAATTCATAAAAAATCCACATTAATTTAGTAAATTTTAAATGTAGGTTGTCATTTAAAAATTAAAAGTTGATATTAGTTTCACTATTAAATAAAAGGTAGAAAAAATAAAAAACTCATACAGTTTGAAAAAAGCGTGATAGAAAATATTTAAATACTTGAAAAAACTAAATACTTGACGAAATAATTAGTATATAATGATAAAATAATCACTCTGTATACGGTTTAGGAACATTAAAAGATTTTGACAACAAGTGTATATACGGTACACATTTAAAGAAAACAACAAATATTTACTTCTGTACATTAAAGTAATTTACTCGGTTGTTCTGTGTACACAATTCCATCCTATAAAAATCGTTGCTAAACAAAATTTTGTACTGTTCTTACTGTATCTTATTCCATTCAGTTAATGCTATTCACATACATTTTACCTACCTACCTACTCACAAACATGGTGAAAAATATTAATATTTTAAATTTTTTTTTAATATTTTATTTAATTGTTGGTACCGTGAATGCTGATTGTGAGTATATTTTCATCTTAGTAAGCATGATAAATCACACAATAATATTTATTTTTAATCATATAAAATAACTGATGTTTCATTCCATGTTGTTAATATCCGATCACAAGAATTCAATTAATAATCAAATAATCAAACATTAATGATATTTTCGTATTAATTATTAAAATGATATACCACATAAATATGTGAAATTGTTGTTTCACAAACATAGACACAATAGCTAATTTTAATTCTTATTTATAGTATTAAAGCTAAAAATATTGTAGTTTTGTAAATTTATATTGACATCGGTGACTATGGATATTAATAATTTTTTTGAGTTATACGAACTATAATAGGTAAAATATGCATGAAGAAATTTATTTAAAATAATAATGGAACTGATTGACATTATAAAATTTAATAAAACTAAAAATAGTCTTAAATGTTAATTGTTCTGTGACGTCCAACGCAAATCACACTCCCACACATACATTCGTTATACATAGAAGGCCTATACAGGTACATTGCGAGCGCGACGTGCGATAAGGCGACTTATCACATGGACCTTGAGTCTCCGCCGATGTTATTATTAATGTTGGTAAATTTATTTAAATATTTGTGTTTGCTCAAAGAAAAAATATTTAAGGTGCGCAATCGTGTTGTTTTTCTCAAATATTAAAAGGTAAAAAGTCCGCAATCGTGTTATGTTTTTTTCAGGTAAAAAGGTAAAAAGTCCGCAATCGTGTTGCACCGTAATGACCGCTGCGCCTGGGAAAACATCGCACCCACGCACCACTCCTAATACACATGGTTTAGGTGTAAAGGTCTCCCTGCACAGACAATCACAAATGTACTACCTAATCAGGTCAATAAAAGTATCGGCCACGTAATACCATTATTATTATTATTATTATTATAATAATTAATCATCCGCAAGTATGTGACCCCCTCTGTCGCCTGTCGTGTATTCGTGCCAACCACATACCATGGTATGGGCCGACAACGCAAAGGCACGGCACTCCATTTTCTGCCGTCTTAGCAAGATACTGTGAGTAGAAGCCGTTTTTGCTGGTGCGCCGAGGGGCGACACATCCTCACACTCCGCTGGTATTACGGTAATGTTTCAGGTTAACACCATCATTTTTTTTTAATATACAAGTATATCACCGTGGCCGGTACTTTGTATGTTTTTCTCATTATCAATTATTATTATTATTGCTGTCTATTCTGACCGAGTTTTGTGCCAGGTGGCTTATCGGCACCAACTTACGATTTTAAGCAAATGTGCAAATACATTTTAAATATTTCATTTCCCACAAATTTGTGTTTTTTATTATATTACCGAGTACCGACTACACATATATCACTGTCCAGTGTCCACATATCCCTACAACACTGATTCTTTTAAACAATTAAAAAGAAAAATCCACGGCCCTCCGGGCTTCGGGCCTCGGTCCATGGTTGGTGACTGTAAAAACATTGTTTGAGGCAGCCACATGACTTTCGACAAAGAACAAATTTGAGTCGAGTAGTCACTGTACATTGAAAAGTTTATAATGAATAAACAATAATTTAAGTCAATTTCGTAATCTAATAGTTCATATATGATGTAGAAATACCCACCCGGGTAGACTTGTGCAGCTCGAAAAAAGCCTCTACTCTATTTGTGACCACCTTGTAGTTAAGCCAGCCCCGGAAGACTTACCCAAGTCACGTTCCATTAATTTAACGGCACTTCATATTTTTTTTTTCGTTTATTTTTATTATTTTTTTAAAATATTTCATACGCGTAAAATAATATAATATATTGCAAATTATACCAATTTCATTTTTTATATAATATAATTTACAACACACTATGAATTATGATACTATTATCTTAACATTTTGAGAATAGAAAAATTCATTCTAGAATTAAATCGAAAATGCTTGTAGATATATAGATTAATATTGAAATCGGTAGATATGGCTATTAGTTATTTTTGGGAGTTATATGAGTTAAACAAGGTAAAATATGCAAAAAAATCTAGATTTGAAAAAATAAACATCCGTTCTTGTCATTAATATACATGAAAACAAAAGTAAAGATATTGAAAAAAATACAAACTAGATCCAAGTATCTAATATCTATGTAAAGTCAATCTCAAAGGTTGGCGCATTTTAGATTTACCATTATTCATAACAATAAAACTGGAACAAACAATTTTATAAACAAATTATATTATTACGTTGTAATATATTATGTAGTTTCGCGAGTTTGAGTACACTCTTGTATAGTCAATGTTTGATAAACTGACTTTATACTAAACTTAATAGCTGACAACTGGTGTAAAATAATATAATAAACGGTTAGGGAATTTAATTCTTAAGAGACCATGACACTAGCTAGTGTACTGTTTAAATCTAAACAAATCAACATTATTTACTACTATCCATCAAATTAGTTTACTCAGTTGCTCTTCTATACATAATATATACGGGATCAGTACATTTTCCCGACATTCAATTGCCCGACACCATTTTCCCGACAATACATTTAACCGACACTACATTTGCCCGACACTATGTTTGCCCGATACTACGTTTGCCCAACAATATTAAATTAAATTATGAATAAATTTGTGTCAAAAATTATTTAAAATTTCAATAAAATATTATATTTTATTATGTTATTTACAAATTAATCTTATATTCAAAATTATACAACTAATTATAAAATAATTCTCTGACATATCAAGTTAAGTATTATAAATAAATATGTGTCAAAAATTAATTATAATAAAAACATTATACTACTTACAATTTAATGTTATGAGCGATTCCTCTTAGAAATGATAACTGTGATCGATTTCTCCTATCATTTATAATTGCAATAATACGTTTTTCTCTTTCAGCGTATTCTCTACGAGTTGGAGTATGTGCCCTTCCACGAATTATATCTTCGGCTCTTCGTTCCGTTTGAATTTGTTCTTTTTTAATTTCCTCTAAAATTGTGTAAACACCAACATGACATTTTCCATCGAGAGTTTCAAAACGTCTGTGCCAACCCTCTACACGGTTTTGAGTTCTAGGAACTCCTAATTCCATTCGCTCAAATACAGACCAAAATTTTGGTGGAAATAAAGGAGCTGTACGACTTACATTACCTCCTCTCATTATCCTTCTAATTCTACCATGCACATAATTGTTTTCAAACCACTGCATTATCTCAGAAGCTTCTTCAGGAATAGTAGATTTCAATTCATCGAATGCACCTGGTATTTCGGTAGGTGGAAGAAAAGCAAGTGCAATAATCGTAGTTTCAAACTAAATTCTTCGTCTTCTCCATATCTTTTACTTAGAGAATTTGTTTGAATTTGACGCCATACACTTTGCCCTAGATGAAAAAGACAACCTATGCAATTAGTGTCTGGATATTCACGTTTTGAAGCATTTATAGCCGCTTGCTCAAAATCAGTTAGAATAAATTGAGGATTTAAATCTAACTCATTTTCAGCTGCAAAATCATTTAAACTTTCAAAAAGGCGAGTATAACATTCTTCTGTTTTACTCGTCATTAAAGCATACACGAGAGGCAATATTTTTGCATTTTCTCCTGTTCCTACCATAGCATGAATTGTATATAATTGTCGAAAAAGTGTCGGAACAGTTTTAAAAGTACCGTCCATGATCCAATATGAACTTTTTTTCAAATGTTCAACGTTAGATTTAGTTGTAAACAAAAGTATTCTTTCATTGTCAAAGGATGCATCTTTTGCTAGGAAAATTTGTCCATTAATAGTTCTAAGGGCTAATGGTACATCTATATCGTCAATGGAAGTTGGTTGCATAGGTATATCTTTTCTGCGTACTCTTTTTATAATTTTTCTCGATTTTTTTGAAAACTATTTGAAAATTTTACTTTTGACCCCCCCAAAGTACCAACTAGATTCAATTTCCTATTCAAAGAGGGGCTGAAGTCAAAAATCGGAGCATTATTACTGCTCCAAATGTTGTCGTCAGACACAAAAAAAAAAAAAACACACATCATTGTAAAAGCAATACATTCATCACTTCGTTCAGAATCTAAAAATAATTAAAATAAAACCTAACGGAAAAAAATCAAAATTATAATATTTTTAAAAGAAAGAAGTAGAATTTGTACTAAATGTATACCTATAATACGGCTATACTGCCCTCCTAAGCCAAAAGGCAGTAAGTGACAAAAGTTGAAAAATGAGTTTATTATATCAAATTAATCGTTATTTTAAGGCGCATTTTTTGATTCCTTAGCAAAAATACCGTAAATGCAATAGTTTTTGTAATAAACGTTGTTAAACATATACGTATTTACAAATATATGAATGATACTAATGAAGTGTAGTTCACCGACGTAACACGTTCAATCGTTTTGTTATTGGCGTCAAATAAATAATACGAGAATTATGTGATTTATAATATTATTATTTTATTGAATTTAACACTAATTAATTGTATATTTGCACATTAATAATTATAAGATATTCTGAGAGGCTCTGATTATTAAAACTATAAGAGGTTCTGCTAAGACTAATTAAAAAGATGCTCTGCTGAACAACACGGCTGTTGCTCACACTCTTGACCAGACTCGACTGACTAACCCACCCAGGGCTCGTCGTCATGGTCTTTTCGAGGCCTCACGGAAATGCTGATCTAGCCCTTTTTGGTCACGTAGACCATCGTGGGAAACTAAGTGTTCTCACACTCATTTTGCCCTAGTCAACACATTCCAATATTTTACACACTAGTCCTTTGGATATAATATAAAAAACTTATATAACTACACTCACACACAATACGCAGATACGCACATGATCATACACACCCATACACACACATATGCACACATGTATACGCACACGCGCATCTACGTACGTATATACTCTTATACATATATATATATGCCTATACAACATACCCCCGGCGTTAAACGGGAGCAGTCCCTGCGACCTAAGTTACTAATTTATACAAATTTCTTAAACTACGGGTACACCTAGTTACAATACCGCCACATGGTGTCTGTAAGGTTTAAACTAACTTAATTTCTACTTTTAACTTAAGGGCGATACAATGAAGCAAAAATTATACAAGCTTAAGGGTCGTCTTGATCCTTATTCGAATCGTTGTCCGCTATTTCTGGGCTATACATTTTTACAATTTTATCCCTGCATCGTATGACTATTGCACATACTATTAATATAGAAATGGTTAATGAAAGGTAAAGGATAGTAATGTGGAATTCTACTTTAAATATGAATAATGATTCTATTGTTTTATGCTCGAGTTTACTTGATTCTATTGCTTTATGGGCTAAAAAGTTAAAATCTTTAAATATTTTTACATTTGAGAGGTTTTGTGGTATCACTGTGCCAAGAGCTTCCAATATCGTTGATTTTATATCGAATTTCTGATTTTCTGGTATGACATCTAGTTTTACATCCCTATTGGTTTTAAACGATGAACTCAGAATGAAACTTTCTGTATGAATTTCACAGGATGGTAGGATGGTCAACCTACCCATCCCCGAGATCTCAACCCTAGAGGTTTGTGGAGGATCTGTGCACGTAATCGTACAATACTCTGCTTTAGTGTAGTACAGCCACGAGTTTGCCTTCGATAGCCGATGCCAAATAGGTGTGTCTAAAGCCACCAGTTTGACTTCACAATCTTTCAAAGGGCTCTGAAAATTAGTTAACTGTGACAATTCGCACAACTTGGAACCTGATCGATAGTGGGTTGGTTGGTCACCCTTACAGAGAGTATAGGAACCTAACTTGGCACATGATTCCCATTGACTCTCCCCTAGGGAAACAAAATTTTCGTTATCGTTACTTAGTGCTAGGTAGTCGACCTCAGGAGTAATTAGGGCTATGCTGTTTATATCATATTGAATAGGTAAGGGAATAGGGTGATACATCGTGTACTCTTCTATAGATGTCAAAGGTATCCCTATCAAGAAAATTAAATAGTGTTCCCTGTGCATGATTGTTAGATCAGAAATCCGTAAAAATTCCGGTAGAGATTCTGTTTCAATTTCTAATGGTAAAGCTGTGCCCATCGGTAGGTTCACTTTAATTTCCCTTAACTCCATGAGAAGCCTTTCCGAAGTAAACATGCTCGTATGTAATTTACCATTCATTGCTGAATTAATTATGGCCATCAAGTTCTGCGTGTGGTAGGAGTATTGATTAAGCAGAATTTCAAACAGAAGCGCCTGTTCTAGTAACCTAGTCTTGAATTCTATTCTGTCGAGTTTCTGTATCATTACTTCTGTTTGTTTTTTTAAATACTGAAGATTCTCCTCGAGTTTTTCTTGATGTTGTGTTATCTTTTTCATCTGATTATCTGTTTTGACCTGTACGATCCTCATCCTCTCCGAGTTTAACGTGATGTTCTGACTTCTGCTTTGACTTAAGGCTACTATTTGGTTAAATATAAATTCTGTGTCTATGTTCGAATAAATGCCGTACAAGACATTTGCCATCTGTTTAACTGTGCGAGCACCTTGATCCTTAATGGTAATTAAGTTGATAGTTACTCTTAAAAATATATATTTTCTTCTTATAAATTATGTTAGTATTTACATCTTCTAGTTTAACGCTATGTATTATTATTACTATTATTGTTATTATTTTTAAAATTTTTTTTTTTTTTTATTTACAAAATTCACTCCTGAAAAAGACGAATGAGGTTCTTGTGCACTGTAACCCTTCTACGATCTTTCTGCAAAGTCACATTTTCATTGGCTTTGAGCTCAATCACTTCATAGTGTCCCAACCACTTGGCGCTGAGTTTCCCTTTTCTGGCATTGTTCTTAAGTAATACCCGATCTCCTACATGTACATTGGTTGGATTTTGATTTTGGTCGTACTGTTCTTTCGTCTTTTGCTTTTGTTCCAGCAGACGATCTCTGGCTATTTGATGTGACAGTTGGAGTTTCTGCTTTAGTTCTATGTGGTAGTCCTCATAGTTGTAACGAGGTTCTGGGGGTTTGGTTACAGAATTTGGCATATTCATTTTTCGCCCGTACATTAGCTCGTACGGCTGCCTTCCCGTGGAACGATGTTCTGAAGAGTTAAAAACGAACATAGCATACGGTATAAATGTATCCCAGTTCATTTGGTCTTTATCCACAAAATGCCGTAAATATTCCCCTAGCGTTCGATGGCTCCTTTCTAGAGCACCATTAGCTTGTGGGTGATAAGGCGAGGTGTTGCATTTTTTTATCTTCAGCAGCTTGCACACTTCAGCTAGTACTCGACTTAGAAACTCCGTTCCCTGATCACTGACCAACATGCTCGGAATCCCATGAAGACATACACACGATGTCACGAAGTGATAAGCCACCGTATTTGCCTCGTGGTTGAACATGGGTACAGCTATTGAAAATTTCGTCAAGTCATCCTGCATTGTTAGGATGTACATATTATTGTTGTCCGTTCTTGGTAGAGGTCCGACCACATCGATAAAAACCTTTTCAAAAGGCTCCATTGCTGTTGTACTTATAATCATGGGTTGCTTAACATTCCGGTTGCAAGTTTTGTGTATTTGACACGATGGGCATTTGGAGACATATTCTTTCACATCATCTGCTAACCCTTCCCAATTGAACTGGGCTTGGATGCGCTTTAACGTTTGGTTGATTCCGCGATGACCACCAAGTGGGTTGGAATGATATTCAGCTAATACTTGTTGCTTTTCTGAGTCTTTCAACTCCACTTGTGGATGGATATGAACCTCTATGTTCAAATCTTTAAACACAAACCGTATCATAGTCTTAATCTCTGACCAATCCAGTTGATCGTTTTCAGTACCGATCCGGGGAATCGCTAGCTTCTCAATGTCGAGTTCGATGCATATAGCTCTAAGGTTCTGTATTGTTAGGAACATGTCCTCCAATGATGCTTTTTGCCAATATTTTTTCTTTGTAATCATGTGTAGGATGTATCTCTCCCCTTGGCGCATATATATGACTTCATGGATTTGCGGGTGTTGGCTCTTCAGCATAGCTACGTTCCCAAATTTCCTGCGGAACAGGAGCGCTGTGCCGTTGTTCATTTGTAGATCCTGGGATACACAATGCGCCAAACTTTGGTCTGCCGGTGCGTCAAATAGATCTCCAGATTCTTCTATTACCTTGTTATTGGTTATCACCTTTCCCTTCACTAACTCCGAGTATGTTTCAAAACTCAGCTGGACGTATGGAGTAGGAGTACTATTCCACAAAACCCGTCCCATTCGACTCAACGCATCTGCATTCGTGTTCGCGCTGCCGGGTTTGTAAATAACTTCGTACTGATATTCAACTAATTTGAGTCTCCATCGCATAAGTCTGGAGCCTGGGTCTTTTACATTGAACAGCCATGTAAGCGGTTGATGATCTGTGTAAATTCGGAATTTTCGGCCCAACAGATAGGATCTGAAATGCTTAACTGACCATACAATACTCAATAGCTCCTTTTCTGTAGTGCTATAATTGCGCTCCGCTTTGTTTAAGGTACGTGACGCGTATGCAATGGGTAAATCATGTCCTATTTCACCTTGAGAAATGACACTTCCAATAGCATACTGGCTGGCGTCCGTTGTCAAAATGAATGGGTCCTCGAAGTTAGGATATTGTAGTATGGGCGCCGTTATGAGTTTCTGGACAAGCGTCTCAAACGCCGTTTGGCACTCGGTGTTCCATTCGAACGGTTGGCCTTTCTTCAATAAAGCCGTCATTGGTTTTGCGATTTGGCTATAATTCTCAATGAATCTTCGATAATAGCCAGATAGTCCGAGGAACTGCTTGATTTCGGTTGCATTCCTAGGAACGGGATGATTTTTAACACAACTAATCTTCGTTGGGTCTGGTTTCACACCAGATTCTGTGATTAAGTGCCCGAGGTAGATAACTTCACGTCTAAGAAACTGACATTTGTTCGGTTGAAGTTGAAGATTGAATCTCTGTAACCGTTGAAATACTTCCTCCAGTCTTGCCTCATGTTCTGCCAGATCGACGGCATATATGATTATATCATCTAAATATACAAACGCCTTAGTACCGTTCAGCCCTGTTAATACATTGTTCATCAGCCGCTGGAATGTGCTAGGGGCTCCACATAACCCGAAAGGCATTCGGACAAACTCAAAGTGTCCTTTGTCCGTGGAAAATGCCGTCTTCTCACAATCCTGTGGTCGAATAGGCACTTGATGATACCCACTCGCTAGGTCCAGCGTGGTGTAATATCTGGAACGCCCAAGTTGGTCTAAGATCTCGTCGATCCTTGGAATTGGAAATGCATCCCCGATGGTTAACTGATTGAGTCGACGGAAGTCTACGCATACTCTAAATTGTGGTTTACCGGTTGCGTCCGGTTTCTTGGGTACCACTACTAGGGGCGCATTCCAAGGTGATTCAGATGGTCGAATAACGTTGTTTTCCTCTAGTTTCTCCATTTGCTCGACTATCACCTGTCGGTGAGCGTAGGGAAGTCTGTACGGTCTGATGTTCACGGGGACTGTTCCTTCTGGGACTTTGATGTCATGTTGGATTGCGGTAGTGAATGATAGCGGTTCCCCTTCGAAGTGGAACAACTGCTGGTATTTTTTGCAGATTCGTAATAGGCTGTCTCGTTCTTCGTGATTTAGATGATCCATCTGTAAAGCTTCCACTAGCTTTGTTACTCGGTTCTCAATTCTTTCTTGCTTTCTGGTTGTCTGCAGAGTTGTACGCTTGATTCCTGCCAGACTTCGTACTGCATGTCCCCCAGTTGGAGCGGACAGAGCTCAATGCGATCCTCTGACGTGTTGATTACTGAGACTAATATTTGCCCTTCTTTTACATTATTGACAATATTTCCCAGCAAGATCCCCTTCTCCCCAATGGGCTGTGCATGGATCAGCAAAGTTGTCCCATCTTCTTTGTCCGTAACAACAGGTATTAGTGTTTCGGTACGTGGTTGAATAATAATTGGTTGTGGAATTTTCTGGGGTTCTGGAGGCTCTTGATGACTAGGAACTTCTATTGATAATGTGGAGGTTCTGAAATTGATGCTTACTCCATTTTCCCGAAGAAATGGCGCACCCAAAATCCCTGCTTCAGGTATCGGAAAATCGTCATTCATGACTTGGAATGTGGCAGTTATGTCCTTCGATCCCAGTTGGATTGTTAGAACGACTGTCCCTATGGTGAACACGGGTCGTGAGTTGATTCCTGTTAGTTCGTAAACGGTGGATTCATCTACTCGTACATCCTTCTGTAATTCTGAGAGCTTGATCATGTTAACATCACTTCCAGTGTCCACTAGTATTTTGACCTCCTTATTTACACACTGTTCGATCTTGAGCCGGGTCGTATTGTTTTTTAATGTTGTTGAGAAGACGTAGAGGGCCGTTGCAGACTTATAACAGCGCTTTGGATCTGCTGAACCGAACGCGCGCTGCTTGTGTTCGGTTCCTCCTCTTTTCCCGCATCCTGATTTTCTGACGCAGCTTCTTTCGCAGCCTGTTCCCTTTTACTGTTGACATATTTCCTCTTTCGACATTCTTCCAACTCGTGTCCTTCCTTCTTGCAGTATCTACATGTTAATACGGTTTTTGTATTGATTTTCTGATTTTGCTGACCACTTTGTTGTGCGGCTTTAAACTTCTCCTGGTCCCATTGTGATGCTCTGCAGTCTCTGGCAAAATGATTGGTTCTGCCACATTTGAAACATCCTTTACCGGTGTCATTATTTTTACCGCTGGTCCCTTGTTTAAACTGTTTGGATTTTGATGGCGGGGGTTGTTGACTCTTGGTGTTGAGTTGCTGGCCAAATAGTTGTGTCTCTTTAGCCAAGTTTTCCTCCGTCTCCTCTTCTAAAGCGAATGCCAATGCATCGCTCAATCTTTTGGGACTTCGTGCTTTTATCAATATTCGAAAAGATTCTGGTAGGCCACTTACAAAAGCGTTGAGTACCTGGCCGTGTAGCATTCGGTCCACGTCCGCTTCGTTCGTATAGCCCCCCTCTTCCATCGTTGCTCCGATTAGGTCATGTAGTAGTTGCTCCATTTTATTGTAATATTCTTGTACTCCTTCGTCCGGACCTTTCCTACAGGTGAGTAACTTCATTTGTAACTGAGGTAGACGCTTCTTTGTTTCCGATATTTCCACTATATTCTCTCGGAACTCCTTGTATGTTGTGATGTTTTTATATCGCACCGACCGTAATGCTCTACCCGATAACTTAATTATTAGTCCTTGTACTAACATTTCTATGTGTTCCGGATCGACCATCCTGACTGCCAAATCACATGCCCTCAGGAAATGATACGTTTGATCAGAATTTGTCCCATCACAGTTCGGCACTATTCGCATTGCTGCTTCGACGCTTACTCCGCCCCTGTTAAGTTCCGTCTTAGCATCCGCGTCGACCAACTCTGGCTGTTTCTCCATATTCTTTATTTGTAATCCTTCTGTGTTGACGCGATGTTCTGAATTTTCTAGACTTGGTGGAGGTTTTGGACGTTCTGTGCGTTTCTTGTTTCTTCGATGCTCTGCGGGTTTTGTTTGAAGTTGATGCTCTGGATTTTCTGTTTGGTTCTGGTCTTTTCGATGCTCTGTGGATTTTGATTGTTGTTGCTGTTCTGGATTCTGTTGAGGTTCTGGATTTTGTTGAGGTTCTGGATTTTGTTGAGATTTTGGATTTTGTCGAGATTCTGGATTTTCCGCTTGATACCTAAGGAAATACCTAGTGGACCCTAAAAGTTCGTCTGTCTGTGCTATGGTCTCCCTTGCCCTACGTAGGACACTACTCGGTTCATAAAGTTCCCCACTAGATTGTTCACTACTACTAGAGCTATCAAAATCTATTAAGTCTAAATTAATTTTATTATTTGACCTTGAGTTCGACATGCACTAGCAAAAAGTACCGATTATCGGATAATTATGATTATGATTAAATAAGTTGTATGTATATGTTAAAACGAAATATTATTATCCCCGAATTATAGTACATGCAATAGCTACAGACATAGGTATGAATAAAGCTTACGAAACGATGTATAATAAATAACGCTGCATGATCATGATGTTGATAACTGATTGTTGTTGTTTATCCCTTGATAAGATGTTGGTTGATAAGCGCGCGACGGTGATTGTCAGCTCGTCCCACTGACCCACTTATGTGATTGCGTTGACCTTGCCCCACTTGTGCAGCGGCGACGGCGGCGACGATGACGGCGACAACAAAAACTGCACCCTGACGGTAACACTGCGTATTACGGCGGCAGTGACGGCGGCGATGACCACGACACTAGCGACGGTGTGTATCGCGACGACGGCGGCAACGACGAAAACTGCACCCTGACGGTAATAATGCGTATTACGGCGGCAGTGGCGGCGGCGATGACCACGACACTGGAGACGATGTGTATCGCGACGACAGCGGCTAAACACGAAAACAACGGATACTCGCGACCGGACTCCTCCCAATCGCACTGGGCACTAATTCGTTATTGTGCGTAATAATAACGTAAACGGGTTGTCTCCGCGGCGGCTACGGCGCGACACTGTATACCCTATCCTGATCTGACCTTGATAACGGGCGGCTACAGGACGATGTCCGTAACGCGTTCGTTCGGTGATATACCGGCACTCGATAGACGTATATTTACACGAAATATTATTTACCCGTGTCCTCGGTTTTTGACACCAAAACTGATTGAACTTGGACGGCGATAGACTACGAAGGTTCTTAGTGATCTCCAAAATCGTACTGTCGTAATATAAATTACGACAATTCTTCTTTTCTGGAAATCCCACCGCTGCCACCAATGAAGTGTAGTTCACCGACGTAACACGTTCAATCGTTTTGTTATTGGCGTCAAATAAATAATACGAGAATTATGTGATTTATAATATTATTATTTTATTGAATTTAACACTAATTAATTGTATATTTGCACATTAATAATTATAAGATATTCTGAGAGGCTCTGATTATTAAAACTATAAGAGGTTCTGCTAAGACTAATTAAAAAGATGCTCTGCTGAACAACACGGCTGTTGCTCACACTCTTGACCAGACTCGACTGACTAACCCACCCAGGGCTCGTCGTCATGGTCTTTTCGAGGCCTCACGGAAATGCTGATCTAGCCCTTTTTGGTCACGTAGACCATCGTGGGAAACTAAGTGTTCTCACACTCATTTTGCCCTAGTCAACACATTCCAATATTTTACACACTAGTCCTTTGGATATAATATAAAAAACTTATATAACTACACTCACACACAATACGCAGATACGCACATGATCATACACACCCATACACACACATATGCACACATGTATACGCACACGCGCATCTACGTACGTATATACTCTTATACATATATATATATGCCTATACAACACTAAGCAAAAAAGCAGTATCACACATATGCTAAGCAAAAAGGCAGTAACTGACCATAGTATACGGTAATTTTGCTTAGTATTGCTCAAATACGGTATTTTCGTTTAGTATTGATGATAATTTGCTAGCCGTATCACACAATATCATATTATCATACATTATAATAATTTATTAACATATTGTTAACCACGGTCTTAGAAGACCGTGCTGTTAACATTCTGGTTGTTTTTAATTCTGTGATTGTGGTTTGATACGGTAAACGTTTCCACGTTTTTCGTAGATCATACCAGACTTCAGATCATAGGTAACAAGACCCCAATCAGCTGATCGAGTGTCGCTTCTATATTGTTCTGTGGTTTGGCCCATCGACCATTATATGATTGTGCTATAAATAAATGTTGTTTATTTTAATATTATATTATTTTCATGTTTCAATATTTGCAGTAGGTACGTTATTACTTATTACTTATTAATGTTATTATCATTATCTTCAATCGTCCAATGTTGTACAGCACATAATACGTTTTAATATGTTATTTTTGTAACACGAGTCACGATTAATATTATATTAAATTAATTTAGTTACCTATCATGAGCGTATTTTTATACTTAACATAATAAACGTGAATATTATAGTCTGATACTCTATTACAATATGATGTTGCGTGGAAAAAAGATATTCAAATTGGCAGAATTGGAAAATAATAAAAATGCATTGGTGAAAAAAACAAATATAAAAGGTTAGTTAAAATTGTATTTAATATAGTTTTTAATTTATTCTCTAAGTCTGAATGTTAACTTATTATTTAAATTTATTTACAGATAACTTGGATGGTATTAGAAGAGATGTTTTTTCTAGTAATGATTCATTAAACATTATAATTTACATTTTAAAGTTATAATAGGTATAATCTTATATCTTGGTTATCTATACCCTATTCAGTAATCACTTAATTAAAAACATATTTGTCTAGTCAGTACTAATTAAATTACTTATTGTATTTAAGTTAACTCAAATCAAATATAAAATAATAATGTATTTTAAAAAATATAGACACTTCCTCGAACTCTATATTGGATGACTCGGATAAAGATAAAGACTACATACCACCTGGTGAAAATAAGAGACATTTGGGAGAATTTGATGATGACTTAGAAGTTGAAGTAATCAATAATGATTCAACTGTAGTAGATATGCATTATTCAGATAATGAACAAAATATTCTATCTTTGATGAACTACCTGTGTGAAAATGGTAACGATTTTACTATTCTATACATTAATATTTATCATTGAGAAAATTATATTTAATTATTAATTGTTTTTTCTTATTATTATTTAGTTTGTCAAGAACCATTACCACCATTTATAGTCAGTAGTGAGACAGAGTACTCAGTTGAACTTTATACGAAGTCTGGGAAGCAAAGAAAACGTAAAAAGTTCAAAACTAGTGTTCAAAAAAGAAGGGATATTAAAAAAAAAAAAATTGCATTAAAACATAAGGTACTTGAATCTTGTGATCTAAATAATTGTAAAAAAAAATGTATTACTAATATATCTGAAGAGCGACGCTATGTAATTAATGATCAATATTGGAAGATGGATACTAATCAAAGAAAACAATTTATTTTGAACGTATGTATACCAACAGAAGTGAAACGGAGATCGGTTAATGCAAACATTAACCGAAAAAATAAAACATATATTTATCGCTTAACTGATAACAATTCTAAATGTTTTGATGTATGTAAATGGTTTTTCTTAACAACGTTAGGATTTAAAAAAAATAATGACAAGGTAGTATACAATGTACTCAATAAAACTCCTCCAGGAAATATTATACCTGAACTTGTTAAAAGAAGTCATGAGCCTCACAATAAATATAAATTTAATGATCTAATTAATGAACATATAGAGTCATTTCACCCAACAATTTCTCACTATAGGCGCGAACATGCTCCTAATGTTCGTTATTTGCCCAGTGATGTCAACATTGTAATGATGCATCAAGACTTTTTAATCAAACATCCAAATCAGAATATATCATATGAATTATACAGATGCAAATTGAAAGAAAAAAAATTTCTTTTACTAATTTAGGACATGAAGAGTGTGAACAATGTGAACAATTCAAGTTACATGAACACAATAAAAATTCAATTCAAGAAGACTGTGAAACATGCATTACATGGAAAAAACATGAGACAAAGTATACAGATGCTAGAAATCTGTATAAAATACATTCAAGTCAAAAAGATAATATTAATTATTGTGTTACAGTTTCTGCAGATTTACAAAAAGTGATTATGCTTCCAAGAGCTGAAATGTTTAAAAAAGTAATTTTTACTAGGCGTATAATTGCATACCACGAAAGTTTTGTTCCTGTTGGTTGTAATTCCAATATTAAACCACTAGCTTGTATTTGGCATGAAGGAACTACTGAGCGAAACAAAGAAGATATCATAAGTACATTTTATGCGTTTATAAAAAAACAAAGAGATATTTCAACTCTTCAAATTTGGCTGGATAATTGCGCCAGTCAAAATAAAAATTGGTGTCTCTTAACATTTCTTGTCTATATCGTTAACTCATGTGAAGTATCGACTAATATAATTAAAATATACTACTTTGAACCAGGACATACATATATGAGTGCTGATAGTTTTCATCATCAGGTAGAATTGGCTTTAAAAAAACAAAAAAAGACATATGACTTTAATGATTTTGAACATGCTGTTAAAAGTTCAAATAGTGGAAAAGTTGATGTGAACGTAATGGATCATACATCATTTTACAATTGGAAAGATTTTACGTCAGTTCAAAAGTTACAAAAAAAAAAATCGTATTTTATTGAAGGATATCGTATGCATTAAAGCTGAAAGAGGAAAATTTATTTTGAATTTTAAAACTAAATTAACTGATACAGAATATCAGGAATTAGATTTTTTATGCAAGAAAAATATGAAAAAAGATGGAATTCCTATTGCTATACCAAAAATAAAACCATGTGGTGTTGCTAAAGAAAAGGTTGAGAGTATCCTTCAAAATTTAGATCAGATTCTTCCAGAAAACCGTAAACTCTTTTGGAAAAATCTTGAATATTTGTAAAATTGTAAATACAATTATTATACCTAACAAGTTTGTTTGTTAATTTTTAATGTTATATTAGATTCTGAACGAAGTGATGAATGTATTGCATTTACTATGATGTGTGTTTTTTTTTTTTTTTTTTTTTTTTTTTTTTTTTTTTTTTTTTTTTTTTGTGTCTGACTCCAACATTTGGAGCAGTAATAATGCTCCGATTTTTGACTTCAGCCCCTCTTTGAATAGGGAATTGAATCTAGTTGGTACTTTAGGGGGGTCAAAATTAAAATTTTCTAATAGTTTTCAAAAAAATCGAGAAAAACAAAAAAAAAATGACAGAAAAATGAAAATTTTACGGAAAAACCACTTTTCGACAAAATCGATTTTTTGATTTTGCTGTAACTCAAAAACGAATTATTGTAAATACTTGAAATTTTCACCAAATGTTTATATTATGGTTATCTCTTTACAGTTAAATTTTCAAAATATTTTGACCATTTTTAAGCTACTAATAGACAATTGAAATTTTCGACTTTTCTAATTTTTTTTTTCTTCAAATGCCGATAAAAATTTTTTGGGTGGCCAGAAAATCTTGAAAATTTAATACAAGGTTTCTTATAAGTTGTTCTTAAAGTGATAAAAAAAAATCCGAAATCGTTAGTCACAATTTTTTTTTATAAGTGTTTAAAGTTCGAATTTATACGAAATATGTCAAAATTTAAATTAAATTTCATACGCTCATAATGCGAATGTTGGCCATAGTAACCATAGTAACATAATATAAAAACTATACTATTTGTTTCAAAATAGAATATTTGACAATATTTAAATATAATATATCCTAAACTGACAAATCATCTTCGTTCAGAATCGTTTTTCGTATACAATGATACCTATCATTGCATTCAAATTTAACCTTCCATAGTCTGATGTCCACCCCACCCCCTAATATACAGCAGAGCGATACCCACTTACCAACTTTTTTTATATTATTTTCCTAAAAGTTCATATTTTTATTTCTTTATTATTTTTTTTTTTAAACATGAGTATTTTATTTTGTTTTAAATAAAGGCTTGTTATTTACATAAATTTGGTCTGGTAAAAAAACAAAAAAAAAATATGTATTCCTAAGCAAAAAGTACTTATGTGCTCATACTGCATTTTCCCTCTGTAAACAATAATATTAATGTCTGAAAACACTAAGCAAAAAATACGTATATGCGTTTTAAGGTGTTTTGAGGTATCTTAGAGTTTATCCATGTGTATTATTGGATTCTACAGGAAAAGTTATTTAAGAATCATTAATTTATTATTTAATTTTTATAATATCAAAAAATAGCAAGATGATTCAGAAAAAGTTATTTTTCTCAAAACTACTACATTGTTGCTTACTGCCTTTTGGCTTAGGAGGGCAGTATAACTGTACTGTAATGAACTGTAAAACGTCGCGCGTCGCGTCAAAAACCTATTGTCGTTTTATCTGTCTATCGCCTATCGGTTTATTTATAAATGAAATTATTATCTTACTTTTATATTACATATATATTATATATAACGATATTATCCATGATAAAATATTTTTCTGATTTTGGTTTTTTTGAATTATTCTATATTAATAAATAATAAATAATAATAAAATATTGTATATTAGTATTACGTACAATAAAAATATGTAAAATATATTATCGGATTAATGTAGTGTCGGGCCAATGTAATGTCGGGTAAAAGTATTGTCGGACAAATGTAGTGTCGGGCCAATGTAATGTCGAGTAAAAGTATTGTCGGGCAAATGGTATCGGGCAATTGAAGTGTCGGGCGTTCGAGTGTCGGGCAATCATATCAGACCCATTTATATATATATATATGCCAATATAATAACTAATATTACTTTTACATAATAATTCTAATAATTCTATAATAATACACGTAATTTATACATTATACCTATGTGCTTTACTTTAATAAGGTAACCCTGATCTCTTAGTATTAATATTACACACCGAGGTCGAGTCCCCCAGACCTCGTTAAAATAAACAGAACTTAAAATACGTAGGGTTCGAGAGACGAACACCTGGTGAAGAGGGGACGTTAGAGAGGGACGTTACACTACGATAGGAACTTACAACATCATTTGGTTCAAGTTTTCAACAACTTGAAACTATATAAAAAATGTTTTAAAAAACGAATACTTTTTGAAATAATCAGTGGTTCGTGATAAAAGAATCACTCTGTATACAATATTATATTATATCACTAACATAGTAACGCAAAGAAAATAATATATCAGTGTAATAATGTTACTTTATTTGTAAGCTACAATTAAGTTTAAGAAGTTCAATAAGTTTCGTTAGCATTGTTTCGATGTAATGGAAATTTTATTTTATAAGCAATACCTATTCCTATAATATAATGATTTTTCTTGTTTTGAATACTTCGAAAATGTATCTAATTCTAATCTGTTATACTAAATTGAATATATTTTTTTATTTTACAGTTGATGGTAAAG
This sequence comes from Schizaphis graminum, assembly GCA_020882235.1. NCBI lineage: Eukaryota > Metazoa > Arthropoda > Insecta > Hemiptera > Aphididae > Schizaphis > Schizaphis graminum. Next base: position 4,935,499 of record CM037033.1, read on the forward strand.
TATTTTCAAATAAATTGATTGTTTTTAGATTCTGAACGAAGTGATGAATGTATTGCTTTTAATATGATGTGTGTTTTTTTTTTTTTTTTTTTTTTTTTTTTTTGTGTCTGACGACAACATTTGGAGCAGTAATAATGCTCCGATTTTTGACTTCAGCCCCTCTTTGAATAGGAAATTGAATCTAGTTGGTACTTTAGGGGGGTCAAAATTAAAATTTTCCAATAGTTTTCAAAAAAATCGAGAAAAACAAAAAAAAATGACAGAAAAATGGCAATTTTACGGAAAAACCACTTTTCGACAAAATCGATTTTTTGATTTTGCTGTAACTCAAACTTTTTTATAATTATTCTAAGCTTAACTTATGGACAGCATAGTATTAAATTTTCAATTCTTAGCTTTTGATAGTAAAATATTTATAAATTTTTAACTACCAAATAGTAAAAAATATTCATGATTTTGATGAACTTTTGTCAATATTTGAACTTCAAATGCTAATAAAAAAAAATTGTGCTCATGTATTTTTACAAATTTTTGAATGAGAGTTAGAAAAAGTTATGTGGACCCTTCTATTAAATTTTCAAGTAATTTGTCCCAGCTAAATTTTTTTATCAACATTTATAAAAAAAGCGGGTAAGTGAGTATCGCTCTGCTGTACATTAGGGGGTGGGATGGACCTCGGACTAGGGAAGGTTAAATTTGAATGCAATGATAGGTATCATTGTATACGAAAAACGATTCTGAACGGAGATGATTTGTCAGTCTAGGATATATAATACTTAAATATTGTAATATATTCTACTTTGAAACTAATTCAAACATTTAAGTAAAAGTTTCAAGATCTTACGTTTAGTAATTTTTTAAAAATAACAAAAATCGAAAATTATTTATTAGTAAAAAGTTATTTTACACGTGTATTGTTAATTTCAAATTAAAATTAAAACTTTAAACACTCATCAAATTTTTTAAATTGAACAATCCTCAAACTTTTTTATAATTATTCTAAGCTTAACTTATGGACAGCATAGTATTAAATTTTCAATTCTTAGCTTTTGATAGAAAAATATTTATAAATTTTTAACTACCAAATAGTGAAAAATATTCATGATTTTGACGAATTTTTGTCAATATTTGAACTTCAAATGCTAATAAAAAAAAATTGTGCCTATGTATTTTTATAATTTTTGAATGAGAGTTAGAACAAGTTATGTGGACCCTTCAATTAAATTTTCAAGTAATTTGTCCCAGCTACATTTTTTTTATCAACGCTTATAAAAAAAAAATTTAAAAAAATTTAAAATTTCAATTGTCTATAAATAGCTCAAAAAAAGTCAAAATGTTTTGAAAATAAAATCACGTAAAGAAAATGGCAATCTAAATAACTGGTAAAATTTTCAAGTATTTACGACTTATACTGTTTAAATAACAACAAATATCAAAAATCGTTTGAGGCTAAACCGTTATTTAACGCGGTTTTGTAAAAATTTAAATTTCAAACACTCATAAAAAATTTTTGTCTGAATGAGGTAGAGTTTTTTTTACAGATAATTGAAGAAAAATGTATGGAAAACCTTGTACCAAATTTTCAAAACTTAGTTATGAAAGAAAAAAATTTTACGATTTTTCAACCACAAAATTACTTGCAAATTTTCGCAATTTTGACATATTTCGTATAAATTCGAACTTTAAGCACTTATAAAAAAAAATTGTGACTAACGATTTCGGATTTTTTTTTATCACTTTAAGAACAACTCATAAGGAACCTTGCATTAAATTTTTAAGATTTTCTGGCCGGCCAAAAAATTTTTATCGTTATTTTAAAAAAAAATACTAAAAAAAATTAAAAATTTCAATTGTCTATAAATAGCTCAAAAAAAGTCTAAATTCTTTGAAAATTTAACTGTATATAGATAACACTAATATAAATATTTTGTGAAAATTTCAAGTGAATACATCGATTAGTTTTTGAGTTATAGCAAAATAAAAAATTCGATTTTGCCGAAAACTGATTTTGCGTAAAAATTCCCGTTTTTCTGTCATTTTTTTTATGTTTTTCTCGATTTTTTTGAAAACTGTTGGAAAATGTTTACTTTTCACCTCTATAATGCACCAAGGATATCCACTTTGCTATCGGAAACCACCCCCAAAGTTTTAAATTGAAGCATTATTTCGACTAGTTATGCTGTACACAGACACAAAAAAAAAAAAAAAAAAAAAAAAAAACACACATCATTGTAAAATCAATACATTCATCACTCCGTTCAGAATCTAAAATGAGGGAAAAACGGGATTTTTTACGCAAAACCAGTTTTCGAATTTTTTATTTTGCTATAACTCAAAAACTAATCGATGTAAATACTTGAAATTTTCACCAAATGTTTATATTAGCATTCTCCATACACAGTTAAATATTCAAAGAATTTTGACTTTTTTTTAGCTATTTATAGACATTTGAAATTTTCAATTTTTCTAATTATTTTTTTTTTTAAATAACGATAAAAAATTTTTGGCCAGCCAGAAAATCTTAAAAATTTAATACAAGGTTTCTTATAAGTTTTTCTTAAAGTGATAAAAAAAATCCGAGATTGTTAGTCACAGTTTTTTTTTATAAGAGCTTAAAGTTCGAATTTATACGAAATATGTCAAAATTTCGAAAATTTGCAAGTAATTTTGTGGTTGAAAAATCGTAAAAATTTTTCTTTAATAACTAAGTTTTGAAAATTTGGTACAAGGTTCTCCATACATTTTTCTTCAACTATCTGTAAAAAAAACTCTACCGGACTAAGACAAAAATTTTTTAGGAGTATTTGAAATTTAAATTTTTACAAAACCGCGTTAAATAACGATTCAGCCTTAAACGATTTTTGATATTTGTTGTTATTCAAATAGTATAAGTCGTAAATAGTTGAAAATTTTCTACCAGTTATTTAGATAGCCACTTTCTTTACGTGATTTGATTTTCAAAATATTTTGACTTTTTTTGAGCTATGTATTTATAGGCATTTGAAATAATCAATGATTTTTTATTTCTTTTTATAAATGTTGATAAAAAAATTAAATAGAAAATTTGAAAATTTAATAGAAGGGTCCACATAACTTTTTCTAACTCTCATTCAAAAATTTGTAAAAATACATTAGCATTTTTACTGCTCCAAATGTTATCGTCAGACACAAAAAAAAACACACATCATTGTAAAATCAATATATTCATAACTCCGTTCAGAATCTAAAAGTTTGAGGATTATGCAATTTAAAAATTTTACTAGTGTTTAAAGTTTTAATTTTAATTTGAAATCAAAAATACACTTGTAAAATAACGTTTTACTAATAAATAATTTTCGATTTTTGTTATTTTGAAAAAATTATCAAACGTAAGATCTTGAAGCTTTTACTTAAATGTTTGAATTTGTGAATTTTTTTCAAAATAGAATATATATGACAATATTTAAATATAATATATCCTAGACTAACAAATCATCTCCGTTCAGAATCGTTTTTCGTATACAATGATACCTATCATTGCATTTAAATTTGACCTACCCTAGTCCGAGGTCCACCCCATCTCCTAATGTACAGCAGAGCGATACTCACTTACCCGCTTTTGTATTTATCTTTTATCTTTTTAGGAACTAAACTTTCTAATTGCCTAAGTAAGTTACTATATTCTCTATTAAATTAGGTTCTGCTTAATGTAAGTACTTTTATTACATAAAAAATAGTATAATATACTATATTAATATTTATATTATAAAAGTTTAATACTATTTAATCCATGGAAAATAAATTACGTGATGTCAAGTGCAATAAATTTGGTATAATACTCTATAGTCTATACTCTATAGCCAAACTTTTTTTTGGTCACGATCTACTAAAAATATGCTTCACCTTTGATGATCGACTTCCATAAAAAACCTAACCACCATGATTAATTTTTGTGTGCCTAGCCTAAAAATAAATTCAAACACGATCGAATTTGAAATCGTTTGCGATCGACCGTTTGGCCACCCCTGGTCTATACTATTTATGTTTACAAAACTGAGTTTTAGAGCTATGAAAACTGGTAGCCGCAACGCTGTTTTTCCCAGGTAGGTTGAACGCTAGTGTCTAATAGCATGGAACCATATACACCGTCCTGATATGTATATTGAACTATGTGAACTGTAAACAAAAACATTTATTACGTAAAACACCAAAACAAAACGTTTTAACCACATTTCCGTGTGTGTTTACCGTTTTTTTTATGTTTACATGGTACATGGTTCGGAATTATAATATTTAATTTATATCTTTAAAATTTTAGAATTTTTTTCTACAAAATAGCCTGAGAACTTTCATGTTTTCAACAAATTTTAAATTTCATAATCATATAAAATGGAATTGTGTAAGTTTTTTTTTATACATTTATAAGAAAAACTTATCTGGGATTCTGATGTATTACATTTTTGGTTGAATTACAAACTAATATTTTATACTAACTAACTTTTAACTTTACCCTTTTGAGTTAATTTATCCTAACCTAAATAATAAAAGTGTTCGAATTTTTAGGAACATTTAATTTTTTATTATCATTAATCTACACAATGTTGCATTTCAAAACTTATACAATTCATTAAACAGTTATGAAAATTTTCTTTTTATTATAACACAATCACTAATTTAGTTGTTCATAAGCATCGGTCTTTGATTCTTGTTTTACGAAAATTTTATCGGTTATTTATAAATTTGGTTATGCAATTATTTTAGATTTGTTTTATAGATTGATTTATTTTAAAAATATAATGATATAATATGTAAAAACGAGATAAAAAGCGTACCGTTCGAAGTTTGTCGGGACAACGGGATATGATGATCAAAAAAGGAACATTGTATGCTACTAATGTTCGTGTAGTTAATTGGCCATCGGAAAAAGGAACTTCATCCATATCCTATAATTCTAACTTTAAGTATTTTATTTATCGTAGAGAGAGTACGTATTTGGTCTTCTAATTCTTCTATAGAGCTCTTGTAGTTCGCTGTTGCGTTATTTTTAATATCGTTTCGTTCCTCAGTTGTAAGTGAGACCATTAATTATTTCAAGTACTTTCCTCTCAAAAGTAATAAGACTGATGATTTCCCTTGGTAGTTTACCCAGTGCCACACATGTGACTCACATCCGTATATCAAATTCCAATATTCACCTTAAATATCTGGTGTATATAGGCATAGGCGCAATTGAAGGCGTCCGTGCAAAAACCGGACAGCTCCATTTTTAACCAATATCGGGTTTTAATTGAATTTGATAAAGCAAAAAATTACTAGTTTATCTGTGCAAGAACGAGACAAATCCAACAAGCAGTATAGGAAATATAACGTATTTGGAGCTGTCTTGTTTTTTTTCCGTCGAAGAACAAGCTCCCGAGCTATCTGGATTTAGCCATTGCGAATTTCTGGGCAAAAACCAGGCAAGTCCAAAAATATTTTATGGCTCCTGAACAATAACTAAAAATGGATCTGTCCGGTTTCTGCACAGACGCCTTCAATTTCAATAAAAATCTGAGGGTGCTAGGGTTCTTAAGCTCTTCATTTTCCGGGCATAGCGTTGAATAGCTATTGATTGTAATATTATAAAAAAAGTATTCGAGGGTGCTATTTTTAAAATTAAAGGTACTAATATTATCCCCTAAGACCTAAGTGCCCCCCTATTTGAGCTTATACAGTATAGGGTTTTCTTTGATTCGTTGGATAGATTTACTAGACCGCAGTAGCATTTATTAGCACTTGTTAGTCTAATTTTTATTTCCTCATACATATTTTATGTACTCTTTATGTTTATTCCGAGATATTTTAATTTATTTATTTTCTCCAAAGTAAGATTTCCCACTTTTAAACTTGGATCATCTGCATCTATTCTTGATATGCACATGCATACACGTATACAGTTGCGGCTAATGTGGTTCATCGAAAGTGGGGCACACATTTTCCCTCCCCTTTTTAAATAAAATAAAATTCATTTTGTATATAAAAATTTTTTAATATATACCCTTATTAAGTATCTTTCACAACATATACTTCAACCTTTTTCTCAAGTGATAAACTTGAAAAGTTGATATTCAGTAAATGCTCGACCTTAACCGTAACACATGTACCCATGATGAAAAAAAATAACAAGTTTTAATAAATTAGGTAAATATTGTAAGTTTGTAATATTAATAATCAATTACTCCATATACTAAATAGAAATACAAATACGTCAACAGTACAAACGATAAGACACGCATTGTGCCATCCAATTCCGTAGTAATTCGTGTAGTGAAGTGGGGGGGGGGAATCTAGTGCTGTTGAATTGGCCATTGGGGCACAACGATATTTTGGCCACCGCCCAAAACCCGTACTTTCCTGATAAGTTAATTTTGAATAACCAGAAGGTTCACTTTTCTCGTAGTATATGGGTTCTTATGGGGCATTGATTTGCTGTACTTGTTGGTCTATCATTGTAGCACGTACAAAGATAATAATACAATACAACTTATTGGTACAATAAATATCGTATTTAATTTTATTAACAATCTTTAAGTATAATAAACATTAATTTTTTCTGACGGAACTATTGGACGTGTTATTTTACCGATTTTCGAGTTCTCATAGGTTAGGTTATTTTTCAGTAACGGACAATCTTCAATATATGTAATGGATTTGAAGATTTTTGCATCATCAGTGAATAAATGATTGTTAGAATGTGTAATAGAAATTTATAAATAAATTAAATATAAGATGAGAATGATAATAAACTTGAGAAGCTCCAGAAGTAACTGATATAGGAAATTATAAAAAGTTTTTTAATTTAATATATTATGTTCGTTGAGATAAAAATATCAAGTTAGGATAACAAGGGATGATTGATGTCAATCTTGGTTAGTTTATGGAGTAATAATGGAGTAGTAACAACAGACACAAAGAAAAAATTTAAAAAAAAATAATTTTTAATTTTTTTTTTTATATTTTATAAGTTTATGCGAAAATACTCGTATAATTTTCATAAATATTAAGTACGAGATGTAATAAATCTAGTACATTACCTAAGACAACCACCCGCTGATTTATCCATCGTGTCCTGCGGAACAAAGCTATGCTCATGCGCATAACTTGGCCACCCATACCGATCTCATTTTGAATAGACTATATAGATAGGCAATTTTGCCTATTAATTTATTTAGTGTTATAAAAGCTAATATTTTACAGATGCTATGATACAAGCTGGACTAATGTACAAAGAGAACGGTAAGATGTTATTTTAAATTTTTTAGTTTAAGTAAAACTACTTTTAACAGCGTGTCACTTACTTACTATCTATAGTTTTTTTATATGTTTGCATTCTATTACTTACTTATTTCATGTACTTAAAATAAAATCATTAGTAAATACTTACTAATAATTATATAAAATAGTACGACTTAGATTATTACATTAACCAATGATTTCAACCTAACCTTTGACACCTTTCATGGGAATAATTTCTTTCTCAAAAATAAACCTTATGGATAGTATTAACAGGAAAACCGATGCGACACGTTATTCAAAACTATATCGTCACCTATAAGTAGTATAATCAGTTAAAACATATACTTATTTATTTAGTATTTTTATTGTAGGTAAATTAGTTTTTATCACATGCAACATAATATTTTAAAATAGCTTTTATAACTTGGTTGGGGTATTGGGTTAATAAAATTAATATATTATAGTATACCAAAAATGAATTCATTAGCAAATTAATTAATAAAAAGGTTATTTTTACGTATAAATTAACATAAGGAATATTATTTGAACTTACGATAAGCCCTTAGATCCCCTTAATTCGGCCTGTGGCAAAATCAGTTTTAATGTAACTATGCTATAGACTACCTACCTGTCTGCCAAATTTAAATTAATATAACCAAACCCTAGAGCAAATACTTTTTTAAATTTAGCGTTGAGTAAATGATTCAGTGATTTCTCCCTTTTATGTATACAGATTATGCACACCATTCTACTAGTACTTGGAGAGAAGACATCATGGCAGATCGTAAGTGTTCATTGATTTTTATTTATAGTGACGTATTGAAATATTTTGTTATATACGCTGATCAATTGTAATGATAGAATACAAGGTAAAATAGCAAAGAGGTAGGTTCTTAATTGTTTTACTGGGCGAGACCGTTTTCGACCAAAAACGTACCCTTCCCTTTTCGGCCGATTCACTTTTCGACCAAATTTGAAAAAGACCGATTCCCCTTTAAGCCAAAACAAAAATTATAAACATAATAATACTTATGTATAATTTTTCTAAAATTATAACAATTATATAATTATACAATTTTGTTAAATATATTATAATATAATATAATTTAAATATATAATTATTTAAAATATAAGCATAATATCTCTATATTGACATTATTTTTATGTAAATATGTTATAATATGTATAATATTATATAAAAACATAAAATAATAATGCCATTATTTTATAGCAATTGTACACCTATTAAATTTTTTTCAAACAATTAATGACAAATATTACATATTTTGATTTTAATCATTTTCGATATGTATTACATAAAACGTAATACATTAAACTTTTTGTATCGTGTAATTTTCAAAATTACCTATTTTATATTACTATTGTACTCAATTATTATTGACAAAAATTGTATATTATTATTTTATGGTTTTATATAATATTATATTTATTGTGACATATTAACATAAATTAATGTTAATATATAGATATGCTTATATTTTAAATAATTTTCTATATTTTATTTTACAAAATTTTAGGCAACATATATTTTTAATCATTTTCAAAATTATATAATTATATAATTGCTATAATTTTACAAAAATTATAGATAAGTATTATTATGTTTATAATTTCTGTTTTGGCCGAAAGGGGAATCGGTCTTTTTTAAATTTGGTCGAAAAGTGAATTGGCCCAAAAGGGAAGGGTACGTTTTTGTTCGAAAAGGGAATCGAACTATTTTAAATTTGGTTGAAAAGGGAAGGGTACATTTTTGGTCGAAAACGGCCATGCCCGTTTTACTCACTGGACTAGTGCTTCCAGGTCAATAGGACCAGTTACTTTGTGACAAAGGTCAGAGTACCAGATGGTATTTACTATTTAATTCACAGGTATAATATAAACATATCTGTGATTTAGTCAATTGACAAAAATAGAGATTAATTCTTAATTTGAATCTTAGAGAATAGAAATTATGATTCTTTCAAATTTTCAACTAAATGTTATTACTCGTTAATTAAGAGTTCATTATTCTGTAGAAAGTTTGCAATGAAAATTTGAAATAGTAAACATTAGAACTAAACTACCGTAAACTACTGAATAATGAATTATAAATATTTATATTATCAAAATAATTTATTAGAACTACGCTACAGTGAGTTTTTAATAATTTCGATGAAACCTTATGTCGCCGCAAAATCACACCTTGTTGTGTTCTAATTACAACCATGATGCAAATAGATATCTATCGACTATCACATATTTTAAATTTGAAAGCAATAGCCAGTCTTAAATGAATTATTTGATGAATTATTATACTAATGAACCGGGGAACAAGAAACAAATTCCCTAATTTTGATTATTTTATATTATTCAGAATAATGTATAAAATATTATGTTCATGTATTATTACATAGGTATAACTAATGCTGATCGTGAGTTATTAATTTAATTTTTCTATACTTTACCGTCATTATATTTTATGTATAATAACGTTATTCAATTAATTATATTTATAAGTTGTAAAGCATTTATTAATAAAGTGTAAATACTTATTAATAATGTTGTACCTACAGCTAACTGTATAACTTTTTACTTATATGAATTTTGACAGAGTAAGTCGTTTATTACTGTTTTACTGTATTAATAGTAAAGCAAAAACATGAAAAACCAACAGCAAAGACCGAAGTCGTGCCAGTGAAAAATAAAAATAAATAATATAAAATAATATTTAGTTATTATACAACCATGATAACCACGGGTGTTATAAAAATAATACAAATACATTACACATGAATAATAATAAAATATAAAATAAGACATGATGGTACCCCTCGAAAACGCATCAACGTATAACATAATAGAAACGACAGCTATCAAAATTCCACTCTTCACTAAAAATATTAAGTTGATCTTGACATTTTCGCGAGAGCGCGACCCGTGACCGGTCCGGTCGTGGGGTCGGTCGGCAGTCTTCAATGATCCACGGTCGCCGTAAATACGATTGTTATAATTTATACTAACGAGTTAATAATATATATACTTGTTCCTAACAATATACGCGACATGAGTTTTAGTTATTCTGAACCAGACACCTACATTTGGCGTAGTCAGAAAAGGAGTAAGGTAAGTGCTAATTTTATTAAAATTAATTTTACATAAAATTAAAGTAAATTAGCACATATCGGGTTAAAAGAACCTACATAGGTGTCCTGATACCGGTATACCTAATAAGTTATTCGTATTAATTTTATTTAATAGAATATAAGTATTTATTTAACCTAAGGTGTTAAATTATGGCAGAATTAGCGAAATTTAGTGTAATTCCTACAGTGCTAAATTAGATTTAGGCTATTTATAGGTTGAAAAGTACGTATCTCTACCACTGTTCGCCCGATTTACGTTAATCTCGTATCGATATTTAATTAGGTAGATAATAGCAAGTAAATGTAATCACCGTAATGGCTAGCAAATGCATTGGTGAGTTAAATATTGTCGATATTAACCGGAAATTATCGAAACGTGGTATTGAGACCGGGGGGTTCAAGGCCGATAAACTTCTGTTACTAGAGGAGTATATTAGGTCTAAGGAAAATATGGATCCAAGATCAGTACGGTTTGGGGTAACTGACGTGTTGTCAGCCCAGGTACCGGAAGATAGTACATCGGAGGTCCAGAAAAGTGGTGAAGAGGTCAAAACCGACGGAGATTTGATAAACCAGTTCATGGAACAGATATTAGATAGACTCGAGGGGGTAGAAGCGACGGTTGACGAGCAGCAACGTACTATCGCTACTCTCAGCAAAAGCGTGGAACGCTTGGAGCGGGAGTTAGCCGAAGAAAAATGTAAGTCGACCGAACGGGAAGCGCAATCAAGCTGCGCATGTGGTGGTAACACCCTCCTACCACCTTCTAGTGATTTATCCTGAGCAAATCAATATTGCCCGAACAAAAATCAAGAGGTGAGTTTTATGAACCGTTGGGCGAACATTCGAAGCAGATTGACCGGAGAAAACTCGCGAAATCGGAGTTTGCCCAGAGCTTCCGGTAACCAGTCCGGAGTGTCCGGTGAAATGTCCGGTGAAATGTTCGGCAGAAGTGATGGGGAAGCGTTACGGAGTAATCTATCCGATGGAAAACGTGTTCACTTCGCGGACAGCCTGCTCATTCCTCAAAATGAGTTAAATATGGCCCGTGCATCAATACTAGAGTTTGCCGGTAAGAGGGAGGAAGACCCAGTGCGGTTTTTGCTCCAGGCCGAGGCAATATTCGAAGAAACTGAAACGTGTAATAACTTACTCAAATCCGAATACTTAGCTAGAAAGTTGGAGTTAAACGTGTCAGCTTCTGTGGTCACATGTGTGGTTACATGTGGCTTACGTTCCTCTTGGAAAGTTGGATTATGCTCCTCACATTCAAACGTAGACTGTGGCCATGGATTGGGGGGTAATAGCCATTGTTGACCATGCCACCACAAGGCATTCGTAATGAGTTGATCACCTGACAGGCCCTTGGAGGCCAGGTCCGCTGGATTGTCTTGAGACAAAAACCTAACCAGGTTTGAATTTGACTCATTCGATTGGATACGAAGGTGGTCCACCGGGGTTGATCACTCTGAATCCACTGTAGGGTGATGGTAGAATCCGTCCACAAGTTGACTGATTCAATGTTGATTGTAGACAGTGCCTCTAGTAGGTGTTTGGTCAAGGATGCTAACAACATAGCACCACACAACTCAAGCCTTGGTATTGATTGGGTCTTAAGAGGTGCAACTCTGGTCTTATACAGAACTAAATGTGATGATGATTCGCCGTCAGAAAACACCGACATTAGGTAAAGAGCAGCAGCATAAGCTTGTTCCGAACTATCACTGTAACCGTGCAGACTATATGTGGTTGCCTGAGTGTGATCTTCATTGCAATGCCGTGGTAATTCAAAAGAGCTAAGAGCACTGTAGGAAGATCGATGATCTGACCACCATTTGCTCAGTGTGTCAGGCAGTGGGTCGTCCCAATCCAACTTGTTCTTCCAAAGGTGTTGCATAATGATCTTCGCCACGATCACTAGTGGGCTTAACCATCCACCGGATCAAAAATCCTCGCAATTTCCGAAAGTAATGAAGTTTAGTAAAGGCTTCACGAACTTTGGAAGATTCAACATGAAATGAGAACGTGTCTCGTTGAGCATTCCAACATATAACCAATATTTTGATTGACGGATCCATGTGATCGGTCAGCGTTAGTTTAGTAGCTCTTAGTGCTGTAGGAATGTGCGTTAAAACTGCCTCGCAGTTGGTGGCCCACTTACGTAATTCAAACCCACCTCGGGCGAGCAAGTGCAACAGCTCCTGGTGTAGCTTGATTGTGGCAGGAATGTCATCTCGTCCGGTCATTACCTCATCTACATAGAAATCTCGTTGTAGCACCGCAGATGCCTCAGGATGGGTCCCTTGTTCGTCGTAAACCAATTGCTTCAGGACTCGTAAAGCATGGTATGGTGATGTGATAAGCCCATAGGTCACCGTATTTAAGGTATAACTTCTTATTGAACTAGATTCATTTGGACGCCAGACAATACCTTGGTAGACACGATCGGTGGGGTGTACTAAGATTTGTCGGAACATCTGTCGAATATCTGCAGTAATAACATAGCGAGGCAGACGAACGGATTAATATGTCAATTACCTCTTTCTATAATTTTTGTCCTTTGTGAAGTAGTTCATTTAATGAGTTTCCTGTGTCTATCGTGCACGATCCATTGAACACGACACGAAGCTTCATAGTGGTACTTGATGGGTTTAGGACTTGATGATGCGGAATGAATATGATCGGACATGGACTAGTGGAATCAACTATTGTCATGTGGTTGGCTGTTTCATAATCACTCATAAAGTCTTTATAGAGTTGATGTAAGGCAGGTTTGGTCTGTAGACTTCTCTCGACTTTCTTCAAGCGTTGAACAGCGAGCTGGTAAGAATTGTTCACTAGCGATGGTTCTTTAACAAAAGGAAGTCTTACAGTATAACGACCAGAGCTGTCTCGAGTAAATGTCTCAACGAAGTGCTCTTCACACTGTTGGTCTTCTTTGGACATACATGTAAGGCGTGGAACCTCTTCCAGTTCCCAAAATCGATTCACAAGTGATTCAACTGTAGTGGTACAACACGTGACCGACTTAAACATTGATAGTTCATTGTGAAGTTTAGATAATTTTCCACATACTATCCACCTAAAGATAGAGTTGTGTAACGAAGGCGTACCTTAAGGTCCTTGTATTTTACCATCTAACATTATATCCAGACTGTATTCAGCACCTCTGAGTAAGTCGATTTTGTTAGGCACATGGAATGTTGGATCTGCTAACTCAACCTGTTCCAAATGAGTCCACTGTGAAACATCCACAGCTACAGTGGGTAGATCAACAGTTATCTTAGGAGACACTAAGGCAGTTAATGTCATTTGTTTACCATTTGTCCTAGGAGAAATATTGAACGTTGAAACTTGAGATGTGGTTGTAGAAGCATTTGATACACCATCAATTATCATTGGCTGATGCAATGTTTTTAAACCTAACCGACTTGCTAAGGCTTTAGTAATAAAATGTGATTCTGAAGTAGTGTCTATTAATGCACGGCATAGTTCTGAACGTCCACTAGGTCCGTGTACGCGCACCACTGCTGTTGATAATATGACAGTTGACTATTTTCTTAAGGCACCATGACAGACTGCCACAGTGTCTATCCCACTAGATGTTGATGGTTGTGTATTGATAGTCAATGTGGGCACTTCAGAAGTATTTTTATCGCCCTTAGAATCACCAAAGTGTAGAAGTGTATGGTGTTTACCACCACATTCTTTACATGTTTTATCAGATGAGCATTGACTGGAAGAATGTGAAGCCCGTACACAATTTATACACAATTTTGCCTTCTTAGCTAAGGCATGTCGCTCACTCGCTGTTGACTTCATAAATAAATTACACTGATAAATAATATGATGCTGTGAACAAATATTGCATGGCTGCTTATTACCATGTGCTGCAGTCACAGCATGAGTTGTTGCTCGACTGTTGCATTTGTTGGTAAACTTAGATTTGGGTGTACTGGCTGATTGTAGTTGTAATAAATCTAACACATGTATTCTTTTCTCCATAAATTTACACATTTGTAACCAAGATGGATACTCATTATAGGTAGATGATTCAATTTCCCATGCTTTTCTGAGTTCATTTGGTAAACGAGATGATATAAGGTAAATTACAATTGTGTCCCACGACTCAATGGGCTGTTTTAATACTTTTAATGCTCTAAGATGTTTATTTGTTGTATCAACCAACGCCTTCAAAGAACTAACAGCTTCACTTGGAATGTGTGGCTGATTGAACAAATGTTGTAAGTGTACTTGTAGAATAAGACGTTCATTATCATAACGGTTTGTCACCAAAGACCAAGCCTCCAGAAAATTAATACCAGTCGATGATAATGAAGCAATTATATTAGCAGCTTTTCCTGATAAACATGATTTTAAATAGTGCATTTTTCTGGTGTTGTCAATGTATTTATTATTGTGAATAACAGAAGAAAATTGGTCATGGAAAGCATACCAGTCTTCCAATATTCCAGTAAATGAAGGCAGACTCCTGGGGGGTAACCTGATGGATTGTTGCCCTTGTTCGCAAAGTGTATTTTCGTTTTGAGGTTCGTGTGTAGTTTGCCTTAAGTCTAATGTACTTTGCAAAATCCCCTTGATTTTTATGAATGTACTAGATACCTCTTCCAAGGCGTCAATCATAAAATCAACCTCAGAGTCCTCGACCAACAAGGACTGCTCATTGTATGCATTTGCATACATTGTAAATGCACTTTCTGCAAGTTCTAAATGCACTTTTATTTCGTAACTCGCCAGAACCTCCAATGTCAATGTGGTGACCGTATGTAACTTTTTCCTTATCAGCCTTTCCTTGTTTGAGAGAGTTTTTCATAGAGTTTTCAACTTCTCCTCCATCTTGAATCAATTTTGTCAATACACAACAGACCGGAGAAGACCGGTAAGAACGGAAATACTCCGGAGAAAAACTTCAGTTACCCGAAGTGGACGTCCAGAGTGAGGAGTTGTCCGGTGAAAACCGTTGAGCCTCCAGAAAAACACAAGAGAAAACGCCGTAGCCACCCGAGAAAACTCATTGAAAGCGACGTTCCGAAAAAGGAACCACAATTCGTGACAATGAGTCGGGAAAATGGCAAATCGACGGAGAGGTGGTCGAACCACCCGGACAAGAAGTGGGGAAAATCGAGTAAAATCGAAAATGTTCCGGACAAAAGTGAAAATCTCACCGAGGTGTGTGATTTTTCAGAGGGAAATGTCCCGGACAGTGCATCGAGTGATGCGGAACAAGATAAGTTAAAACAGCAGTTGTTAAATTGTCCGGTCACATCCGAAGATTTTCCTGAAGAAATAGTTCCCTATTCCGTAGTCTTCGGTGATCCGTCCGGCATAGCCGGAGGATCCGGTGTGGGTGTCACCCACTGTGGAGCAATCCAGCCGAAGGGTGATGACAGAAACGTTACATTGCAAGACGTCCGAGAGTGGCAACAGAATGACCCGAACATACGGGAGATCGTTGCCAAACTCTCCGGGGACGGTGCAATGTTCGGTCGTCTTCGGATGTTGTACGTCATCCGGGACAAGGTGTTACACCGCGACCTCCAATCCATCGCGAATGGAGAAGAGGGAGTGGTAGTCCCGGCGGAAAAGGCCCAGATTCTGCTACGAAGGTTTCACGACCACGAAGCAGCGAATCATCCGGGTTGGAAAGAAACGTACCGGAGTATAAAGAGTCGTTTCTTTTGGGCCGGTATGCGAGAAACAGTGCGGAATTACGTTCGAGCGTGTCACGTATGTGCATGTGTAAAACCACTGAATCGCAAACCGGAAGATCAGATGTGCACCCGAATACCACGTCAACCGTAGGAGGTGCTAAGCATCGATCTTATGGGCCCGTACCCAAGAACGCAACGAGGTAAGACAACGATTTTGGTAGTAACTGATTGTTACAGTCGCTGGGTAGAGGCGTACCCGTTAGGGTAGGCGACTACCAAATCGAATGTGGATACATTCGAACGGGAGTTGTTCCCACGGTTCGGGTACCGGAGGGCATTATTGTCAGATAATGGCCCGCAGTTCATGTCCAAGGCAATGGTAGATGCACTCAGGAGTTGGGGAGTGGAAGGATGGACGACTCCTATATACTACCCACGTGCCAACCAGGTAGAAAGGCGAAACCAAGAGTTAAAGAAAGGGTGGCGAACCTTACTCGTTGATAAGCTTCATCATCTGTGGGATGTCTACGTACCACACGTGTTGTTCTCCATCAGAAACAGAGAGAACCGAAACACCGGACAATCACCCGCCAAAATGATGTTTGGCCGGGAAATCAAGGCCCCCGGAGACTGGCAACTCGAATTGGCCGTAGAGTCGCCGGATGACGGCAAGAATTGTCCGGAGCTGTCCGGAGCGCATCGAAACCCTTCGGTAGAAACCGAAGATTCTCCGGTGGAACCGGATGATGCTCCAGTGATAGAGGAGGGTTACTCGGTGGATTTCGGCCCCAGAGCCCCTGGTACCCTTATACCCCCAGAATTCCCGGGAAGAGGCAATCTGTCAGTAGGGGATTTGGTATACTACAAAGCGGATCCGCAGTCAAGTGCGGAGAAGCAGTTCCACGCGGGGTTCACCCGGAAATGTTTAGGTCCGGTTAAGTTGGGTAAACCACTAGGAACCGGAATTTTCTTGACGGAGAGTAAACACCCTACTAAGTTACATGTCTCAGCGATGAAGCGAGCTGTAGGACCGTCAGAGAACACTATCTAATCATACCTTGTTTTAGATGGCAGGACGAGAAGAAAATCCACCACCGACCCGCAACAACTGTCCATCTCGTGGCATGATCGCCACACATGTGGAAAAGCTCCGGGTGGTTGCCGCACAGTTGTTGCGGGAAGCCAGGAGGCTGTCGGGCGATGGTCCGGAAGACGTGTTCGGCGGTTGGTCAGCCGAACGCGCGGCCACCGCATCGTTCAATGAGATACGGGAGAGTCCCACCGCGTGGGCACTGTTCGAGGAGATTCGCGGAGGGGCGTCGGACAACGCGAACCAACACCCCGCAGCGCGAGGCTGCCAGGCCAAGAGTGGGGCCACCGGGACGTGTGCCACCACACCGAGGAGCGCCAGCATACCAGCGCCACGACGTCCGGGACGGGCGAGGCCGGTTACAGCGGCAGCCGCAAGCCCAGCAGCCCGCGGTGCCACTGGAAGTCCAGCAGGCAGTTGTGCAGCCACCAACCCCACCGCCTGCAGAGCCTCCGGTGCAGCAGTCGCCGCAACAGCCGCAACAACAGCCCCCACATCAGCTGCTGCAGTAGACCACACCAACCCCAGAGGCACAGTTGGCCACTGTGGAGCGGTGAATCGAGGCCATGGAGGTGGCCGAGACCGGTACCACACTGGACAACTAACCAGCGGTGGTACCATCGCGTCTCGCGGACTTGGGGGGGAGTATGTCGCGGTCGTAATCGCAACGACCGTGACTGCGTATCTAAGTGCGCGAGAGCGCGACCCGCGACCGGTCCAGTCGTGGGGTCGGTCGGCAGTCTTCAATGATCCACGGTTGCCGTATACCTATACGATTGTTATAATTTATACTAACGTGTTAATAATATATATACTTGTTCCTAACAATATACGCGACGTGAATTTTAGTTATTCCGAACCAGACACCTACAATAGAACATACCTATAATATAAGTCACAGTCAAACAGCTGTACGATTTGTTTACATTTTTCTGAGGCTTGGTATGATGTTGGCAGCTGAGGCTCAGCATCATGATCGTAGAATGTGTTTTAATACGGATTTTAAATGACGATACGGTTAAAAAAAATCATGCCAAACTCTGTCAGAATGTCAAAGTCAACTAAAATATTTTTTAGTGAACAGTGGAATGTTGGTATCTGTCACTTCTATTGTGTTCTATGATATAGATCTTATTGATAATTATGTAACGATGAATACATACTTCAACTGGGTTGAACCTAATTCTAATTGTTTCAGCACCAGTAGACCTTTTTATAGCATCAATTAAAAATGAAGCACTTGGTAATTACATAATTGATCATAATAAATAAATTAGATATGTTATACAAAACCTACTCTATGTTTAAATGCATTTTTATTTTGAATCGGTATTGTTAATTATATTCGAAAAAAGTTTAATAAAATCAAATTGATATGTTCTAGCGGATAATCATAATACACCTTCCTTATTTTGTAATGGTTACGCATGGGATGATTTAGCTTATTTGTATCAGGATGAAGTAATTGAAATACAATCATAAAATTATAGTTTACAAGTATTCAATCAAATTATATAATTTTGTTATTTTATTCGATTAAATATAATTTTTCAATACTAAACTTTAATCTTTGTTTAACTAAATATATACATATATAATAAACATTGTTTTGTCTACAATACTTTTAGCTTTTATTTTATAATTTACTAGCTGACCTGGCAATTCTTGGCTATTGCAAGATTATTGATAGATTTATAAATACGAATATTGGATATACATGTTGTTGGTGTACGTGTGATAAACTTCTCGGAACACCGCCGATATCAAACACAATTCAATTTAACGAACAAAAAAGTCAGGTTGCAGGTAGCAGGAAACCTGTGGCTCGCACAATATGTACAATAATATATAATATATAGATATATAATTTACACGTTTATTTTAATTAATAATAACTAATTATTTATTAACTAAATCGGACTAATTTTTTGCTTTAACCTTCTTTGTGATGTCCTCTTTAATTTAAAAAAAGCGGGTAAGTGAGTATCGCTCTGCTGTACATTAGGGAGTGAGGTGGACCTCGGACTAGGGTAGGTTAAATTTGAATGCAATGATAGGTATCATTGTATACGAAAAACGATTCTGAACGGAGATGATTTGTCAGTCTAGGATATATTATATTTAAATATTGTCATATATTCTATTTTGATACAAATTCAAACATTTAAGTAAAAGTTTCAAGATCTTACGTTTAGTAATTTTTTAAAAACAACAAAAATCGAAAATTATTTAGTAGTAAAACGTTATTTTACAGGTGTATTTTTGATTTCAAATTAAAATTAAAACTTTAAACACTAGTAAAATTTTTAAATTGAATAATCCTCAAACTTTTTTATAATTATTCTAAGCTTAACTTATGGACAGCATAGTATTAAATTTTCAATTCTTAGCTTTTGATAGTAAAATATTTATAAATTTTTAACTACCAAATAGTGAAAAATATTCATGATTTTGACGAAATTTTGTCAAGATTTGAACTTCAAATGCTAATAAAAAAAAAATCGTGCCTATGTATTTTTATAATTTTTGAATGAGAGTTAGAACAAGTTATGTGGACCCTTCAATTAAATTTTCAAATAATTTGTCCCACCTAAATTTTTTTTATCAACATTTATAAAAAAAAAAAAATAAAAAAAAATTTCAAATTTCAAATGCCTATAAATAGCTCAAAAACAAACAAAATATTTTGAAAATAAATCACGTAAAGAAAATGGCAATCTAAATAACTGGTAAAATTTTCAAGTATTTATGACTTATACTATTTGAATCGTTTGAGGCTAAACCGTTATTTAACGTGGTTTTGTAAAAATTTAAATTTCAAACACTCCTAAAAATTTTTTGTCTTAGTCCGGTAGAGTTTTTTTTTACAGATATTTGAAGAAAAATGTTTGGAGAACCTTGAAGAACCTTTTACCAAATTTTCAAAACTTAGTTATAAAAGAAAAAAATTTTACGATTTTTTAACCACAAAATTACTTACAAATTTTCGCAATTTCGACATATTTCGTATAAATTCGAACTTTAAGCACTTATAAAAAGAACTTGTAACTAACGATTTCGGATTTTTTTTATCACTATATGAACAAATTAAATGTAACCTTGTATTAGATTTTCAATATTTTCTGGTCGGCCAAAAAATTGTATTCATTATTTAAAAAAAATACTTAAAAAAATTGAAAATTTCAATTTTTATAAGTTCTTTAAAAATTTAACTGTGTATGGAGAACGCTAATATAAACATTTGGTGAAAATTTCAAGTATTTACATCTATTAGTTTTTGAGTTATAGCAAAATAAAAAATTCGATTTTGTCGAAAACTGGTTTTGCGTAAAAAATCCCGTTTTTTCCGTTACTTTTTTGGGTTTTTTCCGTCGTATTTGAAAAATATTTTAAAATAAATTTTAAGTTAAATTTTTAACTTTTGACCCCCAAAGTACCAACTAGTTTTAATTTCCATTTCAAAGAGGGGCTGAAGTCAAAAATCGAAGCAACATTACTCCTCCAAATGTTGTCATCAGACAAAAAAAAAAAAAAAAAAAAAAAAACACACATCATTATAAAATCAATACATTCATCACTCCGTTCAGAATCTAAAATAGTTGTGTAAAATCTATTACCTACATAAAATTTTTAAAATTATAATTATATTTTTTTTTGAGTGATAAGCACTTGTCCGAAAAATGTTAACAGTGGTAGACCTTCGGACGACTCACTGTCCCCAACTCATTTATTTTCTTATCAAAACTTTAATCAGGTTATTAATTATTATCTAAAATAGTAAAGTTATAACAATTAATTTGTAACCTACAGGTACAAAGTTCATTATTATTACTGTGTTGAATTGAACGATATTCGATAACGAGTTTATTACATGCGAAAATATGTACCTATATCTATTATTATTATTTATTACCCTTATGTATACTCTATGCCCTTGTGATTACTAGTCTTCAGAAATAAAAACCGAAAACCGCCCAACTTTGAAAAGCTATAACTCGCGAACGATTAAATGAAAAATAATAATTTAAAGTTAGAATTCATAAAAAAAATATCCCTACTATTTTATAACATTTTAAGTATAGGTTGCCATTTGAAAATCAGAAGTTGATAGGGATTTCACTATTAAATATTAAAGTGAAAAAAATAAAAATTTTACATAGTTTTAGAAAAGTATAAAACTAAAAATTTTGAAAAAAAAATGGA
The DNA here is from genome assembly GCA_020882235.1 of Schizaphis graminum. Taxonomy (NCBI): domain Eukaryota; kingdom Metazoa; phylum Arthropoda; class Insecta; order Hemiptera; family Aphididae; genus Schizaphis; species Schizaphis graminum. Next base: position 4,956,861 of record CM037033.1, read on the forward strand.
AAAAGTTAATACTTTTTGAAATAATGAGTGTTCTTCGATAAAAAAATCACCCTGTACCCATATAGCAAATTCGATGTATTGATATATATTTGATATTCAGTTTATATAATTTTTTGTACATTCGATAGGTAATATTCATACGATATTATAAAGATAACTGAAAATCAATGTATGTGTTTATATATTTCTATGATAACTTTACTATATCAAAATTTTGATATCAAAAAAGTAATTTTCGCACAATGTATATTAGATATTTTATGCACGATATTTGTTGTACATGTTATAATTAATATTTAATTGATATCTAAAAACGTTTATCTTAAATCACATATGTACAGTGTATCTATTAAATATCAGAAATAATATATCAAATATCTGATTTATTAAGAATATTCATTGGATATCATGTTAACAACACATACAGAATATATTGTCACTAATATTCATATGATATCTAAAAAAGTTTATCTTGAATAATAATAATATTATATGTATAATTATTAATTATTATACAATATTATATAATATTATATATAGGTAATTATGTATATAATATTTATAAATTAAAAATTATATTTATATTATATTATATTTATATTAATTATAGTCAATATCGTATTATACCAACTACCCAACTACCAATAAACCCATAAAAAATGCTCAAAAGATATTATATATTACGTTAATGGACGCCGGTTTTTCAGCAGACGGTAATAATATTATGTTATTGAGTTATTCTCTCCCATAACGGGCTTAACATCACTACGGACACTACGTCTTAGAGGCACCGTGCTTAACTACGTTACGCGTCGCCTCCGGGTTTGTACTTGTGTACATAAATTACACCAATTAATACTATACAAATGATTAATCTGAATAAAAAATTTATATTAATAATTATTATTATTAAATTTTATTTATAATATCGAAATAAAAACATGTTATCAAATACGAGCGCTTCTACGTATTACACGTACAATGTATATTATATTAATATTATACGGGAATTGGGCGGCGGGCATAATATAATATCGTTGTGCCCCGAATCCCAATGACACGTCATATTCAACAGTACTAGATTTCCCCCCATTTATCTACACGAATTAATACGGCGTTGCGGACTTGCGGTACACAATCTGATTGTGCCCCGGTTCTATTTTTATTACGATTTACGGGATTTTGTCGGTCTTCTTTATCGTCTTCGTATCAACTTTACTGTCAATCAACGGCAATGTCGCTTGATATATATAAATTATAATAAATATATAATATATATATTATCTTAATTCATTCTCCCCGTTATCAGTGATCGTCGTACGCCACAATATTATAAGTTATAAATAACCTCACTACAAATTACAATGTACTTTATTAAACGTCCGTCTTACGTCTCATTTGTGTCGCGTATTTTGCCGCGTTAACTATAATAATTGTCTATTGTTCTTGTCGTTAATCTGGTTAATCATATTTATTATTTTGTGCGAATCGTGAACACTGCAATATAATTGTGCTTTTCCTTTTTTATTTATTGTGCCGAATTTGGAGTATTTGCCATTTGGACATTGTCTATTTTATGCTGTGTCGCTGTGCTTGCTGTTTACACATATTATATATGGTCTATGGTACTATTATTCAAGTTACAAAGTGTTGAACAAAAAGTAAGTATAATATTAGGTATTTTTATAGGCAGGTATTACACAAACAATATACTTAATGTCCATAGTTATTATAACTTTAGGTACCTAGGTATCTATTAATCGTTGCTTCTAATTTTCTCGAGAATTTTCATTTTCTTTATAATTTTGATATATTTTATAATAGTTAAGTTTACTTACAATGTTATTAAATATAATATAATAGTTAGGTATTATAATATTATTAGTTATTAGTTGGATAACACCCAACTATTTAGTATTTATTATAAATATGTTTCGTAAAAAAGGCTTAAGTAAGTCTGCCAAACGTAGACGATTGTTAGATGCAAATAATTTTATTGAATATTTATCTGATGATATTCATTTAGATATATCACCAAATAATAATATTGACAATATTATTCCATCTCTGGTTTCTTCTGAGTTAAATAATCACAAATATGAAGTTAATACTGTTTCATTTGAAACAACTACTACTGGTTCATCTGCTGCTTACAGTTTTGATCAAGGCTTTAATAATGATGTTAGTGTTGGACTTGATTTAGATTATGAAATAATGTCACATAGTGAAGTTGAAAGTACCGAGGAAAGTGATGATAATAGTATTCATGAAATGAATAATCAAAGAACTCCAGAGCGAATCACAAATGAATTAATTGAATGGGCAACTAATCACAATATACCTAATAATGCATTCGATAATTTGCTTAAAGTTTTAAAATCTCATAAATGTTTTGAAGATTTTCCATCAACAAGTAGAACATTTTATAAAATACATTCTGGAGTTTCATACGATAAACCTGTTCAAGTAAAACCTATTGCACCGGGTATTTACTACCATTTTGGAGTGGCTAGTAGCATTAAAAAATATATAGACAAACATTTTTCTGATGAAACCATTAAATTAGTTATAGGAGTTGATGGTTTGCCATTAACAAAAAGCTCTGGTAGTTGTTTTTGGCCTATATTAGGCTACATTAGACAAAATATTGAAACTGTATTTCTCATTGGAATATATTGGGGGTACAATAAACCAGCTGATGGCAATTTATTTATTAAAGATTTTGTTGATGAAATTAGTAGCTTAATTATCAATGGAATTTATGTAGACATTATAATTGATAACATTTTAAAAACAGTTCATAAAAAAGTTGCCATTGACAGTTTTTGTTGTGATGCACCAGCTAAGGCATTTTTACTGAAAACAAAATCTCATACAGGATTTTTCTCATGTACTAAATGTACAGTACAAGGAAAATATGTATTGAGACGGGTTTGTTTTCCTGAATTAAAATGCTCAAAAAGAACTCATGTAGATTTTGTAAATCAAGTTCAAAGACAATATCATAGCACTGATGGTAATATCACAGAAATATTAAATATTCCTGGTATTGATGTTGTCCAACAATTTTCTTTGGATTACATGCATGCTGTATGCCTTGGCACAATGAAAAAAATGCTAATGTTATGGAAAGGTGATAATATTGGTCGAGGAGATGCAAATAAACAGAAATTAAGTCCTGGATTAATTAAAAAAATGTCTGAACGTCTTTTGTCATTAAAAAATGATATTCCGCTTGACTTTGTTCGAAAACCAAGATCATTAGATGAACTACCAAGGTGGAAGGCCACTGAATTTAGGCTTTTTTTATTGTATGTTGGTCCTGTAATTATTCATTCTATTGTGTCGAAGCAAATATTTCAAAATTTTTTATGTCTGAATGTAGCCATGACAATATTTCTAAGTCCAAATTACAATCATCTAGCCACATATGCTAAATCATTAATGTTCGACTTTGTCAAAAATTTTGGTTTATTATATGGTGATCATTTTATATCACACAACATCCACGGGTTAATTCATTTGTATGATGATTATCAAAATTATGGTATGCTGGATAATATTAGTTGTTTTAAGTTTGAAAATTACATGAGCCATTTAAAAAAAATGGTTCGTAAAAGTGATAAGCCTCTTCAGCAGGTTGTTAGAAGGTATGAAGAGCGTTGTAAATATATTCCACCCACAGACTCTTCTACAAATTTAAAAGAAACAGTTCAATTCAAACAGTTGCATAACAAAGGGCCTTTAATCACACATACTTCTTCTCCTCAATATAAAATTGTTGTGTTAGACAAAATTAAAATTAATGTGGACTCCAATGCTGACTCTTTTGTTGGAGTGAAATTAAATGGAATTTTAAGTATTGTTAGAGTTGTAAATGTATGCTATTCTCAGGAGTTGAAAAAAAATGTTTTATTAGGTAAAAAAATTGAAAGAATGGACAACTTTTTTACCAAACCTATAAAGAGTGAAAGATTAGGAATTTTTAAAGTAAATAATTTTTCTAAACAACTTAGTGTTTGGAATATTGACGATGTAATTACCAAATACATGATTTTAAAAGCTCATGATTTAAATTGCATGATAGCTTATCCAATTATTCATTTTAATAATTAAGTTTTATTTATAATTTAAATTTTATACTTATCAATAGTTTAGTCTATAATATTATGTACATATTTTACCCAAAAAAAGTTTTATTACTTATTTTAATTTTTAATACACTTATAATGCTTAACAAAACATTTTTAATTGGATAGATGTAGGTACCATTTTTTTTCCAATAAACACCTAAAGAAGAGGCTTTGATTTTGATTTCTTATCCTCAAATTCTTAAATACCTACCTATATACCTATTATTATATTTTATATTGTTCTTAACACACAAATACACTACCCGTTACACTCATAACTGTATTATTACACTGACAGTTTTAATTATAAAATGATTCTACCCGCTTCACAGCATAAATATGTGGTCAATAGTTCACTTTGATGCTGATAACTCTGTTGAACCAATTCCAACACATTGGTTAAATAAAAATAAATCAAAATGTGCTTGGCCAAACAACGACTCAACAGCTGATAGATTAAGGAATAATAGAGCAAAGCCAAATGAATTTGATTTTTCATATTTCAGCTGTCGTGTTTTGGCTAATAATATAAGTAAGTATTTTGATGTGTCCGATTATGTAAAATAATGAATATCATTAATATAATGGATTCTATTATTATTGTTTATATTGATATATAATTATAATTGTCGTATGTTTAAAAATTTAGGTTCCTTAGCTGACGCTGTAAAAAAAGTCAAATTAGCCATGTATACTTCGGATTTATCAGATATAGAAGATAAGAAAACTAAAACAAATAACCATACAAGTGAAAAAAAAAGAAAAGATATTAGTTTATCATCTAAAAACTCATCTGAACAACTAAGTAAACTTTTTACTGTAACTATGTACCTAATAGAAATTCTTTTAGTTTTTAAAGATGATCTGTATTTAACTAAAATTAACTATAAGTTTAATTTAAAACTATCTTAAAATAAAATTAATAAGCTACTTTTACTCAAAATTAATTATTATTTTCAGTTAAAAAAAATTAAAATGTTCAATTATAATCTCCAGTTAATATTGATTATAGTGAAAAAAAATCTAAAATATCTTAATTTCAATCTTATTATATTATACACAGTAGTTATTTAATTATATTTTGGGTGCTTATAATCACATTCCTTTATAGTTTTAAATCTAATGACATATTGTGGTGTGTTCTTTCATCACACATATTTATTTATTTGCATAGATTTCAAAAAAGTAAAAAAAGATAATGCACTGAAATTAGTAGATGTCACAAATAGTAACTTGTCATATGATACAGACGAAAGTTCAGAAAAATGTAAGACTATTTTAATTAATACATTATAATATAATAATGTATAAATTTAATTATTTTTTAGCTTTATTCGATGATAGTGATAATGACAAAAATTATGAATTACCAATAGCTGACTGTTCCAAAAAAAGTATACTTAACTATGGTAAGAGTAAGATTAAAGCTCTGTTGTTAAAACTGACGTTAATTATATTGAAATTTATATATGTTTAGATTTTGAAAATGATGAGCAAAATGATGATACTTTGACTGCAGTTAATTCTGCAACTTTAAACCAACAGGGTATATGTATAGGTATTAAATTTTATTTATTTAAACTTAAGTATCATGTTAATATTTCCAGTTACATATTTTTTATTAGATGAACATAAAAAAAGTTCAACATTGAATATTACGCCTATCTCCAAAAAATATACTACACCAAGCAGGGTTGTTTTTCAGAAAGGTATACAAATTTAAGATACCTATTTATTACTATTATAATAAAACTAATAATACTATTCTATACCTACCTAATCTATATGGTTTTTCAATTAATTCTTTGTCTTCCAATAATACAGTTACAGATAAACAAAATGTTACACCTTCAACAAGTAATCACCAATATGAAGCAGATATTCAAAATGTTCAAGTTGCATTCTTAACCAATGATGCAACAAATACACCAAGTGTATCTCCTTTAGTGAACAGCAATGAACAAAATTTAAGTAAGCAAAATATTTTGTATACTATTTCTATAATTTAGTATATTATAGGTATAGTTTATACCTACTTATATTTTAATAAATATACAATTAGTAATACACTAATTTAATATAGTACTTTATAAATTATAATCTTATTGTAGTTTTGAATTATTCTATTAGGCACTTATGTTTTAATAATGGTTTGATTTTACAGATTTTCAGAAACTTATTTTGAAATATTTAACTTCCTTAAAAGTTGAAGTTTCTAATATTTCGGATACTCAACAAGAGATTATTAAGTTGGTTAATAATATCCAAAACAAAACTCAAGTAGATGATTCATGGGCAAATGAAATAGATTATTTTGTTTCTAGTTGGCCTATATCTGACCATGATGGTCTCAATGATATGGAAAATAAAATTAAAAGTGATTCCAATTTTCGAAAACAAGTTGTAAGGTTTTATTTGTAAATCGTTTTTTATTTTTATTTTTATTTTATTTGTTATTATTTATAGGTAAATGAACTCGCAAGGATTGGAGGAAAGTCTTTACAAAATATGATATATAAAATGTTAAAAAAAGTTTTTGATGATCATATTTTACTTGGATTCACATATTATGGGTTAAGAAAGAAAGATAATTTTTCTTTGATGGCAATAAATAAAGTAATAATTGGTAAGTTTTATATTATGTTAACTTTGAATTAGAGTGAATATATTTATTTATATGACATCTTGATCAGAAAAATAATTATAATATGTCACTTAAACATTTCCAAACAATTAAAAACATGAAGAAACATTTTTTCTTAATATTTCAGAACAGTAAATAGTCGATGAAAAAATAAATGTTAAGATATATTTATTTAACTAATTTATACCACAATATTCATTCCTTGTTATAATAATGCAAATACATATTATACAATAGTATATTAGTATAACCATACTAATTTATTAATTAATATATAGTTTTAAAATATTATTCATATACTGTCTCCGCTCAGAATATTTTCATCATACTATAATGTATCATTGGATTTACCTACTATACATTATAATACATTACACACCTGCATAATGATATGATGCCCAACAGAGCAGTTATAAACTTGCCTACCTTTGTTATTTTAAAAATTTTGAATTTATTCTATCAAATTTAATAATTTTAACTAAATATTTATTAACATTTTTATTTTATTTTTTCCTAATTAATTAAAAAAGTACCTCAGAACCTAATATACCTCAACTAAATAATAAAAATATATAATATGTACCTATATGTTTATATTATATTTATTTTTATTAATAACACTCAGAAAATTACTATTTTAATTATGTTTAATATATTTTTACTTGATTAGAAATGAATGTATTAAATTAAGTAGAATTATTATATATTTATAGAAGCAGTTTTGAAATCGAAATTCAAAAATCATTCCAATGATGATATCATAACAGCTATTAGCAAGTGGTTAACTGGAGCAAAAGGAAGACTACTAAAAAAAGACAATTAATAATATTTCAATATTTTAATAATTTCACATTCCTATTATAATAATATTATATATCGAGTGTAATATATATATATTATAATAATAATAATAAGACAAATAAATATAAAATTTAAAATGAAATTAATAAACTTTATTGCGTTATATCATTTTATTTATAATAATATACTATACCTGATACTATGTATTACTACTAAATTAGTATACATAATACAATAATATCATAATTATAATTTATTTATGAATATACTACAAATGACCAACAAAGATATTGATTAGATATCGGATTGATATATAAAAATATGTAATTGAGATATTTATGAGATACTAATGAGATATTAATGATTCATCAAATAAATATATAAATGAGTTATTATAGATATTTAAGGGATATTATTATATTATTAATAACATATCAAATAGATATAACCTATTTGACATATTTTAGATATTGATTTTTGGTTCATAAGAAATCACATGGATATTTTATAGATATTTAAAAATTTTCTATGGAGCTATTTCAGATATCAAAAATATATGTAAATTAAAATTACAATATTGTTTAGATAACTGTTAGATAAACTATTGCTATCTGGGTAGTATAGATATAGATATAGACTAGTATAAATATTGATATAGATATAGAAGTACCTATAGATTTAATAATTATGGGGATACGTACAACTACATAATATTATCAATTTATTGCTTATATATAGCATATCATAAAGTTTTGATTAACTATTTGTAAAATGCGAAAATGTGTATAAACCTACGCCTTATGTATACTAAAATATGAAATTGAAACCCTTTAGTTAAACACAAGTAAGTACATGTTTATTATGTTGTAATACTTAAGTGAATTACTTGAAATAGACTTTTAGAGTCAATAGCTACTGATTTAATTTAATTAGTGTTTAAAATCAAATTCATGTGCGATGTGCTCATAATATTGAAGTTTGGAACTTCTTATGTATGACCCACAATCTATGTATTTATATGAAAGGAAATAAAATAATAAGTATGTTATATTGTAACATTGTAATTATGTTACTTAGTTTTTCTTGTTTTGAATACTTCGAAAATGTATCTAATTCTAATCTATTTTAATAAATTGAATATATTTTTTGTATTTTACAGTTAATGGTAAAATGTTTTCAAATAAATTGATTGCTTATTATTATTTATGGATTTATGTTAAATTGTATATAACGCAAAAAAAAATATATCACATTCATTACTAAGAGAACAACTACATCCGCTTGTCTTACATAATATCTAAACGTAGATGCATTAGTACATTTTAGCTCAGCAGAACCAATATTTTTGTTGTTTTCAAACAACTCTCTTAATTATATAAATGTACAAAACACTATGAATTCAGAATTATGATATTATTACATTGAAATTTGAAATAATTCAATTCACTATGACATTAAAACTAAAAATTTGATATTGATTTCGCTAAACATAAATTTAGCATACTATATTATATTAGGTATATTCGTTACCTAGTAATCGGGTATGTGGTGTGTCATTCGTCTTCTAAAAGCAACCCATCTTGTTCTTATCATATTTTTAAAAGATCATATTTTTTATTTATTATTAATTTTCTCTATAGGCAAAAAAAAATATATTGAAGTTTTAAGTTATTAATGTTATTATATTCTTTATTAGGTTAAGTTCTGCTTAATGTAATTACTTTTCTACTATATCCTTATTAAGTTAGTATTATCTGAGATTTTATCCATGGAAAATAAAATACGTGATGTCAAGTGATATAATACTCATATTAATACCACGGCTTTAGATAGGATGGTTGCGTAACGAAAGAAGGAAAAATGATGCATGAATGTTCTCCACTAAATACCTAGGATCTTAGAGCGCTCCCAGTGGATTTATATAATAACTAACAAAAATGATAATATGTATCAATATTGAGTATTCAATATACTGTATTTATATTTATTTTATACTACAAACTCATACCTTCCTCTTTTTATTTGCTGATGTTTCTGTGAAACTAGATAATTTAGTATCTAACTGTGAATCATTTGAGGGTTGTATAGAAAACAGTTTATCCTCAATTTCCAAAGTCTAATTAATATTAATTTATTATTTGTATATTGTATAGTATAAATATAATATATTATTATCTTACAAACCTCCATGTTTTCATTTTGGTAATTTAATAATTTATTTCTACAGTTTAATTTTGGCACAGCCCCTTTTACCAATCTGGGAACTTTTAAACATATCTAAGGAAAACATATTTAGTTTATAGTAACAATTTTTCAGTTAAAATGTTATGTTTACCGTGTATTTATTTAATCCAGTACCAGACTTCCAAGTATTTTTTATTTCGGAGGGTTCAAAATGTTGAGCACAGACACGATGGCTCTTTTTTAAAACCCTCCCCAAAGCCTTTTCCCATTTAATTTTGTCTTCCTCATTTTGGGGAACACAAAATGTAGATTTTGATGCGTCATGAGGTTGACGTACACAACAAATATACATGTTAATTTTATTCAAAATTCAATATAAAAAAAAACAATTGACGTGTAAATAGTAAATACCGAAGTAATATTTTTATTTTGGCGGTATTATAATCACGGCTAAAGCTGTAATCTATAATACCATAGAATAACTTACTATTCTGTCTATACTATTAAGTTTTAAAAGTAAACTTATAGATGGCGCTACAGAATCGTAGGTAAAATCAGCTGGTTTTTGGAGAACATTTGTAACACATAAACATTCTGTAGAATTTAATATACCGTGCTGCAACCATCCTATCTAAAGCCGTGATTAATACATTTGATATAATACTCTATTGTCTATTCTGTTTAAGTTTACTCAACAGAGCTACGAAAATTGGTAGCCGCCAAGCTGTTTTTCCCAGGTACGATTGGCGCTAGCGTCGAATAGCATAGAACCACGTACATACGTCATACCGTGCTGGGTGGCTAGTATTGAGATGTGGTAAATATAACACAGTGTTATAATCACAGTGTAATACTCCTAAATAACACGATATTGATAATTTTGAAGTATTGAACTGTGTTACTGGATTATAGCTCATAATGAATGTGTTATGCTGATCATAATTTTAACACACGTAAAATCTACGTGTTATCAATAATTATGAGTGTGTTATGAATTTTTGAGAGGGTGATTAAAAATGATATTAATATTAATTGATAATTAATTTAATACGCATTCATATTTCATTGTACTATTGTTTATTACACGGAAAATTAAATTTATATATTTTCCTATTATATTAATATTTTTTATTAAAATGGATTTAGTACTACTTGGAATCCATATCCAACAAATAAATCAGAGACTTAGGTATAGTTATGTTTTTAGATAATTATTATTTATTAATTATTAGAATTGCATATAAATAGGTACCTACATAACCATCATTGTTTTTCCAATTAGGTAGGTAGGTAGGTAATTTAGAATCTCTCATATTTTCTTATTTGTTTCAGTCTTGTAAAAATTATTTTTAAAATTTTAGGTATTTAAGTATAGATACAAATACATCTATTAAGAAAAGTATTTAAGAAATTCAATTATTTGATATACATGTAAATACTTTTAAGATATTTTTTTTAATTCTACCTACCTATTAAAATGTATAAGTAAATATGAAAATTAAATTTTGTAATAAGTAATTATTAATACCTAATTATTTTAAAGTTTTAATGTCACATTTAAGTATCATTAGAACTTTGTAGTTTGTAGTGTTTGTACTACATACCTAAGTAGGAAATAACTACTTAATACAATCATTTGTAAATTGTATATTATATTAAAATTAAAATATAAATGTTTAATTAATTGATTTTTGTTATAATCGGATCCGATCACAGTACATAATATAGGCTTAATTATAGTATTACAAATAAGTAATTAATCTAAGGTATGTATACATTTTTAGAATACAAAAAACCAATAAAACAAAGGATTGATCCATTTGATCTTCCAGAAAATCAATTTGTGATATTATTCAGATTGAATAAAACATTGGTAAGAAATTTAGTAAAAGATTTAAAGCCTTTTTTACCAATAAAAAAAAGAAGGTCAGCATTGAGTCCTGAAGTTAGAGTTCTTGTAGCTTTGAGATTTTATGCTCAAGGTAGCTATCAGATGTCAGTAGCACAAGATTTAACATTAGCAGTATGTCAAAAAAGTGTTAGTAACTGTGTGCACATAGTTACTAAAGCAATTGTTACAAATCTGGCTCACCAATGGATTCAGTTTCCATCTGATGATGAGATTCCTTTAATAAGAGCTCAATTTTATGATAAATATCATATACATGGTGTTGTAGGGTGCATTGATTGCACCCACATTTATATTGCGTCAGTACCTGATGATCCAATTCATAGAGAATATATGTATGTTAACCGAAAAAATGAACATTCAATTAACGTTCAATTGATTTGTGATGCCTCATGTCGGATAATAAATGTGAATTCCAAATTCCCAGGATCAACACACGACTCATTTATTTGGAAAAATAGTGAAATAAGGAATTATTTAAAAGATAAATATGAAGAAGGAACTTTTAAATCTTGGCTGTTAGGAGATAAAGGTTATCCATTAGAGCCATTTCTAATGGTACCTTTCCAAGAAAATGAAATTCAACCAAATTCAAAAGAAGAAAATTATAATAAAATTCACAAAAAAACTAGGGCAATTATAGAAAGAGTTAATGGACAACTGAAGGGACGTTTCCGTTGTTTAATCAAGCACCGTATGTTACATTATCGTCCACAATTTGTCTCATTAATAACAATCGCATGTTGTGTTCTTCATAATATGTGTAAACAAGCAAATTTAGCTGATTTAGATTTACATGAAGAACTTGATGTTGAATATGAAAGACCAATTACCATGAATGTAAATGATGATATTGGTAGAGGGCGTAATTCTTTTCATAGACTAGGAGAGCAAATTAGAAGTCAAATTGTGAATCAATTGCGTTAAATATATTATATATATAAGGTCTAAAAATAAATTGTATTAATTTTTTTTAATAACAAATCACTTTTATTTTATAATAACTAAATAATACTTTATAATACTTTTAATAAAATACAAATGTTATAATTTTAACAACAAAATAAAAATGTAATACTTTAACAGTTTTAAAAATGTAAATTTTCATTTGATAAAATATTATGTCTAATCTAACATAAAATAAACTATTTAAAAACTATTTATCTTTTTGAAGTGTTTCTAATATATTTGATGTTGTTTTAACTAATGCCTCAAGTGCAATGGCTTTTCTTGTTTCAATTTTTAACATTTGCTCCATGTACATTGGATAATCAATTTCAGTTTGCTCTGTAAAACATTAATTTACAAACAATAATTAAATAATCAACACATAAATAGTAACTAAACATGTTAAAATAAAACATCATTAGTAAATGTTAATTAAGTATACATTAATTAAATTAATAATTAATATTTATATTTTAGGACAGCCGTACAAATTATACTTACTCTTAGCCTGTTTGCAACTTTTCTTATTCCATTTTCTTGTTGGTTCATCTAGAAAGATTATATCATATATTAATTGATTATAATTTAATTAATGTATTAAAATAATTGTATACCTCTGGGAAATCAAAAACTATAACATCTTCTGGCACTGGTTCATGAATAATCAAAGGTTCATCAATATCTTCTATAATTGGGCTAGAATGACTTACATCCTATAAATCATAATAATTATTAAAAAAAAATTACACAATTAAGTTATTAGTGTATTGTTACTAGTTTTTCATATAACGAATTATTTGGTGTATCATTTTCAATGCCATCTTCACGATTTAAAATCAATACCTAGGTATAATATATACAATATACATTTTTAGTAACAATATATATAAATTAAAAAATATTTAAAATAATGACATTACTTCACTATTCATCTGAGTTACTGGATCCATTACTTCAGTTGATTGACTGCATATGTTTATTACCTAAACATTAAATTTGATACAATTATTAAGAATACTTAAATATAATATGTAAGTATACACTTAAAGGTACAATCCGGTAATATATCATTAGTTACTTTTTTCTTAACACAAGGTGAACCAAATTCTTGAACTCTTTTGTGTCCTTCAATCATAGTTTCTCCAATAATACCCACTATTCTTTCTTCTAATTCTGATAATTTTTCTTTTGATCCTTCTCCTCCACCGGTAGCTCTATAAGAAGATCTTATTTTTGAAGCCTTTTCTTTAACATTCCTTTTCAAGTCAGACCATGTCTTAACAAAATTAAATTCATGTAAAAATTCAATAAAAATAATATAAAATATAGTCAAATACAAATAATGTTTGGTACTAACTCGTTTCCAGTCATCAACACTTTTCCCTTTTGGGCCAGTTGAACATGACTCAAGTTCAGAAATGATACTTTTCCATTTTTTATTGAGTCATCAAAACTAAAATCAGCACCAAATTTGCCTGAAATCAATCGAGGATTATTTTCTAATAGTGAAACCAGTAATACTTTCTGTTCATCAGTGACTTTCTTCTGTCTTTTTTTATCCTACAGCATAATATGAAAAATTGTCAAGTTAAGTCATCATTAAGAATGTTAAGCTATTAGTTAAAGTTTAAAAAACCAATATATTTAACTATTAAAGTTAATATGGAAAAATATATTAACTTAACTCAGTTAAAAATCAGTTAATAAATTACTATGCTAATTCATGTAAGATTTAAAATAAATTATAATAGGAAAACATTGAAAATATAATTTAAACACTAAACACCCATTAAACAAATTGAATGTATAATAATTTAAATATTATTTAGATATTAGAATATTACCAAATAGTTACTTACCATGATGTATGTAGGTACTTGTTACTAGTCTATAGCATATGCTTGAAACTTGAAAGTAAAATGAAATTAAATATTTTATGGATTTATAACAAATACTATAGATCTATAGTATTTGTTTATAATTTGAAATGATTTTATATGCACTGTTATCAGTTATAAATTATAACTTATAAATAGAAATTGAGAGAACATCGAACGCGGCTTCACAATCATAAATTAATAAACATGGTATAGATGGTAACTTATCTTTTATACCCGCGGTATAACCTTAATCAAGTAATTAAACGAGAAAATGTATACAATTTATAACGCGCACCATAATTTCATAACGCGCACCACTCAAATAACACATTTATACATCACTGAGTCGGTACTACTATAAGGTGTTATTTATTTTATCACTGTGTTATGTGATGTGGTATCGTAACGTAAATTGGCGATATTTACCACATCTCAATACTAGCCACCCTGATGTCTAATGAACTGTAAACAAACACATTTATCACAAAAAACAAAACGTTTTCACCACATTTCCGTGTGTGTTTACGGTTTTTCAATGTTTACATGATATTGTATTTTGTTCGGAATTATAATATTTAATTTATATCTTTAAAATGTTAGCTATAAAATTTAAAAATTTTAGAATTTTTTTTCTACAAAATAGCCTGAGAACTTTCATGATTTCAACAAATTTTAAATTTCATAATCATATAAAATGAAATTGTGTAATTTTTTTTTTATACACTTAGGTATAAGAAAAACTTATCTGGGATCCTGTATTACATTTTTGGTTGAAATACAAACTAACATATTTTTATACTTGTATAATATATTCCAATAAAAATTATACAATACTTACTTTCCTGCATTTTTTCATGTTTTCATTTGATTTTGATTCTATTAATATTTATGCAAAATTAAATATATTATTATTTATATTTGTTACGCTTGGATTTTTAATATTTCTAATAAATAATAATTAACATCATCATCATCATTTACGGTTTAACGGATCATTAATGTTCAACGCTTCCATCGCAAACTTTTGCCATTTTTCCCTAGTACACGTTATGTCTAACTGTGCTTTTCCATATAGGAGGATGTTGAATAAGTCTTTTTTATGTCTCGAGTATGCTACTAATGTTCGTATGGTTAATTGGTCGTCGAAAGATGGAACTTCATACATGTTCTAGCCATTCAAGTATTTTACTTGTCGTACATGAAAGAATATTTAGTCGACCATAGTGCTCTTATAGTTCACTGTTGTGTTCTTGTTAATATTGTTCCGTTTCTCTATTGTTCATAAGACCATTAATAATTCTCCTCAGTACTTTCCTTTCAAAATTAATAAGACTTATGAGAAAAAGAAAAATAATATATAAGTATATAACTATTATACAACCGTGATAACCACGGGTGTTATAAAAATAATACAAATACATTATATGTACCTACTCGTACATGAATAATAATTAAATATAAAATAATACCTGATGGTACGATTACTGTATGGTGTCGGTTACCCCTCAAAAACGCACTGTTTCGCCTATGTAAGTCCTACAACAGCGGTTGCTTACATAGACTCGCGAGGTGTCGAGGACTGAGGTTACCTAGTGCGCGCCCAAAGGCATACACAAAACTAAGTTACGCAGAAAGAGCCGTTTTACCGACGGTGTACAAAACACCCAAAAGGATATATTATGATGCGAAACACATTGATAATAAATAATACAAAACAAAACTAGAGGGCGCCCCAGTACATAACAATATATGTATATATCACGAATTAAGATATACAGGATACGGAACGACACGTCGTTATCAATGTTAATTTGAAGTTGGAATGTTCTCAATTTCCAAATTAGACTACTAGCGCTTTCACAGTTTTCTATTAGGTAATAATCACCCGCCAATTTTCAAACTCTAAATATATATTTTATGCACGAATTAAGATATACTAAGTATATCTTAATTCGTGATTTTATGTAAATAATTATATGAATTAAGATATACAAGATATATAAGATATTAAGGTATATCTTAATTCGTGGTAAATTACATTAAGTATCACATTACGGTACAAATGGTACAATTGTATAAATATACAATGAACATTATAATTCTTTTCTTTTGAAAAAATGTATGAGTATAATACTATAATATAATAATATTAATACTTATAATTAAAGGAGGATTTATATACTATATTGTATAACTTTTTACACTTTTCAAAAATAAATTTATAATATTATATTTTAATTATTAGATTTCCATGGTCTTCTGTTTAATTCGTTGACTATTCAAACATATTATTTATATGAACAAACCAATAATATAATATAAATATATATTAAAACAATAAACATAATAAAAAATTATAAGGTGCTGCTTTATTTGGTAACTAATTTTGATAATTTTTTTTTTAATCTATTGCTTCCTTTATTTTGTTGGTTGGATAAATAGGTATGCTGTCTCATACGCATTGTTATGTATGATGTAAAAATATATTGCACCATTTCTCCTTTATGTACATTGCAAGGAAATGGTATAATATGGTTATCATTAAAAAAATCTTCAATAGTATCTTCAAATACATTTTGACTGTTGCAGTGTTTTAAAAACGACTTTTCAATTTGTTTTAGAAGTATAAAAAATGAATGGTCTGGATGAGTAAGGTAACCATATGATTTTATATTGACAAGCTTGGCTGCAGATAAGTTTGAAGTCCTAGTTTGATTTTTGATACCAGATAAACACATTTCACAATCAGTTTTTTTAGATATACGTCTAGCTAAGTACCTACAAAAATAAAGAATAACATTGAGTATGAACATAACTTTGTAATATTAAATTAAATGTAAAAAGTATATTATTTACCCAGCTAAGTAGTATACAACACACTGAAAAGTAGTGTGATCGGTGAAGTCTTCATCCCTAAAAACATCATATAAATCCCAACACCCTTCTTCCACAATACTATCTATACTATTTCTAAGCTTAATAAGTTTTTCATTTCTAACTTCCAAACTATTTTCAACAATTGATTGTTTGAGATCTGCTATATTAATACATGGTACATAGTCCAAATCTAAAAATTAAATATATTTAAATTATATGAATAGTTTTAAAAAAATATATTTAATTTATTAACCTCCAGAAATAGTACAATTTCCTGTCTTTGGTGGCTTGACCAAGGAATATACTGATAACAGTCTGTAAAGCTGTAAAAATGTCAATGATGGTCATTGGGACCTGTAGCCTGACGAATGATTCCGAAAAATTTCTAAAAAGTAAATTAATTTCTAAAAATTATTCAAGTAATTAAAAATATAATAACTATTTTACATACTTCAAGTGAATCTTGATTGAATTTGGCAGATAAAACATAATTAAATTCACATTCTTCTAATAAATATACGATTAAATCGATTGTTGAAGTTAATGTGATTCTTAGTGATTCAGCTGTATTATTAGTTAAAAATTGTTGTTTTGTTATGTGTCCTTCTAATAAATGATTTTCCCAATCATCCAACCAAACAAGACTTTGCTTCAACACCTAAATTAATAATTATAACAATTATACTCTGTCCAGTTATAGTTAATATTTTAATATAAGTACTGTAAAAACAAATCACATCTATTATATTTTATACCAGCTAAAAAATATCTAGAATATAAATTATTATTATTAAAATCAAAACCATATACTTTTTATTAATAATAAGTTTATCGAGACACAAAAGTTAGTAACACAAACAAAAACATTATCATGCAACACATAAGAAACCTCCAAATCGTTGCTATGTTTCTTTATGCCTTCTGCAGGATATTTTCGATTTAGTGCATCAAACATATTATTCATTTTTAATGTAAAGTTTTCAGTTTCAATTGAATTTTCTAAGCCAGGACAATTATTTTCTCGATAAAACTGAATACCTACTGCCACTGACTTACTAAACAGCTATGACAATGTGTAATACAATAGGTTAACATGACTTGTAAAAATTTAATTTGATCAAAAAAACTAATGTAAATTTAGTGTTAAATTTTTTTCAAAATATATTTCATTAACTTATTTAATAATTGTGTAATACTTGTAAATTATTAATTATTATATAATTTCATTAAATATAATAATTATACATATGTATTGTATAAGTTTTATTTGTCTATATTATAATACTTGTTATATTAAATAGTGTTTTAGTTTTACCTGTGTAGCATACTTAACCTTCATTTTAGAAAGATTGTTAAGTTCTATATGATGCTTAGTTAATTTTGGACAAATTTTTAGATGACACTTTGAATCATTTTCAAATACACGACAATAATGTTCCCATTTTATTGGATCTTTAAATGAATCAATCTTAAACAAAAAATTGTAGTTACAAGATGTAAGTTTTAGATTTCAAATAAATTGATACAAATAATTACTTTGAGATGATTTTGTTGAACTAGACGATTCCTTATATTTTTCAGTGTATGTGGAGCATCACAAAATACAAATACTCGACGATTTTCATCAAAGGGATTTGAAAAATACGTTTTAACATCTGTTTTAGTTCCATTAATACCCAAAAGTCGAAACATAGTTTTATTTGTTGAAGCACCATCGCACGTTAGACCTAAAACCTGAAGTCTAGCATCTTCCAATAACAATATGGCTTTCAGAACTAATTGAGATAAGTCAATACCTACATTTAAAACCAATTATTCAATTAAAATGTATCAAATTAAGTCTTCTTTTGACTTTTAAAAAAGTTATAAAATGAATATAAAATAAAAACCTTTAACTGGCCCCTTAGAGGCAAACACAGCAATTGGTTGTGTAATATTGTCGGCTAAACTTTACCACATTAGTACCAATCCGTGGTCAGCAAGTCCTGAACTGGATTTTTTAGATTCAATTTCATTACCAAAATCTTCCAAACCTTGGTAAGTGAGATTCTTACTATTTACAGTTATACTAGTACGTAAACATATTTCGTCAAGTAAAAGTATTCCTTTTCTTTGATTAATGGTTTTGCAAAGAAATTTTTTTTTCAATAACTTAAAAAAACTCAAATCAAATCCACATTCCCCTTTAACAGCTAATAAATATTTTCTAACTGTTTCAACACAAGGTAATGGTAATATGTTTTGAGATCTAAGAAATTTATAACCAGCAGGTGAACTGAAAACAAATATTAGTTATAAACATTAATCAAGAAAACTTATTTGAAAAGTATTTAAGTAAATTACCGAATTTGAAATAAAAGGCATAATAACATCCAATTTTCTGTATACCGACGACTTTTTGTATTTTTTACCTTAGCTGCTGTAAATATTTGTTCAATTAATTCAGATTGCATTTGAGACAATCCAGAATTTTTCATTAAAGTTGAAAGAGAAGTATTTGAAATTGTATTCATTTTTTGTTTAATTTCAAACAAATGAGATTGTAAATTTTGTATTTTTACTTTTGCCCTAGCAGCTTGTTGCAAACATTTCTGTTTTTGTTGCTTTAAATTCCTTAAACAAACTCTTTTGGATGGCGAAAAGAACAATCTAACAGGTTTTCCAGCAGATAATCTCAGTTTTTTATTTATTTAGTGAATATAAAAGTCTTTGACATAATAAACAAGATATAGTGCTAAAAACAAAATTTTTTTATAATTTAACATTAATTATTAATAATATTTTATATTTAAATACAAATTCTTCATAATACCTTTGAGAACTGATTATTTTAAGACAATTTGTATGTTTCCAGTAGCCATTATGAGTTTCATACTGGCTTCCAAATGATGTTTTTATGTCTGGATACTTTGAAACAGGGGCAGCACCATAACATACATTTATAGAATCAAATTTTTTAATTATATTTGTAATAATTTCAATATTAATTATAGGAAGTGGTATTAATGGATAAAACTGTTCTTGTTCATTAACACTTAGTTTTTTATGTAATACATGCATGATAAGTTCTAACTCTAAAATTAAAAAAAAATATTTAAATAAATAATATATGACATAAAAATTCTTTATGAAATAAAAAAATAAATGTAGGTACCAGCAGTAATAACTAATTGTTTTTCAACCATACGAGAATAACATTCATCATGACGGCCCATTTTATAAAATGTTAGAATGTGTTGATTTTTAAAATTATTTGATGTAATATCAGATAACCAATTAGTGGGTAATGTTATTTTTAATAGAATATCATGCATAAGTAATTCATGGTTTACATTTGGCATAGAATTTACCTAAATAATATAATATACATTAATACATGTATTATAAGGTTGACAATTAACTATGTTACTAAATAAAAAGATAAGTGTGCACAATGCACATTATTAACAATAAAATATACTTCAACTCTAGATATGTCTTCAATCATAACTAATTCATTGGTCAAGATTTCAGTTTCTTTTGAATCTAATATGCCAACATTTTCAAAAGATTTTAATATATTTAATTTTGGTATGGCTCCAGGTACCAACCTTGGTTTTTTTAAACATATCTAATTCAAACAATAATCAAAACAATTAAATAACGTTTATAATACTATAAAATACAATATAAAAATACAAAAATATAAATTCATACAGAATATATTTTATTTTCACCAGTGCCAGATTCCTACTTATCCACAATATCTTCATTATGAAAATGAATAGGGCAAACTTTTGAACTATTTTTTAGTTCAACACCTATAGCTCTTTCCCATAGAACTTTGGAAAGAGGTGGAACACCAAATCGAGTTCGAGAAGTTGATGAACAATATGGCACACAACATTTTGCCACATAATTATTGCTCATAATGATAAATTACTAGTGCTGAACTATTTAGAACTATTTTGTTAACTATTATTATGAAAATTTGAAACAAGAGTTTTATTAAAAAATAATAAATACTACCTAATTAACAAATAACTAATGATTTTATTTGCTTATGCTGTGGACCTGTGGTACAACTCGACTTGTATACGAAATAATAATAGTAATATTAATTATATATTGAATATTCTATAATTCTCGTGGTATATAGGTATATTGGATTCATAAATAGAACCTTTAGTACAAAATCTATCCACCGTTCATTATTATCGCTATGTGTCAAATTTGAACGAGAAACATTTGTCATCAACTGATAAGGTTTCGTTCCGTATCCTGTATATCTTAATTCGTGGTATATATATATAACTAAACAAATGAATAAATCATAAACAAAATGTTTACATATAAGATAATACTAATAAAAAAATACAAGGTGTACCTAATAAGGCACTTGGCATAAAAAATATATATAACTGAAAAACCTGATTTGGCGCTGTTGAGAATCGTCGCTCCCGGGTTGTAGTAATATGGCATCATATGTGACGAAGACGGTGGACGGCACCAAAAGCCGTTGCATACAGGGCGCTTACCACGAGGTTTGCGGTTGGCACAAAAACCGGCACGCAATACGATGGCGGCGTTAAAACGGCACACGCGCGAAAAAGACGGAAGGCACAAAACCGTTGCATACAAGTCGCTAACCACGAGGTTATGTGTTGCGGTCGGCACAAAAACCGGCACGCAAGACGATGGCGGCGTTAAAACGGCACACGCGCGAAAAAGACGGAAGGCACAAAGCCAGCACGGACGAACGATCCGCCCGTTGGTAAACGACAGACATGACCGCCGGCGGCGACGCGGTCGTGTTGCGATGTCGGCTGCGACGGCAGGGCGACAACCACGCGCGTTGAAGAAACTGCACCTGACGGCAGGTTGGCACCATAGGCCAATGTTCGAGCTATTATGCGTCGTTTGGCGGTAACGTGTGTCTTTTGAACATGCACTAACGTACGACATAGAACATAATAGAGACGACAATTATAAAAATTTCATTTCACTAAAAAATATTTAAGTTGACCTTAACAATTTGTCGGAGTTCGGCATAATATTGGCATAGAACATAATATAAACCACGGTCAAACAACTACTAATACAATTTAAAGTATACTGAAGTTATTGTTTTACGCCAATACACCATTACAATAGCCCATACTATATAAATTTATATAAATAAGTACATCTTATTATAATTTATTACAAATAAATAAAAATGTATTTGTTCTTTTGATTAATAGGTTTTGACTTTACGCAATTAAATGATGTTATGGATTATTATATAATTGGCTTTGTTAACTTCAATCCGTGTAATGAATTCTTTAAAAGTGG
Organism: Schizaphis graminum; assembly: GCA_020882235.1. Lineage (NCBI taxonomy): Eukaryota > Metazoa > Arthropoda > Insecta > Hemiptera > Aphididae > Schizaphis > Schizaphis graminum. The sequence continues at coordinate 4,979,550 of CM037033.1, forward strand.
AACTGTTCCAATGGATAATGTTTTAAATCACACCCATTCCTTGGTAAAATATCAAGTACCCAGATACCTAATTTAATTTCGCATAAATATTTATTTTTATTTTTTAGACAACATTCGAAAAAGCTTTAAGTTGTTCAACAATTGCAAAGAACAATATTTATCTAGAGTTCTCAGCGAGTCCTACACTTAATACAACTTCCACTGAACAACAACCCATATGTTGCGTGACATATAGAAAAGTATATAAATAAATTTGCTAAATTATTTTGAGCCATCTATTGAAAAAACAAATTTGTTATGATTATTATTTAATATTCACTACTAAAAAATGTTCTATACCTTAAATTAATTAAAATGTACACAGCACTATTAATAGTGTTAATAATAATTACCTCTACAACCTCTTATGTGTTGGACATGGACCAATAATTGCGCCTAATACAACATTTTTGTATAGGGTCAGTATACTAATTGTGCTCCTTATATTTTATAGCCAGTGTACCAATTGCGTTCTATATAAGAAACCAGTTGTCCTACCGTGTCGTTCGGCTGGTAGGCGTCGCCGGCGTAACTCGACCTCAGGGTCGGAGGACCGTTGCGGACGGGAGTATTGGCGTCAACCCTTAACTGTGGCGATCGTCCGATGATCTTAAACCATTGGTGGGCGATCATGCTTGGTCGTGTCCTTAGCTGGATGTGGTCTCGCGTGGAGAAGGACTTACGGAGGTTGGCAACTCCGGTCGTAGGAGCCAGGCACCGATTTGGGTGCACCTTGACCAGTCGATTCATGGTGGTAACGCACGGAAAAGCCCGACATGCGCTGGAGGGAGCAGGGCTCGGACTTGGCAGTTAGGTATAAAACGCAGGAGTATACCTTAAATCACAACTTGTCAGGTCTGGTAAACCTTATAGTTCACATAGATATTATCCAAATAGATAAAAATCGGTGGCAGAAATTGGTCAAATCAAAAATAGATAAAGCTGGCAAAGATAGTGCGCCAATTCTTTTCGAGGCCGCAGGCGATGACAATACCTGGAAGAACATTCGTAAGTCTACTGAGCAGAAGTTAAAAAACCCTATGGTCAGAACAGTAAAGACCAAGAACAGAGTAGTTCTCTTCACTGAAAACGAAGAGACTACCGCCGTGCTCCGTAGGACTGATAGGCTGAAGGAGATGCGTCCTAATCTTCCTAGGCTCCACATACGAAATGTCGACTCCCTTTTAGATAGGGAAGAATTGCCCTGGTCGCTGGTGCACCAAAATCCGAGCCTTAATCTCTCAAATTAAAACCTAAAAAGATCAAGGCACTGTTTAAACTGGGTAGACGTGACAGTCACACGGTACACTGGGTGGTGGAAGTCATACCGTCATTATTACCAAAACTCGAAGGTAAATTTACATATCTTGGCATAACGAAAAGCAAGATGAAGCCATGGACTCAAGTAACCCAGTGCTTTACTCCCAGGGCTTTGGTCATACAGCCAAAACGTGTCGGGCAGAAAAGCCCATTTGTAAGAACTGTGCGGAAAATCATGATTCTCGGAAAAGTGAGTCAGAATCCACAAAGTGTGTAAATTGCAAAAGCAGTCAACACAAGGCGTCTTTGTCCAGTTGTTCGGCCAGAACTGATACAGTCACCAAAATACTCCAGCGCACGGACTTTTCCTCTGAATCAAAATAAACAAAGTTAAAATAAAAATAATACAGCACAACCTGAATAGGGACAGGATTGCAAGTCTTCAGCTCAGTGAAGCGTGAAAGAACCTCAAAATAGACTTTATCCTTGTCCAAGAACCACTCGATATAAATGATTAAATTTACGTTTTCGAGTGCTGTAAGTCTCAGTTCAGTATTGAATCTGGCGCAGCAATAATTTCACTTAAGAACCGCTACCAATGTATCAGGTTAAGTTCGCTTACGTCGAGCCACACTGTAGCCGTAAAGGTAACGTTTAGCAACAGGTCCACTGATTTCGTTATGCTTGTTTCGGCGTACTTCAAATACAATATGCCTACGGTATCTCACGTTAAGCGGTTGGAACAGATTATGGCTTGCGAACGACGGATAGTGATTGCTGCCGACACGAATGGCTACTCACCTCGTTGGCATTCGTCTGACCGTAACCAACCGCCGAGGCAGGATAACAGAGGAGTTTATCGATAAGTAAGGCCTTTCAGTCCATAACAAGGCGGGCCAAATGAACACCTTTTGCCGCTAGAACATGCGCACATTTAACATAGATGTCACTATGTCCTCCGCGAACATTTGTCACATGGTTAGTTGTTGGTCGTTAAGTGATCTTACAGATAGCGACCACAAGGTCATAAGCCCATAGGTCTTAAGTCCTAATGGTGGACAAGCCAGTCAAAAGTGAATCGGCTTCAACCAAATATAATGTTAAAACGGCCGCGGCGGACTGGACTTGTTCCAAAACAAAATTTTGGGCGAAGATGGTGGCATCCCAGAGACGGATATTGAATCCACCGCGGTGGGCATTGATCGGGTTCTTGCAACTGCGGCGGATCGGTCTATGTCGCGCGAAAAACCTTGTGGAGCTGTTGGCAGGAATTTATGGTGGTCTCCGGTCCTAACGGCTCTAAGGCAGAACCTCGTATGCTCTAGACGAAACAGTCTAAAAGTCACCGACAGAACTAAATACAACCGACTTCGGAATGAATTCTTGTCGGAAATCAGAAAACACAAGGTCGCTACCTGAAAAGGTTTTGCGGAGGACCTTAATTCGAACCCTTGGGGCAGAGCTTTTAAATGGACCAAAGGAGGAAGCTAATCGAAGAGATCTATGCCCAGTACCATGAATAAGCCAGACTAGGGATGGACTAAAAATGAATCATTATACTGATTCGAATCATTTGAATCGATTCAGTAAATTGATTCGGTCAAATGAATCGTTCGTTTGATTCATTTTATTCACCATTACAATAAACTGAGTTGAATTAATTCATTCAGTTATCATACATAATGATAATCAAATGACAAATGAATCGATTTTGAATCATTGGTGATGTTATATTTTAGGTTTAGAAATAAATAAATTTATACTATTACATTAATTAACATTATAACATTCCACTGCGATACAGGGCCTGCCCTGGCCCATTATAGTTACTTATTTTAGACCTATTTAACCAATAACCATTGAAATAGTTACCGACTGTACTCTGTAGTATGGTCTATGAATTTTGATTAAATTAAAATATAAAATCAATTTATAATGAATGTTAAACATTTTAACATTTACATTTTAAGAGAATGTTAAACATACAGACACTCGTAATTATTGTGAAGAATTATAACAACAATATTATCTGTTAGTTGTCTTGTCAACATCAGTTATCAACGTCGTAAACTACACAGCAATTTAGCAAAATTACATAAAACTAAATCAAAATTGTGGCTCTTACAATTGTATTAATATTAAGTTTAATTTCCTAAATATAAGATAGCTTAGATGACTTATATTTTTTTTATTAAACAACATTACTGTCCCACATTACAAACATAATATTAACTAAATTATTTGTGTTTAAATAAAAAACTTGTAATTTTTTCAATAAACAGTATTATGAAATTAATTTATTGTAATTATTTCAAAAATATCCTATACTTCGAGTTTAATAAGTGGTTATAAGTACTCAAATAATATTTTTTTAAAAAAAATTGAGTGAGGATAAATTGATTTGTGACATTGTTCCATAAATAATCATAAATGTATGTATATATACTCAAAAAGGTACAAGACATTTCATATGTCCTTTACTCTTAGCACCCTCTTCCTACCAAACACAATAATTTTCCATAATTATTACAACAAATTAACATGTTTGAACCAGTCATAGTTCATGATATGATTATTTTTGTCTATGATAGAGCAATATTGTAATAAATTATAAAACAATTATTTGCATAACTTGGCATTGGTTTTTCTGCCTTCCAGGAGAGTCCTACTAATTTTTTTTTTTTACAAATTAGAGTACTCCAGCATTATTTTTTCATTTAACTGAAAAAAATTTTGAATAAGTTTTTTATTTAGTTAGTTTCATATTTTTCTACAACTTGTGTCGTTGGTGTTATTGTTTTTAATAATTTTAAACTCAAAGTTATATTCATCAAGGTAAGATTTTTAAAAATTTTATATTTTTTGGATTTGTGACTTAAGTTTTAAATATCATATTTTCAAATTTATCATTTAAAATCTTTAAATATTTTTTACGTACATTTTTATCAAAAAATAATAAAAAATAATTTTAATAATTTATATAGGTACAATGTACATATAATTTAAATTAAGTGCCATTCAATAATTCTAGTAATTGCTATAAGGGTAGTAATATCTAAAAGACTTCATAAAATTTAAACATATATATTTTGATACAATAAGTCATAACTCACAAATCTTGTTAATTTTTAAAATGTGTATAAATTAAAAAAAAATTATAGATGCCAAATTTAAACCGCAAGGAAGTGCAGCATGGAATCATTTTAGTGTTGAGTCCCTTACTATTGCTAAATGTTCTTATTGTAAAGAAGGTGTTAGTTATAGTGGTGGGTCAACTAGTAACCTTATGCGCCATCTAAAAACTAAACATGTAACTGTGCCACTTAAAAGACCACTGCTGGTAAATGATGACAACATTGATGACGCATCCGACCCCGACGTGCCAGCATCTACAAGTGCCTCTGTGAGTACAGGTTCGTCGAGAGTAGTTTCTGAAGCAGCAGGGCCATCACCATCAAATCTACTTAAACAAAGTGCCATTACACAGTATATAAGTAAACCAATTTCTCTCACAAAATCAAAAGCTATAGACTTACAGATCATTAAATTTATCGTCAAACATTTTCATCCTTTTTCATTGGTAGAAGAAACAGAATTCCGTAATCTGATTAAGATGCTTGCACCAAATTACATTGTACCTTCTAGGAAAACGATATCAAATAGTTTGCTATTACAAATGTACGAAAGTGTTCTTGATAAATTAAAAACTGACTTACATGATGTGAGTGCCGTATCTTTGACCACAGATGGTTGGACATCCATCAACAACCAACATTATATAGCCTTGACCGTCCATTTTTTAAATTCTGAGACTAAATTGTGTTCTAGACTAATTGGTTGCATCAACTATAATGAGCAAGTACGTCAGTTGAACTTGCCAAGTTTTTGATGACTTCTGTTCAAGCATGGAATATTGAACATAAAATATCAGCAGTAGTCACAGATAATGCTGCAAATATAGTTAGTGCTGTAAAGAAAAATAATTGGAGACATGTCCCATGCTTTGTTCATGTCCTTAATATCGACATTTAGCACGATCATGACTAAAATAAAAAGTATGGTTGAATTTTTCAAGCAAAGTTCTGGGGCTCTGCATAAATTACAGAAGCAACAAAAACAAATGGGATTAACAGAATGTAAGCTGATTCAGGAGTGCAAAACTCGTTGGAATTCAACTTATCACATGATGGAAAGGATACTTAAGTTAAGTGTTGTCAACATTATCCATAACCAACAATGATTTAAACTGCATTACTGAGGAAGAATGGCAAACGGTATCTACTGCGTGTGAGTTTCTGAAAATTTTTGATGAATTAACAACTGAGATGAGTGCTGAAAATGTTGTTACCATCTCAAAACAAAATTTATTTTATTTGTTTTTACTGGAGCGTTTGCGTAAATTTGTTTTTGATATCAACATGCAACGTGACATAATTTCAATGGCTGTAGAAATAAAGACAACATTGGATAAGTACTTCAAAAACATAGAAGGTAACGACGTTCAATCACAAGCAATTATACTCGACCCACGTTTTAAAAAGTATGGATTTTCCAGTGATCATAAATTTGAAACGTGTAAAGTAGGCTTGGAAAGAAAATTACAGGAAATAAATATTCAAATGTCAAACGATCCTGTAGAAGAACGTCCAACTACTTCTATTGTACAAAGTTCGACAAGTATTTGGAAACAGTTTAATAAACAAGTCAGCTCGGTTCTTGGTCAAAATAATCCATCTGTGGCATGCATTGTAGAGTTGGACAAATACTTGAGTGAAAATCTCTTAAATCGTCAACTAGATCCTTTGAAGTGGTGGTCTGAAAGAAAGCTTTTATACCCCAGACTATATGAAATGGTTAAAAGACGACTTTGTGTACTAGCAACATCTGTTCCCAGTGAGCGAGTTTTTTCATAAGCTGGTATGGTTCTTAATAGCAAAAGAACCAGACTTACAACTGAAAAAGTATAAAAAATTATATTTATACAGTCAAACATGTAAATAACTATGATTATAGTAAGTAAATAATTAAATTGTATAAAAAAGAATATTATACAAGGTAATGTATTTATTATATATTTTATTTTTTGAGTTTATACTATATATTTTATGCATAGTATTGCATACGCTTATTTATTTTGTTTAGTATATAATAAACAGTTACAATTTTAGTTATATTTTGTTATGACAATTTGTTTGATATTATATTATTTTCATACAATATAATAATAACATTGTGTAATTAAAAAATGCATTACATACCTTAACTTATAATTAATACAATTTACTCCACTGATTTAACGCAGATCATTTTTACAATCGCAGTATGTATAAAATATTAAATAAGAAATAAAAAACTAATAAATCACAAACAAAGACGATGATAATATACAATATTTAAATAACTTAAACAAGAAACAATGTAGTGTGTTAAGTAATAATATTGTTTAATTTTTCTAAAGTCATAATTTAATAATTATAATTTAAACTAATTAATACAAAACACTAGTCACAAGCACAATATTCTAATCTAAAAAGCAAAATAATCCCTGTGGTCTGAGACGCATGTTAATTGTTGAATATTAATTAATATTAATTAAATATTAAATTTTTAATGACTCGGGACTACATCCATACTATTATTACTATGATTATGATTTACTAATAGTACTATCCAAATCTTATCAGTTATTATCAGACAGTCATATTAACTGATAGTTGGTACCATAAAGTAGGTAAATTGTACAAGAGTGTATTGATAATACACCTTGGTCTTGGTATTGTATAATAGATTCACAGCTGCAACAGTGCAGCCGGCTGTTTTGAGACTGAACTAGACTTGAATCAGTGAACCAAATAACGAATCATAATATCATAATATTCATTGGTAACAATATTACAATATTGATGATTCGTAGTCGGTCCGTATTCAAATGAAGTTACGAACGAAATTAATTTTGTGAACGAATCATTCTAACTTTCCGAATCTGAATCAATTCGTTCACTGAACTGATTCGTTCAAATTAAACGAATCGTTCGCGAACGACCCATCCCTAATGCCAGAGCCAGACGGGTCTTCGACCGTTGACTGCCGAGAAACAGCTAAATTAATCCTTGATACTTTCAATCCCGAGGACCCGGCACAAGGGGAAGTAAATTTTCAGGGCCCATTGCCGGTTATGTCTACTCCAGATCCTCTGGATATTATAAGAGCAATATGGCGCATAAGACCAACGGGTGCCCCAGGGGCTGATGGCATTACGGCAGGCATCCTCAGAAAAGCCTGGCTGACACTCTGTAATACCATCACGCAACTCTATGGACAGTGCTTAAAAGACGGCGTCTTTCCCTTTTGCTGGAAGACTGCGAAGCTAATAATAATTCCGAAACTGGGCAACAAAGACCCGAGCAGTGTTAAGGCATATCGCCCCATCAGCCTCCTGCCGGTATTAGGGAAAATATTAGAAACAATAATAATAAAATCGATAAGCGACGAAACAAGCCTTGATTCGTATGCGGAACAACATGGTTTCACAGTTGGGAAATCGACGATAAGCGCAGTCAAAAGTTTGTATGACTGGATCGAAGCGACCAAGTCCAGGCATGTCTTTGGAACATTCCTGGACATCTCGGGCGCTTTCGACAACGTAAAATGGTCGCTACTGTTGAAATAATTACAAAATTAGGTGCATCGCTAGGCACGTTGAGAATAGTACACTCCTATCTCGAGAAGGATGTGTGGATCTCGAGATGGATGGTGTTCACTACCGCCGTAAACTTACGCGAAGGTGCCCTCAAGGTTCCCAACTTGGTCCTAAGTTGTGGAAAGTTGCCATGACACCTATCTTCGAAGTACTGCCGGGTACACAAACGTCCAGAATTGTTGCATACGCGGACGATATTCTACTCATGATTGGGCCGCCAGACCGAAGACAGTGTTCTTGCGCGTAGAAAAATCGCTTGACACACTCCTGGCCTGGTCAGAGAGGCACGAACTCGAGTTCTCGGCCAGTAAGAGCCAGTTACTCTCACTGAAAGGTGTACTCAAGGCTGGCTACAGCGTTGGTTTTGGTACCAGTGCGAATGCCCTTAGAATCACAGCCACGCCAACGGCCATATACCTTGGTGTTCATCTCGATCCAAGGCGCAGTTAATGGGATTACATTGTAGCTGTGTGTTCCAAGTCTGAAAGTATGTATGATCGGTGGAGAAGCCTGATGTCCGCCAACTGGGGCATGGGCCACATGGCAGTCCTAACGATATACAGGGACGTGTTTCTTTCTCGGGTCACGTATGCAGCAGAAATTTGGTATAAGGGCACCATGTTAGCTAAGAGCCAGAAAAAGCTAATAAGCGCTCAGAGAGCCCCGCTGTTTGCAATAACTGGTGCCTATAGAACGTCGTCAACTAACTGCCTGGCTGCAATTGCTGGTACCCTGCCTCTAGATTTCAACATAAGACGCCAAACTCTGAAGAGAGGTTTGGCTACTCAGCTGTTGACGCAGGAGGACTTTCGGCTTAAGGAAGAAGTACTTTATGGTGAATGGCAGTCCCGCTATGACCTTTCAGAAAAAGGTAGATGGATATAGTCAGGCATAGGTCCAGTCTACCGATAACATTGGACCTTTATACCTCGCGGGATTTTTTACGCAAAACCAGTTTTCGACAAAATCGAATTATTTATTTTGCTATAACTCAAAAAATAATAGATGTAAATACTTGAAATTTTCACCAAATGTTTATATTAGCGTTCTCCATACTCTGTTAAATTTTCAAAGAATTTTGACTTTTTTAAGCTATTTATAGACAATTAAAATTTTTAAATTTTTTTAGTAATTTTTTTTAAAATAACGATAAAAACTTTTTGGCCTGCCAGAAAATCTTGAAAATTTAATACAAGGATTCTTATAAGTTGTTCTTAAAGTGATAAAAAAAATCCGAAATCGTTAGTCACAATTTTTTTTTATAAGTGCTTAAAGTTCGAATTTTTATGAAAAATGTCAAAATTGCGAAAATTGGCAAGTAATTTTGTGGTTGAAAAATCGTAAAATTTTTTTCTTTTATAACTAAGTTTTGAAAATTTGATACAAGGTTCTCCATACATTTTTCTTTAATTATCTGTAAAAAAAACTCAACCGGACTAAGTCAAAAAATTTTTAGGAGTGTTTGAAATTTAAATTTTTACAAAACCGCGTTAAATAACGGATTAGCCTCAAACGATTTTTGATATTTGTTGTAATTCAAATAGTATAAGTCATAAATACTTGAAAATTTTACCAGTTATTTAGATTGCCATTTTCTTTACGTGATTTGATTTTCAAAATATTTTGACTTTTTTTGAGCTATTTATAGACAATTGAAATTTTAAATTTTTTTTTATTTTTTTTTATAAATGTTGATAAAAAAAATTTAGCTGGGACAAATTACCAAACGTAGGAGCTTGAGACATTTACTTAAATATTCGAATTTGTTTCATAATAGAATATATGACAATATTTAAATATAATATATCCTAGACTGACAAATCATCTCCGTTCAGAATCGTTTTTCGTATACAATGATACCTATCATTGCATTCAAATTTAACCTACCTAGTCCGAGGTCCACCCCACCCCCTAATGTACAGCAGAACGATACTCACTTACCCGCTTTTTTTTTTTTGCGTCCATAGGGGGATTATAGCGCATAGAAATTATTTAACCTAACATTAATTGTGTAGGATATTTATTAACTTTGACATTTGAATTGGGTATTTTTATGTCATTAACAGATGAGATAATTTTTACGACGATCAATTAAATTATATTGATAATAATCATTTGAATTTGTCGTTATTCAGTGTATAGTTTGTAGTTGTGCCAACGTGCAGTTGAAACGACATGTTTATATTTAACATAATATACTTTTAAAGTTATAGAGTTTATTCTCATGAGAATATACATACTTGTATTATTTTTATATCTTTTATCATAGTAAAATTTTTTTTATTAAATTAAGTAATTTATATAATATATATATTATATAATATAAGCTGTAATTGATATTTATTTATTTATTTGAAATACACACCCGAAGGCAATCAGTACAGAATAAATTAGATACTTAAATTAGTATGAACAAAAAAAAAAAAAACATATCACATAAAACATCATAGCATTAAATACAACAATATTAATTATATATATTTACACTCTGGTTTTATTAGTTATATTCAACATATTAAATAGAAAAAATTATTAGAAAGAAAATATGTTATGTTATTTAATAGTTTATTTTAAACTATTTGAAAATTTTAATTTTGACCCCCCCCAAAGTACCAACTAGATTCAATTTCCTATTCAAAGAGGGGCTGAAGTTACCACGACCCCCTAGCCCTATCCAGGGCTGAGATATAGGGTCCTGAAATAGGCCAGTTTTCAACAACGTTGTTTTCACATTTGTTGTTAAGCTCAACAGCCCAGGACCGCCTGACGGTCACAGTCCGCCCTTCCAGGCCAACACCGCTAAGTCACCGAAGACTCCAAAGACTCCGCAAGGGCCGGAGCTAGGGCCTTCGAAAACACCGACAGCGGCGCGAACCGGACCGGGCTCGGCCTGGTTATCCCCAGAGTGTAGAACTCCCCTTTCCAAGGGGCGAATAAACTCAAGCTATCAAGCTTCTCGGGGAGACTCCCCCCGAGAACCTTAATCAAGAGACATGGAAGTCGACGACCAAAACGGGGTAACTCTCGAGGGTTTATCAGCCATCCCGATGGAACTCGGCGATTACAGCGGTGGTGCTTCTTCCACTGATGCAGGAACGAAGAGAAAAACAGAACAACCGATCCAAACATTACAGCTCGACCCTAATACGGCAGCCCTAACCGCGGGTATTGGCTACATAAAAGGCATCCTAAAGAAGGTGTCCTTAGAGATATCTCTGGAGTCTTACGGCGAAAGGACTAACAGGTTCAAGAAAACCATCGACGAGTTGGTGGAAAGGACGGAGCGCCTTAGGACGGCGAGCCGTAAACTCTCGGACGCAAGGATCGCGGCTCCTGCGAAAAGGCAAAAGGATGGCGAGTCCCCCACGGCGATTAATCCCACGAAGAAAGACGCGTCGACCGACACTATACTGACTCCGAGGTGGTGGGACAGCGACCAAACTCTTGAAGCCAAGTTAGCTGCTAAACGCAAAACAGCAAAAGCCAGGACTAGCGCGATCGAGCTCCCACCGAAGCCCTTACAAGACACGGAGGCAGAATCCGCAATGGAAACCGACGTGGAGGCTCCGTGGTCTAGCGTGGTAAAGAAAGGTTCTAGGAGGCGGAAGACAGTCACTGATCCCGGACCCTCCGCCGGAGCGGTGACACCAAAGCTGCGGCTAAGCCGAAAAAGTCGCCAGCTGTCCTAATCAGGCCGGCAGTGGGCAAGTCATACTCGGACACCGTCCGTACCGTACGTTCGTGTGGTTTGACAGCACAGGACATTGGCGCCAACGTCACGATGAGAGAGACCCGTGACGGGTCGTTGTTGATCGAGCAGGCCAAGGGGTCGAAATCGGCCTCAGCAGCCAAAACAATCGCTGCAGCCATCAGTTCGAAGCTCGGGGATTCTGTTGGGAGAGTGTCCCAACTTGGCGTCCAGACGGAGGTAGAGGTCCTCGACTTGGACGCTGTTTCCACCGCAGCCGAAGTTTTGGAGGCACTGCGTTTTGCCATCACGGACCAAGACGAGTCTGCTGCCCAGGCTGCGAGGGAGAGCATCGGTGACATCCGGATCTGGCCGACACACTCGGGTCAGCAGATCGCCAACGCAAAAATGGACTATGTGTCGGGTCCGCGCCAGGACGGACGTTGCCTCCGGAGAGGTGTTACCGGTGCCAGGGCTTTGGTCACAATTCGAGGAGCTGCTCCGAAACCGACAGGACCGGGGCGTGCTGGAAGTGTGGTCTGAAGGATCACCTCACGAAGGACTGCAAAGAATCTGAGGATCGTTGCCTGGCCTGCGAACTTGCGGGTTTACCGAGGACCAGCCACAAGCCTGGATCGGGTGCCTGCGCCGCCAGGAAGCGTGCTGCCGGAGTGAAATCAACCAACAATGGTTAAATTCCTCCAGATAAATCTGAATGGGAACTGGGCTGTGGAACAGATTATGTTCCAGACGGCCGTAGACACAGAGGCAGACATCCTAGATAGTGAGCGAACCCTTTACCAAGTGCGGGCGCGACGATAAATGGTGCTTTAGCACGGACCAAAAGGCCACAGTGGCATCCACACAGGGATCAACTCTAATGCATAGCAGACAAGGTGCAGATGAGGGATTTGCGTGGGCAACTTACGGCGACTTGACAGTGTTCAGCTGTTACTGGAGGCCCGGCACGACGCTCCGGGAATTTGCCTCCTTCCTGGCTGACCTCGAATACGCGATCCGCGCGAACGACAGTCCAAAAGTCGTTGTAGCAGGCGATTTCAACGCGTGGAATACTGTGTGGGGTTCCAGGACCAACAACCCACGGGGACGTCTGCTGTCCGACCTCGCTGCCAGTCTGGGTCTGCTGCTGGCCAACACAGGATCAGTCCCCACTTTTGTGAGGGGCACTGCCACGTCCGTGATCGACGTCACTCTACACAGGGGTCTGACCCTGTCCGACTGGAGGGTCCTCGATTCCGACTCCCTGAGCGACCATATGTACGTTTACTTCGAAACACCCGCGGAGCATCGGCCACCCCCGCGTCACGAACCCGCAGCAGTCCACCGCGGATGGGCGGTCAAGAGGAGGGACCCTACGGAATTCGCCAGCTACGTGGAAGCGCACCCATTCAACATAGGCTGCGGCGATACGGCGGAACACGCGACGGCCTCAGCCCAGTCGCTCGACACATACCTGATAGCGGCATGCGATGCGTCAATGCCGAGAAGAACTCCAGGCCCCAGAGGTAAGGTTCCCGTACACTGGTGGTCCACCGAAATCGGTGAGCTAAGAAAGAAGGTGCTCGGTCTCCGCCGATTATATCAAGACAGTCTTCGCCGTGTGAGAATGCGGGGCTCGGAGGGAGCAAGGTCCAACTTTTCACTGGCCAGGAAAGACCTCCGTTGGGCAATTAAACTCGCCAAGGAAAAGAGCTGGCGGGATCTCTGCGACCTAGTGGAAAACGATCCCTGGGGCAAGCCATACCGAATCGTAATGAACAAGAACTCCAATAGAAGTACAAGAGACGCCGCGAAAGGCAGGGAAAACACCATTGCCGATCACCTGTTCCCGATGGCTCCCCCGACGAATTGGGACGAAGCTCCGGACCCGGAAGTGAGGAATGTATTCGACGCCTTCGACCCTGACACCGACACCCTTCAATTTCAGAGGGTCATCCCGCCCTTCACCGCGCAGGAGCTGCGTAAAGCCTGCAAGAGGCTGCAGTCGGGGAAGGCTGGAGGCCCTTCTGGTGTTCCAAACGAAGCGGTCAAACAACTAGCGACCATGCGCCCGCACGCGGTGTTGAGGGTGTTCAATAATTGCTTGAAGGCTCAGCACTTTCCACAGTGCTGGAAGAGGGCTAGGCTCGTGCTCCTCCACAAAGGAGGCGGCAAGCCGTTGGATTCGCCGTCCAGTTTTCGGCCCATATGCTTACTGGACACTTCGGCAAAGCTCATGGAAAGGCTCCTACTGCAGCGGTTGGAGGAGCATCTCGACGGCGGAGGCGGCTCTAGGAGAGCTCTCAACCAATACGGATTCAGGACAGAAATTTCTGTGGAAAGTGTCCTGAGCGTAGCGAGACGCGCTGCAGCCGGCACCGGCCCTAAAGATTTGTGTGTGCTGGTCACGCTAGATGTAAAGAACGCCTTTAACTCCTTGAGGTGGCCGGTGATAGATCACGCGCTGAGGGGTAAGAGTACCCCGGAGTATCTGGTGAAGATCTTACGGTCGTGGTTATCAGACAGAAGCCTGCTGGTCGGTGAAGAATTGACGGAAAGGTCGGTGACGTGTGGTGTCCCGCAGGGGTCCGTTCTCGGTCCGACCCTGTGGAACGCTGCGTATTACGACTTACTGAAAATGGACGTTCCGCAAGGAGTACAGCTGGTCGGCTTCGCGGACGACCTGGCAGTGGTCGGCAGGGCGAAGACGGGACCGCAGCTCGAGGCCATCATAAACCCCGTACTCGACGCGATCGATCGGTGGATGAGGGCCAGAGGCTTGGAATTGGCTCATCAGAAGAGCGAGGCGGTGATGCTTACGAGAAAGTGGGCTTACACCCCTCCTCGACTTCGATTGGGCGAACACCACATCGCACTGTCCACAGATGTGAGATACCTAGGGGTCAGACTGGACCGTAGAATGACCTTCGTCGATCACGTCCGGTTTGCTGGGAAAAAGGCGTTTGATTCGGCCAACGCGTTGGCTAAACTGATGCCGAACATCAAGGGTCCGGGGCAGTGGAAGAGGAGACTCCTGGCTTCCGTCGTGGAGAGCCAGCTTCTTTACGCGGCCCCGGTCTGGGCTGACACCGTCTCAGCCTCGGCGAGATCGGTCAGTCTGCTCGTGAGGCCACAGAGATCCATAGCCCTACGAGCGATAAGAGCTTATAGGACGGTTTCGGACGACGCAGCACTCGTCTTAGCGTACATGCCCCCGGCCAACCTGTTGGCCCTAAAAAGAGCCAGGATAAGGGCTAGGCGCAAGCAACAACCGGCGCCCGACACCCCTCCAATGTCGCTGGAGAAGATGAAAGAGCTAGAGAGAAAGACTACGCTTGACATTTGGCAAAGAAGCTGGGCCTACTCCAGAAAAGCACAATGGACGAGGAGGTTGATTCCGGACGTTAGGAGGTGGCACGACAAGCTCCTGCCGAAAGTGCCTACCACGTATAGGGTGACGCAGGCATTAACAGGGCACGGGTGCTTCCAGTACTACCTCAGCAGGATGGGTAGAGCTGCAAGCGCGGTGTGCGTCCAGTGCGGAAGCGCCATAGATACGGTAGAGCACACCCTGCTGACGTGCGTATATTGGGAGCCGTACAGGGTCGCCTTGGCGGATCGTTTGGAACACCGCCTCACGGTCGATGACTTATCATCGATAATTCTGGGTCCGTCCGAGGACGAAGTCCCCGAAGACCAGCCGGAGAGAGGCGAAGAACTGGAGTTTGCGCTGGAGTCACTGAGAATGATGTACCAACTAATTGAGGAGATCCTATCCATCAAGGAAGAGGAAGAGCGCGCCAGGCAGAACGGGCAGGCATAGAGATCATTGTCACAAGACTACGTATTCGGTACGAGACATCAAGGACGGCGGGACACGGCGTCCGGTCCTAGAATATATGCAGCATTAGTCAGATTCGTATCAACAATATTAGGAATTGTTATATAAGTGTTTTTGTATATATTATATATTTTCGCCGTTTAAGGTTAAGCTTACCATTGTTAAATTTGTTGTAAGGAGGCGAGATGGGGAGATTGGCCTCGTCTCCCTTCACCAGCGTTGTATTTATATTTAAATAAACGATGGCGGCGCCGTGGAAGTAATGCGCAAGCAGTTCCCGCGGCGTCGTCGATTAAATAAAAAAAAAAAAAAAACACACATCATTGTAAAAGCAATACATTCATCACTCCGTTCAGAATCTAAAATGATTAGAAAGAAAATATGTTATTTTGTAACGCTTTTTGAGAGGAATGAAAAATATCAAATTTATTTTGTAAATTATTACAGGAGACTAGTGCTCTGTTAATAGGGGAGAAAAATCCGTATAGTGTTTTGTGAGAAGAAATGTGAAACGTCGGCCGGCTTCTTGAATTAAATGTGAGAACTGATATATTAATTTGGTTGAGAAGAAACCTATCTTTTATTATGCTATGTATGATTTTGAAAATGAATATGACGTCAAAATATAAACGTCTTGAGCTTAGAGAATTGATATTAACCAGTCTTCTAAGGGGTACATAGCAATGATCAATTATCATTAAATTATTAGGAATTTTTGTATTTATAAATCTTAGGAATTTATTTTGAACTCTTTCAATTTTAGTTATCCATACAAGTTGGTAAGGGTTCCACAAAATGGAGCAATATTCAAGTGATGAACGTACTAGAGCAAAATAAAGAGTTTTTAATGATACAATGTTATTAAAATCACGAGTGTTTCTGATAATAAAGCCAAGAGAACGGGTTGCTTTAATTATAATTGATTGAATGTGTGCAGAAATGAGAGTGAACTTGAAAAAATAATTCCAAGATCCTTAATAGAGTCGACTTTAGGTAAAGGGTAATTATCGGAGTAGTAAATAATATTGAGCGGAAATTTATTACGATAAAAAGAAATAGAATTGCATTTATTAATGTTAACTTGTAAACCATTATTATAGCACCAGGCTTTAAAATGGTCGAAGTCTTCTTGTAGTTTAGAGCCGTCACTTAATGAATTGATATTGTAATATAGCTTCAAATCATCTGCAAACATACTAAACTGCACATGTTTAAAAATTGGCCCAACATCATTCATGTATAAAATAAAAAGTAGTGGTGAAATATGACCACCCTGTAGGACACCTGAGGAGATGGAAATATTATTAGAAACATAACCGTGGAGCCTTACCTTTTGAGATCTATCCGATATATATGAACTGAGCCATTTTAACATGATATTATCAACACCCATCAACTCTAACTTACGAATCAGTACAGCGTGGTTGATAGTGTCGAACGCTTTACTAATATCTGTATAAATAGCATCAACTTGACCACCTTTTTCAATAGTGTCCATTAAATATTTATGATAAGCAACTAAATATGAGGATGTGGAAGTATGTGAACGAAATTCAAATTGTTGTGGGATTATATAATTAGAAAAAACGAAGTTTAATTTTGGTAGTAGAATAGATTCTAATAGTTTGGGAATAGTTGACATAATGCTGATAGGACGATAGTTTATAATATTAGAGCGATCGCCATTCTTAAAAACAGGCTGGACATAAGAGGATTTCCATAAGTTTGTAAATGTACCTGAAGACAGCGACAAAGAAAAAAGGTAGTGCAATGGAAGCGTTAAAGCATACCTACATTGGTTTAAAACAATTTCGGGAATACCGTTAGGGCCAGGTGAACTACTATGTTTAAATTTCTCCAGTGCTAAGAAAAGTTCTTGGACAGTAATATCGATTTTAGACATGTTAGCAAAAACGCTGAAGACGTTGTTTGGTAAATTCAATAATATTAAATAACACAACAAGATCGTTTATAACTTAGTACAATATATTATTCTTTATGAAAGACTGTATTAGGAACGTTAACAATTACAAATTATCACTCAGGCGGACATAACGGCGTCTTACGCTGCTCGTTGACTACTAACTAAAAGAAACAGTCACACTAACACACTATTGGAGGGGGAATCGGTCAGAGTGACCACCATCCACATAAGTTACAACATTCGGTCATCCGACATTGTTGGACGCCCCGGCCAACTTTTGTTAGTCTATCATTAATTTTTTTTTATACATAGTTATTAACATACTAATTAACATATTAACATAAACATAATAATTAACATATTAACATAAACATAATAATTAACATATTAACATAAAATTTAAGTGAACACCTTTTTTTTTTTTATATTACAAGGAACATTTTTTTTCTAAGTGTAAAGGAACATATTTTTAGTGGGTTTAATTGACTAAGTAATCTCTAAGATGAGCTGGTCTCTTGCGGGCTCGCATTGGTCGCGCTGGCGTCTCTCCATCGGAAGAGATTTGAGTTCCTAGGCGATGCACCTCCGTGTCCTGTTCATCTTCTTGGTCAGTACTCACCGTTGGATCCTGTTCAGCGTCACTCTCTTCTGATTGTTCATCCTTTCCAGAAAAACGCTTCAAGGCACTAACATGAGCGGTTGTAGCATACAAATGTCCTTCTGTGTGGTATAGGTCAGCTAGTTTGTATGTATCTCCAGTGTTCACTTCTGTCACAACCATCGGCCCTCTAAACTTGGGCTGTAGTTTGGTTGAACTTCCAGTCGACACTGGTGGTTTTCTAAGATACACTATTTCTCCCAGCTCCAGTGACATGTGTTTACGGTGCTGGTCATGTCTCAATTTCCATTTTGCCTGTTTTGCTGCAATGTCTTCGCGCAACTTCTGCTGTGTAGCTGCTGGTTGCTGGTATACAGGGGTTGTGTTTGTCAGTGTATCGAGTAGACCATCAGTTTTAAGTGCATCATAACCGTATACAGCAAAGAATGGACTTATTCCAGTGGTTTGATTCGGTGCTGTATTCAGGTTCAATTCTAATTCACTAAGATTTTTATCCCAGGTGGCTTCGTCGACCATTTGGGTAGTAATCGCTCCTAATAGTGTAGAATTAACCCTCTCTACTTGACCATTTGCACGGGGGTGGCGTACTGAAACTGCATGGTGTTCTATACCATTGGTTTCACAATACTGGTTGAAACATTCTGACTGGAACGCTGTTCCTCTGTCTGTGATGATCCGCTTAGGTAGTCCATAGGTCAATGCAAATGTTTTCAGCTGCCCTACTACTACTCTTGATTGTACTGTTTTTGATGGGTATAATTTAACAAATTTTGTTAAATTGTCTACCAGCACTAAGATATAGGCATTTCCCTTAGAACTTACTGGAAATGGTCCCAGGTGATCTATGTTGACTGTTTCAAAGGGGCGGTTACCAGGAGTTATGGGGTGTAGCATGCCCGCTTGTCTCCCACGCAACTTCTTATATACTGCACACTCTGGACACATATTGATGTGAGCTTTTACGTATTTTCTCATACGTGGGAAATAGTAGCGCTCCATCATCCTGGATATGGTGCGTTCAACAGCGAAGTGCCCGCCGAGGTCATGGAATTTAACCACCAGACTTTTCCTCATTCTCTTGGGAACCATCCATAGAGTTCGGGGTCCAGTAGCTGACTGCACCAACCTATACAAAATACCATTAGTCAACTTATAATTTTGGGTTGTTATTTTACTAGCTGTCGCCTGTTTTAGTGATTCGATGATCTCTCGTAGTTCTGGATCACTGTACTGCATCCCTTTGACATACTCTTCCTCGGTTACGGCTACACACACTTCCAGCCTTTCGGTTATCAGGTCGTCCAATGTGTCTGAGCTGTCTTCAGTAGGGGCTCGACTGAGAGCATCCACATGTGACATAGCTGTCCCGGCACGATGCTTGACCTCCACGTCGAATTCTTGGATCAAATCAAACCAACGAGTTATCTGTGAGTTGGTCTTAAGACTGTTCATGTAGACAAGTGCTTGACAATCGGTAACGACTACGACGTGTATCCCGATTAGCCAAGAGCGCATCCTGTCAAGGGCCCACACGATCGCCATGAGCTCCAGTTTACTTGAGTGGTAGCGACGTTCCGTCTCACTTGTTTTTTTACTGTAGCAATGTACTAGACGTAGTTCTCCAGTCTCGTCTCTCTGCAACAGCATACCTGCTAGTCCATTACAAGATGCATCTGTATGCAACTCGGTCGGCCTGGTAGCATCGAACAATTGCAGTACTGGTTCGCTAAGTAAATCTAACTTAATCTGTTCAAATGCACTCTGTTGTTCTGGTCCCCATCTGAACTTGGTTACTTTCCTGGTCAGTTCAGTAATTGGTCGTACCTTTTCTGCGAATTTTGGTACAAAACGACGAAAGAAACTAGCTAGACCCATAAAGCGACGAACTTCATGTTCATTTTTTGGTCTAGGGAACTCTTCAATTGCCTTCAGTTTCACTACACCAGGACGTACTCCGTCAGCCGATAATTCGAAGCCCAAACATTCTATAGTCTTCGCAGCAAATATGCATTTGCTTGGCCGTAATGTTAGTTTTGCGGTCACGAATGCTTCCAGAACTTGACGTAGACGTTCCTTCATTTCCTCCCAGTCCTTGGCAGGTATGAAGTAATCATCGAAGTAGTTGATGACTATCCGATTTTTCAATTGTCCCATAGCTCGGTCCATCACCTTAGTAAATTCGAACGGAGCATTTTTCAACCCAAATACCATACGCGTGAATTGACCGGTTCCATCAGGTGTGATAAAGCTAGTCAATGGTTTCGCAGCGTCAGTCAATGGAATTTGCAAGTAAGCGTGGGCCAGATCTAATACGGTAAACATTCGGTAACCCGCCATTCGTTCTAATAAGTTATCAATGTTCGGTAGAGGATAGACCTGTTTGACTGTTTGATCGTTTAACCGTCGATAGTCCACGACTAATCTCGACTCCCCTGACTTCTTTCGCACTAGGAGTACCGGCGCCGCATAGGCTGATGTTGAATCTTCGACAATGCCGTGATCTTTCAATACCTGAACGTGACGTTGGATCTCTTCCCTCTCGTTCCTAGATACACGGTATGGCTTGGCGGCAAACGGTTCGCTCCCCGGTTTGATGGTGATATCCATAGTGCCTAGGTCAGTGCAACCTAATTCGCCCATATTTAAGGCAAAGCAGCTTCTGTACTCGTTCACGAGATTGAGTAACTCAGTTTGTTGGTCTGTGTTCAAGCACTCCGGTTTCCGGATGTCATCGTACGTGAGTGGGCGGTTCAGCACCTCTGCTTCCAATTGCGGAAATTGTGCTACTACTGCCCGTCTGGCGAGTATGTCATTAGCTAGCACTTCCACAGTATGTTTGGAGTCATTTTTCACGGGTACCTGTATCTGGACATCGTTCACCATCGCTGTCACCACGTCCACGCAATTAGCTTCTATGCGTTTGGTGTCGCGCACAACCAATGCACCCTCAGCCGAGCAGATTTCGTTCGAAGTCGCCTGAGTGAATGGAAATGAAATGGTATTATAATAGGTAAGTGAGTCTCCGTGTTTAATGTAAGAAATCTCTGGCGCTTCGCACCACGGTCGACCGATCAATAGGTCAAGCTGGTGGCTGGTGTCAGGTACTACATATATGTCGGCTGCCGCGAGTGTTGCTTCGTCGATGCTCAGGCTAACTACAGTTTTTCCTATCGTAGTGGTTTGCGCGTTTGCGCCAAATCCCATAATTGTTGTATTGTCAGGCTCCCAAATTAGTCCGCATCGCCGTCCAGCACTTTCTCGTATAATGCATACCGATGAACCTGAATCAATAAGACTGGTAATGGCGTACATACCATTTAAAGTTACTTGTTTCTTATGCAAGGTGCCACCATTGCGTCGATCAGGTCCTATTGACGTACACATTGTGTTCTTGTCCACATTTGGCCTTCCCTCTTCCTTATCCTTCACCGTACAGGTTTTGTGGTGCTTACAGCCGAACCAGTGACATGAAATGCACTTATCGCTATTGCGTCGAGGCGAAGGACAGTCACGTCAGCTGTGCCCCGTCATTTGACAATTCCAACAGCGTAACTTAATTTCACTAGGTACTACGCTTTTTTTCTTGTCCTCGGATGCGACAATACCAGCTGTAGCGACGTTGGGCGGCTTCGCACTAATACGTTTGTCGACTTCTCTGACAGTTTTTTGACGCCACGGAGTTTTGTCTATGCAATTATTTTCAGCACGTTCTTTTTGCACACGCTCGTATGCCAAGATATCTGCAAGGAGTTCGTCCGTGTTCGTATGCCTGGCGGTTAAGAGTGTCCGCGATAGTTCGTCCGACCACAATCCTAATAATACTTGTTCTTTAGTGTCTGCGAATGTGAGGTTAACTAGCTTGCATCGCCTCACTTTATTGTGAAAGTAGGCGGTGGTCGATTCGCCTTTTATCTGCACTCTGGCTTGCATCTGTGCATATCGTTGCGAAAAACTTGTGTCCGCACGAAAAGTTTTGTTGAATAGCGATTCAAATTCTGCCCACGTAGTAATTTCGTCGATATTGCTCAGAAACCAGTCGCGCGCTGCCCCGATCATATGCCGTCGGGCCATTTGCAACTTCAGAGGACTGGGCCATTTGTGAAGTCCCGCGGTGGCATTCAGATTATTCAGCCATGCGGTAGCTTCTCCGCCGAGTTCACACTCGCCGTCGAAATCACCGACAGTGTGAGACAAGTCCGGCATAATTTGATAAGCGTTGTTGATACTCGGCGCTTGAATGACATTGTTGACTAGTAAAGCTAATAATGACTGCAGCGTCGGGTCATTGCTGATCGAGTCAGTGGTCGATCCACCCGTTGAACCGTTCGCGTCATCACTCATGACTTCGTCGTTAGTTATTTCGCACACGAGTTCGCGTAATTGCGTTTGTCAACAACAACGACAAACGACAACGTCTAGTGATAGGGTATCAACAACAGTGACAACGTTGAATGCGAGATAAGCGATTCCGGTTACCAATAACCGACGGTACCACGGTGGTCGACGAACACTTTATAACGTGCGACACTTTACCGAAACGTCGAATGGTTAATGGCGTATAACCTCACTTTCCCGCGTTTATAACTTTACGAAAACCACGATACACGCACGTTCTTATCCCACTTCTGAAATGTTAGCAAAAACGCTGAAGACGTTGTTTGGTAAATTTAATAAAATTAAATAACACAACAAGATCGTTTATAACTTAGTACAATATATTATTCTTTATGAAAGACTGTATTAGGAACGTTAACAATTACAAATTATCACTCAGGCGGACATAACGGCGTCTTACGCTGCTCGTTGACTACTAACTAAAAGAAACAGTCACACTAACACACTATTGGAGGGGGAATCGGTCAGAGTGACCACCATCCACATAAGTTACAACAGACAGATCAACACAATCGGCAATCGTAACATTTAAATCGTCAGTTGATGGACAAAGGTATGAGTAGGCCAAAGAAAAGTGTTCTGCAAATAAATTAGAAATATTTGATCCGCCCTGTGCAGTTTTATTATTTAAAAACATAATACTTGGGATGGTGTTTAATTGTTTACGGTCTTTAATAAATTTCCAAAATTGTTTTTGTTTTTTGACCAATGATAATTGAGTCTTAGATATGAAATTAGTATAGGTAACAGGAACGAGATAGTTGTTTGCATTGTAAGCGAAGATTTGAGAAAATGGTGTAATCTGTAACGTATTTAGATTGTTTAAATTTAAAATGGGCTCTATTTTTTTCCTTTATTAACAGTCTTAATTCTTTATTAAACCATATTGGGAATGAATTATAATTATAAGTTACAATAGGAACATGTTTAAATAAAACCTCGTTACAAATAGAATTAAATTTATTAACAGCTGTATTAATATCAAGATTTAAAAATGTTAATGACCAGTTAATTTTATTTAGATCGTAAATAATACGGACCCGGACGTTTTGGCGTGGCCGTATTGGCTTGACCACTTTGACGTAAACCATGCTGGCGTATGACAATTTTGGCGTAAGGTTATTTTGGCGTAGGCCTATTTTGGCGTTAAGTTTTGGCGTATATTTAACAATTATTTATAAAAATAAAATTAATATAAAATGTATTATTTGTGTATTATTTTATTAAATATTATAATGAATTATGATATAAAAGTATATAAAAATTTAAAATTATAAATTATAAAATGTATACTACTATAATAAAAAAAGTGTTATGCATTTAGTAGGTAAGGGGCTTTTATTTCCGAATACCGTTTTCTATGCGGGTATGTTGTGGGTAATCACTAATCAGTTATGAAATTATCATAAAGATAATATCAGTTGTAATCGACAATGGCTCAAATAAAGAGCATTCGAGGTTGAAGTATATTCACCTAATTAGTTGTAATCGACAATGGCCCAAGTAAAAAGCATTCGCGGTCGTGAAATATACACTCATGATGGGTATATGTACACATTTGATGCATATAATTTTGATAAAACAAAAAAATTTTGGAGATGCCGATACAAAAATGATTGTTCTTGTCGCATTCATACATCCACTGAAACGTCAAAGGTAAAAATAATTTTTACTATTCAATAATAATATGTATTTATGTTTTAATTAATAATTATTAAAATAATATGGGAAATATTATAGGTGTTAAAAATTCTAAATGATCATTCCCATGATTCGGAAGCAGCTTTGATTGAAGCAAATGAGGCAATTACAAATATGAAACAACGAGCTAAAGAAACTCTAGAACCAACGTCGAGCGTAATCAATGAATGTACGTCAGTCAGGACGTGATACATTTTATCAACAACTAGAAGCTGGAAATAGTCCTCCGTAAAAAAAAAAAAATTTATTGATGTCGTCGATGTCGACAAAAGAATTTTTAAAATTGTAGAAGATTACAACAATCGCAACATGCTTAGTTTTTTAAGGGGAATAGCTCGAAATATAAGTTGTTACTAAATTCTATTTTTTTTTATTTATATGAACTAAACTACTAATATAAATTACTTTTTACTTATATACATTTATATCAATTAATTTTTTTACTACTTAATTATATTATTATACTCACACAAACAACTACTGGTATATCATTCCAAAACTTGACGCCATAATAGTCTTACGCCAAAATAATTTTACGCCAAAATAGTCTTACGCCAGCATGGTTTACGCCAAAATGGCCAAGCCAATACGGCCACGCCAAGATGTCCTAGATCGTAAATAATATCAATAAAATTAACTTTTTAAAAATTAAAAAATTCAATTTTGTATGGAAGAGTTTTATAAGTGCATTGTAATTCAGAATATATTATTAACGGTGGATGATGGTTATCGATGGGGACAATTGGATCTAAAGATAACGAGACCGATAACATAGGAAGGGAAGAGAAAATAAGGTCTAATAGATAATTTGTATAATTAAGTATTTGATTGAATTGGCGGAAATTAAAATACGAATAACCGAAAAGAATAGAATCAGATTGGGCAGAGGTAGGAGAAAAGGTAACACCTGAATTCGAGTTGAGACCGTAACGAGCTGAAGATAAGTTGAAGTCACCAGCAATAATAAACTCGCAATCGGCGTGTTTCGTACGGAGCAATTCTAATGATTGAATGTGATAGTCATATACAGGGTGTTTCACGATGAACTGACAATTGCAATAACTTTTGTTCTATTGAACATTTTCAACTTTTTTTTTTTTTGAATTGTCAATTATCATCTGCGCTATATTCAAAATATTTTTCGATTTTTTTTTTAACATTTTCTATGTAAAATTGAAAAATTAAAAATTTTTCCATTTGATATTTAAAAAAATCAAAATAGCCATTTTATTGATATGATTTTTAAAACATGTTTGCAAAAAAAAAAAAATGTAAAATGTTCTACCATTTATTTTCTACGATTTTTTGAAGTTTGCATAATTTCATATTATTTCTAATAGATTATCTGTATCCGACCTAAGTATTTACTATCTTGAGTTTTCCATGAAAAAAAATTATGATCGAGATATCGAATAGACAATTTATGGTATCACTGATTATAAGACCCACACAAGGTGTACTAGAGTATGATATTAATCTAAGACCGTGATAGGTAATATGTATAATATTGATATGAATATATGATACTGTAATCAAATAATCTAAAATAATATTCAATAATATGAATTATGAATAATTAAGAATAGGTAGTCAATAGTCAATACGCAACAATCAACAGTCATTAGGTACAATTAATACAACTGCATATATTATGTAATATAAAGTATTTAATTTATTAAACAATAACAAAACAACATTAACTAAATTCTACAACAAGTTTTCAAAATGCCCTCCATTGTTTTCTAAACATTTTTCGTATCTGTATAGGATTGAATCCATGACAGATTTCAACATGCTCGTTGTTACTGTACGGCATGCTACAGTAATACGTTCTTTTAAGTCTATCAAGGATGTCGATTGTTGCTCGTACACCTTGTCTTTTAAGTAACCCCACAAGAAAAAGTCCAACGGAGTCAGGTCAGGAGATCGTGCAGGCCATTTAAGTGGACCATTTGTACCAAGCCATTGTGATGGATACCGCTGGTTCAAATGATCCTTAACTGCATTTGAGTTGTGAGGTGGAGCACCATCCTGCTGAAACCACATATCGTCACAAACTTCATTAGGTACATCAGCCATCAAATCAGGCAAAATATTGACCAGAAAATCAAGGTACCGAAGACCAGTTAATGTACCGTCATAAAAATATGGTCCAATTAACTGATTATTAATAATCCCACACCACACATTGATTGACCATCTAACTTGTGCATTTGTTTCACGTGTCCAATGTGGATTATTTGTACTCCAATAGTGTGAATTGTGACGGTTTACAATACCATTATTGTTAAAACAACTTTCATCGGTCCACAAAATTTTTGAAAAAATGTTTTCATCTTCTTCATGCAATACTACAATTTTTGATAAAAAATCTAATCTTCTACTTGGGTCTGTTGGTTTTAACCCCTGTACATAATGGATTTTATAAGGATGGTAAGAATTTTGATGTAAGATACGGTAGACTGAAGAACAACTAATATCTGTTTGATCAGCTATCATTCTAATTGATGCATGTGGTTGAAATTCAAATGCAGCTAAAACACTGACTTGATGGTTTTCATCCAACGCAGGACAAAATTTTTCTTTTTTTTTACCAGTTGGAAAACTACCTAATGATACAATCTAATTAGTAATTGTTAATTATTTTATCACTACTTTTAATGTTAATTTCTGTACTATTTTTATTAGTTTTTTTTTTTTGATACCTACTGTGTAAATTAAATTAATGATTTAATTTTAATACTATTATTATAATAATATTAGAATTAAACTAATATTATTTAAATTTCTTAACTTACATATTATTTTTAGAATATTGATGTTGGTATTATTTGCACTTAGTGTAATAGTAATTAATTATGTAAATAGGATGCATAAAGACAACTATTTTGTTATATTTTATTAGATAGGTATGTATGTATTTGTACCAGCTTAAATTAAATACAATTCTAAAATTGTTTATATAAATATATATGTATATGTGTTATTATTCATTTATTTATTTATTATATTAATTAATATGATTGAATACTTTGATAGGTAATAAATGCAATATGAGGTTTAGGTTTGTTAGTAAATTAAATCCAATTGGAAACTTTTTTTAATTCTTAGTAAAATTTCCTACTAAGTATATTAAACAAATTTTTATGATCAAATACCTATTGTTATTAGGTATGTACTAATGCATAACTATTTTAAAATTTTAAAATTGTTTATTTATAATAAAATTTTTTATCATCAAGCATTTAATTAATATATGCTTAATATTACCTTTCTCACGTAAACATTTGCCTATATTCGAATAAGTAGCTCTTGATGGTTGTCTCCTCTGAGGGTATCGTTGTAAGTACAAACGAGATGCTTTAAGTGTACTCCTCCCTACTTCATAAAAAACTGCCAACATATCGGCGTACTCATTTTTTTCATAAATAGTGGGCATGATTCAAATAAAAAAAATAAATGACTAAAAGAACACTGCAAAGCATAGGTGACAATTATTGTAGCTAGCTTACCATAGAAAGCTGCTAATTGTCAGATAAACTTATCATACTTACTTAAATAAGTAAACAAATAAACAATAACAATATAGTAAATATAGTATACATTATATGTATGTATTTTCAAAAATAGCACATTATAGAAAAAACCAAATAAATATTTATCTTATCAAAGGCACCAAACATTTTACCTTTGAATGGCTTTGATTCATTTTGTCATCAGTTCCATCTTAGGGGTTTAAGGTTAACACGTTGGTTTAACAATTTTACCTCCTTGTGACTTGAGAAGTACTTTAATTTTTAAAATATTAAAATGGATTTTTCAAAAATTGATGTACTTGAAGATGTCGGTACATTGTACATCGAGTACAATAAAAAAAACCAAGGCGAAAAAGTATCAGAATTGGAATTTTTCAAATTTGCATTCCAAGAATCCATAACAGAAATGGATAATTTACGACAGGTATTTAATAATTAGAATTTTATTTTTTGATCATACATTAATATTTATATTGAATAATTTCATTTTTAAATTAATTAAAAATTAAAATTAATGTTTATTATTCGATACAACATTTACATTACACAACTATATAAAATAATATAATAAATAAATATCTAATACAATACTACAAATATTTTAATTTAACATTATAATATAAATTTAATTATGGGCTATTATTGTATACAGCAATATAAATCAGTTCTCTATGATTTAAATAATAAAAAGACAGAGCTGAAAGATAGTGCTGATGATAATGAGGCATTGGAAAATGAAAATAAAAAATTAACCAATGAAATTGTAAGTAACATTTAATTTTTTATAATACAAATTAAAAATGTTAATTATAATAAAAAAAAATTGTAGGAAACGCTAAAAGTAAAGGTCGATTCGTCAAACTTAAAAGTTGTAAGTATTTAAAATAACAAAAAAATAATATAAAAATATTAAGTAAATTTAAAGCAATTAATACAATAAAGATACTTTAAATATATTTTACAGAAAATACTTGAACTGGAAAACCAGGATTTGAAAGATAAGTTGGTGGGTTTTAGTTTCTGAATAATTCAAGTAATAAAAAGTATGCTAATCATTATTGTTTATAGGCAACACTTGAACAAAAATTAGTTGACTCAGAGTTAATATGCAAAGATACAACTACTGTAGTTCAAAATGATGAAAATGAATCGGTAATCAAATTATTATTTCATTCAAAAATTTACTTTCAATTTTCATGAAATAAATTTTTTTTAATTTTAGAAACATGTAACTTCTGACAAAAATTATGTCCAAAAACATGAGTTGATGCCCATAATGGAGAAAATGGAATTTTTAGAAAAGTTGGTGTGCGCAAAATTGGGTAAATTGAATTTAGAAGAAAAAACTGAAGCTATTGACGAAAGTTTTAAATCAGTAACTGAGGTAGGTACTTAGTTAAATAATGAATTGTTATTAACATGTTATTAATAATTTACGATATTAAAATAATATGTAACCTAAAATATTATTGTAATGTCGATGATAAATTCAGGAATGTAAAGAATGGTGGTGTCCAAAACATTCATCATTTATTGACATTTCAATGTCTTTAAATACAAAGGAACTATCGTCGGAAGATAAGTACCTTATTAGAAAGGCAAAATCTAGATTTGTGTATTGGCAAGGTCATGAAAAGGTATACAGAAATTTATCTGCATAATAATATAAACTGAATTTTTAGTAAAATATGTGTTACATTTTGAATTATAGAACAATCCACGGTGTCCTATGAATGACAGGAAAAAAGGCACAGCGATGAACTATCCGGTTCCAAAATGTTGGCCACAAAATGATAAATAAAATTTCATTATCTTTATTAAACTGTTTTTCTTAATATTTTTAGCTCAATTAATATAGTTCTGTATTTTTTGCGAGTATTTGACTATATTTATTCAAAAAACTAAACAAATATCAGTATTTACTTAACGGATTGCATAAGCAGAGTATTAGTGTAAATGTAAAATTCACTTAGAAATCAAATAAATAAAGCCATAACTCACAAAAAATAAAGTACATATATTAATTAAACTAAAAATGAATACCTCAGAATAACATTTAAAATTATAAATTACTTATTCTTCTTCGAATATGGGAACCTCAGGTTTTGGGACATTTATATTTTTGTCTTGGTTTGTCAAATTAAGATAATTAAGCATGCATTTTCATTGTACCTCAAAATTAATAGGGATAAATGAGGTATTTTTTCAAGTGTAGAAGATAGTGTAGAAAATATTTGTTAAGTTAATTAAGTTTAGTACCGACATTCATCCCTTTAACTATTTAGATTAGCATTACTTTATCACAGCACTACATTAATATAATATAATATAATTAAAAATAATAAAATTAAATAAACTATAAAAATAACTATTAATTAACTTTACCTACTTAATTTTACAAAAATTTTAGTGCAATACAAATATTTTCAATGATGACGACATATTGATTTTTGAATAATTACATCAATTACATTCATAGTTAATTCAAATATTAAAACTAATATCCTGAAAAATAATTAAAACCTATTATTATTAAATATTAAAATTAAATTAATATTACTTAAATTCATTAACTTACATTTTAGAATGTTGATGTTGGTATTATTTGTACTTAGTGTAATAACAATTTATTTACACTAAAATTATTAAATATGAAAATAGAATATGTAAATATTAACATATTTAATTTCTGTGCATGTAATGATTGGAATACAGCAGTTAATTCAATAAAAATGTATCAATTAGTTATTAATCATATTTTGAATTTTTAGTTGTACACTATGACCAAAGTTCTGAAATGGTATTAAAACTTATTAATATTAAAATGTATAAAGAACTAGGTTACAAGTTAGATAGTTAAACTTACAGTTAACGAGGTATTTTATTATTGTTTTCTGATAATCTAATTCACAAGTGAAAGATAGGTATGTAGTTAATGAAAATAATATTTTGCACTGATGAAACATAACTATCATTACTGGAATGAACCAAATCAATGACCCACAATGTATGTACAGTATACTTCAATAATTAACTGATTGGACCATATTTTATGAACTATACCTATGACATTAAAATACAATTTAATTATTATTAATAATGTGTAAAAAAAAAATAGTACAACTGTAGGTATATCTATATACATATTATAGGTATTGTATTACTGAATTAGATTATTTAATATTATTAATAAAATGAATAATTAATTCATCTATACTTACATTTTAAAGCTAATTTTCTGGACATAAGTATACAGTGTTTGATATCATTCTTAGTTTGATAATTAGCTAATTTAACTAAATTAATTTTAATATAGCACTTTATCATCTAAATAGTTGGTATTCTTTATAATGTTCATGAGATGTTTTTGAAAAGCATCTCTTTAAGTTCAGGCCGATGCCTGATTGTCTATTATACAATGTCATCACTGTTAAACACTAATGTAGGTATTAACACTCAATAGTTTTCATTAAAATTGCTTGGAAATTACACGATGCAAGGTTTCATGTTCTCTCGAATTGTCTGTTTGGTTTTTTTAGGATTACTTGAGTAAGTAATATAATTTATTATTTACTAGCTGGATGATTAACTGTCATAGTTACAGTAATATTGAAGTACATCACATAATACAGTGGTTGACTGGACGGCGGATGGTCACAGGTCAGTCATTTTTAAACAATGTTCACGTTGTATACTTATAATTGAAATAGATATTACGCATAACTTATACCAAACACCAAACGGTAAACATTATTAGACACATTGAAAAATGAATCGCGTACATATTACATTATGCGTTTAAGTTACTGTATTACGTACTGAATACGGGATACTGAATTTGGGTGTGTACTGTGTGTGTGTGTCTGTGTAGGTATATGAAATGGTCAATGGTCATAATATCATGATTGATTTCTATTTATAACCATTCATATTATTATACTACGTTATTATCATAATTTTTGATTATTTGTGATAACAAATTATTTCTTGGCAAAAAATAATTCAAAATCGATAATCACTATAACACTGATAAACAAGACATAAATTAGAATTTAAACAAACTTTAAAAATTGTTTAAAAATTATTGACTTAACCTTAGTAAAAGTTTTTGAAGCCAACATTTTTCTAAAAATCGGATTTACAAAATGGCTATCTTGATTTTTTTAAATATTAAATAGAACAAATTTTAATTTTTTAATTTTGCATACAATATGTCAGAAAAAAAATTTAAAAATATTTTAAATGTAGCGCAGACGACAATTGACAATTAAAAAAAAAAAAAAGTTGAAAATGTTCAATAGAAAAAAAGTTATTGCATTTGTCAGTTCATCGTGAAACACCCTGTATATCAGGTCCACTGGATGGGGGAATATAAACACCACCTATAATTATATTTTTATTACCAAACGATACTAATATGAAAAGTTGTTCGACATTATTTATCGGCACAGATAACAGTCTAGCAGCATATAAATTATTAATTGCGATAAGAACACCACCATATTATGGATAGCCGATTTGAAGATAAGAGAAAATGTCTATATATTTTTAATATTTTTTTGGTATATTAGATTATGCTCAATCAGTTTTTATTACGTATTTTCAATTGATCTCGTAATTAACAATAAACGTAAAAACTGTATTTTGAATGGTGAACTGTATGAAGTGGTACGTAATAAATGTTCTATGCAATCCGTGACAACTGTTAGTACAAGAAAATTATTGTTTATTTTTATTTAAGATAAATTCAATGGTTTGAAGTGGAACGGTTTTTATATTAAAGCAGTAGAAAGTGCAATTTTAAATTTTTCTTTAGCATTATCTAAAAATTGGGTAAAAGCTTGCCGGAATAATAATGAATTTAATAAAATGCATACTGAATGGCTTGATTCGTACTTTAAAATATCTAACCACAATAATATTAAAGTTTCAATCTCGTTAAATAAAGGAAGACCTATTAAACATTTTAATGAATGTGCAGATAGTTCTAAAAGACGGAAAAATAATATGTCAATAGCTACTTCTACTATGACAACTCCTGAGATACATTACGCTTCACAAAAAAAATTTTCATTGGCTGGACAGCGAAATATTGTCGAACTTTTTAAAGAGGTAACGTCATTCGATAAAGCTTCAGACTTTGAAAGCGTTGGCATTTTTTATTGAAAATGATTTAACTAAACATCAATGTTTGAATATACGATTAACTACGAAATAACATAACGCTGATATTTATTCACCTTATGATACAATTATTGCAGCAAAAGCATTGTGTTATCCCGAAAAATGCATAATATTGGAATCGTTTTGTGAAAAAAAACTTCAAGATCTTTTGAACCACACCTCAAAAAGAATTTTTGAAATTCCTTCAATCAATTTTAATGAAGACAAAATATTCTTTTATATAAAAAAATTTGAAATTATTTATAAATGGGGTTGTGATGGAAGTAATGGACAGTCTTTATATAAGTAACAGTACCATAATTCAAACGAATGTTATGATAGTGATTTATTTCTTTTTTAAATTGTCCCTCTCAAGTTGCACTCTTTTAATGAAACTAATGAAAAAAATCGGGTAAGTGAGTATCGCTCTGCTGTACATTAGGGGGTGGGGTGGACCTCGGACTAGGGTAGGTTAAATTTGAATGCAATGATAGGTATCATTGTATACGAAAAACGATTCTGAACGAAGATGATTTGTCAGTTTAGGATATATTATATTTAAATATTGTCATATATTCTATTTTGAAACAAATAGTATAGTTACTATATTATGTTACTATAGTTACTTTATAATATCTGCTTATTAATAAAAAAAATATTTGGCAACATACGCATAATGAGAGTATGAAATTTAATTTAAATTTTGACATATTTCGTATAAATTTGAACTTTAAGCCCTTATAAAAAAAAATTGTTACTAACGATTTCGGATTTTATTTTATCACTATAAGAAAAACTTATAAGAAATCTTGTATTAAATTTTCAAGATTTTCTGGCCACCCAAAAAATTTTTATCGGCATTTGAAGAAAAAAAACTTAGAAAAGTCGAAAATTTCAATTGTCTATAACTAGCTTAAAAATGGTCAAAATATTTTGAAAATTTAACTGTAAAGAGATAACCATAATATAAATATTTGGTGAAAATTTGAAGTATTTAAAATAATTCGTTTTTGAGTTACAGCAAAATCAAAAAATCGATTTTGTCGAAAAGTGGTTTTTCGTAAAATTGCCATTTTTCTGTCATTTTTTTTTTTTGTTTTTCTCGATTTTTTTGAAAACTATTTGAAAATTTTACTTTTAATCCCCCCAAAGTACCAACTAGATGAATTTTCCTATTCAAAGAGGAGCTGAAGTCAAAAATCGGAGCATTATTACTGCCCCAAATGTTGTCGTTGGACACAAAAAAAAAAAAAAACACACATCATTGTAAAATCAATACATTAATCACTCCGTTCAGAATCTAAAATATAGTATGGAAAAATAGAAGAACATCTTCTACACGGTTTTGTTGACCAATCAAGTTTAAATTCCAAAAAGAAACGAAGGTTACTACATTACACGAAGTAAATGCTATTGAAGACCAAATACAAAATTTGTTGCCTTCACACATAATATTTAATGGTAAAGAAGTAACAGTTAAGCATACTTTGGTATTTACAATGGTTGACGGAAAGGTAAATAAGTTATAAAATATTATATTTATTTTAAGTTATTATTTACTTGTTATTATCATAGAGGTATGTAACTCCATGACAGACACCTCAAGTCAAAAATGTTACATTTGTGGTTCTTCTCCAAAAGACATGAATAATATTGAAAAGGTAAAAAAGAGATTAATTAAACACAAATCGTTGAGATTTGGACTGTCCACACTTCACGCATGGATATGACTCTTTGAATGTTTGTTACACTTTTCATATCGTTTGGAATGCAAGACTTGGCAAGTATGTAAGATTGTTATACCTAATATACAAAATTTATTTAATCAATAATTACATTAAACATTAAAAATTACATTTTAGGTTAGAATACCAAAACAAAAGATAATTT
Organism: Schizaphis graminum; assembly: GCA_020882235.1. Lineage (NCBI taxonomy): Eukaryota > Metazoa > Arthropoda > Insecta > Hemiptera > Aphididae > Schizaphis > Schizaphis graminum. The sequence continues at coordinate 5,014,306 of CM037033.1, forward strand.
CTGCACAACGAAAAAAAACATTCAAGAACGATTTCGCACAGAAATGGGTTTATTGGTGGATGTTGTGCTACAAGGTAAAAACGAACTAATATTAATTTGATAAAATATGAACTATGTAAATTATAAATGTATTTACTCTTACAAATATATTTGATGGAAAAGGAAATACAAACGATGGTAATACGGCAAGACGATTTTTTAAAAACCCAGAAAATAGCGCGGAAATAACGGGAATTGATTTTACATTACTTAAACGTTTTGGGAACATATTATCTGTAATTGCTAGTGGACGTGAAATGAATTCAATTACATTTGATAAATATGCTTTGATTACGGCTAAATTGTTTGTAAATTTTTATCCTTGGTACTGTAGTAAACCGGTGTTTTTCACATTAAAACGAGGTTCCAAAGTCCAAACCTACAACAACATCACGCCACCGGAACAGGCCACTATTATAGGCATTTCATTGGCTAGCACCAAAGCTAGCACCACAATCATCTTCCCATTGACGTCATTCGTCCTCTCCTTATCATAGCATGTTCCATATAAATAGGAGCCCTGATCACCCAGAGCTCCAGAGACTGTACAGCCGTCGAGCTATAGTCATTCCCAGTTTTATGTACTTGTATGAGTCGCGGACTTTGTAACAGCCGCATCGCCGCTTATACGAGTACTTCCCAGTTATAGACTATTTTAAATACTTTCTCTCCAGTAGATTTACATACAGTAGATTTGTCGAAAAACCTTTATATGTAATTATAAGTTAACTTTCAATAAACAGTTATTATTTTACAAAGTGTTAACTTTATTTATACTCATTACATTCAACCTCCACCTTCTACGTTGAAGCAGAACGACACGTGCCACCGTCGTAAAAGAAGTATTTGCAGTAACCGAGTGGTGACAGCACGAGTACGCGGTTACTACAGTACTATACGCCAGCAAGTGTACACAAAATACTTATTCATGGAGCTGATGTTATAAGATTCTTCATTCTGCCTGAATAGCTGAATTGGTAAACAATTTATTTTTTTAAATATATTAAAATAATATTTTTATATATTTATTTTTTGTAGGACAACTTTCTGAAGAAGCCCAAGAAGCTAGAAATAAGGATTAAAACGAATAAGGCAAAATCATACAAGAAAAAATAGTAGATTAAATACCAATAAAGATTTAATACACATGTTACTCGTCTCATCAAATCCATACATATCGTCCATAAAAGAACTACCGAATAAATGTCCACTCACATTCAGTGATGATTTACAAAAACTGTTTATGTTTCCAGAATACTCAGATCAAAGTACAAATGTATTAAATTCGTCATTTTCAGAAATGGAAATAAACGAAAATGAATAATCTATCATATTAATATAATTATTATTGTTTTATTTTTTTAAATTTCAAAAATAAATTATATAGATACGTGAAATACATTTACCTAGGTATTTAATAATTTAAAAATATAAATGTACAACATATTATATAGCCATATAGGTATAAAGGTAAATACAAAGGTGTATATGTATATATTTCAGGTGAACGAAAAATAAGAAATAAAAATAAATCATGTTTTGTTGCAAATATTGCGATACACCTTACAGAAATAATTTCTATGCGCTATAATCCACTATGGACGCAAAAAAAATAACATTTTCAAAATCCTGGGAATTTACTTTATTTTATGTACATATCAGATTTTGGGTAAAATTGAGTAATTTTTATTTACACGCTACAAAAAAAATAATCTTGAAATTTAAAAAATTTTTATCTGTCTAGTATCATTAATACACATACAAGAAATAACATAAAAAAATTTTAAAACAAATTATATTTCCCTGATAAATAAAATATAAAGTATCATCAAAAATAACGAAAAAATCGTATAAAACGTACAATTTTTTCTACATTCTAATAATTACACACAAGGTAAAAAAAAATGTATGATTGTAAAATTTTATATTTGAGTTAAGGAACATATGATAATAAGGTTTTGACATTTTTTTTTTCTGAATAAATTTTGAAAAGGACTTTTGAGCGATCAAAATTACGTTTCAGACCACTGTGCGGCGCCTGTGGCGCGGACGCACCGAAATCTTTGGGGACTAGGGCGTTGTGAGGTTCTGACCACGACCTCGTGAAGAGCGGGTAGGTCACTGGTCTTTGCCGCTTGGTGACGCCTAACGGAGGCGTGACTGGGCCTACCGAGAGCCCACGGTACATGGCCCAAACCCCGGGAGGACTTAAGCCAAGACAAGTCGCCGACGAAGCTTAATCCGAGCATCCTACCATTGATGTACTACCTAACGGGAAGCGAGAATGGTACTTCGGGATGTGGGTGGCACCACGGCATCGAGCAATTGGCGACGTGCCCTCACACGTCGGTCGCGTGCGACACGGTTCGCAGCCGATGGCGGTTTGGTTTCGAAGTGGCGGTAGCTAGAGCTACTATGTGGTAAAAAGGCCGTATGCTTAGTCAGGAAAAGGCGGCCGAATGATGGAATCGCCTAAGCTCGTACGATGTAAGTCGGCCGGGTGGAAAACGGAACTTCCGTTTGATGAGCGCTAAGCTCATCCAGCTTATCGTTGGGACTATATACATCGAAGGTTGCCCGTAACCAGAAACGGGAAACAGCGTGGATAGACTGCGGCCCCACCTAGGTGGAAAAAGGTACCTGTATTCCCTAGCCGGATGGTATGGGTGCGCCGGAGTAGCCCTCCGTGCTCGCCCGGTGCTCGTGGTCCTTAGACAACATGCGGTCGCCTGTCTGACGACCACGAACACGTCAGTCATGATTTTTCATGCTGTGTAACGGGTCGGCCGGCGGCGGCTATAATACCTCCGCGGCTCTTGACTAGCACCCAGTGCTAATATAAGGTCCGCGGTTGTAGCCGCAAGGCATAAATCCGGGAGACCACTGTCCCATTCTAGCCAGGGTCGATGAAGGTCCGCCTTGCTGTGGCGACCGCGCCCGACCAAACAAGCTGTTCGGCGCCAAGAGGCCTTCAACGCACGGACTTCCGGAGGTTGGCATCTCCGGTCGTAGGAGCCATGAGTTGATACGATTAGACCTTGAACAGGACGAATTGAAGGAACGCAATTCGCGGTAGAGCCCGCCACGAGCCGGAGGGAACAGGACTCTTGAAACCCGGAACCTGGCAGTAGGTCAAAAATGCAAGGAGATAACCTTTAAAAATCACAATATGAAGGTCGAGAACACAAATATTTTTACCGCCTCAGTGGTGTCGGAAGCCACAAAGGTAATTGGGACGGTGCCAGTAGCCCGGCCGTACCCTTCTTCACCTAGCAAGGGCGAGCGATGTGGAGGCTCCACGAAATCGACACTGGCTAAAACAGCCAAAGACCCCGACAATGACCAAAGATCGGCCACGCTTGCACCTTATTTGACAACAACAACAGAACATATTGACAATGCTCCCCTCCGGCTACGAGGTAGAAATAATGAGATTGACGATAATGTGTCAGAAGATGACATGGACACGGACTCTGGTAACCAAGGAAATGATAACAATGAACCAAAACGGTTTAAGTCACAAAGCCCTGAACCCTGCTCTCAGACATACGGGACCATAGAAACCACGATGAACAATGTAGATCAAACATTAGGCAATATAAGGACGTTTATGTCGGATATGATAGGGTCTACAAAGATTGGCAAGAAGTGGGCTTACGGAATACAGGAGTTTTTAACTGAAATACTGGTCCATATTAAAAAAGTAGCTTTCGAAGCAGTCAAAGCTATCAATGAGAATAGAAACCTATTTTCTGAACTCAGGAAAACTAAACAGCGAAATGACGAACTCCTGATTCGCATAGACGAATTATCGTCCAACAGGAATGAGGCAGATATTCCCTCTCGGTCCTACGCACAAGTCGCCGAGCGCCCAGAGATCAAGATAGGTGATGGAACTGCCAAATCGAACGCTCCGGGAAGGTTGGACCAAAACAAGTAGGAAGATTTCCCAACAATTGGTAAACAGAAAATGAAAAAGGTACATAACACCAAAAAAGCGAACGATATTAAGATGAATAAGGCAAAGAAGATGCCGGTGAAACCCACCCTTAGGGTGAAAGGGACCAAGGATTTAGACTCGCTATGGAAAGCCATAAAAACGGTGTTAGACAAACCACGGGTTGACAGCGCCAAGAGGCTCACAAGTGGCGACATCTTGGTGGTTTCCACTGATGAAGACACGGTTGGGGCCATTAAGGACATCAATGGTAAGGATGGCCTGAACGTGGTTGAGTCTGGAGCCAGGAAACCTCAAGTCAAAATTAGAAACATACCAACGGACTATACGGCGGAGTTCTTAGCGAGCTCAATTATGGATCAAAACCAAAACGTAAACATAGAATCGCAAGCTGGCATCAAACCATTATTTAAATGTGACGCAAGAAATAGAGACATGGTAGATTGTGTAGTGGAGGTGACGCCCACGGTCTACTCAGCCATAGTAAATAAACGTACCTTTATCGGGATGGTGTCTACCTTCCCAAGGCCATATGTCTCTGCTTCACACTGCAGAAGGTGCCTAGCGCTGGATCACACTATCAAAAATTGCACTAATGATATAACATGCCACCATTGTGCCACAGCACGACATGAGCGAAGTAAGTGTAAAAATAAGGACGAAGCACCAATGTGTGCACACTGTGGTGGTCGACACATGGTGAAAGAATGCAGGACTTGGGCCCAAAGACTAAGTGCAATCCAACGACTTACGGACTATGGACCGCAATCAGCGCCCCTCGAACATGAATAACATACAGCTAAAAATAGTACAAATAAACATGGCAAGGGTCTATGGCCGTAGCGACCTAATTACGATCGTACTGTATTACAAACAAGGTCGACATGGAAGGCTATCGGATCTGGAAGACGGCTCCACCCGCGTCGCCAAATCCATGACAAACGAACTACATGGAGTCTGGGCCGCCATTTTAGTGTTTAACGATTGTTTGGATATTATCCACAAACAAAACGTAACCACAGAGCATATAGTGGTATTAAGTGTATCATACCCCGGACAGACCCCGACAGACGTAGTCTCCAGCTATTTCCAATTTCGAAGGGATACGGCAGGGGGCGGTAACTATATTGGCGAAAATAGTACATTAAAAATAGTTCATCCATTAAAAACTAGTGTTGCACTGTCGCTGGTTTTCTGTTCTCTCATGTATATGGTATTTTCGCATAACCTCAAAAAAAATTGACCGGTCTCTGGCTCTAAAAATCGCTAAACCACATTTTTCTACGAACGAAATCCGCACAATTCGCATCATTATTTCTGTTTTTTATTCGAAATTGATTTCTTATGTTGTATAAAATAGTATTTGCTTTGTACTTTTCCGAATTAAACAGTTCAAAACATGGGTAAAGAAGCATACAAATTTTGTGTGAAAGGCTGCACATTTAAAGGTAATTTCATATGTATAATATAACTAATATTTATCAGTGGCATTTGTTGTTAAAAATTGTCAGGAAACTGCTTAGAAATGAGGAAAGCATAATGTAGGTCAGGTGCCTTTGCACCTACGTACGTTTTTTGTTTCCCCATATCTTACTGTGTTTAACGATGCCGTATATAACGATATTCCGGGTAAAACGATTCCAAGCAATGTATTTGGATAGCTTTATATGTTATGTTTAGTACTTTTATTCGTATATAACGATAATACGGATATAGCGATGTTATTTTAAAACGAAAATTGGTTTTTATAATCACCTACAGCGATTAATAATATGTATGCACACTTTGTAGTAAATTTGATTTCGTCCAAATCGATAATTCTTAATCTTATCTGTAGGTAACAGATAATGTGTCTTGTACGAACGTACTGTATACAGCATACGCTTCTTACTCGTTTAGTCGCCGTTTTGATTGCTAATTGCTATCCGTTAAAAATGCCATCATCAGCTTCCATTTTCACCAAACTACAGTTACGAGAATTTAATAATAAAGCCAGAGGACGACGGTTCACATTGGAAGAAAAATTACTAAGTTTATCTGTATACAAGCAAAGTGCAAAATGTTATAGACTATTATCTAAATTGTTTACTTTACCTGGGCGAAAGTCATTAACAAATTTACTGTCAAAAATTTTTGCAGCAAAATGTATCAAAATTAAATGAAAAACACAAGATCTGTGTGCTTTTATTTGATGAAGTGAGTATCGAACCACATTTGCAGTATGATGATAGTACAGGATTCATAAGTGGCTTTGAAGATAATGGTATTTCTAGGACACAACAATTTGCAGATCATGCCCTAGTCTTTATGATACGAGGAGTTGTAAAAAAATACAAGCAGCCAATATGCTATACATTTTGTAAAAGCACCACTAGTCGTCATGATTTGTCAAATCAAATTAAAAAGGTTGTAAAGGCTATTCATTCAACTGGTCTTAAAGTAATTGCTACTATATGTGACCAAGGAACAACCAACACTGCTGCAATTAATATCCTCAAAGCAGATATTCGAGTTAATTGTTTGAGTAAAAACATTGAGTATAATGATTTATTTTATGAAGTTGATTGTGGTACAGAAGTCATAAAATTAATTCATTTATATGATCCGCCTCATCTGTTAAACTTTAACAGTTAAAGGGAATAAGAAAGAATTTGTTAAATAAAAATGGTCTTTTTATTGAAAATAATAAAAAACATGAAGCTAGCTGGTAACATATTTTAGACCTTTACAAACTAGACAGCAATATAGATGATGTTAAACTATTACCAAGGTTGACTGCAGAACATGAGATACCGGAAAAAAAAATGAAAGTTCGGAACGCTTCTCAAGTATTATGCCAAAGAGTGTCTTCAATCATGCATTTTTTAGCTTGTGAGTATTAGTATTTAGCTAATAGATGTACTGTTATTAATATTCTCTTTAATTTTCTATTCCAGCTAGAAATATATTGGATGAAAATGCTCAAGACACTGCCATATTTTGTTTGTTTTTCGACAAGTTATTTGATTCGGTTAACGGTTGTTTTAATAAAATTGAAGATGGGAAAATTTTTAGAACTTCCATTAAAATTAATTCTCCACATCATCAGTTATGGATAGACTCTTTGAAGATTCTGGAAACAATCGTCTTTATTAATCCAGTTACTAAAAAAAAAAAGTACACCCCAGCCACCAACATTGAAAAACCGGTCGAAAACAATAAAAGGTAAGCAATAAAATTATTGATATTTTATTTTTAAATTTGAAAATTATTGTTTAATTTTGACAGGTTTCCAAGAAGTATACAAAGTTTTGAAAAACAGTGGGGTTCATTCAATTCTTTTAAGAAAATTTAACCAGGACAGTATTGAAAATTTCTTTGGAGCTATGAAAGCCTTGGGTTACAGGAACAACAACCCAACTTGCAGTAGTTTTGCATCTCCCTACAAGACCTTGCTTTTAAACAATTTGATGTCGGCCCATTCGCCAGGTAGCAACTGTGAAGAGGATTCAGGTGAAGGTTGTTTGACTTCATACAAATTTTTATTTTGTGTTTATAATGATGTTGACACGTTAGAACCAGAACATGATTCTGTTGTTGAACAAATTTCTGATGGACCAGAAAAAAAGTGTATACAATTCAGAATTGTTGAATGATTTGGGAAACCTTACAAAAATTATATTGCTGGATATGTTGTAAAGAAAATTAATACTATACTTTTTAAAGATTGTAAGACATGTTTAAGTCAAATTTGTTCTACATCATTAACTAAAGACCATGATGTTACTTTGGTAAGGGATTATAATCCAGATGGGAAATATTTGTTGAAATACCCTAAAAGTACATTTTGTTTATTAGTTCAACAAACAATTGATCTTATTTGTAAAAAATTACCATCCTTATGTCATCACAAGACGTTAAAAACTGATTTGTGTAAAATTATTCAAAATGAATTAAATTGTAATTTAATAAATTGTCCTACCCATGGTAAAATTTTTCCAGAAAAATTTGAAAATTTTTTAATAAAATTAATGATGAACAACTGGTGTACACAAATAAACAGAATTTTATCAGGTAAAATAAAATTGGGAGAAAATGAGACCAAATGTTCCTTTTTAATTACTTTTATTTTTATTGTAAAATGCATTTTTTGATTTTCTTATTTATGACGATAGTCAACTAGTGTGTTTGGTAGGTTGTAAAATTAAGATTACTAATAGGTAAGATAATTACAAATGTTCCTTATTAAAATGGGCGGTTTGCGTTTGGACGAATTATATTTTTACCCACATAATAAAAGTAATGTGTTTGGGCGAGTTTTTTATAATGTGTTTGAGCGAGACAATCTAAAAGATAAAAATTATTATATAAAATCTATAGGGACATAGGCATTTGTTACAAAAATTCAAGTAAAACTTACACAAAATGAAATATATATATATATATAAATAAACATATGTATTTACATTATTCGACGGTCATATTAAAAAAACAAGAATATCTAAAAACAATCTGGGATAAGTAAATGTTAAATGAAATTAAGATTTTAGAGTATCTATTTACAATGTATGGGCGTTAAATTTCCAGGAAAAAAATTTAAAAAACAAATATTTTTTTTTAATACCTATTCATAATATTGTAACTTAATTTATAATCATCTGAATCATTTCAATTTTTAATTACACACACACACGCACACAGTTCCAAGTCTGTCAAAATGAGAGGGAAAATTGATTGATAAAATACAGAATCTAAGTATATTATGAAAAAAAAAAAAATCGCCCAAACACATTACAATGTTTTACAATCACTCGCCCAAACACATTATGCTAAATTTCCCAAACACATTACAATTTTTAAAAATTCGCCTAAACGCATTACGCTCATTAAAATATGTTTGTTCTGTTATATTATTTGTTATATTGTTACTATTGTTATATTTTTTTTTTATTAAATTTAGAATTTTTTATGTTTGAATTTACCTTATTTAATTCAACAATGTATGATTTAATGAATTTATATTATGCTGATTAATATTATTAATAAGTGTTTTATAACAATAAAACCTGATTTCATATTTAATTTTGGTTGTTTTTCTTTGTCTGTTTAATAAAATAAGTTTTAAATACATTAAGTATTTATGCAATATTTAAGTGTTGTTATGTCACAAAAAGAAGTTAGATCAATGAGAAAAAAAAAGAAAATCATAATTAAAAAAAAAGAAAAATAATAATTTTAATATATTTTAAACGTCGGGAATATATTTTGCACCAGCCGCCGCCGCCGCGCCGTTCCATCAAACACCGGGAGCGCTGTTTTCAATGTTACAAAAATTAACACTGTGGTTGACTATCTATTAGAATTCTTGTCTATGGGATACGGCCTCCTTCGTTCAAGAGATCTGCCAAATAGATCAATCTCTATACAGAAGAGCCATTCTGGGAATAGACGCAAACGCCTACTCGCCGTGGTGGCATGACACCAGGAGAAACGAAAAGGGCCGACTAGTAGAGCGAATGATCTCATCACTATACTTCACTATAGAAAATCGCCCAAGTTTAAGTTGTCATTCCACGGATCCAGAGGCAACAGTAACGTCGACATAACGCTGTCTAGGAGCCTGTAAGGTACCATAATGGATTGGGCGATGGACCAGGAGAGTACATCCAGTGATCACTCGTTGATCACCTTATCGGTCAAAGACCAGGCAGTCATGGTTCCAGTACAGAAGATGAACAGATTCTATGACTCTAAAATTGATCAACAAAAATTAACAAATGAATTAAGAAGGAACATTGAGAATAGTCCTTAGGGTCTAAACGTTAACGACGCCGCGAAAACATTGACAAACGTTCTAATAAACACATGCGTGCGGGTTTTACCGAAACAAAACAGGAGGAAAGTCCCAAAACCACCATGATGGAATGAAAGCATTTCGCGATTAAAAGCAGACCTCAATAGAGCCAAAAGGCGAACGCTCCAAGAAAGGACCCCGGGCACTAGAAATGTATTCAAGGAGGCCAGAAACCGACACGTCGCCAACATCCGGAGGGCCAAAACAGATATATGGAAAAAGTTTGTAGAAGTACCCTTGTGTGGCAGCAGAACTTGGGGCAAACTGACGAAATGGCTTATCCGCGGTCGCCAAGACCCCAAGATAAAGTTCTTAAAAAACAAGACGGTTCCTTTACGACTGACATAGACGAGACCATTAACCTCATGGTGAACGAACTTATACCGCATTCTGAAAACGACCCGCAACCAATTGCCCAGCCGCATGGTGCGCAACCACATAATGTGTTACCAGCCATCGTAAACACAGATAAACTTCGTGATATCGTCTGGAAACAAAAGAACCGTGCTCCTGGTGCGGATGGACTTACAGCAAAAATCATTAAGGCAGCATGGCTGGTCATCAATAATCATCTGCTCAAAATTATAAATGACTGATTGTCCCAAGAGGTATCCCTAACTGCTGGAAGCACGCCTCTGTTGTTGTGCTATTCAAAGGTAAAAACAAGGGCCCGTTAAAGCCCAAAAGTTACAGGCCGTTGAGCCTATTACCTGTCCTGGGGAAAATCCTAGTAGAGGTAATATCGAACCTTCTAGAGCGGGACTCGGGACATATTCTCAGCGAAAGGTAGCATGGATTCAGACCAGGTAAGGGTACTAGCACTAGTTATTTAGTTCACGGAACTAAATAACTGGACAAAAGATAATGGAAGAAACGTGCTAGGATGCTTCCTGGATATCAGCGGGACATTCAATAATGTCAGATGGCCAGCCCTGGCAAATGACATGCACACATTAGGCTGCGACCAAAAATGTATTGCTATAACAATCGACTGTCTCAGGAACAGAAGGGCTACCTACAAAATTGGTTGCAAGAGTCTGACCATTAGATTCACATGAGGATATCCCCGAGGATCTAAATTTGGTCCTAGACTATGGAATATCACCATGGACCCTCTTCTAAGAGATGCGATGCCCGAAGGAGTCACCACGATTGCATATGCAGACGACATAGTCATCCTGTCTTCTGGCGACACATGCCGCGAAGTTATAATAAAGACGGAAAGAGCACTCGAAAAAGTTATAACATGGGCAAACAATCGTGGCCTCACCTTCTCGAAGGAGAAGTCCGTGATGGTGCCACTAAAAGGAGGGTTAACACCAGGATTTACCGCAAAAATGGGCAATTACCGCATAAAATCAGTAAAGACAACAAAGTACTTGGGACTTCACCTGGAAGCTGGTTTTTCCGGCGTACCGTATTGTCACGGACGGTAGAAATCCGGAAAGTATATCCTCGGACTGTATTCTCCCGGAAAAAAAAATACCTAAACCGGATTGTCTCGGACCGTAAAAATCCGGAAAAAAATATACACACAAACCGTATTCAGCCGGGCCGTATAATTCCGGAATTTAAAAATATTATATACATATAGCCCAGGGGTGAACAGATGTCAGTAAATTATTGTTTTAAGTTCTATTTTTTTTTTTAAGTTATTGTGATCAATTATGGAAATAATTATATAAAATAAAGGAAAAAAATAAAGTTTAATGTTTGCATGTAAGTTAAAAGTTTTATGAGAACGTCGCACCCGCATGTGTTGTCTCCGTCTTACACACATACCTAGGTAATACGACATAGCAAATTTTCGTTTGCTGGTTTCAATAGGAACATAGGTCATAAAAGGTATTGTCAGTTTTGATAAAAGAGTGAATTGACCATCATCAAACTTTTAGGTAACTATAATATCTGTTTTCTCTCGTTGGTTTTTTATGATATTTTAATTTTAAGTGAGTTATGGGCATGATAAGTATTAATACATACAAATGCTCATAACTCAATTAAAAATTAAAATAGTAGGCATTAGTATTTACTATTTACTACAGTTGGTTTAATTCATTTTTTCCCAATAAAATTACATTTGAAAATGCCGTTGCATATATATAAAATATAAAAATACACTTTAAAAGTTTCATATACCAACAAATAATATTTTTAAATTATAACAAAATAACTAAAATCATTATTCTTGGTTTAAATATTATGTAATTTTGTCCGAATTTGAATTTAAAATGTCTGTAAACAATAAATGTGTTTATGTATTTTTTAGATTTTAAGACCTAAGGTTATTTTTCAGTTAGTGCATAATATACCTTAGCGGCATCGCGATAAGATAGTTAGATTTTAGCTAGCTGCTATTTTACCTATACCTAATTTTGATCCGGGATAGACATTGCGATCTCCTGAAGGCCTTCCAATTTTTATTAAATGAATAAAATGAGATATTTTTTTCGAATCTCTTTATTTATTCTTTAACTGTCGGTGGTATGAGATCAAACCTTGCTTCCTCCGAAATTTGAGCGATGCTTATTTGAATTCTAAATTCTAAAGTAGTATTAAAACATTTGTGCCTAGTTTTATTTTCCTGCCATGGATGGTAAGTTCTAGTAATTTTTATTTTTATTTTTTTTTTATTTTTTATTTTTATTTTTTATATAGGTATATGATATATAAATTTTTTTAGTGAATATTTTATTATTTTAAATCAAACCAAAATAAGTAGATAGACTCAGATAAATTAAGCTTTATGTAAGTACTTGCACGCAATAAAAAAAGTGTTTTTTTTTTTATTTATTTATTTAAACTTAAAAGTGTTTTAAATATACCTATTTTGATTTTTGAATATATTTATTATTAATAGTGAATATTTTAAGTTTAAAATCAATTTTTTAAATTAAAATATATTTTTAAATAATTTGGTGAATTCAGTACCAATTTATAATAGAATTTAACATTAAATTATCGTATATACTATATTTAATACGTTAAGTACCTCTATTTCTATTTATCCTTCTATAATTACAAAGTTAAATCCTTTTAATAGTATAATATGAATTATTTTAATTTATGAATAAAAGTCCGCGAGTTTTCACCAAATTCCCATATTAGCATATTAGCAATTAGTATTATTATTTTGAGTATATAAAGATGAAAAAAATTTCAAATTTTCGAAAACAGGCACATGTGCAGACAATTAATCGTACAAATGACCGAAGGTACATGACATTTTGACTGATTGTTTATATTAGTAATTTCTACACTCCATACACTTTTCAAAATATTTTGATTTATGTTGAGCTATAGTTTCTTTTTAATTAATGTCGATAAAAATTTACAGTCTGTCAATAATCTTGAAAATGTAATACAACGTCCTTCGTAAGTAGATAGTTGTTAGTGGAAAGTAAAAAAAAAGTTGAACGTAAATCCACAAAAAATTTTTACGAGCGTTTGAAATTAGAATTTTGATAAAATCACGAAATTTTGCAAATATAGAAATATTATGTTCAGCTTAAATTATGTGAATTTAAAACTATTTATCAAAATTCTAATTCACATAATTTAAGCTGAACATAATATTTCTATACACCATAACATTTTGTTTTGAACTGTTTATGGACATTTCTAGTTTCAAATTTTTTTTTCTTTAAATATCAATAGCATTTTATTTGTTTGGTAAAAAAATTTGAAAATTTAATACGAGGCTTCTAATACATTATTACAATAGAAGTTGAAAAATATGAAAAAGATATAGTCACAACTTTTATTACTGATTGTATATAATGTACTGATTAAAATTTTCAATAAACGCCAATTAAAAAAAAAGAAGACATCTGAAGTTCAAATTTTGTTATTATTAACGATGAACTATTTTAGACATCTTGATGTAATTTGAAATTTTTAATTGATCTAGTAAGTAATTAATATGATTAATTCGTTATATTACGTGATTAGGTACATTCCATTAAGTATCTCGTATCTGGTATACACAATGACACTTTCAAAATACTTAGATTAATTTTAAGGTATACTTGTTTATTAGTTATACCAATATATATTACTATTATAAAATAAATTGCTAAAATAGGAATATAAATAAATAATAAAATATACTTGATAATAAAAACATAGGCTGACAGATTGTTCCCCCCCATCTTAAAGTGGTATTATTTTCCCTATTTGTTGACGGGAGAGGGGAGATCACACAATGCACCAGCATAAAAACATTTAAATAATTTCAAATTTTTTTTTGCTTTATTTATCTATAATAAACTATTCATTCTATAATTATTATTTTGAACTATATTTATTTTGCAAAACTAAATTTTATAATTTCAATTGTGTTCAAGAATTTCGTCAAAGATCACGTTCTAGATCACCACTTTTGCCTTGTGGTGGTATTGATGTTATTGGGGAATTTTTAGAAGATGGAGAACCTTGGCGTTAGAGGTCGAACAATTTTTGCAGACCCCAATGGATATACTTATGTTCAAAATCGAGTGTCTACAAACCGAAGGTCAGCTGTAAAATAATATAGTACAATAATTATAATTTTGAATAACTTGGTTAATTGAAAATTATTTATTTATATAAATCGCTAAAATTATTTTATCACTAGACAATTGCGATGTTCGCGATATGAACAAGGTTGTAGAGCAACAGCTTCAATGGCGCTAGTACCTGAAAATGCACATATTGTTTGTACCAATTACACAACCACAGACCGGGTCACGATATTGAGTTAGGTCAACTTTTACAGAATTTAAGAGATCGAGCTGTAGTGGAAGGTGTGTCTGCAAGAGCAATTTATGAGGAATCAGCTAGAAGGTAAGAATTCCTGATTTCTTTTACCTATGAAATAAATGATAAAACTTTATTAAATGCAATCAAATAATAATACATTATGCTAGTGATATTCCAAACACATTTTTTACTATAACAACATTTGTAGATATCCAAATGCGGCAATGGAAGTAAATGTTAGCTCTAAGAGTTGTACGGCAGGCTCGAAGAACAGTTTCACCACCAATACCAGCCAATTTGAGGTCAATGGGAGAGACGATAGCCTCTGTTAGGTGGCAACGTCGTCTGTCATTTGTGGCAGATGACATCAACAATGTATCCTTCTACCAAGGTTTCCTTGAATTTATTCAAGACGGACACTCAGTATTTGGAGGTTCACTATTTGCAAACATTGATTTTATACGGCAACACGTACCATTCCTTCAAAGAGCTCAAGTTTTTGCCGTAGATGGTACTTTTAGGGTAGTACCACATTTTCCAGGAGATATTGATCAATTAGTGACCATACATGCAGTCCTGGATAACATTGTAAGATTTGACAAAATAGAATTTTCTATATTTTTTAAATAATTCCTGATTGACTGCTGTTGATCAAAATTATAGTATTATTATAAATGCAAAATTATAGTATAAAATATCATTAATTATTACTTACACTCTAATCAGGCATGATCATTTGTTTTTTTTTCTATCTCGCAGTCCATTCCTCTTGTTTATGCACTTACAAATCAAAGAACAGAGTCGGTATACATAAGATTGTGGCAGTTTTTAACAACGGATCTGCCTTTTGAACTTTTTGAATGGAATAGAATGCAAATTATTGCAGACTAAATGCCATTCGAAGAGTAATACCGGACTGTCGATTAGTTGGATGCTGGTTCCATTTCAATCAGGTTAGCACATTTTCATATAAAATTTGCACCACAAAAATGACATATTTTATCATTTAAATTTGTGTATATAGTGTATACTAATAGTATAAAATAAAATAAAATATTTTTGGTAACAGAGCATTGTAAGATATATTCGGACACATGGCATGAATGAAATTGTTCGTAACAACTATAATGTAGCCACCATATAGTTAGATATTCTATAATACTTTCTAATATTTATTTATTGTTTTATTTAAGATCACTGCACTGCCACATTTACCTCCGGAAAGGGACCCTCAATTGCCAATAGACTTCCATATCACTGGAGGGTTTTTTGTGATCCAACAATTGACGAGGCATATGGACATAATGCAATATTTTGACGATATGTTTAATTACATTCAACATTACTGGATCGATACTGTAGGTCCAGTTGGATTTTCAGTATATGGATTAAATATTCGGACAAATAACTATGTGGAGAGTTTCCATAGTATGCTGAAAACCACCATTGGTCAACATCCTCCAGTTTGGACATTCTATGGTAAGTTCTATGAAATATTTAGTTGAGTTATTATATTATACTACAAAAATATTAAAAAATAATATGAATATTTTTGAATACAGACAGACATCGTTCAGTAGAATCTAGAGTTAGACGAGAAACCAGACAAATAATAAATGGACATCAGGTTAAATTTATTTATAATTTAATATTTCTTGTTGCTTAATAGTTTTTTTCTTTTTAGATTCGTAGATCAATTATCACAAGTCGGGATAGAAATAATGAGGTCTTACAAAATGCTCTTCGACTAGTAAGGAATGGTCGATATAACACCTCATCCTTCCTTAGAAGAGTTGTACATGTGGCGAGAGGATACTTGGACAATGAAATCGGTCCATTACCTAATGGTAAATATTAAATTTTAGTCTTCTAATAATTATGTCTCCGTATAAATTATATATTTATAACATTATAATATTAAGCTACTCACATTTTATATAGTACATCAGGAAGATGAAATTCAGCAGCTACCATCTGTACAACTTGAACCACTATTACCGCCTCCTCTTCCGGCAAATAATGGCCGTCAAATAGCACAAAGAAGAGGACGTGGGGGGGGGCGAGGTAACCGCAGTATCCCTCAAATTCAAAGACGCCGCGGACGACTCCGTGGTCAAGTTCAAGCCGGTATACTATACATACTTTTATTTATATTTTGGCAAGTAATTTCTTATTTTCTATGAACCTGGTTACAAAATAATAACTTGGCTGATCCGATTGGAAGTCAATGCTTGGGATGCATGAGACAAATGCAGGATGTACCAAATAGGGCACGTTACATCTATATTTACTGTGGGCACGGATGGTTTTGTTCTGATTGCATCTTGCCATTGCCAGTCAAGTGTGAGATATACAATGACACTGTAGAATGTAGATGGTAGCATAAAAATGTACATAATATAGTACCTATTACAAGTAGAATAATTGTAATTTTTTTTTTTTTAAGTTCAAACAAAACAAAATGTTATTTATTAGTTAAGATGTATCTTTATATTTAAGTCCACAACATTTTTTTTTAATAGAGTAAAAAAGATTTTATTTTATTTTTAAGGAAATAAAAGATAAAGATTTTGTTATAAATGTAAGTAATGACAATATTAATAAAACTAAAATACATTTATGGGATAAAAATTAAATAAATGGTTTTTAATTTATTAAAACAGAAGTTAAAAATTGAAAAAAATTATGTATAGTAGGTATAATGAAATGCAAGATGATTATTACCAAGAAAAAATTCTATTTTTGCAACAATTCTTTTTAATTTAAACTCTAGCACCCATTTCTTCAAAAATGTGTGCTGCTTAAGTAAGTAACGAAACGTTAAGTAAAATAGTGGTAAACGGAAAAAAATCCAAGAAAGAAAAAACCACGGAAAAAACCAACAGAAAAAAAAACCAAAGGAAAAAAAAACCAAAATATAAATTATATAGTATCTATACGAGCTAAAATCACATACCATAATTGTTATCATAGATCAGGGATGGCGAACCTTTTGATAACTGCGTGTCAAATCAAAATGTTTGGTTTGATTTTATTTGCCTCGCGTGTCAGAAACTTTGCAGACCTTTTTTTTTGCTTAAAAAATAATTAATTAAACATATAAACATGATTTTATTTGTTGTTAGGTGTATAAAATATTTAAACTTTACAGCATTTTCTGTTTAGGTACTATTGCATATTAATATAACTTTACAGCCAAGGGCGCCCATATGGGGGGCAAGGGAGGGACATGTCCCCCCCTGGAAAATGTCGAAAATCTTGAAAAATTGTTTACTGTGATTAGTATCTACTTATTTATTTAAACAGAATTTAAAAATTTATTTTTATATATTATGAAAATCTATAATTTTTTTATGAAAAGTCGGTTTATTCAGTTTGGCAAATTGGGTTATCAGCTATAAATAACAACACGCTGTTTCGTTTCTATTCTATGAATAGTTATCAATTCTTAAAATATTGGTTAAATAATTATTATTTTATAATCCTTCAGTTTGATGTACCTATGTTATGTACTTATGTAATAGTATAATGTAAAATTGTAAACCCCTTCCTGGCCTTCCTACCTCGTGGTCATTCCTATTTATAAATAGATTGATAAAATAAAATGTTGTCCCCCCCTTGAGAATTTTATTATGGGCGCCCTTGTTTACAGCATTTACTATTTACTATTTATAAAGTTACATGTACATATTAATATATCTTTACAGCATTAATTTACTATTACATATTAATACAAACACATATTTTTTTTAATTACAAAAATAAGTTTTTAATGAGAAATTTGTACAGATTACAATATCTTACGATACATTCCAATAATAAGTTTAAAATAGTTTAAAATTATCAATAATTTTTTTGTAAAGTGAAGTAAAAATTAAGAATTATATTTGAAATTGGCGTGTCACTGAAATAATGCGGGCGTGTCACTCCGTGACACGCGTGACATAGGTTCGCCATCCCTGTCATAGATCATACCACTTATTATACCACCGCCAAATTTTAAATATATTGTATTATATTAAAGTATAGACTTTTTTTCAAATTTTTAGATACATGTTTGAATATTGTGTTATTATTATTGTAGAACAAGAGATTATTTATTATTATAATTTTATTGTATTACTTTATTAAACAGTCATTTATTATTTTATATTCATATTATATGCATTAATTATATTCTTGTTATACAGTTCATAACAATGCATTTGTGAATTATTTTATATTAATGGTGTTACTATCCTATAACTCCTATAAACTGACAGTCTAATCTATTAATCTAATCTATAAAAATATAGTCCAATGACCTCAAGTTTATCAAGATTCCCAGAGCATTATTCCATCAATTTGTAAAATAAATATTGACAAGATAATTTGTCAAGATAGTGCTGACTGTGGTCTGTGACTTTACTGCAGTGTGTTCTTGACTCTTCTTGACTCTTGAGCAAAGTTAAAGTTTCCAAGTTCTTAATTACTTATATAATAAATCTTAAAATAATGGAAATAATCAAATTGAATAAAGGTTCTGACAAAATGTGTTACCAAGGCTACATGTATACGTTAAAATATGCTGGCAAGCAATATTATACATGGAGGTGTACAAAAAAAAGTTCTCTTAATTGTCCAGCTATTTTGAGAACTTCAATTTTAAAAACGGAACCTATGATTACAACGCCTCATAACCATATAGCTGAACCAACACATATCGAAGTGGCTAAAGTTATGGCTAAAATGAAAGTTAAAGCCTCTCAGTCAAGTGTAAATCCATCTCAGATTTATGCTGAAGTCTCTGAAGTTGATAACAACATTAGAGCCAGAATGCCACTCGAGGAAACGGTTAAAAAAACTATAAGAAATTTACGTACCATCAAAAATCCATTGGATCCAAAAACAATTAAAGAATGTGAATTTTTAGGTAATTTGAGTTATTATTTATTAAGGCTATAACAATTAACAATTTTTTTAACTCGTTAAATTAAGTTAAATTAAAAGTTAATCGTATTTTTTATGTAAACTCATAAAGTTTATTTATTTTCTAATTAACCTAATGTTATTTTTATATAAATATAGACTATATATCTTATTTGTAGATGAGTTGAGTACTACTGGTCATCCTCATTATAAGCGATTACTTTTTGATGACAATGGGACCGAAGCACCAGAACGTGTCGTTATGTTTGCTACTGATGATGGGTTAAAGCATTTAGCAGATGCTTCAAGATGGTACGTGGACGGCAATTTTTCACTTGCTCCAAGACAATTTCAACAACTTTATGTGATTCGAGTAGAAGTCAATAACATTTTTATAACTGCTGTGTATTGTCTTCTAGAAAATAAAACGTTGTCAACATATGAATACATGCTAACAACTTTATTAAAAAAAATGTGAAGAAAACAATATATGTCTGGATCCCTTACATATACATGTTGACTTTGAACGTGCCATCATAACAGCCATTAAACATGTTCTTGGAGAACATGTAAATATTCAAGGTTGTTTTTTTTATCATTTGACGCAATCTATTTACCGTAAACTTCAAGAACTTGGATTGCAACTATTGTATAAAGAATACCTATGAAGAATTTTCTGAATTTTGTGGCAAAATGGACGGACTTGCATTTTTACCAATTGAGGATGTAAAGAAAGGTATGATATATTTACGTACGATTGTACCTATCTTCTGATGCCGAACAATTACTGGATTATTTTGATAAAACCTACGTCAACGGGACATATCGACGAATTCAATGTAATAGCACCTGTGGTGCAGCTTTTCGAAATAATCCACCTTTATTTCCAATACCATTATGGAATGTCCATGCTGCAACTATTAATGATGAAGCTCGAACTAACAATAGCACTGAGGGTTGGAATCATCGTTTTAGTAAAATTGTTGGACAAAATCATCCAACAGTTTGGACAATGGTAAATAAAATACGGTTGGAAATAGCAGCAGATGAAACAAAATTGGCACAAGCGTCATTAGGTATCGTACAAAAAAAAAGAAAAATTAATGAAGACGTTAAAAATAAATTAAAACAATTATGTATAAATTATAACACTAATACTACAGATATACCAACATTTTTAAAAGCGGTTGCTTATACGATTAGGTATTGTTGATAATTTATATCACGGACTAAGATATCTTTTATCATTTTATTGTAAATATTTTAAATTAATTATAACAGCTGATATATTAATATTATTAAATATATTCATATTTTAGATTCTGAACGGAGTGATGAATATATTGATTTTACAATGATGTGTGGTTTTTTTTTTTTTTTTTTTGTGTCTGTCGACAACATTTGGGGCAGTAAAAATGCTTCGATTTTTGACTTCAGCCCCTCTTTGAAAAGGAAATCGGATCTAGTTGGTACTTTGGGGGGTCAATTGAGTCGGGAAAAACCCTAAAAAATGACGGAAAAACGGGATTTTTTACGCAAAACCAGTTTTCGACAAAATCGAATTTTTTATTTTGCTATAATTCAAAAACTAATCTATGTAAATACTTGAAATTTTCACCAAATGTTTATATTAGCGTTCTCCATACACAGTTAAATTTTCAAAGAATTTTGACTTTTTTTGAGCTATTAATAGACAATTGAAATTTTCAATTTTTCTAAGTACTATTTTTAAATAACGATAAAAATTTTTTGGCCTGCCAGAAAATCTTGAAAATTTAATACAAGGTTTCTTATAAGTTGTTCTTAAAGTGATAAAAAAAAATCCGAAATCGTTAGTCACAATTTTTTTTTTTATAAGTGCTTAAAGTTCGAATTTTTATGAAATACCTATGTCAAAATTGCGAAAATTGGCAAGTAATTTTGTGGTTGAAAAATCGTAAAATTTTTTTCTTTTATAACTAAGTTTTGAAAATTTAATACAAGGTTCTCCATACATTTTACTTCAATTATCTGTAAAAAAAACTCTACCGGATTCGGACAAAAAAATTTTATGAATGTTTGAAATTTAAATTTTTACAAAACCGCGTTAAATAACGGTTTAGCCTCAAACGATTTTTGATATTTCTTGTTATTCAAATAGTATAAGTCGTAAATACTTGAAAATTTTACCAGTTATTTAGATTGACATTTTCTTTACGTGATTTGATTTTCAAAACATTTTGACTTTTTTTGAGCTAATTATAGGCATTTGAAATAATCTATTTTTTTTAATTTTTTTTTATAAATGTTGATAAAAAAAATTTAGCTGGGACATATTACTTGAAAATTTAATTGAAGGGTCAACATAATTTGTTCTAACTCTCATTCAAAAATTATAAAAATAAATAGGCACAATTTTTTTTTATTAGCATTTGAAGTTCAAATATTGACAAAAATTCGTCAAAATCATGAATATTTTTCACTATTTGGTATTTAAAAATTTATAAATATTTTACTATCAAAAGCTAAGAATTGAAAATTTAATACTATGCTGTCCATAAGTTAAGCTTAGAATAATTATAAAAAAAGTTTGAGGATTATTCAATTTAAAAAATTTTACGAGTGTTTAAAGTTTTAATTTTAATTTGAAATCAAAAATACACGTGTAAAATAACGTTTTACTATCGACACCAAACAAAGTGCATGCAATTATAATTTATAAAAGAAATATTACAATCTATTGTAAATCGGACTTTTAGAATACGATTTTGATACCACGATGTAGATAAATACATGGCTAGATAATTCTAAATATACACATACTATAAATTAGTAGGTAGGTACATGCGTAGACGTAGATACAGCATTTAAATAAAATGTATTGAAATAGGCCAGGATTAATACACCTGTGAACTTTGAAAACGTATAATATTCATGCCTATATAATATTGTTTAATAGGTAGGTATCTATATTGTGAGTTTCATGGGACATGGACTGTATTAAAAATATAATTTTCATAGTTTTATATAAAACTTTAGTTTTAATTAAACATTAGTTTTACTAAAAGAGTATTGTTTGTAAAATATATATTATACATATATAATTATTATAATACGTACATCGTACATCTATAGGTATTTGACTGTATAATAAAGGCAAATTTAATAATTAAGCACATTTTGTTTATCATAAATAGGTATATATTGGAAATGGATGACAAACGGATTATGGTAATAGTATACCTACTCATCAATATAAATATAGAGCGTAGTTGTACACGTCTAAATCAAGTACATGTAGGTATACATTTTAATAGTTAAGTAACACTAAAAATAACAATAAACAGATCTCCAATCAATAAATTATGTATGCATATTTTTTTTTCATAAATCGAAAAAATCGTTAATATCTAATACCTATATCCGAGTAACATTTCCTGTGTATACAATGTGTCAAATCATCTATAAACCGTTTGTGTGACACACGGTGTATAAGCCGTCTATGCACTGTGTTTTTGACCATTTTGAATACCGAAATTTTACATGCGATACACCGTGCTCATAAAGTACCCACGTCAGTTCATGGTCCGTGTTTCTGTGTTAATATAGACATTTCAATTGTTATATTTCGAGGAACGGTCGGTGTACTAACTGTACTTACGTGATTCATTTAACTGTGTATACACAGTGGATTATCAGTTACATTTCGGTTTAACGGTTAAACACGTGTAACCAAAATGCTATTATTATTGTTTATGTAATTATATTTTATTTTAGAAATTAATTAAATATATAATATTCAAGATAAAAAAAAAAATTTGTAAAGAATTTCACTTTAATTATTCAAACAGTTTGAGCAGCCACGATAAATTTATAAACCATATATATTACACCTAATTTATTAAAAAAAATTAAATACTCTTGTCACAATCTTACTATTTTTAATCTATTCAATATGAATTGGAGATCAAGTAGTGTATGGGAGAGTATAAACTACGACCAGGGACGTCACAATTCAGGGAGGATTATCCCCAGCGTTTTTTAGTATTCTAGCTACCACTCAACACTGTACTTGAAAATTAACTATTCTTTGTAAAAAATTGACTACTCCTCTGCAGAACAAATTCCTAATTACCTACACCTTTTAACTATTATATAAAATATAAATTATACTCTAATAAGTAATTAGCGGTTTGTGTTTGATATTCATATTTTTACTTACAATACTTACATCACCAGTTTCCGTTAAGTATTCTGAGTTAAGAAATTGTTTTGAGTAAATTGCTTGGTATATATAAATTAAGATTAATAATTAAAATAAATAACAAACAACTCATACAAGATACTGTAAACTTTTTTATTTACTACAATATGTTGGTCATATTTTTATAATTAATTATATAATATGTATAAATAATAAAAACAAATTTAAATAATGATCTAAGTTTAATATACCTTAATAAGTATACAATGCAAGTTTGGTATTTTACCTTACAATAAAACAAAATAAATATTATATTCCAATCAAAATGAAACTTTACAGACAAATATAAATGATACTTAGGAAAACTTTACCATAAATTAACAAAATAACGTTGGTCAATGGTTTATACTTTATACCATTTCTGAATAAAAAAATACAAAAAAAATAACAATAACAGGCAATTATAATTATAATATAGTTTTAGGTGCATGTCTAATGTGGTTGTCGAGTACCGAATGAAATTTAGTTTCATCAGATGGTGAAATAATGTATCCAGACAACGATTCTGTTAAACAAAATATAATATATTATATAATATCACAAGTAAGGGATTCAATCCTAAGCTTTAATCTAGAGTCAAAATACTATGTAAATAGTAAATTTAAAATATTAAATAAACTTTTACCATAAATTACACTGTACAAAATCAAATCAGTAAATTTCCTCTTAGTTTTTCCTTTATAGCTAAATGCTTGCAGAACACTGTGTTTAATACAAATGTTAGTCGCTTCTCTAATAGCAGACGAAAATGTACGCTGACTCCCCAATTTTACCAAAAGGTAGGATTTCTAAAATAAAAAAATACCAATTATTACAATATTAAAATTAACCCAATATATTAATATGAAATGAATTACCAAATCTTCTCTATTTTTAAGGCCATCTTCATTTTGTGGAGAGAGCATACATTCAACTGTATCCAAAAGTTCAATATTATGAACAGGTAACATATCAATAAATGCTGCAGGTAATGCAGGAATAGGCAGAGCCAATGCCCGTACTCTTGAATCTGCCTTCATTATAGTTTGAAGCTTTTGATCCATGGTCTCAATAGCTTTACACAATCTTACGTTAGAATTATTCAGCATTTGCATTAAAAATGCATTAGTTTTGAAAGCAGAAGTAGTAGATTTTTCTAAATTTAATATAGAAGATTTTAATTCTTCAAACCCTTTGTTATTAAAATTGTCTGAAATAATTATATAATATTTTAGCATTAAATCTTAAATTATACTTTTATTTATACAAACCATCATTAAGTAACTGCAAGTTTGAAGTATTGCCCTCATCAAAAATAAAATCAACTGCATTAGCTGATGCTATAAATTTACCAATCAGATCATTACCATTTTCATTTGCAATATCACCTACAATTAAAATAATTCCTTGTTTATTTTTTTGATACAAAAAAGTTTAAAATGTATTTGTTTATTTCTACAACTACATATTACTTGATTTTGCATCAAAACTATTATCAGCATTGTCAATTATTGGTTCTGGTACAGTAGATGGACTATTAGCTAGGAAATTACATAAATTCTTCGATATAATTAAAAATTAGATAATCAATTTAATCAGATATTTAATTTAATGAGAAAACTATTTAAATCAAATTTTTCTATTATATTACCATTTCTTATATTGCTTATTTAATCAGCTAAGAAACTTTTAAAAAAAGAAAAACTTCATTTTAGTCACGTTCACTAGCTGTTTCAGTCGTAATAACTGTAATTATTCATAATAAAAAATAATATGTGCAAATATTACCTATGATATCTTGATTCTCGACACTTTGATTTAAATCAATGAAGTTACTAGTAACAACAGTTGAGAAAATAGGGGAATTTTGAGAAAAGTCAGTTCCTAAAAATTTATTTAAGTTAATTCTATAATGTATTTTATTAATATTAATTTAATTTTTATGATATTACCTCGGATATTACTTTCATTAATAAAAAAATTTGATTCTTCTGGTGTTGTGGCTTGAGACATTTTTTTTTTTTTTTGATCCAGTATTAGTTGAATGTACATTAACTGTTGATATAAATAACTTTATTTTATACCTTTTATATTAAAATATATTTTATAATAAAGTAACATTACATGAATTTGAAGAAACGCTATTTTCTCCAATATCATCTACTTTTTCTGAAGAAATAACATCTGAATCAGACCCTAAATATAAATAAGAATTTAATTTATATTTTAAAAATAATATTATAATAGTAGTAATGTGACTTAAAAATATATATACAGAGTGTTCAAAAAGTTTAGCAACGGTCATTAGAATAATTGAGATTGATAAATAATAATATGATACAATATAGGGTAATATAGAATTGAATAATAGTAAAATATTTAATCACCTCATTAATTATATCATATCATATTATTATTGTTTATCAGTCCCATCTATCTAATGATTGTTGCCCAACTTTTTGAATACTCTGTGTATGCTTTATAATATAATAATATATACTTTTATCAATTGAAAATGTAGGAGGCGGTGGTAATGCTGGTTCTTCGATTTCTTTATTATTAATTTGATTCTTGTGTTTTTTATTTTTTTTTAAGGGGGAATTTTCAGGTGTATAAATACGTTTTACCATTCTTTTTCTTGGCAATAGCAGTTCATCAGATTCTGAATTTGAAGAATCGCACTCTGACCATATTTTTGATGCTTTTCTTGATTGACTTTCTTTACCTTAAAAAATAAAAAAATAAATTAATGAGTATAATAATATAATTAGACATAATAATAACTGTTCTGATATTAATAATAACTTCACTTACGATAAGGTCCTCCAACTTTTGTGATATCATATAACTTTCCATCTCTTTTATTTGGTTTAGTACACTGAATAATCATTTTTTGTACTTGTGCTGGGGTAAAATAGTGTGAATCATGACCATCCGATTTTATAAATGGAAACCAACAACTTCTATCATTTATAATCCATGTACATGGCACATTTTGGACTTCATTTGTATCATTAAATACAACTACAAACCAAGACGACCTACAATTATAAAACAAAAATTACTAGTCCAATAAAATAAGAATGACAGTCAGCAGCCAACTTGTGTGCAGGGATGTAGCTTCATCCTAGACATTTTTTTTAAGCACCACAGTTTAGATAGTCTATATATTAAATTATTTATAAAATTATAGGTTTTTAAGATCATTCATTGAAAATATGTGCCTTAAAAATACCATTTAAAAAAAAAAAAAAAATTAAATTAATAAACTGTTAATTATTATTGCAAATGCAACAATGGCACAATAATTTTTGTTGTGCAATCTGGCATTGGTAAACACATCAATTTTCCCTTGACATCAGAAAGTTTCCAAGACTGTATGTGACTCAATTGAGAAGCAGCATATATATGTAATAATTTTGAAGAACAAGGACTGTCAAAATAATTGGTAAGCTTGTCATATTTTCTTCCAATAATGAGAATATCATTTTCTAACTTTGAAGTTGCAATATTTTCTACTATTACAATATCACCATTAACCATTTTCACACAATTATCACAACTATTTAGTTTAACAGCAAATTGTTTAGTCCTCCAACCTGTGTATTGTGGCTCACTTGCATCATCGGTCATTGGTTTATTTTTTGACTTTGTTTGTACATTTATAGGTCCTAAATTGATTGACTTTGGTATAGTACTACAGGATAATATTCGTTCTTCAGCATAGCGTTGAACAATCTGTTGTAATGGTTTAGCTCCACTCCTAACTTTTGCTTTTAATGGTTGCATGTAATTTTCAAATTTGAAGGCTGAAAAATTATCAAGAGGTCCGAAGTGTTTAACGTCATCAGCTAAATGAAGTATAACATGGACATTGTGTGACATAAAGGATTTCCCATATATATTAGAGAATAATGCCACAAAATGGTATATTAAAGATCCAGCAAAATCCACATATTCGTCAGAAATATGTGCAGTAGAAAGAATTCTCATTGCTACACATAGTAACATAAAATGTTCATAGACTTGTTTGCTTAAAATTCCATTAAATACAACCATACCAGTATAAAGAAGGACTTGCCTTAGTTCTACAGCTTTCCACCGATTTGCATCTCTAAATGCATGTTTTCGACTATTTTCATTCAAATTTCTTTGAAAATCTTCAGTGATAAATTGACTTAAATTATTTATTCTTTTATTTAATACAGATAATAAATTATTTGGTAGGGCTTGACTGTGAAATTTAAAATTTCCATTCCAAAACATTAACAATTTTTTCATCACACCAATACAAACACAGTGCATATAGTCAAATGGAATATCCTTAATTATATTAAATTTAGGAATCATAGCAAAAGAAGTTTCACCACGATGAAATTCACTGTCTTTATATGATATAAATTCATCATGGGTTCTAATAGGAGAGCATAACTCAGGAAAATAGACACGGTGATCATTTTTATCATATATTCCAACTGTGTGACATCTTAAACAAGAATGTTTTCCTGTGTGACCCTTTACATTTAAAACATAAGACTTAGCTGGAGTATCACATATTAATCCCTTTAACAAGACTTTAATTAACTTATTTTCAAAAACAAAACCATCTTTTACAAGTGAAGTCAACTCATTCACAAAATCTTGTAAAAATTCATTGGAATTTTCTGGTTTAATTTTTCCAAAATAAGATCCTATTATGAAAATATGTGGCTTTTGAGATTCTAAGTTTGAAAAATAGCCTAGAATCGGCCAAAGCTCACTAGGTGGATTTTTTGTCAGCGGTAAACCATCAATACCTACCATCAAAAATAAAGTATTAGGAATAGTTTCATAATGTTTAATTAAATGTTCAATTTCTCGACCAATGGCAAAATGATGGTATACGCCACATTTAATACTTTTAACTATAGCAGTTGGAGGTGTTTTTAATAATGTACGTGCATCTTTTGGTAAATAATTTAACTGTGGGAATTTTTTTAAATTTTTCAAAAGGTCATTTAATGCTAAATGAGAAATATTATTTCGTATAGCCCATAATGCAATTTCTAACTCTAAACTGGTATTCAAATTTCCAGAGAATGTGTCTTCATTAGTATCTGAACTATTACTATTATCATTATTATCCTTATTTGGAAAATGTTCACTAATATTAAAACTATTATCAGAAATTGATTCATTTTCTGTATCAATCTGTTCATTTAAAGATGGTGGATTATTTAAATTTACATTTCTTGAGGTAGTTGCAGTTAAATAATTATTAGTTTCAATTGAAGAAGCAAATGGTAATGTAATATGACTTAATGGATTGTCATTTTCACTATTATCACTACTTGACGAAAATAAATAAGAAGCTTCAAGAGCTGCTCTTTTTCTTTGTCTATAACGAGTAGCTTTAGACCTAATAAAAAAAAAAAACAACATACAGGACTAAAAATGGTTGGACAAAACTGCAGTATAAAGTATCTAGAATGTAGAGTATATTAAATAAAAATGTATTGTAATAGGCCAAGCCTTAAACAACAAAATAAACAAGATGTAATGAAAAAAAATAATTTAGTCAATTTTATGAATAGGTTAAAATACAATCTACTGGGCATTATTGTGCATTTATTTAAACTTTTATTTGAAGTTAATTAAAAAATGTTAATACCACATCAAAGAGTAGCAATTTATTTGAATCATCCATCTTACATTCTGCAGATTGTCAAATATAATATCAACTTGGAACCCAACAGGCTAGTATAATATATTAAATAAAGAAATTAAATGCTTTCTATGTAATACCATAAAATCAACATTGTAAGTTAAAAATAAAAACATTGTTAACACAATAACAATATATCTGGCTAAATATATATAATATATAATATATATGTCTAATTTATAGATACTTAAGCAGCTGATGTAATATATTTTTGCGCTGTTTAAAAATATTATGTGAGCTAAACATTCGCTATGTACTAACCCTAACAGTATAGGTATACTCTATACATATATTGATTTAATAATCTAAGGTAGGTTAATACTATAATATTATAATTAGTATAATTAGCAATACATTTAATGTACTCATGACATATACTTACATATTGTAGTATAGGTACTTGACACTCTTGAGTCTTGACAGTTGACGTCGAAATGTCGATTGTCTACGGTGAGCCGGTGACCAGTTTTTAATTTTAATAGTTTAATTATCACTGTTTGACAGTCTATAGACTATAAACGAATACGAATGAAACACGAATACAAAGTATATTAAGTATAACACGCAGTATTATCGCACATTCGCACTTTAAAATTTATATTTTATACAACATTTTTGTATTAGGTTATGTTGTGGCGATCAAAATAATATAATTATATTAATAATATTACAGAGAACTATAAATACCACCATATGGAATAATCAAAGAGTACTCTATTATAGTCTATGCCCTATGGGAATAATGAACAATGATAAAACACCACAATAACATATATATTTATACAACGGTCGGTATAATATTATCATACTAGCCTGCGCTTGCGCATTCAAACGATAACCGCCATTAAGACTGTTATGAGTCAGAAATACCGACTCTGAACGGTGTATATTAGGTTTTAAATAACCGTGTTTACAAACATTCAGTGAATTAACCGACGGTGTTAAAACACGTTCACTGAACCATTAAATTTCCATCAGTACATTTGCACTTTTACAGTACTATTCAGTGTCGGTAAAACTGACCACGAACCATAAATAGATTTTGAGTTTAAAAACTGCAGTTCACGCACTGTGTTTGAACCGTTGAAAATGCACTGTTAAAATATACCGACATTGAACGATATAAATGCTACTCGGGTAAATAATTATATAATTATATTCTTAAACCTTGCTCCGTACTTCTAAAGAACATATAAACAGAGACATTATTTTTAAAATACTATAACTAGGTCCTCTTAAAATGATTAGCATTAATAAGAAATTGATATGGTAGGTATATTAAATATTTTCAAATTTAAAAAAGCGGGTAAGTGAGTATCGCTCTGCTGTACATTAGGGGGTGGGATGGACCCCGGACTAGGGAAGGTTAAATTTGAATGCAATGATAGGTATCATTGTATACGAAAAACGATTCTGAACGGAGATGATTTGTCAGTCTAGGATATATCATACTTAAATATTGTAATATATTCTACTTTGAAACTAATTCAAACATTTAAGTAAAAGTTTCAAGATCTTACGTTTAGTAATTTTTTAAAAATAACAAAAATCAAAAATTATTTATTAGTAAAAAGTTATTTTACACGTGTATTTTTGATTTCAAATTAAAATTAAAACTTTAAACACACGTGAAATTTTTTCAATTGAACAATCCTCAAACTTTTTTATAATTATTCTAAGCTTAACTTATGGACAGCATAGTATTACATTTTCAATTCTTAGCTTTTGATAGAAAAATATTTATAAATTTTTAACTACCAAATAGTTAAAGATATTCATGATTTTAACGAATTTTTGTCAATATTTGAATTTCAAATGCTAATATAAAAAAATTGTGCCTATGTATTTTTATAATTTTTGAATGTGAGTTAGAACAAGTTATGTGGACCCTTCAATTAAATTTTCAAGTAATTTGTCCCAGCAAAATTTTTTTAATCAACATTTATAAAAAAAAAATAAAAAAAAATTGAAAATTTCAAATGCCTATAAATAGCTCAAAAAAAGTCAAAATGTTTTGAAAATCGAATCACGTAAAGAAAATGGCAATCTAAATAACTGGTAAAATTTTCAAGTATTTACGACTTATACTGTTTGAATCAAAACAAATATAAAAAATCGTTTTAGGCTAAACCGTTATTTAACGCGGTTTTGTAAAAATTTAAATTTCAAACACTCATAAAAAATTTTTGTCTGAATCCGGTAGAGTTTTTATTTTAGATAATTGAAGTAAAATGTATGGAGAACCTTGTATAAAATTTTCAAAACTTAGTTATAAAAGAAAAAAATTTTACGATTTTTCAACCACAAAATTACTTGCCAATTTTCGCAATTTTGACACATTTCATATAAATTCGAACTTTAAGCACTTATAAAAAAAAATTGTGACTAACGATTTCGGATTTTTTTTTATCACTTTAAGAACAACTTATAAGAATCCTTGTATTAAATTTTCAAGATTTTCTGGCAGGCCAAAAAATTTTTATCGTTATTTTAAAAAAAAATACTAAAAAAAATTAAAAATTTCAATTGTCTATAAATAGATAAAAAAAAGTCAAAATTCTTTGAAAATTTAACTGTGTAAGGAAAACGCTAATATAAACATTTGGTGAAAATTTCAAGTATTTACATCTATTATTTTTTGAGTTATAGCAAAATAAAAAATTCGATTTGGGCGAAAACTGGTTTTGCGTAAAAATTCCCGTTTTTCCGTCATTTTTTTAAGGTTTTTCCCGACTCACTTAAAAAATATTGAAAATTTTTAAGTTTTGACCCCCCAAAGTACCAACTAGATCCGATTTCCTTTTCAAAGAGGGGCTGAAGTCAAAAATCGAAGCATTTTTACTGCCCCAAATGTTGTCGACAGACACAAAAACAAAAAAAAAAAAAAAAAAAAAACACACATCATTGTAAAATCAATACATTCATCACTCTGTTCAGAATCTAAAAACAATTATTTGTGACATACCTATAAAAATAAGTTTTTGCTGGCCAATTGTCACTACTTTTTTTTTTTTTTAACATTTATTTTATTTATACAATCTATATTCTATACAATGTTAAGTATAATAAGCATAAAAGATGGTTACAGAAATACAATTTAACAGAAGGGCTTGAGTGGAGAAGCCGCCCACTGGCGACACTCCGGCTTTTTTTTATTTTTTTTTACGAGTTAGTCAAGGAGTAGGTCGCGGCACCATTTCCTCTTTAGTCTTTTTGGGGGGTTTCCAGACATTGGGTTGGAAAGACTTTTCGCAAGGATGTTTAGATGATCGTAAATTGAATTGTGGTAGCGTTTGTAGGATTTAGTGGCGGTTTCTAATACTGTTAGTAGTTTTAAGTCAGTGTGTAGGGTGTGGTTCGAGACATAGAAAGGCGCATTGGTTATTAGACGTAGAGTTTTATTTTGGACAACTTGAATTTTTTTTAATGTTTGATTCTTTTGCTGAACCTCAAATTTGGATGCCGTACGTCCAAATAGGTTTTAGCAGGCTTTTGTACAGCAATAGAATGGTACTGATTGAAAGTTTGGATTTACTGTTTAGCAAGTGGTTAAGGGAACAAAGGCGAGAGTTTAGCTTAATTTTGGTGGTGTGAGTATGATGATTCCACGTTAGTCTTTTGTCAAAGTTAACACCGAGGTATTTTGTTGTAAGTGAGGTGGGAATTTGGATGTTGTTGAAAGTGATTTGGGGACATAGGCCTTGTTTTAGCGTGAAAGTTAAGTGACAGAATTTAGATTCATTAATTTTTACTTTCCAGTTTTTACACCATATTTCAATTTGAGTGAGGTGGGATCGAAGCGTGTTTGAAGTTGTGAGTGGATTTTCGTGTGTTGAGATAATCGCTTTATCGTCAGCGTATTCTGCGACAAAGGTATTAGTGGAAGTAGGTTGGTCCGCGGTAAATATGTTGAAAAGTAGAGGGGCTGCAATTGCGCCTTGGGGAACTCTGGCTTGAATTTCGGAGTAGTCAGATAAAGAAGAATGGTAACGTACTGCGAATTGGCGCTCGTGAAGGTAAGATTTAAAAAACAAGTAAAACGTAGGTAGTAAGATTTGCTTTAGTTTATAAAGGAGACCATCGTGCCACACTCGGTCAAAGGCCTGTGCGACATCAAGGAAAGCTGCGGTATAATATTGTTTTTCTCTAATGCTGAAGCAATTGAGTCTGTAATCTTATTTATTTGATGGATTGTAGAATGTCGATTGCGGAAACCAAATTGAGTGTTAGGAATGATTTCAAAATTGTTAGAATTGTATTCTCCTGAGGACTAATTTTTCGAGGACTTTTGAGAAAAATGGGAGGAGACTAATTGGTCTATACGACGAGGGAGATTCAGGGGGTTTGCCGGGTTTCGGAATTAATATTATAATAGAAGATTTCCATTGGCGTGGAAAATATGTAAGGCGTAGAGTTGCGTTGAAAATATAAGTGAGGAGTATTATAGCCTTTTTAGGGAGGTTTTTGGCGATTTTAAATGTTATGAGGTCAGAACCAGAAGCTTTCCTTTTTGGAAAAGTGGAGATGTAGTGTTGGACTTCGGAAGGAGAAAACGCTTTAGGAGGAAGGGAGAATTGTAGAGGGAATGACAGAAATTCGTCAATTTCGTTATAGAAGGTGGGATTGTTTGCGGTGACGTGTGGTTGTAAGACCACGGTAAGGTTGGTTTTGAAGGTTTCTGCTTTATCTAGATCATCTATGGCCCGTGAGTTATCTCGTTTTTTGAGGGGGGAGTATGAGGGTTTGTCTTTTAGGGCTTTTTTGGTTGCTCTCCATAGTGAGCCAGCTTGTGATGTAAAGAACGATAAATAGTTGGAGAACGATTCGTTTCTATGTTTTGAGAGTAGTCTTTTTAGGTGTGCGGAGAGAGTGTTCATGTGTCTTTTATCCGAAGGATATTTAGTCGTTTGCCAATCGGCTCTTGCACGTTTCTGATTAATTAGAGAGCGTATGTGGGCTGGAAGATTTAAAGAGAGTGGGGGTATGGGTTAAGTGGGCGGAGTTGAGTTTTTTGCGGCTGATTGTATTGAATTGGTTAAGTTAGATATAGTGATTTCGATATCATTGTGGGTTTTTAGTTTTATGTTTAGATTGGTCTCATTTGTGAGTAGATTTTGAAATTTATTCCAGTCTGTATTTTTGTTTGTGAGTGATGGGTTAGCCTTTATTATTGGAGGTGAGGAATAAATAGTGAGGAGTACGGCTGAGTGATCCGAATACAATGAGTTGAAGTTTTCAATGTGATGAAAGAGGTTGTTAGGAACTTTAGATATGAAGATATTAAGGATGTCGGGACAGTATGTAGGATCAGGTGGAGAGTGAATTAGGCATTGTTCGGAGTTGATGGTACGGAGGAGAGTATTACCTCGTGGATTACTGGTACGGCAGCCCCAGTGAGGGTGTTTAGCGTTAATATCTCCGCCAACGATAAATGTGTGGCCTAGATGTTTGAAAAATTGTCACTACTAGTCACTATATATAGATACTTACTACGCGTCATTTATGCTAAATGTTAATGTTGATGCTATACTGCTATTATATTATTTATTTGATATAACGTATAAAAATCTATAGGAGCTATATTATATAGATGATGGGTATTGATAATCGGCGTTTGACACACACACACACACACACACCCTGCGTGATTATTTTGTTTATTATTGCATTATTGAATTATTCATTATCGGGATTCGTTTTGTATGACATAATGGGAAATCCTATGAATGTTTTTAATAATTTGCCATACTTAATGTTATTATTTTTATACGTTATTATTTATATTTTATTATACTCATTTATGATGTTTTTATATATGATAATATGATCATTTTTCTGTTGGTCGTTGACCGTTGTTCTGTCTGAGTGTGTTATTAGCTCTAAGCGACGTTTATTACTACAAGACAGTAAAAGTATTAATTATTACTATAAAATTAAATATTCTTCAGTCTCGGTTTTTTTTTATGGGCATGTCGCATGTCATAGAGTAAAGTATGTTGATAATTATTAATTGAATACATAATAGTATCCTAAAGTCAATCTTACTTCGCCCATATTTTCACAACAGGTAATAATTATTACCATGATTTATTTTAAATTCTAAATTAACGTGCTTGTTATTGAAGAGAGCTGTGAAGGAGTTATAATAAATACAAATTCAAACATTTTATTACTTAATATTTTATTTAATTCTTTATTCTATGAATATTTTACAGCAGAGTATTTTTTATTATTACTATATATATAATTATAAATGAACAAAAAAAAAACAAAATACCTTATGGGTTCATAAAATTGTAACTTACATTGTGCCTGAGATTTTTGAGCTGTAGTACAATTATTGACCTTTAAACAAAGTTAATTTATTATAAAATGAACGTAATGAAACCGTCTCATTTTTTTTCTTACACATATATTTAATTTTTATATTATAAATAGTTGAAATCACTGATTTTACTAAGAGAATTACATGGTTTGTTAAAGGCCCATTTTCTATGTTATGATAATCAATAGAAGAAAAAATGTTTTTATTATTTATAAAGCTGGCTAAGATTTTACTTTGAATTAATAATGGATTTAAAGGTTCGTTATCATGCATATAAGTTTTAATGAATTTATCAGTAATCAAGCGTATTTCTATAACATCTGCACTAGGATATGTTAAGCCACCCATATCTTTTAAAGTAACCAATGAACTTAAAAAATTTGCTTTAGTTCCTATCAATGCTTGAGCACAAATATCACATTTTAATTGAGTAAAAAGTTTATGAGACACAAACCCAGCTATATAAATTGTAACCTCTTTAGAAACAGAGCTTAAATTAATATGAATTGCATATTTTTCTATAGTATATAATTCTGACTCTAATTCAATGTCTTTTTATAGAGTGGCATTATAATTATTAATTGCTTGAACAGGATTTGATGACACACTTGAACAATTTAAAATTGGAATATCTTGAAGGGATATACAGTTACCCAGACCACTATCTTTGATTTGAGCATTAACTTTTTATAAGCGGATTTAAACTGCCGCACAGTTGGATTATTATTGTTACCACCGTGCGCCCTAACACTGCCATAAAATAATTCCAGGTGATCTTGGCTAAGTTTATAGAATGGTAAATATTTTAATTTGTTTGTGTCAATTAAACTATGTTTTAAATTGATTAATGAATTAAAACTAATTAAAAACCCTAAAAACCCGGTTGATCGCTGAGACTCTAAAATCGGTTGCCCTGTAATTAATTTTAATTTATTTACATAGAAATAAAACTTTTGAATAAATAAAAAAATATAAGAATAATTAGTATCATTAACTGCACCTTTGAAACCATAAGAAGACTGTGTTCTCGTATTTAAAATATCAAATGCATCATTAAATATTTGAATGAAATTTATAGTGGCAGTGCAATCTTTAAAATCATCTAATTTCAAGAAATCTTTGCAAAAAGTTAAAGCTTGGGCAATTGAAGAAGAAAGTAACTGTGTTGCCAACTTTACCTTCATCTTATTTTTAAAATAAAAAACATGCTCTTTTTTAAGTTTATTAGTCAAATTCCCTTTCTCATTTTCTTGCAGCATTAATAAAAATTCTATATACTTAAAATCAATTATGCCATTGTTGCAGTAAATTAATTGCCTTTTCTCACCAAAAGTATTGCGTACAAGCTTTATCATGTGTGCTGGGTCAAAGATGATATTGTCATTGAAATCATTGAATGCATTAAAATCAGTTTTTATTAATTGAGGTGTAGATGCTAATCTACAGCCTAATGCTTTGGCCATGCTAACATTCACAGCACATCCATCAAATGTTAGACTTACTACAGTAATCCCAGTATCGGTTAAAACATTTATACAGCGACGCACTAAGTTTTTTTTCTGTTCACTATTTAAATGGTTACAGAAGAAATACCCTACTGGCAATTTCCACGAAGTGTATGGCCGTTACCATGAATACAAAGCATTCAGTTGCTTCACTCTTAGCATCACTATTAATTTCAAACCCACAGTCCACAAATCCATGGTACTTGTGGCCATCAAACTCAAGACATTTACGAATAGCTATTTCATCCATACTCAAAGCACAATATATTGGATATGGACAATTTTTGCAAGCTAGCGCTAAGGTGTTCAGTGCTTCTTTCGTAAAGCCAAGTTCAGCATCTACATTAGCATACCACTTACTTAGCATGCGAGGGCTTGGAAGGACGGAATTAAATTCTCTACGAACAAATGTGTAAGCCTTGGGGGAATAAAAATGTAGATTGACAGCAAATTTACGTAGCTGCAATCTGTAGCGTTTTGGCAATTTCTTTCCTGCATTTTTGTTGACAAAATTTCTGATCAAGTCTTTATGCTTACCAAAATGTGAATCTAATAAATGTGCCTACTCTTGTTCAATCAATAACTTGGCCTTTAATGTATTAATAACATCTAAAACAGGATAACATTAGTGATATATAATATCTTTATCATTTTGATTTACTTTTTAAAGAAACAATTGTTTTTTTTTTTTGTCTTCTTAAACGCTGTTTTAGTACTTTCATTTTTTTTATCCTTAGCATTACACATATCAACTAGTGATGACACAGAAAGTTTCAGAAATGTTCTCCTAGGCGTATCATAACTTTCTGAAACCGAAGCTTGAACCATTACATCTACCGACTGTGACTGCAGTAAATAAAATAATTAAATTATAACATTTTAGATTCTGAACAGAGTGATGAATGTATTGATTTTACAATGATGTGTTTTTTTTTTTTTATTTTATATTTACATAACATTTGGAGCAGTAAAAATGCTTCAATTTTTGAATTCAGCCCCTCTTTGAAAAGGAAATTGAATCTAGTTGGTACTTTGGGGGGTCAAAAGTTAAAAATTTTCAATATTTTTTAAATGAGTCAGGAAAACCCCTAAAAAAATGTATGTAACGGGAGTCAGGAGGTTTGCCAGCCTTGGTAAATAACCACTCTGGTTTATTACTGGCGGCTCATTGCCAGGTAAGAAACCAGTGGCTGTGGTGTTGGTGGTCAACCCCAAACTGGGGGCGACTCTAATAACCCAGTTTAGCGGGGCTCATCTGATGATAGTGGAAATCCGAAACGGGGACCGGAGCTTCTATGTGGGCAGTGCGTACTTCCAGTTTTCGGAGGAGGCTGACGTCCATGTCGAAAGACTGGAGTCGGCTGTCCGTGGGCTGGGTGGTGCGGACTGGTTTATCGGAGGTGACGTGAACGCTAGGTCTACACTTTGGAACGACACACAGACACAAAAGGAGAGAAGGTAGAGGACATGATCATGTCGGGAAACATGATATGCTGTAACGTGGGATCGACACCCACATTCCAGTCCAGTATGGGATCGGCGATACTTGATCTGACGCTTGCGTCAGAAAAAGCCGCTGTGAACATCCGTGATTGAAGGGTTGTCATGAATGTGGTATCCAGTGATCATCGATTGATCGTGTTCAGCTACGACGTAAAAGAGATGGGGACTAACTGTGGTAGATGTTGATAAAATATTTACCAATTCGGAGTGTCAAAATGTAGATGATACCTACCGTTTACCTTCACACATGATATGTTGTTCACGCATTCTAAATTTAAAAGCAACAACTGATATTAGTAAAATTAATAATACAAGTTACAATAATATTTCAGAATCAACATTTCAAAAATTGTTTAGTTTTTGGACCTTCGTTAGTAGAAGCACAGTAGTTTCAGATAAAATTCTTGAAAATTGTGGCTGTAAATTTCCTATTCCTGTAGTAACTCGTTGGTACTCATTATATGACTCAAGCTTGAAAATTATAATGTATAAGCAACAGCTGACTAGAGCATTCGATGATTTGAAGTTAAAAAAATTACAAATAAGTGAATGGATGTTTTTGGAGGAATATTGTAAGGTAATGGAACCACTAACTAAAGCATTAAATAAGTTACAAGGTGAAAATAATAGTTTTTTGGGGTATGTAGCTCCAACTATTTTAGTAGTAAGGCGTTTGTTAATATCTTTTACAAATTTGAAATATTGTAAGCCATTAAGCCTCACTATTATTAAATCTCTTAAAACTCGTTTTTACTATAAATTTGATTTAAGCTCTCCAGAAAGTAAAGATTTTATATTAGCCTCAGTTAGTCATCCTAAATTCAAGTTAAGTTGGGTACCACTTAGGTATACTTAGGTATATGAATTTATGTAAAAACCTATTTATAACTGAGTGTTGTATAAGAATAGATTCTGAAACAAAATCTACAGATGTGGTTGTTGAAGACTCTATTAATGATAACAGTGATGATGATTTTTTTGACAATATATGCAAGGACAATGATTTTTAATAGTACATCTGACTCGGAATCAACTGAATTAAGGAATTCAAACTTGGCAAATCTTCAAGCATTATCTTTTTAAATTCAAAAAATAAAGATCTTGATATTTTAAATGAATTTTCAACTATCAAAGAAGTATTTTTTAAGTATAATACGACCATTCCATCTTCGGCAGCAGTAGAACGGTTATTCAGTAAAGCTGTTCGAGTGTTAACTCCAAGACGTAGTCTACTTGGTGATGATACATTTCAAATGATTTTATGTTGTAAATCAAAGTATGATTTATAAAGAAAAAAATGTTTTCTAAAACATATTGACTGTTCCTTTGTTTATTTATTTTTAAAACTGTGTTAAAACCAAATCAAGAAAAGACATCTAAAAGTTTTATTAATTAATTATATTTTGTTATGTATTATGTATAATAATATGTTTTTACTAATATATTTTATACTGTATTATTATAATTTATAAAGTGATAAAGAAATACAATTTTTTTCTATATTTTACGATTTTAGGTCTTGTATTTGTATAATATGTGTATTAAAATTTGAATAACACTATATTACACTATAGCAGGGCCTAAAATTTGGGTATTTTGCTACTACACACCTATAATTCCATACTCCAAAATATTATTAAAAAATAAACATAAACTTAGTAGTACACATGCCACATATAACTTCGTAGCATAATTGTTTTTGGTATTTATTAATAATTAGTTATAATAAATACAATCTAAAACACTTTTCTATAAAAGTCGTTGATAGTTGATACCTATGAAACTAAACAGTTTAAAATTAAAAATAAAATAACTTAGGTTAAAGTAGGTACAAAAAGTAATGCACACTTTTAAATTTGCTACTGCACACAATTTAAGGCCCTGCACTATAGTATAATTAATTTTTGTATTTTACATATTTTATGCAGTACTAAATTAAAAATACTTTATTTAAAAGATATACACATAAGTTATAACATAAACAATTTAGAAGAAATACATTGATATATTTTTATCTGGTCTTGTTACCAACCACTTGGAATAAAAACATTTATTTTGTATTTATACAATGTATATACACAATTACATTAATAAAATAATTCATATATGAGCAGGTTTTTAAGTTAGTGGAGCCAATACAATACCTAACCACCCACTTCCCTCCCAAAAGGTGGATTGACATTTTAAATTCCCACCTTGAAGATTAGTCAAAATTCAAAGATGTGTAATATGATATTATACATGTGTATTATACAAATTCACTATTTATAAATTTATAATAGAAAAAAAATATATCTATTCTTTTATCTATATAAAATAAATTTGTGTTATATATCATCTTATCTAGATAAATATTGAATGAATTATCTGTTATCTTATATAGATGATTTGTTGGTTATCTTTTCCCAACACTGCTTCCCAGTTCCTCACGGGACACGGGGGATTTATGTCTTACCTCTACGCTTCTCTAAGTCATAGACCAACGAATGTTAGCTGTGTGGGGGCTTGGACACGATGGAACACGTCGTGTTTGAGTGCGAAGCACTGGCGGGCGCTGGGAGGGCACTGATAGACTTAATGGAGGCGAGAGACCAACAGTGGCCATGTGGGTTGCACTTCCTTGTGGACTCCCCGGAGCTCTGGAAAGGGTTTCGTGGGTCCATGAGTGAGACTGTGGCCATTTGTGATCTTGTGGACTCTCACTTGATGAGGTGTAGACTCACACTTAAAAGAGCTGAGGGCGTCAGGGACGCGTGGTGGTGGCGAAAGTTCGGTGACGGGGAGCGGTGTTGTACGGGGTGATGTTTGCTGCTCCCGGTGGCTGTGCCTCGTCCCAATGTATTGAGTAGGCATCAGGGATGCGAGGTGCTGGGTTGAAAACGGTTGATGGCTAGCGAAGCAGCGGAAACTACTCTACAAGGCAAATTCTGTTGGGTCCTAGCCAGTGGCTTATGTGTTTTACACTAAGTGCGCCTGGGGCGCGTGGTGATACACGGTCTTCGGACCTGCAGACGCTAGGCGGAGCGTGGAGAATGGAGTACTCACTCCATTTAAAAATTTAAATGAGGGGTCATGACCACCGTGTGACCTGCAAGCGCAGCGTTATGGGCCAACCACTAGCCCTCGTGTATCTGAAAAAGTAAATAGTTGGGAGGCGAATGTCCTAGCTTCAGGCTACGATGGACCGCTGGCCGAAACGTCGCACTTTAGAAGCCTAATATTATTAGGGATAAGTACTACGGGAACGACGTCTGGACCCAAGTATCGGGGAAACCCGGTACGGACGTCTGGGATCGGATTCGTAGTGGCAGTCATGAAAATGACGTAAGTGGTAAATGGTCGAATGCTGATCAAGCGAAGGTTAACGGTGAGTATTCTCCCGGGAACTCAGCTACTCTGCCGGTGTGAGTATATCACCTGGCGGTTGCTTAAACCATAATATTAAGTAACGGGTTGGATAGTTCCGCGGCCTTACCAGTGGTCAGTTAAGAGGTCTGATACACTTTGAAACCAAACTGGTAGTCATTTGAAACCCCATCACCAAATGGGGGTGTAAAAACTCCTTGTTTGTCGGTGGTGAACAGTCTTCTATCTGGGGGGCTCTATTCAGAAAGTCATACGAAAAAGATCCGTTTACGAACGATTTACACGATTCGTTTCCGTATACGAACGAAAAATACTATTCACAAAATATTTATATTTGTATACGAATCCGCGATCCGTATGAAAATGATTTTTACACGATGAACAGTGGCAACATCGCAAATTGTTGTTTTTATAATGGAAGAGAAAACTATTTTCATTGTTTAATGAAATTTACCGCGTTTTAATAAAACTGTTTTACTGTTTTCTTTTTTTCGTCACCAATTTGGAATTAGTAATTTCTTTTATAAAATGTCGGTCGAAAAAAGAAATAAATCAAAATCTGTCACTTATGACAAAAAACCATGAAGAGTTGGCTAAAGGCAAATTCCTTGGCCTTCACTCAAGCCGTAGCCAAGCAACAGTGGGAAGAATTAACGGGGATATTCAATCCAATTCCAGGCCCTTGTAGGTTTCACTGGTTCGGAATAACAAATAAATA
This sequence comes from Schizaphis graminum, assembly GCA_020882235.1. Taxonomy (NCBI): domain Eukaryota; kingdom Metazoa; phylum Arthropoda; class Insecta; order Hemiptera; family Aphididae; genus Schizaphis; species Schizaphis graminum. Next base: position 5,057,127 of record CM037033.1, read on the forward strand.
CACACGTCGCGTCAAACGTTACGAAGCGTCACTTTATAAAGTTATTATATGTACATATATTATGTGGTTACAATATAATAAATAACGTACGCGAACGTGGATCAATTAAGACTGACGCCTGACCCCGCGACTGGCCCGGTCGCGGGTCGCGCTCTCGTGAACTTAGATAAGCAGTCACGGTCGTTGCGATAACGACCACGACATACTCCCCCCTAAGTCCGCGAGAGGCGACGGTAACACCACTGGTTAGGGTTCCAGCGTGATACGGGGCTCGATCCACCGCTCCACAGTGGCCAGCAGTACCTCTGGTAGCGGCTGTTTTGGGGACTGTTGCACCAGTGGCTCTGCCGGCATGGTAGTTGGTGGCTGCACAACTACCTACTGGACTTCCGGCGGCACCGCGGGCTGTTGGGCTTAGGCATAGACTTATAATATATAGACCGCGCATTACTGAAATTTATTGAAACCTTCATATGTGCGAGAGAGACAGACTCTACATTACTTTCTCAAGGAGGTTGTAAATAATTTTATAATATTCCTTGATAATCATTAATGGATTACTGATAACGTTATCACCAAGACTTATTAACAGTTACATGTTTTGAATTTTGATACTTTTTAAATATTCATTAATTATTGTTAAAAGAGTTAAAACGTCGAGTACTAACTTTCAACAAACTTACAGTTAAATTTAAAAAGTGAAAATGGGTCCTAAATGTTGTGTCGATTCATGTAATTCGGTGGCGAACTCTTCAACTATTCGACTTCATAGGTATGTTATTTCATCCTTAAATATATTATGTTATTGAAAATATTATTGGTTTACCTATTTAAATTAATAGTTTTCCAAAAGATATGGTGTTATGTGAAAAATGGGTTGCAGCATTACAAAAGGACTATAAATTTGAAGTGAAGAAAAGTCATCGCATATGTAGTAAACATTTTGAATAGGAGCATTTTATTAAAAACATTTTTGGTAATCTTGCACTAAAATCAGGAGCTATTCCAACAATATTTGTTAAAGTACAACGTTCATTATTTAAAGGTAAGCTAATTAAATAAAAATAATTTTTGTATTGTATAAATTATATTATGTAATATCTTAACTTTTAGAAAATGTTCCAAATATGATAGATGATATTGATGATATACATATTCCGATCATTGAATACAGTTCAGATCCATACAACAGTATTGTAGTTGAATCTGAAAATATAGATAAAGAAAACCAAATTTTATCCACGCCTCAAAAGGATTCTTCTAAAAAGTATTTATTTATTGATTGTTAGTGATAATGGATAATTGATCATTGTTAATTGTTACATATTTTCAGAAAACGCAAATTATTTAGATATTGAAACATTAGTTAAAGGAAATAACAATATTAATAAAATGGATAACAAAAAAACATATCCTAACAAAACTTGTGATAAATGTAACTTAACAGTTAATTACAAAAATTGGTCTAGACATTTGAAATCTATTCGTCATCAAACAAATGATGTAGATCAAACAATTAAACCAAAATGTAATAAAACATACAAAGGTATAGCAACAAAACAAATAAAAACAAAAAAAGAGAGAATACCAAAAACAAACAGCAAACAAATAAGAACAAAAAAAGAGAGAATACCTGAACCACATATTTTCAATTTTAGTGCAAAAATGTTTGAAAAGAATGATAATCGACCTATTCTAAAAATAATTGAAGAAACTGAATTTCATAGTAGATTAATAACTTATATTATTAAAAATGATATGGGTATTAAAGATGTACAACTATTTTTAAATCGTTTAGATAACCCAGTAATAGGATGTATTAAACAGGCATTAACAAAAACAAATTTAAAACTAAATATTATGTTTCTTGCTATATATAAGAGAGATAGTGAAGAAAATATGGAATATAAAGAATTGTAACGAGACAAAACGGGGTGACATCTGGTGACCCGTTATATTATCTCGTTACCAACATCGAACGCCACAGAACCGCCGCGCGCTCTGACGGACATCCTCATAAAACTGGCGCACAAGTAGTGTCCCGCCGCAACATAGATAGCACGAAAAAATATATTGTCTTAAACAGCCCGCCGCCCTTCAGGAAAAATGGTTTCCCCACGAAACCCAATACATTAGAATCCAACTATGTGAATATTCAGAATCACCAGATTCTGAACTATTGAATAGCATTATTTAATATACATTAATATCAAATAAAACATACATATCCGTACAAACGACAATCTCAAAAGTACGACGGAAGATCCGACCATCAATACTATAAGTACAAGCCAGTATTCAGTCGCAAAACACCTTCGTCACCACTGAGTGCGGAATATCGTATATCTGGACGGTTTTAATACGCCGTTATTCACAGATACGATTACTAAACTATATACAGCCATACCCCAGTCTGCACACTCCGGACGGTTGTAAAACGCCGTTATTCACGGAGGTGTGCTACAGGTTACCCAACGACTTGTTCGTACTCCCGTTGCCCTTCGTATCGTCCTGAGCAGAGACCGACAAGTCCGCCAGCACCGACCGAAGCCGAACAACTTCCTATTCAACGTCGAGCCGCCACCAGCAGAGTTGAGCTGCCGCGTGACCGTGGAATTATCCAGATTTGAGACTACCGGAAAACAACCGTGAGTTTGTCATCGATTCCCACCCTTTTATGTAAACCCCAATATATCTTATTTTATTTGTAAACTCTTTGGAGTATAATATAGATTCCAAAAAAGGAACATATTGTAAAATCTTTAATGAAATTTACTGTTGTAAAAATTAATTACAAATATATAATATTGCGTTAAAATTGTACGACGGTATTTCATTACAGAATGTAATTTTAAAACACACAATTCTAACTTATACCTTATTTTTTTTTTATTGAACAAAACATAATATTTACAATCTGTATTTACATGTTATACAATAAGTAAATGTGATGATGGTTGATTGACAGGAGGGGGAAGTCACCCAGTGGCGGCACCCCGTAACAATTCTAACTTAAATGATTTTTATACAAATGCAAAAATTAAAATTCTAAATGAAATAGAAGATTTTGTGATGAAAAATTCTCAATGGAGACTTGATCAAATTTTGAGTTTGGGAATAAATATAAATAAATATGTTCCTTTTAAAGGGTCCTCATATATTCCATTACCTGAAGATATTAAAAATAAACATGCTATTATAAATGTTAAAAAAAAAGCGGGTAAGTGAGTATCGCTCTGCTGTACATTAGGGGGTGGGGTGGACCTCGGACTAGGGTAGGTTAAATTTGAATGCAATGATAGGTATCATTGTATACGAAAAACGATTCTGAACGGAGATGATTTGTCAGTCTAGGATATATTATATTTAAATATTGTCATATATTCTATTTTGAAACAAATAGTATAGTTACTATATTATGTTACTATAGTTACTTTATAATATCTGTTTATTAATAAAAAAAATATTTGGCAACATACACATAATGAGAGTATGAAATTTAATTTAAATTTTGACATATTTCGTATAAATTTGAACTTTAAGCCCTTATAAAAAAAATTGTGACTAACGATTTTGGATTTTTTTTTATCACTTTAAGAAAAACTTATAAGAAACCTTGTATTAAATTTTCAAGATTTTCTGGCCACCCAAAAATTTTTTATCGGCATTTGAAGAAAAAAAACTTAGAAAAGTCGAAAATTTCAATTGACTATAAGTAGCTTAAAAATGGTCAAAATATTTTGAAAATTTAACTGTAAAGAGATAACCATAATATAAACATTTGGTGAAAATTTTAAGTATTTACAATAATTCGTTTTTGAGTTACAGCAAAATCAAAAAATCGATTTTGTCGAAAAGTGGTTTTTCGTAAAATTGCCATTTTTCTGTCATTTTTTTTTTGTTTTTCTCGATTTTTTTGAAAACTATTTGAAAATTTTAATTTTGACCCCCCCCCTCCCCCCCAAAGTACCAACTAGATGAATTTTCCTATTCAAAGAGGGGCTGAAGTCAAAAATCGGAGCATTATTACTGCTCTAAATGTTGTACACAGACAAAAAAAAACACACATCATTGTAAAAGCAATACATTCATCACTCCGTTCAGAATCTAAAATGAAGATGATAAATGTTTTCTTTGGTCAATACACTCTGCTTTACATCCTTGTAAAAAAGAGCCACAAAGAGTTACGAAGTATAAAAAATGGGAAAATGAATTTGATGAAGAATTAAATGATATACATTTTCCATTAAAAACCACAGACGTTTCAAAATTTGTTAAAAGAACAAAAGATATTTCTATTAATATTTACTATCTAGAAAAAAAATCAAAAAATCAACATATAATTGTACCATTAGAAATAACTAAAAATGAAAAAACTAATCATGTAGATTTGTTGTATTTAAGAGAGGATATTGAAAATAAAGGTCATTACTCATTATTGTTGGATTAAGGATTTATGGAAACTTTGTGGAAGTCAAATGACAAAAGATGGTCATAAAAGATTTTTATGTAAAATGTGTTTAAATAGTTTTGATACAGAAAATAAGTTAAATGACCATAAACATTATTGTGTTAATAATAAAGCTGCTAAAATAGTTCTACCAGAACCTTATAATAAAACTTTAGAATTTGAGAATTATAATAATTCCTTAAGAATCCCTTTTGTAGGTATGGCTGACTTTGAAGCTACACTCCAACCAATATACACATGTCAACCAAATGGTACAGAAGCTTTTACAGAATGTTATCAAAAACATATACCTAATAATTTTTGTTATTATATTAAATATAGTAATGGTGATTATAAACCTCCTTTGGAATATTCCGGTCCAAACGTAGCTCAAGAATTTATTATTTGTATAAAAATGAAGAAAAAGCTATTTCAAAAATATATGATAAAATAGTTCCTATGGAAACATTGAATGTAGAACAATTGAACAATTATTATAATAAATCTGATAAATGTCATATCTGTGAAAGATATTTATTAGAATTACCTCCAAGGTTAGAGAAAAATTTTTAAATATTTAACAAGGCTATTGAACACTATACAAATAATAATGATATTGAAAATATTAAAAAATATAAAGATAAACTTGAAGATGAAACAAAAAATATAAATATAAATATGAGAAAAGTTTGCGATCATGACCACTTAACTGGAAAATATAGAGTAGCGGCTAATTCTATATGTAATCTTAATTACCAAAATCCACGTTTTATTCCAATTGTTTTTCATAATATTTCAGGTTATGATGCTCATCTATTTATAAAAGAATTTGGGAACGATAATAATTCAATAAAATTAATCCCAAATAACGAGGAAAAAATATTTCTTTTTCAAAAATGATACCACGTGTAATAACTAAGAAAGGTAAAGGTAAAGACAAAGAAGACAAAGACATAGTAATATTTACAGAATTAAGATTTATTGATTCATTAAAATGTTTACCTAGTTCTTTAGACAACTTAACAAATAATTTAAGAAATGATTCGAAATTAAATTTAAGAAATAAATTTAATGAACTTAGTAAATATGTTCCTAAAGAACATTTAGATTTAGTTACAAGAAAGTTAGCTTATCCCTATGAGTATATGGATTGTGAAGAAAAATTTAATGAAACATGTTTACCTCCTATAGAAAAATTTTATAGTTCTCTCACTGATAAAAATATAACGATAGAGGAATATAAAAACTCACAGAAAATCTGGAAAGTGTTTAAAATAAAAAATCTTCGTGAATTCACTAGATTATATAATATGATTGATGTTTTATTGTTAGCAGATATAATAGAAAATTTTAGAGAAATTTCTTTAAAGAATTATAAATTAGATCCTCTGTGGTACTACACTACTCCAGGATTTGCGTGGGATTACATGTTAAGAATGACAAAAGTAAAATTAGATTTATTAACAAATATTGATGTTCGAATCTGGAATCAGAGGTGGTTTATCTCAATGTAGTCAAAGATATTCAAAAGCAAATAATAAATATATGGGAGATAAATTTAAGAAAAAGGAGGAATCAATATTTTTACAATACTTGGATGCAAATAATCCTTATGAGTGGGCAATGAGTAAATATTTACCTACTGGAGATTTCAAATGGGTTGATAATCTGAATAATTTTGATGTAATGAATATTTCTGATGAATCGTCTAAAGGTTATATTTTAAAAGTAGATTTCGAATATCCTAAAGAACTTCATGATCTACATTCAGATTTCGCTTTAGCACCAGAAAGACATTTTGATAACAAACAACTCCCAAAATTATTAACAACTTTGTATGATAAGAAAAAATATATAATCCATTATGAAACTCTAAAATTATATATTAAACTAGGTTTAAAATTAGAGAAAATTCATAGAGTGTTAGAATTTAGTCAATCTCCTTGGTTAAAAGTTTATATTGATTTTAATACTAATCTTAGATCAGAAGCTAAGAATGATTTTGAAAAGGAATATTTCAAATTAATGAACAACAGTGTTTATGGACGTACAATGATGAATGTTAGAAATCATGTTGATATAAGATTATGTTCTAATGAACAACAAGTAGACAAATTAATTGCAAAACCAAATTTCGATAAAAGAACAATTTTTACAGAAAATTTAGCAGCAATCCATATGAAAAGAACACAAATTTATTTCAAACAACCAATATATTATATAGGAATGTGTGTTTTAGATTTATCTAAATTGTTAATGTACGATTTTTATTATAATTTCATAAAGAAAAAATATGGAAATAGAGTTAGATTATTGTATACTGATACAGACTCATTAATATTAGAAATAAAAACTGATAATTTCTACCAGGATATAAAAATTAATTTAGATAATTTTGATACATCTGATTATCCAAAAGATAATATTTATGGTTTACCTTTAGTTAACAAAAAAGTCTTAGGCAAGTTTAAAGATGAGTTGAATGGAAAAATTATGACAGAATTTATAGGTTTAAGATCTAAATTATATTCACATCAAGTCTTAGATACTGAAAAAGAAATTAAAAAAGCTTAAGGTTTAAAAAAAAATGTTATGGAGAATAAAATATGTTTTAATGATTTTCAAAATTGTTTACTAACAAAAGAACCAAAATATGTTAAACAAAATTTATCTAGAACTAAGAAACATGATATTTTTACTGTAGAACAAAACAAAAAATCTTTAAGTGTTTATGATGATAAAAGGTTTATTTTGGACAATGGTATTGATACATTAGCTTGGGGACATTATAAAACAAATATAGATAGAAATAATTTTGTAAACCATCTCAATACATTAATTAAAAATCAAAATAAAAAAGATTGAATGTTAATATTTTTATACAATGTGTTTATGTGTAGTATAAATAATATTAATAATAATAATAATATTTCTATAATCAATTATAGAAATATTGTTTTTCAATTTTCAATTATTAATATCATAAGTTTTATGAAAAATATTTTAATTATTATTGCATTTCAATTTTCTGATCTTTTTGCACATTGTTTTCTTTGTGATCTTATTCTGATAAAATAAGAGCTGCGCCAGGAATGGTACATACATACTACTGAGGTGATATTGGCCGTCACTAGCGCCAAATTGGTAACCTCGAATGTCAGAAGTCTATCTACCTCCACACGACATGTCGAACCCGAAAACGACGACGCACAGCAGGAGCACCCTCAAGCCGCCCGACCGACACTATGGTGGCAGATCGCGAACCAGCCCAGCTGTTGACAGAGGTCAGGTCTGTGATGCCTCCCAACGTCTCGCAAGCCCTCGTCAAAGAGCTATGGTTACGACAGCTTCCATGGTGGCTTCTCATCGCACTCCTACATACCAGTGAGCCCATCGACAGTCTCCTCGATCGTGCCGAGCAGGTCGTCGCGTCGCGTAGTGCCGACGCCGTCACGTCCCGCACCGCCATGCTCACGGCAAGACTTGACGCGTTAGAGAATACCGTCCAACTTCTCGCCACCGAAGTCGACGCACTCAACAGCAACAACGCCAACACGTCATCGTCCCTCAACATTGCCGTCATCGCGCCACAGTACAGGAAGCCCTCATCAACACTTGAACGCATATACTTCTAGCCACGCGGCGGCTGTCAAGCTCACCTACGGCCCGAGACCCAGAGAACATTGTCCTGGTGTCCGCCTATTTTAAGTACAATATTCCGACCTTCCTTCACACGCAGAACTTAGACCAGATCCTTTTGAAGGAAAACCGTACGGTCATCGGTGTAGACACCAATAGCCATTCAAAGCTGTGGCATTCTGCAACCCCAAACTGGCGGGGCAGAATTACTGAAGAGTTCATAGACCGACGTGGCTTAAAAATTCACAACGTTGTAGGGCAACTCAATACGTTCTGCCGGCAAGATAGCCGCACTTCCAACATCGATGTCACAATAACGACAGCAAACATAGGGACGATACTAAAAGAGTGGACGGTCTACGACTTTACTGATAGTGACCACCGTGTCATCTGCTTCAACCTGCTGGTAAACAGGCCACCGCCCCCGGTAGGTGGGCATTCACTTACGATATGACCAAGACGAAGAACGTACGCACAAACATTAATATATCTATTCAAGAATATTCGACCGTCTGTTTTTCATATTTAAATAATATTCTATTTCAGCTACTGTTATGCCGCCGCTCAGTGTCGACGAGATTTATTCGCTATCTGACACCGATGATGTCTATGCGTTTTTGTTGGACAGATTTCTAAACGAGCCATACCGACGCCTTCCCAAACCGTTAGTTATTTTATTTTCTACTAGCGGCCGGTGTGCCTCGATTCCAGGCTCTTAGAAGCCGCCTACGGCGCCTTCGAGGGGGTCGAGTGAAAATCGTATCAAGAGAAATACGGTTGGAAATGGTAGTCGGGTGTCTAGAAATCGGTCAATAAAATTGTTATTAAGTTTATTATCATGAGTGTGAGTTATAAGTAATCAGTTATCATTCGGTGTAAAAGTTTGTATTTACGCTTGCCCGGCGCTTGTTTGAATTGAATAAGAATAAATGTGTACCGAAAATGGTAATTGAGGGTCTAGTAATCAGTCATAATTTGGTGTAATATCGCTTCCCGTCACCTGCCCGGTTCTTTTTTGTATGTTAAAAAAATAAATAACATATCAGAAATTGTAATTGAGTGTCTAGATATCAGTCCTTAACCGGTGCAAATTGATACCTGGCTAAGCAATTTATATTTAGATATATTTCGTACCGTTTGCCCGGTGCTTTTTTGTATGAGAATAAAATAAATAAATAAAATAATGGTAATTGAGTGTCTAGCAATTAGTCATCAACCAGTACGAATCGATAGTTGTGATGGGCAATCCGCCTACGGCGGATTGTTATGCCTCCTGACGTCGTAAGTAGAAAAAGTTTAAGTCGAACGAAATTTTAACGCCTTATATTTTGGGAAAATCAATTTATACACAACTAAATCACTTAGGTAGGCAATCCGATTGCGTCGGATCGTGGACGATGTAAGTATTGTGAGTGTAATAAGTTAAATAATCTACAATACATTTATTAAATCATGTTGTAAATGTGTTAAATTTTTTTTATCTTGAAACTTGAGAAAGTTATGATAGTAATTTTGCATAAAACCCTGATAAATCTTGGATTAATTAAGCACAGGTTTTGATTGATTTAACATATATAAGAATAAAAATATGGAATAATAATTAGAATAACAAAGAAAAAAAAAAGAAAAAAAATGCAAAAAATGATTCGAAGTGTTATTCAAATTGCCGCCGGAATATCCATCTGGACGGGTTTCGATCTTGTTACAACCTGCCTAAATCCTATCTTATCCTATCCTAACTCCTAATCCTATCGACTACAGTTCGAATTGTAAACTAATGTCAATTCTCGAGCACTTAAACAGTTTCCGACCCGCCACGAATTTTTTGTTATACACTGCTTTATTCATGCTATATTCGTATAATTCGAGTGTTATGAGACTTGAATACCTTTATTTATAGTCTTTTTGATGTATTAATTTACAATATCTGTTTACACTGTGTTTTTTTATTATGTATTATGAGCATAATGTGTTTAATAATCTATACACCATTTTATATAATATTCATAATTTATCAAAAAAATTAAATACTAATGCTCATACATGATGATCTACATCATTTCTCAATCATTGAGGTCATATCTAACTTCATTCATATCTAACTCGAGCTTACTGATGATTAATAATTTAATTATCATGATTATTCATTTAATAATTTATTTATTACTTTTGAGCAAATTTAACATAAACGTAATACCTAATAAATACTTTTGTCCTTACATGATCGATAATATTGTAAATAATAAATAATAAACATTTTAATATAACTATCAAAGGAAATGTATATTTAACATTAAATTTGCAATAAATTGAGTGTTCGGTTCAAAAAATAAAATCAAAATATATATATTGAAATATTGTAGTAAGTAACTATACATTAATATATTATATTTTATTAGTTGAGCAATAAGTAACTATTATACAATTAATGCATTATTAATTTGTGTAATATAAACCTTATCGAAATAAAAAACTATTATTTTAAGCAATAGATATAAATTTTGAAATATTCTTTGAGTGGTGTATACAATATATGAATTCAACGGATTTGTTCAAAATTTAGCTCAAATGTTACAAGAAAATATATACCAACCTTGACAGCAAAATCTATGTTAAATAACATTTTCATTATTGGTGTGCTAGTGCTAAAACATTTAATGTTATAAGTTTTCTTTTTAACGTATTGTTTTACAATATAATATACATAGATAAAAATTTTAAATCTGTAGACACAAACAAATAATATAATATAATATAATAAAAATAATTGAGGCCTTAAATTAAAACATTATTACCTATTTAAACAAATTTCACTTACTCAGTGTAGCTATAATAACTACTATTACAAAAAGCATTTTAACACTGATACCAAATTGTATATTTTACATTTAAAATATATTATGCGTTTGATCCAAAAAGAAAATTAATACATAAATATTAAAATATTGTAGCAAAATAACTATACACAAATACCTATTGTTTTCTTTTTAGTTGAGTAACGGGTAAATATTATACAATAGGAGCATAGGTAATTAATCTGTATAATGTATAAATCTTCCAAAGAAGAATGTTTTTATTTAAGGTGTTTGTCTGCAATAATTATATAGATTGAAATACATTATAAGTGCAACATACAATACTTGAATTTATCTGCATACACAGTATGATATAATATAATAATACATTTTAATAATAAAACAAAAGTGTGTATAATGTAACATAGTACATAGTATGTACATATGTACATAGTCCATGTAATTTCAATTACCTACCTATAAGTAAGTGAGCAAGGAATAACTATTTACTATAAACTCTTATACTTATCCATATATACAATCATGTGAGTGGAATTTATTCTAATTGTTGAATTATTTTAAATATTAAAACAAATAATTACAATATTTTTAAATACACATAGGTACCTAATATATAATAAATATAAATTTGCTTCAAGTTCTGCCAGTTCTGGTATATTCTAAAATATATATATTTTATATAATATTTGCAAATTTAAATTAAAGTATATTGTTAAACGGTGCCAAATTGAACAATATTTAAAATCAAATCAATAATGGCAATGTACCCATTAGTGTAATTAATTTTGCCAAGTCAACCTCCTATTTAATATAATATATACATATATATAGAATCATACCATATAATAATAATATGAAATAATAATTAGAATAACATTGGAAAAAAAAATGCAAAAAATGAATCGCCGCCGGTAATTCTGCCGGAGCGGGATTCGATCTCGTTACACCTATCTAAATACTATCCTATCCTAATGCCTAATCCTATCGACTACAGTTTGAGTTGAAATCTACTGGCAAATCTCGAGCACTTAAACCGTTTCCGAACAATCACTGAATTTACGTTATACATAAATTTAGTTTAATTTAACACAGGCATTCTTGTTGATTTTCTTTAGAAAATATTTGTAATCACTAATCAATATACGTTTTATGTCTATTATATTTATATTTATTAATATTATATATATATATATATATATATTATATGTATTAAACGACTTTTGTCTTACACCCAAACGCTCGTCGTGATCACACGACAGAATTTTGGTACGTATAATAATAACGTATACTACGCGAATACGGGAAAACTCGGAAAAAGCTATAAAAAACATAGAAGAGTAAATAAATAAAATAATATAATAATATAATAGTAATAATCGTATAGTTGTCCAACATCGTAGGTTTGATAACCGGACGGCCGCGATAACGGCGGGCCGCGGCGACCGGAGCACATTCTTTTTTCCGTTTTAGGAACCGCTGTTAGTACAGCAAGAGCTCCAGGCGGGAATCGGGCCAACCTCTTCGCGTTTTATAATATAAGACTTTGTTATTTATTCTCGTATTGATTGTAATATTGATGTTTATTGTAACGGGGCCTTGCCCGTTTAATACTTAATAAATAAATAAATTTTCTTTATAGGGACAGTGATTTTTTTTTAAATTATTCCCCTTAATCTGTCAGTAAAATGGCCACGGAAATCACGTTGAATTATATTTGTGTTTATTATCCTTATCTAACCTCATTCTTTGTAGAAAGATAAAGAATATGGAAAATGCTTTCAGGTTAAAAGTGGCACTTATTCGGTTTCGAAAACATCACGGGAATTCAATATTTCCGAAACCACCCTTAGAGAATACGCCGTAAGACAAAACATTACGGTTGAAGTCGTAAGTAATCAATTTAATCTTTATTTACTTCGTATGTGACTTTTATTATTATTTGATAAGGCTCAACGAGGGTACGTCAAAGCTAATGAAAACAAGGCTCTCCAGTACGCCATCGTCCTTGTAACTCAGATGGCCTGTGAACACGGCCAGCCGTACTATGAAAGTGCCAAGCACTACCCTAGAGTCGCGCTGGAGATGTTAGATAAGGGCAAACCGAATGGCTTGGCTCCAAAAAGAAGAAAAATACAGTTGATGCTGCACGATTGAGTAAATCCCCATCGAAAGTGCTGGCCTCCGCCAAAGCGGAACTGTCACCTTCTATAGTGGACCAGGCCCACGTAACGTCGTCCGAACCTGAATCAAAGAAGGTTCCTGAACAAGAGATGGTGAAGTAGACGATGATCAAAAGTAATTTTTAGAAACTAATTTTATCAATTTTAATTTAAATTAATCAACTTTTTTAAATAGCCCTTATCAAATGTCGCGGCAAGAAACAAAAAGTGTATACCAAAACTGTAGAAGTACATGGTCGAGGCGCGTATAACCGGAAAAAGCAACAACATTTCGAAAAACCTATGATGATGGAGATTGAGTATGAAACAAGTGAGGACGACGTCATAGTAACAAGTCAACCGGTCCAAAACACTCATATCCGGTTTTCATCGCCAGTTCCAAACAGAAGCACCAACTACACGCCATCCCCGCCGCCGGATGTATATGATTTCGTTGATGACGAACGTAAGCCGCATCTTCAATACATCATTAAAATATAATCGTTTACGATATAATGTTTTTCTATTCCAGTGCAAGAAATACCACAAGCTGTGTTCATATCAAGAATGTGTAATGTAAATCACGGTTCTGACGATAGTATTATATATATTTTGGTTCCGTAACGATATTTATTCGTCGTTTTCACGTCCGTACGCTTTTTTTCAGCATTGATCGTCCAACCGTTGGGCGAAACCATCGCATATATCGACAGCCAACCGTCTCCTGTCGCTGGACTATCGGGATGCCGCCCACATGAACTAAAATTTACACACACGGTTCGGACGATGGTATTATATTTATTTTTTGTTTCGTAACAATATTTATTCGTTGTTTTCACGTCCGTACGTCTTTTTTTCAGCATTAATCGTCGAATCCGACAAATCGATGTAGCGGGGAAGTCCCCTTCGATTGTCAGAAATTTCGGACGACGGTGAACTGGATGGGTGTTCCTGGAGACGACGCCGGGACGTCTCCGACCGGGACACATATAACATTAGTCAACGGGTAAGTGTCATATTTAAGCGCTAGAGCGAGTAAAGTTAAGATAAAACTTTTGTTCTTCAGCTTACCAAATATTGTCCATTGTGTAAATTCTATACAATTACAAAATAGGGCGCCATTTGAGTTTAAAACATGCAGAAGAAATAAGGAAACCGGTTAAGTCATCACTTAGAGAGATCGGCAGACTATTCGGGGCCGAGTCTCGAAGATCAATTATGCTCGTCCCAATGAGCGTCATCAAGGAGCAGTTCGGCGCGTATTGGGACGATGTGAATTATCGAAGAATCACATTCAGTTAATTATTGTTACACGTGATTTGAGAGTATATAGTTAATGACGATTTTTCGAATTTATAGACTTTGCATAATGGGACGAATGCGGGTGCATGGTGGTTCTTGGGATCTCCCGGAGGTGCCTCGACCTGCCACCCACATGACGCCGGTTAGGTTAGGTTATGGCGATACCCCCGGAACAACGACGACCGTGGATGACGCTTCCCCGTGAGTATATCCCATACTTGGTCTGGAATGAATTGAATAATTCAATAACGTGTTTCCGACATATTTGTTGTAAAAAGGTGAAAAAAAATCCGTATAGACTTAAGAAATGAGGGTCTCCAGAAGCAGCTATAAATAATTAAATATTATAAATATTAATAAATTATAAATATTCAGTGTACTTCGCTATATTATTTCTCTTATAAGTCATGAGTTCAATATTTATTAATTTTTTTATTATTTGAGGTCATTCAAGAAAGTTCTTCTACCATACTTGCTGATTCTCAATTTGAAAAAGCAGTCACTGAACGACTCAGAACAGGCGAATACATGATTCAAAAGTTCTAAGAAATAAAATCTAATAAAATCTTCCAATACCTTAATTATAATTTCATTATAAAATTAAAATAGTTTAGTTACATATTTTATTTCCTGTTAAGAAATTTTAGATTTAAACATACTGTAGTTAACCGTGTACGCGTGCTGTCACCATTCGGTTAACGCAATACTTCTTTAACGACGGTGGCACGTGTCGTTCTGCTACAGCGTAGAAGGTAGAGGTTGAATTTGTAATTGGTATAAATAAAATTAACACTTTGTAAAATTAAACTGTTTATTGAAAAGTTAACTTATACTTATATAAAGTGTTTTGAAAGATACAAATTTAATGTATATAAATTATAAATCTACCATCTACCACAGAGAAAGTATTTAAAATAGTCTAGTACTAGAAAATACTCGTATAAGCGGCAATGCGGCTGTTACAAAGTCCGCGACTCATACAAGTACTGATCCAGTGGCGTGATATTGTTGTAAAGTTGGACTTTGGAATCCTGTTTTTGTTTCAAAAACACCGGTTTACTACAATACTCAGGAATTTGGTATTTTATTGTAAATAAAAGTATTGTATGTTATATATTTAAAATGTATATAGTAAACGGTAATGAATTATGTGATTTATATTTAATACATGAGATTGATTTAAAATATAAGTGTTTTTTGGTTCAAGTGTCAAATTGTAAGGCAATTTTTATAGTTAAGCCACAACATATTGTAAACTTTGTAGAATCTATATACCTAGTTATATTTATTTAATTATTTAATTCAAATCATGATATATTTATTTGAGTATAATAGTAGGTATAATATATTAAATGAGCTAGTGCTATACACAATATTGTCTTGTTAATTTTTAAATTACCTATCTACTTTTTTTAGGATCAATATGGTATTTAAATAAAGTACATCCGATTTATCTTATGTTTGTTAAATAAACATATAATTCTTATATTATTTAAGTATTTTATGACTTGTTTGAAACATTAATGAGCAGTTTTATTAATGTTCCTTGTCTGTTCAGATAAAACATATGCCTTATGTTCAATGAAACATAATTTTAACATACATTTGATATTTGATGAAACAGAATTTTAACATCAATTTGATATTTGATGAAACAGAATTTTAACATAAAATTGATGTTTACCATTTTGTTGTTTAAACATGAATATATCCACAACTTTTTGCACAGTGAAACACTCGTATAAAATTGTCTGTAAGTAGCTTTTGTACCGCAGTAATTACTAGAAACGCGTGTAAAACCATCAAGTGTACATATACAATTTGTACATTTTTATAACATATTTATTAGATTTTGTCGGATTATATTGACAAAATCAAAATTTTCTTCTAAATGCTATCATGGATTCGTCAACAACTAATGTGTCTCCGGTAGTAGTGTAGTGTACACAATTTGTGTTTTTTAAAAATCATATTAATTAACGATTTAATTTTATATTACCTGTCTGTATTTTCTCTAGCAATATTATTGTGTACAAAGGGCCAACACTGTCAGCACTTAAAATAAGTATATATTTATTATAGCTCATGCTAATTTTTTTAAATAACTCATGATAATATTGACTATCTTTTTTCCTATATGATTCGTAAGTAGGAAATACAACAACACCAGAAAGATCAAAATAGGTACCCAAAAACTTTTTCATTTCATCAATATCTACATCTTTACATTTAAATGTACGTACCGACTTGTTTCATTACACATTAAAAGTATGTAACTGAACAGAGAACACTGTGGTTTTTGTTTTACTTACCTAAACTGTTATTTATTTTCATATATAAAATATAATAGCAGATAAAATGTCTAACAATGTTTTCTTTTTAATTTATACATTGATACAATTTATTTCATTCACTGAATGTGATTTTACATATCAAAATTCAGGTAACCGGGAATTGATAAATTTATTATGTTAGTCAAAGATTCACGGCTTATGATCAAGTTGAAAGTGCTTATTGACCCGATACCAATGTGTGTGATGAGACATCCAATGCTCCGCGCGATGGTGTGGCTCGTCTATCCTGTTGGCTTTGTTGAAGATCCTGGGACACGTATTAAATGGCAGGTACCTCCTTCAATGAATTGCTGGTCGACGTCACGAACATTCCAGTGATTCAAGGTCGTTGCGTTTTATTTGTTGTCGGCGGACGACGCGAACGTTCCGACGTACGGTGGGCGTTGCGTTTATATTCGGCAGCGATTGATTGTACTCTAGTGTCGATATAGGTACATTGTACAAAGTTAGAGGTTTGTAACAATCTCCTGACTAACAGTTAGTGCACTACAAACTACCATCTCAATTACTTTACATGATACCCCGAATGAAGGAAAAGTAAAAGAGTGTCAGCGCCGGTCCACAATTTTGCCGCAAGTTGTAGCTGACGCAATGTCAACCTTGCCTGGTATAACATTATTGTTGGTATCAGCGTTGTCACTCGAGAGGACTAGTAGCTTTTGAATTTGCATTTAGCTGTTTTAATGGTCTTGATGAATTATATGCCATCTAATTATTTTCCATCTGTCCACTTACTAGAGTCTCCAATAAGGTATGTTGTTTAATGTTTATTATGAATTATAAATATATTATATAATTAATATAATGTTTACATAAAAAGAGCCTAGCAAATTAGCATTTAGAAAAACAAATTGTGTGTTAATATTAGTGTGAATAGATCTATCTACATTATATCTATATTATAACTTTTATTAGGAGCAATTCTAGAAAGAATTTTGGAAAAAAGAAAAATATCCCGTACAGTGGAAGCATCGCGTTCCTTAGCTTCGATTAGTTCAGAAAGAATAAATTTGAAGACTAATTATTACAACAAAAAAAAACTCCCGTTTTTGGAAAGACAAACTGGCCAAAGAAAAAAAAGCTAATGCCTTGATTTTGATCACTGAAAGTATTGCAGCTAAGTTCATAACTTAAATGATGAATAAATGTATATATAGGGCTCATTTTGTGTACAAGACTCACTCTCTCTGGGTCACTCTCGGATACTCATTGACACGGTACGTTGTACTACGTTTGTCTATAGATATAGACACACGTATATATATATATGTTGTTGTATGTTACATTTATATTATACTGTTATTATGTCAATCGTGTTATCATTTGTGTTAAATACCTCAATATTCAAGTTCGCTTCAATTTCAACAAAAAAAAAAATTAAGATTTGTAAAAAGTACTAGGTATCTCGAATCTTTAATTAAAAAATTTAATACAACTATAAAATCGCTCGTTAAAAATATTCATTTTTGGTATAAACCAATAGAGGTGGAGTGACTTATTAATTATCCTGGTTTCTTAAATCTGTTGATTTTTTTAGCCAAATCGTTATAGATTATCCATATTGTGCTTGTTCCTAAACGGCGTACATAGATTATATAGTGTCCATTTGTATAGTTAATAGATCCATTTAATAAAAAGCTGAGTAAAAAGTATAATGTAAAATAATTTAATTTTCCTACATAATATATTAATTAATAAGTAATAAGTACCTCTGGTTATTGATCCTCAATTTTATCGGTAAGTGAGCCGTAGTAAAATGTTTCCTACGACTTGGTCCATTTCAATAAATATACGATTACTTAATTTTTTGTTTGCCGAAAATATTCCATTGCATGATGATTGACGACAGTTATAATTTCACTCTTCAGTATATGCATTTAGCAGCACTTCCAAATTTGATATTTTTTTCAGCTTTCATATTTTTGCGGAAATGCAGTGGCGGCTCGTGGCTTGGACGACGGGACGATCGCACCCCCTACTAAAATTACCTAATTAAAAGAAGAAAATTTATTTATTTTTTTAATTCTATAATTTAAAAAAAATAATTTTTATTAAAACCTAACTTAAATTTCTAGTATATTTTGTCGTATACTCGTTTATTATATATTTTGACGTATGCGAACATTAAATTTGTTTCCCTTAGATACCAGGAGCATATGGGTACGCTGGTACGCATGCACACACGAGCAGTGTATGGACGACCGGCAGCGTTGTCCAGACGTAATTCTGAATACGTACATTATAACCGATAGCACTGCAATCGTGTGCGTGCGGGTACATTTTAGCTGCGATCTTATTGCGGGATTTGGACGACCGGCAGCGTCGTCCAGACGTAATTGTGAATACGTACATTATAACCGATGGCACCGCAGTCGTGTGCGTGCGGGTACATTTTAGCTGCGATCTTATTGCGGGGTCTGGACGACCGGCAGCGTCGTCTATACAGAAAAATATTAGTGTTTATTTTTAAAATTAACCGTATACGCTCGTCGTTATCGGTTGCTAATCGCTATTGTTATTGTCGATTATTATCTTTAAACATTTTTATTATTTATAACACTTTAATAATAAAATAATATATACATATATACATGCGTGTACATTTGAACTGCGGTCTTATATACGCGTTTTTGACGACTGGTAGCGTCGTCCGTGATATAATTATATAATATTATTATAATATTATTTTCATTATACTTAATTTGACAATTTGTTATATCTATGACTAGGGGGCAGGGGCATTAATGTATTATATTTAAAGTCGCACCCCCATCACCTGCACCCACGAGCCGCCACTGCGGAAATGGATATCTTGGAAGTTTTCTGGTGGGGAAGTTATGTGTGCGGGGGGTCGTAAATATTACGTAAATTCGCGAGATGTGTAAAATTTAGCCTCCCATGACCCATTGATTTTATCGACGAAAACTTAGGAACGGCACTCGGGGAGTATTTTCGGTCCTTTAGAGGAGGGTCAAAAAACTAATATTAACCGAGATATCGACCTTTTTTGAAAAATTGAGCTCATTATGCATTGTTCATTGGTCGATATCTCGGTTAACACGTACAATGACTTGTCGATGGTTAGTCGACATCGGTTACATTGCCCGGGTCGACGTTGTCGACGGGTAGTCGACAATTATAGTGTTCACTTTGGTGGCTTATCATTTTTACTGGCTACGGGGTAATGTTTTGAAATTTATTGTAGGCGATCAGGTGACTTCCTCGGTGATTGCACGATGATAGCAGGGTATTGCTGATTGTTACGGTTTCCATTTATTTACTTGTATTATACTGGTCTTGCTTATTTCGGATCTATGCACAATAATGAATTATTTAACATCTTAAGTATGTATGAAAAAACCTGTACCCCCGCACACCTAACTTCCCGGGAGTTTGGCTGCTTGATAGGAATCACCCGGCTGTTATTAATTTTTCTTCTTTTGGAAGTCGTATAAATATTCAAACTTTTTTCAACCAAATAGAGACATGCACAGAAAAAAAAAATTTGGTTATAGTAAATAGTTGGATAATTTTCAGTTAGCGCAACGTTTTATTTAGTTACATCAAACAATGTGTTTAGTTGAGAGTACTAAAATGAATTAGTTAAAAAGTTATAGTTGCACCAACTTATTTTATAGTAATTTCAACTATATAAAATAGTAACTCAAATTTAACCATATAAAATGGTTGATGTACAAATATTGAATGTTAAAATAATTTTAACTATATAATATAGTTATGCCAACCATACAATTTAGTACAAGTATAGTACAACGGCTGACTAGTTAACTCTGTTAACTAAATATTGTGCTAAAATATTTTGAACTAAACAAAACATTAAGTCCAACCTTAGGAAATAAAATTACGCACCTTATAATTAGTCACTGTTTAAAGGAATCAAATAGCAAAAAAATTTCTGCACTTACATTATTAAATTTATCTGGATGCATAGTGGACTTGTTTCCATCCGAATCAAAGGAGACATATTATATTCCATATAAAAAGGAAGGTAAAAAGGTGACCCCAAACCGTGGTAAATTGTGGGATAAGTACTGCAACATTAGAAAAGTTATAAAGCAAATAACACCAATCAATAGTACAGAAATAAATTTAATTTCAAATCTACAGCAGATACCGCCTAAAATTGGATATGAAAGTAAAATTTAGAATCTATTAAAATATTTATAATTCATATTCATTTATATAGAAATTTCAATAATTCAAAATGGTGTTATATATTTTAAGACATTGAAGATGATTTAGTATGGCTGAAAAATAATATTAATCCTTGGGGTGTTGTAGTAGAAAAACGGAAACTAACGTTTTCCCAGAGATATAATGATCTGATAAAAAACACTGAAGAAAAAGACTTATTTTGATGATTTTCCACCAATTAAAGGGGCTCATGGTTTCATGTTGGTTAGTATCGACAATTTAAATTAAAATATAGTATAGGCAATCTCATTGAGTATATTCAAGTTATTCTCAATGGTAATATATACATTTAAATTTATTGTTTCTTTAAATGATATGACATTTTTAATGTGTTTAGATCGAACTTGATTTTAATGAATTATACCCAAGTAAAGAATATTTGCTTTATTCGTCATATGAATTATTTAAAGTACAACTGTATAATTATATTGAAACTTATGAGCCAAATTTGAAAATACGCTACCTTACACTCATGAATGAAATAAAAAATCCTTCTAACCCAGGCAAGTTGCTAGTTTTATTAGTAAAAAATATTATTATTTAGCCTTAGTTAGGTTAGGTTACTTACAACATACCAAATATAGAAAAGGGTAATATCATTATAAAAATAAGAATGGAGCAATAGGTAATAGGTGGAACAATATTTAACATGCCAATTAATATTAAAAAAATAATAAAACCATTATTCTATTCAAAATTTATTAATCTTAATACCTATAAGGTTCACCAAACTTATAATATAAGTAGGTAATATTTAAAATAAATACTTATAATTTATAATTAATACCTATATATTTTATAAATTTAACAATTTAAGGTAACGATATAACAGCTACACTAAAACTGTTCGTGGAGCTGTTTAACCCAGTAAACGTGTGCTGTAAACGTACAATTGATAACTTTCCAAAAAAGAACTGGCGTCCATCAAAGTTGGAAATTCAACAAGGGTTCATCAATTACATAAATGTAAGAAACATTTTCAATAATTAATGTACCTACCAAGGTACTATAAAATGTGTAATTTCATAAAATTAAATAAGTCAACTCATTTTTAAACAAGTAGATGTCTATAATTTTTCAGGATGTTTCACAACTACGTGAAGTAGATAACGCAAAGTGGGAAAAAAATAAGTCAATTAAGCAGACAGTGCAACCATACATTGTGTTTGTCGGTATCCCGTCAATTGATCGAAATCAATTGATCGAAATCAATTGATCGCATGACAATTGCTCGAAAACTTTTGATCGAAAAACAATTGATCGCAAACGACAATTGATCGAAGAGAAATTGCTCGCAAAACTAAAAATTATATTATTAATATATATATTATTTATTTATAAAAAAAAATTAAACAAAATTAATAATAAAAAAATGGTGTTATTTTTTAAATTCTATTTAAAAAATGAAATCAATTAAAATTACTATAAAATACGTAAAACTAAAAATTAAGTTGAATGAACTGATTATTATTGCTCGATAACGCGATAATCCGAATAAGTAATATAATTATTGACTATAAAGATAAAGATATTTATAAAATATAAATATAAAGATAAGATGTAGGACTCAACCGATAGTAATTTTATATCGTACAACACGGTGCACCAGCTTTAGCGTTTGTACCTAAGGATGATGTAATAAATTCATATAGTGTTTTAATTGAAAGTAATTATTATACAGAAAATGAAGAAATATTAGAACAGTTTTTAGACTATTTTGAAAATACTTGGTTAGGCAAATTAGACAGACGGAGAAGACGAAAACAACCAAAAATTGAAATTGAAATGTGGAACTGTTTTCTAAGAGAAAAACTAGATATAGCAACAACAAATAATTCCGTTGAAGGTTGGCATAATTGTTTTACGTCGGTCTTAAGTGGAAAACATCCATCAATATGGCGTTTTATTGAAGCTTTAAAGAGAGAAGAAAGCATAAATCGACTCAAAATTGAGCAGTGTATATCTGGCACTGAACTCCCCCCCCCCAAAAAAAATACCAAGATAGGGCTAAGAGAATTAAAACAATTTGCACTGATTATAATGATCTATTCATTCTGGATTATCTACGTGGAATAGCTTATAATTTTCAACTGCGAACCTAAATTTTAATTTTACGTACTTTTTAGCAATTTTAATTGATTACATTTTTTAAATGCAATTTAAATAATATTACCATTATTATATTATTTATTATTTTTTTTCTATTTTTTAACTATTTAGCAAGTTTGTTGGGTATTTTTTTAAATAAATAAATAATATACTTATATTAATATAATATGAAATTTAAATAATAATACCATTTTTTTTTTATTATTTATTATTTTTTTTCTATTTTTTTATTATTTAGCAAATTTATTCGGAAATGTTTTAAATAAATACAAGATATATATAATAATATTAATAATATAATTTTTAGTTTTGCGAGCAATTTCTCTTCGATCAATTGTTTTTCGATCAAAAGTTTTCGAGCAATTGTCATGCGATCAATTGATTTCGATCAATTGACATGTATCCGTGTTTGTCGGCCCAGGACTCAGTTTCCAAGACGGATTAGAAGTATCGTTGTTTTATGTTGTGATAAACCACAAATTTTTCAAATTAGAGAGTGCTCTTAAAGCAGTTGATGTATGTTTTAAATCATTTTTTGCTCTACATCTCGATTACCCTACAGAAAGTGGACAAATTTGGCAATTCATACAACAATATTTTTTTTAATATTAATACAAAGTTTGATAAAAATTATCAATTTGTTTCAAATCTTATTATAACTTTAAAAAAATAATATGAACTAGATAGGTAGAAAAAAAACTATGTTTATAATTAATATCTATTAATAGTTGTATAATTAAATTTGTATTATTTTCTATTTCTACTTTCTACATACAAGTACATATTTCTACAACTTACAATTATATTTTTTTTTTGTACTTTATCATTATTATTACTTAATTTAAGCAATATATTTATTATAATACAACATATATCTAACAACATGAGATGCTTTATTTGTTCAACTGAACTCTCTACATATTTAGATTTTATAAAACATTATAAGCTATTTCATTATTTTGATAATGTAACAGAATTTATATGTGTCGAACCGTTATGTGGTAGAATATTTGGTTCTATGAACTCATATGGCAAACATATAAAAAGTCACTTCAATATTTTTATAAATACTAACGTTGCAGAACATAATGTAAATACCTCCCCTGAAATGAATGAGTGTAATAATGTACTCTTAAATAATAGCAGTGAAAATGATTTGGGTCCTGAAAGTTATGAAAATGTTTTGGATGAATTTAAAAAAAAAAGTACCTATCTTTTGAAACAATTAAATTTGTATCAAAATGGTATAATGAGTCGGTAATACCAAGAAATAAGGTTCAATCTTTAATAAATGACATCAATTTAATGAATGAGAGCTATATGAATATTTTAAAAAATGAAGTACTTTTAAATCTGAAAAAGTGTAGTTGTGATAGTGATTCTATATCAAATATATCATCAATGTTTGATGCTGTAAATAATCAATTTAATAATCTAAAGTCCGAACATAAGCGTTTTAATATACTAGAAGAAATGGGTGTTTTTATTCGACCTAAAGAAAATCCAATTGGAAATATATTAGTAGATGAGGTAAAAGACAATAACAAAATCATGAAATCAGTAGAAGTTAATACTTATTCTGGATCGCGGATAATTCACCGCGTGATAATTCACCGTGCGACTATTCACCGTCAACATTTCACCGTATTTACAATTCACCGCATGTATAATTCACCGCGGTTACAATTCGTCGTGGATAAAATAAAATATTAGCAAATAATAACATAATAGTATAATTTTATTATTGTTCATTTAATTAAAAATTATAAATGAGTTTATGCAAATACATTAACATACTGTCCAAAAAAAATAAAATAACATTATAATAAATGTATTACTATCTACATAAATAATCAAACATTTAACTGAAAATTATGGGCTATGCCTCTTAAGTAATCTTCTGTTATTCTATTATGATAGTCATCACATACATTTTTTAACCTTTCAGCAAAGTCTTTGTATTTTCTTTTAACGCCCATTGAATGCCCGGCTATAAATTATTCAACATGGATTTTATTTAATGATTCTTCTTTTTTAAACGCTTCAATACACTTCCAAATACTAGGATGAATTACATTTAATGTTGATGAAAAACTATTATGCCAACCTTCTACAGAATTGTTTGTTCTTGGAATGTTTTCTGCTAAATAAGCATAACAGTTCCACAAATTGATCGGGAATAAGGCTGGTTTTCTTCTGTTCCTACGGTCCATTCGACCAATCCACGTGTCTTCGAAATAATTAACTAGTGGAGTTAAAAGTTCTTCATGTGTTGTGTAGTAACTAGTATCCATTAAGTCATTGAAAGCCTGTTCAACATTAGCTACAGGTACAAAACTAAGGGCGGTCATCATTCTTATTTGTAATGCGAATTCTGAATCTTCAGTATATTTTTGTTGAAGTCCAGCTCGTTGAACGTGTCTCCAAACAGACTGTGTAAAATGAAAAAAACAACCTCGAATTTTTGTAACTGGAAATGTTTTTGAGATGGCATTCATGGCAGCTTTCTCGAAATCAATCATAATTGTGTCCGGATTCAATTCAGGTTTTATTGATTTCAATGCTTCGAATAGGCGACAATATGTAGATTCCATTTTATTTGGTAATAATGCAAACACTGATGGGAAAACATTACTGTACTGTACACCATGTATCTGTACAAATATATAGTAAATTACACATTGAATTAGAAAAAAAATATTGTATAAATACTAATGTTGGGTAGTAACGGAAGTAACGCGTTGCTTTATTTGTAACGTATTAGGTAATTTCATTAGAATTATTATTATAATTATTATTACAAGTACCTAACGAAAATGTAATGGAAATTACTTTTGATAAATAATTACTATAATAATAATAATTAGTATAATATAACGCGTTACAGTTTCGCATTATTTAGAATCTATATTGCAGTATTGCGAATTAAAAAAAAAAAATTTAAATATGCATATGATGGGACACGATACGATTGCGCGTGGTCCTTATCGGTGGTAACTTTTAAGGCGTAATTTCATGCGCAATATTGTACTCCGACGATATAATGCGGGTATATATTATATATATATTTTTTAATAAAAAAAAAGTAACTAAATTATAACGTTTGATCGGTTATCTATTATTATTTATATCCTTATAAATATACTTGAATTAAAAAAATTATTTAAAACAATTAGGTACCGTATATATTTGAGTAAATAATGAAGGCGATGTCGAAAATGTTCCGTCTGCATACCAATGTTTACAGTTTTCCATAAGACGTAAATTACTTTCGGTCGAAAATAAAAGTATTCGATCTTCTCCTGGACCACTATCGTACAGCAAAAATGGTTGTTCATCGTTCGTCAATTGGTATTTTTGGGGAATCATTAAATCACTTAGTGATTTTGGGTTAGGTGGTGAAGTAGCTTCCTCATTTCTTATCCGCCGAATCGTTCGTTTAAGAGAACTTAATTTAGGTAAATGCGCTGTTGCTGAAGTAGTCCACTACAAGATTTATAATATTATAAAATAGAATAGTTTTACAATTAATAAAAAAAGTATTTTAAATAAGTGTACTTACAGATGTCGAAATTGAACCTAAAACTGCACGTGTTCTTAAATCGGGTCGTTCGATAGCTTTTTCTTTTAATTCGTTGATTGCTTTGCATACTTCAACTTTTGCACAATCCGGCACATGATTATGTTGAAATTCTTTTATAACTTCGTCATTACAAACATGTAAACGTCCTTTACATTTTATCTTCTGATAATTTTCGCATTTCCATATTAATTTATTTAAACCTTGTTTTTCAAGTATATAAATATACCCTTTTAATATTAATTTATCTTTACCCCGTTCACTTTTAATATACGATATATTATTCATAGCTATAAAATGAAACACTCTCGAAAACGTCGATATACGTACTGAACGATTCCGACACAATAATTCAATAATCAGTAACGTATGTAATCGTATAACGTATGCCAATCTGGTGATTTTTTAAATTTAGAATTTTGGATAAGGAAATCAATTTGTATCAGTAAGAATAGTAAGATAAACTTAATGGCTCTTCATATCAAAAATGCCATCTCCTAATTTAATAAATAGATATCGACTGTTAAATTGATTTTAGGATACTGTGTTTAAACATTTTACATTATCAAAGAAATAACTGCGATGAATTGTACGCGCGGTGAATTGTGCACGCGGTGAGTTGTAAATGCGGTGAAATGTTGGCGGTGAATAGTCGCGCGGTGAATTAATTGCGGTGAAATATCCGGATACCACTTATTCTATACCACTAAATAAATTATTTAAATTATTTTTTGAACAAAAAAATGTATAGGTACAAAACAGTTACTTCTTACTTAAATGAACTTTATACTAATAAAATAAGTATAATAAGTAGTTTTGCTCAAAGTGAAATTTGGCAAAAAAAAAATAGTAAATCAACCTAATAAAATTATAATACCATATTTTTTGTATTTCGATGACTACGAGACAAATAACCCTTTGGGGACACATGCCGGTCTAAAAAAGTTAGGAGCTGTATTCATTTCTTTCACCCCATGATTACCACCAGAATTTAGTTCTTCATTAAATAATATTTTTCTTGCACTATTATTTAATTCATTAGATCGTAAACAATTTGGAAATAAAATGACATTTAAGCAATTAATTTCAGATATTAATTCTTTAGAAAATGAAGGTATAAATTTATTGATAGACAATAAAAGTCAAATTGTTTATTTTAGTTTGGGTTTGATTATTGGAGATAACTTAGGCTTGCATTCAATTTTAGGGTTTTCAGAGTCTCTTATGGCAAATTACCCTTGCAGATTTTGCAAATGTTCAAAAAATGAATGTAATTTTCAAACTTTACAAGATAACAATAAATTAAGAAATAAGGAAAATTACAATTCAGATATAAACATTAATAACTTATCATTAACTGGTATTAAAGAAATTTGTGTTTGGAACCAAATATCTTCTTTCCATGTAACACAAAATTATTCCGTTGATATTATGCATGATGTTCTGGAAGGTGTGTGTAATTATGATTTAGCTCCTTTATTAAACAATTTTATTTTAAACTTTAAATACCTACTTTTCACTGGATACATTAAATAACAGAATTCAGTGTTTTAACTATGGTCCTATTGAAAATCAAAACCGAGCGCCATTATTATCAGTTGACTTTTTAAAAACTAATCAAATTAAAATGTCAGCAACTGAGATGCTTTGCTTTACTAGACACTTGGGTTTAATGATAGGTGATTTAGGGTCGCTGTAAATTGCGTCCCGTTTCAAATTTTTTATGTAAATTGCGGCCCGGGTATATTTTATACATACGTAAATTGCGGCCCCGGTATATTATATACATACGTAAATTGCGGCCCCGGTATATTTTAATATATTTGCCTACTTAAATATTTGTCATTGTTATGTAAATTACATTAGGGGTTACGAAATCAATATTTTCCTTCCCATTTTTCAAACTTAGGACTGGCAATATAATTGTATTCATATTGGTATGGTTAAAAATATTGGTTTTGCTGTTTTGTTTATAATTAAAAAATATAATATTAAAAATAATTAAAAATGTGTATATTGAGAAAAATAGTATTATAAAAATTCGAATTAATATACTGGTAAAAACTTTTAAGACAATTACCGCACATAGTCTAATTTATGTTAAAAATATTGGTTTTGCTATTTTGTTTATAATTAAAAAATATAATATTAAAAATAAGTAAAAATATGTATAGTGAAAAAAATAGTATTATAAAAATTCGAATTAATATACTGGTAAAAACTTATAAGACAATTCCCGCACATAGTCTAATTGAGTAATTTTTTTTGCTTGCAATTCATACATTTTGTCATGTATAAATGTTTCTTTATCAGTCATTTTTTTGCTTTTTGTTCCCTGACTTCTTAATATAATATACGTATCACATTGCATGTTTTTTAAAATTTCAATAAAATTAAATATGTTTGGGTGTGACGAATTGAACGAACTATTTAATTTTTTATGAAATGTTTTACAATTATTTGTAGTGCGCATTGTTGAGGATACAAATTCAGCCCATAACTGTGGTGGAAACTCCGCGTCGTCGGTTATATATGTTTCTAATATGTAGTCGGTAAATTGTACTATCCTATTATCTTGTGGTTGCAATGCCATTATATCAAACGCAAAACAATCTTCAACCATATCACCACTTAAAAAAGGAAGTCCGAAAAATAATTTAAAAAAATTACTTATATCGGTACCTATTATTTTTTTTGTAATCGTTACTTAATCTTAGTTGCTGTATTTTCCTGTACCAACTTTGTCCAAGGTGAAATCTACACCCTTTTACTTCAATAGAAGGCCAAACATGTCTTGCAGCATTGTGAATAGCCTTTTCAAAATCGGCATACAACCGAATAGGATTAAATTGCAAGTCATTTTTTTTGCACTCTATAACTAAATGTTGAAACGCTTGTAAATAACACTGTGTAGTCTTCGAAGGTAATAAAATATAAACGAGTGGAACATAAGATTGATTTATTGCACAATGAACAGTACATAATTGATGGTATAATTTTGGGCAACTTTTGAATGTACCATCTACAAATATAGTATCCGAATCACATAGCATTTTTAAATTACTTAATGTAGAGAAACCTACTATGTTTGTTTCTTTACTATTTACTAACAAAAAATTTTCATTTTTATTTGTTTTGAATTCCATTTTGTCAAAAATATTATGTAATTCCAAAAAAGTGGCTGGTAATTTTGGTAGTATAGAAGCTCGAGCATTGTGTAAATTTCTTTTAATCAATTTTACGTCTTGTGAAGTTAAAGATTCGACATCAGCATTTTTTAACTCATTATGAATAATTTTAGATGGCCTAGTAAAAATATCATCAATGGCTTTTCTTTTTAAATTATTATTAAGTTTTTGACGATTTATTATTTGTTCCGAAGGTTGTAGATGGTTATGATCTTTAAAGCCAGTGTTGGGAATAGATAACTAAAAAATTATCTAGATAAGATAAGATAATTTTAACAAAATATTATCTAGATAAAAATAAAGATAACACAAATGTAATTTATCTAGATAAAGATAAATACAACAATACATTTATCTAGATAAATATCTAGATAAATATCATTTTTTTACACTTATTTTTAATGTTTTTTAGTATTTTTTTAATATTAGAGTTCTATCAATATAATGACATAATATTTATAAAAACAACGGTTTGAGACTCTTAATTTAACTATTTGAATATTATATCTATAAGAATGAAACATCAAAACATTTAAACCAATACTAGTATTCCACTAGTCAAAATTATGTAGTTAGCTGACTCTTTATTCTTTAATACTATAATATTTCTACCCCTGCTTAGTTATACAAATGCATACAATAATGAATTAATAATAATTCATACATTATAATACAAAACTAGTCAAGTAAAAAATTATTAATTTGTATTATCTCAATGAAAATTTAGTTCTAAATAAATCTTGTCAAATCCCTATGTATGCACTTAAGGACTTTAGCCACTTGTAAATCATATTAAACCAATATTAAAAAAAGGACGAACCAAGGATTCTTCACCTTAAATATTTAAAAAATATATAAATAGTAAATAATACATTATAATCAATGTTTGGTAAGAAATAGTTGAATGCTAAAATATAATCAAATTTTTTTATTATTAAATACCACTACATTTTTAATAGTTGATAAAACAAAAAAAAAAATTATAAAATTACAACTGTATAATATTAATAAAAAAAAAATATTTTATAACAAAAACAAAGAAAAATGATGATAAACCTTATATATTTTAAGTATACTAAAGTTATATTAAAGTATTATAACTTGTTTGAATTCAGATTCTGACATCTACAACACAAAAGCATCTCAAATGTTTTATCATTTAATCGATTTCTCCTCGGTGTCATGATCTGCGATCCACTACTAAATAAACGCTCTACTGGCGCAGAAGAGAGAAGTGTTGTATTATATTTGAAAAAAATTTTTTTTATGATTGGAAATGAATTAAGAACATTAAAATCTTTATTTTTTGAGTTTAGATATTCCATAGCTTGAGCATTAATACAATTATGATTGCTTTGAATATCAATTTCCACATCTAAACAATTCTCTGATAGGACTTGAAAAAATTCTTGGTCACTGCTATCACTATCTACATTTTCATAAGTATTCAAAACAGCATCTTTATCAGTATTAATTAAATAGCACTCATCAAAAAATATTTGTTTACAATATGATTTGTATCTTTCGGGTACCCAAGAAAGTTTAAACTTTGGGTGGCTTATAGCAGATAAAATGAAGGATTTACTTTTGACTTTTTTTAAATCTAGTATATAATCAAATCTTTTTTCCAAACTGCTTATAATATTAAAACATAAAGGCCTACAGTGGACCAAGTTATTCATCTGTATTAATAAAAGTCTTAATGCCAGTATAGTGGGGGCAACAAAACCTAAATGACAAGACTTTTCACCCTGCAATTTATCCAATGAAATTGCAAGTGGACCCATTACCTTACAATATTCTTCTAAGAAACTCCATTCATTTTTTTTTCATTTTTTTCATTTTTAATTCATTAAACACCAAGACTAAATTTTGTTTATTTGTAACTACTTTATGTACAGCATCATACATAGAATTCCATCTTGTCAAATTAGGAACTGGAAATTTACAACTACATAAATCAAAAACTTTATCTGAGACTACAGTACTTCGACTAAGTAGATTCCAAAATGATGATAACTTTTTAAATGTAATTTTTGAAATTGAATTATAGGCTTGATCAACTATTTTGGCGGTATCAACTGAAGCTATTAGATTTAACGTGTGTGCTGAACATGTTAAATGACTTGGTAGAGATATTGTATTAGTAATTGTTTCTTTATGATTTAACATCAATGATGACAAATCTACAACGTCAAATTCAAGATTAGAATCATTTACATCATCATCACTACTTATGTTAACATCGCTATCTGAGTCTTTTTTGACTGATGTGGAAGTTATAAATCGATCCATGATTTAACTGATTAAATATAAAATCACAATTCACAAGTAATAAAATGTTTATACCTTTAACTAGACAACAGTCGCCTTATACGAGAAATCGTTAGGCTCTGTAGTCTTAATGAAATAATATGTTATAATAATCTTTCATTAAGAACAATAAGAACACAATGGTCAATGACTCGCGGCTCGCGCATCGACGCATCGTAATCAAAGGTTCAACCGGTTTTCGTCAGCCGCCTGGATTTGCGTTCTCATTTGAAAAACAGTTCTACGAAGTTAATTTTAATTTATTTTTAGAATGGATGGGGAAATAAACCTATACCTAATTAATTTTAATATGCTTATTATGATTTATGGCTAGTAAAGACTAGAGAACGATGTATAATAGTGCATGCCCGCATGCAGGTTCTCGTAATACCATCGTTTTACAGTAATAACAAGAAATACCTATATTCATCTAATTTTATAAATAATTTATATTATATTAGAATTTTAATAACATTGGTTTTATTATTTTGTAGAGGCACTATAATATTTATCTAGATAAATTTATCTAGATAAGCCCATTTTTTATCTAAGCTAAACATTAGATAAATCATAACATAATTATCTAGATACTTTAAAAGATAATTTATTTCAAAAAATCTTATCTAGATAATTTATCTAGATAATTTTATCTAGATAATTCCCAACACTGTTTAAAGCTATCTATACATATACTATTATTATTGAATTTTAAAAAACACTTACAGGTTTTGACTGTACAACACCAACGTTGAATATCATTGTTCAAAAGTTTTTGAAAACGAAATTTGAAAACATCAACTATTTTCAACGTTTTATTTTTTTCACTTTTCATAACTTCCATTGTTAATAAATTTAAAAAAAATACAAATACTATTTTACCAAATACTGTAAATACTGTAGACCAATATAAAAACTCGTACAAAATATTTCGATAAAATGCACACTGGTGGCTAGTAATATTATTTAAGTGAGCATCAGGTGATATCCTTATCGATCAATATTAAAGATAATATAACCAGCCGACCAGAAATTGGGATATCCCGGGCCGCAATTTACGTACCTACTTTACAAATATACCTGGGCCGCAATTTACGTATGTATAAAATATACCCGGGCCGCAATTTACGTATGTATATAACTATGACCTTTTTCGCGGGACGCAATTTACCAACTCCGGGTGATTTAGTACCCAAAAATTCTGAACTTTGGACAATTTACATAATTTTAAAACAAATTATTGATATTATTACAGCAAAAAATATTTCAGAAGAATGTCCTATTTTACTAAATACACTAATTACAGAACATCATGAATTATACCTTCAATTATTTAAAACTAATTTGAAATCAAAACACCATCATTTAGTGCATTATCCAGATATAATGAAAAAAATTGGGCCATTATGTCATATATGGTCAATGCGATTCGAGTCCAAGCACAGAGAATCAAAAATGACAGCAACATCAATTACTAGTAGGAAAAATATATGTTATACTTTAACATTAAAACACCAACTTAAACTTGCCTACAGAATTATTTCACAAAACATTTTGTCATCTGAAATTCATTATGGTAATGTAATAAACATTTCAAATGACACAATTAATGATATTAAAAATGACTTAATTGACAATCCAAACATTGATGATTAAACTTCAACAAAATTTGTATCATGGGTAGAAGTGAAAAATATTAAATATTCTTCCTTATTTAATTTACAATAAATTTACCACTGTTAAAATATATGATGAACATGTACAAGCTTTTGAGGTTGATCCTGTCCCCGTGAAGAGGACATTTGTCCCATTTTCGGTCACTAGATGTCTTCTTCATGGGCCTTCGTTTTCCCCAGATTGATGATGGAAAAAAAATTGTCGAACACAATATTCTACGAGTCTTGAACAATCCAATCCAGCGATTCCCGAACTTCAATCTTCATTAGTTTAAATGTAAATTCGAAATGTCCGACTGTCAAACCGGCCCGTCTCTCGGACAACTGTCCGACTCACGATGACATTTTCAATCTTCCCGGGGCTAGAATGTTCAATCCGGGAATGGGGAAAATCCAAAAGTGCCACTGGCATTCGACGATTGAACCAACTTATCGACTGATTTAATGGGGTAATGCCTCATTAAATGACAAATCGTCGAATGCCATCTTATGACCTCGGGGACATTGAGATGGCATTTTTTGGGGAAATCTACGGTTGAAAGCGGCTTTTCATTTTTTTTGAACGACACTTTTTGGGTTGACTTTTTTTCGTTATCCACCATCGTATGATACGGATTTCGTGGCCGACAACTGAATTTCGGGTTTTTTCACGATTGACATTGAATATTTAAATGACATATACCGGCGGGTTGTAGTGTGTACAGATCAACCCCGAAAACGTAAATCCTATAAATACCATTTTTCGCGTTCAATCCGGAGAATGTCCGCTTCACGGCCACAAAGATCGCGGGCGTCAGACCGAACGTCAACTTTTTATTCCGCGCACCGATCGTTTTGAAAATTTGACACCGCATGGAAAATTGAAAAACAAATCGGAATGAAAATGGGTAAAAAATCGCTAGGACCATTATTACACGAGATATAGCTGACGCTAAAATTTTGAAAACGATACGACGTTATCGACGAATGTTCATGTGACGGTCCGTGACCCACCCCGGTCTTACGGTTTGGGCCGCGTAACCGTCAACCCCACGTTTCCCTAGAAATTTGTCCCCGTCAATGGGACATTTTTCGGATTGAACCGAAAGTCCTCGGGTAATTCACCGTCGATGCCACGTTTCCCCGTAGCATTGTCCCCGTCAGTCGGACATTTTTCGGATTGAACGCCTAGCGCCCGCTGAACGGCGGCGTGCGATCGGTCCGCCCCGGGACGGTGAAAAAATTATTTTTTGTAAAACAAAATTAAGCTTGCGTCTCCCCGTCGTCCGGCCAATAATCTCCGCAGGGTAAAAGAGATAGTGATACGTTCGATATAGGGTGCGCTCTTGTCGACCCGGCGAATCAAGAAAATACACATTTCACGACCTTTTCGTGCGGGACCTTTGCACAAATGTGGTCAATTTTGCCCACCTGTATCCCCCGTAGCCCGACCGATAATCACCCGAAGCCGAGGAACCCACGGATCGGTCCCGGAGTGCCCGTAAGAATTGGGATAGGGACAGTGAATTTTTGTTACGGGGACGCGACGGCGATTTCTACATAGGTTGCCCGGGAGATATTGCAAGGGGCCAAAGCCCGGTCGGACCGTCGATTGTTCCCTGAGAATATGAAATTTCTACGTCGATTAATTACCTAAAGAATCTGGGAAATCTCGTCGATATGGCAATATCGACTTATTGTTACGACGATCCGAGGTTTCCAAGATCCTTTGACAACGAACCGCGGCCTGCCACAGTAAACGCCATCAGAGTTCTAAAAAAGAAACTGGACCTCCTCTACAAAAGCAAACTTAGGAAACAACCGGCGGAACTGTTTCTCAGAAAAACGGACGAAGCGACCGCTTTACCGGAGTACGCCGTGGTGAAGAAGACACTCGACCGGGTCGAGTCCGAAGTCCCGGAGTTCTTGACTCGCCTGGAGTCCAACTTCGGGCCGAACGACGTGGTCCGGGTGTCTTCCGAGCCCGGCTGTACTGGAATCCAAAAAATGGTAAGCTGTGCGACGACGTGTATGACGACGTTTTATTCTAACGGTCCTCTATGTTTTCAGATGAGTACGTGGTGGCGAAAGGCCTGCTGTGGGCTGGCGGTCATAGTGCTGTGGATCTCGAAACATCGAAGCGGTGTCGTGAGTGATATGACAACAGGTGAATGGTGTGCCCGCAAACGGGAGGCGGACAAAGTAGTCGTTACGGTGGCCAAACACATGACTGGCGATAAACAGCCCGCACTTGTTGTTTTGCCGCTTAACATCGAGCGACTGATGGAAAGGTAATGCTCGTGTGGTTATATTTCGACACGTCCCTAACCCAAACTGACCAATCCGTGTCTTGTTCGCAGATACTATGAACTGAGACGGAGAATATCAACAACCAACAACAATAACTTTTTCATAACCAACCGGGGTAAGAGACTCGTGAAATTGTATGACGAGATAAACAAAATATACGGTTCACGGTTGTCGGCAAACGTTTTCCGGAGAATGGTAGAGACAATGGCCCGGGCACACAATCCTCAGACTTCCAGCGGCGTAGCCAAAGCTCTTCAGCATTCCGAAGATACGGCGCTCCGATATTATCAAATCATCTAACGTTACAATCGATGAATCTTTAAATGAAATTAATGTTAGCTGCTAATCACCTCTGGCATTACCTTTGCTTAATGTATCTCAAGGTAAGAATTAAATACATAATATATTTAAGTAAACTGTTATAACTATCTAATTAAATATTTTTTTTTTAGCCACACCATTAAAGGATTTAACTAGTTCAGTGAGCTTTGTTTACCAATCACCTAATAACTCATTTGAGTTTGTGAATGTTAGTTGCATATCACCTTTGGCTACACCTTTATTGTCTGAAGTAATTGAAGGTAATAAAAAAATATACTATTATGTTTTTAAATTGTCATAACCAACTCTTTTTTTATTTAAATAGAAACACCTACGATCAAATCAATATCTGGCTCTGTTGAATTAAAAAATATTAAAAAAAAGGTATGTTTGCTAAAGCAGATTGGAATGAAAAATGTATCAGAATTAACACCAAGAAAAGGCAAACTATACTCAACGGCAAAAAAATTAATCAAAAAAGTAAATTTAATTTCAAAGAAAACCTGTTCTTTGAAAACCCAATTAAAGATTGCTAAAAAATTTGTCATTTCTGATAGTCGTAATAATTTAGCTGACAAACTAAACAAAACAATACTCGATTTTATCAAGACACAGGTTAATATTCAACACAGAAATCCAAAAGGCAGAAGATACACTTTAGATGATAAAATTTTATCACTTTCAATAAATAAAACTTCACCTAAAGGTTATCGATTTCTTTTATCAATATTTGCTCTTCCATCAAGATCTACTTTAACATCAATGTTAAGTAGAATTCCATTTAAACCAGGAATAAATTTACATATCCAAGAAAACCTTAAACACCAGTCTAAAAATTAAAAGATATTAATAAAAACTGTATATTATGTTTTGATGAAATGGCGTTAAGTGCTGGATTAAAGTATGACAAAAAAAAAAATGACATGATACTCGGCCTTCAGAAAAATCAGAATAATCAAACACCAAAGTTTACTGATCATGCTCTAGTTTTTATGTTGAGAGGGATTGCCAAAAAGTGGAAACAGCCGTATGCTTATTATTATAGCATCAGCACTATTCAAACAGTTGATTTAGTCTCCTACTTGAAATGTATTGTCAGAAGTGTGAACAAAACTGGTCTTAAAATCGTAGCAACTGTATGTGACCAAGGAGGAACTAATCGAGCTGCAATCAATTATTTGATGTCTGAAACTTGTAAAAATTATACAGAACGTAATCTGGAAAAAACAAATTTAGGTTTTGAAATTGATGGACAGGAAATCATACCTATTTTTGACCCACCGCATTTGTTAAAATGTATAAGAAATAATTTATTTAATAAAGATGTAATATTTGACATGGACGGTAATACTTATACAGCGTCTTGGGATCATATTGTTGCTATTTACGAATTTGATAAGAAAAATGAAGAATTTGAACTAAGAACCCTTGTATAATTAAACGACAACCACATTAACATTGCCAGAAGTAAAATGAAAGTTTTAAATGCAGCACAAATCTTCAGCCACAAAGTAGCTTCAACAATGAAATTGGTGTCTGATAATGGTATGTGTATTTTATTGATTTATTTTTATATATTTAAGTTGCTAATATCATATTAAATTATACCTTTTTAGCTCCTAAAGGAAGTTTGTTGGCTAATGCTGTAGGCACAGCCAAATTTTGTCTATTCATGGATAAGACATTTGATTCAGTAAATGCCAGGACAATCAATCCTGAGTTAGGAAAACCACTACGAAGTGCAGTAACAGATAAATCTCCCCATATGGATCACTGGAAATATGTCATTAAGGTTTTTGAATCTATGAAGTACGTCAACAAAACTAACGGTAAAGCTACAATACCCCCTTGTATCAAGAACTGGATAATATCTCTTAAATCATTTATATACCTTTAGCTCCAACTTAAAAAACATAATTTTAAATATTTCTTGCCAAGACAAGTCAACCAGGATTCTTTAGAATGTTTTTTCGGTAGTGTTCATAGTCACGGTGTCAGAAATATCAATCCTGATGCATATCAATTTGTTTGTTCATTCAAAACATTATTGATAAACAATTTCACGTCCTTAAAATCTGCTGGAAATTGTGAACACGATTACAGTGATGGAACATTGGACAATTTAAAGCAATTTATCGAAGGTGGCACAAATTTTTTATTGAAAGAACCTGAAGAGAATAATAGTATAATTAATATACCCATGTTTGACCTACCAAGTACATTTGAAGTATGTGATTTCACTGATATGACAATTGGATATATAAGTGGATATTTAGTTCGTACGGTACTAAAGGAGAATAAATTTTGTAGACTTTGAAAAAATGTTCCTATCTCAAATTTCAAAAATAATAATTTAATAAGAGTTAGAGATTATACAACTAAATCATTACTTTATCCTAGTGAAAGCTTTCAAAAAATAATATATCAAATACTGTATATAACCAAATATAATTTACCTAATATTGACAGTGAAAATATAGGCAAGCAATTGATATTATTATTTGAAACAAACATAGATTTTACAATTGAATGTCCTATTCATTATATAAAATATTTAATTTATGATAAATTTAAAAAAAATTTTCTATTCACTTACATCAAACATATAAACCATTTATTAATGGTTTTTTAATTAATAACCTAACGAGTTTACCTGAGGAATTATTTTTTCGTTAAGAAATACCGGTGGGCTGTCGTTAGGGCGGAGAGTAAAAGTGATATTTTGTGATTTATTCTCATTAATCTTAATTCTCCATAATTTGAACCAGTGTTGCATTTTTAGTAAGTGATTTTGGAGGTTATTTGTTGCCATGTTGATGTCAAGATTTGAAGAAATTATACCAGTATCGTCAGCAAAGGTGGCTAAGATAGTGTCGTTAGAATGGGGAATATTGGCCGTGAATATGTTGTATAGAGTAGGGGCAAGAATGCTACCTTGGGGTACACCTGCTTTAATGTGATGGACTGTAGAGAGTTCGTCATCACATCGCACCGAAAAGGAACGGTGGGCGAGAAAGGATTTAATGAGAAGATATAGTGGGGTAGGTAGAAATCGAAGTTTATATAATATGCCGCTATGTCAAACTCGATCGAAAGCTTCGTCACGTCTAGAAAAGCACCTGAACAGAACTGTTTTTGTTCTAAATAAGAAGCTATTGTGTCGACTATTCTATGGATTTGGTGAATAGAAGAATGTTAATTTCTAAAACCAAATTGGGAGTTTGGAAGGATTTTTTTATCGAGAATTATTGGGTAGATTCTCTTAAGAATAATTTTTTCAAGGATTTTTGAAAGTGTGGGCAATAGGCTTATGGGTCTGAAAGAAGAAGTAACGTCCGGAGGTTTTCCCGACTTGAGAATAAGTATTATAATAGAATGTTTCCAAGAGTCAGGGAAGTAGGATAGTCTGAGAATAGAGTTATACAGATGAGTTAGAAATAATATAGCTTTTTTGGGTAAGTGTTTAATGATTGTGTTGGTTATAAGATCAAATCCTGGGGATTTCTTTGTAGGTAGATTTTTAATTATATACTGGATTTCAGAGGGAGTGGTGTGTTTGGTTGGTAAACACATGGGGAGGGTATTGGATAATGCTGATTCAATGTGATTTACATGATCTAGAATGATGTCTGAAGAGTTGGGCGAAAATCTGTTTTCGAGATCGGAGGCAAATAAGTCAGCTTTGTCGATGTCTGATATAGCTAGTGAATTATCTGGGTTGCGTAATGGGGGTATTTTGTTTTTTTGTTTTGTTATGTTTTTTGTTGCTTTCCAGATGGCGTTAGTTGAATTGTTAATAGAATTTAAATAGTGTTGGTAATTAACTGTATTGTATTTTCGGATAGCATTTTTTAAGGAACATGCTAGATTGTTATAGGTTTTTTTGTCATTTTGAAGATGATACCTTTGCGATCTAGAGCGAGCTCGACGTTTTTCAGCTAGGAGTTGAGATAAATGATTAGGAAGTTGATTATTCGATTTTTGGGGGGTTGGATTACCTGGGGATGAGTTAAGAGCTGCATTTTTGATGACGGTGGAGAGTGTTTGGACTGCATTGTCAATATCTAAGGTTGTTTTTAGAGATATAGTAAGCTTGATATTGTTTTCGATGATATTTGAAAAATTTTTCCAATTAGTTTGACGAGGCGTTAGAGTTGGGTGGGTTTTTTTGATTATTGAAACATCGTTTAGGGTTAGGATAACTGGAGAGTGATCAGAGGAGAGATCTAGAGAGTTGGTTATGTTGTGTTTGATATGATTTGGGAGTGTTATGACGAAAAAATCAAGGATGTCCGGACGTCTGTTATTGTGCGAAGGCCAATATGTAGGGTTAGGGGGGGAGAGAACTTTTAGTTTTTTGTTTGATATGGAGTTATGTAATATGCGGCCTCTGGTGTTTATTAATCTTGAACTCCAAAGGGAATGTTTGCAGTTAAAATCACCCCCAGCAAGAAAGTTGTTTCCAAGAGAATTAAAAATATTAGTATTTATTTTTTGGTTAGGTGGACAATATATGGATGTTATAGTAAGTGGAATATTGTTAAGCACTAATGAAATATTAGTGGCTTGTAGACTAGGAGTTTGGTAGAATGGCATAATCGAGTGTTTGATTATACAGGGTGATTGATTAAGCGTAAAACACTCATTATTTCAAAAAGTATTCATGTTTTTGAAAAACAATTTTTACATAGTTTTAAGTCGTTAAAAATACTACGTTTTTATTAAAAAATTATATTTTTAAATTTTTTTTATCGCTATATTTTTTTAAGTTTTTTACTTTTTTGAATGACAACATAGAGTTTTAATTTCATATTCCAAAGCAGAATAATTTTCTGAGTATTTTGATACATAAAAATCGAATTTAGGACGAGTAGTTCATGAGTTAAACGTATTTAAAGTTAAGACAAGCGGAATAGTAGACAAACATTTTGCGGGGTAACCCCGTACCACTCCACTCCGCGCATCTAAACTTTAAATACTTATAACTCATGAACTACTCGTCCTAAATTCGATTTTTATGTATCAAAATACTCAGAAAATTATTCTGCTTTGGAATATGAAATTAAAACTCTATGTTGTCATTCAAAAAAGTAAAAAACTTAAAAAAATATAGGGATAAAAAATATTTAAAAATATAATTTTTTAATAAAAACGTAGTATTTTTAACGACTTAAAACTATGTAAAAAAATGTTTTTAAAAACATGAATACTTTTAGAAATAATGAGTGTTTTACGCTTAATCAATCACACCGTAGATTTAATTAATATTGCAGAACCGGCATGAGCGGTACCATCAGGGTGATCGCAGTGGTAGGTTTCGTAACCAGGAATTTTGAAGGATGAGTTAGTAGTTAGATGAGACTCGGCTATAAGAATAATATCTATAGAGTTATATAAAATAAAATTGTTTAGTTCATTTTTTTGGTGGATTAGTCCATTTGAGTTCCAGAGGAGTATTGAGATAGGATGATTAATGTTGTTACGACTATTTGGCACTGTTAGAAGTAATGAGCTTTTCTATGACAGTGGTTAAAAGCGAGATTAGAGGTGTGATCAGAGACTTTAGATCGTCGATAAAGGATGATAGTTTTAAGGAGAATTGGTCTGCATTAACCTCACTGGAGGCGTTAGAGTGATTTGCGAAAGCTTTATTTTTTTTGGTAGCCTGAGAATATGACATAGAGGGGAGAGAGTTAGAATTTGAAGTAGTGTTTACATTATTTAGAATATTGTTGTTACAAGAATTGTAATTGTTACTTGTGAGATTGGAATTATCTTGAGCTGGATGGTTTTTGGTTCTTGAGAGTCGGATAGCTTGAACCGATTTGTGAACCGGGCAGCCTCTGTAGTTTGCTGGGTGGGGACCGTACAGAGAGCGCATTTTGCTGGAAGTTCTTTAGATTTCTGGCAGTTGTTTGAATAATGAGGTTCGCCGCAACGAACACATTTTGGCGGTTGGTTGCAATAGGATTTCGTGTGACCATAGTTTTGGCAGCGAAGACATTGAACCGGCTGGTGGTTTATACGAGGTTCCTTTATTTTAATTTTTGAGTGACATAGAAGGTCGATTTTGAAAATGTCTTTGTTATTGATATTAAGTTCAAGATCGATGAAGAACAGTGGGAGAGGAAGTTTGTTGTTACGTTGTAAAACATTGGCTATATTTCTTGGATTATGGCCGAGAGAAATAAGTTCATTTTTTATATCGACTAGTGGAGTTGTGTAGTGTAGGTTTCTAATTACAATTCTGAATGGTTTTTCTTCTTTGAGTTGATACGTGTGATAGTGTGCGTTATTAGACTGTAGAAATTTAATAATGGTTCTGTACGAATCGACTGTGCTAGTGGTAAGTTTAACGCCATTAATCGAACTTTTACACGAGAATTCATCAATTTTCGATATTTCTTTGATTTGTGCACAGGAGGATGCGAAGTCGTTAACTGTATGAATAAAGATAGGCGGAGGTGGTTTGGTTTCAATTATACAGTCAACTCGCGATATAACGAATTTCAAGGGACCGAGAAAAAAATTCGTCATATCGAAAGTTCGTTACATCAAAATAAAGAATTATATAGATATTTTCAAGGGACCGGTAGTTTTATTCGTTATATCGAGATTTTCGTTATATCGCGAGTTGACTGTATTAGGATCATTGTCCATGGAGGAGTTTATATGAGCCTGGTCAGCGGTTTCGTGCGTCTCATTTGACGAAAGTGGTAAAAAACGATTTTTTGATACGTAAGTAGCTTGTTTTAGAT
This sequence comes from Schizaphis graminum, assembly GCA_020882235.1. NCBI lineage: Eukaryota > Metazoa > Arthropoda > Insecta > Hemiptera > Aphididae > Schizaphis > Schizaphis graminum. The sequence continues at coordinate 5,100,293 of CM037033.1, forward strand.
TTTGAACGGAGTGATGAATGTATTAATTTTACAATGATGTGTGTTTTTTTTTTTGTGTCTGTGTACAGCATAACTAGTCGAAATAATGCTTCAATTTCAAACTTTGGGGGTGGTTTCCGATGGCAAAGTGGATATCCTTGGTGCATTATAGAGGGCAAAAGTAAACATTTTCCAACAGTTTTCAAAAAAATCGAGAAAAACAAAAAAAAAGTGACAGAAAAACGGGAATTTTTACGCAAAACCAGTTTTCGACAAAATAGAATTTTTAATTTTGCTGTTCGGACTTCGTCAACCTGCGTTCGCGTTGCCCAGTCCCACTGCCCCAGGTTGGTAACACTCCCGAAGAGACGCTCCTCTTCACCCCGGTCGCCTATCAGCAGTTCGCAACGGTCGCGATGTTTTCGACGGCGTGTACGTTCGGCGGCTATCATTATTAGTATTCTTTTGTCGCTCTTAAGCTCTTTTTGCTGTTCGCAATAAAGACGACGCCATTTTGGCTGTGTCTAATGCACCGTTCCGTGCAAACGTTCATTTTTGGAAGATCATCCATATTCGGTCATATGGCTCGTTGACGATTGACAACAAGCTCCAGCAGTTCGCAGTCCATTGCCTTTGCAGCTCGCAGCAGTATTAGTGTGGTAACTATTATATTTATTCGGACCCAAAACCTCGTGGTTTCCAATGTTTCCATCAAGCTCAAGTCGTTCCAGTCAGCTCAAGACGCAGTTCAGCAACCCCCTTTGTATTATTATTTATGTATTGAGCAGTTGTCTCGTCCCCCCCTGGCTATTGCCGTATTTAATATTGTTATAATAAAGTTGATACATATAGTTCGTTGTATTACGTATATTATATTATATCTATATATATAATATACATGTTATAATATTGTTATTTGTTTTGTTATATACTCTGGTATGGGACAGAATATGTGTAATTAATATTATATTATTATCAGTTTGATATTTTATTATTTTATATTATGTTTTATTAGTCTGAGACTGATCATCTCAGTTAATATATTATTTATTTTGATGTTATCAATAAAGATTGTTCTATTGTATAGTTAATTTCACTTGTATATATATATATATTTATTAGCTCTATTGTACCTGGTCCAGGGTGTGCGAGTTCTAAGTGCCAACCGCTGAGACAGGAGCTCCTAGTGCGAACATTTGGTAGCAGAGCGTGGTTTGAAGTTTATTTTGGAGCACTTCCTCGGATTTAAGGTACTTTATTTTATAAATATCATACAATTATTAAATTCATTTTATTTACCAATTTAAATCATCAATTAGGTGTTATTAGTTTAATGAGCAACATTATAACATTATCTTGGTATCTTTACATATAATATTTAATAGTTCATTATAATATTTAAAGTTCATAATTTAATAGTTACTTATAGTATTTAGTACTCAACTATAATATTTAGTGGTTGACTATAGTATAATATTTTATTGAATCTTAATATTCTTATGTTTTATGTTTTATTATATATCTAATATTTAGTCATATTTGTTGCTCGGCTCTAACATATTGAATAGTTAATGAAATATTTGGTGTGTGTTTATTATATTTGATATTTGAGTGATATTTGATAGTTAATTACAATATTTGATTCTGATAATCAATATTTTAGATTCTGAACGAAGTGATGAATGTATTGCTTTTACTATGATGTGTGTTTTTTTTTTTTTTTTGTGCCTGACGACAACATTTGGAGCAGTAATAATGCTACGATTTTTGACTTCAGCCCCTCTTTGAATAGGAAATTAATTCTAGTTGGTACTTTGGGGGGGGGGGGGGGTCAAAATTAAAATTTTCAAATAGTTTTTAAAAAAATCGAGAAAAACAAAAAAAAAAATGACAGAAAAATGGCATTTTTACGAAAAACCACTTTTCGACTAAATCGATTTTTTGATTTTGCTGTAACTCAAAAACGAATTATTGTAAATACTTGAAGTTTTCACCAAATGTTTATATTATGGTTATTTCTTTACAGTTAAATTTTCAAAAAATTTTGACCATTTTTAAGCTACTTATAGACAATTGAAATTTTCGACTTTTCTAAGTTTTTTTTCTTCAAATGCCGATAAAAATTTTTTGGGTGGCCAGAAAATCTTGAAAATTTAATACAAGGTTTCTTATAAGTTGTTCTTAAAGTGATAAAAAAAAATCCAAAATCGTTAGTCACAATTTTTTTTTATAAGTGCTTAAAGTTCGAATTTATACGAAATATTTCAAAATTTAAATTAAATTTCATACTCTCCATAGAGTATACTCTATGATACTCTCATTATGCGTATGTTGCCTAATACTTTTTTATTAATAAACAAATACTATAAAGTAACCATAGTAACATATAAAAACTATACTATTTATTTCAAAATAAAATATAATATGACAATATTTAAATATAATGTATCCTAAACTGACAAATCATCTTCGTTCAGAATCGTTTTTCGTATACAATGATACCTATCATTGCATTCAAATTTAACCTAACATAGTCCGAGGTCCACCCCACTCCCTAATATACAGCAGAGCGATACCCACTTACCCGTTTTTTTAATATTCAGTTCTAATATTTAATACCCCATTATATTATTTATTTAGGTTTTAATATTTAATATTTACTTTAATATATAAAATTAACTGTGAGCACAGCTCGTGTCTTATCAAATATTAAATAGTTCATTAGACACTTTCTTATTTAATATTGTTCAGTTATTATTTTAAGTTATTGAGTGCAGTGTCTTATTTTATATATTATAATTATTTGAGTATATCTTAGGTAATACCTTGGTTGTTATATTATTTTTTAGGTGTTATATATTATATTATTCCTTAGTTATTATTTTATTAACATTTGATATTGTGTTTACAATATTGTTGTTATTGTTATAATATTTCTTTATTGATGGGTTCTGTAATAATTTTTATATTTGATATTTTTTGTTGGCTTCTCTTGTTTATATTTTATTCGAGTCATAGTTCTATGACTGATATTCTTGTTATTATTATTTCTTTTAATTTCTCTTAAGGTTGTTGTGGATCCTTAGTTGTTTATTTATTATTTGTTTAGTATTTATTATTCAAATTTAATTTATTTGGTTAATTTGTTTTATTTGTTTATTATTTTATCAGCCTTTATTTTGTTATTGTTGGGTAATAGTTGTTCTATACTATTGTTTTAGTTGTATTTTATTATTACTTTATTTTATCAATATTATGGCTGACGTTAATCGTTTAAATCGTGATAAGCAACGCGCTGCCAGGAGGCTGCTAGCCATATTGAGGCGATTTACTCATTAGGTCTTACTGCTTCAAAGGACAGCTCTTGTGTCCCAAAGTTTCTCTTAGCTGCTGAAGATCTTTAGAGCTATTGGTCAAAGTTTACCCTTGAAAATGATTCATTGTTAGAAGCTATGATTGAGTTGGGTACTGAGAGTGAATTTTCAAATAATGTTGAGTTGGAGGTTCATAGTACTTTTCTTAATGCTAAAGCTTTAGTAAATCAACTTAAATCCAGGTCGGAAAGTCATATTTCAGTCAGTGAGGCTAGCAATAGTGATAAGCTTGATGTGGCGGTTATAGATGATAATGCTGGAATGATAGTGAACCCAACAGCTCAGGTGGGTCCTGTTATTGCCAGTACAGAGTCTTCTGGTCACAATGTTCAGTTACCAAAGATTCCACTGCCTACTTTTGATGGTCGTCTTCAATCTTGGCCTGATTTTAGGGATAGGTTTTTCATTTTGGTAGGTCAACGGTCTCATCTAAGTAATATAGAGAAGTTCTATTTATTAGGATGTTTGCAGGCTGGCCCTACTGATGTAGTGAAGGGTATTACTGTGTCGGAGACCATTTATGATCTTGCTTGGTCTGCCTTAGTTAAAAGGTATGATAAACCTCATCAGTTGGCTACTAACTTAGTTAACGAAATGTTAGACGCTTCGAGCAGTCATCAAGAATCTCCAGCAATATTGATAAATTTTTTAAATAAATTTTGTGAAAATATAGCGCTCCTCAGATCGTTGAACGTCGCCGATATAGGTTCCTTTTTATTATTTGCAATTTCAGTTCGTTGTCTGCCGTCGACTAAACGACGTTTATTTGAACAGGGTAATTCCGTTGATTTTTCCACGGTCGATAGTTTATTGTGTTTTGTTAAAGATCGAGTGGAAATACTGGAAAATTCTGGGTCAGATCCTACTAATTTTTCAGCTAAACCTCCGACCAAATCGATCATAAGTCTACTTCAAATCAACAAATCCTAAATCGCAAATTGCAAAGGCTTTCGGAGGGCATCAGAGTTCCCCTGTAGCGTTAGTTACCAACCGGCAAAGTGACGATCCACTCCGTTGTTGGCTATGTTACAGTCCTCATTCGGTAGAGTCCTGTTCTGGTTTAAAGGATTTGTCGATCGATGACCGCTACGCTCTAGTGAGTAAGCATCGATTGTGTATGATTTGTTTTGATAATAGTCATTGGGCAAACAAGTGTAAATCGTCGTGCTCCATTTGTCATGGTCGTCATCACCATTTATTACATCGTGACAACTCTCATGCAAGGACCCCTTCGTCCAAGGGTTCGATTGCATCGCCGGATGACACACAATATTAAGCACCGGGTAGCGTTTGATGTGTCAGCTCGACCTCCATCAAACATCTACGTCTTTCAATGACACTGTTGGTGAGCCCTAAGCTTTAACTATATAGTAGATCTACTATTTCGGTTTCATCGTCATCATTCCTTGTTGTCAGATCGACACAAGTCTCCCTTCTATTCTCCAAATCTTCTTCGTTACTTGTCGTTCAGCATTGACATTGGTTCGTTTGTCATGCAAGCTCCCGTCTCATTTCAGCTCTGATATGCAAACAACCTGATTACTGATGATCGTTACAATATTCGCGTAAAATCAGTGAATCATTATTCTTGGTCAGTTCTATCTGGAATCGAAGAATTAGCTCAGCATGATCTTTATTGGTCGGAGCCTGCTTTTCTTCGCCAGTTCGGTGAAGGTTGGTCGCCAGAGATTAACTTGATTCCGTTAGATCAGTTACCTGAGGTCTCAGGACCTGTGTCCTATGCTGTCAAAACAACGGGGGAGGCTGTTGAGTGGTTCTCACGCTTTTATTCGTTGAATCGTATGTTGAGAATTGTTATTCGTTTACAACGTCTTGCAAAATTGTGTCGCAAGGTTCCGGTAGATACAAGTATTTTTTCGTATCAAGATTATAGCGAGGCGTTATTGGCGGATGTTAAATTTTCTCAAGCTTTATTCTTGAAAACTTTGCTTCAAGAGCTCTCTTCGGGCAAAGGTGTTTCCTCTCGTCCACTAGCGCGACTATCCCCATTTATTGATAGTCATAGCGTCATTCGAGTAGGAGGTCGGCTTCGGCATTCCTTGTTGTCAGATCGGCGCAAGTATCCCGTTTTGTTGTCCAAGTCTTCTCATTTATCGTTGCTCGGCATTGGCATAAGTTCGCTTGCCACGCAGGTCCTCGTCTGATCTCAGATCTGATATGCAGACAATATTGGATTGTTGGTGATCGGTATGTTATTCGTCGTGCAATCAGCGAATGCACCATATGCGTTAGGTTATCTGCTTGAAACATTCAACCAATCATGTCCGATATACCTGATGTTAGAGTACAGCAATGTTATCCATTTTCTGGTGTGGGTATTGATTATGCTGGTCCTCTTCTTATAAAGGAGACGAGTTTGAGAAAGGCACGACAATGTAAGGTCTACATTGCCGTGTTTGTTTGCATAAGCGTCAAGGCAGTTCACCTTGAATTTGTCACAGATCTGACAACAGATGCATTTTTGGCAGCGTTCGACCGCTTCATTGCTCGGCGAGGAATGCCAGCTGCAGTGTATTCCGATTGCGGCACCAATTTTGTTGGTGCGTCGAAAAAATTATTTGATCTAGTTAATGATCCAAAAAACCGCGAACAGCTCAGTTCTTCTGCCGTTGCACGCTCGTGGCATTTTAACCCCCCTAGTGTGCCTCATTTTGGCGGGCTCTGGGAAGCCGCCGTTCGCTCCACAAAGCTCTTGTTGGTGCGAGTGGTCGGTAATCAGGTGCTGTCATATGAAGAGTTCACGACAGTGTTGTGTAGGATAGAATCAGTTCTAAATTCTAGGCCGCTCACACCGTCATCTAATGATCCGAATGATCTAGATTGTCTTTCTTCCGGTCATTTTATTATCGGTCGACCTTTGTGTGCAGTTCCAGAACCAGAAATTCCTACCAGTTCGGTAAATCTGAAAAACCGTTGGAAGCTCCTTCATCAGGTCTTTCAAGCCTTTTGGCGCCGTTGGTCTAATGAGTATTTGCATACCTTACAGGCCAAAGGGCAGTGGTTAGTAGTCGAAGAAAATATGAAGCTTGGCGAGTTAGTTATAATTAGAGACAGGATTTATATGCTCTTAAAAACCTAAAAATAAGATGTTTCTATGCTTTATAATTTCATCAAAATAATCTTTTATATGCGAAAATATTCTTTTATGAATAAATATTCTTTTTCATAAAAAATTCAAAAAATAAAAAAATAATAATAATTACATGTTTTAAATAATAAAAATAAAAAATAATTTCATATAGTTGAACCTAACATAATAATGGTGTGTATTAAAATAACTCAAACTTAAATAGTTCAGCCTTATAAACTCAAAAAATGAAGTGTGCAAATTACGATCAGTGCTACGCACGTTGAACGCGTGAACTACTGATTTTCTTATCAATGTTATGTTCTTATCAATATTGCTTTGCGCCAATATTTCGTCATGATTCATGATAATATTGATAAATATGATATATTAAATATATTTTTGCATTTTTTTTATAAACCATTAGATTTTTTATAAAATATTCAAATTTAATCCCAAAATGCCAAAATATTCCCTAAAATATGTTTTTTTGCACAAAATATTCTTTAACGTCGAAATATTCTTTTTTATGCGCTAAAAACTTTTGTACATCAGTTCATAGGTATATGAATCGTTGACAAATCTTATCCAATTGGAACTGCATACACTTAGTAAGAATATGTAATTACATAAAAATCCGGTCTCTAGTTATAATAAAGGATAATTGTTCCTCTCCGTTAGTATGGAGACTAGGTCGAGTCCAGGAACTGTTAACCGGTCAAGATGGGACCGTGAGGGTCGTTATGCTGCTTACCAAGCAAGGTATCACTACAAGACCTTTAGTAAAATTAGTTCCGCTCCCTACTCAGTAATTTTTTTTTAGTATATTTTTAATATATAGTTAAATATTTATATTTTAGTGCTCTGATACTCATTGATTAAATTTTTATATGATTATCTTTAATGTTTATTTACATAATGTTATAATATTGCTCATTAATAACATATTAGTTTTCTTATACTTACAGTTCCGTATATTTAATATTTCTTTTTTTATCTTGTATGATGTTTATGTAATGTCGTACTAGGACTCCTTGGTCTCGGGTTGTCACTTAGCTCGTCATCCATGGGTCAGGACGATGGTTTGCTATTTTATTTTTATTGTCATATTTATTTTGTTATGTTCTAATATAATATGTCTTATATTGTTTTTTATTTATTTATTTTTAATATGCCACTTTGTTTTTGTATAGTTTCGGACAGCTGCTCCATTGTAGTTTTATTATAATAATTATGTAAGCATTGGGTAATAAGAAAATAACGGTATGATCAATAACAACAAACATACTTAACTTACTTACCTAGTTAGGTACCTATTTACTATTTACTATTATAATAATTAAAATATTGTACAAATTACTATTAATCGATATAACTGTATTATATTCTATCGATTTAAAGAATAATCGATTTTACGAACTATCGATTTTTGTTGCAAAAGAGATGCACTCGCTGCGCTAGTTTTCCCATTCTTCATGGTATCAGAATAAATTATCAAGATGGCGTTCTAGGCAGGGCCGTCCCGAACCACAATTCATGGGGGGGGGGGGGGGGGGTGGTAGACCTACTAATTTGCCGACTCAACATTTTTTTTCCTATTATGTTACTTTATAATGTATTCGTACATTTTAAATATATATAACTTTATTTAGGGGCCTGATGTATCGTGGAGGTTGGCCGCAGTCACTAAAATGTGCCGCGGTCAAACATTGTTCGACGTCACTAGCACCCGGGATTCCAAAGACGAATTCTTGCCCTACATATACACGTGTTCCTCAACCAATAAGTTTTAGTTTCTCATGTGAGATAAAAATATTAGTTAGAAATTTATCATACGTGTAAACGCTGTAAAGCACCAACAATCCGTTTACACAAATTAAAAAAAATTTGTATTTAAAATCTTAAATAAAAAAATGTAATAACTATATCAGATTAAAACAAAATATTTTTATTTATACAAATGATAACTAATAATATTATTTGTACAAAAACATATACATAAATAATATGTCTTACGAAAAATAATTTAAGAATAATTGAATAATTCATCTTATTGATATTATAAATAATTAAATATTAATTCTACGAATTTTCAAAGTTGCCCATAATGTTGATATTTTGTTTATATCTAGTTTATCGACCACATCTTTTTCCACACTTAAAATCATAAGGGAATCCAATCTTTTATCACCCATAGATGATCTTAAATTATTTTTAATAAGTCTTAGTTTGCTAAATGATCTTTCATTTGTTGCGACACTTACTGGTGCAGTCAAGGCCAATTTGCAAATTTTATTAGCCCATGGTAAAATGTGTTTCATTTCCTCGGATTTATTCATCAGAATGTCAAAAGTATTTGAATCACATTCAAGGCACATCCCAATTAGTATTTCCATCTCAGCTTGGACGGCATCTATGTCTTTGCATTTTGCTTCTTCAGTATTGGAAGGAAATAATAACAGAGCACTTGTAATGACATCAAGTGAAATGTTTTCCTTTTTAAGAGGATAAGATAACATTTGGAATAACGGCTTTATTTTGTCAATACAACTTTTCAAATTATCTTTTGATAAATTGATTAATGTTGATAAGACACATTTGAATTCTTTTCGGTAAAACGTGTCGATAGTATAAATTACTTGTGTGTTTGAATTTGGATCTAACCGTGATGGAGGTTTTCTCTGGCGATGGTGAAGTTTAAAATCAGCTTCAGGATCAATTCCTTGATTACTTGAAAATGATATTGTACTCTGAATTAAATTGTCCATAGCTTCATTATCTTTATTAATATCATCTAAATTGCTTATTGTAACATCGATTAAATTGGCAGCATCAATTATGCATAAATTTTTTTTCTCTAAAGTTTCAGTAAGCATTTTAAGTTTGTACATTATATTTTTCATAAATATTAAAGATACAATAAAGTCAAATGATTGCAATTTTTTGTGTAATCCCAATGCTTTTGTTCTTGTAGCACCATCGAAGTAACTAGAATTTGAATAAATATTATGTAAAGAAATACATAGAGCTTCGAATGAATTCCAGACTGCTTTTATGGACTCGGCTCTAGCAGTCCACCTTGTTTTAGATAAGTTTTTTAATTGTAATTTATTTTCTATATCCATTTCTTTATTCAAGACACTATAACGTTTAGTACTAGCAGAGAAAAATACATATAAACTTTCTAAATTACTAATCATATTTGATATGATCAGACTAGCATTACAGCCATGTTCTAGAAATGTATTCATTCTATGAGCTTGGCAAGGAATATAATAAACTTCGTGGCCTACTAATTTAGAAAGATGAACTTGTGCTCCATTTAATGACCCTGACATATTACTAGCAAAGTCATATGATTGAAATGATAAACTATCAGTATTTAGAGTGTTCTTCTTTAGTACATCAACAATTTGTTTTGCTGTGCCCAGTCCAGTTTTATCTATTCCTTCATTTATTTCCAATAGCCTCTCCATTGCTTCCCCTTCATTGTTAATATAACGTACACAAACTGCCAATCTATCTTTATGGGAAACATCTGGAGTTGTATCAGCCATTACTGAATATAAATTAGCATCTTGGACTTCTTTTATAATAATTTTTTTAACTTCATTACATAGAATTTCAATCATTTCATTTTGAGATCGAGGTCCAAGGTATGACACTTTATATGAACGCATTGAGATATCCTTTATCCACCGGTTCATTAAAGGATTGTGTCTTGAAATCAATTGAACAATCTGATTATAATTACTTCCTGATTCATTTCCATCACCACGAAATGCTAACCCTTGTCTTGATAACGTTCGAACAATGTCAAACAAGATCACAATAACTTGCCTGTTAAACTCTTTTTCATGTTCCAATGTAATTAATTCATTTCTTTTTGTTCTATTCATAATTACATCTATGTGATTTGTATTCTTCATAAAACTGCAATAATCACTAAGAGAAGCTTTATGAGATAATGAAGTGAAATGTTGTTCTAATTTACCCAACTTGGATTTTCCTCTACTCTTCATTTTATGCCATGTTCTAACACCTTCATTCACCCAGGCAGTATTTGAAAATATTTTTCCTAGTCCTTTAGGAAATAAAGAGCAAACAAAACAATATGCAGCGTCTGTTGCTAAACTATACTCCAATTTTGGATATTTATTAAACCAAGATGAATTAAAACTTTGCTGTTTTACTTTATCAATATTATTATTAAAAGGGTATTTTATAAGTTTTGGCTGGTGTGGGCCAATTGCTATAAGATATTGTTTTTGAGATGAAGTAATAACTGGACCTCTTTTACCTGGATCATGTTCAATAAGTTGATTGGAATTCTGATTTAATTGATCTTCAAATGGATTAGAAATATTTTGTGAAATTTTTTTTGAAGATCTTAAAAATATTTCACATTTTGAATTTAAATTGCTGATAATATGTTGACTTTCTAAAAGAAATATTATTGGATTTGGCGTAGACTCTGATTTTAATTTTGACAATAATGCTCTGCATTCAACTAAATTTGATACAATATCTTCAATATGGCCAGCACACAATAACCATGAACTTTCATCAAGTGATTCTGGTTGCTAAAAATGCAATAAATATATCTTAGGAAAATTTTAATTATCATAATTATAATAACTAGTAAGAAGATAAAATTGTTAAAATGTCCAATATATTATAGAATATCCACTCTTATTGTAAAATTACATTTAAGAAAAAAATTACTTAAAAAAGATTTTTACAATTGGTAAATAAATAATTTGTACCCATCTTAATTCTTAGATGGTTTATTAATTTTACTAATAATTCTACTTACATATTCCTCTGAACACTCAACATCAATAGCAGTGGATTTTGTTGCCGTTTCATTTTTAGCATCAAGTGATTCTGGTTGCTAAAAATGCAATAAATATATCTTAGGACAATTTTAATTATCATAATTATAATAACTAGTAAGAAGATAAAATTGTTAAAATGTCCAATATATTATAGAATATCCACTCTTATTGTAAAATTACATTTAAGAAAAAAATTACTTAAAAAAGATTTTTACAATTGGTAATTAAATAATTTGTAACCATCTTAATTCTTAGATGGTTTATTAATTTTACTAATAATTCTACTTCCTCTGAACACTCAACATCAATAGCAGTGGATTTTTTTGCGGTTTCATTTTTAGCATCAAGTGATTCTGGTTGCTAAAAATGCAATAAATCAATATCTCTTAAAATAATTTGTGACCATTTTACAGCTATTAATACAAATTAATACAATATACTATATACTAATTGTAAATAACATATTATAAATATATACTTTCTACTGATAGACGATAGTTAGTATTATTTATTTAAAGTAGGTACCTACCAATATTTTTTTTTTTACTTACTTGTTTTGAGTTTGTACTAGAAGGTCTAGAAGCTTCAAAAGGGTTTTTAGGAGCACCGAAATATTTAGTTCTGACTTTTTTACCATTATGTATGTTTTTTTCATGTTTTTGTTTGTAGTCATTATCGAATGTTTTACCACATTCTAGGCACTCTAATTTAATCCGTTTTCGTTTGTCGGAATATTTTTGATTTTTATGGTCGATATTCATGATTATTAAAATGCAAATATGTAACGAATAATATGAAAATAATAATTACATAATATAATTAAAATTATAAAACAGTTCCCGTTTATTTAACCAAAGAACACGATGTTACCACTTTTAGAAGAATAATTGAATAGACAATAACAACTATCGACTGCAAAAATACACTTGCCACAATAATAAAATAATATTTTATAATAGGTACTAAGAACAAGTGAAAAGAATACCCGCGGGTTTTCACTCGCGCGATAAACTCGTCTATTTTTAGAATTCGATGTATTCGTAATGTTGTTATCGTCGTCGTCGTCGTTATCGTTTTACACAAAATATTTTTTTTAAATAATAAAAATACTATTAAAATACTGACGATATCAAATTGCCGACAACTTTTACCAAGTGTCAAATTTGCCGACTAAATATTAAGAATCACGAGTGGGGGAGGGGTTAGACACCCCCCACGCCCCCCTCAAAGGACGGCCCTGGTTCTAGGTATCTTTATTCTATGGTTATGACCATTCACTAACAACGAATAATCGTACGTCTTTTACGACTATTTTTGTGTTTAGTTTGTTGACAAATTCTAAGAAGTATTTATGTAGTTAAAACTACTCGACATGATACGTATTACGTCTTACACTTAATTATTAATAAAAAAAAAAAACGATATTTAAAATTAAAGTTGAAAAATGTAGTTACCGTTGGTAGGACTAGGAATTTTGACAGGGGGGCTAACAAAATGGTTGAAAGAAAGCCTGCTATAGAGCCTCGTAATAATAATAATTTTAATAATATTTAATATTATATTTAATATAATATATATAATATAATATAATATAATATTATATTTTATATATTTAATATATTTTATATTTTATATAATATAATATTTTTTTTTTTTTATTTTTTTTTTTTATATTTTTTTTTTATTTTTTTTTAATATTATATTTATTTTTTTATTTTTAATAATAATTTTATGATAGTTTTATGATAACAAAATGTATAAGTATAGTAGGTACATAATATTGTGTGAAAAAGAAAAACGTTTCGTAATTTTCGCATCCTGTTGTCCAGATAAAAGTTATGCGGGACATTATATAAAATATAATCTCAATACAAAAATAATTTGTAAGTACTTACATGCATTTTATATATTTTATATTTTATACCAACATAATAAAATCGTTTCGGTTTAAAGAAAATTAACTAACTTTAACCAGTTACTTAACTCTAACTACTATTTAAAAAAAAAAACTTTAAGCCCATGAGATCGTACACTAAAACTGTAGCAGTATTAAAAAGAATAGGTAACTTTTATCCCGATTGAGTTAATTGCTGTGCCATTCTTCAAAACTAATTGTTCAAAAACGTGTTACAGCGTGCGATGGTAAAAGTATCGCGCCGCGACGTTAGGCGGTGTCTAGATAATTTTTTTTTTTAGTCCGGTATAGTGTCAAATACCTGTATTATACGTTCATACTGACAGACTATAAAGGGCTTTTGAACTTAATCAACGTATAAGTAAATGTAGTTAACCAGTACGGGAAATGTACCACCACGCGGTGTGTGGTATAGTTTTTTTACTCGTAAACCGTGTGTTTTAAATTCTATATTTTTTCATATCATAAATCGACGATACAATATTTTTTCTACTCGTTATCAAGCAGTTGTCTACATCACATTTCGTCGAAAGCATTTTATTTAATGTACCTATTTCTTACTTTTTCTTATTTGCGTTGATGATTTTATTTTACTAAACATTTCACGAACAAAACATTTTGTTTTAGTCTACGATAATTTTGACAACATTAAATATTTAATTTTAAAATATGAATTTTGTGATATGCATTTTGCAGGTTTTGTTTTAAGGTATCTACAACCAGGTTGCAATCTTATGAAATGATGGGCATGTGAATAAAATATTTTGTATTGTTAACTTTTTTTTTATCATAAATTCTTGAACTCTCAAAATTAAAATATACCACGGTCTGATACCTAATTCACCGACGTCTTAAATAAATTCTGTGGTGTCAAGGGGAAATACCCCACCCCTTAGAAACCAGAGATAAGCCACACACATTAATAATCGATTTTTTTATTATATATATAAAATAAATAAGTGCACGAGATGAATTATTATATTAATAATACTTAAAGATGTACAGAATAAATATTTCTGTGGCACACATTCGAACGAATGTGGGAGAATGCTTTCGATTTTCATCTTTCTGAACACAAGTTTACACATCAATGCATTAAAAGATATGTTTATAGATGCAAAAAGAGTAGGGCTTTAGGGGCTCAAGCCCTCTCCAAAAATTTTTAAAGCCCCATAAAAAGTACTTTAGAAAGAAATGAAAATATTATGTATAATTAATGTAAATAGTTAAAATATTTTAATGGATACGGGGATATATATTATATATACCTATATATATATATAAATTATACAAGCTAAATTACGTTTGAATACACGATTTCCGTGTGACGGATATTGTCTATCAATGATATTACGTTTACAATAAATCATAATTTGGATACCTGTCATAATTTTGTTGATTCGTGTCATGTGTTATAATAATAACTGTTACTAATGTGCCACTTTTAAATAGTAAATATTGAAAGGAATATTTCAATAGGATATAAAAATACTTATATTAAATACATTTTCACGATTGTTCAATGAGTAAAAAATAAAAACCCTGTTTTGTAAATCATATTATTTTGTTAGGTACCTACTTATGTGTTATTTGTTGTAAGCTAAGTCATAATGTATTAGTTAAAAAAATAACTTAAAATGTATAATAAATGTTTATACTTAATAAAGTGTAATGTTTATTCTGATTCGAGTAAATAATGATGGATAAATTTGTTCGTGCAATGTCGCATCGTCTATGATACACCACGTGTAATCAACCCCCTCCCAAGACAAAAAAAAATTAAATTTCTCTGCGCCTTTACACCACACACAGAGACGGTATATAAGACGTACTATAATACAGCGTATACCAGATATGTGAGTAGGTATTGTACTAACCACGCAGACCGCGGTTACGGTGGTAAGTCGGTATCGTAATAATCTTGCCGTTACGATGTCGAGTCCACTGCGGATCGGACACTTGCGTGTGCGGCCATCGCACGGGGAAGACACTCGGGTGAACAGTGAAAGACGACACCGACGTAAAAACCGAAGTATTTCTCTCCGGACTATTAAAATATGGCGATGGCGGCAACGTGTCCGGGACTTAGGCGATTTTCGCACGTACCTGCTGCAGTCGCAAATGCAGTGCCGATGCAACGTGTTCGGCGGGCGCGATGCACGTGTAGTCACGGTGTACTGCCGAAACGACGACGGCGGCGTTGCAGATCGTCCGTGGGCTCATCTCTCCGCAGCCGAACGCGCGGACTTCCGTCTCAAATCACTATATATATATATATATATATCTATATATTTATCGGATGCGATAATATTACGATACGCGACGATAAAAAATATCGTAATTATAAGGATTATTATTATTGCGTGTACCCGGGAATGAAGAAAATACGATCGAAATCGGTGGCGATCGTAACGACGAAATTACGCGACAAACCGCCGTGTGCGGACGTTTTAAACGTGCGATTGCTGTGCGAACAAAATACGCGATTATTCAACAACAATATAATTATTATTTTTATTATCGTCGTCACGCGGATTTCGTCGACGTGCGGGCGGGCTCTACGGAAAACGCGCAATACGGGCCGTCGGGCGCAGCGTACCGGGTGCGTTTGGCTACTGGCCGCGATCTTCGCAGGCTCCGTATCCGATAGCATATTTTATCCCGTCCCGCGGGCGCGCGCGCGCACTCGCCCCGTTCGCACACACTCGACGTTTTGGCAGGCGCGAAAAAATAATATATAATCGCGTACACGCACGCACACTCGCAACACATACACAAACACACACACAAACACACACACAAACACACACACACACACACATGTACATACACGAATATAAATATAATAATATTATTATAACCATCGCGAATGCTATTAACACACGAACTCGTATTATAGTATTATAACAATTAAAAATATATAATATTACATAACATTGTACACGATATTTGAACAACAACATCGGAGAGCGCGAGGCCGGTCGTCAGTAGGTAAGTTTGCGTCTCTGTGTGTGTTTTAAGTATACGGTGAAAACGGGGACGACGGAGTATTTTGACGGGCGGCGACCGGTGTTATTGTTGTTTAAATACCTATGTACCGCGAGAAACCAAAATATGATATTATATTATTGTACTTAAACGAGACGTGTCTATACTCGAATCAAAAACGACGTGTGTGTGTGACAGATAATACGAACAATAATTTAAAAAAAATATATAATATTAACTAAAACTATAAAACTACGACTTTACTACTGTAATTTTATAACATAAAAAGTATAAAAATCAAATAGTATGCAGAATATTACATGCATAAGTAAATTGTGTAGACGTTTGGTTTAGTCTACGGGCGTTAAACGCTATTCGACTGGATTTCAGACGGTTGAGTTTTCATTGAACGGATCACTGCAATAATTCTCCCATGATATTCCCCCCGATAAATACTAAATCGATTGATATTATTAATGGTATTTTCAGCTTTAAGTGCGTACTGTAAACTTTTTTATGGATTATTTGATATTTATTTTATTTAAAAAAAATATTTATTTGGGCACCAAGTGCAAGTCTAGTGATATTTTTATTTAGTAATTATCATAAGTATCGCAATAGAGAATATAATTTAAAAATAGGTAAATAAATAGATTAATTAGAAATAGTTAATAACATACTGTACGCATAAGATAATGCAATACAAATTAAAATATCGATAAATAATAAATATATATTATGTAAAAATTCAATACACCTGTTATTGCTTATGTACAATATTATAAATGATAACGATCCAAGAGATCGATATTGTGTATATAACATCGTCTAATAAAAACATATAGTTTTTAAATTCTAATTATTTAAAAGAAAAGTTGATAAAATAGTACAGCGGATTATTACGATTCTGTTATCACTGATCAGAAATTAAGATTACGCTTATAAAACGAATACAGTCAACACGCGATATAATGAATTTCAAGGGACCGAGAAAAAAATTCGTTATATCGAAAATTCGTTGTATCTAAAGTTCGTTACATCGAAATTCGTATTGTATCAAGAGAATATAACAATTGAATTCGTTATAACGAGATTTAAAACAAAAATTCTAAATTTAAATCAATAAAATACAAATACATTATATGTATGTACATACTTATTTAATAATTATAAAAAATAATAATAATAATTATTATTATTATTCGTATACATATGTATAAAATATATTATGAGTCATATAAGTATGTATTTATTGTTTAATTCCAATATAAATGTAAACGAACAGAACTAAAACGGTACCGATATGTTACATACTAATATTAGTAGGTATGTTACGTACATTTTGCGTAGAGCCACTAATCGACATGAGTCTTATCTTAATTGCAATACTGTACTTGAGTGTACTATCGCATGACAATCATCTGAAAAACTTCGTAATCTATTATGTGGTAATAGCAACATACTTATTTTTATATATTTTTCATATAGAGTTATACACTAGAGACATGTATCTATTATCTTAATTAAAATTAAATATTCGTAATAGAAAGCTCCAAAATTATAAAAATTCGTTACATCGCGAGAGTTTTGATCAAAAACGCTTCGCTACATCGAGGGGACCAAAATACATTACATTTGTTCGTTATATCGCGATATTTTCAAGGGACCGGTAGTTTTATTCATTATAATATCGAGATTTTTGTTATATCGAATTTCGTTATATCGCGAGTTGACTGTAATAACAAAAATAGATACAAATACAAATGTTCAAATTAGGGGAAGGGAATGGAAATATTCGAATAACGTCAGTTGAAACTTGAAGTAAGTATAATAAAAATTACACCAAGCACTTATACTCATTCTGTAAATTGGTCAAATTCGTGAGAACTGTTGGTCTGTCATAACAAAAATGTTAACTTCTCATCACACTTCTATAAAACAAGTCATATTATACTTCTTGCGAATTCCAATTTTTTTTTCTGACCTAGTGGTCCAAGTAAAAATAATGTCGGACATTAGCCACGGTCTGGTAGGGAGGGACGGAGCGTTATAAAAATGCTTCTTGGTAAATTTGAACGCACTTTTTAAATTCATAAACCGCACGTTAAAACAGAGGCTGTGGTGGACAGCATGACGAATTGCGATATTCTGGTGAACCGTATACGGATTCCGATAGATTATATACACGAGATGTCAACTTTCGAACTTCCCGCCGTCAACGTTAACAGTCCACCCAGACATAGGCGAAACTGCGGGTCAGGCCAGTCAGACCTTGGCCTGACTTAATACTGACTAAAAATTTGTACATATTCTATATTTTAATAATTATTTAGGCATTATAAATAATATATTTATACATGTAAACGTATACATCTGTACGTTTTATATAATATTATAATATCATATAGTATATACTATATTTATATAAGTACAAATGAGGATTATAATATAACGTACCTAATAAAATATTTATTTTTTTTTAATGACTAATAGCATATTTATTTAAAATTGAAAACTTAATTTTTTGCATATAAAATTTGTGAAATTTTTCGTTTAAATGTTTCATACCTACTACAACTACACGATTATTATACTGCTCATACGTATTAGAAGTATAAGAATATGTGGACTTGAAATAATTTCTTAAATTCAAAAATTGTACATACTACACAATATGAACATAATAATAACTCAGTGGCGTACCCAGGGGGAGCTTAGGGGGCTTCAGCCCCCCCCCCATTGGCCGTGTTATGGAGTACATTTTGTATTTTAAAAGACAAATTTCAAACCATGATAATTCTAAAAACGGTATTGAATACAACGTATTATCTTTAGTAACAATGATCTAAAATAAGCAAAAAATAGACTTTACTTAATTATGGTTCCGATATAATATTATTTGATCGGTATGAACGTAGTAACTAGTAACGAACATTATGATACGACAACGACTGTTATCTGTGGTGTACGGGTGTACCTACTTCCTACTATTTAAATATATCACTAATATATTATGTATGTGTTATAAAAAGTATATAATAATGAAATATTACAATTAACAGCTATAAGACTTTATTGAAACTAGTGATAAGATGTCAAATTTTTATTTACTTTGTTTAAATTCATATTTTTATCATTGACCGGCGTCAGCGGTTGTCTACAAGATTCTTGCGTTTAACATTACAAAATTATGGAGAGGTAATTAGAATATTTTTTTATAGATAGATGATAGCCAAATATTTTAATTATTATTTAAAATATAATACCATATTATTATTATATACACATTAACACATCACACCAAATGATTTTAATATTTTATTAACCCCCGTTAGTCGCTATTTAAAAGATCGGGCATTTATAATTTTTCAAATTACTCATTGTAAGTAATTTACATTATTTCGTGTACTTTCATACTTTCATTGTCCAAGAAGTCAGGCTATCATTTAATGTTTTTTAAAACAATTATCTATTGTTTGTTGAATTTACATGTATTTTTAAAGTCACAAACCTATCAAATAGGCTGTGAGTGACAACTCGGATAATAATTAATTTTGTTTAATATTATTTTCACCAGTAATTATTTTTTGTTAAATAAAAAAAACGATTATAATCGTTTCTTGAGTTTTTTTTTATCAATAGTTATAGTTTATCAATTTTATCGTTTTTCTGTTCATATAATTTCATTGAAAAATTCAATATTTTTATATTATATTTAACACATGATAGACAAACGTGTAAATTATCAAAATTTAAATGAAAACAATTCGGAATAATTTAAAAACTACCTATATACAGAAATATAATGTTTCATTAAAAAAAAATCATACCTATATAATATGTATTTTTTTAAACATTATAAAGCCATGTGCATTTTAATAATAATAATTAAAATAGTAAAAAATAAAAAATAAATAAATTATAATTTGTATATATCTTTAATAAATGTATTAATTATTAAATTTGTTATTTATTATTAAATAATTAAATTGTAAAGAAATATTCATTATATATATACATTAAACAAAATTGCTCTAAAAAGTTGTCAATAGAAATTTTTTTTTATATTTTTCATTTGGCCTGCCCTAATAAAAGTGTTTAGTTTCGCCGATGCACCCAGATATTCCGTATTTTATTGTGGCGAGAGGGTGACGTGTAGATATCCCCTATACCACCGGAAGGCGATAGTCGTAGTTTTTTTCTATATTAAAAATGTGTTTATATAAAATGTCAAATTAACGTTAAAATAAAATAAAAAACGAATATCACAATAAATAAAAAAATAAAGATAATATGACAGACAAGTTGGTTATTTTGGTAGGAAACATGGAGAGTGGCGAGGGAAGGGCTTCGCCCCTTTGGTAGAAATTCAGATACGCCACTGGCACGTACAATATGACGTGTCGCGTTGTTTAGTAGTATAGGTCGTTCGTTTCACTCAGACGGTACCATCTATGTATAAATATTAAATATATATATAATATGTACTGCGCATTATCGTATTCTTATACCGAACTATCGAAGGTATCCGCGTAAAAAAAAAAACACAAAAAAAAAAACGAACGATCGATGTTTAAAAACTCGTCTGCGTATTGCTCCGCAACTCAAAAGTTATTTGGCTCAACTTCAAGTATATTAGGTATATAGTTTCTATTCTTCCGGGACACAATAAATGTGCGGACTGCGAGTACATTATATGCTAAACTCGTGAAATAAAATCAAGAACGTACCTACCTATAGTCGGTTCGAAGAAAGTAATTTTACTAGTTTTGTTATTATTAAAAAGTACTCGTGTAATGTGTACCCGTGTATGACATGATGACGTACATAACGATGAGCTACATACCATACGGGACGTCTAGAAAGTTTGAAAGCCCTTAATTCGTACGACGGAGATCATTATAATATACGTGACATCGCCGTGGTACGATGAAATGTGTGATGACTGTATATTATATTGTGTTCAATACTGTATCATTTAATCGACGGTGGTTTCTTGTACTGAGTGCGCACATCGTGTAAGATTTGCCTACGACTTCGCACTGAAATCGCATTTAAATTTTAAATGTTTCATAATAGTATCTATGTTTCACATCATTCACTCTGTATCTCGTGTAATTTTAAAATCGCTTCTTATCGAGAAAACAACATAGGTACCTACTTATAATATGACCGGTTTTTCGAGTGAAGGAGCTCTAAACACTGTCGACATATTATTAGAAACAATGTACACACATTGCATTACAATATTGTACGCACAATATACAACATATTATAGACTGCATATACCTGTGAAATTATATATTCTAATTTTAATATTCAGTGTAGTGTTTTGATTAGGTACTAAAGTTTTTAGTTTAAAAAATATCATTGATCAATACGTGAAAACAAGATGTGGCAAAAATTCTGGATAGATACTTTTAATAATAATAAAAAAAAAACGTCAATAAATTGCATATTGTAATTGTATTATGGAATAAAAAAAAAAAAACGCGTAAGTGAGTATCGCTCTGTTGTACATTAGGGGGTGGGGTGGACCTCGCGGACTAGGGTAGGTTAAATTTGAATGCAATGATAGGTATCATTGTATACGAAAAACGATTCTGAACGGAGATGATTTCAGTAGACGGGTCGACACGTCTACGATGAACGTCGAACACTTGTATGTGATATTTTATCAACGCAAATACGGAAGCATAGATCACCGACGGGGGATAGAAATACAAAAAATTCGAATAACGTATACTCAATAATACTGTTGAATGTTCGTAATATAATATTAATATTCAAGAGTTATGGAGTACCGCCAAAATTCAAAAATTATGAATTGTATATTTACATCGTATTTCTAAGTTATTCAACGCAAGCGATGGTTTTATAGAACCATACATTTCACGGTGATTCGTAATGAGTAAGATTTCGGGCTGGAATAATGTCGAACCCAGCAAAGCGTCATAACGTATACGATAATTATTTTTAACTATCTTTAAAATACGGAAATATATTATCATGGGCGCAATTTAAACTTTTGACTTGTGGGGGAGGGGGCTGAATATATTAAAGGCAAGCAAACCCGTAGGTTGATGTTAAAAATGCTGAATTTTTATAATTAACTCTTGAAAATTTAAAACAAATGCTGTAATATAAAGCTCCTTAAATGTTAATATTTTTATATCTTATAATAAAGAGTAAGCCCTTGTTTAAAAGTGAAGATTAGATTCTTAGAACACAAATTATCGAAAAAAACCATTGATTAAGTGAAACGCTTTTTACACAAACATTATTATAATATGTTCATGCCAATAAATAACAATAAATTATCTAATATTTATTATTTATATGACAAAAATTGAATGATATAATAATTTCTGGTTCAACCGCCTTTCATAAAATCAGTTTAAATTTATATTTTTATTAATATAATTACTTTAATCGAAGATGAACACAACACTGGCTTAAAACATTGTGTTGACAACTAATCTAATTCTTGATACATTAAACTGTAAATACGTATTTAGTACAATTGAAAAAATACGTGTGCGATAAGTCATTTTCTCTTCACTGTCATTTACCTGTGCACCAGCGGACGTATTCGAGTGAAAACCCGCATCACAAAGTATGTGAAATGACGTTCTCTGTAAGACAAAATATGATCAGACACCAACTGAAATATAAAGGTGAAGAACTGTACTCATGCTACATATGTGACAAGGCATTCTCTGAAAAAAACAACCTGACTCGACACAAGCGGTCACATACTGGTGAAAGACCATATCAATGCGACGTGTGTGGTATGGCGTTCTCCCTAAAATCCGCTCTGACTGTACACCAGCGGTCTCATACTGGTGAAAGACCATACCAATGCGACGTGTGTGACAAGGCATTCTCTCAAAAAAACAACCTGACTCGACATCAGCGGTCACATACTGGTGAAAGACCATACCAATGCGACGTGTGTGGTATGGCGTTCTCCCAAAAATCCACTCTGACTGTACACCGCCGAACGCATACGGGTGAAAGACCGTACACATGCGACGTGTGTGACAAGGCATTCTCTCAAAAAAACACCCTGACTCTACACCAGCGGTCACATACTGGTGAAAGACCATACCAATGCGACGTGTGTGACAAGACATTCTCTTTAAAAAGTAACCTGACTGTACACCAGCGGTCACATACTGGTGAAAGACCATACCAATGCGACGTGTGTGGTATGGCGTTCTCCCAAAAATCCACTCTGACTGTACACCAGCGGTCTCATACTGATGAAAGACCATACCAATGCGACGTGTGTGACAAGACATTCTCTGTAAAAAGTAACCTGACTGTACACCAGCGGTCACATACTGGTGAAAGACCATACCAATGCGACGTGTGTGGTATGGCGTTCTCCCAAAAATCCACTCTGACTGCACACCGCCGAACGCATACGGGTGAAAGACCGTACACATGCGACGTGTGTGACAAGGCATTCTCTGAAAAAAACACCCTGACTGTACACCAGCGGTCACATACTGGTGAAAGACCATACCAATGCGACGTGTGTGGTATAGCGTTCTCCCAAAAAACCAATCTGACTCGACACCAGCGGACGTTACACTACCAATATGATTTTAATTATTAATGATGCTGCTGATTATAATGTCTGCGATACCTAATAATACGCTAGATGTTCGTTATTAACTACTTACCCGTATTCATTTTTTGTGTGCATCAAAAATAAATAGTTATATGTTTATTAACGTTTGTGTGAAAATCATTTAATCACTGTTTTGTATTTTGAATAAATAAGAATTGTACGTTATGTTCTTTGAAACATATTTAATGTTGAACAAGTTTGCATTGCACTTCATGAACCATGGCGTGGATGCCATGGATATAATACATATTATGAGGCGATCATATTATGCTGATGAGGATACAAATCTATAGATCTATATTAATACTACGCGGAAGAAATGTGCCTGTAATGTCAATATTATTGTATTATGTGACATGAGACGAGGTTTTATATTCGTTAATGAGATTTATACGATTTAGTAGGCACCATTTAAATTAATATACGTTGTATAATTATATACTATTTTAGTAATAGAAATATAACACAAATCTGCAAATATTAGTAGTTTTTTGTGGTTTATGAATATTCAGCGATGTTGGGCCAAATAAGTAACATGAAAATTTAACGAATCGTCATTGAACCTTGAAGAATGACGCAAATCATAAGTATTGTGAGAACACAGATTCGCATAATTTCAAAATGACCACCCTTGGATCTCCAAGTTATAGACACGGAGTGTCAAAGTATATTTATGAAACGCCAGTTTAGGGTCACACGTGCATTTTTAGACCTGAAGCAAGCTGCAGCTCTCATCATACACTGAATAATTATTCCATTACTTCTACGTGCAACTCCTTTTCCATACCTACAACGATTGTTTCTAGATTTGTGCCACATACAAATTTTGATAATTGATATTTTATATAAATAACCATTGGGCAAGAAACGTTATAGGAGTTTTTTTCTGATTTTAAGATTCAGTAGAATTCAACACAATATAGAGAAGATAATGTGATAACACTCGGCTTGGCCAAAATAAAAGAATGACTTATTTTTCGACAACAGTTTTGTAATTTAAATAATATCTATTGAGAGCATCACAAGCTTTGATGGTCAGTTGTTTGAATAATAGACAATAGCACACATACGGGTGAAAACCCGTACTCGTGCGATGTGTGTATTATGGCGTTCTCTGGAAACAGCCATCTGACCTTACACCAACGGACGCATATCGATGAAAAACCTTATCACTGCGACGTATGTGATATAGTGTTCTCTCAAAAAAAAAACAATCTACTCAAATACCATCGTCATTGGACGCATAAGGGTGAAGAACCGTTACAATAATAATGGATAAATTATTAATTTGTTTTATTCTAAGATGAGCCTAGGTGGCTGGGTCATTCACTTGTAGTTTTTATTTTTATATGAATATATACAACTACTACATATATTACATATTATATTAACCAAAATATTGGTAACTCGATGTAATAATAATGATAATAAAATTATTTTGAATATTTGTTTACAGTAAACCATTTTATAATTTAATTACTTAAATTATTCAAGCTAATTTGTTCTCAGATTTTCAGGATTGCTAGTTGCCTGTAAAAATAAAAAGCGGGTATGTGAGTATCGCTCTGCTGTACATTAGGGGGTGGGGTGGACTTCGGACTAGGGTAGGTTAAATTTGAATGCAATGATAGGTACGAAAAACGATTCTGAACGGAGATGATTTATCAGTCTAGGATATATTATATTTAAATATTGTCATACATTCTATTTTGAAACAAATTTAAACATTTAAGTAAAAGTTTCAAGATCTTACGTCAAGTAATTTTTTAAAAATAATAAAAATCGAAAATTATTTATTAGTAAAACGTTGTTTTACACGTGTATTTTTGATTTCAAATTAAAATTAAAACTTTAAACACTCGTAAAATTTTTTAAATTGAATAATCCTCAAACTTCATTATAATTATTTTAAGCTTAACTTATATAAAAGACATAAATGTTTTGACTAATGGCTATCTACCTATGTCCTTTATGCATTCCTAATCTGTTCATACGATTGCAATGAAATTTG
Source organism: Schizaphis graminum (assembly GCA_020882235.1). Taxonomy (NCBI): domain Eukaryota; kingdom Metazoa; phylum Arthropoda; class Insecta; order Hemiptera; family Aphididae; genus Schizaphis; species Schizaphis graminum. The sequence continues at coordinate 5,126,125 of CM037033.1, forward strand.
ATACAGAGATAGATTAGACCTCGGGAAAGGAGACAGGCAACATTTTGTCTCAAAAGAAGTGAATAAGAAGTCCACCCAGGTATGTTATCAAACAGGGATTTTTTGTTGTTTTCAAATTGTTGCTATTGGTTTTAATAATAATTTTTATCATTATTAATGCGATAAACCTGTGTATTATACACAGACTTCTATACAATGTGTCCCGGGGCGAAGTGACCGGCCGCCGTCATATGCAGAGCCGTGTCAAGCTATTCAGCGCCCCGGGGCAAAATTTTTTCGCGCCCCTTCCCTACAATTTAACTATTAATCGTTTTCTTATTATATAAATCTCCATATTATCAAATACCACGAAAACGCACAACGTATAATAACTTATAACTAGGTAATGTCTAATAGGCAATACTAAATAACTGAGCACTGTGTACAGACGTCAGATAGTAACGGTTAGAACAGACATATTGTTCAATGGTAATATAAAATATTAATAATATTATAGTATATAAGTATATTATACTAATAAGTTATTAGTATAATATACTTATATAGGTCATTTTTTTAGGACATTTTTTGCCATTTTTATGGTCATTTTTTATTGTTTTTAAGTTCATCAACTTCCGAGCCCTACTAATAACGGTTATCCACTGTAGTAGATAGGATAACTTTGATACTATTAATATCAATTTAATAATATTTAGCTATATAATCGGTAAATAATATCTAAATACGGAGAAATGGGTTTTTCTTTATCACCGTCGCCGTCACCAAGCCAACCTATTTGTCACAAACAGTACCATATTATACATGATTCTAAAATAGACCTTAAAATACTAAAATATATATAATAATAAAATTATAACATATTTGGTTCTCGAGGCCACATGTAGTATATTAAGCGCAAATAAAGGCGCCCCATTATTTTTACAAAACTACGGCGCCCGGGGGCAATTGCCCTCTTTGCCCCCCCCCCTTAACACGGTTCTGGTCATATGCAAGTATACCTAAAATGACGAAGAAATAACCTTTAAAGTGGGGGTCTAACTCTTTTTTTTTTTGAGTTATGGGCAATTTAAGTTTTTTTAAACCAAACCAAAACTACCACGGATTTTTTTATGTTACTCCGAAACTTTTCAACATTTTAACATAATTTTTTTTTTTTTTTTAAAGCTATTTAATTGTCCTTTCAACCAAAATACGCAATTAAACCAAACTTATGTAAATTATTATTATTAAATTGAAAAAAGTAAATTTTTTTTATCAAAAGTTGGAATTTTTAAAATTAAATCTCGTATTACTCAAAATAATTTAATATTTAGTATGGGTTATTTTGGTTGTGTATTATTCTACAGAATAATACGTAGAATACCTTATATGTTTGGTTTTTATATCTTTCAAAAAGTTAGACCCCCACTTTAAAGGTTATTTCTTCGTCATTTTAGGTATACTTTCATATGACGGCGGCCGGTCACTTCGCCCCGGGACACATTGTATAATACTAGATAAGGTACTTTGTATGATAACTATTGCAAACTATGAAGCCAGCATTACTGCAGCTGATAAAACGGCTGCCATGTTTTCAGTTGGCAAAACAATACTTTCATTATACAGAATGTATTAGGAGAAGTTGGAATAACAGTTGTAAAAGTTAAAATAAAATAATTATAATTCTAGAAAAATTCGTGAAAGATAATCTGTATTTTTTAAAAAGACTAGCGGCCCGTGAGTCTCGCTTCGGGTGAAACTCGGTGTAAGTGAATACCCTAGGACGGAAACCCGAATTAGCAGAAATTCTAGTTATCACCAATTAAATTTTGTGTTAAGGTGGGTGATAACGGTGTTTGCGAAGATGATTCCACTGATGTGATTGCTCTATATTTTGGCGGTCTGGTTTTGAACGCGAAAAAGTAGAATTTGAGTGTCTAGTCGTTGATCATCAACCAGTGTAAATCGATACTTTACAATGCAATCCGCCTATGGCGGATTGTCCTACCTCCTAACGTCGAAAGTCTATTGCTACATTGTAAATGAAAAGGTTAAAGTAGAATCCTTAATTTGAATGTCTAGCTGTCAATCATTAACCTGTGTAATTGAATTTACAGTGCACAAATAAACCTGACAGGTAGGCGATCCAACTACGTCGGATCGCGGACAATGTGAGCGCAATATATGAAATAACAACTTTGAAATTAGTAAATACTCAAATTACGGTATATTATTTCACTATTCACGTGCCACAGGGTTGTCAGGTGTTGTTTGGTTACGTAAAAACGTGGAAGTCGAATCTTTGTTTTGAGTGTCTAGTCGTTGATCATCAACCGGTGTAAATCAATACCCAGCAATGCAATCCGCCTACGGCGGATTGTCCTACCTCCTGAGTAGTCCTGACGTTGTTAGGCGGACACTGTTTTGTTTGTAGAATATTTAAAGTCGAATCGCGTTTTTGAATGTTAAATACATTATCAAGATATCAATAGTATAAATCAATTTACACGCAACTAAACCCGCCAGGTAGGCAATCCGACTTCGTCGGATCGCGGACAATGTGGGCGCATAGGTGAAATCTTAAATGTATTAAATATACAATATTACTAAAAATCGTAACACTGGAGTATTATTAGAAACAATTCGTAATTTATTCTATTAATTTACAGAAAAAAAACTATAATCACGGAAGTCACTTTAATCGTGTATTTAACGTATTATATACAATAATAATTCAAAATAAATTTAAAATAAAATATTTCGTGAAAAACAGGAAAAAAATGCAAAAACTTCGGGCGGCCGGGATACGGCATGCGCCGCCGCTGTTTTCGCCGGAGCGGGATCCAAACCTGCCTACCTAATCATGGGGACCTACGCCTAACGCCTACCGACTACAGTTCTAGTTGCAGAATTCTGTCAAATCTTGAGGATTTAAACTGTTTCCGATCCACGATGAATTTTGCGTTAAGCACTGTTTTTCTTAGGCAATTCGTATATTTCATGTATAATGAGACTCGGATATTCATATTAATTGTGTTTTTTATGTGTTTGTCCAGAACATTTGTTTGTATTGTCATTTTTTATGTGTATGATGACATATATTTATCATACAATATTAAATATTAATGCCCACACCTATCAATATAATTCCATATTATTATCAAAATACATTAAACAAATGCTTCTTAAAATATTACAATATATTTTAATTACAATTACAAATACATGTATTACGTATAATAAGGTAGGTATCTGTTTAACAATATTTTTGATTTATTCAATATTTTAAATCCTGTAAAATTATACGTGTTATATTCAGTATAATTTTTTTTAAAAACTATAATTTATAGTCAAACTCAAACTTATTTTCTGTTATTATTAATATTATATTTGATTAAATATTTATATTCTAAATTGAATGTAAAGTTTATGATTAATGCTGTTATATGATGTTTAGTATTAAATATTTTTTACTGAAAAAAATTAGAATTACAAATAAAAAATGTATATTTAACGTTTGCAACTTATTTATGGTGTTCTCGATTCAAAAAAAAATAAATATTAATATGTTCATGATACACATCAATAGGTACATAAACTTAAGTTTTTATTTTATTAGATTTATTAGATAGATATAATCAATTAGGATAGGTATAATCAATTGTATAATATAATATTATTACCATATGGGTTTGCATACATATTGTGTAGTACCTACTGTTTAGTACACATTACTCTTTATAAAAGTTTAGTTGAACGTCAGTATTAAATATTACCTTGAAGAAGTAGTTTAAGTATAGTATATGTATATAACTACTGATCAACTACCTTAACTCAACAACTCACCTAAAAACTATTAGCTAAAAACGGTCCAACATTTTCAGTATGTTTTTAATTTAACTTGCAATAGTTGTTTGTATGGTCATTGGTCAATATATATACATTTGATCGGATGTAATTATCTGGAGTTGTATACATATATAAATATTACCAACTCAAATAAAACAATTCACCTCTGTAGTTTTAAATCACTTATATTTATTGATTTATGATAATATACTGTCCATAAAAGTACAATAATACTGTACTGTGCGAATGGACCTTAATCGTCGACAAACACTTCTGTGCCACCCAGCACAACCCGAGGTAAAATATTAATCTAATGGAGTAGGGTTGAGCAAAGGATAAGACAATGTAAATATATAACACAATTTATTGATTCAAAAACAGTAATTTAACCATATAGTATTGTACATGACTAAATCAACACTGAATGTCTCATCTGCTCTAGGACGTTTGATTTGATGACGGAATCGGCGTACAAACGGCACACGTACGGCGTCTAAGAGACGCGCGTTACTCGAAAAACACCGTCCCCGGTTCGAAAATCGCGAAACGGGGCGACGAAAACGTAAAAAGGCGAAACGAAATCGCCGAGAACGTCGGTCGCCGTCGACGCGATAGCGACTCGAAAAATACAAATACGTAAAAAACGGGCACACTACCGGCAGTAAAACGACACGGCGGACGCGAATAACACGACCGCGAGGTCGAAAAACGCCGTTAAATCCGCGTAAAAGGGCTTCAAAAGTCGAAAAGCGTTTGAAAAATTTTGAAAAAACGATATATACAGTAATAACAAAACGACGAAGCCGAAACGGTGTGATAAGCCGATAACGACGAAAGACGATAACGGGTCGGGAAATGAATTCTAATTTTTCGATTGGCCGGTCTTATAGGTACAGGCAGCGCAGCGATCGGCGGGCCGCGTCAACATTTATATTATATTATTTTAAACAAATTTAACAATACAAATAACATTATTTGTTGATTCACAAGTTTTAATATATAAATTATTAGTTAAAAAAAATATGTACTACTTAAAGTAAATAAAATTCGTCAAATACCTTGGTATGTATATATATTTTGTAACAAAAATTAAAATCAAAGATAATAAATATTATTGGTTATTAAATAAAATTAACTTGGTTAACAGACGGCGTTTACTAACAACCATCGAATTTTTAATCTTGGCAATATAATGCAAACGAATTTTAGATTCTGAACGAAGTGATGAATGTATTGCATTTACTATGATGTGTGTTTTTTTGTGTCTGACTCCAACATTTGGAGCAGTAATAATGCTCCGATTTTTGACTTCAGCCCCTCTTTGAATAGGGAATTGAATCTAGTTGGTACTTAAGGGGGGGTCAAAATTAAAATTTTCTAATAGTTTTCAAAAAAATCGAGAAAAACAAAAAAAAAATGACAGAAAAATGGAAATTTTACGGAAAAACCACTTTTCGACAAAATCGATTTTTTGATTTTGCTGTAACTCAAAAACGAATTATTGTAAATACTTGAAATTTTCACCAAATGTTTATATTATGGTTATCTCTTTACAGTTAAATTTTCAAAATATTTTGACCATTTTTAAGCTACTAATAGACAATTGAAATTTTCGACTTTTCTAATTTTTTTTTTCTTCAAATGCCGATAAAAATTTTTTGGGTGGCCAGAAAATCTTGAAAATTTAATACAAGGTTTCTTATAAGTTGTTCTTAAAGTGATAAAAAAAAATCCGAAATCGTTAGTCACAATTTTTTTTTATAAGTGTTTAAAGTTCGAATTTATACGAAATATGTCAAAATTTAAATTAAATTTCATACGCTCATAATGCGAATGTTGGCCATAGTAACCATAGTAACATAATATAAAAACTATACTATTTGTTTCAAAATAGAATATTTGACAATATTTAAATATAATATATCCTAAACTGACAAATCATCTTCGTTCAGAATCGTTTTTCGTATACAATGATACCTATCATTGCATTCAAATTTAACCTTCCATAGTCTGAGGTCCACCCCACCCCCTAATATACAGCAGAGCGATACCCACTTACCCGCTTTTTAAATATTCTTTACATATAATTGTTACCAAATCTAATTTATGACTATCCAATAAACCTTCTTCAGAACACGTAATATTTTTAAAAATTTCATAATTAAAAACATAATTTTTTGTTAAAATTATTATTTTAAATATTAGGTTATAGAAGTACAATTGCTTGTAAAATCAATAAGCTTATGTTCAACAAACCGAACTATTTTGATAACAGCATCTGAACATTTAATTAACCCTCCTCTATTTTTTACATCTATCAACATTTTATTTATGATTATAATTATGCTCGTTAAAATTGTTTTCTAATAAGTTTTCTGTACAAGTAGAACAATCTATTTTTTTAATTAGGTTTTTCACAATAAAACCGCATATATAATAAAGTATGTTATCTTTTACCACATCAAAATCTTGGCCTTCAAAGGATTGAAATAATGAAATACTTGAAAGAGATTCTTCACTGGAATCTGTATTTAATAAATCCTTAGATTTTTTACGCCAACATATTTCAAAAATGCTTTCCGATGTGTTGTCAAAAGCCATACAATTGGCAGCATAAGATGATGAAATTGCATTTTTTAATAACATTTTTTTTAATGATGTTTTTAACTCAACAACATTAGGATTGTTGTTGTTACCAAGTCTTTGGCGGATCTTAGAAAATAAAATTTCTAAATGATCTTGAGAACATTTATATGTTAAAAGATATTTATAATTGAAATTACTATTAAAGAGATCTTCAGCCATAGCAAAAACAGATTTTACTGCAATAGCAAATCCTAATGAATATATAAAATGTTATAATTTAGGTATTTAGGAATAACTTACGGCTATTCAACAATAATTATTAAATAAACACTTATCTATTAAAAAAGTTTTACGTGGCGTCAGATATAATAGCAAACCTTTTACATCAGTAAGAGATAATAGATATTCTATAATTGGTAAAATTATATTTTTCATATTTTCAATACTCCCTTTGTATAGTGGTTTTTTGAAACCTTTCCCAAAAGGATTTCGAGTATTCAAAAAATCAAACAATCTATCAATTGCTCGAATGAAGTGTATTGTTTCTTTGCCTGTATGGAAAATATTAAATGATACTGTTAATTTAGTTAATATTAATAGAACCTAATAAACTTTATATAAGTGTATTTTTTTTATATTTTTATTAGATAACAATTATAAATTACAATTTATAAAATTAGGATCCTTTAAATTTTGAAAAAACTCAAGAGCATCAGCTATTGATGAGCTTAATGTTTGAGCAGCTAATTTTACTTTCATTATATTTTTCTTCCAGTCCAAATGTGTAGAAGTAAGCTTATTAGCCAAGTTTAATCCAATATTTTGTTGTGCTATGTGAGTAAGCAAGCAATAAGCATATAAACAATATTATAAAAGAGTGCAGAAATCACAGTAAATTATAAGAATTACTGTATTAATGATGGATAATACATTATACTTATTTAGTTATAGGTGTCGGAAAAATATAAAATTACCCTTGTGCAAATTTTGGATATGTTTCCAGTTAATTTCACAATTATCACTGGTTTTGAACGCTTGATATGTAGCCAAAGCATTTCGAGCCAATTTTAGATTGTGGCACGCGTCAGGTATATAATATATCTAAATAACAAAAAAAAAATGTGTTCTATACTACACTACATCAGTGGCGGTTCTGGGGGGGAGGCAAGGGAGGCAGTGCCTCCCTTGAAAATTGAGGGAAGAAAATGTAGACTTATTATTGTTCCTAATTAATTTGAATGATGATAACATCATTTATTATACTCAATCTAGATTGAGATTAATTAAAAAAAAAATTTGAATTCCGAAAATTTTGTAAAAAAAAAAAATGATTAGGCAAAAACAACGCTGCGCTGCGTAGTGCATCGGTAAAATAGTGGTTTGTTTTACTGGTTTTCGTTGTCGCCCACCGCACGGGCGACATAGTAACTATTAGCGCTGTAGCGGAGACAACTGAATAACGCTGCCTCCTGGAATATATAGACAATACAGTCGTGTATACTTATACACAAACACATAAATATATATAACACAAACAGAAAACAATTGAGGCTGCGCATGCGCAGTATTCGAACGGAGGCAATGGTTCTATTAATCTCCGCTGCAGGCCTGCAGCGCTCGTCACTCAACATCCATCGCCGTTGAAGTTAATATAATATAATATATTCCTAATTGCTATTATCAGTTAATAATTAATATTTATCAAATGATAATATGCTACTTTTATCACTAAATATTTTGTATCTATTATCTAAATTCTATACTCTATAGCTGTGTACCGACTACCGATGTAGTATATTGTAATTTGTAGTTATATTTGAATACTGAATCGTGAATGTGAATGAGTTTAAGACTTTAAATAAAAGCATTTTTATTTTGTGTAAAATGAATCCCTTGTACGATCCGGTTGTTTTATTACAAGAAACTCCGTATAGGCGTTGGAATGCTATAGATAAAAATGATTTAATTAGGCAAGGTAAAGTAACTCCTCATCTTACATGTTTGTCCACTAACAAAGTAGGTTCTAAAATATTTAGTAGGTCATTTAATCCTAATATATATAATAAACATTCATGGTTGTGTGGTAGTTATTATTTACAAAAGTTATTCTGTTGGCCATGTTTGTTGTTGGGTCAAACAAAATCTGTTTGGGTTACAGAAGGCTACAATGACTTAAAAAATTTACCCAGAAGCATTGAAAGACACGAATCCTCAAAAGAACATGTCCATAATCATTTCAGCTTAAAAAATTTAGAAAGCAATACAGTTACTATTATAGATACACTTAAGGAACATAGTAAACTATTTAAGAAAAATTACAATGAAAATGTAAGACTAAATCGGTTATTTATGGAGCATTTGATTGATTTAGTATTATATTTGTCCAAACAAGAATTAGCATTTCGTGGGCATGATGAAAGTAGTAGTTCATTAAATAAGGGTAATTACAAAGAATTATTTGAAATGCTTTTTAGTAGATGCTCATTAGAAATTCAAAATCATTATAAAACTATTCAAGGTAAGTTTTCTGGTACATCAAAAATCATTCAAAATGATATAATATTTTGTATTTCTGAATATTTGTCTAATCATATTAAACAAGAAGTTAAAGATTGTAAGTTTTATTCTATTCAAATTGATGATACAACTGATATTACCCAAAAAACACAGTGTTCTGTCATTTTAAGATATGTCACCAAAAAATCAGAATTAGTTGAGCGTTTTTTTGGATTTCATGATGTAAGCGAAGATAGAACTGCAGAAGGATTATTTAATTTGATTAATAATATTCTAAAGGAATTTAATTTTGAACAAAAGTTAGTAGGTCAATGTTATGACGGTACTAGTGTCATGGCTGGGAACATAACGGGCTTACAAGCCAGGATAAAAGCTATTGCACCGAATGCATTATTCACTCACTGTTTGGCGCATAGGTTAAATTTGGTTTTGCAACATGGGTGTAGTTTAAATGAAAAATGTCGCATATTTTTTGCTAATATGACTGGTATATCTGCCTACTTCCACAACTCAACGTCCCGTACTAATGTGGCTGATGAACTAATTGGAAAACGCATTCCCCAATTTGTTCAAACTCGGTGGTCATCAAGGTCAAAAATTTTACATTTATTGGTTAATGAGTGGTCCAAATTTCAAACAGTTTTTGAAACTATAATTAATAATCCTAATTCATCTTCAGAATCTATTTGTGGAGCAATTGGACATTCTAAAAATTTAAAATCTTTTGAATTTGCCTTCCTAGCACTTATATTTAGTGACATATTTTTAATTACTGATAATTTATTTAACTCATTACAAAATAAATCATTTGATATTGAATATTGTTTAAGAAAAATTAACATAACATGTGACCTAATAAAAAAAAAAAGAAATGAAACAGAGTTTTTAAAATTCTTTAATGAAGCAGTTACTCTAACAAAATATCCAAAAGCTAAAAGAAATAATTCAAACACTGAAATACATTTTAAAATTCTATTTTTTGAAATAATTGATAGTATTCTTATGCAATTGAGTACCTACACGATTTAATGATACTGATAGATTATTATTCTTACAATTGGCTGATGTATCAAAATTCAAAGAATATTCTAACCAATTTCCTATTAGTGCTTTTAATAATCTAAAACAGACATATTTTAATATTTTCCATGTTGAAAAAAAATTGAAAGTAGAATTAGAAGTTATATATAATGATGACAAGTATCAAAATCTAAAACATATTTATGAATTGGTTATAATATTTGAAAAAAATGGTATTAAGGATATTATGCCTGAAGCATACAAACTATTTGTATTAATTTTGACTATTCCGTCAACAAGTGTTTCTGTAGAAAGAAGCTTTTCTTGCTTAAAAAGGATTAAAACTTATTTAAGAAATAGTACCTTACAACAACGTTTGAGCTGCCTTTCTACAATATCTATCGAAAAATTATTAATTCAGCAACTTAAAGAAAATGTACCATTTTATGATTAAATTATAAATATGTATGCTAGTCAAAAAGACAGAACTATTAATTTAATATATAAAACATAATAAAAACACTATTAACTGTTTATATTCCTGTTCATTGCACATTTTGTTATTTTATTTGTTATAATGTATTATAAAATATTTACTTTTTTTATTATGATATATAATATATAGGTATGTTATATTTTTTATTTTATATATCTTATACCCAAGTTAATTTCCTATGATTTATAATTTGTATTTATTAGTATGTTACTAGAAACTAAGAAAGAATAAAAAGAAACTAGTTAGTTCAAAAATGTTTTTTTACCCATTAATATCATTATTATTAAAATATTTTGAAATTAAGAAAAGTCAATTCAATTCGTTTACATATTTGTTGTAAGGGGGGTGTGGGGGGCGGAGCCCTCCACAGCTTAGCCTGTATTACAATTAACAACATGTTGCCTCCTCCAAAATTTAATACCAGAACCGCCACTGCACTACATAATAATATTTTAATTAATAAATTATCAACTTTTTGTTCAACTCCTGGTATAGTGAAATATTCGATTATTTCAGAATACACTCCACTCATTTGACAACCCAATTTTGACATTGTTGATATATTGGTTGAGGTACCATCACAAGTAATCGCCCTCACAAACCTATGTCATTTGCCATAGTTATAGCTGTAGTCACTAAACCTGCTTAAATAGCAGCAGTACTTTTTGCTTGTAAAAAATAACCAATTGGGATTTTCCATTTTCCATTAAGGCAGACTAGCATAAACACTAAGGCCTCAGTGACAGGTGTCTCTTGAGATTCAGCATGAATACCACAAAAGTCACAGTAACCTTCAAATTTGTCATTATGGTGATCATAAATTATTTTTTTCTAATTGCCATGGCATCAAAAATTAATGTGCAGTCGCGGTCTTCAGGTTTCACACTTTTCAAGTAGTTGAATACTTCTTGAAAGAATCCTGGATCTGCATTGACAGATGATGTCCAACTGGTAATTGATGAAGGATGTGGTAAACTTAATATTGTACTATAAGATTAAAAAATAAATTATGAGCGCTTTGGTTTAGGTTTTAAACCACTCTAAAGACTATATTATATTAATACTATATTAATAAATTAATTAAAAACTAGGTATGTGTACAAAAATTCAATGCAAGCATGCATGTAGCAGTATGCTTTGAGGTTCTATAATATTAAAGTGCCTATCTATTATATAAAATAAATTTAATAACCGGCAATAATTGTATGCTTTTGGAGAATAATAATACAAAGTTAAAGCGAATTCCTTCATTTCCTGTGTGTATCTTCTACCTGTTGATTTATTGTGATTTTTAGATTCATTATTAAACAACTCCAAAACATTACCTAGGTACCAAAATGGGCAAAATAATAATTCAAAAAAAGCAATTTACCAAGCTAAGCATAAAAAAAAAAATCAATACTATAAAAACTTAAATTATAGGTAGGTACCATTAAAATTATTTATAATAATATTTTGTTGCTCAGAATCAATATGACCATCATTTTTCAAATTATTGACCAAATCTTCTAAATTAACTACTTTTTTTTGTGTCCTGCGTAATTTTTGATGGAGATATTTAATTTTCCTTTTTAATTTTAATTCATTGGTATATGAATCAGATGTTTGTACTTCTTTATCACAATAATTAGAGTTTTCAGCTAAATTTTCAGGTATGGAACTATTTGAACCACAAATGGGTTCAACTGGTTCAAGAATAGGTTCACAAATAGGTTCAAGAATGGGTTCACAAATAGGTTCAAGAATGGGTTCGTCTAAAATGTTATAACTGATATTATATATTATTGCAACATTAATAAATTTGTTGTTATTGTATTATTGCATTTTTTTTAAATTGTATGTCATAAAAAAGTATCCATAGGCAATAGGCATAGGCGTAAAAAAGAGGAGGGACTAGGGAGGCTCCCTAGCCTATGGTCCCTCCCCAAAAAAAATATTCAGACAAAACTTATCAAGCAATCAATAAATGATTAAAATACAAAATTTTTTATATAGTCCTCCCCTAAGTCAAAAACAGTATTAAGCCTATGCCCATAGGCACATAAATCGAATTCAGAATTTAATTTAATGTATCTTGAAATACACTGATTATTACCAATACGCAATTGATTTCTCTGAGCTGGTAATTTTCTTATTTTTATGGGTTTAGGTTGTAAATAAGATGGAAAAGCCTTAAAAATAGATGGCACAGAATCAATTTTTAACAATGGTCTATTAGGTCTATGTACATAATCTTCTTCAGTAAAATGTTCACTACAAACTCTACTCCATTGTGTAGGTTTGAAGTTTTTTCTTTTCAAAGCATTTACCCATTTATTAAGTAAAAAATTGTTCTTAAAGGGGAAACTGAAAATTTTAAAAATGTGTGAACAACAAAATGTATTAAACACATACTCTTAATAAGAAAAAAAAATCTAGATATTTTAAAAAGTTAGTAAAGTACCCACTTAAAAAAGTGTATTGGTTGGCCCTTTATATATCTATTAGAACAACCATAAGCCGGTGTTCGGACAAAATCCCGCAACCGAAATCCCGCAAAAAAAACGTATTGTGCGCAGGGGCGAAACTAAAGGGGGGCATCTTGCCCCTCTAATCTTACCACAGTCGGCCATTCGGACTTTTTTAGTATTATAGTCGGCCACTCGGCCAAATCAAAGTAATGAAATTGAACAAAAAAAATTGATTTTATAATTCAAACTGTACCTATGTATTTTACGTGCCCATAGACGATAGACATAAATACATGATAATATATTAATACAGCCACAGATCATCGAAAAAAGCATTAAATAAAATCAACATAATAAATAATATTATAAAATATTTCGTTACCATCTAATGCTGAAACCAAAACCAATTTTAGCGTAATTGATTACATTTATTTTGAATTGTTATCTTCACACAATTTTATATACGTATTTTTGTTTTGTGTATATACCGTATGTTAGTATACACCGCGCGCCCGCTAAATTATTACAATAGTCACCCGTAGGCCCGCTGGTCAATCCCAGTATTTTTAGAATTTGTTATTATAGTAAATATTCATTATCATTATCTATTAACAAGAAGTGACAACTGTGTTTTTCGTTTATTTTATTTCTCTTTCTACTGTGTATCTGTACGTGTGGCGTGTGCACTGAAATAAAAATAAATCGATGTAAATAGAGGTAAGATTTTTTATATATTAATCTAAATTTACGTTAAATTTTTAATGAATAGTTTATGTATATTACTTCATGCATGCATACAACTTATCAAAGTTATGTGTTTCGTGTTTACTATTAAGTAAGTGAAAATGTGAAATATCAAATATTAATAAAATATTTACGTAAAAGATTCAAAAGCCTAGAGTATAGACATAATAAATCATACAAAATAAATAAATACCTATTTTCTTTATAGGTAGTTAATTAAATAATTTATTTCATTAATCATTAATAACTCTTGTATGTATAATAATTTTACTCTTAATATAAATATACTATTTATACCTAGTTAATTAAAAATAAAATTACGTATTTTTTTTAAGTAAATAAATACATTTATTTATATTTTTTATTACATAAACAATTAACACTAATTTTTAAAATAATTTCTAAATATATGTAAATTAAAATAAATGTTAGTACAAAAAAATTAATGTAGTTTTTGTAGTCCTTAATGCTAGTCTATTAATGTTCAATTTATAATTTATTAATAGGTTTGAAATTTTAAGGCATTCTAACTGTCTAAAGCCAAAGTTTTAAGTATGGGTAAACGAAGAAAAGTGCAATGTGAAAGTTGTGGAAGTATATTTGACAATGATTTTAAGACCAGACATGAGACAGCTTGTCACAATGGAAAACGTGTTAGAGTTAAGGAACCAGGGGCTCCTAAGAACCCGTTTGTTGCTGCACTTAAAGCTTCTAATAAAAATTTACAAATGGCTTCATCAAATTTGTTGGAAAATGTATGTATTTAAAGTCACAATTAATATATAATTATTTTTAAACTAATACTTTGAGCTTAAAAAAAAATATTGGGTTAAATATAAATTGTTATACTAGTTATCTTAGCTTAGTTCTAAAACGGGGAATTTGTTTATTTTTTTATTTATTTAGTTATAAATTGAGTTTTGATAATGTAGTTAATAGTTTTATTAAAAGCTTTATAAGCAAATATAGTTTATTTTATACAATAGCTAACCAATGAATGATTTTATTAGTTTAATTCAAAATTAAGTCCAATCTCCGATGTCGAGTCATCAATATCTGTTACCAAGACAAGTGACTATGCACATATTTCTGAAATTGAAGTTATGGAAACCAATGAAACACAAAATGAGAGCGAATTAAAAGTCATCAATGAAGTTAATCAATGTGATTTCCCTAATCAAAGCTCAGAAATAAATTTAGAATGTTCAGATTTAACAGGAAACGTTTTTAGTTGTGCTGGCCAGTTTAAACATTTAATTGATTATATAGATATGTGTAAACCAATAATTCATCAACTTTATGAAGCTGAAGTTGTAAATAGTTACAAATTTGTAATTGAAGTAAAAGATGCTATAAAACACATCCTTAAAACTTCCTCTTCTATAATGGACAAATGCAATAAGTTAATGACACAAATGGATATAGTTTCAAAAAATATCACCGAAAAAGATATTGTTAGTAGTAGAGTTCATCATGATCCAGGACTCAGATCTAAAATAACTTCAGATAATCAAAGACAATACCTAATCATGCTAGGCCCACATCAACCAAAATTAAACTTTTACCCAAAGCGAGAAGCACATCGTTTTAATCCATCTTGGTATACCGAATATCCACATTTGGAATATAGTACGGCGAAAGATGTAGCTTATTGTTTTGTTTGCAGTTTATTTCCTGATGTAGCTGGTCGTCAAAAAAGTAAGGGATATTGGAACGAAATCGGCGTGACTGGGTGGAAAAAAATGAAAGGCTCCAGTGGTTTAAACAAAATGGGAAAATTACAGAAACATTTCACTTCTGAAGCGCACAAATCTGCATTAACTGATTATTGCAATTACATGAAAAAATCAAATAACATTGATGTTATGCTAGACAAAACAGTACGTGAGCAAAAAATTCAGGAAGAGAGCAATCAAAGTTTTCATAAAGAAGTAATATGTATTTTACTGGATGTAACCAAAACCCTCGCTAGACAAGGTTTAGCATTCAGAGGAAAATACGATGATGAAAATGGAAACTTTAGACAAATTACGTATTTACTTTCTAGGCATTGTCCATTGTTAAAAAAGTGGCTAGATGATTCTTATTATCGGCCATACCATTCTACATATTTGAGTCCCCAATCTCAAAATGAGTTCATAACCATCCTTGCATCATCAGTGAACAAAATTATTAGGGCTAAAGTTAAGGAATCCGGTCAGTTTTCTGTAATGGCCGATACAACGCCTGATTTGTCACATACAGATAGGCTATCAGTAGTTGTAAGGTTCGTCAATAATGAAGGTAAAGCAGAAGAAAGATTAATAGAAATTCGCGAAGCCTTAAATAAAACTGGTATAGGAATGGCAAATGACATATTAGACACATTGCAAAAGAATGAGTTGGATCCTGATAATCTTGTTTTTCAGTCGTATGATTTTGCCAGCAGTATGTCAGGAGTATTTAATGGTGCACAACAAAAATCAACTGAAATATTAGGTAGAAAAATACCTTACATTCCATGTCAGGCTCATAGAATTAACACGTTCATTGAACATGGATGTGAAGCTAGTATTATTATATCCGATATGTTTTCAGTAATGCAAGAACTGTATGTATTCTTTTCTTCGAGTACAAAACGATATTCACCATTACTGAATAAACTAGCTGATATTGAAATTGCATTGAAACTAAGAAATTTGTCGAAGACAAGATGGACAGCACGTGCTGAGGCAATTAAGTCTGTTTGGTCATCATTTAATATAATTATTGAAGTTTTAGATGAGATAACAAATACCAAGGACAAATTTGATAAATCTACCAGAAATGCAGCGTATTCTTTATCAAAACGTTTAATTTCTGTAGACTTTGTTGTAAGTATTTTATTCATGAAAAATGTTATGTATAAGATGAAGTTATTAACTGAGTGTCTCGAATCAACTGAACTTAACATAGCTGATGCAATCATATTTATGTCAAGTACTCTAGAATCATTAAACATTATTAATTCAGACGTAGATGGTATGGATAACCTTATAAATAGTTCAATTGCGTTTTTGAAGTCTTTTGATGTGGATGCTGAAAAAGAATTTATAGTTCGGCATAGACGCCGACTTGTACCTAAGCGTTTTGATAACAATAGAGATAATGCGGCTAATATATCATTTAAAACATTTTATAGGAAAGAGTATAAATCTGTGTTGGACGAGCTCACGTCACTGATGAAGAATCATTTAGAAAGTTGTATTGGTACAATTAAACCATTATATAATATGTTCAATCCCCCTGTATCAAGAAATAACTTAACTGAAACTGGAATTCAAGATGCAATGACATTTTTACCTAAAAAATTTGTTGTAGACCCATTACATTTACAGGCTAAGTTAGAAGTACTTTATGACCAATGTAAAGAAGTGAAAACTGTTTCAGATGTAGCTGATGTTTCGGAAAAAACAAATAAAATACTTCCTATAGCTAATAGAATGTGTCGTTTATTATGTACAGCTCCAGTAACTGTTGCTGGAAATGAGCGTTCATTTAGTAAGTTGAAATTGGTAAAGAATTACTTAAGGACAACCCAGAGTGACTCCCGTTTAAGCGATTTGCTGTTACTTTCCTCAGAAAAAGACTTAATAATGATATTAATAGATGATATTAAGTTAGATATTATTGCTAAACAATGGTCAATTTTAAAAAAAAGAAGAATTTGCATTTAATAACTTTTAATATCCATTGTTTTATTTTCTATAAGTTCATTCTCTAAAGCTCAAGTTTATTAAAGTATAAATAAGTTTAAATAGTTTTAATTTTTAATATTAAAGTAAGAACACTGACAATATTGTAACATAAAAAAATAAAAATAAAACATATTTTATACATGTATGCACAATTTTTTTTTAATTAGTCGGCCAAATGGACTTAGTTTCCCCCCTAAAAAAATGCCTTCGCTACGCCCCTGATTGTGCGTAAATTTACTATAACATAATTCGTTAAACTGTTTCAAAAGTTGTCTACTGCTGATCTGTATTGGTTATTGTTGTTATTTATAAAAGTATATAATATAAATGCGGAACTGGTAATGCGTTATCGCTTATCGCTTGAACGATAATTAGGAAATCCGTATACGGTAGGTAGTTACAACCATATAGGTATAAATATATACGCAATTAATTGATGCGCCACGGGCGTGTACGGGGCAGGACACTTTTCGGCCATATATAATTGAACAATGAATATCGATCGACCAAATATCGGCGAGAATAAGATATAATACAATATAATATAGATAAAAGTAATAATAATAATAATAATAATGACATCAATAATTATTATATACGCGTCAACATTGCCAATTATTAATTTACAATTATTTATATATTGGATTAAGTAAAAAATTATAAAAATAAAAGTTATATAATATTATTAATTTACACAATAAATATAAAATTATATGGACTTTTAATTTTTTATCAACTTAATCAAGTTGATTAACCGTGTTCAAGATATAATATGATTATTATTTATCGCGTTATTCCGAGACCAAGTTCGACGACCTTTGTACGGATTAAGCTCGGCAAATTCAACAGTCGTCCCCTCCTCTCTTGCCTATACGACAACCGTGGATGTCCACCTACGCACCGTACTGTCTGTTCTACCGCGACCGTCGTACGAGACGTCGCCTTTGTCGCGTGTGCGTCTTTTCATTACAATATTATTGTCACATTATATTTTATATTATTTAAAATAAAAAATCCCTATAATTTTATATATTATATTGTGTCGCACGTGTCTCTCGTCATAAGTTTTAATATGGAATTTGTAAAAAGTGCAAAAGGTAATAATTTATTAGTGTATAAAGGTTTCCTATACTCTATAGAGAAACCACCAAAAAATAATAAAACAATATGGAAATGCGTGGAAAGCAAAAATATTATGTGTCGTGCGAGAGTCCACACTAATGGTGAAGAAATTACGAAAGTTATGAATGTGCATTCCCACCCACCTGATCCAGCCAAAATTAGTGGTAAGCGAATTTGTTCTAAACTCAAACAGTTATCTATGGATGTAGGATTATCAACTCATACAGTAGTCGCGAATGTTTGCCAAGACATTACACCAGGAGTTTCTAGTATATTACCCAGCATCAGTTCTTTAAAACGCAATGTACGGCGATATAGGGTATGCTTAGAAACTTCCCCCTCTAATCCGTCTTCCCTAGAAGACTTAATAATACCAGAAAAATACTTACTGACAACGGGAAAAAAACCATTTATGTTGTATGACAGTGGTAAGGAAGATCCTCAAAGATTACTGATTTTTTCTACCAAAGAAAATTTAGAACTCCTCGCAACTTGTGATCATTGGTATGCTGACGGAACATTCTCCTCTTCCCCGCCACTATTCTCACAAATTTATACTGTCCATGGAGCTAAATTTTCTACCTGCTTACCCCTTGTCTATGCATTGCTGCCTGATAAGACCCAAGCTACTTACACAAAATTTCTGACAGCATTGAAAGTATTAAACTCATCATTAAAACCTACTACATTGATGATAGACTTCGAGAAAGCTGTTCAAAAATCCGTCATTGAAGTTTTTCCTGAATGTCTGGTGAGAGGCTGTTACTTTCATTTTTCCCAGTCAATATGGCGTCATATTCAGTCTTCATCTTTACAGCAGCGATATATGAACGATGCAGAATTTGCTCTAGAAATTCGTAAAATAGCGGCTTTTGCGTTTATTCCAGAGGAGGCTGTGGAGAAAGCGTTCAAAACATTGATTGAGAGTGAATTTTACGAAAATAATGAGCCAGAACTTGCTCCTCTCCTCAATTACTTCGAAGATACTTGGCTGGGGCGACTAGATAGGCGTGGAAGGCGGCGCAGTCCTCTTTTTCCTCTTTCTATGTGGAATTGTTTCACTAATGTATCTGCAGATCTCCCTCGAACCAATAATGGAGTCGAAGGATGGCACAATACTTTATACTCACTCCTACATGCTGCACATCCTTCTATTTGGAAAGTAATTAATGCATTCAAACAAGACGAAAATCTGACAAAGGTGAAGATAGAAGGTTTTATTCAGGGGAAGGAAAATGCGTATCAGAAGAAACGTTATCAAATCTTAAATGCAAGAATAGAGTCTATTTGTTCTAAATTTGAAGAGACACCAACTCTTGACTATCTACGTGGTATTGCTCATAATTTGCAATTTAATGTTTAAAATGATAAATAGTGTTAGAAATTAGTAAAATTAGTAAATTTGCCAAATGACAAGGACCATATTATATGGTACTACGATAATAAATAAATAATAAATCTTAAACAACTTTTTAAACACGCCCATTTAATGAATTTTATGTATCGTTAAAATTCGCTATTGGCCAGTCCTAAGCCTGGTAAAGTGTGAAGGAAAAGTTGATCACAAATCAATTTATTGAACTTTTTGCGGTATTTCGTCCGAGCGGGATACCGTCCGACGGAATTTTGTCCAAACGCGATTTAGGCGGCGAGATTTTGCTGGCGGGATTTTGTCCTAGACTCCCATAAGCCGAACAGGATACAACCATAATGATGGAAAATTACAAATAAATTATAAACAAATTATTATGTAAGAACAAAATTCTTTAATTTAATTTTTCAAGTAATTTATTCTGTTTACTGCATAATAAACTAATAAATATTATGCATTATAACAAATGTTTTGCCAACTGAAAACATGGCGTCCGATTCCGGTAACTGATAACGGGAGTTCGCTATCTAGTATTATATTGAAGTCTACGTACAGCATAATATATCGATATTGAACCACGGTCAACCATTTTTTTGATACTTTAGTTTAGAGTTAAACTAAACACCCCACGAGGTCCCATGATCCACTACAGGTTAATTTCCTACCTATTGATATGCTGCTCGCATACTCACAAAAACCTAGCAAAAGTAACGCATTGCCATGTCTAGCTATTAATTAATTATTACTTGATAGTTCATGTGGAAATGCCTTTTTCTATGTAAAAATTTTATTAGCCCTCAATAGGATGAGTTTTAAGGAAAGTAACTTGGCCAAATATAATATATAACCATATTATGGTTGTAAATTCATTTTTTAATATTTAATTTGAAGAGTAATTTAAATTTAATAATATAGGCTTTATTTCAAAATATAGACATCAATTTAAATTAGATTTATAAAAACATCTATATTTAATATAAAATAAATATTTGATAAAAATAATCTAAATTCAATAAAAAAATCTACATTTGATAAAGATTATTAATTAAATAAAGATTTTCTATGTCATAGATTTTTATATTTTATTTACATTAGTTTTATTGAATCAATATTTTTTTATTGTATAATACATTATTTTATCATAGACATTTTTTTTACAAAATAATGATTTTTTTAATAAATGTTAATACATTTTTATGAAATATAGATTGTTCATTACCTACATAATATAAATTTTGGTTTTTGTTGTAACTGTAAAAAAAATTATCGTTATTATTTAGCAAATAATAATAAATTGTGAATAGTCGAACATTGATTTTCAAAAAATGTGAATTGAAATCATAGATTTGGTGACTTTTTAATTGATTTAATAAAAAAATCTATATTCAATAAAAATATCTTGATTGAACACAATAAACAAAATTAAATCTGAATTAAAATAAAAAATTTTTAGTAAAAAATCTATTTAATGCAAAATATGTAGGTACCTATATTTCATAAAAAACCTATATATAGGTAATTAAAAATATGCATATTATTTGATAAAACAAAAAATCTAAATCGAATCAAAAAAATTTTGTTTCATCATATCTGAAATATTATAGATTTATTATACATAATTATATTATATATCTCCAACACTTAACCAGGTAATAAGGCTTACAGAATTGTTGTATTTTATTATTTGTGATTTTGAAGTGCACTTTTGTACATTTTGTAGACAACTGTGATGTTTTGATTTTAAAATATTTATAGCTAACAATAATCGAAATCATAGGTACTTTTGAAGTTATGAATATAAGAATATAACTTAAGAATAAAATAAATTCATTAAATTTGAAGTTTCCACTAAAATAAATAATTTCTGCTATTTCTTCAGTTATATATATATATTTTTTTTGTTATTTTATGTTTGGAGTTGCATTTAAAATATTTCACATTTACTGTTTAGGAGGAAACAATCCATCAATAATTCCTACGGAAAATGCTTGACGTTTACTCAAATCACGTAGAAATGGTTCTGAAAAAATAAATAAAGATGCTCTTACTGCTATTGTTCAAATTTGTTCTTATAAAAAAAGAAAATGAATATAAAGATATTATCCGAAATGTGGGATGTGACCCATTTTTTATTTATTATTACAATCAAGGGCAAATTCATATGTATCGAGAATATTCTAAATCTGTTACACATCCATAACTAATAATAGATGCAACTGAATCAGTTGTTAAGAATGTCATGAAATTTGAACTTGAAAAAACAAAGGTGAGAGTCACAACACTATTTCAATATCAAATTGGTTGGCCAACTGGATGGCTAGTAATGTTCCCCAACCTAAGCAGACTGTTTGCGATCAGTCTTTGGCTTTACTTTCTGCAATTGTGAAATAATTTACTCAGTATTCTTTTTTAAAAATCTATATAGAAATTTGTGCCGATATCATCAGTAATAAATTACCTAGGGATTCTCGTTGGCTACCTCAATGCTATGTTAGATTAGATGTAGCTCATTTTATGAAGCTCGCATGGCCCTCACTTAAATTGTTGAACAGGAAAGTACGAGAAATCATTCTCAGAACAATTGGAATGTCAAGATATCGAAGAAGTTTATACATTATTGTATCAGTTTTTATATCAATAACTAATGAATCAAATGGCTTAATACGAAATACTGCAGTTGAAACTTCATGTGAAAGGCATAACAAAAGACTATTGGATATTGTCTCTACCGGAATTATCGAATTAGATGAATAACTTGATGAATTAATAGATTATTCTGGAACTGAATCTGATACCCGTGATATGTTAGAAGAACAATTTTGTAATTTTGAAGGTCTTGAAGAATATAATCCTTTTCAACAATAGGCGGAAAAAGTGTTTATTGAAAGTGAACAACACAAACAAGAAGGAACAGGTATAAATCCTCTATATGCTCCCAAAATTGTTCCAAATGTAATTAAAATGATGAAATTACTACCACTTTGGTCAGGAATACCCATTTTTGGTTTTGGAGATGTTATTTCTAGTTCTGCAGCAGTTGAGTCCAGTTTCAACAAATTAAAAAATATAACATTTAAGCATAAATCACTACCAACGGATATAGAATCCTTTCTGGAAATCCATTTGCTTTCACTGCGTGGATCATCACTATTAAAATCTGCAGAAGTATTTGCAACTGATATTAGCAATGATACTAAAACAGAAAATCCCATTATTAAAAATAAAATTATAATTTAAATATGTCAAACTGTCCTTTATGTAAATCTGGATCCTTCCCTTCCAAAAATGTAGCACATAAATGTTTAGTATGCAAAATACCAGTGCATGCACTATCAGAGTGTTGAAGATGATATTCGCTTATGCTATAGCTGTTTCGAAAATTCCAAAGAAAACAATGCAACAGATAACTGGTGTCGACGATCAAAAAAACAACAGAAGAGTGCATATTATATTACTCCTAATCCGTACTTACGCCACGTTAACATTGGTAACTCTCGAAACTCACGTAATTTACATAATACTCATAATTTCTGAGTTGGTGAAAAATGGAATAACTTCACATACATATTCCGAACGAGCAGAATTAATAATCACATCACTTAATCCTAACAGAGGAACAATGGAATATAATACGACATTAGTAATCTGTGATACTACACCAAAATCAGTATTTAAATATATGTTAATTGAATTTCCTACTTTGAAAGAAACAAGCGAATGCTCAAATGAAAAATGTGAGAAATATCAAGAGAAGTGTCAAGATCATTGCTTTTTTACATTTACTACTACAAATGGACAAGTTAATGATCTTCAATAACTTGTAAGCAATCGAATGATGTCTGAAGAGTTTATATGTAACCCCCAAAATAATGAGCCGGAAAATATACCATGCGCTTGCTTGCGAAAAACAAATTATGAGGTATCACCACTTCATGTGTTAATTGAAATTTTATATTTGAAAGGTAAGCTAAAATCATCAATAAAATAATAAAATAAATATTTATAATTTTGAGTCTATTACAGGTGAAAATATGCAACAAAGTAGTGAGGCAGCACCCCATATAAATGTAAAACTATGCGATATCCCTGAAGTCATAATTCATAAAAATACACCATATGACCTAAGGGGAGTATTAAATTATAGACCAGGAAAAAGCTTTCTTAGAAGCTCCATAGGACATTACACAACATATGCCAGAAAAAGTGGAGGTAATTGGGAACTTTACGATGATTTAAAGAAAAGACCTATGTCAATATCCGAAAATACAACTGCATCATGCAAACTTCTATTTTACAGTGTATAAGTTTATATTTATATAGATTTTAATTATTTAAATGAAAAAGACAATCATTTTAAATATTGTTTTGCATTCATTAAAAAGACAGAATTATAAAACAAAATATAAAGCAACCAGAAATATAAAAGGTATTTTATAATTTCTAGACATGAAGATACATTAAAATGGTGGAAAGACCACAGTTATAACTACCCAAATTTGAGTATTTTGGCCAAAAATACATTGTGCCATCTCGGAAAATCCGTACCTTGTGAGAGAGTGTATTCTAGTGCTGGATTAGTTCTCAGTAATCGACGCTGTGGGCTAAAAAGTGAGAATGTGAACATGCTATTATTTCTTCACTACAATAATTCACTGATGAAGTCCACGATCGGATGGCAGTTGGATTGGGAAGTTTTAATATTGTTCTGAAATAATATTTATTAATATTTATAATATTTTTATAAAAATATATTTTATTATTAAAAAATTTAAATATATAACTTAAAAAATAATATTTAATAAAATTATTTTATACTAACTTACAATATTTATATTATGCTTTTGGGGAATAGTAATTTAGATTAAGTGCAAATTTTTTTAGCTCATTACTATATCTTTGGCCAGTTACTTTCTTATTTTGATTATTTTATTTTTAAATAATTCCTTAGACATGCCTTCAAATTCATTCAACAATATTTCATGTTCATTATCAAGCCTTTCTTTTTAACACTCACAAGTGATTCTTTAAGATTTGTTATTTTATATTTTAACCTTCTTACTTATTGATTCAATATTTTTATTTTATATTTTTAATTTTACATTTCTCGAAGTTGTTGCTATTAGAGGTCTACCTCGTATTGGCGTTGTCAATAATACTTTCGAAGGGCTATTGCTTTATAAATGTTCAAACATGATTTGTCTTTTAATTCTTTTTGGTGTTATTGGACATTCATTATAAGTATTATTTGGACTTAAATCAGTGGGACTTTTATTAACATTTATTATGTCTGTATCATCTTATTTTTTCCGGACTTTTTGTGAGAATTGGATTTTCAAAGCAAAAAACTGATGGAACTGCATCAGTTTTTAAGTGTAAACTTTGCCCATTAATATTTTTAAAATTCGAGTGAAGAAAATGCTTACCGCATACCCTGCTATATTTTGTAGGTACATATCTTTTTATTTGTATTGCATCTATCCATTTTTTTGTTATTTATTTATTTATTTGTTAAAGGAAAACTAAAAATGAAAAGATAATGTACCTATAAATTTTATTTAAATAATTATCAAAATGGGTATTGGGACAAAATATCCAAATAAAAAATAATTATAAAAATCTGTATTATTAATACCTATACAATTTTTTTATTGAAATACATTATTGTTCATTTTTAAACCAAATTTTAATAACATTTAACATTAATAATACTTTATAATACAGTAATAAAATAATAATAATAAAAATAATATGTAGAATTATATAATAATTATACATATTGAAATATATATTTTTATTATTATACAGTGATCTATTCAAACAAATTATATAAATAATCGGATAATGTGGATTGCTATATTGTATTCTAGGAATTTACCATTATCGATAAATCGGTAATAGTCAGAATTTTTTTTTTTATTTGAAAACAAATGCCTCGGCTACAATAAATAGTCAGAATTATTGTCAGTTATAACTCGACTGTCAATTTATTAGTCGTCACGTGCAAGTGTGCACCTTTTTTTTTTTGCTCATAAAACAAATCTCTTCCTAAAGAACTAAATTCTCCTAGATGTTGATCACTTGGACTAAAATTTTCAAATGTAGCTCACTTGTTTGAAATGGCTGGCGACCCCTGCTATAGGGTAATATCTAACTACATAGCGTTAGTATGATACCTATTAGTTTTTATGAAATTGTAATATAAACAAATGTATTTATACAATTATAATAATAACTATTTTATTGTTACTTATTTTAAGCTGAAAACAATTATAATTGTAGAAAATTATTATGCTATAAAATACGTAAACAATTTTAAATAAATTCGTGTAGTACATAACTTTAAGACCAAAACCCTTTATAGGTCTCTGGTAGCTATATTTACCAGGCAGTTTTTTTATTTTTCTACCAATAGGTTATCGGTATATTGTTTTACCACTTGATGCAACGGGTAATTTAATGTCATATGAGTGGCTAGCCTGTACGCCAAACGTTGTTGTTGTTATCTTGTTATCAAAAATCGCGTAAACATGTCTAGGTGATAAATTATTTTACCACTGCGCTTTAAATGCATGTAATTTTTCTTACAATGTAAATTTTTTACTTCAGAATATGTTTATTTCTCAAAGTATTACTTTTTAGACTTCTAATGGTAAGTAAATTATTAGTTAATAACATATTTAACTTGGTTAGTGCACAATCATAACATAAATACTAACAATAATAACAAATATGTGTACCTACAAAAACATTTTTTTTTTTCATACATTTTTTCAGTGTAAACTTTGATCATTTTTAATATTATTTAAGTTTCATTATTTGTGTATATGAATAATATTTTAAATTGTATTTGTTGCTAAGAGTTAAATTTAATTTTATAAATCTTAAATTTTGGTTCGGCAAGGAAAATAATTTGACAATAGTAAAAAATTTCTTATCGATTTTAGCAAAATACAATTTGAACGATGTAATTTTCACTATTCTACATGAAGTAATATTGTTTTTTTATTTTTTTAGATTGTTATACACCATATTAAAATGAATGACTCAGAAATATTAAGTATGTTAAATGGAATAACAGATGACCAAGCTGAGAATTCAGATTTAGGAGGGGACAGTGACACTGATGACTGTTTACCTATTGAAGTAAGTCAAACAAACAGTTTTTCGACAAGATCACTCAATTCATCTGGCCACAGTACTCCACAGACTCACATCGAATCTCCTTTTACACCCAGTCCTAACTCATCTGTGTCTCTAAACCGAAATTTAAGGCCTAAAAGAGCTAAACGAGTTCTTTTAGAACAATTATCTAATGCAAGCTCAAGTGAAGACATGGACTATCCAGACAAAGACCTTGATATATGTTTTTTATTTCTTGCTCCAATTTCTGATATTTCAAGTACAGATGATGATGATGCCACTGAAAATCCACAGATAGAAAATTCAAATTTCAAATGGTCCAAAAATGGTTAAATACCAAATCATTTTTCAAGATTTAAATTTAAAGAAAAATTCGGTTTTAATGTTGAAGTAGATAATTCAATAATGTTAAATTATTTTGCATTATTTGTCAATACAACTTTTTTAAATTTGGTAGTAAATGAATCTAATTTATATGCTGCACAGTCGAACACTGAATTAATGTTAAGTGTTCCTGAATTACAAGCAGTTATAGGAATTCTTATTATAATGGGTTTTAATCGTTTACCTAGTATGAGGTTATATTGGTCGGATAATGAAAACTTCCATAATCAAAGAGTTTCAGACATTATGCCAATTAAAAGATTTTTAAAAATAATAAGGTTTTTGCATTTGAATGATAATACTAAAATATTACCTAGAAGTTCCTTAGGATTTGATAGGCTTTATAAAATAAGACCCATGATAAAACATCTAAATACTGTTTTCCCTGATATGTTTTCGCCTTCACGTTTTATGTCAGTTGATGAAAGCATGATTGCGTTTACTGATAGAACTACTATGAAACAATACATGCCCCTCAAACCAATTAAACGAGGTTTTAAAGTTTGGGTTTTAACTTGTTCTGTTACTGGATACATGTATTCATTTGATATATATACTGGGAAAGCACCTGGAGGTGAAACAACTTTAGGCCTAGGTGAGAAAGTTGTACTATTAGAAGGCCTAGGTTATTGTATTTTTTTTAATAACTTTTTTAGTAGTTTACCTCTAATGCTAAAAATGTTAGAAAAAAAATTATATGGATGTGGCACATTTAGAAAAAATAGAAAGTTTTATCCTAAAGATATGTTACAGTCTGATAAATCAATGAAAAAAGGTGATTTCGATTTTGCTCAAAGTGGTGATATTACAGTCACAAAATGGAAGGACAGAGGTAAAAATCCTGTAATTGTAGTAAGTAACATGCATGATGGATCTGAAAATATTAATGTATTGCGTACAAATTCCATTGGTAGTCGTGAATCAGTGCCTTGAACAGCATCAATATCTGATTACAATATGTATATGGGGGGGGGGGTGGATAAGTTTGATCAGTTGATGGCTGCATATAATATAAGTTGGAAGTCAAGGCGTTGGTGGTTGAAAATATTTTATTATAATATATTAGATTGTTGTATAGTAAATAGTTTTGTATGTTACAAAGAGGACACAAAAATATATGTCACAACTTAAGTTTCGGTCAAAATTAGCGACTGAACTGATAGGTACTTTTTGTATAAGGAAGAGGAAAAGTTATACTCGTTCGGTTGAGCTTGAGAAAAAAAAACAACACATAGTGGCACATTCCAAGATGTAGGGAAACATGTACCGATACAAGCAAATATCGGAGATGTGGTTTTTGTAGTACAAAAGAGAAACAAAAAAGGTCTAACTTGATTTGCAAGGCATGCGATAAAGCTTAATGCAAAGGTTGTTTTGGGCCTTATCATGGCTTACAATGAACAAATACTTGATAAATATATTTTATTTTTAGTCAAAAGTCTGGCTAGTTATTTTAATGTGGTTATTATTTGATTTTATGTTATTATTTTTTATATAAAAGACTAAAATGTATAATGATTATTAATTATTATTATTTTTTGTTTGTTTTTATATATATTTTACTTCTATGGGTATAACATATTGTAAATATTTTATTTTTAGTCAAAAGTCTGGCTAATTAGTTTAATGTGATTATTATTTGTATACAAAAGACTGACAAGTATACTCATTATTATTAATTGGTTTTTGTTTGTTCTTACAAGTATTATGTTGATATAAGTACAAAATATTATTATTATGTTAAAAATGTTATATTATGTAAAATATTATTATGTTATTCATATTTTAATTCAATTTTTTATAAAAATGTTTTTAAGTTTTTAATTTTATATTAACTTTATGTCTTTATGTATTAAACTTATAAGACTGAAAAGGATATAGTCTTAATAAATATGTGATAAATGATAATTAAAATTTTATGTTATCTTTGAATATTGTTAATAAGAAAAACAATTTTATATGCATATTTAACTATTATTTTATTATATTCCTATTAAGCTATCCAGTGGTAAAATAATTTACCAGTAACCAAATAGTGTTAATACAAGCCCTAAACGATATGTGGTAAACTATTTTACCACCCTATAACTACCAAACTATAAGAAAAAAAAATTTTTTTTTCAAAATTATTTATATATACATGTATGTGAGTCTGGAAAACAAATTTTGGCTCAAACAAAGCAAAAGCGGCTTATGCCCTATAAATGGTTAAACAATTTGTGTGTGATGTATAAGTGAGCGAGTGAAGTAACTTTTATAGTTATTTTAAATCATTGAAAGAAGTAAATGCCCATAAATATAGGTAGTAAATTAGAATAATATAATATGTACCTACCTTCTAAATGTTGTCCAATAGAAACATGGAAATCAGAAAATGTTTAAAATATGTTAGTAGCCAGTAGGTACTCATCATTAATTAGGTAAAATATAATTTATGTAGGTAACTTTAGTTTTTAAGAATATTCAAAGTTGTTTGTTTTTAAAAAACAAATTTTATTGTGTTTAAAAAATAATATTAGCCTTTTTAGTTAAATAAACTGTTGTATTATTATAATATTATAATATGTATATTATTATTTATAAAGAATACCTAAGTCTTTAGCCAATTATATTTACTAATTAATTCAATTAACAAGCTAATTCTTTAAAATCTAATTATTACAATCAGTTACAATTTCTCTGTACACAGAATTGAAATTTTTTCTAACATATTATTTAGACTTCTAATAAGTAACAATACCTATCCAATTAAATAATAGGTATGACCGTAAATTATTATTTTTTTTATTTTTTTATTAGCTATATTAGTACAAAACTATGGATAGCTCTCAACAATTACTAAGTTATGCATGATACAAAATTATACATGACATTTTAAAATTATATAATAAAGCCAGCGTCCAATATTAAAGAAATTACAGTTTTAATGGCAATTTTTTCTTTTATCAATAAGCAGTATTAAATATTAATCCATTTTATATAGAACCACATTTTTGTATAAGTTAGAATTGAAATAAATTAAGCTAAATAAATAATTAGTTTTAGTAATTAATCAAATGTTTGTTTTTTGATTGATTCATTTTATTTTAAAATTTAAGGAAATGCCCAAAAATGCTTTTAAGCCTAGTAGCTACTTATCACAAGTTTCTAAAAGACGGAAAGAAAAGGTTGTTGAAATCAATTATTTAGTCAACAAAACAGATAATGTTATTTCTCTGGTTATTTCTATTCAATCCAAACAAGTCAAACCACCTGAACAATTTTACCAAATAGATTCAAGCTATAATTCGTTACCAGGTGTTATCGAACGTTATTCTAATAATGAGCCTGAACCATGTTTGTAACTTAGAGAAATAAATATTCCTCAACATGTACCCGATTTGAATACTTTTGATTTAAAACTAGCCTCGTTTATAACTAATTATAGACTTCCAAGAAGTCATGTTTCAGAATTATTAAAATTATTGAAATCTGTGGATAATTTGGAGCTTAAAATCATTACCATCAGATTCCAGGACCTTATTATCAACTCCCCGATCTGGAAGTGTAGAAATAAAAACAATCGCTGGTGGTCAGTACATCCATTTTGGTACCTCCAATGGATTAAAACATTTACTAAATAGAGATCCACACGTTCGTCAACTAACGGTCTTTGAATAATGGTTCAATATTGATGGGTTGCCAATTGACAGAAAGGGCAAATCATTGTGGCCTATTCTATGTGGTATTTTTGTAGATAATTCAATAAAACCTTTCATTGTTGGTTCTTATTTTGGAGAAAAAAAACCATACAATGTTCATGAATACCTCTCTACTTTTATTCATGAACTTAATGATCTCATAAATAATGGTTTACAAGTTGATGATAGCCATATAAGTATACATTTAAAAGGATTAATTGCCGATGCACCTGCTCGAGGTTATATTAAACATGTTAAAGGCCACTCTGGATACTTTAGTTGTGAAAAATGTATGGTTGAAGGAGAGTATTTGCATGGTAGTGTATCATTTAATGACGAAACTGCTGATTCATTTTTAAACCGTACTAATGAAGAACATCATGTTGGAATATCTCCTTTATTAGATATTACTGGTATCGGGCTTGTCTCAAGTATCCCCTTGGACTATATGAATCTTTGTTGCTTGGGTATTATGAAAAAAATATTTCATTGTATTGTAGGAGAGTCTAAAGTTGTTAATTCGTGTGGACAAATTCGACTTTCTAAGGATCAAATCATCTCAATAAATAATCGTTTGAAAATTATTTCAAAATATCTATGTTCAGTATCTTTGTTCGTGTACCACACAACTTAAGTGATTTCCATACCTTTAAAGCTATCGAACTACGACAAATAATGTTGTACACGGGACCATTTTTATTTAAACATATAATTAGTTTACCTGTGTATAACAATTTAATAATGTTTAATATTGTCATGAGAATTTTGAGCTGTAGTAAAACTGTTTATAGCCAAAATGATTATGCCAATGCTTTAGCTAAACATTTTGTAAAAACATTTTCTCAAGTATTTGGCCGTAGAAATGTTTCATACAATGTACATTCGTTTATTCATTTGGCAAAAGACTGCAAAAAATATGGTGTAGTAGATAATTTTTCAGCTTTTCCTTTCAAAAATTATTTACAACATTTGAAAAAAATATTACAACCAGGTCCTTCTCCGTTAGTTCAACTTCATAACCGTATCATAGAAGAACGTGTATGTAGTCATACTGATATTTCTGAAATACCACTGTACCCATTGTTCGATGATCATCATTATGAAGGTCCACTGCCAGAAAATATACAGGCTGAATCTGTCACTCAATATTCTATTTTATTCATGCCAACATATACTCTACGAATTCAAAAACTTAAAAGAAGAAGTACCAAAAAAGACGATTGTGTGATTATGTCATCAAATGTTATATGCATTGTTAAGAATATTGTTTAACGGAATGGAGTAATTTTCTTTGTATGTTCTACATTTGAAAAAGTTTATCCTTTTTAAAACACCCCTTGCTCTTCTATCTCAGTTGGAATATTCGAATGTAGTAGAATATCATCAACAGTTGAATTGTTTCATATTAATAGTGTTAAATTTAAGGCTTCTTATTTTCCCTTTTCCGATAAAGAATTACAATGGGAACAAAATAAATTTTATGTATGCTCATGAGCAATGCATTGCTTCATATTTATAACTAGGTAATAGTTTATTAAATTTAACTAATTTAAAATAAGTATTAGTTTGTAATAAATAGGCATTTATAATTACAAGTTATTTATGTATTTTATTTGTTTAGTATGGAGACCAAGTCTTATTGTATTGTTGTTGCCTCGGACAACAGAAAATATTCCAATAACGTGGCTAAAGTTAGAGATTGGTGATCCTGTTCCTGTTATTGGTCAAATATATGAATGGTATAGACCATTCGGCAATACAAAAAGTAAATCTGAGAAATATGTTCAAGTAGATACACTGAATTGGATGACAAATTTTGGACGTTTATTGGCTATTAAAAGTAATTATACTTTAGAGTTTAGACATAATGAATAATTGGCTATTTTGTAATATTTCATATATTAATTAAAAATGATTTTTGATACTTGTAAAAATATAGATTCATGTTTATCAGCAAATTTTGTAGCTATTGTTGAAAATCTGAAGTTAAATAAGTTTTTTATCATCGAGTTTTTGGAGGAGGAACAGTGTATTGAAATAGTCCCGAGTAACTGGATCATTGTTGATGGTAAACTACAAACTACTTGTAGATGGCCTGGAAGTAATAATGCTTCCTGCTATACAGCCTCTCAAAAACCACAAAAATTTGCTGGTTTGTGATTCAACTTTAAGCATATTATGTTTAATACTAAAATATTAATAATTAAAACTTCTTATATTCATTTAAAAACTTTCAGAATCATATGAGGTAGCAAAGAAAAAATGATCTACGTTTTGTAATACTAGTACAACCGAGGTGGAAAATGTGGATAAACCTAGAAAACGCAAAAAAAAAAAACAGTTCTTTGATTCTTCTAACAAGAACGATGGAGATACAAGGGATATTGAATTAAGTCAAAGCTCGAGTAAAAGTAAGTTCATAAACACTAACAACTGGGTTTTTGCAGTCTAAAAATATTTTCAATATTTTCATACACTTGCGTCTTACGAGTACCGGAATGCGACACCGCTGGCATATACTACTACACCACTCTACCCGCCAAGACAATAATATCACAACAAAACAAAATTATTTGTCCGTATTCTACGCGAGCATGATGTAATAATATTATTATTTTTGTTTTCAAACAAAATTTGTCCGGCGAGTACGGCCAATGCGATATCGGACGCAGTTGCTTTCCAGTTTGAACATGTTACGGTTTTATAACTATACAAATATGACATTAAAATTAAAAATATTTAAAAGTATCCCAATATAGTCTACGGGCTATGAAAATTGTGATTTGTATAAATAATGTAAGGTAATCGTAATTATTGTAGGTATAGGCCAGTGGTTTTCAAACTTTTATTATACATGGCACACCGTACACTTCAAAACATTTTTACGGCACACTGACCTTTTTTTTAGATAAACAAAATTGTTTTGAATTAATTATTATTATGTATATATTTAATAAGAAATGTGAAATTGATGGGCTAACAAATATTTTTAATTCTTGGACGAATAGTTGACACATACCCGCATTTTATTATATCACAATTCAATGCAATCGGTAATTTATGGAAAAACTGCGGCACACTTAGTGGATACTCGCGGCACACCAGTGTGCCGCGGCACCCAGTTTGAAAACCACTGGTATAGGCAGTGGCGCAACTAGCACTAAATCTTAGGGAGGGCTACACCTCCACCACAATATTAAACCAAAGGCAACATGTGGGGGACTTATATCTTAAGATTTAAATACCACAAAAATATCAACATTGGTTTTAATTTATAGACTTATAGGATACATTAGTTGTTAGTATGTTATTCAAGATTCATTTTTCTTTTATTTACGGTTATAAATTGTTGTAAAATTTGCTCAGGATCAATTTTTACATCTTTTTCAACACTTAGTAAGGATAAATTACTGAAACGATCTTGATCTATTATAGACCTTAAGTAGTAATTATTCACCTTATTGCAGACAATGCACGCTCAGATGTTGCAAAGAAAATTGGCAATTTATTGGCAACTTGAACCATCTTATATGAGTTTGGAAAAATTGTTTTGAATAAATATTACTGTATGAGATTAAAATGTAGCTGAGCGGAGCGAATTGAACGATGTCAAAAATATTTGTTATTAGCTTATTACGTTGATATAAACGAATTAATAATTATACTAATTATAGCATATTGAATTCAAGAATGTATAAAATATTTTTTAGTCTTGGGGGTTAAGCCCCCAAAGCCCCCACTAGTTGCGCTTATGTAGGTAGGTCTAGGTCTGTACCCATGTATGATATGTCGATACGACAGTGTATAAGTTATTTCTGTTAATAATAAAAAATGTAAAATCAGGAACATTAATTTGATATTATAACATATTTTTTGTTTTTAATTGTCCAATTGTTCATTTAATTTGTTTGCGATTATGTGCTATAAAGTAGTACAGAAGTGAGAATTCAGTAAACTTATTAGGTAAATTCCATTATTCGAATAATTCAAATTGAAACTGTGACGCAGATTACCAAAGTTAATAATATTATATTATAATTATATAATTATAATAATATAATTATATTATATTTTAGATGTGTGAAATGGTATTTTTTCTAAAAAAAATATATTTCGGGATAAAAAAAAATGATACAACATAAAAATTTAAATATTTTAAATTTGCGTGATAAAACTTATGATTATTACAGCCAGCTAGATATTATTGACAACAAAAGTAAAAAAATAATTAATAAATATTGCAATTTTATTATCTTGAAAATAAATTTTAGATCCAACTGTGTAACGTAATATTATATTATTTGGTACTATAGTCAGTGCTTGATTTGGAAAAAAACTAGAAGGGGGACTCAGCGGATGTTGGAGGAATGAGCGTTCTACACAGATTAACTGTGACATTACAGTGGGGGGCAAAGCCCCCCCACACCCCCTTCAGTCACCCATAATCCCAAAAAATCATTAAATTTATTATACACAAATATTTTAAAAGAAAGAAACACTTGTTTATTAATTATTATTTTTTAAACATTTAATGTAAATTTATTAATCATTCTACATAAACAAATAAAAACAAAACAAAACTTAAACTATGTATTAAATAAGGTCCATAAATGTTCATATGAATTATCTTCATTTTTAAAAGATCGTTTAGGACAGTTAACTTCATCTGAATTTCTTTTGCCACTTTTAATCCAGCTCTCAACATAATTATCTGGTATGAACAACTGAACTGGAGGTCCGATACAGTTAAGAAAAACCAATGAAGATAATATATGCCCTGTAGTTAAAGCATTTCTTTTTGATGTTACTATGTTGTTCATCGCACTGAATGATCGCTCACATTCAGAGGATGAAATAGCAATTGTTCTGACTGCAGTCAAAAGAGGATGTAAATAGTTTATTTGTGAGGAATCTTTTGTATCTTTAAACTCACGGAATCCTCGAATCGTAGTTTTTTCATCTAAATGAAATCTTGTAACTAACCTTCTAACACAGTTATCTCCATACTGAATATCATCATTATCAGGCCAGTTATTATAATTTAACACATCCAAATCTTTTAAAAGTTCATCAAATTCATTTTTAAAGTCATTTTTATTTTTAGACACATGAGTTGCTTGTGTTGTAAATAGTCTAGTACGCAAGTTATTAGCTAAACTCATAAAAAACTGACCATGTTTAATTTTAGGAATTTATTTGTTTGTGACTAATTGTACATCTTTGAACATAAAATGTATCCCTGCATCCACAGCTTCTCGTGTTTTTGGTCCACATAAATTAGCCATCGAATCAAATATTCTAATGGTACGTTCTATAGCTCTATTTGCAGCTGGAAGTGATAAACTTCTTTCTTGCAACTGTAACGATAAGTCTGCAAGTTCAGACAGCCCATCATACATGATTCCTGAAATAAAAAGAAAGTTGATTAAAAAGCTTCATGTAAATACAAAATTTACTAAATTTACCTAGATTTGTAACAAATTTTACTGATGATAGAATACGTTTTAGGCCCATATATTTAGATCTTTCTTTTGAGTCTCTTTTTATATCATTAGCTGCTTTGGAAAAATGATCAAATAATGGTACATAATTATTCCAAACTGCTTTTAATGTTTTTTCACTAGAAGCAACCCATCTAATAGTGAAGATTTTACCAATATGTAAGAGTTTCATTTCTAATGAAGCAGCACACTTACTAAGTTCATGCATGTTTTTGGGTGATTGATGATACAATGCATATACTTTTTCTATGAATGACTGAAAATGATTTGTTCCTTGAACTTCTTTTAATGTATCAGATACTGCTAATTCTAGTCGATGGTTACAGCAATGCCAAATTAAAATGTTGGGATACATGCTTTGTAGCTGAACACCGACACCGGACAATCTACCCAACATATTTGAAGCACCGTCGCTCACAAAAGCTATCAAATTTTCTTTTAAAAAATCGTCCGTTAACCCATGTGCATAAAGATCAGTTAAAATAGCAGTTTTTATAGAGTTAGCAGATGTGTTTTGAACTTCAATAATATTAAAAAAGTATGTAATTACATCATTGTTATTGGCTACAGCAGATCTTGAACAAATAACCAACATAGTATTTTGGCTTAACGTTGTAGACTCATCAACAATGACACATATTTTTCTTTTGTTATGCCTCAGGTCAAGACAAAGTTTCTTTCGCATTTCAAAGGTTATATGATCAGTAATATTGCTACATGCTTTATTTGTTTGAAGAATTCTCCCCATATCCAAGCCATTAATTATTTGAAGATCTACTTTTGGCATGTCTGTGTAAGGTCTTTGATTCTTTGCTATGCTGTATGCTGTCCTGAATATTTTTTTTGTATTTTAAATGTCAATAAATGAAGTTTTTAATACTTGAGCTGGCATAATTTCCAACTTTTGTTTTTCAATTATACGTTCAGTGTGTAAATAGCTTTGAGAAGATTTATGTTTTGAAATTTTTTTTCTTAAATTTGTTTCCTGTTTCTTAAAATCATCTCCAACTGGACATATTTCTCCATTAATCCATTCTTGTGAACCATGAGTACCTTTGTGTTTTGTTAAATTAAAATTGGCCTTGGAACATATTTTGCAACCAATTTTTTTATTATTGAAAAACATCCATGGGTATTCTTCTGTAAAATACTTCACTTGCTTATCGTCCCAACAATCTGGCGATTCTGTATTTGGTAAAAAAACTTCATTTTCTGATGCTTCAGTTTCACTTTCTGCAGTGATATTTCCCTAAAGATTTAAAAAAAACTTTTAAGCAAAGTTTATAAAATATAATATATTTTAGTAAAATTTACTTTTCTGTTTCTTAATTGGTTTTAATTATTTTAATTACTTACTGAATGATAAAACAGACTACTTTTATTTATTTTAATACAAGTATGCAATAAGACATTTTATTTTAACAAACAAGCCATTTATTTAGTTTGATTTATAATATAATGATTTAATGATATATAATTTTCAAAAAATGTAAGTGTGTTAATATTTTAAAACTGCCTAGTTTAAAATATATTCCACATGCAATTAAAAGCTGTGAAAATGTGAACTAATTTTCACAAGAAAAAGAATTCATACACAAACTCATAATAAATTTAATTCATAATTAAAAATGTATATAAATATTATGTACATACATCCAAAATCAAAATTTTACTTATTGGCAATAAATGTTCAATAGTATAATTATAATATTGTATACTACTAAAAGCTAATTTAATTAGTAGGCACAATAATAAAATATGTTTAATAATAACAATTAACAATACATGCTTTTAATAATTACCCACTGTTAAATAATTTATCAATTACAGATAAACTATTATCAAAAATAATTTTAAGACTGTTGTCTGTTATGATGACTTAATTGTGTAAAGTTCTTTCTTAAACATTGTTTGTAGCAAGTCATATGCATAACAATCTCTAATATAGAACACGGACTGTGTACGGTTGTAGAATCAATTTTGCAGTTTGAAATAATTAAAAGTTGCACAATTAGTCCGTATGTTATAATTATTTCAAATTATACAATGGGTATAATAAATTATACACTTGTAAAATCTAATTGTAATTATACACCTGTATTAGGATTAAATTAAATAAATATTAATTTAATTCTAGGCCAAAACAATCTTAATACCTACATATTATGATTGAAATGTAAAATAATTTCTTTTATAACATAATTATTACATTAAAATATTTTATATAATTATTACTTACCAGTGGCAGTGTAATATTCATTGATACGCTTTCAATATTTATTTGGGTATTCTGGGTATTCACAGAGGTCTCCTATAAAACAAGAACACCAAATAAGTCTATACTATCAAGTTGATAATATTGTATTAAAAGAAGGCAATTAATAAATGTAATAGAAATGCTATAGGTTCAAAATAATAAGATTATACTCAAATAATAAATCCCTACCTTAAAGTTAAAAATTATAAATCATTTGCTCATACCTCATTGTTTTCGGTTGGTTTTAATTTCTTTTTGAAGTAAGAAAGTAAAGAATTTTTTCTTTTTAAATCCATTTTTCAATTTCAGGTTATCTGGTGTGAATTTTGTAATGACAAATTAAATTAGACATAAACTAGACTTACCGTAAATACTAATTATTAATAGTTAATAAACGATCTACAGATTTTCAATTTTCACACTAAAATTTTGAGTAATGTGTGACAGAGTGACAGTGACACTTGATTTTTTGTTATCATTTTTCACGGGGCAGCAATTAACGTCGTTTTCACAAGCCCGGGAACCATGATATTAATAACGGTTTACCGCCTCCGATTAGGCTTAATCACTGATAACAGATATTTTAACCGGGCTAATTCGGCCGATTAAACTGTGATTAATTTTAACCGGAGATGGTACAACTGGCCCTTATATATTGATAAAAACGAATTGTACTTTAATTATACTTTGGTAATCGGAGATAAGACGAGTTATTACAATATCATCCTATGACATTATAATATATATATAATTTATATTACGATTTATAAAGATAAAATCCATAAAATATATCTGTTATCTATGGCATAATCACAGATATTATTTGCTTATATTTTGGATCAGAAAACTGAAGATTTACAAATTCACTAAAGTAAATGTTGCGTTCCCAGCGTTCCGTTTCAAATAAATAGAAGGGGTACGTTAAAAAAAAAATTTAAAATAAGGGGGACTCCGTCCCCCCGGGTCCCCCCCAAATCAAGCACTGACTATAGTAATACCACTGGTTAATATGTGATATTATGTAAGTAATATTTATTCGTGCATTACCTATAATTTACTAAAATATGTACATGTCTTGTAAAATGTCTTGCCCGAAAAATTGTAGGAACCCCCCGAAATTCAGGTCTGCGCACGCCTATGACTAGGAACTACGAGTTTGGTAACTGGTGAAATCACTAAAATGTTATTATTTTAAAATAAAAATTAATGATTTTATACAATTTGTTGTTATATTCAGCCCATATCATACACTGTATCTAAATAGGTAAATAATAAATATAACTCGTTTAGTTTAGGTAAAATACAAATTAATTTTTATACATTCCTAATTGCATTCTACTATTGTATTAATTTTGTTTTATAAATATAATACATACGAATAAATATCATACGATTTATGTATGGTGAATGATGATTTTGACATATTGTTATAATATTAATTATTTTAATAATACCAAGACAAGTCGACAATATCCTTGAGGATCTTTAACATAATATTTTAGACCTAAATATCCGTCCGCGAACACCGCCCATTCTATTACGATACTAAATAGTAAATACAAAGTTTTCGAAAATGACTGGGTATTTAATACCTATTTTAATTAATAATAAAAAAATCTAGTTAACAAGTAGTGAGCTAGACCCCCAACTGTGGGTGTAAAATTATTATTTAATATTAAAATATCTAATGTAGGTACTAAGTACAGAGGCGCAACTAGCTCAATTGTTTTGGGGGGGACTGAAGTCCCACACATTTTTATAAATTTTCAAAAATATAACAGAGGGGCCTCTTCATAAAAAATCACACTGTGTAAAATTCATTAAATTAACTTGTTACAAATACTAACAAAAACTTGATAGTTTATTAATAATGTTTTACATAACTTAATTACTATAAAAACAATACAAAATAATTTATTTTAGCACAATCCTTCGGTCTTGTTCCGCAAATTTATTGACAATTACTTCAGAATCAATTTTATGTTTGATAAATCCCTTTCAATGTTTAATAAAGCTAAAGAACTAAAGCGATCTTCAGCCATCGTGATCCTGAGCCAAGTCTATTGTACTATGTACACGTACATAACCGTTATGGACTATGGAGTTGTCCGTCATAACCTCAAAACTTCATATCAAAGGAGGTACCACAGATATATAAACACGTGACTGACACAGAATAAAATTATGGTAACATTGGTAACGTGTCACTGTGTTATAAGTGTTGCTACTAACCAATAAAAATAAAAACCAAGACGTATTTTTGTTTTGTGAAAATACTTCAGCTGAAGAACATTTTTCATACACTGTTTCGTAAATCAGTATTTTCTATTTTTGAAGAACAAAAAAATTTTAAAAGTGCTGAACATTTTTGGGGGGACTATTATGAATTTTGGGGGGACTAAGTCCCCCCAAGCCCCCCCCTATTTGCGCCACTGACTAAGTATATAGTATAATATGAGTAATTATTATATTATATTATAATTACTATTATTGTACAATAGTATCGGCTGGTGTGTTATTTTTTTCCACGGATATGCAGTTGCATGTTTTATTTGGTGGTTTCCTGTAAAAACAGGCTAAAGTGAGGTTCATATAAATCCATTTCATTATTGTTATGAAATATGAATAATAAAAATATTAGGCTTATTATAGCACATATTTTTCACAGTATACATTATAATATTATGTGTTTTACCCAGTACTACGAAAACAATATTATTGTCGATGCAATGTGGATACAATTGCAATGGGCAGACGAGTAGTGTGCGGGACGCTGGAAATATTATTATAAAGAATTATTAATAAATTTACACTATAGTACCACATGTCTCATAGTCTCATGGTTATCGCTGACAATATTATTGTTCGACTAGCTGTACTTGTACACTTTGTTGCCTTAAATTTGATTGCCTAATGCAGGGGGGTCCAACCCGCGGCCCGCGAAGCTTTGTTTTTGGCCCCTCCAACA
Source organism: Schizaphis graminum (assembly GCA_020882235.1). Lineage (NCBI taxonomy): Eukaryota > Metazoa > Arthropoda > Insecta > Hemiptera > Aphididae > Schizaphis > Schizaphis graminum. The sequence continues at coordinate 5,167,906 of CM037033.1, forward strand.
AGTTAAAATTTAAATTACAATAATATATGTAATGTATTATTGTAATTTTTTAATAATAATTAATAATTTGTGTATTATATAAAATAAAATATAAATAGGTAATAGTATAATTTTTTTTTCATCTGGCGGCCCCCGGTGTTTTTATGAAAGTGTAAATTGGCCCACCAACTACAAAAGGTTGGACCACCCTGGCCTAATGCAAGCATTAAGCAAGGTTGGACCACCCTGGCCTAATGCAAGCATTAAGCGAGAGGATAAAAACTATTTTTGGTTTTCTGATTTATATTAATATATAAATTATATTTTCGACATATCAACTTTACGTTAATGTACCGCCCAGCGTTGCATTTTTTCAATCTATTAACCGATTATGTATCATTCCGCATTCGTTAAAAATAATCAAAAAATAATTTGTATATATATAAGATAATATTATATTATTAGTTAAGCAATTAGGTTATCAAACACAATATAATTTGACAAACAAAAGGTCAGGTACCAGGTTGCCGGTAGCTGGTAACATGCGAGTCACCGTGTCCACAATATGTAAATAGGTATACAATAAACACGTTTTAATTAGTAATTGGTACTAATTACCTTTATCGGATTAAATTTATGTCATAAACCCTCTCTGTGATATCAACTTTAATTTTAAAAAGAACTGCACGACGATTAAATATTAAATGAGTAGTTTTGGAGTTTATCCCGAGCAAAAAAAAGCGAATTAATTTTATATAGCTAAAATTTTGGGGCAGTAAATTTAACTGGGAAAATTTTTTATAATATTAATTTAATGATGTTTGTTTTATAAACATATTATCATGAAAATAAATATGATATGAAATATGAAAATAAATTAATACATTTTGCAATTGCTGGCTTTGATTATTTTATTATCATGGGTACCTACTATTGAGAAAATCTACTATACCTATTCAACATTCTAGGACACTCAATAGATTGTTATACTGCATGATACTATTGATACTATTAGCATATCACATTATGTATTGTAAGTTTTTTTAGGATAAGAAAAATTGGAGGCTAGGTAAATTGAGTCCGAAATATAGTTTTTGTGGTATACTGAGTCCCTGGTTATAATAGGTTTAGTTTCCAAAACAACACATTTTCCTATTCCTTCTCACTTTTACTGACTTTTTAGTACTATTTGTTATGTTAACATAACTGCCGTGGTTAAAAATGTGCTTTTTTTGTTTTTAATATCTAATATAATTTACTACGTTGTACATACAAATCACAATTAATTAAATATAGAATATACAAATTCAAGTCAAAGGCAGTAAAGGTTTTTACACATAATTATAATATTATACATTTTTTTTTTTTATCTCTACAGGCTACAAATCTCGTACCTATTATTTTCATTTACATTTTACGCTGATAAGGATTAATTATTTTATTTTTTTGAAATATTATAATATGTTTCATGTATTTATTTTATATGATGAAAGTAGTAGGTACTCTAAAAAAAAATAAGGTTCATAAAAATCCGAGGCCCTCTAATAACAGCAATGATTAACATTTTACACACGTCGATTTGATCATAATGGTTTTTTTCTTCGGAAATAGTATCCCTGATATTGACAAAATATGGAAAATTATAAATATACATTACAATAAATTATTATAATCGAGTTTTCTACTAAAAATACGATAGTGGGGACGAGTTAATATTTTGCTCCGCGCTCAGCAATCAATCGTCACTCTTTCGCTAGTATTGGACCAATTGGTACCCTACGTCCTCACCATATCGGCGTAAGAATAATTATTCGTCTACTCTAAGTTGTAAGTATAGTACTTTCATAATTTTATTTCCCAATTTTTAGATTCTGAACGAAGTGATGAATGTATTGCTTTTACAATGATGTGTTTTTTTTTTGTGTCTGATGACAACATTTGGGACAGTAATAATGCTCCGATTTTTGACTTCAGCCCCTCTTTGAATAGGAAAATTCATCTAGTTGGTACTTTGGGGGGGGGGGGGTCAAAATTAAGATTTTCAAATAGTTTTCAAAAAAATCGAAAAAAAACAAAAAAAAAAATGACAGAAAAACAGCAATTTTACGAAAAACCACTTTTCGACTAAATCGATTTTTTGATTTTGCTGTAACTCAAAAACGAATTATTTTAAATACTTGAAATTTTCACCAAATGTTTATATTATGGTTATCTCTTTACAGTTAAATTTTCAAAATATTTTGACCATTTTTAAGCTACTTATAGACAATTGAAATTTTCGACTTTTCTAAGTTTTTTTTCTTCAAATGCCGATAAAAATTTTTTGGGTGGCCAGAAAATCTTGAAAATTTAATACAAGGTTTCTTATAAGTTGTTCTTAAAGTGGTAAAAAAAAATCCAAAATCGTTAGTCACAATTTTTTTTTATAAGTGCTTAAAGTTCGAATTTATATGAAATATTTCAAAATTTAAATTAAATTTCATACTCTCATTATGCGTATGTTGCCTAATACTTTTTTTATTAATAAACAGATACTATAAAGTAACCATAGTAACATATAAAAACTATACTATTTGTTTCAAAATAGAATATATGACAATATTTAAATATAATATATCCTAAACTGACAAATTATCTTCGTTCAGAATCGTTTTTCGTATGCATGATACCTATCATTGCATTCAAATTTAACCTATCATAGTCCGAGGTCCACCCCACCCCCTAATATACAGCAGAGCGATACCTACTTACCCGCTTTTTTAAATTAATAATTGTTTGTGTTGATATTATACGTTGCTACGGGTTTTTAATTTTAACTTAAGAAAAAAATTAGAAACTTATTTTTATATATATATAATTTTTTGACGTTTGCGCTGAATGTATAATATACTTAATATTTTTTATTTTTAAATACAGAAAATAAAAATTCTTAAATCTTATTTAATAATTTTTGAAAAATTCTAAATAGCCAATTTATAAATCTGGGTTTTAGAAAACTTTTTTATAAACAACTTTTATCTAAGCCAAGTGGTTTATTTTTTTATTGTTTTTTTAAATGTCAAAATTTTTGAAAGTTACTCATTACAGGGTTGCTACTCATTTTTTTTTTTTTTTAAAAGTGAGAATAGTGAGTATTATTAGTAATTAGGTGAGTAAAATTTTTGTAAAAAGTAAGTATATTTTCATGTAGGTGAATTTTTTTAATAAAAAAAAAAAATACAATATTTTATAATACTTTCATTTTAGATTCTGAACGGAGTGATAAATAGTATTGATTTTATAAATATGTGTTTTTTTATTTTTGTGTCTGTTATCAGGTTTTGGAGTAGTAATAATGCTCCAATTTTTGACTTTAGCCCCTCTTTGAACAGGAAAATTCATCTAGTTGGTAGTTTGGAGTTGGGGGGTCAACAGTAAACATTTTCCAACTGTTTTCAAAAAAATCGAGAAAAACAAAAAAAAAAGTGACAGAAAAACGGCAATTTTAACCTTCCAGCGGACGCGCTGTTGTAAATAATACAACAGTTTTATATTTATTTGTTTATTCAACTTTTATTATTTTTTTATCTTATCAGCGGTCATGGGTATTCCTCTGTAATGTTATTATCTACGTTTTAGACTATTTTTAAAGTGTTTCAGTTCACTTTATTGCAGACAATCGACGAAGTACTTATAGTGTTGTCACAAAATACAACACGCGTCATTCCGTGTACCTACGCCAAACACAAAACGCGTCATTCGTTGCACCTGACTTATTATTTTGTAATTTTTATTTTTGTGTGGTAATAAGAACAAAAATATGTAAGTATTGTTTTATATCAATATATAATATATACATTTTAATTTTTTTTATAATAATATGTTTTTTTTTATTATTTGTATACGTTTTTGATACGTACTAATAATCGATATTATTTATACAATGTCTTAGGTCGGATCATATGACAGTTGAGCAAATTCAAAGTTTACTGCAAGACATTTGACTGAAATAGACTGTGTTGATGACCAAGAGAGTGATAGTGATCTAAGCATCGAAGATGTGGAGGTAAGTGACCACGAAAGCAATTCTGAACAAGATTTTTCAGACAATGAATCAGATCTAGAGACTAGTTTGAGGGACAGTACATTCTACATAGGAAAAGATAAAATAACTAAATGGCAACAAAAAGAGTTTACAACTTCAAAAATTAGGCAACATAATATAATAAACGTGGTTCCCGGTCCAAAGGAGTGTGCTAGAAATATCGTTAGTGAGATAGATGCATTTCTAAAAATAATTGATCTTGACATGATTGACGAAATCGTAACGTGCACTAATATGTATATTAGTAATATGAGACAACGAGTTCAATACTCTAGACCCCGAGACTGCTTAGATACTTCAAGGTGTGAAATACTGGCTTATTTTGGACTTTTATTTTTGATTGGTATAAAGAAAGCTCATCATGCTAATGTAAAAGAATTATGGTCGGCGGATGGTTCTGGTATAGAAATAACTAGGGCCACTATGAGCTACAAAAGATTTTTGTTTTTGTGTCGCTGTCTCAGATTTGACGATCGTGAAACTAGAGCTGAAAGACGGGCGATTGATAAACTGGCTCCTATTCGTACTACGTTTGACCTTTTCTTGAAAAATATCAATCAGAATTATAATTTGAGTGAATATACTACTATTGACGAAATGTTACACCCATTTCGTGGTCGGTGTCAATGGATACAGTATATCCCAAGTAAACCGGCTAAATATGGCATCAAAATGTTTGCATTATGTGATGCAAAAACATTTTACACGAGTAAAATAGAGATTTATGTTGGAAAACAACCACCTGGTCCGTATGAGGTTTCTAACTCACCAATTGATATCGTGAAACGATTAGTAACACCCATCGAAAACTCTAAACGAAATCTTACCACTGACAACTGGTATACCAGTATTCCACTTGCAGATTACTTATTACAAAAAAAAATTACTCTAACTGGAACTTTGAAAAAAAACAAGCGAGAAATACCTACAGAATTTTTACCAGATAAAAATAAAGAAGTTAGTTCGAGCGTGTTCGGGTTTCAAAAAAATAAAACATTAGTTTCATACGTACCTCGAAAAAACAAGGCAGTTATTTTGCTTTCAACTATGCACCATGATTCAAAAATTGATGTAGAAACTCGTAAACCAGAAATAATTATGGATTATAATTGTACCAAAGGTGGAGTTGATACAGTAGATAAAATGTGTGCGGCATATTCGGTCTCTAGAATTACAAAAAGGTGGCCACTTGTAATTTTTTATTCTTTGATGAATATTGCTGGAATAAATGCTCAGGTACTGTTTTCATACTCTAAACATAACAATGCTCCTAAAATGGGAAGATTATTTTTGAAAACATTGGCATTTGATCTAATGAAGGAACATCTTGCTTCTCGAGCTCAAATCACAAGTTTACCATCGGACATATCATCTTTTTTGAAAATAAAATATGCTGTTCCGAGTACATCAGATGCATCTACAACCCCCCCTTCAAAACGAGGAACATGTTTTGAATGTGGGAGAAAAAAAAATGCGGCTACATCTATGAAATGCACTAAGTGTATGCGATTTGTATGTAAGCTACATTCAAACAAAATTATTATTTGTGAAAAGTGTTCTAATAACGATGACAATGACAGTTTTGAATAATTTCTTACTGTAAACAAATATAAAAATAATTTTAATTTTTTATGTAATAATAATAAGATAATGTTAATTTTTTATGTAATAATAATAAAACGTATTGATTTTTTAATAAAACATAATTATAATAATATTTAAATAAAAACAACTTTGTGAACCTACCTATTGTTTATTTTATTATTAGATATAATATGTACGACTATCACAGCATATTAGAACTGTTGTAAAATTTACAACACGCGACTACTCTTGTTTCAAATAATGGCGCGCCTACTGGAAGGTTAAGCATGACCACTTTTCTACAAAATCGATTTTTTGATTTTGCTGTAACTCAAAAACGAACCATTGTAAAATGTAAATACTTGAAATTTAATTTACGGTTACATTTTCAAAATATTTTGACCTTTTTTAAGCTACTTCAAGACAATTGAAATTTTCGACTTTTTCTAAGTTTTTTTTTCTTCAAATTCCGATAAAAAAAATAATCTCACTGTTAATACTTTCACATGGGAGTATATTTAAAACACTAAAATATGAATAAACTGAATATTTAAATATACTTGTTTAACATTAAACAGTTTAATTATTCTCAAAATGTCATTACAATTTAAAAGTACACGAATGGTAATAATTTAAAATAACAATAATACCTATATATACATTATTTAATACATTTTTTAAATTCTAGCCCTATTTAATTGATTATATTATAATAAAGTAATTTTTAAAATTAAAGAAACATGGTACAGCCAAAACAACAACAGCAGCAGCAGCAGACTCTGCCGCCGCAAAAGCAGCAGCAGCCTTTGCCGCCGCAGCAACAACACAAAAAAAAAAAACACAACAACAGCAGCCGCAGCAACAACAACAGCATCAGCATCCGCCGCCGACGCCTCATTCCTCCTCCTCCGACAACGACGAAGATGAGTTATCACCATCACCGTCTATCTTAGCCAGACGTAGCGTCTCCCCCGACCACTACCAAAACCCCTCCGAAGGGGGTCGAGGTAGGAGAAGGGGAAGAAATAAGCCAGGTCGCGGTGGTGGCCGCACCAGCGCATATATTGGGGAGGATGCGAACATGGTTTTAGTAAGATTTAGTTTATTTAATTCCAATATAGAGATCAGCATTGCTCATTGTGCCCAGGCCCAGTCAGTATATCCCGACCGGGCCTTTCCAATATTAATTTTATAAAGTGTGCTGATCTCAATTATTTAATATGTGTACGATTAATACAATTTTACTGTATGTTTTAACAATTAAATAAATTTGTCTATATGTTTACAGCTCCTCCAATATTTGCGAATGGTGCGGCCGAGAAAAGCTGCGGCCCGGTAAGTTTAAGAGAGATCAGCTACGTAAGCGAGGTGGTGGTGGTGGTGGTGGTGATAGAGGCAGAGGCCAGAGGCGGCGGCTCTGGTGCTGTAGTTTAATAAAAATATTTTTAATTATTAAAAATAAAACATTAATTACCACAATATTATCGTTTTGCATTAGCATTATATATCCAGTGCTTGAATTGTGGGAAGGGGGATGGAATATTCATTCTTAAACATATTTAAGCATACTACCTAATCCCTTTTATAATTATATCCTAACCGTTAAGAAATTCAAATAATCGAGTACGCAAGTTTTTATATTTCTGCACCCCCCTTATGTTTTTTTTTAATTCAAGCACTGTACACATCCTTCCTATACTAACTAGATTTATGTTGCTAAGTCAGAGATTAGACACTAAATGTTTCTACTGACCCATAGCCAATGAACTTTGATGTCGGCAAACGATGATTTTTTTCTCTCTATTGCATCTGGTTCATACACCTATAGTCTGTACCAAATAAGAGCGCACCGCGTTGGCGCATCCAAATGAATCGCAGAGCGACGTCCGGACCCCCCTGGCCGGATCTATTTGCTCTGTGATTGGTCGCCGTAGTCGGCGGTGATCGGCGTCGTCGACGATGTTGCCGCCGTCGGCGACGCCGCCGTGCATACAGGGAATTGTAGTAACAATGCGCTACCGCGTATATTAATAATAGACCATATTTTTTTTGTTTTTTTTTTTTATTAATTTTTTTTTTAAACATATTATTGAACACGCAAACTTGAAAAAAAAATTAACAATATGTATATACATATGATAATAATGTGTATATAATATATATGTCAATTGTGTAATAAAACAATAAAAAATATGACTAAGTCAGTTGTCAGTTGTGTAGTCAATGTATAATAAAGTCTAATATAACCATAATCATCAAAACATCAATGATATGCAACTGCGTTTTTACTACCGATACTAATGCATTTTTTTTTTATTTGTGTACGTTTTATTATTTATTTTCATATGCACTTTGATAATATATAAATATAAATATAATATTTTATATTTTTGTATAAATAGGATAGGGTAGATTATAAAGAACAACATTTAATAGGACATATTTTATTTTGTATTCTAACTCATTATCAAAATTACACATAGCCAAAGTTATTAACAAAAAATTAAAAAATTAAAAAAATTAAAAAAAAACTTAATATTACTCATCATCACTATAGAATTCAGAATCCGAAGATGTATCGCCAACCGTCATTGTCAGACTTTGTGTTTCTGCAGACAACATATCGTCTACAATAAAATCAATGTTGTAGAATTTTTCTTCTTCTTTCATTGTGTGACGTATAAAATTTTTCCACATCGTCTCATCCACTCGCTCTATACCTTCCAACAACAGTGTTTTTACATCACTTATTTTATAGCTGGTGTTGTTCTTTTTTACGTGATCTTTCACGTTGGCCCACGCCAATTCTATTGGATTCAACTCACAATGATAAGGAGGGAGTCTTAAAATTGTCCTATTGTGTGTTGCAGCCAAATCGTCAATTAAATACTTGTCATATTGTGGTCTTAGTCTTTTTACTATATCGAGTAATTGAGGGATCACCATAGGTCGATCAATTACTTCACCTTTTTCCTGTAGCCATTTTATGATGTCTGCTTTTTTTGTTGTTGTGCTTGGAATTTTTTCTTTTTTCACAGAGTGATATGGGGCGTTGTCCATTATGATAACACAATTCTCTTTGAGTCGTGGTATTACGTCTTTCATCCAGTCGTAAAATGTGTCACCATTCATTTCTTCATGGTAGTCCGTCGTTTTTTTTGACTCAAAACACAGAAGACCACCTGGCACAAACCCATCTTCAGACCCAATGTGAAGAACAATGAGCCTCTTACCTTTGCCGGATGGATTCTGAGACCCCGTCGTGAGACCTTGTAAGAATGCATCACGAGGCGATTTAATTGTTTTGTCTACCCACGTTTTGCTGGTACAGTCGCCTGCGTTGACCCATGTTTCATCGAGATAGTACAAATGCCGGCCTTCTTCACGATATTTACGAATATTTTCTAAATATCGTCTACGCCATAATACAATTTCATCTTTTTCTATTAGAGCACTATTGCGACTGCGTTTTGTGTAAACGAAGTCCATCGATTTCAACAGACGATGCAAATTCATTCTGGAAATATCTGGCAAAGTTTCGTCGTCTTTAATAACTTGCAGTATTTTGTCCAATGTTGGTATTGATTTGTTAAACCAGAATGAATGAACATGAACACGTACTGCATTCATTTGTAAATCATCAAACTTATCTTTAAATGATGCCTTTATGCGTATTTTGCACGGTGAGGTGACGGTTTTTTTGGTATTGTATTCGCTGATGACATTTGAAACTGTTCGTTGTCCGATGCCAAGTTGTTTCGATATATAAATCCGAGCTTCTCGAACAGTTATATTGGGATTTTTTCTTAATTCCATCTTATATGAATTTACTATCATAATACGTTGACCTGATGAAATAGGCTGGAATAACATACGAAAAAAACTATGTTAAGTAATGTATAATATACAGACAAAATTATAATAGGTATAAAATAATATGTATATATTTTTTTACTTACCTTTCCCATAGGATTTTTTGTCGAAGGTGAAACATTTGCCATAGTGTATTAATGTCTCGTGAAAATCAAAAGAAAACAGCGAATGCGATCAAAAACAAAAATACGTGTTACCTCTTAGTACCGTTAAAATGGTGTGACATTATACAACACTCTGTATAAACAGTTGGCCCTGGCGGCGATGGAACGCGCGGCGGTAGCGCTCTCTGTCATGCGCGAGATTCGACCGGTTTTCGTGCGCCGCCCGGTGCGCTCTTATTTGGTACAGACTATAGTGATAAAAACAAGTATAGAATTATTAAGTAAAAACTAATGATATAATTTTAAAATAATAACTCATAAATAATAAAAAAATGTTAACTTCTGAGAGCAGATGCTCTGCAGGTCAATTCAAGTACACTGCATGATATTTCTATTAAAGTCAACCTGTCGACTATACCTAAGTATTACGGAAGATTGATTACATTTTTGATGGACATCAATTAATATTAGTATATTAGTATTACGTTTATAGGAATGTATCATTGCTATAAACTTTTAAACAAATACCAACTGGGCACCCTACTGTAGAACAGTGTGAATAGGTTCATGGTATAGCTTAAAATTAATGTAAATATTTGAAAATGTGATTTGCAAAATATTACTAAATATAATAAAATATTTATTATTTGTAAGTGAGTAATAACTAGCTAGTTCAATGAATTTCTTAGTAATAATATGATCAAATTGTGCATTCGTACAATCTAAGCAATTAGTAGATAACAATTAACAACTTCCAGCTAATATAGATTTAATAAATCATTTTTTTTTAAACCAACTGATTGTAGATATAATATAAAATGTTAAATTCTTGCTTTGTTTCCAAAATCACAGAATCAGTTTTTTTTTAATTTTCATTTAATTATAAATTAAATAAAAATTTATAAAAATAAAATAATCTAATAATTACCAGCTAAACTTTTTTGTACCAAACAGAGGGGAAAAAGTTGTGAAGCTTTACGACGACGACGACAACAACAAAACGTTTAGCGCACGACCGTCAGCAAGCATCTTCCGGCGCATAGACTAGACAAGTATTGAAGTATACCATTATACCAATAGATGGGCATCTGCGCGTGTTGTTTTTCGGAACATTGAAAACAGCGCTCCCTGACGTTTGATGCAAGTAACTAACTACGGCGGTGGCGTCAAAATTTACTCCCGCCAATTTTAATATATTATATATTTTATGTAATTGTATTCTTATTAATTTTTTTTTACCAATTTTTTACTCCTATTTATTTTCTTAGTAAATATATATTTTATACATAGTATAATTACTTAGAATACCGTAATAACCTTATGGAAAATGCAGGTAAACAATTACCTAAATGTCACTTTTCAAATATAAAATAAAATCAAAATCAAAATTAATGTTAATCCAGATTTTTTTATACTATAATCACAGTCAAATTAAGTTATTATAAGTATGTAATAATTATGTCAATAGATGACGGCGCTCATAGGCGATCGCTTAGGACGTCGAAATTGCTTTTTACAATTTTCAAACTTATCAATAATATATATATTTTTTTTTTAATATGAAATACCTACCTAAAACATTGTACTGAAATATTGATAATTATTATTATGGTTATTTTGTTTAGCCATATATTAAAATAATATAAGCATAAGCGTAGAATGTTTATTGTAGATGTTGCTCTATAAATATAATTTTATATTTACAATCATTACCTATATTTCTTCATAATATGATATATTTTTTTAATTAAATGATATAACAAATTGTGTACAAGTTAAGGATAATATATCATTTTCCCGTATTTCTATCCATGAAATAACAACATATTTTTCAGAGTATTATGATGAGGGCTCGGGACTTATGGCATTTAAAACCAATAAAAGAACGCTTAAAAATATCATTATAAGCACTCAAAAAAGCATTTAAAAAACTTAAATTTGAGCAAAAATATTTACTCAGATTAAGTAGGTACTAGACATAATTTGTAACTGTGTTAAAAATAATATTATAATTAAAGATATCAAAAAATATTGAAAATGATTAAGAAAAGATTCTAACTAAAAATCAAAAAATAAATCTTTATATTATACAAAAATACAAACTTCACTTTCGACTCGTTTCGAGACATGTTTTCTTATTGTTTATAGATTTTATAAAAAAACTATTAAATGTAGAAAACTGGCCAAAAAAGCAAGTATAAGCACTTTCAAATTCCATAATTGAACGTGTTCGAATATGGCTACACTTCCATAACACTGCTACATTTTAAGTCAATTTATAAAATTAAGCAAATGCTTTAAGTCGTGATTATGATATGAAAATGGCGTCAGTTGGCATTTTGGCCTGGGGCGTCATTTAGCCTTGCGCCATCAAAATGGAATGATCATCAATGTATTCTGTTGTCATATATTATCGGTCATAACCAGCTAAACTTTTTTGTGCCAAACAGAGGGGAAAAAGTTGTGAAGCTTTACGACGACGACAACAAAACGTTTGGCGCACGACCGTCATCAAGCATCTTCCGGTGCATAGACTAAAACTAAACAAGTATTGAAGTATACCAATAGATGGGCATCGGCGCGTGTTGTTTTTCGGAACATTGAAAACAGCGCTCCCTGACATTTGATGTGTGTAACTAACTACGGCGGCGGCGTCAAAATTTACTATGGAAAGTGTAGGTAAACAATTAAATAACACTTTTCAAATATAAAGTAGAAACAAAATCAAAATTAATATAAATTCAGATTTTTGTATACTATAAGAGATATATTTAAAATATTAATGAGCGTAATATAAACATTGATACAATATAATATCAATAAATTAAATCAGTCAAATTAAGTAATTAAAACTACGTTATAATTATATCAATAATAATTATATAATAATAAATAGGACGAGCCCTTGACATTATAACACAACATTTTTTAAATAAAAAAACAATATATATGTTAAAAAAAACATGTTGATACAAAAAATAACACCAAATATTTAAATAACCAGTTATGGTAAATTTTATTTGTACGTAGTTTTTTCTTTTTAAATGTAGCATAACGTTTCAAAGCTTTAAGTTTTATGTTATCAAGTTTCATTTTGATCTACTCTGATGTTGCCTATTAATATACGGTTAGTACACACCCGTTATGTACCTTCATTTTAATGATTAAATTTAAAAATATTTAGGTAAATAAATCACCGTGTTCCGGGCATTTTATTATTTTAATATTTAATTTTTCTTTGAACATTTGAACTAATTGAATTTTTAAATTTTTGTGATGACAAATGGTTGGCAACTGTTGTTTAATTAAATGTATAGAATTTTGTACTAAATTGCAAAATAATAAATTTGGATATTTTAATAATTTAATCCCATCATATAATAAACAGATACTATAAAGTAACCATAGTAACATATAAAAACTATACTATTTGTTTCAAAATAGAATATATGACAATATTTAAATATAATATATCCTAAACTGACAAATCATCTCCGTTCATAATCGTTTTTCGTATACAATGATACCTATCATTGCATTCAAATTTAACCTACCCTAGTCCGAGGTTCACCCCACCCCCTAATATACAGCAGAGCGATACTCACTTAGCCGCTTTTTTTTAATTGAATTCAATATTTTTGACTTATTTTTTATTGTATAACACATTATATTGTAAACACATTATATTGTAAACACAATATCAAATGTTAATAAAATAATAACTAAGGAATAATATAATATATAACACCTAAAAAATAATATAACAACCAAGGTATTACCTAAGATATACTCAAATAATTATAATATATAAAATAAGACACTGCACTCAATAACTTAAAATAATAACTGAACAATATTAAATAAGAAAGTGTCTAATGAACTATTTAATATTTGATAAGACACGAGCTGTGCTCACAGTTAATTTTATATATTAAAGTAAATATTAAATATTAAAACCTAAATAAATAATATAATGGGGTATTAAATATTAGAACTGAATATTAAAAAAAACGGGTAAGTGGGTATCGCTCTGCTGTATATTAGGGAGTGGGGTGGACCTCGGACTATGTTAGGTTAAATTTGAATGCAATGATAGGTATCATTGTATACGAAAAACGATTCTGAACGAAGATGATTTGTCAGTTTAGGATACATTATATTTAAATATTGTCATATTATATTTTATTTTGAAATAAATAGTATAGTTTTTATATGTTACTATGGTTACTTTATAGTATTTGTTTATTAATAAAAAAAGTATTAGGCAACATACGCATAATGAGAGTATGAAATTTAATTTAAATTTTGAAATATTTCGTATAAATTCGAACTTTAAGCACTTATAAAAAAAAATTGTGACTAACGATTTTGGATTTTTTTTTATCACTTTAAGAACAACTTATAAGAAACCTTGTATTAAATTTTCAAGATTTTCTGGCCACCCAAAAAATTTTTATCGGCATTTGAAGAAAAAAAACTTAGAAAAGTCGAAAATTTCAATTGTCTATAAGTAGCTTAAAAATGGTCAAAATTTTTTGAAAATTTAACTGTAAAGAAATAACCATAATATAAACATTTGGTGAAAACTTCAAGTATTTACAATAATTCGTTTTTGAGTTACAGCAAAATGAAAAAATCGATTTAGTCGAAAAGTGGTTTTTCGTAAAATTGCCATTTTTCTGTCATTTTTTTTTTGTTTTTCTCGATTTTTTTAAAAACTATTTGAAAATTTTAATTTTGACCCCCCCAAAGTACCAACTAGAATTAATTTCCTATTCAAAGAGGGGCTGAAGTCAAAAATCGGAGCATTATTACTGCTCCAAATGTTGTCGTCAGACACACAAAAAAAAAAAAACACCCATCATTGTAAAAGCAATACATTCATCACTTCGTTCAGAATCTAATATTTGGCGGGCGTTTGAAATTTTTGGGAGAGTTTAGCCCCTAAAGCCTCCCTTATTTGCGCCGATAGTCTTAAGTTTTAAAACCTTAAAATTTTAATCCATCATAGACATTGCATCCTGAAAAAAAATGGAACATGAACTTTTAAAAAAATAATGCAATATTGAATATTGAATTCCAACGTGTAACCTAATTAATATGTTAAAGAAATAGCAAAAAAAATATCTCATAAAGCATTTATAAAAGAAATTCGTTTTGAAAACATTATACGAAGTGCTGATCATTATCTATAAAAAAAGGTATAATATGTGTTGTTTGGTATTGTTCTATTTTTATTATATTATATTATTCGGTGTCGATAACGATAGGCGCGTGTGTGTTGTATTTTTTTTATTATTACGCAGTCTATTGTGGCACTCTGCGACCAAACACGTATTCGTCTCGTCGGCCGATGATATTTAATATTATAATGATGTAAAAGGCATAATATACGTAATACAGTCCACATATTCGAAAAGCGTTTTTTATTTTATAATTAAGCAAATCAACAATATGATAGTTCTTCAAGAATGTAACCATTACTTATTACTAAAATATTACGAATGGGCATATGTTCTAAATGTAACAGCAGGCCTCCTAACTACTAGCGCTTTTAGTTCAGTTCGACGCCGTATAGAGCGTGATAAAATAAACAGGTTAGGTTAGGGTGTGCGCCTGTTATCAGTTGTCAAAATAGTACTGTAATCTGTATGGATTTTACAATAATGTGTTTTTTTAAAATTTTAGATTCTGAACGGAGTTATGAATGTATTGATTTTACAATGATGTGTGTTTTTTTTTTGTGTCTGTCGACAACATTTGGGGCAGTAAAAATGCTTCGATTTTTGACTTCAGCCCCTCTTTGAAAAGGAAATCGGATCTAGTTGGTACTTTGGGGGGTCAAAAGTTAAAAGTTTTTAATATTTTTTAAGTGAGTCGGGAAAAACCTTAAAAAAATGACGGAAAAACGGGAATTTTTACGCAAAACCAGTTTTCGCCCAAATCGAATTTTTTATTTTGCTATAACTCAAAAACTAATAGATGTAAATACTTGAAATTTTCACCAAATGTTTATATTAGAGTTCTCCATACACAGTTAAATTTTCAAAGAATTTTGACTTTTTTTGAGCTATTTATAGACAATTGAAATTTTTAATTTTTTTTAGTATTTTTTTTTTAAAATAACGATAAAAATTTTTTGGCCGGCCAGAAAATCTTGAAAATTTAATACAAGGTTTCTCATAAGTTGTTCTTAAAGTGATAAAAAAAAATCCGAAATCGTTAGTCACAATTTTTTTTTATAAGTGCTTAAAGTTCGAATTTTTACGAAATATGTCAAAATTGCGAAAATTGGCAAGTAATTTTGTGGTTGAAAAATCGTAAAAATTTTTTCTTTTATAAATAAGATTTGAAATCTTGGTACAATGTTCTCCATAAAATTTTCTTCAACTATCTGAAAAAAAAACTCTACCGGACTAAGACAAAAAAATTTTATGAGTGATTGAAATTTAAATTTTTACAAAACCGCGTTAATTAACGGTTTAGCCTCAAACGATTTTTGATATTTGTTGTTATTCAAACAGTATAAATCGTAATTACTTGGAAATTTTACCAGTTATATAGATTGCAATTTTCTTTACGTGATTTGATTTTCAAAACATTTTGACTTTTTTTGAGCTATTTATAGACAATTGAAATTTTCAATTTTTTTTTATTTTTTTTTTATAAATGTTGATAAAATAAATTTAGCTGGGACAAATTACTTGAAAATTTAATTGAAGGGTCCACATAACTTGTTCTAACTCTCATTCAAAAATTATAAAAATACATAGGCACAATTTTTTTTTATTAGCATTTGAAGTTCAAATATTGACAAAAATTCGTCAAAATCATGAATATTTTCACTATTTGGTAGTTAAAAATTTATAAATATTTTAGTATCAAAAGCTAAGAATTGAAAATTTAATACTATGCTGTCCATAAGTTAAGCTTAGAATAATTATAAAAAAGTTTGAGGATTATTCAATTTAAAAATTTTACTAGTGTTTAAAGTTTTAATTTTAATTTGAAATCAAAAATACACCTGTAAAATAACGTTTTACTACTAAATAATTTTCGATTTTTGTTGTTTTTAAAAAATTACTAAACGTAAGATCTTGAAACTTTTACTTAAATGTTTGAATTTGTATCAAAATAGAATATATGACAATATTTAAGTATTATATATCCTAGACTGACAAATCATCTCCGTTCAGAATCGTTTTTCGTATACAATGATACCTATCATTGCATTCAAATTTAACCTTCCCTAGTCCGAGGTCCATCCCACCCCCTAATGTACAGCAGAGCGATACTCACTTACCCGCTTTTTTTTTTTGTGTCTGTTGCCACCTTTTAGGACAGTAAAAATGCTCAGATTTTCCTACCTTTTCTAATAGGAAAGTGGTTTTCAAAGTGATTTTGGTTTTTAGTGTAACTATAAAATAATACATTTAATACTTACATTTTTAACTTATGAACTTCATTATTTTATTTTTATTAGTTTTTTTTAATGTTGTATTAGTATGTAATATTTGGTTGTTTATTTTATTCATCCGAATAAAAGTTTTAGTACGAACCAAACATTGTAAAAATTCAAGTGGCAAATTTGGAAATTGTATTTCTAGTTTTTTTGAGAGGTGTTTTATTATGTTTGACCTGTTGCTTAGAGCATCACCATGAAGCTCTATAAACATTGGCTCCAAAACATGTGCAGCATTTACGAGTGTCTTAGATGGTATTGAAAGATTTCCTTTTGATAGATGTTTAATCCATGAAATATGTTTCTCTAATTATCATCTTCATCTTTCAGGTAATGATATTTAGAAATAAAACGATCATCATGCATTTGTAAATCACACAGGGACAGTACTTGTACAGACAAACATTCTTCTCCCAAAACCAAGCTATTCTCTGTGCCATCAGTAGTATTTCTATTAGAAGTGAAAACTATACTGGAATGCTTACCTAAAATGTACCATCTCAGACTAGAAATGTGTATTTAAATTACATTATTAAGTTAAAATGAGAAATGTATATGTGTATATAAGGTAAGTTACTAACGCATATTTAAATTGCAAAGGTGTTATATTGTTAAATGCTGCTCCACACATTCCTTTAAGGAAACTAAAAAAATTCTCCAAGATATCTTGGTTGACTTTTCTTGTCATAATATATGAGATATTTTGTACTTTTAAATCATTTAATAAGCCTTTTAAAGATTTATTTGTAATAACAATACCTAGGAACAAAAACATTTGTATTTCTTCGTGTAATTTTGGTAATATGATGCATAAATATTATATATTAAATACCTTTTTGAAATGGCAACAAGCTTTTTTTCCCGTGTATTCTCATATTTAAAATAAAATTAGACATTTTGTCTAATAATTTATCCTGAGACTGTAAATATAATCCATAACTTGCTGAATTTTTATCAATTTTTTGATGAGTATTCAGCAAGTCAAACCAGTCATTAAATAACTGGATTACTTCTGAAGCCTAAAAAATAGTTTATTTTTTTGTCTATTTGTAAAATATACATATTGCTATCGGCTTTTTAATCATTTTTATTTTGTGCCTTATAACTTGTTTAGATTATTTAGACATTTAGTATTAAGAAATAACTATTAAAGTTAAACTAATTTTATATATGTAATAAATAAATGTATTTGTACCTCTTCCCAATTATGCCCTGTAATTAAATTATTGTTTCCACAGAAACTTATTGCCTTTGCCACACCATTTGAAAAAACTTGAACGGCTAATCGAACATTCATTCGCGATGCACCTTCTACCATTATATGCTGTTCAGTAAATTTATACCCTAATTTGAAGTCATTAATTGCTGTTTAATTTTAACAGTTCTTTTAAAATATTGATGCCAACAAATTTTTTATTTGGTAAGACAAATCCCCTGTGAAAAATAATTAAGTATTTGATTGCTTGTAATTTATGTTTGTAGATTGAAGTACCCACTTATCTAGAAAATTATTCCTAGCCAACTTAATAATGTGTGGAACATCAAGGAAAAACAGATATATTTTTAGTTGTTTTTGGATGTGGAAACGATGTTTGTTCCATAGATATATGTAATTCACGCCACAATCCAATGTTCGTTGGGCTCATATCGCTAGTAACTGCTACTGCGTTATATCCTATATAATACAATTCTATTATAATCCTCTTTAATAATTCTTCAGTCATTTGAGTGTCGAAGTTGTAGAATATTGGCTGCTTCCACGGAGATGAGTCCTGTTAAGAACATGTTTATTAAGAAAATATTTGCAAACTAAATGTTTTAATATAGAAAAAAAAAACCTCGAGCCATAAAAGTTTGAACGCATTTATGAAGACCAATCATTTGCTAATTTTTTTGGTCATAGCAAATTCTTTTTGACACATAAGTTTCGTCAAATAAAAGAACTGTTAATTTCTCAGTATCTGTCACAGTTTCTCCTTAAATACATTACATTTACAATTTTATTAACAGTAAAATATTAATTATTTTATATGTAAATTCTACCTTTTGCTTTCATCAAAGTCAATACACTATTCATAATTCCTGACTCAACTGAGAAATTACCTGCCCATGTTCTTAGTGTTGATAATCCTACAAGTTTTTAATGAATTGGTATTATTATTATTATTTTTATTGAATTATCATTACCTGGCAATGGAAACTTTTTTGTTTCTCGTAGATACCTATAATCTCTTGGCGAAACACTTCTCAGTGATATAGCATAGGAAATATCTTCAGGTGTCCATTTGTAAATGCGTTGTATATCTGCTAAAAATAAAACATCAATCATATTATATAATCTAGTGAATTCACGAAGATTTTGTATATTAAACACTTTCCAGATTTTCTGTAACTTTTTATATTCCTCTATCGTTATATTTTTATCAGTGAGAGAACTAAAAAAATTTTTTAGGAGGTAAACATGTTTCATTAAATTTTTCTTCACAATCCATATGATCATAGGGATAAGCTAACTTTCTTGTAACTAAATCTAAATGTTCTTTAGGAAAATATTAACTAAGTTCTTCAAATTTATTTTAGATTCTGAACGGAGTGATGAATGTATTGATTTTACAATGATGTGTGTTTTTTTTTTTGTGTCTGTCGACAACATTTGGGGCAGTAAAAATGCTTCGATTTTTGACTTCAGCCCCTCTTTGAAAAGGAAATCGAATCTAGTTGGTACTTTGAGGCGTCAAAAGTTAAAAATTTTCAATATTTTTTAAATGAGTCGGGAAAAACCTTAAAAAAATGACGGAAAAATGGGTTTTTTTACGCAAAACCAGTTTTCGTCAAAATCAAATTTTTATTTTCCTAAAACTCAAAAACTAATCGATGTAAACACTTGAAATTTTCAACAAATGTTTATATTAGCGTTCTCCATACACAGTTAAATTTTCAAAGAATTTTGACTTTTTTTGAACTATTTATAGACAATTGAAATTTTTAATTTTTCTAAGTATTTTTTTTTTTAAATAATGATAAAATTTTTTTGGCCGACCAGAAAATCTTGAAAAATTAATACAAGGTTTTTTATAAGTTGTTCTTAAAGTGATAAATAAAAGTCCGAAATCAAGTTGAATGAAGGATGTAGAAAAAAACACAAAATAAATATAATTTAGTTCTTTTTATTAGGTAAATTAAAATTTAATTAGGTCGTCACCTCGGTCGTCAACTTGCATATTTTCAGGTTGTTCTGTGTCCTATAACAGAATTTAATAGTATTTTGTATTTACTATAATTTTAGTTACAGTAACCTAACATTAAACTTCTTTTCCAGTGCATTTGTGTTTGAGGGTTCTAGTTACATTCTTTATTTATTTTTTATACAGATTTGTGTCATATTTCAAGGTTTTTTTTTTGAGGTGGATGGGCTAGGTGACTGTTCAGTTACATTATATTCATAATATTAACAGTGAAATGTTTAGTAAATTCAATTAAATTTTCTTCAGTTAAAAGTAAACAAAAACAAAATTTTACTCAATAACTTTAAAGGTAAGATTGAAATAAAATTAACTTAATTAAATATTATAAATATAATTAGCAAATTACCACAATTGAAAGAATAAAATTTGTCTGGTAGTTCTGCATGATAAGAAAATATTAACTTAAATAGGGATAATGATAATTAACTATAAAAGGTAGGTTATAAAAAAAAAAATGTACTTAAAAAGTCAACCACCTTTGTTGAAAACTACTCACAATTTGAATGAAAACAAAGTATTTTGCGATTTTGCCTGTGAATCATATATTACCTATTTAGTTTTCTAAATAGTAATTTATGTTTTCCTGCCATTTTGGTGGAGAGGGGCTGTATTTTCCTTAGATTCTCCCCTGGATATGCCACTGGTAAGAAAAGTTAAATGCAGACATGTGTAGTGAGCCGGTCCTGGTGAAGATGGCTCAACACGATTTAACGACGAAGTCCACTTTGTCGTCTATCTTCTTCAGAGAGCGTAGGAAGTTTGTAGTAAATAAACAACTCGTTTTTTATAAGTTTGAAAGTTAAGTTATTTATTAACTGAGACAAAGTAAAATAATAATAATAATAAAGGCTTAGCCCGATGTGTTGTTAAGTATAGAACAACGCCACCGGTCTATGCGTACTTGAGGCTTAACTATGTCTAAATCTTAATACTACCACAACCCTTTTTATATTAAACTAATCATGGGCGTAGTCCCAGAATATACGCGTGTGTCATGGTAAACCGGAACACAAGTTTCGTGTTTACTAAGACACGATTATTGAATGCGTATTTGGATTCTAAGAATTCATATAACTAGATCTATAAATAATATAAATAATATACGTATGTTAATTCTAAGAATTCATATAACAAAAATATAATACTAGATCTATAAATTAGATATGTGAAATTATTGCAAACAGTATCAGCTCGAGGTAATAAAAATAGAGTAATAAAATAAAGTAATATGGTCGGATTACTACACATGGTAAAAATTATCACGGAATTTAGTATAATTATTATTATATTCAAATATTATATAAGGCATAGTGATAGTTAAGTAAAACAAAAAACTTACTTTACGTTTCCTACGTATATTTAAAATGTCCCGCAGATCTTGATGTGGTGCGGTTTTCTGGAATTTAAAAATTGTAATTATTGATAGTTTAGAATAAAAATTTCCAAACATAGTACTTCATGCACAGTAAAGCTTATTATATATGAAATTAGTACTAAAATATATCGCTAGACATTATTTGGGAAAGATTAGCTAATTATTAGAAATTATGTTACTGGTCATTTTTAAAGATTGTTTTTGTATTGAAGAATAAAGTTGTTAGTTAAATAATAATTTTCAAATTATAATGCCAAAAATAGTGAAAGTAATATTATGTTATATTGAATAAAATAATTACCGGTTCTTCTGCTGCAGTCCACCAACATCTTGATTGGTGCCATTTATAGCAAATATTGCATCCTGGTGAAACAACAAAATACATTATTGCTTAAGTCATTAAAAATTAAATATCTAATATATACTAACTTTTTGTGTGTTTTTTGTTTTGTTTCGGCATTTGCCTTCGTGCCGTTTTTTACATGTACTGCACTCTTCAAAAAATTTAAATCAATTGGATAAGTATTGTTCGCGCCACGCGAAGGCGGTAATATTGTGTTATAATTTTCTTAGTAATATAGTTCTCTACTAGATATATGTGTATATTGTTATCATTACGGGGCCGTTGGCCAAAATACGGTGCACAATAGCATGAGATTCGGAGTACAGTCGGTCGGCACTCTGTCTGGTCGATCGTCGCGAGTAAACGCTGTAACGGGCACGTTTGACGTCGGGAGGCGTACGGATGAGCTACTAACCTTCCACCGACTGTAAAGGGCCGAATCTATGCGTTGTGTTGTGTAAACGTTTATTACACCAATAACGGCATAAGGGCTCACGGTGAGCAAAGACGAAGCGTTCGGCGACCCGCGTGCTCCCGCGCCGGGGGAGCCCGGGTCTGCACGCTGACTACGGTGCTACACTATACAAACGGT
The DNA here is from genome assembly GCA_020882235.1 of Schizaphis graminum. Classification (NCBI taxonomy): domain Eukaryota; kingdom Metazoa; phylum Arthropoda; class Insecta; order Hemiptera; family Aphididae; genus Schizaphis; species Schizaphis graminum. Next base: position 5,190,547 of record CM037033.1, read on the forward strand.
CGGTCACGTGTTCCGTGACGGAACCTGGGACGCGACTGCGCGCTAACGGCTGGTCACGTGTTCTGTGACGGAACGAGGACGCGCCTGCGCGCTAGCACGGCCGGTCACGTGTTCTGTGACGGAGCGGGGGCGCGCCTGCGCTATGGACCGGTCACGTGACGTGTTCTATAACAAATTATAGGCCACTGTGGGCATGACTTCGCGCGCTTTAGCGAATCACAGGTCATGGTGGACGTGGTTACGACTGCAATAACACCAATCACAAAACAATTCTGGGCGGCTACTGCGATTACACAGCGCCGCCGTCTACAAATACCGGTGTGGAGCACGAAATCAGTCAGTATTCAGCCTCTCCCGGCTGTAGGAAGACCTACCCAGGCAGACTTGCGCAGTTCGGGAACTCTGGCTACACCCAGCCCCTCCCAGCCGTAGCAAGACCTACCCAGGCAGACTTGTGCGGTTCGGACCCTTACCCTCGCCCAGCCGTAGCAAGACCCACCCAGGGCAGACTTGCGCGGTTTGGGCATTTTGCACGTGACCTTACTGTAGTAAGACCCACCAAGGGCAGACTTGCGCAGTTTTGGTAACGCTGCGGAATAACAACCATCACAAAGCCCACAAAAAATACAGTCCGCTAGAATCAAGTACAAAACATTGATCATCTTCGGGCCGGATCAGGATGGCTATCGATCTAAGAGATCTCGTCAGTCGTCGGGGAGTAATGAAACGGCAGATTATTGCCTTTCAGAAGTTCTTTGACAACGGCAACTTCTCAGATCCATCGACGATCATGGAACTAGGCATGCGCACTGCGAGACTTGAAGCTGCTTACGGAGACTTCCTCAGAAGTCAAGCTCGTATAGAGATATTGGATCCCCGTGAAGAACAGTTAAACGAGCGCTCGGCTGTAGAAACAGCCTACTATGAAACTATTTCACCAGCTATGGTCTTCCTTGAGTCGACAAAAACAAATCAAAGAAGATCAAGCGAATCCTCGAGCCACCAAGGATCTGCGGAATACATGAGACGGTATGACGCTCAATCAGCTATAAGACTGCCGCCAATCTCACTACCGGAATTTGACGGGGATTACAAACAGTGGCTGAACTACCGAGACACGTTTGAATCATTTGTTCACAGTGACAACCATCTCTCGGATATCCAAAAATTACACTATCTCAAATCTTCATTAAAAAATGAGGCATCTCAAGTCATTGAGTCCTTGGAGACTTCATCTGCGAATTATGCAGCTGCTTGGGAGCAGTTACGTGAACGATATGACAACAATCGTAAAATGGTCGGAATCCACATCCATGCGCTATGCAGTATGCCACCAATAGCGGTGGCATCGTCAGTCAATTTGAGAATGCACCAGAACGGTATAAACAGTCATCTGCGAGCATTGAAGGCCCTCAACCTTCCGGTGCAGCATTGGGATGCTCTAATCATCCATCTAATGGTAGAAAAATTGGACGTGGAATCTCACCGTCAGTGGGAATCTAGCCGTTCCAGTGACGCACTTCCTTCAACGCAAGATTATCTGACATTCCTGAATCAGCGGTGCCTGATTCTAGAGTCTATTGAAACGAGATCAAACTACGGTCGAGCAGCACGGCCAACCTCCTATGGCGACAACACCAATCAGTACGCACCAAAAAAGCGATCCTACACCACCGCCTTTTCCACTACTGACAAGTCAGTCCCATCGTGTACAACATGCAGCGGTCAGCAACCGCTGTACACTTGCCGAGTATTTTTAGGGATGACCATCAGTGCACGCAGAGAACACGTGCGTTCAAAACGACTGTGGTACAATTGTCTCCACCCGGATCACGCTGCCAGGCACTGTTCACATGGATCTTACAGGACTTGTCAAGGTAAGTACCATACATTACTACATATCAAAGCCTCAACTGGAGTTCAGGCTGCAACAGTGTCGGAAACTGCCAAGGAAAATCTATAGTAATTACGGCAGACCGCGGTGCTTTTGTCAACCGCCGTCATGCTCGTCTTCAGCCGCTTGGGTTCAACCCATTCGGCACGTTCCATACTCGATTCCGGATCACAATGCCACTTCATAACTACACGTCTGGCAAAACGCTTATGTTTGAAAATGAGACATTCTCCAACGTCGATTATCGGAATAACGCAGGCAAATAGTCAGTCTAATTGCAGTGTTCTATGCAAGATAAGATCAAGAATCAGCGATTTTTGTACAACTTTGGAGTTCATCATAATTCCAAAAATCGTCGGACAATTACGAACTCGGTTTCCCGCAACGCCATTGAAAATTCCGAAGGACATACAGCTAGCTGATCCTCAATTTTGGGCTCCTGGTCGCGTGGAAATACTAATTTGTGCAGAAATCTTCTATAAACTGATGTGTCGGCCAACTTCGACAAAATTCAACGCCGCCACTGCTATTCCAGGAAACGGTGCTCGGCTGGGTTGCATCAGGAAAAATCAACCAATTCAATGCTAAGCAATCGACTAACTCTTCAGCAATGGTGCATGTAGATGAGCAGTTGGAACGGACTATACAAGATTTTTGGGAACTGGAGGAAGTAAATCCAACGCAAAAACTCCTTGGAATCGGATCACGGTGCGAAGAAGCATATAAGACTCATACGACACGCGGTAAAGACGGGCGCTACACGGTGCCGCTACTGGTCGACCATGAAAAACTAGGCCGTATTGGTGACACGCGGGGTATGGCTCGAACACTGTTTTATGCAACGGAAAGGCGCTTGAAGGGTAACCCAAGATTACGTGAGGAATATAACCAGTTTATGCAAGAGTTTATCAACCTTGGACATATGTTAGAAGACACCGCAGTAGTTCAGGATCATAAGCTGGAGGTATTCCTATCCCATCATTGCATTATCAAGGCTGACAGCGAAACAACACGACTCCGAGTAGTATTCGACGGCTCTGCAAGAGGCACCAGTGGTTTGTCCTTAAACAACGCACTGTTGGTCGGACCAACAGTTCAGGACGACCTTTTTTCAATCACTGCTCGGTTCAGAACTCACCGATATGTCTTCACCGGAGACATAGAAAAAATGTATCGGCAAATAAAAATAATGAAGTCACAAACCCACCTACAAAAGATATTTTGGAGAAATAGCCCGCATCAGCCTTTAAAGACGTTCATATTGCAAAGGTCACTTACGGCACTTCCTCAGCTTCATACTTAGCAACTCGGACTCTCACTCAACTCGCCCAGGATGACGGTAACCAGTACCCACTAGCCGCCGGAGTCATCAACAAGGATTTTTATATGGACGATGTGCTAACCGGTGCTGAGATTTTAACTGAGGCACTGGAACTGCGTAATCAATTAATCCTGTTATGTAATGATGGCAAGTTCAAACTCCGCAAATGGTGCGCCAACCACCCTGCTCTTCTCAATAACCTTCCACCGGAGGATCTTGGAGAAATCCACAAATTTACGCATGAAGGGAACAATGGATCAACAAAAACATTAGGAACATATTGGCAACCCCGCGATGATGAGTTACATTATACCATGCGATCGTTCGGTAGCACCAACACTTGGACCAAACGTAGCATGGTATCTGAAATGGCAAGACTGTTTGACCCTCTGGGGCAAATTGGACCGGTTTTAGTTCAAGCAAAAATCCTCGTTCGTGAACTATGGCGCGAAAAACTTGATTGGGATACACAGCTTCCAGATAGCCATCATCGAAAATGGGTGAATTACTATAACCATTTGGCGGATGTAAACGAAATACGAATACCGCGGCGGATAATTCAAGTAACTGAAGCCACTGATCTCCAATTGCACATATTCTGCGACGCTTCCCAAGCCGCGTATGGAGCCTGTGCCTATATAAGAAGCAGGAACAGGTATGATGCCACAAGCTGCGAACTATTATGCTCCCGCTCACGTGTGGCACCACTAAAGGGTACTACCATACCCCGACTTGAGCTTTGCGCTGCCTTACTGGCATCTCGTCTCGCAACCAAGATAACCGCAGCGCTGCCACTCAATTTCTCAAAACATGTGATCTGGAGTGACTCCACCATAGCTCTGGCGTGGATTAAGAACCACCAAGGTAATAACCAGTGGAAACAGTTTGTGGCAAACAGAGTAGCGGAAATACAAGAACGCACTATCGGTTATTATTGGTATCACGTGGCAACTAATGACAACCCGGCAGACCATATCAGCAGAGGCTTAAGTCCAGAAAAATTAAGAAATTGTGACGCTTGGTGGCATGGCCCTTCCTGGCTACAGGCTAGTGAACAGCACTGGTCCAATGCTGAAATAGCAATGGCTGACGCAGAGATTCCTGAGCGTAAACTTCCCGTTGACGTCTCCCTAAAGATATCAATTCAGACAGAAACCCGCCTGGAAATGCTGTACAGCCAATTAGAGAAACTCCAACGCATAATTGCATATTGCTTGAGATTCAAATGCAATTGCCTTGCGACAGGTGAACCTATACGAGGACCCATTACTTCAGTTGAGCTTCAAGGTGCACTAAATGTGCTGATAAGACGGGCTCATAAGCGGCCTTTTCATGAGGAATTGAACGACTTAGCTCGAGGTCATCATCTTCGAACTAACAGCAAAATGAAGACTTTGAACCCATTCATGGATGCTAATGGAATCTTACGAGTTGGCGGTCGATTGCAGCTTGCGGATATGAGTTATGATGAGCGGCATCCCATCATACTCGTATCCAATGATCCACTCTCGAGACTGATCATTGACTACGAACATCGACGATTGATGCATGCGGGATCACAACACCTACTAGCTTCACTCCGCCGGCGTTTTTGGATATTCGGCGGTTGAAGCGCAGTACGTCTCCACACGCACAAGTGTGTGAAATGCTACAAATGGAAAATTAAGACAGCTACGCAATTAATGGGCTCATTACCAGCTGCGAGAGTAAACCCGTCTACAGCATTTCATGTCACAGGATTAGACTATGCCGGTCCAATAGCCATAAGTCATGGTGGAGCCAGGAGTCGTGTCCTTACCAAGGCATACGTGGCACGCTTCAGTACCCGAGCCATTCACCTAGAGTTGGTATCAGACCTCACCAGCGTGGCATTCCTTGCAGCATTGCGCCGATTCATATCCCGCAGGGAAAAGCCAATTCAAATCCATTCAGACAATGGAACAAACTTTATCGGAGCCAACAGAATGCTGGGCGAATTCTTAAGGAACGAATCCCTAAGGAAGGGCATATTAGAACAGTCGCATCAAGAAAGAATAGACTGGAGGTTCATTCCACCTCATTCCCACCACTTTGGCGGCATATGGGAAGCAGGAGTCAAATCAACAAAGTACCACCTACGCCGGATTCATCGGAGACACCATATTAAGGTTTGAGGAACTGTATACGGTTCTAACACAAATTGAAGCAGTACTCAATTCAAGGCCAGTTATAGCAGTTTCCGACGACCCTCACAACCTAGAAGCACTGACTCCGGGTCACTTCTTAATTGGACGGCCGTTAACAACCTATCCAGAGCCAACACTGCACGATGAACCGGCGATAAATTGCCCAAGACGGAGATGGGATTTAGTTCAAAGAATGTGTCAACAGTTTTGGTTACGCTGGCGCCATGATTATCTGAACTCACTTCAACAGCGACCCAAATGGTCCAGACCCGAGTCTAATTTCAAAATAGGAGATTTAGTTATACTAAAAGAAGACCACCAGCCACCACTGGAGTGGCATTTAGGGAGGATTATCCAGCTGCATCAGGGATCCGATGGACTACTTCCTACTTTGTTATGAGCTCCAAAAGAACATCTGAATTTATACAATTTCAAGAGTTTTGTGAAGTAAAAAATCATAAATTACTACATCCATCGCAAACCCGATGGTTATCTCTGAATTTAGTAGTATCTAGGTTGTTAGAGCAGTGGCAACCATTATTATTGTTTTTTAAGGATAAAGTTTTAGTAGAAACGTACAGACGATACTGTAGAACATATTTTAAATTACTTAAATGATCCCCTCATAAAATTATATTTTCAAAGTTCTAAATTTGTTATAACAGACTTACATAGAAAAATGACTTCAACCTACAAAAAATTTCTTTTATTATACAATATGGATTCTTATCAATATTGACCCGGAAAGTAAACAACATTTTTTACCTCATACTCAAATATATTTAGGTATTAAAGTTCTTAAGAATTACAAAACCCAAACTATTCAAATCATACAAATTTATTGAGTAACTTTTATGAAAGAATGAGAAACTTATTAATATTCTATTTTTTTTACTATATTTAATTATTATTGTTTTTCTTTCAAAATTATTCTTATATATTTTTCAAATACTAGGCCTTTGCCTTTAAAACTCACAATTATTTTTCTCAATTATTTTTAATCAACACTATAGGTCTTATATCTTGCCTAAAAATTCACAATTATTTTCTCATTTATTTTATTCAACACAATAGGGCTTATTTCTGCCTAATTAAAACTCACAAATATTTCTTCAATATAAAATAGGATCTCTGCCTAATAAAATTAATAATTATTTCTTCATATAAATAGGTACTCTGCCTAATAAAATTCACAGTTATTTCTCAATATAAAATAGGTACTCTGCCTAATAAAATACACAATTATTTCTCAATACAACTCAATAACAACTTAAGACTTCACTGTCTTTTATAAATTCACAAAATATAAGGTCTTATTACTCTGCCTTCTAATAACTCAATAATACGATTTAATTTCCTTTAATAAAATTCCCAATTGTGATACATATATTTCTCTAATAATTTAATTTATTTTAATTCTCAATAAAATATTTTCCCATATTTTTCAACGTATTATCCACTTTTTATTTATTCTCAACAATTATTTATTCCGTATTATTTTCAACGGATTACATTTATAAAATTTTTCTCTCAAAAAAATAATTATTACGTGTTAGTTTCAACGTAAAACTCTAAAAAAATCTCTTAATTCTCAACAAATTATTTATCTCTTATGTTCACTCTTTTTTTTTTCTATTTATTTAATTGCTCTATTAAATATTTAATTCTTTTTTTTACGTTTATTTTTTCTAAGTCCGAAAAGATTATTTTTTTTTTCTGTTCTCAACTATTATTTATTAATTTCTATATTATTTTTATAATTATTTTATCGATATTAAATTATTGATATACTTTTATAATAAAAAAAATTTAATTATTTTGACTGTTAGAAAAATTTTCTGTGTTACTTAATATTTATTAATTATTTTTATTTAACTGTTTGCAATTATTTTTACTTCAACAAAATATTTTATTCATTAATATTTAATTTAATTTAATTTATTTATTCAAACACAAAAATCGGAACTTGAAAAATTTCTTAAGTATTATAAAAATTATTTACGTACCTATTATTATTTTATTGCTTATTATTTATTAAATGTTTAATTTATTTTATTTTATTTAATCGCAAAAATTCCAACTTAAAAAAAATTATTTTAATTAATTTTAGATTCTGAACGAAGTGATGAATGTATTGCTTTTACAATGATGTGTTTTTTTTTTTTTTTTTTTTTTTGTCTGACGACAACATTTGGAGCAGTAATAATGCTCCGATTTTTGACTTCAGCCCCTCTTTGAATAGGAAATTGAATCTAATTGGTACTTTGAGGGGGTCAAAATTAAGATTTTCAAATAGTTTTCAAAAAAACCGAGAAAAACAAAAAAAAAATGACAGAAAAATGGCAATTTTACGAAAAACCACTTTTCGATTTTTTGATTTGAAATTTTCACCAAATGTTTATATTATGGTTATCTCTTTACAGTTAAATTTTCAAAATATTTTGACCATTTTTAAGCTACTTATAGACAATTGAAATTTTCGACTTTTCTAAGTTTTTTTTCTTCAAATGCCGATAAAAATTTTTTGGGTGGCCAGAAAGTCTTGAAAATTTAATACAAGTTTTCTTATAAGTTTTTCTTAAAGTGATAAAAAAAAAATCCGAAATCGTTAGTCACAATTTTTTTTTATAAGTGCTTAAAGTTTGAATTTATACGAAATATTTCAAAATTTAAATTAAATTTCATACTCTCATTATGCGTATGTTGCCTAATATTTTTTTTATTAATAAACAGATACTATAAAGTAACCATAGTAACATATAAAAACTATACTATTTGTTTCAAAATAGAATATATGACAATATTTAAATATAATATATCCTAAACTGACAAATCATCTTCGTTCAGAATCGTTTTTCGTATACAATGATACATATCATTGCATTCAAATTTAACCTACCATAGTCTGAGGTCCATCCCACCCCCTAATATACAGCATAGCGATACCCACTTACCCGCTTTTTTATTTTTTAATATTTATTTAAATATTTTTTTTTTATTACTTAGAGAAATTATTATTGATTATTAAAAATGTATTATTTTATTTTACGGAGAGAATATATATATACACCTTCACAATAAAAATTTTACGATGGAATAATAATTCCAAAGGAGACGGATCAGAGCTAGCACTTAATAATTATTTTACATTAAAAAAAAAATTATAACACACTACGACGGCTTGAGCTGTTGTCGATGGCTCCATTGCTAGTTGTTGAATTTTTTTGAACATGCTGATGGCTCGCTACGTGTACGGTTCTTTCTCGGAGTCGTTGAAGTTGACAGTGATCAGTTGTCCTCTTCAACAGTGATTCCTTGATGAACTGCCTCTTTGAATTCTTCTTTGAATTTTTTTTTTCAAATATTTCGAAAAAAATTCGAAGTCGAAAAAATATTATTTTTTATTTAAAAAAAATAAATAAATTCAGCCAAAGAATTCTGCTTGAAAGAATTCCGTTACCGACTGCGCCAAATTTGTAGCTGCTGGCCGCTTGTCAATGATTAGAAGTCGTGTCGAAATAAAATAGCCAAAATATTTCTAAGTTTTTTTATTAAACTGATTGAAAAATTATTCTAAGTCTAAATAATTAATTAATTAAAAAATATTCTAAGTCCAGATGAGCGATTTCTGACATAGACTGGCGTGAAGGTGCTTGCGCTAACTCTGGAATATCACGTCTGCGGGAGTCCTCTTCTGGGCCTCCTTATATAGTCCGGAGTTGCCCAATTGCGGCCCGAATACAGGTAGTCGTATTTGATCCCAAATATAAGTATCCCGATTGCGTCCAAGCACACATTGGTTCACAAAATAGCTTATATTAATAAAATAAAGTAAATATGTTAAATACTGAATATTTGAAATTCAAATTCTTTTATTTAAATAATGCGTTATAATATGTCTCATTTATGATTATTATAAATAATATACTAACTTTTGAGATCTACATGATGACTACATAGGAAAATTAATATTATTAATTAAATAGAATATTCATACAAATAGTCGAATATTAAAATAATAAACTGTTTACAATAAAATGTCAATAAAAAGTCAAATAATAAATTGTCTACAATACAAAAAGTTATATAATACATAATATGTCAATAATAATTAGTCAAATAATAATATAATAAATTGTCTACAATACAAAAAGTTATAAAATACATATGTCAATAATAAATAGTCAAATAATAAAATAATAAATTGTCTACAATACAAGAAGTTATAAAATACATATGGTCAATAATAAATAGTAAAATAATTAAATTAAATTAAATTAAATAGTTAAAGGTAGATTTTTACAACTCATTATTTTTACAAAATCAAAATTAGATATTTCGAAGTTTTTTAATTTTTTAATTTGGGCTTCTATACATTTTTTTTTATTCATTTGTTTAGTTGTTTCCCGAGGAACACAGACTATACTTTGCATTTTAATTTTGGCATCGGTTTGACATTGTTTCAAAATATCCAAAAATTGATATATACTCGGATGTGATGTATAAAATAATGAGTTAAATTTTGAATGGAAAGTTTCACATGCGTTTGTTGTTAAGTACATACTAGAACTACAAGTAGCCCATACATTAGGTGGAAAATCGGAATTATCGGCAATATAAGTTTCTACTAAATAATCACATAATAATTGTATTTTGGCCGTTGAAGGCTGTATAGAAACTAAATCTAATGCAAAACATTCCCCTACCATATCAGGTTCTAAAAATGGTAATCCAAATATATATGTTAAAAACTTGCCTATTTCGCTATCTTTGTCTTTATAATCTGTACTTAACCCTAAAGATTGTATTTTTCGCCACCATGATTGACCTAGATGGAACCTACAACCTTTTATAGTAGCCAATGGCCAAGTTAAACGAATTGCCTTGTGTATAGATGTTTCAAAATCTACGAATATTACATCGGGCTTAAAACTAAAATTAAATGTATTACACTGTTCTATAAGTCCATTAAATGTATTTTGATAGCTTTCAAATTTTTTATCAGGTAATAAAAAATAAGCAATATGATAATAATGACCATTATTCAATACATGGATAGTAAATAATTGACAAAAATATTTAGTACAGCATCGGAATGTCCCATCAACATAAATTTGAGAAGTTGATGATAAATTTCGTAAGTTACTTTCACATGAAAATAAAATAAAATTCTTACTATTATCGTTGATAAGTAAAAATTGTTCACCTTCGTTTGTTTTGATATCAATAGACCTTAAAACGTCATGCACTTCTTGTATATTAGTTGGTTTAGCTGGAAGGATTTTTCTGCGGGCTTCATAAATTCCTTTTCGAAAACAATTCACATCTGTTGTGGTGATATTCTCAACTCCTATTAATATAATCGAAAAGAAAAATGTTGACATTAACAATACGTATGTATGCGAAACTATGAATTATAAACTCACCACTTTCTTTTAAACTACCATGGATTAATTTTGACGGTCGCTCACAGATATTTTCAGTTGCCTTTCTTTTAATACCATTTCGTATTTGTTGACGTTTTAATATCTGATCAGTATCGGCTTCATGATTGTGATCATTAACGTCAAATTTACTTTGGCTTATTAAAATTTCTTTATTGTATCGTTTAATAAAACTTTTACAACTTTTATTTGTACAACACCATTTTTCTATTTCATTTGCTAATAACTTATGAAATCGAAATTTATATTTAAATATTACTAGCATTTGTTTATTTTTTTCGCTTAACATTTCAAGAATTTCCATTATTTAAACTTTATAAAACGAAATACCAAACAACACTAACAGCACAATATGTCAATATACAACAGTTTAACCTTGCAATCTTACAGTTTATCTCCTCTTTTTATCTTTAATTGACTGGAAATTACCACGCCGAATATTGCCGTGATCGTGTGAGTGATAGTTATATTTATGTCAAAATGCGTATCGGACTCAATCGCAATATTTATTTAGTTTTGACAACCACTTAAATAGTATTTCCTACCTACAATGTACGGGCCGCAATCGGGATAGGTGAAAAGGTAAAAAGGTTAATTTGGGCCGCAATCGGGCGACGCCCATATAGTCAGTGTCCCCTGATCTCCTACCCATATCCCTTCTGGCCTACTCCTATGTGCGTCATTCGTTCTCACGCTATTACGCATTTCACGATGCACCTGCGATGATGACGTCCTGTGACAATCCGCCCACGCGCAGGTGGTCAACCGCAATCGCTATATCCGAGTCCTTAGACTCGCGTTGCGACTAATATGATTTTCAATAATTATATAGTTTTTATATTATTTTCCGACGGTTGGGTTAGGTTAATATATTGTTTTTAGTGAGTCTTCCAGCGCAGAGGGTTGAAGTTAATATGGGCTGTTACGATGTCTAGACCTACCTTACCTTATTTAATAGCCTATGGCGTAGTATCTTTACTACGGGTTTTTGTGTTACCTCAATTATTGCAGGTCGTTATTTTAATACCTACTACGTCGCAGCACCCCCTTCGTATATTATGTATTATGTATTACGTATGGGACATCAGAGCACGTAGCATGTTCAAGAGGAACTCGGTATAATAGAACCTCACATGGGTGGATAGATGTAGCAACTTTTTCAGAATGGTTTCGTTCTAATTTTTTGCCTCATGCCTATCGCTTACTTGGAAGGAAACTACTTATAGCAGATAATTTATCATCTCATTTTACTCCAGATGTTTTAAAATCTTGTGAAAAAAATGATATTGCATTTGTTTGTTTTCAACCTAATTCAACACATCTTTGCCAGCCACTTGATGTTTGTTTTTTTAGGCCCATGGAAAAACGTTATTTACAACTATGAAATGACAAATAAAAATGCAAAAAGTATTCCCAAGTGTGATTTCTTTACTCTGTTAAAAGAATGCTTAAATAATATGAACGTGGATAAAAAAACCAACACATATGAACAAATTAAAAATAATTTAGTTAGTGGATTTAAGGCAACCGGAATAGTGCATTTTAATCCAGATAGTGTTTTAAGGAGATTGCCTGATTATAATAATGATCTACCTGTTGATGCCACGATGTGGTGGTGAGGTAGCGGCAGTGTTGGTGAACGGTGAATGGGAACAGGGGAAAGGAGGTGGAGGAAGAAAAAAACACTTGGGTTGCGGTAGAAAAACAAAACAATGTCTTATTAGTCGGTGCGTAAGCGAATAGTTCGCGTACAGTGCGGCGGGTAAGACTAATTAGCCTCAGACCGGTTCACGGTCTCGTCGGGTCCGACGTTCCGGACGCAGTTCGTCGCGCGTCGGTGTCGTCCACCGTCGATTAGTGGTTGAAAGGTAAGTCATTGCGCGGCTTTCCGCGCAAATGCCGTTTGAATTCATACGGTCATTGTACGGGGCCGCGTCAATAATCATGCTAACGAAATTAATAATAACTTGATTGAATTCTTTAAAGAACAGAAGTTTTCACCTTCTACATAGATGATATACAGAAAAAATAAACGTTAGGTTAGGTTAATAAAGTAGAGGTGAATAAAGAACCTGAAGAAAAAGTGATTGAAGAACCTGAAGGACAAGTTATTGTTAATAATACAGACTCTATAATAATCGTAAGTGAAGACATACAAAATCAACCAGTGTATAAATCAATTGATATAGGAAAATACAAGGCTGGGCATTAACGAGTTAAGTTACTTTTAACTAAGTTAATTAACGAGTTATTTTTTTTTTAGAAGTAACTTCTAACTTAACGAGTTACATTTTTTCCCAAATTATTCAGTAACTAACGAGTTAATTAATTTTATTGGCACGGTAAGTTAATTTTTTTCCTAAACCACAGATTTAAAATAAATTCAATTTTGTACAAATGAATTTTATAAAAAAAAAAATCTGAAATTTTAAATATTTTATATATTAATTAATAATTATTAGACAATAAGTTATAAAAATAATTATCATATTATGACATATTGCATATTCACAGAAAATATTTAGTATAGTTGTGGATCATATTTTACGTTAACAAATACATAACAATTATTTTATTATTTTATTGGATTTCATCATTGATTAAAGTATTATATACAAATATAAGTACCTACCTACAGTAAATAACTTTATTACATCCATTTATTGAATTATTATGTTATTTGTTAGCTTAAAAAAAGGTAGGCAGGTATAATTATTAATTTTATACTAAAAAAAAAGTAACTTATTTTTAACTTTGTTAAGTTACTTTTATTTTCTAATTAACTTGTAACTTTTGCAAGTTAAAAAAAAATAGAGGTAACTTTTAACTTTAAACTTAACTTACTTTTTTCTATATTAACTTAACTTAACGAGTTAAAAAAAAATAGTTAACTTTCCCAGCTTTGGGAAAATATTTATTGGTTCAATTAAAATCAAGTTGAATTAAAGGTACTACATATAAATATGCTGTTATAGTAATAAAGAAAACTGGAAAAGATGAACTGCAAGTAAATGGTTAAAAGTCTATGGACAGCCACCATTCAACATTCAAATTTGCTGAAAATTACGTTTTTACTATAACATTGGACGATGTGAGTGATATCACTGTTACCTGAACCACGAGTTATTACTATTCGTGTCAGAACTAAATACCTATTACCTAGAAGTGTGTTCGTGTGGACGTGAAAGAAGCCTGAAGAGACTGAATTTAGAAGACTGATACGATTTAATATTTGTTAATGGTTAGGTACCTTAGTTATTTTATTTATGTTAATTATATACTTAATTATCCTTTTGTTACTAGTCAAGAAGACTGAATAAACTTAATACATATTATGTTAATTACCTATTACCTATTTTTATAAGGGTACATAAGTATTTTTAATTTTTATTTATTATATAATTACCCTTTTGTTTGTGGGGCGAGAATGGTCACTTGCATGACTATACCCATGTTTATATGCATTTTGATTGCTGTGATCAAAGTCACCCAAAAAGGTGGGTAAGTTTGATCATTACCTACCTTCGTTATAACTAAAGTAAAAATGTAAAAAAAAATTGGTTTGTGAAATAATAAGTTAAAAGTATAATGTAGATTAATTATTAATAATTAAATGTTTTATATTTCAGTTGGTTATTAGTACAGTAAGTATAAAATTAAAAAAAATCGAAAGGTTAGGTTGTCACATGCTTAGGGTTTTCACCCGGATATGTCCAACGGTGTAGATTAAGTGCACTCTAACTGATAAACTTCTTGTCACATATGTTGCATGCGTAGGGCTTTTCACCGGTATGCCCCAGCTTATGTGTATTCAAATTGCAGCTTTGAGAGAACGACTTATCGCAGACATCACATCGGTATGGATTTTCATCCGTATGCGTCCACTTGTGTATATTCAGATGGCTGTTTTGAGTGAGACTTATCGCAGACATCACATCGGTATGGTTTTTCACCGGTATGCGTCAGCTTATGTGAATTCAAATTGCAGCTTTGAGAGAACGACTTATTGCAGACATCACATCGGTATAGTTTTACACCGGTATGCGTCAGCTTATGTGAATTCAAATTGCAGCTTTGAGAGAACGACTTATCGCAGACATCACATCGGTATGGTTTTACACCGGTATGCGTTAGCTTATGTGAATTCAAATTGCAGCTATGAGAGAACGATTTATCGCACACTTCACATCGGTACGGTTTTAGACCCGTATGTATCCGCTTGTGTACAGTCAGTGGACTCTTACTGTTAAACTTCTTGTCACATATCTCACAAGCGTAGGGTTTTTCACCCGTATGCGTCCGCTTGTGTATAGTTAGATGGCTGTTTCGAGAGAACGATTTATCGCAGACATCACATCGGTATGGATTTTCACCCGTATGCGTCCACTTGTGTATATTCAGATGGCTGTTTTGAGTGAAAGACATATCGCAGACATCACATCGGTATGGTTTTTCACCGGTATGCGTCAGCTTATGTGAATTCAAATTGCAGCTTTGAGAGAACGACTTATTGCAGACATCACATCGGTATGGTTTTACACCGGTATGCGTCAGCTTATGTGAATTCAAATTGCAGCTTTGAGAGAACGACTTATCGCAGACATCACATCGGTATGGTTTTACACCGGTATGCGTTAGCTTATGTGAATTCAAATTGCAGCTATGAGAGAACGATTTATCGCACACTTCACATCGGTACGGTTTTAGACCCGTATGTATCCGCTTGTGTACAGTCAGTGGACTCTTACTGTTAAACTTCTTGTCACATATCTCACAAGCGTAGGGTTTTTCACCCGTATGCGTCCGTGTGTGTACAGTCAGATAGCTGTTTAGAGTAAAAGACATATCGCAGACATCACATCGGTATGGTTTTTTACCGGTATGCGTTAGCTTATGTGAATTCAAATCGCAGCTTTGAGAGAACGATTTATCGCACACGTCACATCGGTACGGTTTTAGACCTGTATGTATCCGCCGGTGTCTTGCCAGTGGACTCTTACTGTTAAACTTCTTGTCACATATCTCACAAGCGTAGGGTTTTTCACCCGTATGCGTCCGCTTGTGTATAGTTAGATGGCTGTTTCGAGAGAACAATTTATCGCAGACATCACATAGGTATGGTTTTTCACCCGTATGCGTCCGCTTGTGTATAGTCAGATAGCTGTTTTGAGTGAAAGACTTATCGCAGACATCACATAGGTATGGTTTTTCACCCGTATGCGTCCGCTTGTTTATAGTCAGATGGCTGTTTCGAGAGAACGACTTATCGCATACGTTACAACGATTCGAGTTATCACCCGTGTACGTACGCGGGTATTCCGTCAATACCCTGTTAGTTACAATGCTCGGATTACAAAGGTCGTTCAGATTGGGTTTCTCTCTCGTTTCTGTCCGTCCACACATCGTCATATGACTGTACTGAGTAAACGCCATTTTTCACACAAGATTTGGTCACATGTATTTTCACAATTATTGTACTAAATAATTTAACAAGTATATTTTAAGTTATTAAGTTATTAAATTATCAAGAAACATTCCAACTAGTACGAGAACGTCAGTGTTTGAAATAATGTATTTACAAATCAATATACTGAAAATTAGATTAGTTGTCAACACAATATATAAAGCCAGTATTATGTGTATCTCTGTCATATGTGCTTATAATGGGTTAGATACTTAGATATGTATGTTTACTATTCTATTTTAAAGACGTCAAAACAAATTAAAAAATATAGGGTTTTTTAAATCGTATTTTGAGAAGTTTAATACTAAAAAATATAATATTCAATTAGGTACAATTTTTGTACAATTAAAAAAATCTGTAAATTTTTTCTGTTCTTCACAATGAATTTGCAAATTG
Organism: Schizaphis graminum; assembly: GCA_020882235.1. NCBI lineage: Eukaryota > Metazoa > Arthropoda > Insecta > Hemiptera > Aphididae > Schizaphis > Schizaphis graminum. The sequence continues at coordinate 5,207,231 of CM037033.1, forward strand.
GCATCCGTTGATAATGCGATCTCATGTTCTTACCAAACACATAACTGAATCATTTGTCATTTTTCGAATAGAAAAACCATTAAGATAAGATGAAATATGAACAAAATGTATAAAACAGAAATAAATTATTTTTATTTCTTAAATATTTTCGATATGTACATGTATTGTGTTCATTTATAAAAGAATATGTTAGTTGTAATATTTTACCTTTATGTGTTCTTGTTTCTGATAATTATTGCTTATATTTTTAATGTTAAATTTATTTTTATATGATATTATGTAATTAATTCTACCACTTTATAACTCTCTTTTTCCAACACAAGCGTAAGCTTACAGGAGAAAGATAAATCAATTTAATGTTTTATTTAATATGTTATCTTGTTAAAATATTATTTTTTCTGATTAATAAAAAAAAAAAAAAAAAAAAAAATTTATGAGAGGTAATTTTTAATTTTGGTTCCAATTTTTAGTGTCCACGTTCACTATTCAGAGGTTATAACTCCTATTATCAGCATATATTCTTGCTTGGGAATTTAAAAGTGTTCATTAATATAGGTTTCACTGTAATTAATAATTTAAGATGGTGATGACCTCATGTAGTGTACATTTATGCACATTCAACAAATGGAGTTATATGTACTAGTAATATGATAATGGTGTATCAAGTTATGGTCTGAATGAAAATGTTCAAAATGAATTACTTGATAGGATGACTGAATTTACAAAATTAATGAGAGTAGGTACATGGCAAAACATTATTAGGTACCTATTACCTTTTCAAAATGATAATAACATATAAACATTTCATATCCTTTAAAATAAACAATACATTTTGTTTTATTAAATATTATTAATCAAAGCGTACATTGTCAATAAGAATAGTTATATGCAATACCTCTTTGAAACATTTGTTAGTTGATTTAAGAAAACACTAAACACTATGCATTGGAATACATTTTAACCAGGAAATTGAATACAGATAGACTATAAATTTGTTTAGGTTTTTAAAGGGCATGGATGGAAGTGCTTGTAACAACATCACTCCATTAGACTTCAAATACTGGTGATTCTTTGATTCTTAAATAAAAAGAAATTTAAATTAATGTTATTATTGTATATAATTTGTTTTACTTTATAATTTATAGTCTAAGATGGTACATATTGGGTAGGCAAACATTCAAACATAATATTTACCGAAAACACCAATTAACAATGTAGCATGGAAGATAAATTGTTAGGTGAAAATGATTATTTTACTGGCCAAATATTATTATCATCTCTAAGCAATGATTCTTCCATTCATGCTAACCACAAAGCTAATGTCGAAGGGAATATAATTACTGTTCTAGAATCTAATCTTCAGCTGCTTTATGAGGTAATTTTATAATTACTTCAGGTTTTCCTTTATTATAATATTTAGCAATCTAAGAACTTGCTTTTAATTGTCATTACTTTTACATGGCTAATGTATTGTTTTAGATTGATACTGAAAATCTTGAAACACTCAGTATTCGATGACATCGAAAAAGGGTGTACTCAATACGTTGTTGGTTATGTTGCTAACCGTTATACAAATAAATATCCTCATTTATCTCAAACAAATAGTAATGTTTAAAAAAGCTGGACAACCCGTTGTAGTAATCCGACCGTATTACATTATTATTTAATTACGTTATTTTTATTACCCTGAGCTGATATTAGTTGTTTAGAATACTGATTATTAATATAATATACTTAATAATAAATAATTAGGTAATTGGATTTATGAACATAGTTTTAATAATCTTTTATATGAATTCTTAGAATTAATTTATGTATTCAAATAATTGGTCATAGTAAACACGAAATAGAAACTTATAGTCGAATTCCCTGTTTACCATGACACGTACCTATTTCGGGGACTACGCCCATAACAGTTTAATATAAAAGGGGTTGTGGTAGTATTAAGATTTAGACATAGTTAAGCCTCACTTACGAATAGACCAGTGGAGTTGTTCTATACTTAACAACACATCGGGCTAGCTTTTATTATACATTTTCTCCGTGAATAAATAACTTTCAATTCAAACTTATAAACGAGTTGTTTATTTACTTCAAATTTCTTACGCTCACTGAAGAAGACATACGACAAAGTGAACTTCGTCGTTAAAACGTGTGGAGCCATCTTCACTAAAACCGGCTCACTACACCATATATCAAAAGGGCACTTAACAATACCATCAGAAAATCTGTTTTATGCTGTCCTACAAATAGAAGAAGAATTTAGACAACTACACGGAGAAAAATTGTCAAAATCCCCATATATTTTTAAAAAATGTATGAGGTTATTAAACTAAAAATTGAGGAATTTAATGTACTGATGAAGTAATACATTTCCTAATTAGAACACGGACATACATAAGATTAAATAATTTAAACAAACAACTGATCACCATACAACAAAATAAATCGGACACAATGAAAAAAAAATAAATTTACAAATTAATACCTAACTATTATCATTTATCTTACATTAAATCTTATTATATAAAATGTTAATATTATAAAACAGGTACATAATATCAATATGTAAATTGTTATTTTATATTCATTTTTTTTTTTTTTTTTTATTATATTATAAAAAGCCTCGGTAACGTGACCATTGGCTTGTTTTTACATGATAATGATAACTTAAATTAGATTGTACAATTCATTATCTTTCAAAAACAAAATTATATTTTGGATGGATTTTTCGTCAGGGCCTAGTGCATCGTGAAGGTGTTCCGGTATGTTGAGTTTGAGTCGTGCCTCTTTTGTGTCTCTGCTTTCTGTAATAATATGTTTGATTGTAATTCTAATTCCGCATGTAGGGCATATTTTTGGTGGCTCTTTTTTCATGAGGTGGCCGTGTGTGTGATACGTTTGTCCTATTCTGCAGAGGCGATTTAGTACGACTTCCTCTCTTCTTTTGAGCGACATTGGGTTATTCCATTTTTCGATAGTTCAATTTTATATTCATATTCTGTACTTTAACAATTAATAAAATATAAATGAGTTTAAGTATACCTACTTATTATATACTTAAGTATTGTAAATTTTAAATTGTAGTATTAAATAAAGTAGAAAAATACGTAGTTATTAGTTTAGTATAAGATAAATTAACAGCCAATCAGAAGCGAAGAACTACGCGTTAGATGAGGTAAGGGTTACAAAGTTGTGAACATACCTGTCTATTTAGTCATGAGACAAACTATGTAAAGGGTGTTTGAATTTAAAAAACAAAGAAATTATTAAAGGCCCTTCCGATCATAATCATGTTGCAGATATTTGCAATTAAAAATCAAGTGAAATAGTAGTCGAAAATATTAAAAAGCGTGCCGTTGAAACTCAAGATAATCCTAGAGTTATAATAAGTGAGTCGTCATCTTCTGTAGTTCCAATTTTTTTTTTTGTGCATTTCCACAGATCACATACTAGAAACATTTAATTTAAAGAACGAGACAAAGAAATTGCCTAGCTCCACCTAATCCTCAAATTCTCGATGATTTACACCAATTTCCAATTGAATATAAATTGACTACTCGTGGTAAACAATATGTTTTATATGACAGTATCCATGATTATGGTTTTTCAAATCAACGAATTAATTTTTTGTACATCTTCTAGTTTGGATCTGATATCGGAAACCGATCACAGGTTTTCCGATGGTACTTTAAAATCAGCTTCATCTGTTTTTAATCAAATCTATACAATACACGTATTAAAACATGATAGATGTATACCAATATTATATGCGCTATTACCCGATAAAAAATCATCTACTTATGTGCGTTTATTAAAAATATAAAAATAAAAAAAAAATAGATTAAACCCAAAATCTATTTTACCTGATTATGAAAATGCCTCTATTTATGCTTTTAAAGAAGTATTTCTTCAAATTGAAACCATAGTTGCTTTTTTCATCTCAGTCAGTGTATTTGGCGAAAACTGCAGACAATAACTCCAATGCAAAAAAAATCATCAAAGACCCAAATTTTTCTATTCAGATTCGTTTACTATCAGCACTTACGTTTGTTCCAATAAATGACGTAGAAAAAGCATTTGAGGAACTTTTAGATAGTGAATACTACAAGAAACATGAGGATTTTCTTCAATTAATACTATAATATTTTGAAGATATATGGATAGGCAAACCAAATCGAAGACAGGGAAGAAGAAATTCAATATTTTCAATTCAGATGTGGAATTGTTATGAAGCAACAAAACACGGGTTACCAAAAACGAATAACTCTATTGAAGATAATCAGAAATTAGTTAATAACTTGCAATTATGTATATAATTATACTTGTTTTAGGCTGGAATAGAAGCTTCAATTTATTAGGGTCGTGTAATCCAACGATTTGGAAGTTCATAAAAGCCCTTCAAAATCAATAGACTTTAGTGGATGTGTAGTTACATCAAAGTAATAGTGGCATACGATTGTCCAATAAAAAAAAATTAAAAAATATTGTTGACGATTATTATAATATTCTTAAACTTCAATATTTAAAAGGTATCGCTTATAATTTTTCATTGCTAGTATAAATGTATTAATTCAATATTCATTAAGTATAAAAATATGAAATATTTTTTTTTCATTTTATAATATACCTCTAGTATAATCATATAGGTAATTATATGTATGTGCAAATAATTTATTTTTTAATTAAATTATAATATTATATTTTTTTGGCTCATATTTTTATTCGCTCTTTTTCATTCGCTTATTTACGTCCGCTCTTCTTACTTCGCTCAATTAGGAATACCGCTCTGACTAGTCTGTAACAAATAACAATGGATACAGAGGTATGTGTCATCCAGCACGACGGTAGTGGCGTGAAGCTAAGTAAAAATTAAAAGCGGAGCGGTCAGTTGTCAGTACCGTAGTACATTACACAAGCCAGAGTTTACCAATTGAATGTGTGTAAATTTGCCCATTTTCTTTAGCCAGGGCTACAGACCTAATGAATGGACGAATTGGTCCGTTTGTGGTATCAATAGATCGAGCATGATGTGCAGATTATACCTTTGTCATTTTTGAAAAAATTACTTGAATAATGCCGAATATCTTGGCAAAAAAGTGAAGTATTTTTTATGCACAAAGATATTGTATTCGACCGTTTGAGTTAGGTATTATATTTCATGCAGTAGCGCCAGTGACCGTATTACCCCCTTTATGCTGTATACGTTTTCGTTGTGGTCATACACTGAGCAGTAGTGATGGGATTTTTCGTTCCTTAATGGAACGAAAGTGAAGTAGGTATACTCAAAAATTACTACAGCATTTAAAACTTTATTAGAATTTTATATAGATCCAGTTTATCTAAAAACTCATGATATATGTCAAGTCCAGTACAGAAATCCACAGATTTATCTCCCTCCACATAAATTGTATGTAAGTGGCAAATGTATGGCTGATTTAGCTCAAAATATTGTATCTAGAGAAGAAAATTCAATTTTTTTAACTAAATGTCTTGACTTTTATGTCGAAGGAGTTCATCAATTATATAAACGATTTCCTTTAAAATCCAGTTATGTCCAAACATTAAAAAACCTGCAATTTATGGATCCTACAAATATGAATAACATTATTTCAATTGCTCCAGCTGCAATGAATTTTGTTTCGAAGTTAAATATTGACCTTAATGAAATCGATATGGAATGGAGGATGCTAAGAAATACATCAATTGAGGCGAACAACAATGATATTGTTAAATTTTCGGGAGATGTGAATAAGTTGACAAAAGGCGATAGTAGTGAAGGAGAAGTCTAAAATGCAGATCGGTAAAATGCAGACTCGCAGACCACGGCACAACGCCGTGCATAGACATGCTGCAGAAGTGCAGACCTTAGATCATATACCAGTAGTTTTCAACCTTTTTAACCATACGGCACACTTAATATCCTACAAAATTTTCGCGGCACACTAATCCCTATAATATATTAAGCATATTTTATATATATATATCTATATATACATATAAATACATACTAATAAAACTTATAAAACTATTAAGTATTAACAGATTTTTCGCGGCACACTTCAAGAGCACTCACGGCAGGGTAGAACATGATTGAGAACGGTCCTTATCGGCCGTACCTTTTTTAATAGCACGATTGAGAACGTTTTTACCAACTAACTTTTATGCAACATTGCCACATTAATTAAAAATAAAAATAATGAAAATACAATATACAATATTAGAATTTTCCCTTAAAATCTGTCTTTCAATTTTTTGGTTATTATTAATTGCATGATTTCCATGTTCACTATTTGACGAATGAAAAGTTTTGTTTATTTTTGTTAATAAACTGGCACTACAGCTGTTATTGAAACATTTCCATTATTTTATTAATCCATATTTACATGTTTTTACATATGAATATTTATCATTATTTAATAATATAAGATCTTTTCCGCGTTCGTTTAACGTTATATTTTTAAAGTTTTCCATTATATACCAATATATTATATACACTATTAGACTACATTACGTTATTACCGCACTGTCCACCAAACAATTGAATTAGTATTGTTACTTGTTTATAGTTCTGGACATATATAGCGAAAATACTTTGAGCGGAAAAGCCTAGCTATAATAATATTTTTATCGATGATATATTATGCTATGTTATGTTATACCTACCTATAATTTATTATTAACCATCGACAGTATGTCGAATGTCTCTTGTTAATCGCAAGAATTGTCGTACATTTTATAAACAAATTGTGAAAAATGCCCAAAAAATGCATTTTTTTAAAAAAAATACAAAAAAAAAATCAGTTTACACATTTTATACTTACAAAACAACGTTTCAAAACTCCAAAAAGAGATGCTAATGCATCAAAATCCCAGCCCTGAATATTATTACCAAAAGTTAAGATAAATGGCAACGTCGTTAGAAAAATCGTTCTCAATCGTTTGATTTTAAGGTACAAAATATTTTTTCTTTGATCTGCCGACATCGTTCTCAATCGTGTTGCTAAAAAGGTAAAACGTTCTCAATCGTACAACACCGAGTAATCCAATATTATTTTCTATTATGATAAAATAGTATTATCAAAACAAAATTACGACGTACTTCATGGTTCTATTTTATATGGTCTGTGGAAAAACCGAAATAAACACAATAATCAATGTACATACACGTCTTACATCGATTACGGTGTTCGAATTTCACTAGTCATTTCTCTAATTAGCTCAATAGTTATAATATAATAAATGATAACAAAACAATTATTTACATAATATTACTGTAATAGTAGTAATACTAATACTTATGCATAACAATTACAAAATATATAATTTGTATAATATAATACACACATAAAAAATAGGTACACTCTAATATATAGTAAATATATAATAAAATTATGTTAAAACAAATGGGAAGAGGGCGCTAATTTCTAAATTGATCATGGGGCGCACCGGGAAAACTCCCGGTGTCCCGGTGGACCAGTACGGGCCTGACTGAAAACCATATTATATTATAAGGATATTAACGACCGGAGCCGGTAGACGAAGGGAGCCACTATACTTGATAATTTTGTTATTTAACTGTTGGCTTTGTTTTTACCTTGCAATTTAACTTAACAATTTAATTTGTAACTTTCAAAATAATGATTTGCGCAATTGTTTCGCACCATCGTTCTTAACTCGTTGAAATACATATGTTTCAATAAAAAAAAATAAAAAAAATCACTTGGGAGCTAAACTGTAATTGTTCCAAAAACAAATTACCTAGGTATTTAAAAAAAAATTGAAAAAATAAGGTCGAAGGTAAAGTAGTTTTGTTCTAGTACGAGTGCTATGACACGTATTATTACGTATTATATTATTATTTAACCTGTATTTTATAATATTATATCGCCACTATGCGAGCGCAAAACATCGAAAATTGTTTTTTGCACATGCGCAGAATACCGAAAATCGTGAACTTAACGTGGCTATAACTTTAAAACCAATGATTTTCGAAAAAAACTTTTTGCACCATCATTTTTATAACGTTAAAATACATAGGTTTCCGAAAAAAAAACCAAAATTTCGAGGGGGTGCTAAAGTAGATTTGTTCCAAATCTCTGAATCAAGATGAAAAAAAATATATTAAAAATAATTAGGTGTGTAGCAGGTACCTATATAGGAAATCATTTTTAAATTAAACTATAATGGAAGAAAACAACTACCAACAAAAATAAGTAATAATAATTATGGTTACATAATTAATAACCAAACATATACTAATAAGAATTATAATGATCTATTATTAAATTGAGTTAATTAGGTAAATAAATTCATATTTTATTAGTTTAATAGGAGGTATTGATGTTTAGGTAATTATTTTATCAACAGATTAAATTATTATTTATATTATACATTATTTTTTACCTGATGTTTATATGTATACCAATTTTTTACATTACACACAATCAGAGCTGTAACTACACTACATAGACACCTTCGTAAATTTATTCAAATAAATACAACTATAAAATACTAAATTAAACTAAATTTAACTAATCGAACATTTCGCAAACTAGTTATTGCACTGCATACGTACCAGTCGTACCACAGTTATCTACTAGATAACCGTGATACGTACAAATGTACAATAATATAAATATTATATGATAACTAAGATAGTATAAAGTGAGTACTTACCGAAATTAAAATATTTTGTTTGAAAGATGTTACTAAATATTAGCCATTGCCCATTAGGTACTCAAATAAAACAACAAATTATTATTTTTTTTTATTTTTTTTTTAAGAGATAATATACAATCTATACAATATAGCATAATAAGTATATGTGAAAAGACTTGATTAAGAAATCACCCTATGGTAACCCTATAAAATTGAAGATAGGAAGGTGGGAGTAAGAAGGCAGGAAATTTATTAAGCAGTGGGTAAGGTACACATTTTTTTTTTTTTTTTTTTAATTTAAGAGGTCTCTGCACCATCTTCTTTTTAGCCTCCTACGAGGGTTTTCCGGGAGCGTTAAGGAATTTAGGCTTTGAATCAGAGGATTTTCGTGGTTGTTTAGGCGTGAGAAGAATCGTTTGTAAAAGATTACAGATTCTTCTTCTATAGATTTCATACGTAGGTCGTTATGAAGGGTAAGATTAGAAATGTAAGGTTGGACGTTTGTGATTTTTCTTAGAGTTATATTTTGATATGTTTGAATTTTGTTTAGGATCGTTTTTTTGGCTGTACCCCAAAACTGTAGTCCGTATGACCAAATTGGCTTTAACAGTGATTTGTATATTAATAATTTAGTTTTTAAACTTGAACATTTATTATTCGTAATTAAATTTTTAAGTGAGCGGGAGCGAGAGTTTAAAATTAATCTTTTTGATTTGATATGTTGGTTCCAAGTTAGCTTTTTATCAAGTATGATGCCAAGATATTTTACTGAGTTGGACATAGGAATTGGTATATTGTCAACTGTGACAGGCGGACAAAAACCATGTTTAAGAGAAAAGGTAGTGTGAACTGATTTACTGTGGTTGAGTTTAATTCTCCATTTGGTATACCATTGGAAGAGTAGATCAAGATGGGATTGCAAATTGGCTGAAGCTGTAACTGGATTTTCACGGATCGACATTATAGCTTTATCATCGGCATAATCGGCGACTAGGGTGTCTTGTGAAATGGGTTGATCGGAGGAGTATATTATATTGAAAAGAAGAGGCGATAAAATGGCTCTTTGGGGTACTCCTGCATTGATTGGGGCTAAATCGGAAGTGCAAGACCCGAGATGAATTTTGAAATATCTATCTGTTAAATACGATTTAATAAGAAGAAAAAGTGGCGGGGGGAGAAAATTTCGAAGCTTGAATAGGAGGCCATCGTGCCAGACGCGATCGAATGCCTGTGATATGTCTAGGAATGCACAGGTACAGTATTGTTTGCGTTCGAGAGTTGTTGAGTTGGCATCAACTAGTCGATGTGTTTGGTGGATTGTATTATGGTTGGTACGGAAGACGAACTAAGATGGAGGAAGGATGTTATTGGTGATAATATATGGGGAAATGTGCTGAAGTATGAGCCTTTCACAAATTTTTGAAAGGAACGGTAAAGGCTTATAGGCCTGTAGGAGCCAGGAGAGTCAGGTGGTTTATTGGGTTTGGAGAACATAACGATGTGAGAGAATTTCCATAGTAAGGGGAAGTAAGAGAGTCTTAGAATTGCGTTGTAAATGTAAGTTAATAGTATGATTGCTTTTTTCGGTAGACACTTGACGACTTCTGCGGTTATTAGGTCGAAGCCAGGAGATTTTTTGTTAGAGTATTTTAAAATGATGTTTTTCACCTCGTTAGGAGTGTAGTATTTTGTAGGAGGTCCTATTGATAAGGGGGAATCTAGAAATTTTTTAACGTTACACATGTGTTGGTAATCAACAATATCAGCGTGGGGTTGGAGAATATTTGAAAGGTGTGATTGAAACACTGCTGCTTTTTCTGGGTCACTAATAGCTAAGGAGTTATCTTCTTTTCTGAGAGGGGTTGAGATAGATTTATAATTTAGTAACCTTTTGGTTTCACGCCAGAGACTGCCATCTCTGCCATCTACAGCCGACAAACTGTGTAATTTCTGTTCGAAAGTATTTGATTTATGTTTTGCAAGAACTTTTTTTAATGAGTTTGCAAGTTTATTATATTTTATTTTATGCGATGGGAGATGGGAGGCCTGGTACCTTGCTCTTGCCCTGCGTTTTTCGACAATCAGATTACGGATTTCTTCTGGGAGAAGGTGTGGCTTGGAATTTGAGTTTCTATTTTTGCCGGGCTTGGTGGTTGCCCATGCTGTCGATTGAATGAGATTTGTTAGATTATAGACTGCTTCGTCTATATCTGTGCTGGACTTAAGTTTAATATTTAAGTTTATTTTTTCATTAATTAGATCGTGGAATTGTTTGGGAGGCTCTATGCGAACTGACGGTGTTGCAGAGATCGAAAGTAATACGGAGGAATGGTCTGAGTTAAAGTCTAAAGTATTATAGGTAGAGCAGTATAAGTTGCCCGAATTTTAGCTGAGAAGATATCTAAAATATCTGGGCTATTTTTAGGAGAGGTAGGCCAATAAGTAGGTCCAGGTGGTGATAAAATTTGGAAATGTCTTTCGTTGGCTAAGTTGTAAAGTACGGTGCCGCGAGGATTGTTGGCACGAAAACCCCAACTCTGGTGCTTGGCGTTGTAATCACCACCGACAATAAAATTATTTTTAATTGTATTAAAGTAATTTGAAAGAATTTCTTTAGTGATCTTGTGACGAGGGGGAGAGTAAAATGCGCCAATAGTAAGTGGTATGTTGTTTAATTTGATTTGGATAGAGCAGGATTGTATATGATCGAAACTATAGTTAGGAAGTGGTTGATAAAATAAGGAAGTTTTAACTAGAATTTCTACACCACCGTGTGCGGTATTGTCTGGGTGGTTCGATTTTAAAGAAAAGTAACCTGGGATATTTATAAAGGAGTATTTTGTGAAATGGGTTTCTGTTATTAGTGCAATATCTACCCGTTTATTATATAAAACTGTTTGTAATTCATTGATATGATTTTTGAGACCGTTGGCATTGAAGAGAAGGATTAGGAGTGAGTTATTTGTGGCATTATTATTCATTTTTTTTATCAACAGACTTGAGATTACTTTTGTTAATAGAGAGATTAGAGGATTAATTAAGGTTTTGAAATCATTCAGGAAATTTGTCATTAAGAGTGTGATATTGGATTCTGAAGGAGAAGAGGTATTAGGTGTTGAAGGTGGTAATTCATGCCGAGCTGTCTGATTGGCTACTGCTTCTGCGTAGGATTGATTTTGCCCCTTGGGAGAATTAGTAGGAGTGGGACCTACAGGGTGATTATATTGTACAAAATTAGATTTAAAATTAGTATCTTTAGTATCGCAAAAAAAATTTGTTATTATTAGAGTTTAATTTCTTACGGTGTTGGAGCTCTTTGTAAGTAGAACAACCCTTGTAGCTCGCCGGGTGGTTTCCGTGACAGAGTGCACAGCAAGGAGGTTCATCTCGAGATTTCGGACAGGAAGAAGAGTGGTGATCTTTTCCACAGCGGACGCAGCGAGGTGGGTGGCCACAATATGCCTTTGTGTGCCCATAGTCCTGACAATTAGTGCATTGGGCGATCGTTTTTGTGGGGTTCTTGAGTTCTTCAACCTTTACTTTAGTATGAAGAAGAGAATTGAGTTCGAATATTTCATTTGAGTGGGTAGTTGGTTCTAAATCTACAAAAAACAGTGGAAGCTGTTTTTTGTTTAGTCTGTGGAGTACCTGAGAGACTTGACGGACTTCAAAGAGACGTGTTTCCAGTTCACTTTTTATTAAACTAGTTGGTGTAGTAGGATGTAAATTGTGGATCACCACGCAAGTTGGTTTATCCTCTTTTAATTGAAACGTGTGAAATTGTGCTTTTTCATCTCTTAAGTACCTGACTAGCGTTTTGTATGCTTCAGGATTTGATGTTTGGATTTTTAGTTGATCTGGCGTTGACTTACACTGAAAATTATCAACACCAATTAACCCGCAGAGTACGGTGCATAAACCAGGGAAATCCTCTACGTATTTCATGAATATAGGAGGGGGAGGTTTGATAGACGAGGGAGCGTCTGGTTCGAAATTTGTATCCTGCGAGTCTTCAGCAGGAGGGTCTGCCGTTTGTTCCAATGAACTAAGAACTTCGTAACGATTATTCGTAATGAATAATTTCTTTTTAGTTTTAACAGGTCGTAATTGTGGAGAGGTTGGTGAATCCGGATTAGAATAAGAGGAATTGGAGTGAATCCTTTTCTTTTGAGTTGACCAGTCACTCGATGGTGTGGCGTTAGACGAAGAAGCCTTGTGATTAGAGTCTTTTATATTTGCATTTACATTGAGTTTTGGTCTTGCGGGTTTGTTGGTCGAAGGCATATCAGCGTTGTTGTTTTTGTTCGTAGTTGTTGATATTGTGGTCGATGCGGAGGTGATTAATTAATTAGATTAATCGGTCCGTCGAAGACGGACCGCAGATAAGGAGACGCCGATCTGTGTGTTACGTAATAGAACAGCAGTTGGACTATTTATGAATATAATTATTTTAAAACTGTGTAAAATAATATTCATTCGTACGTACGACTGTACGAATGCGTGGTAAAACAAAATAGTAAGTAATAACAAATAAAAAAATAGGTTATTTTTGTTTATTTATATGTACGAGAGACATTAAAGAAGTTGCAGTATTACGTTAATATTTAATATTAAACGCGATGTTTAATTAAGCACTAATTGGCAGGCGAGGCACGACGACGTTAATAACATACGTGTGTATCGGACGGCTGCCGTATCGGAACTGAACAACAACAAAATATAAAATGTAATAATCAAAAGGTCAAAACTTAAAAGCACAACGCGTGTGTGTACCGCTCACAAGGTGAGTAATAAATAATAATAAAAGAACTTAAGAACGGCGTGGACGCGTGGTATTGTACTGGTATAGCCGTGTAAGACAAATGAGTAAATGATTATTACACATTAACACAATCACTGTTTAGTGTCCGGCATGCGGCAATTTATTATATTATTGGGTGACTCGCGACTAGGCCGATGTCATAGATAAACGAAAACGATAAACGTGTGCCGCTCTACAGCTGTAGTTGGGTGGCGGGGCGGTGCGACGCTTATCTTGGGATAACCGAAAAGTACAAATTATTTTTAACATAATGCAATGATATGCTCACATATCATAATTTATTGTGTATTTTATCATTTTATTAAATAAATAACGGTAAAATTGTCGCACGCAGATAGCCGTTAATAAAAACCAATAATCCCTATTGATCACTGATGAAAGATACGATTCACATTGTTTGGTCACGTAGGAACTCACACGTTATTGTGACAATATGGCCCAAAGCGTGTGATCTATTTTGTGTGCCGCCAAAGACAAGGGATGGTCCAATGAGGCTCTCCGTCGTCGGGGAGAAAGCCGATTTCTCTAAAGACGCGGAGACCTTTGATGGAGCCGCCTGCCACACTGGCCGGCTTGACGTCGTCTTCTCTCATCAGTGTAGACATACCATCCTTTCGAGTAACGTCTCTCTCCTGAGTGCAGGCGCACCAGTAATTAGTATCATCTCTTAAGAGTGCAGGAGTAATAGGTACAAACCCACCACACCGGAGACTGCGAGCGACAATTGGACCATTTTCATTCACGAAATAATTCAGTGTTATTCTTTTTTTATTTGGACCCGTGTGTTTACGATTTCTTAATTTTATTAAGACAATTACAGGTCGACGAATATGGTAAGGTGCATGAACATTATTTTGTTTGCGTCAATTTGTGTAATTCTGCTTCTCTACACTTAATCACTACAGTGTATTTGATCATATTCTCGAATCACGATCTCGAGAGCCCTCCGACCATCAGGAAGAAGGTAATAGCGTAATTTTAAATAAGTTTAATATTTAAATCTGATAGGTGACTTTATTCTCCAGCACTTATAAGTGTAGGGAAGAAGGTTCCTGAGATCCGATATTTATTCAAGGCTTGTGTCCCTTGTGTCTGTCGCTTTAAAACCAACACAAATTCTAATTCCTATTATTACCTTATAACCTTTTTATTTTATTTTTCTATTTTTTATTTCTTTTAATTTTGCGTTATTACAATAATAAACATAAAATATAATATTCCAATATTATCGGGTTGACGCGCAGGGCGGCGGGCGCCGACGTGAGCGCGAATGAACAATGCTGTACAACGACAAAATAACAGCGACCGGCAAGCACAAGTAGACGAAGTAGTACCGTTAACATGGACATATAAATATTAAATACAATTATGAAATATTATAATGTAATATAATAAAATAACATTATAGTTACTATACTTACAAAGAGAGTTAAAGAGTACAGAGACACAGGGTAGGTAATAGTTACTTTTCCACACTAATTATTAGTATACTACTATTACTAATATTAATATATCATTATTACTGTTACTATTAATAATTAGTAATTAAACATAGACTATGTAACAATGTAACATAGTTTTAATATTAGTAGATAATATAATATGTAATATTGGGGCATTAGGTGGCAAATTTGTACTGAACAATTTTTTTTTATTTACCTATTTAAATTGTTTGTAAATCCCGTGTTAACATTTTTTTAGGTACTTTACATTTATTCGTTAAATATCGGTTAATATTATAGGTACTTATATTAATAAAATTAAAATGTATAATATTATAGGTATGTTCAATGCATGATACATGCACGCATTTTCAGTTTTCACCGCACTGTGTAGGTACTGTGGTACTGGACTATAAAAATATAATTTGTCAGATAAAGAACAAACAAAATTCGGCACCAAATATCAATAGTAATATCAATACAGAGTTGTTATGTTTCGTGTTTTTTTTTTTTTTTTTGTTTTAAACTGTTTATTTTGTTTATTTCTTTTTAAAATGCTCTGTTTTTATTCAATTGTTTTAAACGTGTTTAAAACGTTTTTATCAAATTCAAAATGATAACCAAATGGTCTAGAGTCTAGACTCTACTACTCTAGATATGGTCTTATAGTCTCTTACTAAAAGCATCATTAAAGAAAAATATATCATCTGATTTATTCTACTTAGTAAAGCAACTGTTTACTGCTGTAGCATCATTTACTGGAATCGAAAGATTATTTTCAACTTTTGGATTAGTACACACACAGTAAACTAAGAAACCGTTTAGGTGTAGAAAAAGCTAATAAAGTAGTATCTGTATTTAAAAGTCTAAATACTATTCCTAAGTCAACAAGTAGTGATATTGAGTAGATAATAGTTATTTTAATATTTTGTAATACAAACAAATTATATTACCTATTGGCTATTATTTATTACTTATTAGTATTAATGTATTGTTTTTTAAAGTTTTAAAATTCAAAAATTGTTATTTTATAATTTGTAATATTGATATTTTAAACAATAAAATGTTAAAGAAAAGACTGATAATTAATAATTAATATTATTTTTGTTAGTATATCAGTATATATGCAATATTCATATCCTAATTTATTCCTAGGTTCATTAAATTTATTAAAAACCCTTTATAAAATATAGGCCTAGGCCATAGGGCAATGATATAATATACTTATTAGTTATTACTTATTACTTACAACTTGCCGCAAAAAAAAAATCTATTTTTCATTTAATTTATGATTGTTTGTTTTTTTTTTCCTGTGACCTATAAAGGGAAACTATACTATCTTTTTTTTAAAAAAAATTGATTAAAACACCCAAATAAAAAACACTTTTTAAACATAAGTTTAAAACGTTTTAAACAATATTGATGATGTTTAAAATTAATTGTTTAAAATAGTTTTAATCGTTTTGATTAAAACACTTTGTTTTTAGCATAACAACTCTGTATCAATATAATATCAATATTCAATACCTAGTCGTTCTATAATAATATATATAATATTATGATACTGACTTAGATACTTAATGACATTTTATGACCATGAATTCAAAATATATAGGTACTATTTGTTATTTAAAATCACGATAATAATAACACTGTGTATTTATTTTATTTGTGAATTTGTTAATATACTTAAATTATTTTAATAGTAATAGTTAAACTTCTAAAATAATTTATTTTGAATATAATATATTAAAGATAATTAAAATTATTAATAATTAAAATTTTCTTTTTTATTTCAATTGAGGATTCGATGAAGAGGGGGCAAATTTTATTGAGAGTTATGGCGACACTTGTGCTAAATTTAGGCCAGTATGTAATTAATCAATAAATTAGAAATACCGCCAAAGATAATTATGATCAATGTAATAAATTAGTTGATAAACTTAGAAAATATGGTGTTTTTTTATAACAGATAATATTACACGGGTATATAAATTTATAACTACCTAATTTAACTATTATACTCTACTATTTACTTATAATGGTGTATTGAAATAATTATATAATAATTAAATAATTTAAAACAAATATTTTCACAATTATTTCATAAAAATATTTTAATAATAATCGATAAAAGTTATTGTCAACATATTTGTTTAATATGTTGTATTAAATATTATATAAAATACATTTCGATCATGTTGACAAAATATATATAGTAAAATATTCTGACAATAACACTAGAAAATATTTTCAAAACATTTTTTTATGGTTAGGTATACTTTAAAATATTGACTAATACATTTTTAAAACATATAATTGCAATATTTTTTTGGAAATATTGTTAGCAACATATACATAAAATATATTAACAATATTATCATGTTCCTATTTGCTGTCTGGGTTGTATTTATTAAAGAGTATTTGGCCATTGAATGAAGTAAAATTTTACCCTAAGATCACGTGTAGGTACCTATAACTATGTGCTATGTGGTGATTCAAAAAAATAACTAATTATGTTATTATAATTATTATTCATTATACATATATCTAATTTACCTAACTAAAACTAATTTAAATAACTTAATAAAAATTGAAAACAAAAATTTTTCAGTTCAGTGATAGATGCTTCCCCGTGGTGTCCTCAGGATAGTGCTAAATTTTGTATCATAAAAAAAAATATTTTTTTTTTAAATATTCTTTGCAATTTATTTTATAGAAATGTATTACTTAAATGTACTATATGCAATTTACGTTTGTCCGAGTTCTTAAATCATAATAATTTAAGTCAACAATATAATATATTTGTTGTCAGTAATTATATCGTAACTTCTCAAGTATAAATAGGTAAATAAAATAATGCTCAATCGTATAGTATTTTTGTGGCTAGAAAGTAAAAAGTGTATTATCGATTATATAAAATATATAATAAATAGTTTTTTTTATTTATTTTAATAATAATAATCGTATCTATTAAAATCTTGTTTAAAACAATGTATACGTTACTTCAAAACATAAATATTTTCCACTGCGCATTTAAAACTAAATACCTATTTAATTTCATTATTGTATTTTATAAGAAAAAGCTTTATATTATTTTAATTAAAATGTTTTAGGTAAAAAAAATGTACACAAATATATTAATGTATCTATGGTTTTGTGTTGTTACTCGTTGGATGCACACTCTAACTGAGAATATCTGGTAGCTGCACACTGCAACTTAAACAATAAACTGTAAGGTAGATCGCGTACTATAATATCGAAGCTTGTTTTAATTATTGCCACACATTATATAAAATGTATTTACTTACATCAGAAGTAGCGACAACATTTTTTACTAGGGGCTAATACATTTTTTTGGTACCCCCCCCCCCCACACACCACCACAGATTTATTATACCCCCTCATATTTTTTTACACTACTATTTTCAAAAAAGTAATTTTTAATTTCTTATAATAAAGAAATTCTAAATAAAAGTTGTAAGCAAAAGTTCTAGAATATTATGCTGAAGTGTAAATAATAGTGTAATCACAATATTAAATAAAAGATAATTATAATATTAGTTACCCTCAGAATTCAATAAACTTATATTTTAGGTAGGTAATAGTTTTAGGACTTTAATGTCTTGAAACATCATTAGTTACTATTTATTTTAACTAACAAATTAGGAAATAACTGATATTTAAATAAATGGAAAATCAAATTTAAAGTTTACTTTGCCAAGTCTAATTATATACAATTTTATTTATTTTTATTCCAACCTGTACTTTAAATTGATAAAATTAATATAGTATAAATTATTCAAAATATAGTCAAGTTATTATAAAAGAATAAATGAATAAAAACAATAAATGCCTCTTTTCATAGCTGTGAACTATTTGCAAACTTCTTGAGAGCTTCATCCTCGTTTATGTCAAAATCTTTTTCACATGATAGAAACATTAATGGTTCTAATAGATTTTGTTTCATTGTTGATCTTAATCTAGTTTTAATCAATTTTAATTTAGAAAAAGACCGTTCACATGAAGCTGATGTAGCTGGTATTGTGCATGCATATTTATATGCTGTATATAAATTTGGGAAGGCAGATATTAAATTATATGAATTTAATAATTTAATAATATCTAAAACAGTAATTTTTGATGTATTTGAATCTGTATTATGTTCAATTTCAGTATCACTGCTAGAAAACTCATTAAATTCATCGTCATCATTTTTATCATTTCGTGCTAATTCGTTGTGTAACTTTTTAATATTGATACCTTTTTTGAGTTCCATAAAGCATTTAGAAAATGTAATATATTCCATTTTTAATTCATAAATTTGTAAATTTGGAATCCAAGTCTTAATATAAATAAAACAATCTTCAGGTATAGAACATCCTTCATTTGTTGATATTAGTCGTTCATATAAAAAAAAATGATAGATCTGCTAAAATCTTTCTAGCCCCTTCAAATCTGGATGATATTGATGATACAATTTGATCTAAAACTGTGTTTTATACTTCAATTTTATATCTATTATTTACGGGAATTTTTACGCAAAAACAGTTTTCGACTAAATCGATTTTTTTAAATGATTGTAATTCAAAAACTAATCGATTTAAATACTTGAAATTTTCACCAAATGTTTATATTAGCGTTCTCCATACACAGTTAAATTTTCAAAGAATTTTGACTTTTTTTGAGCTATTTATAGACAATTGAAATTTTTAATTTTTTTTAGTATTTTTTTTTAAAATAACGATAAAATTTTTTTGGCCGGCCAGAAAATCTTGAAAATTTAATACAAGGTTTCTTATGAGTTGTTCTTAAAGTGATAAAAAAAAATCCGAAATCGTTAGTCACAATTTTTTTTTATAAGTGCTTAAAGTTCGAATTTATACGAAATATGTCAAAATTGCGAAAATTGTCAAGTAATTTTGTGGTTGAAAAATCCTAAAATTTTTTTCTTTTATAACTAAGATTTGAAAATTTGGTACAAGGTTCTCCATAAAATTTTCTTCAACTATCTGCAAAAAAAACTCTACCGGACTAAAACAAAAAATTTTTATGAGTGATTGAAATTTAAATTTTTACAAAACCGCGTTAAATAACGGTTTAGCCTCGAACGATTTTTAATATTTGTTGTTATTCAAATAGTATAAGTCGTAAACACTTGAAAATTTTACCAGTTATTTAGATTGCCATTTTCTTTACGTGATTTGATTTTCAAAATATTTTGACTTTTTTTGAGCTATTTATAGACAATTGAAATTTTCAATTTTTTTTTATTTTTTTTTTTATAAATGTTGATAAAAAAAATTTAGCTGGGACAATTTACTTGAAAATTTAATTGAAGGGTCCACATAACTCGTTCTAACTCTCATTCAAAAATTATAAAAATACATAGGCACAATTTTTTTTTATTAGCATTTGAAATTCAAATATTGACAAAAATTCGTCAAAATCATGAATATTTTTCACTATTTGGTAGTTAAAAATTTATAAATATTTTAATATCAAAAGCTAAGAATTGAAAATTTAATACTATGCTGTCCATGAGTTAAGCTTAGAATAATTATAAAAAAGTTTGAGGATTATTCAATTTAAAAAATTTTACGAGTGTTTAAAGTTTTAATTTTAATATAAAATCAAAAATACACGTGTAAATAACGTTTTACTAATAAATAAATTTCGATTTTTGTTATTTTTAAAAAATTACTTGACGTAAGATCTTGAAACTTTTACTTAAATGTTTGAATTGTTTCAAAATAGAATATATGACAATATTTAAATATAATATATTAACATATCCTAGGACCTAGACTGACAAATCATCTCCGTTCATTATCGTTTTTCGTATACAATGATACCCATCATTGCATTCAAATTTAACCTACCATAGTCCGAAGTTCACCCCACCCCCTAATGTACAGCAGAGCGATACTCACTTACTCGCTTTTTTTTTTTGACATAAACAATCTACACAAATTAGCACAATACGTTTATATAATATGATTATAAGAATAACATGAGCGACATGATTAAAGTAGCTACCCATTAGTGACTCTTGGCTAGTTGATTCATTTTAATTTTTCATAAATATATTATATACAGTGTGATTTTTTTTTATCAAACAACACTCATTATATCCAAAAGTATTAATGTTTTTGAAAATATTTTTTTACATAGTTTCAAATTGTTAAAAAAACAACGTTTATACTAAACAATTATATTTTTAAATATTTTTTATCCTTATAATTTTTTAAGTTTTTTACTTTTTTGAATGAAAACATAGATTTTTAATTTCATATTCCAAAGCAGAATAATGTTTTGAGTATTTTGATACATAAAAATCGAATTTAGGGTGAGTAGTTTATGAGTTATATGTATTTAAAGTTTAGTTGTGCGGAGTGGAGTGGTACGCAGGGTTACCCCACAAAATGTTTGTCCACTACTCCGCTTGTCAAAACTTTAATAAGTATAACTCATAAACTACTCACCCTAAATTCGATTTTTATGTATCAAAATACTCAGAAAATTATTCTGCCTTGGAATATGTAATTAAAACACTATGTTGTCATTTAAAAAAGTAAAAAATTTAAAAAAATTATAAGGATAAAAAATACTTAAAAAATTAAGTTTTTAATAAAAACGTTGATTTTTTAACAATTTGAAACTATGTAAAAAATATTTTCAAAAATATTAATAATTTTTGAATAAATGATTGTTGTTTGATAAAAGAATCACCCTGTATATCTTTTTATTATTTTTTTTTTTTAAAAATATTTTTATTGAGACGTTAGATATTAAAGTTGTATTCATCATATTATACGTACAAAATGGTTCAGAGTACACACTTCAAGTTTATCAATTAAAAATGAATTCAATCAAACTTTAATATTTTAAATACCTAGCACCTAATTTTAAGGAATGTACATTGACATGTTTGTAGTTTGAAATAATAACAACAATCAAAAACGATAAACTCATGTATAAAAACATTTTAAATTTGTATACAAGTTGTAGTTTTAAAATAAATATTACTTATAGGAAGGATTGTATACGTCTAAATTTTACTACTACAAGACTACGGATCACTAATTGTATATTCGTATTAGACTTAAATATATAGACGTATATCAAATAGTCAAGTATATAATGATTGAACCCAAAGAGTTACAATGATAAAATACGGCTGTGCCCTGTCCTCTGTGTAAACGCAAAATTTTATTTATTCAGTTATATTATCAAAACTATGAATAAAATATAACTTTGATTGTAAAATTAAAATTTCGAATACTTTACTGTCAAAATACAATTTTTAATACTTAAAATGTGAAAAATATCAATAACAGGTAAAATTCTAAAAATAAAATAAATAATTCAAACAAATTATGATGGATTTTATTTAAAATATACTTTATTTTAATGGAATTGGGATATACAAATAAAAATTTGTTAATAATTCTAACAACACTACCTAATATTAAAACATTGACATGATTTTTACAAAAAAAAAAAAATAAATAAAAACACCTTATAATTAACAAATAATTATTTAATAATTAAACGAAATACATTTTATTGTTATCTATTGCTTGCAGACTTTATAAAATATGAATGTTATTATGTTATTATTGTATTATTAAACCTGTAATGAATATTACTTATTATTATTTTGTTATATACTGAGAATTCAGTGTTTTATTCATTAGCAAAAAATTGTATTTATTCTTATTAAATTATGATCGCATGTAAGTATATAAAAATAATATGTAATAAATTTTATAATATTGAGAATTCAATATTTTAAGAATTTTATTTAGTGTTATTATACAAACAATGGTACACAGATGTGTTAATACAATTAATATATATATCGATAAATGTAATGTAACATATTTTAGAATAAGAATTCGATTTGATTTGATTCAAAAACAATTATACAAACATAAGTATATAAAATACAAGATACGTAATTATTTATTTAGTTGTTATATTGCGATCTTATACGATAAAAATATAATCACATACATTCTCAAACACATAATGGGTGTATACATATATATATATATATATATATAAAGGAATATTATAATTACTCACAGTTTTCCAGAAGAACGCACTATTGATTTACAATAGTAACAGCGATCAGAACAATATTAATAATAACGTATACAACTTTATAATAATACGTAAAAATATATATATTATATAACGGCGAGGACTATGGCACTATTAAGGTTATAATAATATTAGTGGTAGCGGTACTCATATAATATATATATATATATATCGCGACGGCGATATAAACACACGTATTGTGAAACGCGGAGATATCACACACGTCCGTATAATCGCAAATTCGCGGCGGCGATACTAATATACTCAGGGCCGGATTTAGAGGAGTGGAGGCCTCGGGGCTTCAAAGGAGTGGGGGGCCCCTGGCCCCAAATTATTTTACAAATAAAATGAGCTTTTTTTTTTCAAAAGTTGATTATTTTTCTTTTATTAATATTTAACAAATATAACTCATACATAGAAAAAGGAAAATCGAATAATATTATTATTGTGAGTATAGCGTTTGCGAGTTCGTGTCAATCGTTATAGGCGGTGGTGGTAGTGGTGGGGTTTAGGACGCGCCGGATTTACTGATAAACAAACTTGCTGGCGACATAAAATTTCACGGAATTACCCATCGGCAATCAGTTTTAAATTTATTTTTATTCTATTGGCCACTTTCGACGGGACGGCGCGTGGCGGGGTGACGGTGCATTTGTAATTTGAAAGATTTTTTTTTTCCGAAGTCACTATTGTGGAGGCCCCGGGGCTATCGCCCCGGTTGCCCTCCCCTAAATCCGGCCCTGAATATACTTATAATCACGGCGGCGGATATAGCACATAGATAATAAAAGAATGGATAGGCCATTCCTATATTAACAACATAGGGCCGGTTTGCGGGCCGGAATGTGGATGAGAGACAGACTGCTTTTATATAGTGCTCTCACTTTAGCAATGGGTATTATCATTTATTTATATAGCAATTTTGATATTTTGATAATAGATAAAACCCCTTGTAACCTCAAAGTAAAATAATGTTCTTGCCCATGCGATAAGGCCTGATGGCCTATCCATTCTTTTATTATCTATGATATAGCACGGGATCGTACGGGCAGATTACTACGCGACGGTAAAAACACGCTCTAAATTGTATCAAGTCGGCCCACTGTCAATAGCCGTCCAATAGCCGTCGGTATGAGGCCGATTGGAGTCCGAACAGAAGCCAGGTACTGACACGATTTAAACGTGTGGTAAGACGATTTGTATGAGCCAACTGGGGGTCCGATATAAGTGTTTGACTCCGGGTGTCTGTAATAGATGCATAAGGGCGCATTACTTGTTTTTTAGTTTTTTATATGTATAATCGTATTATCTGGACGGGAAATGATGTTTCTAACAAATATAGGTAATCCAATAACTTTTTTAATAATTCGGTGCGATTAAACATATGTACTTAATTTAGATGATTGATTGTATGAAATTTATTTAAAAACCGCTTGCCCGTGCGTGCGCTCTATTGTCATAATAGTTAATGAATTGATTGTAATGCCGTGAATGGTACACTATTGGCGATAGTGTCGTGTTCGTTACAAACCCTATAAATCCTACTTCTATTTACGTTCTGATTATTTCATATTTTGGTAGATTCGAACGGTGCAATTAGGTTCATCGTATAAGTCACTTATAATAAATCTAAATTTTCTGAAAATTTTATCGTGTAAGTGTATAAAATGATAGCTTGGGTAATAGTAGAATTACTAGAATGTTTCAAGTTTTAACGATTAATATTTTTTAAATTAAAAAAATATAATAAAAGTTGTATGAAGATAAATCGTTTTTTTTTTTTTTTTTAATATCCAATGTCATCAAAATTCAAAGATCAAATGTTTATAAAAAATTGCAATTATATATTTCAAGATTTTTTATTGATATTTTTTTTAAACAGTTATTGTATCATAAATAAATAACGTAAAAAGAGTCAAAATATTTTGAAAATGAAATATCTAGATAACGACAAAATAAAATATATTTTGTCAAGAATTTAACTTCATGGTAATTTGTTTACAACGCATAAAAATGAAATCGATTTTATCAAAATTTTTTTTGCATAAAAAATTCCGTTTTTATTATTTTGTTATTGTTTATCGTGTTTATCGTTTATAATGTTTATATTGTTTATTGTTTATCCCGAAGTTTAGTTTATTAATGTAAATCATTACATTAAATTGCAAATTTAATTGGTGAACATTACATTATAAACCATAATAGTATATTCCGATAAAAAGCTTAATACAAATATTTAAATTATGAGTACACTTATATTTTATTATTATTATTATTTTTTTTTTTGTATAGTTTGGCAGGTGAACTTATTTAAATAAAAAATATATACTATTTACTTATTAGATTTAATTGTTTATTGAATTTTAGCAAGGTATGATGGCAAAATAGAAGTAGTAATAGAAGAAATTCATGTTTTTTAATATATTATGTAAATTAGTATTTTAATATGTTATATAAGAAGTTATATTGTGACGTAGGAATGATTGAAATCGATAAGAATATATAAGCAAAAATAGGATAGTTATAATAATATGCAAATTGGAGTTATTATTTTTATAAATTAGTTATTTAAATAAAAGTAATGATTCCAATACAAATTAAAAAAATATTTCTTCAAGTTGATTGGATGAATTATAAGAGTTAATTTTGGTTATTTAGTTATTACACTTATTTATTGGCTGTTTTGAATTTTTACAATACATCGAGCGTTATTTATTAGTTGCATATATAAGGGGATTCTATATTAGCTGATTTTAAGGAGCTTAATACAGAAAATTCTTTAAAACGCATGCGTGCCGTATAAATGTATGTGGGTAATAAGTGATCGTTACTATGATCTGTAGTGTGGCTGTGGTAAAGAGATAGTGGTGTATTACTGTACATGTCACTAATCTGCAGTAGTCGGCGAATAATACGTTTCACTAAAAAGCTTAAAAGCATAAACTTTTTTGCGATAAAAAACCTGAAAACATATTTAATTTCACGAAAAACTTTACGTCTTAAGATTGATAGTCTCATTTTATTAAATTCCGTATAACCACTGTTTAAAAGTGCAAAAATATTTATATTTTAAAATCAAATTTTGTAGAAAGATATGTCAAAATTTGAAAATGTGAGATGAATCATGATCGATATAAATAGTAAACTTTATAACGAAATTAGTTATTTTCAGATTTATTATCGTGTTACAAGTACCAGTAGTACCTAACTCATAACGGTATGGTAAAGTACCAATGTGGCTAAAAAATCATACCCAGAAATAATATACCACGGAGGTTTAATTTTTCTAGGATATTGTTACCCCCGATATTAAATTCCTAGGATATTTATACAACCGACGGAGGTAAAAATATCCTAGAAAAGTCATACCTCTATTCAACATTTCCTACGATATAATATATATCAGGTATATTATTCTTGTATTTCAAACACGGGTGTACGTACATACAAGAAAAATCATAACCTCGGTATAAACTTCCTAGAAATACAATACTGGATTTTTCCATAATAAATAATATAGTAGCCTATTATTCATATCAATAATAATAAAGAATTAAAAACAAAATGTAATATAGTGTGCACATACTACCGAAGTACCGAAATGCATATAATTTTCAGGATAATAATTTATTATGGTTTGAACTTTAAAGTATAATAAATTTAAACTACTGTGGAATATATTATAAATTATAATATTGATATATTTTAAGATATAACAGCTGATAAAATGCGCACATATTATATGACTTTTTTTGACAGTTAATATAAATTGTTTAGTTTTTGTTTTTAATTATGTAAAATTACAAACATTTAATAAATAAATAAGCATTTATATACTTACTGTAACAATTATTCTGCATCTTCAACGTAATTATTATGTATTCTCATTAACTCAATGTTTAATAATGTATAGATAGTACGCATAATACGATTTAAATTAAAATAGTTACTATATTGCTATGTAAACAGCGCAAAAATACAGGTGGCAAGAGTATTATAATGCACGATTCATAAACAATATTTTATAAATATTTATAATTGTATGCTAATCTTAGAGTTTTAACATATTAAATAATAAATAATTAATAAATGTGTATCTATATATCTTTTTTATTTATAAAAGACATTTTACAATCTGTAAACACAAAATACTACAATAAGTACCTAAATAAATTAACAATTTGTAGTAGACTTGAAAAGACGAAGGAAGGGAGCATCCATCGACACTACTTCTAATTATTTATGAACTTAGGGGTAGGTTGATATAGATTATATTTTAATGAATCAGGTGGCCATTTACATTTGAGACAAAGGAAAGGGGTATTCTGTTTTATCTTATCGGTACATTTGTTTTTGAGAAATTAAAATTGGTGTAAAAACGTTTTTGTTTCGTGTTTGATTTTCATCTCTCTGTTTACTATAAATCCATATTGTATATCCACATTTTGCATCATACATTAATTTTATGCAATATACAGTAAGTACTCATCATCTATGTTTAAAATACAAGACAATATTATAATACGTTGTGCAAGACAAGTGATGTGTGATAACGGCACGTTTCTAGGGAATGGTGAATATTTCACAGCGATAGCCGATAGGTATGCTTATTGTAAAAGTCGTCAAAAATAAGGAAAAAGTTTTAAGAGGTATAGCATTGACAACTTTAAATTCAAAGAAGCATATTATTTCACAACATTTTATAGACATGGAATTTCTCCATACACAATAGGGCTCGGTTAACTTTTAATTTTATTTGCCTAACTGCAGGAATGACAACGGTGAAGACGTTTCTGTAGGCGGCAGTGATTCACAAGACCTATTGAAAATAAGTCCCAAGTTCAAGTGCTAGTATTACTTCCGTGTACTATACTGTTTCCGCGTATCCTACCGTATATATTATATTGGGGTGAACAGTTGCGAATCTCTTTTTTTTCACTCTGTTTTATTTTTTTTTTCGCTATTTACTGATCCCGTATCGAACGACATATGTATTGTAGGATTTTCGTATTTCCCGAACTGACCACAATAATTGCCTTTTCCTCAGCAACCTCTATTTTATTATTATCTATAATGTAGGAGATAGCGACAGTCAGTGGTAGGTACTCGACTAGTTTTTTAAAGTTTTATTAATATTTTATTGTGAGTAATTACGCTGAAAAAAATTTAAATTTTATAAAGATTAACTCTCTAGGAGACCATTTTGTTGTCGAAGAAAAAAAAATAGGTATTGTATTTTGTTAAAATTATATTTTTAATTCTGGTTAGGTTAGGTATATACTATACATATTATACAACCACATTTTCGAGTTACCTGAAGTTGTGAAAATAAACGGTCAACATCAACTCCAAAAGCAGTATTACTTATTTCAATAGTTTTATGTTTTGTTTATAAATACTGTTATAAAACGTTTTGCTACTATAATTATGTATCTACATTGGATTTTTTTAGTACACGTGCTTTTATTGACCAACTAAAATTTAATATACAACTAGTAACTACTATATATATATATTATATATATATATATATACTGTATATATTAGAGTGCAATAATAATTACGAAAATATATTTACAAGACAAAGTACTTACTCATTGTTATTCAAAAAGTTTTTCAAATCAGCAATTTTGTACTCCATATTTAACATTATAAATGAAAGAAATATATGTTCAAAAACATAAACAAAATGAATTAAATTATTAATCATTTAACTAAAACCAAAATTTCAAAAAACAACCATGACCATAAAAAAAAAAAATCGAGTTTCCAATATTTTTAACGTTTAATAAACTGTCTTGTTACTTTAGTAATTAAGCAATACAAAAAATCGAAAGATAGAAGAGTTAATAATAATATTTAGGTATACAATTTACACGTTAAATACTAAAAAATATTTGTGGTGAGCCACCTTTTACATCTAGATGCCTAAAGCCTAGGGGTATGAAAAATAGTTTACGTCACTGTCCGAGACCTACTTAATATATACACATAAAATTTCATAAAAATCGGTCTAGCCGTTTCGGAAGAGTTTGGTAACAAACATTTTCAATATTATGACACGTAATTTCCGAAACAAATAACTTTAAAATAAAAATAACCAAAGTTAAGACAATTTAAATTTGGGTTTATAATATTTTAAGTTAGCTTGGAAGTTACTAATGTATTGAGCATTTTTTTATTTTTGAAAATTACTGTTTTAGTAAATTATTATTTTTACGTACGTCGAGAACTTATGCAATAGATACCTAACATATATGTTATGTTTATGAATATTTTACAGACTATAATAAAATTATGTTAGTAAATATTTTAGTTGATTTTTGTATTTATTAGATAATAAAACCTAACTCTTATTTGATTTTTGAATAATTGTACCGTTTTTAAACTATTTTGATTTTTCATACACGGTAGATGACTGTGTTGTAACTTGATTATGTGGAAACATACGGATATTACTTTTAATAATATATTAGTGAGATTGTAAATACAAAAAAAAAAATCAGTTAGTTCCTACTGTTATTCTTATTATTATCCGATGGTCAAAATGAATACTAATTTTGCAATATTTTTAAAATGTTCTGATTTTTGTGGTAGGATTTTATGATTTCCGTTAATATAATAATCTTAAAATACTAATATTATTGTGTAAATATACTGCAGTATATTTTAAACAGGTGGACTGCAAGATTAATTTCATATGGTTTTTATCAAACTATTTGAAAGAAGAACACAGATTTCTGTGCAATTCACGTACCTACGTACTATTTTCTGTAATTCCGGAAAAAAACCTATTTTGTTTTGATATACAATTTTTTTTTTTTTATCCAAAATACTTTTTAACGTAAATATGCTATAATATAAAGGAGAAATATTCAAAGTACTATCAGTAAATTTAAAACAGAGAAAAAAATATATGTATAGGTAAATTTTTTTAAAGCTTACATACACTAAAAATGTACACTTAATTAAATTTTATATTATTTATTAATTTGAGTATCATGAAATCGTGAGTACTAAATACTCACTTAAAATATTATAATGGTTATAACGCACGCACATATTAGTCTGTGGTTAATTTATATTTTTTTTCAGATGCACAATATCATCACTGTGTAGAAATTTATTGATATAAATTGAACGTGGGATTTATACAAAAATATTTTGACACGTGGAGAACAGTGACACTAAAATGTTTCCATTGCCAGCGACAGTCAAAATTATTAGTTAAACACAGTTCTGAATAAATGAATTACCTATTGTAGATCAATACTGATTGTGACCATGGGATGAAAACAGTGCCGTATTTAAACATTTTGTGCCCTGGTGCAAAAAAAAAATTGGCGCCCCCTTTAGGGGCTTACCCACGAGAAATAGATCTTCACTAACCTTTAAGATGTTGAGCAAAAAAAAAAATGAGTTCTTTTTTTAAAAATATTGTTGAATAGTTGAAGATCCCCTCTCCTTCTACAAATACAGTGGATTCTTTTGAATGTATGTAACTTAAACCCTGCTTAATATCAGGGGCGCCAATTCAGTTTTAAAATAGGGCTGCCAAATTATTGAGCAGTCCAAATTTGTCTACCACATCAGAAGATAGTAAAAATATTGAAATTTATTACTGTCTTAAAAGATAGGGCACACGACATTCTTACATTTTAGTCTATTTGTAGAAGTTTCACAACCAGCCTACACACTCTTACTTTGAATCTTGATTATACTGTCACTGTATATAAATATAATTCATACATTTAACTTAAGAACCTCAATTTATAATGAGTTATAATGACTATTATCATGTATACAAATAAAACTGTAAGCAATATATTATTAAAAAAAAAAATCAATGTAAGCTATTAGCATGCAGTTATCATTAAATTATTTGAAGTTTGAAATGAAGAGTTTTTAAATAATGAACAAAATGAATAATGTAAGATTGATTTTTACAAATTTTTAATAATTTATATTTATCTCACAATCTTAATAAGCTAATAAGACAGATAAATATATTTTTAATTTTGATCCATTGATTTTAATCTTACAACTATCTAGAAATGTTAACTACAATAAAGATTAAAACAATATATTATTTATAAAATATTTTTTTTAAACTATTATTATTGTTTATTTATTACATTTTAGCTGTACTGGTGCAGTATAAAATTAAGGCAGGTCACTGGCCAATACGTTTTATGAAAAAATAGGGCCACCAATGTATACCCTTACATACCCTTACCCTTATTCATTATATAAGTTGTTTTTTTTTCTCATAATATTTAGGTACTTCATGAATAAATTAAATATAGTAATTAATATTATAATTTTTTAATATGGTTTTCTAAGTATATTTATAAATAATTTTAATACAGACAATGTAACAATGTAATATAATATTAGTTTGT
This sequence comes from Schizaphis graminum, assembly GCA_020882235.1. Classification (NCBI taxonomy): domain Eukaryota; kingdom Metazoa; phylum Arthropoda; class Insecta; order Hemiptera; family Aphididae; genus Schizaphis; species Schizaphis graminum. The sequence goes on from CM037033.1 coordinate 5,238,667, forward strand.
ATAGATACTTAAATTTCAATTGTAAAAGTTTTAATTTTTACAAATGAACAAATTTCTGACCAAAAATTTTGGCGCCCCCGACATACTGGCGCCCAGTGCAGTTGTAGCCAGTGCACCCCCCCTAAATGCGGCCCTGGATGAAGATATGTTCTGTGATGTACAACGTGAAGCCAGTGGTGTTCCCAATAATTTTTTTGATAGTATATTATATCATCAAATATAAACATTTAATACAATAAGAATATTTTTCTTATGGTCTATAGAATTAAAGCCGGTAAAGAGCGTGTTAATAATTTAGAAAAAAAATGAGATTGAGAGCATACGCAGTATATCCATAATATTGAAAAAAAAATTTTGAGAGTATACGGCGTATATTATGTAGTATACCCTATGGGAACACCCCTGCGTGAAGCCTGCCTCAGGCGGGTAATGCGACGTATCCTGTCGTAGGCAGAAAACTCTTTTGGTTCCGACCAATTTCTATAATTTATCATGTAGGTATAGAAACACTTGATAAGCGGAACCTGTCTAATGTGAAACGGAAAGCCATTTGTTGGTCCCCGTGAGCGATATATGGGCGACGTAATAAGACGGGAAAACGCGTTTTCTACCTGAATACCGACCAATATAATATGTATTTCGTTATCGAATTAAGTCTGAGATTTATATAACCTACGATGATAATTCCTTTATTTATAAACTTATCGACAATCATGCGTGCATCATTCTGACAACGCACTAAAACGAGTTTAAAAATGTTTAAATTTAAACGATAAAAGAAAATTCGTTATTGATTAATGAAAAGGTACTAAATAGAGTGTGAAAGTCATCTGAAACGGTTAATAGCTAATTTATTTAATCGCATACAATGCACAACATAACACAGTATAAATCATATAACGGTTAGACATAAACTTAAAAAAAATATGTTACAAATTATATATTATAAAGAATGCAGATCGATTTTGGATAAAATAATATTATACCATAAAGTTACATTTTTTTTACACTTTGTATGCATAATATAAAATATTATTCTAACAAACAACGATTTCATAATTAGTATCAAGTAAATCTTTTAAAATAATTAATTTTTTTTTAAATTTTATTTACTATACCGTAACATTTTTCGGCTATTTGCATGATAATTGAACCATTAATATTTAGTTTTTAAATTAAAACTAACTGTTAGTAAATTGGTACATTTTTTTCTTCAAAATAACATTGTCTTATTGAATTAATTTTTGTGACCTGTCTTACATGGCAATTTGTTTTATCTTTGGAATATTTTGTAATGCCAACTTGAATTTATGATGCCCTGACTAAGAAACAGTAGAAATAATGTATAATATTTGATAAAATGTGGTATATTATATATTTATATTAGTAATTAGTAATTACTTATTTCATTCTAGATTTTGAGATAAATTTATTCAATTTAATATATTGTTCTACTAGTAAGTTCTAGAAAAATAGGCTATGGTTATATTTCTCCTCTATGTTAATATTCTAGGTACTTATGTGTTGTCTTCAATTACACGAAAATTTACTGGATACACAATATAATATTACAGTTTACGTAAGGGAAACACGAGGTAAAAGTTATTAGATAGAGGTAATAATAATAAAAAAATTACGAGTAGTGCACAAATGTTGGGCGAGTCACACATATATCAATACAAACGTTTAGCAAAAGAAAATGTTTAAATATTGAAATAAATATTTCTTTAGTCCTGATGTTTTTTTCGAATTTGCGTATAAACTGGAACCAAGAAAATTTTGAAAGTGTCACATAAATTCAAACTGATGGCATACTTATTCTTAAAAAAAAAAAATGAATTGAAAACTAGTATTTTTGTGTTCACACATGTGATATAATGCCCGTCTGTTATGGGGTGATTACGAATAACACTGACTTTGATACATTTTTAAACGCCAAAGCGTCTGTCCAGCAGGATAATATACACCATCAGACTGTTGTAATACCGGAACAAATACAAATACATATAATCTAACCCGACGCCGGAAATGTTCTGTGTAAATTTTGTTAAAAATTGTTCAAATAGTTTATAGTCTCGTCAGAGGCTTATACAAAACCATACCTAAATTTTAGTTATACAATATACTATATAGTATGATACACATAAACTCTAATGACTAAAGGGCTCGGGACTTACATCATTTAAAATCATTAAAATAAGTGTTTAAAAACATCATTGTAAGCACTCGAAAAAGCATTTAAAAAAACTTAAATTTGAGCAAAAGTATTTAATAATAAAAAAAAACTTTCTTTTTATATGATTAAGTAGGTAGGTACTAGAGTACTAGATATAATTTTTAACTGTGCTAAAAATATTATATAATTAAAGATTACAAAAAATATTGAAACAAAATTATTAAGAAAAAATTCTAACTAAAAAATAAAAATAAATAAATCTTAATAATAATAAAAAATTAAACTTCACTTTCGAGTTTCGAGACATTTCGCTTTATTGTTTATAGATTTCCCGAGGAATTTTCTGAAAATACCATAAAAATTAGAAAAGCTAGTAAAAAAAAAAACAAAAAAAAGCACTTTCAAATTTCATAACTGATCGTGTTTTAACATGACATACACTTCCATAGCACTCTGCTACATTTTAAGTCAATCCATAAAAATAAGCAAATGCTTTAAGTCCCGAGCCCTGCTAATGACATTATTATTATGCGAATAAAAGCTTATCATATACCTCGTCGCCGTAACGAAATAGTCAATTAATTATATTCCATAATATGATGTATATTCCATTAGATATTCAATAATATAGATAAACCCTAATTACTCGATAACCAATATAATTGTGCACCCCGTCGTTGCTACAGAATAAAAAAAAATGTAATAATAACAATATGAAACGAGGTACAACTAAAAACACTAGATATGAGCTACTTTTATCATATTGTAATTCATTTATAGCCACGAATCGGTATTTTTTAAAGTTTTCATTATTCACAGTTAATATAAGAGGTAGACAAAACTGTTTGCATATTGTATTTCATCCAAATATATGTACAGTTGTACGGATATGAAACGTCGACAATATATAATGATTAAGTAATAAATAAACACTATTGTTGTCGAAAAAATAGCGACTTTTTCAGTCCTTCGAGACTACCGAGAGTCTAAAAACAAATCAAATTTAATGTTTTTAAAAACTATTATTAGATTATTTTTGTTTTTGTGGACCTCTATACATTTGTAAGACTTTAACGAAATTACGTATATTGTGGATATTTGAAATAGTTAAATGACAAAATAGCTAATTGTTTTACTCTTGTCCTGCAATCCAAGTTTATTTGTCAATGGAAGTTTTAGTTGACAAAGTGAAGGAAAATACGGCGAGTTAAAATCCGTGAATTCTGTCTTTTTTAACTTACTTATTTCGTATTTGTATTAATTTTCTTTAAAAATGGCTTAATTCTTTTCCCTATTACAAAAATGTTATTGGTTTTGTAAACGTAACATTTTTTGGTGAGGAGGTAGAAAAAATGAGTTCGGTGGAAAAAAACTATAACCATAAATTATGCCTACCTTTAAGGTAGACATTATTATACCATTACCACGTTCTATGTATTTTTTCGGTTATTATAACTAATACCTTATGAACCTAAGAACCTTATACTTATTATTATAATGAATATTGAAAATAATTTTGATTTTTTTAAGATTACCATTAACCACTTTAAAATACATTCCGATGGGATGGTTGAATATTTTTAGTTTTTAGGTATAATGCGGTAGGTATAGCATGTAATGAATTTTTAACACTGAGAATTCAACTTTTCTTCATTAGCAAAATATATTTTATATTTATTTAGTGATTTTAAATTACAAATCATAACAATTATACATACATATTATATACATTTACATAATCATTTTATATAAGAATACAATGTAATGAATTTTTTAATACTGAGAATTCAGTTTTATTCGATAAGAAAGACAAGTGTACATACATACACATTTACGTACATTATTTTATACCTATAAGAATATAATGAGAAAGAAATAATTATATCAAATTGTTATTCCGCGAGCTTATATACCTAATATGAAAATCGTCACGTATATTTACAAACACGCATGTAGAAATATTATAATTACTCACAGTTTTTTAAAGGCTCCTATTATATTGATCTACACTGGTAATACAAACTGATGTCGTTGCAGACCAATAAATGAATAGCGTATACCGTATTAAGATAAAATATACCTATTATATAAGTTTATTACACAAAGGCGGATACTATGATGTAGAGATGGCAAAACGATACGGGTACGTTCGCGGCGGCCAGTATACAGTACGCGATAACGACGTTGAACGATTACGCCGCGGATAATACACCGAAGACTCGTGCTTAGTCGGCCGACTGTTTCTAGCCGTCCGTCCAATAGCCGTCGTTAGAGGCCTATTGGAGACCGAGCTACAACAGTAGCCAGATACTTAAACACGGTCGTAGCATGTCGGGAAGGTGTATTTCGTGTTCATACGAAGGGTCTTATATCGACACCCAATAATGGGCATCTGTGGTAGATGTATAAGGGCGTACTACTTAGTTTTTTCTGTTTTTTTTATTGATATGACAACCCTATCAGGGCGGAAAATGATATTCATATGGACTATAGGTAGTCTAATATCTTTTATTTATCGTGTGGGGCAGTTAAGACATATTGATTGAAGGCAAAATAATTAGTATATTGACTAGGTATCTTCTAAAACACATTGCCCTTTCGCGCGCTCTATTGTTACATATTTTAATCGTAAATTGATCGTAATGCTGTGAATTATACTCTGTTAGCGGTAGTGTTGTGTTCATTACAAGCGTGTTAACCAAATTTGGTTACAAATAAAATCGGCTAATCAGATTGTCCAATTATTTAACAAGCATCACACGAACAGCCTACACGAAACACGATTATTACTGTATAGTGCAGTGGTACTTAACCTTTTGTAGAACACGGACCAGCGATGAAAAATTTTTAGAAATCGCGGACTTTCTACCAAATTTTGTCGAATACCTTATTTTTTTTATAAAACATCTGATGTTATTATAACCAAAATTAAAATAATTATTTTATATTACAAATTATAGAAGTAAACATAACAAAACATACACATTTATAATTATTTTTATTTTAAACTTAATTTTTCATAAAACTGTAAGTAATATAAATTATTTTATTTTTAATATTCTTAAGAGAATGCCATACTCGCATGTGTTGTCGCGATCTTCTAACGTATATCATAACAAATTTTCGTTCAGTAGAATACATTTTGTGACTTTAGCTTTAATATTAGAGTAAATTTAACTATTATCAAATTTAAAGGTAAGAATATTATCTAAACAATGACATATGATTTTATTAATATTATTATTTTAAAGTGAGTTATGAACATTTTAAAGTTATTATATTTTACATAGCTGTAAAATATTGCTGCGGACCACAGGTTAAAAACCGCTGGTATAGTGTATACCTTAAATGTTTAACATACTATATTTATAATATTTATATATATTTCTATTATCATATTAATAGTATTTCTAATCTCCATGTAGTTACACGAAGAGTGTTACAATTTGTGTATGATAATATATTGGTACGGCGGCGGCGTCAAAAACAAATTCAGCAAATTCCTTGTATTCGTTATTTACCTCGGACCTCCGAAATTATTATAAAGTGACTTTGGTAATCGGGTAAGATATACATCGATCTATATTCTATACTAATTATATATTAAAGTAAACTATTAATAGGATCATCACCGGGCTGACACCGGCCGTGATTGTTCAGTTTGGTTTTATAAATGTATAATGAACTGTGGTCAGTCCACACACCAACACTAGTTCGGTCTACATTTACTATACGCCCGTCGCTGTCGGTCTAATCTATCTGACATCGAATCTCAGAATAAAAATCCACGGGAAAAAAATCCCTACACTTCAATTTGTTAAAAATTAATTACAAAATTATTTATAATTAATTAAAAACATATAGATTTTAATAAAAAAAAATATATTGTTTATAAAACCAAATAAACCAATGTTACAACTCACAAAAGGTACATATTCTAAAAATTAAAATTTATATAAATGATATATTTTGTTTTATTAAAATCTCTGACTTTTTAATTATTAATATGACTAGAAAATAAATTTATCAACTATTATAATTATTGAATTTATTATAATTATTATAATCATTATTATTTTTATAATTTGACGTTTCAATCATTCAAAACAAAAAGTGTAGAAATTTTTTTTCCTAAGGTAAGGAATTTTTTTCTCCGAAATTCTTCGTCGGAGGGTTTTATTCCGGTGATTTTTATTCCGATTACCCTGACATCGGCTGAATGCGCCTCAGTCTACACCACGAAGTAGATAAAACATTTTTTCTACAGTCGATAATGTGGTTTTGCTTAATGAGCAAACACGTACTCGTATGTTGTAGATAATTTTTTTTTTTTTAAAGAAAGGGTCAAACTACTGAATTTCCAGTGCCGCAACAACCGGGGGTGCTAGGGGTGCAAAGAACCCCCGGGCCCCCTGTAAATCATAACAATGGGCCCCGGGGCCAGTGGCCGAACTATTTGGAACCTTTTTTTCTTTTAAAATATTTATTTGTTATTTAAAAATAGAAAGTTATAAAATATTATTAACTTATCGCGATATATAATGATATATATAATATATTAATATATGTACATAATATAACGAAAGAATGAAGTAGATGGTGGTATGTAAAATTGTATTACTACTATTTATTTATTTTGTTGAAGAATAGAATAATGTTTAAATACTATAAATATTAAATAGTATTATACTATTATATACAATTCTACAATTTGGGGACTTTTTTATCTTCAAAGTTAGTAAAATGTTTAATCGTTATTGTAACAATGTTAAAATAGTTAACTCTAATATTATAAGAAACCCATCTGTACTAAATTAAAAACAAAGTACTAATATTTTCACAGGATTGGATTTGAATTTAGATTTTCCAACTGATCGAGGTCACTTTCCAGAGACATTAACCATTTCCAGTTTAAAAAAACAAATTATTTTGTATGGCCCATGTAAACCTTCAGATAAATATGTATTCTGCTCAAAATCAATGGTTACCTACTGATGGGAATATACTGATGTGTTAATATATGTGTTTTCATGAAGATAGTGTTTAATATATTTTATTACTAAGGTGTTTCACAAAGTGGTTCTTACTATTTTATTATTTTATCAAAAAATAGAAACTTATGAATACCTACATTAGAACAATAATAATTATTATTTATTATAATATAAAACAAAGTCCTAACCAAAGTTATAACAAAATAATGAAAATAATAATTTAATATTCTCGAATTTCTTAATTTTGCTATGTTGTGGCGGCTGATTCCCAATTTAAATGTTTATTGCATTTAAATTGGGAAAAGAAAGAAAATAAATGTTTTTAATGCTCCTCAGTCCTCACCTATATGTGTTCAAAGCTCTTCACCTATCTGTAAGCAGTATAGCAGTGAATATTATATTAACCACATAACATAATGTATGTAACTAAAAACAACAAGCAATATGTAATGACCTATTGGTGCATGAAGATGGTCTCAACTAGGGTTAAATTTCTGGGGGGGGGGCTATACAGCCCACCTAACAAAACTATTAATTTAAAATAACCTATAAGCGGCTTATATCTAAATAAATAAGGAATATTTTTTGGAGGGGTCTAAATCGTATTCGGGGGGGGGGGGGGGGGGGGGAAAGCTTTTCCCCCCCACATTGTTGTGCCTCTGTACATGGGCCCTTTATAGTTGGTCGCACACCCACCAATATGTACCAAGTTGCGGCACTGTGAATTTCACTATATAATTGACTCGACTGTAATGTATTATAATATAATTACTTTATATTCATTCTAAAAGGTGTACACAATAAATGAAATATATGATAAGAGTGGATTTTAGATTCTGAACGGAGTGATGAATGTATTGATTTTACAATGATGTGTGTGTTTTTTTTTTTTGTCTGTGTACACTGTACAGCATAACTAGTCGAAATAATGCTTCAATTTTAAACTTTGGGGGTGGTTTCCGATGGAAAAGTGGATATCCTTGGTGCATTATAGAGGTGAAAAATAAACATTTTCCGACAGTTTTCAAAAAAATCGAGAAAAACAAAAAAAAAAATGACAGAAAAACGGGAATTTTCACACAAAACCGGTTTTCGACAAAATCGAATATTTAATTTTGCTATAACTCAAAAACTAATCGATGTAAATACTTGAAATTTTTACCAAATGTTTATATTAGCGTTCTCCATGCACAGTTAAATTTTCAAAGAATTTTGTCTTTTTTTGAGCTATTTATAGACAATTGAATTTTTTAATTTTTTTTTAAAATAACGATAAAATTTTTTTGGCCGGCCAGAAAATCTTGAAAATTTAATACAAGGTTTCTTATGAGTTGTTCTTAAAGTGATAAAAAAAATTCCGAAATCGTTAGTCACAATTTTTTTTTATAAGTGCTTAAAGTTCGAATTTATATGAAATATGTAAAAATTGCGAAAATTTGCAAGTAATTTTGTGGTTGAAAAATCGTAAAAATTTTTTCTTTTATAACTAAGTTTTGAAAATTTGGTACAAGGTTTTCTATACATTTTTCTTCAAATATCTGTAAAAAAAACTCTACCGGACTAAAACAAAAAAGTTTTATGAGTGTTTAAAATTTAATTTTTTACAAAACCTCGTTAAATAACGGTTTAGCCTCAAACGATTTTTGATATTTGTTGTTACTCAAATAGTATAAGTCGTGGATACTTGAAAATTTTACCAGTTATTTAGATTGGCATTTTCTTTACGTGCTTAGATTTTCAAAATATTTTGACTTTTTTTGAGCTATTTATAGTCAATTGAAATTTTTATTTTTTTTTATTTTTTTTTTTTATAAATGTTGATAAAAAAAATTTAGCTGGGACAAATTACTTGAAAATTTAATTGAAGGGTCCACATAACTTGTTGTTCTAACTCTCATTTAAAAATTATAAAAATACATAGGCACAATTTTTTTTTATTAGCATTTGAAGTACAAATATTGACAAAAATTCGACAAAATCATGAATATTTTTCACTATTTGGTAGTTAAAAATTTATAAATATTTTACTATCAAAAGCTAAGAATTGAAAATTTAATACTATGTTTTCCATAAGTTAAGCTTAGAATAATTATAAAAAAGTTTGATGATTATTCAATTTAAAAAATTTTACGAGTGTTTAAAATTTTAATTTTCATTTGAAATCAAAAATACACGTGTAAATAATGTTTTACTACTAAATAATTTTCGATTTTTTTTATTTTTAAAATATTACCAAACGTAGGATATTGAAACTTTTACTTTATTGTTTGAATTTGTTTCAAAATAGAATATATGACATTATTTAAATATAATATATCCTAGACTGACAAATCATATCCGTTCAGAATCGTTTTTCGTATACAATGATACCTATCATTGCATTCAAATTTAATCTACCCTAATCTGAGGTCCACCCCACCCCCTAATGTACAGCAGAGCGATACTCACATACCCGCTTTTTATTTTTACAGGCAACTAGCAATCCTGAAAATCTGAGAACAAATTAGCTTGAATAATTTAAGTAATTAAATTATAAAATGGTTTACTGTAAACAAATATTCAAAATAATTTTATTATCATTATTATTACATCGAGTTACCAATATTTTGGTTAATATAATATGTAATATATGTAGTAGTTGTATATATTCATATAAAAATAAAAACTACAAGTGAATGACCCAGCCACCTAGGCTCATCTTAGAATAAAACAAATTAATAATTTATCCATTATTATTGTAACGGTTCTTCACCCTTATGCGTCCAATGACGATGGTATTTGAGTAGATTGTTTTTTTTTTGAGAGAACACTATATCACATACGTCGCAGTGATAAGGTTTTTCATCGATATGCGTCCGTTGGTGTAAGGTCAGATGGCTGTTTCCATAGAACGCCATAATACACACATCGCACGAGTACGGGTTTTCACCATCAAAGCTTGTGATGCTCTCAATAGATATTATTTAAATTACAAAACTGTTGTCGAAAAATAAGTCATTCTTTTATTTTGGCCAAGCCGAGTGTTATCACATTATCTTCTCTATATTGTGTTGAATTCTACTGAATCTTAAAATCAGAAAAAAACTCCTATAACGTTTCTTGCCCAATGGTTATTTATATAAAATATCAATTATCAAAATTTTTATGTGGCACAAATCTAGAAACAATCGTTGTAGGTATGGAAAAGGAGTTGCACGTAGAAGTAATGGAATAATTATTCAGTGTATGATGAGAGCTGCAGCTTGCTTCAGGTCTAAAAATGCACGTGTGACCCTAAACTGGCGTTTCATAAATACACTTTGACACTCCGTGTCTATAACTTGGAGATCCAAGGGTGGTCATTTTGAAATTATGCGAATCTGTGTTCTCACAATACTTATGATTTGCGTCATTCTTCAAGGTTCAATGACGATTCGTTAAATTTTCATGTTACTTATTTGGCCCAACATCGCTGAATATTCATAAACCACAAAAAACTACTAATATTTGCAGATTTGTGTTATATTTCTATTACTAAAATAGTATATAATTATACAACGTATAGTAATTTAAATGGTGCCTACTAAATCGTATAAATCTCATTAACGAATATAAAACCTCGTCTCATGTCACATAATACAATAATATTGACATTACAGGCACATTTCTTCCGCGTAGTATAAATATACATTTATAGATTTGTATCCTCATCAGCATAATATGATAGCCTCATACGTGTTATATCCATGGCATCCACGCCATGGTTCATGAAGTGCAATGCAAACTTGTTCAACATTAAATATGTTTCAAAGAACATAACGTACAATTCTTATTTATTCAAAATACAAAACAGTGATTAAATGATTTTCACACAAACGTTAATAAACATATAACTATTTATTTTTGATGCACACAAAAAATGAATACGGGTAAGTAGTTAATAACGAACATCTAGCGTATTATTAGGTATCGCAGACATTATAATCAGCAGCATCATTAATAATTAAAATCATATTGGTAGTGTAACGTCCGCTGGTGTCGAGTCAGATTGGTTTTTTGGGAGAACGCTATACCACACACGTCGCATTGGTATGGTCTTTCACCAGTATGTGACCGCTGGTGTACAGTCAGGGTGTTTTTATCAGAGAATGCCTTGTCACACACGTCGCATGTGTACGGTCTTTCACCCGTATGCGTTCGCTGGTGTACAGTCAGATTGGTTTTTTGGGAGAACGCCATATCACACACGTCGCATTGGTATGGTCTTTCACCAGTATGTGACCGCTGGTGTACAGTCAGGTTACTTTTTACAGAGAATGTCTTGTCACACACGTCGCATTGGTATGGTCTTTCATCAGTATGAGACCGCTGGTGTACAGTCAGAGTGGATTTTTGGGAGAACGCCATACCACACACGTCGCATTGGTATGGTCTTTCACCAGTATGTGACCGCTGGTGTACAGTCAGGTTACTTTTTACAGAGAATGTCTTGTCACACACGTCGCATTGGTATGGTCTTTCACCAGTATGTGACCGCTGGTGTAGAGTCAGGGTGTTTTTTTGAGAGAATGCCTTGTCACACACGTCGCATTGGTATGGTCTTTCACCAGTATGAGACCGCTGGTGTACAGTCAGAGTGGATTTTTGGGAGAACGCCATACCACACACGTCGCATTGGTATGGTCTTTCACCAGTATGTGACCGCTGGTGTCGAGTCAGGTTGTTTTTTTGAGAGAATGCCTTGTCACACACGTTGCATTGGTATGGTCTTTCACCAGTATGAGACCGCTGGTGTACAGTCAGGTTGTTTTTTTGAGAGAATGCCTTGTCACACACGTCGCATTGGTATGGTCTTTCACCAGTATGAGACCGCTGGTGTACAGTCAGAGTGGATTTTAGGGAGAACGCCATACCACACACGTCGCATTGATAATATGGTCTTTCACCAGTATGTGACCGCTTGTGTCGAGTCAGGTTGTTTTTTTCAGAGAATGCCTTGTCACATATGTAGCATGAGTACAGTTCTTCGCCTTTATATTTCAGTTGGTGTCTGATCATATTTTGTCTTACAGAGAACGTCATTTCACATACTTTGTGATGCGGGTTTTCACTCGAATACGTCCGCTGGTGCACAGGTAAATGACAGTGAAGAGAAAATGACTTATCGCACACGTATTTTCTCAATTGTACTAAATACGTATTTACAGTTTAATGTATCAAGAATTAGATTAGTTGTCAACACAATGTTTTAAGCCAGTGTTGTGTTCATCTTCGATTAAAGTAATTATATTAATAAAAATATAAATTTAAACTGATTTTATGAAAGGCGGTTGAACCAGAAATTATTATATCATTCAATTTTTGTCATATAAATAATAAATATTAGATAATTTATTGTTATTTATTGGCATGAACATATTATAATAATGTTTGTGTAAAAAACGTTTCACTTAATCAATGGTTTTTTTCGATAATTTGTGTTCTAAGAATCTAATCTTCACTTTTAAACAAGGGCTTACTCTTTATTATAAGATATAAAAATATTAACATTTAAGGAGCTTTATATTACAGCATTTGTTTTAAATTTTCAAGAGTTAATTATAAAAATTCAGCATTTTTAACATCAACCTACGGGTTTGCTTGCCTTTAATATATTCAGCCCCCTCCCCCACAAGTCAAAAGTTTAAATTGCGCCCATGATAATATATTTCCGTATTTTAAAGATAGTTAAAAATAATTATCGTATACGTTATGACGCTTTGCTGGGTTCGACATTATTCCAGCCCGAAATCTTACTCATTACGAATCACCGTGAAATGTATGGTTCTATAAAACCATCGCTTGCGTTGAATAACTTAGAAATACGATGTAAATATACAATTCATAATTTTTGAATTTTGGCGGTACTCCATAACTCTTGAATATTAATATTATATTACGAACATTCAACAGTATTATTGAGTATACGTTATTCGAATTTTTTGTATTTCTATCCCCCGTCGGTGATCTATGCTTCCGTATTTGCGTTGATAAAATATCACATACAAGTGTTCGACGTTCATCGTAGACGTGTCGACCCGTCTACTGAAATCATCTCCGTTCAGAATCGTTTTTCGTATACAATGATACCTAACATTGCATTCAAATTTAACCTACCCTAGTCCGCGAGGTCCACCCCACCCCCTAATGTACAACAGAGCGATACTCACTTACCCGTTTTTTTTTTTTATTCCATAATACAATTACAATATGCAATTTATTGACGTTTTTTTTTTATTATTATTAAAAGTATCTATCCAGAATTTTTGCCACATCTTGTTTTCACGTATTGATCAATGATATTTTTTAAACTAAAAACTTTAGTACCTAATCAAAACACTACACTGAATATTAAAATTAGAATATATAATTTCACAGGTATATGCAGTCTATAATATGTTGTATATTGTGCGTACAATATTGTAATGCAATGTGTGTACATTGTTTCTAATAATATGTCGACAGTGTTTAGAGCTCCTTCACTCGAAAAACCGGTCATATTATAAGTAGGTACCTATGTTGTTTTCTCGATAAGAAGCGATTTTAAAATTACACGAGATACAGAGTGAATGATGTGAAACATAGATACTATTATGAAACATTTAAAATTTAAATGCGATTTCAGTGCGAAGTCGTAGGCAAATCTTACACGATGTGCGCACTCAGTACAAGAAACCACCGTCGATTAAATGATACAGTATTGAACACAATATAATATACAGTCATCACACATTTCATCGTACCACGGCGATGTCACGTATATTATAACGATCTCCGTCGTACGAATTAAGGGCTTTCAAACTTTCTAGACGTCCCGTATGGTATGTAGCTCATCGCTATGTACGTCATCATGTCATACACGGGTACACATTACACGAGTACCTTTTAATAATAACAAAACTAGTAAAATTACTTTCTTCGAACCGACTATAGGTAGGTACGTTCTTGATTTTATTTCACGAGTTCAGCATATAATGTACTCGCAGTCCGCACATTTATTGTGTCCCGGAAGAATAGAAACTATATACCTAATATACTTGAAGTTGAGCCAAATAACTTTTGAGTTGCGGAGCAATACGCAGACGAGTTTTTAAACATCGATCGTTCGTTTTTTTTTTGTGTTTTTTTTTTTACGCGGATACCTTCGATAGTTCGGTATAAGAATACGATAATGCGCAGTACATATTATATATATATTTAATATTTATACATAGATGGTACCGTCTGAGTGAAACGAACGACCTATACTACTAAACAACGCGACACGTCATATTGTACGTGCCAGTGGCGTATCTGAATTTCTACCAAAGGGGCGAAGCCCTTCCCTCGCCACTCTCCATGTTTCCTACCAAAATAACCAACTTGTCTGTCATATTATCTTTATTTTTTTATTTATTGTGATATTCGTTTTTTATTTTATTTTAACGTTAATTTGACATTTTATATAAACACATTTTTAATATAGAAAAAAACTACGACTATCGCCTTCCGGTGGTATAGGGGATATCTACACGTCACCCTCTCGCCACAATAAAATACGGAATATCTGGGTGCATCGGCGAAACTAAACACTTTTATTAGGGCAGGCCAAATGAAAAATATAAAAAAAAATTTCTATTGACAACTTTTTAGAGCAATTTTGTTTAATGTATATATATAATGAATATTTCTTTACAATTTAATTATTTAATAATAAATAACAAATTTAATAATTAATACATTTATTAAAGATATATACAAATTATAATTTATTTATTTTTTATTTTTTACTATTTTAATTATTATTATTAAAATGCACATGGCTATATAATGTTTAAAAAAATACATATTATATAGGTATGATTTTTTTTTTAATGAAACATTATATTTCTGTATATAGGTAGTTTTTAAATTATTCCGAATTGTTTTCATTTAAATTTTGATAATTTACACGTTTGTCTATCATGTGTTAAATATAATATAAAAATATTGAATTTTTCAATGAAATTATATGAACAGAAAAACGATAAAATTGATAAACTATAACTATTGATAAAAAAAAACTCAAGAAACGATTATAATCGTTTTTTTTATTTAACAAAAAATAATTACTGGTGAAAATAATATTAAACAAAATTAATTATTATCCGAGTTGTCACTCACAGCCTATTTGATAGGTTTGTGACTTTAAAAATACATGTAAATTCAACAAACAATAGATAATTGTTTTAAAAAACATTAAATGATAGCCTGACTTCTTGGACAATGAAAGTATGAAAGTACACGAAATAATATAAATTACTTACAATGAGTAATTTGAAAAATTATAAATGCCCGATCTTTTAAATAGCGACTAACGGGGGTTAATAAAATATTAAAATCATTTGGTGTGATGTGTTAATGTGTATATAATAATAATATGGTATTATATTTTAAATAATAATTAAAATATTTGGCTATCATCTATCTATAAAAAAATATTCTAATTACCTCTCCATAATTTTGTAATGTTAAACGCAAGAATCTTGTAGACAACCGCTGACGCCGGTCAATGATAAAAATATGAATTTAAACAAAGTAAATAAAAATTTGACATCTTATCACTAGTTTCAATAAAGTCTTATAGCTGTTAATTGTAATATTTCATTATTATATACTTTTTATAACACATACATAATATATTAGTGATATATTTAAATAGTAGGAAGTAGGTACACCCGTACACCACAGATAACAGTCGTTGTCGTATCATAATGTTCGTTACTAGTTACTACGTTCATACCGATCAAATAATATTATATCGGAACCATAATTAAGTAAAGTCTATTTTTTGCTTATTTTAGATCATTGTTACTAAAGATAATACGTTGTATTCAATACCGTTTTTAGAATTATCATGGTTTGAAATTTGTCTTTTAAAATACAAAATGTACTCCATAACACGGCCAATGGGGGGGGGGCTGAAGCCCCCTAAGCTCCCCCTGGGTACGCCACTGAGTTATTATTATGTTCATATTGTGTAGTATGTACAATTTTTGAATTTAAGAAATTATTTCAAGTCCACATATTCTTATACTTCTAATAGGTACGAGCAGTATAATAATCGTGTAGTTATAGTAGGTATGAAACATTTAAACGAAAAATTTCACAAATTTTATATGCAAAAAATAAAGTTTTCAATTTTAAATAAATATGCTATTAGTCATTAAAAAAAAATAAATATTTTATTAGGTACGTACGTTATATTATAATCCTCATTTGTACTTATATAAATATAGTATATACTATATGATATTATTGATATTATAATATTATATAAAACGTACAGATGTATACGTTTACATGTATAAATATATTATTTATAATGCCTAAATAATTATTAAAATATAGAATATGTACAAATTTTTAGTCAGTATTAAGTCAGGCCAAGGTCTGACTGGCCTGACCCGCAGTTTCGCCTATGTCTGGGTGGACTGTTAACGTTGACGGCGGGAAGTTCGAAAGTTGACATCTCGTGTATATAATCTATCGGAATCCGTATACGGTTCACCAGAATATCGCAATTCGTCATGCTGTCCACCACAGCCTCTGTTTTAACGTGCGGTTTATGAATTTAAAAAGTGCGTTCAAATTTACCAAGAAGCATTTTTATAACGCTCCGTCCCTCCCTACCAGACCGTGGCTAATGTCCGACATTATTTTTACTTGGACCACTAGGTCAGAAAAAAAAATTGGAATTCGCAAGAAGTATAATATGACTTGTTTTATAGAAATGTGATGAGAAGTTAACATTTTCGTTATGACAGACCAACAGTTCTCACGAATTTGACCAATTTACAGAATGAGTATAAGTGCTTGGTGTAATTTTTATTATACTTACTTCAAGTTTCAACTGACGTTATTCGAATATTTCCATTCCCTTCCCCTAATTTGAACATTTGTATTTGTATCTATTTTTGTTATTACAGTCAACTCGCGATATAACGAAATTCGATATAACAAAAATCTCGATATTATAATGAATAAAACTACCGGTCCCTTGAAAATATCGCGATATAACGAACAAATGTAATGTATTTTGGTCCCCTCGATGTAGCGAAGCGTTTTTGATCAAAACTCTCGCGATGTAACGAATTTTTATAATTTTGGAGCTTTCTATTACGAATATTTAATTTTAATTAAGATAATAGATACATGTCTCTAGTGTATAACTCTATATGAAAAATATATAAAAATAAGTATGTTGCTATTACCACATAATAGATTACGAAGTTTTTCAGATGATTGTCATGCGATAGTACACTCAAGTACAGTATTGCAATTAAGATAAGACTCATGTCGATTAGTGGCTCTACGCAAAATGTACGTAACATACCTACTAATATTAGTATGTAACATATCGGTACCGTTTTAGTTCTGTTCGTTTACATTTATATTGGAATTAAACAATAAATACATACTTATATGACTCATAATATATTTTATACATATGTATACGAATAATAATAATTATTATTATTATTATTTTTTATAATTATTAAATAAGTATGTACATACATATAATGTATTTGTATTTTATTGATTTAAATTTAGAATTTTTGTTTTAAATCTCGTTATAACGAATTCAATTGTTATATTCTCTTGATACAATACGAATTTCGATGTAACGAACTTTAGATACAACGAATTTTCGATATAACGAATTTTTTTCTCGGTCCCTTGAAATTCATTATATCGCGTGTTGACTGTATTCGTTTTATAAGCGTAATCTTAATTTCTGATCAGTGATAACAGAATCGTAATAATCCGCTGTACTATTTTATCAACTTTTCTTTTAAATAATTAGAATTTAAAAACTATATGTTTTTATTAGACGATGTTATATACACAATATCGATCTCTTGGATCGTTATCATTTATAATATTGTACATAAGCAATAACAGGTGTATTGAATTTTTACATAATATATATTTATTATTTATCGATATTTTAATTTGTATTGCATTATCTTATGCGTACAGTATGTTATTAACTATTTCTAATTAATCTATTTATTTACCTATTTTTAAATTATATTCTCTATTGCGATACTTATGATAATTACTAAATAAAAATATCACTAGACTTGCACTTGGTGCCCAAATAAATATTTTTTTTAAATAAAATAAATATCAAATAATCCATAAAAAAGTTTACAGTACGCACTTAAAGCTGAAAATACCATTAATAATATCAATCGATTTAGTATTTATCGGGGGGAATATCATGGGAGAATTATTGCAGTGATCCGTTCAATGAAAACTCAACCGTCTGAAATCCAGTCGAATAGCGTTTAACGCCCGTAGGCTAAACCAAACGTCTACACAATTTACTTATGCATGTAATATTCTGCATACTATTTGATTTTTATACTTTTTATGTTATAAAATTACAGTAGTAAAGTCGTAGTTTTATAGTTTTAGTTAATATTATATATTTTTTTTAAATTATTGTTCGTATTATCTGTCACACGCACACGTCGTTTTTGATTCGAGTATAGACACGTCTCGTTTAAGTACAATAATATAATATCATATTTTGGTTTCTCGCGGTACATAGGTATTTAAACAACAATAACACCGGTCGCCGCACGTCAAAATACTCCGTCGTCCCCGTTTTCACCTTATACTTAAAACACACACAGAGACGCAAACTTACCTACTGACGACCGGCCTCGCGCTCTCCGATGTTGTTGTTCAAATATCGTGTACAATGTTATGTAATATTATATATTTTTAATTGTTATAATACTATAATACGAGTTCGTGTGTTAATAGCATTCGCGATGGTTATAATAATATTATTATATTTATATTCGTGTATGTACATGTGTGTGTGTGTGTGTGTTTGTGTGTGTGTTTGTGTATGTGTATGTGTATGTGTTGCGAGTGTGTACGCGATTATATATTATTTTTTCGCGCCTGCCAAAACGTCGAGTGTGTGCGAACGGGGCGAGTGCGCGCGCGCGCCCGCGGGACGGGATAAAATATGCTATCGGATACGGAGCCTGCGAAGATCGCGGCCAGTAGCCAAACGCACCCGGTACGCTGCGCCCGACGGCCCGTATTGCGCGTTTTCCGTAGAGCCCGCCCGCACGTCGACGAAATCCGCGTGACGACGATAATAAAAATAATAATTATATTGTTGTTGAATAATCGCGTATTTTTTTCGCACAGCAATCGCACGTTTAAAACGTCCGCACACGGCGGTTTGTCGCGTAATTTCGTCGTTACGATCGCCACCGATTTCGATCGTATTTTCTTCATTCCCGGGTACACGCAATAATAATAATCCTTATAATTACGATATTTTTTATCGTCGCGTATCGTAATATTATCGCATCCGATAAATATATAGATATATATATATATATATATAGTGATTTGAGACGGAAGTCCGCGCGTTCGGCTGCGGAGAGATGAGCCCACGGACGATCTGCAACGCCGCCGTCGTCGTTTCGGCAGTACACCGTGACTACACGTGCATCGCGCCCGCCGAACACGTTGCATCGGCACTGCATTTGCGACTGCAGCAGGTACGTGCGAAAATCGCCTAAGTCCCGGACACGTTGCCGCCATCGCCATATTTTAATAGTCCGGAGAGAAATACTTCGGTTTTTACGTCGGTGTCGTCTTTCACTGTTCACCCGAGTGTCTTCCCCGTGCGATGGCCGCACACGCAAGTGTCCGATCCGCAGTGGACTCGACATCGTAACGGCAAGATTATTACGATACCGACTTACCACCGTAACCGCGGTCTGCGTGGTTAGTACAATACCTACTCACATATCTGGTATACGCTGTATTATAGTACGTCTTATATACCGTCTCTATGTGTGGTGTAAAGGCGCAGAGAAATTTAATTTTTTTTTGTCTTGGGAGGGGGTTGATTACACGTGGTGTATCATAGACGATGCGACATTGCACGAACAAATTTATCCATCATTATTTACTCGAATCAGAATAAACATTACACTTTATTAAGTATAAACATATATTATACATTTTAAGTTATTTTTTTAACTAATACATTATGACTTAGCTTACAACAAATAACACATAAGTAGGTACCTAACAAAATAATATGATTTACAAAACAGGGTTTTTATTTTTTACTCATTGAACAATCGTGAAAATGTATTTAATATAAGTATTTTTATATCCTATTGAAATATTCCTTTCAATATTTACTATTTAAAAGTGGCACATTAGTAACAGTTATTATTATAACACATGACACGAATCAACAAAATTATGACAGGTATCCAAATTATGATTTATTGTAAACGTAATATCATTGATAGACAATATCCGTCACACGGAAATCGTGTATTCAAACGTAATTTAGCTTGTATAATTTATATATATATATAGGTATATGTAATATATATCCCCGTATCCATTAAAATATTTTAACTATTTACATTAATTATACATAATATTTTCATTTCTTTCTAAAGTACTGTTTATGGGGCTTTAAACATTTTTGGAGAGGGCTTGAGCCCCTAAAGCCCTACTCTTTTTGCATCTATAAACATATCTTTTAATGCATTGATGTGTAAACTTGTGTTCAGAAAGATGAAAATCGAAAGCATTCTCCCACATTCGTTCGAATGTGTGCCACAGAAATATTTATTCTGTACATCTTTAAGTATTATTAATATAATAATTCATCTCGTGCACTTATTTATTTTATATATATAATAAAAAAATCGATTATTAATGTGTGTGGCTTATCTCTGGTTTCTAAGGGGTGGGGTATTTCCCCTTGACACCACAGAATTTATTTAAGACGTCGGTGGATTAGGTATCAGACTGTGGTATATTTTAATTTTGAGAGTTCAAGAATTTATGATAAAAAAAAAGTTAACAATACAAAATATTTTATTCACATGCCCATCATTTCATAAGATTGCAACCTGGTTGTAGATACCTTAAAACAAAACCTGCAAAATGCATATCACAAAATTCATATTTTAAAATTAAATATTTAATGTTGTCAAAATTATCGTAGACTAAAACAAAATGTTTTGTTCGTGAAATGTTTAGTAAAATAAAATCATCAACGCAAATAAGAAAAAGTAAGAAATAGGTACATTAAATAAAATGCTTTCGACGAAATGTGATGTAGACAACTGCTTGATAACGAGTAGAAAAAATATTGTATCGTCGATTTATGATATGAAAAAATATAGAATTTAAAACACACGGTTTACGAGTAAAAAAACTATACCACACACCGCGTGGTGGTACATTTCCCGTACTGGTTAACTACATTTACTTATACGTTGATTAAGTTCAAAAGCCCTTTATAGTCTGTCAGTATGAACGTATAATACAGGTATTTGACACTATACCGGACTAAAAAAAAAATTATCTAGACACCGCCTAACGTCGCGGCGCGATACTTTTACCATCGCACGCTGTAACACGTTTTTGAACAATTAGTTTTGAAGAATGGCACAGCAATTAACTCAATCGGGATAAAAGTTACCTATTCTTTTTAATACTGCTACAGTTTTAGTGTACGATCTCATGGGCTTAAAGTTTTTTTTTTTAAATAGTAGTTAGAGTTAAGTAACTGGTTAAAGTTAGTTAATTTTCTTTAAACCGAAACGATTTTATTATGTTTGTATAAAATATAAAATATATAAAATGCATGTAAGTACTTACAAATTATTTTTGTATTGAGATTATATTTTATTACTCATTATTGATATTCTTAAGTATGAAAGTACATAAATGTCAGTTAAAAATATAACATAACATTTTCTGAATATTAAAATATAGTTTATAACCATTCGTCTCTATACTCACATCATTTTTTTCAAAATTTTAACTAATTATAATTTGCAAATTAATTAACGTGAAATCGATTTTCCTGGTCGTATTTTTGATGTAACTTTACGGCACCTTTCTATACGGAACCATACCCATAATTTATTATCAAATGATAATTTATTAGTTATTACTTACATTGCTATAAATCGATATGCGCTGTGTGACAAAAATGTTCATTATCATAACTTTGTTTTAATAATTTTCTAATTTAAGTTCGATTAATAAAATTATAACTGTACGAAAGGAACAAATCTGAAACAAATGAAAGATAAATGAAATGCATGTGCTAAAAATGTGATAAATTAGACATATACCTACATTGCATTAAATATAATTCAATTGAAAATGCAATAATAAATAATATTTAAAATGTTTAAAAGAATACTAATGATTTATGTAATGATAATTAAAGATACTTTATATATTTGTGCTATTAATTTACTTACCTAACTAAATAACGAAAATTTCAATTATTTTATGTTTTTTAATCATATTAAAATATAAGTGCCATAATAAGTAACTAGCCGAAAAATAATAAGATAAAACTTAAAATTGATAATATCTATAGAATTAATGTTGTTTTAATAATATTTAGACTGAATGAAATGAAAAATCTATACCTAATACTATACGAGTATGTAGTTACGTAAGTGTATACGAAGAGTTTTATTTATTTTTGTCTGTGATGGTATTTTTTTTCTTCGTGGTAGTTGTCCAAAAGTTTTATATAGTCACTTTACCAATTGAAAATTGAACACAGATGTTATTTTAGGTGAATAATTTTTGGAATTTATCAGTATTGTAGTAGATATTTAAGAAAGTGGCTAGAGTATAGACAGTAAAATTTACGACAATGCTGTATTTTACACGATCTATTTTAGTTATTTTGTTGTAATTCAGTAAAATAACAACCCAAGAAAGAGCCTTTAAATGTTTACTGCATTTTGTATTAGCATTTGATAGGCATTTCGAAATTATTCAAAAACTGTCAGCTATTTTAGGATTTATCGTTCGAGGATTTTGTTGAAATATCATAAGTTTTCAAACATTAATTTGTCACAATATTTACAATTTTAATTTGGATAACTTCAAATAAATTGTAACGTAAAGTAAATTTAAAGTTACTTTTTACAGTAGGAATTGAAAACTTTTAAAAATCACACATTTTTCTTTATGATAAGTTATAACAAAATTGACACTTCAGTTAACTGAACTTGATGTAATATAATTTTTCCAATAAAATATTATATTAAAAATTCATTTTATATGTATAATACTAATTATGAATAAAATATTGTTTATTGTTATAATCCCGTGATTTACTTATATTATTAATATTAGAAAGCAACATTTATAATTATTTTATTTAGTAAATAAAAGGTTGTATGTGGTTGTATTTTAAAAATTTATAAGTAAAACACAAGTAGATATATAAAAAAATATTAATATACTAAAAAAATTATTTTTTTATCTTATTTTGAACTAATAGGGCTAAGATTGTTTAGAATATAAGAAATAGCAAATTAAAAAAATTGGCGCTATATCGTGTAAAAACAAAAATTTGAAAATTATTTTTCTAAATGTCATTATATAGACGAATACATTTCTCGTAACTCGTTAATAGCATTAATGTTTTTTATACAAATTGAACTTTATTCATATTATTATTTGTTAAGTCTTGAAAATTCAAATAATACCAGTGACTTTGTAATTTAATGGATTCTCTTTTAGATGTAATTATTATTATTTATATTTTTATTCATAAATATTTTGATATATAGGTAGAAATTAATGCAGTGAATACATTTAAAAATGATGATTAAAATCTTCAATAATTACTCATAAATTATTAGCAGTGATAAAATATTATATAAGTCTATTTGTGTGTATATCATATTAGATTTGAACGTGAATATAGTCAAATTTGTAAACTAAATATATGTACCAACATAATATTTTATTTATTTATATAATTTTCAATTTCAAAATTAAAATATAAGCGCAGGTTTTAAGATGAGTGAAACCATCATAGTATTACGCTATGTTTTGTGCTTATTAATATATAGCTGAAATTTAAAATTATTCATTTTTATAAAAATCTTTTTGATGAATATAATTCCGTAACAATTTAATTTAAAATTTATATCATAAATATTTTATAATACATTAGACTTAAACGAATGATATAATTGCGCATTTGAGCAGTTAGGTCATTAATTTAGGTCTAAAGTTAAATATATTATCGATTTAATTTAGATTTCTTAATTTGTATAGAATTTACGAAATGGAATAAAATTAAAATACAATTATGGCATAGGGTATACGATGATAAAATCTAAACAATTTACACTTAACTAATAATTAGTTGGTAAACTTTAACAGAACGTTAAAAAAAATAATGTACACAAGGATTTAAAATCACAACTGCGTTTTGTAAAATAAATAAATAAAAAGACCTATTATATTTTATAAATAAATTAATTACAAATATGTATTGTGATATGAAGAAACATATTTTTCTTTCAATTTAAGATGATTTCTATGGAAAATAGTTTGTGCACACAATAAGAAAATATTGATGAAAGGGAAAAACTTTTATTGCATTTTTATTCATCGTCGTATGACATTTTAACCGAAAAGTAATAACTATTTACTAGAAATGTAAAAATTCACAGGCAAAAAAATAGGAATAAATTAGTTGTAATAATTGAACGAATGTCCTATTATTATAAACTGTCCTAAATTTAAATTATTTGTATACATATCGTATTAATAAAGTATTAATTGAAAAATAAAATTATCTATTAGTGTATAATTTATCGTGTCCTTTAACCTTTAAATCAAAGATAAATCATCGCACTTGTAAAATCGTTATGAACAAAACTTGGTTTTAACTAAAGAACAGATAAAATGTATTTTAAACAATGGGCATGTGCAGTGATATTTATTATGTTCTGTTATAATCATTGTGGTATGAGTAACGTTGTACAATCTACATTTCAGGACTTGAGATACTTATTTAATTCTCAAAACTACAAATTTTATGGACATTTTATTGTAAAAATATTATAGGATTAAAAAAAATATCATTCAAATTAATGCAATTTAAGATAGCAAACACACACTCTACATTTAAGTATTTTAAGAGTAATTGATGAATATTTTGTGTTTAAAAATAAAAAAAATATATAAATGTTATTTATTTTTATAAACCATTTCGCCATTGTGTAACTCACAACAAATTACTGTCCTCTTGACTGATTCACTATTAGTCGCCACACTCATTCGACGAAAAAAAATGTATATTTATTGTAAGTTGTTTATTTATTTACGGGTTTTTAACAAAATGTGAAAAACAATGGAGAAATATTATAAATAATTCGTGCAATTTTATGTCTATTTACACATTTTAAAGTAGGTAAACTAAAAATATGCTGTTATATTTTTTATATACAACAAAATAAGTTTTAATCTCATGTTGAAATAAATATTTTAAAATATTCACATATTATCTTTTTTTTTCAAATATAATGATTTCTAAATAAATGAAATACAAAACAATTGTTTAACTAATTTAAAATTTTAAAATTTGAAAGCGCATTCGTTAAAAAAAAATTATAAAATATGAAAAGCGAACAAATAGGTAGCGGCTGTGTTGTACCTATAGTAGTATTATTTTAAAAGTGACTGGCCATGGAGTGGATCACAATAACGGATTTGTTAAATTTTAATTCAATAATAAATCTTTACGTACGATGAAAAACAATTCTGATCAGATACGGTTTGTCAGCCGTTTAAGGTGTGTATAGCTATATCACTATAATTACGTATAATATCTTATATACGTTTCTATAAAAGAATTCACAATTTTAACGAGTTTCGTCAACATATTTTTAAATTCAAACCCTTGTAAAAAATGAATGTGGCTTCACGCTTAACTTTTTTCTGTTAATTATTGTAATGAATATTAATGAGAAACCTTATTAAATGTTCATACCTTCTATATAATCAAAATGACGTTTTTCTACTTTTGAATCCCCTAGGTACAAACTATATCCCATTTGCTTCTAGACACCTCCCACGAAGTTGATGATCAGAACATTTTTCAGCTAGAAAAATATGTTTCTTCTGACACACAAAAAAATTATTTATTATGCATATATATATAATAAAAATATACATTGTAAAACCAATACATTTATCGCTTCACTCAGAATCTAAAAATATAAAAATTACTTTTTCAAAGCCAAATTGCGTTTTTATGTAATTTTTTAGTTTGAATAAATTATAGTGAAAATATTATTACGAAGACATTGTGATTATTTATTTTCTAAGGCAGCTATATTTTGACATATTTTATACTTCTCTAAAGTTATTTTATTTAACAAAGGTGTCGCAATTGTAAATCACAACAATTTATTTATATATGTACATATATATTTAGCTTGTCTTGAAACGTTCCATGAACAGTATTGTAAATTATTTATTATAATAATAAATAAAATTAACACATTTTATTTTCATAATTTGAAATTAAATGTAGGTGGGGGTACCTATCTACAAACTTACATAAAAATAAACAGTTGTATAAAATAAAATAAATGTACTGTCTATATTATACTCTGTGGTCTTTTATTTGTTGTTTATATAGAAATGCAATGCAAAAATGGCATTAATGCAATTTGTTTATTATGTTAAGAATAAATATAAAATGAATAGCCAAAATCGTAATGAGATAAAAAAGTAAAAATTACTAAAATTCAAAATTATATCGTAAATGGATCGATGGGGGTGGTAATGCTCGATTGACGATACATTTTATAATTTACAAGCATAATATACAATTTGTTGGGACTAAACATAGTAAACCGATTTATCGTAATACTCAAATTGTATTATTATAATATTGGAGGAGTATGTCAATCCCAGATTTCAAAGGTCTCGAATGAAAGATTTACGTCAGTAAATTTATTTAAACTTCGTGTTGGATAATGTTTTTTCGAAAACTCGCATTCCGCGTAGTTCCGAAACCAGGTATATATTTTTTATATATTTTTTAAAATTGGATTTATCGCCGATAGAAAAATGTTCAAGTGACGCGTCTGTCGACTATCCGCCAATAACGACGTTTTTCGAAGGCGACCGGAGTAGCCAGCAAGGTCGATATCTATTATTAAAATATTATTATTATCGTCGTTTGTATTTTTGATCGCTTTGGATTATCGTTGGATTACGACTATTATTGTAACTGGCAGTGACGAAAATATTGCCACCAAGGACGACGACCAACGGTCGCCTACTATCGTATTTATATTGTCGTCGTCGTCTAGTAATACTTAAAGACCATATCCGATCCGTTCTCAGATATTGCAATACCGACAGCCCCTCTGTACGGCGCATACACACGTTATTACACGCGAATATTAGACGTGTTATTGCGGTCGAGACGACGAATCCTCGTTTCCAGGGTTCGGAGTAAGCTATTTGCGGGGCGACGATACGCGGTCGATTGGTATAATATGCATTTCGTTGTTACCACTGTTATCGCTATTTACGGTTTTCGGTGAACACGTAGTGATGTGCACGTCCGGACACGACGTCTCGAGAAAAGCTGAGGATAGATAAATTCTTATATTGCCTAGGTATATATCGTGTCTCTGCCTGTACTCCTTACACGCGTTGTACACTGCTATTTGGCAGGACGTAGCCTTCTGCCGCTGCGCGGACGGATAATTTATTTTCGTTACCAGTTTTGAACACCGAGCGTATTTACTCGAAATATTTACTCTCGTACGTATATAGGAACACAAATAATACCTTTCTAATAACAATAATAACAGCGGTCGAACATACCGCCGACAACGTAATAAAATGTAATCAAACGTACGAGGGCTGCGTTTTTTTTCTCCCGTAATATTATAGTAAGCAATTCAACGTTTATAAAACGACCGTATAGAATATCGAATAATACATAATACAATATAATACATAATATTCTGCATCCGCTTTAATATATTATAGTGATTAGTGATGGCTATGCAGTTGAATAAATCATGTTAACGCGTTCGTCGCGACTTGTGAACGGTGACGATATCTCGACGAATCAAACGTCAGATGCGGGTCTACCCTTACAAGTGTTACGTCCGGTCCCCGGGCCGTGGGAGTGTCGGAACGGTCATTTTTGACCTGAGTTTCGTTATAAGCGCGCGTGGTAAGACCATAATATACTGTCGTCTCGACTGTGTACGAATCGATCAAAGAAATGCAGGTGAGCGTGTTTTAAATCGAAATCCGCCCAGAATCGCTTTTTGAATGTTTTGATTTATCACGGATTTTAAATTTCGTGTAAAAAAAAACCCCACAATCGTAATAGTGTATTGATGTCGGCGAAGCGAGACGATTGCTAACACACTGGGTCGTCTCTATCTTTTGACCGACAATTTTTCTAGTTTTTTTATTCTCATATAATTTTACAAAAAATGTTATTTTTAACGACAACATAACTTATTGATTTTTACATATTAAAATGTTCAACGAACTGTGTTATAAATACATTTCATTTTACTGAGTATTTTTGTCAATGTTTTTCTCTTACCGAGTATTTCTATAAAAAAAACGCAATTTCTTAAATAATTCAAAGATCTCCACCAATTGTAACAAATATTTTTAATCATCATCATTGTGTATATACTTGAATATATATATAAATGTATATGCATTACTTTTCTCTGTCATACATTTAAAATAATTCAGTAAAATGGCAAAAAGATATTTTTAACTGCTTCAGATTATACAAATACCGTTGTCAATAGGTACATGTTATTAACTATGGATTTTATTACAATTGTCGCTACAGCACTATGCTAATTAAATATTAAAAGCCAAACGCGCTGAAATTACAAAATTAATAAATAAGTAAAAGAAATTCTGTTTTGATAGTTTAAATGTAAGTGTGACCAGTTATTAAATTTAAAGTTTGGAATATTATTCGTTGTCTCTAATAGGATATTTAAATATAAAATAGGTCAATTATTCACTCTAATATTAAAATTTGAAATTAAAAAATATAATTGGATTGTGTGGTGAAACAGTTAACAGTTCAATATTATGAATTTATAAGATTGAGGTACAACATGAAAGGTAATTTCGATTCTTTTAAATTTTTACCTAAAATCTGAGAATTCATATCATATAAATGCGTTTTATTATTAGAAAATAGACTTGAAGTGCAAAATAATGATAATTATTAGTCAAGCACTTGTGTAAAAAGTATCGTCCACATAATTAATTATAGTATTATGATAATGAATGTAGAATTTTAATTACATTTTTTTCTTTTGTTAAAATAGGTCTTGTAGTTATTATTAAGAGAGAGACAGAAATAAGTGAGAAAAAGAGAGAGAAAGAGAGAGACTATTTTTAATTAATTGTTTTAGACTAGGCTTTAACGTTTAACATTATAATTGGACATTCGAGGCGGTGTATGATATTGTTTCATTCGTTTTTAGTATTTGTCAAATTAGAGTCATGCTAGTCAAACATATTTTTTGACACACCTTCGGTTATTTCAGTTATTTGTGCACGATGTTTGAGAGTCAAGAGACATGATAGGCATGTGATAACTGATCAGTCCGTTGTGGTATTGAATATATTTAAACGGAAATAATTAGATTCACTTAATTCTATTGAGTTCACAAAAATATGTTAGATGTATAATCAACGTTTTAAACTAAGACGAAGAAAGATATTAACTTAACTTGAATAAAACATTAATTATTTTTATTAAAAATATTACCACTTGAGTCAGAAATAATTATCAAACTAAAAGTAATAAATTGTACAGCTCTTTAATTTTTAAGATATAAATAACCAACCTTTTTTCTTCAACATTCATCTTAATGTTTAATTTAAAATTGAGTCAATTATTATACACAAACCATCCCTCTTTAGAAGTTTTTGATTATTTTTTTTTAGAAATATTTAACCGTTGTTCAGAAATATTAGTTTAAAACAATGATTATAATAAAATTAAGTATTTATAATATACCTACATATGAATAGGTAATTAAAAATAAAATAAAATTGCCATACAAATAGAACATACACGAATTTAACATAAACATGTTAATATATATTAGGTATATAACTTAATGATGGCACAAATTTTCATTTACACGCGCACAGTAAAAGACAGTATAGTACCTAACCGGTAATTAGTTAAATAAAACAAAAACGTTTTAACTTAATTTTAATATTTTACTAATTCATTATATGGCAAAACTTTTGTCAGAATTGTCTTTACTGAGACGCAGTTTAATATTCTTAAGACATCCAAAATAATTTTTGAAAACAACATACAAAAATCCACTCTGTGAAGAAAATATGTATTGTTTTTTTTTTTTGCACAAACGAAATAAGTTTGATTTTGATTTTTTGAAAATTTACAAACATTAAATAGAGTCGAATGTTAAAATAATAAGATATAAATATTAAATATGTGTTTCGGCCAACGAATTCAATTAATTTGTTATGTCTAATTCGGAAACCATATCACAGTGAAGCCCCAGAACATTGTAACGAAATGTACTCCGGAACGTGTAACGGCATTTCGCTCAAAATCGAGTTCGTTTTTAAGTCAACCACGGTTGACATATAATTTGTATGTGTCTTTCCGTTTGTATGTCCGAAGAATGTAAATATTTTACAAACATAGTCGGCACTAGTGATTTTTTAGACGGAGCTCGTAGACATGATTTGATTTTTTTGTCTCCAAAACAGAACCATACTTCCTCACATAATAACTACACGTGCAACAGAGGTTGTGTCCTTAAACGAGTTAGCTATGTTTGGTTTAACACAGTGCAAATAGCTTATATAGTATTATTATGACGAACCTTATTTTAAACTTAACACTCGTTTGCAATTCGATCTTTCACACTTTTTTATTATTTACCATACGTTTAGACATGATATTATACGTATTCAGTTATTGATGTTTTGGTTTACATTTTCTTTTTGTTCATGAAATGTTATTACTACAAATGTAAAGGTAGGTACGTATAATATGTTGCATATAATATAAGGTATACTCCAAATGTTTTATTAATTCGCGTGGACTGTAACTGTAATTGAATGATTTTGACGAATAAATCATAAGGATTTACGTGGAAAACACAATAAATTCATAGAAAAATATCATACACGTGGATACAAATCTTAAGATTCCGGGAAATCAATATTTTTAGATTAAGTAAAAGGTCCATAATGGATGGTTCCCTAGAACCCTCGCAATAAGTTGTACAAAACATTTTTATTCAATTTGTTCCCGACAAACTAAATAATTTAATAAAAAAAGGTACACGAAATCGGACGTCCTTCGCATGTTGAGTCGGTCACCGTTTTTGGTGAGTAAAATAAGCGGGTGTGCGTGTATTATATTAAATTCGATAGCGACTATTATCACATTCATAGGACGATTCGGAGGGAAAACTTGGTTGTACGTGCATAATGTCAATTTCGTGAATATTTAGATGTACAACTTTTTACAAAACATTCAAATTTTAAACACTCGTGGAAACTATTTTTTTGGGGGAAATTTCAAAATAATAACTTCGAAATGTTTTTCAATGACACGCTTGATTGTATTTTCCCGAAAATTTTCCGCGGTAGTTCTACTTAACGATTAAAGAAACTCGTGCGTAGATTACCTCTTCAAAATATACAGTATTCAGACTTCTAATTCCCGATTGAAAAATACTACGCTACACGATTACATCACCAACTTTCTCGGGGCTCGCAATACATTTAAATTGCTATGTTTTGTATAATATTATCGCATTGTTGAATCCAAAAGAGGTTTGAGTTACGTTTAAAAATAGAACAACATTTTATTCGATCTGCTGTTTATTATAAATAATAATATACAATACACGCGTATTATATAGTTGCCTAATGTCGCGCATTTTAAAATACTCTCCCGCGTATAATAAGTGTATGTTAGTTCGTATACTGACACAAACATGTATTGACGTAAAATATAACGACAACACCAAAACAATAGTTTCCGAAAAAAAAAAACGACAATATCGAATGCTTTCGGAGCCTTATAATATTGTTTATCGAGCAGTTGATTTCATATTTCACACAATCTCTGATCTATTGGTCGTATACAAAATGTCGATGTATTTTTTTTTCAAATTCTGTCACATATAGTGTAATAATTTATTATACCAGCGAATGGCTCCCTTTTATTCTATATATATATATATTTTTTTTTTATCGAGCTTCTTCTTATTTTGTTCAATACATATTAAATATAAAGCATAACTTTAAACCTACTTTGAGTGTACTTTATGTATAAATATATATATTTTAGTATCTGTCATCACCTTTGAAGCAGTAAAAAAGTTTGGATTTTCAACTTAAAAATATATTAATGGTAGACGCTTACTGCATATCAGAACGGTTACTTATTTTCCCCGTTTATTCATTTTAATTGAATAATTGTAGGATGTAATCAAAACACACAAGTTAACCTACCCAATATATTATTATTATACTCGTATAATTGTATAAGAATATTGAATTTACTATACAAGTCGTCTTTTCTTCAATATTTTATTGAAAACTCACTCGGTCAATTCTATGACGTGATGTTCATACAAAATCGTGTGAAGGATCCATCAAATAACCGTTTGAATGGTCTACATTTTACTAATAATATATTTCCCCCTTACATTTAACGATAAAAATTAAATTAATTCTGGTGAATGAAATCCATATATGGTGAAAAAAATTGTATGCGGAAATATAACCAACACGTGAACCCTTGACGAATGTGGGTTATTTGTTCAAATCAAGCAAAAAAAGTAATTTATATATACGTCATTATCTCGACCACGCCTGTTAGGAATTTGTTGAACAATTTCTGAACTGAAATTTTAAGTATGCGCAATTATCATATTTCTCGGCATAAATTCCAACTACTATATTTACCTATATACAATTATTTATACGTGTACATGGTTTTCTCGGTATCACAAAAAAAAACGTGGGTGGAGCTGGAATGGCGTTATTTTAAATCTCCACCCTTTCCCATAAGTTATAAACATATTTTGAATATTCTTTTTAAAAACTTTAATAATTAACTATGTATTGTTTTATTGTTAAGTTATATGAACTTTTACGATCGTTTTCAATATTTTTCTACGCCCTTTCAACATAGAAAATAAAATTTTAAAGCTGTTAAGGATAATATGTACAGCAACACACCTGCCATAAAATTGAAATTTATGTAATTACTCGGCCTCAATTTCATATTGTTCTCACCCATCACCCACTTTAGGTAACAACAATATTCATGTCGTACTACATTTCTGTATAATAATTTCGTAATTATTTGATGGTACTGACTTGAGAGTATTGGACCACCTATAAATTACATTTTGATTTTTCTAAATATATCGTTTAATTCACTTCTTATATTAAGTGCAGGTAAGACGTCGTCATAATTCGCAGTGATACGTTGGTTATTATAGAACTATTGAGCATAATAATATCATGCTCTATTGTTTTAAATTGACTTTTGTTGAGTTTTTTTTCATAAAACTTTATTGCTTAAATAACATTTTTTTTCTTGTTCAAAGACAGTCATTATACAACGAGTATTTTTTTATAATTTACTAAAATTACGACTTTCTATGAGAGCTTTTATGTTAATAAATTCAGTGGTTGTTCTTTAGACAAGAATTTTTTTTTAAAAAGTAATAATTATTGATATTACATATTATAATATTATGTGTTTACTTTATTTATTATTTTTATTCAAGATCCTCTAGCTTAAATATAAGAAAACTGAACAGAAGAACTTGATTTATTGTTGATAATTTTTATTTTATTCATAAGTCGAAAAATCTCACTGAATTTGTTCTTATATAACTATAACATTCTATAAATACGTATATAGAAAAAATTATTTTTTTTAAACATTTTATAAGTTAAAATTTGGAAGAAATTAGATATTTTAAAATAATGGATAACGATTTTAATTGTTTTGTTATAATTCAAAAATATTTTATTTGTGAGTATTTAAAAACGTTTTATGTGTATTATATATTTTACTATATGTAGTGACATTTAAAACATATGTTGATCAATTTTAAGATTTTACATGTGTATAATATAAACCTATTCAAACTATTTTATAGTAAAGTTGTAGGTATTAGCTCAAAAATTAATAAACTTAGTAAAATATAGTATAAAATATGTTTTCAGAAAAATTCAATCAAATTATTATGATACAAATAGTGAAATAAATTACTTGAATACAATATTTATAGATATATCATAAAATATACTTAGTGATATTGGCTGACAAACCGTCTTCGTTCAGAATGATTTTTCATAATCCATGATAAGTATTTCATTGAAGTCAAATTTATCAGTTACAATGTTACATTACAGTTGCCCACTAGACTCTTAATATACAACAGGATAGTACCCACTCGTTCACCTTTTATTTCTTATTGAAATTTAAATAAGGGGAAAAATAACATGTTTTAAAAAAATAGAATCATGATTATTGCACTTGTGGGAAATGGGAATACTTCGAATTATTATAATATAATTTTATTAACTTTGTTAAATGTATACATTATATAATAATATATGCTATTTAACTATTTAACTATTTTAGTTATCGCAGATAATAATATAGTGCACATTTTTATGTATTTAATCTATAGTTGGACTTGATGAATGATTTTGGTCTTTAGAAACGTCGTTTAAGTCCAAAACACTATTTAATATAGTTAAATATTTGATGAATTCAGAGGACCACAAAAAACTACTATGTATTAATCGCAATTATCTTTTGGTTAAAACTTGCCACCAGTCACTTAGATCAACACTATTTGTCGACAATTTCAGAAAATAGAGAATTATTATGAACTTTTCTTCAATTTTAATGCATTTATCTGATTGTGTATTCTCTAACATAAATTGTGTTTGTACATAAAACTTTAGTTGTTTTAAATAATTTATACTGGTATTGGCGTATTTAAATTTATTTATTACAATACTTATCAAAGACTTATCAGTATAGGCACTTATTTAGTGTTTACCATGGTAATATACAATATTATAGACTTAAGACTTTAGTGATGTATTATCTTATACCGTTTTTAGATTTTTTTCTTCGATTATTATTGAGAAATAATATATTTTATTCACATTTTATGGTGGTTTTTATACTACAAATCAGATTTGGATCTAAACAAAAACAAAAACAGACAAACACGTAGCCATATTATGATGTAGAAACAAAAACATGTAAAATAAATAAACATATAGGTACTATTATATAATATTTTAATAATTTTACCCGTTTAAATAAATCGATACACCAGAGGAGTGTTTGTAATGAAGGTGCAATTAAAAACATTTGTCACGAGTAACCATTCGTTTGATTTTTCATTGATTTATTTACGAAATAAACTTTTTACGCAGCGTCAATTTAGTAATGCGTAGAACCATAGTTGAAACTCCTTTGACCCATTTACTGTAGAAACTTGCGATACTTTCAAGTTAAAATATATAGCTACCGACGTTATGGTACCACAAAAATAAAATATCATAAATTTAATTTAATAATAATGACTATAAGTAAAATAAGCTAATAGGTATGGGTACATATAATAAAGATGTACTTTTAGTTTTTAAATACTCGACTTATATCAAGTTAAATTAATGAAAAATTGGGTAAATGGTGGTGTAAACAAAACATAGTTATAAATACGAGGTAGGTATAAAACAAAAACTTTGAATTCAAATTATGCTATAAACAAAATGGTGATAGGTATAAAGTAAAAGTTAGCTAAAACACAAACAAGACGGAATGAAAAGCACACTCTACGAGTAAGTTTTTGGTTTCTATATGTAATTTACAGGTCCAAAGTAAAATATAATAAATTATTGCCTAATCAATTTTATTATTAAGTTATTTAACGTTACATTCGACAAATACATAATAAATAAATACAATTTTAAACGTTATTAATAAATCCATTATATTCAAAATAATGCGATATTTAATTATCTTTCAACTAAATTAAATAACACTGTGTATATGTAAAGGTCTATTCATTTCTATAGGTTAAAAATACATTAAAATAGTAATTTAATAAATAATTATTAAGAAAGAAAAAACCTTAAAAATGATGTGAAACAATTATTTGTTATATATTTTAATCAACTTAAAATTTAATAAATAAAATTATATTGAAAATATTTTATTAACTATGAGCTGTTAATAAAATCAAATCGATAAGAAGAAAAATAATCCAGAAGAATGTTTTATATTAATATAACTGTGACAGAACTGACTAACTCGGGATTCTAAGAAACTAATAAACAAAATTTAATTCATATTATTGATAGTCTGTCACATTAAAAAGCATGTTGGAAAAGATAACAAAAAGTTTCAAAAAAAAAATCAAATAAATTAAAAAAAAAAAAAAAACGGACCTGATTTTTTCTTTATTAAGTTTAAAGGATAGTAGCACAAACTCTTTTTATGTCAATGTCTGTAATGGTTGAGCATTTGAGCGTATTAGATAGATAATATAATATTATATTTATTCCTATTTTTATTCCAAATAATATCATAATATAGATGTATGTAATTATCTGTAATTTATTGCAAAATGCAGGCACAGAAAATTATTATTATTATTATTATTCATAGAGTTTTACTTATCTTTGTCTCTAATATACGTGGGCACAGAGATGAACCACATAGAAAAAACAAGATCATGGAAATATTATGATGTAGTTTTAAAATTAGAATATAGATTTTAGAGTGAAAACTTTAATTTAATAAATTATTGCCAAAATATTATATTCGAAAACATACTACTTCCAATGTTGTTCTAATATTAAAGAAAAACATTTGAAAAATAATTGAGTTCTATAGCAAACAATAAACTATAATTTGTATTGAAAGATAGATAAAATCCGTATATTATATTATTTAAATAAACTTTATAAGACCGCTAAAAAATAATATACTCTTTAGTATTTTTATTCTTGTGATTTAACTTCAAATTCAGTTAATCGAGATGTTTATTGATAACTGTGGAACTCGTTATGTTTATATTAGAGTCATTTTAGAGTAATGTTATATAGAATACCTTGGTGATGTCTCGATTATAGTATTTAAAAAGTAGCTTCTTTAATTAGGTATTGAGTTCAAGAATAATTTATTTGATATGAGTCGTTTTTAAATCAAATAAATCAAATCAACGGGTGTTTAAAATGTTGATAATAGTATAACAGTGTATTTAAGTAAAATTTTAGATAACATAAACAGTATTTTATTAGTTTATCTTATTTTAGATACATTAAGCTTGTGAATGAATTAATTATTCTACTTGCAATATTACCTTTATAATTTTATAAGGCTTGAATAGAATGAACGCTTGTGTTTATAAATCAAAACGGTTTATAAAATAAGTATTTAACGTCTTATTATAAAATGCATATTTGTCGGTTAAAATAATAAACCCAAAACCATTGAGTTATGAACAGTGAAACAAAATGTTAATATTGTATAAGCAGTAAAATATAGTTGATGCATAATATTTTGTCTTATATACGTAGTTATTAGATCGTGAGTAGACCGTCAAAGTTTTGCTGTTACAGCGATGTGCACTTTTATTGCTTTTATTTTTATTTTCTGAAACATTTTATATGTATACAATAAAATACCTCATGCAGCATTTTTCTAGATTAGGAATTTAACATAGATAGAATTTTCCAATTGTTTTTAAAGACATCGCAGCGAAAAACATTATAGAAATGTTAGAGCCGAGCGCAAAGGTTTTTAACTACTATAATCTCTATAAAATACAGCTTTTGGTTTGTGTTTATCATTACTAATTATACATCGGTATTCAAATGTAAATATTGGATGTGGCCTGTAGCGGACCGTTTTGTAACTAATATACACAGACCATTTTTTAATGTCACATTTCAGGATAGATAATTTTCGATATGATGATCAGTCGAATTTATTCAAACTACAGTGTTTCAGTAATAAAAACAAAAAACAAATTTTGCTACTCATAATTTAATAGTTATAATAATTTAGTTTTTTCCAAATTATATTTATTGATGTACATTAGTGTACCATATAACAGAATCACAAGAATATTGTATATTATTATCACTTATTTTATGCGATAAATAAAAGTTTATCTAGTTTTTAATATAATAATTTAAAGAAGTTAGTGTATTTTAACCTGCAGGTAAGTTACCTGCATTTCTGATTCTGGACTACGTAATGTAATTTATTACCGGTCTGTTGTCTCTTAATAAATTAATTGTAGAATTGTACGAAAAATGTTAAATATTTAAACTATAAGCTCATAAAAACCATATTTCATTTATATTTTAAATTAAATATATATATATATATTGAAAATTTCTTAGAAAGAAAAATTCTTAAATTCTTTTGTAATTTATTCTTTATCTTTTAATAGATGAATATTTGGCTTTTGATTTTGCATTATTTACTCCTAACGCAAGTGTTTATATGAATTATTTAAAGTGTTGCTATGGCAACGGAAGAAAAGTTATTGTAATTGATATGAGATATCGTACAAATTCTAATGAGGATACTGTTAATTCACACTAATTACATATTATTTATTATTTCAAAAATACATCTCGAGAAATGTAAAAATTATTTTTTTTTGATAGTGTTCCACGAAACAAGCATAATTCAAAATTAAAGTAAGTTGTTTGAGACAGTGTTAAACTTATAAATAGTATAAATAAAAAAATAACTATGACTAATGATTGTAAGATTGCTTAAAATTAAATCAAAATTTTTATAATATAATTTTTACATATTATAAATAAAAAGCGGAAAGGTTGTGGAGATCAATTATTCTGTGTTAGTTTAGTTTTTTGTATTTGTATTATTATTAAAATATAATAGCATGGCATTCGACAATGATTTGATGCTCAGTTTACTAATAGGTTAATTGTTTATTTGTTATTTTTAAAATTAATTTTACTTTAAAAAAATAGTTAATCATCGTAAAATATTATATTAAACGTATTTATTGATTACTATAAAGTTAAAGTTTTATCCCTTTAAGAGTTTTACTTGTGAGTTTTAAATTTTCGGTCTTGGTAATAAAAATGTTATATTTTATCATTATGCTATTTCACGTAGTAAATTTTGATTTTTGAGTAGAGTAATGTCCATCAGTCATGATCTGATTACTTTAACGAAAATATAAATATAGCTAGGATGCAAATATGTATGTTTGAATATTTTAATTATTATTATAAAATAAAAACTAAAAACTTCAAAAATTCATAATTTCTTTCTAATTCTTTATTCTTAATATTTTTCAAATTTATTTCATGTTTATGTTTATTTAATTAAATTATCGATCAACATATTTTGTTAAGTATGATTAATAACATTACTATGTACTAGGTAAGTAGGTAACTGTCCAAATAAAACCAAAATGTTCAAAAAACAGGTTGCTGTAAATTTCACCTTTTGAATAAAAGGCCTTTATTATAAAAAAATAATAACAAAACAAATAATGTTATAATATTATCTTTGTTTAATTATACAAAACATCAAATATTAAATTCATTGAATGTATAATGCTACAAAGGTTTAAAAGTACAAGTTGAGTTCAAAAAGTTTGAACAATAATAATTAAAGACAATATACAATATTATTATGTTCAGTTTATGATTCAAGTATTCAGCGGGACGTTACGGTAAAATATTGTGAATATTTAGTGTTTTTCAATTGTTTTTAATAATGATTAACTATAACATCCCTCTTCCCCCGCGAAAAATTTTAATAATCGGATGTTTTTGCCTCTCTCCCATATCCAGACTGAAATGATAACCATTCAAAGTACTTACTTATCAGAAATGCATTTTTATATTCTCTGTTGCTTACCCGCCGCGGCCTTTCATCGCAAATCAGGGAGAATATTTTATATATTATATTTGCGTAGCGTAGGAGCGACGACGACGGCGCTGAGTAAAAGAGTTACGAGTGCTAAGTGTTAACCATTCTAAATACTTACTCACACGAGATGCATTTTTGTTTTTCTGCTCGTTGCTCACATTTTTCTTCTCGAGGAGAATAACCAAGATTCCTCTTTAGAACACGGGTGTTCGCGTAAAGATTTAATGACGATAGTTTATTCTTCAGTATTTCCTACAACGCTTTAGTTCATTATTTTGTAATTAATTAGGTACAGGTTAGTATTTTTTTTTGTCCTTTCCATAATACCTTAAAAAAACCACGTAGCACTAATAAAAATATGATATATTAAATCTATCGACCGACGGAATAAATTTCTCCGCTAGAATACGATTGTAAAATCGTAGTAACCGCGCCGAGATTGGTTTTTTCAAATAATCGTGTTATTAATTTGACTCTAGTAAGTATTTCTTTACATTCCGAAGCGAATGCTTTTAAATCGAAATCGATCGGTGCAATGTGCATATTCATTATATTTTTGTTTATCCTATCTGCACTTCCGTTTGCTTTTCAAATTTGGTTTAGCATTGATATTTGGTTTGTATATGATATATATTAAATAAATAATAACAGCATGTTATGCAGAACATAAATTAATAGTCAAACAAACTAAAAATACATAATAAGTATTAAACTAAATTTCAAAACGATGTGATAACACGTATAGAATTATTCCGATTCTCAAAATATAATTATTAGATTTTAGATTCTGAACGGAGTGATGAATGTATTGATTTTACAATGATGTGTGTTTTTTTTTTTTTTGTGTCTGTGTACAGCATAACTAGTCGAAATAATGCTTCAATTTCAAACTTTGGGGGTGGTTTCCGATGGCAAAGTGGATATCCTTGGTGCATTATAGAGGTGAAAAGTAAACATTTTCCAACAGTTTTCAAAAAAATCGATAAAAACATAAAAAAAATGACAGAAAAACGGGAATTTCTACGCATAACTGGTTTTCGACAAAATCGATTTTTTTATTTTGCTATAACTCAAAAACTAATCGATGTAAACACTTGAAATTTTTATCAAATGTTTAAATTAGCGTTCTCCATACACAGTTAAATTTTCAAAGAATTTTGACTTTTTTTGAGCTATTTATAGACAATTGAAATTTTTAATTTTTTTTAGTATTTTTTTTTAAAATAACGATAAAATTTTTTTGGACGGCCAGAAAATCTTGAAAATTTAATACAAGGTTTCTTATAAGTTGTTCTTAAAGTGATAAAAAAAAAATCCGAAATCGTTAGTCACAATTTTTTTTTATAAGTGCTAAAAGTTCGAATTTATACGAAATATGTCAAAATTGCGAAAATTTTCAAGTAATTTTGTGGTTGAAAAATCGTAAAATTTTTTTCTTTTATAACTAAGTTTTGAAAATTTGGTACAAGGTTCTCCATAAATTTTTTTTCAATTATCTGTAAAAAAAACTATACCGGATTTAGACAAAAAATTTTTATGAGTGTTTGAAATTTAAATTTTTACAAAACCGCGTTAAATAATGGTTTAGCCTCAATCGATTTTTTATATTTGTTGTTATTCAAACAGTGTCATAAACACTTGAAAATTTTACCAGTTATTTAGATTGCCATTTTCTTTACGTGATTTGATTTTCAAGATATTTTGACTTTTTTTGAGCTATTTATAGACAATTGAAATTTTCAAATTTTTTTTATTTTTTTTTTATAAATGTTGATAAAAAAAATGTAGCTGGGACAAATTACTTGAAAATTTAATAGAAGGGTCCACATAACTTGTTCTAACTCTCATTCAAAAATTATAAAAATACATAGGCACAATTTTTTTTTATTAGCATTTGAAGTTCAAATATTGACAAAAATTCGTCAAAATCATGAATATTTTTCACTATTTGGTAGTTAAAAATTTATAAATATTTTTCTATCAAAAGCTAAGAATTGAAAATTTAATACTATGCTGTCCATAAGTTAAACTTAGTATAATTATAAAAAAGTTTGAGGATTGTTCAGTTTAAAAAATTTTACGTGTGTTTAAAGTTTAAATTTTAATTTGAAATCAAAAATACACGTGTAAAATAACGTTTAACTAATAAATTTTTTTCGATTTTTTTATAATATATCCTAGACTGACAAATCATCTCCGTTCAGAATCGTTTTTCGTATACATTGATACCTATCATTGCATTCAAATTTAACCTTCCCTAGTCCGAGGTCCATCCCACCACCTAATGTACAGCAGAGCGATACTCACTTACCCGCTTTTTTATTTTTAATTTTTACTTTTTTTTTTATAGTAATTAGAATAGTATGTACTTATTTGCATGTTCAAGCTATATTTATATTTTTCGTTAAAGCAATCAGACTATGACTGATTGACATTACTCTGCTCAAAAAAATTTATTACGTGAAATTCCCGGGAAATCACACGAGGTCATACATTTTTTGCTCATAATATATAATATTTACCATCATATTATAATCTACGGTGTTATTAGTTTTTATATTAAATAAAACAGTTTTTTATTCCATCTATTCGTGTTATAATTTAATTTGATAAACTCAGTATATAAACAAATTTGTTTGAAAAAATAAAAAGTATTGTGTACAGAAAATATCTCTTTGAGAGTACAAATTATTCAAACATTTTAAATATCTAAACACAGAGTGTTTTGTTTTTCGGATATCTCAAATAATAATTTTTGATTTATTTTTTTCACGTAAAATAATGGTGTGGCTATAGCAGGAAGGTTTGCAAATCGATCATAAAGATTTGTATAACTTAGTTTTACACAAACTTATTTCGGTTACGTAAAATAATATTATTAGGTTAATTTTTATAAAATCGAATTATAGAATATATTGGTAATGTATATTTTGTAAATACCGAAGCTACATAATAATAGCATGATACATATATATTTTTATTTAACCCAACCAATTATGAATTTGCCTTTTGGAAATAATTGTTGTAATGTTGTTTGAATGTTTGATAATCAATTTTATGAGCTATATATTATAGTTACTACATTTAGTACCTACTCTAAATTATTTATTTGTTATATATATAAATTTGTTTTTATGATCGACATTATACAGTGAGTTTATAGTACAACGATAATATTTTATTTAAAAACATAATTTACATTAAATTGTATACGTATTATTAAATTAATGTTTTTATTAATATAAAACTAATATAGTAATAGTTTTTTTTTTCGTGCAAAAAATATTGGTTGCAATTTATTTCGGGTGGTACATACTATTTCATACAGCGTTATTGTTTTATCAAAGAGGTACTTACTGGTTATTTCAAATTTATCGTGTTAAAAATTAAGACAATTTATTTATTATTAAATATAATTTGTAGTCATCTTCTAATAGGATTTATTTTAAAACATTATTAGTTATTGAAAATTTAATAGTAAGTAGTAAAATAAAATTATAAATTAACAGTCAAACTATTCTTGGTTATTACTTATTAGATAAT
Organism: Schizaphis graminum; assembly: GCA_020882235.1. Classification (NCBI taxonomy): domain Eukaryota; kingdom Metazoa; phylum Arthropoda; class Insecta; order Hemiptera; family Aphididae; genus Schizaphis; species Schizaphis graminum. Next base: position 5,282,261 of record CM037033.1, read on the forward strand.
AACTTGGAAAAAAATTATGAAAATCATATTTTAGATTCTGAACGGAGTGATGAATGTATTGATTTTACAATGATGTGTGTTTTTTTTTTTATTTTTTTTTTGTGTCTGTCGACAACATTTGGGGCAGTAAAAATGCTTCGATTTTCAACTTCTGCCCCTCTTTGAAAAGGAAATCGGATCTAGTTGGTACTTTGGGGAGTCAAAAGTTAAAAATTTTCAATATTTTTTAAATGAGTCGGGAAAAACCTTAAAAAAATGACGGAAAAAACGGGATTTTTTACGCACAACCAGTTTTCGTCAAAATCAAATTTTTATTTTGCTATAACTCAAAAACTACTTGATGTAAATACTTTAAATTTTCACAAAATGTTTATATTAGCGTTCTCAATACACAGTTCAATTTTTAAAGAATTTTGACTTTTTTTAAGCTATTTATAGGCAATTGCAATTTTTAATTTTTTTTAGTATTTTTTTTTTAAATAACGATAAAAATTTTTTGGCCGGCCAGAAAATCTTGAAAATTTAATACAAGGTTTCTTATAAGTTGCTCTTAAAGTGATAAAAAAAAATCCGAAATCGTTAGTCACAATTTTTTTTTATAAGTGCTTAAAGTTCGAATTTATACGAAATATGTCAAAATTGCGAAAATTTGCAAGTAATTTTGTGGTTGAAAAATCGTAAAATTTTTTTCTTTTATAACTAAGTTTTGAAAATTTGGTACAAGGTTCTCCATACATTTTTCTTTAAATATCTGTAAAAAAAACTATACCGGATTTAGACAAAAAATTTTTATGAGTGTTTGAAATTTAAACTTTTACAAAACCGCGTTAAATAATGGTTTAGCCTTAATCGATTTTTGATATTTGTTGTTATTCAATCAGTATAAGTCGTAAATACTTGAAAATTTTACCAGTTATTTAGATTGCCATTTTCTTTACGTGATTTGATTTTCAAAATATTTTGACTTTTTTTGAGTTGTTTATAGACATTTGAAATAATCAATTTTTTTTTATTTTTTTTTTATAAATGTTGATAAAAAAAATTTAGCTGGGACAAATTACTTGAAAATTTAATTGAAGGGTCCACATAGCTTGTTCTAACTCTCATTCAAAAATTATAAAAATACATAGGCACAATTTTTTTTTATTAGCATTTGAAGTTCAAATATTGACACAAATTCGTCAAAATCATGAATATTTTTCACTATTTGGTAGTAAAAAATTTATAAATATTTTACTATCAATAGCTAAGAATTGAAAATGTAATACTATGCTGTCCATAAGTTAAGCTTAGAATAATTATAAAAAAGTTTGAGGATTATTCAATTTAAAAAATTTTACGAGTGTTTAAAGTTTTAATTTTAATTTGAAATCAAAAATACGCGTGTAAAATTACGTTTTACTAATAAATAATTTTCGATTTTTGTTATTTTTAAAAAATTATCAAACGTAAGATCTTGAAGCTTTTACTTTAGTGTTTGAATTTGTGAATTTTTTTCAAAATATAATATATGACAATATTTAAATATAATATATCCCAGACTGACAAATCATCTCCGTTCAGAATCGTTTTTCGTATACAATGATACCTATCATTGCATTCAAATTTAACCTACCATAGTCCGAGGTCCACCCCATCCCCTAATGTACAGCAGAGCGATACTCACTTACCCGCTTTTTTTTATAAACTCATATTACTTATCAGTTATCAATTAATGTGATTAGTGCAAAGCATTTAACTGTACTTTAAAATATTGTACAATTTTCGATGAAAATATTTATTCATTTAGTTATTAAATACAATATTTTCAGATTTCATAATCAAATAGGTACTTATGCATAATTTATTAATAATAACTTTAAAATATAAATTTGTAAGAAAAAATTAACTCATGCATTTTGCAGATTTGAGTCGTGTTTGAAATTCAGATGTGATGTTGCAAAACAAAATAAAAATATATTAATTTTTCTCTTTACATTTAAAATGAAAAAAAAATATATATATATATAATGCATATAATATTATACATATACATAAACTATAGTACACACTTAAAAAATATATATTCGTTGATAATAAAAACCCCGAGATCGTGTATGATATTATTAATATTGAATGAAATCCAACATTTTCATTTTTCTTAACATCTTCAATTTTTTTTTATAATGTAAGTAATAACTATGGTTATAGTTTTATTATGTCATTAAAATAAATTATAGCCGGTATTTAAAATTACAAATATTGTATTGATTTAACATATATGTATATATATGTCCTAAGCATATAGTCAAAGAATTTAATTTTTATGTAATTTTATTATCCGCCTAGTCATTTAGTCAAATGCTCATTTCAAGACAGGCAAATAATAAAAATGAAACATTTTTTATACTACATGTGATAAGGTTGGTTCTCATAAAATTGGTGAAAACCAAGAAAACTATTATTTTTATTTAAATAAGAATATGTAGTACTCACTTCTCGTATTATAGACTGTGGGTATATAATATACTTCGTACTATGGTATACATCTATCAACCTAATTATAGTAATAATTACCTATATATATTTATGATTTATGAATGCCTAGGCATTTGACTAAATTACTAGGCAGATAGTGAAATTGCATAAAAATTAAATTGTTTAATTGTTTTGCTATATGGCTACGACATATATATATATATTTATTTGATTAGTAGTAATTAACATTATAATCCATTAACTTTTGTCACTGTTTAAACTTAAAAGTCTTTAATTTTAGAATATTTATATTGTAGTACATTTCAAAATCAGCAGTATCTGAAACATATAAAACGAATTATGATGATAATATTGAAATTTAATGATTTTTTATTAATTATTTATTTATTAAGAGATACCTAGCTTAAAATAAAAATATTTTCAACTTCAATGCGTTATGAACAAAGCTAATAATCGTACATGATATAGTAAGACCTCTTCATTTCAGTTATTCCTAGAATAATGTAAAGTTTAAAGTACACAAATGTATTTATTTATCTATTTGAACAGTTAATAGTTACACGCTATAAACATATAACATCATAATTATACACGATTATTATAAATTTGTTTAGTTATACATGATAAAATATCGATATATATATGAAAAACTTCTAATAATCAGATTCTATAACTAGGCCAAACTGTAACAGTACACTATTGATATTACAATTTTTAACTAGTGATTCAAATAAAATCATACTTTCAAAACTATTTGCATTATTCTTCGTATTCGGTGTCTGATGGCTGATGGAATGTAAAAAATATTAGAAAAAATGTACTGTATTCACTACACTAACAAAACATTAAACAATATCTGTGAACTGTTTAAAATAAGTATTAATTTTCGGTGGCAATAAAATATCTTAACATTAAACAATGCAAATAAAAAATGTACGTTGAAGCGAAAAATATATTAACTATTTTAAGACTTCATTTAAGCTTTTAAATAAACTTAAGTAAATTAATTAACAAATAAATAATTCTGGTCTTTGACTATGTTAAACTAAAATAAAAATAAAAATAAAAAACATTAACTTTTGAAAACAATTCTCAGTCTTGAGATGGTTTTAATGAAAATCTGAGTTTTTATTTTTGAAAATATACCAATACCTCTCTGTAAATCAATTTCAGTTGCTTCATCATTATCGTCACTATCGACAGCATTTACTAATAAATCACTTAAGTGTTCGTTAGTCATTGTCAATCTTGGTATGCTTTTAAGTATTTATAAGAGTAAAAGAAACGTTTATTTGAAGCAGTCGATATCAGTTAAGGCATATAAGATTGCGTGTTGAAATAATTTGTAGAATTTTGGGGAAATTATAAACAATTTCTGACAGTAATATTGTTATTGTACAAGGATTATTGACACTTAATTTATGGTATTTATTTACACCTTTTTAAAATAGATTAAAGATCTATGAAATATTTTAATTCATAAAAAAAAATCAGTTTATATCACCAAATAGAATACATTTCAAATTATTGATAATTTTTTTAAAAAAACTTTTAGAAAATGACTTATAAATTTAAATTATTCAGGATTAGATGACATTCAGTTATTAAATTGTCGTATTTAAAATAATTATAACTGCCCAATGACCATGATTAAATTATTTTAGTCAATAATCGAGTCCATACAGGGCAATTTATCAAAACAGACAATCTTTAAATATATGCAGTCATCTGAATAATTGATATTTTATTAATTTAATATTAAGGCTGCCTGAATATTGAAATAATCGGGAAAAAAATAAAACCAACATCATTATAATATAATTACTATATTATAGTGAATGTCGTATTTATAAAAGTAAATCTGTTTATGAGAATCGTTCGGTTAAATGCTGTATAAATCCATCACTCACAAAGTGAACATGTTTTGTGTAGAAAGAATGCTGGAAAAAGTTTCATATTTTGTGTTTATTGAATTCGACTAATTCAAGTATGTAAGGATTTTAAATAGGTAATTCTTCAAATAACTGAACACTTTTTTCTAAGTGAAGCAAACAATTACAGCAATCGCAGTTTTGAAGAATATGGAATGTCACTTGTTAGCATGTCTGATTTAATCAGAAATTCGATTTTTTTTTTTTATGGTTATTATGGCTTTAAAATATGATACCTATATATTATATTGTATATCTCTAACGACGCACTACTATCATGAGTCGAAGTGATCGAAACGAAATGAGTTTTGACGCCCATTTTCTTTATTCTGTTCAGTTTTCAACACGATATAGCATGCCAATAACAATTAATTTTTTCATGGACGATAAAATCATATTGTAATATGGAGTTCATCTTAAATTTATGGATGTGAGCAGTATTCAGGTAGATAAATATTAATTGTTCAAACGAATATAACAGTTATATTTTTGAGTATAAAATATTTGGCACTCTTTCAAAATTATTAAAAACACATAACGATGACCTACTTTCAGCTGTATAAAGGGGGTTTGACTATGCTACTAGACCACAAATAGGCCCCAGAACGTATCCCACTATCTTACTGTTCTCATCGTCATTACAGTCAAAAAGCCAAATGTTTTCAACTGATTTTGATTAAAAAAAATAATAAATAAATAACGTTCAATGAAAACTATTTTATTTCCATAGCAAAATTAACTGAGAGTATAATATTTTATTTTGTTTATCATTATGTACTTTCATTAATATTTTTAATTTTACATGTTCGATATTAATAGTAGGTATTATAGAATACATTACATTTATACAAGTACTACATATATGTATTACCTAGTATTTTAATTTATTTATTTTGATTTTTTTTCTATATATTCATTAAAAACACAAAATCTTATAAGCTTGAGTAAAATAAAAATATATTTTTGATTAAAAAGAAAATAATACATAAATTTATTTTACACATAAACACAGAATACCTATCTACCTAGTTCTTAACTTGTTATGTATTTATCATGTAAATATATTATTATAAATATTAAAAGATTATTTTATTAGAAATAAGAACTTAAATGATAAAAAAAAAATAGATAGTTACTATACAATTATAATTTAAAAGTTATATTAAATTAAATAACTTAAAGAATCAATTTAATATTAATATCGGATATAGGTAACTGTAAAAGTTAATATCACATTTAATAAACGTATGATATTGCAAAAGCTCGTTTAGTCTTTATTTTACGAGCGACAAATATATTTTGTACTAAAAAATAACTTTTAATTTAATAAATTATAAACTACATAGGTAATCAAATTAAAATTAACTACTTTTAGATAAAATTATTTATAATTTTCAGAACCTTTCAAATAAACTTTAAAATTTAAAAAAGAAACACATTTTTTTGCGATTTTCAATGACATTTAAAAATTAAAATTTGTTATAACATAAAAAAAATCCAAAGTGATTTCATAAGTATCGATGTTGGATGATAAAATTATATTTAAAAATGATTTTAATGAACGGAAGAACCAATAAGGCAACAGTTGTAGATAAGAAATCAAACTTTCATCATAATAGGAATAGATCATTGACTATGCAATGTAATAATTAATGTTTCAATAAAACTATTATTTTTTTGTATTAGTCAAAGCGAAAAAATAAAGACAACATAGATAGTAAAAGTTGAAAGTTCTCTCTTATCAAGATAACTTGATTTATTTAGAGTTTGTAACTAGGATAATTGCCTGAATAATGGTTGTTCCTTGCACGATATGGTTCAAAAAATTTAAACAAATAATAATATATGACATGTGATACCTTCTTAAAGTTTTATAGTATAGGTACCCAATTAGGTATAACTCAAAAATAAATACTTTAGAGGAAACTTGTTTTTTTTTTTTTACCAAATATTGAACGTATTCAAATTAATGAATTATATTTTTCTATAGTTGATAGTACTATTCATTTTATTATTATATGTTACTGAAAGTGAAATTAAAATATTTACGAGAATATTTAGCTGATATTACTTATAAAATACGATATTTTTATGAATAGAATATATTTTTTGTAAAAAAAAATTAATAATAATAACTAAATGTGATTCTTCATTGAAAAAAAAATTTTAATTTCTTACATATTTAGTTATAGTTAATAAGTTATTTTATACAATTATTATTAACTGAATATTAATAGTTTATGTATGTTTATTCAATATAACTCAGAATAACGGACCAATCGTTTATCCTGATTTTGGCCAGGATTGAGTTATAAATTTTGTAAGTAGATCATCGTTTGGGGACCTGTGGTATAATTTATAATAGTGAATAACTTCATTAAAACTATTTTGATAAAAGTATATTAATGTTTTATTGATTTTGAAATACTTTCTAAATATTGTTTTATAAGTTTAGGAAAAATTTATTATTTTATATGGTTATTACTTTGTAACATATTATTATTATTTATTATATTTGAAATAATTTTAAAACAATGACAAAACGATTTCAAATGGACCACCATTTATCCATGTATATACAGGGTGATTTTTTTATTAAACAACACTCATTATTTCCAAAAGTATTCATGTTTTTGAAAATATTTTTTTACATAGTTTCAAATTGTTAAAAAAACAACGTTTTTATAAACAAATCATATTTTTAAATATTTTTTATCCTTATAATTTTTTAAGTTTTTTACTTTTTTGAATGACAACATAGATTTTTAATTTCATATTCCAAAGCAGAATAATTTTCTGAGTGTTTCGATACATAAAAATCGAATTTAGGGCGAGTAGTTTATGAGTTATACGTATTTAAAGTTTAGTTGCGCGGAGTGGAGTGGTACGGGGTGACCCCGCAAAATGTTTGTCCACTATACTCCGCTTGTCAAGACTTTAAATAAATATAACTCATAAACTACTCATACTAAATTCGATTTTTATGTATCAAAATACTCAAAAAAATATTCTGCTTTGGAATATGAAATTAAAAATCTATGTTGTCATTCAAAAAAGTAAAAAACTTAAAAAATTATAAGGATAAAAAATATTTAAAAATATAATTTTTTTATAAAAACGTTATTTTATTAACAATTTGAAACTATGTAAAAAAATATTTTCAAAAACATGAATACTTTTGGAAATAATGAGTGTTGTTTAATAAAAAAATCACCCTGTATATTCAGTTCAATATATTATTTTCATTATCATTATGAAAAACAAAATTTACATTCATTATTTAAAAAAAAAAAAAAACTAAACGGTACAAGCCTAAAAGTCAAGAATTAATTGAATTTCAAAAAGTATAACCTCGCAACGCTGAAATCCGTGTCCAATTCTTAATCAATATAAGAGTTGTATGTAGCCATACACGGGTTATATTATACAACTTTTGGTATGATATATTATAATCTTTCATCCGTAAAAAGTGTTATAGCAGAGTACAGAAACTATAATTAAAGAACTTCTTCGCTTCATTCAGGGTTTAACATGTTAATTAGCACAGTTAGTAAAACGGTTGAAACGAAACGAAGTAGTACTTGTAAGCACCTTGTTTTAAGAAATACATAAGTCATGTACACTGCTCGTTATATTTCCGTATATTCGTTGTCTAACCTTGTTCGATGCAATCAATAATTTCAACTTTATTTTTATTTTTAAAACGTTTCTAACGGAAAACATTAAAAAAAGATAAGACTCGGTTGACCTAGGAATCTTCACGTATGTGTATATTCATAAAATAAATGTCTGAAGTCAATGTTTTGGCATGTCTTCTATCGGCGAGTGGAGCACACCCATGATCATGGCCAACGGGTACATGGGAATAATGCCAAATTGAACAACTACATAAAGAAATAGGTTAATGAATTTTTTTTAATTTTCCGCTTGATGTGATATCAGGTAAATATATCGAAATTAAATATTGAAAATACATAATGCATTATTATAAATTATAAAACGCATTAAAACACAAAAGTTGAATAAATTTCATAAAAAATAATATATTATTAATAATATTATACATTTTTTGTTTATATTTTTTTTTATATATTAATAAAATAGAAATTAGATTTAGTTCCCAAATAACCGAAATATCCATCATTACTAAGAAATATTGGAGGGGGATAAACCTTCTCATCCAAAATTGTTTTGATACGCGATTTTTTTTTTTAAGTGTTTTTTATATTTTATAAATCTCTGCCAAAAAAATAAATAAAAGTATATCATTAATTTTTATTAAAACTGTGGGTAAAAGTATGTCCATGAAGTATTAGTGACACGCATGTAACATGATTGAATTTAACTTATCCAACAATTATGTCGGGACTTGGCGTGAGTTAAGCAGCTGGAAAATTGTTCATAAGTTTTTAACGAACGTCCAATAAATTGAGAAAATATTACAAGTGTATACCAAAACGACCAACAAAAATATAGAATAGGTTTAATTAAACTCTGTAGTAGTCTGTTACATAATAATATTTGCTGTTAAGCTCACGGACGTTGAAATTATTTCATAGCTTTCACATCCATTAATTTAGACGAATAAATGTTGTGGTTTATCAAAGCTCTGAGCCTAGTTAAATCGGACCACTAATACATTTTTCTAATTCATATATTAATATACCGCAAAGCATGTAAGTTTACAATGTTTATTCGAAATATAAACCGAAAGGTACTTACCGAATGCGCCTACTGTTGTAGATTGGTAACCATTATGTATTCATAATTCATATTATTCTGTGCATTTTTAATTGAAATACTAATTGAATCAAATGAAGGCCGATAGTCCATTAACAGTATTATCGTATTGTTACAGTTTACAGCTAGTAATATTGCGAATTCGTGTAAATAATAATAATAATAATGTTAAACAAGATTATAATATATACTTGAGATTAATATATTTAAAGAACATTCAATTCGTGGCAATACATTTGAGTGTAATTAATTTAAAACAATATTATAATTGATATTTTGCAAGTACAACACTACAGTGTAAATATAGATTTTCAAATCGTTTATACAACGTTTACAGCAATACCGATTGACACATATCTGTATGAACGAATTCCAGTTTTGATTTGAAAATAACTCAAAACACAACATTGGAATGAACATTCTAGTTAAGGGACGATCGTCGCTATAGAATTTTATCATACCAGTATTTATATATTTATTTTACCATTATCAGTCGATTCCGTTCACAATCTAGGTGCCTCTAACAATGAAAACATTTTTATGAATATAGAATAACCGAACGTTTTCATGCGGGTCACTGCGTTGTGTCGACGAGGGATGTGAGAAATGTACTCGATGAATTTTATTTGGTTAAAGTATTTTACCAATGTATATTTCACTGATTCATTTTTTTTAACGTTTTTAAAATCGACTGATACCTCTGTTTCAAAGATATTTCAATTAGCATAATAATTTTTATTTAGCTAAGTAGTCTACTATAATGGTGTTGTTGTAATAATGCACTATTAAGTTATACAGTTTATATGATGACTATTGTAGTGCAATAGTGCTTTTATATATACTATATTTACACATTTGTCGAAAAGCTCTCATGAACAATTAATTTAAAAATAATAAGTAAAATTGAAATAAGACATTCATTATATAATATATGTACATATATATAAATTTAGAAAAAGTTTTGAGAAGATATGAATTTTAACATAATATAATAATATATCTTATTTAATTTTTTAGTTTAAAATAGCGGGTAAGTGAGTATCACTTTTTACGATAAAATTTTTACGATTTTTCAACCACAAAATTACTTGCAAATTTTCGTAATTTTGACATAATTCGTATAAATTCTAACTTTAAGCACTTATAAAAAAAAATTGTGACTAACAATTTCGGATTTTTTTTTTATCACTTTAAGAACAACTCATAAGAAACCTTGTATTAAATTTTCAAGATTTTCTGGCCACCCAAAAATTTTTTATCGTTATTTAAAAAAAAAATACTTAGAAAAATTTAAAATTTCAATTGTCTATAAATAGTTCAAAAAAATTCAAAATTCTTTGAAAATTTAACTGTGTGTGGAGAACACTAATATAAACATTTGGTGAAAATTTCAAGTATTTGCAGTAATTAGTTTTTGAATTACAACCATATAAAAAAATCGATTTGGTCGAAAACTGGTTTTGCGTAAAAATTCCCATTTTTCTGTCATTGTTTTTTTGTTTTTCTCGATTTTTTTGAAAACTGTTGGAAAATGTTTACTTTTGAGTTTTGACCTCTATAATGCACCAAGGATATCCACTTTGCCATCGGAAACCACCCCCAAAGTTTGAAATTGAAGCATTATTTCGACTAGTTATGCTGTACACAGACACAAAAAAAAAAAAAAACACACATCATTGTAAAATCAATACATTCATCACTCCGTTCTGAATCTAAAAATACAACTAATATAATACACGTTATACCGAATTTTACACACTTTAACGAATTTTTTTATCCGTAAATTTTACTTTATTTTTTTGGTATATAAACTTTTTATTTACTTGTATATAAGCGTTCGTCGAGATATTTTTTAAGTGTTATTTATATATAATTATTTGATCATCATATTATTATAGTATTTATATAAACATTAAACATAATTATTGTATTAAATTTATTAAAATAGACGACAATTAAATATTAAATTAGAAATATTAGTTGATCATTAAATACTTTAAATTTTAATTGTAGTTTAAACTAATTAAAAACTTTAGGGACGCTATATTAGTAAAATTCTAAACGACACGAGTACATTTTTAAGATACAGGTAAGTGAGTAGTGAGATATGAATGAATTTAAAGAAAAAAATCCTTGTATTTTTTATTTTTCGTAGTCGTTTTGATAAATGCAGTTCAACTGAAAAACATATGTTCTTTCATCTTTCAGTAATTTAATAACAGTTATAATACTGCTTTAGTTGCTAAAAATATTGCAAAGAAGATTATTTTTATAAAAAGATCAATTTCGTGTACAATCGACACATTTATTTATTATACATTGTACGACTTCTATAAGTAATATTTTAGTATTTTGCGTAGGTATTCGTATAAAGCGGCAGTTCCATTGTGATTACAACTATTGTATGTACATTTCACATAACATCAAACATAACTTACAAAGATTTACAATAAAACCATCTAAATAAAAAAATGTTCATTTTTACGTATGTGCGACAACGGCAAAATACCGTTATTGTTCACTTTTGTAAAATATTTTTTTCAGACTTAATTGTAAACTAACATTTTTCTCAGAAATTATCGTTATAAATCGTGACTGCAGTCTTTAAATTGTTCATTATTCATTATTTTCTCATTAATCGGTAACATTTAAAACTACGATAAAGTATCGTATCATTAACCTATCGTCTACCAATAAAAATTTCACGCTAGTTATTGCCTGTCAGATACCGGATTACTTACTATCGCGTGGGTTTCACAAAAATGTGTGTTTCCCGTTTTACATATTCAAATAAATACAAAATCTTCAGTTCACTTATTTAAAAATAAAATTATATACAGTTTGAAAATCTTCTGACAAAATAGATAATGTTTTTATTATTATAGTTGTTATGATTGGTTATGAAAAATTAATTTCAACAATTTACTCATAAATCAAAATAAATTAAATACCAAGAGAGGTTTTAACTAAATAATATTATGGCATATACGTAAAACGGAACCTTATTAGACTAGAATGACTAGATCCTCTTAAATGTATTTTTTGTTTTATTAACTATTTATTAAAATTAAAAGGATAGAAATTACCTTAAAGCACCTAAGTAATGGGTAGTACATTTTATGATAATAAACCAGCTTATGATTTATATAAAGAAGATTTAAATGAAATTGCATATACATTCATATTAAAAAGAAGATTTGAGTATTAAGGAAAATTAAAATACGTAAAAATAACGGCTGTATTAATATATTTCCGTGGAGACATATTTCTTAATGTTATAATATTACTAAAATGTAGGTATACTCAATTTAATGTATGAAAACGGCTTTATATGAAAGAAACTTTTTTAGTCTGAAGTGATCAAAACATGATTAAGAAATGACAACCGATTAAATGGTTTGAAATTTTTTATATTCATAATTATTATACGTTGATAAAAATAATGATAAATTAATCTTTATTAAAAAAATGCATTTAGATTTCAAAATTTAATTTGATTATTATTGTATAATAATCATAGTTATCTTTTAAAATATAATTCTAATTTCTACTGCAAGATCATTTAATTTATTTTTAGTAATTAACTTATTTTGATTATTACTCTTTTTTTCAAAATCAGTTTTTAATGATCATATGAAATTAATTTAGTTTAAAATGTGAATTTTTATTTTATTTTATTATAGTTAATATTTCTTAAAAAAAAACTTTTTTAAGTGATAATTCAGTGTTATTATTTGTATAGTGTCTAAAAAAATAAAAAATAAATAAATAATAATAAAATTACCGTTGTGTGAAAAAGTATTGAAATATAAAAAGCATTTTAAATAGAATATCCAATAGGATGAGCAAAACTTTTTGTGTTTGATGATCAGAGAGAGAGAGAGAGAGAGAGAGAGAGAGAGAGAGAAAGAAAATATAGTCACCAAGTCCCCTAATATAAATATGAATATATGTGTATTATATAAATAAAATATAAAATTATATATACTACTATTATTACTCAAGTAAAATCCCTCAACAATTTTAAATGCACTCTTAATATGTATAATTATAACAAGTTTTCATAATTCGTGGTTAGTTTCTATTGTTTCTAACAAATTGAAAAGCAATATATAATTTAAAATGTAGGACCAATATGTAATTACTAATCAAAAGTTATTCTATATTTAATAACCCTCAAAAAATGTACTTGCTTATTCTGTAAACGCAATTACAAATTAACTTTGATTTTTATAACTATTAGACTAAAAAAATAAAAACCATAAATAATTGATAGTATATTGTTCAATAGACATTTTTTCGATTTCCATGTCTACATTATTAACTATCATAATGGTTGTTTAATGTTTGTGAGAAAATTTAATTCGCTTCAAATCCCAAAAAAATACATAAAGTTCCGTCGCAGAAACAATACATAAAAATATTACGGAATATATTTTTTTAGGATTTTGGCAATGTCGCAATGACGACTATTACAGTATTTATTTAAAGTATTAGTAATTTTTTTTCTCAGTTTAAGCCATTTATATACATCGAAAGGCTGAAGATCGATCTGCATTTGGTGTTTCACCCTCTTTCCATTAGGCGGAGGAAAAGACAACATTTAAATAATATGAATACCGCGATTGGATACAGAGTGCGCGCGGTACCAGTGCGGAAAATCAACATTCCTTTGATGCCGCGCTGTTAACTCAAAATTTGTGTTTTTTTTTGCGGTAATATACATATATATATCTGATACGTGTCCCCCGACTTAATCAAATGGTTTTAAATAAATGAAAAGCCCGCTTTCGTTGTTATTAAATGCGAGCACTATGCGGAATGCTGAACCAGAGCTATCCCCATGCAGGCCTATATAATTAGTACTTTAAATAATCCTGTGACCTATCCCCGCGGTGTCGACGAGTAAATTTTAGTGTATCCACATTTTACAACGTACGCATTGTTGTGATGCACATATATATCTATATGATATTTTCAACCGCTTTTGATTAACATCGCTAGTACAATATAATTGTTTGCGGATCAAGGCATTTGCCGCATGATTTAAATAGTTAATTTGGCCGTGCAACTCGTGTAGGTACCAAAGTAAAAACAATCAATTATGATATTATATGCACGGGGCGTATATTATTCAATCAGTGCACTTCCGTACGCAAAGGTACAAAGCTGTACATTTTGATCTGCGCAAGTCCGTATGAGCGCACGTACCCAGTGGCGCGGTTACGCACTCAAAATATTTTTTTCCCAATTAAAATAATAGAAATTGTATTTTTGTCGTTAAAACAGTGCAGTGAGCCTGCGAGTTTTTTTTTTTTTTTTGATATAATAAAAAATATAATTCCAAAAATTCGGTTTTTACCATCATTGATATATTTTTTTAGATTCTGAACGGAGTGAAGAATGTATTGATTTTACAATGATGTGTGTTTTTTTTTTTTTTTTTTTTGTGTCTGTCGACAACATTTGGGCAGTAAAAATGCTTCGATTTTTAACTTCAGCCCCTCTTTGAAAAGGAAATCGGATCTAGTTGGTACTTTGGGGGGTCAAAAGTTAAAATTTTTCAATATTTTTTAAATGAGTCGGGAAAAACCTTAAAAAAATGACGGAAAAAACGGGATTTTTTACGCACAACCAGTTTTCGACCAAATCGAATTTTATATTTTGCTGTAACTCAAAAACTAATCGATGTAAATACTTGAAATTTTCACCAAATGTTTATATTAGCGTTCTCCATACACAGTTAAATTTTCAAAGAATTTTGACTTTTTTTGAACTATTTATAGACAATTGAAAGTTTTAATTTTTTTTAGTATTTTTTTTTAAAATAACGATAAAAATTTTCTGGCCGGCCAGAAAATCTTGAAAATTTAATACAAGGATTCTTATAAGTTGTTCTTAAAGTGATAAAAAAAATCCGAAATCGTTAGTCACAATTTTTTTTTATAAGTGCTTAAAGTTCGAATTTATACGAAATATGTCAAAATTGCGAAAATTTGCAAGTAATTTTGTGGTTGAAAAATCGTAAAATTTTTTTCTTTTATAAATAAGTTTTGAAAATTTGATACAAGGTTCTCCATACATTTTTCTTCAATTATCTGTAAAAAAAACTCAACCGGATTCAGACAAAAATTTTTATGAGTGTTTGAAATTTAAATTTTTACAATACCGCGTTAAATAACGGTTTAGCCTCAAACGATTTTTGATATTTGTTGTTATTCAAACAGTATAAGTCGTAAATACTTGAAAATTTTACCAGTTATTTAGATTGCCATTTTCTTTACGTGATTTGATTTTCAAAATATTTTGACTTTTTTTGAGCTATTTATAGACAATTGAAATTTTCAATTTTTTTTTATTTTTTTTTTATAAATGTTGATAAAAAAAATTTAGCTGGGACAAATTACTTGAAAATTTAATTGAAGGGTCCACATAACTTGTTCTAACTCTGATTCAAAAATTATAAAAATTCATAGGCACAATTTTTTTTTATTAGCATTTGAAGTTCAAATATTGACAAAAATTCGTCAAAATCATGAATATTTTCACTATTTGGTAGTTAAAAATTTATAAATATTTTTCTATCAAAAGCTAAGAATTGAAAATTTAATACTATGCTGTCCATAAGTTAAGCTTAGAATAATTATAAAAAACTTTGAGGATTGTTCAATTTAAAAAATTTTACGAGTGTTTAAAGTTTTAATTTTAATTTGAAATTAAAAATTCACGTGTAAAATAACTTTTTACTAATAAATAATTTTCGATTTTTGTTATTTTTAAAAAATTACTAAACGTAAGATCTTGAAACTTTTACTTAAATGTTTGAATTAGTTTCAAAATAGAATGTATGACAATATTTAAATATTATATATCCTAGACTGACAAATCATCTCCGTTCAGAATCGTTTTTCGTATACAATGATACCTATCATTGCATTCAAATTTAACCTTCCCTAGTCCGAGGTCCATCCCACCCCCTAATGTACAGCAGAGCGATACTCACTTACCCGCTTTTTTTTTTTTAAATGTATAACGTTCTATAGAGTTATTGCAGTTAAAATATCTAAAAGTGTGTGAGTTAATATAAAAGCCGCGATACGTTGTATTTAATTTTTTTCCATTTTAACTTAGTATTTGTATTCGGATGCCAATAGGTTTTTGCATGCCCGGATCGGGCAGAAGGATACATCTCTTTCTCTAGACATTTGTCGAGATATAGAGAGAGAGAGATGCTGCCTGAAGGTATATATAGATTCAAACTATCTCACATTAGTTCATTCGGTCACTCCATGTCTCACTGTAAGTAGAATACACGACTTAGTCCATCGCTGTAAAGCTAAACGAGGTAGTAGACTATAAAACTTTGATGATATAACGATGACTATGACCAACGCATACCACGTGATAAATAAATAATTATATTTTTTGAACGTGGTTGAGATGTTTATACTTTGACGCATATTTTCTTTAAATCTTAGTCCAGTAGGTTAAGTAAATTACTAACCAAATTATAAATTCGTTCGGTATGGTGTAGAAGCAGTTTAATTTTATTTTATTTCAGATAATTTTGCATTTCCAGTCTTTTTTATTAGATATAAGTTTATTTTTGTTCTTAACAATTTTTTTTTTTACTTCATTAAATAATTGTATTCATTTTAGATCATATCACTAATTTTTTTCAAAATACTAAACTTCGAAGGACATTAAAAAAAAAAAATGCGTATTGCTAGATTCAATGAACAGTACCTAGGTATGTTCTAAAAGTCTCGTATAGCTTTTAGCATGTTTGTGGAAAATAAATATATTTAAATGTGTTTTTCTTACAATAATATATAGGTATAGAAATTTTGATTGATACGGTTAATTTTTTTAAATTTACAAGATATTTATTTTGTTGATCATATTTTTTAAAACAGTTAAATAAAATATTAAAATGAATAAACTGAAACCGGTAACCTATTTTTAAGTATTTTAATTATCGAGAAATGAACCTAAAATTACGAAATGAGAATAAGAACTTTGCAATTTCGGTGGACGTGGACGTTCGTATATCGTAACGTTAGAACCTCAGGGCATACACACACGCGTACACACAATGGTCATATTTTCAATCACTTTTACCGAAAACGTGCAAAGTTGTTCTGACAATAGTAATAATACGGTATGCGGTTCACTGCAGAGCGGTTTAAAGTAGAAATATCCATTATCCGAATTTAGAGAGATGTTCATTGTGATACGTAATGTATATATTATATATAGAAGCCAGATTTTCGATATTTTATTTACGACCACCAATATTTGACAATGAATATTTCATTTTTTCCCGCATAAATTATCACACGAAATAAATTTGAAATCACAAATCGAGCATATATATTAGTTACGTTTTGTGATATAATCATATAATATCAAATAGTATATAACAAACAATACAATATATACTTTGGATACTCTGCGACTCCGAGTCACTAACATTTTCATCTTAAAAGTATAGAATCACGCAGTGAACTTTTTAGACGGTATCGAGAAGTCCACTCAGCAGTTTTTAGTTTTGAAATTATGTCTGTAAAAGTATGGTTTTTGTGCCCAAAACTGGGCATTAACAAGTTGAAAATTTAAAGTTAAGTTACTTTTAACTAAGTTACAAAAGGAAATACTTTTTTTTTTATTAAGTCATTTCTACCTTAATACGTTAAATTGTTTCTACTGACGTGTAGTTACTAATCAGTTAATTAATTGTATAGTCAAGTTAAGTTAATTTTTTTCATAATATATTTACATTTTTCCATGTTAACTCAACTTAATGAGTTTAGCAATTAGTTAAATTTCCCAACCTTGTTAACACCTATTACTGTATTTGCTGTTGTGGCCCTTCATATTTTCCCCAATTAATAACTACTGATGTCCCCACTAGTGTATGAATGTATGATAATTATTTTGTTTTGAATAATGTATAATATAATACACACATATTTTGATTTATTTTGTTGTCAATTTTATTACACTTTTGTTTCACTCTATAACGAGGGTGGTTCTACCAAGTGGTTGTTTTAAAATATTGAAAGTTAAAGTATAATTCATAAAAAAAAAAAATGTATTAAATAATAGGTATACGCGCTGACATTGTCTCATTACATTTATATTGTGTAATAAATATCATGCGCATTTCAGAACGAAATAAATAACAGAATTAAAAAAAAAAAAGTCGAATAAAGACAGCGTTTTATCGTGATCAAATGATCAATGTACATACGTTTGTCATGTTGAAACAAATATATGTAGAAATTCATATCCGCAGTATTTATATAATTTATTGTTTATAAATATTTAAGTAAAATTTCATTTATGATTGATCTTGGTTTTCCTTCAGGTTTTATTTGTACGCCAAAATTATATATTGTTATTTAATTACAACAACCATTACCGAGGTTTATTTATATATTGTTATTAATGACTCACCTGTAAACTATAGATTAAGTAGTGCAGCATTAAACTTAAACATTTAGGCAAACTAAATTACGACGACTCTGTTTTAGATTTAATCAATTCATAATTTATTATTCTCGGTATTATAATATTTCCTACTATAAAAAAATGTAATTAAGTACATACCTGAAATACTATTTACAAGTGTTCATAACAAAAATCCAAAAGGGAAATAATATTACGAGAATTGTGACATACTGGCATATAATATCATTTATATATAGATAAATAGAAAATAACTACTTCATTAACTTACATACGTATACGGTATAATACCTGAGTGCCTACTCCATGATACGCATTATTTTTACAATAAAATGCAATATTATTATATTAGGAAAATAGTAAATACAAAATTATATTTTGTTTTTTTACAATATATTTCACTTTGTCTCCTTTAATTGTACAATTCACTACACACATGTATTAGTAATTTATTAGAAAGGATTGTTTATGATTGTTAGTCAACAAGCTTATGAAAAATTGATTGTAAAACTATTAAAGTACCAACCATATATCTATATGTATATTATTAAAATTTAAATAATTTAAGATACAGAAAGAAGAGCCTTGAAATAAATCATTTTAAATTTAAAAATAAATAAAATTATCCTTTTGTTGGAGTGCAGTTTTCAATTATAGAATTTATTCTCATGATAGCAGTTTATTTATATAATATGCTAGGTAATTGTATTTTATTAAATTGCGTAAGAAACTAAGAAATCATCGAAAAGACTTTATTTTGAGTTAAATTGTTCAATACTTATTGCTTTACAGAAAAGTTTTGAAGATAAAAGATAAGATTTGTAAAATATTTCTGTATACCTAGTTATAATATATTAAGTACCTATTTATTTTATTTCTACAGTTCGTTGTACAATACTAATTTGTTTACATAAGTAAAATATAAGATAATTTAAGATAAAAATACAATTTTGTAATTTCAGTAGGAATAATGAAACAGACTATAACTATATTTTTATGTAAAAATAAATTATATTTCTTAACTACTTTCAGCGTGTAAAAAGTAAAAGAAAAACAGTTAAAAGTAATTTGTTCAAAAGTCATTAGTCGAAACGCCAGTCATCTATAACGTTGGTAAATTATCCAAAATAAAGAAAATTAATACTACTTTTTGCTATTTATTAAAAATATATATATATATATGTTGAATTTTACTAGAAAATAAATAAATTTTTGAATAACTTACAACATAAAAGTAAATTAAACATTGTTTTATGAATGTTAGCTACGTATATTATTATTGAATAACGATGTGCAGTAAATTTGTACCTAAATTATTATTATTTTTATATGTGTATCAAAACGCAAGTAGTAATCATAGACACTAATAACAACAAATGTATTCTTTTTAAATCAGTATTTTTTTTTATAAATTATATTAGTTATAAATAATAACAGTCTATAGACTGTATTATTGATGTTCAACAGTACACGACTTACATACATTTACACTCCCATTTATAACGAGTGTTATTGTCATATGGTATTATAATTTACGGTATTGGGCTTACAATGAATTCAATTATTGTCTTATTTTTAACTTTTATTGGTAGGATATTAAGTTTTATCGAAGGCCCGATCTGTAGATCAATTGGCATTTAAAACTTTTTATAATTTATAGGATTTTAAAATGGTGTAGGTATTTTCCAGAAATATTAGTTTCATATTATTGAAAATTGCTCGAGAAAAACACTGAAAGCGTTCGCTGGCCGTTTGAACACGTGGACTATATATTTGATACAATAATCGTGGTTTAATTCACAGTTTTTTTCGAAACAAGAAAAAATATTAAAAATCATGAGATTAATAAAAATAAAATGTTGAAACGTCAATATTTTCAGAAAAGTTAACTCTACAAAATGGCTAACTTAATTTTTTTTTAAAAGAATTTAATAAAACATATATTTTTAGATTTTTTATCAAAACATTAAAATAAATTAAAATATAAAATATTTGCAGGTCTTGTCCTTGTGAATCTTATTAAAAAACCAGAATCATGATAAATCCATTATTTCAGGAGATATCGCAATGAGTAAATCCTCACGGGACACTGTATATATCTATCATATTATATATTATATTATATTATATTATTATTATATTATATATTTATATATATATTCACTATATTCTACTTCAATGGAGTGATCTATTAAAAACCGATAAATGAATAGTTGCTACGCATATTAATAACTTATCGTTGTTTCATTTTATTGCTTTTTATTAATTATTATCTTTATTGAATGTTCTATTACCAAAATGTTTCTTTCTAATTATTCAAATATATATCCATGTATTTTTTCAGTTATTATTAATGATATTCTATATATCTATAAAGCTTTTTACACATTTTTATTTTCTAACTTTTAACGTAACGCATGCTAAGTATGTTATAATTTAAAATTTTTAAGCATTATATTTTTATCATTTTATAAATATTTATAATGAAAAAATAAAAACATAATATAGCTTTTAGCAAAAGTTCCATGTTTTTATTATACATTTAACGTGACTAGATTTGATTTATGATCGACTTCGTAAAATTATGTTGACGAAGTATTTAGACGGTAATGATCAACTTGACCTATTAAACATTATCTGCTGAAAAAAAGGTAGATTTTATCGCACTCGCCGTAGGCTATATAGTTTTTGCGTTTTAGTCTGTAAAATTGTTGTTGGAATTAAGTCAGCAGTTAGTATCTGAAAATGTATTGATGATTATAAAAATTCATAATTATTTTGTATAAAATTCAGGGCATCCACGCAGATTAGTTAGTTAGTATGGTAATCGTAAGTCTTTTATAGCGTGATCATGATATGTCTTGGACAATGGCTAAAGCCGAGATGTAGCTATAAACGAATCGCTGTGGTCATTATTTTTAGATACACGATCGGTTCCCGGGCTTACTAATAATCGTGAGATATGTAATAGATGGAGGAAAAGTGGCCTTTTCCCCTGCATTATTTCGATACGTCAACGCAATCCCGACTTACAATAAGACTGACGAGTAATACTATATAAACAGGGCTCAGCTAATCAGCGTTCAAAATTACTTTTATAAAATACACTCCCCGCGGAAATGAACAATGGCAGTATTTCGGAGCGGGCGGCATTAAGCCATTGAGCGGCACTGATTAATTTAAATATCAATGTAAACAATGATAATAAAAATATATTATTATTCAAACCTTTAGATTTGCATTTATTCGATTATTTTTAGGCTGTATTTGATGAAAATTTTAAATTTCATTAATTTTTTACGGTCGTGTATTTAATTATTAACCGAAAAATATTTAAAAAAAAAATATATTATGTATTTATATCAAACGATATTCAAAATCAAAATCATCAAGTGCTGACCGCCGGCGAGTCTATGTGACTAGTGACGATATCATAGTATTGTAATGTTTCTAAAATGTCTCCATCAGACAATAGTAACAATACAACTACGAGATAAAAACTAATAAGTTTAGTTTAAATGACAAGACTATCGTAATACAACTTGCTATGATAAACAACTATACAATTTCACGGAAGTTATAAAGCTGTTAATTTATAATGGTCAAATTTTAATCAGAAACTCTTTCTTGTTAAATTTACGAGTAAATGGAAAAAAAAAAGGTTAAACGATAAAAAAATTATAATGATTTGGTTTGTTTTATATTATTATGTATTGTAGATTGCATACAATAATAATGTAATTAATTCACGCTCAAAGAAGTGTCAGAACGATGATAATATTATATTATACATCTGCATGTACATTTCAAGGGAGATGGGTACAACAGGACAAACATATTCACTGTGCTAGTTATAATATTCGTATATTATTACACGCATATTCTAATACGACGTACAATGTTAGTATTAAAATATGTATTTTGTGTACCTATTATATCAAACAGTAATAATGTTAGATATTTGTACATGCAATATAGTATATGTTATACAAATTGGATCAGTGAATTACTGAGTAATGGTCAAACTTACAAAACACCCATCCCGCAATATTATGTCAGCGTCCGACCCTATTTTATGTATACCAATATAATATGTTAACAATAGTTTACTGGTATAATATTAAGGCCAACAGCAGGGAGAATCAATACTGAGAAAACATCTAAAATGAAAAAAAAAAATATGTATCATTCTGAAAAGTAATTTAAAAAATAAACCATTCCTTGTTGTAAATATGACTTGCTTAAAAATAAGTTAAATTTTAGGTTTTAAAATGTGTATTTTAATAATACGATGAAATATTAAGATGATTAAAAAAGTTATCAAATATGACGAGTTCTTAAAATTACTATTTAATAACAATGATAAGACTTTTTAAAGTAATAATTATTAATTAGTGTTATGAGGTTTTGTTAATATTCCAATTTGGGTATTCACTTATTGTCGTTAATATACAATTAGGTACTTTGAAATTTGAATACCGAAAACATTAATTGTGTATTTTCCATTTCGGTTGTTTTAATAATTAAAATATAAACTTGTACCTAGATACTTGAACATTTTTATTATATTAATTATAACATTTTTTGATCTTCAAATTTCACGTTTATAAATATTAAAAGTATACATAATTATATTGCTAAAAAGTGATAAAAATAACTTTCTATGAAACCAATAACTTGCTCTCACTTTTCAATGTATAAAATATCCGATTACACTATTCAAGCATTTTCTATAATGCTTTTTATTTATTAGTAAAAATCGCATATTATTATGTCATGAAATTAAAAATATTTTGGTCCCAATTGCAAATTCAAACACTTGCGACAGTTGAACGGTTCATTTTTATTCGTGAGATTCGAATTAAGAATAAAATAAAACAAGTTATACGATCTTTAGTCGACAAACCAATTTATACGCTTCATTTTTTTCAACAATAAACAACTCTTATTTATAAAGTTCAATTTAGACGTGAATTACATAAAAGTTACGATGATTATTAATTCATTGAGCTTTCGAGTCGGTTAAGTCATCAAAGAATAACGAGACATTAATTTATTGTAATACTTCTGCTTTTGCGTTATAATAATTCATTATTGTGACATCCATTTTCTCGTTTAATGTTTCACATTATAATTATTATTAATTTTCAATTTGGAAAGTGGTGGTTCATCTTTAGTCCCTGTTATCTGAGCTATCAAATAAATAATACGTCAGAGAAACATAATCCCGCAAAATTACTATCGATCATGTTATTATGATTGTCATAACGATATTTATATTATAATAAATTAAAACTATCGTACAGGGTTGCTTTATTTTCTTTTTATATTTCATTTGTCCGTGAGTTATGAGTAATGCCGAAGAGTAGGTACCAAATAATTTGATAGCCGATCCGGAAATCGATAGAAAAAATTTTATATTAATATTTATTTATGTTTTTTTCCCCCGGAAAGTTGCTGCTTCTGTCAAATGATATTAATATTTTTTAGATAATAAAGTCTGTAAAGTTATAACCCGAATGACCGGGTTACTATATTATACTGAACGATAAAAAAAAATAAATACATTTTCTGATACAGTTCCCGTGCCCTAAGGCGCATCGACGCGTAGACTTGTTGACGCCACTGATGTGGAGGAGGAACATTAACGTTATTACGAAATAGTAATGAAACAATATTTACTACCCACCACAGTATAAGTACCTACATGTATATAATATTATAGTTGCACTATGCCACCATATACGTATAATATATGTTGTGTATTTTGTGGTAAGTGCACATATAATGCAAGTTAACATTGGCAACTACTACATGCAGGTCGTGTCTGTATGTGTTCCCACCGCAACATAATAAATATAATAACTTCCATCGCAATTGGGAATAGTCAGGCTCAGACGCATTAATCGAAATTGCTAATCATTGTTTAAGTTTTGTAATCATTATTTGTGTATTGCGAATAATACGATATTATGTAGGTAGATTAAACGTAAACCATAAAAATTTGGCGTTACAATTTATACAGTGAACCGCGTCACGGTGCAGCTCTTTGACCATACCCGCGTCTTATACTACGGAATTCAGATGTAGAGGTATTGTGGCAGTAAAGTTACCGTCAACCACAGCGGTTTATTCACATCAGAGGTCTTGGAGGGGGGGGGGTGCTGCCCCTGTTCCCGCCGAGCAAAAAAAAAAATATATAAGCGAGTGGGGTATCTGCTGTACAGTGTCGAGTGGATTACTGTAATGGATGTGTTAAATTTGAATTCAATTATAATAAATCATTGTATAAGAAAAGCGTTTCTTTGTGGAGACGGTCTGTCAATGACGATCTATATTACTATAAGCACCTACATTAAATGAAGTATCATGACATTTTCATGATATGTTTTTTTTGATATTTCTATTAAAATAATTTATTTTACTATTAACATTGCGATAGGTCGGTTTAATTTTTACCGAAAACTTTGCATTTATTATTACAATAATAGATTCTTATACCACATTATAGTATTGTTATTAACTTATTATCATTTATCAGTCACTTATATACCTCCTTACCGTAGAAAAAGTGTGTGTAGGAATTATCTTAAAATTGATTTACATATTTTCTAAATGTCAAAAATATTTATAGTACCAATACAAGTTTTTAAGTTTGCATGAATAATGATTTTAAATTATATATTCCAGTATCAATTTTTTTTTTGAAGAGTACTAATTTAAAAATACTTGTATAGCTAGTACATTTTTGAAAATGCAGTGTATTTTAATTTTTTAAACTTTTTGATAGAACAATAGCTTTTTATTTACATTAAAAAAAAAATTAAATTAAATAGTCTATAATAGCTCAAAAACAATTAATTCAAAACGACTATTAACAAGCGGAAATCCCGATTTAACCAAGTATATATGGCTAGATCTTATCCGATATCGGTAGATGTTTACAGATATTATTATAATATTAAATAAAATATATTCGTAGCCCTGTGGAAAAATACGTATTTAAAATTATTATAGTTATTTTACTATATCGATATTAACATTATTTAAAAAAAACGTCGTAGTCACATGTACCTACACAAAATATAAATAAACGTTTAACATCAGTTTTCGCACTACGATACACATATTTTTATTCAAACATTAAAGGTATTCCAGATTATATCAAAGACTTATATAATTACTCGCGTTATAAATTTGAATACGATTATTGAATGAACAACATTACTGTTGCACTTATCCACGAGGACCACAAGGATACGTACTTCATGTTCGAGTTTGCCCACACGGAATCATCAGTACATTAAGTTACGATGTTGATTATCGCCGGTGATGTTATAATTTATATTGAAGTACATAGGTACACATAAGACTATGAGTAAAATGAGATACTCACAATCAAAAACTTAACTAATTTGTTATTTAAATATAAATAAAAAAAGCGGGTAAGTGAGTATCGCTCTGCTGTACATTAGGGGGTGGGGTGGACCTCGGACTAGGGCAGGTTAAATTTGAATGCAATGATAGGTATCATTGTATACGAAAAACGATTCTGAACGGAGATGATTTGTCAGTCTAGGATATATTATAAAAAAATCGAAAATTATTTATTAGTAAAACGTTATTTTACACGTGTATTTTTGATTTCAAATTAAAATTAAAACTTTAAACACTCGTAAATTTTTTTAAATTGAACAATCCTCAAACTTTCTTATAATTATTCTAAGCTTAACTTATGGACAGCATAGTATTAAATTTTCAATTCTTAGCTTTTGATAGAAAAATATTTATAAATTTTTAACTACCAAATAGTGAAAAATATTCATGATTTTGACGAATTTTTGTCAATATTTGAACTTCAAATGCTAATAAAAAAAAATTGTGCCTATGTATTTTTATAATTTTTGAATGAGAGTTAGAACAAGTTATGTGGACCCTTCTATTAAATTTTCAAGTAATTTGTCCCAGCTACATTTTTTTTATCAACATTTATAAAAAAAAAAATAAAAAAAAATTGAAAATTTCAATTGTCTATAAATAGCTCAAAAAAAGTCAAAATGTTTTAAAATCAAATCACGTAAAGAAAATGGCAATCTAAATAACTGGTAAAATTTTCAAGTATTTACGACTTATACTGTTTGAATAACAACAAATATAAAAAATCGTTTGAGGCTAAACCGTTATTTAACCTGGTTTTGTAAAAATTTAAATTTCAATCACTCATAAAAATTTTTTGTTTTAGTCCGGTAGAGTTTTTTTTGCAGATAGTTGAAGAAAATTTTATGGAGAACCTTGTACCAAATTTTCAAAACTTAGTTATAAAAGGAAAAAATTTTACGATTTTTCAACCACAAAATTACTTGCAAATTTTCGCAATTTTGACATATTTCGTATAAATTCGAACTTTAAGCACTTATAAAAAAAAATTGTGACTAACGATTTCGGATTTTTTTTTATTACTTTAAGAACAACTTATAAGAAGCCTTGTATTAAATTTTCAAGATTTTCTGGTCGACCAAAAAATTTTTATCGTTATTTAAAAAAAAAATACTTAGAAAAATTAAAAATTTCAATTGTCTATAAATAGTTCAAAAAAAGTTAAAATTCTTTGAAAATTTAACTGTGTATGGAGAACGCTAATATAAACATTTTGTGAAAATTTCTAGTATTTACATCGATTAGTTTTTGAGTTTTAGCAAAATAAAAATTTGATTTTGACGAAAACTGGTTTCGCGTAAAAAATCCCGTTTTTCCGTCATTTTTTTAAGGTTTTTCCCGACTCACTTTAAAAATATTGAAAATTTTTAACTTTTGACCCCCCAAAGTACCAACTAGATCCAAAAAAAAAAAACACACATCATTGTAAAATCAATACATTCATCACTCCGTTCAGAATCTAAAAGATTTGTGCACAGTTTTATTCGTGACTATTTCAGTTTTTTTTTTTCAATTATTTTAATATGAATCCGACCCATAAAATAATATAGACACCTAAAACGTAGTGAACTTATTGATGATGGTCATAATTCCATTGTAAATGTGACTTGACGGCTCGATAAAGTGTTATTAGTACAACTTATAAAGTTTCATAACAATAATATTTTAACGATTACATTATAATATTTTGTGATCAACATACAATTTTTAAAGATATATGATTTGATGGTTTATCGTCAGTATGTTGAATTAATATTTATCAATCAGTATTAATCAATAATTTATTTCCATATTGTGTCTAATTTTGAATTTTTTTTTTTCAATAATAATGGACTTTGTTGGCCCGAAATTTACGACACATTATCAATCCCATCGACCGTATAATATACGACGGTTTATTTCGTCGTATAGTTCCGATTGCAAGTGTAGTTGATCTAACCGGTGAGCTCTGGGTTTGATCACCATCTGGATTTGTACACTTAAGTAGACAGTAGGAACTACTTACATGACGAAACCGAACAGCCGCGTGTATGCTCGAAGGAACAAAATTGATAATGTGTCGTAGATTTCGAACCAGAGGATTTAACTACTTTTGGAAATAATCAAAAACCGGTCACAATATGAAAATAAATTATTGATTAATACTGTTCGTGAATTCCATATAATATACGATTGTTGGTCGTATGCCACCGAATAACTTTAAATATTTTGGATTGGTCACAGAAAATAATAATATAACCGTTAAAATATAACTGTTATCCGGGGGGAAATTCAATATATTATTATTATGTCATGTCAATAACACATTATCGGGCCGTCAAGTAATGTTTACAATGGAGTTATACCACCATGAATAAGTTTACTGCGTTTTGAGTGAATGGATAGGGTTCATATAATATTAAAAACGAACTGTTGAAATAGTTTTTTATTTTTTTTTGTATTAAAATTCTAGGTTATCACTTTCTCCCACTTCAAATAGTTTTTCTATACCTGTTTCCATGTTAATATAATTTTTTTATAATATGTTAAAGTAGATATTAAGTATTGTTATTTCATAAGATACCTAGTTATTACATACACTAATCAAATCAATCCGATAAAATATGTAAAATCAAATTTAACTCGACATTTTATGAATTCTCCCTCATTATTTAGTTATAGTTAGTCTATTATATTTCGTTAAAATAAGATGATACTGAGATAATAAGATAATAAGTAGTGATAAATCTAACCCGACGTCCCGGTCAATTGATTATTTTCATTGTGGTAAAATTCGAGCTGTGTATTGTTACTTGTACAGTTGTTTGCAATATATCGTAGCTTTATGTTTAACATTTTATAGCAGTATACGTGTTATATTTTTTTAAATTTTTGTTCAGTATGAATGAAATGAAAATTGTCAATTAAAATTATACGATTATACGAAGTAGTAAACTCTTAATTATGACTTCAGTAATAGGTAAATTTGTTTTTGAAATTCAGTCTTTCAGTATGAAAATTATATCTATATAGGATTTTGAGTTAATGAATAAATATCAACTTTTGTAAATTTATAATAGTAGAATGTAAGTCAGAATTTATAATTTAAGATTTAAAAAAAGGTGTCTGTTATTTATGTTTGAATATAATTTTAATTCAATTTGTTTAAATATTATTCACAAACCAATAGTATTTTATCTATGTTCTCAGTTATGCTATTAACCACAAAATAACAATTGAAAATTATTATTATTGTTGCCTAAAAATAATTAAAATAAACAAAACAAAATCGAAATTAAAAACTTTTTATGCCTATAAATGAATTAAAAATAAGAGTTGAAATATTTTGAAAACTATACTATAATATATAACTATAATATAACTATTTGATAAAAATGTCATAATATATATCTTTTTGTAAAATAAATATATTTATCATCTGCTCATATCTAAAAATTAGATATATTTTCCTGCATCATAATTATTAAATAAATATAAGTATACATACAGAAATTATACACAAAGTAGTGTCGTTGTGGCTACGTTTTGCGGCCAAGTTATGGCTAAATATAAAGTGCGATAAAGGCAAGCAAAACACCTTTACGAAAACAATTTAATCGCATGGAAAAACTGATTGTTGATGGATTAAAGTGTATAAATATGTATGTATGTATATTATACAATATACCAATATACATGTACATTATACGACATAGGTATAATAAAATATAAAATATTGAATTTTTATCTTGTAAGTAATGTCATGTAAAATTTAATACCCTTCCAGATAATAGGTACAAAATATTTTTTGTTAGTCTCATTAAGCTTTCGATAGTTACATGAGTAAAACAGTAAATGTGTGTTTATCGTTTTTTTTTTTTTTTTTTTGTTTATATTATGTAGGAGTACAAAAAAGTATTTTAAAGATGTCTCAGCAAACTTTATTTAGACAATTTTTAAAAAATCCAATGATACAAATGTTTAGCAATTTGGCCACCACAATTCTTTTGTTTCCGTTATTTTTCTTGGTCTTCGACCAATTTCAGTAAATACAGATTATAATGTCTCAGATATGCCTTGCTAAAATATTATTTTTGCAATTGGATAATATAATAAATAATTAAATAGATAAATAACGAATACAATAATTATTTGGTATTACCTACATATGGGAACGTCGAAGTTTTTGATTGATATAGTGATTATAATGTGATAGGTGCAATATATGAAATATATAAAAACAGAATAGTTAACATTACTTAGTTAGTATTACTAATAAGACTTAATTAAACAAATTAATTAAATAATTAAACAAAAATACCTATAATCACATGTCTACTAAAGACTAAACCTTCTCTCTATCAGCAATTTATTGATTACACAATTGTGACAGAAATTGTTAATTATCTTTACTCCTCTATAAAAAATACTTTACGGGTTAAAAAAAAACTGCTGTTAGTCCGACTGTCTTTCCATAGTATAAGTAGTATAACGTTTGTCATACTCATTAATTTAAAACAGCCTTATATATATATATATAATCTTATAGTTACATTTAATTTCACATCATCACATTTTCTCTTAATATTCTCTCTATAATTATTTTTTATTAATATAAATATTAAATATATTGAAAATAATTGATATAAAATAATATTCATAATCTTTCTATACCATACTAATTTCTTACTATACTCTATTTATTTAGACATTATACTTATACATCAAAACTTGTACGTAACTTTAGTATAAAATATATTTATCTCTTTTGAAGAAACCCGTCACTCAGCTACCTTGTTGTAGTGATTTGCTACATTCGATTTTTATGATTATAACATTTTTAATATTTATTTAAAACTTTATAATGCACGTCATAATAAATTTAATACATTAACATTAATTTTGTCGTTCTTTTTGGTTCACACTCTTGAAACTTTATGAGTTGTTGGTTTTTGGTCTAGAATGAAAAGAAAATCAAATTTTGGTCGTTCAAAAAAAAAAAAAAAAAATGCTACTATTAAACGGTCAAAAAAAGCAACGTTGAGCGGAACGATATCGAAGATATCATTCATACACATATAAATCAGAAAATCAAAAATATAATTTATCCACACGCGTTACGCTGAATGGTGAGCATTATAAGCAACTAAATTTAACACGGATGTATTTTGTACTGGAAACGAAGTGCACGGAGATAACTAGTATTATTTATATATATAATTAAAGTAATAGTTACATACAATACTGCTGTAAGTAATAGTAGATGATAAGAAATTGAAATATTACTCGTGTAGTCGTCGTGCTCATACTTTGATACTAACCCTTTTCCCTTCTTTTCATATTTTCATTTCTTGTTATTATTATACCGGTAACCACATAGTTAATAACGTTTCGTCATCCACTCCATACGGATCGATGTTTTAATGTTTATACAAAATATTTCTCATCGATATCCGTGGTATACGCCATGTCGGTCTAGAACGCGCAAAGACAAATTTGACCTCTCTTCGAGTTCAATACATTTTTTTATTATTTCACTTGAAAATATACGTATGGTAATAATCAGTGCTTACAAAATAATTATACGGTTATGAATATGTGTTAGAAAAGCACGTGGGGGTATATAATACCTTTGATATTATAATATAATAATATTGGCGTACCTACAACACCCCAATGTCCACTCTTGTGGGTTTTGGATATCGTGTTCGTATTTAGGTTGATCTTACCAATACATATACCAAGTGCAGTGGACGACAATTATAAGTATTTAACACTCTGTTAATATAATGTGAGATTCGCTCGTGCCCAGACAGCTGTGATTTTCGTTAAGCCTACTGCAGTTGCAACTGTCGATTGTCCCAGATTAAATATGTAATTGTGATACGGGTTATTCGAGTGGTAAATTTGAAAAACGTTAATTTTCATTAGTCATCTTACGCGTTCAAGGAGAAATACTTTTAAAAACACACTTTATCAAAATCCGTGGGTCATATTGATACGAATTTGCAATGTTTGATATTTTTTTGAATTGAATTTTTTAGAATCGAATTGTATGTAACATTTTTATTAGGGCTGCGGACACTAGAGAATAATCAAGGGTTCCTGGGTTAATTTCGATATTTAAATAAAAAATAGATAAAATATAGAACTTAGTTGCTTTGGCCGGCAGTTCTCCCTCTTGAATTGACGATACTAGTGATCTCATTGTCCGAACACCGACAAATGTGCTCGATACACAGGTTATATTATTATATTATTATACTATATTTTAATAAATACATTCTAACCGAGCCTAGGTTAGGTTAGGTTAGGTTTTAAAAATACCTAGTTTTGATCCTATTTTACGATTCGATGCGCATCAGCCACCACCGCCGCCGATAGCTGCTGATTTACTGGCAGTATAATATTATACCGCCAATAAAAACGTACTAACGACTTTATATACTTTATATACTTTATATACTATAAGTATTAATTTTAATAAACACTGAATATAGTGAATAATGTGATGTGAAATGATGCACTTTAAATATTATAAGTTGTATTGAATGTATAGTAGATCAACATTTTATACATTTTAACTGACAAAAAATTATTCGGTATATTTTTCTCCCTAACAAAAAATTTAATTAATTTCACATATTGAATTTATATACTTATATTGTATTATTATAATATATAACTATTTATTGATAAAAAAAATTAATTTCTCATATGAAAATATAAAATAAATACTAAATAATATTATATTATTCAAAACCAGATAACATTTTATTCGATATAACAGTAGTTCTTAACCTTTTTCGAATGACGGAACACTTAACATTTTATAAGGTTTTCGCAGAACACAGTCGTAAAATACAACAGTAATTAATAATTATATACATTTTTAAATATTTTTCTCACTGATTTTAAGATTTTGGCGGCGCACATACCAAGTACACAGAACATCTATGTTCCGCGGAACACCGTTTAATAACCATTGCGATATAATATGCAATTTTGATTACAATTAGGACTATGAATTTAATGTAATACAACAGCTTAACAAATGCATTTGAAATCTTTAAAAATGAAAAAAAAATGTTGTTTATTACAATAAA
The DNA here is from genome assembly GCA_020882235.1 of Schizaphis graminum. Classification (NCBI taxonomy): domain Eukaryota; kingdom Metazoa; phylum Arthropoda; class Insecta; order Hemiptera; family Aphididae; genus Schizaphis; species Schizaphis graminum. The sequence continues at coordinate 5,315,403 of CM037033.1, forward strand.
AAATAAAAACTTATTTATATCGAAAAAAGCAATATAAAAGTTTGAAAATTGAATTAGTTGTTTTATAATTTCTGTTAAGAAACCTGTGGTTAACAATAAGTTAAAAAAAATGTTAGTACTTTGCTCCAAATTCATTGTCCACGATATTATTAACAAGTGCGACGCGTGTAGTCAGTACGAATAAAATATAATTCATAATATTTTAAATAACGGGGTAAGGAGAGGGGATAGAAACACCTTAGAGTGCAATACAATTGTAAAAACTACCTACAAAGCGAACGCAAATTTAATAAAAATAATAAATAAAAGTTTGAAAATTAAATTTGTCGTTACTCCGTCCAAGTTTTCTATTAGGAAAATTACATCGCACAATAAGCCAAAAATAATGTACTTCATCTTTACAAAACCCTCAAAACCAATTATTATCATTACAATAACAATCATAATATGTTTTAATTAGTAATAATGCTTACGCCTGTGAAACACTTATAGTATCAGTACCTGTACATAGTAATAATGTCATAGTGTTATACTATTATAATATATAGTGCCAAATTTTTGTTTTTCTTAAAACGTTATCGAAATCGCTCGCAATAAACCCACTGGTTGAGGCAGGGACGTCCGGACGTATTAAGAGTTAAAGACGCCGGGGGCAAAATAAATGTAACGCCTCTTTGCCACAATTTCTAAAATAATTTTTATTTCAATATATAAACAAAGGTGTATTTCACCTATTTATATAAATAAATAATTTAAATTTAAATGTTTATGGTAGTTAAAAATAAATAGGTACTTTTATCATGAGAAATAAAATTGAAAATATTGAGCACTATTTAATAATAAATCAAATATCTTTTTCTTATTTAACATTTATTAAACAACAAAATAAAACGATTAAAATATTGCAAACTTTCCTAAGATAATTGTAAAACCAAAAGCAACAACCAGTTTCCGAGAGTCCGAGACATGCTCTAATAAAAAAAAACTATTTAAGTACAATACATTAATTTTAATAGAACAATTTTGGATCAATTTTTTTCTGGTAACTTTTGAAGAAGCAGATTTATCAATTATTTGTTCCCATTTTATGCCAACCTTTGGGGGGTGAGAGTTCACCGGTGAAAAAAATATGTTCTCGTCAACTCGGGCACGTAACTTATTTAATAACGTGTCACGTGTGTTTTTCAGGCGTCAGTCCTTCGACCGTCGGCGGACTCGTGAGCGCGACGCGGACGGGACGACCGCACGAACGCCGCCGCCGTAGCCCTCGAACCAGCGCGGCGCCTGCCATGACGTCCGACCACCGTCGCCGACAACGACAGTGCCGCCAACACGACCGCCACCACCGGAGTCACCGCCGCCGCGGCCGCCAATCTCACAGCGGTCAGAACCGCGAACAGCACGACCGCGGCGGCCGGTGTCGCGGGCCAGCGCTGGCCGCGGTCCTGGCGCTGTGGGCCGCGGTGGCCTGCGTCGCGGTGCCCGCGGCCTCGCCGTCACCGGCCACCGGTGACATGAGCCTTTTGACCATGCAACGCATCAAGTCTTACGTGGACGACACGTGTACGTTGGACCCGCACTGCCAGTGGCTGTGGGACCCTCTGCCGAACGGGTTGCGGAACGTGTCCGTGGAAGAGGCGGCGGCCGAATTGCCGGCAGACTACATGTACCCGCCCAGCGATGATCCCGAAAATCCGGGACATCGAGGTGAGTCGTTTACGCCGATTTTATTTTTATCCCGTTTTAATTTAAGGGATAAGTCGGGATATCTTCCTTTAGCAACGATCGCTCGTAATGCCAAACCCCTCCGTCACGACGATGACGTTCATGGTCGTGCCGAACGTTCGTTGAGCAGAGCCGATTTCGTGTTGTTATATAAGCATAGAAGAATAAAAAACGGACTGCATCCGAATTGGTTTACCTAAAAATTGATATCCGAGTTGGTTCCCGATATTTTAGGTAGGCGGTACACATCGGAGTTGGTTCCAGATAAAAACGTTCGAAAAAGGCGAAGTATAATCTAATAATATTTATAATAATAACAGCAAGTTCAACAGTTGCTTCTATTCAGCACCTCCCATCTTTCAATTCATGGATGTATTAAAAGAAGTCCAAATTGAAACATATTATGTAAAATTGCAAAGTACAGAAAAACTAAAAAATATTAAATCTAAAAATAAGGAAATTAATAGATTAGAGTTTATAAAAAATGTTTGTTATTTATTTTTACCTCAATAGTATACAATACTTATATAAAAAAAAAAAATGCACGAATTAAAAAGGTATCATGTTTATTGTTATTTATTTTATATTTTTAATTAAAATAAAAAATATTATTTTTATTATTATTATTTTATTATTACTTACTATTTTTCATGACAAAAATAAAAATGTCATTAAAATAAAAATAAAAGTTGAAAAAAATAATAATTTTTAACCTGCATAATATTATGTGGATAGTCCTAAGTCCTAAAATGGGAAGAAAAACTGAAAATGCTTTGAACCGGGAACTCGGGAACCAACTAGGATATACCTTTCGTAACAAACCGGGAACCAATTGGGATACACCGAAAAAACGAGTACCGAAAAGGACGTGTAAAGGATGCCACTATAGTGGCAGAGCAGTCGAAATGCATTTATACGGTGTCATGTCGTTGCCCGTTGGTTTGACGTATGAATATTAAAACGTTTATATCGATTTAACGATAATAATAAGTCGTCTTAAGATACTGTGATACGGTTATTTGTAGTACGAAAAGGCCGAACGCGGAACACGGCCGACGCCGAGAGTCCGATAATCCATAGAATCTATTGGCTCTAATTTCATGGTGGTATAGATATCGTGGTATTATTCTTATACTCTACTACTGATTGTGGTGTAATTTATTACGTGTCGTGGTGTACGTGTATGAATGTACAAACACTATATTTATATTTGTCTGAAGGCTCGCTTCTTATGTTTAACTATAAATATTGTTTTTGGACAAACATAAATTTAATTAAGAACAAAAAAGTTAAGTAGGTAAGTTATAAAAAATATTAACAATACGTGGTTTTAAATGTAGGTCTTTTATGATTTTTAACTGTAATTGTCTACTCAGTTTTTTTTTACACCAAGTTTTGATTAGAACAAAAACAAACGTCTTATTTAGACGTAGAACATTTTTTTTTAATTTTTAAATTTGATCATCATTAAAACTCGTTCTTTAAGATAACTTGGCGTTTAAACAACTTCATTGTTCTAGATAGGTATCAACTTTTTGTTCTGAACACGTGATACAAGTATTTATTTAAACACTATTTTTCTAAATAAATAACCTAAATCATGATTCATAATTTCAAAAAAAATATTACGTAATATATTACGCGCTGTTATACAATAGCTTTTTAATAATTGTGAAACATATTTAAAAAAAAAAAAAAGTGTTCAAAAAAGAGGTGTATTTAATGAAGTCGACACGTGTTGTACAGGTCGATTTAATCAATATCTTGTTTTGAAATGACGGTGGGTGTACATTTCTTTTAATTTATTATAAATTTATAACTATATAATATCTACATTAATATTATATATTGTGCTCTTAAAAAAAATTGCAGCTTAAGTAATTTATTATCATCTATTGATACATTTTGTATTATTGGAGTAACTTTGATTCTCAGATCGATAAATGGTCATTAGTACGTCAACTATTTGTACAATTAACAATTAATTAACTGAAAAATGTGTAACTTAAAGTTCTATATGAGATGTCGCCGTACCTATTCTTAGAGCAAATTAGTAATAGTGTAGAAATTAAAAATAATGGTATTATGACCCGAGAGCATGTATGGTAATTTTAATAAATTTTCAAATTAAGATAACTTATTTGAATTGACCAGTTAAAAAAAATATAATAATATAGGTATCATTCAGGTTATGAGGTTACCACTCATAATTTGAGGGATTATTCGACCGGAAATCACAAATTGAACTCAATTTACCCCTTCCTGGTAATGCATTCAAACATTTTTTCAGCAAGATTTTTTGAATAATTTTGTATGCGGAAATGCTATAATGCCTATAATAATAAATGTATTTGTACAAATAAAAATACATAATGAAAATATTGCTTTTATAACTCATATGATTGCAATAATAATAGTATGAATATAATAGTTACATGTTTTACTTATGAAAACATAATTAAAATAAATTGTAATTATTTTATTAAATATACTCGTGTGTAATTTTAATGCATTATATTATATTATTTAGTTTTTGTGTTAAAATATCGTATAATTATAAACGCACTTTTAAAAAATAAATATTATAATAGTGATTCCTTACTCTCTCTGACATAATTCGATTTGGTACATATATTTTCGGTAAAAATTACTTATAATCGCATTTCAAATAACAACAACTCGACGAAATAGATACGAATTAAATCACAATTAACCATTAAATACATTATGGTTACCTACTTAAAATCCCTATTTCCGTTTAATTATGCGCGTTCGTCGAGTTGCAAAGATGTTGCCATAGTGAAACACTTAGATCTATTATTTCGTGGAATGTATAATACAATCACATAGTGAGAGCTGTCTTTCGACGGAATTACATTTAATTTTATTTCTTCGTCTGCTATCGTTCGTCGTATACCTACACGGCGGACCTATGTTGCTGCACAGCTTTTAGTATCGTTTATTAGCGATTGTAGGTTTCAGACACCTGTGATTATTCTTCATTTCGGTTAATTGCCACGTCTGTTTCCTTCGCGCGGTTTCAATACGATGGACAGGCGTATTCAGCCACAGAGTAGTAGCTGAGTATATGTATCACTCGAGTGGTTGTTCTAAGAGGCGTGTAGAGTATTCCACTATGTGTGAACTAGTTTTCAGCAGGTGATTTTTCGTGTATACAGTTGTAGAGTCCCGCTAATCCGGTCATCCGTAATCCGGACAATTTATGTTTCGTATTTAGTATGTACTCATGTATAATATATATATATATATATATATTCGGGAATAAAAATAATAATGTGTACCTAATATAAAATTGTAAATCAATAAATTTTGAATTCGTATAAATACACGAGGTGTTTTTTGATAGTATATTTATTGTGTTATTATTTATAGTGTTTATTAATTAGTAAGTTAAAAAAAATTCGTTTAATCTGGATTTTCGATAATCCAGAGAGAGTCCGGTCCCATCTAGTCCAGATTAGCGGGTCTCAACTGTACTTTGCCTTTTGTATTTCTGCAGTGTTCCTCGTCATATATTATAGCAATCTTTGTAGAGCTACTTCAAGGTTTTTGGAAAACTGTGAATTGTTAAAGGTCAATCCGTTTCACACTATAATATATTATACATAGCCCACGTTCTGTTTAATAAAGTCCCTCTCGGCCAAGCTGTATTTGTGTCTGCCTATACACATACATATAATGTATACAACGTACCGAAATCCGAAGATAAAAATTGAATATTTACGTAATATAGGGTTTTCAGTAATGACAATAGCTCAATTTTCCGTCCCTATAGGTATATTGTTATTGTGTTATATTATTGATAATAATTTTACAATTTATTATATTACACAATTACAGTTAGCTTTAATATTAGTAGAGTGGTTATCAAATTTAAAGATGAGAGCATCATCTGTATTTGTATGTTAATTTTTACGTTTCAATTATCAAGCGGGCTATGGCATTTATATAAAATATCATGATTCAAAAACGCTCATAACTCTCTTTAAAATTACAATATTTTTAACATCAAAAGTCTAAACAAATATATGTTTTTACTTTTAAATTTTATAAGATATGGACTTTAATATAAAGCTAATTAGCAACACACAATGGGTTCTGCTCAACGAAAAATTCTCATATTGTAAACGTGTGGTGAAAATAACACTGAATACATGTGGGTGTTCTCCAAATTATAGCGTCCTACAAAGTCCTAATTTTGTGTCACTAATAAAATTATAATATAATAAGAAACTCTCGTCTATGTCAATTTTAAATGTTTTTGATGTTTATTCATTGTGATTAATAAAATTAAACGATTTCGTGTTATTATTAAATAATGATAATAATAATCATAAAAAAAATTCGCTTCAAACGTCATATTTTATGATTTATAAGGATAAGGCCATAATATAGGTATTTAACATTATGAGTAACGAGCAAAACGTAATAACGTTTTAAAGGTGGTGACTGGTGATATTAATATGAAATGTTACATAAGTTATATGTAGGTACTTTAAACAGAGAGGAAATATTAAACTTTAATTTGAGATAAACACGTTTGAGTCAGATGATAAACAAAATTAATCTGACAATTGCATTTTTATAATAATCTAGGCAGCCATTATTAAACATTTTAAATCAACCACAATTTTATTGTTTATCACACCGAACTGATCATAGTAAATTAGCAAATAATGTACAGAGATATGTAGAATGTAGATAGGTTTTAACTTTTATTTGATATTAAGTAAGTATTAATTGTTGTTACTTAGGAATAATTTTGAATTTTAAAATTGTATCTAAAATTGCATATTTATAAATATAAGTTATACATTTTTTCATAGGTATTGAATTTAATAGTATCACATTTTAAATTTTATCGTTTGTCATCTGAAATTAAAATAATAAAACTACTTATAATAACAAAGTATAAACGGTATATGAATGTTTTGAACACAACTGCATACATTAAAATGAAAATAAAAAAAGGATTTTAATTTTAATTTTTATTCTTTCAACTGTTGAATTTGACGTAAAATCCATCTTCAGTGAACTGAAATATTAAAGGACTTAGAAGTCTTTAAAGTTAAGAGTTTGAGTAGAAATTCATAATAAATTATGAAACATTTTAAATCTTTATCGCATGCATAAATATTTATCGTTTGACTAAATGTAAACTTAAATGCGAAAGTTATTGGTATAAAATATTTCTTGACAATAATAAATAAAAATAATTCAATATTTATTGTTTGAAAATAAAAAATACTTATCGATTATCAGATAGTAGATTAGAGTTATATCGACTAAATTATTGTGAATACGACAAACCGACCATAAAAACGTGCAGTTTACTGAATTTCAAGTGATAATTTATTAACATATTAATATATTATTATAACAACCCAATACTTTAGATTTATTGTATAATGTTTACCAATATACATTCAGCTTTTATTACTGCCGAGAGAAATCAAAAGCTTTATCGTCATGAAAAATGGTACTCGTAAGTACATTGAAACGGAATGAGAATTACCTACTACGAACACAACAGATTCACGCCAATTAATTATGATTGCAGAATCCAAATGCTTTAATTTTTCACAAAAATATCTGATGAGTTTGTTAATCCTCCTTCACCCAATCACCCGTAAAAATAACCGTACGAACGACATACAATTATGAACACAACAATAAAAAAGTGAATTCTATCAAACTAAACTTTCATTATAATAAACTGCGCAGAATAATATTATTATTTTTAGAGTTATGAATAATTTTAAAACTACTACCTATCATATGATATGTTACTAAAAACTAACATTATTATGATTAGTTTAAACATATATAAATATATATATATATATAGATTATATTTTTTTTATACGTGCAAAATTGTTTTATGACTCAACACGTTTATTAACTCAAATTTCCACCAGGATATTCGGACAGGAAATATGATAAAATACAGTCCAGTTCGGTCCTAGAGTGATTTATTTATTTTTGATATGATATATTATGTATTCACATAAAAATATCGTAAATCGTTCACAATTCTAAATTATTTTTACAGTGCATTTACATTAATAACCAATAAATTAATTAAATAATACAGATATTGTGTGTTTTACTAACGGTGTATTTGTATGATGATCACGCGTATAGACCGAAGAATAATTTAAAAAAGGCAACTCAAGTAATGATCTAAGTTTTTATTATATTGTATAATAATATTATGCCACAGTTAATATCCTGGTGAAGGTAACCCGTATAAAATAAAAATTCTCGTAACATACTTTAAACCAAAGATAGATTTTTAATTTTTAATATATTCAGTTTTTTCTATGCCTATAATAACTTTAAGAAAAAAACGATTAACCTATAATAGCTACCAAAAAAGCAGATAAAAATTTACTGTTGTACGTGATTAAATGACTTAATAAATTGGTTCAAACATTTATTATCGTCGAGACATAGTAATCTATTTCTACCATTTGAAAATAATAAGTTGGATATTGTTATTTTAATGGACAAGAAAGTCGGGTGAATTCTTAGTAACTTTGTTAAAAAAATATCAACGACATTTCATTGTATATTAAAAAAACAATAATAATAACCTAACATAATGGCTGGATTCGCATTATAGCTATAGTGGTTTAATCATTAAGTATTAACTAGAATTACGTTTTTCTCGTGAGTATTAAATTGTAGAATGTTAATAAATATTAAATGTATATTAACCATCACGTTCAAATGAAAAATATATAATATTCCCAATGCGCCCATTGACATTTCAAAGTCAATTTTTTTAAAATAAAAATACGTATATATATATATATATATATATATATATAGTATAATAATAGGACAGTTGTAATGGAGGGGTGCGTGTGACGTCGAAATGAATTTTGCATTTGTTGAACTAATTTTTGGCGGACGTCTCTGGAAGTGACACAAGGATTTTTCAGGATGACAAATATTGATAAATCTACCAAAAACTAAAGAAGAAATAACAAAGAATTGTATTATTATTTATAAAAGACATTTTCTATCTGTATACACAATATTTAATACAATAAGTAAATAAGTAAACAATTAGTGGAATAGACCGGGAAAGCGTGAGGAGAGGTGGCATCCATCAACATATTATTTTTAGTTTATTATTTTATATGAACTTTAGGAGGAGTGAATTGTTGTAGGGTAAGTTATTTTATTATATATATATTTTTAAGTATTTATAGTTTGGATGAGATAATGGTTTTAATAATTCGTGTCCTGTGAACTACGGATTATAGAATTAAGCCGACATATATTTTAAACTTAATCAATAAGTAAACGTGAAGTACAACTGAAGTATTTTTTTAAATTGTTTTATTTGTTATTAAAGAATATATTTTCTGTATTACAATTGTATCCAGTCCTCCCTATACGTAAAATAATATACTGTAAAACTTTGTTACCCATTTAAAATACAATATTAAACATTTTATTAAATATAAAAAAAAAAAGCTCATAATTGTATATTATATTATAATAAAAAAATATTAGAACTAATATTAAATTGTTGATATCTATAAATATAAAAAATTGTAATTTTTACAATGTACCTTTAATATAACATTATATATTTTACCTATATAATATGATAAAAATTGTAAATAATAAAATACTAAGTCAATATCAGGGTAAGGTGACTTATACATTTGAGCTGCCTATCTCCGGTTTATAATAAAATATTATACATTTTAATATATATATATATATTTTTTTTTATAGTAAATGACAAAATCAAAGAACTATCATGTATTTATTATCTATTATTAAGTTAGTCAAGTACCTACCATACTATTTTTTTTTCTAAGGAACATTTATCATGTTTTATTAAATTCACAGCGTTTATTTTATTTATTCATATATAAACTTACTTGTAATAAAGTATCAAATGGTTTGAAGTGATGAATATTGAATTGTTTAATTTCCATTGAGTATATATCTTAATAAGCAACGCTGTACGTCAACAACGGAAAACAGTAGTTCAATTAAAAAAGTACAAAGCAAGAAAACATTGACAATCTTCATCAATATATACAACAATTATTTTTACTTTGTTGACAACATTTGCATAAAAAAAAAAAAAAAATTAAACAACGAAAAGTCATTTTTTTTATAATATTTTATTTGTGTATATACTACCATTTAAAATCGTACATAATAAAATACTAGTTTCCGAATGGAGAATAATACAATAAAATGTCAATGCGAAAAATTGGGTAAATGAATGGGTACATATGAATACCAATGGATGGTAAAGCAATATACGAAATCGAGTAAAGAGTGTAATAACGAGTGTGTACGGTTATTGTAAGTAGAATGAAAATAAATAATACTTTATAGACAATTGGTTCGATCACGATTCACGATTAATGTGTAAATTAAAAAAAAAAAACATTTTACATAGCCAAAACAAAGATTGAATATTTCCAATATTATTTTATAATTTGAATTTTTCATTTTTAATATTATCAAACTATGATACAAAATATAGACAATATTATACTATTTATGAGTCGTAACTTACGACGTTACGTAGTGTGGTGCCGTATAGAAAGAATAAAATCAAACTATTTCAAAGATAAGTAATGACTTGATGAGAAAAACGATCATGCCTCGTAGAATTATTAGATTATGATTATTATTCTTGTTTATTTTATTTAAAAATATAACATTTTTATTCGGGTTGCTGCATTGAACACTGTTTTTTTTAATCAACTTAAAATAATGGTGGACAATTATTATATTTCAAAATGCATAATTAAAACTATGTGACACGTAGACCTATACTTTTGAAAGTGGCATTTGTCAAGTATCAAAGTTCAATCCAACTTCCATAAATTGTTCAGTGATTCAGGTTTTGTTCTGAAAACTCATCGGCTCCAACACCCTGAAAAAAGCGCTACACCAGTAAGTATCTTCTCCGTCTTGGTCAATTTGCTTTCAATAGGTTCATCTCTATTGTGTGTTATTAATTTTAATATTAGAGAAAATTGACCGATTATCAAAATTAAAGGCGAGAATATTATCTGTACTCGAGCAAAATATAATTTCCAGTTAAAAACAATATTTTTTTTAAAAATAATATGATTTTTTACCGTTTATTTTTTTGAATAACAACAGATATTTTTATATTTGTAGAATATTTTTCCAAGTTTTTCAATACATACACAATTATCACCTGAAGTAATAATTCATTCGAATATTTTAATTACATATTATTATATTTTGTATGATGAGTTATATTTGCATGAAGTTGGCTAATATCGTATACTGTAATATTATACATTATCTACTTAGTCCGCTGATTTAATACCCACATGGCCATGTGGTTGTTCATTTCTCAGTATATTCCAAAATCCAAACTAGCTTTGGTTATTTAATTAATATTTAATTAATACGCGCTATTTTACATTACTATTAAATAGTTTTTATTTTCCAAGAACTTCTCATTCAATAAGTATATAGTTTTTAATTTTTGAACAGTTTGATTAAAAAAAGCAAAACAGCTTATTAAAAATACTTTGCTGGTTTAGAAATTATTACTGACACTGAAAGTCTAAAACAAGTAAAACATGATAGTTATATTAACAAAACAATGGCGTTTGAGAGTTTCATAAGTTTTTTAGGCAACTATATAATATAATAGGTACAACTAAAATTACTTATTAAAAATGTACATTATCTTCTCTGAAACTTTCCTAATCAGTTGATAACAAATTAAAAACAATAATTTTTCATTATCTTAAAATTATGAAATTAAATTTTAAAATGCATTTAAGTAAGTATTTTTCGTCCATGTAAATTGTAGAATAACCTGCAAGTGCTGAACTGCGTAACTTTTGTTTTTCATCCAATAAATTCTTTCGACAAGTATTGATAATTTTATGATATTAAACACAAAAGGTTAAAAGGTTAGTACCAGAGCCTTCTTAATATATAAATCGTTTTCCATAACTAAAATTATTTGGATATAATCTGATATTTTATCAAGACCCCGAAGAAAACAGTATAGTTGAAGTAAAACCCTCTTGTAATGTCCACTGTTGCATTCAATTTATAGTACATAATTACGCTTCGTGCCTTAATTTTACATGCGTATAAAATAATATGCAATTATATTTTTGCTTAGAACTTCTGTCAATAATAATCATAATAATATGACGTATAATGATGAAAACTATAATAATTAAAACAGCATATGTATTAGAGAAATATTGAACATACACGTCTTGTTATTAGTAGTTACAAATCCTGTAATAACTAAAACATAATTATGCATAGGTATTCGTATAAGTGTGCATACGTAAATAATTATGTTTAGGTACATCAATGTAATATTTTAATTAAAATTGAACGAGGTGTAATACTCTAAATTTAAAAATTCTTATCTGTGATTTGTATGTATTTACTATTTATATTTATACACAAATATTGATATTAATTACTTATATTGAATGGTTTTAAGCTGTGCAAAAAAAAATTCGATGGCATTTATTATAAAAGCAGATAGTTCAATCTGTTACAGAGGGGATTTAATTTTCAAAAATAATAGGCACAAATAAGTCGTATTATATACTGTAGTCAAAATTCAAAATATTTTTAAATGATAAAAGATACTAAAATTAATGTAGTATCTGTACGAACAATTGAGCATTCCTTGGTTTATACTATATTATTATAATATACTACTTATATATTGAAATATGTACCCTAACATTTTTAACTGAATAGATGATCTAAAAATATGAACATTTTACTGCTTCAAAATTGTATATACACGGACAATAAAAAAAATAATGTAGATAGATACAAATTGTTGGAAATCTAATAGCTCACTCTCTCTTTCTTTCTCCTCAATACCGTTATATAAAAACAAAAAATATAAGATTGTATTCGTCATTCTTAAATACAAGCGAGGTAAACACAGACATCTATATATTTGGAAATATGCAAACAGTATCGTAACTGTTTTTAATACATGTATAAGGTTCTCTTTATGACTTCATATCTCATTTGAGGGTATACACAGTACACACACTTGCCGATTTTCACTTTGTATTCCGTTTCAACGCAATAATAGTAGTTGTCATACATCCCAATAATGCCGACAGATAATATTACTATGTATAATATACATATCGGGCATTGACTAGCGTGACTGTTAGTATTTAATTGAAAACAATCCATATTTTGGGTTTTCCGGATTGTTAAAAATCTTCAAAAATTCTTCAGGGTTGCAACGAAATATCAACGCGTGATATGTTTATTAAAAATTAAATGTTATATAGCCCGTGTATTATACGGTGCAAATTATTAAAAAGTGACAATCAAAAAACATCACGGTGTATACCTACCATCGTGGACATTTCGTTGTTCTGAAGCTGAATTAATTTGATTATATTATACAGTTTAATATAATAGACTTGTGACTGCCTAACAATGTGGAGTAATATGAAAAATAAATGTATATGCAATTCATCGAAATAAAGATAACCGGTGTTTGTTATTCATCTCGATGTCATACGATAGTGTTTTATTTATATTTTTCGAAAAACAAGCAAAGGTAAACCCACGTCATATTTTATCATACGGCATTTACAAATAAAAAAAAAAAAACAAAATCAATAGTCTTTGTTACAATAAGAATCTCAAATGTAAATAAGTCAACATTATAAAAACGATACTTGTTTATAATATGTGTGTTACGTATTGATATTGTATCGTAAACCAGTCGTGTATTTACAAGGGTAGATGAGAAACATAATATAAAAACACTCGCTCGTTTTTTTTCCGTGTGAGGGTTTTACCGTATTTGCATACACTCATTTAGTACTAATTTAGTTTGGTGATTTGAATTATACGAGTTCTTTTTAAAATTTTTCTATTTCCATTTTAAATAAATAAAACGTTTGGAACTCGGATGACCATATGTAAAAGTAAAACTGTCATGCAAATAATAAATAAAGGTACAAAGAAAATAACTAGAATAGAATGATGAAATTAAAAATACGCGCGTAAAAACAATACATTTCACTTAAACTGTAACACAAAATATTTCGCTCTGTCAACCACAAAAATTAAATTGGACATTTTTGAAAATTATTATCTCTTGAGATTAATTATTAATTATCATAGACTACTATACTTGGCGGTTTTAAACTCAGCATGGGCACATTGAATAATACAAAGTTAAATTATTGTAAACTGTATTTTTTATTTTAAATATAAATATATATAAATCTGTACATTAAATATAATTCTTATTCGATGTAAAACGTAAATTTATTTTAAAATAGTAAGTCAAGTACGTATTCTACCCTAGATTTAACTACGTATTATTTTCTCATACGACTATTAATTTAAATCATAATAATGCATATATATATGCATGTCATGCATAATATTTTAGAAATTTATTTATTAATGGTAATATTATTCTTTATTCCATAATTTCGTCAACAAATCAAAACACAACCATCAAATTGTACTATAGTGACATTAGTACGTTTTGGAAATCGATTATCTATCTTAGCAAATTTTGAATCGGTCCGGATTTGCCGAGTAAGTGATATTACAGATGAGAAATCTGCAGGTTATAGGTTACGTGTTTCACCTTATTTATTTAAGTCGCTTAAGCAAGATGAGATACTTATTGAAATGTAACATGTTGCTTTAGGCGAAATCCAAATTCAAACAGTTATTAAATTACCTGCTTATACATTGCAGAGGAGGACGGTAGATTTTTTTCTCGGTTTAATACACTTTGTACATAACGAGCGGAGAAAGGTACCTATTGATTTAACAATAATGCGTTTTTTCTTGTATTTTTTTTTCTATATAACTGTGAACCATTTTCCAGATGAACGAGTGCAAAACCTTTCATACATTCTTTTCTTAGAACAACAAATTGGATATTATATTATTATACAGTCTTTAAAAAATTCTCAGTAGTCTTCAAGAAGTTGTGAAAACCGACGAAAATACTATAAATATTAAAGTATCAGTACATGCATGTATGATGTACATATAATATACACAACCTTTATGTTATTATAGTTAAACTTGATGTAAAGTTTTAAAATTTGAAAAAAATAGTTCTATAAAGACTTAAAATCTACAGTTTTAACTATATTGTTCGTTAATATTAACATTAAACAAAAGTGATTTATAGTCGAACATCTAATATCTTCGTATAATTTTAAACATAATATTTATACTATAAACAATTCAGTGAATGTAGTATAATATATACATTATATTTTATTTCAAAATTATCTAAACCACAGGAGGCTCAGGAATAATTTCATTATTCTCTGCAGTTGATGGCAACATCCCATCAAAATCTTATTACTCTTTTTTTGTAAACCCAAAAAATATATACATAGATTTTTAATAATAAACTTATATAAATCTAGTACAAGCGTTTGTTTTTTTTTTTTAAATCGTAAAATTATAAGACACATAATATCCATGAATAATAGTTTATTTTTTAATTGTTTGATAGGGACAATATTGTGATAGATTCATATTATATTTAGTGGGTAATGTTATAATTAAGGAACGGGGTTTAAATTCTCTCTAAAAAAAATAAGAAAAATGCCTTAAAAAATACGATTTAATGTGCTCATAACAGACACTTTTGTTCAAAAATTTACTTTAAAAATGCTCTTAAAATTATTTTTAACATTGAAAATATTTGTTTAATTATATAAATTTTTATTTTTAGGTAACTATTCGTATTATTTTCATTATTTTCTAGTTCTCCTATGTTCTTTTTTACTCTGACAATTATTTCCAAAAATGAATATAATATAATTTAGATAGATACATTCGTTATACTTTTACCCTGTAGGTATTCCATAATATCATTGTTTAATCAGGTGCTGCTTAATTTTTATCAAATTTTATCAATCACTATATTCAAATGACTTGAAAACATAAAAAATGCCCTAAAAATCAAAATATTCTCAAAAATGTAGAAAAATGAAAAAAAATTGAAAAATAAAAGTTAAATTTTTTAATTCCTTAATAATAAAATTAACTTTGTGCTTAGAAATCAATGTTTTCGAACATTCAGAAAAAAATGTGATTTGCATTTAAATTCGTTCCCTAGTTATAACTTTATAAAAATAAAAATACCTAGAAACAGATTTATTTACCATACCTAACCTTTGAATAGCGTATAAGTGTTTGTAATTCTTATCAAGAAATAATATTACTCTTATGATATACTGACGCACGTTTTATTTATAATTCATGAAGTATGCACAAGTAAAATATGCCAATTATTCATGGTCACAGTTTTAGCCTTTTAAAACAACATATTTATAAATGTAATATAGCATGAAAAACAGTAGAACTTTGTTTATTTTAATTTTATAAACATGTTTTAATTAATTTACATTTAACAAGTAGGTACATTAAGTTTTAACAAAAGTGGTTTTTAAAAATAAAAATTTTATTAACCAATATAAAATTAATCGATTATTGATAATTAAGTTAAATAACATAAATTATGAAAATCGTTTTAATTATAATAACATATAGTTTTTATAGGTGATTAGGCCTAAATATCTCTTTTTTGTACGGTGAAAATAGTCTCATAAAATTATTTATTGATATATATTTGAAATTTGATATCAACGGTGATGAATTTAGTTGCCAACTATGGTAATTTGCATTACATAATAATATTATATAAAAGAAACATAGTTTAGTTAGGAATCTTGTTATGTGAAAATGAATCTGTAATAATTATAAAATTGTACTTAGATTTTATCGATTAATAAGAATATCTATATTTTAAATCATTATTATATAATTGACATTAAATGTCAAAACCATTATATTTTGGTCGTTATTTCATCATTACCATTTGTGGTCAATAATACGCGTAAATACAATATAATTATGTGTAACATTTACTAAATTTATTCATGTAGTTCGTGTGTGGTTTGACATCTGAACCACACGAACAAAGTTCAGTTTAACAAAACTGTGTCCTTAAATCAATTATCCTTCATTTCGCCCTATATTGAGTAGTATTGACTAATTTTTTCATATTATACTATTGACATGGATCATAGTATACATTTTTAATGCGATGCATTTTATCTATTGATTACCTTTTGATTTAATTTTAAGCATCTTCCACCCCTGTGCAATTGATAAAACGAAAACGAAGTAGGACAATATGGATTATGGATAAAAACTAATGTCTCAAGTATTCGCATAAGTAAACATTTTTCCTGTAATCAGCAAATTGTGATATTTTCGGTATGTATGTATTTCTTCTACGTCTTCTAAGGCCATTTAACTCAATCCATATCAATGATAATAATTGCATGTATTATGCGTATTTAATTACATTATACGAATACATCTTTAACATATAATATTACATTGCACCGTTTATTACGTAAGTGATCCATTAGTCTCGTTTTGTTCGTTTGTTTATCATGTATTAAAATACAAAATAAAATTTCGAGGTAGTTTGGAAAACATGGTTTTGTAATACCTATATATATAAGTATATAGTAAAATATTAAAAAATGATTGTAATTGTACCAGTTAAACTTCAAGCCATATTGAATCATTAAAAGATAAAAAATAATTCATCTGTATCTTTATAGGTATTATAAGCGACTAGTTTAGATTAAAAATAAAATCAATTTTACAAAACGAATCATCCATTTATAGTTACATAATATTATTATTTATTTTGGTAACCGTTATTATTTGGTTTAAAGCAAATTTAAACTATCGTAGAGAAATGTTAATGTAGGTTAATAATATTTTAATAATTCGTCATAGTTTCACTATTATTCTGAAACGTATTTACTTCACAGTCAAAGAGGTTTTAAGGCAAACAACGTTTAATTGCATAAAATATGTTTTACGAATAATTAATGCGAGCAACGAAAATTAGTGCAAAATGATGAGGTTATTAGCTGTATAAGTTATTGTATACTGGCACTTATTCCATGGCCAAATAGATACAAAGTATACATTTAGATATAGTTATATTTAAATGCAGTGACTATTTGTGAACATTTCATAAATGTATTTAACGCTTAGTAAATTATATGCGAAAAGTAGTCCAAAATTTCTTGAGAAAGAAAATGAATATATAAAAAAAGTCTTTGTTTTGCGTTCTATTTCATTCCAATAAGTTTTTCCTACTCTCAAACTTTTAACAACAATAGCTTGTTTAAAATTAGATTTCGAAACACCAATAACTAGCTACTATAAAACGAGTTTAGTTGTGTTTCTTACTAGTATATAAATGTTTTTATTTTATGCTTTCCAAAACTTTTTTGAATCATGGGTACCCACATTTGTTAGATACATTTGGAAAACACTATTTGAATAATCGTAATTAAACGATTAATGAAAATCCATATTCATTGACGTATTTTTCAAATCGGTATAGGTACTCTTTATAATGTATAATGGGAATAATATTATTTTATTCGTAGGTAATGTTTTAAACATAACTTAAAAATCGATTTTATTTTGGAGATAATAGAGAAGAAACATGAGACTTAGGTGCAATTTCGACATTTATGAATATTAATAAAGCGAACTACATATTTCGAACAACTTGACGTTTAAGCATTAAAATTGAAACTATGAGAAAATATAATTTTCACTGTGATAAAATACACAAATGCATATAACATGTGACTTATACAAAATATATTACTTTACACATTTTCCGATAACAATATCACCCTTATAGCACTGATTTAATATTAAAAATGGAATTAACTACCAGAACTGATTCCGGTAAAATCCAACCAAAACGAAATCGGCCATGATCTGTTAGCTAGATTAATTATTTTATTTAAAACAACGCAATATCGTTGTAAAAATTCTAATAAATATCTCTGAAAAAAAATTATATTACAAGCACCGCAAAATTGTATACATAACTTGGACAATCTCCAATAAATACACATGACTTGCGTGCTATTTAGAGGTTTGGAACTGGATAGAGGTAGGTACTCGCCGGATAGCGGAAAAAAATAATTACCATACCCCGTTGGTAGCGAAACCGGAAAAACATAAATACTCAAAGGGCAAATATATTATATAGGTACCTTACATATCGCTAAACACAATGGTGAAAGTTTTTGTGAAAATTATTGGTACTGAACTAATGTGCAACATAAATCGTTTTACCAAAAACACGAGCAATGTGCTTTAAGAACTGATCCCGGATTATCAATAAACAAATACGTATAGTTATAATAGTTGAATTGTCTGTATACGCAATAATAACTCATAAAAACTTATAATAACTTTTGAATAATAAATAAAAATAAAAAGTTGTATAGGTAGTTCAACCAAACCACTGAGCAAACCGCAGTCAAATTATTGTCATTTAATTTCATCGATGTTTGCTTTGTGCGCATATTATATTTTATAATTGAACCTCAACTCCAATTCCCTGACTTTGTAAACGTGTTAGTTCCGTGGCTCAAAGATAATATTTAACCTAACTTACACGTCATATAAGAAACATTTACCTGTATAAAAAAAGCTTAAACGTCCTGAATTGTATAAAAGACTTATTTAGTACAATAAATTTACAAGTTATAATAGAATCAATACATTTTATTTGAATTCTTGCCCATTGTACGAGAATCAATATTAGCATTATGCTATTCTTGTTAGTGATAAATAAAGTTAAAAAAAAAAGTATAGATCTGTAATCACAAATTAAATCTTAACCACCTTAACATCATACTATGTAGAAGTAAATAGAACTTAATAAAAAGCTTTAATGCTTTAAATTGGGTAGCATATTACACGATTATTCATAAATTACATCAAAATAACTGAAGAGTTTTTTTTATTTTTATGAATTTTACCGAATTTATTTAATAAATATTTAATGAAATAACTAAAAAAGCTTAACTTATTAAATCTAAACTATCTGATCGTTAATCAACACACACATAGATACATAATATATTTTATGAACATTTAAAAAAAAATTGTATACATCTATTATTAAGAACCATACTTTGTAAAACATGATTCATATTTCATATACAATTTAAATATCAAATAACAACACATACCTAACAATATTTTCAATTAATGAAAATTGTTCTATCAGTGGAGTTGGTACCCCCACTCTCATTATTTATTTGTTTAAGAAATGTATAAATCAAATAAAAATTTTACTTCGAGTCAAGAAATCGTCGTAATGTAGCACGTAAACTCCGTTATACTAACAAATAACATACCAAATTTTACGTTAAGAAGAATCAATTTTACTCTGTTGTATTCAATATCAGAGTGCATTAGCTGATTATAAAATATAAAGGCGAGAATATTATTAAGGACAACTAGAACATCTCTTTATAATTTTCAAGCAACTTATGATATTTTAAGAATAATAATTGTAATAATATGTTAAAATTACTTTGAAATAAAAATATCAATACGATCTTACGACTTACCTTAGATAATATTTTATGTTTATACTTGATGATATTTATTGATGATAATGTTCTAATATTAAAAATAACAGCGTTTAATGATGGTATGTGCTGAGAAGACGAATTCAATGCATGTGGACACGATGTTGGATCTATTAATGGTTTTATTAAATACACTAATTATTTTTTGTTGATAAATATAGTTCCATTTGTAACCAATGAGTTATATTACATTAATCTTAATCATTTTCTTAAAATATATACGATTTTATGTCATAAATCTCTAATATAAATACAAAAGTCATTAAAAGAAAATAAAAAAATAAAAATAACAGTACCAAGAATATTTTTCCCTCTTTATTTTACGTGATATCATTAATCTGAATTATTAAGTTTAGCAGATAATGTATTTTCGCGAATTTTACGAATATCTAAGATAAAAAAAAAACTTTAAATAATTTATAATCAATTTCTGGGTAGGTAATTGCCAATTTAAAATCATATGATATACTATATAGCTCAATGTTACCTGTCGTTATTCAAATAAAAATTAAATTAAATACCTTTACATTTTTATGACAGCTGTTCAGTCGAAATCATTTTAAATTATTAAATATTTAGGTATAATTAAAATCTGCGAACAACAAAAACGCGTACATCTATTATGATAAATCTTTGTAAACCCTATTACTCCTCAGTTTGATTATTATAATAATAATAATATTATATTCTATGCGTTGTTTGATTTTTTAACTGAAGCGAAGTTATCGAAGCGATTTAGTTTGCGTCCGCGAAATACGACTTGTAGCAAATGTAAGCGCAACGGGTGTACTCGTATAATAAATAGGTAAATAAATCGTGTTTTAGATGGCGCCCATTAAGCGATAAACCACACGTACATTTCGGCTGCCACAACCGCACAGCAGTATAGATGTACGCCAAAATCTGCGTTATATCAATGCTATTAATCGCATATTTTGTATGGCCGCGCAAAAACAAACCGCTCGCGCACAACTTTTGTACATCAATCACGATTCAATACACCGTCGATAAATCTAAATCACGCGCGCAAGTGACAGATTTAGGGCCCAGCGAGTAGGGATCCCGCCATCCTGGGCCGTGCGATTTGAGGAGCATCGCGTGTACACCACCTCGTGACGCTGTTTTAACGTTTTAAATGCATCAAAAATCAGTCAAACTCGACGTCGTGGCGCACGTTAAACAGTGCGGTTTAAAACGCAAATCTAAACGTGGATCGTACGGTAATTTTATTATGTAATATATAGGTACGCGTCGCTTATACCCACCTATGGCGTTTAGATAATAATAGCATTCCTCCGGAGAAATACGAAATTCGGCTCCAGTTTCTGTAAAAATCTCAGAAAGTTCCACGACTTTCAGTTATGGTTATTATCGACATTTCGTTTCGGTTCAATAGGTATCGTGATCTCGACCTACATCGTTTATACGTGATTCTGCAATAAATATGTATATTATTATGTAACAAATCAAAATCACCAAAGCCGTCTGCATTGAAAAATGTTCAGTACCCTCAAAACAAGTTCTTGCAGGTCAGGTTTCTGAAATATTTATATAAGCGGGTTGCGGGTAAGCGGGTTAAGTTCCTACTACTTACAATATTGTCCCTTCGTACGTACTATAGTATTACCAGTGTTCGGTTCTCAATATTATCACGTCACATCATATAATATTAACTTGGATTTCGTACAGTGCATCGTTTGAAATCGATTTAAAATTCTAACCATCTAGCTGGCGCACTACAGTGCCTTCGCGATGATCTGAAATATAACATATTTTGTGTTGAAAATAAATTATGAAAATAGGCCGTGAACATTATAAATCAGAGGTTCCCAAACTGTGCCGCAGCGCCCTGGTGCGCCGCGGTGTGTTGTCAGAGAAGCCGCGGCTGCAGAAATCAGAGTAACAGTATCAAGTTTGATCCCAAGATTTTATTTAAAAAAGGTCGTACATTCTATTAAGGGTGTCATGAGCGAATTTCAGTTCTTAAAGGGCGCCTCGAGTAGGAAAAATTTGGGAACCTCTGTTATAAATTATGATACGTATAAATACAATAATTTACAATGGAAATAAAAACCACCAGGACGGTAATCAACGGGCAATAACACAATAATTGTGTGTATTTAATGTTTTCCACAATATAACGACTGCGTTTTAAACGACCTTTATACTATATTTTTATGGAGTAGACGATGGTTATACATTATACAATGTAACTTATAGGCATCGGCGTCATATTATGCTACCGTTTACAAGCAAAAATTGTTGTCGAAAAACTAAAAACTATTAAGATGTGAAAAACATGATTTTATAATAATATACAGGTAATCAAACATTTTTTTTAAAAAACAGTAAAGTAAACTTAAAAATATAATAATTATTTTACATCATAGAGTAGCTTAATAAACCGATTGAAGTCAACAAATATGTTATAATTGACATAGCTTTATTGATATTTGGATTAAATTAAATCATAATATTATTATCGGCCATGTTCGTCTAAAATTATTCCCCGTATGATGTTTTGTGATATTCGGGGATGTATTAAAAGCATATCGAGCCGTAATTCATGAAAGCATCTATTTGAGGTTCTGAAACTCAATTGATTTAATTTTTTATAATGGTTTTGCAAGCCATGTATAAACTGTCCATTATAGTAACGGTCAATGGGTTATTACCACATTAAATGTATCTATCCCAAAACCGCGCTTAGAATACCTATACATAATATTAGGAAATATAAATTATTGTACGTGATAAATCGGTATAATTAAAACGTTTTTACTAATAAAATCTGAGAAGCATAATGAATTTTAGAAAACCTAATATACTAATTACTAAAGCTAGGGACTAAAGGAGTAGGTAATAGGAGTAAAAGACATTATATTTTTATTTTACTTATTGAATTTTGTTTTTTATTCAGGTAAATATTTTGATATATTCGTATTTGAAGTGCGATTTTCACTATTTTTAACATATTATAGGTACAATGTTTAATATGCATTTTCTAGAATTTTGAAAAAAAATATCAATTAAAATAATTAAATTTTTTAATTCATTTTTGAGATACAATAATTTGTTGGTAAACAATCGCTCAGTTACATTCAAAAACACTCGAAAAATTTTAGTGACACAATGCAATTAATTGTTCATTTGTGTAGGTTTAATAATTATATTTAATCGTAAACACAATAGTGTTTATAATTAAAATGTTCGTTTTGTTTAACTGAAAGCTAAAAAATAAGAATGATTAAGAAAGAGAAATAAATAAATATAAATTTTAAAAATGGAGATTTTTAATTAGAAAATAAAATATATTTAAGATCATATTTAAGCATTTTTGCGTATTACCATTTACCACATAATAAGAACATATGTGCTAAGTTTTTAGGAAATAATGCATAACTTTTTAATATTTTATTATTTTTTTTTAGAGAATATTAAGTTTCGTTATCTCTGCTAATATGAAAAAATTAAATATATCACTAGGTATATAACATAATATATGGCTGTATTCGAATTGCGTGCCAAAAAATGAGCAATTTTGGTCAACAACTGAATTGCGTGCGCAGTTTTTTTTTTAGCGGCGGAGCGTGTTGCGTGCGATTACTTAACGAGACAGGCCCGAATTGCATGTATAAAATTTTGAGCAGACTGCTGGTTTTTGTTGACCTGCACATGATATAGGTACCGTTGTAAACATAACTAATGAATTAAATTTAGTGTATTTTGGGTATTCTCCGGGGTTTTTTAGAAGATCAGTAAATGGCGATTAGATATGAGTATACGAGTACCTCTGTCCTCTATACATGATTTTAATACGCATGATAAGTATGTAACGATATATAGAAAATTGAATTATTTGTAATTTTCAATAGTCAATATGAACTGAGTTTTCAAATAATTTAATAGGTACATACTACTAATGCTTGTGAATCGTTTCATTCAAAACTCGATAATAACAATATATGTTCTACTCTTCGAACCCAAACATTTTTCAACTTTTAGAAAATTTGAAAAATTTACAAACTGACGTTTATATCAAAATATGTAGTTCAAATTGAACGCAAAGACGACGTAAAGCTATGGGAAAAGAAGATTATATCAGAGAAATTGTGCGTCAGTACGATGATAAAATTAGAACCCGTTTGAAGTTCATAGAAGAGTTGGTTTACAAAACTTGCCAGTTCAATTTATATTTTCTTTGATTTTTTGTATTGGTATACATATTTTAGATTCTGAACGGAGTGATGAATGTATTGATTTTACAATGATTTTTAGATTCTGAACGAAGTGATGAATGTATTGAATTTACAATGATGTGTGGTTTTTTTTTTTTGTGTCTGTGTACAGCATAACTAGTCGATATGCTTCAATTTCAAACTTTGGGGGTGGTTTCCGATGGCAAAGTGGATATCCTTGGTGCATTATTGAGGTGAAAAGTAAACATTTTCCAACAGTTTTCAAAAAAATCGAATTTTTTATTTTGCTATAACTCAAAAAATAATAGATGTAAATACTTGAAATTTTCACCAAATGTTTATATTAGCGTTCTCTATACACAGTTAAATTTAAAATTTTCAAAGAATTTAGACTTTTTTTGAGCTATTTATAGACAATTGAAATTTTTAATTTTTTTTTAGTATATAACGATAAAAATTTTTTGGCCGGCCAGAAAATCTTGAAAATTTAATGTAAGGTTTCTTATAAGTTGTTCTTAAAGTGATAAACAAAACTCTACCGGATTCAGGCAAAAAATTTTTATGAGTGTTTGAAATTTAAATTTTTACAAAACCGCGTTAAATAATGGTTTAGCCTCAAACGATTTTTGATATTTGTTGTAATTCAAACAGTATAAGTCGTAAATACTTGAAAATTTTACCAGTTATTAAAATTGTTATTTTCTTTACGTGATTTGATTTTCAAAATATTTTGACTTTTTTTGAGCTATTTATAGACAATTGAAATTTTCAATTTTTTTTTATTTTTTATTTATAAATGTTGATAAAAAAAATTTAGCTGGGACAAATTACTTGAAAATTTAATTGAAGGGTCCAAATAACTTGTTCTAACTCTCATTCAAAAATTATAAAAATACATAGGCACAATTTTTTTTTTATTAGCATTTGAAGTTCAAATACTGACAAAAATTCGTCAAAATCATGAATATTTTTCACTATTTGATAGTTAAAAATTTATAAATATTTTACTATCAAAAGCTAAGAATTGAAAATTTAATACTATGCTGTCCAGAAGTTATGATTAGAATAATTATAAAAAATGTTGATGATTATTCAATTTAAAAAATTTTACAAGTGTTTAAAGTTTTAATTTTAATTTGAAATCAAAAATACACGTGTAAATAACGTTTAACTACTAAATAATTTTCGATTTTTGTTATTTTTAAAAAATTATTAAACGTAAGATCTTGAAACTTTTAGTTAAATGTTTGAATTAGTTTCAAAATAGAATGTATGACAATATTTAAATATAATATATCCTAGACTGACAAATCATCTCCGTTCAGAATCGTTTTTCGTATACAATGATACCTATCAATGCATTCAAATTTAACCTACCCTAGTCCGAGGTTCACCCCACCCCCTAATATACAGCAGAGCGATACTCACTTAGCCGCTTTTTTTTAATTGAATTCAATATTTTTGACTTATTTTTTTTACTAATCCACTTTTGACATTCGTTTAACAATTTTTGATTAAAATATGACGTATTAGGTTCACACTATTTTTTTGAATAATTTATTTCTAAATTTAATTACATTTTTTTTTACTGTCATTATTGTCTTGAGTAATTTTTGATCAAAACCTGTACTCATATTTTAGCAGCACACAATATTAAGTTATTATAAGATTTAAAAGTACAAGAGAATATTACGAAACATTAATCATTTCGACTTTTGTTTTGTAAAGTATAATAACGAATACGCGCACAGTGTTGGTTTGACCAAGTCGACATCACAAAAACGCAAATAATTGTAATAATATTATGAATATGAAAAAAGAATAATAACGATGGAGGCACGGTGCAGGATGTTTGGCCATGACTTGTGGGTCATGTGAATAAGGTTATTTTATGTACGGACGAGCTGTAGACTGCAGCGAGTCAAATTTTGTGATGGTGCTTAAATAAAATGTTTTCGAAAACACGTCGTTAAGCGTACTATATTTTTGTGTTTGTTTTTGTATATTTTCTTACCAAAAACACTTACAAACGGTAAACCTACGTCCGAAAGATAAACTATCCCTTGTTTGATTGTAAAATATACCTATGTAAGTACTTCAATGCTCATCGCGGTAACGGTGGCCGGCCTTCTATTTGGTTATTACACTGTTTGGCCACCAACACTCGTGTTCTATCGAATTCTGAGCGTAAGGCGAGATCATATTTCCATAACCAAACCATAGAGGCTGTTAATATTCGTCACATATTTTGTTACGCGTGATAATAAATTATCCGATTAAATGTACTTAACCCGTAAGCGCAAAAGTCGACCCGAACGCCACTCAAACGAGCGAATGTAAATTGTTCGTAAACAATATTAACTATATGGTTTAAGATAAGGCATATTATATATTTATGTATAGTTATATACATATACGTATTATATCTGTTTATCGAACACGAATTCTCTGGCTTTAGAAGAAACGTTTTTGTCGCTAATCGTTTTTAATCACCAGAACCAGCTTAAACATTTCAAACCGAAAATATCTCTCTTTATGTTATTATGTCGAAAAGTACTTACCTCCGAGTCGTATAAAGTACGTTTTTGCGCTTAATTATGTGGGTAGGTTAAAAAAAAGGCTATTGATCGCGGGGAGAATATTATATTAATTAATAGGGAAGCATTTTATTTGGGTGCTTAAAATAGGTGTGTTACTCAAGTTTATAGTGTGGTATATATAAAGTAGGTAGGTACTTTTCTCTTTGTAAATGTTGATATTTACTCAAGTGTTCTGAGATTAAACTTTTGAGGGTTTCAAGGCTCTTTATACACTGTTAAAAATTAATTTTAAGACAATGATGTGTCATTATAGCGTGTGAACGTCTCATTCCAACGAACGGTTTGATGATTCTGTCAGAGAACTTTATCAAAGAATAAATAAATTATATCATATAATATGTGTCTCTTGAACACTAAATAGATTTCTTTGTGAGGTACTATCGAAAGCGTAAGTGAACTAGGTAATTAGTAGGTGACAGGATAATTTCTTTGCTTCTAAACACTGTGTTTGATGTATCCCGTGACTATAATAATAATTATAGGCGAAGAAATATAATATAATAATTGGTCATTAAATACCTACCTACTGTGTAGTAGAACTGTAATATGAAATAGTGTAATGTGCTACTAATTACTTTGTTTTTTTTACTATGCTCTTCCGTCGTACATATTGTGATTTTTTGCTGGAATATTAAGAATTAGTATCTCCAAGTAATGTAGTATAAAATCTATCGACTAGTGTATATCATATTACTGCCTTCTTTCCGTCGTATTTATTATTTAAGTTAAGCTGTGATAATTATGCACATAGATACTTATACGGTGTAATATTATATGCTACATTGAATTATTGTAATAACTTTTGCTTTTACATATCGACACAATAATTTATAATATTTGAATCATACAAATTTATTTTTCAAAAAGTGCATATTAATATATTATCATAATACGTTTACACCATAATTCTTCGATTTATAAATCCAATCCATAGTAATCAATAGAATTGCGGTCATATGTCGGACGAAAGATTGTTCGATATAAGACAGGTTAGGTAGTGGTATTTAGTGTAGCCTTTTAGTTTGATTTTATTCCAGAAATATTTTATAAACTTCCAATCAATGATAAATAATTCATGTACAGTTTTGCGCAGCGTTTGGACATATTATACTCATTTGGAGCAGATTTAGTTTTAATCCGATTATCTGCAGCGGGCCTATAATACCACCAACGCTTGACCATATTTCCTAAACTCTGGCATGATGAAATTTAATTGTTTACTTGAAAACGGTTCGCGAGCTCGGTTAACGTCGATATACGTTGGTATATACTGCGCAGTAGTTCACTATGTTCGTGTATGCATATTATTTATATTTATTCATAGAATAATACGATTTGGTATGCATAAGTCATATCTGTGGTGGATCGCTGATGTGTGATACCGTTGCGAACCGTAAATAGATAATAAGTGAGATTACTGGACATACTACGGTTATTAGTATTCCTAAGGACTAAGACTTTCGTAATATTTTATATTTAATTGAGATTGTACACTAATAAAATAACATATCGACTGAAGCTTATTATTTGAACTATCTCGTATGAAGTTTTCAAGTCTTTTCTAGTTAAATTGTAATTCAAACGGTCATGAAAACTCTCACAGAATTACTTATATTTAATATATTTTTAAGTTTATATTAAATTTCTCAACTCCACTATACAGGTATTGAATAAAATTCGTAAATTCTTAATGTTGTATAAATAGTATGTTATTATTAAATCTCATCACTCGTCACCGGATTGCATATAAACTTGAAGTTATCAGATAAAAATAAATTTAAATGTTTTTAAATAAGTACAGAAAAATAATTTTTTGTATTTTATCGATAATATTATTTTGATTATTCTCCACTTATTTGTTACATAGCTACATAAAAATAAAATAAATATGAAAACCTTCTAAAATCGAAGGTTTCGATTTATTCATAAATAGGTAACGCTAAAAAAAATGCATTTCTCATAGTTAATTGCTTAATTGCTAATAATAATTGGGACAGGAACTCGTATATTTTATATTGGGTATCTTTTAAATTAATAATACCTACTAAATGAACTTATTATTACGATTAAAAATCGACAAGATAGTAAAATAAATGTTCATATTCATCGTAAATGAAACACTTTTCTACCTTCATTAAGATTACATCGAAATTATTTTAATTGGATTATAAACTTGTAATTGTAGACATTTTATATGTATATATGTATTATGTATACATAATTATGTATAATTAATTAAAATTTTAGAGTTTTATTTTTAAGTGTTAAATTATCTTTTATTTGAAGTTTTAATGTTTATTTAAAGTGGAAATCTAAAATACCCTTCCTTATAACTATATACGTGGTGGTCAACTGATTAGAAGGTAGTTTTGTTTGAACTGACCAGTGTTGACAAATAATACTGATGGAAAAAAATAAAAATAATTTGGAGTGTCAGAACCGTAATGCTCGCCGCTCAAAGTGCATACAGCTGTGGCCACCGAGGGACTAGTTTTTTGCTGCCGTTGTCGGAGCCGTTATTCAATAGAATAATGTGCCGAATTTACATCTGTCGGCATCAGGGTCTTCAGCAAAATTTTAAGCCTCATCAGTCATCGCTAAGCCAAGTTTATAAAACAATGTATTTTATTCTAAATTTCTTTATTATATTTCAATTGCTGATGCAATAAAATGCCAAGACTAGTGCCTATGTGGTTATTATACGCAGCGTCATCATATCATACACAAACTGTTTATTATATATGACGATATATGATAAAATATGTTTGGACGTAGATTTGTATAGTAACATCTCATACAGACAATACAAAGATACACATCGGACAGTGAATATTTATTACCGTGGCTAGGAACAACTTTGGTGTTTTTAGATTATAAATATTTATAATACTCACAATCTATTAATTATAATTAAGTAATATTTTTTATGTTGTATTTATAAATGTCTACATTTTGCACTCAGTATTTCTAGGATTTTTAACTTTTTTTTCATAGAGTTTGAAGTGTTTGTAAAACTTTCATGAAAAATAATATATATTTTACATTTTTTTTATTATTTTCATTTTTTTTTTTAGTTTTATTATTTTCTACGGCAGCATTTATGTTTAAATTCATATTCCAAAGATAAATAGTTTTTGAAGTAATCCAATGCATAAAAATCGAATTTCAAACGAGTAGTTAAGTAGTTAAAAACTGATAGGATGTATTTAAAGAAGTGAATCGGAGTAGTGTACCAAAATGTTGTGGTATAACGCTAGTTGACAGCGCCTCTAATCGAAACATTAAAAACTTTTAACTTATTAACTACCCGTTTAAAATATTCCGCTTTAGAAAATATAACTAAAAGTATATTTAATATGTTGTTATTTAAACAAGTAAAACTTAATATATATATTTTTTTTTCAAAAATGTTGTTCTGCAATGACATCAAACCATAAGAAAAAAAAATATTTTCGAAAAACAGTAAAAGTTCAAAATAATGAATGTAGCCACTTTGATTACAATGTAGGTACCTATAATATTAAGTATGTTATCAATGTCCAACATGTACATTAACACAGTGCTCATTTCGCTCATTTCTAAATTGTTTCTAAAACTATTTTGAATAGGTTTAAAGGTAAATATAATATTTTTTCTAATCTCTAATATGACCTATATATATATACACCATGTATTTTATTATATATGATACAAACTACAGGGGTGGATATGAAATAGATTGCTATAATAATATGCCATGAAAATTAGTCTATTTTATGTTTTTATGTTTTCATATATACAAAATAGAAGACTATAATAAAAAATTGAATCAAAACATAATATATTGCAACATTTTTTTTAACGGTACACAAAAAATATACATATGTTATCCAAGTATCAAAAGTTAACTATTTCATTTTTTAGCTTAATGGTAATCATTTTGGGACAGATTGAGTTTTAAATCTCGGAACAAGATTCTCTATAGGTTGTCAATAAAAGAAATTAAATAAAATTGTGTGTAATTCTAGAAAAAAATATTTGAAAGCATTTGAAGTTAGAATTTTAATGATTTTTCTTTAAATTGCAAAAATTAGCAAGTAAATATTTTGTAGTTAAAAATTATAAAATTTCTAATATTTATACTCAACTTTTGAATAATGTAATAAACGGTTTTTTATAAGATTTTTGGCCTATACTGGAAAAAATTTTCTATTAGAGTCAAATTAATTTTTATGAGCGTTTAAAGTGTGTTTTTCACGTCATTGCATATATTTATCAGTAAAATAATTATATCTCCTTGAACGATTTTTTTACTACTAAACTTGAAATGCTTATACAAATAATCGTAGATACTTGGAATTTTCACCAATTTTTATATTATCATTTTCTGTTCATGGTATAATTTTAAAATGCTTATGATTCTTTTTAAGTTAGTAACCTTTTATTTTTATACGCATTTAAGTTCAAATGTTTATAACATTTGTTAAAATCACTAAAATACACAAGTATTATGTATGAACAGAATATGTACTTATAAAATTATCAATTTATTTCGCTAAGAGTTTAAAATGTAATAAATATAATCCCTAAGTATTTAATATTATATATAAATTAACTAAATAAATATATATACATAATTATTTTTGATACATATTTAAATTTCAAATTCTGACGAAATTACATATTATTTGAACGATGAATTACGATATGTTTATTATTTTGTTATGATTTGTATTCGTTGGTGTATATTGAAATTGATTATTTAAATATCAATATCTAAGAATATATCATAAAATGCGCTTAGTGATATTGGCTGACAGATAAAGTCTCAGAATCGTTTTTCACATATAATATAACTATATATCATTGAATTCAAATGTATACATCTATATCAGTAACTTATTCGACACCTACAAATGTGCAGTTGAGAGGTATCCAATTTTTATTAAAGTAGAATCCGCTTATTTGGGACACATTGGGCGGTGACTTATTGTCCCCATTATCCGACTGTCCCGATTAACCGAATAACTAATACACCGATACATTCGTTCGGGACTATGCAAACTGTCCCTATTAAGCGGCTGTCCCCTTTATGTGCGATGATTATTATAAAATATACTATTATAAAACTGTTATAAAATGATAAAAAAATAAAGGATCAAATGTTATTCAAGATCAATTTGATATTTAATTTTAGAGCGAATCGTCATTTTATTATTATTTTTAAATATTTTATCGCAGGTAAACATCAATGGATTATGCAGGAAAATTTTCGTTAAAAGTTACGCGTCGTCGGGTTACTTTTGTTTGGCCATAATATTCTATATTAATTTCGTTCAATAGTAGTATCATCATTTATCTTCTTAAAACAGAACAATATTAATCTATAATCCAATAATACAAACTTGAATGTTATAAAATTGATATATATATTTTAGTCGAAATACATTTATAAAACTGACAACAAATATTTACAACAACTGATTTAATCCCAAAGGATAATAATAACAAAACATAAAATTGTTTTTAAATATTGTGTATTATTTATCACCAAAATATTATGTCCAGTAGGTACTTATTCATTTAAAAGATATGAATAACTGTCAAATTAACAATATTATAATATTTTATAGAATATATTATGAGGTAGGGGACTTCACCAT
The DNA here is from genome assembly GCA_020882235.1 of Schizaphis graminum. NCBI lineage: Eukaryota > Metazoa > Arthropoda > Insecta > Hemiptera > Aphididae > Schizaphis > Schizaphis graminum. The sequence continues at coordinate 5,348,117 of CM037033.1, forward strand.
ATTCATTAAAAGATAATGTATATATTTCTGTAAAATAGATGATTTCTTTTCACGGCTCAGCAATGATGTGAGAGTTTGTAAAAAAAATTTAAACGAATAAAAAAATACAACTTTGAAATATAATTTAAAAAAGACGATACAAAATTATTTCCGTAGGGCTTTTAATCAAAACAATTGTACAATAGTTTTTTATCGTTTGCAGAATATTTGCACTCACTTAAACACTTGAATATTGAATAAAAATCAAGCAATGTATGCACATTACTTCAACGCCTAGAAATATTTGATTCATAAATAAATAAATAAATAAATAATAAATTGTTTTACTCGTTACATCTACATTCTTAGATTTTAGATTCTGATTTAAAACGATAGAGAAATTGGTTTTTGAAACAATATTGTGTGTATTTTACTTGTAATAAATAATAATCACTCACATACACACAACATATTTCAGAATTATTATAAATCAGATTTATAATTTCCTTATAAGGATTTTTATAAATTATAAATTGAATATACTTCTCTTCAGAACCCCACAAAAAAAAAAAACTGTAAACAAATTATTTAAATATTTATAACGTTTAGTTAAGCTACCCTTTTAAATGCCATCTCGATGAGTAGGCCTGGTACTCTTGATACGAAGAATACAATGTTGATCACTTCTAAGGTTTACGTATTTAGAACTTTAAATAATAAAAATAATAATTATCACAGAAATCATTCATACAAATCTAATAGTGCCTAAGCTTAGTTTGAATTGGAAATAATCTAAAAACATAAGAGTATTATATTTCAATTCAAAAAATATTAACGATTATATTTATTATTTTAAATTAAACTTCATAAATATTACAAAAAAACATACATAAATAACATTATTAGGTTTGAGAGGTGTTGAAATTTTTTTATTGCAATAAATCGAAGAATGAATACCTAACAAAAGCTGACATTAACTATTGACATTTAATTAACTAATTAAATCATCTAATAAAAGGCGATGTATAATTTGACGTGAAAAAATATTTTAACTTTTTCTCCAAATTAATAAATCAATTTTATTTTCGTATTGTAAAATTATCAAACTGAAATAAAATATTTTAAAATATGTTAAGTGAAGTGAAGGATATATTATATTAGTTTTCCAATGCTACATTTCGTTTTTGTGTCAGTTATCACGTATTTGGAGCAAAAGTCTATTTCAATTTTTAAATTTGATGATAGTTTCTAGTATACTATTTTATCTAGTTGGTATATAGAAATAAATAAAATGTCAGTATTTCTTTTAATAACTGAGGAAAGCTAACAAAAAATAAAAGTAAGACCGGGATATTTACGCAACACTTGTTTTTGACAAAATCGATACCATTTTTTATTTTTTATTTTTATATTTCTATCAATATTGATAAAATATGTTTTTTTCGTTTCTCAAACAAATCACTGTAAATTATTTACAAAGTATTTTATTAATGCAGCAATTAAAAATATCCAAAATATATGGTCACATTTTTTTTTTTTTAATATATATAGCTAATTGTTTGAAGTCGACATTTTGACGATATTGAGTATTTTAAAAGTAGTATGACAATTTTAATTATTCCTTTTTGATTCAAAAATTATTATTCGTAGATATTTGTACGATCTATCAACAACATTCTACGCCTTACGGTATGATTACAATATAATATATTAGAACTATTTTTATACATAGAATTATCACATATGTCAAGTATAATAGGTATAATATGCTCGGAGAAGCAAGACGTATCATCATTGACTCGGCGTGTAATTAATGAATATTATATTAAATTATTGTAGTCGTATTATAGTCGTATATATTTTATTGAATAATAGTAGATTAATGCAAATATTCGATTGACTCCTCGAAATTCAAATCCGAATACTATTCAGTTGTTCTGGTATTTTAAGTGTGTACTACAAGTTACAACAGCACTAATGATGCCGTTGTATTGCGTATCACATTGGTTATTCGACCACTGGTTTTGATATGCGTGTTTGTCCTATAAACTCCTGTTTCAATTGTAATTCGGTTTTATGTCGAGTTAAATAATGGAAAAAACATTTCATCTGTCGCAAGGGAACATTATAATAAATCACAGTGCAGGCAAACATTTTTTGAAATGCTATTATTAAACCTGAGGGTACTTAAAACCATCTAGCACCCTTCAAATTGCACCTGTACACATTATCACACAAACAATAATCACGAATGACCTGTCATGTAATGTACAAAAAAAAAAAAAAAATCAGGTAGATTACAACATTATTTACACAATGTGTTCTGATCGATTGTTATACCTATTAGTCAAAAATAACATCTCATCAATACATTATTTATGATTATTATTCAAACGGTACAATCATGGCGATTTCGTGACAATAAAAAGAGAATAAAAATTAAAAATCAGCTAATTTACGTTTATTTAACTACTTTTATTTTTTTTCTAGGCCAATGACCTATGTTGTCGAGGCCTTTATTTATAAATAAAAAAAAAAAAATTAAAAACCAGGAAGACCACGTTATGTCAGCATCGTATATTAATATTTTAAAATAATTAACATCGTTATTTATCATTTAATTGTGTGGTTTTTCCCAAATTTGAAGTATTTATAAGGACTAATATTGACTATTATAATACATTTTTAATTCATTGTTTATTATGTACGGTTTACTTAAGTTAACTAACAGTATAATTAATTACAATAGTTCAAATTTGAACTGCATCACACAATTAAACGATGAATAACGATATTCATTATTTTATTACAATTCAAAAATATTATTCGTGGGCACATGATATGTCTACTTAATAAAAGTTCTTTTAAAGAAGTAAAAACACATAAAAATCAATGATATTAAAATATATTGCTGTAGATAAAAATCTTTTGTCATAATTTACAATAACTTTTAAAAATCACGAAATAAGACAGCTGTAAAACAAAATGTGATAGAATTGTTGTGCATTTTACGTAGGTAATTCGAATAATAATAGTATTATAAGAATCACAGCACGTTTAACGCATTGTTTATTGATGAGTTTATTGAAACGATAGAATTTTAATAGAGGTATAGTAAAAAAAAATATAGGTTTTTTTATCTTTCATTATTTTTACAAAAAAACCTGTAGTTTTAATCCTCAAAATATTCATACAGCGCGATAACCGTATAATGAAGTAACTTAATACTATTATACAACACTCTTTTTTTTTTTTCAAAAATGCTAAAAAACACCTGCAGTATCCAAACCAAAATCTCTGCTTCCCTTTCGAAGATTTTTTAACAGTACTCAAAGTATTATGGGAAAAATATTTTCGTTTAATATAATTTGATTTATCCATCATAATGGTTTCGATATAATTTTTAGTCGACCGCGTGTTGTATATTAAACGGGATAAAACATGAAACACGATATTATTATAGGTATATAATATAATTATAGTATAACAATATTATCCCGTGCTGGACTGTTACAGTCTAACAATTTATAGTAATGCAGTAATATATTAACTACTTTATTCATGAAAAATTTGTTTAGTTAGGAAAAATATTGTTCTTACACCAACAAACACTTTACACGACATTGCACTGTATATTATTCACCACCAATAACATCATAAATACAAAGACGAATTATTTGTTTTATGTATATTTTTTTTCAAATTATTTAATTATTATTATACTTATGCTTATTATACACCTTTGCGACTGATTCAGTATACATTTATTACAGGGTACTTACTACTTAACCTATTAAAAAAAAAAAAAAAATGATTGCTTTGAATTTGTAAACGTCATGAAAAAAAATATTTTAGAGGTCAGTCAGTGTATTTATTTTCTATGGTTTTACTTGCACAATGTTTACAGTTGTTACTAGGATGACATACAAACTGACATTTACTATAAATAAAAACAAACCAGCTTTTGTATAATATTATGTTCAGATTAATCTTTTACAAATCTTTCAAAATGTGTAGTTCAATTCAAATATGACAGCAACCAATAAGTTAAGTGTATTAATACACTAAACGCATTTCTGTAGCATTTGGACGTCCAAATATTTTTTTTAAATTTGAATGTCTTAAACATTTTATTTGTTGTCAATAAAATTATCACATTCTGAATATTAAACAAATATATTTTATACATACGCTTAAAATTAAAAAAATGTATATGTATATTTATAATATATACATTACAATTCTATAAAAAAAATATATAGGTATATATTATATACATAGAGTAAAGAGTATAATATGCAATACCTAATTATTTAAGTATATGTACCTACCTATTTCTGTGGAAATTAATACATTTCTTAGCAGTAAAAAAATTAAAATTAAAATTATACTTACAAAAAATACTTAATCCTATTAAATAATTATTAGAATAATAAAATTGTATAATACCTCCTTATTCTACAGAAAACATCATTAGACTTCAAATGCAGCATGTACATTTTTATTTGCCTTAGGTGCCGTTCAACATTTTTGTTGTACTATTTTTTTAATTTTCAGCAGAGATACTTCCTAATCAAATTATTTAAAAATAGTTTGCTACATTAATTTTAATTTACATTTAAAATTATGCCTTTAATACCTTTATGTAGGTATCTATCTGTTATATTGTAAACGTGTATCCCATCTCGTATTAAAATTTTTACTTTGAAATTATTAAATAATTTAATATTATGTACTTAATTCTGTGGGTCATAGCGTTTAATATGATTTTATTTAATTAATGTTTACCTTTTATACATGTTGTTTCGTATGTGTATTTGTAAGTTATAAGTACATAAATGTTACTTTTAATTTTTTTTGGTTTATTGTAGTTTTTCTTGTTCTCTGAAATAAACGTTTAAAAACTATTAGCTAAATTTATAGTTTAAAATAGTATAGTTAAATCAATTATTATCATATTGATAGTATACTCTAATATTATGATATTGAGTAATAAATAACTATAAAAAGTATTAATTCCTAAAGTTTTTTGTAAATTTATTATCTATGTATAATTAATGAATGGAATATCACCGACACCTCGAATATACCACCATTGAGATGAAAATTGAAATCAATATTATTTTCTAACCAAAAACAGAACAAAATAATATCTTACATAAGACTTTAGACTATAATTTAAATACAGACCACGTGATCCTAGAATAATTGATTGTGTTTATGTCTATTGTTTTGACACAAGTTATAATAATAGATTAACTAAATTAAACGATAATTTCAGTATTGTTTTACTGAGATGTAATTTATTGTACGTGGAACTGTTTCATAAAAATAATATGATTATAATTAATTGTATTAATATCGAGTTAATATAATATTAAATCTATCATGGCATTTATTCCTTTTTGTAGCCATATGTACATTAATACAACTAATAATTACCCACCTAAATAAAGAAATAATGCAATATAAAATTAAAATATAATTATAATAACGTTAATTTATTAATGATAGTTAAAATGAGTAAAATGACATAACTAATACGTGGGTATATTTAACAGTTGAAATTGGATATGAATTGTATAAAACTTTTAAGGAAATGTTCAAAAGTATGTTTTGAAATTTAATTAATGTTAAATTTACACCAAAGATATCAGCAATTATTAAAAATGTAATATATTTGGTTGTCCTAGTTAATAAAAAAGAACGAGATTGATTTTTTAATAATATTAATACAACTCACACCTACACAGTGACAAATACTTAGGCACAATAGTTTTCTGTATACTCGGAATTAAATATAATATAACGTTAAAGATTATCATGGAAGCTATATAACCACAATGATAGAAGATATCAACTATTGCAATCGTTGATTTTATTTTTATCATTAATAAAAAAACAGATCGATATCATAATATTATAAATATTAATATTGTTTAAGCCTATAATATTATATTATTATAGTTTGTGTACACTCTTATGATTTATAACTTTTGGTATGAGAGACGCAATATTAGTGATATATTTATTATATTATCTCATATTTAGTACATTTCACAAATTCCTGTTTACAAGAATTTATGTTAATCATTAAAATAATTGGATTTAAACCACGTGTGCCAATTAGTTGGTGTCAAAATATAAACTTCACAGCTATAAAGTACCTGATATTAATATATTATTATGTTTACTACTAAAGTTGAGATGACCGCTAATAATTAACCATCGGAAAACCAAAATAGCAACTTTTCATCAACATAGTTCAAAAACTTATTTTCTTGAGCCATAGCATTGATAACTATTATAGATAATGAACCCATAGGTTAGGTATTAATTAATAATAGTATTTTTTTTTTTAATTATAATCATCCTCTTACGGTATTTTTCACATTATAGATTTTAAGTGTTTGGATGCAATGATCAATGAATATGAGTTGTTCAGTAGTTCAAACATAAAGTTTAATTAATATAAATATCAATCAAATGTTAAATTAATATATATTTAATGTTTATTAATAATTTCACCCTATCATTGGACAGTGTTTTAATATTTATTTTAATTTTTAAATACAATTTTTTAGGTTTTAAGTGAACAAATGTATTGGTTTTAGAATAATGTGTGTTATTAATAAATTGCATTTTTTTATCTGATTTCAAGTTTATGAAAAGGACAGTAGATAGTTTTATTTTAAACTTTGAGAGTGATTTCTAGTAATCATTATATCTAAAATAATTGGTTCTTTAAAGGATTGAAAGTAAAAAATTCTCAGTTATTTGAAATATTATTGAAAAAAAAATATGGTTAAATTAGAATTTGTTAACAGATCCAGTTTGGCAGTTTATTACATTTTTAAAAATGAATAACTATTGTAACTATAGTTAGGTATTTGATATTTTAACAATCATTCAGATTAGCATTTACAAAACATGATACTATAACTTTCAATATATTTTGAGCTATTTAAATGGATATTTGAATTTTTAAACATTTGTTGAAGAATATTTGTTTGATAAATGTATGGCAAAAAATGGATTGTTAATAAATAATAAAGCTCAAAAAACAGCTTATAACATAGATTTTACGTAAGATTTTTTTCTGAATATTATTAAAAATATATCGAATATAGGTACATCGTAGTTACAAATAATTTTATAGTTTATACAAAAGCGTTTAAACTTCGTATTTGTAGAAAATTCATAAAATGTTTGATAATAACACCCATGTTTGAAAATGTAATATAAAATTCCTAAAAAGTTTTATTACTGCTAATTCAAGAATAGACTGTATACATTTTTTATGGGTTATTGAAGTTTTGACATAAAAATGTTGACGATATACTGGATATTTAAACATTTTAAACTTATAATATTAAATTTTGCTCTTTTGTGACTATTTAAAAAAAAAACACATTAATCGTAATATCTACCTATCTTGAAACGGTTCAATACTCTGAAAAGCGATAAAATTTTAATCGCTAACACTATTATTTTTGTTTGATATTATAATATTATATTCGGCATAAACAATGACAATGATACACGCCAATACATTAACTACCAGTTAATATTTTTTTAAACTATAACAACTAAAAGAAAATGTTTATATTAACAATTATTATAATAAAGTATATCATGTTTAAGAACATAGGCTGCTTAATAATTGCAGGCTATTTAAATTGCTGTATTGTACCAGTGGTTATCAATATCTATTCATCTTAAATATTTGATTGAAGATTTTCTAATTTATATTATGATATTAACTTTCACTGTCACACCAGTATTCTGAATTTCAGTGGTATTCCCAACACGAATCGTGTACACAATTAGTTTTTTCACAACCGCTATCACATCAAACGATAACAATATTTTTTTATCACAGGACTTAGATAAAAAGTGTAAGTATGTATAAGGCATATTATATTACCCACAGAATACAAAATATTATCACCGGCTTACAACTGTCACCTTTAAAACTTTTGTGTTTATACGTCACACGTAAAAAAAAAACGGCAGAAAAGCCATTGGACTTACCCATTGGTTAAGTATACAAATCCCTTACCTCTTCTATACAATTTTCATCGCACACAGATATTCATTCCCTTAAAAAGGATTTATTATTATTATTATTATTATAAATGTAAAAAAACCTCGATTTCTTTGAGAAGATATTATAAGGAAATAATTACAAAAGAAACCACTTTTCAACTAGATAGTCTAGCGTAGGTAGGCCAGGCAAAATTATATTAAACCGAAACTTCTTCCGCATTATCTGCAGGTCATAGGTATAAATGCATAAGGACAATGGTAAACGAGCTACAGTGTGAAAACTTCTTTGTGCTATCCGATACATCAAACGAACATAATATGATAACGCCACCACTACCGTATTTTGACAGAACCTTTGAGTTTTGACGCCGCTACGCATAGTGAAGTCATTTTCCGATAATATTTGCTCACCGTCACCGTAAGACCTATCGTCCGTTCACGATAAACACAATATACAAAATATAACCATTAAGTAATTGGCGCTACGTATTATTCTTTTATTGTTATTATTTTTCTACCGTCCAAAAGTCTATTATTATTATTTATTCGTTAGATAACTTACTGTTCAGTACTTACTCGTTCAGAGTTTATAAGCGCCGATAAATCCTCAAAAAATCATAGTAATATTATTGTAACATATAATATTTTATTATATACGTGTTTGTTGAAAAAATTGCAAGCGATGTTGGATATTATATACTGTTACACTGTCACGTTATGATCTATAATTAATATTGAATTATTTTTTACAAAATATTTTTATGTGAAACACTGTCTTCGGTATCCAAATCAAACTCAACACTTTAATTTTTTTCTCGGCATAATAACTATTTTTATTTTTTTTTTTTACTAATTTTTCTCAACATCCATTTCCCTATACTACTTATTAAATATTAACGTGAGTAATACTATCGACACTATATAAACACAATTTAATTAAAACAGTCAGTTACTGATAATTTTATAAAACTGTAAACGATCATTATCGTTCTGTTGAACAAGTGTTTTGAACAAAATTGTTCTATTAACTCGTTTAAAGTTATCGTCTATATCAGTTGGAAAAGAATCTTTTGTCGATGTCGGTCGGTAAAGTTTTGTAAAAATCATGATACTTTGTAACTATAAGTGGCATTTGATCGACCAAATCATATTTATTAACAAAACCCGAACAGGCATAGAATATTTTAATGGTGTCAAAAGATTACTCCGGGCACAACCTTTCAAAGAAGTGATATAGTTTTAAACTGTGGATCAAAGTGTCTGATTGTAAAAAAATATAACTTTTTCTTTCCCTTAGTAAAATTATACCATTTTATATTTTTCATTATGCAAAATGGTCCCATCTCTATTGTATTAGATTCTAAACGTAACTAGTGAGCTATTGGATTTACAATGGTATATCTGTCTGAATAGTTTTAATTTTATTCGTGGGAAACATTTCATTTGGATAATAAAGTTCCAATAAAACTACAAAAGTTTTTCTAAAATTCTAAAAATTAAACGTATAATTTACAGCGTAATATTACTTACTTACTGATGTTTTAATAGTTTATTAGTATTGTATTTAAAAACCGTGATACACCAACGAAACATAACAGCCAAGCATTCGTTGAATGATTTGAAGAATTAAATTATAAAATAATATTATTATCACATATTTCAATAAATAAAAATATTAATACTCATTAGTGATAACTAACGTAAAAGTAAAAGCGTATCATAAGTTCTCTATATTCTGTTCATAGGTATCTACTTATTTTGTTGGATTTTAAGCACACCTAAAATATTCAGAAAAAAACGTATTTATTCATTTTGATTAGTTTAAATGGTTTTCTTATTATTACTATTACTGTCTGTTTGCGTAACAAGTGAGTACAATAGAATGGTGCTTGATTACGCATTTTTTTTCCTTTTCAATTAGTAGTAAATGTTACGTCACCCTATGCACGCGTGTAGCCAAAAACTAAATTTTTATATTTTTCATCTGGACCTCCCAAAGGGCTTTTGTCAATACGTTCCTTTTTTTTTTTTAAGGATACGCATGATATTCCATATACGATATATTATACACCTATATAAATATACATATTATATATATATCAAATACCTAAATATATATATATATATATATATGCATACTACACCTTTACATTACGACGGAGACACATGTGCGTAGGATCTGCTCCCGTGGGACCACGCGGGTATAATGTGACCTACCGAGGACAGTGTATTAGGACGAATAGCATAATGTTGTGCAAAGGCCTAACGCTAAAAGTTTCACCGCAGACTGGCTTTTCCGAACCGAGGACCGTTCACGTCATGACTTACTCGTTAGGCCGGTATTTTCAACTACAAACGTATGATCAATAATTCCCGAACTGCAGTTATATTATTATTATTATATTCTTTATAATACAGCATGGCACGTGATTTTTTTTTCGACTTTTACCGCGACTGCACAGTTCGAATGTGCTTCAGCCATGATAGACCAAACATAACCTTATAATTATATCATTATATATATATTATATTGCTATAAGAATAAATGACATATTATGGCCGATTGTCACAACACGACTACACGAATACAGTGTATAGCCACAAGTGTGTATGTGTGATCGAAGACAGATACGACTAGATAATGTAATTTAGAGTTCCCTCTCATAAGTATATTATTTTTTGGAACCAACGAATTTAAAAACTAATAAAATCAAACATAAGAAAAACAAATTGAAGTTCAAATTTGAAATTTATACATTTACATAAAAAATAACGATTTTAGTTACTTTGTCGTCATTCAAAAATATTTTTATGGAAATTTGAAACGTTCACATAATATAATATTATATTATTATCTTGTATAATATAATATACACAATGATATTTTCTATATATTTCGATTAATTTTATATTATTTTCTGTTTATACTACGAACCTATTCACGCTGCCTCTGTTTACGATATATTTCCTCAATAATATTAAATATTATAATAATTAAATGTCAATAATATAATAAATTAAATTTTCTCGGAAACAAGTTAAATCGACTTACGGTAATATTAGTAGTAAAATAAATTACTTCAATAGCAATATCACGACATATACTTAGAAATGTAGACTGACAGAATGTTTTCGTTCAGATTTTTTTTCGTATATAATGATTTATCGTTTAATTCATATTTTACACGTGTATAATAGTGACTTACTCAATTGTGAGGGGGTGCTGTAAGTAAAGAGGAGTGGTTGACTATTTTCCCTTCTTTTTTTTTTTATTATTGTTCGTGTTAAAATATTTCACTAGAGCAGTTTTCTATTTATCATTATTCAATAATTATAATTGTATCGTTATACAATTTATTTTATTTACTTGATCAATACTGTTACATAATCTCTACGTTTTTACATTAAAGTTCATTTGTAGCTTTCTGATCTAGAACACTTTTAAAAACTCTAGTAAATTATCTGTTTAATTACGTAAATTGTGTGTTACAAAATATTCAAATGATATAATACGTAGTATATAAGTATTATTACCTAATTGTAAATTAACAATATAATCTAATGTTATCAGTGTCGGTCTGCCTCATGATTGGGTCTCTGGTTCATTAATTTCTAATGTACCAATACGCTCCAACAAACCACAACAAAATATGATTGCCTTTTAATAAATTTCAATAAAGATATTTTAACTATTTTATTTATATTTTAATGATAATTTTTATTTTTAATCAAAAATGAAAATAATAAACATAGATAACATTAAATAAATAAATTGATAATAATATTTTACTTTATTAATTGTCAGTAGATCCTAACACATTAATTATTTCATTATTATTTATAAATGTAATTATCTTATCTTCACAAAACAGATCAGATTTAATATTATTGTTGATATATCAAAGATCTAAGTTAAGTTTTTGAAGTTGTATGTTTTGAAAACACTCAGTATATTCACTAAAAATATTAACTTGCCAGAACTGAAATCATAAGAATGAATTTGAATATTATATTATATTATAATGTTTCGAATAATTCAGATGTTTTCATTAAAAAATAATTTGACATAAACCACTCATAAGTGATTTGAATAATAATGTTGTACAAATATACAAATATACAATATTATCTTATTTAACTATGCACATCCAATATTGAAATATATGTACGCCAGACTGACAATGACCGCAAATACAGATTATGTTTACATTATGTTATAGAAAAAAAAGTAGTTAAGTGGCCTTTAAATATAATTAAGACGAATACAATTTAAACGTAAAATGTATCAACAAATGCCAATGTGTTAGATGAATTAAATAAATTTATAAAGAAACACAAAGTGTAAATATCAGTTTCTCTCTTATAATAGTTCATAGCTTTAGTATCGATATTACATTTTTCCACTTTAACTGATTATTATTATTTTTTTTTTCAATAGGTTGTCATCGTCATGTATACACAAAAACTTCAAAGGTTAAAGTTCCGAAACAGTAAATCAATGTTAGAACCAAAATGAAAATGTTTTTATGATTTTATTTTCTTACAAATTGTTTTTGTGATTAATTTTTGTTCGAATACAACTAGTTACTATTATAATTATACTCGTAACTTCGCAGATGGCGTACAATCGTTACGATATCAATTAGGACCATTTAGAACGTAGGTACCAAACAATTTTAATTTTGAAAACTCCTGTTAGTGCGTTATGACTAACGAGATGATAGTGTACTTGTAGTTGTTTTAAATATTAATAGTTAACATCACTGGCATTTGCATATAAAACACGCAACTTGAGTTTCTTAACACAATATTACCTTATCATCAACGCACTTTTCTTAATGTTTTTATTTGTTTGTATTATTACTAACCTATACACGGGGAGTACTATACGAATATCTACACTGTTTTACCAAGATACTTCTCTCCAAACACAAGTTTTTAGTAGTTTAATATATAATATAGGTACTCAACGGTTTTCATAATAACACAAGCTACTTATTTTTATGCTCATTTTTTTTTTTTAAATAGGTACTGAAAACGAAAGAATTAAAATACATTTAGTCTATTTAGTTCATAATATATGTTATACGTGTATACATTTATAGTGAATTTATATATCTTTAAATAATATTTATTTTGAGTTGTTTTTTTTTATTTTAAACGAATGAATAGTGTACCTATATATTGTAATTAGATTAAAAGGCACGTTACTATTCATTAATAATAATAATAAAAAAAAAAAATCCTGAATACTAAAATTTAATATTTTGTTTAAATATAATAGCTTATTAAATAGCTAAATTGTTAGTACGTATTGATACGACGATTTTATACGCTATTAAAAGCTGGAAAATAACAAACACTAATTCTATTATTTTAACGTGTAAAGTTAAAACAATCGTTATCTATGTCATTTATTTAAATAAATTATATTACGCACAGATTTATCATAACGCAATTCATCAATACATTATATACTGTGAATGTTTCAGTTGACGTTTAATATTGTTTGTCTATCATGCAAGTAAATTAAAATCTTTCCATTAAAATTAATTCACAAATGTTTTGTATGATCATTTTTCAATGACTATGAACATTTTAAGTTATGAAATTAACGTTTATTTAAAAACCTACCACATCAATAAGTCATTGATAATATTAAAAGATAATTTAATTGATGTATTAAATTAAAACAAGAAAGTTGTTTATTATAATTTTTACACATTATTTTATCACAATATTCTACTTTGTTGTTAAGTTGTAAATTGTAAAATTCAAAATATTTTTGAAATTATAAAGAAAATAATGTGTGTAATGAAAGTGTTTATTAAATATGAAAATGATTTTATTTATTTTTGATTCTAAGCAGAGTGTATTGATTTTACTGTGATGTATGTTTTTTTCTTCTGCCATCACTTTTTGGGACAGTAAAAATTCTTTGATTTTAAAATCTAAATTTAAACTTTGGGAGCGGTTTCTGTTAGAAAATTGGATCTAGTTTTTACTTTGAGATATCAAAGTAACATTTTTTTTATACTTTTTAAAATGCAAAGGAAAAAAAAATTAAGGGAAAACGGCATTTTTTACACAAATCAGTATTTGACAAAATTGGTTTTGTAATTTTTTTTTTTTATATAATTCAAAAACGGATAACTATCATATATTATGCTTGAAATTTTTATCAAATTAGTGCATTGTATTTTCTTACACATGATAAAATATTTTATGATCAAAACATTTGAAATTTTCGTTTTTATTTTTTTTTTTTTTGTTAAATGTATTATACTATTATGCATTTATAGTAAACATTTTAACAAAATTCTCCACAATATCGAAAATATACAAAATATTTTATATATAATCTTCAATTTGTTTAGCTTAAATCTGAAAATGTAATACAAAGACCTCACAAGTATTTATGTACTGCAACCAACTGAACTAAAATATGTATCCTACGCAATCTTTATTTTATATACATTTGAAATTAAAATTCGGACAAAATTATGTATTTAAAGGATAAATAACGATGATGATTATTTTGTTATAATTAAAAATATAATAATTGAGTGGACTTTATATAAATTATGTTTTTTAATATACGCAATGACATTTTCAAAATATATAGATTTATTTATATTTTGTTCTTGTATACATTTATACCATTCGCCTATTCACACTTTTGTACGGTAAGGTGGTAATCTATCAAAAATTAATAATACTAATATTGTAATACGAATATAAATATACCTACATACGTATACTGTTCAATATTAATAATATAATAAATGTATTAGTTAAGCAAAAATAAAATCAACATACCATTATAATACTAATAGTAAAGTAAATTATTTTAATAGCGACATCATGGAATATACTATACTTAGATTGTGATATGACCTGACAGACCATCTCCGCTCAGAATAGTTCTTCGTATACAATATAAAATCATTGAATTCAAATTTAACAGTAACCCACTCAACGGCTACTAACTGTACAGCAAAGCGATACCCACTTAACCACCTTTTTTTAATGTGTTAATGCATATTATCTTGAATAACAACAATAATAATATAAATAATAGCACTGTGACAAATCGTAAACTTTATTATATTATGTTCTCCGCATTTTGACTTCAATGACCATGACTTTTTTCTGGTGTTTCTTCTCGATGATATCTCAGAATCAGAATATGAATTTAGAAATATTATATTAGGCTACTATTCAAATGAAAATTAAATTTACGATACTTTTAGAATATTATAGTTTATGCACAAACAGGTATATTGTGTTATATCCATTGATTTATCAAAAAAAAAAAAAAAAAAACTGGCAATTTTTTGCTATATTATTATATTAAATAATAGTATTAGATGATGTTTTTCTTATTTTTTAAATTAAAAAAAATAACAATTACTAACGATACAGTCAGCCATAATACATATAGAAACGCAGACTTCATAAAATAGAACATTATTATTTTAAAATTTATTTACTGACCATAGCTTTATAGTTTTTAAAATATAATTTAACAATGAAAAAGGATTTTCCAAAAATACTGTACTAGAAACAATAAATGTACGAGTTTTGAATACTTAATGTTAACAATTTCTGATTGGAAAATTAACCAGACGTTGTGTATCTTTAATACATCATACACAGTGTTTGGTTAATTTTCCAGTTACAAATTGTTACAAACAATAATAAACGCCATATTGATTTTGAACAAAGCAAAACACATATTTGCTATAAGACTTCCGTGGACTAAAATTTAATGTATTAAATTTTATTTGAAGCTGTCGAACAGTTGAATATATATTCAATAATTATTGATTATTTATAAAAAATAAATAAATATATCCTATTCATACATTATTGTGCAGTATTCTATTCATTTTGCTAAGATTTACAGGGATGAGATCTAAGTATATTATGATGTATAAGAAGTAAAAAATTATTATGATCATAGTTCATATAGTTATCGGTCGGTTCTTGAAAAGTGTATCATAAAAAAAAAAAAATTATAAACATTTATCGACATTTTTTAGTTTAACAATAACAGTACCTATGTAAAGTATCTACTATAGTTATTAAATTACAAATACCTTATGCATTCTCAATGAATACATAAATAATGTACGGATTCTCGGTTAAATGTTCAAGTTATATATTTTAGGAACATAAACTTATTTTTTATTAAAATTAAATTAACCTTGAACTACCTACAATGTTAACAGTCAGAAAATACATCATATTTTTAGATTTGCAGCGAAATAATAAATGTGTTGGTTATAAAATTATGTGTGAATTTTTTTATATTATACAATTGACTATTGAGTCAGTAAGTTTTTAGTATAATATATACTTATTAATCTTATGTACAACTTACATAATATACTTATTTGATCCAATCTTATTCATGAATCACTCATATAAATAACTAACATTCATCAGTTTAATTTATTAAAATATTTTACATAAATAATCAGTAACTTATTACTCAAAATTTAGGTAAATTACAACTATTTGCGAGTTTCAAACGCATCTTGTAATTAAACACACGATTTTAGTTTAATTTGTATGTACCTCGTAAAGTAATTTAACCATTCATGTTTGTATGGACTTATTTACATAATTTTAAAGCCACAATAAATGATATATTGGTTTTTCAGTGATTTGTCATGCACGGGGAATAGTAAAAAAAAAATATCTACATTTTCAAGTTTAATGTTATATCTAATAATCAATAAACTGGATGAATAATACCAATGATCTTTATACATTGCATATAAAAATTAAAAACAAACCGTGTCCGAATGTATAATACTACAAATGTATGAGTATAATTATCATTATTATTATTATTTAAACGGTATAAGTACAATATATAAATTACACCAAATAGAAGTTTCCTGTAATTTGATAATCCGTAGCAACAACCGTTGTTTTAGTATCTTTAAAGTCCATACAGACTGTACTTAATTGTATAGTGCAAATTTACCGTCACATTTTAAAGTAAGAGTTTTTATGAAATCCAATGTATTTATTTAAAAATTGTTCGTGAATAAGGATTTGAAAGTTTACTTTCGTGTAATTTTAGTTCACCTTAAATTAATTTACATTTCGATTTTCTGTTCAAAATATTATTATTTTGAATGAATTATTATGTTGAAATTACATTCTATCTGTAAAGTACAATTGTTTGACATAAATTATCTCTCTTTTATATAACAAAAGTTATGTATTTTTTTTTTTTTGTTATTTAGTATTTTTAATTGCCAACTAGATATAGCAATCAACAAATAAATAATTATTTAAAAAACAGACATTCATCAGAATTCAATAAATATAAAAAACATTTTAGTTAAAACATCCAAAAGGGTTGGATCTAGCATTCTAGCGGGATTAAGTTAAGCAAGCCACCTCTAGTTTATGAAGTAGGTAATACGAGTTATACGTAAGTTGTGAAACGAACAATTTTAAAAGCAATTTTCTTTTTAAATACGTTTATAGTATTTTTATTTATATTTTTTATGAAATCGTTTATCATAGGCATTACCTACAAAATCACACTTACAATAAATTGAACAGCACTTACGGCGTAATACAACAAAATACAAAAATATTTTTAACAAAATAATGTCATAAAATAACATGTATTTAAGTTCCGTTTACAATTACCTTTAATTAAAAATATATTTATTTATAAAAAAAATATGTATATTTATATTTTCAAAAGTATAATATTAAATTACAAATAATTTTTTTAACCATTATTCCTACTCAAGTTTAAAATTCTCTCGTTGTTTAAGTGTTTATACTGTCTTATATATTTGTATGTGATTTTTTTTTTAACTATGTAAGTATACTTAATGAGTATTTCAAAAATATAATAATATAATATAATATAATATTTTTTACTGGACATTATTTCATTCTATCGTTATTATTATTATTATATTTTTTTAGGATACTGTTATTGTCCTAAATGCCTACTTTCAAATTAATGCATTTAATTTAATATAATTATTGGAACTAATTAAACGTTAAAAATTTTTATCGTACATAGGTATATCAATTTTTAAATGATCTCGGAGAACTTTCATTTTAAAAATACAACTGCTGTGTCAGTATAAATCGTAGGTGTTATAGGAAAAAGCCACAGTATTATTAAAGGCGATAGATTTATAAACACTTTCGGGTTTAGCTCATTTTGTATAAAATTGAATTTAACACCGCTAAAATATAAAAATATTAGTTTTGAAAACAATGAAGGATAATTTTGATATGTATAATGTTAAGGTATAATATCCACCGTATATAATAAATTATATCATGATGTACCTACCTAAATAAATATCAAATTATATTAAATGAATAGAAATAACTAATAAATTAAATTTATTTATAACTTGATTTAGTTCATTATAAACGCCATATAAATTTTAGATAGATTTCACATTTTTTTTATATACATAACTTTAGTGTATAGGTATTCGGTAAGCATCTACCGAAATACACATAAATTTTATATTAAAGATATATATATATAATTGTATTTCATGAACCGTAAACTATATATGTTCGAATAAATTGCTTGAATTGCACAGTAAATAATATATCAACGTACCTAATGCACATTTTTATGTAAATATATATATTTTATGTTCTGAATAGCATTTGGTTACTATCGGTTTTACGTGTCTGCAGAATATTAGAATGTTTTTGTGTACTACATCCGTCTGTACCAAATTACGTTTCCGTGGTTACCGATACCGGTTTTATAAAAAATGTAAAATTTCATTCCGTTTTCCAGAAATATGTAGATTCGTTGATATTAAAATATTTATAATTTCGTTCGTACATTAACTGCTGTAGGTAAGTAGCAGTGTTATAGGTATAACTAACTGCTACATTCATAATATAACTAGGTATTATAGGAAAAGGCTATTATCATATATTATCATTATTGCTCGCGAGTGGTCTTAACACATCGCATACGTTATAAATATAGGTACCTACGTAGATGTATTCAAGCACATTGAATTTGATTATTCACATTTAATGGTAACTTTTCTTTTCGATCTTACGCAGTGGTTCTCAATCTTTTTATAGTACCGCGACCCAAATTTTCTCCAAAAAACCTTTTGCGACCCATATGGTTTCACTTTTCAAAAAGTAGTTATAAAAAACAAAATTTGCATTGTATAAATATGTATAAATTTTTATTATGTATTTAGTATTTTATAGGTTTATAATTCAAAAAATATATACGCGACCACTCTTTAAGAAACACTGGACTGACGCGACGTGAACAGTATATATTATACTTGTGAAGTGTATATCTACCTATTCTACCCCGATTGAAGTCTAAAGATGATATTAGTTGTTACATTATTGTATACATCCAAGGCCGTATCTGGGGGGGGGTTGGGGGTTTAACCTCCCACCGAAATTTTTTCGTTTATATTATGTGGTAGTAAAATAACTATTTTAATCTCTGTTTTAATCAATAGACAATTTTTTTTAGCTTAGACCCCCCCCCTGAAATTTTTTTCCAGTTATGGCCTTGTACACATCCACCAAAACAAAAATTGCAATTTGTCGGGAAATAATCAATTAAACGATAACAAAATATTGACTTTTTGTGTATAACTCGAGCTATGTAACTATAGTTAATAAATTCGGAATCCTTGACCGATAGCAGCCCATGTAATCATTGGTTCTATAATATATTATATGAATATAGAGAAATACTTTTACCCGAGTAAGACCCAACTCACGTATCTTAAAACTGAAACCGTATAATTTTTCCGTACCTATGTACCTAGTGAGATAAATACATTGTGGTTATTATACTTATTATTATTATTGAAAATCTATTTATGGCATTTATGGCCATTGGAATTAGCATACATTATACATTAGTATTGATATTAAAATAGGTATATAAAAAACAAATTTAGAGACAAATCTATCATAATATCATTGTTATTATTTAATATCATGTTGTTGGTTTTAAATATTTTAATGCATATTTTTTCAAAATATTATCTAAAGATAAATTGTTTTCTAATACTTAAGTCGTTTGGTTTGATAGGTTTATCGGGTTTTTCCATACACATTGTCAATAATTTGATTAATTTTTATCTCATCTTTATTATTGATTAGAGCGTCAATCGTACTTTGACAAATAATAAATAATTGGTCAGTTTTTTCTTCAAAATAATAATTATACCTTATTTATAAATTACTAAATATAAAAAAAAATATAGGGCATTTAAACCCGTGCTCTAGTTATTATTATTATATGTATATATTCCTCATATTATATAAAATTAAGTAATAATACTATTATACTCCAGTCCTATGACCACCCGCGGCAAATAACTGTTGCCCGATCGCCCAAAGTCACCAACAACAACAAACTGTTGTTTATTATTACTATTTTATAAAACACAATATCATAATTATTATTATTATTATTATTATTATTATTATACTTGACGACGTTTTTCAGTATCGACAACGATATTATAATATTTTCCGCGGGGAAGATCTGGCATTGTATATTATAATATATTATTATAATTTATAATATCGCGTCGTACTGTCACGAACATCCAATTAATTAAGCCTCGTGTTGTTATTCCATATTATTCCGTATACCGCACGGCGGCGTAGTAGTATAGGTATAATACCTGTATAATAATACAACACTACGATATTATTATATTGTGTTTCATACTACTCGCGAAGCCAATATTATTATCAGGTGTCGTTCGTTTGCCGTTCTTTTTAGCGCAACGCCAACATTTGCAGAACATATCGAATTTTAATCAGGCCACGGAACACCGACAACAACAATATTATTATTATTATATTAACGAACGCAATGACATGGCAATATTAGCGGCGTATATATTATTATTATTATTATACACTACGACGACGACGATTATAAAACGGACTCATAAATTACGCGCACCAATAGGTAGGTACGGCGCAACCACCACCCCGGTAGTGATGCTGGTAACAAAATAATAATAATAATATAGCCGAGATCGCCGTGCTATATATTCCATATTATTATTATTATCATCATCATTATCTATACATTATTATTATTATTATATATGTATACGCGTTACTTAGGTTATTGTTAATTTATGTATGTAGTGCGCGCATTACGGGTCACAGCTGATCTACCGTATAATGGACTGCGCGCGGTAATACGAATTCTAATCCCCGCGAACCGGCCGTCACGACACCGCCGGTAAAATCACGCAATGTTTACGGGACTGCAGAAGGAGATGAGGCTGCGGTGAGATAATCGAGCGCGCGCGCGCCGAACAAGACGTCGCGAGACGCGAGATGTATGTAATAATAATAATATTATATTATCTCGACTCGTGGCGGCGGCGACATTAAAATTCAAAACGAGCGCAATCGCGTTATAATCATCCGTAGGTAGGTAGGTAGGTGTATTATCTACTACTGTAATAAGACAGTGCAGCTCGAATATCCGTTTTCGTATTCCGTCTCGCTTCCGAGCAAAACGAATATCGTCGTGCAAGTATATATGTATATAGGCGTAAAGGCGGAGAAATACGCAGCAGCACTACAATTCGTTCTAACGTGTACGCGAGCGCAATGATATTCGATTTACGTTGCTAAAAAATTGGCAGCGCGATGCCATCATTTTGCGTGTTATGGTCATTGTGCGTGTTACAAAAACTGCAGCATCGTATACGATTCGTGATGTACAGCCTAAGCACCGTCGTTTACTTTGTTCTCCGTCGATATACTGGTTATAATAATCCTCCGAGTTATTAAATAACTATAACTGCATCCATAGACGCAATTTCAATAATAAAAAAAAAAAACCGAAGTTACTTGATCTCTTCGTTTTCCGGGCATAGCGTTGAATAGCTATTAGTTACTGGTTGTAATATTATAAAAAAAGTATTTGAGGGTGCTACTTTTAAAATTTGGGGTGATATACCCCCTAAGCTCCTCCCTATTTGAGTCTATGAATGCAGCTTTAATCGTATCTGTATCATACAAATTAGAATAATTACCGATAAATGAAAATTCGCAAAAATAA
Organism: Schizaphis graminum; assembly: GCA_020882235.1. Taxonomy (NCBI): domain Eukaryota; kingdom Metazoa; phylum Arthropoda; class Insecta; order Hemiptera; family Aphididae; genus Schizaphis; species Schizaphis graminum. The sequence continues at coordinate 5,370,249 of CM037033.1, forward strand.
AATTTAACTTGAAAACTGTATTATAACGTAACCCGCATAAATCATCAAACAGTGGCATTTTATAATGTATCAAACTTAAAAATATTATTATCTCAGTGAATAAATAAAATGTAACCTTTAAAACGCCGAAAAAAAAATTATAGAAAATGAGTGAGTTGAATAGAAAATTAATTTAATTTACTCGGGAGTAACTAATATAAAAGCTACACAACGGCAATTCCTGATTCAGCCAATAAAATGTAAATTTTTTAAAAAAATTTTCGTATAACGCTGCGTTGTTATTAATGATTCAAATAGATTATTGTAATTTGAGTTGAGGACGAACAAGAAATTAATTGTTACGATGACGAAAAGTTTTTATTTTCGATGTAAAAAGACTTAGACACATCTCGTAATGCATTTCATGATTGCACTAGAGAAAAGTTGTCATGAGAAATGAACGTAAATAATAAATTAAAATATAAAGAGGAAGAACTAACAAAAATGTTTCTTGTGAAAAGCGTAATCACCGATGTTTCGTCTGACATGGCAGAAACAATCTATCAAGTCATAATAATCACCCCCATCTTCCTCTTTTGCCATTATTATCTTTTAGATGGAACACTGAACATAATATCTCCCGAAAATTATTTTTCTCTACTATCGTAGCTGAAAATGTAAAAAATTAAATGAAAAGCAAAGTGGAAAATTAATTATAACTTGTGTCAGTGCCATAAAAAAAAAAACATTATAACAAGGTACAATCTATATACAGAGTAAATTCACCAAGCACGCTAAACTCTTGTATTTTTGAATAATCCATTTATTCAAATCCTGATTTTTGGAAATTTTTATCATAAATATTTAAAAACATAGTTTCAGATGAGTACTTAATTATACTATTTAGGGAGTGTCTTATGGTGGTACAAACTTATATTACATTTTTTTTTATTTTGAAAACCACTACCTATTTGTTTTATGTAATTCATATAGGTACATTGATACATATTAATCAAAATTCAAATATTGAATAAATCAATAATCATAAACAATGATTTTAAACTTTTAATATCAAGTTTAAAATAAATTAAATACATATTTAGACTAAAATACTTGTTATACGCAGATGGTTTTTACAAATTATACAATTATAATAAATTAGAATTAAATAATGTAATTTTCATATAATCATAGTATTCATATCTTTAAATCTATTATAATGGACTATAATCCTTCGTATGTACATTTTTTTACACATAATTCAGAAAATATTTTTTTGAATTACAAAAAAAATGTAGAACTAACTTTAAAAAAAAAATATTTTCACGAGAGATTTTGTGTGATTTTCATTTAAAATAATAATTTGTCTTAACTTTAGTACTGTGCACTCCTTAAATTTCATAAAATTTATAATTATTTAAAAATATTGTGTTTAGATACATTTAAAATTTTATAAAGTCATAATTTGAATAAAAAAAATAACCTTAACTTATTAACTATTATGGTTATTATATTAATTGAGTATTTAAAATAAATAAACTTACAATTGATTGAGCAATACAAATTTTAATTAAAAGTTTAAACAAACACAAATTCAACACTAAAAACAAAATTTTAAGAAATAGTATTTCAATTTATCAAGTAGATAATATCAGATGAGTTTTAGATAAGAACTTATATAAATAAGTTTTTTACCTATATAGTACCATGTTAATTACACAATATAGTTTGAACTTAAACTTTTTATTTAAATTAAATTAAATTTTTTAGTCCTGTGAAATACATTTTTAGAGTTTATACCTATAATACCTATCTCCAACATAAACCGTATCCTAACTTTTTAATTCAAATATCTCCAACAAATCGTTAAAGTCATAGTTTATAACATATTGTATCTATATATATTCTATATAATATACTCCATAATAATCTTTTGATTTCTCTAAAAAGTAACCAAAACTGTTTATTAAATATTTTATTCCCGTATCTTCGTCAATTCAACCATCGATCTATTCGTTACTGAAACTGGGTAATTAGCTACTGACATTCCTGGTCACTCTGTAAATCACATAAAACGTAAAAGGTGCTGTGACCTAAATGAGTTAACTTACTCACACTGAAGTACTTTCAACATAGTACGGCACTTGCACATATTTTAAATAATTATTTTATAAATTGTGTAATAAATTGAAAAAAAAATAAATCCAGTAAAAATAATGTTATTTTAATATATTTGTTATTTATTTTATTTTATATAACTCAAGCTAACCTTAACGAAATCCTATTGTGTTTATGTAGATGGTAAACATAATATCTAACACAATAATATTTTATAATACGTAAGAGAGATAGGTATCTACTGTTATTGCGTTATTGGTGTTATTACTAGATAATAATAATAACCGTGTGTTATTCGCCTTTAAATATCAAGCTTTGATCGTTAAATTGGTTACGCTTCTATACAATCGACATGTCACATGTTAATGGGATTGTCACAGTTAAAAGAGGAAATCGGGTAATAGGTGACTGGATACATCACGTGTGACTTGAATTCTGGGAAGTTATAAAAGGGAGTTTATAGCCGGAAACTATATTGTTTACAAATTACACCAAATTGTGCTTCAACGAATCTGCCAATTATTATTTAAAGCCGATCCATCAGACAGTAAGTACACTAACATTATTATGTTTTGATAATATATGTGGTCGGTATAGGTAGGTTTGAGTTTGCGAATTAATATGATTTTATTGTTTAGAATTATTCTCAACCATCGTAATATTAGTGTATAATATAATGCCCGGTTGGCGCCCATTACATTGGTTTGCAATATTTGTAAACCCTAAAAATTGATTGCCTTTGATTTAAACAAGGAAAAAATGAAATTTTTGTTTTTTTTTTATCTAAATAAATATTATTTTTTATATTTGATTAGGTATAATTTATGATATAATATTATACGTATTTGCTATACAATTTCGTCGATTTACGTAATCTTAATACAAACTCATTTTTTTTTTTTACTTACATAAATAAAAACAAAATATAATATTATAATAGTAACTGCTAATTATTTTAATATTGTTCATTTTTTGCCACAAGTAGTTTTTTTCGATGTAAATGTTATTATATAGCAATTTTTATAAGTCTTAAATGTTGTACAAGTATTATTACTTTACTTTAGTTTTAGTGATTTATTTTTACCATGTTTTATATACATTATATTCCCTCCAAGTAATCTGTATTCTGTATTACATAGGTACCTACAATTAGTAAAGTTGTTGAACGTACCAATAAGTTGAACATTTTAAGGATCGTCATTTCTGCGTACAGAAAAGTTTTTCGTTACCTACTTTGTAAACCTTACATACTTGTATACGCTAACAAAACTAAACCAATTTTATATTACATGATAATAAAATGGTTATACTATAATACACTTTCAAGGAAAACACTACCTAATTGTTTTAAAAGATACAAATTTATTTGGAACACATTTTAATGTGATACCGGATGGTTGTTTAATAACTTAAAATATCGTATTATATAACTATTTATACTACTTACCGTCATAGCTTATTAATTTATTTATTTTTATCAAGATAAGCTTTGACATAAGTGTCACCGTGACTATCGTTTAATAATAATATACTTATTTACTAGGTACTTTATTAAAGTATTTTAGTTTTACGTAATAATATTAAAAATTAAAAAAGCGGGTAAGTAGGTATCGCTCTGCTGTATATTAGGGGGTGGGGTGGACCTCAGACTATGGTAGGTTAAATTTGAATGCAATGATAGGTATCATTGTATACGAAAAACGATTCTGAATGAAGATGATTTGTCAGTTTAGGATATATTATATTTAAATATTGTCAAATATTCTATTTTGAAACAAATAGTATAGTTTTTATATGTTACTATGGTTACTATGGCCAACATTCGCATTATGAGCGTATGAAATTTAATTTAAATTTTGACATATTTCGTATAAATTCGAACTTTAAACACTTATAAAAAAAAATTGTGACTAACGATTTTGGATTTTTTTTTATCACTTTAAGAACAACTTATAAGAAACCTTGTATTAAATTTTCAAGATTTTCTGGCCACCCAAAAATTTTTTATCGGCATTTGAAGAAAAAAAAACTTAGAAAAGTCGAAAATTTCAATTGTCTATTAGTAGCTTAAAAATGGTCAAAATATTTTGAAAATTTAACTGAAAAGAGATAACCATAATATAAACATTTGGTGAAAATTTCAAGTATTTACAATAATTCGTTTTTGAGTTACAGCAAAATCAAAAAATCGATTTTGTCGAAAAGTGGTTTTTCCGTAAAATTTCCATTTTTCTGTCATTTTTTTTTTGTTTTTCTCGATTTTTTTGAAAACTATTAGAAAATTTTAATTTTGACCCCCCTAAAGTACCAACTAGATTCAATTCCCTATTCAAAGAGAGGCTGAAGTCAAAAGTTGGAGCATTATTACTGCTCCAAATGTTGGAGTCAGACACAAAAAAAAAAAAAAAAAAAAAAAAAAAAAAAAAAAAAAAAAAAAAAAAAAAAAAAAAAAAAAAAAAAAACACACATCATAGTAAAAGCAATACATTCATCACTTCGTTCAGAATCTAAAATATAAGTAAGATAATATAGTATTGATTTTGAATACTGTATGCTATAGAATCCTGATAATACATACAATAAGACATAAGTCATCACTTATTTCTTTAATGAATATTAGAACATATTTATTTATTGAACGTTTCGTCTTTTAATAGAGACTGTCAGGGAAACTTAATGTTTTTATTTTAGATAGTTTAGTAATTAAAAGCTACTTAGAATATTTGAATGAAAACTGATATAAGAAGATTTTTTTTTCAAAAATATTGAATAAAATATTTAATTATAAAATTTAATTATACATTACATTTTTAAATTATATAGGTAAGAGTAATATTCGACTAGAACTAATATCATGGTATGAGCTTTTATATTTAACTCCTTTGAATAAATAATGCTATTATATTTTATATGTTATTAAAATATATTAACAACATAATTCGGCTTTAAATATAAAACTATAATGTTGTTTACATTTTAAAAATCACAAATTATTAGCGAAGTCATTAAACTTAAAACAAAGTATATTTTTATTATGGTTGCATAATCATTTAAATGGCATTTTTTTATTTAACAAATGAAAATCCTTAAGAGTTTGTTTACCACAAACTTTTTACAAAATAGCTTACAATTTTCAAATACTTTTCGTTGCCTATACAATTGAGTTTATTTTTTATCAAAAATTATTATTAGAAAAATATTATAAATATATATATATAATCAACTATAAAGTTAAATAAAGTTAATAATGTTATGTTAAAAAAAAGATTGTGACAAAGAAAATGAAAATAATAAGATATAAATTCAGTAATAAAAATAAACCAATTTAGAAAAATGTATTCAAATTTAATCATTTAAATATCAATTAATTTTGTTAGTTTAAAATAATTAATCTAAATATTTTTCGATTTCGATGAGTATAGAAAATTATAATTTGATAAAAAATTGGATTATTTTTTGTGATAAAAGATCAAGATTTTTGAAATTTGAAAAATATATAAACTTCAAATGTTTTTAAAGAGGCAGCACTTAAAAAATTGAAATATTTAAAAAAATCATATTATATCTAAAAAATCTATTTTAAATTGTTGGTGTATATTTTGAGTGTGCTATTAGTCAATTTTGAATCACAACAAAGAAACTAAATCAAATTTTTTCAATTTTTCCTAATTATTTTGAAATTTACTTTTTAAAAAATAATTTTTACTGTTGGCCCTTTAAATTTTAGATTAAATGTCATTAAAAACTTCAATCAAGATTAAATGTTGAATTATAATTACTGCTCAAAAATATGATGATACACACTCACATACACATTATATATTATAAAACTAAATAATATATTTATGTTCATTTATCCGTTTTAAATCTAAAACAGTCTTCGATTAACCGAGAAAAAAACATTTCATCGCGTCTATTATAAATTATAATAGGTATGATAATTTTATTTTATACGATACATATGGACGAATACTATATACTTGCATAGTCTCCTAAACTAGATGACACACTACAAAGTGGTGTGTAACTGAGTTAGGTATACTTAGCAAGTCTAGTTTAATCGCATATTCAGTTTCCCGTTGAAAATAATTTAGTTGTACTCCAGCCAATCAATGTTTTTATTTTGTTAATAATTGAACAATTGCCTAATTGTAAGCATGCAGGCTTAGCCAAAAAATTAAACAAATTCGCGAGGCTCGGATTTAAGATACATTAAAAATGGACGTTACCGTAATTAAATTATTATAATTTATTTTTTTGGTATTTTATATTTTTTTGTATACACTCTTGTACATCCGATACTTAGATAATTTAGAACGATACATAATATTAAGAAATATATTAATTCAAAAATACGGTCCAATTGTACAACGTGAATCAATCTCGAATGAACTATATCGACGTCGACCCACGAAACCGATTTCTCACGCAATCATAATAATACGTCAGAGCAAACAAAAAATAAATATATCGATTAGTCGAAAAGTAATTTATAGAAATAGAGGGAATAATTTATTGTCAATTCGATATTATATTTTACAATTTTTTTTTTTTAGTCCAACATACCATATATTCGTATTATTATTGACGACACATTGTTATTTTTATAATTATACATAGATTGCGTCGAACTCCAATTTTTAATTTGATTTTAAATAATAGTGCAAATAAATAAATTAGGCCAATGAAACCTAAAGTCCTATGACCTAAAGTCTATATACTTAAGCTATTTTACTAAAGCTTTACATAGAAATATGTATACATGAAAAAAACATATTTAACGTAAGGTTAGCGTAAGAATTTCATAAAACTAATGTTAAAAGAAACATTAAATTATTTCAAGGAAAAATATTATTTATTTTGAGATTTTTAATTGGGATAGAGATGACAAATATTTCACCTGCATTTGCAAGTTGTATAGGGAGTCTAAACTCGGAACTTCAAAAGAAAGCAAACTCAATATTATTACACGTGGCTTGTTTACAATTTGAGGGTAAGTTATCACTTTATGATTATGGAAATATGTGTAATTAAAAGATTTATATTATTATGAAATGTACGTTTTTAACTATTATCTAACATTATAGTTGGTATTAAATAATTATATATTCATAATAATATATTTAATAGAAAATATAATCTAATAATAATCTTTTGTACAATTACCTCAATTTGTTGTATTTTTAGTATTAAGTACTTTAACCTGTATAATATGTTTTGAAAACAATCCGCTAATTCTCAACATAATGTGTATAATATAATATTATTATTTATTGTAGTGTATATAAAATAATCATAAATATCATTGCGATGCCAAAAACCTCATGACAATTTATTATTATCAAAATTATTTTTGTTATTGAAATTTTGACTAAATAGAAAAAAAATTAGGCGTTTAAATTATCTTTAAAAAGAATTTTCTACCACGAGTGGTAACTCAAATTATTAGAATTACTAAAATATGAGAATAACTTAATTTCTCGACGGAGTTTGGTCATATTTTTTTTATATTTTTTTCTAATAATAAAAGCAAATAAAAATTTTAATGATAATGTACCATTTCGTTAATTATTCTGATATGATTTATTATTTTACGCACAGCATCATAAAATTCCCGCCTACGTGAAAATCTATTACAACGACACTTTTTATTCGCTGTATTCTATCAGTTATCAGAATGTTTCTGAAATTTTTCATTTCAATTTTCGTAATGTTCATTTTATACTTTTTCGGGACCCTAAAATAACTTTACAGTAAGTAATATGTTCATATTTGATCACGTCAATAAATTTCTTGTTATATACTTATGATTATAAATCATTTAAAAAGTGTTATTTTCATTTTTTTTTCTTTTAGCGAGTTTAAATATTTTCAAATATTATACGAGTTTACAAAGTTTAAATTGGGTCCTCTAAAAATATTAAAACGTCAGTGGCATAGCAATAACAAGAACATACTTGTATATTATATATGTGTGTACAGATTGATCCAGTCTATATTCAGTTTCTCAGATTAATTTTATGTTTAAATTGGTTTATTGTGTATTATATATTCTTAAGAATTAATTACTTATCAGTTAATATACATTTATAATTAACAAAGTTCTTTATTCATTTAAACTCATCAAAAGTCAATATATTTTTTATTTGTAACATTTTTTTTAAATTATTTATTAAGAAAAAAAAAACACTAGAATATTTCAATATAAAACAAATGTTATAAATTATTATACTATTGATTAAATGTGACATATTAAGAAAAAAAATGTTCGTTGATATTAACTAAATATATTGATAATGAAATAAAATAGTGATCAGAATATTACACCATTGTCATTATTATTAACTGTGTTTTTACGATACCTATTTTAATCATTAAGTAAGATGCCAGAATTTTTAAATTAAAATATTTTACATACTTGCATAATAAAGATTTAAATATCTTTAAAAAGCCAATACAATGTTCTTAACTTTAAATTTAATGATAAATCAATTAATTCTACTATAAAAGTTAACTACACAAGGTCGGTTCTACTGAAATAAAATTGTATGTAGCACGTTGGTCAGAGAGAGAAAACAAAATCGTGCGTTGATATCCTTTCAATAAATACTATACCAAACAGAAGCTTATAAATTAATAATATTCAATTGAAGTAAAATAAATAGAAAAAAAACATTTTTGTTTCGAATTTTCAGATTTTTTAATGAATCAAAAGAGCTTCTATTTTTTCGACATAAAATGTTTGAGGCAGTAAGATTTAATGTGGAAATATATAAATTCTTTGTATATATTAAACACATCAGAGTATGATAATATGATTATGGAACTTTGAAAAGGTCATTTATTGCATTTCAAGGTAGTTTACATTGAAAAAAATCTTTTAAAAACTACAAAAATACAAAAATAAGTTTTATACTTGGAAACTTATTTTTAATAAAATTTTAATATGATTCGTCTCAGAATCTTTTATATAGAATGTGATTATTTAGTGGTTCGGTTTCCATATACTTCGATACTTTATACGAACGCTGTGTGGAATCAAAATACGTAATTTATTGATAAATCTACATTTTCTGCAGATTTGAAAATAAGTCGTACAGATTTAATTATAAAGTTTTGAGCTCCAGCCACTTGATGTGGAAACGACAAGTGATGTTAAAGAAAATTGTTTTGTTACATCAAGTGTTTATTAGATTTTTCTCTGTGCATAATATCGTATAATATACGTATATATATATGACCAAATTTTATAACTATAATAATTTATAATATTATTATGCAAATCGCATAAATCATCTTTCGAAATTTGATAACTGTAATAATATTGTAATATATTATTATGTTGACCGTTTCCGTCTATGCCATACACGATATCACAGACAATTAATGTTTTTAACGTATATAACCCTATTTATATAATTGCATATTAATAATGCAGCAGTCCGTGTTTCATCATACGGAATTTTTAACTGAAAAACCATGGTGTAAGGGTTACCCGTATCATATTCAACCTTTGGTGGTGTTTGGTTGTATCCCACTTTAAAATAAAGTAAATAAAAAAACTGCCGACAGGTGCAGTTAAATGCGCAGTAGTAGTGCTAAATTCATTCTGAATTTATTATACATCATAATATAATCTGATGCAAGCGCGAGTTTCATAAACGATTTACATAAATTATTTACTGGCTATAATAATTCTTATGAACGAAATATATTTCTGTGTTAATCAAAGATTTATCAAACTACGTCTATAATAATTTGATAAGCATTATGACGTCCGTGAATCAAGTTTTAACGAAAAATTAAATTGATAAAAATAGTAATATTTTTTGAACCCGTGAAAACAGTACGTTAAATATTGAAAATTATTTTTTATGTGTTAAATCAAAACTGAATATTATTCCTGTGTAGGCATATTATTTAAACGACATTTACCTATACTATTATATTTTTTTGCACACAATGAAATTTTAAAGTGAAAGGTTTTCAGTAAAAAATAATTCAACCTATTTCACTACTAATAGTGAAGTAAATTAGGTACTCTGAAAGCAATATTAATATAATATACCATAAAATAGACTTAGGTATTCATTAGGTAATAAAGGCTGACAGACCATCTACGTTCACGATCGTTTTTAGTACGTACTTAATGATTTATAATTGAATTCAAATTTAATACATATATTTAATACATTATTGTGACATACTATCATCAATGATTACCACCTGTACAGTACAGCGATTACCTAAGTACTTCAAAATTTAATACAACAATTATATAATATTATGAACATTTTTGTATTAGTAGTGCCCACATACACAATAGATTACGGCCAAACGGAAATAATAATAATTATTAATAGACGATTTGACGATTTGTACCTACGTATTATCTAATCGTGTGGCACGAGCATATAACATACGATATCGATACTGTAAAATATAGAGGAGAGTTTGCAAGAAAATAAGTTATTCGCCACCTCGCGCTCGCCGCTAAATGCTCAACACTTCCGCAGATGAATAAGAAAGTAGGTATTAAACAGTTCTTTTGACACGACCACGCCATCGGTTGGCGGCTATAATTATAACCATCAACCGGTGGACCGGATATAGTCGGTTCGTTTGACTTGACCGTCAGCGAGACAGTTTCGAAGTGAACTTTGAAATAATTCGTGACAAAGTTTTTGGGTCATACGCCTGTATATTAGATATAATCGCGCGTGTGCGTCACACATTAAAGATTCACGTTTTCACTGTACTTGCCATGATTAATGTAGGTACGTACAGATAAATTGTATCATTACGGTGTAAATAAATGATCAACATTTAGATATAAAATATATTATAATATCACCGGCAGTTTATATTTTTTACAAAATGTACTGTCTCGTTACGTTCTACGAGTATAGATCTTTATGAAACCATTTCTTTATGTGCTTGATTAGTTTTTTTTTGTAAATACTTCGATATATGTCCTTATATGAACGATTCCACGTGGTAATGTTTTATTGTAGCAACTAGTTAACAGATAATACTGAATAATTCCAAGTGGAATACCTAAATATATCTTCTAGAGGTTATGACTACCGATATTTTATTACTCTTTTTTTTTTTTATTAATTTAAAAACTTTTATAAATTGAGTTAAGTAAAAAAAAAAAAACATTTTAATTTATATATTTTTTATTTATTTTAAACATTAAATATTATATTATATATAAAAAATAATGTTAAAGTTTAAATAAATGCTTATTAAAAATGGTGTCTGCGTTTCTACCAACAGTTTCGAGAAAATTTAAAAATGTATTATGTCTTCTACGAACGTAAGACGCTACAATGTATTAAAATTGTAATTTGTATTGTATAGAGGTTTCTCGAAAAGTTCAAAATGTTATGTACCCACGGCGTCGGCATACCAGACTTATAAGGGATCTCAGTTAAGCGTCCCGTATACAACAAATAATCTGCCCACCCAAAAGCATAATTCTAGCTGCGTCACTGACATACATTATCTGGAGTATTATATCATATCGCATTATGAGCGATATTATGTAGGTGCTTAATTAGTAAACCTCAAATTGGTGGGGACGGAAACTCGACACCAAAATTGAAATGACCTAGAAAACATGTTGGTTAGTTGTATAGAGGTAATATAATTTACAAGACAAACATAATGTTTGCATACAATATATGCACATATTGTATTATAATATGTACAAATGCATATTTTTTTACAATATTTATTAGTATCATGATAAAAATAATATAAAGCGTACGATGGCGTATCATCAATTTGAATTTTAAATCAGTATAATTTTATATTCAAACCACTCGAAAAATTGGTATTTCTAGTGCTTACACGCAATACACGACAGACGAAACACCTACGTATCCGTATTATAATAATTTTTATAATTTTTCCAGACAGCCAAAAACGAAGATTATATTATTATACGTGTTGTATGATATTTTAATATTATACTCGTAAATGTTTTTATATCATATTTGAAAACAACAATTTATCCAGAATATTATAATAATCAATAACCATTGTTCTAATACTACAAAATTACTTAGATTTATCTAAATTATTAAATGTAAATTTATAGACAAGCTAAGTGGACCAATATTTTGGTAGTATACTCTTGTTAATCTGCTCATTTTAACTTTTATAACTGATTATTACTACTCGTTCGAAATTTGATTTTAGATATCAAAGTACTTCGAAAATGTCCTACTTTAGAATATTAAATTAAAAGTATTACAGTTGTCATTCAAAAAAAGTTAAAAATTAAAAGAGCAGACGAGATAAGCATTGTTCTGATATACAGTGGTTGTTGATTGTATTTTGCACTTTTTCATAATTAATTAGGTCTTTGTAAAGGATATGTCAAATTTGAATTAAATTAAAAATTGATTATCATTGGATACGATTTTTGGCAGAGACTGTCAGTCTATACAACTTACTATATTTTATTATGTATTTATAATTATGCAAATGTAATTTTTTACTGTATTATTAATAATACGTATAAAATGAATTCATTTTTCCGAAAGTAATCGCATTTATTATATTATTAGTTATTATAATAGTATATATTTATGTAATATATTATTGTCATTATATTTTCAGTCAATACAAGCTTAAATTTAGAACCGTATGGATAGATTCGTGATGTATAAATAGGTATCATAATTTAAAATCAATATTAATACTTTAAAAATATCGTTGTGCATTAAGTATAAATAATAAATTCTAATATAAACAATTGGAGTCATTTCAAGTATTTAAAGTTATTCGTTTTTAAATTACAACAAAATCAGAAGATCGATTTGGCCAAAAATCGGTTTTGTGTAAAAATTCCTTTTTTTAAATTTCTAAAAATAATTGTTTATGTTATAAATGCATGGAATTCGAAATCCAGTAATTTCCATAAAAAAATGCAGGAATCAATTGGTTTAGATTTACTAAGCGTGAGAAGAAAACTTTTAGATATTTTTTAAATTTATGATCCACTAAATTGTCACTTCGGTAGTCTACCCATTCTGACTTTAATATTACCTCAATTTTTTCTAGAACCATTTATTCATTAATTTTTATCACCATTAGAATATTATGGCGTGCTATTTCTTTTTTTCTCGAGTCTTACATTTTACTAATAAAATATTCATCACTTTTTTTCCATAGACTTTTTTGATTCTAACCACAAAATTTAATGTTGCATTAATGCCAAGAATTAATAATTTATAATAATTAAATTGTATATTGTTTTTACTTTTTTTTCTATTTTTCTATGAAAAATTGATAATTATTAGTATTATTTCAAATGTTCTAAATTTAATTTTAGAATTATACATATCAACGTATCGTATACTTTTAATACCGTATTTAAGTTTATATTAATATTAATATGTCATATTTTCTATCACTTTATTTGATTTAAAGTGTTTTTAGCTCATTAAATTATCAATTTATTATAATATATATAAAATAATATCCGGTTTATGAAATAGATTTTTTGATGAATACTTATATTATTCGAATGCTATAGAACTTGACAGTTATTCTAAAATGGAAACGTTTGGATTTGATGAATGTATAAAAATGAATGTAGTCTCCGATTTGTATAATAAAATTACATACTGAAAATATATTTACAAATCTCAATCTAGGTAGTGTACTAATGATACTGCAGATAATACCTACTATAATTTTATTAATTTAAAATGCAGTAGTTATTTATTATATATATATATCGAAATATATGTAAGGTAGGTATTAATAAAAAATTGAGTATATTCTGTAGAAATAAATTTATGTTCTGCCAGTGAAGCTATTACATACAAACTATTAAAACGTAATATGCTATAATACATTATATAAAATTGTACAATATAATATTTATAAGGTGATGTGGTTAGCGGAGATTTTAAATATTTTTCTGTGGTTTTTATGTCGAATATAAAATAATATAAAAAAAATATAAAAATAAAAAATAAAAAAATAATATGAAATATTCAAATCTCGTTTATAGTAATTTTTAAGGATGAGAACGATAAAACTGTGTGTATAATATAAAAAAAATCTCTATTTTGATCGTCTTTAAATTCACACTATTTTTGATGTGCACATTACGTATATTTTCTATTTTAATAAAATTGAATTTAAATGGAACATAACATAATTGACGGATGTACCTATGATGTTTAAAATAAAATACAATTTTTAGATTTTTTTATGTACGGCGAAAAGGATAATCAGTAATTTGAGCAAACGTATGAATATGTGACACAATATTGTCAATCAGATTAAATTATAAACGATTTACAGTATTTGGATGAACACATTTTTTTTCTTTTGAAGTTGCATAATGAACTCAGTTTTGGTTAGATAAAAAGGTTTTATTTATAAATAATATGTGTTTGAATTCGACTTTGTGAGAGTTTTAACCGTGTTACGAAATCTCACAAAATAATGATATTACTTTTGTCTGTATTCTTTTGAACTTGGTAAACAGTGGAGCTTTCGTAGGGATAATATATAGGAGAGTCAGTTATTTTATACAATTTTGAGAAAAAATATGATGTATAAATATAAATTTACTAAATGTCTACCGAGAAAAGTAAATAATAAATTAAGTATAAAAGGTAAAATATTTATGATTTTGTTTTATAATACGTAATATAGTAACACCGTACATCATCATACTGTAGTCGTTACTAAACACGAGGGAAAAATTATTACAGTCTTATAGCACTAGGTGGTCTATAATGGCTAATTTTTATCAAATACCAGAATACTTAGTACCTAAGTGTGAATAAAAATAAATACAAATGAACTTTTTATTATAGCACGTGATATTACTACAGGATCAGTTTATAAACAGTGGTAAATGTCATAATTATATAATCGTTTAATGTCAACACGTATATAAATTACGAATTTCCAACAATATAATAAAGTAGTTATTGTCACATTTTTATTTTTATTTTAAAGTCGTTGTCTAATTCTTATAAACTATTATATAAAAATGGTTTTTTAATCAATTAAGCTTGATTTATGATAACCAAAATGAAAAAAAAAAACCTTGGATTACAGAAGACTTTTACAAAACACCTAATGGACTAAACAAGACGAAGACTCAAAAACCAATAATATTTTAGTCAGAAATATGATTTTATAGAAGTAATAGTTAATTTATACTTACAATATACTTATTATATACATATAATTATTTCAAATGTACCTAATACACATAAAAAATATTGATACTATAACAGTTACAGCTAAAAAAATGGTTTAATAAACTTTAGAATACATTTTAGGTTATGAAAACTATGAATTAACTAAATACATATCTACATTTTACTTAATTATTTTTGTTAATAAGAAAAAAACATTAAATTTCTTAATCCTGAAATTAGTAGATAGAATACAATTTAAAAAACGTACCAATTACTAAACATATTTTGAAATTAAGTAACTGCATACACTGAGTTTCTAACATTCATAATTGTAATAGTATCAAGTAAAATACCTGTATTTTATTCGGAGTAGTATTTAAATAATGTCTATGTTTTAAATTAAATTATTATAGTCACATCAAACTAAACAAGTTATCTAAATTATTTTGGAAAAATCAATAACGCATTAAGTTTCTTCTAAGTATTTATTTTTTCGTGTAATTTGTTTTATAGTAGTTATAAGGAGGTAATACGATTTAAACAAGAGAAATTAATTTTAAATGCAATTTACAAAAAAAATGTAGATGGAACAGATGAGTTAACTTAAATTAGTTTTACATAAACGGCTTTTTTATGAAAAATTGTTTTAAAGTTTCCACATTATTTGTCAAAATTGAATAGAACATTAAAGCAAATAATATTTATCAATAATTCTAAAAAACTATAAATATTACTGTTATTTCTATAACATAATAGCTGTTAGCATTTATGAATAATAATTAATTAATTCTTATTTTATATTCGAATATACTGTTATATTGTATCTATATATTTTATCGTTTGTAGTATTTGTATTTTTTTTTTTTTGAGATAAGTGATCAAACCGTGGAATAATATATCGTATTAAATTAATGAAACAGTTTGCTCTATACAAATAATATAATCAATACGTATATCTAATTATAATTTACTTTTTTGAGTACCTACCTACATAGTAGATTCTATGGTTTATTATAATTATTTTGTTTTCATAAGTTTTCTTAGATACTCATGTTTGAAACTTAATTGTTATTGTATATCAAAGCATTTATACGATACGGAGTATCTACGCTTTTTATAATTACTAAAAAAAATTCTTCGCGGAACAAACATAATAAGTTTTCTTTCATGATTTTTATTTATCAGGTTGTGATTGCAATAGTCTATTGTTAATAAATATTTATAATTGGTTTGATAATGCAAATCAATTTTATAAGATACACGCATAATGCATAGAATAAAACTTCTACGACTCAGTACTGAGTTTAAGTAAATAACAAAATCTCTATAAACGAAATATATACTAACTTATTTATTTAGTATGTAATTATTTTAGGTTTTTTTACGTAGGTTGTATTCGATCAGATGTCCGTTAACACCGCGCTTTTTGCCCGTTTTGACTATCGGCAATGGTTCTTTTAACACGATAAGACAACCAAATGTATTTACACGTTTCAAAATACCTCCGAATTAGATTTCCAGCCTATTAAATGGGTACACCATGAAACTTTTAAAATTTTTACAACCACAAAATGTGTTAAGATGCAAAAAAGCAGCTTCGTTAAACCAATACATTAGTCTACACTTTGCTTAAGTTTGAAGTTATTATACACAGTAAACTTCTAAATGTGCGTTGGTTTTTTTTTTTAAATACTATTCGGTTGTCAAATTATTATTTCTTAGCTTATAACTCAAATTATGTTTGTAAATTGTATATGTACCTCGGGAGTACTGAACAATTTAAGTACGTGGAATTCACTTTTTAGTGTCGATCAATATAGGCAAATAAAAAAAGCGGGTAAGTGAGTATCGCTCTGCTGTATATTAGGGGGTGGGGTGGACCTCGTACTAGGGCAGGTTAAATTTGAATGCAATGATAGATATCATTGTATACGAAAAACGATTCTGAACGGAGATGATTTGACAGTCTAGGATATATTATATTTAAATATTATCATACATTCAATTTTGAAACTAATTCAAACATTATAAAGTAAAAGTTTCAAGATCTTACGTTTAGTAATTTTTTAAAAATAACAAAAATCGAAAATTATTTATTAGTAAAACGTTATTTTACACGTGTATTATTGATTTCAAATTAAAATTAAAACTTTAAACACTCGTAAAATTTTTTAAATTTAATAATCCTCAAACTTTTTTATAATTATTCTAAGCTTAACTTGTGGACAGCAAAGTATTAAATTTTCAATTCTTAGCTTTTGATAGTAAAATATTTATAAATTTTTTACTACCAAATAGTGAAAAATATTCATGATTTTGACAAATTTTTGTCAATATTTGAACTTCAAATGCTAATAAAAATAATTGTGCCTATGTATTTTTATAATTTATGAATGAGAGTTAGAACAAGTTATGCGGACCCTTCAATTAAATTTTTAAGTAATTTATTTGTCCCAGCTAAATTTTTTTTATCAACATTTATAAAAAAAAAATTGATTGTTTCAAATGCTTATAAATAGCTCAAAAAAAGTCAAAATATTTTGAAAATCAAATCACGTAAAAAAAATGGCAATCTTAATAACTGGTAAAGTTTTCAAGTATTTACTACTTATACTATTTGAATAACAACAAATATCAAAAATCGTTTGAGGCTAAACCGTTATTTAACGCGGTTTTGTAAAAATTTAAATTTCAAACACTCCTAAAAATTTTTCGTCTTGAGTTTTTTTACAGATATTTAAAGAAAAATTTATGGAGAACCTTGTACCAATTTTCAAAACTTAGTTATAAAAGAAAAAAATTTTACGATTTTTCAACCACAAAATTACTTGCAAATTTTCGCAATTTTGACATATTTCGTATAGATTCGAACTTTAAGCATTTATAAAAAAAAATTGTGATTAACGATTTCGGATTTTTTTTTTTCACTTTAAGAACAACTTATAAGAAACCTTGTATTAAATTTTCAAGATTTTCTGGCCGGCCAAAAAAATTTTATCGTTATTTTAAAAATAAATACTAAAAAAAATTGAAAATTTCAATTGTCTATAATAGTAACTCAAAAAGTCAAAATACTTTGAAAATTTAACAGTGTATAGAGAACACTAACATAAAAATTTGGTGATAATTACAAGTATTTACAGTGATTAGTTTTTGAATTACAACCAATAACCATATAAAAAAATCGATTTGGTCGAAAACTGTTTTTGCATAAAAATTCCCGTTTTTCTGTCATTTTTTTTTTGTTTTTCTCAATTTTGTTGAAAACTGTTGGAAAATGTTTACTTTTGACCTCTATAATGCACCAAGGATATCCACTTTGCCATCGGAAACCACCCCCAAAGTTTGAAATTGAAGCATTATTTCGACTAGTTATGCTGTACACAGACACAAAAAAAAAAAACACACATCATTGTTAAATCAATACATTCATCACTCCGTTCAGAATCTAAAATATACACGTATAATGAATTATAATACGTCTTTTTAATGTCCAATATATTTCAAAGTTTTTTGAAACTTTTGCCACAAAATATATTTCACCGACCGTGCTCTATTTTTTTTTTTTTTTTAAAGAGACCTCCATTGTTAAAAATAGGATTTACGGGTATTTGTTATATTGTATTTGTTTGACATTTAAACGTTAGGGGAATACCTCACTTGTGTATTGAAATGGTTCAAAATCTACTAAATAATGACTAAGTTATATAATTATTTATATAACTATTGCGCTGTACAGTTGTTTACTTTTTTATGATTATAAAATCATGTTTATCAATTTTATATTTTTAGAGTATATGTAGGTACTAGTAGTACTACCAATAGATGAACATAAATCAAATGTAAACATTTTTTTTTCTTTACATATATGTACTTTAATATTATTATATGTACAACGGTAAAAGTAAAGTGTTAGAAATGTTGTTGTTTTCATAAAAAGATTATTGTAGGGACTTAAAACATTGTGAACTTTGCGTAACAATTATTTTTTTTTTTTAATTGTATTTATTTCTAATGCTGTTAATATGTAATTAATAACTAGACATCTATCTATCAACAAAAATTGTGTATATAGGTACTACAAATAAAATAAAAACATTATTAGTTTGATTGAAATGTATAATAAAATGGAAATAATTAATTTTTATTACAATAAAAAAATAAACTTAAATTAACGCAATATCAATTACAAGATAAACGATTTTTGGTTTAAAAATATTATATTATGTACAGATAAATTTCTTTTGCTTCTATTTGGAAAATGTTGTAAATTAATATCTAAAATTTGTAAGGTGCCTTGTTTAAATTTTTCATATATTGTGCTATAGAAATAAATTAGTTTTGCTCGTACATACTCGTATATCATACGTCAACCAAATTTAAATATTTCATTTACGAATTATTACCAACGTGTTAAATATATTATACATTTTACTTATAAGTGTTTCACTAATTATTACATTTTAAAAATATTTTAAATCTAAATGTTAGTTTAGTTTGTATTTGATTTTTTAGATATAATTAGAAACTAAAATATCTACGCGATCAAACAAATAAAAAATTAAATATAATTTTTGGGCTGTAAGATAAAAAAAATAAAAATAAATATTCTACTACAAGATTGGGGCGTAATCTGTAACCTGAAACCTGGATTAACCCATAACGTAGTAACAAGTAAAAGATCCGACAGAAAATTGATTAGGCAATACAAGATGTGGTCGGGCAAAGCGAGAAAAGATTTTTGAGAGATGTATCATACGGTGGAAATGAATTTTCGAAGGAACAGGGTCATAGAATGATCATAAGCTAATAACCACATTGTAATACTATCAGTTATGTTTAAATTTTTATGTTAGTATTATATTGACATTATGACTCAAAAAGCATTCAACTCCTATTAATTACTAATTAAAACATAATAATAGAACACAATAAAAATACATTTTAGGTATATATTATATATATATTTTAGAGTAGAGTGATGAGTGTATTTTACTTGTACATTTGTAAAAAAAAATTATGATTATATTAACGCATTTTAGTAGTGTATTCTTTTTTATATATTTTCATGTCATTTCCGCAGCTTTTAGAGCATTAAAATACTGACCCTAAACTTATAACATTGTAAATGTTAGAGTTTTTACTATAGAGATGGCGAAACAAAAAATAAAAATAAAAAAAGTGATGTTTAATTTAAGAATGTACACACATTTAATATAGGTAAATACGCGTATGTATGCAATATAACATTATACAAGCACGAGACACCTTATAATTAAAAACATGTTGTACAAAGGAAATTTAAACTTAGGGTACGAGCGACCATAGATTTAAACACGAGAATATGAACACTTTAATTACACCTTGTATACGTACCTATGCATATATGTATGTAATTATATAAATATAAAAAAAACGTTGGATACGAGCGGCTACCAAAGCTTTGTCCGATTTGCGTCTACTACACCACACCCCGCAAGTCTGCGCCCGCACGAGTCTTTCTACGGCTCAAATTAAAGACTATTATAATATAGATGGTCGATAGTCGATTAAACGGCCCTCTGTTTATTGTGGCTGCATTTTTCCGTAAATATCGGAAAGTGCAATCGCCGAAAACACTGCCATAACATAAAATTATAATAATAAATTGTAATGTGACAACAGATTATATAATATGTATATTATTAAAGGGATAATATAACAAGAATATAGTTGGGTCATGAAAAATATTTTTATTTTTTTTTTTTAATTATAACATATTTATGTATTACGAGTATGTCATTTTTTACAAAAAAATAAACTATTTATTATTATTGCATATAATTATTTTAGAGCTGTATTTTATAACTGACAACACCGAAATTTATTAATAACGTGCAGTTTACGTTTAGAAAAGTTTAAGACAGGGCGTATTCACTGGTATTATTTAATTTATGACGAGTAATGCCTTGCAAGATCAGATATAAATAATAAAAATACATCTACTATATACAAAATCAAATGTTTAAAACGGACGGCTTTTATGCTATTGATTCACAGTTTTTGACAGATTTTCATAATTTTTGTCAATAGATTCAGAAATATCCGTAGTCCGGCGGATACTTTTTATTACTTATTAAATACTTTTCAACAAATCGATGTTGAATATAGCTGACTTATGGAAAACTATATTTATTTTCATTAGATACCATTTCAGACCTGTGTTTTATATTTTGTCGAAACCACCCAAATAATTAATGTCTTAAAAATATTTAGCGAATGATTATTGTAGACAATTCAACGTTTCCCAATCGGTGTGCCTCAATGATAATAATAATACGTTTTTCGTAAAAATATTTATTGGTTTTCAATTATATGACATGGGTCGCTTCGACAACTCCCGCGACGCACAGTTTGAATACCTCTGATCTAGTATATAATAAATTATAGAAAATTATAATAATAATTATAATACCGATTGAAATTTGTAATAAATTATTACTAATAATAATAATAATACTGAAACATTAAATATGATGCATAACACGATAAAAGATTATTTTATATTCAATAATAAATAATAAATTATATTATAATAATGTACAGGTGACCTGAAATGTCTATACACTTCAGAGCTATGATCGCAGCAATTTAGGCAGGACGGATAACGTTTTTTATTATATTAATTTCAATTTAAACAATATTACTCCATAATATGGACCGAAAATAGAGATTTGATATATAAGTACAAACATACCTCATCCCTAATTTTTTTTCGCGCAGTATAAAGTTATAACTTATATAATAATTAATTTCTACTAGGAAAGCGATCAGTGATAGATCATAGACATTTTATTCGACAAATCATTTTAAAAGGAGTAAGACTCTATAATAATACATTTATTTTTTATTTCCAGAGTTTATAAAGCATAACCATAATAATATCACGACTAAACATTATAGATATTTATTATTAAATATTTCTAGTTAGAATATGGTACGAGTAACCTCGTTCGTCCTTAACATAAAAAAATAGGTTTCTGCAAGATTCATTTCTTTTTTTGAATTATGACAAAACGGCTACGAGAAAAAAATGTATGTTTTTTTAAACGATCTAGGAGTGTACCTTCCTACCTACCTACGTTTCGCCGTCTTTTCCCAATTTTCACGTTATCTCTTGGGAAATTTAAAAAATGACCTGACCGCAGTACCGTCTGTATATCCAATTTTACAATCGACGGAAATACCACACAGAACTTTGAGAGAACCCCACCGCCGCCGTTGCAGAGGCTCGCGAATAATAATAAGTAATAACGCAGTGATACTGTATAATAATTTGTCCTTCCGCAGTGCGCGGAATCCAAATTCCACAATAAACAATTATTATATAAGTCGTGTAGTATTATTTTACAGCCGCACATATCCGCTGATACGAACACCTATTACAAACCGTATTAAACTTTTGGCGCGAAACAATATATTATTAATAATAAAATAAAATGCGCCCGCTTCGAGACATCCGGAACGTTACGAGACCAGCAACACTGCAATATATTTAATATAAATTGCTTTTGACGCGCCGCCGTACATTATACATTAAACCGTAGTTCCGTTACTCGATCATATACTATAATATCATACTGTATTCTTTTATATTTAAACATGTTTTATATAATATTTAATACATCTTTATGATAATTATTATCATACAGGTATAGTACCCGTCTACGGTATTATATCATATTATATAATAATATAACGATGTATACGTGCGCGGTAATAGTCGCCGTGTTTTAATATATTTTATCGACGCGGTACATGACGTTAAACAATTATTATAATCCACGTGGTACCACTGTGTTATATGATGAACTCACGTGGGTGGATTTGTTTAGCGTGGATTTCTATGCAATTGCATATTTTTTTCCTTTTAATATTTTTGGATTTTTGTCAGTTGTCTTCACGAATCATCATAATTTGAAGCAAATAGTGAAATTTTTTTTGCATATTTCTGCATTTAAAAAAATGAATAAAATAATATTTTTTCAAGTAGAAAAATTAAAACTAAATTTTGAAAACGTTCAGCTCGAAGGTCTTTATCAAGACCCGACAATACTAAGTTGCTTAAAATATGCTCAAATAACTTCAGTTGACGTCGAACGTTCGTTCTCAGTCTTTAAAAATATGTTAACCGATAAACGACACAGCTTCACAGAAAAAAAAACTTGGAATGCATATGGTTATTCATTTTAATAATAAATAAAATTTTAAAAATAAATTTTTTTTTATTAAGTATTTAAGTAATTAATTATTATAAGTTTTATTGTACATTTTAAATAAATAAAAAAATTCTCGTGTATTTTTTACATATTTTCATAATTTTGACTGCAAATTTTTTGCATATTTTCATGATTTTTACTGCATAGTGCATATTATATGGCATATTTTGATACTTTTAAGTGCATAGTGCATATTATATGGCATATTTTGATACTTTTAAGTGCATAAAAATCCGCGCTCTTAGTATAATATTGTAATGATATTTATACGGTTTAAGGAGTAATGGCAAATCGCGTCCATCGGTTCCGTACCGGTAAACTGCGTTTCGGGCGTTTTTATTTTTTGATTCAGTAGTGACGTGGTCGAGATACATTCTGTACTTCTGTGATATACCTTTATATTATTGTATTTTAAACCAAACTTTGAGAACAGTTACTGTGATTTATTTTGTATAAATATAATATATTATTAAAATTTATAAACAAGTAGGTATAAAAAATAAAAAAAATAAGCTTTTGACTTCTTATTTAAATTAATAATATACTTATCATCATCGTCACATACTTTTAAAAAAGAAAAATTGTATAAAATAACAATGTGAGGGGAGTCCATTTTAATTATTTTTAATGCAACTTAAATTTTTGTATAGGACATGGATACATAAATATATAAGTATATGCGATGGGTTTTAAAGGATGACTCAACGAACTACGAACATAAAAATAATACAAATCAATTTTTGAATATTATAAAAATGTTGATTGACTGTTATACTATAATTTATGTAATTTGGATATTGAAAAATTAATTAATTTTTTGTACCTTAAATCGTTATGTGTAACAAACACCTACAAAGATTTTAAATGTAGGTATAATAAACTAACATTGACTAATGGTTTTTAATATGTATTATTTCGTGTAAAATGTATGTAGTGTATATAAAATAGTACGAAAAAACAGCAATTTGTGTATTGGTAAGTAAATTTGTATGTATCCGATGGAGTATACGCCGTGTTGAATAGAATTCTATGCAATTTACACGTTTTGTCTTTTTAGTGAGCATATATCTGTAACGAAAAACATACAACAAAAGCCCCGTGCATTTTACTGAAAACACTGGCGTAATTAGTTCGCCACATTTATTTACAACCGTCGTTCTCTAAAACGTTACAGTTCGGCGTACCGATAATCTGGTATCGAATTAGAAACTCGGTAAGAAGACAGCAGTGTAATTCCTACATGAATTATGGGATCGCAACGATCGGGGACCAGGGAAACGATGAGACCGGTGATCGAAAATAATTACCATTTTGGCATTTTGTGATATTATGCCACACTAAATATGCTTCAAATAAAAAAGCACCTATACCTTTAGAACATTTTCGTGGGCTTTTATGCGGTTGTTATGCCGTGATTTTTTTAGTAGACAGATATTATGGAAAACAGTGTGTTTGCATTTTGAAGAAATGCTATTAATATATGAATTTTTTTTTTAAATATTAAATTGAACAATACTTTGATGATAATGGCGTATTTATTAGTTTTGAAAACGGAACTCAAAAAGTTATTTTCCTATAATACTTATTTTATATCATAAAATAAATATTAGATAAAAAAGGTATATTTTATTTTCTCTTACATTTCATCCTATTTTGACTTTATAACGAGTTTTATAACCGTATTACTACTAGTATTAGATGATCTGCGTGAATATGCCGATTTGAGTTTTTCATAATATACATATTTCATAATCACAAAATATTATCAAACATGGTAATAAAATAGAACCATCTATATAATACTAATAATTGTTGTTTTAGTTTTTAAATTAATGTCTTATTTTTTTTTTTCAATTTTCTTAGAATCGCCATACAACTTAACCTATGTTAATGCGCACTTCAACTTCATGAAGGCTTTTGATGTGCAAATATATTGAAGTTATAAGATAATCAGAATATTAACTTGTTAGATAGGTACTTAAATATTTTCAGATATGTACTTAGAGTTTTGATATGATTATAGTTATTATTAGTTTAGTTTTTGCTATCAAATCTAAAAAATACGTTTCAATTATTGAGATGGGAACGAAAAATTTGCAAGAACTTTCAGACACATGTCACTTTCATGACATTTGGTACATATTATGATGCATGTTAAATCTTCAGGTGTGTTTGTCATAAAATAATTGTCAAATTGAGAATTTTAGAGTATGATTATTTTAAAAATTGTTTTCTATGGATTATTATTTTAATATTTTACTTAGTTTTATTCTTAAAATAATATCAGACTCATCAACCAAAGTTCGAAACAACAAATACGAGTATAAAAATAATATCAACAGCATTAATAAAACCATAAATCACGACAAAACTGATGATAATAAAATATTTAAGAATAAAATTAAAATAATTTCTAAATAGATTGATAATTTTGCTAAAGTTAACTTTATTCAAGTGATAAAACAGCAGTAAATTGTTATAAAATAATTTAATATTATTTGTAGTGATAAATACTATTATTAATATTTTAAACGATAAAGAAAATTAAATTATGTTTTATTGTTGGAGAATACAACTTTAATTTAATCAAAAAAAAAAAAAAACCCCTTAAAGTATAGTGTTAGAAATTCCAGAAATGTGAGAATGGAATTTAAAAGTGGTCGATTTTAGAGGTCAATGAACTATCATAATAAGTAAATGATGACGGTACAACGTGTGCGTGGTGAGATATATTATTTCTTTTGTGATCACCGTGGTGGCGTAGTAGTTGGACGTGTGACATATTGTGTTAATCTGTGAAATCGACCAATGTCTCCGTAGTCAAACATCCGCAGGGTGCCCACCGTCCGTGTTTTGGATATTTTACCACATCTATTTGTATCCAAATATTTTATTTAATATTATTTACGCGAACATACGTTCCTATATTGGTACCGAACTACAACGAATTGTGCACTAAAAATATGACTTGGGCGATTCTGGTGGTCGTCGCTCGATATTTTTTAAATCGGCGTCGGATGAATAGGAAAAATGTCTCGTGTCTCACTCGTCGTGTTTTTTTATTCGAACAAATCCAACGACACGCTACACTATAAATAAAATAATCTCAAAATCCCCGAAAAAAAAAAATGCCATATACCTTTGACGTTTGTATTCCGATTTCGACTCGATAAATTGTCGAACGGTGACTGCCGTATATTTTGTACGGTATAGACGAGGTACCCATGTGGTTCAACAACGAATGGTTGAATGGGAAGATCGACCGTCGAGATCGTCGCGCCGGTCGTGTACGCTAAAACCGACGTCGGCGCTGCGCGTTTGATGTCTGTTTGCTTGTTTGTTTTGTCGACTTTACCCCGATCGTAGATAATAATATTATAACTGCTGGCATTTGCGATAATTTTATCTGTAACCGGAGTTTGCATACCCGAGTCGGGCAAATAGACCTCGAGTGGTGTTACCTACGAATATATTATGTGCTTTGCATATCGGCGCTGCGTTATCGGCGCGAACAACATTTAACTACCGTTAGCTAAAACGGCGCACGGAGTAATAATTTCCGTTATAAATACCTATTAATCCGCGAACCTTAAGTCCTCAACTCGAATCGATATAATAATAATATATATATATATATATATATATCATGTACTAGGTATATGCATAATAATATAGCGATCGGTCTTAATAATCGACGGTCCTAAAACAGCCGACAAAACATTAAAAGTGAAAAAAAAATGTCAGTTCTCCGCAAAAACCCACGTTTTGCCTTTATACCGAGTGATTTCAGTTCAAACTTTCCGTTTACTACCTTTGCGCTGCGAATCGACGGGCCCTTAGGCCTAGCACTCGAATGCAAACCTAACGACTGTTATAATATCATACTCTTTGACGTTCCGCATAATATTTACTGTTTTGATTGTAACGGGGGGGGGTGGTTTTTTTCAAAGGCTCTCTGTAATGGTTCACGGTCCGATGGAAAAGTGTGGCGTGGTAAATATTCACGGCGATGTAAAATATTCTTTCACCCCACCACTGCGGTGCGTCTTTAAACTTTAAACGCGTATACAGCTTTATTATAGTTGAATGTTTGTCAAATTTTGCACTGTCACAATTTACGAAAATAAAAATTACAATATTCTACATTATAATAACAAATCGTTGTATATAAACATTACAAACCAGTATTTTTAACCGGCTTCAATCATAATGTTTCCAGTTATTTAGGGCTCGAACACCGTATTAATAAAATTAATTAAAAATATTCTTTTTTTTTTTACTTATATATGAACTACAATTAATTAAGTATATACAATCATGTTTTGAACTCGTCAAAATTATTTTTAGGCGCCATGTGTTTAAATTAAATAATATTCCATAATATCATCACACGCTATAGCATATTATATGAATATTTCCCTATTCGAAAAAATCAACAATTATGCTAATAAAATTAGGTTGAGTTTCTCAAATTTAACCAAATCGCTGATAAATTCTTTATAAAATATCATTTAAAATTTAAAACAATAGAAATATTCAAGTATACCTATTGATAATGCCAATATTTTTCAAGTATACATCAATAAAATGGTTGATTTAAAATAATGGTTTATTATTTTTTTTTTTTAAATCACTTAGCTTAGATTTATTATTATTACATATTAAGATGAGGATATTATCATAATATGTTATTAAATTCTATTAATAATTTATATTATGCATTTTTACTTTTTAGTTAACAGAAATTTATTATAAAAACGAATTTGTTGAAAATTAAAATATTTAATTTAATATTATGATTCATGCAAGTATTTTAAATGCTGGATTACTATAATAATTTACATTAAACATTTGAATATTTATGAAAAGTTCTGTGAATTTAACGCACATTAAAAACATGAAATAATAGCAAGGAATATGCACTTTTAATTTATTCCGAAATCTGTGATATTATGCAGCAAATAATAAAATGAATTCCAAATTGAAATGTAAAAATGCGCAAAATATTAATTATGTATAATATTATTAAAGGAATAAACGATACGCTCCATAAAAAAGTATTATTTTTTGAATACATTTATTAAAAATAAATTAATGGAAAAATGTCATATAAAATGCCAAATATATCATTTTCCCTACAATTTTAACGATCGAAATATGAAAAAAAAATCATGTCCAGACTGGTAATGTTTTAAATCGAATTATCTATCTGGGGTACTTATTTTTAACTTATAACGAAATTCGTCGATCTGTAAAATCTTTTGTTAAGGTTATAAAGTTAAACTCTTAGATGTAATTTGGATATTATATAGGCAGCCTAAACAGATATATAATAGGTACCAATAATAAATTACATTATTACAGTTGGCGTACGAAGACAGTGCGAGTCGGCGAGATAATCAATATTATACGTACACGTATATGCAATATGCATACTATTATGTTACAATCTTACATTTTGGATAATGGGTAATTTCACACGTATTCATTTATTGATAATATTTTACTGTTTTATCGGTTTTCCATTATGACTCAACCGAAGTCCCAGCGATCCTTTTGTTATTCCATATTATAGGTATCTGAACTATATATTCGTCGGGTGGTAATGCTATATCATTTTTCTTTTCAAAGTTCACGTCCGAAACTTTTTTTGTACGATTATCCTATTATTCTAAAATATAATGGTAATCTGAACTTTGCTATCATATTATTTCTGAGAAAATATTTTACCAGACTAGAAATCATATAGATATGGTATCCGCAATATCCTGATACCTATTACAGCGCGGGCGAAACGCGCGGTGTTTATTTTGAGCAAAATTGTTCCATTGATATTCTCTTTTTTACTAATAAAAAATGTGCAAGATCGTTTCTCTCCAAGCTACTGTTATATAAACTAAAATATCAATTTTATTCAACACTTGAAAATATTATTCCTAAACGAATAACCGCTGAAACACCATTCGCACGGTACAACTTATTATTTTAATATTCATCAGTATTTAGCATACGATATTATGCTCTCGAGCTTATTAATATTTTCGTTTTATACGTTGATATAAATAATATGTGAAAGGGTTTGTTTAGTAAGATCCGTTGATTGGTTTGCTTGTAATTAAAATGCGATTATAGGTAATATATATCTAACTTTATTTGAACTAAATATTTTAATATTTGTACTACGATTTTTAATTTACCTTTTGAATTTTTATTTATTATTATTTTTTTTTTATTTTAAAATATACGATTTTTGTTGATTGGTATCACTTTGATAACATAACAGTACAATCACGTAACATACATTTTCTGTAACGCACCACGTTCGCGTATTTTCCTAAAGAATGAAAAAAAAACCACTCCGAAGCCTGCACTATTGCAGGTATTGTATTTATTTTTTTTATGAATAAAATACTACCGGATCATCTGTATATTTTATACCTCTAAAACCCATATTAGTGATCCAGCCGAGCACTTCTCCGTAATGTTTTTTCCACATAATATTATTCTGCTCGTCGACGAGATCAATTTAATCATAATAGCGTATTCTTTGGATTTGATATCATTGTTTAGAATACATAATAATGTGTAATATCACACGTCGCTAACACATTTTTCTGCGTCATCACAATGGCCATCGCACATTGCACGGCGCCAATAGTACCTATAGGTACTTGGTTTTATTTATTTTGTCTAAATTCATACTAAGTCAAGTGTAAATAGAACACTGTACAGTGTACATCGATAAATGTATATGAAAATAATGAAAGAAAACGATTTTTCTATATAAACCAAATTATGTTTTTCTAGAAACGAGAGAACTTTTGCGCTAAAATACCTACCACCCTTACCTGCAATAAATTTGTTATTGTTTACATTATTTTAATCACTCCTTTATTTGTTCATTATTAATTTAACTTTAACAACAAACATTTTTCAATTTAATGAAAT
This sequence comes from Schizaphis graminum, assembly GCA_020882235.1. Taxonomy (NCBI): domain Eukaryota; kingdom Metazoa; phylum Arthropoda; class Insecta; order Hemiptera; family Aphididae; genus Schizaphis; species Schizaphis graminum. The sequence continues at coordinate 5,400,736 of CM037033.1, forward strand.
ATTTAACCACTCATTATGCTGTTAGGTTTATAAAATATATCTCTTCGGTTTTTATTAAAACGTAGTAGGTACCTTGATACATAGTCATACTATGAAAAAATATCTCGTTGTTAATTAATGAGTGAAAAATATAATGAGATAATTCTTAAGCGTTTTAAATATTATAATATATTTTCCATTTATCGTACTAAACCTATTTTTATGATTGGAATTAATACAAAACAAGTATGAATATTTTATTTGAAAACAACGCAGATTAAAACATTTATATTACCTATTTATATTTTTGATTGATTAATGTTAATAGTGTAAACTACATATTTGACAACATCTAGATAAATAAAAAATACGCTAAGGTATACAATTTTAACGTTATTTAAATTGAATACAAAACGTAATCTGTCAAAGTTGAATTTAGTAACTAAAACACGTTTCCGTAAAAAAAAATGTACCTTTGGCATTCTCTTTTACAAATAATAACCGTTTCCGCAAAAAGAAATATTGAATAATAATTCCCGTTTCCGGTAAAAAAAAATAAAAAAATTAGAATATAAATACGTTATGGTATGGTAAATTAAGTGTTCACAAGTCACAAGATTTCCATTACAATGGTTGTAATACAACCTTTAAATGACATGCTTATAACAAAAGTTCAAAGGGGTGGATAAAGTTGAAAAGTATCAGTTCCCCTGATATATCAGAATTTATAATAAATATTATTGTAAAAATAAAAAAAAATAGAATACCATGTCTAATATTAGTGATGGTACAGACATTATTTTGGTTGAAACGTGTATTACTATTATAATATGGTTGTTAGTTATTTATCACACACGTACAATGATCAACTACGTTCTTTATATTTAATGGCAAATAAAATATTATGAAGATGCCGACTTCTTTTATTCCAAAAATATCCAAACCAAAGTGATTTTAAAGTATGGAATTAGTGACGATTGAATAAGTGGTGATAAAAAATTGTTTGGTTCAATTATCAAAAATACTTATTTATTAAAGTTGTATCTATTCGATAATAACTATTGAATGACACATTAGTACTCAAAAAGAGCTGATTTTCAAAAATACTTGAAAGCCTAAATTGACCAAAATGGAGAAAATACCCAATGGTTCAGTTTGCTAAAATTTAGTTTTAATTTTCGTTAGCTTTTTCAAAGTCACCTAAAAATTAAGTCACATTTTATCTAGTTTAATTGAATAAATTATAAGTTATTTATTAAAACTAATAAGACAGTTAAGCTCTAAAATGTAAATAATATTATTATGACATAATATACCTTCACAATTATAATATATCCACTAAAATAATAGTAGATACCTATATTGACATCGAGTATATTAGCAATCTGTTCAATAATACATTTACGTATTGCAGTATTCAATAGCACATAATTGTAGTGATTATTTGTATTCGGTTTTCTGGTCAAGAGTGCGAAATCAGACCAAAATCGCAAAAATAAAAATAAGAGCAGTGAAAATTCTACAACTCCTAAAAATGTCAGGACACTGTAAGCTTGGTCTAAAATGGAAGGTGATAAAAATGTCAGTTTTAAAGTTGGCCTCGATTATTCAAGTGGTGAACACTTTATTCTTAACCTTGGCCCTAAGTTTTTGAATTTTAAAAATGTAATATATAGCCACATTTTTATTTTTAAATAATGTATGTTTGAATTAAAATTACTTAACCAAAAACGTAAAATCCCTACTTAATTATTGTTATATTTTAGGTTAATGTTAAATAATTTTAATTAATTAACTCTTAATTATTAAATATTTTAATATTAACATTATTTGTACACTAATGATAACTAATTATGTTTTTTTTTTTGCAGGTTCGTAATAGTCAGCTGATCAAAAATTAGTACAATATTAGAATTTATAAAAATCATTTTTATTTTTCATAAAATAACATCAAGTTTAAATTACGTTGACAAACTGTAAATATATATTTAATAAAATTGTACTAATCATAAGTCTGAAAATGGGAGAAAATTTTCAATTTTAATTGTGAGTACCTAACTGTCCTAACTATTTTTTACAATTACCTAACCTACATTTTAAATTATAGCATAATTTAAATGCAAATTTGATACATAAATATATTATTAGGCTTTTCACTGGTAATTCTCCTCGATAATTTCACATAATTACTTTAACGAGCTTATTGAAATAAAATATGTTACAAGGACAATCGAGATAAAAAAAAAACTTTTGACGAGCTGTGTTGGAATAATACGCAGTATCTTTGTGGTAATTAAGTTTATAATTTACAGGAATTTATCATCAAAGTATTTAAAAAGATGTGTATATTTTATATTATATAAGTTTAATCAATGTTTCGAGCGTTAATTGATTTAAAAGATATTAGTTTTATGTCAAAACTTCCATACAAACTCAACTATTCTAATTTTCCAAACTTAAAATTAATTCAAGTATACGTTTCTGTAGAAGATAAAACGGTATTTTTAACTTATTATCAATAGTTCAAAACTTCAAATTTCCGTATAAAAAAAAATATTAATAAAAAAGCGGGTAAGTGGGTATCGCTCTGCTGTATATTAGGGGGTGGGGTGGACCTCAGACTATGGAAGGTTAAATTTGAATGCAATGATAGGTATCATTGTATACGAAAAACGATTCTGAACGAAAATGATTTGTCAGTTTAGGATATATTATATTTAAATATTGTCAAATATTCTATTTTGAAACAAATAGTATAGTTTTTATATTATGTTACTATGGTTACTATGGCCAACATTCGCATTATGAGCGTATGAAATTTAATTTAAATTTTGACATATTTCGTATAAATTCGAACTTTAAACACTTATAAAAAAAAATTGTGACTAACGATTTCGGATTTTTTTTATCACTTTAAGAACAACTTATAAGAAACCTTGTATTAAATTTTCAAGATTTTCTGGCCACCCAAAAAATTTTTATCGGCATTTGAAGAAAAAAAAACTTAGAAAAGTCGAAAATTTCAATTGTCTATTAGTAGCTTAAAAATGGTCAAAATATTTTGAAAAATTAACTGTAAAGAGATAACCATAATATAAACATTTGGTGAAAATTTCAAGTATTTACAATAATTCGTTTTGGAGTTACAGCAAAATCAAAAAATCGATTTTGTCGAAAAGTGGTTTTTCCGTAAAATTTTCATTTTTCTGTCATTTTTTTTTTGTTTTTCTCGATTTTTTTGAAAACTATTAGAAAATTTTAATTTTGACCCCCCTAAAGTACCAACTAGATTCAATTCTCTATTCAAAGAGGGGCTGAAGTCAAAAATCGGAGCATTATTACTGCTCCAAATGTTGTCGTCAGACACAAAAAAAAAAAAAAAAAAACACACATCATAGTAAAAGCAATACATTCATCACTTCGTTCAGAATCTAAAATTGATTATTTTAATAGTATTAATATCGTTACCTACCTAAATTATATTAATTTTTTTTAATTAAGTTACATTAAGTGGATTCTCAGATGTGATTTTTCTAGAAAATAAAATTTATTATCATAAATTTCCATTAAGTATTAATTGAGTACTTAATGCATTTTAAATATGAATAAAAATAGAATTTGAACTATGTGTACATTATAATATAGTTATAATAATCTACGTGTATATTTGTATATACTATGTTTATACATATATAATATAGAAATCAAAAATTTAAGTTTGTCACAGAAACATAAAAATTAAAACATAAATATAAACGCTGTTGGCGTTAAATGAAATGTTAAAAAAAGTTATTGATGCAAACAAATACTTCGGGGTACCTATTTCATCGTGTGGCTGGTTCACTCTGTTCACAATTTAAAATTATAACATGGTGTTTATGGGTAATTGGTTAGTTAATTTTATTATAACAGATTTATAATTAAGAAGTTACTTCGTTTTAATTTTAAACTGTTTTTGATTTAACGATTTTGAATAAGCAACAGTTTTTACAAGGGTACTTGATAATATTATTCCCGTTAATCATACAAAATTATTATATAACCAAAGAGTATAATACTGTAGCGATGATTAGGGTAAATCAGTGTAGTCAGGCAAAACGGGTAAAATTAATTAACTGGTCAAATGTTATAATCCATTGAAAACAATACAACCGTGAATTATCACGTTTAAGCACGATGGAAGTTGTCACGAGCACGTTTTACGTACAGTGTGTCCTGACGAATAATTTTACTTTTTATTTTAATTCTTATAAAAGACATTGGTCTAGAATGTATATGTTTATACCAAACCAAAAATAACTCATCCTAGAGTGCTCTAGGATGAATGGCGATATGTCATTAAATAAAGAAAACTGTGTGCGATGTATTTAATTTTTTTTTAATTATTATTCTATTTAATCATTTTTTACACGGTATTTATTTAATTTAACTATTATTTTTTCTCGTATCCTAGTATCCTATAAAGGGTTAACAGTGTAATTCATATTTTTTTTTCAGTTAAAATTATACGATGTATTCTAGTTACGAAGATATTTCAATAACAGACCTAACCCGACATTTTTACATGGATAAGATATGTGTCGAAATAGCATTAATAGCTTAGAGAAGGAAATTTAACAATCTTTCATCCAACAATTATAATTATTTTCGTTAAAAAGGGTACTTAGACATTGTTATCTATTAGAACAAGCTTAACTTTTATAACTCTATTAAGAATTTTAATTTAATTTCGCTATATATTAAAAAATATTTGTATTTAATATTCACTAATAAGGGTTAATCGAAAAAAGTTTCTTATTTAGCCGTCATAGATACTTAATCCATACTTATTTTTCCATCAAACCCTACAATTTATTCAAAATAACGTTTAATGTAAAATTAAAAACGAAATATAATTTAGATATTTATCGTTTTTTTTACAATGCTTGATAATTAAAAAAATCATAGTTACTTTTCATCGCTTAATTTATTTATTTGTTTATTTGAACTACCAGCGTTCTGGTTATAATATCCACGTATAAAAATGTGTAATTGAATTATTTTTGTGCACACATTTTATGTAAGAAAAAATACATTATTTAATTTATAACAGTCATGCATTATATAATACACTTATATATGTTATTCTTCAGATCCGATGATAATAAAACGCAGTGAAGAATATACAATAACAATATGTTATACATTTTAGATGTACCAAACAATTATTAGAACAATTGTTTATGTCAACCGCGTATATAAAGAGTCCAGAAAATTTATTTTGTTAAATTTTAGTACACAGATGAAACCAACATTATTTAACAATGAGTAAAAACTTGTGATCAAAGAGGTGCAAGGGACAACACAGTGATAATAGTAATACACCAATGGTTAGATAGCAAACGCTTTTCTCAAAAAAATGTCTACAAAATTGTTAAACAGTATTAAAATAAAAAATTATAAATATATTTAGCATTATTATCTATACATTCAAAATAATAGGGAACGAGTGTAATATGTATGAATTATTGTTTGTTTGAAGAAGAAATCAAAGTAGTAGTGGTATTATATGGCACCGTATAAGGATAAAATTTCAATTAGTAACAATTATGATTGAAAAAGTTATAAAAAAAAAAGTTTGAAAGTGAAATGAAAATGTAGAATCTGGAACACCATCCCCTTAAGGCTTAAATTATACATGTAAAAGGTATTGTACAATGCTTATGAGCAACACCTAGTACACGAGCGGCTCTCAAATTCGTATTAGTTATGTTGTATAGTCAACTCAAAACTCACTTAAACTTAAGTGATCCATTTATTTTATCAAATACAATCACTAATTTTTATTTTTCAGAATACATTAATATGTTAAAACATGTATTAATTTCGGTGCACTGTAACTGCACATGACGTATTGTGTCCATTTTATAATATATCAACATAACTCCGCGTATACACTTTTTTTTAACACCCTAACCCCGCACATAAGTTTTTTATTTTTTTTTTATTGTTTAAATACAATATATTTTATTAAAATTAAATAAAAATAATATTAGATAGTTAGTACTGAAAACAGCATAATCTAAACGATGTATCACTAACACTTATACCAATTATTTTAAATTCATTAGTATACACTATACCTATTACCTAGTTATATATTATATATAACTAAAAACTAATTATCTAATTAAAATAACACAACAAACATCGTCGTTTTCGGTGTAAAATTAAATGTAATACAATTTTAATGTAAATTAAAATAAATCGTACATATACAGTTTAAGAATATTATCAGAGTTTTTTGTATTTGAAAAAGATTCTACTTTGACTGCGTCAAAAATGAGAAAATTATATTTTTGTTGGTGAAATGGTCTTGGTAATAAAATAATGAAACTAATGAGAAATACATAGTTGTAAGTGCTGTATGGCTATTCAGTTAGGAGGGAAATTGTATTTCATATAATATGATATATTATAAAACTTGAAAGTTTTGAAATATCTATAAAGTTTACTATATACCTATACAATGTATAGATTATGTTGTAACGTTATATAAAATCATTAAGGTTTGCTCGAGGGCAGTATTTTAGATTTGATACAGCAGGCGTACGCGTATAGCCAAATCTAGTTTTTTTAAAAAAAAAAACTACTCTCTCTCTCTCTTTTAATTAATGACCAACGTCGATAAAATAACCTGATCCTGTCGAGATTGACGACGGTTAATCCGGACCTATGGTGAAATACCACGTGGCCGCGAAAAGACGATAAAATATGTAATTCAATAACTAACTGTTATTGTACAGATCGCAAGATTATATCCTTTTTTCCAATTTGACGGATACTTTTCATACGTACTATTATTTATTAGTGAACCGATCGTTAATACCCCTATATAAGGCTATGTTGCCAATGTTCTTTTGAGACTTTTAAATTCTTTGGTGAATGGTGATAATTAGTATTTCAGATGTAGTATAAAACGGTAGGTATATAGAAAATCGTTCGTACATAATATACCTAAATATTAAAATTATACACATCATATGAAACATATTTTTTTTATATAAGTTGAATAAACGTATTTTATGAAATCATTACACGAACCAGCTGGCGAACCCCGTCGGTACATTTCAGGACTGTGGTTTCGTGATAAGCAAATATCACACGCAGATACAACTTTTTTATTGAATATATTACATATTTTATAGATTTATCACATGTCTAGTATGCGCTTGGCATTTTCCCCTCACATATTATAATATGAATGTAGTATATATCATCCGTAATATCATTATAAGTATATTTTTCAATATAAATATTTCAACAATAGTTTAGACTAAATATTGTTAAACTTTATCCTTACAAGCTTATGATCCACGGAAAAATGAATGAATCATGTAGTATATTGAACTTTTCAAAGTTCTTCGTGTTCGACGATTATGTTTATTGTTTATACTTAAACTCAGAAATATTGGTGTATAGATTTTGGATTAAAACAAATCAAAATGTTTATAATTAATATTATAGTTATATCATTTTTTATTCAAATCATCAAAAGTGATAGAAATTTCGAGAGCCGCATTGACAAGAACTTAGCCTTTTGTAAAATAACTTGTAAATATTATGAAATAAATTTTAAATTTATTAGAATCATTTTTATTATAATATAAAACTTTACAAGTATATGCATTGTATAGGTAGTTATTTTTAAATGTTTAAATTTTACAATACATAAAGTAGGTATATATAAAATAAAATAAAACTTCTCAGTTTCCCTCCAACCAAGTATTTTAAACCTCCTTTTTATAGCTATCAAATAATTTACCATGGTTAACTATACCAAGCTTATCTACAACGACCAAAATTCAATATACACAATTAACTTTATACTTTGTTGAGAATTCGGCCTTGAAAAGTACCTTTGCCGCAGCTAGGATTGTCGCATAATATTACTTTCACACGCATGCTTGGCCGGTACTAACGGATGTGTGAGTCCTGTTAAAAGCTTAACGCTACGATATATTTGATAATATATTTAAGAGCTTGATATAAAACACGTTTGATCTATATTTTTTTTAAGATATTACTTTAACACTATCGGCTAAACAAAACTACGGTTGCAGTGATCTTTAATTATTTGAAATATTTTATTTTAAAATACGATAAATTTATAAAAAAAAAATGTTAATTAGGTACACATTATAAGTTATAATCAAGAAATTAATGAAAAATTTCAAAATCAATGAAATCCCTAACAACCGTGAAAAGTTTTTGAAAAATTTTTCATTTTCATGATAAAAGAAAAAAAGAAATCAGTAATGATTATTTATTAGTATACTTATTTACAACAAGATCAAAACATATAATATGATTTTTATAACTTATAATAAATACTATTATTTTCACAACTCACTGAAAAACTGCAGGACATCGCGGCATCGTTCCAAAATACTTGAAATATACTTACCATCTGTGTTTGGTCATTTACAATATCCGTATACGGAAAGTATGAATGTTTTAAATTACTAATATTTAGCAAAAAAGTATTACCGTAATAAAATTCCATAATAATTAACTAAAAAAAGAAAAATGTATTATCATTTTAAAGGATAATCAAAATTTATTATTATCAGTGAATTGTTTTATAATATTATTACTACGCCATACTTTAAAATCACTGCATAATTATTAATGAAGGTAACCTATTGATTAAAATTAGCTTCCAATTTCTATCGGAGAGTGTCTGCGATAAAAAGGTCTCTGCAAATCTCTTTAGCGTAAAAAACATTTAACCTTTAGTAAATACCGACGGATTTATCACTGTCCTCCTTCGACAATAATGCAGTCCATTACCCAACCACCCTACCTATCTCGCTGGACACCTAACGCAACCGACTTAGCTGCAGTGATATTTATCGTAATAATAATGGTTAAAATGGTTTTCTAAATTGTTAGTGTTTAGAGTCAATATTTTATCAGCGATCGATATTACAACAAACACGAATATGGCAAACAAAATTTCTTATTATATTAAATTAGGTTATTATGTTTTTTTTTTAAGTAACTCTGTTGCTTTCCACTCGAATAAATTCTATATTGTTATTTTCACAAAACAGAAGTTGTGATAACATTTTAGTGAATGTTTCTGGTTGTTGTTTGTTACTGCATGTTGGTTAACTTTGTAAGTTAACTTGGTAATCGTGTTACATTATATCGTAAAAGTAACCGTGTGAGTTGTCACAGACGTTTTTGAAGTACACTCAATGTCAGTAATCTCTGTGTCTAGTGAAAGTACCAAAGTGCAATTTATAAGATAAGATAACATATATATATATATAAAACTATATATAAGTATGTCAGTTGTAAAGATAATCCTACTAACGGGTTTAGCTACCCTATAGAACCTACTTCCAAATATTTTTCGGGAAATTTTAAAACTTTATTAAAATAGTTTCGGGGATATTTGACAATAATATACCTTTTGAATAAAATAAAGTTTCCAAAACTTGATCGATTGATCACAAGGCGAAAAATTTTCTTTAAACGTTCTTAATTGAATGGTATTTTTAATGAAAATACATTTATAACTTTATTTACAGTAAACTGTACAATTTCTGTAAACAATTAATTTATCTCACGTAACTAATCACACTGGTATTGTTTCAATATAGTAGAAAAGGTAAAATTCATTAATATCTTTTTTTATTTCTACTGATTACCTATAGGTACATAATAATATGTATCCATTGAGATTGCAATGAAATTATAAACTAAATATCCTTTAGTAATTGCTAGGTAATAAATAATCCAATAAGGCTATAATTATACGACTGAAAATATAAACTTTAACGTTCAAGTGTTTTTTTTTCATTTAACACATTTTGAGAGTATAACATTTTTAGTCCAAAAATTATTAAGAGACCAATGTATTGACGTGGACCATAACAAGTATGTTATTGTTTAAAAATTAAAATTAACACTGATGATTTCGAATAGTAAGTATTATATTTTTTGGAATGTGTAAATTACGGACACAGAACAACACATTATTTTATAATACATAATATTATGCGAGTCTATCTCTTAATAATACACATACATTTATAATTAATAAATTAAGATAATAAATTTACGTCATAAAATGAATTCACCATTATCTCGGTTGAAAATCATTGGGTATGTAAACCATATTGTTATCTTTGATATTTTAGTATTAACCTAAATAATTTGCAGTTTTTATATCCATGAACATGTTTCCAACCAAAAACTTGGTGGGTTAATTGAAAGTTGGGAAAATAGTTTTTGAAAAATATTAATAAATTATTGTTTATATAATTAAAAACAAATTTAACGTTTATTCAAGCAGTTTGTAAACTTTTTAAATACAAAGCAATTTCAAAATATAACGCATTTGAAAATGTATAACTTATATTTTAATTCTCAAAAAGTGAATTAAATACTCAAAGTAGGAAAGTTAATTTCTATTATCTCATTAAAAAAAAAATAATAATTTCATGAAAACTGATAATTTTGTTAAACCATTATCTCATTTTTTCTGCATCTAAAAAAACAATGATTTTTCATGCATTTCAATAACATAATTATGATTATACGATATATTTTTGATAGATAATTTTTTGAGGAATTATTGTTATGACTTTTATGACTTCTATAACTTATCTAGCCACGTTGACACTCGAACCTAAGTAGTCCCGGACCCGTTATATGAAAATCTAAAACAAATAATTCCGTTTCTTCGATATATAAAAGAAAGTATATTGTATACTTTATACAAATAAAATGTATTTGAATATCCAAAACGTTTTTATGTAATACATAAATATCTAAATAATTTTATAATTTCCCATACATACATTTTCTTGTACATAATATAATAATAATAAGAACTGAATATAAAATAAGTGCATTGATATCGAAGTGATAATAAAAACAAAACCAACTAAAAACCAGTGACATTATTCCATTATCGATGAGTTTTTATCCATTAAAAATATAATATGTAAGGCAAATCCGTCACTATATGTTTAACGTAGTCCATAATACTATGGTATACACCCATGCAGACGTACACGCAGAGTTGAACGCTTAAACGTGACTATAATGGTAAAAGATCACTTGTAACGTACAACGTTTTTTATCTCGATATTTCGAGATATCTTATTTTTAGGTAGTACATCATGAGTATATATTTGAATAGGGTAAAATCGGAGAAATGTAGAAATGGAAAAGCTTAAACCGATGTATACAAAATACAGTAAACGCAGACAAAAGAGCACATTTATCGTGTCTCGTACTGATGGCAATGCGGTGTAGATTCAATGGGGAAAACGAGTAAATATATATATATATATATATATATGCATATTATATAAAAAAAAATGCCCTTTCAGAGTAATTCCGGGTTAACCACGCAGGATTCTAAAATGCTTATAAACATAGTTCATCCACAATTCTCTAAAGAATACATGGTTTTAAAACATGGAATACAAATACACACTTTATTCATGTTACGTATAGCCTGTAGGTATAAACGTTGTACAGCTCACTCTACGCCACTCAAATAGGTTTAACTGAATTATAGCTGTGTAAAATCTAATTTAAGTTTAAACCTATGCAAATTATGAGAACATGTAGTTTTATGAATATTATTATTATTATTATTATTATTATTATTATTATTATTATTATTATTATTATTATTATGACGATGCACTCTAATAACGTTGATCTGATTTTAAATTAATTATTGGAAATAAATATTATAATATTATGGGTTACATGATAGGTATTAATAATATTATTATTAGTATCGTGTTCCCGTGTTCGTAAAAAAAAAAAAAAATGAATTATTATCTCTATATTGGGTTATTGGGTGGATTGTCATTAATTAATGTATTCCAGCGGAATTATACATTTATACAACAATATAGAAATTATGTAAAACCGTTAACACGCCGTCCTCGGTAACATATAAAAATAAAAACGAAACAATTCATCTCATCACACGCGTTCTATATTCATACATTGTTTTGTTCATGTTTCTCGATTGTCAGGAACAAAAAATATATCCATTTATTTTGTTCAATATCTGCATTCATCAATTTCATAATACAAGACACTTACATTGTCAAAATGAAAATACAGACAGAGCCATATTAGATATCAACTAGTGTTGATCTACTAATAAAAAAAGCTGTTCCCAATTAGTTGGCCATCTAATCAAAATACTTAAACAAACCATGATAATAATATGTTTTTTTAGATTCTGAACGGAGTGAAGAATGTACCTATTGCTTTTACAATGATGTGTGTTTTTTTTTTTTTTTGTGTCTGACGACAACATTTGGAGCAGTAATAATGCTCCGATTTTTGACTTCAGCCCCTCTTTGAATAGGAAAATTCATCTAGTTGGTACTTTGGGGAGGTCAAAAGTAAAATTTTCAAATAGTTTTCAAAAAAATCGAGAAAAAAAAAAGTGACAGAAAAACGGCAATTTTACGAAAAACCACTTTTCGACAAAATCGATTTTTTGATTTTGCTGTAACTCAAAAACGAATCATTGTAAATACTTGAAATTTTTACCAAATGTTTATATTATGGTAATCTCTTAACAGTTAAATTTTTAAATATTTTAACTATTTTTAAGCTACTTATAGACAATTGAAATTTTCGACTTTTATAAGTTTTTTTTCTTCAAATGCTGATAAAAACTTTTTGGGTGGCCAGAAAATCTTGAAAATTTAATACAAGGTTTCTTATAAGTTTTTCTTAAAGTGATAAAAAAAAATCCGAAATCGTTAGTCACAATTTTTTTTTATAAGTGCTTAAAGTTAGAATTTATACGAAATATGTCAAAATTTAAATTAAATTTCATACGCTCATAATGCGTATGTTGGCCAAATACTTTTTTTATTAATAAACAGATACTATAAAGTAACCATAGTAACATATAATAACTATACTATTTGTTTCAAAATAGAATATATTACAATATTTAAATAGAATATATCCTAGATTGACAAATCATCTCTGTTCAGAATCGTTTCTCGTATACAATGATATTCATCATTGCATTCAAATTTAACCTACGCTAGTCCGAGGTCCACCCCACCCCCTAATGTACAGCAGAGCGATACTCACTTACCCGCTTTTTTTAATATTATTTCATTCCCAAATGTTAGTTACTTTGTTACTGACCATAATTATTATTATTATTATTATAGGTAGTTATATAAAAAAATACTGCAACACCTTACTAAGTTATTAAATATGTATATGTAATAAATATTATCTATGTATAAATTAAAATAATTGATAATAATATCATACATCTGTACATATCAAATAAAATAAAAATTTTTTATAGATAGATTAATAACACTTTTTCGCGATTAATAAGCGTTGAGTTTTTATTTTTAAATACCTATTTGTTTTGATGATAAGTAAAACAAATATTGTTTTAATTTGATAGTAACGCTAAGGATTAAAAGGAATCATTGGATATTAATGAATTGTAAAGGACGTTCTAAAACAATATTGTGAGTTTTAATTAAAAATGTATAACTATTGTTGTTAGGACGCAAGAGACTAAAAATCTGTACAACCGTGTATAAAACACATTATAGATTCGAGATGTCTGCATGCGAGAGACCTATTCCACGCAAACACAGCCGTAATAGTTATAGGTATATATACGCTGCGTTTTACCGTTAGACGATGCATAACAGCACAGAGTCTACCGACTCGCGACTATCGGTATACGCCAAGCTGTAAACAGTATATTATAATAATATAGGTAGGTATAAAGTTGACTACGAGAAAAACGATCTGTTGATAAATCAATTCTGGCTTACTTCAGGGTTTGCCCTTGAGAGCGTATTCCGGAAACGAATTAATCCCTTATTGTATTGACTCGGTTTCTGGAGGGGAAAAAAGCACATAACCTTTGATAAACCTGCAGTAAGCCTATATATAGTATTATACGTACGTTTGCCACGTGTATATAATACATATATATTATATATGTATGTATGAGTATACCGTGTCGATTCAATTTCACAAAAAAACACTTACAAAATATTATTACGCCGATACCTATACCGCATTCGTATTTTGTTTGTTCTACCGGTGCGAACGTATTGAGCTCGGGGAAACGAGTCAGATGATTATTTTCTGAAAACCGCAAAACGACACAAAATCTATAATATTAAGGAGACGGTCACCGAAATCTACAATAAAGCGTATAATATACCGGAAAATTCCGAATCATTTGTGACGCGCAGTCCCATCATCGGAATCGGGTGAGCAGATGCTATGGCCAAACGCACAATCGTAATGTATTTTGTTATGTATTTGTACATTTGTAACACACTTCTGCGTTTCAACAATGTGTTTATTTTTGAAATTTACACGATTCCTATGATTTGTATCGCAATCGAACCTCAATACAAACCACACATTATTCGCGATGACTATTATTCGTCGGTTAGTGTAACTATAGGTACTTGTCAGGACAAAATGCGTAAATGTTCTGCATATTAATCAAAAATACCGTATCGTATGTGATTATATGGAGATAGTGGGTAAGGCGCTATATTTAAGCGCTTATTGCCCGTATTATTATAATATATATTATATATATTTTGTTAACGTTATTAAAATCGGCTAAACACTTTGTCTTATAATAAATTGTATTGCAAGCCGGGTGATTATGTGACACGTGGAATATTACATAGCTGGTGCTCTCAAAAACAAATATTATTAATTTATGAATATTTTGGTGTATAAATAAAAAATTTGTGAAAAATGTCCATGTTGTAATACAAATAACATTTATACAAAGTAAAATGCACAGCAATGATTTTTATAATGAAATAATACAATTTATTATAAAAATATAATAATAATAATAATAATAATAATTTATCTATCAAATTATTTATTTTAATTATGAAATTTGATTTAATACATTTTCAATTAAATAGCTTGAATAATTTTAAATATTAAACGAAATTAAAATATATAAGTATACAACTACTATAATAGTGATAGATAGCCTACAATGTGTTATTTTAATTTTAAATATTTTAATATTAAGTTAATTTTAATCCCATTTTTTTTTTAAATAATATTTTAATACATTTTCAATTTGAAAAATACTTATAAAACTCATTTTAATTATACTATTGACTATGGTAAATCCAACGTGGTAGTTTTGGTATCCATCAATACCAAAGTAAAGTTTAGCATATGAGCCTATAGTTATTTATTTAATTTACAATTCTATCAAACAATTGAAACAATAGGGATTTATAGTTTAATAATAAACTCAAAAACCTCAATGATTATTTAAACCAATTGATGCCGCACCCAACACTTGAAAATTCGGATATTGAAAATGTAAAAGACACGGCATATATTATTATGTGATACGCGTGGCCGTGAAACGGTATAAACGATGTATCGATAATGTACAATAATTTATTGTACATATTTTTGTAGGTAACGAACAAAATGTTACAACGTTCAAATTCGCATGATCTGTTTTTTCTTTATTCACTTTTGGATATGACGACTGAATTTTAGAAGACCAAGAATTGAATAAACGAGGTTCTATTACGGCGAATATATTATTATTATTATTATGTTCTACCACTTATTTCTGTGCAACGGTAAACTTGTACCTATTCATAAAATGCATCTGGTGATTTCATATGCGCGAAACTATTGTCGTTCACCGCGATAAAAAAAAAATACTGATTTATTATAATAAATTATTTACCTTGAAATACGCGATCATTGCCATCGAGCCGTAGATACTGCTCCGGGTGTGAGATTCGCGAAACTCTACATTAAATTAAAGCAGCATATACGTATAAAATGATTATGTGACGTTTTTTTGATAGTGTATACGGTCACGAAAAAATATTAAATTACACGGGACGATGTATATAGGTAGGTATTATATACGTTTATCGAAATACTTTATCCGCCTCACAAATCATAGTGTAGGTAGGTAATTATAATTCGTTATACGAGTAGATTAAACGCGTGCAGTGTGTACGCATAGGTGTATTATGTGTTTTACTCGCACGGCCCGTGTCTCCTCTTATAACTATAGCTGCTGGCATCCTGAAACATAATATATATAATGTGTTCCAGTCTCACATTATTCGTGTTCGTTACTTGGTGTCATCCTGTATGAAATAAATTATTATTAGTGTGTGTGTGTATCCGTTACCGCAAAAACATAAAACCCACCCAAGGCTTATTCTAAAGATTTTTCTCAACTGCGTATTTCCACGCCAACCCTTCTACCCCTCCGCGCCGTAGGCAAACCGCCACAGCACCGTTTTCCCGTAGCCAAGGTCGAAATAAAAACCACGGAAGAAAAAAATATATATTCCTTTATTGCGTAAATGTTTAAATTCTTAACTCAAAAAAAAGATAGACGCTCGCAAAAAATACATCAGGAAAAGAAAAAAACGTAAATGGTTTTGAATGAGCTAAAAAAGAAAAAGATTATCGATATTCTATTATAAAACCGACTTAAAAAGCTTAAATGACGAACATAATTAAATATTTTAATGAATCGATAATATCATTTTAACGCTCGTACTTATGAGTACTTTACCTTTATTTTAATACAATGGTCATCACAATTATTGACGTAAATCACTTAAAAAATACCTGTTTTACGTAAAATAAAACGATATCGGACGACAAATCTAATGATGAAAAAAAAGTCGCACTTTCATAATCTTTAAATTTATTTATAAAATTGCAGGCGTAAACTAATAATATTTGTACATAATAAATATACATAATATAATAATAATATATATCATATGATATTTATAAAATGTATTGCTATACGTGCTCTGATGTCCTAAACCAATAATATAATACACTAAATGATAATACGGCGTAGGCCTAATTATTAGGATAGCAATTATCCATGCATTATAACGACATGACACGCAATAAGAATATATTACGACGTAGAAACACTTAGAAATACATAATAGGTTAGGCCTAAACAAAATGATATATGAGATGAAGAATAATAATAGGAGAAATCAACTTTTAATATTTAAACATATCTAAAGATTTAACCTTCGAAAATCGGAGATGAACGAACTCAACGATACTGTGTAAGCCACCTATGATCAGAATATAATTTAATCTCGAGTTCTGAGAATCTCGGGCAAGGTCGACCACAGGCGGATGGACACCGGGCAAACATCACAGGATGTCATATTATGTAGATAAATCATCGCACGTGCATACTGAAATGCGTAATAGCGTGAGAACGAATGACGCAGTTAGGAATAGACCAGAGGGTACATGGGTAGTTGGTCGGGGGGGGGACACCGACTATATAAGTAGGCCCTGGAGAGGACTCCCGTAGACGTGATTTTTAGCAGGGTTAGCACGAGCACCTTCACACCAGTCTATGTCAGAAATCATTTATCTGGACTTAAAATATTTTTTCAATTAAATCATTTATTTGGACTTAGAATATTTTTCAATTAAAATAATAAACTGGACTTAGAAAATATTTCGACACGACCTGTACTTTTGACGATCAATTGCTGGATCACTACAGTACCACATTATATCTCATTGCATATTTAATAAACTTTGCACAACACGTGTCATTATTGCAGTTGTAATTATTTCTTTTTTTAATATAATTATCGTTCGAAATCGTATTATCCGTATGATTATAATAATAATGTCATTACGGTACAAAGAGTAATTGGGGACAAAATAATTAATAACGGTACGAAAGGGTTTGAGAATAGTCTACCCCTCATAGTAGTGGTGCTGCTAGTAGACAGTACTACTGTTGCTGCTGCTGGCTTTGTAATTAAAACGAAATCGTTAACAGAACACCGCGCCGCGGCCGAACGCGAACGGATGACGACTGTTTGAGATTTTCTCGTCGTCGTCTTCGTCTGCGGAGTAAGTCGAGGTAATCACTAATCGTAAACTAAAACGAAAAAAAAATAATAATAAAATAACCGTCAACTGGCCAAACGGAGTCGAAATTGATTTAAAAGAGTGTAATACGCCGTACGTCGTCGTCGTGACGTGCGTGTATATTATATATATGTTTTTCGGATAAAGTCGATCGAAACGCGTCCCGCGAATACACTCGAAAATCTCGTCTCCACGGAGCACACACACACACACACACCTATCACGTGTACGCGAACACGCATTATACGTATTAGTGTATATAGTGCTGCTCGCCCGCGACCGCTTGCAATTCATTATGACGTGCCATGTACGACTGTTGCGGTTTCGAACGAGTTGAATGTGTGCGACGAACAATAATAATAATAATATGAGCGTCTTACGCCGCCGCCGTTTCTGACAACTTCAGTACGTCGGTTAATTTAAACGACGCGACGAGAATATTACGTGTTTCGAAACGGATTCGAATCCGACGCGGGGCGAATGTAGGTTATGTACTTATTCTAATACTAATTCATATTGTGTTTTTATTATTTTATCGAATACACTTGAATAAATGCAAAAAATATATTTTGCAAAATAAATAAAATATTTCGCACTTTACTATTTTTCTTGGAAAATAACAGACTTACGAACAATTTTGTAAATATATTTTTTATGAGGAATGCTATAATATATAATTAACCTTCTATGCATTTTTTTGCTAAGTACTAAAAGTTTTTGAGTTAAATTGAAAAACTATAAAACTACCCCCTGTGGCAAATTTTCAACCCTCTTGAGGCACGGGAAGGGGGGAGTCATCATGACCAAATTTAGCCCAAATAACTTACTCATTGTAATGAACAAAATGGCGAGTACCTGACTCGACATTTTGAAAGTTAAAAAATAAGGACCACCCTAAATTATGTATAGGTACAACTGTATTAATACTGTTTTACTGTATTATTGTAAGTATTACTTATACATCAGAACGCGGCGGTTTTTCGCCGTATTAAATCGTTTTACATTTTCCTTTTTTTTTTTTTTTTCGTAACTCGTCGTATTGCTTTATATCGGTACATTTTTAATCAACCTAAGCGCTGAAATACGATTCTTATACGGTTACGCTGAATACATGTATATAATATTATGATGCTTTTCAAATATTTAAATAATTTGATTCGACCATAAACAATAACTAAACTGCTGGAATTGTTTGCTGTGCTTAAAAATTGAAACGATAGACGAATAAATATTGTCGATCGAATTTATTATTATTACCTATATACTTTCGAGCACTCTAATAGATTTGTTTAATATCTTGAGTCAATTTTAATAATAAAGCAAAATAAACCGTGTGCTTATGTAATATGAAAATTATTGTTATATACATACTTGAACACGATATAATAATATTGCAATACATACATTATATACATACGACTCTACGAGTATATTATATTTTAAAGACGAAAAGTTTTTATTAATTTATCATAATTATTTATTGTTTCGTTATAAATGTAATATACTCCATACCACATCATCTACGCGTTTGAGTGTTATTACTGTATACTACGATTTATCGTATTACGAATTGGGATTATTCTTAAAAATATTAGCGTTTGTAACCGTTCTCTGTTTGCACTGTACCGTTTATTTTTACCCCCCTCACGAATAATTTTACTGGTAAAAATATACTAGGATAATTTTACCCCCGGGGGTAGAAACGTTTGAAGGTATTAGAAACCTGCGACGCCGGCCATAGATAGCCCCGTATACAGTACTTGCGAGAGACGTCGTTTGCAGTGCTACTACAATAATTGCAGACGGACTTTTGATTAAAATATACTGTTAAATGTATTTCCGAGACTCGGTTTCACCTTTATTGTTCTTCACTCGAATATCGCGCCGGTCCGGTCGAACTGGCCCATCTTAGCCGTTGCACGGTGTATACGCGATATTACTGTCCATTTCGTTTTCTCTCGATTTGGATTTTACGTGCGATCCTTGTTCAAGTCGTTTTCGTAAACAAATATCATTATAATGCGCTTACGTACCTATGTACTTTCATATAATATACGTTCGGTTGATTTTCAACTAGTTTTGTGAGGAATTCTCATCAGTTTACAGCACATTATTTTTGTTTCACTTAAATCAATACAAATATTAATTTATTAATTTATTTTTTATATTGTATTTAGAAAAACGGGGGAAATCAAATTCGAATATTAATATTTATAGTATTCATAAATCATAGATATACTTTAAATGAATAGATATATCGGTTATCTTGTGTACTTTTCAGGATTAATTAAATCTTAAAATACCTAATTAAATACCCAAAACTTATCAATATGCTTTAATTGTCTCTTTTTTTTTTACAATTGCTTACTTGTCGTGTCTCGTTTACACGTAAAACGGTTAAATTAATTGTTTATATAATCTGTCCGTATAAAATATACAGAAATAATAGGTTTTACTTTAAGCCTTATATAGATTAATCAAGAGCCGACAATATTTCAAAGTGTTTTTTTTTCAGTAAATGTAGGTATCAATAACTTAAATTACTAAAATATGGTTGTCTTATTAATTATGTTTTCTAGATTTTTTTTTTTTTTTAACAAAACCAGAGTATTACTGTTAATACAGTATAATATGACGGTAAATATCCATCATAAAATTACAGTTATAATATCGTTTCAACGTGGGTAATAAACTGGATGAATTGATAACACGCCCGCGTGTACTAAACACTAATATTTGTCTTAACTAAGCATACCTAATTGGTTATGAAATTAATGGGAACAATGGTCCTATTTCGATTAGCTCAAGATTAGCATTGTTAAATTTGACATCGCAAACACTCAATTAGTCAAAATGAAATTCAGATTAGGTCACATTGACGTTGAAGATCAATTATTTATGTTCATTGTTTATATACATATATAAAATATAATAATATATATATATTCATATTCTAAAACGATTTAATATATTAATAATATGTTTAACGCTTCTTAAAATATTTAAGTGATGAAATACATATTATCAAACATTTTAATAGTTTATATTTGTATCGTTTTCATATAAACTGTTTAATATTTTAATTACTAAAAATATTAACTAGGTTATGAATATTATAATTTAAATTGTATCATAAATTTGTATTTTTTGTAATGAATGTAATTAATCAATATAATATTGTAAACTATATTGTTCTAGGTTTAAATCACACTTTTTTAAATATTGACCGTAAAATTAACACATAATACATTAATACGTATATTTACAAATTTGTAAATACTTTGTATTTTTATTTAAACATTCATAAATACGTGATAGTTGATTGGTTAGGTAGCTGTTATTATTTTTAATATTTGTGAATAGGTGCTTATATTTATTATTAAACCAAATTTATAGAGTTTTTTTTTTACATTTAGGTGATAAAACGGTTTATTTGTACACTAAGAGATTTGCCTAGCGTGTTTACCAAATGTTAAATTTAAATAATGTATTTATTCAAATTTTAGTTATTGGAATTTATAAATATATATTATTGTACTGATATACTTTAATATCATACTTTACTATTTTATACAGGTACATATGTTTTTAAATTATTTAAGTAGTGTCTTATAAATTATAATGATGGAATATATTATTATTTTTCTTTAGATTATACGATACTTCTTAAATAGCATACAGAATCTAAGTATTTGAAAATATCATTTTAAACTTTAAATATTTATATTAATTTAATATTTTATATTAAGCTTACCAGAACAATATAATAACCATAAAATAATTCTAACCAAATTAAAACAAATTACTGTGAAAAAAAAAATTAATTCTAATATTTTTTACTAAAGAAATAATTTTATGCCACTGATGTTGGGGTTATCACATTTTGACCATCGTTTGTATAATTTGGAGGAAAAAAACGTTAACATTTTCTAAAACCGTTCGTCATAAATGTAATTATAAGACTTACACGCACACATAGAATACATTATTTTTTATTTTAATCCCGAAAGGAAATATATATAAAAAAAAACAAATACAATAACGTTCATATTTTTCTCGGCCAACGGTTTGTTGACCCTATAAACTCGAAACTACAGTTACGGGCATAGTGTCATGCGAACGGAAATCGAATAACGTAGTCGGAAGTATGTTTCGTTTAATCATAACCATCACGTTTTCCCATCAAAACCATCCCATATTGTTTTTCTTCTATTTCACAATTTTGTATTTCTCCAATACTGAGCCGTGTGATACTATATTATGTGATTTGACGTTCGAGTCGCAGGTTCGATGTTTCAGGTAAACGGAGGGGGTTTAGGGGTGGGTGAAAAACCGTGCAAACGATAAGTTCACGCGTCTCGTCAATTGATGTATAGTACGACCGACACTACGACACACGCTTAGATATTATTAGATTATTAAAAACTCTGCACTGTTAACTGCATTTACGAACTACAAAACAAACCAATAAAATATAGTTTCAGTAATAAAAATCAAAGTGTCGAGTTTCGGTATTTCATTATATTATTTAGTTATACACCTATTTACGTTTGTAATGCGCGTGGGATTTATCACTATGATATGCGTTCATTTTATTAATAAATAGTCTTCATAGAACGCATACTATTGCGATAGAATGACGATATTTTTGTACCTATTATACAAGTGTGTCGATTTTCGAACTAAACACGAAACCTATTAACGGTGGGTATTTTTTAAATTTCACCGAAGTTTTGAGATAAAGCATCAATACCGTATTTAATGACCGTGGACGTCCTTTATTTTTTTTCACCCAGTATAGTTTAGTTTTCGGGAATAACATGTCTGTATTTTGGGCACCCATTTCAATAAATTACTTTTTGGTCGAATGAGCGATTACCTCTTTGTTATGGCACCATATACATCTGGATCGCACCGAGTACGGCGTGAAAAATAACGGAGGATCAATTATTATTGTCAACAAGTTCAAAGTTTGAAATAACTATTATCATAACCCCTACTAAAAAATCATATAAATGCAAAACTTTTGATACTTTTATAACTCATGAAGTCATAAGCTAATAAGCACCATATAATATGTCTTATATACAGGAAAATGAAAGGTGTATTGAAGCTTAATAAGGTAGGTGCTGTGATCCGTAGAGTATGATGGAGAATATTTTATGAACATGTAGGTGTTCTCTACATAAACTACGTAAAGCTTTATAGTCGCATCTCATTCATCAATGTTACGATCTTGTGAGTTCTGACGAAAAAAAAAAATATTTTTGTTATTTATTTTGTTATATTAAAACATTTAAAATCTCGAATATACTAAGTCTTATAAGTGTATACCAAAATACCTACCATATTATATCTAAGTCAGTTGTTAGTACACATTATTTTTTGTTTGACGAATACAACACAATTTTATTTTTAATTTGTTTTAAATAACACTTATTATATTATTATTTACCATTGTTTAAAAAAAAAACAAATAAACAAACATATGTTCTCCATCTTCCTCATAATTTCATGGTATTAGACCTTTTTAAATTACTTCACGGTTAAAATGGTAGATACAAAATATATTATTATTTATTATTGTATTTTTTTTTTTTTTTTTTTTTTTTATTAATAATCAAAACAATAAAAAATAAATGTAATAAAAATGCGGGAATATAATTTTTTTAATCACGAGTCATTAATCACTTACAGATTTCAATAAAAATAATGTTCTTGTAAATGTTGTTTTGATATATCTATATTCATATAGGTATTATAATAATATATAATATTATAGAGTGGTATGTTAATTAAACATTTTTAATCACACATTCTGTGATTAGATTTTTATGGAGATTGTTTATTGTGCTTTCGAATGTTCGAATGTATATTAAGAATATGTTTACATTTAAAATATGTAGTTGTCAATTAATTATTTTAGTAAAATGCACAATAATACCATAATTCAAAATTCATATGCATGATATGATATTTTATACATATAGACATATAGTACGCCAATAATTTATCTGAAAACTAAACATTAAATTCGTTGGGATATGTACACATTTCTGTACATTGAGATTGAAATTGAATTATTATCCATCATCGACCGGATAACGTAGACGGTTACTTAACATATTATTAATTTACTTTATTTATTCTTTTTAACATTTTTATAAATTAAAAATATATAAAAAACTTTTAAAAAATGAGGAAGATAATTCAATAAACTTTTGCGTGACATTGAGGTATGTTCAACGGTGTTATGTTACATAATATTATAATAATTTAATCAAGCTGTATCATAGAATGCGATAAAGGGTATTGAATAGTTTAAATAAAATATTAAAAGTTAAACAAAAAGTAAGTTATTATTAAACACTTTAAATTGTTATAATTTATGTTTTTTTATTTTTATAAATATATATTATGAATAAATAAAAAACATACTTTGACAGTTGAAATATTTTTTTTTATTGCTTAAAGTCGTTCTCGTTTTACTTGTTGCATTATTATTATTACTATTTAATATCAAATAAATTTGGATTAATAATAATTAAGCTTACTGAGATAATATGCAACATAATATAATAATATTAGTATATTGAAGTTTAGATTGTACAGATGATACATTATTAGAAAACCTTAATTCGTAGTTGTATAAATTCTATGTAGGTTAATTAATTTAATCAATTTTACAGATTTTTTTTATATAATATATATTTCAGTTTATAAATAATTTTAATGAATAACAATAAATTGTTATGAAAACTTTGATTTTCTAAATTTAGTTTAGAAATAGCATTTAAAAACATGATATAATTATCTATGATAATAAAACATAATAAAAATATTATTTACTTCAATATTTGATAGATTAATTTATTATAATTATTGATTATCAATTTTTATATTATTAATAATTATATATTTAAATTGGTGAACAAAATTAATTTTCATGTAACATTATACTATTATAGGCTATGATAAATAAAAAATAAAAATGGTTACACTTCAAAATTAACTAACTATTATAATAACAATATTAAATACAAATTATATAGACTTTTGTTTCTTGCAAAACAATTTTGGCTTAAGACAATAAAATTAATTCGTAAAATAAAATCCGTTTTTAGCATTTATTTTGAAATAAAAAAGAACTGAATTGCGTTGATCTTAAATACAAACAATTATAACTGTATAGTCTCACAATCAGAATCATTGTTTTAAAATATACCATTTAAACATTAATCAAAATTTACACTAACACCTTAATAAGTATTATAACACAATAAATAACTTTTTAAGGTGCATCCCCCCATCCCATTATCTGCTTTCATAATTTATTATTAAGCATGTACTCGTAATATGCACAATTACTATTTCGGTATTGCTGTTATTGTATTGGTTTGTTTACTTAGGCTAAAATACGATTATACGTGTAAAGACAGAGTACGATATCTAAATATTATTTAATAGAACGCCTTCGTACACGAAAACTTGGTACTAATAAGTTATAAACCATCTTAAACTACTTAGGCTGTAACGGGTTTTATTATCGTAAAAAAATACTCAATCCAACAGACGACTTTTCAATGCGTTGCATGCAATAACGATATACGAAATCCAATTGTTGTTGTGGATACTATTAAGTTTATCCGTTAGTTGTAATAATAATATAACTAAATATTATATAATTTTTTTCTGAGGAAGTTCCTTGACACGGTATGGTAATTTAAACTTGACACGTAAAATTAATTTTAAGGTCAAGTCGACAACTTGATGTGAGCTCGACGTACATGTATAATAATACAAAAGTGACACTATTTCAATATTGTTTTGACAAGTTTCACAGCTCGTTTACTTAAAATTAATTGACAAAACTATACGCATATCATTGGTGTGGTATTGGGTTTAGCGTGGTCGGTAATTAGCTTAAATATTTTTTATTCCAGTGGTATAGATTCTCGCAAAAACGCTAAAATAATATGATTGAATCATGTCTTTCTACAAAATCGCCAAACGCAGCCCGAGACGTCTGTAATTTCAAACCTTCAGCCTACGCGTATCGTAGACAGATCTGTAGGCAGAGTTATAATAATAGCTAGTTATAAGTACAAATTTCATTGTTTTGCGAATATAATTTAAAAATTAATTTATTCTATAAGTCGCATTTTCAGAATAATTGTTGAAACTTGAAGATTTTGCGGACATTCGTTTTAATAAATACAAGACATGTCTTGAGTACTTATAGCAGTCGGGTAATGTTAAATTTAATATGCATTATATTGCTATTGAAGCAAAATTCAAAAATACATTGTGATGCGATGTTTATTCACTGATTTAATTTTTTTAATTTTCTAAATATTATTTATATACAGTAATATTATTCCTGATGTACTCAGTAATCTCGCGCGACCATAGAAGTAAATTATTACCTACTATTACATATTATTACATCATTATAGAAACTTTTGTTAAAAATCTTCAAACTTAGTTTTACATATTATTATGCAATATGCAATCTCCACCAAAATGTATTCCCAGTGGATAGTTTTATGGCGAGATAACGCTACTTAATAATATTATGTGACGTAGCCACGTAAGTACGTAGGTATAGGCACATATAACTTACAAAAACAGACTTCAAACAATGTGAAAATAATTGTATAATATAACGTAACGAGTACCTACGCGCTTAATTGATTACTGTTTACGAGATTGGTTTAATTGCAATACAAAACATGAATAAAGTGAGAGTAAACTTCAATTAGTTGATACTTGGTAATATTTATCGGCGTCGTTTAAGTTCTGAAGTATTAGTTCAGCGGAATATAAGGAATTGGCAAGGAGTTGAGATAACGTTATTACGCGCAAGTTTGTATTTTCGACGGTATTTATGTATACAATTAATGTATTGGAAAAAAAAATGATATATTTTTGAAAAAAAAAAAATCGGAAGTGTTGAAAATGAAAAATTCTAATAGAAATTATTCAACTGTTCGAGTCGATTTCTGATCTCAATATTTTATGATAATTTTGTTTTTTAATGTTTATTTTTTGTCCTATTTATAAAGTTTGTAATAATACAATATGGATAATTCTAAAGCATCATAGCATTATTGTAGATTTTTTACTTTTTTACCCAAAGAAAACGACACACAATACTGTTGTATAAGGAACAAAAAAATTTAACTCACAATTTCCCTTTCCGATATTAGTTATAAGTAGTTTAGAAATAACAAGTTGTATAAACTATGAATAAAAGCTCATATTAAAATTAGTTATTAGAAGATATTATGTATTAGAGGTATATAATATCATAATTATTTAATTACTTATGAAACCAATTATTCTGCTTCGGTATATGAAATTAAAACTCTATATTGTAATCCAAAAAAGTAAAAATCTTAAAAAAATATTTTTTTTTTTTTATATAAATGCCCTGAGGCTTTATTATTTAAACGACCTGAAGGTCTTTATAAATATGTTTAACAATTATATATATTTTACATACTAGATATAAATTATATATATTTTACACGTTGATGGAGTAACTTCCAATGAAGTTGCTCCTGCCTTAATCTAAAATCTTAAACTAAGTCGTATGGTTTCAAACGCTTAAGACGTCTGATATCCTTGGAGTTATCTAATAATTGGATGGCCAATGGATTGACATGGTGATCTAGCCTCGTCTCGTGTTTGCGAGCAAACCTTTGGATTTCGTCTGCTATTGTAGGCAGCATCATATCACGGTGAATTGCGTTGTTTCTTTCGAACCGGTAGGCTGCAGTGATGGTTCGAAGAGCGATGTTTTGGCAGCGTTGTATTACATCAATGTTAGACTTACTGGCACAACCCCACAGTTGAATGCCGTAAATCCAGATAGGTTTTATAATTGCTACATACAGTAGACGTTTGTTTTCGATGGTTAACTCGGAGTGTGGTCCGACTAACCAATAAAGTTTTCGCATTTTTTCTTTAATCTGAATTTTTTTCTGACGGACATGGTGTTTCCAGTTTAGTCGAGAGTCTAGGTGCATTCCAAGATATTTTGCTGAATCTTTTTGTGGGATTGGTGATTGATTCAGTACTATTTGGATGTTTTCGGTTTTGCGTAACGTATAGTTAACGTGCACCGATTTATCGCCATTGATCTTAATTTTCCAACGTCTTGTCCAGTCAAAGATATTGTCAATTGACTTCTGTAAGTTATCAGTTGCAGTAAGCTGACTATTACTTGACGACAAAATTGCCGTATCATCGGCAAACATTGCTAACGTTGTGTTGTCATCGTTTGGTATATCAGCCGTATAGAGTAAGTACAGGATAGGTCCTAAAACACTACCTTGCGGTACTCCAGCTGATATGTCTTTCCATTCCGTTATGGCTTCTTCGTGCATGACTCGAAATTGACGGTCGGTCAAGTATGACTCAAGAAGTGAACACCAGGTATGTGGCAGCTGATCACGTAGTTTGATAAGAAATCCTTTGTGCCAGACTTTATCAAAAGCCTGGGCTACGTCAAGGAATACTCCACAGCAGTACTTTTTTTCTTCAAGAGCTTTACTAATCACATTAGTAACTCGATGTACTTGATCGATTGTCGAATGTTTGTTGCGAAATCCAAACTGATGTTCTGGTATAAGTTCTTTTTCCTCTATAATTGGTTTTAGGCGTTTAAGCAGAAGTTTCTCTAAAAGTTTAGATAAACTTGGAAGGAGAGATATCGGTCGGTACGATGTGACATTTTCAGGAGGTTTTCCTGGTTTGAGCAACATGATTACTTGTGCTCGTTTCCATTGTTCTGGAACGTATTCTGTGCGCAAAATAGCGTTGTATATGTGTGTAAGATGAATGATAGCCTTCTTTGGAAGTTCTTTCAATATTTTTGGACTAATTTCATCATAGCCTGGTGATTTTTTTGGGTTTAAGTTGTTGTCTATTTCTTTAGCAATTTCTAACGGCGAGAAATGTTTGATTTTTTCACGTGTTGCATTAAGCGGTTGGCATTGGAAAATATCGAGCTCAGAGTTGATAGAGTTTGGTGTGAATACATGTTCAAGATGCCGAGCGTATATTTCAGCTTTTTCTTGTTCACTGCGTGCCCAGGTACCGTCTTCCTTGCGGATAGGAGGTATCTGAACACGAGGACTCTTCATAAATCTTGTGGCTTTCCATAACGAATAATCGGTATTATCCGTCGCAGTGAGACCACTCAAGTATGATTTGAACGTTTCATTTTTCATTTCTTTGATTTTTTCATGAAGAATTTTGCTAACACGGTTCCATTCCGTTTTATCCGTTGGGTTCCGTGTACTATGCCATGTTCGTCTCGCTCGACGTTTTTGTTGGACTAGTTTTCTTATTTCTAGTGGGAAGGTCAACTCGTGATTACCATTGATAGCTACCGGAGTTGCTATTTTCGCCGCACTAACAATGTCAATGGTTATTTTTTTTACTGCAATTTGAATGTCCGCTATTGTTTTTAGTCGAGTTGAAAGAATTATGTTTTCTTCAAGAGTATTTCTGAATAAGTCCCAATTTGTTTTTTTATTTGTTATAGATTTTTTGTTTTGCTTCATTATTATATTGGAGCTTAGTGTGAGAAGCACGGGAATATGATCTGATGTCAGCTCTATTAGTCCTTCAACTACCGTGTAGTTTGATGAAATCCCTTTCATTACGTAGAAATCAATAAGATCAGGTAATTTATTTGAGTCAGTCGGCCAGTGTGTTGGTTTTCTAGTTGAAATGAATTGTGCATTAATTGTATTTGCAGATTTAAACAACTCCCGCCCTTTAGTGGTGATCAATCTCGATCCCCAAAAGGTATGTTTTGCATTATAATCTCCTCCAGCAATGAATCTACTGCCGAGTGTCTGGAAGAATTCAATAAACTTTTTGTCATCTACTTTATGTCTCGGTGGACAATATATAGCAGAGATAGTAAGATCGTTTTTGCCGTCATTAATTTGGACACTAGTTGCTTGTAAATGTTCTTGAGGATATTTATCAAGTTCGTGATGTTTAATTGATTCTTTTATTATTACTGCAGTTCCTCCATGAGCACGATTGCTTGGATGTTCTGTTGTATATATTCGATAGCCACGTAATTTTAGAGTGGTCCACGTTGTGAAGTGGGTTTCTGAAATTAAAGCTATGTCAATTTGTTCGTTATTCATAAGATGTTCAAGTTCTTGTTTTCTTTGCACAAGCCCGTTAGCATTCCATGTTATGATTCGAAGTGTTCTACTCATTTCTTCTTCTTTTGTGCTTTGGTTTTCGGTTGGCTATTTTCAAGCTTGTCCAATCTCTCATTTAATTTTGTTATTGCTGCCATCACGTCAGATAGCGACGGAACATTTGTATTTTGTTGTTTATGGGTTTGAGTCAGTGGACCCTTTTGATTTACGTTCGAAGAACCAGCCATCTGTGCATAAGAAACTTCTTGAGTAACTGGTTTCGCAGGCTTTTGTAGTATTCTTTGTACTGCTGTAGTTTTTTTTGGGTGAGCTTTTTCTACTGCATTTTTATAAGTGATGCATCCTTTCCAATTTGCAGTATGTCCTTCTCCACAATTTGCGCATTTTGCCTTTGATTTTTTGGACTTGGGGCAATTTAGTGAAGTATGTTCTTCACTACATTTTACACACTTTGGTTTTTTTTTACAATAGTTTTGAGTGTGACCAAATATTTGGCAATTTTTACATTGTGGCACTTCTTTTTTTTTCCTTGGAGATTCCACTTTTATTATATGATAGCACAAATTTTTAATATCATAAATATCTTTGTTGTTTGCTTGTGGCTCCAAATCCACGAAGAATAATGGAAGCCTTACAATAGTCCGATCACTAAACTTGTTGTTAGGGTCGACTTTTTTCTTAATTTGAATATTCGTAACATTATGTACAAGATGTCCTAGTTCGGATAATTCGTTTTTAATGTCACAGGGGTCAGTGTCAGGGTGTAATCCACGAATTACCGCCCGAAACTTTTTTTCTGATTTAAGTTGGTATCTGTGATACTCAACTTTTTGCTCTTCTAATACTTTTATAGTACGTCGAAACTGGTGTTCGTCGCCTGTTAGTATCTTAATTTCACCATTAGCCAAAGTTTTCATTTGTTGCTCATGTCCCTCAGCTTCTTCGAGATTTAAACTTATCATTAATTGTTTAAAATTATTTACACCACATAATGTTATTGGAGGTGGTTTATGTATTTTTACAGAAGTTCTCGCTACTTCTTTTGTCACTTGGATAGTTTTTTTGGGAGAGCTCAAAATTTCTTTAGAGCTCCCTGCGATCATTTCAGAAATCTGAAGTTGTAATTTTTCATTGTTTAATCGCAATTCCGTTACCATATTTTTCAAGGTTACGTTATCATTTTGTATTTGTGTCCAAATACTAGCATCAACTATTATATTTTGCGGCGGATTTATACCGACGTCCATATTTTCAGGCATTGTGCAATTCGGTCAGTTTGAGTGTGACCCACTTAAAATATATTTGTTTATAAAAACTTACCATCCGTCCGACAGGCCGTGGTTTGCATTGTAAAAAAAAAAAATAAACATAGACAGCACTATTTCGCGAACTGCGAGAGCGAAACATACGTGTTGCTTGTTCGGTGTGCAAAATGCAACTAAAAAAAAAAAAATATATAATGATAAAAAATATTTAAAAATATAATTTTTTTAATAAAAACGTTGTTTTTTTAACAACTTGAAACTATGTAAAAAAATGTTTTTAAAAATATGAATACTTTGTGAAATAATGAGTTTTTTATGATAAAAGAATTACTCTGTATAATGTAATAATTAACTATACCTACAATGTTTTAATATAAACTACGTAGATGTAAGATTTTTGGATTCTAACCTTCCTCGTCTTCCAAAATTATTTCCTTTAAAAACCTTATTAAATATGATTATGACTGCACTAAGTTAATAGTGTTAATCATTTTTAATAGATATCAGTTATAAAATAAATTTTAAAAGTGTGATAAAATTCAGTATAATATTATAGATTTTTTATACATAAACATTTTTAAATGTCTACGACAACCGTTCTGCCAACTAATTACTTCGTTTATTATACTATCTGTAGTGACCTTAGATGGCTAGAAACAATCGTAGACTAAATTGTATATTGAAAACTAGATGAAATTTTTTGTGACTAAATATTTAAAAATTGTTTCTCAAAAAATAATTTTAACAACAGTATAAAATTGTTTTTGTTTGAATTTTTGTAAGCTAAAATCCGTTAAATCGTATGATCTATATCAATTGTATTACTTTTTGTATGTCGGACATTTTTAATGTTTAATTAAAATATTGCTTATACTACCTACCATTTTGCATTATTCCATATTGTTTATGTTAAAAAATCGATTTATTATAATTTATAACCTAAACACTTTATACAAAAAATTTAGAATACAAATTGTTAACTTAAAAAAATATCGAGTATTCCGGAGGTACTAAATTGTGAATTTAAATTGGTTCATTTGGTGAGCAATCATATAGTGGGTTTTACATATAAAAAAATATTAAGTTGTACAACTATGTTTAAATGTTTTCCCCGTTTTATGGAGCACCTCAAATCCAGTACATAGCGAATAGAGTGATAAATATTTCGACCGACGTTTTAACTATTTATTATCTAATAATTATTTTCTCCGTTGACAGAGAAATAAAATTGAAACAATGTCGGAAAGTTTTTTAAAATTAACAAGTTCATATTTTATGGAAATCCAGTGTCCATTTTTATAAAAATATTGTGTAATTAATCGAGCTAATGTTATCTATTAATAAGATACGCCTACCAATAATATTTCTTGAAAATAATATGACACTCATCTATGTACAAACTCCTACATGGTGCACAAGCTACATGCTTACATATAATATATTAATAATATTATAATGCGTGTTGGTAGTTAGGCACAACGTACATTTATCAATTTATAACGACATTGTCCCAAAATACATTTTCATAGGTTTTGTGCATGATATACATTTAATAACAAAAGAGTAGTTTATAAGTTAAAACTTATTTTAAATAATAATAATAATAATAATTATGAATTATGATCACCCCAAGACAATAAGAAACGTTTTATGTATACTTAGTAGTTTGTACCTAGTATATTATTATGACATAGAATTACACTATTATACTTGACGTACATACCTATTACGTTTGAATAATTAGTTAAGATGTATTTATTTATGCACATCGCATTAAAATGTAAGATAAATCATCACAGAGGACAAAGACGCGGGAATCATTAAACACACGGTATATTTATAATACATATAGATACCTACTCGTGTTTTGGTCTTCCGGAACAAGGTATGGCGAGGCAGTCGTAGCAGCTGTAACTCCAAAGTCCACAAAGTTCAAAGGCTTGCTAAAAAAATAGCTCAATACGCCGACTGGCGACTACGGACTATTATTGAATGATCATAATATATAATCATTTTAATATACTTTCCACGATGATATTAAACATATACTTTAACATATTTTAATGTAACCACCGATAGTATTTGGAAAACAGCTATTACTGAATTTACAGTTATAGAAATAATGAGTTTTACTAATAACGTGTTGTTTTGTTTTTCGTGATTTTCCGTGAACAGTTTTTCAAACATACAGCGAGTGTATCAACAATTTCGAGTTTCCGCAATTACCGAATTGACGATAGTCAGAATAATGATCGTTCGGAATCGTTATTTCGTTGAGATGATAATTTATCGTTACTTTCAAATTTAATGTCACCGCACAAATGTAACACACACTATTCACTAACTTCCCGCGAGACTGTTCAATAGGTACCCGCATCGACTTGTTTTCTTCAGTTTTAGTATGTTTGCAACTTAAATAGGTCATTTAAATTGTTTTACCAGATTGCAGGAGTTCATACTCTGATTCGTAAACATGTGTCTATGTTTCGTCATTAATAATTCATTGGACATTCATTTTGGCTGAAAACTAAAGTAAAAATCATGCGAAAAGGGATTGTGAGGTGTTCTGCTTATATATGCGAAAAATAAATAAAACATCGAGGGCTTTGCTTCTCTAGCGGATTACACGTGCTATCAAGCATTGTAATTCAGTAATCATATTATGCCAGTAAAGTACTAAAACTAGATAATGTTTCTGAATTACCTTCGTGTAATTATTAAAACAAATATATTTATATTACATGTATTGCAATTTTGTAAAATAAAACAATCATAATATACGAGTATATTATATAGCCTTTGTCAAATAAAATATGCTAATTACTGATTAGTGATCGATAATATTATTTTTTATAATTAAACACAAAGTTTAAAATATAGTTATAACATTATTATGTTTATAATAATTACAAAATTCGTATTACGAACTAAATACGTGGAGTTGGTTATTTTTGAAGGAAAATAATGCTGACAATTTATAGTTAATGTTGCACGACGGCAATATAAAATGACGTTCAGAAAAAAAATCAAACTTTTCAACAGTTAAAGACGAAATTACAAGAAAAATGATCATGCCTTATGGAGAATAGTAAGATTTTTTTTTTTTAAAGAGGAAACAAGTAACCGATCTATCGTACAGTTTTAGGAGTCAAGTACCTATATTATCTCGTAATTGAGGAGTGAATCACGGTAATGAATGTGTTGAATTTGAATTCAATAATTTAATACAAAAAACGATTCTGAGTGAGGTCAAGTTATTTATTTAATTATTAGTTATATAGTATGTTAAAATATTGCATTTGAAAATTTTATTGTGTATTTGTGTAAATATAAATAATATCTATAAATTATAAAAAAGTCTGAAAAAACTATTTTTCTTCGTCGAATGTATTATGTTTAAAAAATTATTATTAAAATATTTCTTGCAATGAAAATTTCTTAAAAAAATGTTTAGTTAAAATTTCAATCATTTACAATTATTACAACAAATACGAAAACTGTTTCTTATGAGATCGTTATTTTACTCATGACTATCAATTTTTGTCAAAAATTTAACTTCAGACTCTCAAAAAAGCATTTAAGGACGTAGTTTAAACTTTATTTTTTCAATTTTAACAATAAAAATATATTAGGAACCTTTTATTAATTTTTCAAGCTTTAATTATTAAAAATTGTATGAAGTTTTGTTTTCGAAATAAATTAAAAATATTTTTGAATTGACGAATTTTGCTAAAATTCTAACTTTAAATGCATATAAATATGATAATAACATACGTTTTTTTCGAAATTTGTTATTTGGTTACTTATTAGAAACATTGATTTACAGTTATTGCAAAATTCACAGTTTTTTCATTTTAATTTTTTTTCTTCCGGTATATTTGAAGGGTAATAGGGATTTTTTAAATTTTAATCTGGTAAGGTACCAATAAAATTTAATTTCTAACAAAAAAAAAACACCTTGGTTGAAAACTGAAGTATTTTTACTGATTCGACTAATGATTATAGAAAAAAACACACTTCGTTAAAATATAATTCATATTACTCCACTTAGAAACTGAAATTTATTAGATTTTCAACATTATCCAATGCAATATTGGATTCGATTTTTGAATTAAGATTAATATTATAATCAAAAGACAAAAAAATTA
Source organism: Schizaphis graminum (assembly GCA_020882235.1). Lineage (NCBI taxonomy): Eukaryota > Metazoa > Arthropoda > Insecta > Hemiptera > Aphididae > Schizaphis > Schizaphis graminum. The sequence continues at coordinate 5,436,307 of CM037033.1, forward strand.
GTAATTATTGATATTTTGATAACAAATCCTGAATATCAAAGTTCAGTGAAACCTGTTAAATGTTTTTGTCTTACAAAAAATAAAAACAAATGATCGAAAGTTTACTACTCGTATTTAATAAAGCACAAGAGACATTTTCCTGAGATATAAGTTTTTGTACTAAAAAGCGTTAACGCCAAGTTAAAGTTAACAAAAATAAGGAATATGAAAAGTTAAAACTTTGAAGTTTCAAATAGATAAGTAGATTAATTATTTCTCAGAAATACAATATACACTTTGAAAATTTAAACTTAATAAGAGTTAATCAAAAATAATTTATTATTGTTTCTTTTTTTTTTAATGTTAATGTATATATAGAAAAGTTATTAAAGTATGTTTCCAAACTTATATTTTAACATTTGGTAGTAATTAAAATAATATATCTGCTATATATTTAAAATGAAAATTTACCGAGTAAATATGTTTTTAATATTTTGTCTGTAATCTTATTAACAGCTATCCACTAGTACGTACTACGTATATATATTTTAAAATGTTTTAGGTTTTTTGTATTAATTTTAATTTTTAAATACAATTTATTATTCATAACAAATTTTAACTATATGTAATGTAATAATATTTTGAAATGTACCTAAAGTTAATATTAAAATCTACACAAACGTTACAACAAAAACGTAGGTTCACTAACAATTTATTTTTGAATACTGTACATAATTAGCAAAATGTAATAGTGAATTCAAATTTGCAATGTTTATTTATATTTATAATAGTGTAAAGTATAACATAACACATAATAAAGTATACATTGCAGCTTATACAAACCTAATGAAAGAAGACGAGATTTGATATCTGGTCAGAATTTTAATCAATTGGCTTGTATTTACAAGAGATTTCAATAGTCATTGAACCGCGTTTCCTTGAATAACCGATGAATCTGTAAAATGTATTTTTTAAATATCAGACGATTTTCTATCTTTATACGATGACGTATAATCAGTCATAAAGTAACCAATTTATGTATATTTTAGCAAATCATAAGTCATTACAAAGCAAAAGTTACTATGTGATTCATAGAATCTGGTCATGGTTTAATGTTGGATGTACTAAAGTCTAAATTGGCTTAAATATAAAACGCTATTGGCGTATAAAGTATAAATTAATTAAAAAAATTACCAGTATAAATATATACTGGTAAATACTAGTATAATACTAATACTACGGGTATATACTTTATATTACCAATATAAATTATTCATATTATAGAGAAAATTCTTACAATAACTTCAGTCATAACGTTCTAATATTTTTAAATAATTTAGACTTATCTTTAAGTTTTACGAAAATTAAGTTATTTTCAGAATCTGTCAACTGATAAAATTGAAATAATTAAAATAAAATGGTATTTACGCTTTTTAAATATTTATTTTTAATTAGTGGTGGGGACATGTCCTATTTATAATATTTATAATAATGCCTTGCTAAATATTGAGTTATCTCAACGTTGGTCCTTATTTTAAAATCATTCTTCGTTTTAAATGATTTGTCTGTCTATTTAATGAAAATCTCACATTTGAATATCATTGAAAGTTCTACGCGCATTAAATCGAGAACATAAACACGTCGTTTAAAACAATCAGATTTTATAAAATAATTGATGATAATATTTTCTTTAGTAAATATAAATTAAATTTGTAATAAAAGTCTACCATTGTTTTAAATTTAAGAATTTTAAAAATTGATCACATATTACATAGATAGGTAACCATAATAAAGTTTAGCGGAAAAACATTTTCCAATGCATTTCATCAGTCATTTAAATATTATGAATATGGTTATCTGATACCACGAATTTACTGAAAATTTGTATTACGTGGTACCGTAGCAAAACTAAGTTAAATAAATTGTTGTATTTGTCCATCATACTACTATTCCCAAATTACACAGAAAATTCTAGACAAACCTACTATAAACTCATAATATGACCAGTTATTAACATTTAAATATTAATAATTTTGTTAAATTACACAAAATTATTTATTCAAGTGATTCATAATTCTTTATTATTAATAAATAATAATCCATACGTTTGTATACATTTTATCCAATCGTTGATTAATTGTATAGTATTAAATTCTTTTACTTTGAAATAAAAACAGCAAATTTAAAAATTAAAATCATATTAAATCATATAATTTCCCCCTTTTAAATAAAATATAAAGTTATATAAAAGTAGTAAGGTTTTGTATACAAGTTATAAGTCTATGGTTCAGCGTCGTTAATAAACATTTACTCAATCACAACATTTCTGTAATTGGTTTATGTATCGTTTAGAATTGACCCATATTATATTAAAATTTATCATTATAAAAGTTTTTATTTGTTCTAAGATATTTAAGTATGTGTAAAAATAGTTCAAAAAAAAAAAATTTAAAAATGATTTAAATTATAAATTATAATATTATATATTACATAAAAAATAATATATTTATTTAAATGAAAATGAATATTTTATTTCCATTTACTATGAATTAATAGATTCACTATAGAAATAGTTAGCTTTTATGAGTGTCCTATAGTTATCATTAGAGCTGGAAATGTAATACCCTAAAAAAAGTTTTAAAAATGTTTTTACGCCCTATAAATTCTAAAAAAGGACCTATACAATTGTCTTATTATTTTTATTCAAAATTTGTTTTGAAAAAAAAACATTTTTTTGTTAAATTAAAAAAAAATTGACTACGTGGACTTTTAATCTGAAAACAAAATTGTTCCCATTTAAGTTTACTTCTTACGAATCCATTGAAAAATAATGATTAAAAAATAATAATATTCGATTTGGTAAATACCTTGCAATAAGTATATTATACACTAATCTGTTTGAAAAAATCTTAAAATACCCTAAAAGAAAATAAAATGTTCAAAAAATTATTTTATAAATAAAAATAGTTAAGGAACGAAAAACTAAATCTTTTTATTCTGATTTAAAATTACGTGAAATACAGGTATGTGTTTTAAAACGACAATTACGCAGCAATTGTGTTTCAGAAAACAACAAAGTATCGAAATCCCAGCCCTAGTAATTATCACCGTCTTAACTTTTTATCAATTCAATAACTAAACAATATATTTAATATAAGAATATACTATGGCTATAGATTAATAATAAATAACATTTTTATTGAAAGATAAAAATTCAGTGGCGTGTTTACAGGGTAGGCTGACTAGGCTCGGGCCAACCCAATTTTTATTTGACCGTTTGATTTTTCAATTATCAAAAATAAAAATGTTACCTACTATTAATATTAGTAATATTTATTATTGAATATTATTATCATACTCATATAACATATGATAGGACAAATCTTCCCTTATAGTTATGATCACACACTTATATACTATAGAACAAAACTGGTTTACCTAATTATATTGTGCTGGATACACTACTAGATAAAATAAGTCGATTGTATGCAATTTTTGTAATAAAACGATATTATAATGATTGTAAATATTCAAGGTGGAACGATTTAGTTTTCAAAGGTTCGTAATCGATAGGAACAATTCCTTTTAACATTATCGTACTTTTATAAGTATTACGAATATGACATGTCTAACTTTTGGAGTCCAATTCTTCATACTCTAGACTCTAGAGACAGAGGAATTTGAGTAGTTGATCGAGTGCCGTCTTTAAACTATTACTTATTCGGTGACTGTGTAAAAGTGAGTGAATTGTTTGTATTTGATAGTACTAGATTTTTTTTACAAGGTAATATGACACCAACGCAATCGATGATAAAACGTTAACTTCCATTTATTACATTTTTGAAATAAATTAATAGGGCTGTAAATAAAAATGCAATGCAAATAAATAATAACTGTATATTTCTCTAATTCGGTGATTTGTTATTGTTATAAAAATAACACAAATTAATGACCAAAAAAATTAAATGTACATTTTAAAAATATTCGAAAATTCATCGGAATTTCTTAACTTTTTAAATTTAATTTTTTTATTCAGACCACTGATGGTGAGAACCCAAAATGTTTTGATCTAAACGTGTTGCACGGTAAAATATTAACTATATAAATATTAAAGATTTCGCGTAAATGTAATTCCACATAGTTTTGATTGAGAGTGTTCAGATAGTCAGATATAATATCATTATTGTTTGATGGCAAATTTTATGTTTGTTAACAAAAACAATGGTCAGTACTACAAAATTATGCGGTGGCATTTGTAATTTCTTAAGACGACAATATTGTTTAAAAACACCTCTGCTCATTGTTGCTAATACTGTAATGTTAAATATTTTCCCGAGAAAGTTATTTTTAAAAATATTCATTTTTTTTTTTTATATAATACACAATACCCCAAAATACGTAAATTATGTACATTGTGTATATTCCATAATACTGTCAATAACATTGTGTCATTGTAGGAAGCCAGGTAGTGGGGCATAATATCACATATTGCCAATATTGCATTTTGAACAAATCTGTACATATAAAATATTAAATAGCAATATTTTTCTAAAGATTTACAAAAATAATTATTCAAAAAAAAATATTTTATATTATAATACATATATTATTTGATCGTATATATTAACTATTCTAACTACAAACTACAACATTCAGTTTCATTGCGTTACGTTAATCGATAAAAATAGGTTGGATTTGTTCAATGTTATACTCACAATATTTCATGCAACTCACGTGTTATAAATAAACTACAACTGTGAATATTAGGTAACTTTTAAATAATCCAAAAACAAATGTTTACGTTCATAATAATAATAAGAAGAACTCGTCTACGTGGAAGTTCATTTCTTGAAAATTGAACGCGTTCATGTTTTAGTTATCCAAAACTTAATATTATAATAAGTACAGCATTATCCAGTCTTAACCATTTTATGAAAATCTAGTGAAAAAGCAAAAATTGTAAATCATCACAATTGTTATAAATTTTTCACTATACCTTCAAATGTATCATCAAATACACCTGTATCATCCGTGATTTATCACTCACTGGAAGAAGTCACACGAAATCAAGGTATCACGATACATGACACTATATGCTATATACAGGTATTTATAAATTAAATAAATTGTTCAATAACATTGCGAATGTCTTTTATCGTCGATATTACTTTTATTTCTCATGGTTTCGCCTCATGGGGTGAACCGTTTGCACAATACTTACCCCCATCGTCAATACTGCCTCACTCTGTAAATATTATAATCTATCATATTTTTAACTGTCATTGGAAAATCGTTTTTACCAGTATTACATACCTAAAATTGGTATATTGAAAGATTGTACAAGCATTTTAAAAATAGATTCGAATTTGTTGTAAAGTTTAATTGCACAATTATTGTATAATTGCATTTGTATTATTTGTTCAGTATATTATTATTTTTTTTTTTAATTAAGTAAATTTAGTAATATAATTTTTTATTTTTTTGTTTTTTGTTATCATAATATATAGTCATGACCTATAAATTATATTATACTATATCAACGTATTGATAAAAAATATCTAAATTTATTTTAATTTAAGCATATTATTGTGGCTATTTATCCTATAATCCTCCTATTAATAGCTACTTTAATAAATATTATATCTCTGTACAGCATACATTATATTTCCTCTATTAATTAACATATATTATAATATTACAAATTCACGAAGATTAAATTTCAAAGGATGTGTACTAGTAGTTTTGTACTAGTTTACGTAGTTGTTTGTGTTGTTTATTCCTTTATAAATATAGGTATCCATTAACCTTGACATGAAAATATTAAGACGTTTGTGTTTTCTTTTCTCATATGCCATGTGCAAGGTATGAAGTATGATAAACTTTCATACAAATAGTCAAATATGAAATCCTTTTATCAAAAATCATACGTTTTAAATTTATATTCAATAAAATTTCTTTACAATAATATGAAAATAAATTGTATATTTAATATTGTAAATTGGAATTAATTTCTGTCGATAAAGATTATTATTATTATTTATATTATTTATTTTTATATTTGTCAAAATGTCTGATTCCTATTATACACCTAAAATTATGTACATTATTAAAAATAATAATTTCTGAAACTTATGAATATTTATAATAAATTATTATCATTAATATAATATAAATTATACTTAAATTATATTAGTATTTAAATTTAAAATCTTATAGAAAGGAAAATTATTTTTTTTCTAGAGTTATAAAAAATATTTTATGAACATAATTTTGACATCTGAGATAATATTATATTCACATATTTTTTTTTTTGTGATTTTTAAGTATTATGAAAATCTGGTCTTTATTAAACAACATTCCATGATTAATCGCATTGTATTATGTGATGAATAATAGGTAGACATCATAATATACAATAATTCACTTAATACTTAATTTATAAAGTCAGAGACTGCGACGAAATATGATTGCCCGCATCAAACGAAAAAGAGAAATGTATATATTTAATTTACAAAGATATTCAATTCTATACTTTTCCAATTAAAATTTAAATACAATAAAAATACAAGTAGATGCAACCCTTTCTATACGTGTTCCGTGATATTGTAGAATTACCTGTTTTGGGTGGATCACATATTACAAGTTGTATCGTATCAACTAACGAGGTATTACAGAATTTAAATACCTAGATGACTCGAAGAAATTGATATTCTAATGCACTGGCGGACGAGTTCAAACACGCACGTATGAAAGCAGTGAAAATTTGTTACCTAATTTTAACGAGATTATATTCTATTTGTCTACTGTAAGCCCGCCATGAACATCGCGGATATGCCAGCGATTAATTCGCTTAGTTTGTAAAAGACTTTTGTCATAATATTGCAATGTATATTTTTAAATATATTATGTATCCAGAATTTATTTATTTGATATTCCATAGACACGTAATGTAAGGTTACAACAATGTTATACTACCCGAATTCTATATGTAGTGATATATATATGTGTGTATATAACTACTCACTGATCGCCTTGTCTTTGATTTTTGGTTAAGACTATAATATAGAATCATGGCATATATGTATATATTTATTTCATATCATAGTCATATGTATACTATTATTGGTATCTTATTTATCCGATAAACGCGGCAGCGAAACAATTATAAACAAAAATTAATTTTACAATATTTTTAAGTGTACTGTTCCTGTAAGTCTTATAACATTGCGAATACTGTTTATTTGAGGTAACATTTGAAATAAGAATCGTTATTTTTTTTCACTGCCTCCCGAATATTTTTATTTTTATTTTATTTTCGTATTACTATAAACGAGATAGAATTAATATTATATAATATACAATAACATTTAATTATATACATTTTAATTACAGCTACCGAAACAACTAGAATGTCACAGAATGTGTATGGTTACTAACCGTATTAATTACGTACGTCGTACTTAAATAAGAAAATAAATTATGTGATAATGCCCACAAGAATTCATTATCTACCTAATAGTTATAATAAACTTTGGAATACAAACGTTTCGGAATTCAGTCAAGTTGTTTTGAGTATGTACTTTGGTTTAATTAAATAAATTCTGTATAAGTTTTATCTTTATCAATATTATATATAATATATATAATATTAACTAACAATTATAATATACTGTATACTTATATTATAGTACGTAATGAAAAACTAAGAAAGTTATAAACATAATATGTAAAAAAAATATTAAAACTAATTGTAATTATGAGTTTCGTATTCAAAGCTGCCATTTTAAGTGACTCTTTAAGCATCTCGGAGACCATAGAAAATCTCTTATATTTAAAAAATTCCCCCTGCACTATTTTCTCCAGTTATAGCATACCATTTACGATTACACACATCATATTCGAATTACGTACATTCGAAACGGAAAGACGAGCGACAGGAATATCCAAAATTCTTTCTGAAGCTGACAACAATAAAATACACGATAACCTTTATTATTAATTCACAGCTAATTAATCAATTGCAATTTAAGATAAAGTGTATACATAATATATTATGTATAATATAATCCTGCCAATGGCTATAGTTACCGAACCTTTATCTAAAAAAAAAAATAGATAATTAATTATGTCTAACAGTTACCATAATATTACAATTTCAGCGTAGCAAAAAACCAATTAAATTTATTCAAAATACCTTTATGATATATTATGTTCATAACGAGAACAATTTGTTCCATTATCATTAATTAGTATCTCGGAAACATATCATAAATGCCTTTTGCCTTATTATTGTTTTTCTCAAATGTTTTCTCCGTCACAGAGGTATTTACTATATAGTATACCTACCCTACACCTATTCATTGTAACGTTATTAGGTGATGTATTTTTTTATGATACAATTTTTTTAATATTTTGCGCAGTGTGTTTTTTTTAACTTTCAAATAATATAACTTACGAGAATATCTCCCAAATATTTTTCATTAATAAGATTATATATCTTTTTTTAATTATAAATGTATGATTTGAATATCATTGTGGTGAGAACATTATAGATTACAATCTAACCAATAAGTTGCTCAAGAATTAAGAGAAAATTATTGAAGATAACATATAAATATATTGGTTATCATAACACATAATATAATATAAGAACAATACGAAACTATATTTTTACATTTATAAGTCCAAATAATATTATTAATATTATAACAAATTGTCCATATTGTGTTCAACTAAAAGTTAAAACTGTAAATAAGTAAAGTAGTGTTTATAAATATTTGAAATAACAATATATACGATGTGCCTATGAATAATTAGTAACAGCTATAAAATATTATCTCTATTGAATGTTGTATTTTTTTTTTTTGTAAACTTTCTATTCAATTCAATGTTTAATAAATGAGATCGATTTTGATTTTTAAAGTAAAATAAATGTATTTAAGAATAATATCACATCCGTATATAATGATTTACGGTAGGTAATTTTTTTTTAAAACCTTTTAATTAAGTACAATATTGTCATATCCTCATTATTTTATATTTTGTCTTACAACAGTTTGTAAAAAAAAAAATATTGTATATTTGATTTTTATGTATTGAACAAATTGAAAGCTTATGATTTAACTTGCTCAGAACTATTTTTTAATTTTATAAAAACATATTAACCATCTACTATACTCGTTTAATATGTGGCAACTATAATATAGAAACTGTTTTATAATTCGTATTAATTTATTGCATTTATTATTCCGAGCTTTTTTCAAGTACCTATTAAGAATTATACACCTATAGATATTATTTCATATGCCTGCCTAGGTTGGACATGTATAAAGCATATTATGTTAACCGCAATTATAGAAATACGTAATACTAATATAGGATTTTTAAATTTAGGATCTGTATAACGTTGCATAAAGTATATAGTTTTACAATAAAAAAAAAAATAAAAATAACAACCAGAATACCAGATACTATTTTAAAAAGGGAATTGCGGCAGTGAATAATTTAAAGGTTGAAGATAATAATAATATATATATATATATTAGAAGTATAGAATAAATTTATGTTTGCAACTGAGAGATTTCAATATTTGATAACGACTGTTATTGTACCAACTATATGGAAGTGAAAGGAATGAGAAAAATGTCAACTCGATTATAGTATTTTTAATTTTGTAAGTCTTAATTATATAATTAAATAAGGTTAAAACTTAAAATCATTAAGTTTTATTTTCACGTTATCAGTATAAGCATATCAGATAGTTCATTTAAACCTCTTTTTCTCATTATTTCAAAAATGTTTTACTTTTAAAAAAATTTTTATTTTATATATAACTTAATATAATTTTAATCAAATGCTTTTGAAAAAAAAATTAAAATATTTTTATGTTTGTATTGCTATAATTTAGATCATTCGAATAGCAATAGTAATATATATTATTTGTAGTGTTTAAATCTATAAAAACAAATTTCGAACAAGTTGCTTATTAGATATTATAACTTATAAGTTATAAGTATTTAGATGAACGAAACAATGGACCAGCATTGTACAGCGGAGTACTCCTGTAACACCACTCTATTTATTTTATCTTAATTTTAAATATTTATAACTAATTAATTGCTCGTTTGAAATATAATGTTTATGCATTAAAGTACCACGGAAAATATTTTGCTTCAGAATATGAAATTAAAAATATATTTTATCATTCAAAAAAGTTTGAGGCTTTTAAAATTGAAAAAAAATGTAGTTTTAAATTTACCTACATTAAATGTTGCAAAAAAAGTATTTTCATAAAAGTTAAAACTTTTTTAAATAATGAGTGTAGCAACTTAAATGGATCATTATCTATACATCAATGAATATACATTATAACGGCTCACACATTATAATAATTAATGTTAATCTGCAACGTGAACTCATAAAATAATGGCTCTTTTATCTGCTTTAATACACTTATATTGATACAGAAAATTTATAAAGTTTGAGTTAACTCATAATATGTTTTTATAAAAACATAAATTTAGTAGACCATTAAAATTATGAATCAATAAAAACATAAAATTTTTACTTTTTATACGTAATTAATATAAATTAAAAAGAAATACAATCTAAATTAATATCAGTATTAATCATTAAATTGGACAATCTGTCTTGAGAAATAAAATATGGGAATGTAATTGTAATATTGGTCATTCAATATTTAGGTTAAAAAAATAAATAATAATAATAATAAAGACATAAAATCATTAAAATAGGGTCGCATAAAATTATTTTCCTATAAGGATTCGACGACAATAATATTATTGCTATCAGACAAATGTTGAGTAAATAATTATTTCATCATTATTTATAACAGTATTGATTTTAACTCTATAGTGAAATCGTGTTTAAATGGTTAAGTTCGACCTGCGAGTTTTTTCACCTTTCTTCGACACAAATCGAACACAATAAAATATTATAATATTATTTTTTAAATTAAATTTGGTCTAAAATGTATAGTTCCAATCACCATCCCGTATCAAACGCGAGTATAAAGCATATTATATACTATACCTATACGTAGGTGTTTTTCATTCTTTTTCTGTAAACATAAAAAAACTTAAAATAAAAGAAACCTTTTGGTCCAAAACGAATTTTAGATTATAACACATAGGAAATATAGGTGTAAATTGCTTCCAATTTGATAAAAAAAAATCGTTAAGTTGAATACCGTATTTCAATAATGATATTGTTCACACGCAGCTTAGTCACATCGTTGATCTATCTGACCACGACGTACAGTCTATTATATGGATTTTTTAACCGAAATGTTAGTAACACACACGTCATTGTGTTATGCTAATGGTAACCGTATTTTTTTTGTCTTATCAGCCTGAGGCTCGCGTATTGGAATTATTAAAAAATAACCATTAAAATAGCGGTAAAACATTAATAATTATTATCCCCGTCGGTTTTAGTCTACAGCGTATCGGACAATGGAAATCCGAAAATGACAATTTATTTATTATCGCAACAACGCTGAAAACCGAACGCGTAACCACACTCTATAAACTAGAGATGGCCAACTTTAATCGACTTATGATCGATCTCCGAGATTTTCTAAGTTGTCGCGATCGACCAAAAAGAAAAAAAGGTTGTCAATATAGCTGTGTATAATCTCATTTTAATAACTATTTATTGATTTGTTCTAAATATAATTGTTATATTCATAGGATATACAAATATGTATATAAGTAAAAATTTACAAAAAAAAAAAATATATTTTAATTGTTTTTTGAAAAAAATTCAAAAATTTTAGAAAATGCAAAAGGGTGTCGTGATCGACTCAAACTTCTGGTTGGTCACCTCTGCTATAAACTGTTTGTAATAGTATACGTATTACGCGCGTATGCCTTTATGTTAATATTTTCTATTAATTTAAATTCGTGCATGTAGAAAAATAATTGAGATTTCGAGGGGATGACAAGCAACCCCATTTCACCGTGGCGCCGATGTGTCTTTTCATACATGCGTGCACATTGACGGTATTGTTATAATAATAGTTTCCGATCATATTATAACGGTATGATACCGTATAGTTAGTACTATTTGCAGCAGTGGCTCGACAAAACCGTTTTCGAGTATACTTCATAATAATATAATATCTGAATTATTATAGAACTACTTACGGATCGTGAGCTTGATGTTAATGTGTTACCGTCAACCAAAGCGCGGTTCTGATTACGACCGGTGTACTATTTCGTTAAAATAAATACCTATACTGCTGCTTACAGACTCGTCAAAAGGTTAGTTGAAATTGCGGGCGAAACTATAAAGCTTTGCGAACAATTATAAATTTATGGTATGTTTAATAATAAACTGGTCATTGTTTGCAGGGACAGATTTAGGTATGTGGGTGGCCTCTGGGCAAAATGCAACGAGGAATAAATATATATTTTTTACTTATTTAATAAAATTTATTATTGTATTTAGAAGTAGTAACAATTAACTACTTATTTAATATTAATAAATACTTATAAAAACAATTAAATCGAGTATCATGAAAATAATATCATAATATTTGTTCTGTATCCTAATTTAATATCATGAAATTTGGGGGCCCCTGGGATGCAGCCTACCTGAGTAAGTTTTGCAGTAGGGGATGAAGCTCTCCCCTAGATCTAGCACTGATTGTTTGGTAGCATTCCAAAACATTGCAAATATTGTCGGAAATTATCAAAAAAACACAATATTATAATACGATGCAACACATATTATTATCGTAGTTAATACAAACTTAAAAATATTTTTATTTGATTTAATTTTAATGTAATTAAAAATGAAATTTAACTTGGTTATTTTATTATTATTTGGATGCAAATGTAACTCGTTTACCTTTGTTTGTACATAACTAGATAAATGTATGTACAAAATTAGCGTTATATTATACCAAAACATAACGCCTTTGCTATCTGTTGAAAACACTACCGACGATGGATATCAGACTATAACAATTATCAAATTAATTAAATATATACTTACCTACGTTTTTAAGAGCACTAAGGTTTGCTTTATTGTACATTTTAATTTTATTAAACAATTTTTTTTTCATTACCATTTGATTGTTGACATTTTTGTTTGGCCCTGAGCTGCGTCAAAATTGCTTGGAATGTCTAAGCTGGCGTGGTTGTTGGTATTTGACTGCATTCCGTTATTATGTGTTTGACTGTACGTATCGTTACACGACTTTTACATATTGTTTAGTTTTTTCAAGAGTTAATCTTGTACAAACAATACAAAGTCTATGTGATACTGTTTTTCGATTTTATTCGAATTTAGGTTATTTTTATTCGACGATGATTGCCTTTAATTTTGCTTAGTTTTGAATTATGTTTTTCCATTGAGTTTGCCATTTAATTTAAATTGTTCGTACCTGAACTATGTTGAAATATTTAAGAATGCTGTAATTATGGTATGATAACAAATAACATAATATTATAAAAAATTAATTAATACATAATATAATATGAGGTAGCTAAGCATTGGTAGGCACAAAAACAAAAATTAAAAATATATAGTATTAACAATAGAAGACGGTTTGTAAATGTATGGGATATGGCCTAAGTAATTAAACCGAATTCGCAGCTGTAAGCATTCGGTGTATAGGTATGTGGTCATGTCCGTATGATGTTTTATGTGTGGGGATATAGAATCGGAACAGGATTTTAGATGAATGGTTAGAGATTCTGAATGGTGTGGCTGAAAGTAGATCAAGTACGTCAAGTGATCCATTTAATAAGGCAGATAGAAATTCAAAGTCTACATTACCACGGAGATAGAATAAGGTTTGGATATTTTGAACCTGCCTATAAAATATGTCGGTATAGTCGTGTGGTATAACCTAACCGTAGGTACGATGTATACTAAATTTATAAGCTGCGTAATTTAAAAATTTATTTTGTACACGCTCAAGACAAATCTGGTCTTTAACTAAAAAATGTTCCCAGACTATTGATCCGTATTCTAATAATGAACGAACTAGATCAAAATACAAATTGCGTGGGCAACTTATAGATTCTATTGATTTTTGGGATTAATGATTTAGATTATCGTTACTTTATATATGTCTGTAAATGGGTATATTTAAACAACAGTAATATTTTTTTATTCATAATTTGTATTTCAGCATATTTTTTAACTCCTAATGCCTTTTTTTTTTTTCGTAAACAGTGAACTGTTCGAATCTCCGTTGTGAATTTTCACCGCGATGGCGACGTTCAGCTGTAAGCCCGTAATAACATAATTCCACGAACGTTCTGTAAGTGTATAATGTCGACTTAACGATGATTTCTGATGCTGTAATGGCCCGGGACTTCGTGGCAGGATAAAATATGTTATGTCAGGGCGAGTGTACGACAAAAATATCTTTCGTGCGAAATGCAAACGTTGTACACACTTTGCCTGCCATCAACAAGCACCTGCAGCGTATCGAAGCTACCGTTGCGTGTGTTACAAAATGTATAGGTACGATAATGTTATGCTATTGACGGCTAAATATTCGTATTTGCCAAGAAATCATAGTAAAAATATTAATTATTATTATTCGACAGTTTTACGGTGATAAAAATGACAAGGGGCTCTGATTGTTGTATTATTATTATTTTTGACGTGCAAATTGTAGTTGTGAACATCATTATTAAAATTAAAAGTTGAAAATTAATCACGAAAGTATTTTACGAACTACGTACAAGTACCTATATAATATTTCAAACACATAATTGTAAAAAAAAATATATATTAAATACTGAGAAACAATCTTTTTTAGACATTTTCTTCGCTAGTCATCTATACGAAGAACTTTTCATTAGCAATATCTAATTCATTATTGTATATTGATTTCAATAAAATTAATTACACGTACATTGTTTATTAAAAATAGGTAATTAAAAAAGAAATCAATAATAAATTGCTATGCCGTTCAAACAACTCGGAAAACTTGCTGCACACTCAAAATTGATAATAACACTAATTAATGAATTTATCTATATAATATATATACTACAAAATAATATAATCATTTATAATCATTAATAAAGATTTGTAATGTTGGTTGATGTTCTACAGGATCACAAGTGTGTTCTACAATACAAACAAATTATAAGTAGTAGATAATTTGATCGCTTAAGTTCTTTATTAATTATAAAACTAATTGCATAATGATTTAGCTAAATATTTTAAAATTTTTAATCGTCTTTAAGTATATCAAATAAAAATTGATTTTAATAATAACATTGAACGTTGACTCGATAATATTGCAATAGCGCATATAGAAATAAAATTTAAATATAATTTATAAAACGTTTAGTAATATTGTCCATTCACAAAAATCCAGCACGAAAAATAATAAAATTGCACCAGGTTTTAATAAATGTAATACTATTTTAAAATAAACACCGCATTATTGTGATCACTTGTGGAAATGTTGTTGGTACAATACAGTATATTACATTGAATAGCCAAAACAAGTAATTATATATAAATCCAATAACTTTAATCCTAAGTAACTAAACAGTTTATCATATTTTTCATACGAGTGCGTTCTAGAATTAATGTAACTCATGATAGATACAGTATTATTTAATAGGTCTTCAAGTACGATCGTTTTGAGTACAACATGATAGGCGATGATATTATATAAATAGCATAGCTTTTGTTCAGTTTTCATGTTTGGAATTTAACTAAATATATATTACTATGATCAATATACAAATTACCAAGACAATATAAAATTTAAATACTACATATTACCAAAATCCTAAGTTCAAAAAGAGAGAATTATACTGTATATTATACAATATGACATACCTTTATTAGCGACGAACAGTTCAAAAATACAATTTTTAAGATAAATATTTGTTTAGTACAGAGTAGGCGTTGAAAAACATACACATTTTAATTAATTATAATAAGACATTTGAAATCCGTATAATTAAATTGATAACTTTATGAGAGCTGTATGTTTAATTGTTTTTATATATATTTTTAAATGATAATATTTTAAATGTTAAATTTATGTATCACGCACAAACAAGTTTAAAGTTGTAGTTATAAGTTATGCATTTCATATTATTTTGAGTGTTGTTTGACTTTATTATATACCTATACTCATAATTCGTCCTTAATTTAGTTTACTGGACTGTTTAATTTACTTTTAGAAACTCTCAATTGTATAATTTGTTTTACACATAATAGTTTTATTCGCATTGTATGCCATTTCGAGTAAGGCTATTTATATGCGCCGGGAAGTTTTATCACGTTCACGCACATTACTTTAATTGGACATAAACTCGTGTTTGTTAAAACAATAAAAATATATTTTTATGACTTTTATATTATCAATAATTACGTATTAATCGTAATACTTGTCATCGTGTTGATACAATCGGATTCATGGTCAAACAGCAAATAATAATATACTGTTAATATTGCGGTGTGTTGCTATAGGTAATAATAATTAATCTATTTTATGTTATGGTAATGTTGGAACTAACGTTAAAGGTATTGTATAGATAAAATGTATAAAATGTATTGATACATGCCTATATAATATCAATGTAACACAAGTTCAAAAAAATCTAAACAAAAATCTATACGATTGTGTGTCGATTTAAGTCCTTTAAGCACATCTCATGTCACACACCCTTATCAATATTAACAATTATTATGAATTTTTAAAATATCATATACAGCGATTTAATTGACATGTTCGTGGTAGTTAGTTCGAAAAATATTTAGATATCAGATACCGATATTAAAAATAAATTTTATACGTTTTTTCAGATGACATTTTTAAAAAGTTTTTTGTATGCGATTTGAGTATTTTAATTTTTTTATTGGTTTTTACAATATTTTAGCTACCTTACAATATATATATATATATTATAATATAATAAGGTATCGTATACAATTTGTAATAATGAAAAAAAAAATGTCGGTCAAACACGAATTATAATATCGAGACCGAAACAAGTTGCAATTCTATTCTTGGTATCTGTTTAAAATTATTTATAATATTTTTTCCTCATCAAATAATGAATACGCTGAGCTCTGTTTGTATGGAAATAATTCTATTGTATTGTACTTTTATTATCTACCACGGTATTGTACAACGATATTCTATGTCGAAAGTAAATAGTGGAAGTATCATCTTATTCACTCGAATAATGAATAGATTTTATATTTTATATAAGTACAATAAAACCACTTTTGGCGTAGCGTCCTTAATATAATTTTACCGTAATGGTTTAGTACAATTACATTGGCTGTGAAAAACGCCATAATTTTCGTTGATACAATAAAATATATCCTTTTTATGGTTGATTTAGCTAGTTTTTCTCGTATAAAAGTTTTTTTTCCCCTTTTGTCATACATTTTATCAAAAGCCATATCAACCATTATCACATACACGTGCACAGATGAAATGACAGAATGATTTAGGTTTATCGGGTCAACGGTTACGGTCGCCCATCCAACAATAAGCTCCAGCCGACCGACACTAAAATTAAAGGTTTTGTTATACCGCGCAGCATTGTACGGCGATACCTATACAGCTAGGAGTTTCGGTCAAAAATGAGAAATAGATAGGTCGCTGCAGCGCGGTGGTCAAATGGCATGTGTGCGGTGATAACTGATGATTATTACGGCGTTCGGCGATCGCGGGGCTATCGATCGCGAACTCGCGAACAAACGGTCGATGAAACGTAGTAGAAGGTGCGTCCACCGTGGCTTCCGAAGTTGAAATTATTGCGAACAACTATAATGTAACGGAACGATATTTTGTGCGTTTCCATGTCTGACTGTAATGTTCACAGTATGTAGGTAGGTACTTGTTATAAACATTATACAGTACAAATTCGAACTCCGAATAGAGCTGATACCGGTTATTTTCCCCGACGAAATGGTCGATAACTATAATATTATTATCATGTTAGAGTATTCTTGTACATATTTCTACTGTAAAATGATGATTTATACGTACGAATCACAGTATTTGTCCATCAGAAGTTTATAGGTATTTTCCTATGAACAGTTTTGTTAACGTCAAAAAAATATAATGCCAACGAGGCTTATCACTTGAATACACGCGCGGTATGGTTGCGAGTGTTGCGATTATTATTCATAATATATTTTGATGTTTAATAATTGTAATGAAAAAAAAATTGGTAAAAATGGATTTAGACTCTAAAACTATAGGCTATATTGCTATAACGATATAGTGTTCAATGATTTGTTTATATTTGATTCAAAAAGTAAAAGCTTTGAATGTAGAATAAAAATATTTGATTACTTATATTAAAATAAAATTATCGTTTGCATTCAATGGGTTGTATAAATCACATATTTTAGTTTAACCGGATTAAAATAAACTAAGTCGTTTTAGTATCATGATAATGTTTTCATCAGTTACATACGGAATTATATGTTACTGTTTACGATTAAACTTAATATATTTACCATTTACATATTATTATATTTAAATTCAAACATCTTATTTTATATCCAAAACACTTTTTCTATTTATTTCTTAAATTATTCGTAAAGTTAATGTTAACCGAAGAAATAGTTCAATCACTAAAAAATACATGGTTTCCACTTGGAATTAGTTTAGACCAAGAAAATTTAAGTGAATACAATGAAGTTCACAGACATATTTGAAAAATAAAAATCAATTAAATTATAATATTATATTTATAAACACCATGAATATTTGGAAAAATATTTATAAACAATATATTAAAATTAATTACTGGCTATTTAGTACTTTGCATTAAGCTTAAGCTTTCTTTATTTATTTTGACCAATATTATTTTGAACCGGAGTTATAGATAAGACATTCGGGTACACAGCTGTTTATAGGATCAGTTTTCTTGCTATTTATACAACTTACTGATAAAAAAATTTCATACTAATTATTATAGTTTTGATAATGAAATTATATTTTCAAATTGATATGTTAATAAATAATTATGATTTAATTGATATATTCCTAATTTTATTGGTTGAAATAAGATATTATTCAATAATTTCAATCACATTAAAGTGTTATAAATTGTATTATTTTTTGATAAAAACAATATTTTTACGAGTTATTTCTTTCATTCTCATTACATAAAAGCGGGTAAGTGAGTATCGCTCTGCTGTACATTAGGGGGTGGGATGGACCTCGGACTAGGGTAGGTTAAGTTTGAATGCAATGATAGGTATCATTGTATACGAAAAACGATTCTGAACGGAGATGATTTGTCAGTCTAGGATATGTTAATATATTATATTAAAATATTGTCATATATTCTATTTTGAAACAAATTCAAACATTTAAGTAAAAGTTTTAAGATCTTACGTTTGATAATGTTTTAAAAATAACAAAAATCGAAAATTATTTATTAGTAAAACGTTATTTTACACGTGTATTTTTGATTTCAAATTAAAATTAAAACTTTAAACACTCGTAAAATTTTTTAAATTTAATGAACATCAAACTTTTTTATAATTATTCTAAGCTTAACTTATGGACAGCATAGTATTAAATTTTCAATTCTTAGCTTTTGATAGAAAAATATTTATAAATTTTTAACTACCAAATAGTGAAAAATATTCATGATTTTGACGAATTTTTGTCAATATTTGAACTTCAAATGCTAATAAAAAAAAATTGTGCCTATGTATTTTTATAATTTTTGAATGAGAGTTAGACCAAGTTATGTAGACCCTTCAATTAAATTTTCAAGTAATTTGTCCCAGCTAAATTTTTTTTATCAACATTTATAAAAAAAAAATAAAAAAAAATTGAAAATTTCAATTGTCTATAAATAGCTCAAAAAAAGTCAAAATATTTTGAAAATCAAATCACATAAAGAAAATGGCAATCTAAATAACTGGTAAAATTTTCAAGTATTTACGACTTATACTATTTGAATAACAACAAATATTAAAAATCGTTCGAGGCTAAACCGTTATTTAACGCGGTCTTGTAAAAATTTAAATTTCAATCACTCATAAAAATTTTTTGTTTTAGTCCGGTAGAGTTTTTTTTGCAGATAGTTGAAGAAAATTTTATGGAGAACCTTGTACCAAACTTTCAAATCTTAGTTATAAAAGAAAAAATTTTTACGATTTTTTAACCACAAAATTACTTGCCAATTTTCGCAATTTTGACATATTTCGTATAAATTCGAACTTTAAGCACTCATAAAAAAAAATTGTGACTAACGATTTCGGATTTTTTTTTATAACTTTAAGAACAACTTATAAGAAACCTTGTATTAAATTTTCAAGATTTTCTGGCCGGCCAAAAAATTTTTATCGTTATTTTAAAAAAAAATACTTAAAAAAATTGAAAATTTCAACTGTCTATAAATAGCTCAAAAAAAGTCAAAATTCTTTGAAAATTTAACTGTGTATGGAGAACGCTAATTTAAACACTTGATGAAAATTTCAAGTGAATACATCGATTAGTTTTTGAGTTATAGCAAAATAAATAATTCGATTTTGTCGAAAACTGGTTTTGCGTAAAAATTCCCGTTTTTCTGTCATTTTTTTTTTGTTTTTCTCGATTTTTTTGAAAACTGTTGGAAAATGTTTACTTTTCACCTCTATAATGCACCAAGGATATCCACTTTGCCATCGGAAACCACCCCCAAAGTTTGAAATTGAAGCATTATTTCGACTAGTTATGCTGTACACAGACACAAAAAAAAAAAAAAAAAAACACACATCATTGTAAAATCAATACATTCATCACTCCGTTCAGAATCTAAAACTGTTAAATTAAATTCATAACTTATACACACAAAAAAAACAGTTAAAAGGTGACGATAATTGTAAAATTTTTTAATGTTTATTGCTTTATTTTACGTCTGATTTATTTAAGTTAAGAAAAATAGTTTACAAAACTTGTTTACGTATTCAATAAGTAGTATTTGTTTATTTTTCTTGCGTGTTATTTATTTAAACGATTTTGAAATTTATTTAATCTATATAAATATAACTTATATATAAGAACACTGTATAATGTTGTTCATTATTATAGAATAATGAACCAAAAAAATGTCTTTTCAACAAATTACATCTACTCATAATCCTCAGCATTACACACACTCGAAATTGTTTTCGTTTTCGATCGATTACCAATTAAATTGTAATATGATACAGATTCGTGTTAAAAATAATTATCCTTTTATAAATTATAAACGTATAACACTGTTTAAGGTTTATCGTATGCAAAATTATTATCAGATACGACATATATGTACTCATATGCAAATATGTAATTTAATTTTTTAATGAGTATATTTAAAAAAGCTTCAACAAAATATCATTAATCGACAAAACACATGAACCCGATAACACTTTATAAAACGATTTAACAAAACGTTATTATAAGCACCTATACTTGATTTTTGTTTAATGTTAACACGTACTGTATATTTTAATGGGATTGATCGTTATCATTCAATTTTACCCTTATTAAACTGTCGTCATAAAGTGAGTCTGACTCCTTAATTAATAACAAAAAAACGAATAATTAAAAATGTTTTTCATAATCGTATATTCGCATGTGTATTATGAAAAATTATTTGACTGCATACCTATTCAAAACGAGTATTATAAGAATTTTCTTGGAGATTTGTTTTGCGAGGAAAAGTGTTTTCTTATATTTCAAATATGCCTTTCGAAAATTAAATTATACAAATTTCGTACCAGTACAACACTCGTTTTACCAAAGTTTATGTTATGTTTCGTAATTGTATTATGTTTATATCAATTGAATAAATTAATTTTAATATCGTTTAAACAAATAACACGCAAATTGAGTCATGTTATAAATAAAACTTATTTTATACGTAGTCCAATAATAATATTATGTTATCAATTATTATTCTACCAACGGGAATAAGTCAGATGTAACATAAAATAATTTAAATTGAAACATTTTTCAATAACTGTTACCTAATTTTTAACACCATTTTGTATATAAGTTGTGAATTGATTTTAGAAGTTTGTGTAATTTAAAATATAATTCCGTATTTTATATTGTTGTTTTTTTTTTTGTTAAAAACAAAAATAAAAAAATACTACTTAATATGATTGAATTTTTATTTTCTTATTTTAAACAATAAATTCAGCTATATATTATTATATTACTGCATAGTAATTATTATATAAAAATGAGAACGAAAACACAGTTATAAATTTGTACTAGTTTAATCAGTCAGCTTTATAAAAATACCAGGAAAACTGGCCCTCGACACCTGTGTACCCAAATAGCCTATCCATAACGCCGTGTTATAGTAATATTGTATAATATTGTAAAAATACCTAAACAAGGCTCATAGTAAGCTTATATTACATTACTATAACCAGTAAGGAAAGTATTCCTGTTAAAACGTATTGTGTAAAATGCAATTTATATTGTTATTATCTGCATAGAAAAGTTACACTTTTTCATGAATTAATTGGACAAATTAAATTATTTATACGTAATACCTAAATCATAATACATTATTACTAATTTCAAGTTACAAGTCATATTTATAAATATATAATGTTAAATATTTTTTTTTAATTAAATGTGCACGTAAATTGGATTATATCCACTCCAATACTATATTAAAAGTATACTCAAGTGTTTAGACAATTTCTTTGACTCGTTAAAACATATTTTATCAATAATCACTTTGAGAAACACGAAATTGACAAATAATTGTTTAAATAGTATTTGAAAATTAAAGTACTATCTATTAGGATTTAATTATATATAGCAATATTATATTTAATCATTAAGAAATGTTTAATGTAATTTTAGTCCTATTAATTTAAAAAAAATTAATATCCACCTAATTGAAAAATACAAACTATTAATTTCTTCATTTAGAATTGAATAAAAAAAAATTTACGTTATTATTCTAGTCTTTAAAATATCATAAAAAATCGTATGAATTGAATTCTCTGAATGCTTAACTAATGGTTTTTTTTGTCAAGATCATCAATATTATTTATATATATATATATATATATAACCATTGAACACATTAAAAGATAATTTGAAAATTTAATAATTTAAATATTAATAATGATTTTTTGAATAACAGTTGGATGGTTTTTTTCCAGTTTGAAATCTCGATCATAATATATTCTATATACGTACAATTTAAATTAAATAAATTATAAATCTTGGTCATATTTTTTTCCTAATGTATTTAGTATGATATTATGAATCATATTTAACTTTTATTTAATAATGTTTTTTAATACTATAATTAGTATTAACGTAATTATTTGTCTGTGCGTATGTTACCGTTAAAGTATGATATTCGTTATTTTATAATTTAACGTACTGATCTCGTTAAATTATTAAAATGTATATTTAAAATTAATATTACATATTAATAGTATAATATACTGTTTTTAAATATCATATTGTACAACTAGTTTGTTATTATTGCCTATTACAGTAAAGCAACTATGACTTATTTGAATAGGACATGGTATTAAACCATTACACTGTATTTTATGTTTTATAAAAACGAGAAATTTGAATAAAAAAAAAAACGTTGTGAGAAGGGACCATACACTTATCATAGACATACACGTAATATACGGATAAAGGCGTAGTCGCAATAAAATATAGCGGTTCCTATTATAAACGAATATAATTGAACGACCGCGGAGAATATAGAAAATATAACTAGTTAAATTAAAAATTGTATCGTTCATAGACTTAATTTTGTTATTGTATAAACAAGTACTATCTATAAATAGTTAATAAATAATAATACCATTTTATACATATTAACACTTATGTGATATATGATCGAATATTTTTTGCGTTTTCATATTTTCGTCTGGCACAGGTTCCGGCTTGATCAGAACAATTTTGTATACTACTACTACTAATAATAATAAAAAAAAATCATAATATTAGTTGTAAATTATTACCAAGGAATTCATTAGATTGTGTTTATACCTACTTGATGTATTATTGTAATGAAAATATTATTTATAATTTTTTGACATGTAACGCGTTACGTTATTTTAGACTAATGTTAATAAATTATGTGTCACGCAAAAATATGTCATAACTTTCGGTAAACACACGGGCATGATGGCTTTAAAGAAAATATTTAGTAGAGGTAAATATTACACATACATTTTAGTTTATTATTATTTTATTAATACACACTAAAACTGCAGATAATGTATATTATACAGTTATTATAAAGCACTAAATTAATGTCAACATTTTGAGATCTAGTTTCTAGCAAATGTTTTCAAAGAAAGGAAATAATATCATTTCTTACAATAATTATTCGAATACGATAATAATTGTAATTACGATATTACATAATATCATTTTTTTTGTTTCTATGAAATTATCAATGTGAACTTTATTACTATTTGTTCCAAGTATATAAAAATAATTAATAAGCTGTACAAATATAAAATCAATTATAATCAAATCATAATATCATTTATTATAAATAGAAAATTTTATTTTATTCTATTGTAATATTATATTTATTCATCGAGAACTATGATGATTTTTTTTACTAAATAATAATATTTTTTACATTAATTTTATTTTATTATTAATAAAGTATTTGATTTAGATAATAAATAAAAAAAAATCTTATTATAATTAATGATTTGAATACTATTAAAACTGCTTTACGAGATTACAAAAATGATCGATACGCAACGGATAAAAATATTTTATAAATTATTTTTATTTCATTTTATAAATTCCAACCTTAAAATAATATTTCCTACCTAACATAACATTAAGTTATGAGCCAAACATAATATTATACATTTTATATTTTTTTTTTTTTTTTTTTTTTTAATAACAAATAATGTTTCAATATATAATACATCAGGTAATGTCTGAATAGACAGTATTATATCACTAACAATATCCTAGTTCATTTTTTATGTTCGATTCCTACTGAATATCGTGAATACAGAATATATTTTGTAATAACTATTTAAAATCATTGTTAACAAAACAAGTGAATGCATCGAATAAAATCGATACCTCTCTGATTTTAATGTACAATTTAAAATACTATTATTAGAATAAAATACAATAAAAAGAAGACTATTCAAAGTTTTGTTTACATAAAATTCACTTCATCTTATGTTGAACTCTTCTTACAATGCAATTCATACACAAATATTTACACAGACCGTAACTAAACTGACTTTTCTGAGTTTAAATAATTTAAAAGTCGTATTTCGTTACACAAACTCATTCGTATTGTAATGATGTATATATTGGCGTATAAACTACGGAACAATTTTAAATCGTAATATCTTATATTATCGTAACTCACATACGAAATGAAATATCATAAAAAAACCAAATTTACAACAACTATACATTATGTTCTCAGTCCAAAGTTTAACAATAGATAAATTCACTGTTATACTATAAAGCTGACAAGATATAATGTTGCACACGGACCAAGGAATGATACGTTAAGTAGTATGGTGATATAATAAGCACTATTTTTATTGAAAATTCATTACTAAATTTAATTTTGAAATCTTAAATAATCTACTAAATTCGAACTATTGAGCCTAAGAGCCACCAATTTTATTTACGAAAAGTGTTAATTTCATTACGTATTCTTATGAATAATAGCTTAATAAAACCTATCTTGGGTAATAGTTATAATTTAATAACATGTAAAACAAAATATTTAAAATAATAAAATTAAGCCCCCGATTACATTTTACGAAAGCCGAATGAGTTGTTTTGTGTTAAGTGCAAATAATATTGGTTTCCCTTGGGAGTTTAATTCAAACATAGGAGAATAATTCTCAATAGTAATTCAAAATTCAATCAGTATGTATACAAATGGTTTTAGCAACGTTCTATTATCAATTTGACAGGTATGTTAATTTTAGAAACAAAACATAGGTATTATCATTGTTTTGTTTATAATCATTATTTTAATTAATTTTATTAAAT
Organism: Schizaphis graminum; assembly: GCA_020882235.1. Classification (NCBI taxonomy): domain Eukaryota; kingdom Metazoa; phylum Arthropoda; class Insecta; order Hemiptera; family Aphididae; genus Schizaphis; species Schizaphis graminum. The sequence continues at coordinate 5,462,297 of CM037033.1, forward strand.
ATATTTTTTTATATCTTTTATTTTTACGCTCATCTAGAAGATAATTAATAATACAAATAATAGTAACTAATCAATATTATCATAAAGTTTTTTTTTTTTTTTTAAAAAAAAACATGTTTTTGATATAATTTTTTATAGGATAATTATTATTTTATATCTTCAAGGCAAACTTAAAAATATAAAATTAAATATAAATTTAATTATTAAAATATTAATATTAGTAAATGTATTTTTTTTTATTTTTTTGATATCTCAACAATGAATGTTTGAATACTCCTATGTTTGACTAAACCATTCTGGATAAAAATATAAAACTATCACAAATATTGTACCAACGTATAATACTTATGTTATGGATAAGTATTTAAAAATTAACATTTTAATAACAAATATATTGTTCCACAATCACGACTAGAAGTATATTTGTATCGATAATATTCATATTTTGAATTATATTCGTGGGCGCAGTAAAGTCAGTTAATTTCACCAAACTTATAGTACAAAAATATTGAACTATCCAAATGTCAGGAAAATTATTATTGATACCCTTTAATATTGAATGTTATATTACTATAATAGTATTATTTAAAAAAACACTATACGCACATAAACATATTATTATCATTATACATTATTGATAATGATCTTTTTTATGTGATTTTGTCGTTTTTTCCATCAGACAAAAATTATATTGACAACTTTTGAACACATAATTATGAACTCTATGACAAAGATATTTGTTTTATGAATAAATATTTGTGTTGTAATACATTTGTGTTGAAATTTTAAATACTCAATTTTTGTTAAATTATTTAACAATTATTAAAAAAATATAATACCATATTTTTATTTTTAAAATTATAATAATAATTGATAAACACTAAAATAGAAAATCACTTCAAAATCTTGATCACTCTTATTATTAATTCCATTCATGAATTCATATAAATCTTTCATGTCTATGACTACAATAAGTTATTATTCACGATATTACCTTTTATTTTATTTTTTAACATAATCATCCGTGGATGTTGAAATTGTTATTGTTGTTTCTTTAATCTGATATTATAATATTGCAAATACAAAATAATAATCTAAAAATTAAGTACCTGAAATAATAGGAATCCATGTCATAATGTTGTGAACACAAAAATAGAGCAAATATTTACATATCGGAATGTCAAAAAATTTAAAAATACAATATTAAAATTGTATTTTATTAATTTTATTCAAAAATAAAACACAGTCATACTACTCATACTACTCATATTTAACATTATAGTAAACAAAATAATATATTTTATTTTTATATCTGATACTTAGTTGTACGAAATTGCACTCAAGTAATCGTTAATTGATAGATTTTTATAATCACCAGTCATCGCATATGTCTTTAAGTCTAATCGCAGAATCTCTGTGTATTTTTTCTCTGTCGGAGGTTTAATGCCAGTAATATACTGTTAAACTTTAAGACGGTTTAGGTTTTTTCGTTTTTCAATTAATCGATAAAAATCCATATTTGAAGAATGACGAGAACTTAACATTGAACTAAAATAATTATGCGAACTCTCGACCAAATCTTTAGTTTGTTGAATATCATACGTACTTAAATAATGAATAGCAATTCCAAAAATTTATAAAGAATATATGGGACCTTCACACTCTCCGAAAGGGTTTGCCAATCCATGTGTCTTCAAAATAGTTAATTAAATCTGAAATACTCTCTTCATTTTCCTTGCAAGACTCGGAATCCAACAGAAATCCAAATACTGATATAACAGTATTTTCGTGCACATAATCTAAGGCTGCTAGTTTTTTTTAATTTAAGTGCAAGATTTGAATACGTTTGTATGTGTCTCCTTTAAAATAAGTTTATAAACGACTGATCACTGGTGTATCTTTCGAATAATTTATTCCGCGGACAGTATAGAGTTGGTTGAATATACTAATACGCAAGATGATGTACCGTCGAATAACCAGTGTGCATGTTGTTCTATCAATATTGTAGGTAAATTTTTATCGGTAGTAAAAATTTAAAGAAATTGATTGAAATTCTTATCAGATTTGAAGGTCTATATTATTTTCATAATTATCAATGCTATCGTAATATTTTAAAAAAGTTCACCAGTTGCAGTTTTTGTGTAATTATCTGGTAGTTTCAGTTCAGTTAGGTACTGATTTTGGATCTGGAAACGCTGATATTTTAATTTTTTTTTTAATTCGTTGAATTTTATTGTTCATTATAATCGTGTTGTACTCGGAAATTGTCCCTCTATGTTTAAGTAGTCTCAAACAATAAACTAAAAATAACTATTTGAACATTGTATACTATGTGTATTAACTATAATGTCTATGATATCAGTGTCCTTAATACAGAATGGGACACCGACATAAGAGAATACACTAATGAAATGATGTATAGATTATGTTATCTAGAGTAACTGTGACGGCAAGTTTCTGCCATGGTTGCAGATTACATTTGTAACATGTACACTGAACTTTGTTTTTGTAGGTATCTAGGTACCTTCTACCAGTTCTACCTATGGTACTTTAATCTCGTCTAATCCTACTAACGACCGAACGAAAACTGGAACTGTGATCCGCATCAGTGACTACAGCAATATGATATTACTTGAGACATTTTTGTTTTGGTGAAATTGTTTCTGCAATATTTTTACCACGACACAAAATAATAGTACCAATCCAACAAAATACGAAACTTCTATAAAACGTGTTCGATAAAGAACTACAGAGCCATCATTAAATATTATTTCGTTTCCTAACTTTAGGTCACTATCACAATCACTATTCACATACAAACAAATACATTTATGTAATAATACATTTATTTATATAATGAAAATTTTAACTGGCATGTGATTTGTGTATAAATATTCAATATTCTATAATGGAGAGTAAATTTATGCCTGGGGAGGTAGTGTCACTCACTCTAAGGAACAAATTTTACCCTACCCTAATTATTTAGTTTTCTACCCCATTGAACTATAAAACAACGATTTGACGTGTTAGGAATTAATCTAAATAAATTTAAAATTGCATTTTTAATATCGAACCTTAAAGGAATGTAAAATAAGAACATTATTTCATGAAAGAAATTATTTGAAAATATAATTTGTGATTATTAAATAATGAAATACAGTTCTAAATTTAATTTAATGAATTAAAGTACTTAAATATTTTTTTTTTTAATTATTAAATATTACAAAATAAATACACAAATTATAATAAAAAGTATGGTGTTGATATGAACTGGTATATTAGATTTCAAATGCTTTTATTCTACATAATATGAATGGTTGAAGCAAAATACAATGAGTCTAATAATAAAAATTGATCTAAATTATTGAGAAAATTATAGAACAAGATTTTTGGTTAAAAAAAATTGTACGTAATTGAATGACTCAATGAAAAAAAACTGAATGAATCTATACGAACATTTTTAGTTATTTTGATGTTTTTTGAAAAAAAAAAATATTCATAATATAATTCTTGAAACTAGTTATATTATTAATTATTATAACTACACTCAATAATATTTCTAACTACTATTTTGACCTAACTTCTAATATAAATTTATAAATAATAAAAATTACCTTTAGAAACATTTAACAAACCAACCGTCTCAGATCAGAATATTTTCTGATTATACTGAAAATTAATAAATCTATAAAAATGTAAGTATTGGTAAGTATGGGTTTCTTGGTTTTTTTTTAATAATATTATTCCATGCTATTTTGATCGTTAATTGACGTAATTTACCTCAGAAATCGTTCCCCAATGTGTTCTTTTTGCTAAATTAATTATTTATGTTTTTTTTTTCCAAAACAAATTAAGTAGATAATGTGTTTTTTATAATTAAAAATCATTACAATTAAAAAGACATAATCTACCACATATTATATGTTTTGCCATGTAGTTACTGACTATCAACTGAACATTAATTTAAAGTTACCGGATAAATACGCAGTACATTTACCCCAAAATCCATTTACTAAACAAATAAGTAGTAACTACACAACGTATGCTGCTTTTTCTTCAAGCATACATCTTTTACTACTTATTTGTTCTGATAATAGTTTGGTGTAATATTGGAGCTACATATTTAAAGCTCATTTTAACAGTCTAAAAATAATGTAAAACGGTATAATAAAAAATGCCCTTGTCACTTTGATAGGGAAGAATACTAGTAAAATGATTGTATTTGATTGTATTCAAATTTAACACATTATTTAATAATACTGTGTTGTTACCTATTGAAAAAAAGTTACTTGACATCTAATTATTATATAGCAAAACAAATTCCCTAAACATCTATAGTTAAATCTATACTTATTGAATCTAAAACTAAATTTTTTATATAACAAATTATAAGTGTACTAATAATATTATTTTTTATTAATAAATTCAATTTCGTTTTTAAGCACTATTTTTATAGTTAGAAATTTAGAATCGGTATATACATATACACATATACCTTTTAATATTGTCATAAAATATCTATGATAATAGTTTTTAAGCTTATAATAATGGTTTTGATTTTTAGATTTCGTCAATTTTATTATATATTTATATTCAACGAATGATTTTTAAAAGACTTAACCTGAAGTTGCACATTTTATAGTAATATTTCATACAAACTTGTATGCTATTTAATATCACAATAATATTTTCATTAGAGCACAGTTGACTTGCTGACATTTAACATTAATTTTTTGCATTTTTGCATTTTTTTTCTGACATTTAGAAAGTTAGACAATGGGAAAAAACCAAAAAATGACAGCTTTAGTTTACGGCTGACCTCTAGAGTCGATTTCCAATCAATAAGTAGTCACATAAAAGTTCTCGAGTGCCCATTCTTTTTACCCAAAAATGTGCATACAAATAAATAAATAATAATAATAAATCACCAATATACAACTTATATTAATTATGTTCGCTTCACTTAAAATTTAAATATATACAATGACTAATCACCAAAATCCAATAGGTACTAAAAAAGTTTAAATAAGTAATATTAAATTTAAATTTTTTTTATTTATATTTAAAAAACCCATAGTTCACAACAAATATTTGAGATAAACGATTCTACTATTAATTGTTTTCTAAAGTATCATAGATTTGTATTTAATCTATTTTTCATAATATTTGGTTATTACGGACATTTTTGGTTTTAAATTTTTATTTTTATTTTCAACATTTAGTTACTTAGTTACTCACATAAAAAGGTTTTTATTTAGATATATCTTCATATATTTTATTTTATATTATGTATTTAATAATATTATTTATAAATAGATATATTATAGTAATTATGATATATGACCCGGAGGCTGAAATATTAACATTTTTAAAATTTGACGGTTCTTATACGAATATCTTTTGTAAAAAATGACAAATTGATATTCACAATCAGTCAACTTTTGACAGTTTAACTTAAAATGTATATTTTTAAGTATGTGGCATATTTGTATTGTATTTCATGTTTTTTTTTTATATCACTTATGTTCTATTTTTTTTTCTCAACAGAGTGTACGTGTAAATGTGTTGTTTATTAAATTTTTAAACTGATTATTACACTTTTTAATTTTTACGGTACAATTTATAAGAAGAAATTAATATTTTGTTTGAATAATAATTTTAGATTAGTCATATTATATTTTTTCTTGCAGTGAAAAATCGTTACATGAATAGAATAAAACACTACATATTTTTAAACTATATTTTAACTACAAACCGAATTACAGTTAATATATGTTTAATGTCAAACAATCATAAAATGTAAGTTGTATTTTCTGGTTAGTTATGTGCATAAAACTTACCTACCTACTTGCAAAATAAAAATAGTGTATTCATCGTCATATTATAATTAAAAAAAAAATAAAGTAAAGAATATGCAATTATTTTAATTTATTTATTAATGAATTATAATTTACAAACATTACTTGTTTTATCACGAAATTTATGATTAGAGTAGGTCAATAATCTATTAATTTTATAATTTTCACAATATTATATTGGATAAGAAGTTTCTCAAAAATAAATTCCGTTATGAAAGAATCAATCTTATCCAATATTGTAAAAATTTATTAGATTACTAACATTCTTGAATAAAAATATCAGTAGGTTTGTTTGAAATATCAGAATCAGCTGATTTACTTTACTAGTTAACAGACATTTTAATTAATTTTAATAAAATCATGTTTAATACTAATCACACTGACTAGCAATAGCACAATAAACAATTTGATGTTATTCATAAATTTTCATAACGATTTTGATATAGAAGAAACGGTGCAATTATAATTGTAATTATTTTATTTATACAAATTTAATAAAAATATAATATATAATTAAGGAACTAACACAAAAGTTAAAAGTTTGTTTGTTTTTATGTATTTATTTTTTTAAATATTTTTGACGTTAAACTTGTAATATACATTTTATTTTGATATTTTATAATCCATTAAATATTTACAGAATTCTTTTTTGCACTACAACCAAATAAACTATTAACAATTATAGGTACATATCTATTGATATATTATATAAAATTATAAAATGTATCTGTAAAATAGGTATTATGATTTGCTTATATTATAGCAATCATTATTTTCATAATTTTTTACTTTTTGTATAACAAAATAATAATTCTATATATGAATAAGAATGTTAATAAAAATGTTGTACAATATTTAAATATTCATTGTTGTTACTCATTTTATAAAAGTTAATTTTGAATTTTGTTCGATATAAAGTATAAAACTACAATATTACAACAAAATTAAATAAAAACTTAAAAGTAAATATTATTCTAACATAGTTAAATTCTTAAAATCATGTTCTACGTATAAATAATAAAATAATAATTTAGTGTCTATTCAGTTTATTGTTTGCTATTTTCTTCATATGTATAATATTAAATCAGAATTGAAGCTTATTATAAAAATATTTTACTAGTTTTAAAACAAACTTGTTATTTTCTACTGAACATTTTAATAAATAAGGTTTTATATTGTTTCGCTTATAGAAAAAAAAAATTTTCATAACATCTCGTTCATTCAACTCTGTCAGCAATGAAGTTTCATAGAATGAAATTAATTTTGGGTAGGTCACTCGGATGTCTCTAAAGGCATTGTCTTTAAAGCAAGAAATCGATTAATCATTGCAATCTATAAACGGTTTAGAGGGGTCTCTGCGTGTAATGAAATTCAACCTAAATCTTGGTCACTTTTGTATTTTTATTTTTTTTCTTCCATTTTATAGTAAATAACCTACATTTTCCAAAGATAATATGCCTGGAATGTAATACTCGTCCAATTTCTCAAATCAATTGTGTATGTTATATTATACTATTTTACATGGATGGCCAACTTGCGGCTTGTGAGCCATACGTGGCTCCCGTCATTGTCAGATGCGACTCATGTCTTATTTCTAAAATCAAATTTTCTGCTGATTGTTATTATGAACTTTAATTTTTTAGGTATACATTTATAAAGAATATTATCGAATAATAAGAAAACGTATCCATAAACATTTTAGCTCTTGATATCATTGTATTTATCAATATGTCCTGCGAACTTATTCATTTCAGTCTCCCCTGCAGCTATGTTAGATATTATTTACGTCTTAAAAATAGTTAACCTAGCCCCGATAAAATAAAAACACAATTATTTTATGATGTGCTTAGATTTCGAGTATAATTATTAAATCGATTAGTCTTTACCTTCACATAAAAATATAAATAGTATAAATAGTTCTAGTAAAAAAAAAAATTAGTTTCAAATATTATATTAGCTTTTGAAACACGTATAATACGAACTGTAAACTTCAGAAATCATCTTTTTGCATTTTACAATATATCATTCGATAGTTAAATAGTTGGGTTAGTTAATTTTTAATTCGATCAAACCTAGTAATTATTGATCAATTTAAAACTGATGATATTTTTATCATTCAACTTTATACTGTCTACCAAATGTTATAACTTTGGGTTGGTTAACTTATCCTTAGTCGCAAATCTATACTTATATTAAATTGAAATAGTTATTCACTGTGTAATACAATATTTGAAATATGCTGTTATTAGGGAATAATATTAAACCCACCTAATGATTGAGGAAGTTATGTTATTAAAGTTTTGTATATATACGAGTACCGGAATATGTTTCAATTTATACAAAATAATAATCTATATATTAGGAAAAAGCTGCTAACCTATATTCTTTTTCCTTATAAATAGTGTTATTGACATGTCTATACTTCATTTTTTCACCTAGAGAAATCCTTGGAACTTGAGAAATTATGGTCTCTCATTCTTAATCACGTTATTATAAAATATTGTGCGAGTATACAATATTATTCGTAGACAATAAAATTAAAATATTTTTTTTTAATCAGAAATATAGCCCAGAATTTACAATTTATTTATTTAGATCTCTTACACTTTTAAAATAAATGTTTTCCAATTAGTATCCAAAACACAGTTATCACGTTCAATTAATAAGAGCCATAATTATTATTATATTGATCATAACTCGTTATTTATATACTATTTAAAGTTATGGTTTTGTAAAAAAAAAAAAATATAAAAAATTATTAATATAATTGCAAAACGTTTAACGGTGGGAGAATAAAATAATTAACTGAATAATATATTTTAATACTGTATATTGGTATGGTGTATAAAAAAAAACACAATAAATAAATTGTCAGAATTATATTTCCAGCAAATCAACAATGCGGGCTGAGCGAGTGGTTTATTTTGCACACACACATTAAAACCATAACTTTGTCATAACTCATATTATCCATTAACTCTTTTTAGAACAAAAAAGAAATCTTTATTGCTTTATGCATTGTTTGTATATTATATTATTGCCTATTCAGGTTTTACTGGGTGCGTAAAACAATATTACGCTCATAAATGAGTAGGTACTGTAAGTTTTGTACACATATATATTTTTATTTTAAACTTTAAAACTATTATGATCAATATAATATGAACGCGCCTGTTAGTGAACTCGTTGTGCTTTGTCGGCTATAAATTAAACTTTATAGTTACCTACTCATTAGTATTATAAACGTTTAATGAATAATAGTGTCTAACCAATTTAAAAAATTAAGAATAAAAAAGAAGACTAATGGGAATTACGATAAAATATGTATTGCTACCTATTTGTTGTGCAGATTTAACGGACTGGACGAAGTTTAATTTTAACAAAAAATACTTAGGGACCTCAAAATTATCATTTTGTGTAATTTAGATATACATAACACATTTTATTATGATATCATTATCAGAAAACATCGAGTGTAAATTATTTGAATATAGCGTACCTACTTGTTTTTTCACTATTTGATAACCTATCTAAAACTGTGACATGATATAAAAAAAAATACTTCAAATAAAAGGTTAATAAGATTATAGCAAATTAATGGCAAGGGCGTGTTATAACATATTATTTTAATTTGTTGACCAATGACATTTTGAATCGTGATCACGAAACGGTTGGTAAGAATAAAACAAAATTATATTCGTAAATTTGGCGCTAGTTGGCCATTCGAAAATAGCTGATGTACTTAATTATGGTTCATAAACCGAAAAAAACTTTGAATATTACATAATATGACTCTCATAACGACTGTGGGTGACTAGGTTTTAGTCATAGCAATCATATAAAGATTGCTTTAGTTTGTAAATATTTTTTATCTAAAACAATTTAAATCTAGAAAATTGTTTTTTTTTTTTTAATTAATCGTTAAAAATGAAAATTCTCTTTTGTAATTTTCAACCCCATAAACTACAAAAAATTACAAACAGTTAATCATGGATGATCAATTTTACCTTAATAATAAAGAATACAGTACATTTTCTATTTTTGGTTCAAATTATTCATCATAAAATTACTATTTATAATTTAATTACCCATTAATTTTGTATTGTATATAAGATTTCATTCTAAAATATTAAATGTATTATAAGTAATAACTTTTTAAATTTATTTAATTATTATTATTATAAATGATTAAATATTGTTTATAAAATAATATAGTATTTACAATTTTGTTTTTTGTTCGTTTTATGAATAATTACAATACTATTATATGGACATAATTATTTTAGATGTTTTATACTAAAAAAATATTAGGACTAATGTAGTATTTTCTGAGTAAAAATAATGATAATAATTGGATTGGTTTTTTTCACTTTAAAAGTTAGTATCATATTACAGTCGAGTTTCAATAACCACGTATTCGAGGAGAATACAATTATTTTCGATTTATATATGTTTTAACTTAAAAAATGTAATGTTTTTAAAAAAAAATTTAACTTAACTACTATTTCATTAGAATTTACCCAAAATTAACCAGTGGAATTCAAATTATTCAATAGTAACTTCAATAGATTTACATTTTTTATATTGAGGCGGATCGCAGATATGATGGCTTGTTATAATCGAAGCATACAGTATTACAGTATATGTTATGATGATCATATTTATAATAACGGAAATGAGAAGGAATATGGAAAAGACTAAACTGTATAATTTATATCATATCAACAAGAGACAAGTAATGTTATGTTCAATACAATATCAGGTGCATCCGAGGAGCCGCTGAGTTAGAAATTAGCTTGACTACTATGTCAGAATGACGATTTAGTAGATGTTTATTTAAGTAGGACCGAATGAGTGTGTAACCGTAGAGCGGATGGTTCATTGTTAACATAATATATAATATATGGCATAATGCCAGAGAAATCTATTTTTTTGTACGCGTTATAATCTTAAATGGAATTTGGCTGGATAAGGATTCGGAGAAACTGAACCATACTCCAATGTAACCAAACTAAGTCAAAGTAAAGTATCTGAAGGTAATTAATGGAAGTTAACATAATAATATATTAATTTGTATCCGTACTAAATTCAAAATCGAGAAATAATTATAATGTTGCATTGCATATCATAATAATTATTTATAGATTTATTTTACATAATATACACGTATGATTAAAATGTTTTCACTAATTTTTTTTTTTTTTTTTTAAGCTCCTAGTTTGGATTATTAGATAAGTAGATATTACTTTGAGAACATTCATTTGTGAACAGTGTATTAGAAACGGATAATTTAAAATATATCTAGATTAAGATTAAATAATGAACTTCAATTAACACTCGTATGCTTTAAGGTAAAATTTAAAATTAAAATTAAAATAAATTACAACTAAAATATTATAAGATCTGTTTATCTACTTATAGTTTTTAAATTTAAACTTTTTTTCAGTTTGTTTATTTGTTGCGTAAAAAATATCTCATTATTATTATATAATGAATACTCAATGATAATAATATTTTCATAATATTATTATAATTTACTAAAAATTATATCAAAACTATATAATTAAAAAAGTGACTAACAATAAAATATGTAAACAGTTGTTCACTAATGAGTAAATCACAATAAATATTGTCAATGTTTTAATTTTTGAATAAGAATTATTATATTGCATTTTCATAAAAATTTATAATCTTAAACGTATTTTATAGTTGATAACAAAGTTGGTTAAAATAAATAAATATTTTAAGTACAAACAACAAACATTATAATAGTTATTTTACCTAACCTTAACGTGAGTAATGTATTTTGTGTTCGGACTGAAATATTAATTACACAAAACGTCTCATACTTAAACCTGTTTGGTATTAAATTTTAAAAGTAAGATTTTAAACAATTTTCCTGTTTATTTATTTCTGTTACGTTGATGTATTACAGTCTGTTGTTTTAAATTGAAATACTATGTTTGAAAATAATGTTTAAGGGTCATATATTATACCTAAATGAATATTATTTAATTATTCAAACGAATATTGTTTGACATATTTTAGTTATGTTGAATAATATTTTAATTAATAAATTATTTTTCTAGAAAAATTATTTTATATACTGATGAAAAACATTGTTTATGTTCAAAATATTTTATTAATATAAGCCCAATAAATATTTACATTGAATAATTAACAAACGATATATTAGATTCTATAATAAATTTATGTGTTTGTATTGGATTTAAAATAATAACAAATTTAATTAGTTCTAGAAAACTATTTATTTTTTACTATACTTTTTAATAAATATGTTCAAAATAATATTTTATTTTTATTTAGTACCTAGATATTTTTTAGTTGTTTAAATTGTTTTTCTTAAAATTTAGTATCTAATAAAAATATTGAAAACATATTTATACTGATAGATTCATTTATCAAAAAACACTCATTAATTTAAATTAAATTAATGTTTTTGAAAAAAATATTTTATCTCATTTCTAGTTGATATAAAATAATATTCTTAAATATATTTATGGTTATACTTTTTTAAATTTTTACTTTTTTGAATGGCAGCATACATTTTAAATTGTATATCCTGTAGGAGTATATTTTTCAGACTTTTATTTTGTAAATAAAAATTGAAATTCATACTGACGAGTAGTATATGGAATAAGAATTTTAGAGGAATGGAGCTCTCGTACCTTTCGCCCGTGAATACCCCGCAAAATGTTGGTCTATAACTCAGCACACCAAAACTTTAAATACTTATAACTCATAAACTTATCGTAAGTCTCAATTTAGATTTGTATGTACCTAAATACTCCGAGAAATAATTTGTTTCAGAATATGAAGTTGAAAATATATGTTGTTGTTCAAAAAAGTAATACACTGAAAAAATTATAATGATAAAATATATTTAAAAAAATATATTGTTTGATTTTGATTGGAAATTGTATAAATAAAAATATTTTCAAAAACATTATTATATTTAGAAACAATGAGCGTTGTTTGGTAAAAGAATTGCTCTGTATATTAAAAATACTTTTATTCTTTAATCTAAAAATATGTAAAGAAACGTAATTTTCTTTTTACTTATTTTTATGAAGCTTACCCTAATGTAGTTAATTTTAATTTTTTCAGAGAAAAATACTGCGTTACTTACACTATAATGCTTCAATGATATAAGTTAATATAATAGTTTTGTATAAAAAAAAAATGTTATTATGTATTTAGTAGAGAATTTTAAATTAGATAATCATTATAATAACTTGAGTAATAATTTAGAAATTACGATTTCCCAGATCAATATACAAACAAATCATTTGGCCAGTCTTTAGTAGATTATTTGGGATCAACTTTCTTCATTTCTATGCCAATTAAATTTTAAATAAAAATCGAATGTTAAATGCGTTGTATACGAATATTTATTTTCTAGAACTAGAGTAGAATGTTTGTTAATGTTAACAATTTATCATGTTTTATGTATTTATTTTTATTTTTAGTTGTAATATTGTTTTATTTATTTTACTATTATATTATATTATAATGTTTAATTATTTTAATAACTCCCTATCTCCATTATACAATAGTTGCAAAGATTAAAGGAGGTAGGTCAAAAAAAAAATTGTAACTTAACAATATTTAATTTTATAACAATATAATGAAGTGTTGATTTTTTTAATAATAAAATAATAACAATAACAGTAATTAAACATTAATTATGAAACGAACGAATATATTTTTTGGGTAATGGTAAAAATTATATAATATTTGGATAGTAAATAGATAAATAAAAAAAAAAAGATTCTAACTATTTGTATTCTTCGCTCTGACGTTCACGAACATAAGACACGAACCTACCTAGCAACTTTTGAGAATATAATTATAGTAAAACCCTTGTCTAGAGATTATACAGATCTGATGTTTTGTTTAAATGGTTTTTCTTCATTCGTGGCACGTACGCTTCTACACGCATATATAGCTAGATAGGATATCTATATGTTATTACCTAGCCAATAGGTAAGTATATACTAAATTCTCTACGCGTGTGTGTACGGTTTAGACGATTTAGATGTATTTTAGTAATATGTATTCTCATTCGAAACGATCAAACGAAAGAACCGAACGGGAACGGTTAAACGTTCAAGATGTACGATAATAAGCGTTCTGCACCGGTCAAAACTATAGGGTAGGTGACATCAAGTAGAGATTGTGCTGGATAGTCGAACGCACAAATTCCCCTCCAAAACCTAGTCGAGTTCCTTTAAAAGTATGTACTCAAAGTCATAACAGCTTATTATTACTACGACTTTGGCAACTTTTCATTCCTTTAGAATAACATTTGACAGTATTTAGGAAGTGAATAAATCGTTGAGACTTGAGATTGCACACTGAACACGCCCGTTGTGAGAAGTGATAGGTATTCGTATTCGGTAAAATACATAATATTCTAATACAGTGCTTCTCAACCTGTGGGCCGCGGCCCCCCTAGGGGGCTGTATCTATATGGCTGGGGGGCCTTGAAATATTTATTTTATTTAAAATATTTTTAATCATTTAATTATTATATAAATATAACATTATAACGTATAATTATATTATTATAACCGACCATATGATTAATCATTATTTATTATTACATTTATTTTCCTTAAAACACGTAATAATATATTTGTGTGAAATAGTGCATGTAAATTTAGTATATCATGAAAAAATAATTCATGATTCTGATTGACGGGGGGCCTTGGCAGTTTTACATTAAATTTATGGGGCTCTATAACAAAAAAAGGTTAAGAAGCACTGTTCTAAGAGACCAGTGTTTCCCAACCTTTTTTACCACCACGGACAATATTTTATAAGTCAAGGACCACCTCAATTTTACGCAAACTAGAAACACCTTTTTTTTTTTGCTCATTAATTTTTATTATTTTTATTATTTTATTTTACAATTTACATAAAAATAATTTTTAATGGAAAACGAAGAAAGGTACCGCGGACCACCGGTTGGGAAACATTGTAATAGACGGACATGCAGAAATCTGAAACGCCAATGTTTTTCAGATTCTCCAGTAGTAATCGCAGTGAAAGTCGCCATCGACTGATGATTCCACAAAGTTACGTGTTTTACACACACACACACACACACCTACACACGTGATTTATAGCCATTTTACTGCAGTCGTAGTTGTTGTCGACTGTAATCCTGGTTCGCGGCGCCGGTACGAGCTAATGAAAGTTCGGTTTATTTTTTTTTTTTTGTATCGTTACGGGTGTGCGACCGGCGGCAGACGAGAAAAATTGGTTCGGTCAATGTCGCGGCGTTTTAAACAGGAGGGGCGTAACGTTTCGGGTGAGTAGTGTCGGTGGCTGTATATACGTAATGGTCGGATCGAGGGGCGAGCCAAAGGCGTACTGTACAATATTATTTTATAAATCGTATGGTATTACGCGGAGAGTCTCACACGATAATAATAATAATAATAATATGACGGCACTTGCTGTCTCCGACATAATATTACTGACACGCCACCACCGCCGGCACCGCCGACACGTCTCGCGCGACGCTTTGACCAGCGTATAAATCGTCGAAATAAAAGTTGAAATGAGTGTGCTCGGCGGCGGTACGCGTTGTCAGAGATACCTCCCAACGGACCGGGTGGGCTCCGGCGGGCGGGTGGGTGATGTGTGCGAGCGCGGAGAGAGCGAGTCGTATACAACACGTGGAATCGGCCGGAGGACTCCCCATTTGCGCGCATGGGTTTCGGCGGGGCGGACGGGGGGGGGGGGGGTCGCAGCTGCTGCCATTGAGCGCGCACGTGTATGCGACCACCGAAAAGGGGTTAAGATACCGTCGTGGAGGCGTCGGTGGGCGGACGAGCGCGTAGCCGAAGGACGCGGGGTCCTGGCCATCGGGACGGCGCGCGGAAAGAGTGCGAGTGGGCGGGAAAATCGATCGGCGCGGCCCGGTGAGGCTGTGCGCTACGTGCACGGCGGTTGCATGGAAGCGTAGAGGGGCGAAGGACAATCAGCCGGTGGCTGGGCGAGGAGGCGAAGGACGATCCGGTGGTGTGTCACGCTCGGTCCCCCGTGACGCGTGTGCGTGCGCGCGCGTTTACTCGTCCCGACGGCGCCGCCAGTCCGCCCGGCGGCCCGCGGTCCTGACGCCGCCGACCCACCGACGCCGCGTCCCAACGACGGTGGTGGTGGTGGTGGTGGTGGCGACGACGATGATGACGACGACTACGACGACCGCGACCGTGACTCTGACTTCGACGAATTCTCGGAACGCGACCACGGTATACCGCGCGTGGTCGTCACTACGAATCATATTTAGACTATATCTATGGTATTATATACGACACGTACGCGCTGCTGTCTCGGTCACCGCGTTTCGGGCCGTTGAGGTCCTAACCTTCAAACGTGTCTTTTTCAATGCGTCCCGTTCGTTTATAAATATGTCACACGTCTGCACAACTTACTCGTTGTTCGTGTTTGTAAACAATATCGTTCGTTTACCACCGACCACCCACATCGGACTCACGCTCGTGCGCGTGTATTTTTTAGTTAAGTATCGTGTGATATTCAAAACTCACCTATAAACGTAAAACACACGAAAAAATATAATTTATATACTGTCCGCGTTTTTTTCTCAAAAATTAAAACGTATTTTAAGCTCATTATCGAGGTGTTTACTTTGTACCTCTTGCAACATTTTTTCAATTTTAGCAAGTTGCTCACAAATGTGAAACGTACCTACTACAAGTGCATTATATGCATTTTTCTTAAATTTCCGATTTCAGTAGAAAATAATTAAATAACGATTACCGACATAGACACCTATTGTAGGGGGTCTACGCCCATGTAGCAATAATATGAACTTATAATTTAATAATATTATCACCCCGACATTATAACCTAATGACATCATAAAATAAATTGTTTAACTATATTGCGATGAAATGTGCAGTTTTATTTGCGATACCGAATAATAAATTTTGTTTTCAATATTTTTTCTTCTATACTTATTAAAATAATAAATTTGAATTAACTGCAATATACCAATAAAAATATCAATAATTATGTATGAACGAGATAGTATGTAATTAAACATATTTATATTTACGATTATGTGTTGAAATAACATTAACATCATCACCGGTTTTTAGCTTAAATTTATTTTAACCCTCCTCGCCTCTCCATCAAATGTTACCCACGGGTGCACATTATATGGACATAAAAACTGAATCAACTTGTTCGGAACATCTTTTTAAAATCGAACGTCGGAAAGTGGATACTTAACGGTTATCGGGCTTTTTGGGTAATTTACATTAAAAAACCCCGCGGCGTTCGGCAGGGACGCTCGCGACCGTGCACAATATTATTTTGTCTGCCCGCCCATCGCTCGCCGTCCGCGCCCCATGTCCGTACGGATGTATATCGTAACCTATATAAAATGTGTTCTATATACGCATTATAGGTATTATTTCCGATCGCGCCTCTTTAAGTCTCCTCCCGCCACCACGCCGCACCGTTATCACACCGCCAACCGTCAACCCTCCGCGAAACCACCCCCAGTCAGCCACCGACCCCGACCTGCTCTTTTGCGCTACCACTCGCCGCCGCCGCCACTGCCGCCTACTCGACAATAATTCTGACACGGGCGCGTAAATCCTGCCCATTCATAAATTTCGCGGGCTCGCGGCCCCGATGATCGGACCGCGCACCTGTATTTCAACCATATATATATTATATATTACGCCTCGTCACCGTCCTACCCGGTATCCGCGGTATCCAGTTCTCAGTCCGTGTGCGACGTGACTTTATATTTATTTATACTATCGGTTCTATGGTGGTGTGATCGTGTGTGTTTTTAGAATACTACGCGACCGGCATATAGGGTTAGGCTTGCGGTAGCCGCGGCGGTCTATCAAGGGACGAGATCTCACCGGGTCCTGTCGTTTTGATGCCATTATTTACCGCCTAATGATAAAATATTACGTATAGTACCGAAAAAGGCTCGTATTCTCGTTCGTCGTCGTGTACTAGTTCTTTTTTTTCTTTTTTTCAACCCTGAAATTGACAACGATCCGGGTTCGGGGCGCGCCGTTGAAACGGACCTGCGCATCTGCAGCGCACAATGATATTACAACATTATAACGCATTATTATTATGTTGTGCGCCTCTGTATAATGTCCGTATTGATATTTTACTACAACTGTCTTGCACGCGTATATTAATAATATTATATGTAGTACTGCGCGATGATATCACGCGACCTCGACGACGTGGAACAAATATAAATAAAATCAAAAAAAAAAAAAAAATGGTTAAGAAATAGAAAAATTCTACGAGTTTTGATTCCGTCACAATCGAGTTCGACCGAAAACCATTTTTTTTTTATGTCGCGTACGTGTGCGGCTACCTACGAACGGTCAAATGACGTTTTATGTAATCCGAAAGCATTTTATATAGCAATTACGGACGACGCCTTTTTCAGTAAAATTTTATTGTTTTCTCGTAGATGTATAATAATAATATATTATTATAATATTCGATTCACGACGACCTTGTCACGGAACGCGGTCGCAGCGTTATAGACGTGACCTGGTTCACGCGTCACGCGGAAAAATACAATCGTCCTGCCGTAGTGACTTTGGACGTAGGTGCGTTATATTTATAACGATGCACAATCGATTCGATCGGTTTTACGAGAAAAACTCGCTCTTGGCCTACATATACCGAGTACGTGGTATATGTTTTATTATGTGCTCTTTTATTCCATACCGTAGATGTATTAATATGGTATAGGTTATTGACCTTCTGAGTGCACATGTGATCTATAACATATTATGTTTACGTAAATAATGCATTTATAACTCGTTTTTATAACAATATACCAAACCGCATTTAATAAAAGTATCGATAATCCCTTTTTTTGAAAATAGACAATTGGTTAATAGATAACTATTTGGGTTGTGAAATAAATTATTTAAAAATATATTAGAAACAAATTAATTATAATTTATTACGGTATAAAATGGCCCATATAAATGTGCAATACATATTGAATTGATCATTAAATATTCAACATTTTTAATTTTAAGTTTTCGCAATAATTTATAAATTCGTCTGCTTTAATTTATCTACAAAACTTTAAATTGTGGCCAACTTCTTTGAAACTCGGTGATTTCGTCATTTCCGGGTTTTTGACCGCATTTTTAATAATTTTTTAGTGTAAAATCATGTAAATTATTCCTTTTATTATTTTAGTGTTGTTAAAACTATCAGAGTTTTAAGGTAATTTCACTAGTCGATTTTTTTTTACGAAATAATTATAATAGGAAGCTCATTTGATGGAAATCAATCATACATTTGTATTGTTTTATTATTATTAGTTGAAAAATTATATAAAATTACAATACAATATATTACAAAATAAATATCATGTATTTTTCATAATATATTTTATGAACGTAGGTAGTTAGGTATAAAACAATATATGTCATACTCATTTATAATTTCATAGAACAAAAAATTGTTATGTACTTAGTTTATTAGTAATAATATCAAACTCGATCAATTTTATTTTAATTATAATTTAGATAACTTAAAAAATAAACTAAATACTTATAGCTATTATGTATATAAGAAATATTAAAACGTATAATATATAATTTTTAAATAGGTCAATCATTAAAACTATTATTATTATAACGGAATACAATTTTGTTATCCCAATGTTTTCATCAAATTGTTTTTATAATTGATTTTCAAATGAAATTGAAATGCAATCAGTTGTGTTTAATTTATGATATTCCAATGAGTAATTGATATTTTTAATTTTAATGTTTCAGGTATCTATGGCTATTATTTTGTATTCAAACTACGTACAATTGTAAGTGAAATAACAAATAAATCAACATCGATGGATCGTTTTTTGGTAAAATTTAATATAGCAGCACCGAATCATTATATATTCATACCAAATCCTTTTTGCCAAATATGTAAAATAGCAGGTACATAGTTGGCGAGAAATCCTTGAAATACTACCAATAAATTTTCTGAAGAATTATAATTATAATAATAATTCACATATAAATGACGTGTACCAAAAGTATAGAATTTCTATGTGAACGATAAAATGTTTTACTCGTCTAGTGATCAAAAATAATAAAAATTAGATTATTACTTATTAGATACCTATACGCTCTGTAGTCTGTATAATATTATCAGGATCTAAGAGGTTCTCGCATAGGTAGAACTTGCATTGTGCGAAATATTTTATTAGGTATTCTAGTATATAACTACTTTGTGTTTGCTAAAACTTGACGGGTTATTTATATTGGTGGCGTTAAACTGGACTTTGATAGTGTTAATATTATTCGTGTTGACTGGAGCGATAAGACAAGCAACAGCAATAATGAATGTATATAGTGTAGCGATATATATGCACGAGCGTTTCGATTTAAAAGTAATTTAGGTTCTAATAGATAACACATAGAGCAGCTGTCTTATAATGATCGGAAAAAATAGTGGGTATTAGTTTGTTACGATAGGTTCATTTTATAAATCCACCGACCACTGTCCAGTCCAATTAATCAGTATGATATTAACCGTCAAGTAGATTTTTCATATAGTTTTTTCATATACTCAATAGGTTTTTATTTTATAATACTATATATTTGTTGATTTCGTCGTATATTTACGAATCCTATTTACGAATTATACCGTTAATGTTACTAGTGATATTCATAATGCTCGCGCTTAACGCTGTGCTAATATATCATAAGAAAGTTTTTCTCCGCTCTACCTATATCAGATGAATAATATTTTAAACGATAAGGTTCTACGAGTTGCTCAAGTTTTTTAAAACTTTAAGTGTAGTTTTTAATCATATCAAAAGTATAGTTAAGAAGCACTTTATTATTTCCATTAGTTATTTATTATAAATAAACAAGTAAAGTTAAGCCCACTGCATGAGTATGGTAAACTTTGAAATTCTATAGGTATTTTTTATCTTATTTTTAAAATAATCTTTTTAATAGCAAAATATGCAACATTAAAATTCAATTTGTAACGTATGCGAATGATTTGTAATATATATCTATATGATAGAATCCGTTTAAACTACAGACAAAACATACAATATTATAAAAGACATGAAATTATTATATATAAAGTGTTATATCTTCTTTTTTTATAACAAAAAATATAACCATCGAATATCATATTATGTTGATTAATATGTTAATATAATCAATCAATAATTACGATAGAAATATTATGACAGTCCTTAGCTATATTATTATGATAGGTGTTGAGTATTTAATCATTAACACGAATAATTGTAATAAAAAATATTATTATAGTGAAATATGGATATATTATATTATACTTATTAATATAATTATTTTTATTTATCGGTATACTTACCTATTAGTATTGGTACTAAGTATAATTGCCTAGTATAAATTTATAATACATTTTCTATGAATACTAAAGCATTATATATTTTGTTTGTTTAATATTATTCGTTGTTAAAAATATACTGTTTATGTCAATATTGATACTGGGAACTATATTGAGGAATCGATTACTATCGATTACCGTACTTGGTAGGGTGGACGGTCACAATGAGAATATAAGATTATTACGTATTACAAAAGTATTTTATTAAGATGAGAATATTATGTGTCAGTTGATTGTTTGAGAACAGTTTTATAGTTGTTAGTTTAATCAATTTTAATATAAATTCCGATCAATGATAATATATAATTAGCTGTTTATAGATTAGATTAGTTCAGTTTAATTTTTCTATAAAATGTGTATGTTTAAATCATAAATCGTAATTTAAAAAAAGCGGGTAAGTGGGTATCGCTCTGCTATATATTAGGGGGTGGGGTGGACCTCAGACTATGGTAGGTTAAATTTGAATTCAATGATAGGTATCATTGTATACGAAAAACGATTCTGATATTATAT
The DNA here is from genome assembly GCA_020882235.1 of Schizaphis graminum. Classification (NCBI taxonomy): domain Eukaryota; kingdom Metazoa; phylum Arthropoda; class Insecta; order Hemiptera; family Aphididae; genus Schizaphis; species Schizaphis graminum. Next base: position 5,484,124 of record CM037033.1, read on the forward strand.
TTAAATATTGTCATATATTCTATTTTGAAACAAATAGTATAGTTTTTATATGTTACTATGGTTACTTTATAGTATCTGTTTATTAATAATCAAAAAATCGATTTTGTCGAAAAATGTTTTTTCGTAAAATTGCCATTTTCTGTCACTTTTTTATTGTTTTTCTCGATTTTTTTGAAAACTATTTGAAAATTTTACTTTTGACCCCCCCAAAGTACCAACTAGATGAATTTTCCTATTCAAAGAGGGGCTGAAGTAAAAAATCGGAGCATTATTACTGCTCCAAATGTTGTCGTCAGACACAAAAAAAAAAAAAAAACACACATCATAGTAAAATCAATACATTCATCACTTCGTTTAGAATCAAAAAGTAGGTGCCATCTGCTGTATATTAGGTGTTAAAAAACAAATTATATAATTGGTATTTAGGTAATTTTATGAGTAATAACTAATAAGTAATGAAATAATATTATAAATAAGTAACGCAATTAACGCGTGGTGTTATGCAACAATAGTAAAGTGAGTTATTCTCACATGCACTGAAAAGATAAAAAAAAATATTTGCAACAAAATTGGGAATATCACGTTTTGAAGTAAAACCACTATCAAATAAACATATATTTTCATTCAAAACACAAATCATAATTATTTATTTTATACATGTTAGAACAAAATAATCATACATTCAATTTTTCATCATATTTACAAAAACATTATGCTATAAAATTGATTTTTTTTTTAATGACAGTACCACGTTTTGTAGCACGACTCTCATCATTACAAAAACCATGTAAATACTAAATAATAGGAAACAAATATATATATTTTATTTTATTTCATACAATTTATAAGTGGTTAGAAATTAATGTGTTATTTATATATTTTTGAATTTTTCCACATTATATTATTGTAATTGTATATTATTATATTGTTTTCCTACTTATTAGGGAAAATGATTGCTTAATCAAAATTATTTTTAAAAGAAGGACCTATTATAGGTAAAAAACAAAAAAACAAAATAATTACTAAAAAAATTTAAAGGGGTTTTTTTTACAATTTTTAATTTTTTTTTTATCGTAGAACTAAAACATAACCAAGTTTAATAATTCTAGAAACATTTTTACAGCTATTGTTGTTTTACATATATCACTACATATAATATGTAGTTTATATCCCTTATCAATGTTAAGGTATTCTATAAATGATTAAATAATATTAATTTTTTTGTTACTTACTAAAAAACTGTATTAGGTATTTGTATTTTTTTTCACTATAAAAGTATAATAAATAATACCTAGTTAAATATGAACTATTTCATACTTTTTATGTAAATATTTGGACGTAATATTCTATTTAAAGACACCAACATACTAGTATATTAAATTTAACATATAATAAGTTATTAGAAACATTCTTATTAATTGTAAGACTTAATTTATTTGCAGTTTATCAAATATATTTGCTTACTAGTATGTATGAACTTCAATCTCATTTTCCTTAATTACTACATATTCAAACATTAACTTTAAATTAATTAATTTATTTTGGACTTTATATTTGAATAAGGAAACTTGACAAATATAAAAGCTGCATTAGGTAACCTAAGACATAAGCTCCACTTACTGACCACAATGCTCAATATTTAAACAATATACACATTCAGATGATAAATCATTGATATAACTTACACGAAAATAAATTATTATGTTTCTTTTATATTCTATTTATACCTCTAGTATACCAACTTATTAAAATTGCTGTCTTTTCATATCGGTGCGATGAACCAAATATTAAATTATAACATGTAAAATATACTTTATAAAGTTTTTAGATCGAACATAATCAGAATACAAAGTCATGGAATATGTTTATACATATTTTCAAACACTTTCCGATGTTAAAATATACACTAATAACTAAAGTTATAAAATATATTACATATCTAGAAGAAGTATGTGGGTTAAAAAGAAAAAAAGTAGTAATGTACATTGTACAATTTAATAAGCAATAATGAATAAATTAAAAATATTTGTGCCAGCATCTTTACTAGTTATTTGAAATTTTCAAAAATTTTCAAACTTTAATACATTTATTATGATCATGAAGTATTCATGCATAATTAAACTATAATATGAACATGAAATGCAAATAATATAATAACAAGTAATCACTCAGCTATAATTAAAATCTTTGATCTAAGGCCTAAGATAAAGAAAATAATAAGAGATTTATAGTAGGTATTCAATTTGTTTTATTTTCATAAAATTGTTGATCTTGCTTTTTAAAAGTTTGTTTTTGTGATGACATAAATAAAAAAGTGGGTAAGTGAGTATCGCTCTGCTGTACATTAGGTGGTGGGGTGGACCTCGAACTAGGGTAGGTTAAATTTGAATGCAATGATAGGTATCATTGTATAAGAAAAACGATTCTGAACGGAGATGATTTGTCAGTCTAGGATATATTATATTTAAATATTGTCATATATTCTATTTTGAAACTAATTCAAACATTTAAGTAAAAGCTTCAAGATCTTACGTTTGATAATTTTTTAAAAATAACAAAAATCGAAAATTATTTATTAGTAAAACGTAATTTTACACGTGTATTTTTGATTTCAAATTAAAATTAAAACTTTAAACACTCGTAAAATTTTTTAAATTGAATAATCCTTAAACTTTTTTATAATTATTCTAAGATTAACTAAAATAAACTTAACTAAAATATTTATAAATTTTTTACTACCAAATAGTGAAAAATATTCATGATTTTGACGATTTTGTGTCAATATTTGAACTTCAAATGCTAATAAAAAAAAATTGTGCCTATGTATTTTTATAATTTTTGAATGAAAGTTAAAACAAGTTATGTGGACCCTTCAATTAAGTTTTCAAGTAATTTGTCCCAGCTAAATTTTTTTTATCAACATTTATAAAAAAAAAATAAAAAAAAATAGATTATTTAAAATGCCTATAAATAGCTCCAAAAATGTCAAAATATTTTGAAAATCAAATCACGTAAAGAGAATGGCAATCTAAAAAACTGGTAAAATTTTCAAGTATTTACGACTTATACTATTTGAATAACAACAAATATCAAAATCCGTTTGAGGCTAAACCGTTATTTAACGCGGTTTTGTAAAAATTTAAATTTCAAACATTACGATTTTTCAACCACAAAATTACTTGCAAATTTTCGCAATTTTGACATATTTCGTATAAATTCGAACTTTAAACACTTATAAAAAGAAATTGTGACTAACGATTTCGGATTTTTTTTTATCACTTTAAGAACAACTTATAAGAAACCTTGTATTAAATTTTCAAGATTTTCTGGCCGGCCAAAACATTTTATCGTTATTTTAAAAATAAATACTAAAAAAAAATTAAAAAATTCAATTGTCTATAAATAGAAAAAATTCTTTGAAAATTTAATTGTGTATGGAGAACGCTAATATAAACATTTTGTGAAAATTTCAAGTGTTTACATCGATTAAGTTTTGAGTTATAGCAAAATAAAAAATTCGATTTTTTTGAAAACTGTTGGAAAATTTTACTTTTCACCTCTATAATGCACCAAGGATATCCACTGTGTCATCGGAAACCACCCCCAAAGATTGAAATTGAAACATTATTTCGACTAGTTATGCTGTACACAGACACAAAAACAAAAATAAAACACACATCATTGTAAAATCAATACATTCATCACTCCGTTCAGAATCTAAAAAAATATACAGTTTTACTTATAAAATATCAGTGTATACTCTGTATAGGTACACTTATTAAAATAGAATAAATGTTATATTTGTATAGCGCTTATAAAATACACATATTTTATTGAAACATTATTTTGATAAATATTTTAATTCAGTTTAGTAACACAATTTATAATTTCATATTTAAATTGATTAACAAATTTATTGATATTTTAAGCTCTCGTAAAAATATTTATAATGTTATTCGTGTATGTCTAACATAATCTACATTTTTGATAACTAATTAATACTCTAAAATTAATGGTTAACTATATTTTAAACTAATTTTACATCAATATTATATTTATAAAAAAGTTATCGATTTCATAAAGTAATAAATTTATTTTATAACGACGAACGAGTAACTCGATTACTAAAAGTCTTAAAAATAATTAAATTTGTTTATACGGCATTACTGTTTATTAATTCTAAGCTAAGGACCGATGGTATTTTAGAACTTTATATCTACTATATTTATTCGACAACTTTAGTTTCATAAAAATCTGCATTCAAAACATGTACTTATGTTTGGAATTGTATTGGTTTTAATGAGTCAATATCATCATAAAGAATCCTTAGAGGTCTTCTAAAACTTCTTTTTAATTAGATTTTGTGTCGATCAAAGTACAGCTCAATAACATATTTTTTTTCAAATATTTTATTTATTATTATTAATTATGTAGTTTAATGTGTTTCTACATACTCCGTGTTATTACAAGTTTGATAAAATGTAAATACTATATTTATATATATAGCGATCTCTTATTTTATATCAACAAAGTATTAATTATAAATAAGCAGTGAAAATACATATAGATTACCAAATATAAATGTAAAAATAAATAAATAAATAAATAATTAATTGGTTTTGTGTGTACAGTAATTGCTCTTCATCGTGGGAGTTTTGGAGTCTTCCAATGTGACTACATCTATGGCAACCAGCCAGCCAGGGTTGTAGGCGTCTATTTATTTAATTCAAGTCTCAAGGTCGTCATGAGCTATGTCGTATGTTTTTAGTTTTGCAAGGATATTTTTTAATTGGGTTTTAATCTAGCCTTGAAGAAGGAGTATTCTCGTATAGTTATGCATTTCTTATCTTCGGAAATCACAGAGCTTTTATCCTCACCCGTAAGAATTTGTTTGTCACATTGAAAGTATAGATGATTAATTGTTGGATAATTAAAGGTTAAGTAGGATAGATGATTTTATCCAGACAGTAGATTTATGGTTCATTAAGAGGTAGATAGTTTTTATTTTTGAATAGCCTTAAGTTGTTTTTTTGTTGATACGGAGTTTCTAGGTAATTTTTTTATCTATAAAAATACTGAGGTAGGTATTTTACTGAGTCGTCTAAATTATAATACAATTTAGTACAGGGTTTTGATTCCTCTGCTCAATCCACAGACCACGCGTTTGAAATGTAGTGTTGTAGTATTAGCGTGTAATAACTAAAATATTAAATACATGTATATTATTGTATGTACATAACGTGTCTACATTTAATATGTTAACAATAAAATCAATATAATTAAAATATTTTGTAATATTAATTGATTTAAAATTAGGTATGTGTAGTAGCTTTGTATATAAAAAATAAAAAGGCGTTTTCATAAAACAAACGTTAAAACAATGGCTATAAGCGATAGTACTTAATTTGTTTAAAGATTGTTTTTCATTACACTATCAAAGTTTTATATTTGAAGATTCTACACAATGCAGAATAATAGAGATAAAAAGTAATATTATCACTTATGATAGGCAAGACATAGATAATAAATATAATTAATTATTAGAGGTACATATTTATTAAATATACATACCTAATGTATATATAAAATGCGGTACAAATACCATTAAATATCAACCATATATGTATATAAAATATTTGGTCTAAATTCACAGTTTTTATGTTTGAAAATTAACATGAATATTAATATAATAAAACTGAAGTTGATGTTATAATATAAAATTATATTATATCGCTTAGTTCATAAAGAAATTAAAGTAGGTAACTGAATTTATTATAGAAAAAGTGTATAAGTTATTCATTATGCATAATTTTATACTTCATACTTGTGAACTTATGTTGTATATTTTTTTGAAGTTATGATAATTTAATTGATTTATAAACTTATTATAATACCTAGAGCAGGGTGGTCCAACCCACGGCCCGCGAAGCTTTTTTTTGGCCCCTCCAACAATTTAAAATTTAAATTTTAAATCACAATAATATTATAAAAAAATCGCAATAAGAATTAATTACTGGAACTAGGGGTGTAGATATATTTGAAGCATTGAAAAAAATCATTTCAGATTTTGGTTCATTTGACAATTGCACTGGTATTATCACTGATGGTGCTCAAGCTATGGTTTAGTAGGAAATTTAAGGCAAGTAGGGCTAAAATGTTTATTTATTCATTGTAGTATTCACCAAGAAGCACTTTGTAGCAAATTTGTTAAAATTAATGAAACTATGAAAAAAGTGATAAGCATTGTTAATTTTCTTCGTGGTGGTAACAAAGCTCAAAGACACAGAGCATTTATTAAATGTTTAGAAGAAATGGAGAGTAAGTATGGTGATATCCCGTTACACTGTGAAGTAAGATGGCTGAGTGCAGGGAATTGTTTGAAATCTTTTTTCGCATTGAGAAGTGAAGTTTTTGAATTTCTTAAATTTAAAAATATTGGACAATAGTTTTACGAAGACTTACAAAGTATTTTATTCATAAAGTATCTTGCTTTTCCCACTGATTTGACATTTCATTTAAATATTTTAAATTTAAATCTGCAAGGTAGAGGACAAAATATATGTCAGCTTTTTTGTAATATTGAAGGTTTTCGGAAAAAAATTAGAAATATTTAAAAACGCATTAGAAAATAATGATACTACATATTTTCCATCATGTCAAGAAATTAAAAAAATTGAAAAATCAATCGGTATGCTTTATTAAATTTAAAAATATAATTACAGAACTAATAACAGAATTTAATTCACGATTTAAAGATTTTTATATATTGAAACCTAAATTTGAATTATTTAAGAACCCAATGACAGTTGATATCTCAGTACAACCTCCCAATTTTCAAATGGAATTATGTGATTTACAATCAGACTATTTTCTTCAATCAAAAGTAAATCTGCCTCCTGAAGAGTTATGGAAACTGTGTTCACATGAAAAATTCCCAACATCACGGAATTTTTCTTTTGAAATTTTATCATTATTTGGCAGTACGTATATTTGTATATCGGCATTTTCTACAATGGATTTAATAAAGTCAAAACCAAAAAACCGTATTCACGATTCGTCTTTAGAATCGTGTATCAGCTAGATTAGCCATCACAGAGTGTCCAATTGAAATTGATAAATTGGCTACTGAAAAACAATGCCAATCATCACATTAATATAGTTTATTTTTTATTTTTGTAATGTATTATTGTAATTTTTTAATAATAATTAATAATTTATGTATTATATAAAATAAAATATAAATAGGTAATAATATAATTTTTTTTTCATCTGGCGGCCCCCGGTGTTTTTATGAAAGTATAAATTGGCCCGCCAACTACAAAAGGTTTGACCACCCTGATCTAGAGAATAATTTAAGTGTTAATTTTTACTATGATGATAATTTTATAATATTATTATAACACAATTAAAAGCATTAAAGTACGACCTAAATAAATATCGTATCTACCTAAATAATAATTTCAAAAAGTTAATGTGTATCGATACTTGATAGAATAAAATAATATATTAATTTTTGATTATAATACATATAGAATCAAAGTAACTTAGAATTTACATTATAAATAGTATTTTAAATTAACTACAGTTATTATTGTAACGTGTAAAATGATATAAAATATTGAGCACTGGATAGATAATAAATAAAAAATTATTTTTTAATAAAAACATTAATAACCGATTTTTATATCGTCAATTTTGTTATTTTTTTTTTTTTTAGGTAATTATCTATATTATAAACTATAAGATTGAATATAACTCCAAGATAGAGCATATGCATTTAACATAATATACTTTAATATACATTCATAGCTATATTTCGATGCAGGTAGGTGTGTATGATAATTGATAAGTGGATATAATATTTTTAGAAAATTATACGTATATTATTATGGTACCTACATAATACAGTTTTTCAAAATAGTCGTACCTACTGATTAATCTTTTAATACATTCATTAAAGAAGAATCTGATTTAATTATTGTTATATTTTATTGTCACTAAAAATATGTTGTACATCACAAATATACAATAAACTAACGCGTAAATCATTATGATGTAAATTAAATTAAAAACACAATCGGTTTGGTAAGACTATAGGACAATGAATATCCAAAAATATAACCACTATCAAGTCACGTTATTACGTATATTATACAGGTACTTATGTACTTTGCGTTTAGTATTGATAATGAAATCTACACAACACTATCGTTATATACATTCAGTAAATCTTCACGAAACACTGTATAATATAATGTCTATTTTATTATCTAGTTTGAGCTAGTGAATCCCGACGTCTTATACAAAGTTTCGAGTGACGTTGAACATTTGTTTTTAATGTCTTTCGGCAACTATTATCCCGGGACTGCTTCTGTTTTACTTTGGGATAAAACCGAGGGCTTCTCTCCTTCGTTCGTTTGTGATCAAACAGCTAGAGACTAGAACATAAAAAAAAACATTTCTCTGGGTCACAATACAAACGGCCCTAATCACATGGTCTTAAAATACATGCGTTCATAATCCATCTTACATTCGAAAAATTACATTTTTAAAACAATAATTTATAGTTTAAAAGGCTGCTTAATTTAATTGAAAATAAAATAAATTATTACAAATAACACATTTAAAATAAAATATTGACTATTTGTATTACGATTTTATGAATAAAATGTATTTTTTTTCTCATGAATAATAAATTATTCCAACATCGAAATTGATCCATTTCTGTTATTATAAAATATTTTAGATTCAGAACAGAATCGATGAGTGTATTAGTTTTACTAAGAAATGTATGTATTACGCTTATTTAATAATTTATCTTAAAAAACCGTTTTTTAAATTAATAAAATTAATAGATTTTCCACTTGAGCGTAGTTTTTGGTTGACAATTGAACCTATTTGGTACTTTGAGGAAGGAGGGTATAAAGCAAAAAACTTCATGTACTTTTCAAAATAATTGAATAATGGGAATTTTTACGTAAAACTATTCTTTAACAACATTTTGTATTTTTTGTGGACATATTATATGGCGAAATTTTTTGGTTTTTTTGTAAAAAACCTTGAAACTTAATACAAGTTCCTCATAATTTGTTATTGTTTATACCCCAATTAAATAAAAATCAAAAATACGATAACAAACATTTTTATAAGCGCTTAAAAATGTTCAATAATATAATATATTAAAGTTCGAATGTTAACGAAATTCATCAACTCACGAATATTTTTAAGGTAGCATGGATTTCAAAATTCATAAAACTTTTAATTTAAACACCTCAAGTTTAAAGTTAAAAAAAGATTTTTTATAAATTATTTTTATGGAAATTAAATAAATAATATATAATATCGTAAAACCACTTACATTTTTTATGAGCAATAGAAGTTAACATTTTTACGATATTGTATACTGAATTTTCGTTATTTGATTATTTAAAAAAATGCTAGTTAGGTTGTACTATATGTAATTTTTTTTTTTTGATTACTAGTTGAAATATATATATATTTGTTTTTAAAAAAATTATTAAATAAATTACTTGTAGCAATGTAAATGTAATATAATTAAATTTAGAAGTACAGACTGACAAACCATCTCCAATTAGATGAGTGATTTATATTCCGTGTACGATAATTTATCATTGAATTAAATTTTAATACATCTATTATAGTGACCTACTTACCCTCAATGCAATATTCAAATATTATATAAAGCAATCTAACCTCCATAGTTTTTTTTTTTTTATGAATTGTTTTGTTATTTTTAACTATTTACTTTGGCTTAAAATATTATATTATTATTATATAATTAATGTTTACATACCAATATACCATTATTTATTTGTAGTTTGAATTTATAATCAATGCTGCGTGTTTACTTTTTAATATAGCTATGTTTCTAATCTGTGTACGATTAGTTAATAACTATTTTTAATTCACTGTACACGATAAACTATTTTTTATTATTCTCAGCGTAGGCAATACTTGTGGAATGCAATATTACTCTATACTTTTCAGCAATCATCGTGCATACACTAATGAGTACGTGTTGTCATCATAGTGGCAGTTCGTAAATCAAAGTTGCGCGAAGAGCCAAAAGGTTCTTCTACTCACAATATTATAATAACAATATTATAAATTAATATATAAATATATGACGTTTTAAATACCTATGTATAATTGAGTAATCCGATATAGTTGTAACATTTAAATTTTCAAGTATTTAATAGAAGTAGAAAATCGAGTACGTCAGCTCATTTAATCACACACTATTCGTTTTAGATCCGATTATACGCTATTAAAGCATGTTAAAATAGTAAACAAAATCTACATGTACCTACTAACCGATTTCCACTAAATAAATAACAATAATAATCACCACAAAAAGTATTCGTCATGATTACTTAGATATAACGTTTATTATTATTATTAATATAATGATTTTTATTTTGCATAGAATATAGGTGTCACTTAATATTATATGCTCGTGCAATGCTCCTTGTAAAACTCATTAGATGTAATCTTACTATCTTAGTGCAGACATCAACTTTAATTAAAAAAAAAAAAAAAAAACAATATACGAATGGAATTTTATTAATGGTTCAATTTCGTCCACAGCTGGACGATAAAATAAAATATAAAACTCTATCGTTTATTACGTTGAAAAAAAGTTTAAAAACTCGATTTGTACATTTTGAACGATTTTAAACTTTTTTCATCGGAATAAGGATTATTCAATCAATAATGGTACTAATGTTCTGCTATTTTACAAAATAGATTTAATGGTATCTATAATTTCATACGTATATCTAATAAATAAGTTGAATTCGGGGTGAAATATAAAATGTTTGATTATTATTAAACGGTTCATTTATTTTACAAAAATTTAGATAATTTTTTTTTATTATGTTGGAAATATTATGTGATTATATTAAAAAAAGCATTGATAATACAGTGACACATCATAATATCCCTGACAAAATATCCCTAAACTATAATAACCCGCTTAAATAGTAATTCAAAATATTAACTTTTATATAAAAGTTACATAGATATTAATACAATATAATTATTATTAAATTTATAAATTATAAAAAAGTTAATTAAAAAATGTTTAAAAAAATATTAAAATTATATTGTAATATTATATTATACATATTATGTTATATATTATATATCTATAATATTTTTCGTCAAAAATTAATATAAATTATTAAAAGTAACGTTGATATTAATACAATATAATTATTATTAACGTTTATAAAATACAAAAAAAAATAATTAAAAAATATTAAAATGATACGTTTTTTGTTAAAAAGTATTATACATATTATAATTATTTTAATACTAAGTTATGTGCTATTGATTTTAAATATTTATTGTTATTCTTTCCTTCATATCATCTTACAATAGTATTTATTCACTGACCAAATTTTTATATTTTCGTACCATTATCAAAATAACACACATTCACTTTAGATAAAGTTTGATTATTACTTATAATCGCAACTTTTATAATAAAGATTAATATTTAAATTATTATTTAAGTGGGATATTTTTACCGGGGTATTTTGACGTGGAACCGATAATACATAAATATCCTACGTTGGAATTAGATTACCGATAACTAATACGGGTAATTACGATTAAAATAACTTATGTTAACACGATATTACAAGTACAATAACATTAATATTATAATTTTTATAATTTTAAATAGCATAGTATAAGTGTCATATTTATTTTGTAAATTTTTCACTGTTCTAGAAACCACTGATGTAAATAATTATTTTAATGATAATAATGTAATTTATTTTAAATAATAATCCCAATTGTTTACAAAAATGTCTTATTTCTGTGAGTACATATTATTTTTATAAAATATTCAAATGTAAGCTACGTAAAACATTCATATAGATGCCATTACAGCCTCAAGCAAACTCTACATTATATCCTCATGCTTTATAAAGGAAAAAAAGACAATAAAAATAAATGAATGAATGAAAAATAAAAAATAAATTCCACGTGTGGAATTTTAAAGGATTTTTACGATTTTGAAACTATACAACGAATGTGCGGATGCGCCACATATTATAAATTATGCATTGGCTTCACAAGAAGGTGTCACGTAGATTTATTTGCTCGTCCAAAATTCAAGATTTGGCATGCATACAAACACGCAAATATGAGTCAATTATGATCTTCAGTCGGTTTTATTCTCAACTGATCGTTCATACAAAATATCAGAAACTCGATTTATGACTTCAGGCATAAAACAAACCAAAGGGGTGCGCGTGTGTGTGTGTATTTTTGTGTTTGTGTTTGCGTACACGTATAGAATGGATTTCCCTTCAACAACTCACCCTACTATCGATATAAATTTAAGCCGAACGAATATGACATATCGTGTATAACATGTACATTTTATATGGCCTACCGAAATTCGATTATATTCGATTTAGGGATTAAATCGTTATTTACTCGAATAATATTCTACAAAACCATCAACGGAACCGTACCTATTAAAATGTATAGGAACACGTAATAATATTTAACTGTAATGCCGTCGTTCGTTTTTTGCTATTCAAAATTCTAAATTAAAAATAATTTTTTCATTACTGATTTTCAATATTGACTTCGTAAATGCATTTTACTAAAAATATATAAATATACCTGCATTATTTTAGCATATGACCGACGACCTATTTTACTAGGTAACTGGTACACGCCAATATTTTAACTGTGATCTGCTAATTTTTTAAGAATTCATACAATATATTGTAAAAATAATTTTATTTATTTGAAGGCGACAAAGAACATTTTTATAAATTGTGTCATCCTTTCTTTATCATTGTTCTTAATTTTATTTTAATTTAATGTAATACATACAATTATACTATACTTGATACTATACTAATTTATAAAGAGTCATAACACATAATATATTGTTACTTAATAATAAATCTTAATTAGGTAGGTTAAACTTTTTTGATGTCTGTTAAAAAATCGTTTTTTTTTGTTTTCGTTAGTGGATCTATATCATGCGTTAATTAAATTTCGAAGCAACACATTTGGATTTGTGCTATTTATTCTTATTTTATTTTGTAATATAATTTTAATCACAATTAATAACACACTTAGCCGAGATGCTATTCTAAACTGACATCAAATGATATGATAGCGTTGCATTGCGTATCTATGTCTTTCAAGTTAATTTATCAATTACACGCTAATGTTGATAAGTATATACTAATATACGTATTATAAAACGACTTTTCGATTAGTATTGTGTCATTAATTTTTTGAATGAACTGATTAATTTACTTGGCGATTGTGAATCTCGCCCACAGTGAGCAGGTAGTAAAAAATAAAAATATAGTAAATTTCGCCCGGTATTTTTCAGGTATAAATATCTATGTAGTAAATTGCGCCCATAGTATCTAAATGACCTTGAATTTATAAACATTTGTTTTGAACTTTTTTATACGTTTATTCATTTATCGTTCGGGTTTTACCACAATAAATGTACAAAATTGTTTATAATCGTTATAATATTACCTAGCGATACAATGACCATATACATACTACGCACGATTACTAACTAATATTGTAGTACTTTTTCTTCGCACTGTATTTATATACGAACTGTATTTGGCATTTACTATTGACTCTAGGTATAATTTATCTAATTTTTATTAACTAATTTATTTATTTTATGCAAAAATCAGCAACAAACAACTTTTTAGAGGACAGTGATAGTCGCCGCCTCGTGGTGTACTCTGATTAATAATTCATACCTGAAAAGTATCGGGCATAATTTATAATAATTTTTATCCTTCGATGTGCACAATTTAAGTTTTTCCGTTTAATTTTAAAACGTTATAGTCATGTTGTTCTTTATCATTGAGTAGGTATATAATATATAAAATACTATATGCGTTATTTAGAACTTTAAATCTTTTCCAAATAATTAAAGTTATTATTGTAAATTTGTAATACATTTATATTTAACATAACTCTAAAACATTGGCCATTGGGATACATTTACACTTAATATTTATTTCTATAAATATACGTATTACATGAAAATAAAATATAAACGGTTAAGATAAATACGACAGTGAATAAACGGATAAGAGGGATTAAATTTGGTCGAATAGATGACAGTAACGATGAATTTCATGGTGGCGGAGATAGAATGAGAATCCTGATTAAGCGATCCGATCAGTGATTCCGGAGGCTTAGAATATAAATTATTATAGCTATTATTATATTATATTAATATGTATTATATTACTGTATTAGTCAGTAAAATATTGGATTTAATAGTAAGATATATTTTTTAAAGGGTATACCTACCAATATATTTTTTCTCTATCCTGTAATAAATAGTTTAAACCTTTTTTTTTTTTTTGTATTTTACTTATTATGATAAGTGATCACATAGTTGAAATTAATTTATTATAATCTATTATAATTATTATGAGAAGCAATATTTTATGTGTTATTTCAGAAACATTTTTTTTAATACTTTACGTATTACAAATAACTAAATAATTAATAAAGTAATGATTTTATATTAACTCGTTTTAATAACTATCGCAATATTGAATATAGTTGATTTTGCATTTTATACGTCATTGTGGTATGAACCAGACGAATATTATGAAGACCTTTTAGCGGACTTTAGATAATGAAAATTAACAATATAATAGTACATATTGTAAAAATTTGTAATAATAATATTATTATGTACCTGTACTATTATTTTGAACTTATATTAGCAGTGTATTAATTGTAATAAAAACGTAAAAATATACAACGATATTAAATTGTAACTAAAAAAAAATTTTATATTTATTTTTACATTAATTATGTGACTTAAATATAATTCATAATTTTTATTTTTATAAAAGGTCAATAATAAAATTATAATTACTCTAAAAATGAAAATACAATTTTCTAAATATGTACTAAAAATTGATAAAACAGTAAGTAAATATAGGTACTAGGACTTTAGATAATGAAGAATTAAGCTCATATAGATAATGATGAAATCTATATTAGAAAGAATTTTGGAAATGTTATTATTTCTACTATGTCAACAGTTTCTCAATGCGTAATTAAAATCTACCGACGGCTGTCCAAATTGCCTTTAGACCAACAAAACCATTATAGTATATAATAATATTGTGATTTTCAAACCTTTTGGTCTTGAATTAGTTTGGATAAAGATGGTGATTTTTCGTAAAAACGTTTTTCACTTGAAATTATATTAGGTTTTAATTTTCTGCTATAACAATATTGTTATTGATATTTTTTATAAAATATATTGATGGTAACATAATTATTTGTTTTAGTTATATAAAAACAACGGATATTTAATGGTTATAGTTACACTGTTCTAAAATTGATTTTAATCAAATTTAAACTAAATTAAGACTTTATTAAAAATATTAAAAACAAGAATTAAGTATAATGTCCATTGCAATAGACAAGAGGACTGAAAGAAAATTATATTAGTTTTACTTCACTGCATTCGCCGTCTTAGTGTAATTAAGATCATTATGTGTCGAAATTAATTTAATAAGAATTATTGTTGATAGTTATTTTTCATAAGATTTTGAACATAATATGTCAATATAACTTCATGTGTTCGGTCATAATAATTTAATTTTTTTGGTTTAAAAGGTTTTTGTTTGTAATTTAGACGCGAATAAATAATTATTATTAAATTGTGATTTTTTCAAAACGTCATATGTGATTAGTACTTTTACTGCACGGACTAACCGATTCAATTTTTTATGAATCATTAAATATAATCGCGAGATTTCTCAGCAGTTAAAAATTGATAATATCATTTGGTACCTAAAAAACACTTGTGATTTTTTTGTTAATGTTCAATTTAAAATAAAATATTTAGTTTTAAAATCTAAATAAATTACTAAAAATATTAAGACGCATCTTTAAATTATGTTTAATCGCATTACGAGTATATAGTGTTTATTTTGTTAGGATTATATTGTAATGTAATTATTAATGATCATGATTTTAAAACGTTTTTTTCTGTTTCCAAATCACGCCACTCTTGTAATTATCCAAACCTAAAATCACTTTTTTTATCAGAACTCAAAATTTTTCCAACGACGATTCATTCCGTCAGTTGATTAGCAGTTATATACAATTGCTTATCGTGAAAAAAAAATTGTCATTAATTAAAACAATAATATTATTACGTGCCAACCGTATTATATCCGTTCGTCGTACTGTGCGGAAGTTGGGTTTATGTTAATATGTGTATCCATGTATGAATGTATGTACCTATTGTTAACAATAATAATATTGTCATATTGTCAGATGCTATTTTGCGGATGTCTATGTAAATAACACATAAAATAGTAAACGCTTGTTTATGACCGATTGTTTTAACAATTCGCTGTTAGAAAAAACATTTTTTATGTATTATTTATTTATTTTTTTATATAGGCAAAATTAAAATAACATATATATCATGGTGTTATACTTACCCTGACCCCAAACGGCATAACGTCTACGCTACTCAAATATGAATATCAATTATAGAGTTTAAAACGGCCTGTTATTAATCAAATTTCACAGCTAAAACATACCTCGATATTCGGTTATATGTTAATGCGTGATTAGATGATAATATGATGATGACTATGTGATATTAGCTTAGTACAGTCACACGATACTGACACATACAAAATTACTTCCTTCGTCAATATATTTTTGATTTTAACTGACTACTGAGCCGTGTATATCATATAGGTACGTGGTTGAAAATGCATATTAGATTACTAAACAAACTGAAGAATTACCATATAGGTCACATATAATTATTATACATACTATATACAGGTTTAAGTCGTATAAATATATATAAAAAAAGGTTTAGAAAAGTGTTTTTTGTATAATATAAAGAATTTGAAAATGTATAAATTATACGAATCTTTCGAATTAAAAATTGTTATTTACAATTATTATTATTTTGTTGATAATTTGTTTTAGAATCTGAGTGAAACGATGAATAAATTGGTTTCAAAATTATTTATTTTCATCGTATGCTATGATTTGTATTTGATATCATTACTAATATAATATATTCATTACAGTGACCTAACAAGGTACACTCAGCGCTTACTATACAGAAAAAAGTATGATTACTTATACTTGACAGTTTTTTTTTTTTTTTTTTATAATTAAATTACAATTGTAAGTACCTATACATTTATCGTATAATTCTAAATTTAAATTTGGCGTATTAATTTACGTTTTCGTTTAGAAAAAATAAATAATAACAGTAGCATTGATTATTCAAAACTGAATGATTCGAAAATTGTAATTGAAATAAAAATATTATTGTTGACATAAAACATCATAGGAAATAAATTGGCATAAAAGTTGATGAATAAAAATTATTAATGAACGAATAAGTACGTATAGGATGACGTATAATATTATAACATCAATATACGACGTATATGTATATGAAGAATTAATTCAATATGCCATTATCAGTTTCATCACGCAATGACTATCACATTCAAATCGTCAGATGTTTTAAAATACAATATTAACACACACGGTTATTTCATATATTTTAGATCCACCAAGTAACAGTGTGACAAAGTCTGTCGTTCAGAGTCAAACGTTATAATAGTTGTTCGTAAAATGGACGGAATAAACGCAAAAATAATAAAATATTATACTAAAAATATCTTTGATATTGAAGTTAACAGCGTTTAAATCGTACGAAAACGCACAAACTACACGCAACGATAATAATATGATAATTTATTACGTTCGCCTTTATAAATGAAAGTAGCAAATAACAATCGCAAGTATAATAGTACCTAATGCGAACGCGTTGAATAATATCACTGTTTAATTAACGTGGTGGAACACCTATACACTACGCGTACACGGTATATAATCATAATATTAGTCATAACCGTTTAATATCAGATTATTTGGTCGAGATTTAAGCCGACTCAATGGAATCAAAACGCCTAAATGACATTTTAAATTATCCCGTACGATTTAACAATTACATAATCGATAAAATTAAAATAAAATAATATCAGCAGTTGTACGCGCTGACAGTAAATAAATAATAATATCGCAGTTATCGAACTCGTTATATTATTTAGATTGGTCTCGTACGCATAGTTCAACGGTTCGGAATACATAATATAATATATTATATTATATAATATTATCTACGACAAATAATTTACATTCTTCACAAACTAAACTCATACTTAAGTCATAATAAACAACAACTTTGCCTTTTGTGATCGTATGAGGTATTGAGTATCGTTAAATATCTGCACTGGATTGGAAACGAAATTCCGTTAGAGAATATAGTTAATAATAACTAATATAATCAATACGACATGGGCATAATATTAATATGAAACGATAAAATACGCCACCGCGATGCTTAAAACCAATCGGATGCGCACATAATAATATTATATTGTACAGTCAGCAGGTATCTATTTGATGATTAAATGCTTATTTGCTTTACAAAGAAACTTCGATATTGTATCCGCTGCGGTTACGGGCAGAGTAGACTTGTGAAGTTAACGGAATTTGTCGATAATAATGCGTATGTATAACGTGTCTATAGTAAAATAACACGTAATAGTATCGACGGAGATAATGATGAGGTGTACCTACGTGAAAACTATATGATTTGAATATGTTGTCGCGACGTCGCGGAAATTTAATATTAAATTGTAAAGAATTAATGCAATCTAAATTTTGTGATTGAGAAAAATGTTGTTTACGGTAAACTCATTAGATCGATTGGAATACGTACGCGGTCATTGCGAATGATTGAACGAAACAGCAATTTATAATTACGGAAATCTGTCACATCCGTCGAATTCAGTAGGTAGCACAGTCACCGATAATAACTTGATCGCTTAAAACTATTAGTTTTATTTATACTCTGAGCGCGTGTACTATAAATAAGGAAAATGTTCAACTCATGTGTTGTGTTTGAAGGGTCGTTTAACGAAATATTAATTAAATGTCCTTAAGTACAGTGTAATTGGCTGCATTAGACATACTAAAAATTACCAATATATAACGATATATGTATACTGTACAGTGAGCTTGTGCGGTGTCCCCGTCATGCGCGTAAATACCCGTTTGTCAAAATTTACCAAAACAATCTTTGAATAAACAATATAATTCTATTGTGCGTCTATTGTGATCGCGCAACTTTTGAACGACTTGACCGTTTTCAAAAAGAGTTATATCAATAGATTCCTTTTGAATCGGAGGGTGTGTATAATATTTATTATGTCGACTCCTATAGATTGCTATATAGATGGATTTAGTTTTGACTCACGAAAAATCGAATATTTTTTTGTTTATTTAAGTGGTCGCTTTTGGCTATACATTATATTGCTGTTATAATAATAAAAATGAAGCATACCTATGAAAATATTTACAAATACATTTGAAAAAAAAAAATCTTAAAATAAAATACTTATAAACATAATTACGATTTGCTTTTTTAATTCTGAACATATTTTTATGTACCTAAACACATAAGACGCGGAAAACCGATTTTAAAGAATGTATGGTTATAACAAGGAAATAAGAAAGGAAATCACTGTAACTCTAAAAGTATGAGAATCCTATATATTTCGAGTTTTCAAGGAAAACGATAAATTCATCTTAAACCAGCAAAAATCGGATAACATGTATAGTTAATATTTTAATATAATAACAAATTTATTAAAAAATATTAATGAGAATAACATTTATAAAATACTAGTATACTTATTACGCGTTATTGCGTACAAATTTGTTGTCACCGAGCACTTGCAGTATAGTGTTTTGAAATTTGGTGTAAAACGAAAGTTAAATTAAATATGATTTCGTAAAATATATTTAACAGAATGTCTATCCGACTAAACCTAATTAATGTCATGTATTATTGGAATACTCGTGCATAATGAGAAACGATATGGTGAATCATAATAATATCATGACAGTATTAATTCTCAGACTTATGTAATATTAACACATGATCACATAATAGTACCAGGAAAATGATAACAAATATATTAAGTAAATATAGCACTCTATGTATTTAAGACGTTTGAGACCGTAAAACATTATTGAAACTTAAATTCCTTTATAAATCTTACTTCTGCAGATTTCTTGTATTAGCATGCCGTGCCAGACGCAAAAAAACTACTTTACCAGAGTAGAACTCATTAACGTAAACGCTTTGAAAGGGGACTTTGCTCACCTCTCTACCCTAAGACAATAAATGCTCCCACGTCAGTACCATTTTTAGTTGTTTCGTGATTTACAGATTGTATAGAAAGAAAGTTTCGCGCGTGGGAAAGAGTCAAAAAGGTAAAGATAAGAAACAAAACGTTCACGATTAAAACCAAAGAACTTTAACTACGCGATGTCGTTTGTTTTATTTCGATGATTTCGCGCAAAACGGTTTTTTACGGTGTCTTCCTAAGTCTACTCGGATAGTTAAGTATATTAATGTCGATAGCTAGTCGATGTAGTCGGTACGTTGAGACGACGAAACATAATTTCAATTTCATATATCGGACTTGCAGAAATAGCGTTCAGCGCTGTGACCGGAAACAAATTGGCAAAAACTTTGACGTGCGAAAAATTTAGTCGATATGTAACGGTTTTTTTTTTACTCCCGAGCATTAGACTCAGACCGAATAATATTGAAATATTCGACGATCGAAATTAAACGAAATCATTAACAGCGTAGTAGTGATGTGTACTGCAGCTTGGTGCTCCGGAATAATATTATAGAACGGCAGTCAAAAACAAACACTGCTCGGTGGCTTCGTGATCGCACCCACAGAGGCGTAACGTCACGGCGCGGATTTATATTTTATTCACCCACTCATATTTTTATGTGCGATACAGACGAATATCAAATTGTCGTTATTATCACCCAGCAAAATCGGTATCAAATATTCGTTTGTTAGTTGATTGTGAACTGTACTCAGAAACGCGATTAATTGATACTATCGCCGGTCGTCTCTTTGTAGGTATTCAAAAAAAAAAAAAAAAAATTATACATATTTTTCAGTACAAGCGGTGAAAGATAAATACAAATATATACAGGATGTCCCCGCGAGAATTTACCCATTGTGATATCTCCTGAAATAATGGAGATATCATAATTCTAATTTTTAATAAGATTCACAGGAACAAGAACTACAATTAATATTTCATGTTTTAATTTATTTTTATGTTTTGGTAAAAAAGTTAAAAAACGTATTTTTTATTTGATTATTTAAAAAAAAAAATTGAAGATAGCCATTTTGTAGTTTTTTTTTCTGAAAATATTGACGTTTTAACATTTTAATTTCATAAATTTCCTGATTTTTAACATTCACATTTATAATTTTTAAGAGGTCATTTTTTTTTTGTCGAGGGTGTGGGACACGAGCGTTTTAAAATTATTTTTTAGTCATATTATTTTTATCTTGAATTATTATGACAGAGCTTTATAACAGATAATGTAATTTAGAATGTCCGTATATTTTCTATACGATAAAATATAGTACGATTAACCGAGTACCTACGTTCAGTTATAATAAAAAAAATATATATCACTACAGTAATGGTGTATGATCGCATTGATTAAACATATCAGTAATAATATATACATTTCGTGGTAATCAATTAAAACCATCAGTAACATTAAATCGAATTACAATTAATCACATCAGAATAATTTAACATTTATCACGTTAACCATTACCAACAGTATATGTTCATTATTGGAACATAATCGTATACGTATTATTATTTCAGCTTGTGAATATTCCATAGCATGCTAAGAAGTGTTTTTTAGGTAATTGAGTAATTTATTGGATTAAGCAAATTTACCAATGTGTGTGTGTGCGCACGCGCGCATACATTTATTGTAGAAGGCTTGCTAATAATTAATGCCAA
Source organism: Schizaphis graminum (assembly GCA_020882235.1). Lineage (NCBI taxonomy): Eukaryota > Metazoa > Arthropoda > Insecta > Hemiptera > Aphididae > Schizaphis > Schizaphis graminum. The sequence continues at coordinate 5,506,105 of CM037033.1, forward strand.
AAAATACCTAATTTAAAGTGAATGAGTGTGAGTAATTGATATATTTTTATTTCAACAGTTAATTTGTATAATATATTATGTATAAATAATGATTGTTTGCAAGAGTATTTTTTGGTTTACCTTTCCTAAACTCAAATTAAATTGATTATGTTTCATCGAAAATATTATAGAACTGCTACTACCATTTTATTCGAATCTAAATGGTAGGTATATTGAATTGTTTTCATCCAAACATCAATAATTTTATTGATATTTTTAGATAAATTGAAATAATCACATACATGAAAATTACGTAATAAAAATCGTATTAAAAATAAAAATAATAAAAAAAGTTGGTAAGTGAGTATCGCTCTGCTGTACATTAGGGGATGGGGTGGACCTCGGACTAGGGTAGGTTAAATTTGAATGCAATGATAGGTATCATTGTATACGAAAAACGATTCTGAACGAAGATGATTTGTCAGTTTAGGATATATTATATTTAAATATTGTCAAATATTCTATTTTGAAACAAATAGTATAGTTTTTATATGTTACTATGGTTACTATGGCCAACATTCGCATTATGAGCGTATGAAATTTAATTTAAATTTTGACATATTTCGTATAAATTCGAACTTTAAACACTTATAAAAAAAAATTGTGACTAACGATTTCGGATTTTTTTTTATCACTTTAAGAACAACTTATAAGAAACCTTGTATTAAATTTTCAAGATTTTCTGGCCACCCAAAAAATTTTTATCGGCATTTGAAGAAAAAAAAACTTAGAAAAGTCGAAAATTTCAATTGTCTATTAGTAGCTTAAAAATGGTAAAAATATTTTGAAAATTTAACTGTAAAGAGATAACCATAATATAAACATTTGGTGAAAATTTCAAGTATTTACAATAATTCGTTTTTGAGTTACAGCAAAATCAAAAAATCGATTTTGTCGAAAAGTGGTTTTTCCGTAAAATTTCCATTTTTCTGTCATTTTTTTTTTGTTTTTCTCGATTTTTTTGAAAACTATTAGAAAATTTTAATTTTGACCCCCCTAAAGTACCAACTAGATTCAATTCCCTATTCAAAGAGGGGCTGAAGTCAAAAATCGGAGCATTATTACTGCTCCAACTGTTGGAGTCAGACACAAAAAAAAAAAAAAAAAAAAAAAAAAAAAACACACATCATAGTAAATGCAATACATTCATCACTTCGTTCAGAATCTAAAACAATATTTGAAAAGACATTTTTTTGATACAAGATATGACAAAATACGAAATTAAAAATAGTATATTATGATTGGAATTTGTTAAAAATGTTTCATATTAGGTATCCTTTTTTTTTACTTTGAATATATTAAAATAAAAAAAAATAAAATTATTATGACACATAGCTTTATTTAATTCATAAAAATAACAACATTATGAATTGGGGTAATTATTTAAAATAATTGACAAAATAAAAATTGTATTCAAACTATACGCCTGTCAACACAGAAACTCTTGTAAAAGTGAGAAGGAAAATACATATATTTATCTTAAACCATTGTAAGCTTGAAACTCAGTTTTCTAACACGTATGTTACAATAGTGTATATAGTGTATTCGTACTCACACACACGTCAACGATTCTAAAGGCTGCAAGTAATAATAATTTATGTAATATGTATAATAGTTCAAGACTTTTTCTCATTCTAAAATTATATTGATTCAACAAATAACTAAATAATTTGAAAAGCAATTTGGATTTTCAAAATATTCATTTAACTACAAACGATGTGTTTCAATTTTAATATGAATATTTTTCCCCTTAAATGTATTTAATCAATAAATATTTTTAAATTCAAACATATTGAATGTTTTTTTTTTATAATTTTTAAACGATCACACTTAAGATTAAGTGGCATAAAACTTGAATTTGTCTATTACTACCTAATAATAAAGAAAAAAAAACGTTGACACCTCAATTTTGGTTTTAAATACTTAAATTAATCTACGGAAATGAAATTTAATTTGTAATATTCACAAAAAATAAATATAAAATGAAAGTTCATTCAATACTTATATTTTGATGATATTGAATACAAACCGATTATATTATGTTTGCAACAGTAGAGCAAGGACCATTTACGCACTCTGGATGTTATTTCTCAGAAAAACAAAATATTTTTAATGTCACTTGCGCATACAGCCATGATAAATTATTGCATCCTGTACTACAATCTACGAGCTGTCAGCCGTCCGTTTGCAATAATTGCCTTTTAACGGTCGGGGAATAGTAGTTATACCTAAATTATTATATAATATGTATACACCACGCATAAAGGTTATACGTTTCAACTGCTAAAAACCTGACGTGACCGCGACGTGATCATAGACCGCCTCTCCGCGATTACGGACAGTGCCCATAACCTCGAGATTGACAAAGCAGCGTTTACGCGTTTTGATATAAAACTATTACACGGTGTATGGCTTTACCGCGTTGAAAATTGTCTGTGCCTTGCGGGTGCCAACAAAAGGTTGGAGACACGAAGAGGTTGAATACTTTAGTCGATCGGTACGGTGCAGAGTGTATCCAGAATTTTATGGACAATCGAGGAATTACGTGACATTTCATCCCCTCTCTGGCGTCCCCGCACTTTTGGAGGATTACGGGACGGTATAGATAGTGTATGGTCCATAAAAGAAATTGAATTTTATACTTGTGCAAATCGGGATGAGCTTAAATCCCCATACACTTATGCCCTTTTCATTAGATCCCGGCCGTTTCCCCGTAAGGAGTTTCGCTCGTATCACTCGGCCCCGCTTTCTCGAGTGTTTGCAAACATTTTTATCGCGTATTGAAAAAAGAGCAATAGACTTGGAATCATTAGTGTCCCGCGTACTTGAGCAAACTCTCAGCGACGAAGTGGACGGTAACAATGTAAATGGCCAACTCTAACGAGACAATTCTAACCCGGGAGGACATGATGTTTTCAACACCCATTGTAATGAAATAGTAATAGTAAAAAGTATATTTTATATACTGAAATTGTATTATTACCGATATTACCGTCTTTTAACCTTTCAATATTTTCCCAGTTCGGTGCTATAATAATGGACTGAATGTGATTAATATTTAACATTTTAACGTTCTGCAACATCTGACAATTTTTTTCAACATTACTTTACTCGGGTTGCACGAAAAATCACTATATTATACGTATTGAATCAATAGTGAGCAAATGGTCCCGTTATTAGTCCACTTTCTTTTGTATCTCGTGATTGATCCATTAAACTTTATTGAATCATTATATTAATCAATTTTTTATGCAATGTAGCAAAAGTGTCTGATGTATAATCATCATCGCTTGTTTGGTAAATAATGTCTACTTAAATCTGGACCAATTTCTTTTTTTCGTCTTAAGTTTTAAAAATTATTTGGAATTTATTTTTTTTACTATACTATTATTAGCTGATTATACAAAAGTTATACATTTTAACAATTTACATTTATATATTTTATCGCTTATAATTATTTAAAAGTATTTTCATTTTAATATAATATAATATAATATTTAATTTTAAACTTAAATATAAATAAATACGTTTTAACAAATTTAGGAAATGTAGGATTGTGTTTAATAAAATAAAATTATATTTTAATTTATTTGTATCCAATTAGATTTTTTTTTTTAGTGCTCGTATAATCATATTATTTTCAATATAAAGTCATTTTCTATAGAATTATAATTAATTTGATAAGTAGTTAAATATTCGCTTGGAATAATATTTGTAATAATACACATAAATACTCAATTATAAATTGTATCACATGTGCTCACTGCTCACTGTAATACAATATTTTAAAGCAGCTTGTGAAGCGTTTTAAATTAATTCCTATACATATATACTATATAGTGTATATTTTACACATTAAATTATTATTTTAAATATATATTATTCGACTATTTTTTATTTTTCTGCTTTACGAGCCATTTAGACTCTTTTTTAAACTCTTTTTACATAAATAATAAATAGTATCATGTTATAAATACATTAAGCGTAATTTTTTTTGAAAAAATTATTATTAAAATTATATTTAAAAATTCATGAAATAATGACACAAACTTTATTTAAACCCTAGAAAATCATGTTTATTTTAAATTCGAATAAAAGGTGAATTTTTACTGTTCTAATTATTTTTATTTTTGTAATTATATTATCTTTCTTTTTAAGTTTTAAAGATATATTTTAATTTAAGCTGTATTAATATTAAAAAAAAAATAAACAATCAAAAGTTTGACGAGAAAAACTTTCAAAAATTTTAGCATTGAAAGTTTTTAAGAAAAAACTTAGGACTTAGTTCTGAGTAAGAAGAATATTTATTCGACTAAAATATATAATCATTTATTTTTTTTCAAAATATGTGCCAAAAACTAAATTATGCACATTTACATAAAACTGTTAATATTTTTATAGGTGTTATTGTGTTAATGTTTTATAACTAATCGATAAACTGATTTTCATTAATTTGTTTAAATAATGCATATAATATAATACATAAGTCAATTGAAATAACTAATTAATTACTAGATTTAATCATTAAACTTGAATGTATATTATATAATATATTATTATGGATGGATTTTATAAAGTTATGAATAATTATCCACAAAAAATAATATTTCATTTTTTAAATTTTCTAAATGAATTTGTTTACCATTCAATTAAATTTTATATTTAGTATTTATATATTAATATTTCTGATTTCTTCATCATTATACTAAATCAGTTGTCGTTAGTCATACCACTCTCAGTCATTAACATATTAATATTATATTATATTATTATGTAAATATTATACATAATTTATTTGAAACAAAATCAATTGCTTATTAATTTACGAGTCGACATAAAATAAATTACTTTTTCTTTTCATGTTTATGTACCTAGTACATTTAACTCCATATTATAATGAAATAAATATTATTTAAATATGTAAATTTATGTAAGCTTGTAATTAATCAACAAGCTAGATAAATATTCAATAGTTTTAAGGATTACATTTATCAAAGTAAAAAAATATTTACGTACTTTACGGTTCAATTTTAGAGGATGTATAATGTATATAATATTATAATTTTTAAAGAGTGCATTGCATGTATCAACCATAAGACGAGTTGACGCTAACATAACTGTTATAGGACTCATATCTGTACACGCACAACTGCTTATAAATCTCTTTTTCTGCAATTCTTTTGTCATATTTAATTTATTTATATTGAAAAATGAAAATATTTCAAATTAATTAAAGACTGTAATAGTTGTTGGTTTTACAGTCTTTTTATAGTATAATATGATCTAACGTTTTAATAAATATTTTACATTGTAAACATTGAGATATATTTTATTTGCAACCGGTTTTTATATTATTATTCTTTAGCCAAAAAAAAAAATATATATATATATTTATCAACATTTTTTTTCAAACTTAATTTATTAAAAATTAAAAATAACAAAGAATAAGTCGATTATAGGATCAAAAAGAAAATTACTTTTTCATATTTAATATATACCTTTACATAACAGACTTTTATTAGGGTTCATACTAATAAAATACACTATATTAATAATTTATTGTTAAATCGAATAAATACATTATAGGAATATAATATTACAAATATAGTAAGTATTTATTAATTAAAATAATTATTAAAAACATATATACGTGTATATAACGAAAAAGAAACAACATTTGTATGTAATTTAACTTAATCCATAAAAAAAACTATGCAATAATATTATTTTAGTAAGTTCATCTCATACAAGAGTCAAAATTGTCATCAAAATATGTTTTGTCATTTAAAAAATACAACTATATGCACATTTTAATATTTTTAAATTATAATAATAGTGAAATATTGCTGACTATTAAGGCTTAAATATCGTCGATAATAAAGTGAATATTCGCTATGTTGGTTTGTATAGAAATTTACCAACAATAATGATAATCTATTACTGTTTGATTATATAACAAATTTATATACTTTAGTATTTTACTATGTTTTAGCGATATTGATTGAATGGATTAGATCGATCTAAATTGTTAGGAGACCTAATTACGAGACCAGTGATTTTTTTTTTCAAGTGGCATTATATAGTTTCTGTCATTGATGGATGGTGTTTGAAAGAGTCACCAGAATATTATGTAGATACCATTTATTATTTAAATGATGTATTGGCATTGCAGTTTATTTAAAATAGCATATTTCTGAACACTGAAAATAACTGCGTATGTTAGACAATTTTGTTCGACGAAGTATCGTGATAAATAATATATAGAAATATTTTCTTCATTGGATAGAAGAACTTTAGAAGATATTTGTGAAACGTACTATGTCAGAAAGAAAAATGTTAGTTGTGAGAAACATCCAGCATCAAAGTTTAGCAGAACACACTTCTTACTGAAATATTAAAATACAATATTTTCTACATTAATACCCATGTATTTTCAGTAATTTATTAGTTAGAACTTTGAAATAACTTTTGAAAATGTATTCTCTTTCATTATTTAGCGAATTAACCTCAAGCCATGGTTAAAGAGAAGAATTTAGTAAAGACAATACTCGTTAATGTAGGTCGACCGAGAAACGCGAAAAAATAATTTTATCAACTAATAGCTAAAAAAAAAATATACAAAATTGGTAGCCTCTAGGTAAACATCTCACAGAATTAATTCTCAAATTAAAATCTAAAACATAATTACATTGTTTGTGATTAAATTGTTATAATGAAAAAATGAATAAAAAAAAATTACGAATAATTAATTATAGAAATTGATTGAGTGAAAAACTGAAAAACATATCAGGAAAATAAAATAAGTAATTTAAATACTAATGGACAAATAGTATATTAAATAAAATAAATAGTACGTAATAAATAGTAAACATTTTGTAAATGAATACAATAAAAATAGATTCAAAAATATAAAATATCGTTATATTCAAAAAACAACTCTCTAATAATAATTTTTTTTAAAGAAACAAAATAAAGATTAAATTTAAAAGTGAACAGTATGGGTATTTTTGAAAATACCATAAAAAAATTTGACTTAAAAGTTATAATTTAATTAGGCGTTCTGAATAATGAATAAAAAAATCGTGGGATTTTCAGTATGAATTAATTTAAGTGAAAACTCTAAAAATGTATTATTTATTTACATAACCCCTAGCACAGGTATAAAAAGTAAATAATTTGAGCAATACCTGCTAAAAAAAAAAATATATATATTTTGATAAACCACCACTTCTTAGAATAACTTGTAATCTTATTTTTAATTATGAAAAAGCGGTAAAAAAAAACCATGATATTGCAGTAATAATGCGACGTGGTTTGACAAACGTAACCATTCTTAGAAATGAGCTGAATTTATTAGTTTCATTTACAAAAATAAATGTTAAACTATTTTATTTTCTATTTTCTCTTATATATCTTAATTAAAACCTACCGTATAAAAAAAAGAACCTATATCTCTTAAATGTATGAAGTTTTAATAATATACATACATATATATATATATATATATATCTTTAGAATAATAATAAATACATAATTGGATGGACCATCGTTTGTGTGTGTTACATAAAAGCGATCTGATATTAAACTAAAAAGAAAAAATTAGAAAGTAGGCACCATTATGTTGTACATAAGATGCGACATCATTCAGAATCTAAACACTGTGACTTTATATTTTAAATATTATCTTATACAGATGCAAGAAAAAATGTTGTGGGATCCTTTCATTACATTTTCAAGTATTTTAAGTATTTTCAAGCAAATATTTTCTTTCGACAGATACCTATAAGAAATAAATTTAAAGGTATCTGTCGAAAGAAAATATTTGCTGGGTCAAAATACTTGAAAATGTAATCGTATATACAAATAATTATTTATATTATGACTTGAAACATTTATTTTTATATATTTTGTTAAACTACCTATATTAGAAAATTAAAAGTAAAAATATTATGTTTTTTTTTTAGATTAAACATATTGAATTAAAACAGCTATTATTATTGAAATTTTATAGTAAACACAGTTTATTATCAGCTATAAATTTATAAATTAATTTTATTGTTTTGTGTTTGTAAATCATACAATACTGTAAGTTTACAATTTAGATAACTTTTTTCAATGTGCCTCGCCTATACTTTATAATTTAATATAATTATTACTCAAATTAAAATATTGTAGTTACACTTTCACAATTTTAATACCAAAATAAACTAATTAAAGTTGTATTTTTTCACACAAACTATAAATTTAACACAATCCACATTCATTGCGTCGTCAGAATTACACGTATTATAATATATGTATTATGGATTATAAATTATAATTGTATGAAACATATATTTAAGTATTTTTAAATTATTATTAATTAACAATTTATTATAAATGAGTAATATTTTATAATATATACATAAGAAATTGATTTATTTTTTGTAAATAAAAAATGTGAATTATTTGTTTAATGATTATTTATTCACTATAATAAATAAAACATTATATATTACAACATAATCAAGTATAATACTTATTTTACATACATGAGCAAATAAGTTATTTTTTGCTTGAAATTCAACTTTGAACTTCAATAATATATTACCGAAGTCATAAAACATATACCTATGACTGGACGTGCTGTACGATTTAATCTTCTGCATAATCTATTACATGATTTAACGTTGATCAGATAAACACCAAATACTCATCAATATGTAAATTAATTATTATAAATACTAACTTTATTAGCTTCGTTCGTTATCTTTATCACGTCTTTTCAATCGGTTCGCTACATATGGGGTGAATAGATCCGGATTATAGTCACGATTTGTTCCACGGAATATTGCACTCACTATCATTGCCACTAAAAATGTAACCATAAATCCCAACACTATATAGTACAGGTAACTAATTCGATATAAATAAAAATAACCGTCTTCGTGAAGCACTCTAAAAAAAAAAACAAATACAATTGAGCAATATACCTTGTATAGTATAGTATAATATTATTATTATAGTAGTGTATCTGAAATTTATTTGGTGGGATTGAATTATCTTAATTGTTTTGAATTCCGAAAGTTCTTATTCTTGTACAGTATTATTAATTGTATATATTGTAAAATTAAAATTTAAGAATTTTATTATAAATTATATTCAATTATAAAACTTCAAACTCACGGGGAGGGAGTAATGCACGCATCGCCACCACCAAATTATGCTTCCCAATGGCTAATCGTTTATACTCGATGAGTAAATGCCAATACGCACCTATATTTTTATCATAACATCTTAATAAGAAAACCGAAATGAAAATTTTTCGATTAAATGCGAAGTTTTGAATACAACTGTGATTTTTAACTTTCATATACAACTATAGTCAATAATAATATAATTAAAATAATACATCGTCATTACTCTTGATATGATGACGTAAACTGGGTAGAACTTGCAGAGTTATTAAATAGTGTACATGAATTTGTGAACGAAGGTAGATTTTCGACAGGAGGTTTAGGTCCACCAAATCCAATGATAAACGAAAAAGTTAAGCCAAATATTAGGCCGGTGAGTGCGCCCTGAAAATTTAAGATTTTATAATAAATGATTAATAAAAAAAAAAAAAAAAATTATAATAAGAAAAATTCAAATAATATTAATAATTTCAGAACAATCTATTTATTAAGGTTACAAATTCAGGCATTTTCTAGTTAAACTTTAGTCATACAATAGATCGTAAGAAAATAAAGTACAGAATTTCAAACAAACAAATAAAAACAAATTTACTGCATGAATAATTATCATGCTTTGTAGAATAGTTTATTTTTTTTGCCTTTAAAAAAGAAAAACTTAATTTAGTTTGCCTTGATCTCTGTTTTTTCAATTCGATTTAAATAATTACAGAAACACATATTTAAAAATACTTAATAATTTGTGATATAATATATAATATTATGATTATTCCATTATTTTTTTAAATAAAAGTCTGTAAATAAGAATTAATAATATATGACTTGAATAGAAAATAATAATAATAATAATACTATCAAAATCTGAATATTTCACAAGGCCATAGGGAATTTTTATGCGAGTCAAATGTTTGTAAAACAAACTCATCGGCTCCAACAGCGCTATAGTAAAAATATTTAAAGTGGTGATTATCATATTATTATAATATTATTGTAATCAATTACTTTTTGGTTGATGTAGGGTAACAGTATTCCCAGTGTAAACACAGCCATTACGGGCCCGCCGATCACTCCGAATATGGTCAACGCACTCTGAAGCACCGCGCCCATATATTTTGCCAGAAACGATAACGTAATACAAACACCGCCGTACATGAGTACTAAAATTTTCATAAGATACACGCGTTTCTTATCCGATATTTCCTGTTTTCTGAATGGCTGGAATACAAAACATATCGTGTCGTTTAAAGTTCAAACTGTATCATACCAGACGTTTACATAATATTCTGTCTTGAATTCAATAAGAACAACCTTTATGTAATCTTCCATAGTGATTGCTGCCATCGAGTTAAGGATTGGCGATACAGAACTCATTGCAGAAGAAAATATTCCGGCTATGAATAATCCGGTTAACCCGGGTATAGATCCCATAGTGTCCAACACGTATAACGGCATCAATTGATCACCGCTTGATATACGACCAGACCTTGGCAAAGAAAATTTATTACGGTTACATTAATCATATTATTATGCGTATGTCTGGTACTCTGCAGGTACATGATTTTAATGAAATTGAAATGCGGTTTTTTATACCTAACGTATTGTGTATAGAGTATATTTTGCAGTGTAGGCGAACGGAAAAACAAGTATCTAAATATAACTTTTAGTAGAATGTATAACAAAAAAGGTAGGTTTCTAGGTAGGTGAAGATGTCTAGTATCTATTGTTATTTATTTATTTTTTTGAAATAGAACAAAATATAAAAACTGTTTGATGAGAAATAATTATTTTAATTATTGTATGGGTGAATATCGAATCTCATATTAACTCGAATTTGATTCATAAATATTAATTTGATTTTTTCGGTAAAACTCTTTTTATATGTATAGATTGATAAACTAGCTAATTAAGAATCTTGTATTAAATTTGGAAATATTAGATATAAATACAAAAAAGTTTATACTTTTCCAACTACAAAATAATTTCCTAGTTTTTGCTATTTTTTTTATGAATATTGTCCAAATTCTAATCTCAAATGCATTAAAAAATATATATATATTCAGAATTATAGATTTTTGATAATTTTTAGTTGAGATATAAATTATGATGAGCTGTGTATTCAATTTTCAAGCATTTGTACACAGCGAATAACTTTTAATCGATATTTATAGAAAATGTAATATCTTTGTATCAGGTAAGAGCTAATGTAGTTTGGTAGGTATTATTAATTATGATCGAAGTCTATATTATACTGATTATAATGTCTACCGATAACATTATTGCCATTTGTTTTATCACTATATATTGTTATGTCTATTTCAACGTCTTAAACACACTTCACAGTACACAATAATAATTATATGTCCAATGTGTGTGAAATTAAATGTTTTTGATTAGAATTTGAACTATTAATATTTAATGGTGATTTCGTGATGTGAATACTATGCAAATATATATATATCAAGTACATAATAATATAATCTACTGTTGTGTAGAATGTGGTTAATATGTTAATATTTAGTATTAAAAACTTAAATATTTAATTACTTTATAGGGTCACAGTCGTAATATTTGGAAAACATCGCTAGACCAGACAGACTTGTTAAAAGAGATATTACCACCACTAGCGGTAAGCTACACCACAGCGCAGTGACGGCAGTCTTATAGTCTTTCATAGTTAAAAATCTCTGTATTTGTGTTTGATTTACAGCATACAAAGAAATCTGAGTGAAGAACCCTCCAATTAGTATACTAAACCAACTATGTCTTACTGTTGGATCAATATTGAAACTATAATAGATAAATATATAGATTATTTACATATATTTTCATATTTATAATTTTAAAAATATAGATAATATGCTATTCGAAAATCAGCCTAATGAAATCGAAATTCAAGTTCAATTTATTAATATAATATGCAAATTGAATTAATTATTATTACTTTATTATTAATTATTTAACTACCTAGACCGTTTTAGTAGTAGTTAATTTTTTAAATAATTTTAAAAAAATCCAGATAATTTTAACATTTTAATTTTTAAACTTCTATTAGATTACGTTTTGTAAACATTTAAAAATTTCAGTTTGATATAAAATTCAGGGTTTTTAGTATCATTTACTGAGAATTGACATAAATATCCTAAAAATATTTTATCTAAGTATAATATCATCAAATAAATGTGTGTTTACTTTCCAAAATTAATTCGCCCATATTTATTGGAAATTTTCAAAATTTCTGATAGACCACCGGTTTCATACAAAGCAACCCCGACAACCGCAATTACCGACGCGTACATGAGAAATGACTAGAATCAAGAAAACAATATCAAATAATATAATGTATAAATATAAAGTTCTCTAATAAGTACCGAAAAGTGATAAGAATAACAACTAATCACAACTGTACAAAAATAATCGCGACGTTTACTTGTAATAAATCTGTTATGATGACTGCTTTTATTCCACCCATCGTAGAATAGAACACACACACCAATCCCACGAGTACAATGGAAGCAGACTGAGGTAATCCGGTTACAGCTTCTAAAGTCAGTGCTGGGACGTACAATACGATCGCCATGTACAATATCATTTGTACGCTGAACGCTAAAGACGTAGCTACTCGCGTTAAACGTCCAAATCGTATTTCTAAATACTGCGAATGCCGAACAGTGTAATGATATAATATTGTTATATTTTATTATGTATTTGTGGCTTACTACCTCGTACAGAGACAAGTTTCCGAGTTTGAAGAAAACCGGCAGATATATGTAACCTATTACGGGAGTGGCAATCACATATGAAACGACTACGACGGAAAACTGGGTACCGCGAGTATACACTTCTGAGCTCAAACCGAACATCGATATCGCAGTTATGAAACTGGCCATCAAAGAAAATGCCACCGGGAAAATACTCTGATTCTTATCGCCCAACATGTATTCCTGTAAACATGTTATTATAAAGTAACAAAAAAGTTTAAAAAAAAAATTAATAAGTTTTAATGATATTTGTTAAGTATATTTAAAATGGGTATACGATTTTACATTATTTACATTTTTATTATTTAGTAAAAAAATAAAATAATTAATTTCAAATAACAATAAAAATAATATTAGGTATATCATATAGTTTATATTATACTTTTTAAAATGTATCAACAACCAAAATGTTGAAAGTTCGGGCGGTGGTAAACTCTCCCGATTTTTAAAAATAGTTAACTCTCCCGATGGTAAACTCTCCCGGGTTAATATTATGTTTACCTGAAGTAAATGTGTAAACTCTTCCGGGACAAAATTATGTTTACCTGCAGTAAATGTGTAAACTCTCCCGGGTCAACTTTATAGTTACCTGTAGGAAGTATGTAAGCTCTTCCGAGTTTATTTTTTGAAATTTTATTTTTTATTGTATTTTGACTATAATATCATGTTCATAGCAGCTAAAGACATTAATTTATATTGTTATTATTATTATTATTATTATTATTTTATATGATTGACTATTTTTAAACGCAACTTAAATGTATATTAAATTTATTTTATGATTTTTACTAGACCCGGGAGAGTTTACACGTTTCCGTCAGGTAGTACTGGAGTAGACCGGGAGAGTGTACCATCGGGAGAGTTTACAATCGCCCGAAAATTCCACTTATTCATAAGAAAAAAAATGTCCATATCAATGAGTATTGTTAAAGCTAAAAGCATATTAAAATAATTAACTACATTGAAAAAGCTTTAATACAAAAAAAAATATGATTTATTTAGTTTCATTTTGATAGTTATATGTTGATATGAATCTATAAATACAGTTTGAATAATTTTCAAACGGTAAACTTACATTACTTTGAATTACTTATTATTAACTTTTTTGGGAATTTAATTATACACGAAATATTAGTTTATTCTACATTTTTAAAAATTAAATAACAACTTATATTTTTAATTTGAAAATTGAATACAGTTTAATTTTCTAAAAATATTCTTGAATTAATATCAGTTTAACGGCAGAAGTTAAGTGAAGTAAAGTGAATCTCCTAAAACTTCAAATATGTAGTTAAAAACAAAAAAAAAAATAGATAAATATAATAATATATTTGCAAATATGTATGTTATTTATAGAAAGTTAACAGCAGTTATATATATATATATATATATATATATATATATATATATATATGTATAAATACAATATAATATAAATTATATAAAAATTTATTATTATAATAAATGTGAAATTGTTGTCAAATATTAATACAACATACTATATTAGTATTACCAATAGGAAAATATCATTATTGATAGAAACATACGTTTAAAAATTTATATTGTATTTAATACAATATACTTGTTACTTAATAATACATACACATGGATCATTTTTTTCGTATGTAATGACTTATAATTTAATTGAAATTCAAAACATTCATTATAACTCAATACAACGACAAGATACGTTGGACGCCAACAATTATTATACAGCAGAGCGGGTTTCCTGATATTTATATTCCGAGTGGAGACATGAATGTATTGATTTTACAATGATGTGTTTTTTTTCTGCCTGTCCTCACATTTGAGCAGTAAAATGGTTTTTTATACTTATTGGGGTAGTTCCTGGTAGAAAATTGGATCTAGTTAGTACTGAGTAACCAAACATATAAAATTCCTAAAAAATATTTTATAATTGGGAAAAAAATTAATTTAGAAAAAACAAGAATTATTACGCGAGTTTAATTTTCGACAAAATCGTTTTGAATTTTTTGTGTAACTTAAAAACGAAAACCACAGATACTTGAAACAAATGTTAATATTATAATTTTATATTTACAATACCATTTTTAAAACTTTTAAAACGTTTCGGTTTTTTTGAGCAATTTTAATTTGTTTTTAGAAATGTCAGTTAAAAATTATTTGCTAGATAAAAGTTCTTGAAAATTTATTATAATATAAGCTCCAAAAAATGCTTATTTTATCAATTTCCATACATTTTTGAATTTTAAAATGTTCTGAGTTCTGACACTTTTTAAGCTATTTATAGGTATTAGACATATTTTATTACTTTTTTCTTTAAATGTCAATAAAAAATATTTGATAGATGAAAACTGTTAAATAATTAATACAAGATATTCCATAAGTTGGTATCTGTGTAAAATTGTTAAAAAAACATTGACACGATTTTTTTTTAATACATTTAAACAAAATTATGTATTTTAACGATTAATGCAATGTTAATTATTATTTTCTTATAAATCAAAACATTATTCGTGGGATCTTAAAATTCTCACAAATATTATATTATTATAAATTTTACTATACGAAAAGATATTTTTGATTTATTTTAAGATTATCTATTTTTACTATTTTACAGAATTTAAAGAACAATAATAATAAATATTGAGTTGTATAATTTATATAATATGGTATAAACACTATAAACTATAAATATGTATTATTTTAATAACTGAATATTAATTAGTTATTATTATAATAAAATTAATGTAATACTTTCAGAAAAAGTGTTGTTAACATACTTAAATAATTCTAAAAGTATAAAACAAATTATTTTAATAGCTGTATCAAAATAACATATTATCATGAAATGTACTTGGTGATTTAATATATAGATTGATAGATTGTTCCTTCTCAGAATCGTTTTTCGTATTCAAATTGAATACACCCGCAACAGTGACCCGATCGTCGCACAATGCATAGCGGAGCAATGCCCACTATTATACTTGCCTAACTTTTTATAATGTGATTTGAATATTTCAAGTTTTGTCCGTTGCGTATTATAAAAACTCCGCCAGGACCGTCTGTGCAGACATATTTTATTTTTTGTCGCGGGTGAAGGGTTTATCAAAAATTAATCGAAATATACGTAGGTACGCAGGTCTCAGTGTTACGGTATTATATTTAATAAAAATACTACATGTTCAGGGGGAAAAATAAAAAATAAAACGAAAGCTGTCGATTTCGGCCAACGTTGCGGATGAAAATAATTATTACCTGCGTAGTCTTTTGTTTGCCACCGGTAAATCGGTAGTACACGCCGATCGAGGCAGACATTATCAACATTATTCCGAACACGACGTAGTCGGCAACACCCAGCGCCATGATGGTGAGAACACTTGGTTGCTGTTATTACACCAGTTTGAGGAATTATAATATTATCACGTTCGCGTCGTCGGAAACCCACATGGAAATAATTTAAATTGCCGCAGTAGCGTTTCGTTTGATAGTGTCGTTTTGCATGGTGGGGCGTATTAAATTAACATGTTATTATCGGATAATTATATTCACTATTATTCCGTATATTTTATGAGCCGACGCGCGCGCGGAGTTGGGTTTCGACAGATTCTTTGACAATCAATCGGTTTATTTTTTACTACGAACAATTAATTGGATTATATGGCATATAGACATATTTAGTGAGTGTGTGTGCGTGTTTCGTTTAAAAAAATATAGTATGTTAACGAACGATTCACGTATGTACAGGGTCGCATTATTCTATAGAAATTGTAAAAAAAAAAAACAAAAAATAGATTTTGTATACAAAATATGTATATATAATATGGATATAATAATTTTTAAATTCTAAATAAATATTGTGGTAGCTTGAATCGTATTCTTAGACGTGGACTGTGTAATATAAACGTCACGACTAAAATAATTATAATAACTCGGTTAATTCATATTTATATTTAAATGTATACATGTGCGCGAGAATTTTTTGCAAAAATAAAAACGTCGTGCAGTAGTTTGTTATAAAACGATTTCCTAGATTAAGGATAATAATATAAAAGGATACAATCACGAAGGATTTATTAAAATAAAACATTTTTAAAAATGTACAAAGGAAAAGAGTACAAAGAGTTTCATGGTAAATATTTAAACTATAAAGAAATTATTTTAATCATATTCAATCAATATTATTTAGTTCGACGTTAGTTTAAATTACTCGGTAAAAATAAATCATCCTGTACGTATTTTATGTTTGCATATCACATGATATGACGTATAGACTCATACACTGAAAAAATATATTATTATTGCAATAAATACAGATAAGAAAAATTAACTTTTATATTTCTGTCGAATAAACTGTTGTGTATAAATAAACAGAAGATTAAAAACGATTTATGTTAACAGACATGAAATTATAATATGTACAATTTAATAATCGATAGATTACAGACGGTTAATTACTTATAAATAATTATATAAGTATTATATTATCACTACTTAATTATTACTAACCACCTAACAAGAGCGTAATAACATTGTTTCAAATAACCCGAAAATGTTTTTATTTTATTTTTATTTCAAATTCCCAAAAAAAAAAACTTAAAATTATGGTGTAATTACGAATATTTTGTAACAGGTTTTTCTTGTTGAAAATATTTGTAAAAAATCAAATGTGGGAATGAATAACCTAAGATTATTAATTACATAAAAACAGCAATAAATTATCATTTCTGAAAAAAATTATAAAAACCTAAACAAACCGAGTTATGTCTTAAAATTCGTTGTAATGTCACAACTGTATTGGTAAATATTAATTTTACTTATTATACTGGTAATAGTAACAATAATATTATAAACAGTAAAATATATAATTACATTTTTAATTTAATATTTTGAGTAAGACTAATTAACGTTTTGTCCAAAATTAATTGTTTTAGAAATTTAAACTATTATAAAAATATTTTGCTTTGAAGTATACTAATTAAAACTGTACGTAACTCAAAAATAAACAAATAAATAAATAATACTATTTAAAAACCTTAATACTTTTAGATAAATTAAATGTTAATACTTCTTAAATTAATCACTATGTTAATTTGGTGGCAGATAATTTCTAATGCTCTAGTAATTTAAAACAATTTACAGACTGCAGTATAAATTAATTCTATAATAGAGTTTTTAGTTACATCATAAAATATACTTATAAGTATTACATTAATTTGAAAATCTTTAACATTCGTAATCTTATTTTTGTTTTTAAATTAAGCACTATTGAAGTTATCTACTTAAAATTACTATTTAATAACATTTTATATTAATCGTTTTTATCAGTAAGTTAGTAAACGTTTATTATACTTATATAGTTATTAGAATAATTAACACTACATAATATTTAATGTGTCCTATTCCTATAATAGTATAATGATAACCATATCACTTGAGAAATTATTTATCATTATTAACTATCAAGTCGTAATGAATATAGTATTTATTAAAACGGTTATATCCTTAATCCATCTGTTTTCCTTGTAGTTTATGAATCTTGATGATACGTTCCGGTGATTAAAACTTAATTTTACTCCAACTTCACGAGTTTTGTTTAAATTAAATTGAACGTAAATTGCGCAACGTTTCGAGAAATCACATACATATCTGTACTAAAATAATATTATTAATTTGAAATTCTAATTAAAAGCACAACTTACAACCAATCGCTGAATAGTGATATCATACAATATTGAATATGACGTCGGTTGTACATCGGAAATTCGTCGGAAATAGGCACCATTTAGTATACTCTCGGATACGGATGTATTCGTAACATTTTGCATTCATCAGCTTGTGTTGTGACGAAACACATCAATATCAAACTATTATTATGAATATATTTTTTTTTTATGAATTAATTAGAAAGTAAAATTTTCAATGCAAGGATTAATATGTAGAGTGTGGCAATTTAAAAATAAGGGTGCCATCCGAAAAGAACCAAACAACTTTTGTGGTTTTTGTGGTGGATTGTGACATAGTAATTATGTCCCGTCATTATTGACTTCAAAGGGTTATGCATAAACGATGAAAAATTCTTTTTTTTATCTTTTTTTACGCTTACGTGATGTTTTAATTGGATGCCATAGTATAACAATGCCGGATTTTAAATTTAATTTTAAGTTTATTGTTAAATTCCAAAAACCAAAAAATCTTTGATAAAATGTTTTAAATTGTTGAATGAAATGTACGGGAAGTATATAATGTCATGTAAGACAGTCGAGAGTTTTTGAGTGGCAGAAAATGTTAAATGTGAGAAGAAGAAGGAGGTAAGATATGAAAAGTATCTCGGAAGTTACAGAGAGTACAAACAACTAACAAAAATATCGAAGACAATTAACAATATTTTTGAAATTAACAACATTACTTGTTAATCAAAATTTATGAAAAGGCAAAAATTTTACACATTAGATACGACTCGTATAAAATAATTGAGTATTTTGATACATACAGTTCGAATTTAGGGCTAGTAGTTTATGAGTTATACTTATTTAAAGTTTTGACAAACGGAGTAGTGGACAAACATTTTGCGGAGTAACCCCGTATCACTCCACTCCGCTTGTCTAAATTTTAAATACGTATAACTCATAAACTACTAGCCCTAAATTCGAATTTTATGTATCAAAATATTCAAAAATTTATTTTGCTTTGGAATATGAAATTTAAATTCTATAATATCGTTCAAAATAGTAAAATACATAAAAAAATATAACGATAAAAAATATTCAAAAATATAATTTTTTAATAAAAATTTTGTTTTTTTTAACAACTTGAAACTATGTAAAAAATGTTTTCAATAACATAAATACTTTTTGAAATAGTGAGTGTTTTATGATAAAAGAATCACCGTGTATTTGTAAATTTACTTATTTATGTTTTTCAATACTAGTTATGTATAAAGAAATTTAAACAAGCAAAATGTGTACACCTTGAACCTTCTATAAGCTAAATGCTTGTTGGTAAGTGTAGTTCTTTAAATTAAGTTTGTAATACGGTCAATATAATTAATTTATATGTAATAATGAATATTTATACTAATTTACGCAGAATACAGTATGAATATATTATATTAACTAGATTTAAAAAATCATAAATTTAATCATAAATTTAAATTAATTTAATTATTAAGAAAATTCAGTTTTTAATTACTATACACCTAAATAATTAAATGTATGTCCTTGTGTGCTACAATTGATTTTAAAAAAAGTTTTTAACAGTTGTTGTCAATTTAAGAACAATAATCTATCGATATTAAATGTATATTTAATTGTTGAGCTATCATAGTTTATTATAATAGCTGTAAAAAAACTTTTTTTAAAACATGCCTGTGCTATCGTTATTAATTATTATGTTTTACTATTTTGCTCGCGTTAACGATATCTTATTTCAAAAATAAAAAAAATGATTGGTTTGATATTTTTTGATCATTCTTTCTGATCTTAAGCAGAATTGCCCGTCTTAAGCTCCGTTTAATGTAAATTGTCAAGATTTTTAACATAGTTATTTGGGCGATGTAAAATAAATGTATAATGCAGGTCTAAAATGACATCCCACCATAATAATTATATTATTTTCGTAGAATAATGGCGACCCTATTATAAACAACAAAGCATTCGTTTTTCGTGAGCTAACAAATCTCTATGTGAGCATTTCTTTAATCAAAATGCAAAATGTATAAACTTCTATCTTAGTATACACGCCTACGCGGTGTTACGAAGGTACTGTGAAATTTTTAAGTCTCCGGCTATCATATTGTTTTTGGCTGTATGGTGCGATTATAAAAGTCAGTGAAGCAGTCAGTCAGAAATTCCTTATTTTATATAATATACACATATTATACGATATATTCATAATATTTAATAATAAATTGTGTACAAATATTGTAAATTTAAGAATTTTTCTAGAATTAGTTTAGTGGGGATAATTAGGTAATTTAAAATGTTTGCGTTTCAGTATAGCCAATAAACTGCATGTGGCAGTGGTAATTTGAATTAAATGATTCGTATAGTATTATTATAGTTTATTTTGATGATGACAAATACGACAATTAATTTTGATTGGATTATTGATAGGAAAATATTATCATGATTTGCAGAATAATATGGGTGTAATGGGTAGTAAACACTAAGTGAGCTTTTTTCAGTGTTTCTTATTTCGAATATGCTAGTATAATCTCAAAACGTTCACGATATAACATGATTTCAAAACCACTGGTAACTTTCTCAAGACCCTAATATTATACTTGAATAATCATTTTTTTATTTTTATATATTTTATAAGACTATGTTTATATGATGTGTACCCACGGAATTGCATATATGACAAAACATTCCGTTTCCAGATAATCTTAAACTTTATAAAATAAAATATATACAATGTATGTGAAAACAATCATTTTAATAGGTATAACTACCATGATCTCGCAAGTCACAGTTATTTAGTTGGTAATAACATTGATTATTTTTTATTTCTATAAGCGATTGACGGGAGTCACTGACACAGTTAAGGGAAATCGACCTTTTGTTATTGACATTAAGTATTCTTAAGCCGCTAAACACTTTTAAAATTATGTTTATTTTATAGATTGTAGTTTCTGAATAGTTATACAGACGATCGTATAACCAACATAATATCGTAATATCGTAATAACAACAATCCATGAATTTGAAATAATTGTTCATTTATGCCAATTATTAGTCACATAATTTCGTTCTAAATAATTTAATCAACAACTAACTTCATTAACTTTGTGTTACTCATAAATTCACGACATTTTTATACACAAAACGATTAAGTTAAAGTTGTACTCGTAGATATTTGTTTCTATCCTCTTCTCTTACAATCCTGCAACTTATATTATTATTATTAATTATACACGAGGGGGGAATGACATAGTCCAAACACTTTCTAACAATTAAATATGCTTATTGTTTTTAATTGTTATAGATGTCTATTTATATAAAACAAATAATAATTGATCATTTCATTTCAAATATTATGTTTCAAAAACCTATTATTCGCTTGTTAGTGTTTCCTAAATAATAGTATAAAAAACTTTGTAACCTTCAAAATAATAACAATAAAAAATTGTATTTTTAATTTATAAACCATTCATGTAATTCATATTTTATGGTATTATTATTAATAATTATTTAAATAAATTATTTTCGTTGTTCAATTCACATTTATCGTTAATTATATTATGTTATTCACTCATTTGACTCATGTACGCCATTTTACACAAAATGTTTAGTTTCCATATACTTTCGTCAAATTAACTTCCAATAAATAGTTTAAAACGACAATAATTTAGTAAATAACAATAATTATTTTTAAAAAGGTATATAATATGTGAGTACTACTTATCTGTACATTAGGCGTCGATTGTCGAGTAGTTTATTACAGATCTGTTAAATTTGAATTTAATGATGTATCATTGTATATGAAAAAGATTCTGAGTGGAAATGGTCTATCAACCTGCTACATCATGAAATGATACAATTTTCGATATTCAATTCATTAAATTTACTTTTAGTATTATGATTGGTTGATGTATATTTTTCCGAAAATAACGCATTTCTTATTAAATTATTAGTATTTAATTATTATGATTTAAAATTATATATATTTATATCATATTATATCAACTTATATAACACAAAATGTAATAAAATATTTCTGTAAATACCGTAAAACAGTAAAAATAGATTTATAGTAGGTACCTGTAAATAGATAATATTTTAAAATAAATAAAAAATGTTATTGCATATAATAAAATGCATAATAATAATATAGAACACATAAAAGGTTAAGTTTCCCCGAATTATGTTTTTAAATCATAAGTCATGACTCATGACAAAATGATTAACATAATATCACGCATAATTTATTGTTAAAATAAGTATTTTTGTTTAACTTGGCACTTAAAATGTCTATACAAAATAATTTTCTTTATATATATGTATATTTATGTGGTTCCAATATGAGTACTTATCGGAAACTGGTGTTGAATTTTCAAAACATAGATACAAAAAAAAAAAAGTTAATATGGATTTTAAATTAGAAAATAGTTAGTAAGCTTTTGCGATTTTAAAGAATTTGTTCAAAGTTCTATCTTCAAATGGACAAAAAAAAAAACTGTGACTGAATTTTTAATATTTTTATAAAGACATTTTTTGGAATCTTATTGATTTTTCAAGTATTTCTATCTGAAAAATAATTTTAGCCGAAATGTATTAAAAATAAATAAAAGGTTATCGTATACTTAATAAAAATGATAATATAAATAAATGGTAAAACTTTGAAGTATACCTACTTATATATTGTTGTTATTTTTGTGAAACACAATAAAATATCAAAAATTGTTAAAGAGACCTTATTATTTTATAGTTGAATATTGAATGTCTTATATATATTTTAAACTTGCTGATAAAAAATTAATTTGGCTTTATGGTAGAAAATTTTTTCATATATAGGTTAAACAACTAAAAAATAACTTTCAATACATTTTTTTAGTATAAGATGTGAAGACAAATATTTTTATGAATTATAAATTACAAAATAATTAATTATTATTAATAAATAATTGACTAATATTCACGATTTTTATGAATTAATCAAAATTTTAACTTAAAATGCTTATAAAAAATTGCAACTAAATATTTCTTATATTTTTAATTAGGTAATAAATTAAAATTTAATAAGCAACTTCGTAAAGATATAATATAAAGTTAATTAGTTAAATGCATGAGAAAAAAAACCAAAAAGAATATACGTTGGATTCTTCAAATTAATTAATATTTTCGTGTAAATATTTCAAAAGAAAAAAATACTATTTTAAGATAAAATTTATTTATTAATTATTATACATTTATATTATAAATATACCTGTTTTTTTTTTTATTTTAATAACAATAATTAAACAAAAATCTTTATTTAGATTAATTATAAAATTATATTGGCCCACAAAACTTTAAGGACTAAAGAACAAAAATTAAATTAAAAAAAATCTTAATTTATAATTGAAATAATGGAACATTTGTCATGATTATTTTTACAACACATAATGCGAAATACGCTTGAAAAATCCATAAATTATTGAGTTTAAAACGGTATGAATTCGATTTGATTTTATATTTTGATAAGTATAGACCACAAAAAAATAAATTCTGAACAGATAATGCTTCTTATGTACGTATCTTATTGAAATGTTGATGATTGTGTCGAGAACACGATAAATTAAACGTCACGGACATCAAACGCTTCCGAAAGGTGTCACGATAAAATACGTGAAATTTCAGTTCATTACACAAGTATTCGAGGAATACACGATGAATAAAACTGCTTGCTGTCGATTCGATTTATAATAATTTCTAAAAAAAAAACTATCTGACCAATATTATAATCCATAAAATTAATTTATAACAGCAATGCGTATAATACAATTGAGTACCTACCTATATTTTTTATCATCTATACTGAACCGTATTACGACGACGTCAATGTAATTATTTAAAAGTTAAAGTTAAGTTAGTTTTTGTATTATAAATAAGTTATATATATTTTTTGAATTTAATATTATTAATTTCTTAAAAATGTAAACACTTTATTTAAATTGCATATGTTGCAGTATACATAAATACCTATATTTTTATGGTAAATTAATAGAAGAAAAAACAAATAAACGTTTGTTTATTGAATATTATTTAAATTAGTTTTTATTATACACGATCAATAAATTGGGTTTTTTCTCAAATAACCTCAAAAATATAGGTCATTTTTCTTGGAATTAATTTTGTATATAGGTAAGTCCCTACAATAATATATTAACGGACAGTGCACGAAGCCCACGAGAACGTGCATATTATGCGAATTATTTGAATCATATTATGTCATTCAATTTTGTTTTAATAAGCGAGTTCAATAATCCGGTAAGACTATAAAAATACAATTCAAAATTTCATCCGAGGTTTAGAATGTTCTAAATTTATAGTTTAATTTGCCGTATTTATGTGCATATAGTTTCGCCATACCTAGTTTATTTCTCAATACCACTTATTACAATATTCGTACGTTTCAATAACTATTTACACTTTTATTTATATATGCGAACAATCGTGACGAGTGGTCCATTTGTTTTCCTTCGGATATAATAATATGATTATTTTCCACGGCAAAGCGTTTTAAGCGACCGACGACCGTTCGGCAATAATATTATATCTATTTCGTATTTAGTCGTAAGGAACATCCTAGTCAGTAGTAGTTCAGGCGGTACAAAATATAACGATTAGTTACTTATTTAAAATTATCAGTCAAACAACCAAAATTAATATTACTCATTATTTGCTAAAAAAATAAAATAAATATACTCGTGTCTTGATTAAATACGTAAATAACATTTATTCAATAATTTATTAATATTTATATTAGTGCATACCATAGGGCATAGAGTAATATTATTACTTAAACTATATCTAGGTTTAAATATTATGTAATCACTAACCTAAATATTCATCATATGTTTTGTTATACTGTACACTATATATTATATTAATATTGTAAATGGATTTATTCCGTAAATAAATAAATAAATAAATAAATAAATATTACTCGATGGTGCATACTGCATACAAACAATTCAATCAGCTATGATATCAGCCAATTCAAAAGTCACTGGAGTTTTAGAAGAAATTATGACTTGTTGATCATTTTCAGATTATTATAGTTTGATCCGTTTGCATTTGTAGTTGTTGCTATGCAATCAATCATTTTTCAAATTTTGATTGCACACCTAATGATTTATTTTTCAACAATCCTTCAACATGCTTTGGTTTCATATAATATTTATATGATAATTGATTGATCTTTACTAGTTATATAATATTACATTACTTTTAGTTGTTTATCCCCCTTTTATTTATCCCCTATAGACCGATAAAATTTTTTAAATTGTTTTTTCAACTCACTTGTGTAACATTTTTACATATGTCTAGGGTATTGTCCTAAAACATATATAAAAAAAAAATCGCCCCAGGGGAGGTCAAACTACCTCTTCTCGATTGTGAGGGTATGGTCTTCAAAACTTAAAAAATGTATATAGGCAATTAATACATTATAGCTATGAACAAGCTTTATTTTATTTCAAACATAATAAATTCGGGTTTTAAGGTTATGAATTTTAACAAACTTAATATACAACTTTATAATATTAATATTTATAATTATTTTAGAGCTTATGAATTTAAAAATAATATTAATTTGAACTTATGAAAGTCTTCAAAACAAGTTTTCCCTTTTGCCATACACAAATAAGTTTTACATTTTATACATATGATTTTGGACTTACTTTCACAAATTTTATATCTACAACTCATAGGCGCTTTGAGGTCTATCACTCTCGGACAATGATGGTTATCATCCAGTTCCGGTAAAGACGCGGGCGATTTTTTTTCGGTGGTTCTTCAGCACACGAACTATTATTTTCGCGGTGCTCTTGGTCGACGTGCACGAGAGGCACGGCGTTCCGCCTTTGTGTTCGCGCACTCATGACGCAGGACTAAGGAATCGTACACCACGTCTTTTCGTCCGTATAAGCACGTGCGCGTAGTCGTTTGACTATAAAATAAAACAGTTATTATAAATGTGTAGGTAGGTATAATTTTAGACACATATTTCTTGGCTTATAACAATACAAGTTATACCTACTAATAGATTGATATATAATATAATAATAATATTTAAGTCATTAAATTATATATCATAATAGACTGAATATCTAAATACGTGGATTCTCGAGTAAATAAACTGATATCTAAATATGACATATAATGGACTTTATGTCTTGGTGGTTAATATACAGCAAATTCATTGGGGCAGTCATCGAATATGGGAACTATTAGTTATTGTTTGTAAAATATTATGTTCTTTAAGATATTCATTGAGTTGATAATGCTTAATTGATTATTTTATAATAACTTTAGTTCCTCCACGTGCGAGGTTGTTTGTTTGTTTTGTTGTATATAGTCGACATCCACATAATTTTACTGCAGTGTACATAGTGAAGAAATAGGTTTTTATAAGGAAATCACAGCTATAAGAAACGCTCCGTATCACTACCTCGGCTTTTGGGACGAAACCTATGAGATAGATCTGTGTATCTACTAATACACGTTTATGAAGTTTTTTTCGTTCTCGTCGTTGTCTTATTAATTTTAATTGATCTATATATTATGGTTCTCTTTGAATCTGTTGGTGAGTCATTTATTAATTCGGGCATAACGTTTTATACATATGTGTCTTAAGTTTAAAGTTCAATTAGACGAAATTTCTCGAAAAACTATGAAATGCTAACATTTTTCTCAGAAGTTCTATATTGATTTCAAGTTGTCTAGTATCTTAATAAAAGTTATTTTTTGTTCGTTTAAACGTCCTATGATTAAATATAGAGTTGTAATTTGGTGCCCAATAACCACGATTGACAGCTACAAACGTAAATGGGTCCAACGCGAGTTTCTGAATTGTGCATCTTTCAAGTTATCGATTGATTATTCACCACATAATTATAAGGCAGTACTTTAGTACTCAGATTGCGTGCAAACACCGCCTGTGCCCGACCACCAGTGCGGCTGACAGACGAGTTCAAACAAACCTATGATTTTTGTCGAAACTCATTGATAGTCGAAGCAATGTCTTATCATGTCCTATATTAAACAAACTTAATATTAGAATACCAATTTTTTATTCACTCATTGTCTTTGTCCATAATAGTGTCTCTATATTTTGTCCTGCGAATTGTTAACAAAATCTGTTCAACGAATGATGAGAAAAGTGAACAAGAATCCGTCGGTCCTATTGAGGGACAAAGCCAGTCTCCGTTTATATGATTGCCACTATATTAATGATTCATCATTTATACTGTTACTAGCTGACCCGGCAATGCTTCGCTGTTACAAGATTATTGATAGATTTATTAATACAAATATTGGATATACATTTTTTATTGCAAGATTTCTCAGATATTAAATTGCTATTTATTTTCTGGATTTTAAATAATTATTCTTATTTTAGACCACTTTTAGTCACGTCTTCATGGTAATGTAGCCATATAAATTTGAATTATGTCAGTATTTTGATAATTATTCAAAGACTTAAAAAATTTCTTTGTAAACAACGTTATCAACCTTTTCTGGATCGGGGGAAAAAATATACGAATTAAATTTGGATGTCACACGTGACAGAGCGACGTATAGTTGACCGTGAGAAAAAAATTGAACGCTTAGGTCAATTCCAGAAA
This sequence comes from Schizaphis graminum, assembly GCA_020882235.1. NCBI lineage: Eukaryota > Metazoa > Arthropoda > Insecta > Hemiptera > Aphididae > Schizaphis > Schizaphis graminum. Next base: position 5,534,391 of record CM037033.1, read on the forward strand.
CGTTAAGTGTTTGTCCCTGTGCTTTATTTATAGTCATTGCAAATGCTAATTTAACGGGAAATTGAATACGTTTAAAAATAAAAGGTAAATCTGAGGGTATAATTGATATTCTTGGTATTAAAACAGTTTTTCCATTACCACAGCCTGTTAATATTATGCACTCGAGTAATGAACTTCTCAATTTTTTGATTTGTAGTCTTGTACCATTGCAAAGTGTAGTGGGCTCAAATTTCTCATTAAAATAATAGATGCCCCTATTTTTAAAATCAATGAATGTGGTGGGACTCCAGAAGGCGTTAAAGAGTTAAGAAATTCAGTTGGGAAATGGACTGCATCCTCTTTTTCTAAAACTGTATCAACATTCAACTGAATAGTACATTTGTGATTGAGCGTCAAACTTAGATAGAATCAAATCATTTAATTTGTCGACTTGCTCATTTCATTTGTTGGTGACAAAATAGCCCTTTCTTGAAACCATTTCAATGATGTAGTAGATAAAAGACGTGTTCTACCGAAAACAATAGTAAACTATTACACAGTCCATACAAAGATAATAATATCAGCGTACGGCGATGTTAAAATAAATACGGAAATCTATACAGTATAGACTATACTAATATATAGAAGTCGCTTTTAAAATATAAAAACAACCGCAGTCTCAAATCTGTGCAATAGTATCTATGGAAACCCATGGCCCGCACAATGTATACAATAATATATACATATATATTTATATACAATTTACACGTTTAGTTTAATTAACAATAACTAATTATTTATTAACTTAATTGGACTAATTTTTTGCCTTAAACCTTCTCTGTGATATCCTCTTTAATTTAAAAAAAATTGCATGACGATTGAATAAGTAGTTTCGGAGTTTATCTCGAACAAAAAAAAAAGCGACTTCAATTTATATAGTAGTATAGATAGATATAGATGTACTTTAGCTTTAAGATTAATATCTAAATCTGTATTAGACACGCCCCGTTTCATAATAATAATAATAAATATTAATAGCTATAGGTTAAATCAAATATTTACACAAGGAAAATAACTGCCGATAAACGATGAAAATATTGCGGATGTTTAATTTTATATTACAATATAAAGAGTCACGGTACAAAATGTTGAGTTTAAAAAATTAAAATTTTAAATCATTGAAAATATACTATTTTAAAATAATATAAACTAGAAATACATTGCTTGATATTATGTTTGCTGACTATGAGTATAGGTAATATGTAGTAATTAATCAATTAGATATATTTAGACGTTACATTCGATTTATAAGTTTAGTTGAATAGAATATGAATTGAAATATTTATCTTTTTAACAAGTGTAACATCGTATGAATATTTTACAATATACGCACAAGAATAACATATTTTATCGATTTTATATTTTATTCGAGTGTAATAATATCATTCACTATTAAAATTTAATAAATACAGTGTTGGATGTAAACAACATAATATATGTACAAAACTTTTTTCATGTAGGTAACAACTATACGGAAAGTATATCGGTTTCGAAAAATATAATCATTGTAAAGTGCATTTCTATTCCTATTTCCACTTTAAGTACTTGTATTAACATTTCAAGAATAAATCCTTTAATATGACGGATCTCTCCAAATCGTACACCAGATAAGATTACAGCTTAATAAAATGTACCTAGTGCAATAAATTCCATTAGACAATATTGTCCTTCGTAATATTTACTGAATATTTATAATTTACAATGATTTCAGTTCCAAGGATATTTATTATTATTTGAGATGAATAAATTTGATATGTGGTTAAGCCATATATATATTTCTTGTATCGAGGCGTTTCGCGCATGTAACATGGGATGAGATAAGTAGAGAAAAAAGTGGATCTGAATACCTTGGAAGAAGTTAAGAGAAGGAAACCAAAGAATGAACATAGATTGAAGTTGATATAAAGTGTAATATATGTATATTTGTATATAATACAGAAGATAAAGCAGTATATACAGAGGTATACTCGTATAAAACATACTTTGAATTTGATTTTGAGTATTTTTTTTTATATCTTACTGATAAATAACATTTGTTGTCAGTGAAAAAAATATTTTATATAAATTAGAAATAAATTGTATTTTTTTTTAATCGTCCACGCCATAAATATTGTTTGATTTAATCTACGTACCTACCATATACAACTATCCACTAACAAAGTAACAAAGAGTGGATATAGAATATTTAACAAGACGTGTTTAAAGAGGTATTATATAATTTCATCGTCAGTAATAATAATTTAAAATGTATATTTAAGGTAAAGAAATACTATACTTGTAATATTTTAAAATGTTCCGCAGTTTACCCGAACATTTTACGATTTCTATGTATTCCGTCATTACATATTTAATAAATCTAATAAGTATAAAAGATATTAAGATTATTAAGTATTAAGATTTAATTTTTGTTTGTCTCTTAAATACTCAAATTAATAACTCATAAAACGTGTTTTCAAATCGTTTTACAGAGTTTAAAGTTAAATATAATTTGGCATCTTATAGTTTAATTTTATTATTCTCCACTTACTGATGGTGCAGAATATACTTTTTCTTATTTTTTAGAATAAAATAATGAACTCTAAGAAACTCCTAAATTTTAGTCTTTAAGAACCTGCGTTTTATCAAATATGCAATATACCTAAAAACTGGCAATGTGTTAAAGTTTTAAACATAATTTGAAATGAGTTCAAGAGAAAGCACAAACATGAATATTTTAGAAAACTTAATATAAATGCCTTATTTAATGTACTGATTACAAAACTTTATATTTGATGCTAAAAAATAAATTTTTATAGTTGATTAATTTGAAAAATCGTAGAAAAATCTATGAATAAAAACAAATAAAATTAATAGTCTGAAAAAGTAAATTTACAAGTTTACAAATCTACAATATAGATATTCATATTTAAAACCACGTCGTTGTTATTCAACGTATTATAATTAGTTATTGTTTTCTATTATAATATTGTTTTAATATAATTGTAATGTGCAATTATTTATTATTTTCGTATCTATGACCGTTTTAATTTTTTTTTTTTTTGTATTAAGTGCGTTATAGTTAACTTTTATCATAATCGATCGAATTATTGTTTCTTTGTTAAAGGAAAAACAAATACAGAAAAACGTTCGTTTTTATGAAATTGTAGTAGATTATCCCACACAGCTTGCAGGCGACAAATTAAATATTACCAGCGATTTACTAACCCATGACTTGGGTGGGTGGCTCAGTGACCACCTAAGAAATAAATTATGTTTACAATTAAACACATTTATATAAACGCTTTATTTTATTTTCAAGTCGTAAAAAAAAAAAATACCTTAACACACTAGTCTAAAATCTTACGGTCACAACCACGCGAACACAGCTATTTTTAATTTTTATAAATATATTTAGGTGTATATTTATGTTTGAAAAAAAAAAAAAAAATAGCATAAATACATTTAAAACAAATTCAATAAAACACGTCTTTATAAAAAAAGGAAAAACAATTTTCCAAATCGATAAATACAATATATTATTGTTGATAATAATTGTTGTTCCGTGAAGGTACATCACAACCGCGCGGACACGGCGGCGCTAGGTCCGCGCCTGTCACAGACGTCAATTGAGCGGACGGCAAAGTAGTAATCCGTGTGCCGGTTTAAGTGTGACACCCTACACTTGATGAGCAGCTGCGTCTTTTTCTTCAGTCCAATACGGATGTACTTTAACCTCTGCCAAACGGAATCATTTCCGTCCGCGACCGCCATGAACAGCTCGAAGCCGTGGATCGGATCGTGTTGCTTGGATATCACCTCGTTCGCCTTGTTGTTAATCGTAATCGTTACTGACCTTGTTCCGGTGCATATGCTCAACTTCGGAACGGGTGGAACCTTTTTCCTCTCGTAGTCGATCGCCAAGAGTTGTGGTTTCGGTAGAGACGGCATCCGATAACGGATGGGCGACCGCTCTCGGCGCTGCGTCGACAACACCTCCACCCGTACTGGCAACGGGCGCGTGCGAACCTTTAAAGTCTCGTCTTCGACGACCGTTTCGATCGGGCCGGAGTCACCGTTGTTGGATTGACAATTCTTGTCTTCGTCTTTGTCGGTCGACGACATTTGATGGGGTGTGGTACCGATTTCAATTTTAACAGTAGACATCTCTCGCTTACTCGACTTATTTGAATGATCGATAAAACACGTCTTTATAAATAAGAAAAAATAGGTTGCCAGGTTTATAAGCAAATTATTTATTATTGTTGATAATTGTTGTTCTTCGTTAAAACAATCTAATTTAGTCCATATTATAATTCCAAATAGCTATAAAATAATATTCTGGTTGTATTATAATTTTTGGATGATTCTAGTTTCAGATATATAATATACCAGTAATACTTTTGAAGAACCTTGAATTCAATTTTCAATTCCATAGTTTCTGTTAATAGAAATTAAACATATTACCTATTAGTTTTTTTAATTTCGAAATGATTTTCAAAATCGTTATGATGATGAATCTTTAGCTTAATATGAAAATATATAATAATGCATACTATGTATCTTTGGTTTTATTTTTTTATTAATATATAAACAATATTTATAAGGGGAGCCTCTTGAATTGAAACTTCAAGTCTTTTAAACCGATAACACATTCTTTATTGACATTTACGAAAACAAAAAAATTGTTAAATGTCTATAAATAGTTTAATAAGAGTAAAACTATTTAGATCAGTGTTTCCCAACCTTTTTACCACCACGGACCACTTCGACAATATTTTATAGGTTATAGAAAGACTTTTTTTTTTTTGCTCATTAACAAGGATACACAAAATTTATCGAAAAATGTTTAATTTTTATTATTCTACTTTATAATTTACATTTTTTTTACAAAGAAAGGTACCACGGGGCACGGACCACCTATGACTGGCCGCCCGCGGACCACAGGTTGGGAAACACTAATTTAGATAATTATAGAATGTGTAGAAAATCATAATATAAATATTTTGATAAAATTCAAAGTATTCACGTTTATATAATTATTACGCTTTAGTGATAAACATGTATTTTTATACTTTTTCGTACCTTCACTATAACACTGAATTCGAAAATGTTTATTGTCTTACCATCCGTGCACTTATATATTTTATTAGCAGTTTAATATGATTCAATAAATTTATGGACAACCATATTGCAATTGATACTATGTCATTGACTTACAGTTTTGAGACGGCTACAACGAGTTTTTAAATTTATCTCAAAATACGACACACTTGGCATAACTCTTGATGACTTGGTTTTTCTGATCTGACAAATCTGGGTACTATTATAGTCTATAATATAAATTTATAGTTTTTATTCACAAAGTGTAGGTATTTACGACTTTTGTGTACTAACTATGTTTATCGTTATATACACGTTTGAAAGACATTAATAAAATGTATATTACCTTGACATAACTACACACTGTGGTAGTTATTATAATGTATTGCGATACAATTCGTTATTACAGACTTTAACGAGAAAAATAAGAATAATACTTATTAGAAATATTTATAATAATGATCAAAGTCAATCTGATTTTAAAACAATTTTACTTTTTTAGCCCTACTTGTATAACTCCATATATTATGTAACTAAAGTAGTTGAATTTTTACACCATAATAAATACAGCTCGTAGAGTATTGTTGAATACATACCAATCATTTACTAAATTAATAATTTAGCTTATAGTTTTTCATTACGCGTGGAAATAAATAATTAAGCACACGATGAATATTCGTTGAGTTCTAATTTTATTTAAAAAATGCTAACATTAACGTTTCGCGAAAATTGCAGCAAAATACATATATTTGGTTATTCATTTTTTAAATAAATAAAAAACAAAAGCAAATATAATATTTCGAATCTGAGTGTTCGACGAGTTGCGTGCGAGTGCGTGCGGTCTGCGAGGCAAATCTTTGCGGTATACTCTACTAGTACCTATAGGGCCGGCGCGGAGAGATGAGCGATGCCACCGATCTGATCGATCTGAAACACAATAAAAAGTTTGACGTGATGACGACGACCGTCGTCGTTCGGTAATATAAAAAAACATATACCGTTAACAGAGATGGTTTTTGTTTATGTACTTCCGCGCGGGGGGGGAGGGGGTGGAGCTTGGGGAGGCGAAAATATGTTCGACAACTATGTCTGTGCAAACACACGTTCGAGTGGGAAATATAACATACGCTGCGGCCCGCGGTCCCCAGTCTTCCCTCTCGCTGTTATAGCCTTTGCGCATAGATAACAATATTATGTAGGTATAGTGCGTTGTTATTTGTCGAGCGTTTTTCCGACAGTACAATTGCGTTATCGTCTACGCCGTCGTTTTTTTTTTTTTTTATATTTTTTTTACTCTGGTTTTTCGTCTAAATATTACGCGCGCATTTCGTTTTACCCTTTCGCTCTCGTGCAGATTACACTGTTTTCCTGTTATCCGCGCGCGCCCGAATTCATAAGTCGCGACCTAGTCACAACGTCACGGATGAGGACGGAATGTATTATTATTATTTGCACACGTTTACTACGAACGTTCTTGTTTCACGACTCAAACGCGGGAAATTCGATCATTCCACGTCGTAGGTAGACGAGTGTAATACCGTACGCGTGCAGTCGTCGACACCACCGTCATTTCATCGATAGTAATATTATATTTATTTTCTTTGTCATGCGAACACGTCGAAACGATAACATCGTGTCCGTCGTAGTCGCGCGTCGCATCGTCTGAGATTACGCGAACCGGGAGCGCGTATTAATCTGGAATGTAAAAATCTGGACAGTACAATTCAGGACGGTACAAATCCGGACGGTACAAAACCGGACTGTATAAATCTGGAATGGAAAAACCTGGACAGTAAAAAACTGGAATTTAAAAATTTGAAATCCGTGAAAATCTGAACCGGACAAATCTGGACAAATTTGGACCAGCACAGGTGGTGTTGCATAGCAAGTCGAGGGATATTTTAGATTTGCGGAGCGTAGCGACGAGTGCCGCTAGCAAGGCATCACTATAAATTATTTTGTCCAGGTTTTTACGGATTTCAAATTTTTAAATTCCAGTTGTTGAATACAGCTCTGGAATGATCGACGATATTCGCGAACATTCGATAAACGCGCCTGGGCCACCGCGACAAACTCGAATATTCTAGACGCGACACCCCCTCCCCCGCTGCTGATCTATCCACGACGGTCCCTATATATATGGGCCGCCGCGACTGTTTGACCCGCTAGTCACCGTATTCTTTTGCGTTGGTAATTTCCGCGTAATTATTGGTGTTTTGTCGGCTGTTGCAGTGGCGCAGTACGCGGTAAGCACTTTGTTGTTTATTGTTTCATATATATATATTGGTACAATTTTTTATAACTTTGTTTAATATATTTTGTTTTATTGTTTCCTTATATATATATATATATTGGTATAATTTGTTATAATATTGTATTGTAATTTCATACAATTATATCTTGATGTATTAATTGATAATTTATATTGACTCTGTTATATTATATCTTAATACATCTCATTATCTATACACATATATATACCTTAATTATACATACAGTCCACTTGTCGTTAGACATATTCATTTTAAAGCGTGGTTACCCCGAACAACGATTTGCTAGGGACCTCGCTTACATTTTTTGGTCCTTCGGGCCGGATATTTTGTTATCAATATGGCACCTTCAAAATCTTCGAAACAAGAATTAACGCGAGCACGCGTCGCAAGGGACGCGGCGTTAAATTCAATACGGAAAATACATGCACTGGCTTTGGAAGCGGACACGGATGAGCATAAACGACCAATATTTTTCGCACGTCACGGGACATTAGAACGTGCGGTTAAGTCGTTTGAAGCGGAGCAAGGAAATGTTCTTTCTTCACTGGTTGAATTAAACAGGTCTGACGAATTTACAAGTTCAGATTTAGAAATTACTGAGGACATGGAAAAAATGTGTGGAGAAATTCAAGTGGTGTTTTCGAAATTACGTGGATATCCTTCAATTACACAACAAGGTGCAATTGTAGAACGCGAAAATACGCATAATTCTCGTGCATCGCTGTCGTTGCCGAAGATTGAGCTTCCAAAATTCGACGGTAGTCTTATCAATTGGTGCGCGTTTCGCGATATGTTCACGTCACTAGTGCATGAAAATCGATCAATAACGGATATAGAGCGTTTTCATTATTTGGTGTCTTGCTTATCAGGATCGGCCTTGAACATTGTCAAATCAGTTCCACTAACCTCAGATAATTATGTAATCGCCTGGTGTGCACTTCGGGATCGTTATGATAACAAGCGGCTTCTTGCTACAGCACATTGTGATAAATTATTTTCATTTGAACGTTTACAACGGGAATCGGTATCCTCGTTATCATCTTTTGTTAATACTTTTCGTGAGAATGTGGCTGCGCTAAAGGCACTTGGTGTTGTTGATTTGTCTGGATTCTTGCTATTCTACATTGGAGCCCGCGTCATTGATCCTGATACTCGTCGATTATTTGAAGCAAGTGTACCTCAAGAAAGCATACCAAAGCTGGATGAACTGTTGGATTTTGCCGCAAATCGGTGTAAGATTTTAGAAAACGTCGGCGCTAACACGGGTACGTTGTCAGTGGGCAACAGTATTTCTAGAAAGGGCAAGGGCGGCCAGACGTCCGTGAAGACCTCATTATCGACTACTGCCACTGCCAAGAACAAATGTGGGTTTTGCGATCGTGATCACCCGTTATATCGATGTTTAATGTTCAAGAGGAAATCGGTCGCCGAACGGCGGGAGTTTGTCATTAAGAAAGAATTATGTTTTGTTTGTCTACGTCCAGATCATGAAGCAAACTCCTGTAAGTCGGCGTACTTGTGCAAAACTTGTGAAGGACGACACAGTGTATTGCTCCATTTAGATTCAAAACATAAAGGTTCAGGGAAAACATCAACACCTAATGTAATGGCAATTCCAAAACCGATTGAAAGCACCACGGATCAGAACTTTACAGCTACTAACTTTTCAGGCGCTGTGAAATCGGATGTTAGTGTTGTACTGGCTACGGCGATAGTGAGGATACGAGACCAATCTGGTAAGCTGGTGCCAGTGCGAGCTTTATTAGATACTGGATCACAAATTTCGGCCATCACCAATCAGTGTGCGATCCAACTTGGTTTACCACGTCATAAGGGACGAGTAGAGGTTAGTGGTCTGGCACAGCAGCCCGTACGAACTGTTAAGGGTTCTACCAATTGTAGCTTTATTCCTTTGTTGTATGATGCACCGCAAATATCGGCCACCAACATCGTAATATTACCAAAAATCACCGCTCTTATGCCGAATCAAAAATTACCCATTTCAATTCGTGAGCGATACGGGCATCTTCCACTCGCTGACCCCGATTTTGATGTACCAGGTTTAGTAGACATGCTGATTGGAGGGGATTTATATCCATTCATCTTGCAATCGCGATCGGATATTGTCCATAGTCCCGGTCTGCCGTCAGCCTTGAACACACAGTTTGGATGGGTAATAGTCGGAGCCATAGAAGGGTCAAGAGAATACTCTACGGCTTCATCGTTGGTGGTTCATGCGGCATCAGATAATCAAAATATAGGTGAGCTTTTACAGCGATTTTGGGAAGTTGAAGAACTTGATATAAACCATAGCCCAAGCACGGAAGATGAAGCATGTGAAAGACATTTTCAAGAAACAGTATCGCGGGATTGTAATGGAAGATTTCATGTTGCTTTGCCTTTCAAATCCATAATTTATAGTTCAATGGATAAGGGAAATACAAAGCATGACGCTCATTCATTAGGCCTAGGATCGTCCCGAGCATTAGCTCTGAATCGCTTATATAATCTTGAACGTCGCCTAAGTAAGGACGAAGAGCTATATAACGCCTATCGTGATTTTATGGATGAATATATTGCACTAGGCCATATGAAGTTGGCTGAACGCACTGGAGAATATTTCATACCACATCACGCAGTTGTAAAACGGAAGGAGAATGATATAAAAATTCGAGTTGTTTTTGATGCCTCCGCCCCTTCTTCGTCGGGACGTTCTCTGAACGACTGCTTAGCAACTGGGTCTAAATTGCAAACCGATATCGGTGACATCTTGTTGCGTTGTCGATTCTATAAGTACATATTCATAGCGGACATAGTTAAGATGTATCGACAAATATGCGTTCGAAAAGAAGACCGTGTTTACCAACATATTCTTTGGAGACGTTCACCACACGAGAAAGTACAGGAATATGAGTTGTGCACTGTTACCTATGGTATAAATTCAGCACCGTTTTTAGCAATTCGCTGTCTTCTTCAATTGGAACAAGATAATGGTCCAGAATTTCCATTGGCAAGGCAATTTCTGCGGTCATATACCTATGTGGATGACATTATTGCAGGGGCCGATACAAGGGAAGGCATATTGAAGGTTCAATGTCAAGTCGTTGAGTTGTTACAGAAAGGCTGTTTTCAGCTCAGTAAATGGGCCAGTAATTGCCCCGAAGTATTGGAAGGCATTGCGAAGGAGGACTGCGCCAGTAACCCATACTATGAACCTCATTCTGGACTGGCTATAAAAATATTGGGACTTTACTGGGACCCGTATGGAGATACATTCGGATACAGGTCAAATATTACAGAGATGCAAAATACAAAGCGATCAGTACTATCAGTCCTCGCTCGACTATATGATCCCATTGGAATATTAGGCCCAATGGTTTTCTGGGCTAAGTGCCTAATGCAAGAGCTATGGCGTCAAGGACTGAACTGGGACACTCCGATCTCCAATGAGATCTCTTCCAAGTGGAATATATTCATAGAAGAACTTACATCGTTGGTGCACTTGAAGTTACTTCGTCATATTAACATTGGAAAATGCATAAAGGCTCAGCTAGTGGGGTTTGCAGATGCGTCACAAAGGGGCTATGCTGCGACGGTCTTTCTACGAGTAACGGACAATCAAGGTCTTATTAACGTGCATTTCATTGCTTGCAAGTCAAAGGTTGCTCCGCTAAAGACGTCCAAGATCGATAAGTCTTTGACCATACCCCGTTTAGAACTATGTGCCGCACTTTTGTTAGCACGTCTCCTTTCACATAAGATGTCACTGTTAAAGGAATTGGTATCTGTACAAAGCATCAAAGCATTCTCTGATTCAACGATTGTTTTGTCATGGTTAAAGGCCGAGCCCAAGGATTTTAAAATATTTGTTACAAATAGAGTAAACAAAATAAAGGAGCTACTGCCACAATGTGAGTGGAATCACGTAAAAACTACGGAAAATGCAGCGGACCCGGCATCAAGAGGGTTGCTCCCAAGCCAATTAGTTGCTTCGCAGTTGCATTTGAACGGTCCGGAATTCTTACGGCAGCCTGAAGAACAATGGCCGAGTCAAACTTTAACAAGACTTCCTTCCGAGCAACTTCCAGATTACAAACAACCAGTCAAGTGTGTGTTGCATATCCTTAAATGTAAAGAATCAGAGGAGATCTTCCGTCGTTTTTCGTCATTAACGAGAATGCAACGAACACTCGCGTATGTATGGCGCCTCATTGACCGTTGCAAACGGAGGCCTGTAAGCAGGGGCCCACTTACTCAAATTGAACTCAATCGAACACTTCTTAACATTATTAAGCTTACGCAAAATTTTTATTGGGAAGACTTACGGAAGCAGTTAGAAAATACATCGGCATCGATAACCCCCAATTCACTTGCTCAGTTGTCACCATATTTAGACAAGGAAGAATTAATACGTGTCGGCGGTCGACTTCGTTTTTCGCTTCTGACCGAGGAAGCTAAGCATCCGGTGTTGCTCCCTAAGGCTGCTCATGTTACGCAGTTAATCATAATCCATTATCATATGAGCCTTCTACATGCCGGTCCAAAATTAGTTATGGCTATGATTCAAAGGAAATATTGGATTGTGTCAGGACGTGCCGCCATTCGGAAAATTATACATACATGTGTTAGATGTGTGCGCCATAGAGCTGCTTGCCCACAACCAGTCATGGCAGACCTGCCTCCAGTACGAGTACAGCCTCATAGACCATTCGCATTCGTTGGCATGGATTACGGTGGACCGTTTATTGTGAAAGAAAGCCGTCGACGAGGAGCTAAGACTAACAAGGCTTATCTTGCTCTATTTGTGTGTCTGTCAGTAAAGGCAGTCCATCTGGAAGTGGTAAGCGACTTATCCACAGAAGCGTTTCTTGCTGCCTTCGATCGTTTCACTGCTCGTCGCGGAATTCCAGTTGAAATACGTTCTGACTGTGGAACAAATTATGTAGGTGCCGCTCGGCAATTGAAATCCTTGTTCAACGAAGCAAAAACCCGAGACACTTTAATGAGTAGGATCCCGTGTCAGTGGTATTTTAATCCACCTGCAGCCCCTCATTTTGGAGGGATCTGGGAGGCGGCAATTAAAAGTGTCAAGACACATTTGCGAAAAGTCATCGGTGATCAAATAATGACTATGGAGGAATTGACCACACTAATTATTCGGATTGAAGGAATCTTAAATTCACGTCCACTCACAAGTGTCTCCAGTGATCCGAACGATTTATGTGCATTAACTCCTGGGCACTTCCTGGTAGGACAACCACTCATGGCAATTCCAGAACTTGATTTAACGGACGTTAAAATCAATCGTCTAACTAGATGGCAGCTGATCAAACAAGCGCAACAATGTTTTTGGAAACGATGGACCAATGAGTATCTTCAGACATTGCAAGGCCGTCAAAAGTGGTTAAGGCAAGATGCTAACCTGAACGTTGGCGATTTGGTCGTTGTAAAGTCTCCGGGACGGCCCCTCATGTCATGGCAATTAGGAAGGGTGATTGAAGTTCATCCAGGTACAGATGGAGTTGTACGCGTTGTGACGTTGAAGACAGCCGAAGGAACTTTGAAGCGTCCAGTGGTACAAGTGGTGAAGCTGCCTGTGTCCTGATCAGAAGGTTCTTCTATCAACCAGTTTTTTTTTGTATTTTTTATCATTTCATCTATTTAATGTAAAGTGGTACAAGATGTACAATTAATTATTCATTATTTGTTTATTTTGTAATTTTGAAAGCATCCTTTCAAAGGCGGGAGGATGTTGAATACAGCTCTGGAATGATCGACGATATTCGCGAACATTCGATAAACGCGCCTGGGCCACCGCGACAAACTCGAATATTCTAGACGCGACACCCCCTCCCCCGCTGCTGATCTATCTACGACGGTCCCTATATATATGGGCCGCCGCGACTGTTTGACCCGCTAGTCACCGTATTCTTTTGCGTTGGTAATTTCCGCGTAATTATTGGTGTTTTGTCGGCTGTTGCAGTGGCGCAGTACGCGGTAAGCACTTTGTTGTTTATTGTTTCATATATATATATTGGTACAATTTTTTATAACTTTGTTTAATATATTTTGTTTTATTGTTTCCTTATATATATATATATATATTGGTATAATTTGTTATAATATTGTATTGTAATTTCATACAATTATATCTTGATGTATTAATTGATAATTTATATTGACTCTGTTATATTATATCTTAATACATCTCATTATCTATACACATATATATACCTTAATTATACATACAGTCCACTTGTCGTTAGACATATTCATTTTAAAGCGTGGTTACCCCGAACAACGATTTGCTAGGGACCTCGCTTACACCAGTTTTTTACTGTCCAGGTTTTTATATTCCAGATTTATACAGTCCGGATTTATACCGTCCTGAATTGTACTGTCCAGATTTTTACATTACGGGTTTTTACGGGCACCCCGCGAACCGTAACCGCGTCTTAATCGCGGCTGCACGACCGTTTTTTTTCGTTTTTCGAAAGAGAGTTTGAAGCTTATCGCCGAGCCGTCTCGTTATTATTTTGTTTTTTCGTATTCATGTTTTAATAATATATTGTCTAAAACAAAAAATATACATTTATCAACATATAATATGAAAAAAAAATATTTCACGACGATGTTATACCGAAAGCGATTTGTTTTTCATCTTATATATTTCACTTAAACCCTTTAAGTACCGCGTTATACGTTTTTGTATTCGTTTATGCTTATGGTGTACACGCGAGTATACACGATACTAAGTTCGTTTGGATTACCGTTTTACAGTCGTTTATTTTCGGTATAGTCTACACAGTATTATTATTATTATTATTATTATTATTATTATTATTATTATTATTATTATTATTATTATTATTATTATTATGGTATCGTGTGCGCAAGGCGTATGAATAACTTGGTACGTACTACGTGGTATCCAGAGTTCGATATGTTAATTTTTTTTTTTTTATTCTATCTAATATCATAGTAAATTATTATCTTCCATAAAATTATATTAAGAATTTTTTTTTCATAACATTTGGCTTTAAAAACATTTCAATAATTAAATAGGTGACTTCATCAAAAAACCTCAATAACTAAAATTTGTTTTAAAAATATGTAGTATTATTTTATTTTATTATGTTAGCAAATCATTCAGATTTGTCCACATTGTACGTAGACCTATGCTGAAATTACTTTTTGAAAATATATTAAGCGATTACGAAGAGAAATTGCTGGTAAACCATCGCAATAACGATATTTAGTTAAGATAATGTTAGCGCACTGTTTGTTTTCTCTCTGCCTCGGGCGCAACATTGAAAATATGCAACGCATCACGACAATTTTTTTTTTTTTTGTGTTTTAAGCAATATTATAGTAAACGCACTTATTTTAATATCTATACGAAATAATATTTTTGTAGTTAAGATAAACCGATTTATCTAAACATTATCTCAAAAACACTTGAATATGTTTTGAATAATTTCAATTTATCATTTTATTTTTATTTATCGAGTACAATTCAAAGTCAAATAATAATAATAATGATATTTAAAATTGATCTGTCAAACCCTCAAAAATATTATATTTAATATTTTTCATAATATTTGATATTACACTTTGGCCTGGAAGAAAAATCAAATATTGTACTGACATCTCTCATAAACATCTTTTAAGCTAATAAAACACGAATCTGATGTATAGTATTTGTTCCTAATTGCATTCAATGATAACAATATTAAGATGTATTCACACGCTCACATAGTGTTATAAAAGTAGCTTACATTAATGGGGTTCGATTTACGATCCTAATATTGTTATCACTAATCGTTTTCATGCCTATATATATATACAATCAGGAGAGTTCGATAGGGGTAAAAATGTATACTTCGTAGTTAGATAATAATATATACATATAATTACATAATATATTTTGCAAGGCTGGGCAAGTTAATGATTTTTTTTAACTCAGTTAAGTTAAGTTAAAAAATTTTTGTTCAATTAAATTAATAGTTAAGTTAATTTATTTTTTTAATATATCAATTAAGTTTAAAGTTAAGTTAACAAATTTTTGTTAACTTAACTTCAATTAATAAGTTAAGTTAATAATAAAAAAAAATTCATTGAAAAGGTTTTAAAATAAGTGAAAATCACTTGTATAGTAGGTAATAATGTAATATTATTTTTAATAGTTATTAATAATATATATTAATATGATGTATATAATTTAAAAACTGTTGTAGGATTGTATCATTTTATCACTCTATTTAATATTTATATTTCACTCTGGAGTCTGAGTTGATTTACATTTTAGTTTAAATGTTCTTACTTTATTGTTTAACCTTTACAATTCAAAAATAAATAACTCAAACAATTAAAGATGAGGTATAAAAAAAAACTAGTAACTATATTTTTTACTTATAACTTTTATTTTTTAAATATTACAAATATTATATTTGTATATAAATATAATATAATATAGAAATATATTTATTATTATTTTGTATATTATACTGAGCAGATAATTTAAAAATCATGTAAGTTGTATTTTTTTTCATTAGTCATATTATGCTATTATGGTAAAAAGATAATATGGTTAAGCTACTGTTTTATTTTTTTTTTTTAAATAACCGCTCAATTTTACAAGCATAATTTTAAGAGAGCCCAGTTTTAAATCTGTTTAAAAAAGTATATATTTATCATACGTACTACGTTCAATGGGTATTTATATGCATATATGTGTGCGCGCGCGCGCGCGCGCGTGTGTATGTGAGAAAAAGAGTGTATATAATATGTATTTATATATTTAGGCAATTTATTCGGCCATTACCCAATCCCATCATCATCGTTAGAATGAATTCCTGTCACATTTATTTCACATCAATTTCACGAATCAAGATAACAAGCTAATTCCTTTTCAGTCAAATCCCCCACAAAAAAAAAATTATATTTTTCATCCTTTTATTTAATAGCGAAACCACTATGAACTTTTGATTTTCAAATGGCAACCTATATTTAAAATATACTAAATTAATAAAGCTATAGTTTTAGATTCTGAACGAAGTGATGAATGTATTGCTTTTACAATGATGTGTGTTTTTTTTTTTTTTTTTTTTTGTGTCTGACGACAACATTTGGAGCAGTAATAATGCTCCGATTTTTAACTTCAGCCCCTCTTTGAATAGGAAATTGAATCTAGTTGGTACTTTGGGGGGGTCAAATAGTTTTCAAAAAAATCGAGAAAAACAAAAAAAAAAAAAAGCGGGTAAGTGAGTATCGCTCTGCTGTACATTAGGGGGTGGGGTGGACCTCGGACTAGGGTAGGTTAAATTTGAATGCAATGATAGGTATCATTGTATACGAAAAACGATTCTGAACGGAGATGATTTGTCAGTCTAGGATATATTATACTTAAATATTGTAATATATTCTACTTTGAAACTAATTCAAACATTTAAGTAAAAGCTTCAAGATCTTACGTTTAGTAATTTTTTAAAAATAACAAAAATCGAAAATTATTTATTAGTAAAAAGTTATTTTACACGTGTATTTTTGATTTCAAATTAAAATTAAAACTTTAAACACACGTAAAATTTTTCTAATTGAACAATCCTCAAACTTTTTTATAATTATTCTAAGCTTAACTTGTGGACAGCATAGTATTAAATTTTCAATCCTTAGCTTTTGATAGAAAAATATTTATAAATTTTTAACTATCAAATAGTGAAAAATATTCATGATTTTGACGAATTTTTGTCAATATTTGAACTTCAAATGCTAATAAAAAAAAATTGTGCCTATGTATTTTTATAATTTTTGAATCAGAGTTAGAACAAGTTATGTGGACCCTTCAATTAAATTTTCAAGTAATTTGTCCCAGCTAAATTTTTTTTATCAACATTTATAAAAAAAAAATAAAAAAAAATTGAAAATTTAAATTGTCTATAAATAGCTCAAAAAAAGTCAAAATGTTTTGAAAATCAAATCACGTAAAGAAAATGGCAATCTAAATAACTGGTAAAATTTTCAAGTATTTACGACTTATACTGTTTGAATAACAACAAATGTCAAAAATCGTTTGAGGCTAAACCGTTATTTAACGCGGTTTTGTAAAAATTAATATTTCAAACACTCATAAAAAATTTTTGTCTGAATCTGGTAGAATTTTTTTTACAGATGTTTGAAGAAAAATGTATGGAGAACCTTGTATCAAATTTTCAAAACTTAGTTATAAAAGAAAAAAATTTTACAATTTTTCAACCACAAAATTACTTGCAAATTTTCGCAATTTTGACATATTTCGTATAAATTCCAACTTTAAGCACTTATAAAAAAAAATTGTGACTAACGATTTCGGATTTTTTTTTATCACTTTAAGAACAACTTATAAGAAACCTTGTATTAAATTTTCAAGATTTTCTAGCCGGCCAAAAATTTTTTATCGTTATTTTAAAAAAAAATACTAAAAAAAATTAAAAATTTCAATTGTCTATAAATAGCTCAAAAAAAGTCAAAATTCTTTGAAAATTTTACTGTGTACGGAGAACGCTAATATAAACATATGGTGAAAATTTCAAGTGTTTACATCGATTAGTTTTTGAGTTATAGCAAAATAAAAAATTCGATTTTGTCGAAAACTGGTTTTGCGTAAAAAATCCCGTTTTTCCTTCATTTTTTTAGGGTTTTTCCCGACTCATTTAAAAAATATTGAAAATTTTTAACTTTTGACCCCCCAAAGTACCAACTAGATTCAATTTCCTTTTCAAAGAGGGGCTGAAGTCCAAAATCGAAGCATTTTTACTGCTCCAAATGTTGTCGTCAGACACAAAAAAAAAAAAATAAAAAAAAAAAAAAAAAAAAAAAAAAAAAAAAAAAACACACATCATTGTAAAATCAATACATTCTTCACTCCGTTCAGAATCTAAAATGACAGAAAAACGGCAATTTTACGAAAAACCACTTTTCGACAAAATCGTTTTTTTGATTTAGCTGTAACTCAAAAACGAATTATTGTAAATACTTGAAATTTTCACCAAATGTTTATATTATGGTTATCTTTTTACAGTTAAATTTTCAAAATATTTTGACCGTTTTTAAGCTAGTTATAGACAATTGAAATTTTCGACTTTTCTAAGTTTTTTTTCTTCAAATGCCGATAAAAATTTTTTGGGTGGCCAGAAAATCTTGAAAATTTAATACAAGGTTTCTTATAAGTTTTTCTTATAGTGATAAAAAAAAATCCAAAATCGTTAGTCACAATTTTTTTTTATAAGGGCTTAAAGTTCAAATTTATACGAAATATGTCAAAATTTAAATTAAATTTCATACTCTCATTATGTGTATGTTGCCAAATATTTTTTTTATTAATAAACAAATATTATAAAGTAACTATAGTAACATAATATAGTAACTATACTATTCGTTTCAAAATAGAATATATGACAATATTTAAATATAATATATCCTAGACTGACAAATCATCTCCGTTCAGAATCGTTTTTCGTATACAATGATACCTATCATTGCATTCAAATTTAACCTACCCTAGTCCGAGGTCCACCCCACCCCCTAATGTACAGCAGAGCGATACTCACTTACCAACTTTTTTTTATTAATTTTAACTTTCAAATTACTATTTGTCGTTAATATTTTAACTAGATATAAGCGATATAGCAGATTTAGTTTTTTATAATATTTCTTGTTTCTGAAGACCAGTATGGTCACATGGGTAATAGATAATTATAAGAGGTACCTATATATTTTCATAATAAATTATGTAATAAACTCGTTATCGACTACCGACGCAGTGATGAACTTTGTACCTGTAGTTACTTACGCCTCACAGCCATAATAACTTGTAGGTCGAACACTTAAAAACCTCAAATCACTCAACTTTGAGCAGCTATATAATGCCTATAACTCACACACAGTTAAACGAAAAACAATAACATAACGTTAAAATTCATAAAAAAAAATAGCTCTTCTATTTCATGACATTTCAAATATAGCTTGCCATTTGAAAATAGTTTATAGTAACTTCACAATTAAATATAAGGATGAAAAAATAAAAATGTTGTATAGTTTTAGAAAAGCATGCAACTAAAAATGTTAAAAAAAAATTGAAAAAGTCAGCACTGAAAATAATGAGTGTTTAATGAAAAAAAGAATCATCCCGTTCCTAATTATGGAAAAATTAGTTTTGTATTTTTAATTTTATATAATTTAGAACTATTATACTATTGGTTGAAAACTAAAATAAAATATCTATTTACATTCTTATAAATTATCTCACTATTACAGTATGTTTCTAAATTCAAAACACAGAGTTCCGCTTAATGTGATCACTTTGGTGCAGGTCGTTTTGATTTTATTAAGCGGTTGATTCTATAAAACATTTAGAATATTTTTTTTTCATAACACTATTATTAATTTCTAATTACAAATTTAATAATTCTAATACATAAATATAATATTAAGTAAAATTATTTATTTTCAAATTGTTTGTATTTAATGATGATTCTATATTTAGGTGTATATTTATGTTTGAAAAAAAAAAAAAATAGCATAAATACACTTAAAACAAATTCAATAAAACACGTCTTTATAAAAAAAGGAAAAACAATTTTCCAAGTCGATAAATAAAATATATTATTGTTGATAATAATTGTTGTTCCGTGAAGGTACATCACAACCGCGCGGACACGGCGGCGCTAGGTCCGCGCCTGTCACAGACGTCAATTGAGCGGACGGCAAAGTAGTAATCCGTGTGCCGGTTTAAGTGTGACACCCTACACTTGATGAGCAGCTGCGTCTTTT
The DNA here is from genome assembly GCA_020882235.1 of Schizaphis graminum. Taxonomy (NCBI): domain Eukaryota; kingdom Metazoa; phylum Arthropoda; class Insecta; order Hemiptera; family Aphididae; genus Schizaphis; species Schizaphis graminum. Next base: position 5,554,592 of record CM037033.1, read on the forward strand.
TCTTCAGTCCAATACGGATGTACTTTAACCTCTGCCAAACGGAATCGTTCCGTCCGCGACCGCCATGAACAGCTCGAAGCCGTGGATCGGATCGTGTTGCTTGGATATCACCTCGCTCGCCTTGTTGTTAATCGTAATCGTTACTGACCTCGTTCCGGTGCATATGCTCAACTTCGGAACGGGTGGAACCTTTTTCCTCTCGTAGTCGATCGTCAAGAGTTGTGGTTTCGGTAGAGACGGCATCCGATAACGGATGGGCGACCGCTCTCGGCGCTGCGTCGACAACACCTCCACCCGTACTGGCAACGGGCGCGTGCGAACCTCTAATGTCTCGTTTTCGACGACCGTTTCGACCGGGCCGGAGTCACGGTTGTTGGATTGACAATTCTTGTCGTCGTCTTTGTCGTTCGACGATACTTGGTGGGGCGTGGTATCGTTTTTAATCATTACAGTAGACATCATGTCCTCTCTCGGTTACTCGACTTAAATGAATGATTGATTATTTTAACGATCGACGGGTAAAACACGTCTTTATAAATAAGAAAAAAACAAGTTGCTGGGTTGCTAGGTCTATAAACAAAATATATATTATTGTTGATAATTGTTGTTCTTCGTTAAAACAATCTAATTTAGTCCATATTTTAATTTCATATAGTTTCAAAATAATATCGTGGTTATATTGCATTTCTTAGATGTTTCTAGTTTCAAATATTATATCACAGTTATACTTTTGAAGAACCTTGGATTAAATGTTCAATTCCATATTTTATCTTTATAGAAATTGAACATATTATACATTTTTAGTCACGATATAATTTTCAAAATTTTTATGATGATGAATCTTTAACTTTAAAAAATTATAATATAGAACAAACATTAATGCATATATTATTATATAATAATTATATATCTTTGATATTTTTTACTAGTACACGAATACTTTATTTTATAACAACATATATTATATTACTTAAATAATTACCTATTATTATTATTTTTTTTTTATAGGAGTTCAATCAAACTCAAAATAATTAAAAAAATAATAATATAGTTTAAGTTACCGATAAATTATTGATCCATTAATTAATTTTTTATTAAAGTTTACATAATTACATAATATCATATATACACACACTTACACACACACATCCATAGTAGAACAGAATCATTGGTAATTAAAATATAAAATAAAAACAGGGGTTCATTATATTAATATGGGATGTGTATAGTTCAACGTTGTATGTGATTGACGGGTACGAAAAAATGTCTTTAAGTAGTGGTGTTCGAAGCTTGTATTACTACGTCGTCGTGTTGTGAAATTGTATACAATAGTACAACTATGTCGTTAGGATTACATTTAAGAACTGCATGGCGCGTTATGATAATTAAAACTCTGGTACTTGGAATAAAGTTTGTATTGGTATTCAATACGTTTGAACGGTCAAAGAAAGATAGTGCTATTTCTATTTGTCCGCGATGAGAAATGACCTATGGCAATACAATTTAATATCGGAATCCTTAAAAAGCCGATCGAAATCGACTATGCTTCGCCGGATGTCCAATATTACAGGTACACGCGTTTTGGAAGAGGACTTTAAAACTGATGCAGTTGGTGGTCGACATCCTTAATAAGCTGACTGAGATGGACCCTCTACTCAGAGATAATATATTTTCTTGTTTAAAGCATCTATCGAATTGGTTTGATAGTGTTCGCAGAACTGCAGTGTATTATGATACTGATATAGTAATTTATTATTACCTGTGCGCGAATAATCAAAGTCTGCGTTCTACAAACGAAATAACCGAAAACTAACGGAACCCGCGATCGCGGGATTTTTTGTATAAAATATATTATTATGTCCGATTTTATATTTTTTGTAAATACTAGCTGAAAAGTCAGTGTTTTATCTATCGTTTCGACATTAAAGTGCAAAATATGACAGATGTTCTCACTTACTGCCTTAGGTGGGGCGTGACTACTAAAGACACATATTGAAAAAAAAAACTGTCTCGAGAAAGGTCAAGATTAATGTATGCTGTTTACTAGAGGAAAAACGAGGAGAAAATTCATAATACGATTTATTTAAAACACTAAGGTGATAGGGTTTTAATCCAGAAAGCTGCTTTACTTTCTACTTTTTAATTTTTTTACTATATTAAAATATGTCAGTGTATTGCGCCAATAAATGTCTCGGTCCCATTATGAATTACATGTGTTGTATCAATATTGAAATTTAATGAATTATTAATATTTGGCTCATCAAAGTCGACTTTCAAAGGATTCTATAAGATTTATGTACGTTACTATTTACACATATATATTATATACAATATACATAATTACTTAGCTAAGACATATTATTATATTTGTTTGTTTTTGCAACTTTTTTTTTTAATAGCTCTTTTTTTCTTTCAAAACTTTTGAAATAGAACAAATACCTATAGTAATTTTTATTAGCATATATAGATGCTAAAAATGGCTAAAACTATGTGTAAATTATATAATTGTTTTAAAACAATTATATTAATCAATAATCAATATGGGTAGGTACTATAATTATTTATTGTAAATTTGATGGCAATATGCTGTTGAGTCACAACAAGTACTTTGTGCGTGCAACAATAATTCAGTAAAAATAACGATCTTATTTTTTTTTTTTTTTAATAATTAATGATTGCTATTAAAATTACAATCATTGAGTTATTTTGCAAGATAAATCGTTATAATATAATTAAGGTGCTAAAAATGCGATGACACGAATAACTACAGATGTGAAAATATCCCTTGATGACATCCTTCAAATAAAATGGAATTATTAATAAATAAGTGGCGCAAAAGTTTTCAAGAATATTTATGTCACATCATTACTATATTATGCACCCACTGACTGCCCGAAGAAAATAAACCCACAACAATTACGTTCCTAAATTGCCTATCGAAAACGCCGTGTTATTTCTAGTTCGTTTTATTGAAAACATAGAATAAAATATATAATAAATTGTTGGTTGATAAGAAATAGGCAGTAAATAAGATGCGTGATTTGGTTACGTGATACAGTTACACATTAGAAAATAATAGGTAAAAATTATTGTACTTTATATTTAAGCCCATCACAATGTAATGTTAATGGTGAAGCCTGGTGTGTTTAATCAAATTGTAAACGGTCTTGAACGCAAACTTGCTTGGAACATATTATTCGTCAACGGATTAAACATCATTACATTGTTATAATCGCGGTAGCAAGTCATATAGACAAATATTATTTGTCTTTCGCTTTTCAGTCTACGGTGCTCGGCCTGAGTACTATATTATACAGGTACTACATTACACGCATGTCTATTATCCCTTAACGACTCTTTTTAATATTTATCAACCGTTCTACTTAAAATAATTTATATCAATCGATTTATATTCAGTGTTGAGTTCAGATAGCAAAAATAACATCTAGGTAAATATTAGATTACTAGCTAAATTTATTAATCTCTATATTAATATAAAGATAGAATATTCAATTTTTATCTAGATAAATGTGTAGATAAAACTTTTTCATCTAGATTTTTATCTTACAATAGTTAATTTTTTAGTAGACGAAGTTTTAATTTACAATAAAATTACTCTGCAGTCTACAGGCAGTCACAGTAGCCACTACTCACTACTATCTGATAAAAATTAAATTATTTAACAAAATATTAGATATAATAAGTAATGACATATAAATAATATGATATATATTATTAATTATTATATTATACCTGTGCCGTACGAGAACTATTTTTAGTATATTTCACATTATTTACCAATAGACAGGACGGGTGTCGGTCGTTGGGCGGGCGGATACATTACTGCTATTTTTTTTAATTCGTTATCGTCTTATCAAACATTAAATATTGTAATCTAAAAATTATTATGGTAACAGGATAGAATAAAATTATTACGAGCAACAGTACCCAAATGTTGTTATTATTCTGTATTCTTGTAGATATAATAGTAATATTTTATGTAAAATGGCTAAATGAGAAAACGATTATTGAAAAAAATACACGTGCATTATACAATATTTATCAAAATATTTATGTAGACTTTCATAACTTAAATCGTAGATACCAATTAGATACTAATTTATTTTTTCGTCTAGATAAGATGAAGAAATTTAATTTGCATTTAGATATGACTCATATTAAAAGTGATTTTACTATTGTGTATCCCTCCAAAACATGCGCGCGTCTCAATACACCCTTCCTACGATTTCCGATTTTATAATTGTTTAATAATATTTTATTGACGATGGCGTGTCATAGTATTTAGTTTTGGTTTCTCTGCTGTCTAGTTTTGTTTTTATCCACCTCAATCTGTACACAGGTTAAACTATTATTTTCAACTTCCGCTAGACAGTTACCTTAACCTTACGTTATATTTTAGTTAATGTCTAGGTCAGTCATGGCTGTAGATTTTTAATGACCATTGTTCGTTTTTATTCTCTTCCGCATTACCAGAAAATATCTATAATACACTTCATAGATACAATAAGCTTCATTATAGCATCCGTTTTCCAACTAAATTTCACACTATGTTTGACTTTTTCAACGTTATTCAGTCTATCTTGGTACCTTAATAGTATGAGTTATTTTTAATTTAAGATTCATTCTAAATAATATATTCTTTAGCGTCGATCACATATTTTAAATATTTGCTATATTATTTTTTTTTCTAAAATAATATTATTTATTTATTAATTTTCAAAAACCATTTCACAATATACATAAATTAAATTATTATATAATTATTATTTATAATATAAGTAGATATTAAAATGTGCTTGTATTTATTTAAAAATATATACATATACCTATTACCCAGGCATACAAAATAACTAATTCGTTAAAAGTTACATATTATTTAAAATTTAATTTTATACATAAATATTACGAAAATGATTTAAACTTGTTTTTATACATTATTGTTTTTTATGGCTCGCAAATATTAATACTTTTGATAACAATAATTTTTCAAATTTTTTTTTATTATTCAACTATATATCATTGTTTGTGCTTTCAATAATTTTCTTTGTGATCTAAATAATTTATAGTTGTTTAATTAATTATGTAGTACATAAATATTATATAACTACCTATAGTAAAATATTGTAGTTATTTTTGAACTTTTCTTGTTTTCCAGTTAATTGCATAACATTTTTAATATTTCACAAAAAAAATATTTGCTATTATTAAATTGCATATACATATTTACATATAATATCCCTTGTTTCATGATTGATATGTAAAAATGTTTTCAATTTTTATAACGAAAAAATATGATGAAGTTCATACACAGTATAATCATTGCGTTTGATAAATTGTGATCTGAAGTAAGAGTAAACTATTAGTTTCCCTCTCCTACTCAACTAAACATGGATAATTTTTATCGTAGTAATTGAAAAAATTAATTTAATTTTATAAATTTTCAGTTCATTTTAACGAATTTGTATACTTATATTATGTAGGTACAGGAATATAGTATTAACAAATAAGCTAAGCCATTACAAAATAATATTGATTTTGAGGATTATATTCGTTAAGATTGTTATAATAATATACTGGACCTATACTATATTATATAATATATAACCTTGTTTGCGATATATATTTAAGATTACCTATCTTATAGAACTAAACGTTTCCAACACATTCGTTAGAAAAATAAAATTCTACCTCCTTTTTCGAGTTAAAAAAAAATCCTGTTTACGTCCTTGCATTTATCGATTACTTACATGTGTATCATATCATTATGTTTACACTCACTCATTTCAGAATTACTACATACAATTTAATTATTTTTGATCCGGGATTATTATTATTGATCAACTAATAATACTGAACTTAAAATAACGATATCCGCTAATGCGGGTTACTAAAATATAATATTAAAAACCATAAATAAGAAATAATAAGACTAAAATAGTCATTGGTATTATATATGTTACGGTGAAAGACGAAAATTGGTAAATTTCGTCATTCCCCGGTCAATGACGTCATTAACCAAAATGATTCAATTATGTAGGTAAATGTTGTAAAAACACATATTTAAAACTCAATTGTACATCTTTCACCAGTCATTAACGTAATTTACCAAAACTTGTGGTAAATGAAGATAAATCTCAAATAATACACTAATTGTTTTAATATAGCAGACTTGGGTATTATTCCGAATACTTTTTTTGAAAGTATTCAATACAGTATTTTGGATACTTTTTATTTAGGTCATAGCAACTTGGCTATTGGCTTAAAGTAGTTGATTATTGTACTAATTTTTATAATAACATTAATTTTATTATAATTAATACCCATTAATAGTTTTTTTTTGTGAGTATAATGTTCCATTATTAGGTTTTACTAATAAAGTTCCCCACTTTATCACTTAAATGAATCACATAATATTTATAATTTGAATATAATTTATAATGAATAGATTGGACAATGTTCACTTATAAACACTGAATTAAAAAATATATATATTTTTGTTATTAAAATCTAAATCTACTAAAAAAAAGTATCTGGAATACTTTTTATAAAGTATTCAGAATATGTATTTGAAATACTTTTAAAAAGTATTTTACCCAAGTCTGCTGTAATATAGATACTATTTAGTATTTATTATTTAATAATGATTTATTATTGGTGGGTGATTCATTTTTGAATCTTATTATTATTTAGTGCCACAACTAGTTTTGCAATTGCATCGATCGGCTCTGAGTAGTTAGGTTAGTTAGATTACTCCTTACCATCGATTAAGTGGTCGTATTGCGTCCCATTACGATAACGAATTGTTAATCACATATAATGTCAGTTATATACTATTATAAATGTATTGATAAATTTAAACAAGGAAAAATTACCAGAGCCGTCATTTTTTTAAAGTCAACACTATTTTTTAAAATTCGATACATTTCTTTCCATAAATGAATTGAACATCATTCTCCAATTAAACTGGGGATTGATGTCAATAACCGGGAAATGTCTACATTTACAACATTTACCAATTTTTAGGTAAATGACGTCATTTACCAGGGAATGGTGACATTTACCACGTTAACATCATTAACCATAACATATACCTAGATATCAAATTCATGAATATTTGACTAAAATGTTCTATCAGAAGTTATATCATGTTATTATTAAATAATTATAATACAAATGGTATATTAACGATTTTGTAAGTGGTAGGTACATATTATTTATGGTTCAATTATCTTACTTTTCAAGTTATGGGCAACAGGTGGTAAATTAGTGATAAATTAGTCTTATTCGTCATTTCGTAGGCTAGAACTAACATAATGGGCGTTTTATATAACAATTCAATTTCTACCGATAGTTATAACTAATATACAAAATAACTCCAATAATATGTAACGAACTACAAAGAATATATATTTTTTTTAAGTGACATTATTTTTATTCTATTTTTAAATAGCAAAATTAGTAAAGATTACTTAATTTATTAACCGTTTACATTACATCACAAAAACGGTGAATTATTGAATAATAGTTTATAAATTATTATCGAGTCATTAAAAAAATTTTACTATAAAATAGTGTTTAAGCGATTTTATACAGCTTATCAATTAAAATACACTTCTAAATAACCAATTTAGTAGGCTGTTTAGTAGTAGCCCATTTCTTATGTGTGTCATTGATTAATTTCATAAACCACTTTTTTTTCCGTGAAATATTCATTTATAATTGGAATCCGTATTGTATTCATAATATACTTTTCAAATGAGATTAGATTTTTATGGAATTTTTAATTTTTCCATTTTTGTCACAATTCCTACGTTTTAATAATTTTAATTAAAAGCTGGTCGTTAAAATGTCCACTACGTTTTATGCATTATTTAAAATAACAATAATTGGTTCGTTGAGTTCGTTCACATTTCAAATTCAATCTCAAGTTTTTTTGTAATTTATATACTATTATTTAATAATTTTAATTTATATATTCTCAGAAATCTTTAACGTATTATCTGAAATTACCGAAAGTTATACCAGGAATAAATAAAAATAAAATATAAATACACATACACACAAGCACATTTCGTTTTTATATTAGTATTTCGTTTATGCAATAATAAAAAAAAATAATACATTAATATTTATAATATTCATTAGTGGTCATAAGTATTTTGATATTTAAATTATTATTTATATGAGAAAAATAATGTTTTTCACCAAATCGTTATAAATTGATACAAAAATATATTTGTTTATATGTTTTTTAATATACATTAACACTGTGATAAGTTAAATGGAGACTAAAAGAAATTTATCGGTAATATTTCATCCAAGCAATTCTTATAGTAACAAAGTTAAAATAAGTTTAATAAAATGCATAGAAGTATAGTGCAATAATATATTTGTCACTTTTTTGTGTATATACTATATATATAAAAGGTTATTTAATGCTGAAAATATTATATTACACTTATATGTAAATTTAAACTGAAATTTGACTAACTCCCAATTGCGTATTATATTATTAAAATCGATATTAATTTAATAGTAAAAAATGTTCGGTAAATTTACGTAAATTTCAGTTTGATAGTTCATTTTTTTAAAGTAGTGTTAATGTTTTATTCAATATTTTATACAATTTCATTAAATTGAAGAATTGTAACTTAAAGTTAATAAGGTTAATACGATTTGAAATTAAATTGTTATTAATAATATTGTAGTTTTGTTGGTAAAGAAAAAGAATGAACAATTTCTATAAAATTACTCTTTTTGGTAAAAATTTCCACGCTCATATTATTATATAAAATTATTAATATCATAAAATTAATTTTAGATTCTGAACGGAGTTGATGAATGTATTGATTTTACAATGATGTGTGTTTTTTTTTTTGTGTCTGTCGACAACATTTGAGGCAGTAAAAATGCTTCGATTTTTGACTTCAGCCCCTCTTTGAAAAGAAAATCGAATCTAGTTGGTACTTTGGGGGGTCAAAAGTTAAAAATTTTCAATATTTTTTAAATGAGTCGGGAAAAGCCCTAAAAAAATGACGAAAAAACGGGATTTTTTACGCAAAACCAGTTTTCGTCAAAATCGAATTTTTTATTTTGCTATAACTTAAAAACTAATCGATATAAATACTTCAAATTTTCACTAAATGTTTATATTAGCATTTTCCATACACAGTGTTAAATTTTCAAAGAATTTTGACTTTTTTTGAACTATATATAGACAATTGAAATTTTCAATTTTTCTAAGTATTTTTTTTTTAAAATAACGATAAAAATATTTTTGGCCGACCTGAAAATCTTGAAAATTTAATGCAAGGTTTCTTATAAGTTGTTCTTAAAGTGATAAAAAAAATCCAAAATCGTTAGTCACAATTTTTTTTTATAAGTGCTTAAGGCCGTTGAAAGCGGGTCGTTTTTTGTCATTTTTTCGTGCGTTAAGACCAATAAGCGAAAGAAAAATTCACCCAGTACCAAAAGTCCGATTTTAATTTAAAAAACATATTTGAATTCCTTATTCTCTTTTCTAGGTTATGTAGGAAATGGATTTTCGATTTTTTTTAAGTAATACTAAAGTAATGTGAATTTTGAAAAAAAATGATATATAAATATAATACATTTGTTATTATATAGTAATTAAACAAAACAAAAAATCCAAAATCCATTTCCTACATAACCTAGTATAGAGAATAAGGAATTCAAATATGTTTTTAAAATTAAAATCGGACTTTTGGTACTGGGTGAATTTTTCTACCTCTTTTTGGGATTTTCATGTAAAAACTTTTTTTATCGTAAAATTTAGTGACGTGTGACTGCGCGTATGTACGATACTGATTTCCAAGAATCTTAACCATAGTTTATCTTTAATTACACAAAGCGTTCGGGGAACTCACGTACACTAATGATCAGTTACAACACACACAGTTACACATAACTCACGATGGATATCGAATATTGCCTAAATACAGCCCCTTAAAAATTGTTCGCTTTCAACAGCCTTAAAGTTCGAATTTATACGAAATATGACAAAATTGCGAAAATTTGCAAGTAATTTTGTGGTTGAAAAATTGTAAATTGTTTTTATTTTATAACTAAGTTTTGAAAATTTGGTACAAGGTTTTCCATAAATTTTTCTTCAAATATCTGTAAAAAAACTCTATCGGATTCAGACAAAATTTTTTTATGAATGTTTGAAATTTAAATTTTTACAAAACCACAATAAATAACGGTTTAGCCTCAAACAGTTTTTGATATTTGTTGTTATTCAAATAGTATAAGTCGTAAATACTTGAAAATTTTACCAGTTATTTAGATTGCCATTTTCTTTACGTGATTTGATTTTAAAAATATTTTGACTTTTTTTGAGCTATTTGTAGACAATTGAAATTTTCAATTTTTTTTTATTTTTTTTTTTTATAAATGTTGATAAAAAAAATTAAGCTGGGACAAATTACTTGAAAATTTAATTGAAGGGTCCAAATAACTTGTTCTAACTCTCATTCAAAAATTATAAAAATACATAGGCACAATTTTTTTTTATTAGCATTTGAAGTTCAAATATTGACAAAAATTCGTCAAAATCATGAATATTTTTCACTATTTGGTAGTTAAAAATTTATAAATATTTTTCTATCAAAAGCTAAATTTAATACTATGCTGTCCATAAGTTAAGCTTAGAATAATTATAAAAAAGTTTGAGGATTATTCAATTTAAAAAATTTTACGAGTGTTTAAAGTTTTAATTTTAATTTGAAATCAAAAATACACGTGTAAAATAACGTTTTACTAATAAATAAATTTCGATTTTTGTTATTTTTAAAAAATTACTAAACGTAAGATCTTGAATCTTTTACTTAAATGTTTGAATTTGTTTCAAAATAGAATATAATATGACAATATTTAAATATAATATATCCCAGACTGACAAATCATCTCCGTTCAGAATCGTTTTTCGTATACAATGATACCTATCATTGCATTCAAATTTAACGTACCCTAGTCCGAAATCCACCCCATCCCCTAATGTACAGCAGAGCGATACTCACTTACCCGCTTTTTTTAAAATCATATTGACTAAAAAAAATATTGTTAACCAATCACTTTAAGCATAATAAAAGCCACTATATAACCTCTATGACTCCATTTAATACACTTCATTCAATTGATTAGGTAGTCTGTTGTCAAGCGTTTCAAATTATTCGTAAATTACAATGGGTACTCAAAATATTTATCACGCTGGGTGTAAGCTCCCATGGATTAAGTCACAGAGTATACAAACAATAAATACAAAATCATAGTTATTCTGGTGCAATAATAAATATTATAAATGAATCGTTTAAACGTAATTATCCCTAATGCACTTCACGTGACATAGAATATAACCATCTCGGTAGCCATATAAACATCAACGACATAATAATATTCTATAACAAAACAGATAAATATAAGCTCAATAATGTACATTTTCCATAGTTCAATCCCCATTTAATAATACTCAATAATCTCTTGAATTTTATTGTTTTAGTTAGTAAAATAATATAATTTTAAAAGTTTCAGTATAAAAATAATTGCGCTCGACGATAAAATGAAATTGGACTGATTCTATACCAGATAGAGTGGTTCTCATAAAGCGGTTCAAAGTTTAGGTGAAATTTATTAATAAAATAATACTACGAGTTGGTTATTTCTAGAACTATGAAATATACGATGATCGGATTTCGTCCACGAGTACCCCACAAGTGGAAACGGTTAGACCTGGATTACAGGGACCCGATTATTTTGAGGGCCCCGCTGAAATAAATTAACCAAATGCATTTGTAATTTTTGAAATTCTGATATATTGTATACTTTTTTATAATAAATATAATATTTTATAGTGTAGTCGTTTTTATATTTTAAGTTACGAGTTAACCATCAATTACCTAGGTTAGGAAAATTTTGTGTACAGAAATTCCATATTGCTTGTAATTGATCGTAACTATTTTCAATTTCAATGATTAGATTTATATACCTAGCCCGTTAGTTACGTTTAATCAATATTGTGTTATACACCACGTGCTATACGATTATATAAAAACCCGAATCATCCAATACGTCAATTACATTTGTTTCAATTTATTATATTATTATATTATAATTGTATAGGGTTTTTTGTTCAAATTTCAAAACATAATGTATGAGTATAAATTAATTGCTCTAAAATGCAAAGAAAAATTAGAAAATTTTGGTAAGGAAGCTGTTATGCGTGCTGTATTTTCTTTATATAATATAATAACAGGTTAATAGAAAACTAATAATAAAAAACAAATTTGACGTAATAATGACAATGGACTGTATTAAAATAGGTGATATAACAGCACAACACACACAGGAATAATACAAATTAATACTAAAATATATAAATATAACAGGGGTGTAGAACTGTAGACTGTAGACGTCGACTACCGTATAAGATAAAAACATGTGATATTGTAATACCTACGTGTCAAATTCAAGCCATACGTATATTGTATAATATTATAATATCAGTTAAAAAACAATGACCGATCGTAGAAAATTAAATAATAAAATCGCGTATCACCCGCGTGATAACGCGGTACCGTAAGTTGGTGTCAACAGCCGATTTCTTGAATATGCGTAGGTATATGATGCGTAATTAACTCCAAATGTTGCTGTTTCGTTCGGATACCGCGACCCCCGCGATGACGGTTGAACCGCAAATATAATATTAAACATAACCAATACTAAACACAAGTGCCCGACACACTTTAGTTGTCCGGTCGGATCGCACCCGCGTGCGATATAATAAATAACAAAAGTAATAAAACATACTACTAATCGAATGATGTCCGGTGCATCATAATATGCATAATATCACGATCTCAGTGATACAGCATCCCGCAACGGTGTACCCAGTTCTTTTATAGCACCTATGTACAGAGAACGACGTTAAATTTGCTAAACTGATTTCATATTTTGATAAGTATCGATATGGAATAGTTACTTACTGCTAATTTGTATCGAAGTCTGAGTCCGATATGGGTCCGCGGTAAGTGTCACTTGTATATCGTACGACATACATATAATTTCTTGAAAGATGAGTTCATTCTTTCTCGAAAATTTTGAATTTAAAGATTTAAACTAGGATGCAAATATCTAAAAAAGTGACTAAATTGTATATATTATCATAATATTTCATAGTAAGTTAGTGTCTACTTGATAAAAAATATTTCAAAAAAAAAAATGCAAGTGTAAACTATAATTATTACAGGCTCCAATTATATAATATATATTATATGCCAACTGCAAAAAAATAACATTCGAATTCATAGTTTGACGAATGTTTTATAGCATTTTCCATTTTACAGTATAATAACATAGGCATTCATAGGACAGGAAGTGGGTTCTGGTGTCTATAGAACTGTGGTAATAATTTCAATCAAGAGTGTGTATGTTAGGGGACCAGAGTGACGACACCTTATTCACCTTATCCACCTTTCGTTCGTAGTTTTATTACACAATTTTCTAATTCAACTTTGGAGATTGACGTGCTTTTTAATTAAAACTTGCCTGTACCAGATATAGCCTAATAAGTGGCGATTTTCTTAATATATTGATATAAAATACTATCGTAAGAAATTTTATTATACAAAATTTAGGAATATCATTATATGCATAAATTAATTCTCAGATTAAAAAAAAATATTTTCCAAATGTACGAGATAGTTGGCCTGAAATTGTATTCGATTCACAGCAAGTAGCTAAATAATGCAAACAATACCAATTTTCGCAGATAACACGGTAAGGCGAATAAAAATATATATATATATATTTTTCGACGAAACTTTATAAACTTATTCAACATCCTCTTCTGAAAGTACTAAATCCAAAATGGTATTTAGAAATTACGTGTTTCGCTACACAATTGACTTTATTTTGTCAGATAATAACAATATTTGTATATATTTTTGAGCCGTTTTTCAACTTTTTATTAATGACTAATGAAAAATTAAAATTAAAAAAACAGTCACTTGTACAAAAATACAAATCAGATTTATCTAAAAATATGACGTATCATGAAACGTTACAACTGAAAACTATATATTATTCAATATTTTAAAAATTATTGTAATGCCACCACTCGAACTATTAAACTCAATTTCTTCTTCTTCTTCTTCTTCCGTGACTTCGGCCTTCAAGACCGTGTCGTCCAATAGATTTGTCTCCATGTTTCCCTATCTAAAGCTAACTCCTTCCAATCCAATTCTGGTCTCACTTTTTCTATGTCTTCTTTGATCCTATCTTCCTAGCGTAACATCGGCCTTCCCAATGGTCGTTTTCCTTTCGGTACATTCTCTTGTACTATTTTTATCAATGAACGTGAAAAAATGTGCAAACAATTTCTGTAAACATGTGTTTTAGTCTTCGAATATTTTACACTATTCCAGTGACTTGAGCTGAAACAAAATGGTGTTTCAGTCAATTGGGGAATTCATTGAAGACGTGGCAAAAATCAACAAAAAGTCAAGAACGATTAAACTCACTGACTCTTTTATTTGCGTAGAATGCATTGACTTCAACAATACATTTCAATGATGTCATTGCTGAGTTATTTGTTCTCAAGGCCCATGAAATACAATTCAATTTATAATAATATAATTTCTCAATATAGTCAAATTAAAATATACTTGTTTTTTTTTTCATTTTTAAATTAAATGAAAAAGATATTATTATTAACAAAATGCTTACTATTCTTGATTTTTTGTAATATTAAGGTAAATTTTATTATTGGAAGTTTTATATAGAGCCTAAAATATATTTAGTATAAGTGGCCAAAAGCTTGAGGAGACCTGTTCGCCCATTTATTTAAATTTGCATACTAACAATTTCGTATTCGAAAAAAAATTATGCGTTAAAATTTTCTAATACTTACTTAAAAATAAATTAAATGTATTAAGCATCCAAAGATATAAATATTATAACATCAATTAAGTATCAACTAATTTTGTATATTATTGTTTATTTTATTCTTATTATTATCAAGTATATTAATAAAAAATCTAATAGTTTAGAATGGTAATACCTATAATAATAATATTATATTATTATATGCATAGTATAATGTTATAATTCAATACAAAATATTTGTTTTTATTTTAAATATTAGGTATTCTAAAGACACTTTATACTTATCGAATTGTAACTTTTATTACTAAAATAAACGAGAAAACAATTATATTTTATACGATTAGTTTGGCCAGATGTATCTGAATATTAAACTAAAACATAAAATATTAGTTGATATTTAAATATTTAATATTTCATCAAATTTTTCAGTTTCAAATAATAAAAATACTAGGTGACCAGACATTTCAAATTTGTTTTAATTATAATAATATCGTTTGATATATAATATTATATATCATCAAAATACTATGAAATTAACGAAAAATATTGGTAAATTATTAAAACATTCTGATAAAAATGAATAACATTTATTAGTCAAAATATAAATAATATCACGTTCGTTCAATTTTTAAATCATGTTCAAATTAAAATTAATGCATACGTTTTATTTGATATATAAAATATAAATGCAATAGTGGATTAAAAATAGATAATGTTATTGTTGTGTTAATTACTTATTGTAGTCGATAAAACCACATTGAAAAAAAAATTTTTTATTGGTATTTCTTATTATTTTATTTTAGTATAAGTATATGTATATAAGTGAAAAAACTAGTTTTTTAAAGTAAAGTTATCGGTATTATAGTGTTCGTTGTCACAATGTTATGAAAAAGCAATATTATTGTATCGATAAAAAACTGTATTCCTACATGTGATAATTTACAAAATTAACTTTTGATATTTTTTAATATTTTCGAAAATATTGTAAAAATAAAAATGTTGAAAAAATAACGTTAAATAAATGTAAGACAATGTGATATTAAGAAAATCTAAACATGCTTTTTACGTTTTTTTTTCAAATACAAGTATTTATTTTCACTGTTCATCGGTTCTTAGTTCACACTTTACTATTTTTTGTCGCTGTTAATTTGCATCTATAGTTATTGTAATTTAAATATGATTAGGTACCTACTATAAGGTAAATACCTATACGAATAATTCGTCGCATAACTTACGCAAACGTCTTACAAATCATTAGATTATTATATATCTATAAAATAAAACTGCAGTGAACATACAGAGCCTACAACAGTTTTTATCTCTTGTAATAATAATACGGTTGATATCATTATTAATATCAACGTAGGTGTGCAATTCTTGATAGTAAAACCATACAATTAAAACCATCAAACAGTTATTATATCATGACAGGTATGAGTTACTGTCACAAAGGATTATATTGACTACGCCACAATGATGGGAACAGTATATTATGTGCCAATTATAAACAGAATGTTAGTACTTATTTGTACTCACTCAGCATATCATCAATATAACCATATAATACCGGTATAAAAACATTCTTAGAATTTTCGAAATGCAATTACAATTATGTCATGTCTTCAAGCGTCTAATATCGCAACAATCATAAATAAATGATTATTTTGCACATTGTTATTTATACTTGAGTAAATTCGAAACAACTCACAACAACTCACAACAACTTACGATAGTATAATAATAATATCATTATGAAAATAAAATCATTCCATTATATTATTATACTCATGGCTAAGGCAACATATTCGTATAAAGTGCCATATTTCGTTGTTAAATTTGTTTTAACAATGGTTATATACAATAGATTTAAACAAAAAACACATCTCTTTATTACAAGAATATACTTAAAAATATACGACTACAGATTTGACCGGAATCGCTGAAATAACTAAAAATTTGTTTAGGTTTTTTCATTTGAGAAAAAAATATATACACACAATATGCATAGATCCCTATAAAATACAGTGAGATCGGCACGTTTCGACGATACAGAGCCACTAGAGACTTGATAGGATATAACTCACGATATTCGCGCATAACCAAAATTATGAGATTTGTGTAAAGGAGTGCCTGCAGCTGCAGTATTACTACCTGGAATACTATACGAGTATATTTACAACCGTGTCGCTTTACGGCATGTGTGGTTTCGTAGACCACTACAAATATCTTTGCGAGTACTAAATTATTCTAAGAACTATATGCGTCTGTCGTACCGATATCACTAACCTATTAATTATATTGGAAGTCGATTTCGCCAAAATCCGATCACCGCAAGGACGAAACAAGATCCTTTGATGGAATACCGCAAACGTCCGCTGCACAACCACCTGCAGCAATATTATTTTACCATCGACCTCGGCATTAGGACGTCTTCTGCTTCCGTCCGGAGTATTCGTAATCTCAAATTTGTGGTATATATTATAGTATATACACACATAAACTGTATTATTATATTACCGGAGAATTCCTCGGCACACTCTATATAATCTCAAAACTCCATGGTTATTACCACCCATACTGGGACGAAGTGGCCGAGCGTTCTAGGGCATCGGTTGCGATGCGCACCGTTGCTGGTTCGAACCTCGGTCAAGGGCGGCACCTGTCTTGGGGAAAGTCACGGTGTCTGGAGAGACAGACCGCCATCCCCCCAACCTGGGCATGGCAGAAACCTACGGGTGCCCAAATAGAAATTCTGCCAAAAGGCGTCCGAACTAAGCCTTCGGCCTACTCCCGGACTAAATACTACCATACGAAAAAAAAAACCACCCATATTCCGGGTAATCATATATTATGTTTTTACACTATTTCATTTGTCATTTGACTCGTGGTGCACATTATCTCTGCGTTTCACTTAAATAATCTCGTCATCACTCACCATTTATCGTCAGTATCGTACAAAATTAATGTTTTATAACAGTATGGCCAGTGCCGGAAACTTCCTTCGTTTGCGTATTATTTTAGTTACCACATATTCAACATCTGATTAGATATGAATAGAAATATTACTATTTCAAATACATAACTGTGTCTATAGATAAGGATGAAATACAAAATTTAAAAATTAATATTGGTAAAGATAAAGATATAAACTTGAAAATATCTAGATAAAAAATAATTAATATTTATGTAGTTCGTTACTGACATGTGCGTGTACTTGCAAGACCTCTCCACTATTTATTTTACACTACAGTCACACTAATGATCACTTAAAACGTGCACATTAACATCACGCACAAACTTAGAAAATTGTCTATATTCAACTCATTAAAAACGTTCGGTGTCGTGATCCCTACGGTAACAAAAATAATATAAAGCAATATAACACACATAAAAAAATATTTGGATATAAATACATATTTTATAAAAATAAAATGCAAACACTGTACGTATAGTATATTTTAGTGCATTCGTATGAGCATATATAACATTAATTTTTCCTTGACATATCAGTAATTTAAGACACAGTATATTTAATACTGAAATCGTCCTCAAATCAGACACCATTCCATTAATCTCCTCATATTTTTCTTATCAATTAAAATGATTTAAAATCAAATGTATAAGCGTCACAAATGCATTAACGCGTTTAAATATAAAAATTAAATTGTCTGAAATCCTTTCAAATTGTTGATTTATAGAAACTTGACTTTTAGCTTATAAAATGTTCACAAAGGTTATTACCTATTATGTTTGTCGTAAAATCAATGATCTACCATTATCCATTACCCAAAACTGGAAAAATATTTATTTATTTATGTTATGATTCTAACGACGTAAAAAATAAAATTATAGTTAAAATAAAAATTAAATTATAAAAATACTACTACTAAGCCTCATTCAGAATTATTTCATTATTTCAAAACAATTATAGGTAATTATATTATTCGCTAATATAACGTATTTTTTCGGTAAAAACTGTTATAAGTCATAAAGACTTATTGATTGTACCTACATAACGCATTATAATACTGATAAATTATTATGGGAAAAATATTTGAACGTTCTGTAAATGTGATCATTATATATTATAGTTGTATTGACTAAATCCTTCAATGCTATTACGAAGAAAAACTGGAAACTCAACATCGTTATGTAAAAGCACCGATTTTTATATAAGTATATCAATTCGTTAGGATACATTGTTTATGAAAATGTTCAAAATAAAACTGAAAAGGTATTGAAAATACTATGACTTAGGTCTGAAAACGTGTCAAAAATAGTAAATACGCCTTTTAAGACATTTATTGCGATATCGATTTGAAATTTCCGTGTACCAAAAGATTCATGATTTTGATGGTTTTACATTTTTCTAAACCAGAAACTTTCAAAACGATCGTATTTTCTCGAAAAACGGTTATCGGCTTTCCGAGTAATAACACAGCCCGTGACTTCGATTGAAAAAATACACATGCCAGTGGAATTCAGTCGTTACAATATCATTAATCGTACTATGTTTGTTCACAGGGAATTTCTTGTTCATTTACGGTCATAAGGACACTTCACATATCTACATACGAAGCCCGTACTACACCGTTGGGGTGTTCGACAACAACGGGTGTTCACTGTCATTTCAAATGCACACCAACGTCAGTGTGCCCAGTCAAGTGTCAATAATGCTAAAGACTGAGAATTATACATCATTAATTCAGGATAATGTCGAAAACATCTCTCCCGTGTAAGTATAAAACCACCCTTAAACGTTATGCAACTATCATCAAAAGGGAAACGGCAGCTTGACGGCGTGTTGTAGATATAATATATTGTTTTAAATTTTAATGTACACAAGTTCATTCACAAAATACACAAAATAATTATTAGTCGGTCATAAAAAAAAACATTAATTTAACTCTAGGTTTATTAGAATATTTTTAAATACTTTCGGGCTATCGTAACATCCATGAATCGTATTTTAAGTGACTATAATCGACTATTATAATGTAAATACAATATATTTCCTTATTTTCAAAAGTGGGAGTAAGGTGTTTTCCCCACACTACTCCCTCCATACTGCTAATAAACGCGGTGACTTTTTTTAGATATAATTTCAAAATCATATTTTTATTTTCAACACTCTTATGAATATTATCGTGAGAACATAATAGTTAGTGTAAAAAAAAATTAACGATATCGATCATGGTATAAAATAAATTATGATATTATGGCTGTTTTGAATGTAATGGCATAACAATTAAAGCATTCACGCTAACTCGGAAGTAATGAATATATTGTCTGAATAATGTTACCGTGAAAGTTGAAAATATTTTTGTAATTATTATTTGTATTTTACATAAAATATTAATGATAAAAAACTAGAGCACTTATCATTTGTATGTGAACTATGGGAACTTGGTACTATTTATTCAATATTACATAATATTTTAAGTACATTTTTTTCATAGTGAATGATACCTACAACTATACGCTACCATTTTATGTTATAAACGATTAATATAATTCCGTGATATTTCGAACAGCTAATAAATATTTAGATACTAATTAATGGTAACACGTTTTTAATTTGAAAACTTTTGAATGTAATAAATTGTGTTGAAGTCAAGCATGCATTTATAAATTTTCCACATCAACCTAACTTAACTGGAAGTTTGACCGGTCGAGGTATTAATATTGTAGAGGATGTAACAGCTAAGAGTTTCACAATGTTTATAATAATAGTTCAAGACCATGATATTTTATTATCTTATAAAATATAGATATAGAAGAATAAACCCTAATAATTACTGAAGAATTTCAATGAGGGTAATAATAGACGTACAATTTTTCGTGATATATTACTATAAGTATTCATAATTAATTAATCTATGTTTTTTACAAAATACAACTTTATCGCAAAAATTCAAAGTTAAAGTTTTTATTATTGCGTGATGTACGCCGTGAACGAGTAAATTACACGTAGCATTTATTTATAAAGATAAATAACGTAAAAAATTGTTTCTCGTCACAACGAGTGGCTCGAGCATCAAAGTTTTACGAAGTTTATGTATACATAAATATCCGTATATTTTATCAATAATTGTTTATTGTTATATTCGTTTCAATGTATTGAGGAAATGAATCATTTTACAGTTACGACATTTTTACACAGAACTGTACATATAGATAATAATTTCATACAAATTGATTTTACTTAAGTGGATGTCGTATCTGAACGTGCTGTATCCTTTTTAAATGCGTTAATAAAATAAAAGCATACCGACTTTTATGTTAATAAGTTCTAGTGTTATGTTAGTTGAATATAATCGTGAAATACTATATATATTGTCAAACTTAAAATTAAGAATAATTCAATTATCTATGTTATCACTTTTGTTTCCTTCGATATTTTTACTTTGGAGCAAGTTATAATAATTATATAAAATATTAATATGTAAATACGCACATAATTCACTTAAAAATTAAAACGCACCATATTGATAGTTTAATATAGTTGATCAATAAAAATGGATATTTCAAATTATAAATTCATGATTAAAAATGTATATATATTATATATATATACAAAACGTTAGTTACTTGAGACTTAGACATATTACTAATTATATTGGTTGTTGTATGTTTACTAATATTTAATCAATATTTGTGTTATTCATTATAGTATTTTATAAAAGTCTTCATGTTTTATAAAAATATGCAACATTATACGTATCACAACGCATTTTACCACCAAAGTTTGTTCACGAGTAGATCATTTTTTTTAGCTTCTTTTTTTTTCGTATCAGAAAAAAAATATCAGATATTTGACTACTACTAAATATCTTAAATACCTGCTTAGAAATGTTTTTATTATATTTTTTTTTCATAAATTATTAAAAGTAATAAAAGTTACTTTATTTAAATAAATAACTGAAAGCTTCATGACTTTATATTTTTATAGGAATTGGGAGAAAAAGAAGGTATTGTTGGGTCGACAGACAAAGCAAGTTATTATTGAAATAAATATCAAGCTTGGATCACATGTTGCCATTGATGATATTAGACTAGAAGATTGCTTACCAGGTAATTATACAAATTATATTACATTCAAATTAATAATAAATGAGAAATATATTAAACGAATAACAATACAAGTTAAATATAATATAATTAATTTATATAATATTATATAAATTGAATATTATTATAAAATAAATAAATTTAATTTATTAAAAACTAAATAAAATATAATACTTAAATCTAAGGCGATGAACCAGGAACAGAATTATTGAAAATAATACAAATAAATAATAAATAATATTTTATAGTTGAAATCTAACCTATTACAGTAAAACTGTTTAGGTATTAAAAACCTAAAAATCAAAACTAACGTGAATTTTTAACGATCTGTCAACTTTAATGGCTCATAGAAAAAATTAAGGCACGGCATATTGAAAGTAAAATACTATGGTAAATCTATGGCCCGTACTGACATCCACAACGTGGAAAGTGTAGAAACATAGGCGGAAAAAATCGTTTGAACTGTTATGTGCTATGCGGGAAATCGTGAAAAAAGATGTACGTACGGTGGGCGGCACGGGGGAAAATGATACCATTATAATAATGGTAATTGAAGAAGGGTGTTCTTCCGGGTCGATGGTAAGAGTAGACAATGGCCTGAAATGTGATGATTCCGTGGAAAAGAAAGCAGTAGATCCAAAAACCAATAAGAGAGAATAAACTGGTCGGAGAGAGTTGGAGACGAGTTTGTTTTAGGATATGGTCTCGAACATGAGGTACTATTATGATATATGTATATATATATATATATACACAAGGTGTAACAGATAAACTTTAATTTATAAAAAAAATTATACTTCATAAACGTATGACAAAAATTGTTAATATCATTGGATGATATATAATATAGAAATAATTCAAGAAATTTACTGATGTCAGCAAATTTTCAAAAATCATATTTTTAAAAAGTTATTACGTTCCAAATTAATTTAATCAAAATATATTGATATTTTATAATATTTACTTCTATTTAACTACTTGACTTAGATAAATATTTTTATCATCAAAATTGTTCATACAATCAAATTCATAAATTGGTTATTTTAAATTTATCCAAAAAATTTAAATCAAATTTTAATTTTTTTATTTTCAGTACTAAAAAATAAATATAAAAATAATTAAATTATACATGTAGCACTAAGGTCTGTTAATGATAAATAATAATATAGTTTAATAATAAAGTTAAAAATATTAATTAGATCAAAAGTTATTCCAAAAGCCAGTTTTATCTATTACACTCTGTATATTATATATTTATATATATATATATATTACACATTATACATAATTATACACTAAAAAGGTCTTGCATTGCCCCTCGTCAAATTACCATGCCATATTTTTTGCGTCCGAATTATAAATTATTTGTATTTTGATTATATACTTCTATACTACACGTCCGACGATTAATCGTTTCAAGACTGGAATAATATTATCGTATTTACCTTAAGGGGACGTTATAGTAAAAGTAAAACGTATACAACGCTCCAGAGATGGCGTTGTGTTCCGTATCGCCGCCGTCTCGGCAGGCCATAACCACGCCCACTATCTACGCAACGGGTTCGTCGCGTTATAATCGCCGTAGTACTGCACTACTGCGCGGTAAGTCGGTAACGGCGGTAACCTGTCGACTGTCGAGGTGGATCGGAGATCCTAATCATTATCTTACTTTTCGCAAATGTATAATATATATTTGACCACAGCATATTTGATATATTTTTTCACCCAAATATTTCTAATTCGCTCTTGAACTAAATTATTGAACTACTTTATTGATTCGGTCTTCGGTGACCTCAAATCCTTTTTTTTTTCCGGACCTAATTATACATATTACATACTGCGGGACAGCGAATAATTTTGATTTGCTGCCATAATACGGTTATATAATATCATTGTTTAATCATTGTTTTATATAAAAGGTATCGTCACGACTTTCGCGTGGATGTACGTGCATATACTGTATGACGGTTATTGACTGTAGTTGTTACCTATTTATTGTTGGTTATTATGAATATTGTTTGTTCGGCTGTCGAGGGTTGCACGTACGGTTTTAGTTAACGCGGCCAATCTATATTGTAACCATCTAAAACAGAACATGATTTTGCATTCGATCGAAAATAAAGACTTAGTAGTTATACTTCGGTGGTGTTTTATATAGTTTTCAAAACCACAAACGTTTTAAATTCATCAAACAAAAAAAGTAGGTACTTTATAAAAAAAAAATACAAAATTTGCCATTTATTACACATCGTAGTTACGAATTATTCACGAAAACATTCTTTAAAGCTTTTCGAGACATTTACAGAATCATTGCTATACTTAAAATAGGTTATGAATATTAAAGATTTCATTTAAAAAAAAAAATAATAATAAAAACATCGTCAACAAGCAATTATCATGAGTCGCTGGAATTCAAAAATAAAACTAATATTATTTACGGACAAGGAAAATGCCATTTAAAATAGCAGGATTCACACCTTTGTACATCATATTATTTATTTTTATAAACAAATACAAGGCGCCTGGATGTTAACATTGCCCAGGTTTATTTGAGAATTTGAGTTGTTATTTATAGCTGACCATTTATATGCTGCCTACCTATTCATTTTTTTCCCACAAGAAAATTTACCTTTTGTAATCTCTGGTCTTTCAGTAGGTAATACAACAACGGGGATATTTTATGCATGTACTGCGTTTTGTTTTATAAAAAGAAACCGAAAAGTGTATTTTGTGAAAAAAACGTCTTTACTTTATGCTCGACGGCCGTTTATTTTTAGATTTTTACTGTATTTTTCTCATTTGTTGTGACATAATAGAATTCCATAATATAGTCTACTATATTTACAATTTAGGTATAAAACAAAATATATTGTTAACTGTTATTGTAAGGATTTTACGTATACGATTAGAAAATATCCTACCAACTATATGTCTAATAAATTGTTAATTATTATATAATGTAACATAGCGTTTAGGTTCACTCGTGTATAATATTCTGTAATAATAAAATAACAATGATAAAATCAAACAAAATAAAATAACGATAACGTACGTTTTTATTTAACTATTTATTTATAGAAAATAGGAATTTATAATATTTTATAATATTCTGTGCTTACCCGATATTGTTTAAAAATTTTACATTTCTATTATCCATTTAATTGTGCGAAATTTTATTTTCCAGAATACTTTACTGGCATCACTGATAACGGTTGTCCAACAGACTCGCATTTTTTGTGTTCCGATAACATGACATGTATACCGTATCATCATGTATGCGACATCAGTACAGACTGTCCCGACGAAACAGATGAAACCGAAAACTGTTGTAAGTACATATATTTTATTTTTCAACAGATATTGCCCATACATTTATTGGTGTGCAGGTATAGTTTGTTTCTTTCGTAGAAGCGCACAATACGAACATAGTATCTTCTAGATTACACGAACATTGATTGATTTTGGTAAAGTACCTACTCGGTCACGATAAAAAACATAAAATCAAAAACATCCAAATCACAAGAAAAAAATCAAATAAAAACCACTTGCTTTCATATTATAATACTATTAAAAACAACGGTGTAAAATGTTTCGATTAATAAATTGATTTGATGTACCTACGTCGGAAATACATGTATAAATCCAATGTGCCGCACAAATTAAATCATATTATTTTATACCAACCATTCTACTCTATTATACATATTGAAATTTTAGGCTACAGTCTACAGTGCTGCATATTTTATATCAAAATTTATTATTAACCGAATTAATTAATTTTCCTTAAATTAGTCATGTAAATTATTAACACCTCCGGCAATATATGATGTACTTTAAATTATTATAGTGAAACTAGATTGCATATGAAGCTTATTAACATATTGTATATTTAATATTTTCGCGTTTAAAAAGATGTTTTAATTAATTGAATAATACGGTAAATGCTCAGATAAAGATTAACGCAACTACGCAACCTTTATAAGGTAATATAAATAACTTTTAATAAGTATGTGTTTACCAAAAAATATGGCATTGTTTAACGCCAAAAAGTTTGACAAACATTCTTTATCCGTTTATGAATTAA
The DNA here is from genome assembly GCA_020882235.1 of Schizaphis graminum. Taxonomy (NCBI): domain Eukaryota; kingdom Metazoa; phylum Arthropoda; class Insecta; order Hemiptera; family Aphididae; genus Schizaphis; species Schizaphis graminum. The sequence continues at coordinate 5,580,669 of CM037033.1, forward strand.
TGTAGAGAATACTAATGAGACAACAATGAAGGGGGAAAAATTAATATAAGTACCATACATTTTTTATTTATCACATGAATATTAGAAATGCAACCAAGGACGCAATTTCAATGAAAAAACTGGGAGTGCCCCTCTATTTTTTTAAGATGTTATCTTATGGTTATGGATACTTGTAACTATTAAAATCTAAATTAACATTAAACAATTCCCAAACCCTCTAAAACTGCGTCTATGAATGCAACTAGTTGTTACGTCGGTCATTAAAACCGTTACAACTAAATTATGTATAACACTGAATAAAATAAATTACAGTTGAATTTAAAAATAAACGACTCCCTATGATTGTAATACTTTTATATTAATTTACCTAAGACAATATTAATCGAACAATTTAAACGATGTTCAGAATCAAATACGTATTTGAATTATTTTTTAAAAATGTGAAATTATAAATTGAATATTTTGACTAATTTGAGGTTCATAGTAATCATTGAAAATTGTACCTGTAAATAATCATTTGGAATGTTTTTGTAATTTTGGAGGTTCAGAAAAAATGAATATAATATTGCACCTTGTTTTCAACAAGTAGTTAAGTAAATATAAATTCCAAGTCCCAAACCTTATTCTAATACAATACTATTGTAGTTCCTCAAACACAACTTATAATATAATATTGTTAACAGTCGACTTAATATTATTATCTAAATGATATTATATATACTTTTCAAAAATTCAAAAAAGCTTCAATAACTTTAAAATGTAATTATAGGGTACTATGGCTCGATATGTTTCATCCATTTAATAAAAATTAAAAAAAATAACTGTCATAAAAAAATTCTAAACAATTGTTTATTTATGAATAGATAATATTTTTAAGTTTAAGATTATTTAATGATTTTTAGTCATATATAATATGTATTATTTTAGGTAGGTACCTGATTTTAATATAATATACCGTTTAAACTCGTGTTTTCCATATTAATATTTCTATATTTTAATAATAATAATAAAAAAAAATGGTCGACTTTTATATAACATTTTTTTTTTACGTAGGAAATATTTTCTTAGTTTTATCATAATTAATTATTTTATGGTCTGTAGTATACGTTTTTTTGTTTTGTTTTTATTATGCCATAAATTTATTAACTATCTTGTTATAATACCTTCATGATGTAGTAACTTCGATATAATAATTATCAGTGTAATGTTTGCACACTTGCTTACAGTTTTATTAATGACAATTTCAACATTGATAATTCGATGATATTTGTCGTGTACCTATTATTGTACATTGTCATGAAATATATCTTATGTATAGTATTATAAACTCATAAACTATGTACAGAAACTCCATGCTGTACGTATGCTTAATATTACGCATAACTTACAAGTGATTCAAATGTTCGTTAACTAGTGTATATTATTTTAAAGGCGTTAGTTACCAGAACGGAGGTCTTTGTCAGATTATTTTAACCGAACAACGCACAGAACATTGATTATATTGTGCCCCTTTCGTTCATCTGTCATTGTTATGTGTGTACATTTTTCGTAAATCCCGTAGAATAATATATTACTGCGCTATTATATCGTATTGTATTTTTATGGAAATAATGATATTTTTTCTTTTTTTTAACGAAATAATAATTTCGATATCCGGCATAGGCCGCCATTGTCCGTCTTTATTTTCATTTCAAATGGACTCGATGCAGTGGATGAAAAATCGCATCTATCATATAGCCAACGGGCACGATAGTAATATCGATATTATGACTATTAGGAATGAAAAAAAAGTGGTCCATTAGTATTTTTATTTCGATATATATGCGCAGTTCTTTGATCGCGATCGTAAAATACATATAATTAAATCCCACGCACTATGTATAAGATTTTTTTTGTTCCGCCAAATTAACGTGAATTGTTGGCGTCCCGCGAACATCTCATATCATCCAGAATTATTCGCTATGTCCATTGTATGTACGAACACCAGAAGTCATTAATTAACCGCGCACATTATTTACTGTTGTGAACAATATGAGTTGTATCCCAAAACGATCTGATCGTACAATAGCGAAATAAGAACAAAACATCCATTATTTTGATAACGAAACGCAACTGCGAAACCGTCGCGGCTATTGTTATTATTATAGTCCGCGGTATATGTGTTCGACATTATAATATAGTTTTAGGCCTCGCGAACATATTGGTATAGTCTATGTGTGGTATTATAATAACGATTGCACATTTTCTAGACACAACAACAATATCGTATTGCATTTCGGACGAGAATTTCCGGAAAACGCATCGATTTTTCGACGTGCAAAAAAAAAACCACATGAACGCGACTCGAACTATTCGGTTAATTTAACTGTATGATGCTATAATAATAAAATTTACATAGAACAACTACTACGCATCATTGTGTCGGCGCGGCAGAACGCGGATTTGAACGCGGTCGATTTATAATCTCCTAACCGCGTGTATACCTAATTTTCACTCGTTAAAAACAACCATTTCGAGTCTTGTGCCGTTCTATATTTTTTGTCACGCCTGCACCGAAAGTTTGGTTTTCGACCACGGTTGAAGCGTTTGAAAGCGTCCTTTTTCCGTCCAGCGGGCGGTAAAGTGGAAATCCCCAAAGTGCCGGGCGGAAAAGAGGAAATCCCCAAAAGTGCCGGGCGGAAAAGAGGAAATCCCCAAAAGTGCCGGGCGGAAAAGAAGAAATCCCCAAAAGTGCTGGCCGCCGGGCGCGTATCCCCTGCACAACCAGAAACTAAAATGTATACCTACCACGGTTCTTACAAAACATAAGCTTTTGGTTACATCTTAAATGTATAGTATAACCTCCTTGCATGACGCATAAACATTCAAACATATTTAATTTGCTCTGTTCCTAGATAAGTGCGTCGTTAGTAAGTTTGTAGAATAGTCTATAATTGTTGCATAGATCCCTGCATAACCTTTTCCATGAACGCAGGGGCGTGACAAAAAATGGTATGTGTGGCTCGCGCGGGAAGGCCATTTCCCGCCCTTGCCACACAATATACTATTGCAGTCGATAACAAACGACCAGCACCGCGTTTCGCGTCTATAATATTACATAATAATAATACGTAATAATCTATCACGTCACAATTATTATTATTATTATTAATCTCGTGCGCCTATTAATTTTTGTCTGTACGTCATCGTTTCAGTTCTCGTGCCCGCCGAAGCCCGGTGCACGTTCGAGTCTGGGTTCTGCGGATGGCGGAATACGTCGGGCGAGATGTCTCTGACGTGGAAACTGTACAAAGGCGACCGATACAAATTCACCGGCCCGAAATGGGATAACACTTTCCGTAACCGATCCGGTAATATGACGACCCGCTTTGGATGTCAAACGACAACTAATATCAATAATAAATATTGTTTTATTTATTTATTTATTTTTTTTTTTTTTTACTTGCGGTGTCTGCGAAATGTGTTGAGTTTTTTTCCGGTTTTTTTTTCTAATGTATTTTGTGTTTTGTTCTATTTCACAGGTACCTACGCTTACGTAGACATGTCGGAATCCTCGTATCTCGGAGCGACAGCGCGCATGGACAGTATACATTTCCATCCGCCACCGACGTATTGTTCCGACACCGAGTCGAAATATTACAATTCTTGTTATGTGAGTATCCGTTGCATTCCGATCACTGTATTATCATAGTAGAAAATTGTTTTCTGTCCGGAGATCTATCGCGGGCTACAACACTCGGAATTCGCGATGAGATTCCGCAAGAATGGGTTTTAGGGTTTCGACCGCACAATTATAAAAAATAAAAAATCGCACCAAAGAATTATAAATTATTTGTATGTTTAGACAGTGTATACTTTTTTTTAAATTAAAAATATTTTAATCCGAGGTCATTGGACACAGCCATAATATTACGAAAGTACTTCTAATTTGTCGTATAATACGATATTAAATAAAATCAATTATTATTTATTTATAAAGTATCATTTTTATAATACTTCATATCTTGATACATATAGTATATGTATATATATTATAGATCAACAATATTAAACCGTATACTAGGTATTTATGCTGTATTTAATTTATATATTTCTACAACTTTACAACTTTAATTTTATTATATTTAAACACTGAACTGTAAATAATATAATAACGTGATGATCATACAGTGAAAAATACAGCGAACTAAAGTACATTAAAAGATTATTATACTTTCGAAAAGAAATAATCTAAACTTACAATTGTTAACATATAATTTCATTTTAATGTCATTCATCTCGACACAATTAATATTGGGTTTTGCGACATGATGTAGCCACTCTTAGTTTTCAAACAAAAACCACATAATATGATGTTGATTAGGATTCGTGTAGATAATTAATTTAAGTACATTTTCACATGAATATAATAGTAGTAAATTAAATAAAACACAAGTTCGAATAATGAAATTGTATATTCCTGGACCAGTGGTTTTGAAATTTAACCATTTCCCTCGTTGTCATTTTTCATGTGTGCGATTGTTTTTTCATACATGCGAATAGGCCATGCCACAAATTTTATATAATATAATATGAGAGCACATTATTCGATACATTGGATGGTTCATCCTAATTTTGCAAAATCAATTATTACTTTTTAGTATGATAAAGAACTAAAAAACTTAAGAAAATCCTTGATTAATAATTCAATCCTGGTTCTGACTATTTTCCAACAACAGTTTGTTGTTTTTGGCAAAAACCTTGAGATGTTTACGCATTGTCGTTTATTGTGAAACAAACATATTTAAGTTCAAGTTTCTAATAAGTTCGGAGAACCCGTGAGCTCTTAACAGCTAGAATATAATATCAAATAAAATATGTAGATCAATGTGCATATGAATGCAATATTTACTTTTGGAGATCTACAGAGTTATGTATAGAATACCTTGTATTACCCCGTTGTGTCATATCGATTCGTTGCCGTGGTTACCAATAAAACAGAATATTTTATTATCTTTTTTTGCATTGCCTTAATTAATCAAATTTTAAGTTTTAACAATATGACACAATAATCACATAAAAAAAAAATAAGAATCTAGATTTTACAATTTATAAAAAGTGGTTAAGTAAAAAAAACAAAATTATTTAATTAAGCAAAAAGTTTAGAATAAGCTGGGTAGTATGAAAGAGATAACCTAAATTAGACAGACGAGGAATGGTTCTATGAGAGAATGTGTTACAAGTCACTAACAACTTTGCATAGTGTAAAAGGGAATTTTTAGATCATAATAATAATATTATCATGATTGGCACATAGTTATATAGAGTATCAGTATTTTGAAGTATATTTTCAATTTTTCTTGCATTCAATAAATCCAAAATAAAAACGTAGAAATAATTTAAATATTTTGAAACTGTAAATTATTGAGACAGTTTATGTTACTGAATTGTAAACTCTTAATGCATTATGATTTAATATTGTTTATTATATTATTATACCCACATGTTGTTTGATGAAATATTATAATTACGCTTAGAAATTTCATTGTGCATAAAATATATTGTAAGTTTTTGCATACAATTATTTAAAATTATTTAAAATTTGTTTGAAACATTTCAAATTTTAATTTAAAAAATAAAAATAATTATCGGTAATTGTCACTTAATTTAGTAAAATATAAATTTAAAAGGTTTCAATCAAATTTTTAATTCATTTTATGCGAAACTGAATAAGTAATTGATATTTACATTATATTATTTATATGTTATGTAAATCATTAAAGTTATTTATATGGTTATTAGAGTATTTTTTTTAGATATAGAATATTAATTTTATGTATATCCATGTATACAATTAAAACTGGAAACTATAATTATTTTTATTAAATATTGTACTCCTAAAAAAAAAAAAAAATGTATAAATATAAATAATACTTTAAAATAAATAAATAAAAAAAAATCACTTAATTTATAAAAATGATTGTATTACTATTTGATATTGGATTCCATTACGTAATACGTAAGTTGGTATTTTTGTATTTTTTAACATGCCTTACAAGGGATACATACTTAAAATACCTAAAAAATAATAATACTAAGTTTACCAATACTAATTCTATGCCATTAAGTACCTCAGTATTATTACGTGATATTTTTTTATACTTGAATTATTAAATTATGATTACATTTTGTTTACATTATGTCAAAATGCGTTTTTAAGATATTCCAACCTACAAACCTGAAAAAATTTTATTCGGTGTGACAGCTAAAAGTTTAGGATCTAGTTAATTAAAAGAAATCACACACCTCCGTGATAAGGCATCATTATACGCTATGTAAACAACAGGAAACTTAGTATTTTTTTTTTAATTTAAATAATTGCGCTTCAGTTATTTTCAGAAAGCTCTCTAGCATTTACGATAAACTAATTTTGGACGATTTAAATTTATAATCCGTATATATACATCATTTTGTATCGGAAAAATATTATTTTTTTTTTTTATATAGTATTTATACACTATATAAAAATAAAGAAAGCCATGTTGAATACTAAATAAAAAAAACTGTACACATTAATTATATAACTAATATCGATTTATAAGACTTAAAATTAAATATACTTAATACTTAATACTGTAAGAATATTAAAGTATATACTGAACAAATATTATAAATATGTCGTTGTATTATTATAACATTAAAAAAACATGGTTAAATATTTTTGATTTTATTATATGTATTTAATCCTTCACAAAAAGACCTGCCCGCAATATTATAGTTATTATTTTAGTTTTAATAGTAGCCAATTTTGACCAATATATTGTGTGATAATTTAACAAGTAAAATAATATCTAAATTCTTAACTTGATTTATTTTTTAGAATAATAACTACTAGCAATATAATGAATTAGAATAAACACATGAAATTAAACGATTACGAGTACAATGGTTTCTGGTTAAAATTGTTTTCTATTATTCATATTAATATTATATTATGTTAAAATTGATGGTAAAAACTTTGGGGGAGATCGTTGAATAATGGTTAGATATTATAATGATTCAGTAGACGTACTTATATATGTTAAAATTTTACAAAATCATATGATTATTATTTTATGAATAGAAGAAGTGGTTAAAAAATAATATAAGAGGTGTTTTAATTTAATTCAAATATAATGATTGTAATGTTAAGAATGGTATGTTTACACGTATTTTTCAGAAGTGGAATTTCGAATTCTACAGTGCACTACCTGTAATCTCATAATATATGATACCGATTTTAATCGATTCGGCATTATACTTATATTTTTAATGTGTTTGTACAATATAATTTTGACATGTGCATTGAATATTATAAACTAAAGCAGACCTATTTTAAAGAAAAAAGTTAAATTTTTAAGTTTTTATCAAGCATCTTTTTTTCTTTCACGTTGTGTATTATTACATTAATTTATTTATTCTGGTCAAATTTGGATATGATAGTTAATATATTTTATTGGCTTTAAAACGACTGTTTTTTTTTACAATTAAATTAAAAAATCTATAATAATATTCAATACCTTAATAGTTGCATAACTTAATAATATATCATTCATAAAAAAAATATTTCTTAAATTTAAAATTTTCCGAGAAAATATGTGCATGATTTTTTATATAAACTAAACAAAATTATTAAATAACATTAACACAGCTCATCTATAATAATAAGGTGAACAAGAATCGTAAAACCGTAATTGTGTGTTTGGTTAAGCAATAAGCTTACATGAATAATTAGTGTTTGATTTAAACATGCATTTGTTATTGTCGTTATTGAGATATAATATTGAGAAAAATGATATAGAGTGCTTATATTATAATTATTAGTTAGTAATTGAGTGATATGTAAATGTAATAAGTGATGACAATAAAGAAAGATCGATAAAAAAAAATAAGTTTATGTTTAGACTCTGAACATGCCTAATATATTAATAGGTACCTACATATACTATTTTGATTAATGGAAAACTTAATGTGGAATGTATGTATAATGTTTGGCATAGTCAAACTCTATTATATATATATATAATATATATATATATATATATGCGTTATATACGCGTTAGCAGACATAATATATGACAGTGCATTATTGTTTCTTAATTTTTGTACATAAAATATAATTAATTGATATTATATATAATTTATTACATTAAAAATAACAATAATTATCTAACGAAAGAGCAATCTAGATTAATTTTTCCTATCCCGAAGAAATATGAATAAATTGTCTATTTCCAGATTAAACCAAAGGGGTTTGAAATGGCTGGTCATAATATAATTTAACCATCGAGTAGATCATTGTGATGGTGGTCGGGCGTTACCACATTTAATTTGAAAAACTTAAGAGAAGTATTTTAGAATTGTTCTTAGCGAAATTATTTCGGTGCATTCCATTAACATTTCGTTTTAATTATAAGGTTGCAAAAGTTTAATCTTTAGTACAAAATATTAATTAAAAATGTCAAATAAATATTTGTATTTTTATTTTATAGTCAGGAAAAAACATAATTATATCATATTATCATAGTCCTGCGTATGGTGGGGTATGTAAAACCCAATAATGGACTCTTCCCTTGAAAAATAACTTCAAATTATTAAAATGAGAAAATAAGTAATGATTAGAATATAATAGACTATACCTATAGAATAGTTGTATTTAAAACTTAAATCGATGTCAGTGTTAGTATATAACGTTATAACTTGTACATGTACATTGTACATATCATGATTTCATAAAATGTATTGATTAAAAAAGTATTTATTTTATTTACAAATATGTACATACTTTTCAATACTTACGTGTAATTAAATATATTTTAAATATATATATATAAGTTTAAAAATAACCATAACTATGTTTTTTTTATATTAAAATTGGCATATAAAAAAATTACTAACTTTTTACATAATGAAGATATGTTTTTCAAATTGGTAAATTTTAAAAATCTTTAATATTTAAAACGAATAGGTACGTTTTATCAAGATATTTTTACATTAACAAGTAAATTATTAAATTGTTCATGATCTATACAATTTTTAAATGTAATTTTAATATTTCACAATATATAGTTGAACTTTGTATGAAACTGACACTATTTGTACAAAACGGATATATTTTATTTTGCTTATATTTAGTAAATTTTTGAAACATTGAGATCCCGTATACAGATGCTTTTGGTGTTCTGTATTATTTCAGATTTTGTGTGGAGTGGAATGATTTAGGTTTTTTGGGGCGTAGTATAAGTGCTTTAAAAGTTTCTTAAGGACACTCTATCGATTGGAAAGTGGTCCCAGATGGTCCTTTAGAGATGTTATTTTTAAAATATCACTAGTTTTATAAAATAATGTGGAAAAAAAATTACTACTGTTAAATGTTCATAAAACTGAACACTAAAATACTAAGTCATTGACATTTAGTGTTGTAACAGTTTTATGGTATTATATGTTCATCCACATAATTATTCAAAAATAATGATTTATTTTTTAAACGATTAGCAACTATATGTATATCAATAATGTTAGTAAAATTTTAATAATTTTGCAAAATATTTCTGTTTTAATTCGTAAATATTTAAATTTATTGTAAATAAAATATAATTTAATTTGAAATAGAAAATAAATTCCCAAATAATACAAATTGTTTCATTTGATCCATTAGGATTATAGTGTCTACATAAAAAACTTTATATAGTATCCTAAAAAACCTGTAAATAAAAATTAGTTTCTATTTTCATAACAATTAAAAAAACATGTAAGTAACACTCTATCACTCAAATTTTGGTACGATCAGAATAATGATCCTATATACCTATATAATTCTATTTTATTTATATCATAACTGTAGCTATTCAGTTAAACATTTTAGAATGCACTATCGGGTGGTCTGCCTAAATACTTCAGTGATCCTTAAAATATAATCAGTATGGAAAAGTCTTTCACGAGTTGATGATCTAGTCACTATAATATTAATGTAATTGAATGAAAAAAAAATAACGGAAGCTATATTTGCATTCAAAATTGCATAGCATTTAATACGATCGAAAATAAAGAAGAATGAGATTTAATTTTCTGATATTCTCTCAAACGCCTGTCCATGTCATGTCATTCATTTTTTAGTACATAAATTATTATATATATATATATATATATATATATATACATGTATATTGTATATATCTATAATACAAACACCATCACGAATAAATTGCATTTTTAAATTAATGGTCTATTTAGACATTTAGTATTTGGTAATTTCCTTTAAGCTTTTTTTTGTTCATATTTATGATTATAAAATAGATTATAAATATTTTATTTTTTGCATGTTCACGATATTATTATATAGGTACACTAAAATTGAAAATTATTTTAAATTAAAACAATTCATAAGTCTGCATTTATGTTGGATATAATATTGATGGTGATTAAAAAATATAAAAAAATATATACATTGTTCGGTATGATATTTACCAAAAGGTATGAGTTATTAAATATATTGCCGACATTTCTCCGATATTATTGTAATAAACATATAACAGTAATTTAATTAATATACGATCATTTTTAAAATCAAACAAACACATTGAATATATAAAACATAAAATGTTTAATAAATTACTTTAAATATTGTGCCATATCTGTTTTTTCCAAAAATGAATTACTGTAATCCTCCACTGTTCTTTATCCTCGAAAATATAAAAAAAAAATCTTGATAACATCCTCAACTATTCACATTTTCCATCATTAAAATAAAAATGATCACACACAATTATTAATTAAAATAAATACCATAGTAATATCTATCATTTTTTACCTAGATTATTGTTCGATGTAATTGTTATAAATAGGTAAATTTCAAGTATAAAATAAGTTAAAAGTAAAAATTATTGTGAATTATGATAAAAGTAAATACCTAGTAAAATATATTTTATATAATAATTCTGAACTATAGTAAAATAAAATAAAAATATAATATACAAATCATTGCCGTTATATCAATTATCTATATTCTATATTATGATATTATTAAAATTAGGTATATTTTTAATTCTTATATATAATTATATAAACAAGGTAATTCTTTAATTGAACAACATTCATTATTTCAAAATCTATTAACATTTTTGAAAGAAAATTGATTACATAATTTATAGTCAAAGTAAAACAAAATATAAACATTTTTTTTTAAAATTATATGAGCAGTGTGCAAATGGATGCATCGAAAAATACGCTTATATAAACTTCAAATATTTATAACTCATAAACTATTCGTTCGAATTTCAATTTTTATGTATCGAAGAACTCCGAAAAAAATTTGCTTCGGAATATGAAAATAAAAATGTATGTTGTCATTGAATAAAGTAAAAACTTAAAAAATTATAATGACAAAAATATTAAGAAATATAATTTTTTTAAAATAAATGATGTTTTACTTTGACAAGACATTTTTAAAAACATTAATAGAATTTTGAAATAATGATTTTTAGTTGATAAAAGAATCACTCAGTATATTTTATCAATACAAATTATTTAGTTTGTGTCATTATTGTATATTACATAAAATAAATAATTTTAATACTTAAAAAAAATCAATAAATTATTTTAGTATTCGGAGGAAAAAATGTATTCTAGTTTTTATTCTAGTTAAAAAAAAATAGTGAAGAAAATGGAATTTACCTTTATTTCTTTTTGAAGGAAAATTAACATTGGTGGAAAATGGTCCCTACTAAATATTTCATTTGCTAACTTACTATTATAGTACACGAATACCTACTACTTTATTAGTTTCAAATATGCTTAACGTTAATATAACCGAACAAAGTTCCTAAACTTTCATTACTCACTTGTACAATATAACATTTAAATCAATCGTTTAAAAATTTAAAGTTGGCTAATATTATTCAAATGCAATTCATTTATAGATTTATTTTAAGTTACAGGATTTCGTATTGTAATTAATAATACTGTATTATGTCGGTATAATATGATCTAATATTATTTCTGTAAGAAATTACTAATAATTGGTAATTGCTATAAGTTTTAACTTATACGCATATATTATAAAGCTAATACGGTTTAAGTAGCGGAACATTAATAACTACTAATTCAAAGTTCAATGTTTAGATATTTAAATTGTAAAAAAAAAACATATTGTTTTGTAATACATAACTAAAAACAGTACAAATCATTGTACTGTATGATTAGTGCAAAGTGTAATTATTCATTATATACCTAGGTTAGTGGTTACTGTGATAAAGGTATTCAATTTTAGTTCAATGATAAAATATTCCATGTAAAAACCTATTCTGTAAATCTGGACATACCGTTTGTTACCTTATAACCTAATATATTGCTAATGATATTTTATTAGGTACACGTTTACAATTATTGGTATTAGTTTTTTTTATTTTTCAGTCTTTGTTCACGATGAACTTATTTATTTTTTTCCAAAAAAACATTGTATATGATATTACATATAGGTAGTAATTATTATTTGATATTATTACTACCTTATAAGACACCATTGGAGTACAGTATAACGGTGTGTTCTTGCCTTCCTAGTAGAAATATTTGAATATTAATTCAAATATTTTGAAAGTTTTATTGTGTTTAGTGAATAAAATTCAAATATTTCGAACCTATAGTAATCATATTTTTTTTTAAACAACAAAATAATTAATATCGTTGTTTTTTAATTTTCAGTAGCATTTTAACTTGAAATATAATATATAAAAAAAATAAAATGGAAATTAAGAACGAAAATACTTATGAGCAGACTTGTATTAAATTGTCAAGCTTTTAATATTCAAAATAAAAATATCATTCATTATTTTTATCCACAAAAAAATTAGAAATTTTCGTGACTTTTACGAATGTTGTGGTGATTTGAAATTCGAACTGTTATGAATAAAATATGTGGTGAGATAAAAACACGTGACTGAACGATAGTGTGCTGTCTGTCTATTAAAATATGGTAGTAACGCACTGTTTGTATTATGCAGGGAGGTCAATGACTCGTCCGAATGTATGAGGGAAAACCGTGGTGGACAGACGTGACAGTTACTTAGGTCCTTTTAACAGAAAGACGACCTCTGCTACTACGTTGCGCATGTAAACGTAGTATAAAAGTGTTTGTGTGCGTGTGCGCGTGTGTAATGCGTTATGATGCATATGTGTTTGCTGCTGTCCCGATGTCATTTAAGGCTGTTTAGCGGTTTTATTTTTATTATTCCGAAGGGTATATGTGAATAAGATTATTCTACATCTGTATTATGTATTCTATATCAAATATGAATGTATAAATGTTGTATGAATATATTTTAATTTACTCTAAGATGTCTTTGCGAATTTCAGTACGCTATATTATATTAATGTGACGTGCAATTATAATATAATTATGATGTAATTCGACTAATATCAGTTAACACACACTCGCTTGATAAACACATAAGGTAATCGAAACCGCTGAACACCGTCTTCGTATTATTAGTCTGTTGAATCTTTACTGTAGGGATTATCTCATCTGATAATATGTTATATATATACGTAATAAATCCGAAGATTCTAAGAACTACTGGGCAAATGCTTAATTTATGTTGAGCTTGAATGCTTTGAATTAATAAAAATACTTTATACTCATAATATCTGACTGTACTGTACGCTATCCAATATCCATTCGTGGGTACTGATTACCTAACTACTGAATATTTTTAAATAATTAAATATTACCAATAAATAATATATTCTAAGCAGTAAGCACTGACTATTAAGATGTACTTGAATGTTTCATACCACCCTCTCGAGCATTGATTGACGGTAGAAGGTATCTAAATAATTAGATTGACTTAACTAGACATATCACAAATCCATACTAATTAAACAATGGTTCTACGTAGTGACTATATTATAAAACAAAATAATGAATAAAAAGACTTAAATTTATATTAAGCTCGTAGTCACTTCAATTTTAAATATTAATAATAAACATAGATAATTATTACTAGATTTGATGAGAGGACACAATAATAAATGGCTTCAGTTTATACTTTGTACTTCAAGATAGTCAATTAAATTAATGTAAAATTACAATAAAAAGTAGTTATTTAAGGATTGTAATAGACATGATATTATTTTAATGCATTTTGACATGGAATTGTGTCTTGAGATTTTTATTAAAAGTCATTGACACATAATAGTTGTTTTCTTTTAACCCTCATATTATTGTAATGTTATATCCTTTTTACTTTTGACGAATATCGATTGAACGAGACGTCGAGGAAATTTATGTATAATGTTGTAACATATAAATTGCTAGTAGAGCTGTATGTGTGTTGTTTTGTTGAAAATCGGTATGCATCTGTACACTTGTGTGAATACAGAACGCGTTTGTATCATCTCTACACACCATAAATTAATTTTTTACTAAAACTAAACATTTTTGTAATATTTTTAAGAAAACAAATAATTTAAAAAATTTAAAATTACAACAAATAGCTTTAAATTAGTTTAAATATTTTGAAAATATCGTCTTTAGTTTATAAAAATATGTATAATTTAAATCATACAATATTTAAAATTAATACGATTTAATTTTTTTTTTTAATTTCCAATAGTATGATCTTATGAATAATTAGGCATTAAATGTATTAAAATTAAAAATTATATGAATTTTGATCTATAAAATACTTTGGACATTTTTGCAAATTAATACTTCAACGACATTTTATATTTATTAAAACTAAAAATGATATTTGAAGAATCAATAACATTTACATAATATATCTAAAATTATTCATCTTTGAATCACAACAAAAAACGTAACTATTTTTACGTAAAAATTCGTAAAATTATTATAAAGTAATAATATATAAACTATAGAGTATAAATTACTATAATTTTGTAATCACCGTATATTAATAATATTTAAAAACTTCACATTTATTTTGTCGTTATAATTAAATATTTTCCCCGAAATAGTTTTTAAATTACATAAAACTAATACATATATTTACTTAAAAATATGGTCTTAAATATACCTACTTAAATGTTCTAAGAATCAAAATTTTATTTAATTCATTATCAAAAGAAAAAAATAGGGGTTAGCATGTATAGTAAATTAATAAGTAGAGTTCTTATGAAGATGGACTAATAACTATTATATTATTATTAAATTTAAAAAGTAATTGCATAAAATATTATGACGCAATACATATTAGTGTATCTATAGAATTCTAAATCTAATCAAACTTATTTATAACATATTTTATATTATTTTCATAAATACTTTTGTGATAAAATATGCAAATATATGTTTTATTTATTTTGTTATTGTAACCATTTACATTTTAAGTATATTTTAAAATATTGAAGAATTGCCACACTTCTTGTGTTTTATGTTAGCAACGGTATCAGGTCCAAACATCATTTAGCGTATCGAGAGAACACTAGAAAAAAAGTCTTTCTCGCAAGATATTCTTGCGTTCTGATTTTTAAAATATTTATAAATGTCCACTACGCTGGCCGATCACCAAACGTGTCTATGCCGACGAGTGGTCTAAAATAACAAAACTTGAAACGATATTTAAATCTCGAAAATTTCTCCATGTACGTGATAATTAGGAAAACACGCTTTAGCTAACATTTACCTACACCATGTCTACTGATATTAAGAACATAGAGAGGTTGACCAAGATTGAAAACGAAATGATGAAATGCAGACAACATTCGTGTGCAGCCAAGATTTGTTCAGAAACTGAAAATGACCTAAAATTTGACTTTGAATCAAACAATAAGATGACTGGATTACGGTCGGCCCGCTCATCGTGCGCCAACGAAATTTATATGAAAACGCAGATCGCAAAGTATGCTAAACGGCTAATGGACAAGCTAGAAAAGATCTCGGTAAGTGTGCCGGACAATGGTGAGCATGCGGACGCTTTTACGCAGCTATGCAAAAAAACGCAAAGGTTACTTAAAGATTTAGATCAGGTAGGCGGACCATGTGACTCTTCATCCATACTGTTGAAAAAGTATAACTGCCTTCGCATGGATTACTACAACGTACGCGACGGTATCAAAAATACGAAGAGGCAGCCATGCAATAAGGGCATGTCAGCGGTCGTTAGGAAATCGAAGAACCACGAAAACTGCAAAAATAAAGATAAACGAGACAACCGTGATAAACGATATAAATGTAGAAACAAAGTGCAAATCGAAAACTTTACAAAAATATGCCAAAACAGCGAAAAAATCGAAAACCGTAGGAAACGCGAGCTTTGCGATTATTGCGGAAAACGCAAGAAGCTCTGCGGTATGACGTGGGAACCGAAACTGCGTTCTGATAAATCAAATTGTCGGAAGAAACCTACTGAATGGAAAACATTTCTCAAACACCAACTTTTCATTTATTTCCCGTGCTTGTGTTGTATGTTCAGAAAGTCTGACTGAACCACGTGCAGTTGGATGGTATTTGTGTACCGATGGGATGATTTTATAAATTAAGCAAAGGTCACTGGAATGACTGTAAATGAACGAAAATGATGTGTTATTATATGATATCCGATGATCACACACGTACACGTATCTTTTTAATATTTGTTTTTACTTTTTACACCAATCGCTATATATATTGTAACAATAAATGGGTTTCGTAAATGCCCTTCATGTTTTTTTTTTATTTTAGAGAAAATACAATAAAATACATTCAGTTCAATAAACTAACAAAATATTAATATTGTAAATACTAAATAGAATTCCGAACCTTATAATATCACAACCTTAAATTAACAATTTTTAAGTTTATTGAAAATATTTCGTGGTTAAAAGTTAAACGTAGACTACGTGACACATACAATAGTCGCTCGATGTATCCTCTTTTAAACTAACTTGTTGTTAAAAGTATAAAGTAATTTTGTGTTGTAAAACTTGACAGAATAAAATACAATTGACAAACAGAATTCAGAAGAACTTAAAACAAAGAGGACAATAATATATGAATATACTAGATGTGGAGGAAAATATATGATTTTTACTATTTTTAGGACTTAATATGTTTTTTTTTGTACACAATTGACAATAATTGCTTATGACTTATAAAAATATCTACAACAGTGATATCAAATTTATGATCATTTTATAAATGACTTATAATGTAAAACAAAATTTATATTAATAATTAAAGCTTTTTTTGCTCAAAAATAAAAATGTTTTTATCCAAATTATTTTGAAAAGTATTAAATATTTTTTACTTTTCACAAAAGTATGAATATCTATTACCTAATTTTCTAACATTAACCTCCCTTAAAATGGATAGTTTATCGTTCCCGTAATGACATGGTCTGAATCTGAAAGGATATTTAATGATAGACATCAGTTAAACGTAATAACATGACATTTACAATATTATAATTGATATAATTTGTTTTTAACATGTTTTCATGAACCCATTGTTATCAACCTATATATTGTACTACACAAGCGCATAAAATATTATCTACAAAATTAAATTTGCAATATTTTTTTCTCTTTATTCGTAATTTACAATCTATACCTACAGGGCACAATAAGTATCCATGGAAAGTGAAGGATTCTTATTTATTCAAAACGTAATAATAGTAATAATCAATACATATTATTACAAAAAGCTTTGATGTGAGAAATTCATTAATGACTCTCGCGCTGGTTAGGAGGTTTGTGTAATAATTATTATTTTTAACTAAGACTTATATCAATGAAATAATATACTATATTAAACCTAATGTAATATTGATTTTTCAGAATATATTTAATATTGTTTAATGTCTTCGTACAATTTAATAGACAAAACATTCAAAAACTTTTATATGCTGACTTTTCTCGAGGATTCTATACTTGATAAAATCTGTATAAATTGTTATTTTATTATGTAACCACAATTCCGTCTATATTTATTATTATTTATTTTAGTTATGAATAATATTATTCAATTATTTGACTTAAATTTCTTGAATAGTATTTTAGATTCAATCTCATTATTGTGTAATATAAAAATACTGTATAAATTCTACTCATAAATTTAAAAAGTATTTAATATTCCCAATAATTTATAAAATATTTTTCAACTAAAAATATATTGAGAATTAATTTCATAATTTTTCATAAATACAATTTGGTTAGTAAAATATATCTTTGATAATTAATGTTTGTTCCTTTAAATTTCAATTAAAATTACAATTATATTGTTTACTTAAGAAACTTTTAAAATAGTAAAATAACTTCTTAATATATTATTAAAATGAATTTTATATTTTGATATTAAAGTTTAAGTTTTTATTAAATTTGTTTAATTCAAAATATTTTACATTCTATGTTCCGATAAAAATTATACTTAGTTTTCAATTAATTATTATTTTTTTGAACATAAGTACATGATTAAAAGATTAATTGAAATAACCGAATATCATCGATATAAATATACCTATTTTTCACATATAAAATGTATTTAATACTAAATGGACATATATAATTACAATATAATTAATTCTTGTAATTTTACGTTTTTAAAGACTATATAATATTATAATGTCTTGAAAATTATATTTATGAAATTATTTTTTTCAGATATCATTTTTTTACCACAAACATAGTTCACATAGTGGCACTTTGGGACTTTATTTGATCGAGGCCCATGGTGAGGTAGACCGTGTGAGAAGATTATGGTGGAGTTTTGGGACTTATGGGAATACGTGGCTTCGAACCGTTGTTTATTTAGTAAACATCACAACCAGGTAAGTTAATTTACACTATGACAGATCACTATTATCATTTTCTGGTAAAACAAAATTCAACAAGAATCCATCTCGTTATATTCCATTATTTTAGAATAAGTATTATTTATCACGTATTACCACAGGTAAACATCTTTTTAACATTTTAATTTAATTTTGTATGCTAAAAATAACAAACAAATCTCTCGGCTGATAGATAAACGTTTACGGCAATTATTGCTTATTTAAAACTAAGTTAATTTTAACGTTTTGTAAAACAGTATATTTCATGAGCGTGTCTACTTGTATGCTCCAGATCACTTTATGTAGTAGGTTTATTTAATTGTTACATAGTCATAAAAATATAAATCACATTATAAAATACTCATTTAAAAATAATTAAGTTGTACAGATAGTACATTCGTTCACAAGACTAAATCATTTTTTTTTTTACTGAAAATTTCTACGTGAAATTATACACGTTTTTGTTATTAATATTTGACACAAATAGTTACTATTTTACTTATGTTTCTAATTTTATAAACAATCACTAGTTTATACATATGCTGGTATTAATTCATTACTATTATATCTATACAATGTTTAATTAAAAATAAACATTGAATGTAGTATCGCAAATATTCGTCATTGATGAACCTATTTCAAATTTCATAGAAACGGTTAAAGTACTATATTTTAAAATAAATTGAAGCTTGTGTGTGTTACCAATGGTCGTCACTAAATATTGTATATTTCAAAAAAAAAAAAACAACCAATATAATAAATGAATATACTTGAATAAAGTAGAAAGTAATAGCGTGCTATACTATCTTATGTCGTGAAAATACATTATGTTTTTCAAAATTGTTATACACAACGATGGAATTTTTCCGAATGGCAAAATTTATAAAACAATGTATTGTGATATACATAATTTATATTATAAAATATAAAGTAAAAACTTTAAAAATTTTATATTACTTATATTATATTCATACTATTCATTGAGCAATAATATTATCATTATAATTTTATTCTTTTTATATGCTGCATATTATTAAACGAATATTTTTCTATTACTATTATATTATAATATAATTTGTCCACCACACAATAAAGGTGACTTTCTATAAACAATAATATTTATAATAATTTATAAAATAATGGTTACACGGCGTTATAGATAGACTATTTGGGTACATCACTGCCACATGTCACTGGTACTACAACAGACGCAGTAAATAATGTGTATTTGGTTTTATATCTGGTCAAATCATATATCCGTTGTACCACCTCGATTTAATAATTATACCAAAAACCGTGAAATATTCACTTATGGGCATACTTGTCAAAGACGGTTTTTATATTTTTTACTTTGTTATAGAATATTTATTTTTAAACTTATAATGCAAAATTAGTTTTTCTCATTATTTTAATATTTTTCAGGTAAATACGTCATATTAAATTTAGTTGTGACGAGATAAATACTCGCTAATATTTAGAATATACTACTTGTTTAACATTACAGTTAATATTTTAATGTATTAATAAAATTATAAATTATGAGGTGGAGAATCTAATAAATCACAAATTACAAATTTCATATTAAAAAAAATGTGGGCACAATATAAAATAAGAGTAATATTCGTTCTATAAATGATGCAAATTATATTACTATATTATAGGTATATCGTATATACTATGCTTTGTAATAATAATAATATTTTGATTGATTTCATAAATATTAAAGCCGGATTTCATAATGTTTAATAGTTGACTGTGGAATAACGTTTAAATTGTTTGATTAAAAAAACATATTTTATATTTTGTGTTTGGTCGACAAACTCAACATCGTCTAATCGCTAAGTTTTTCTGTATTCATTACAAGTATTGTATGTCTTCAACGAAAATAATAATCTGTAAAACAAACTAACTTACAGTTTAACGTTCAAGTAATAAGTTAAATTGGTATTGGAAATTATTTTATTTGCAGATTGTTCGTGCCATCAAACAGGCTTTTCAACTACAATGGCAATGTTTAATGTTCCATTATATTTAAAAAAGATCTCTTAAAACTTGGGTTTGATAAAAAAAAAAAAAAAAAAAAAACTATTTAAAAAAAATGTACTAGTCTAGAATACTAGGTATTACTAGGTATTACAGCTTAAGTGCTTATAATATTGGCCAGGTCAATATCATATTTTTTTTTTTAGTTTGTTAGGATAATGTTTAGGAAGTAATTACATCTTACTTTTTATTATTATTTCATATATATTTATACATGTATGACATTATAAGTATGCCTATCATATTAATATGTACATACTATGCTGCTTTTATAATTTAATATTTTATCCTGTACATAGTATTACCATTTAAAAGATAAAAATAAATCTTTAGTTAATTATCTTGTGAAAACTTTAGATATATGAAGGTTGGTTTTTTTCATGTTCACTCCATCACAAATCTATATTTACCTTTAATTTATTTAGTAAATTTATTAAATACCAGATTGTTAATTTATGTAACTACTATATTTTAACTCAAGTTCAGGTCCAAAGTTCTGAGATAGTATTTTTCACTAAGCATATCACTCTGATAACACTATTGAAGAGTGAAGACACATATATTAATTATTAATCATTATCATTTTATTTTACAACGATGGATAAAAAAAAAAGTTAACGATTTTAAAATTTTAAAATATCATTAAGTAGATAGCCCGCATAAATTATTGACTATATTGCAGCAATGCCTGATTCAAAGTTAAATATAATGTTACTTGAAATAATTGTCTTCAATCAATATTCAATACTGGAGTTTAAGAAGTATATGATTACTGATAATATTTGTATCAAACAATGTACCTATAAGCTAAGAGGAGTTTAGTCTTAATCAGGAAAATAGTTTTTGGAGAATTAATAGGTATATAATATATATATATATATATATATATATATATATATTTTTTTAAGTATATACATTATAAATTATAATACCCCGTCTGCTTTCGTGGGTGCACCTCTATAACGGCATCATAAGGAGGAGGAAATGAAGGGCGCTTGCAAATATTTTCATCTGGTCACCGTATTTGAAAATTAACACTCTTTAATTACACTAAATATAAAATATAAAGTTTACTAATATAGATACACGTAATGTTTCAAAATAATAAATTATCATTATTCAAGTTTTGTATTGTTATTATTTTTATTGTCCGAGTTTTAAACATTTTTAAAATGTTTTGACGTGTGCGCTACTGCGGATTGAATGTCAGAAATTCGATAAGAAAGATACTCCTGACCATTATCCTAGTACATAAGTGTTATTTATTTTTAAATCAAATAAATTGAACTTCTAACAACTGCCGAAAATTCTTCTTATATAAATCTATGTACACACACATACATATATTCATGTACATAATATATATATACGATACACCCCTCCATTCTTCAAACGTCGATACGTCCAACTATTTCGTTTGTGTATAGAATTTCTATTTGAAGAGTTTTCCTTTAACGAATGACATTTTTATTTTATTGTCATTCGGTAAATAATTTTGATAAAACATAAACAAACGGTCACGTATTGTTTTGGGACCGTTAATAAAATCGTGATACGAAAATATCTTTTCGGCTTCTCAAATATGATTGCATGTTCGATAACAGCAGATATTCGATTCCTATGGTATATTCGTTTTGTTTTCAGCCAATGCAATCGTTGTTGATTCGTTTCTGGTACTATATAGGCAGTTCAATAATAGTCTTGTCACATTCAGATATTCGAATACGTCACATGTTTTATGTAACGCTAATGGTACTGGTACAGTTTTCTATTCGGGCACATAATGAGTATACTGGATGCTCGTAAAAAGGCACCATAACCGTGTAACCACACAAAATAGCATACATAATGTATGATGATATCATATAAATGTATATATAAGTTATGTATTTTTTTTTTTATAGTTCTAGCCGGTAGGTATAACGTGTCTGCTTATTCATCAGTGGTGACCGACGCTTACGCTTACCAGAAGCCAAAACGTATATTGCATTATACAAACATACAATGAGCTTTGTCTGTACGTGCGCGGATTTATAAAATATTATGTTAATAAGTGCTCACAATTGAGACGGCGTGTACAAAAAGAGTATAAGTTTACTTGACTACGGATCCTTTGGAGACGTCCGATAAATATTTTACCACCATGTATGGCTAGACCATTGTAAACGATATAAGTAGGCACACATAATGTGGCTTAATAAGAATAATAAAATAAACGCTGCAGGTTGAGCTATTTACAGTATTATTAAGTATTCGGATGAATGTATTCAAATACTTACAACGCAGGGTAATCTTAATTGTGTTTTAAAACAAAATGTATAAATTTGAGAGTTTACATTTACTTAAGATTTTCTTTTAAATCATATTTTGTAACTTTAATTATCTATTTATGTAATGTTTTTGAAATCTTTAGATTTTATTTGTATTTTTAAACGTAAATTTATGTATTGCATATAAAATGTATAAATAAAACACTGGTCCATTGTAACATTCAATACTGCAATTCAATTTATTATAATTAACATTATAATAGGTATGAATGCCTATAGGTTGTTATAAACAGTAAATAGTTTATAAAAAAAAAAATATATACATATTATATACAAATATTTATTTGCGACCGTACAAGAAAAAAAAAATGTTAATCAAGTTTCAAAATATTTTCCCTTCGGTGATACATTGTGTATATGCACGAACGTGTTCTTCAATTTTTCTTATTCATAAACGCCAGACTACGAAAAACTTGGCCAAAAATATTTTTTGAAACACATACAATTTAAGACTAAAAGCGTAACAGAAAAATTATATAGCTGATGTTATAAACAAATACTTATTGTGGAATAATTTTGTTCGTAACTATTGTTTTGAAAATTTTATCTATAATTTAATTATTGTTAAGAGGACGCCATACCCGCATGTGTTGTCTCTGTCTTACTAACGTACATCATAACAAATTTTCGTTTAGTAGAATACATTTTGTGACGTTAGCTTTAATATTAGAGTAAATTTACCTATAATTAAATTTAAAGGTAAGAATATTATCTAGACAATGATATATGCTTTTAATGATATTATAATTTTAAAGTGAGTTACAGCTCTGTAAAATATAATAATTTTAAAATGCTCATAACTCATTTTAAAATGATAATATTAATAAAAGCATAATATGTCATTGTCTAGATAATATTCTTACCTTTAAATTTGATAATAGGTAAATTTACTCTAATATTAAAGCTAACGTCACAAAATGTATTCTACTAAACGAAAATTTGTTATGATGTACGTTAGTAAGACAGAGACAAGACATGCGGGTATGGCGTCCTCTTTATGCAAATAAATATATATATATATACTTATATTAATATTGATTAAAAAAGTGTTAGAACGTAGCAAAATGTGTAAGCTGTTTGTGTTACGGATTATTCAATATCTAAAATGTACGTTTAAATAAAATCTCTTATTTTTAAAAAGAATGTTTGTATTTTGTTGTAAAATATTTTCAATCTTGATAATAAAATAAAACGAATACAATAAATTAAATAATACAATAGTATCTTTCGCTTATATCTAATAAACAATAGAGTCAATAAGTCTTGACATTAATTTTATTATTTGTATGATAACAATACAGAAAAATACAGTAGTTATTTTATTAAAAAAAAAATTATATATAACTACATTTTATCAATGATTTAAAGATTGAAAAATGTTCTGTTGGTTAAGCAAGGCGATTATATAATTATATTTTTCAATGGGGAATATCATGAACAAGTTGATATTTTAATATTTTTCCAAACACTGTATACATTACAAAAAAAAAGTTTATGATCAGACAAACTATAAGTATTTTGTATTTTTCAGCTATTATTTACAATTTGAAGCTCGGAAACTACTATCAGTGAAAGGAGATGTGGCGATTGATGATATAGCTATGAGTCCAAAATGCTTCGGTTTAGGTAAATTTATTATATTATTTTAATTATATAATATATATATTCATTATTATAAAATTATTTACTAATAAACATCAATACTAAATATATATAAATATAAACTACCTCAATTTGTAATATTTATAGGTACTCGTCTAAATAGAAAATAGAATTATTATTATTTTCTTCTGTAATGTTATGCTCTTATGCGTATTATTTATAGGATGTCTAAAGCATATTTTCTTTCATCGGTATAGAAATAATTAAATTAATAAATAATGCTTTTATTTTAAAATAAAATGATTAAATTTCTTTTGAGTATAGCTTAAAATAAATTTAAACCGAGTTTAGAATTTAATTTATGACATTGGGAACATTTGAACAAATAAAAATTATTAACGCGAACAAAACCTTTTTTAGTATTTCATTTTTTTTCCGCCAGTTGATGTTTAATTAAGGGAGATGAATTTTATAGATTAAGATTGTTTGACATTTTGCGAGATTAAATTTTTCCATATCATTTTCAGATGTACCAGAAGACGTACTCAAGGGATACAAGTATGAAGCGGCTGGAACAATAAATAATACGGGTTCGTGATTAAAGTTTTTAATATTTTAGAATGAATAAGCCAAGAGAAATACCGCAATACCATGTATATAGGCAAAATTAACATCAAGTATACTTCAATGTTGAGATATTTTAAATAATAGAGTAAAGTTAATGTATATACAAATCTAAAAATATTTATTTTCTTCCACAAAATAAAGATAAATTCCAAAAATTGTTTTAAAAATAAATTGAAACGCATAATATGGAATTAGATAAAAAAAAAAAAAAACTATATATATTTTTATAATAATTATAAATTAACAACCAATTATTCGTACATAAACAGTTTTTGAGTTACAGTTTAAAAATCACGATCTACATTTATGTTATTAATATTTATGTGGCTTATTTAAAATCATATTAGCATATCCAATACTTTTAGGATTAAGATACCTAATTAAATTATGAGTGTTCAAACTAGGTTTTATAATTAAAATAAAAAAGAATACAATTACATTTTTTTTTTTTGCTAAGCCTTTACTCACATTTAAAGCAAGTGTATTTACTTAATTTGAACTAAAAAAAAAAAGGTAGGCAATTGAATACCACTTTACTGTACAATAGGTGTCAAGTGGATCACTAGTATAGGAATATTAAATTTGAATTCAATGATTATACATTATTGTACGAAAAACAATTTTGAGAGGTAACGGTCTTTAATATAACTAAGTATATTTGGTAATATGTTTTTTTTCGATATAGTTACTGCCTATTAATTTTATTTAAATACGCCTCATTATAAAATCAATACATTTGTCAATTCGCTCAGAATCTCAAAAACAAATAATGCAAAATATAGTAGTTTATAGCTTTATAATTGGTACGCATGGTAGGTATACACATATTTGACATTTATTATGAAACATGAAAGTATACCTAGTTGAAATTCACAATATTAATAATTTTTTTCCAAACATATTTTTTTATTAAATTCATAATATTAATGAGTCATTAATTACGACTAACTTCTATTAAAATACAGTCGATTAGTAAACATATTAAAGTATTACTGGTTTTATCAAAAAGATGAAAATAAAATACCAGTGAATCACTATTATTTGAAATGTGTACAATAATAATATATTAATATATATACCTAAATTGTAAGATAAAGTGTAAAAATATGTTATTTTTTTTATTGCAAAATAAATAAATATTTATTAATTATTATGGTAATTTAAACAAAAAATCATTTAATGTATATTTTAAAAATAATTAAAATAACATTGAATACCTACTTATATCATAATAATAATATCGTATGAATTTTTATTGTTTCAGCAACACTTATGAAGGTTCCCATTAATCCGGATTTCCGAAACAAAATCGGTACGTGAGATCATGTCATTAATTGCTTGTTAAATGATAAACATTACGTATAAATAAGTTACGGGACCTGTCGCTACATTGTTACTCAACACGAAAACACAATTCAATTTTTTCTCGTACACGCATGCATGTTTAGTCACTATCTAATAAGCACGTGTTTTTTTTTAATAACATCGTGTTATCGTGATTCGCAGAAACGCATTTATTAATATTAATCATCTATCATAATATGGTTTTGTCGACCATTCTATTCAGTGATGCAAAATGTATTATTCTAACTACACATGCATTTACGCGCGTCTCCTGTCATTAAAAAAAAAAAAAAACAATTGTTCTTTTTTAGTTTTTCTCTTTGAGGAAAATATGGGTGTGTTGAAAAATAACTATTATAAGGTTCAGGTATATGGGTTTAGAATAAAACGGAGATAAAAATAACCCTTAACTACGACACAAGCAAAACATCGAAAATGTGAAAAATCTACACAATATATTATAATACGCATAAAGGGAATTTTACCAAGCGTACTCAACTCTTTTTTCATTAATTATATACTATTTACTTAAATTCTGATTTTGTAATTTTTTTATATATTATTTCGGAGTTTCGGGCCATAACATTTTTAACTGATATCTGGGTTTTACAAATTGTTTTAAAGATAACAGGATTCTGGCGGTACAAATTTATTTATTTTCCATGATCAACATTTTTTTTTTACTGTAAATAGTATAGCAATTATGATTTTTTTTATTTATTTTTATTAATCTTAATTAAATTTTGAACGAGTAAACTTTCTTAATTATTAATATGTGTGAATAAACTAAGATAATATTCGTTGATAATGATTTTGCATCAAATATAAGGTGCATGTAATGCTTATTTTATTTTATAGCCTATTTATTATCATAGTAATCAGTTTAAATTAATTACTATAATTTATTTTCCAAAATAGCAACTATCACAAACCTATGGTCTTTAGTATAGACGATATGACATTTTTTAATTTCTATTCAGATTTAAATTTAAATACATTGAAATAGAATGTTCGAGAATATAAATTTGCTTAAAAATGTGGTTATAATTTGTCAAAAAATGTATCGATTGTATCGCTGTAGTAATTTATTCTCCTAGACATTAATGGTTAAAAATCTAAGTACTTGAAAATATGATCCTTGAGTATACTTAAAAATGTCAAAAATCAGGATGTGAATAAATTCACTATTAAATGATACAAAAGTGCTGAATATACGTCTTAGTAAATCGCTCCGTATAATAAATAAGAACTATAATACTATATATTGTACATAATAATTTGTATTTAAATTTATATAGCGCTAATTAAAATAACAGTAATAAATAAAAAATAAAAAACGGTATTGCTGTGAAGACCCTTTTTTAATATTTTATTTGAAAATACAACCAAATGGTTTTTAGAACTTTAGTCATATGTTATAATATACACAGTAGTTTATAGATTAATATATACACGTATATTATAGTAACATCATTGTAAAGTTTGGCAGTTAAAAATTACGTTTTTTTTTTTTGTGCGTACCTACCACTTTTTTAGTGGATTCTTTATAATTGTAAACACTTAATTGTCACTAATTATACACTAATTCTAAAATCTAAAAAAACGATAATTTAATAGAATCATGATTAATGATATGTATTTGAAAGCAAAATATTCGGGTAAGATAAACGCACACCTGTAATTAGCTTGGACGCTTTGTCTTTATCTGATAGATCGAACGCAAGATACAATAGTTCAAAATTAAGTGCTTTATGCGAACTTAATAAATAACCGTATAATATATTAAATAAATTATTTTTGATTCAGAAAATCAGTATATTCCACATATTATAATTTTTTAAACAAATTTTCGTGGTCCTTTTATCATTATTATATAAATTATACATAAATTAAAATAACTCGAAAACTACTCATTCGAAAATCGATTTAGGTAAGTACATCAACAGTTTCAAAATATCTTCTGCCTAATAATTTACAATAAAAATATTTATTAGTTATTTAATGAAAATTAGTTTGTATCAATACATGGTTCATACTAAAAATCTAAATTATTGTAAATAATACGGTCCTTGCAGAGTATTCTTAAACAATACAAAAATTAATATTTTAATTAATTTATTATTAAAGGAAAAAATTAGGATTAACATGCTTGGTAGATCAGCTATGTATTAATAAATATACCATGTATGTATACAATACACTTATAGTTCATAATATTCATGTATTTCACCGTAAATCAAACCTAATGCACAAAATGCTAAAAATCATTACTGACTA
This sequence comes from Schizaphis graminum, assembly GCA_020882235.1. NCBI lineage: Eukaryota > Metazoa > Arthropoda > Insecta > Hemiptera > Aphididae > Schizaphis > Schizaphis graminum. Next base: position 5,609,674 of record CM037033.1, read on the forward strand.
AAAATTATGTTTCACATTTTTGACTGCATATTTTATATACACATATATTACAGTTGAACACAAACTCACAGGTCGAAAATATGTAAATTTCCAAATTAATATTTATTTTTGTTGATCTATATAAAACCAATTGAATTTTCCGATTTTATCTATAAAATAGGATAGGTAGGTATACGAAAATAAGAGCCATGAGTGAAAATGTCATGTTTCTTTTTAAAATTGTAACAAAACCCGATTTTGTTAAATCTTATATTATTGAAATGTTCTGAAAAAATGTTTTGAAAAATTCCATGTACCTACATTTATATCATTAAAACATTATCCCATTAGATCAGTGATGGGCAAAGTACGGCCCGCGGGCCAACTCTGGCCCGCGAAAGTATTTAATCCGGCCCGCCGAGGGTCCATCGACATGAATAGTATATGGCCTGTATAGTATAAAAGTGCCATGTTTTTATAATATTATATGATTCAAAGCTTTAACCCAAAATGCATTTTTTCTATAATTATGGCCCTCCTCTAGAATTTCTTAAACTTTGTGGCCCCCTATTAAAAAAGTTTGCTCACCACTGCATTAGATTATAAAAAACTTTTGGAATATTCGTTTTGACTCAGATGTATGGTAATGTATTTGCACAACTAAAAATCAACATCGTTATAAAAAATAAAAATATAATGTTAGTGTAATATTACGGGGAACATTAGAATATATGCTCTGCTAAGTCTAAAATGGTAAATACATATTTTTTTAGTGAGGTTGTCTACGTGGCTACGATATTTATTCAAAAATTAAGAGGATTTATGTCGGAGTACCGTTTTTTACACACTATCTATTCAATACGAAACGAACGTCGGGGACATTCATTTCCAATATAGTTACAAATGAGTTACAAAACATTGACATGGGTCTTGAGTCGTTTAGAAATAATTTAGGGCCAACTTCATGCACGTGTTATTGATTGATGGAATATTACATTGTAATGGTTTTCATCGCACGCGTTATTTATATACTACATATTGTTTTAACGTATTGTATCGACTCTTAAATAATATTATTTAAAACTGGTAGAAAACAATTGAGCGAAGAAAATTAATAGAAAGTCTATATCGTTTGAACGAATAAATATAAATATGTTAAATAGTTTATTATATTATGTTATATTATGGGCGATAATCCAATAACATGTATTGTCAATATTGAAAAAATAAAATTAATCAAATAAAATCACATAGAAGACGTATAATTATTATTCGCGATTATAATAATTAATAACGGATATCTTTAAATATATATTGATATAGTTGTATTGTTATGTAGTAATGTACAATCGAAAATTAATAGAATAAAATGACAATATGTGCATCAAAGTCCACATTTGCTCGCCTTAATAAAAAATAATTTCACTCGCACTAACGAGTAACGGTATAGCTTTATAATAGTCGCCCAAAACGACCGCCGTCCTAGCCGCAGTAAATTATAATAAACATTTTTCTCGGAACGGAAATGACGAACTGATAATATTATTATAATAACGATGATGAGATACACTCGACAGCGATGCTTTATAAAATATACCTGATTCGGGTCAGTTTTTTACTTGTCACGTTTATGTGTGAACTGTGAAGTATATTGTGAACGAATAATAATTCGACGTACGAATCCGGAAGTCGCTGTTAAAATTCCGGGCTGGCGTGTGCGCGGGAACGAGACGACGTCGGAAAGTAAAAAGGTATACCTACGCGTCGCAGTATCTCAATAACACCGACACCGTTAAGTTGTTTAATAATTATAATACCTACGGCATCGCAATGCGCATTATAACTCGGGGAGTAAAGTTAGCCCGATAACACTGGCCGCACCACTCGAGCGTGACAAGTATATACATATTATGTAAAGAATTTTATGCACAGATTTTGTCGTTTAATGACGTGCTCGCGCTTTTATATACATGTTGTATAAGGACCGCGTTGTTTCCGATACGCCGAGCAATGGGGATAAACAATTTTCTGTTACGGGTTACCCGAATGAGTTTCATTGGCATAATCCGGAGATTATTAAGAGTTGGCGCGATATAGCATATTATTATTATTATTATTATAAGTGTACACACACACACATACACACACACATACACACACACATACACACACTGCTCAGTATATTAAATAGACTGAAAACACGTGGGTCGTAACAAATAACGGCGGTGGAAAATGCACGGAAATTTACCGGAAATGTATGCACAACGATACGTATCCGGCGTAATTCCGTATTAAATCATTTATAATGATTATTAATAAGCTCATCGCGTTTTTGCGTCGATAATGTCTGGGCTTTTAAAGTTTCCTGCAACCTTTGGTCCCGCGGTGGTGGTGGACCATTTTAATAGTACTATATCTATAGATATTATATCCGAGAGTGGTATGTAGAAATGTTAAACGGCGGCGATCTCCTTTTTATTTTTTTTTATTTCACGTAATTGAATTTCGTTCACTTTAAAATAAAAATAAATACAAACTTTTTTCGTATTCCCGGAACGGTAAAATGCACCTAACCAATTTACTCAAAAATATACGTAGCCGACGTTTTACAAACGCGTCTATATACATTTGTTTTTGTTGATATTGTTATTTAATATCAATATTATTATTTTTGTTATAAAATTTTTTTTTTATATATATATTCATCATTATTATAATAATATGATCGATTTAAATATATACGCTAATTGTTTTGGAAAGTTGTAACGTTTTTAAAATATTTTATGTGATGTTGACGATAAATATTATCTTCTCAATTTGTTATCGATATAATATTATCCGTTTAAGATGTTTACTTTTTTTTAAAGTTTACGTTTATTTTTAATTTCATATTCTAAAACTGAATGTTTTTTGGAGTACTTCTATGAATAAAAATAAAATGTCTACTAAATTCTAAGTTTAATTATTATGTATTGACATTCTAAGAAAAATATTTTATTTTCCTCGGAATACAAAAATAAACATATAAATAAAGTATCATTTAAAAACAAACTTTAAAAAAAATAATGCTTAAAAATCGTAAAAATTATAATTTGTTGTAAAAATTATTTACTGCAATAATATAAAAGTATGTACCTGCAATTAATATCAAATAGTATTTAAAAAAAATGTAAACATTGAAATAAAGAGTGTTTGAATTTAAAATGATCAATTTAATACAATTGTTATTACTCATCATTCCAATTTAATGGATTATAATAATAATAAAAATAATAACACAAATGACACATGAAATTTTTTTCGTGTAATTATGCGTTTCATTCTAAATAATATATATATATATATATTGATATGGAATCATAAGTAATATATTTGTATTTTGATTAAAAATAAACGAGTAAAAACACCTAAATATTTAAATGAAACTCGGGTGCGATTGTATAGTAGGTATGTGATACCGTATTGAACTGATCAAAAGTAATGAATCCAACACTTGGTACATATTCTTGATAATCATACCTAAGTGTTGGTATATCCTTATTTATTATTATTATATTATAATATATACATTGTTAAAAAAAAATAATACGATCAAAGAGTTGAACTACCTTTAATGTTTTCAAAATAAAAATTTTGTTTTCTAAAATATTTTAATAAGGGTTCCGGTGTGTTTCCGTTTAAAATATTTTCAAAGAGTTCCAATTCCAGAACAGGTTCTTTGTAATATTTTCCGACACTACTCACTAGTCACTCATAGTATATTATGGATTGGTATTTGAGATTTATTTTTAGTGTATTATTTGAACTTATTCGTATTTTTCATGATTTCAAGTAAAATATAATTCGTTTCATTTATGATTTTTCAATCATAAAGTGTTTTATACGAATGATTATACTTCGATACAGTGAATACCTCTAAACTGTATAAACACACCATCACTCATCAGTAATAATATATTTTATATCTTATTGCAATATTCTTTGTATGCTTTTTTTTTTTATTTGTTATAGTATTATCTTTCATTTTTTTTATTCAAATCAAACATTTTTTTAATTTAGAAATACTCACAGTGAAGTTACAAATAGCTATTACTTGCAATACGTATTCTTGGAATATTAAAAATTTTTATATGAAATATGTGTATTATGTGTATGTATTCAAACGTGAAACGAATGCCCTATAATATATGGCATATATAATATCAATACTAATATAATGAGTATAATACAAATAACAATTTTTATTTTCAGTTTATAAATTTACGACTTGTGGATCAAAGGGTAGACTGGGACCTAGTAATCGATCTTGCGAAGCTGCATACACAAATACCACTGTGTCTGTGATTGTGGTCAATGACACATACATGGATGGAGTACAAATTTGGCATATACCTGAGACGGGAGTGTATACGTAAGTATACTATAAGTATTCAATGAAATGCAATAAAGGTTTATACAAACGTGATTGGTATACTATGAATGTGTATAACAGGGATGGTCACAACGAGGCTCGCGAGCCGCATACGGCTCTTAAATTAATTTCATGCGGCCATTGAACCAAACTTAGACTAAAATTAAATGTAAATAAATGTTTGATTTAAAATGAAAAATGTATCTCCATTTTATAAACATTGCTTTACAATGTGGCTCACCTCGAATCAACTTTATACATTTGTGGTTCCCAAAGTTAAGGTTAGTGGCCACCCCTGTATGGTATATATTATATAATATACAATGATTTAATTAGAATGGACCAATACTTATGTTTTCCAGTATCTTTGTATATCTAATTTTTTCAAATACTTTTTGCTCTTTAATTAAGTACACAAATAATGACTCATTGAAATGAATATACATGATGACTGTAAATTAAAGTTATCCAATATTCATCTACATTTAACCGTTGTAGTTAAAACAACCCAATAACGCATTTCCATACACAAATAAAAATATAATATAATATGATTATAAATTAAAAACAATTTAATAGATTATTTATTAATAAATAATTATTAAATAAAAAAAAGATAACTAATCTTGATCAAACTTCTTAGAATATAACAAAGAGTGCAAAATATGCAATGAATTTAAATTATTCATAGAAATATTAAGCGATTTATAATATTGCATTAGTGGGTAACACAGTTATTCATATAAACACATTTTTTGAAGAAATGAATTTCATTACAACTAGGTTTAATGAATACATTAGATAAGGTACATATAAAATGTAAGGAACTGACTACGAAAACTAAATTAATAGAATGTTCTAATTTTATATTTCAAACAAATTTACCAAAATGTAAAACAACTAATCATCACTAGTATTTAAATAATATGCTTTGTTAATAATCAAAAAAATAAAATTAAACATAATCCAATGATTATAGGATATCATAAATTTATCGAAAAAAAAATTAAAGAACCCAAACTACTAATAAAGGCAAACTTCTTCTCTTTAACTAACTAGAAGAGATAATTATCAACGAAAATAACAAACCCTCTCTTCTACATTATAATATATTAAAACATTTATATATAATTGCAAATATATTGATCTAATACACGAAAAGTCATGTATATCTTCAAACCAAACATGGACAAGCTTAAAATAGTAAAACTATCATCTTCAACTTTACACAAACGACTCTAATAAAAAAATAATAATATGAATATATATTATATACATATTAATCTATTTTATAATAAATTTGGTTAGGTATTTGAAAAAACAAAACCCAACTTATGTCAAAATATGATAACACATTAAACGTTTAAGTATAAAAAATAAGATTGAAATAAAATTAACAAAGTCGAGGTAGGTACAATCAGCTTCGAAATTCAAAGGCTTATAACACTTTATACCCGAAATAATACTCAAACCAAATAAAATAGTATCCAAAGGTATCTGCGTATATCATTATTTTACTATATACCACACTATTAAAGCAACAAATTCCAAGTACCTTGTATGAGATAATAGAGTTCCACAATATTCGGAAATATCAGTAATTCTTTTATTAATTATTGTCATTAATAATATACCTATCTGAACAAATATCTAACCCTATCATTCCTTAAAGCTATCTACAAATCTAAACCAAATTAAAATTGTCTATTATTCCTTATTCATTATAAATTCCAATATAGAGATTAGAAGCTATGAGACAATAACCAATAGAATAGACTCAGACCACATTCACACACGACCTACTAATACCTAATGTCAAGATAGGAACATACTATTTGCAACGACTGTGGCTATAACTTACAACTGCAACTCGCAACTCGACGATAGAAGCACATATTATACATTGAATGTCATTATTTCCAGCAATGACAGGAAATAAATATTTATCTACTCACATCTGAGTAATTCTTAGTTCAGACCCACAACTACAATCCAATTTATTCAAATTATTCAAATGTTTCAAACTTTCTAATCTGCACCATAAAATATAAAATTACGAGTATAATAAACTTTAAATATTTTAAATTTGTATATTGTTTCGTCTATAATCATTATATTTTATCATAGCAGTTATTATATTATGGTTATTATTAATAACTATAACTGCTGTGGATATATTTAATAATCACAAAAAATAAAATTACAAAAACATATTTTGTATAATGTCCACGTACATATCTGCAACAAATGTTAAATTTAAAACATAGAAATAATTATATGCATACAAATATTATTACTTTGTTTAAGGATAAAAAAAACAACAAAACTAATGTAACCTAACGCGCAAATGTACGAACAGCGGAACAATGCCACTGAATTTATTGCTAGCAATAATGAGCAACAACTACTCACTTAACTAGAGTTGGCTTTTGACGTACCTACGCCATACATTTATTTGGCCGTACCTGCCTATTACCACCGTAGACGTGTTACGCTTGTAAAAATATAATCAGTGTAAGAGCAATCTCGATTTCGTTTAATCCGCAACATATTATACGTCGCGTGCTGTACTCACATATAACCTGTACGCGGTTGTAAACTGTAAATTTCGATGTTTCGTGTTGGTTTCGTTGATTTCGATTGAACATACCACTATACCACAGTAAAGTTGTAGAGAGTCAATTCACTCTGATGATATTAATAATACGTAATAATTATTGCATTGGCTTTGTTGCGCGGTGATTCAACGGATTCGACAAATACGTCTGTTCAATATTATTTACCACGTGTATTTTACTTACTGACCGTACAAAAAAATTAATAGTAAAATGTTTCTAATCCGTCACCGTTCGTTTTTGTGTGTTTTAGTATCATAGCGAGAGGAGCTCGTGGCGGCAAGGGAGCCGACGGAATGGGCATATCGAAAGGAGCCACTGCCATCGCTGTGGTCGAGTTGTCCAAACACCAGCAGTTGCACATATTGGTCGGTCAAGAAGGCGGAGACGCGTGTCGAAAAGTAAGAGTGTTCGAAATCAAAATCACAAGCTGTTCGGCTTAAAGTGCTACATAGTTTATACGTTAAATAAAATAACACTTTATGACAATTAATATCTGTCAAGTGTTTCGATGTGGCTTCCCGTAATCCGCTGAAAACAGTATAAAACTGATAGTCAAATTATTCGACCTGTTACCGGTCCAGTAAATCCGTTATTGTGAGTGACTGTTAGTTCGTCTACGGTTGATGATAATGTCGGTGCATGTAAAGTGTCGGAAACAGACGTTGTCATAATATTATTAAGACGTAGAAACCCGTGACCCGAGAAGCCGCCAGATGCACAGCTTCGGATGAATCATTTTGAATGAGCTCTATTTATATTATAATATGCACCTAATATACAGGCTGGACCACCGCGTTCAGATCTTCTTCTCGTCCACCGGGACAGAAAAAAAAAAGCTGTGAGACTCGGGGACTAGCCCTGTATACAAAGGGTCATCCATTTAAATATTAATCATTAATGATTAATATTTAAACCAATGTTTTTCCCATACGTTTTTGAAATATTTCTAGTATCAACATCGTTTAGAAATACTTTAAGTGTATTTCAACGAAAGAATCTAACTACTAACTAAATGTTCACAAAAATGTTTTCTCATTTTTTATTTCAAAACCTATAGATTTTCAATACTTTTTCTCCCGTGTATTTCATCTTGAAAATTGAATGAACGGCAATTTGTATAAATAAATATTTAGATACATTTAAATAAGTGAAATAGTTGCATTAACGGAGTAATTTTTGTTTCTTTATTGGGGATGAAGGTTAAATTCATTTTAAACGTTTATTATTAGTTATTAAAAATAAACTATTATAATTTAGTATATTTGATTATGATAAGTACATCGACATTTGTAGAAAAAATATTCTGATTTTTATTACAAAATTTAAAATATAAACCATCATGAAAAAAAAAACACATGATAAAAACTTATATACTATTTGTTTTTGATAAATGTGCTTTAAACCGTTAAAACACATCATCATTTATTGTAAAAATACGAACACCGACTGAGAATGTTGCAGGCGTAGCCGGTTAAACGAATTACACCGCACAATGATTATTAAACGTATACATTATTTATATTATATTTTTGTACTTTATGGTGGCACTTACACTAGACTTGTTCTAATTTTTTCTCTCTTCCGTTTGGAATGTTTAGACGTTTGAAAAACGCGACGACGCATGTCAACAAGAACAATACTTCAGGACGGGCAGCGCTCTCAAAGAACTGCACGATTTGCGCCTGCTCAACGGCGGCGGAGGCGGCGGCGGTGGATCTTTTGTTTTTACAGTTAAGTGCCGATTTCTCGTGGGACACGGACCCAAAACCAACGTACAACAAACTTTCCGCACACGCTATTGTTATGCGCAACCCGGGGCGGCGCATACTTTTACAAGAATAAATTACGCACAATGTTGCAACCGTAAAATGTCCGAAAATATTTAATATTTCATGACGAGAAAGCACATTATTCCGCCGGTTCAAAATATATAATATATATATGTATATACGACGTATACAAACGAATAATTCTATGATTATAACAGCGGAATCAACTATTATATTGACACTATGAACATCCTCGATGGTGTATAAAATAACTCGGGAATATAATGTAATTGCATTACTCGGAAATACAAATGTTAAAATATAAAAGTTTTTTTATGCGTTTATTTATACAAAGCTTATCAATTAAAAATATATGATAATGCAATCAGTAAATACGATAAAAAAAATTAATAAACAATATACCTAAACGTTATTATAAATTTATAAAATAATTTAATAACAAATATATATTATAATGATTGTAATGAATTATAATATAAATTATAAATATTATGTTAATATACCTAGTTAGTTCGTGCAGTCTTATTATTTGCAAACTTTATTTTTGTACTTGTATTCATCGATGATAATAAGTGTAACGAATTAAAAAAAAAAACCATAAATAACTGATAGATACACCATTTTCATTAAAATATTTCGACTTACGTTATTGTTTAAAATACAAAACTGAAATCGTTAATTTTAATATGTAGTATACTACATCTTGAATTTGCACAACAAAAATTAAAAACATTTTTACATGGAGATTATTTTAACGAACACTCATCCTTTCGGATTTGCTTTCTCTTTTTGTTGACAATTGATGATAAACGTATATTTTTTCACCTCTTTTCCTGGTGGAACTCTTAACTTTAATTTTTAAATAACAATACATTTTTCAGAACGTTAAGCAGAATACTTTTTTGTTTAATACATAGGTAAAAATATCAAATGCAGAACTAATCTTTGTTCTTATTTATAAGCACTTAGAACTTAAGTAATAATAATTCACTGGTGTACTGTTCCTCACATCTGAAATTTTTTACTAATTTATAGGTACTAATTATAAAAACAATACAATTCGTTTATTATTTGATATTTATATACGTTAAAACAATATTCTTTGAAGAGATAATGAAATAAAAGATTATACTGATTTCATCATTAAATATATTATAATATTAAAAACTGTATAAAATGTTAATATTTAGATTATCTTAAATTTTCGAAATCGGTAATTTTTAAATAAACTTTTTGCAAAGTAAATTATCAATATTAATAAACGTTGTATAGTATGATTTGATGACATTAAAAATGTGTCTCATTATGCATAAATAAATACTGTGACGTCCTTGTTATTGATCTACATTTGAAAAAAAACACTATTTAAATAATGTAAATAGCTTTTATAATCCTGCTATAGATGTTTCATAATGAGAAATATATTCCATTTTTTGTTACTTCCATATTCCCATGTTTGAATAAAACATCACAAACATACATAGGTAATTTAAATGGATAAAGTAATATTTTAAAAATATTTTAAAATTAAAGGGCTCACGTGAAGAAGGATACTTACCGTTAGTGATTGGTGCTGGCGGAGGTGGTTTGGCACACGGACCATTCAAGGACGACAGGAGTCAACACGGTAATGGTACTAACATGAGATTACCAGCCATCACTGCACCGTCTTTTGGTGAAAATCCCGCAGGTTTGTGTTGAAGACTTATTTTTTTTTTAGTACCAAATGCGTGTATTGATTTTTCAATAACAGGTTTTTTTTTTTAGACAACACATTTTGTTGGTCAGTTAGTTTGTAAGCTAGAAACTTTTGTGCTACATATCATTAAATTGGAAACTTAACCCAAAAGTAACATAGGTTACTCAATAAATTTTTTTTTAAAAGTCATATTTTGAATTTATTAGCAACTGTTGTTATAAAGACAATCAGAAAAAATTAATAAAAAAATGTATTTAATATCGCTTTTTTTAATTACGTGATCGAAGAGAAAAATAAATTAGAATAACTTATATTATTAAAAACTTTTATGAAACGACATAATATTATTATCCATGAAAAAGATTTTACTAAAAAAATCGCACTCCAATCTGCTCTCATATAGCTAGAATGTAATTTTGGATAGGAAGAAAGGAATTTTCGATTTGACAAAATTGATCCAATCAAGTAAACTTGACAAAATTGAATTGGTTTTGAAATGTTTTTATGTTTTTATGTACATATTTAATACCATTTTCATAGTATTCGTATATGACGAGGAGAAAGAATTGTTCCCACTTTTCCGTAGTTCCCATATGTCTAATTATATATTTATTATTATTGTTTTTTTTTTTTTTTTTACTTATTTTAACTATAACACAATTGGAAAGCTTAGTAATATCTTTTGAATTCGTTAACAGTTTAAATTATGTATACACCAAATAACTTCTTTCTGATATGAAACCGGAGAAAACCAAATAAATATAATGTTATAGAATGTACAAATGAACAACATTATATTTTATTCAGCACGTAATGGTTGTACTGTGTTGTGTTGTTGTTCAAATTTAACACAACTCGAGATTAGAATGTAACTAGTTAGTGACATGGAACTGAATATTATATACTTCTGCGTTTCGTATTTTTTCTCTCTAAAAGAACGTTACTCCTCGAGTGACTCTGTTGTGCTGTGTTTTCATACTTGAACTTTTCGCTTCTTTTGTATTTCTTTGAAATGTGTTATGGATGGTCGAGGTTTTTGATGTAATATGTTCACAAAAGTCTAAATGAATTTTATATTTAAACGAAATACCACGAGCGTATTTATTTTTATTGTATCGACGATGAAACTATAAAAGCAAACGAATTTCGGCAAACTCGTTGATCAACCATAATGGATGGGTACTATTGTCAACAATAAATATTAAGTAAAACAATTCTTTCTGTTTTATTATCTAACCATTACCTAATGATAAATTATACGAAATTGTGTCCGGTCACGGCATACTTGAACATCAGGTTTGTAACTTTTATACAGTCGTATAACTGTTTAAGTATAAAACACGTTCATAAATATATAATATAGTATTAAATGTTAAATAAACTCAAACATAATGGGATACAAAACAAATTAAACTCATTCGGTAATAACTGTAGTATGTGTCTTTATTTTAATCTGGTGACCTAATTGTCTTAATTGAATAAAGGTGATGGTCACGCGATATTTAACAAACTTTTATTGCATTTCAGTGATTAAAGGATCAACGAGAAAAAAAGGGTTAACCCAACCCGTTGGTACTACTTTATTATTTTCAAACATTTATTTAAATTTATTTTCATAATTATTTATTATGTCACTGATTACAGTACAGGTAATAATGTAGTATGAATTTATTAACATAATATGGTGAATACACGTTGGACAATAAAATAAAAAAAAAAAAAAAATAAAAAATAAAAAATAAAAATAAAATAAAAATGTAATTATAGCTAGAACAACATTTTATATGTATATTGTGTACGACACTTGTTCAAACTCATCATTTTTATAATATAATATCACTTTTCTTTATCTACCTATCGTAAATTTTGTAGAAATGAAATTTCATAAATGAAAGTTTGATTTGTATGGAATTCCACTGTTTATGGAATATACTGAATATACATATTATTACACTAAAAAATATCATAAGAAATCAATAATAATTAAAATTAAATTGAGGAGAATATTCCTTACGGAAATTTTTTTGCGATTAACAATAATTAATCATGACATTTTTAGCTCATATGATACGAATTGAATTAGTAATATAATTGTTATTAGGTAATTGTTATTATTATAGCTTTGTTTATTGAAAAAAATATTTGTTGGAAGGACAATTAATTGAGTATTTCTAAACACATTTTTCTAATTAATGTAATTTTGTAGGTACCAAACACATTTTAAATTTATAATATACCTATAATATTGTGGACCCTTGCCAAATATTTAATAATTTATATCCACAAATGTAATATAGTTATTTTTTATAGTATTTTAGATATTTATTTACATAAAAAAAAATTGAAAGGAAAATGTATAGGTTTAAAATATCATAATATTATGCATAATATGTAAAATTATAAATACGTATAGAAATTAAAAACATGTAACACAGTTCTGTTTTTATTATTGATAGCTGGAAATTCAAAAAGCGTTGATAACAATTCCAGATTATAGTGTCGAACTTTTTTCTAAACTTTCAATATCATATTTTTATAAAAGGTACCTATTTCTTTGCAATATTTATTTTTTTTTCTTAATATTATAATATAGGTTATATAATATTGTATTAATTATAAGTAATAACGTTTTATAATTTATATAATATAAATTAGTTATTTCAAATTCTGATCGAGATTTTTGTATGGATTTTTATTTAAATTTATATTAATTATACCATCGTGGTCTGAAACAGGAAAAAATGCTTCGATCTTATGAGGATACATTCTGGTTGCAAATTGAATCTAGATGGTGCTCCGAAGGGTTAAAAGTAGAAAAAATACTTTATAAAATAAATGGTGAACACAAAATAACAGTGGAAAAACGTGAATATTTACGTAACACTATTATTCGACAAAGTCGATTTTGTTTTTTATAAACATAATTCTAAAAAAATATTCGTAAAAACTTCACCAAATAATTATTGTATTATTGTTGTATAGACATTCACCATTGAAATCAAATTTGACATATTAATTACAATGACCAAGTACAAACAGTGAGATGCACTTGTAATATATTATGTAATATCGAAGCAGGTTACTTATCTGTTTTTTTTTTCTATTAAAAAAATGTATACAAGTGAGATTAATTTATAATAATTATATTTAGTACATAATAATTTTTAATACTCTGTGTCTCCAAATATTTTATTTTTTTACTATGTAAACTATATATTAAAGCTTATAGTACATTATATGTATTCGAATTAGGGGACAAAACAATATCAAATATATAAATATATATTTTTTAAATTTTAATTAAATGGTTTTTTATTGTGGTTTAAATAATAAAAAATTTTAAGTAAATTAAAGAAATGCTTATTCGACGAAATAATATTATGATAGTCGATAAAAATATTCACATGCAGACATCAGAGCCGTTAAGAATACTGCAGTTATCTATGTTATTACGTATAAGAGTTGCTTGATTTACACATGATAGACAAGGATTTAAATAACTTAAGTACAATAGTATTCTAGTTTATTTTTTTATGATCTTACTTATTATTGTACAACTACATTATATTAATTTCATCAAATTGATTTCCCGTCGTATAGCCGTTCGCCCGCGCTAATCTAAATTTTACTAAATATACCTTCTCTTATAATAGTTTTGAATACTATGGAAAAACACAAATTAAATGAAAGAAAGTTATAATCTCACAAGTAAATACATAAATACACTACACATATTACGTATAAATAAAAAATATTATCTTTAGCGATTGAAATCGTTGTATTAATCTAGACACTTTTATTCGTAAATAATACGCCACTATAGAGACTTATAATACCGAGACTTCGACACTACAAAAATATACATATTTTCAATCGCTTATATCTCGTTGAATAATTAGAGTTAAAATATAAGACCAAACCATATTTCTTAGATTATAACGTATACTTTATTATGTACAAGAAAAATCATTTCAAGAGCTCTTATTTCCTTTTATACATTAAAATCAATGTTGGGAAACTTATTTGTGGACAGATTGTGGGTGGTGATAAAAATATGTTTCAAATTTCAATATATTATTATAGTTATTATCGATTAAATAAAAGTAACATTAATTTCTGTAGTAAATACTTCTTTAGTTATACTTATATTTTATATTTATAAATCATAATTTAATATAAATGTATTATAGACATACAAAAAACTTAATATTTTAAATTAAATATTACGATTTGGGTGAAATGTCATAAATATATTATATAAGTAAACTTAAAATTCCAATCAAAAACCAAAGATAGAACACCATTGATATACGATTTTTGAAATCGCATAGCTATAAGAGGTATTTCGAAATTAAAAAATTCCACTACGAATATGATCATAAAAACTGCGAATAGTGGTTATTAAATTTGATCGTATTTTAATTATATCACATTTTATAGCAGTTTGTTTTATTAAATATTTATTTTAGTTTAGTTGATTTATTTTATGCTATGAGATAAAAACTATTAAAAATACATTATGGATTTTATCAATTACTTAAATATACTTGAGAATTTGAATACAAGTTATAATAGTTATATTTTATAAAAACTAATAATGTTAACAATATAAACAATTTTTTTTCAATTTCTAATTTTTAAACACGATCGTTAAATACAACATATTTATTTTATATAATGATATTAGTTAAGGGGATTCGATACCGTGATTTTTTGTTTTTGTCTAATTCACGCGCGACATAGGATTTTAGACGGATCCTTTGCCAATCACACCAATTGATCTAATGAAGCGATAAGAATTCTGAAAACAGATTTAAATTTATCGTCAAGTCTATTTGGAATCAACTTTCTCACATTTTGGATATTTTACTCCAAAATTCTAAAAAAATTATGTTAAAAAAAGAGTAATTAAAAATTGCGTTATTTAAATTTTTGTAGAAGTTAAAATCAAAAAGTCAAAAATCTAAGAAAGTTTCAAGTAGACTCAATGACAAATTCAAATTTTTTTTAGAATTCTTATCGCTTCATTGGATCAATTGGTATGATTGGCAAAAGATGCGCCTAAAATCCTATGTCACGCGTGCGTTAGACAAAAACAGAAAATCATTGCATAGAATGTCCTTAATATTATAATTTCTGACATAGGTCATAATGAAAAGGTATTATTTAAACATATGAAAAGACTATACGGTCATAATGTAATTATCGATTCAGATTAACCACGAATCAGATAAATATTCTGGATGATGAGGACTTGGTACTTTATGTGATTAAGAATACAATATTTGGTAAATATTGTATTCTTAATTTTAATAACACACATTCTACGAGTAGAAATATTGGTGCAAGAATGATTTATGTACAAATACACTAAATTGCATTTCAAATAAAAACAAAACATTTTATTTTTGAATGACGCGTCACTTGCTGGAGTACTTATGTTAACAGTTCAAAAATAAATTATACATTTGTATTGATAGGGTTGAATGGAATTTTGGAAAAAAAATATTTTATTCACTCCACGAAGTGTACACTGATAGTAAATTCTATTTTTATTTTATAATATTATTACCAAAATGCTTCAATTAATGTTTAATTTTTTTTTCAATGTTTTTTTAATTGTTCAACGTTCATTATTTCATTAAACATAATTGTTATTTGTATGTTTATAAAAACACCATAAACGCAATAAATATAATTGTTTGTATCCCTTTAATTTTTTATAAGCTTTATCATTATGATTTGTGATAATTATATACACATATGTAAGTTATTGCAAATTAAAAAATTTAATTCTTGTTTCAACTGCTATTATTGATTAAATTAATTTTATTGGTGAATGCTAATCGCACTTAAAAATTACCTTGGCTGTAGACTATTTAGTATTTTACTAGAACTTACTCGTATTGCCGTATCTAGGCACATTGGCAAGGTGGGCGGTGGCCAAGGGCGAAATTTTTATATTTTATAAATACTAGAAATTATAATATTTTAAATAATATTAATATTAAATTTCGAAAAATGTTAATTAAGTTAATTTAACTAAATTGCTTTAAAATATAGTACAAATAAGTTTGAAATTATATTAATAGGTACACACGCCTAATGATTGCGGTGAAACTAAAAATTAACAATAGTACCGATTTGATTGAAAACGTGACAAAAATCAAATGTGTTATAATATTTTTCTCTGAAGTCTGAACAACTGGATATAATATGATATTTAATTGATTATAGAGTTTTTTTTGACAAATACCATTTATTGGAAAATATTTGGATTTTCGTATTTTCAATTTATTGTATATACTATAAACATCTATTTGAAAAATAGAACTAGCGTGTCGTCTATGTTTAATCAAAATGCTTGCGTGATACCGACGTATATGATAAGTTCATACTGTTTTGCTCGTTTTGTTATAGTGATGTTTATTCGCAATAATCGTTTTATCTACTCGAATCATTTAATTATAATACAGTAATAACATTTCGGCAACATGAAACGAACGGATTGTTTGTATTCCATTTTCCAAGCACTCTCAATATCGTGATGCGTAGTACCTAAACGCCCTAGACGGTTAGAGCTGATTACATAGTATATTTGTATTTTAACTTGCAATTCCTTGATCAATATTATTATCATTCACGTTCTACCTTAAAACACAATTCAGATTAGGTCATTCGTTATGTCGTTAATTGCTGTATGGACTTGATTAGTGAATCAGATATTGTAAAACAACTCAATCATATTATTAACCACTATTTTATGATAATTTTATCAACTCTAACTTTCAATCTAGATCATAAATTTAATTTAGAGCTCGAATTTTATAACACTAAAAAAAAATTAAATATGCGCTATAATATGCTCTAAAAACATAAAAAATAGCAAAAATAAAAATGTATCCTGTTCATAATTAAAAAAAAAATATATATATAATAATTATTGCTCGATAGGCACGCCAGACTATTTAAAAATAGACTTTAATATGAATGAAAATGTGGGTATTTTTCATATGTATTCAAAAAAGAAATAATTAAAATAAATGACAACATTTTTATAATTTTCATACCACATAAATAATATAAACTAAATTTATGAAAATACAAAATAAAACGTTATATTATGCAAATTAGCAAAAAATAGCACCAAAACTTGAAAAATAATTCTAAAAACCTAAAATACTTCAGTACCTATACAAAAAATATCATTGTAAAATTTTATATTTGGAGTCTCTGGTGCACAAAACAAATGTATAGTTAGTAACCTAACCTTGTATAGTTCACTCCGCTATTTTTATCTATATCCTATAATAATTAGGAAATGCTATAAAATTCTAGCCCTGATTATAATTATTGACCTGAGTTTGAGTGTACCAAATAATCAGTTGGGTTAAGATGACGACATGCACAATATATTTCCACTCATAAATGATAATATAATATTACAGTTAAAATTTGTTTTTTCTTGTATATTTTGCTATATTCCACACTCGCATTTGCACTATAAAATTTAATAATTTGGTATTGAATGGACTATGAATAAAATAAAGTAATAATTATAATATGATTATACTGATTGTATAATACAATATAATGTATAATATAATATTATATACCTACCTATTATATATTATATATAATAATATATATAAATATTATATATTATATTATATTATCAATTATATATTATAATTGATATGCAACAATCTAACTTTTATCAGTGTACTCTACAAAATGGTTAGATTTTATTTGATTTAGTTTCGATATAGTTTTATATTATATTATATGCAAATTATAATCAAATTACTATACTTGTAATATTTTTAAAATTTATTACGTAGGTACATAAAAAAACGTAAAACTATATCTGACGTGATTGTATCAATTCGTGAAATATATACGTTTTTTGTAATGTCAACGAGTGAAAATTCTGAATCTCAAACTTCAATAAAACAAGTAATTATTTGTTACCCTTGAATCAACTAATCATTGGTACAAATAGCTCTTTTTTATCTTTTTTTTTTTTTTGAGGATTCCAAGGGAAACTTAAGTAAAAATAATATTGACAAAAAGAAATAAAGGGCCTTTCGTTCACCGCTTTCTATATTTTATTGACACCAAAATAAAAATTATTGATTTTATTATTTGTAGGTATGTTATGTATTATATTTATCTGTTCAAATAAAATATGAAATTATTTTTTAGAAAATTAATTTGTAACATTATCGTTTATTTTTATCTGCTTATTTATTATAACTATAAGATATATTTTGTAGTGTTAAAAAAATATGTTTACTATATTATTTTTATAAGAAATCATATTTAAATTTAAATTTTTAACTAAATAAAAATAAAATTAATTTTACTATGATAATATTATTACGATAAATATTTTTATTTTAAATATACATAAAAAAAATGTATAATATTATTTTAGTATATTTTGTAATATGTATATCATTTATCAAATACTCCGAATACTCGGTATCGTGAAACCAACATTTTAGATTCTGAACGGAGTGATGAATGTATTGATTTTACAATGATGTGTGTTTTTTTTTTTTATTTTTTTTTTTTTGTGTCTGACGACAACATTTGGAGCAGTAAAAATGCTTCGATTTTGGACTTCAGCCCCTCTTTGAAAAGGAAATTGAATCTAGTTGGTACTTTGGGGGGTCAAAAGTTAAAAATTTTCAATATTTTTTAAATGAGTCGGGAAAAACCCTAAAAAAATGACAGAAAAACGGGAATTTTTACGCAAAACCAGTTTTCGCCCAAATCGAATTTTTTATTTTGCTATAACTCAAAAACTAATAGATGTAAATACTTGAAATTTTCACCAAATGTTTATGTTAGAGTTCTCCATAACACAGTTAAATTTTCAAAGAATTTAGACTTTTTTTGAGCTATTTATAGACAATTGAAATTTTTAATTTTTTTTAGTATTTTTTTTTAAAATAACGATAAAAATTTTTTGGCCGGCCAGAAAATCTTTAAAATTTAATGCAAGGTTTTTTATAAGTTGTTCTTAAAGTGATAAAAAAAAATCCGAAATCGTTAGTCACAATTTTTTTTTATAAGTGCTTAAAGTTCGAATTTATACGAAATATGTCAAAATTGCGAAAATTTGCGAGTAATTTTGTGGTTGAAAAATCGTAAAATTTTTTTCTTTTATAACTAAGTTTTGAAAATTTGGTACAAGGTTCTCCATAAATTTTTCTTCAATTATCTGTAAAAAAAACTCGACCGGATTCAGACAAAAATTTTTTATGAGTGTTTGAAATTTAAATTTTTACAAAACCGCGTTAAATAACGGTTTAGCCTCAAACGATTTTTAATATTTGTTGTAATTCAAACTGTATAAGTCGTAAATACTTGAAAATTTTACCAATTATTTAGATTGCCATTTTCTTTACGTGATTTGATTTTCAAAATATTTTGACTTTTTTTGAGCTATTTATAGACAATTGAAATTTTCAATTTTTTTTTATTTTTTATTTATAAATGTTGATAAAAAAAATTTAGCTGGGACAAATTACTTGAAAATTTAATTGAAGGGTTCACATAACTTGTTCTAACTCTCATTCAAAAATTATAAAAATACATAGGCACAATTTTTTTTTATTAGCATTTGAAGTTCAAATATTGACAAAAATTCGTCAAAATCATGAATACTTTTCACTATTTGGTAGTTAAAAATTTATAAATATTTTTCTATCAAAAGCTAAGAATTGAAAATTTAATACTATGCTGTCCATAAGTTAAGCTTAGAATAATTATAAAAAAGTTTGAGGATTGTTCAATTAAAAAAATTGCACGTGTGTTTAAAGTTTTAATTTTAATTTGAAATCAAAAATACACGTGTAAAATAACGTTTTACTAATAAATAATTTTCGATTTTTGTTATTTTTAAAAAATTACTAAACGTAAGATCTTGAAACTTTTAGTTAAATGTTTGAATTAGTTTCAAAATAGAATGTATGACAATATTTAAATATAATATATCCTAGACTGACAAATCATCTCCGTTCAGAATCGTTTTTCGTATACAATGATACCTATCATTGCATTCAAATTTAACCTACCCTAGTCCGAAGTCCACCCCACCCCCTAATGTACAGCAGAGCGATAATCACTTACCCGCTTTTTTTTATTTTTTTTTCAAATTTATTTGAATTATATTAATTAATATTTTGAATAATATCTAAATTATTACATACAACATTAAAATTTCGTTTTCTATCTCTACTATTAGGTACCTACATACTTTGAATTTGAAGGACATTAGCAGATATTTTCAATACTCTCTTACTCTTAATTATTGCACCTATGAAACTAACAATGTAAATATGTAATTTACCGTAAAATGAAAAAACTAATTTCTACTTTAAAATAATAAAATATAATACTATTATAATGGAAATGTTTGTGTAAATAAATTTTGCAGGATACTTGCATACAAATCATACAATCATTCATTCTTCTTTGGGCTATATTTTATATCTATAAACTAAACATTAAATAGAATTAAACGTTAATGAAATTTATATTTAATGCTTTTATTTTCAACTTAAACAGAGTTCTGATTGTCACGTTTTTATAGCAATATTGAATAATCTACCTAACTATAAAATATTATAATAAAGTGGAAAAAAAAGTATAAATAAAGTTTATATATAAACAAAATAAAACTGAAATACGCTTGTAATACAATGTAAAAATAATAAAATTAACGACATTTTTATATTATGCTAATCGTTGTATAAAAATAATGAGGACTGTATTAAAAAAATATATATATTAATTATGACTTAATTTACAAGGCACACTTTTATAGTGTAATTAATAATAATGTAAAATCTCTGAATTATAATAATTACTTGGATCGGGATATCAATGTATAAAACACTCCCATGGTATTAAACAAATATTTATAAACATTTAAAGTTCAAATAAACAGAGGAATGCACCAAACAATTTAAAAGGTTTTCCAACCAGCCATT
Organism: Schizaphis graminum; assembly: GCA_020882235.1. Lineage (NCBI taxonomy): Eukaryota > Metazoa > Arthropoda > Insecta > Hemiptera > Aphididae > Schizaphis > Schizaphis graminum. Next base: position 5,631,174 of record CM037033.1, read on the forward strand.
TCAATACTCTGACACTTGAAAAAAATTCTTTAATATTCAAAATAAATACATCAAAATGATTAAAACATGAAATCAAAGTTATGGATTTCCATATTGAAAACAATTAAAACACTTAAAAACATAGCAAAATAAGTCATCATATTATTAATACTTAAAAGAATTATTTTTTTCAATAACATCAAAGGTTGATCGAAAAAATATAATTATTTTATTTTATTTTTATTTGTAACAAGACGTATAATATTATAGTTAATTAAAATATTTTATTAGGTTTTTATATTTTTTTAATAATATGCTCCCTTAAAGCTGCTCGATTTACCTGTTATTATTATAATTTTTTTTTTACACTCGTTATCTTTTTTAATTGTCCACGCATCTACAGGTACCTACAATGATTTGTCGTCACGTGTATTGAATCCCGTCGTTATTTGCTCTCGAGTAATTTACCTTTTCCACAACAGGTGCCGGCGGCGGTTGGGCTCCGGGAAACTATACGGAAGACAAAAAGTCCACGGGCTCGGCGTTGTTGGGCACTGGCGGTTTCGGAAGCGACGGCGGTGGCGTTGGCGGCCTAGCGTGCTACAAGAGCCGAGGCAACACCAAAGGATTCGGCGGTTTTGGCGGCGGCGGCGGCGGATGCGTCGCCGGCGGAGGAGGTGGCGGTTTCACTGGTAAGCCAATATTGACACTGATGTGCTCGGGAGTGAGGGGGGGACAAACACGCTCAGATTCTCGACAAAAACCAAAATGGCCGGACGCTGTACCATCGTACGGTTAATTCGTTATAATGGACGATTTTTATTTTTCCGCGTTGATGATTTCGTCCAACGGCTGAAAAATAACACGCACGTTCTCCGACGTCTCGACCTGGTGATTAGATATAGGTATTATAGCGAATCGCCAGCCAGTACAGGCACGATACGTCATTGCTGATATTCATAACTCGAACAATAAATAATTATAACGCGTTTTATCGAACGATCGTGTAATTCCGGTTCACTCACTGCAAACGACAATAATATAATTATGTCCGTCGATACAGCTATAATAATACTATACCAATAGCGTAAATATAATAATATCTCTGTATCGTCGATAAAAACGATTACACATATTATTATTAAAATTATTATCATAATATCACTGCCCTAACGTTGGATATCGTAGTATTATTGTGTTCTCGATTGGGTCACGCACTGCAGCAGATTTATTATAAAATAAATCTAATTTTATTTTTACGCCAAACAATGGTAATACGATATTTTAGTTGATAAACAATATGATATAATAATAATAATAATATTATATTTTACTACGTACATAACAATCGATGTATTTATACATTTAAAATCTTCCAACTGGTACGGGCGATGCGTAAAGTCGGGACGTATTGTGAAACTCATAAAACATAATTGTTGGCGAAATGGCAATATATAGACAACGGCCGGCCGGCCAATACCGCAGTCTATGATGTTATTACATGGGAAGAGATTGAATACGAATTTGCGCCAAGTAGTATAATAAATAAATGTAAAAAAAAGAGGTCATCTCGAACTCGGCAACCACACGTTTCGAAGTAATGGCGAAATAATAAATCAGCCTCACCGCAATAAAATAAAATCGGAAATGTATGTGCGACAACGGGCGTCTTCGAAATCGGCATATACATGTACTGATGTACATGTATACCTATATATTTGTTATTTCTATTGCGTTCGGATCAATCCTGTCAGAAATTCTACAAATAATTTATTATGATCTTATGCAATTTTCGACAAAATATATAGTTGTTGTGTGTTGCAATGGGATGTTACTATAACAACCGACCGACGAATCAATTAATCAGTCTTGATTTACGGCCACCAATAAACGCGCCAAGTGTACGTTATCGTGGGAAAGTTGTCTCTGTAATAATTATTATTAATCGCCTAACATAATGTAAGAATATTAAAACAAGTGTAAATAGCAGAGATCTTACGTACAATGATATTATTATAAATTATAACGATCAAATCCAAACGAATTCTTAATGTTCTATTTCTGTTGGTATGGTCGATCTCAGATCTACGAGACGAGCACATAAGGTTTGCTTATTGTAGGTAAAATTCAATTCCCAATGAATACTCCCATTGGTCTTGTATAGCCCCAAAAATGATTTTAAACAACAGGGTTTTAGAAGCATTGAAGTTCGTTATTTTTTTATTCGAACCTAAATTAATATAATATTTTTCGTTTCGTTTCAATTACTACGCACTTTAATTTAAAAATAAAAAAACTTAACAAAACAATCCTTTGTATTTTTTAAACTATTGTATATTAAATCCTTAAGACATATTATCTACAATCTTTTGATAACAATAATTAGATTGCGAAATGGTAGTCATTAATGTGTAATTTTAATAACATTTTATAGTGGATATCATACAGAATTCATGGGTGTAGAAGATAAGGGGGGGTTCGGGTGTTCAAACACCCCCTGAAATCTATATTATAGATAATTATATATACTTATAACCTAATATAAGATTAGGTAATAATATTGCTTATTTTTATTAATATGGAGTAAATCAATGACTATAAATATTATTGAAATCACAATAACAATGGATTAGTTGATTATTTAATTTAACTTTTAATTTTTTAATGATTTTATTTTATTTATTTGCTTTTTCCTCCTTGACTATAATATAATACCTACCTACTTTGCTCGAATAATATGAAAACTGTACACGGTTTTTCATGAAACATAAACTATTCATATACACTCACACAGTGGCCAAAATGGTAATTTTTTAGATTTCTGAAGTTGGATGTCACTGCATGTATACAACATTTGCTCTCTTTATTTCAATAATAATTTACAGATGAAAACAATATTTATTAATGTCACGCTTGTCTATAATCTAGATATTTGTGATTAAATTCAACAATCAAATTAATAATTATTATAAGTTAGAACAGTATATTGTGTGTAAAACAATTTATATAATACAATAAATCTATTACTATACGTTTTTTCTTTTCTGACCAATTAATAATTTCACGTATAATTTTTGTTGTACATTTATAAGTTAAACGCACACAGGGTTGCTTTAAAAACTATTATTTTCATTTATAATACACAGACAACTTACTAGTAAGTAGTAATACAAAGTATTTAAATATTATTTTTACTATTTTTTTAAAAATAAATAAAAATTAAAAAAAGTTGATTTAATAACCTAGAAATAATCTACGAGTATTAATAGACTTTGGTAGTCTACATTCTACAGAATAATAAAATCGTGCCTGATCTACGCAAAAAAAAAACCTTATAACGATTTTAACAAAAAAAAAAAAAAAAACAATAGATTTGGTTTCTTCTATCAAAATGTAATTCGCGTTTTCATTTTTTTTCCACACTTGCATAGGTAAGGTTAGGTTAAATCAAGTTAAGTTAGCTCTTTTTTTCCGTACCTACCTTAAGGATTGCATTATTGTTATGATATGCCACCCGTTCGGACCTTACCGATACGACATTACTATTTATTGCTATTACAACTGACTCCGGGTGTGGTGTATATTATGTATATTTATGTGCACCTATCGGCGACACTTCTTTGACGGCTGTATAATATTGTATAACATTATCGATTGATATTTTAAACCGGACGGTTATTCAGGTGGCCGCGCTTGGAGCAACAGTCAGACGAACGGAGAGGGTGGCTGGTCGTATCTGCCGGACAACCAGCACGTATTTTACAGGGCCGTGTACCCGGGCAGCAACTACAAGTCCGGAAGCGTATACATCATACCCGCCATCGTGGGCTGTGGGTGCGCGTACCTGTGCGCCGCCACCAATCAGCTGCGCAGCTCAGTTGTCTGCATTTGCCCAGCCGACTTCAAACTCGGGCCCGACGGAAAATCGTGCATATGTGAGTATAATATAATTATGTCGTTATAATATATAGTGCAGTAGAGTTGTAAAGCTATCCGCGTCCTGCGCACGAGTACTACTACAGTGTAAGATTTTGCTCCAACGGAAATCCAATGACCTGAATAATTTGTTCAGCACGTGGCCCAAAAACCGATATTTGAATACGACGTTATCGCGTATTACCGATAACCGATATGGTTCGCGGGACGTTGCGTCGGTCCTGAAGATTCAAAAGTATTTAGACTTAATACACTTCTGTTTTTTAGGTGTATTTTAAACGCATACGATTCTACACATTATACGAAATATCCTCGGCGGTACTTTTCACTTTTCAGCATCTTTGAGACTTCCGGTATTAACTATTTTCCTGTTTTCACAGGGTTTATTAATTAATAATAAGTATTTTAATTATTTCTAATATTATCAAAGATTCCAAATCTCTAAAGTGTATACGCTGTATGTCCTAGAAAAAAATATCTATAGAGTAATAATTATTCTTGAATATTATTATTGTGATTGAAAAATAAAAAAAAATATTGAAAATATTCATCCACAACGAACGTAAATACTTAATTATTCATAACGGATGAATACGGGCGTTTTGATTGATTGTAGAGAGTGGAATAATATATTAATGTTGTTTTACAACCCGTAATGGAAATCGTAATTGCAGGTATTTTATTGTTGTTACAACGATATTTAAAGTATAAAAACACTGCGTACGATTATATGCACCGTATTTATTGTGTAATACAAGTAGGTGTAGAAATTATACGATCGGAAGTACAAGACGTATTTTCACGTACCTATAAATGTTATTTACATTATTTATCACAATATTAATTTTTTTTTTTTTTTTTTGGTCCATTTTTCAATTAATTGTATAATCTATGAGCATTATTTTTTTATACGCTGTATTTTATGCTGTATAAACTTTACAGATTAAATAACCATTACCTTACTATTATTATAAAAGGTTCGAGCATCGATAGAGATATAATTGGTATGAAAATAATTTTAAATAACGACCGTCGATCTGATACAAGAAACGACCCGCAACTCACATTATCACGAAATAGCATCTTCTTAGATACTATATATATTATATTATATAATTATTAATAACTTATAAGATGACGGTGCCGTTTTTTTTTTACTTGGTGTGATAACCCTTATGAAACAAACGGTATCATTATGCAATTCTCACACATATCAACATATTAATTATGTGTTCAAAATTAATATAACTTTATTAATACAGCGCGTTATGTAATTGACATGTAAGAAAATAGAAATGCACATTAAAAATGTAAATTAATTGCATAATAATATCATAATCGTAATACAGTATACAATTTATAAATTGTATTTTAAAATAAAAACAACTGATGTCTATATTGTTATTAATTTTGAACTATGCAGTAATAATAATACAATAATTGTAAATTTATGTTTAATAAAAATAAACTTTTTATAACTTATTCAAATGTTTGGATTAATTTAAATATCATTTTTCGAATAAACATTACATTTCATCTATTCTTCAGTAGCACAATATAATATAATTATCAATATTGTTTCACATTTAATTTAAATAAATAATCATAATCTCATTAACTAATATTTATACGTTTGAATAATCAATTCAGTTTTATGTTTACACTATGTTGGTTAATATATATGGATAACTGAGTAGTACAAAGAGTTTTAGTTTACAAACTTTGAAAGATTATAGAGGTTTACAATCTGTGTTTAACAATATTATGATAATTTTTTAGAATTTTTCACATTAACAAATTTCAATGGAATTTTATATTGCATAAATTGAATCAATAAAGCTATTATATTTTTTTTCTGATAACGAACTTTGTTTTAAATAAAATTTAAAAAATAGTTTATTATATACTAAAATGTAAATTATTTTTATTTTCTTTATTATGGATATAAAAATTCTATAGTAAAATAAAATGTTTAAACAAAATTTCTCTAAATATTTAGTTAAATCACTGTATAAAATTGTATATAATATTACCTAATATAAAATGTCAATATTACTTAGATATGATCATTTAAAATTCATTTTTATAGTAATTGATTATAAATTCATATTAAATAAAATTTAATTCATAAAAAAATAAATAAATACTGTTCATTATTATAATTTATAATATAAAATAGGAAAGTTAATATTGAAAATTAAAAAATAATTATGTTACATTTAATCGGTATATATTATTTGTGGCGCCCTCTTGTTGAGATATTTTAAAACTATTTTAGTATGACACTAGTATTTTATCAGCAGATGGGTACAGATATTATTTGTGTACAAGGTAATAATTGTGCAAAAATTACGATTTAAGTGAGAAAAAAAAATGTAATAACAATAAATGATTATAGACCGATTATATTAAATCCGTATACCATAAATATTGTCCTTAAATCTTTAGAATTTATTCATTGCGTTTTTACATAGGTATAGTTCTATTTTCTAGTTAATTTCAGTTTTATTTTTATTTTTTTCACTAAAATATGTTATTATAAAAAGTAAAATAAGTAAGACGTGTAGTACTATCAGCCTAATACAGTAATTCTTTATTTAAAATGGTCAATTATGAAAAATGTTACATTTCATACTTACCGAATCTATAGTACCATAAAATTAAATATTTCTGCCTTTTCGCTCATCAAGGCCCTGGGATAACAAGATCAACCTCCCCCCTCATCAACTACGACAACTTTCCTAGAGCATCTTTGACTTTTGACATAAAATTTGGCTTAGGTAAATTGAGTCCGTAATAATTTGTGTACATTTTGAAAGCTGTAAGTTGAGTTCTGGGTATAAAAAGATAATAGGTAAGTTGAGTTCCAACTATAAACCCATTTAACTACCTAGTCGTTCAGCTCTCACAAAAGTTTAAACAGAAAAAGCAATTTTTTAAAATATTTTTTTTTTTTTTTCCATGAAGTTTTTACCTGAAGAAGTTAATATTTTATAGAAGAATTAATGGCTATACAACCAAATGACAAAAAATGAAGAAAATATAGTTATTTTGCGATTATAATATACTAGATACACAAATCTCATCTGATGTTACGTTTCCTCAAAATTTTTTCGTGACCCAATTTATGAATCCCATTAAAATTCACCCCTTTTGTATCTTAAAATTTTATACCAGCAATTTAAAATATATAAAAACTGTTTTTAAATAACATATTTTTAAGTGTTTAATTGATAATAATAAATAATTGTTACTTATTCATTTATTTATGGTAATTATACTATAATATGTAGCATAATATTATAATATAGTTTTTCATATAACATTTACAACATGCATTGCCTCTAATAGAGAAATATATTATAATTTTAATAATATATTCAATGCTTTATGGAATAATTATTGAAGATTTATATTGTACTTGAACACTATATTTTTCTTTCATACATTATTACATAACTTAATTAAATATAATATATTTTATATCATAAATGTTAAAACTAAACATTTCAAAGAATGTATATTTTGTTAAACATACTTTGAATAACTCATTAAAATTTCGTTTTTTTTCTGGTAGATACATTGGGGGATTTACTTTTCACAACGTGTAAAAAATAAATAAATAATTATAATATTAGTTATTATTAGGGTTAATATGGGTAGAAAGTTAGTAGGTATACGACTGTTTAAATAATGATAACAATTAAAAACAACAATATTAGATTAAAAGAGCACAACAGATACGAAATTGTACTGAAAAAACTCATCCTAGCATTTCCAACGTAATTTAATTTAAAGATACAATAGTCAAAGAAAACATTAATAAATCTTGATTGAAAATTGTATTTTTTAATAAGCATTATTTAATTTGTCAATATCAATAGTTCAATAATCATAAGCTATGAGAAAAATATAATCACTATAATTGTTGTGTGGATTTCTTCGTGTAAATCTACGATGTTGGACGAGGTTCAGTTATGTTAACTTGGTGCTTCTAGTTATTTGATTTATTATATTTTACATATTAATGTGATGTTTGATGTGTTAAGTTCCAAGGATCATTAAATATTTAGATATTGTTTTTAAGATTTCAGATTGATGTATTTGTATAGAAAATTAAATTTTTTAATAACATTCAAATTCTGACGTACTGAAAAAAAAGCACTGATATATAATTAAATGTACATTTTTAAGTTAATTTTAATGAAAAATCCCTTTCAATTCCTAACAAGAATAAAGTAATAATATAAACATATGATGATATGAACATATTAGTATCTATTGTCTTATTACGTACGAAAGAAAATTTGCAGACATGATGCATGAATACTTCGTTCCATTTATAAATGTCATTAAAAATATGTTCTAGAGTTTCAATGCTATTCAGTATCTATTTGTCAACTTTTGTTATAACCGTAAATTATGATTAACACACTTCAAAACTAAAAGCCAATAATTAGATTTTAGGTATACTAGGTATACCTACTAAAGCTATACACGTGTAAATGATGACGATAGAAAAACAGACATATCGTTATGACTAATGATGTAGGCATGTCAAAATAATATGAACCCATGCGTTATGTACAATAATAATTTTAACAAATACCAATTTTTAGAGAAATTATATGAAAATATTAATATTTTAATACAATTTTTTATTCATTGTAACGAGTGTGTTACGTAAAAATGTCTTAATACTTCAATCTTTAGAATTCTCCGAAAAATAATTTTTTTATACCTAGTTAGATACTGCATGTACTCGTTGTTCAGAGTGTAAAAATAAGAAGCTATTATACTTATTATAGAATAGTTAAGTTGATTTTATAAACTCATAAAAAACTACAATAATGTTATCTCAACTAATCGGTTATATAATCTATTGTATCTGATATAATTTATCGGTACTGTAATCATACAATTGTTTATTTTTCAGTTAACAGACATAGTAGTTACCATGTTTTTCATCGGTGTAAAATATATACAATCGAATGTATGGTCGTATAATATTAATTCATAGCTTATAACTTATTTTCGTTACAGTTAATTTGGTGTCAGTCATTCAATATAATTTTCGAGAGTTATAATATACAATTTGGGTTATTTTTTCAATTTGGAATAGTTAAGTGTTTTACTTTTTACACACACTTTAGAACTACAAGGTTTAATTTGGGTGCAAAACCGATTGATAAAAAAAAAAAAAACAAATTTTTAATAATTTATAAGCTACCGTGTGCAACTGTGTTTGGTTAGGATATAATGATAATAGCAACACGTCATATGTTATCTTTTAGCTGTTGTTGTTGAGCTTAAGTTTAGTAATAAAATGTAAAACGATTAAACTGTGTGCGTATAGATAGTAAATAAAAATTAAAAATACATCAGATTATGGACGTGGGTCCTCGTTATATATGTCGTGTGATTAACGTAAATTTGATTTTTTATAAGTTATTGATTAATCGCGTAAATAACGATAATGGTAAGAAGGCTTGAGGTAGAAAATCGATAATGCAGAAACTTTTTCCGTGCCTACGCAAGTTTAATTTTGTTAGTTAAACTAATTTGCCCTAAATCAAAAGCATAGTTTATTAACTATAATATGTTGTTTACATTCTGTGAAAGTATTTAAGATTAATTTACACCAACATAATTAGCACTTGACACTAAAGCGCGGTATCGAGGTGATATTAATGGTGTAAATAAAAACATCTATCCCCAAAAATAATGTACGATATTTATCTCTCAACACCCAAAAATATTATAATAATTCAATATGTATTATTGGACTCAAAGAAACTGTTAAACAACACAACCGTCTATTATGTTATATTATAATTATGCATTTTTTAGACTCTATAAATAATATAAAATAATATTGTTTTACAGATCAATCAACAGAAACGACAAAAATTATATTTTTGATCACTGGAAGTGTATTCACAGTTGTAATAATTTGTTTGATCTTAGGCATTTGGATGTGTAAGTTCAATGTAAATGAGATTAATCACATTTTATTAATATTTTACATTCACTGTTTTAGATAGGAGTTATCGAAGACGAAAAGAACGCAAAGAAAATGTCAACATATTACACAACGGCATTTTAAATTACGATCTGACATCTAGAAACAGAAATGGAAATGTAGATATAAATCCTACTTACGATTTCAATGGAAGAACTTTGACGACAAACGATCTTCCGAGAATATTAAGAGACGAACTGAGAATACAAAAGTAAATACAATTTATGTTAATAAAATAATATTAAATTATATTTTATAAGCTAATAAAACAAAATAAATATTAATGCTTAAATCACCCGATCTTTATGCAATTGTCTTTGTAATTATTTGAAATTTAATTGTTTTCATTGAATTTAAAAGTGAAAAAATATTGTTTTTGGTTAATATTATCATTATGGTCGTATTCATTTCACTGTTGAAGTTAATACCGACAAATGAAGGAATCGACTTAATTTTTTGTTTTTAGTTTTAGCCTCAGTAGTAATACAACGGTTTAATCGATTAATTATGGTAGTTGTCACAGTAAAATAATATATTATTATATAAGGGTCGTGTAACTTTGACTCGGCGTAAAATAATTTAACCGGTGTAGTAAATGAGATTTCGTGACACCAACCACTATTGCCGAAAGGAACTCCTAACTTTGATTACTAAACGACAAAGTTTATAATGAACGTTACATGTGAGTTTTAGATCTATTGGCGAAGGAGCTTTTGGTGTGGTGTACCGAGGGTATTACAAAAAAACGGGCGAAACGAACGAAATGCGTGTTGCGATAAAGGTTAGTATTTGTGCCAAAAAGCATACAGACATTGCCAATGCCGTGTGTCCGACCAGAATACATAATACTTTCATTTAGCTCGTACACCATTGTATAAAATTCGATTGGTATTGTTTCAGACTCTCCAGCCAAAAGCTAACATGACCAATGTGGATGTGAAATTCGACGACGACAGCACTTCTAATTCCGAAGCCGAAAGAGAGAAAAGACAGAGGATCAAAAGGGCTGAACTGAGTTGCATACGAGATTTCTTGACAGAAGCCATCATAATGAGCCAGTTTAACCATCCAAACATCGTGAAATTCATCGGAATCACTTTCGAAAAGAACTATAGGTTCATTGTGACTGAGCTTTTGAGTGGCGGAGACTTGAAAGAATTTTTACGCAAGAATCGTCCTTCAGTTGTACGTATTATGAGCGATAGAATATAATAATATAGTACCATAACGTCTAATAAATTATTGAATCACAGAAAATGTAAAGTTCTAAAAGACAGAAAATAACATAATGTATGTCTTAATGTTGGTTTATTGAAAAAATAAAACACAGTATTGTAGAGTCTCATCAATTCTATATAAATAATAATTATAGTATAATAGTATATATTTATAAGTAAATAGTTGTATTTTTTAGTCCTATTTATTGCATTTTAAAATAAATTGAAAAAATATTTTTAATGACATTTTCAGCAACAAAATCACAAAATCATTCCTATAAAATTAAAAGATTTATTGAAAATGGCACTGGACATTGCCAAAGGATGCGTATACTTGGAAAATCTTCATTTTATTCACAGAGATATTGCTGCCAGAAATTGTTTACTTTCTACGACAGGACGTAACAGAGTAACGAAAATTGCCGATTTCGGAATGTCTAGGGATGTATATAGGTATGTAAATTATAATGGACTAATATTTATTATAATAATATCGTGTATCTAGACATTTTTTATTTTATTTTTTTATTCCAGAAACGAATACTACAGAAAAGAAGGTCATGCTATGTTGCCTATTAAATGGATGCCAACGGAATCGTTGATAGACGGCGTTTTTAATTCACAATCTGATGTTTGGTAAAAACGATGGCCGAATAATATTATAATAATCAGATTAACATGAAATAAATAATTAAAAATTTATGTTTTTCAATTTACTAAAATAACCACAATGATTCTCCTAAATAATATAATATGTATACTCATACTTAGTGTCCATTATTACAATATAAAAATTCTAATTTCAAAATCTTTGTTTCTAAATTCTAATTAATTGTTAAAATACATATGAAATAGATTCATATAGATAATATAATAAATCAATTAAATATTTCATAGTTATTAATAATTAGTACCGCTTGGTTCTTCATTTAAATAGATTTATGTAATACATAATATTATGAGTAGATGAAAAAATATTAATAATGACAATAATAATAATAATGATAATAATACCTCTGTATTTTAAAAATATTCAATTTTTTTGTGATGACAATATGCAAGTTATCACTTCTACGCCATGTACCCAATAATTCGTAATAATAATGTAAATATATTTTATTAGAACTAGGTAATAATTAGAGTTACTGGTTTTGTGTATTTCACTAGTACTTTATTATGTGTAATATGTTATATACTATCTTTTTTTAGGTCTTTTGGAATTACATTTTGGGAAATCATGACATTTGGATCCATGCCATACACGGGCATGACAAATAAAGAAACAATGAATTACGTTATGAGAGGTGGGCGTTTATCTAGACCGGCAATTTGCCCAGAACCAGTATATAATCTTATGGGCAGCTGCTGGAAAACAAACGGTCCAGACAGGCCTTCATTTGAGTATATCCGCAATAAACTTCGTCTCTTTATACAAGTAAGTTGTGTTTACATGATTGTGTATCGTACGAATTGTGCAATCCAAAGTCAGTCTTGTAAAGTACTTGAGTAAAAGTATTTGAGTAAAAGTATTCAAATACTTTTTAAGTACTCAAATACGTATTCTAAATACATTTGAAAAAAGTACTTGGGTATAGTATTTGAATACATTTTTGAAAGTATCTGTATTTAAAATCAAATACTATTTTTAAATACTTTTTTCGTCTTACTTAATTGCCAAATTTAAATAAAATAATAAAAATTTGAAGTCGTACAAGATTTTTATTTATAGATCATTCATGATGTGTTTTGGTAGGTATATTGTAATATTTTTAGTGGCCTATACTAAGTAATGTGTATCCATTTAATTGCATGTATACAGTCCGTCGATTTCCTAATAAAATTGGAAATACCTTTAATCGAATTAGGTATGTATAAATAAAACATAGAGATAGTTGATTGATATTGCATTTGATAGACATACACTATTACACTAAAGACCAAAAAATGCTGAATTATTCTTATTCTAATTAATTTAAGTAAAACTAGAGTGCTAAAATAAAAATAATAATTTAGTTGATTAATAATTCAATTTATCTATAAGTTCATTAGGCCAATGTAAAAAGGTAACATATATTAAAAAAAAAAAAGTATTTGAAAGTATCTGTAAATACTTTTTTAAAGTATTTGTATTTGTACTTAAATACTTTTTTTTTCGAGTATTCGAATACGTATTTTAAATACTTTTGTAAAAAAGTATCTGTATCTGTACTTGAATACTTTTTAAAAGTATCTTTTACAAGACTGTCCAAAGTCTATACCAGGGTATTGTAATGATTTTTACAACGAGTGGTTATTTTAGTAAAATATTTCATTAATTATAATAGTATAATCCCGAAATACTTTATATGATAATCATGTGGAAATAAAATGTCACTCGTCATTCGTCAACAGTTATATTATGAAAAAAATTGTGTAGGTATAGTGAAGATCTACGTATCAATCGGTGCAATTAGTGCACTATCGTCTATCAATATATTATTATTCTAATATGAAATATCCTAATTATAACTCATTAATAGTTAATTTATATATCGTTAATAATTTATTGTATGGAAATCTAGTGTCAATAGTCATACAGAATAATATATTAATATTTACGTGTAATACTGTAAATTGGTAAATGTTTTAAATATTTTTTTTTTGTGTATTATTTTACACATCTAATAATTTTTTCATGAATTTTTTTATGATCAATTTTTGTAAAATACAATTTAAGATTTTTGTAGCGATTTTCATAGATCATTAAAAATCAAAATAATTTTTAAATTGTCTTAATATTTCGGAGAGGGACTGCAACCCCCCCCTGGTTACGCCACTACTTAAATTACAGATAAAACAATTGTAAAAATATTAAAACCGAGAAGCGGTTGGTCGATAAAATTTACAGGAAATTTTACTTTTATTTGTAAAATTTGTTAGACCAGCTGTCAAAATTTCTATTAATAATTCGTGTGTGTGTGTGTGCTATTACAGGATCCACTCATAATCGATTACAAACCGCCGGTGATCGGCAGGCCCGCGGCCCCGCTGCCGTACCGGGCGACGCATCCACTGGACGAGAACGCGCCGCCGGACGGTTTCCTCAGCGCACACGACTGCGTCAACGGCAGTGGCGGTTTCCAACATATACAAAACCACGAACACCAGGAAGAACCGCAGTACGTCACGCCACTGCCGGCCGACGACTTTTTCGATGGCGTAGACGCGGAGCTTATGAGGGACGCGGAGCGGTTCGGCCAGTTCCGTGGCAGCAACGAGATGGCACCGCTGGACGACATGCGCAACTATTGTAGCGACGACGACGACGACGACGATGACCACGACAGCGAAGGCGAAGAAGAGGACGAGGACGAGGAGGTGAACACGGCGAACATCGCGGACGTCGACGACGAGGCGGACGACGATGAGGACGACGACGACGACGACGAGCAGAACGTCGAAGAGGAGGAAGACGACGACGCGAACGGCCCAGAAATCGTGCTGGACGCGGACAACAATCGGTTCGACGAGGACGACGACGACGGGTACGGAGACAACAACGCCTGCAGCAACGGCCCGGTGTCGTCGTATCATTGGAAGTAAGTGATTCGGGCAGGCGAACAGGTTGACTGCGTAGAGACAGAGGCTTATTTTTTGGGGAGGGCAAAGGGCCGCGCTAGATGTTAAATTTTCACTTTTTAGGGTTTAATTTTTTTTAAGGAGAAAAAAGGGCACCAATTTATTTTTGCACCTAGAGCGCCAAAATCGTAAATACACCTCCGCGTAGAGAGACAGACATCCCCGAAGTCAAGGGTGGCGCTACAGTGGGGCCAGGGTGGGCAAGTTCCCCACCGATAGTTGATTTTTTCCCTTCTTAGCCCCCCTATAATTTAATGTTTAAAATATGCAAGTTAATAAAGAAATTGTAAATTAATAAACGGAGGAAATTTGAAGTTTAACTGTAGTAAATTTGCAGTATGATAATAATAAATTAGGTATACTTTTTGATTCTTTATTTAGAAATATAACATAATATATTATTATATTATTATTATTATTATTTTGTTATTATTATAACTAAAACATTTTTAGCAATACTTTCTTGAAAATATGGTATCCTAAGAAAAAACGAAACTGTAAAAAACGACAAATGCATTTTACTTTAAATATTAGTTAAAGACTTAAAGTATAAATAATAATTACAATAAACCATAGTTATCGAATAGTATACACACAGGTATCATTGCATTAACAAATATAACATACATATTATTACTTATTTAGTATAGGTATTAAATCAAAAGTGTAAAAGCAAAAATTAATATAGATGTAAAGTTTATTTCAACAAACGTGCTTTCAAATTTCTAGATATTATATTTAAAAATAATTGTATTTATGACGGCAATTATGTTAATAAATTTTAACAAAAATATACGTTTTTCACCTTGTCGTTTTTGACCTGTTGTTTTCCCCGTGACATTGTTAACCGATTATCGAGTTACCATACAAAAATGCCCCACCAGAAAAAAATTTCACTCAGCGAATATACGGGGCCTTCATAAAAAAAATATCTGCCGCCACTGCCCGCGGTACTTGATTTTGCCCACAAGTGGTGGACGCAATGACTGTCACAGAAGTTTAATAGACTTTTTTTGGGAGGGGGGATTGTGTGGTAAGTGCAGAGGATTTGTTGTTAGATCCATGTTTTCAGACCTTCGCGTTTCAGTTGCCCGTTACCATTAAATATCGTGTTTATATTTTTCCTCGATTATAGTTTGACGCGCTTATAATTTATATGCGTTGAAACGTATACAACATTTTGTGTTGATATGTACTTATGTGTATATTTCCAGTTGCCGAAAAGGATATTTTGTATTACATTTTTCGTCGATTATATAAACAAACTAAAAAAACGATAGTTGTATGTTTCTGACATAATGATATATTATTTTTCCATGTGTTATGCCGTCAGTATACAACTTTGAATGTTCTTCGTGAATTCGGAGATATGTTCATTAACCATAATAGTGTTACCATTACATCATCGATATAAAATAATATGTAAAAATGTAACGGGCTAATTTCGGTCATTACTTTATAGGTTTATATTGATATAATTTTATGTACTTAGATGTTATGTGATTCCATTAAAAGAAATTAATTTTTTTTATGATTATTAGTTAGCAAATACTTATTATTTTTAAAAAGCACTAATTTTTTTGAATTTTGTTTTAACAGAATTTAAACTAGATACATGTAATTTTTAATTTTAACATTTATAACTTTATTTTTTTCGCCTATAATCTCGAAGCGAAATATTATTATAAATAATATACATTATATTTCTTAAGAAATGTTTTTATACGGTTGTTAAAATCATCGCCTTATATACTACACTTCTAAACGATATTAAGTGTATTATTTTCAAATAAATCAAATTACCAAACATGCGTTACAGATCATTAATTTTTTTATTCTTGTTATTGCAGTAGGTTCAAAGAGACGAGTTTCATCAGCATGAAAGAACCCAACACCAAATCGACGGAAGGAGATGGCCAGATACATTCATCTAAGAGAAGAAAGTCGTTCTCCGAACTCGAAGACAACAGGCCCAACTCTTATTCCTTGACGGGCCGCGTCCGATACAACGTAGCTAGTGACGGGAAAATAAGATGCTGACATCCGGACTCAAGGACTTCAGTTATCGAGTCCTTGGAAATGTTATAATACCCTTGTGCACTACGTGTACAGTGTTAATACTCTGTTTTGATGTGCGACTGTTGTAAATATTTTTTTTTTTTCATTTTTCACTCATGTCATCTATCTATAGTATAAATGTTTTGTTTTAACAGTTTACTATAAATTATAATACACCTCTAACCCTAAGTATAATATAAATAATTATAACCACAAATTAACTGACTAATAAATGTCCAATAAGCCATGTGTATAAATATCACGACTTAAAATATCTATGCCGTATACAGTAAAAAAAACCACTCACTCACGTCTATGATAATATTGGCCATTTTCGGGGGTATAAGTATACGGTGTCAGTGTTAAATCGTATCAATTATTCAGCATGTTGAACATTTTTCAACAATTTAAAAACGATATATTATGAAGTGTATATTTAAAAAAAAATTTATTTAATATTGTTAATTTCATTTAAATATAAAGCATTAATAATTTGTTATATTTTAAACCATAAAGTTCATTTAAATTCCTTAAAATATATCGTTATCTATTAAAATGTAATAGTGTTTAGTAAAAAAATTATGATAATCAAGTATGAAGTCATTAACGATTAAAAAATATTATTTAAATATCATATTAATGTTCAAATAAAAATCATTTAGAATTAAATGCGTACCTACACAGTATTACTCGTAATAATAATAACAATAAAATATGATAAATATAATAATATGTACTTAGACACCCTAAAATATTATATATAATGAACAAAATATTTAGGTATATCGATATAAGACATAAAATATGTGAAATATAATTTAAAAAACAAATATAATTGTACAATAAAATTGAATATATCATTAGAATATTAAAAATATTTTTTATTATTGTTGGCCCACTAAATAATATTATGTTAAAGATCTCTACCATGTTTGAATAACAACGCAGCCACAGTTATTAATTGAATATTATATAAAACCCATAAAGAAAAAAGGAGATATTTTATAAAAATTAAACTATATTTTTTACATAATCAGTAAAGACATAATAAAGTTTTGGTTTGTAATAAGTGATAACGTATGTCAATCAGCTTATATTTAAATTATGTATTCTGATTACAATATAAACTCATATGTATTAAATTTAAATGGTTCATTTTCATTAATTAAACGCAAACATCGTTACAATAAAAATAATAAAATAATAATAATAATAATAATAATAATAATTTACAGTCACAACCAAAATTGAAATCAGCATTTTGCTCTTATTTGTTCAAACGGAGCTTATATACATAAATATAATAATACTATAGCCAAAGTGGCATCCAATAAGCTCAAAGTTTATGATATTAATTGTGATATTTGGGTGAATTTTGATGTCGGAATAATACAGACAGTTCAATTCAATATGTTGGTTGTGTATTGACGAGATAACGAGTAATGTTAATTTAAATGTTTGACTCGGCGAGTAAATTTTTATTTTTATTTACTTAATTTGATTTGTATACAAATTAAATTAATAAATAATGAGTCATAGCTTATTCTAATTAATTTAACACACTGACATACGTATCACTCGAGAGCTGACAGTCTCACTACACAGGTAAAAGTTTTGGTATCTAAAAACAATTAGTTTTTTTTTTTAATCTTAATAAGTTAAAATGATTGATTTTACTTGCCCAGCTATATAATGTGTAGTGAAAATTTACTGATAAGTAAAAAATAATTAAGCATTTGAAAAATTAGTAAAACGTAAAATATATAAATTAAAAATGTTAAGTCTTATTATACATTTTTTTTGTACTAAAATGTATCAATATTGTTTAGTGATAATTTTAAATTAACAATAATTGATATGATATTATATTTCTAAGAAATGTACTTACCTATGTAATTTTGTCGATTTTTTTTTTTTAATTATTAGATACTAGTTTTTCTACCATTATTTGCACAATTCATTTGGACGAAAGCCCTAAAATTTACTAGTATTAAGCATCCATCATTTGGGCAAGAAATTACTGATGGTTTGGGTGAATTTAAAAATAATATCATTATATACTATTTGTATTCTCCCTTTTATCCACGTACAACATAGCAAATTTAAGTTCAACCTAATCATATTTTTCTGTTAGCTTTAAGTATTAATATTATAGTGAAAGAAATAAGTACACAAATTCATAACTACAATAGTTAACAACCTAGGTATTAACCTCGAAAAATGGGAAATGTATCAGAAATATGTCAGGTATCAATATAAATTTCAGCCAAACGACATAATATTATGTATAAATTCGCCTAAACGATGATTCGATGATATGTGATTTCGGGAGTTTAACCGAAATAAAAATTAATCTTTTTTTTTGAAAATGTAATACAACATAATGCATGCCTTAAAAATAGAATGAACTACTTATAATATTTTAAACTGAAAAAGATTTTGTGTAATATGTCATAGTATGTCCCATAAATATTTATTTTCTTAGATGGGTAGATGAAATTGTACAAAACCAGTACACTATAATATCGTATAACATTATGTAGGTATAATATTAGAGTTAAGACAGTTTTGTAGTAAGTGTTTGTTTATATTTTATTTTATTGACACCGCTCAAATTTGAAAACGGTTATGAAACCCATTATACAATTCATAACAAACTACCATAATATGATAGTAATTTTATCAAATTTGAAGATGATAGGATAGTAAATTATTAATGTATTTAATATAGTTGTAAATACGAATCAATTGAATAATTTGTAACCAGTCAAATATATGTTTTCTAATCAAAATAGCTATTAACTTGTTTGAATGTCTATTAAGAACGAAAAATATTTCTTTTCATTTAAAAAAGGTGTGTTTAGAACAGCTTAATCTCTAAATCAATGTTTCTAGATTTGCATTGTACATTTTACGTTGAATTATTGACCGGTATGCAATGAACTCGTTCAAGCAATGATGTTTTTTTAGCAAATTATTTATTAGGTACTATGCATTTTAATACGAACAGTAATTCATTATTACAATATAATATAATATAATATTATCGATTAATTTTAATGTTTTTTAGTTCCAAATATTACACATTTGTTCCACATTTTTCAATACAAGTAATATAAATATCAACAGTATCATAAAATGTACCAAATAATTTCAAGTTAAAATAATATACATCAATTTATTGATGTAACTGTCATCATAATTAAACATATTATGTTATATAATATATTCATAATAGATACTAAATACGTAATATGTTTTATATCGGTTTTTTGAACGAGACATTAATACCATATTGGACCTTTTAAATGCCAGAAAAATGTGTAAGTTTTAATAATTCTAAAGATTTTATTAGCAGTCTGTGGTTTAAAACAACGTAGTATTAAAAAAATGTCTAGCTTGTAATTAATGAAATATAAACACATTTCTTAATGTTTCGTAAACTTGTGTAAAAAAATATATATTGTACTTCGCTTTGATGAATAAAAATGTATTTGTATATTGTATTATGTTGGACGTATTTAGATAAATAATAAAAAACATAATCATATCGTTATACAGTTGAAATGAAAACATTTAGGTATTAATCAACTGTGAAATTATTATTATTATTTAATTGTTTTGTTTTTATTTATATGGAATGACCTTTTATAAATGTTACCATACAATGTTTTGTTGGAAACGGTTTAAACCCATAAAATATATATTTTTTTTTTACTTAATTGATTACATTTTGGTATGTCCTTTCGTAATATTAATAAGTTAAGATGAAAGATGTAATTCTTATTCTTATTTGTGTATTCTCATACTGGTTGTTACCCATTAAAATTTAGTATATTTAGTCATTTTTAATAATATGTGTATAAAACAACTGTTTATAAAAAAATATATTATACATATGTATATATTATATTCAGTGCCGTGTAATTATTATTTTTTATTTTACACTAGTTATTCGATCAAATAGTTTATACGATGAATTCGATACCTTTATCGATGTTTGTTTAAACATAATTTTATACATTTTATATTATGATTTAACAGAACCCTTAAAATAGTTAAAAGAAACATATTATTTTATACACGTCATCGTTGTCCACTTTGATTTAGTTCACTTTGTTCGTCTGAATTCTGTCAATGAATAATATTATCTGTAGCTATAATATTATCGCATTTTATTCTGTTGTATTATAATTTTTTTTTTATGACACGAAGTCACTTTATATTTTAAACAATAAATTAGTTTAGCATATAACTCGTTATACTCAATTGACTTAAAAACAAAAACAAAAAAACAAAAAAAAAAAAAACAACTACAAAATTCTTTCGAGCGACACGAAAATAGTTCAATATTATAGCCCCGTATTGACCGAAAAAAGTTTTGGCCATAATCCTGTTGGAAATTTGAATTGTATCTGATAGTTAAGCCTGGACATCGTGTAGTACAAAAAAAAAAGTGACTGGAACTTCTACAACCCAACCACTGTCGCAATCATAAATCATCACACAGATCGGTATAAAAACAAGTGAAATAATTACAATATATTCATATAAACAGCTGTATAATTTTATTGTAATTTGTTTTAAATAAGCAGATACATGTAAGAGTACAATCATCTGAGATGTAGTGTATATATTATTTTTCTATTTTCGTTTTATCTTCTTTGCAACTACCACCGCAATAAAAAATAAAAACAGACCCATTGGTACTATTCGACCAAAAACTCTAGACCGACATCCAACCCCACGTAGATCAGTCAGACTTCCCAAACATGCAACACAAACACGGGAAATAAATGAAAAATCGATTTTTAAGAAAGGACTTGAATTCGAACGGTTCTTTTTGAAAATTATCTTTGTCGGAACGAAGATTTGGTCCCCAGGTCATACCGGAAGGCTTCATCGGTTTGCCACAATATTCGCAGACCAGGCGTTTCTCCGAGTTTTCCAATTTTTCACCATTTTGGAATTTCTCAGGGTTTTCACATTTTTTAAATTTGTCCAGTTTCTCATTGTTTTCTCTATTCTCCCGTTTTTCGAGTTTCTCATTGTTTTCGCGGTTCTTGAGTTTCTCGTTGTTTTCACGATTCTCTTGTTTCTCGTTGTTATTGTTATCCTGTTCTTCAATTTTTTTTGGGGTTTCGGCTTCCTTGCGTTGTTTTACTTTCTCACAAAAACTACGATTCTCCGATTCCTCGGTGGCCTCCGAAACACCCTGGCTGGGCGGTGGTTTTTTTTCCACTCTGATACCATCAAGTACACTGTAGTAAGCCATGCGAAGGCAGTCGTATTTGTTCAGTAATACGTTCGAAGAATCGGACGGGCCGCCCGGCTGATCAATGTCCTGCAATAACCGTTGAAACTTTTTTCGCAGTCGTTCTATCGCGTCTGTGTGCTCGCTTTCTTTCGGCACGTTGACCGCCATCTTTTCCAGTTTTGCCAATAACCTTTTGGTGTACTTGGCAATCAAAGTTTTCAACAAGATATCATCGGTGCACGACGAACGAGCTACCCCCAATCCGGCGACCTTACAATTACTATTTATACATGCGTAGTCGGGATTGTGGTCATCTTCGTCTTCGTCTTCGCCTCCATCTTCACCTTCGAAACAATCGCGGTTGGCTGTCAACGGTGCCTGTGTGCTTTTCTTCGTTCCGGTATCAAACTTGGTTACCTTCTCTACGTTTCTATCATTCGTGGGCATAGTTTAAATGTGTGCAGTGTAGCTTGAGCGTGTTATGTTTTGAGCAATTTTTGAATATTATTTCGTGTTTTGTTTTTTTTTTTTTTTTTTAGACAAACTTTTTTAGCATAGACACGCTTGTTATTCGGCCAGCATGCATAAAGAATATTAAAATCTGTGTTATGCTTTTATTTATTATTATTATTATTATTTTCTTGACAGACTATTATATTTTATCAATACACTGAATACGGTATTACGGTATTCAGGGGTCCTTGCTACCACATGTCATAAAGTTTAACACTACCTCAACCACCACCATTCACGCACTTTACGAGTTACACGCTAACCCGTCGTTGGAAAATGATCTAATTGTATACACAAATTTAATAGTTTATAGAGTATAAAGATAAACCGATAGGAACATAAAAGAGCGATAGAGGACAATGAACACACATTCAAAGAAGGGTGTGTGTGGTGTTAACACTGTGCTTAACGCAAACTCAACTCCACTACGCTCTTAGACAGTTAATTTCTTCCCAAACGACATATCAGTTTTAGCGGTTTGGCTCCTCGAAAAGCTGTGTGGCATAATAATATCTCTCCAAGCTTACGTATATTATTTTCTTAGTCAATAAATTCAGTATACCTGCGTAACCCGTATTACATAGTGTGAATAGTGTGATGGATTGATATGACGTAATCTGTGGGTGAGGGCTCCCGTCGATTCATTACTGTGTTGTGCCTCTAGATATTTATATATAGACCTTCTCCAACTATATAACCATTCGATTCTGTATAAACTATTGCTATACGATGATATATGTAGATATTGTTCATACACGTACATTTCATATTTTTAATTATTACACGATATTACGTTAATATATACCTAACGCACCAATCCGAATATCGGTAGTAATATGGAACTATAATATGGTATAACTGCTTTGCGATTAAAATATATTTACAATTATAATGGCCATGCATAAACTTCATAAAAATACTTATGAAAATAGTGTTATACAATTATAAAAAAATGTGTATAGTTTAGGTTATTTTGTAATAAATGTTATAGTATTATGTATTCGATTACGTTTTAATATTATATACCTATTTGTTTACATCTTAACATTTTTTATTGTTTCAGCGCAAATTGATTAACAAATGTGTTAGATGAAAATTATGTATGAAATTATAAAAATTTTGAATGAAAAATTGGTAAATTCCAGTTTAGGTATTAACAACACATAATACGCACAATCTATCTATCTATATATCTACCTACCTAATTTATTTATTATTTGCATTTGTATTAGTTACGTTGTGCTTAAAATTACAAAACGTAACGAAATAATGTCCTTGATTTATTATTAAAATTTTTTCAAATATATGTATATATCTACACGCAACATAGAGAGAAATTTACTTAACATACTAAACCCCATATTTTCTTTAATTTCAGATTATTACTATATTATTAAATGCATACTTATATTTATGGCATTTAAGGAATTTTTAGTAGTGATACAAAAGTATTCTTTTCAAATAAGAACCAAATATTTGAATAATACATTTTATTGCTTGCAAGCAATTTTTTATAAATTAAATTACCATATACATATTATGTATATATATATATCGTGATACAAACGAGTAATTTTTTTTAATTATTAAAATGGATGTATTTACTTAATACCTATTACCGATAAATACAAGTTTAAAATTTAATCAAGCAATGGTGATTTTAAAATGATTAACACCTACTTTGATGTATTTAATATATACTTACGCATATGTAATAATTTATACAAATTGTCGAAGTGTAATAATTAGTAAATACTAGACAAAATATTATACACACTATATTTAATATTTGATGTAAAACTATTTTTTGAGCATTATAAATCTTTTTACTTAAAGTTTAATAAACTGCTAGTACATGAACTTTTCAATATAATCCATCGATATTTTCAAAAACAATAGTGAGTTGACTAAAGTTAGAGTTTTTATTAGAAATCTAGTTTTCGCCGCATGACGCTCTTTCAATTAGTATTAAAAAAAATTATTTAACTGTTGTAAATAATTTTAAAAGTCAAATTTTAAAATAGATATTTAAAAGATAAAGATAAGGTGTCATACTAAGAGAATTGTTTTCTATATTCATATAATAAAACTAGTTAATTTCTTACTTTATTTTTTATCAAAATTATGCAAGCAGCTGTACGTCCAAAAAAATTTTCATACATTTTGTATTTTTTTTTTTTATTAAATAACAACCCATGTCTTACAAATATTAATAGTACATAATGCAATTATACAACAACTTATCGTGATTACGATAAACTAAACCAAAGTGATTATTTTTGAAAATGTTGATGGATCTTAAACCTAATCCGAAGAGTTCAAACAAGTATAGTTCATGAGTTGTTACACTTTACATAAATACATAAGATTATACTCTTTAATAATGGTTTTCC
Organism: Schizaphis graminum; assembly: GCA_020882235.1. NCBI lineage: Eukaryota > Metazoa > Arthropoda > Insecta > Hemiptera > Aphididae > Schizaphis > Schizaphis graminum. Next base: position 5,656,167 of record CM037033.1, read on the forward strand.
ATCAAGTATAAGATATTATTATGTACCTATAGTATTTACCAGGGAAAACCCGATGGTTAAATCAAATCCAGCTTAAGCTGATGTCGGGATTAGGATTGGGATTGGTTACTCAAAATCTAAAATTTCCAAGAAGCTCGTATTCCAAAATATTGAACACATAATAAACTTTATTTAGGATAATACTCGTAAGCGAAAAAATACACGAGGGTAATGATGATTTGAATAATATGCTAGTCGTAATTAATAATAATAATATAATGGAATTGTTTGGTAGATCAAATGCCAAACTAAATATTACAAATATTTTATATTTTGATGTACCTAAAACCGTTATTAAATATCCTCGTGGTTATTATATTCGGTGAAACTGTACTACGCAGTGTCAACAGTATCAGAGTCGAACCAGTCATCATAATATCATGATTTTAACTAAAACATCATCACAGGTACAAAAAATAAATAACATCTGACTATAAATAGAAAACGATACGAGTGATTTTTAAACGAAATCGAAAACTCTGTTGTTTTTATCCAATCTACTCACAAGAATGCATAAAAAATCAAAAATATATATTAGTTTGTTATCTATTGATATTCGCGTATTCAACGATATCCATTTCAAGTACATTTTACCGCGGATCTAACGAATTTGTTGTTTAACTTAAAAGCTGTAGTCTAGTTAACATATTGCACTGAACTATTGGGTTGTTAATATAATATAATATACACACCTGTAACTTAACGTGTATACAAATATGAAATATGAGACATACCTTACCTATGTTGACATGTGTTATTAATTTTTCGTACATTCTACGAGGTGGCTTCGGTCGCATAACGCGTGACATGCTTTATTACACTATTATATTTAAATATGATTACGTACATAGGCGTACATTTGGCTTGCTAGAATGGGGGGGGGGCTAACACTAAGATTATAGTTATTTATAATTTATAACATTAGAACTTTATAACAAGCCTACTATGCGAACTTTGTCCTCCCTCTCACCATCTACATCTAAATTTTACAATTTAAAAACATGTATATAAATACTTCAAAATTATTTATCAAATAAAACCATACATAATTTAATTCAAATATTAATAAGTAATAATAATTAATATCATCATAATATTACTTTACTATAATTACAATAAAAAATTTATATTACTTAAACGTTCATAATATAATCTTATACCTATCGGTGCTTTACTGCTTTCCTGCTTAGGAATTACGTAATAAATTTAATTATTTTTTCTAACAAAAAACTGAAATTTGAAGATTTAAAATGAGGGGGTTATACTATTTTTTAGGGGGGCTAAGCCCCTCTAAGTCCCCCCAATTTACGCCTATGATTACGTAGAAAGGCAAAGGAATCTAACAACCAGTGCTCAGTTTATTTAAACACATGTATACATTAGTAAATACTTTTGTAAACGTAGATACAACTATAATTGATGTCGGCTGAATAATAGGTATATATCCATTGCAGCCATTTCCTGAAATGACGAAAAATCTGTTAAATCAGATTATAATTATAATTTACATTTTATAGTTTATACTTATTGATAAATTATAAATTATAATTTATAATTGCCCAGAGTAAATATATATAAAACACATTTACCACTTAATCATTCATTTTTGTGAGCTTTATATTTTGTATACCTACTATATAGAAACCAGCCCGCTGTTGATTGCCGGCTGTTGTCCACCGGGATAATTCCAGATATCCCGCCTACATATTATAGTCTACCATAGTCTACAACGTAGACATAACCTAATTAACTTATAAACACTCTACATTAATTAAAAAAAAAGCGGGTAAGTGGGTATCGCTCTGCTGTATATTAGGGGGTGGGGTGGACCTCAGACTATGGAAGGTTAAATTTGAATGCAATGATAGGTATCATTGTATACGAAAAACGATTCTGAACGAAGATGATTTGTCAGTTTAGGATATATTATATTTAAATATTGTCAAATATTCTATTTTGAAACAAATAGTATAGTTTTTATATGTTACTATGGTTACTATGGCCAACATTCGCATTATGAGCATATGAAATTTAATTTAAATTTTGACATATTTCGTATAAATTCGAACTTTAAACACTTATAAAAAAAAATTGTGACTAACGATTTCGGATTTTTTTTTATCGCTTTAAGAACAACTTATAAGAAACCTTGTATTAAATTTTCAAGATTTTCTGGCCACCCAAAAAATTTTTATCGGCATTTGAAGAAAAAAAAACTTAGAAAAGTCGAAAATTTCAATTGTCTATTAGTAGCTTAAAAATGGTCAAAATATTTTGAAAATTTAACTGTAAAGAGATAACCATAATATAAACATTTGGTGAAAATTTCAAGTATTTACAATAATTCGTTTTTGAGTTACAGCAAAATCAAAAAATCGATTTTGTCGAAAAGTGGTTTTTCCGTAAAATTTCCATTTTTCTGTCATTTTTTTTTTGTTTTTCTCGATTTTTTTGAAAACTATTAGAAAATTTTAATTTTGACCCCCCTAAAGTACCAACTAAATTCAATTCCCTATTCAAAGAGGGGCTGAAGTCAAAAATCGGAGCATTATTACTGCTCCAAATGTTGGAGTCAGACACAAAAAAAAAAAAAAAAAAACACACATCATAGTAAATGCAATACATTCATCACTTCGTTCAGAATCTAAAAAGGAAAAATTGAATTTTCAAAATTCGTTTCGAAATAACTGTGTTCTATAATCTTTATGAGATAACTTAAATTGGTTATATTACATTACACTTGGTGTATTCAGTATTGTAGTAAGTTTTATTAATATATTGCATTAATGATTAGGTCAATATTTTAAAATGTAAATAAGTGAATAGCAGATATAATAATATTATAATGCACATGTCGATTTTATATGATCTAAAGAGTTAGGACATTTATAGTCTTAACTTAAAATTGTAAAATTATTTTATTTTATTCTTTTTTTAATACCAAATTAATTAAATAATACATTTGAGGTAATCGTAATTATATATCATTTATTTAATTTTGGTTTTAGTAACTATCTAATCTGTTAAATTATATTAAAATTATCAATTTTACGGTCACTACTATATAATATCAACTATAGTTATACTTTTTAATTAATATAATTGCGTGTTTTGTTCAAACAATATATATTATAAAATTATTAAATATAAAATTGATATTAAGAATCCTTAAAACCATCAGAAAAATATAGTAAATTTATTAAGATTGTATATTTTATCCAAAAGAATATTATGAAAAATTAATACCACGAAAAATGTACTCAAATTTTCTAGTTTAAATAATATATTCATTCATACAAAAAAGAAAAAAAAAAGTTGTCTCTAAACGCAATAATAGATTTCAAGTAATTGTGTAAGTCTAAGTAATGGATGTGTTAAATTTGAACTCGATGCTATTTTTGCATACGAAAAAAACAATTCTGAGAAGAAGTAGTGTGACATACTTTATTTATAAAAATATATGATAATTTATTAATATAACTATTTATAATTCATTTTTATATTAGTTTTACAGTCAGTCAAATTGATTTTTACGAAAGCTTTGCTTACATTATCATATAATAATAAATTATCATATTATCTTTTATATTATGTAAAATACATTAAGATTGTATTGACTTATAATTAGTCAATACTGACGGTATTTTCGGTTAGAAAATAATAGATTAATACATAATTTATAACTTAAAAATTAAAACGAGTATAAATAAAAATATTTTGATAAATTCATTAACCATTGTTTATATAAAATATAATATACGCGATGAAAAAAATTAAAAAAGTTTCAAGTTTGTACTGCTGATATATTTTGAAGTACACAAAAATTTTATCGTAAATATTCATGTTTTATAATATAAAATATATAATATATATATATATATTTGTGATTTTGAAAAGTTCTAGAAGTTCTAGACAATTTGTATTATTGATTAAAGTACTAAAAAGATATACTATAATAGAAACTATCCTCAAAGTTTAAGATTGAAGCTTCTTTACTGTTCCTAGAGATGTGATCAGTTAACAATTCAATATATACAAAACAAAAAAAAAAACAAACGCATAATTGTACAATTAATATATTTATTTATATTTTCAAAATCAAAAATATAATATTATAAAAAGAGATTTGGTCAAATTTGAAATATTTTTCTAATAATACATATTGTTTAATAGATATTTATTTAGGTGTACTATATTAATTTAATAATATGAGTACATATTTTGATTCACATAGTATTATATTATAATACATTCTTTGAATTTATTTAAAATGAATTCATTTCAATTGTATGACTGAAAATGTAAATATATTTTTCTTATTAACTCACAAAGAATATTAATTTATTTTGTATAAATTTAATATGAATAATGAATATAATATTTATATTAAAAACTAGTATCGAGTAAAGTATATAAATATATTTAATTTTGTGTTATTTAGTTATTACTTATTACATTCATTACATAGGCCCATCAGCCTAAAGTATAAAGTCACTATGAATTTGAAACATAAAAATCAGACTTTTTAAGGATATTGTTTACAATTTTACAAATTGACGTTAAATATTCAAAGACTTAAGTACCAATTAAAATTAATGTTTTTATAAGTCTCCAGAATACCATCTGCAGGTGTATAATTCTGAATTATATTTGATCTACTTACATTATTATTGAATAATGTATTTTTGCAAATAAAAAAAACGAGTAAGTGAGTATCGCTCTGCTGTACATTAGGGGGTGGGATGGACCTCGGACTAGGGTAGGTTAAATTTGAATGCAATGAAAGGTATCATTGTATACGAAAAACGATTCTGAACGGAGATGATTTCAGTAGATGGGTCGACACGTCTACGATGAACGTCGAGCACTTGTATGTGATATTTTATCAACGCAAATACAGAAGCATAGATCACCGACGGGGGATAGAAATACAACAAATTCGAATAACGTATACTCAATAATACTGTTGAATGTTCGTATTCGTTAATATTATAATATTAATATTCAATAGTTATAGTCTACCGCCAAGATTCAAAAATTATGAATTGTATATTTACATCGTATTACAAGTTATTCAACACAAGCAATGGTTTTATAAAGCCATACATTTCACGGTGATTCGTAATGACTAAGATTTCAGGCTGGAATAACTAAAGCGTCATAACTAGGGCTGGGATTTTGATGCAAAGGCATCTTTTTTTCTGGTGTTTTGAAACATTGGTCCGTAAGTATAATATGTGTTTTGGGTGATACTGATTATTTTAAAGAATTTTTTATTTTGAATTTTTTGCATTTTTTGCATTTTTTGACAAAATTTACTCTTAAATGCATTTTTAGGACATTTTTTTTATGTTTTTAGTGCATTTTCTTGGTTTTTAGAGCATATTTCATCATAGCTAGGGTTTTCCCCGAAAATTATCACCGTTATATTATACCTATTATGAATTATTATTTTTATTACACCATACATACATATACATAGGTACAAGTTATCGTCGATAACAATTTTATCATAGCTAGGCTTAGATAACTATTACTGAATTAGTAACCAATTAGTACGTCCGCCGTCGTAGTCTCGACAGCAAACAAATTAAAATGTTAAAATTTTTTTTTAAAATTATTATTTTAGAAAGAATGATTAAGAAAACAGAAGCATAAAAAAACTAAAGAAGCAACAACGTACAATAAACAAAAAAAAATACATAACTGTAGTATAATTTAAATTTTTTTCTAATTTTTAACCTATAATAAATATAATTTAAATGCATTTTTTGAGTTTTTTAAGTCATTTTTGCATTTTTTTAAGGGCATTTTTTGAGATTTTTTAGGGCATTAAAATCCCAGCCCTAGTCATAACGTATACGATAATTATTTTTAACTATCTTTAAAATACGGAAATCTATTATCATGGGCGCAATTTAAACTTTTGACTTGTGGGGAGGGGGCTGAATATATTAAAGGCAAGCAAACCCGTAGGTTGATGTTAAAAATGCTGAATTTTTATAATTAACTCTTGAAAATTTAAAACAAATGCTGTAATATAAAACTCCTTAAATGTTAATATTTTTATATCTTATAATAAAGAGTAAGCCCTTGTTTAAAATTTAAGATTAGATTCTTAGAAAACAAATTATCGAAAAAAACAATTGATTAAGTGAAACGCTTTTTACACAAACACTATAATAATATGTTCTTGCCAATAAATAACAATAAATTATCTAAAATTTATTATTTATATGACAAAAATTGAGTGATATAATAATTTCTGGTTCTACCTCCTTTCATAAAATCAGTTTAAATTTATTTTTTTATTAATATAATTACTTTAAACGAAGATGAACATGACACTGGCTTGAAACATTGTGTTGACAACTAATCTAATTCTTGATACATTAAATTGTAAATACGTATTTAGTACAATTGAGAAAATACGTGTGCGATAAGTCATTTTCTCTTCACTGTCATTTACCTGTGCACCGGCAGACGTATTCGAGTGAAACCCCGCATCACTGCAAAGTATTTGATTTGACGTTCTCTGTAAGACAAAATATGATCAGACACCAACTGAAATATAACGGTGAAAAACTGTACTCATGTGACAAGGCATTCTCTGGAAAAAACAACCTGACTCGACACCAGCGGTCTCATACGGGTGAAAGACCATACCAATGCGACGTGTGTGGTATGGCGTTCTCCCAAAAATCCACTCTGACTGTACACCAGCGGTCACATACTGGTGAAAGACCATACCAATGCGACGTGTGTGACAAGGCATTCTCTCAAAAAAACAACCTGACTCGACACCAGCGGTCTCATACTGGTGAAAGACCATACCAATGCGACGTGTGTGACAAGGAATTCTCTGTAAAAAGTAACCTAATTCTACACCACCGGACGCATACTGGTGAAAGACCATACCAATGCGACGTGTGTGGTATGGCGTTCTGCCAAAAGTCCACTCTGACTGTACACCAGCGGTCTCATACTGGTGAAAGACCATACAAATGCGACGTGTGTGACAAGGCATTCTCTGAAAAAAACAACATGACTCGACACCAGCGGTCACATACTGGTGAAAGACCATACCAATGCGACGTGTGTGACAAGACATTCTCTGAAAAAAAAACCTGACTCGACACCAGCTGTCTCATACTGGTGAAAGACCATACCAATGCGACGTGTGTGATATGGCGTTCTCTCGAAAAGACTACCTGATTCGACACCAGCGGTCACATACTGGTGAAAGACCATACCAATGCGACGTGTGTGACAAGACATTCTCTGAAAAAAAAAACCTGACTCGACACCAGCTGTCTCATACTGGTGAAAGACCATACCAATGCGACGTGTGTGATATGGCGTTCTCTCGAAAAGACTACCTGATTCGACACCAGCTGTCTCATACTGGTGAAAGACCATACCAATGCGACGTGTGTGACAAGACATTCTCTGAAAAAAAAAACCTGACTCAACACCAGCTATCTCATACTGGTGAAAGACCATACCAATGCGACGTGTGTGGTATGGCGTTCTCCCAAAAATCCACTCTGACTGTACACCAGCGGTCTCATACTGGTGAAAGACCATACAAATGCGACGTGTGTGACAAGGCATTCTCTGAAAAAAAAAACCTGACTCGACACCAGCGGTCTCATACTGGTGAAAGACCATACCAATGCGACGTGTGTGGTATGGCGTTCTCCCAAAAATCCACTCTGACGGTACACCAGCGGTCTCATACTGGTGAAAGACCATACCAATGCGACGTGTGTAGTATGGCGTTCTCCCAAAAATCCACTCTGACTGTACACCAGCGGTCTCATACTGGTGAAAGACCATACCAATGCGACGTGTGTGACAAGATATTCTCTGTAAAAAGTAACCTGACTGTACACCAGCGGTCTCATACTGGTGAAAGACCATACCAATGCGACGTGTGTGACAAGGCATTCTCTGAAAAAAAAAACCTGACTCGACACCAGCGGTCTCATACTGGTGAAAGACCGTACCGATGTGATGTGTGTGGTATGGCGTTCTCCCAAAAATCCACTCTGACTGTACACCAGCGGTCTCATACTGGTGAAAGACCATACCAATGCGACGTGTGTGACAAGACATTCTCTGAAAAAAAAAACCTGACTCGACACCAGCTGTCTCATACTGGTGAAAGACCATACCAATGCGACGTGTGTGATATGGCGTTCTCTCGAAAAGACTACCTGATTCGACACCAGCTGTCTCATACTGGTGAAAGACCATACCAATGCGACGTGTGTGACAAGACATTCTCTGAAAAAAAAAACCTGACTCAACACCAGCTATCTCATACTGGTGAAAGACCATACCAATGCGACGTGTGTGGTATGGCGTTCTCCCAAAAATCCACTCTGACGGTACACCAGCGGTCTCATACTGGTGAAAGACCATACCAATGCGACGTGTGTAGTATGGCGTTCTCCCAAAAATCCACTCTGACTGTACACCAGCGGTCTCATACTGGTGAAAGACCATACCAATGCGACGTGTGTGACAAGATATTCTCTGTAAAAAGTAACCTGACTGTACACCAGCGGTCTCATACTGGTGAAAGACCATACCAATGCGACGTGTGTGACAAGGCATTCTCTGAAAAAAAAAACCTGACTCGACACCAGCGGTCTCATACTGGTGAAAGACCGTACCGATGTGATGTGTGTGGTATGGCGTTCTCCCAAAAATCCACTCTGACTGTACACCAGCGGTCTCATACTGGTGAAAGACCATACCAATGCGACGTGTGTGACAAGATATTCTCTGTAAAAAGTAACCTGACTGTACACCAGCGGTCTCATACTGGTGAAAGACCATACCAATGCGATATGTGTGATATGGCGTTCTCCCAAAAAACCAATCTGACTAAACACCAGCGGACGTTACACTACCAATATGATTTTAATTATTAACGATGCTGCTGATTATAATGCCTGCGATAGCTAATAATACGCTAGATGTTCGTTATTAACTACTTACCCGTATTCATTTTTTGTGTGCATCAAAAATAAATAGTTATATGTTTATTAACGTTAGTGTGAAAATCATTTAATCACTGTTTTGTATTTTGAATAAATAAGCATTGTACATTATGTTCTTTTAAACATATTTAATGTTGAACAAGTTTGCATTGCACTTCATGAACCATGGCGTGGATGCCATGGATATAACACGTATGAGGCTATCATATTATGCTGATGAGGATACAAATCTATAAATGTATATTTATACTACGCGGAAGAAATGTACCTGTAATGTCAATATTATTGTATTATGTGACATGAGACGAGGTTTTATATTCGTTAATGAGATTTAGACGATTTAGTAGGCACCATTTAAATTACTATACGTTGTATAATTATATACTATTTTAGTAATAGAAATATAACACAAATCTGCAAATATTAGTAGTTTTTTGTGGTTTATGAATATTCAGCGGTATTGGGCCAAATAAGTAACATGAAAATTTAACGAATCGTCATTGAACCTTGAAGAATGACGCAAATCATAAGTATTGTGAGAACACAGATTCGCATAATTTCAAAATGACTACCCTTGGATCTTCAAGTTATAGACACGGAGTGTCAAAGTATATTTATGAAACCCCAGTTTACGATCACACGTGCATTTTTAGACCTGAAGCAAGCTGCAGCTCTCGTCATACCCAGCACAATTTTCATACTAAAAACACTGAATAATTTGGAAAATTTCAATGAATAATTATTCCATTACTTCTACGTGCAACTCCTTTTCCATACCTACAACGATTTGTGCCACATAAAAATTTTGATAATTGATATTTTATATAAATAACCATTGGGCAAGAAACGTTATAGGAGTTTTTTTCTGATTTTAAGATTCAGTAGAATTAAACACAATATATAGAAGATAATGTGATAACACTCGGCTTGGCCAAAATAAAAGAATGGCTTATTTTTCGACGACAGTTTTGTAATTTGAATAATATCTATTGAGAGCATCACAAGCTTTGATGACCGGTTGTTTGAATAATAGACAATAGCACACATACGGGTGAAAACCCGTACTCGTGCGATGTGTGTATTATGGCGTTCTCTGGAAACAGCCATCTGACATTACACCAACGGACGCATATCGATGAAAAATCTTATCACTGCGACGTATGTGATATAGTGTTCTCTCAAAAAAAAAAACAATCTACTCAAATACCATCGTCCATCGGACGTATAAGGGTGAAGAACCGTTACAATAATAATGGATAAATTATTAATTTGTTTTATTCTAAGATGAGCCTAGGTGGCTGGGTCATTCGCTTGTAGTTTTCATTTTTATATGAATATATACAACTACTACATATATTACAAATATTAACCAAAATATTGGTAACTTGATGTAATAATAATGATAATAAAATTATTTTGAATATTTGTTTACAGTAAACTATTTTATAATTTAATTACTTAAATTATTCAAGCTAATTTGTTCTCAGATTTTCAGGATTGCTAGTTGCCTGTAAAAATAAAAAGCGGGTATGTGAGTATCTCTCTGCTGTACATTAGGGGGTGAGGTGGACCTCAGATTAGGGTAGATTAAATTTGAATGCAATGATAGGTATCATTGTATACGAAAAACGATTCTGAACGGATATGATTTGTCAGTCTAGGATATATTATATTTAAATATTGTCATATATTCTATTTTGAAACTAATTCAAACATTAAAGTAAAAGTTTCAAGATTCTACGTTTGGTAATTTTTTAAAAATAAAAAAAAATCGAAAATTATTTGATAGTAAAACGTTATTTACAGGTGTATTTTTGATTTTAAATGAAAATTAAAACTTTAAACACTCGTAAATTTTTTTAAATTGAATAATCATCAAACTTTTTTATAATTATTCTAAGCTTAACTTATGGACAGCATAGTATTAAATTTTCAATTCTTAGCTTTTGATAATAAAATATTTATAAATTTTTAACTACCAAATAGTGAAAAATATTCATGATTTTGACGAAGTTTTGTCAATATTTGAACTTCAAATGCTAATAAAAAAAATTGTGCCTATGTGTTTTTATAATTTTTGAATGAGAGTTAGAACAAGTTATGTGGACCCTTCAATTAAATTTTCAAGTAATTTGTCCTAGCTAAATTTTTTTTATCAACATTTATAAAAAAAAATTTAAAAAATTTAAAATTTCAATTGTCCATAAATAGCTCAAAAATAGTCAAAATATTTTGAAAATCAAATCACGTAAAGAAAATGGCAATGTAAATAACTGGTAAAATTTTCAAGTATTTACGACTAATAGTATTTGAATAACAACAATTATCAAAAATCGTTTGAGGCTAAACCGTTATTTAACGCGGTTTTGTAAAAATTTAAGTTTCAAACACTCATACACATTTATTGTCTAAATCCGGTAAAATTTTTTTTACAGATATTTGAAGAAAAATTTATGGGGAACCGTGTACCAAATTTTCAAAACTTAGTTATAAAAGAAAAAAATTTTACGATTTTTCAACCACAAAATTACTTGCAAATTTTCGCAATTTTGACATATTTCGTATAAATTCGAACTTTAAGCACTTATAAAAAAAAATTGTGACTAACGATTTCGGATTTTTTTTTATCACTTTAAGAAAAAAAATTTTCAAGATTTTCTGGCCGTCCAAAAAAATTTTATCGTTATTTTAAAAAAAAATACTAAAGAAAATTAAAAATTTAAATTGTCTATAAATAGCTCAAAAAAAGTAAAAATTCTTTGAAAATTTAACTGTTTATAGAGAAGTAGAGAACCCTAATATAAACATTTGTTGAAAATTTTAAGTATTTACATCGATCAGTTTTTGAGTTATAGCAAAATAAAAAAGTAGATTTTGTCGAAAACGGTTTTGCGTAAAAATTCCCGTTTTTCTGTCATTTTTTTTTTTTGTTTTTCTCGATTTTTTTGAAAACTGTTGGAAAATGTTTACTTTTCACCTCTATAATGCACCAAGGATATCCACTTTGCCATCGGAAACCACCCCCAAAGTTTGAAATTGAAGCATTATTTTGACTAGTTATGCTGTACACAGACACAAAAAAAAAAACACACATCATTGTAAAATCAATACATTCATCACTCCGTACAGAATCTAAAATTGTCTTTATTGTTAATAAAATTTGTAATATACCGGAAGAAATATAAGTATATTATATTGTATAATACATTATTCATTGCAGAAAAAACATGAATATTATAATAAAAAAAAAAGCAAATTACGAAAGTATAGACTTAATACTAACCGAAAATTCCTATTATTTGGTACAAACGATTCACCAACCCTTTTATATTTTATTAATTTTAGAGATCCTTTTCGATCAACCCGTCTAAACACTCTATTTCACATAATTTCTAGATGCACTACCAATGATTACATGTCGAATAAACCAATCCATCGATTAACGCAGTCAGCCATTTCGAATCCCTTCTTTCTTAAAATAAGAAAACATTGTACCTATTATCGTTATCACTACGGTGAATTCTTGTAATAATTAAAATCGTTTGTTATTTGTGTCTATTTCATGCTTGTTAAAAAAGCTTGACTGTTAATAATGTACATATTTTGTACATACAATACAATAAAAATCTGATGATTGACAACATCGTTTGCATTATATTTAAATACTCTTAAAAAAATTCAAACTTAATTATTTATTTACAGTTTACACACAATACGAAAAATATAAAACTCTTGTTTTTTTGAAATATAGAACTGGTCCGTTAAAGTCGGTGTGGTTTTGACCCTAGCTATAATTCATAAATTACATAACAATAAGCACTATACATTTTCTAAAATAATTAATTTAACGCTGGTGTATTTCTATACTAAAGAAAAAGAAAATTATAAAAAGTACGAAAGTAAAAAAAAAAAAATAAACTTTACTTCTAAATAACAAATAACATGTTAAAATATTTGTATTTGTATTTATTCTACTATATTATTTTTCCAGACATCGAGGAAAATATTATATTCCTATGCTATATTATACTAATACGACAGTAATGTAAAGCTGCACGACCATAAATTGGGTTTATATTATTACACCTGTTTCTTAATAATGACCAGCATTTAATCTCGTTTAGTTGTTTATTCGATACAAAATTTATTTATGCGTCAAGTATAATTGTATTAAGTAAATGGACAAAAAAATAATTAATTGATTTTTAAACCCTTTAAAATCAAAGCTGAGCAATAAATAGTAGTATTTAAAAATAATATTACCATAAGCAGCACCTAACAATACAGCATAGACGTTTACTGAAAATATTATTTGATTGTTGTATATTATTTTATTTAGTCATAAACAAAATATTAATTAATATAAAATAAGAACAGTGATTTTTCAAGCATTTTCATAATCTGTAAATCATCACACATTGCAGTGACCCAAATTCTAACCTTTTTTAGTATAATTGTTAATTTATATTATATAATATTTTTAGAGATTTTGATTTCGTATACCATTTATATGGCATAGAAATCTTTTTAAAATGATAACCTACGCCATTTTATTGCTAATTTTTATATTAATCATTTTTTGCACATGTTGATGCAGTTTAAATAGAATTAAAATGATTAATGTCTACGTTATAAAAGTGTATGTTCACATGATAATAATATTCAAAACATGAAATGTATTATTTATTCTAGAGTCAATTAATTATAAAGATATAATCATTTTTATGAATTTTAAAATTCTTATGTATTGTTAATAAGAATTATTATAATTTTTCATATCATGGTTGGCCATTATTTTCAAAAACTATTATAATTCTATAATTCTTATAATCTAATCAAATTCAACTTATAAGTTTTAACTGCAGACGCTATAATTTTTTCAATAATTACACGTGCATTGTATTTTATAAATCAATTTGGTAACAAAAATAAATGGTTTAAAATGTTTAAAAATAAAATTGTTAATTTATACAGAAATAAATATGGTAGATACTGTATACATAATTTCCAATATTTACTTATTAAAAAATAAAATAAAACTTAATTTTGTTTCAAGCTTAATTATTTATCATAAAAATATTATATAAAAGAAAAAAAATGTAATTTCTATATTATAAAAATTTGATAAAAGTATTACACGCAAAATATATGTCGAATTTTATTCACCAACACAAAAATAATTTAATACGGAGCTTGGTTATACAAACATTGAACAATGACTGTAATGGATTTCTAACTATTATATAATATTATACATCACACGGAATGGTTAGATTAGATGAATAACTGAAAACAATTATGAAACAAAATAGAACAAGATAAATAGAAAGTTTGTCGTGCAAAGTGCACCAACGCGTGTATAGTTAAGGGTTTAATAACACAAAACTACTAGTTCAAAGTAAATTCTAATACATTAACATTACACATTTATAGTAAAATCGATGAATTCCGTCTGGAAGGGAAAGATATTTTTATCACTATTGCAACATATACTTTCAATATTATACTCCAATACTTCATAATACGTCATAAGAAATTTACTTCATTGGCATTTTGTATCTAAAATAATTCTTCTTACGATAATTATTAATTAAATATTAAACAAGTATATGTTTAAATTCAGATAATTTTTTTTTTTTTTTTGTGAACATTTTGACCGTTACACCGTTTATTCAAGCGATATACATTATTGTTAGCTAATAATATGATTCCATGTATTGATATATTGTATTGATTTACATATTGTAGTCGTTTACAAATTAAAATCATACAACTGTGATCACCTGGTTACATTTCTGCGTTTGACTTTCATGAAATTTTTTCGTTTAAAATTTGGATTTATTTGATTGGAAGTTGAATTATCCGAAGACAATGTTACAATTATGCGGTTCATTAATTCGCAATCGATGTAGTTTAAGTATTTGAGAGTTGATTTATTCGTATTTGAAAATAATGTATTGTAATCTTACGAAATATACGAAAGAGAAAATCGATGGTTAGTCCCTTGTAAAATAAAATAAATGAAAAATGAATGAAGTTGTTTAGTTAATTCAAACGAAAATAAACAATCGACAAACGTACATTTACGTTTTTTTTTTTTAATGTAGGTACAATTATATCGATTGTAATTATTACATGCATGTAAAGTGTTCTTCTGAAAATATACAAGAATATACAAAATTGTATGTTGTTAAATGAACTATTTTGTTTAAAAACCTAATAAGGCTTGAAACAATTTTATATTTAGTAAAATACTTATTGAAATTTTGTTAAACCGGAAAAATGATTTTAATTATTTTTACAAGATGTAGTATTACAGACGTATTAATTATAATAGCATGTACTTGATATTCTTCAAATAAATCATAAAATAATATTAAATTTGATATGTGTATGTACACGATTAGTAGTTTAAAAAATAATTTTAGATTCAACATCGAAGGTAGTTTTTTATAGAAACGTATAAATAGTTTATAATGAGATGAAAATTAAAAATTCCCAGTATTTATCAAAATAACATGGAAAAAAAGAAAACTCTTAAGCAATTCAAGTTTTACACAAAATCTATTTTATTTAATTTGGTATATCTCAAACACAAATAATCTAGATATTTCAAATTTTCACGAAAACTAGTCATTTTCTACACATATTTTGAACTATATAATAGACATTACAATTTTCCTATTTATTTTTTTTTTTATATAAATACCGATAAAAAATTATTCACTTTGTAAAAATGATTGAAAATATATTACAAGATTCCACATAAGTTTTTATTTACCAATTAAAAAAATATCATTTGTCATACAATTTTTTATAAGCGTTTGAATTTAAAATTTCGACCAAATTGGTAAAAATCTTAACAACTTTCAAATTATCTTTTAGCTTTTAATTCAAAACAATTTTTTCTTTTTATACTAAGATATAATATGTTGGTACAAAGTTCTTTAAAATTATTTCAACTTATATAAAAATAATTTCTACCGAAAAGTCAAATTATTTTTTCATGAGCGTTTGAAGTTACATTTTTTACGTCATTGTACGTTTACTGGTGAAATAACATTTTTTTCAAACGATTTTTAATATTTTTATGTTATTTATTAACGACTAACCATAGATATTTTAGTATTTCACAAAATGCGTAAAGCGTAAATGATTATTTTCTATGTATGATTAAATTTTAAAAAAAATCCGACTTTTTTTTATTCATATAGACATTTGATGTTACAACTAAAAAATAAAATAAAATAATATTGAAAATTGCACTTGTCTTTTAATAGCTCAAATAAATTCAAAATATTTTGAAAACTATACTATATGTATTATATAAAATTAAAATATAGAAACTTGGTGAAAATATCAAATTTTTACGGTTTATTGTTTTTAAGTAATAATAAAATTATTAATAAATAAATTGCATACCTATAAAACTATAGTTTTTCGTAGAAATTAAATAAATTTTTTTTTATTTCTACTGATTATTAAGAGAATTATTGGAAAATGTTTAATATTTCTTCCAGACATACCTACCCCAAAGTATAAAATATTTTTATTTCACCCAAAAAGTGATGGTAGACTGTAAAAATATACACATATCATTGTAAAATTAGTACATTTATCAGGTCCGTCACACCAGCACCCCAATAGTTGTGATTTTTTACACCAAAATTTCACACGATTTTGTAACCATTTTGTAACCAAATGTAATCGAAAATTCGAAATTCCTGACTCAACCCAAAATGTATAACAAGAAAATGATTATATATATTATATGCTATGTATACTATGTATATGTATAGTAGTTAAATTGTCGATAAGTTGAGTTATACGCAATATAGTAGCGCCCCTTCGAATGTGTATGAATTCACTTAACTTTCATAATTAGTGTTTTAAATTAATTTTAAGACATTTATACAAAATCACAATTTAAAATTTTGTCAGAATTAAAATGTCGAAAAAAAAATTTTAGGTAATGCTATTTTTACAACTTGTAATCTATACTTATATATTATAATTCACTCACTTTTAAACGCACCAAAAATAACTAAAACTTTTATATACATTATGTATTTTTGGTCAATGATTTGTTTAAAGTAAAGCAATGTGATTATGATAATCACACTTGTACAACAATAAATTACGTATTTTAGTGACTCGTATATTATTTATTTTGCAATATAATGTACCTATAATATTGCGTAGTGAATCTTTAAAATATTTGGTGGACTGTCAAAATATACAGCCACTATGATTGTGTTCGTGGCGTTCGTGCTGTTTCACCTAGAACGATATCCGTTAGAGCGAAGTTTCATACACCAATTGAACGAACGTGACATTTTTCTTCTAGTTTTTAATTGATTTAGAACAAGTTGATTCGTTGCCAACCGCCTAACCGGTAATACCATCTCATCTAGAATTTTTGTGAATTTGCCAATGACTTTTTAAAATTGGGAAAACCTAATTGTAGTTTCGGTGTTAGAGTAATTGCATTTTCGGTTTTAATAATATTTTTCGTCTCGTAGGTAATTTTTAACAGTTTTCATACGTATCATTATTTTTTTTATCCTCAGTTATCCACTATATTATACGATCACATTTTCCAATAAACATTTTTATTCAAACATCTGTTTTAATATTTTTCTATTTCAATTTTTTTACAATTTCTGATGAAAATAATATCCTTAATATAACGTTAAATACCCAACAACGTGGCACTAAAATTAAAATATGCATATCTACAGCGGCTATTCAATACAACGTTGCGTAGTACCTATATTACAGTTATAATTTGGCACTACATATTAAATTATTCGTATACATTTAAATAAGATAATTGGATTTAAAAATGAACAAAATAACTCAAATTATACAATTCTTTACAAATATATATTGATTATGTATTGACAATGTGAAATACTTTAAAAAAAATACTATAGGTAAGTTCGGAACTGTTTTCTAAACATAATACTACTAAAAATAAAAATGTTTTATTGTTGTGTAACACTGTAACGTATAATTTATATTATATGTATGTAGGACTTATAACAAATTAGGAAGTTTATTGATTGATCAATTGATTCACTTGTTCTTTTTTTGTTTTTATTCTTCTTCTATATATATTTGTATTATTTTAAATAGTACCTTATAGTAATTATTAAATATTTATTAATAATTTATATCATATTCATTATTATTATATATAACTATCTCAAGAACTCACATGCACATTCAATACAAGCATTATATTAAATAATGTGTACAGATATTATTATCTAATTAATATATTTAACGGTTTTTTTTTGCAATTAATAAATAAATACAAATACGAAAAGATTGTATAAGCGTATACCCTTATTTTCTAAGCAAAATATAATATATCTGTGTGTATAATAATTTATTAATACATAAATTGTCCTAACGCGTTATAAATTTCGTCTGCAGTATAAAAACATATTTTTTTTTTAAGTAAACAACATCAAGATTAAATTTACATAATATATAATAATATTATGATAACGCAAAACCTATAATCGTTCAGTCACCGCACTTCCTACACGCCCGGACGTCGCAGATATATCTATTTTTTATTGTTTGATTTTTTTCACTTCCTGTTAGGATGTGTGTGTGTAGTATAGTACGTAACACGTATGGCGGCCAATAATAAGTAAAAAAACTACGACATGGCGTATGAAGTATTATTATTATTTGAGCGTATGAAAATCGTTGTGAACATAATATACCATAATATACTTTTCTGGTATCGCGGACAATGCCACAGTAGGTGTGCTTTGTCTCACAATAGAAATAATGTTCGTAGTATGGTGTCTTGACGAAAACCAGTCGATTTAGCGCGTCTTCCGCGCCTACAGCCACACCACGCCTTTAGTGCCCCACCACGCGTCGACGGAGGCGGTTTGAACGCGAAACCAGTCGTTCTCTGCGGTCGTGATACGTCAGTAATAACGATCAAACCGTAGAATATAACATGATGGCGTTACTCCGTAGATCGATCGCGCGGAGGGAACGGAAGGACGCCGGTAGCGGTTTCAGAGCAAATATATAATAATACAGCTATAGTAGGCGAAACGTCACTTGTCTTTCGGCGCGAGACAGATTATTATTATTGTGTAAGAAGCGGGGGAGACTTTATATACTGTATAGTGTTATAATATTGTTATGATAATATAAAATTAATAAATTGGTGGGCTAAGTGGCAGATTTAAGAGGGTGTCTGAGCGACCTGCCACCCTCGTCGACTTAACGTCTGTATAGGTTAATAGGGTGAACGTTAAACTTCCCGCACATAATTAAACAGTACGTTAAAATCATCCGTACACAAGTTCCCGCACGGATAAAATGTATAACCATTATTATAATATTATATATCTCGTAGGTCCTGCACGAATATAGGAAACTTGAAGTATATTATTTAGTACCGACGTCAAAAAATATAGCCCAACAAGAAAATGACAAAATGTCGTTATAATAAGTAAGATAAATGTTCTTCCTACTTTATTCAAACTTAGGACTGACAACTTAAACGTAGTTGGTACGGTGAATATTTTTATTTTTTTGTTTTTGTGTTGCATACAAACGTCACATCTCCAATTTTTAACAATCATTATAAAGTACTGAATTCAAATAGATGGATTTACCATACTATAGGTATTTCATGACATATTATATATACATATTTTTTTATTATTATTTAAGCAAATAAAATAATTTTTCTTTCAATCAAATTTTACCTCTTAAAAATGTTTTAAAAAATTGATTTCCCAATATTATATAAATATGAATTATGTGTCTAATTCAACACATTAATCCAATTTTAATAATACATCTATTAAATAATAGTAGGTAACTTGTGTTTTATTTTAACGGTGAACATTTTAATTGTATACTATAATATAATATTATACCTTACCTGTTATGTTTTTCACTAATAAGTATGCACACTTTTTATTCAATATTATTAATATACATACATTTATACAGTCAAGTTATTATAGATTATTATATTGTTTGAAATCATCACAAATGTATTTATATTTAGTACATTGTTCTTACCTTCTTGACTAATTGCATTCAATATTGTTGTCAAGCTACTGACGATATTGCGGTAATAAATCAGTAGAACTATAAACTATTTAAAATTTGAAATTAATTTATCAAACAAATAGTTGATTAATACAACTATTACAATAGTTAATGATTATTAGTTAATGATTATAGTTGATTATACAAACTATTATACACATTGTAATAATTACTATAATATTTTTTTTTGTTACCAAAAAAATGAGTATTTTTTCTTTTTAAGCTCAAAAAAATATTTTGAAATTTCTAGTGGCATGGGTTAAGTATATATTATATTTACTTATAAATTTTAATTTCTCATATAAGGACATTTTTAAATAAAATCGTTTATCGTTTTCATGTCACACTATATGATGATATATACCATATAACATTAATTAATTTAATTTCATGACAATGCTTCATATATTATTCAATTTTATTATTTTTAACCTTGATAATTAAGTAAAACTTATTTTTTAAATATAGATGGCGTAAAAAATTTGTATTGAGTAGTTTAAATTTATTATCATTTAAAGCGTTAGTAAAATTATTATTGATGTTTTTTTTTGTTTTATACAGAAAACCTTTTGTTTTTGTAATAAATAGTTTATTAGGTAGTGAAATGTGCACATTCATAAATAATCATAATCATAAGATATCTCTGACGTTTGCAAATAAGACACTTTAAAAATTAAATAAATTATATAATTATTTTATGATAAAATACTGAATATCAAAACAAATTTATATCACTTTTTTAACATTATATTTTAATATTTAGCATTTACACTATAGTACAAAAACGACACATTTTTAGCCATGTTACAACTCTGACAGAAATTTAATAATAAAATCGATGAAATTTCTTCGCGTCTAAAATAAACGAATGGTTATGCTGATTGACAAGAACACTCTATACTGACTTTTTATTAAACAATAATACATATTTATTAACAAAATATATCAATATATCAATATTATTACATGTGAATAGGCTATAGCCTATGGATACAGTGTAGTGCAATTAAGCAGATAATTAATTTCTTGACGTGGTGGTCGATTTATTATTTCTGATTACCAAGTCATGTTACAATATGTTATGTAGCTACATATATTTTGTCAAACTTGTATGTAAATCTCAGAAAGTTTCCAGCTGATGAGACATATTATTATATGTGGGTAATATGACTAACGAATTATTCAGAAACCTATGATTGAGAAGATCCGACCAAAACTTTCATCCCCGGTAGTTATATAGACTTGTAGTCAAGTGATTGGGCTGGATATGTCCCCTGTAATTTTTCACTACATCAAAGGAAAGTATACCTACATTACATCATACATCGATAATATTTATATCGTGTATATCGTACGTATACTTATAATCTACATAGGTATTGCATAGTATTAGACAAATGGATAAGTATAACCGCGACATGACTTCAATGTGTAAGTCGGTTAATGGTATACTAACTGTTTTAATCATAATACATAAATTAATTTGATTTTATACATTTTGATCTATTCAATGAAAAAATTGTCAATATGGACCTCTATTTGATAAGAAAAATTGGCCGTTTTCCTTTAGTATAATATATGATAACAACACTCACCAGTCACCACTGCAGTCCACATATTATATTTAACTGCACGGCTGTAGTAAATTTCCTCTCACGAAACTATATGATATGATATGCTGTACTTCGCTGTGCTATGCAAAAAATTACGAACTCAATAATATGCTACGTTACTTATAGATGACTTGCAGACGGGCGACATCGAATAAAATTAAAAAATAATTTTCCGGGATAAGAATTTAAGACTATGTTCGGCCCAGTTGACACTTCAGACATCATCTGAACCGAGTATAGAGTATAATATAATAATATAATATTATTCATATTCAACTAATATCGTTAGAGTGGCAACGTTGAAATTCTAAAATTCAATAGGGGCAATGCGAAAAGACAAATACAAGAACTACGAAGACAGGTAAACGATAAATTGTATTACTTTATTGTTTTGAAAACCGCGGAAACTTAGGTATATTTACTTACTACTTACATCAATATACCGATGGCTAATATATATAGGTATTATCTTCGTTATAAATATTATTATTTCCAAAAAATAACTATGGTACTATATATAAGTTAAGGCAATTCTATGAAATTAGTACCGTCCAATACGAGAAAAATGTAAAGAAATACAAGCCATATAAAATAAGTTTGATTTATTATATTTTATTGTAAAAAAACTCGTTCACAACTATTGGAGCAAATCTCCAGAGAATTCATTTACAATATCAACAATGAACCTCCAGAAATCGTTTTATCACGAAAAGTGTCGCTTCTATATATTATTATTTTATGGCTATACTGCTGTATTGTGCCGGTTCCTTAAATGCGACTGATTTCAAAGTGTATAAAATTGTCAAATCCAGTGACCTTTATCGATCAACAAATGGACATCTGAATTGCTGCAGTCTGTAGACGGGCTAAACACTAATACATCTGATATAAATAGTTATGTTATATTATTATATATCTTACTTTATTCTTAATTTATTATTATAAACCATAATTTGTATAGCATAAAACCGAATTAACCTGTCACGAATATCGACTATACATACGTATAAACAATATTATTAAAATGTTTTGAATTATTTCGCATAATATTGCTCATAAATTCATCATTGTTTTTGGAAAGATGAAATTGGAAAAAAATATGTGTATGGAAAAACCAAAACATTTTTGCTCAAGTTATAATATATTATTATTATTGTTAACAACAAGTTAATGTTTGATAGATAGCGTGGTATATCTAGTATGGTGGTGGTGGTATGTATATGACAGTAAAAAATAACGATATATAGTGAGGAATATATTAAATAATGTTATAATGTAAAACCAGAAACTTACTTTATTATTATAACAATAAATATAGTAATGTTAATTTTCTATGTTTTTCTATTATGAAGAATATAATATTAAATGTAAAATAAACGTGTGTGTACGCTATTAAAATTAGGAATAATTGAATAATAATAATAATAATAAAAACATTTTCTTTTACGAATGTTTTTGACCTAGACTTGGCAGTAGGTAAGTGGCTGCACTTGGTTTCGCGTACCAAAACACCGCCATACATGATACTATTATAATAAAAAATATATAATTTAACTTTTTAATCATAAAACTTCGAAATGAAAATTTAAGTTGTTGATACAATTTTTTGAAAATCCATTCTATGTTATTTATTTATTTACAGAAATGAAAAATCAATATAATTAACAACCTGATACTTTGATAATAGTTTTGGAACGAAAGAAAATTTATTAAATTTCATTATTTCTGTTAAAATTAACATCAATTATTAATATCAAATTTATCAGTATTGTTATGTTAAAACTAGTAAAATGATAAAATTTAATCAAGTGAAATACCATTTATAATTTAATTCGTTATATAAATATTAAAATTAATTATTACCTACACATTACAATGTCAAGTTAAGAAATAGGTATATATTATTTATACGCGTATAATAATAATGATAAACTATACCAAAATTAATCATGATTTATTTAATATTTTAACTTCTAAGAAAGAAACCAACTGTTATATAATCTGTCTAACACTAACCGTGTTTTATATTTAAGCCACTTAACTATATTGATGGTTATATGGACTTGTAAGTTATCTAGTAATATTATTTCTAATAATTAATTAAAGTAGAGCGATTTTAAAAACTGCAATTCGGTTTACGTGTTAAAGTTTAAAGTTTCACAATATTTACAGCGACCTACCCCCTACATAATTGTGTTTGCTACATAATATGTATACTAAAAACAAAATAAAGATGTGAGAAACAACTAACATAATTATAATTAATATTATATAGGCATTAATTTCGTGTCTACAAACTGTCTAATTTTACGTTACTATGAATATACCAATTTACAAGTGTCCACGTGTTTTGAGATGGAATATAATATTATTATGTATATATTATGATATCAAACATATTCAGTTGCATAGTACACGACAAATATAGAAAATTGTATGTATATTATTATTAGACGTGCTACGTCGAAATGACTTAGCGTCAAAATAAAATAAGTGCTCCAAAACGGGTACCCGGTCACATCCCCGTCTGCCATTTTCCCGTCAGACATTTCCCCGTCTGATATCATTTCTTATTAATATTATAATTACATTTATATGTATTATCTTATAAGACTAATGAATAAAATTTTTAAAAAAATATAAAAATTTTAATCTATAGATCATGTAAACATTATATATTATAAATTTCATTAGGCCGATTAGTATAATCAATATATAGTATTCAAAATAAATATTTTGAACAAGGTCTAATTGATGCATTTACTAATTTTTTTACTGGTACACAAATAAGAGGCTGTTTTTTTCATTTTTATCAACGTTTATGGCGAAAAATACAAAACTTCCCAAAAATACGTCAAAAATATACGAATGATGCAGATTTCGCTTTGAAAATAAAACAGCTAATGGCTTTAGCTTTTGTTCCTGCGCCATATGTTGTTAAGAAATTCGAAGAATTAATGTCCGAATGATTTTTTATAGACAATGAAGAGTTATTACTTCGTTTAATTGATTATTTTGAAGAAACGTGGATTGGTAGACCACAGAGCCTGATTTACAAATTTTGGGGCCGGGAATTTAAATAAAAAGAGGCCTCATATAAATTTATTAATATTATCTTATTAAAAAATGTATAATTTATTTTATTTTATATAATTACATGTCACATTAGATTACATTGATTTTTTTATCATATTATATTCATATACCTAGTTAAATAAATAGAATAGACCATGAACATAATATAATAAAAATAGACACTCAAACAGCTGATCGATTTGTTTACATTTTTAGTATTTATCACGTTTTAAGATATACCTACTGGTTACACAACTCCTGTATTAAATTGCTTATAACACATGGACATCGTTAGTCTCTAACAATAGAGAATGACGATAATTATTGTCTTTATTAGTTTTGTTATTTTTAGCTTTTAATAATTATTATTGGAAAAGACCACTGATATAATATTTATAATTTATAGGCTTATAGCGTAAATAATGTACGAACTACGAAGTCAATATCATAAATAATATTTAATGTTATATAATATTATGACAATTTGTATTATTTTTTTTTTAAATTTTATGATTCTATAAAAAAAAAAAACTAGCAAAACGTTTGGGGCCGCTCCAAATTGGGGCCGGGTGACTAGTCACCCAGGTACCCCCCTAAATCAGGCACTGGTAGACCAACTAAAAGAAATATACGATGACCTCCAATATTTGATTTAAAATTATGGAACCAATATGATACTACACAAGCGGGTTTGCCAAAAACAAACGATAGTATTGAAGGTTGGCATAGAGCATTTTCGTATTTGTTAGCTGCGTCTCATCATACCATATGGCGACTTATATTGAGGTTCTTAATAAGAACAACATTTAACAGAGATACAAATTAATCAATTCATCGCTGGACAAAAACCTCTTGCAAAAAGAAAAAACATCGGGATGTTGCTAAACGTATAGAAGATAATGTGTCCACATATTATGACGAACGTGATCTTGATGAATACTTATAATTGGAATTGCTCATAATTTAGAACTACAACATTAAAATGTTTTACGGTAATTTTTATATTATACTTGTTATAGATTAACATTTTTATTAATTTTTTTAAAATTAATTTTATATTATAGTATATTAAACTATTTACATGATTTATACATTAATATATTTTTTTAATTCATCATATAATATAATATGTACTATTTAAATGCTCTAATAAATTAACATTTTTATACTTTTGACCTAACCTAACCAGATGATATAAATATAATATTAGCAGGGAAAGGTATCAGACGGGGAAATGTCTGACGGGGAAGTATCCATGAATCCCAAAACATCATAGACGTTTATATTGTTTTTAATAATATCGCATTAGTTATTTTTTGTCGCATCACTTTGAAATACAATTTTCGGTAAAATATTTTAAACTAATGGTGTTTTTTTGTTCGATTGAAAACGATTTTTGATGTATAATATTTATTTATTTGTGCGAATAAGTAGCTCCAATTAATTTCACTATCGAATCATCATTGTTTTCACGTCAGACGAAATAATATCAAATGTTTCCTGATGCGCGCTGCAATTATAATACGCGCGTAATAACCTGACGGTCGGGTACGGCAGTGGTGGACACTATTTTAAGGGTCTTTATTAGAGATTACGTCGTATAATACATATTATAACTAAAACCTATCATACATTCATATACGTAAAAACAGATTACAAAACAGACGTTTACCCTGTTGCATATTAATCAACCGTATTTGAATCTACCCGTCTGTTAAATTTCCACTAGTCATACACATTAGTATTCTACCTCTTTAAAGCGTCTTAAATCCGGAACTCGTTTAATGCCAACAACTGACAATTATACAACTAGAATGATTAATGTTTACATAATGCATACACACACCGGTCTCTCGAGGCGCTGCACCGGAGGAGATAAATATACACTTTATACATATATATAAATGCTTTGTATTAGATCATATACATAATACATATATATATATATATATATTATATAGATAATGCCTTTGAATATTATAATATTGCATCCGATTAAATGTAATCACTGTGTGATACGAGAGGGATAATCATTTTATTTTAATCACTTATAACGGTATCGAGTGGGTTATAAATTTACAGTCCGGATTTTTATGCAAAAACATAGTTTTAACAAGTGTACCTATATTATATGCTGTTTGATGGGAGTGAGAAATGTTTGTATTACATAACCTGTAGAATCTGTCAAAAAAAAGTTTTTAGTGCATATTTTGATTTCAGAGAATATTTCAGAATGTTTTAGTTTATGGTATATATTATAGAATATTTTAGCATATTTTCGTTACATTGAATTATATTAAAGAATTTTCAGCATATTATATAAGACAATAATCACGAACTGCCGTACTAACTTTACTCCGGAAAATTTAGAAAAATATATTATTGTACATTCCTTTAAAAACATTGTATAATATTTTTTTTTTATGTTTATATATTACTTAATGTAGCATAAGAATATAAATAATGATAAATTATAAATGCATAATCAAAATCAATAATCATATTGCATTTTTTTTTTTTACTTATTAGTTAGTATTATCAATATTTTTCAGAATATTTCATCAATTTTAGATGCATATAACCATCATATTTCAAACGTTTTAATAAAATATAAATCGGGACTCTAGTTATAATACTATATTGTATTGTAATAATAGTTCAATAAAAAAAAAGCGGGTAAGTGAGTATCGCTCTGCTGTACATTAGGGGGTGGGGTGGACCTCGGACTAGGGTAGGTTAAATTTGAATGCAATGATAGGTATCATTGTATACGAAAAACGATTCTGAACGGAGATGATTTGTCAGTCTAGGATATATTATACTTAAATATTGTAATATATTCTACTTTGAAACTAATTCAAACATTTAAGTAAAAGCTTCAAGATCTTACGTTTAGTAATTTTTTAAAAATAACAAAAATCGAAAATTATTTATTAGTAAAAAGTTATTTTACACGTGTATTTTTGATTTCAAATTAAAATTAAAACTTTAAACACACGTAAAATTTTTCTAATTGAACAATCCTCAAACTTTTTTATAATTATTCTAAGCTTAACTTATGGACAGCATAGTATTAAATTTTCAATTCTTAGCTTGTGATAGAAAAATATTTATAAATTTTTAACTACCAAATAGTGAAAAATATTCATGATTTTGATGAATTTTTGTCAATATTTGAACTTCAAATGCTAATAAAAAAAAATTGTGCCTATGTATTTTTATAATTTTTGAATCAGAGTTAGAACAAGTTATGTGGACCCTTCAATTAAATTTTCAAGTAATTTGTCCCAGCTAAATTTTTTTTATCAACATTTATAAAAAAAAAATAAAAAAAAATTGAAAATTTAAATTGTCTATAAATAGCTCAAAAAAAGTCAAAATGTTTTGAAAATCAAATCACGTAAAGAAAATGGCAATCTAAATAACTGGTAAAATTTTCAAGTATTTACGACTTATACTGTTTGAATAACAACAAATACCAAAAATCGTTTGAGGCTAGACCGTTATTTAACGCGGTTTTGTAAAAATTTAAATTTCAAACACTCATAAAAAATTTTTGTCTGAATCTGGTAGAGTTTTTTTTACAGATATTTGAAGAAAAATGTATGAAGAACCTTTTACCAAATTTTCAAAACTTAGTTATAAAAGAAAAAAATTTTACGATTTTTCAACCACAAAATTACTTGCAAATTTTCGCAATTTTGACATATTTCGTATAAATTCGAACTTTAAGTACTTATAAAAAAAAATTGTGACTAACGATTTCGGATTTTTTTTTATCACTTTAAGAACAACTTATAAGAAACCTTGTATTAAATTTTCAAGATTTTCTGGCCACCCAAAAATTTTTTATAGGCATTTAAAAAAAAAATACTTAGAAAAATTAAAAATTTTAATTGTCTATAAATAGTTCAAAAAAAGTCAAAATTCTTTGAAAATTTAACTGTGTATGGAGAACGCTAATATAAACATTTGGTGAAAATTTCAAGTATTTACATCGATTAGTTTTTGAGTGATAGCAAAATAAAAATTTGATTTTGACGAAAACTGGTTGTGCGTAAAAAATCCCGTTTTTCCGTCATTTTTTTAAGGTTTTTCCCGACTCATTTAAAAAATATTGAAAAATTTTAACTTTTGACCCCCCAAAGTACCAACTAGATCCGATTTCCTTTTCAAAGAGGGGCTGAAGTTGAAAATCGAAGCATTTTTACTGCCCCAAATGTTGTCGACAGACACAAAAAAAAACAAAAAAAAAAAAAAAAAAAAAAAAAAAAAAAAAAAAAAAAAAAAAAAAAAAAAAAAAAAAAACACACATCATTGTAAAATCAATACATTCATCACTCCGTTCAGAATCTAAAAAGCGGGTAAGTGAGTATCGCTCTGCTGTACATTAGGGGGTGGGGTGGACCTCGGACTATTGTAGGTTAAATTTGAATGCAATGATAGGTATCATTGTATACGAAAAACGATTCTGAACGGAGATGATTTGTCCAGGATATATTATATTTAAATATTATCATATATTCTATTTTGAAACTAATTCAAACATTTAAGTAAAAGTTTCAAGATCTTACGTTTAGTAATTTTTTAAAAATAACAAAAATCGAAAATTATTTATTAGTAAAACGTGATTTTACACGTCGTGTATTTTTGATTTCAAATTAAAATTAAAACTTTAAACACTCGTAAATTTTTTTAAATTGAACAATCCTCAAACTTTTTTATAATTATTCTAAGCTTAACCTATGGACAGCATAGTATTAAATTTTCAATTCTTAGCTTTTGATAGAAAAATATTTATAAATTTTTAACTACCAAATAGTGAAAAATATTCATGATTTTGACGAATTTTTGTCAATATTTGAACTTCAAATGCTAATAAAAAAAAATTGTGCCTATGTATTTTTATAATTTTTGAATGAGAGTTAGAACAAGTTATGTAGACCCTTCAATTAAATTTTCAAGTAATTTGTCCCAGCTAAATTTTTTTTATCAACATTTATAAAAAAAAAATAAAAAAAAATTGAAAATTTCAATTGTCTATTAATAGCTCAAAAAAAGTCAAAATGTTTTGAAAATCAAATCACGTAAAGAAAATGGCAATCTAAATAACTGGTAAAATTTTCAAGTATTTACGACTTATACTGTTTGAATAACAACAAATATCAAAAATCGTTTGAGGCTAAACCGTTATTTAACGCGGTTTTGTAAAAATTTAAATTTCAATCACTCATAAAAATTTTTTGTTTTAGTCCGGTAGAGTTTTTTTTGCAGATAGTTGAAGAAAATTTTATGGAGAACCTTGTACCAAATTTTCAAATCTTAGTTATAAAAGAAAAATTTTTACGATTTTTTAACCACAAAATTACTTGCCAATCTTCGCAATTTTGACATATTTCGTATAAATTCGAACTTTAAGCACTTATAAAAAAAAATTGTGACTAACGATTTCGGATTTTTTTTTATAACTTTAAGAACAACTTATAAGAAACCTTGTATTAAATTTTCAAGATTTTCTGGCCACCCAAAAATTTTTTATAGGCATTTAAAAAAAAAATACTTAGAAAAATTAAAAATTTTAATTGTCTATAAATAGTTCAAAAAAAGTCAAAATTCTTTGAAAATTTAACTGTGTATGGAGAACGCTAATATAAACATTTGGTGAAAATTTCAAGTATTTACATCGATTAGTTTTTGAGTGATAGCAAAATAAAAATTTGATTTTGACGAAAACTGGTTGTGCGTAAAAAATCCCGTTTTTCCGTCATTTTTTTAAGGTTTTTCCCGACTCATTTAAAAAATATTGAAAAATTTTAACTTTTGACCCCCCAAAGTACCAACTAGATCCGATTTCCTTTTCAAAGAGGGGCTGAAGTTGAAAATCGAAGCATTTTTACTGCCCCAAATGTTGTCGACAGACACAAAAAAAAACAAAAAAAAAAAAAAAAAAAAAAAAAAAAAAAAAAAAAAAAAAAAAAAAAAAACACACATCATTGTAAAATCAATACATTCATCACTCCGTTCAGAATCTAAAAAGCGGGTAAGTGAGTATCGCTCTGCTGTACATTAGGGGGTGGGGTGGACCTCGGACTATTGTAGGTTAAATTTGAATGCAATGATAGGTATCATTGTATACGAAAAACGATTCTGAACGGAGATGATTTGTCCAGGATATATTATATTTAAATATTATCATATATTCTATTTTGAAACTAATTCAAACATTTAAGTAAAAGTTTCAAGATCTTACGTTTAGTAATTTTTTAAAAATAACAAAAATCGAAAATTATTTATTAGTAAAACGTGATTTTACACGTCGTGTATTTTTGATTTCAAATTAAAATTAAAACTTTAAACACTCGTAAATTTTTTTAAATTGAACAATCCTCAAACTTTTTTATAATTATTCTAAGCTTAACCTATGGACAGCATAGTATTAAATTTTCAATTCTTAGCTTTTGATAGAAAAATATTTATAAATTTTTAACTACCAAATAGTGAAAAATATTCATGATTTTGACGAATTTTTGTCAATATTTGAACTTCAAATGCTAATAAAAAAAAATTGTGCCTATGTATTTTTATAATTTTTGAATGAGAGTTAGAACAAGTTATGTAGACCCTTCAATTAAATTTTCAAGTAATTTGTCCCAGCTAAATTTTTTTTATCAACATTTATAAAAAAAAAATAAAAAAAAATTGAAAATTTCAATTGTCTATTAATAGCTCAAAAAAAGTCAAAATGTTTTGAAAATCAAATCACGTAAAGAAAATGGCAATCTAAATAACTGGTAAAATTTTCAAGTATTTACGACTTATACTGTTTGAATAACAACAAATATCAAAAATCGTTTGAGGCTAAACCGTTATTTAACGCGGTTTTGTAAAAATTTAAATTTCAATCACTCATAAAAATTTTTTGTTTTAGTCCGGTAGAGTTTTTTTTGCAGATAGTTGAAGAAAATTTTATGGAGAACCTTGTACCAAATTTTCAAATCTTAGTTATAAAAGAAAAATTTTTACGATTTTTTAACCACAAAATTACTTGCCAATCTTCGCAATTTTGACATATTTCGTATAAATTCGAACTTTAAGCACTTATAAAAAAAAATTGTGACTAACGATTTCGGATTTTTTTTTATAACTTTAAGAACAACTTATAAGAAACCTTGTATTAAATTTTCAAGATTTTCTGGCCACCCAAAAATTTTTTATAGGCATTTAAAAAAAAAATACTTAGAAAAATTAAAAATTTTAATTGTCTATAAATAGTTCAAAAAAAGTCAAAATTCTTTGAAAATTTAACTGTGTATGGAGAACGCTAATATAAACATTTGGTGAAAATTTCAAGTATTTACATCGATTAGTTTTTGAGTGATAGCAAAATAAAAATTTGATTTTGACGAAAACTGGTTGTGCGTAAAAAATCCCGTTTTTCCGTCATTTTTTTAAGGTTTTTCCCGACTCATTTAAAAAATATTGAAAAATTTTAACTTTTGACCCCCCAAAGTACCAACTAGATCCGATTTCCTTTTCAAAGAGGGGCTGAAGTTGAAAATCGAAGCATTTTTACTGCCCCAAATGTTGTCGACAGACACAAAAAAAAACAAAAAAAAAAAAAAAAAAAAAAAAAAAAAAAAAACACACATCATTGTAAAATCAATACATTCATCACTCCGTTCAGAATCTAAAAAGCGGGTAAGTGAGTATCGCTCTGCTGTACATTAGGGGGTGGGGTGGACCTCGGACTATTGTAGGTTAAATTTGAATGCAATGATAGGTATCATTGTATACGAAAAACGATTCTGAACGGAGATGATTTGTCCAGGATATATTATATTTAAATATTATCATATATTCTATTTTGAAACTAATTCAAACATTTAAGTAAAAGTTTCAAGATCTTACGTTTAGTAATTTTTTAAAAATAACAAAAATCGAAAATTATTTATTAGTAAAACGTGATTTTACACGTCGTGTATTTTTGATTTCAAATTAAAATTAAAACTTTAAACACTCGTAAATTTTTTTAAATTGAACAATCCTCAAACTTTTTTATAATTATTCTAAGCTTAACCTATGGACAGCATAGTATTAAATTTTCAATTCTTAGCTTTTGATAGAAAAATATTTATAAATTTTTAACTACCAAATAGTGAAAAATATTCATGATTTTGACGAATTTTTGTCAATATTTGAACTTCAAATGCTAATAAAAAAAAATTGTGCCTATGTATTTTTATAATTTTTGAATGAGAGTTAGAACAAGTTATGTAGACCCTTCAATTAAATTTTCAAGTAATTTGTCCCAGCTAAATTTTTTTTATCAACATTTATAAAAAAAAAATAAAAAAAAATTGAAAATTTCAATTGTCTATTAATAGCTCAAAAAAAGTCAAAATGTTTTGAAAATCAAATCACGTAAAGAAAATGGCAATCTAAATAACTGGTAAAATTTTCAAGTATTTACGACTTATACTGTTTGAATAACAACAAATATCAAAAATCGTTTGAGGCTAAACCGTTATTTAACGCGGTTTTGTAAAAATTTAAATTTCAATCACTCATAAAAATTTTTTGTTTTAGTCCGGTAGAGTTTTTTTTGCAGATAGTTGAAGAAAATTTTATGGAGAACCTTGTACCAAATTTTCAAATCTTAGTTATAAAAGAAAAATTTTTACGATTTTTTAACCACAAAATTACTTGCCAATCTTCGCAATTTTGACATATTTCGTATAAATTCGAACTTTAAGCACTTATAAAAAAAAATTGTGACTAACGATTTCGGATTTTTTTTTATAACTTTAAGAACAACTTATAAGAAACCTTGTATTAAATTTTCAAGATTTTCTGGCCGGCCAAAAAATTTTTATCGTTATTTTAAAAAAAAATACTTAAAAAAATTGAAAATTTCAACTGTCTATAAATAGCTCAAAAAAAGTCAAAATTCTTTGAAAATTTAACTGTGTATGGAGAACGCTAATATAAATATTTTGTGAAAATTTCAAGTGTTTACATCGATTAGTTTTTGAGTTATAGCAAAATAAATAATTCGATTTTGTCGAAAACTGGTTTTGCGTAAAAATTCCCGTTTTTCTGTCATTTTTTTTTTGTTTTTCTCGATTTTTTTGAAAACTGTTGGAAAATGTTTACTTTTCACCTCTATAATGCACCAAGGATATTCACTTTGCCATCGGAAACCACCCCCAAAGTTTAAAATTGAAGCATTATTTCGACTAGTTATGCTGTACACAGACACAAAAAAAAAAAAACAAAAAAAAAAAAACACACATCATTGTAAAATCAATACATTCATCACTCCGTTCAGAATCTAAAATAGATCATAATTAATAATTTTTATTGTTTTAAACGTTTTCTCAGTCGATTCGACGAAATACGCCGCACGTGAACGACTGCTACCCAATATACGCTGTCCATAATATTATTATATCAGTGCCAATTTTCAAGCACGGAAGTACCTACGTGTAGTGTTATTAGTACATTTTTATATTTTATAGGGTACCCGTGACGTCAACGATTTTCGGCGATGTTTTTAGTAACTATGGTTTTTATAGTTTTTTTTTTTTATTATTTTAGTATATAATATTATTATTATAAACGTTAACTCGACTGCTTAAAGCCCGTGATTTATTTATATAAATATACATATATATTATGAACAAATCTTAACCAAAAATGTTTTTCTAAATTCGTCGTTGATACGATAATGATCTTAAAAATAAAAAATATATTTTTACATATCACATTGCCATCACGTATAAAAATAACACGTAAAGCCTCTATGCGAGTATAGTTAGGGTGACTAATTATACAATAATTGTATATTATTATACTATGGGTATAGGTAGCAGCTATCTAGTGGTATAATATTATAATGTATAGTTACGCAATAATACATTAGTATATTTTCAACTCATCGAGTTACCTAAACTATTATACCTATATTTTTTTTTATTAAACTGATTATAATTTATGTTAATAAAATGCTTTTTAGGAATATTTTTAATTATTCCTCGAGATAAGACGTATTTTAATGTAAATATTCTGAGTTTTAACGTTTTATCATAATTTCATGTTTTTTTTTTTTGTCATTTAGGTATTCGTTTTTTTATTCAATTATGTTTTTAAAACATATTTGAATACATTATTGTTCACCTTTATAAAATAATAAATTGAAATGCAAATGTTATATAAATTTACATTTTTATGGTTGATAATAGTTTGTATTATTCAGTTTACATAAATATTATACTTAGATTATATTTATATTTGGTACACATTTTTTTTCACTACGAGCATAATTCCATTTTTATTTCAATAAACAATAAACTGAATGAAAAATAAAAAAAAAACTATCGGTGTTGTCAAAACAATAATATGCCGTTCTATTTAATTTTAAACGTTGTTTCATCATTTTGTTATTTTCACATCATGGAAAAATTACAGTGTTTATTAAATTGTAATATTATTTTTGGGAGCTAATTAAAAAATACAATTTAGATAAACGGTATAAAATATCTTATGAATTTTTACGTGTCGTACTTTTTATGATTTTATCAATCAAATTTACGTGACTGTATCTACTAAATTTACCACGACTTTTATATGAAAATAATGTTAATTAAACAGCTACTATATTTTTATGTTCTTTGGTAAGGTTATACTGAAATTAGGCACATCCATCATTCAATAAATAAAGCGATATGTTTGGTAGAAAGCGAAAGCAAAATAAATTTGTTGCACCCATACTTATAAATCTACTTTGTTGTGCATACAATTTTAATTCAAATCAATTACTTTGAAGTTTTCACCTAATAGTCACCTAAAAGTTTTGAAAGTCATTTTTCAAAACTTTTAATGAAAAAGTATTATTAAACTAAAAATGTTAATGAATATTTATGCATTTATACACATATACATGATATATTATAATATAATTTAGTTTATTCTTTATTCAAACAAATCATTTACCAATTTTCAGTTTATAAAATATAATTTTCAACATTTTACTTACCGCCTTTTGCTTCAAATAACTAAGTTATTGATGATGTATGTATTGAATATTAAAATACGTTATTCTCTATTAAAAATATATAGTCAATAACCTGAAAATAACAAATTTTGTTAAATTAAATCTAAAAAAAAAAAACGTAAGTTTTCATAAATTATCTTTATCACTGTGTATGAGAAAAGGGAATATATATATATATTTGATTTAAAAAAAAATTGATTTTAAATATAAGATAATAAACTTAAATACTTATTAAAATTAACTTATAAAATATGGTTTTATTTCAATTCAGTTGATTTTCGTTGTGAAATAAGTAATTACAAAATTATGTATATGGAAAAACTATTTTACATAGGAAATAAAAATTACTTCCGTTAGTTCCTATAGGTTATTGTCTAATTATCCAGAATGAAAATTTCAGAACTTACAATTAGTATTGTTTTTATTTTTTTTTTTAGATATCAATAAGTTTGTAAAAAAAAGTTATTTAAGTTTGAAAATTAAAAAAATTAATAATTTTTTTTTATTATTATTAATTATATCGAGAAATATATAACGATGTTGCACGATTTAAGTTCTTATCTTTTCATGTTAAAAATTTGTTATTTTAACTAGAATATTAAAGTTTGAAGTGGATGTTGCATAACAATTTATGATTATATAGTGATTCATTATTACTATAGTTGAACCGTATTCTATGTAACTAGAGTAGTTTCTATATTTTTATTCTTAACATAATATTATAAAAAAAAAATAACATTTTTTATTTTTAGATAAATTTAATTCTTAAAAAATAAAATCAATTTCACGATTTAATAAAAACATTAAATATTTATAAAAACAATTTTGACCTATAATTTTCGATATTATGATGGCTAATTTTATACTTTTAAGAACGGTTAACCTTATATTGTATTTTTATTTTTAAGATATAAAATAAAATATTGTTACTTTAAATGTATTTTATTTACTCTTTGACGCTTTCTGAGAATATTATTTCACGTCTATAATACTTTAATAAAAAAAATAATAACCGATGAACATTTTAAATGTCACAAGGTATTATTTTCAGAATCGCAACAAAATAACAAAAAATGTATGTGTCGAATAAAAGTGTTTAAGAGTTGTCATTTATTTCAAACTTTTCTTATAATATTAAGAACAGTTTTGAAAGTACGAAATTTAACCTTCAGTTAAACAATTTATTATATGGAATTTTCGATCTTAAAGTTAATACATGAAACTAACTTTTAGATTATTACTTTTCCCCCTATAAGTGTTCCACAAACAGAACTGAACACAAATTTAACTATATAATAATTATTTCACTCAAAACAAAAAGCTTGAAATTTAGTATTATTTAATTATCCGATTCTTCACATTTACTCGTATCATATAGTTTAATATCGCCATAATTGAAATATATTATGTTTATTGTATAATGCAATGAACAATTAAACATTTTATTATACCTACATCAAATACTGTATACTATGGAGTTGCAACAGAATTATACTTAAAAATAGTTATCTGCCTATTAATGTAAATATAATTTTATGTATTTCCATACATTCGCTGAACATTTATTGAAAAATACATGCAATATGTAAGTAAAAAGCTAGCATTGGTATTTACCGATAATTCAACTCAACTTATGTCTGATGTTTATAATATTTACCTACTATAATAATGTTAAAACTGATCAAATTGAATTGCAGTTCATTTATGCAAAAATATTAAATTTCCGCAGTAAGGAATATATTTTTTCGTTGATTATACGTAGTATTACTATTATCATAGTCAGTAGCGTAATTGTGGGGTGAAAGGAGGGAATTGCCCCCTGGAAATTTTTTGTGGGATAAAGGTATATTTTTTAACTCGGGGGGAGGGGTGTCAGGGTTTTGATAATAATAAGTATATTATATTACCCCCCCCCCCCCTAAATTTTTTCCAGTTACTGATAATCGGAAATCGAACTACTCAAGAAACAATTATTAATTTTTAGATTCTGAACGGAGTGATGAATGTATTGATTTTACAATGATGTGTGTTTTTTTTTTTTTTTTTTTTTTTTTTTATTTTTGTGTCTGACGACAACATTTGGAGCAGTAAAAATGCTTCGATTTTGGACTTCAGCCCCTCTTTGAAAAGGAAATCGAATCTAGTTGGTACTTTGGGGGGTCAAAAGTTAAAATTTTTCAATATTTTTTAAATGAGTCGGGAAAAACATAAAAAAAATGACGGAAAAACGGGATTTTTTACGCAAAACCAGTTTTCGACAAAATCGAATTTTTTATTTTGCTATAACTCAAAAACTAATAGATGAAAATACTTGAAACTTTCACCAAATGTTTATATTAGCGTTCTCCATACATAGGTAAATTTTCAAAGAATTTTGACTTTTTTTGAGCTATTTATAGACAATTAAAATTTTTAATTTTTTTTAGTATTTTTTTTTTAAATAACTATAAAAATTTTTTGGCCGGCCAGAAAATCTTGAAAATTTAATACAAGGTTTCTTATAAGTTGTTCTTAAAGTGATAAAAAAAAATTTGAAATCGTTAGTCACAATTTTTTTTTATAAGTGCTTAAAGTTCGAATTTATACGAAATATGTCAAAATTGCGAAAATTGGCAAGTAATTTTGTGGTTGAAAATTCGTAAAATTTTTTACTTTTATAACTAAGTTTTTAAAATTTGATACAAGGTTCTCCATACATTTTTCTTCAATTATCTGTAAAAAAAACTCAACTGGATTCAGACAAAAAATTTTTATGAGTGTTTGAAATTTAAATTTTTACAAAACCGCGTTAAATAACGGTTTAGCCTCAAACGATTTTTGATATTTGTTGTTATTCAAACAGTATAAGTCGTAAATACTTGAAAATTTTACCAGTTATTTAGATTGCCATTTTCTTTACGTGATTTGATTTTCAAAACATTTTGACTTTTTTTGAGCTATTTATAGACAATTGAAATTTTCAAATTTTTTTTATTTTTTTTTTATAAATGTTGATAAAAAAAATTTAGGTGGGACAAATTACTTGAAAATTTAATTGAAGGGTCCACATAACTTGTTCTAACTCTCATTCAAAAATTATAAAAATACATAGGCACAATTTTTTTTTATTAGCATTTGAAGTTCAAATATTGACAAAAATTCGTCAAAATCATGAATATTTTCACTATTTGGTAGTTAAAAATTTATAAATATTTTTCTATCAAAAGCTAAGAATTGAAAATTTAATACTATGCTGTCCATAAGTTAAGCTTAGAATAATTATAAAAAAATTTGAGGATTGTTCAATTTAAAAAATTTTACGTGTGTTTAAAGTTTTAATTTTAATTTGAAATCAAAAATACACGTGTAAAATAACTTTTAACTAATAAATAATTTTCGATTTTTGTTATTTTTAAAAAATTACTTGACTACTTCCTTTTACTTTATCTTGAAAAATTTTTACTTAAATGTTTGAATTTGTTTCAAAATAGAATATATGATATAATTTAAATATAATATATCCTAGACTGACAAATCATCTCCGTTCAGAATCGTTTTTCGTATACAATGATACCTATCATTGCATTCAAATTTAACCTTCCCTAGTCTGAGGTCCATCCCACCCCCTAATGTACAGCAGAGCGATACTCACTTACCCGCTTTTTTTTTTTTTTTTTCTTGCAACTTGATTTAATATTTTCATCTTCCAATAATACCTGATGATATGCTTACAATTATCTATTGTATACTCTTTTACTACTTGTATCTATTTAATTTTAAGTATTCACTATGTACGTGATTTAAATGTTAAAACTATAATTTATCACTGATCATAGATTTTGTTGTATAGGTATTTATAATATACCGTTATGATAGTAAATAATAATCATTAATCACATATAAATATAAATATAATATTCGTATTTTAAATATCCAAAAATAAAATAAACAATCCGCTGTGGTTGGATTTATTAAATTAAATAATAATAAATGGTTATTTTTTATTCAGTTAATCACTTTCGAGGTAATACTACCGTTATAGTGGTAAACGTTGAAAAACATAATAACGGAGAAATTCGGGTTGTCTGTTTGCTAAACGGTGAAGTAAACGTTTGCGAACATAGTAAACGTTATAATCCACCGTTTGATCTGTTTGGTTCTAATAACCAAGCCCGTGGTAGATTTTGTTTATACTTTCGCCACCATAATCAGTGGAATTACTATTGCGGAGCACCAAAGGTATGACTATTTATGTCTTATACCACGGATATACCGCACATTTTGCTATCTACGAATTTCAACTTTAGAAACGTTTCAAACGTTGGCGTTCGTATTCTATAAAACGTTTACGCTATCGAATTTCCTCTGTTTTTCGTGGTGATTTTAGTAAAACAGATTTTATGTTACAACCATTACTGTGAATATTAGTTATCTTGAAAATATCTCTGCTGTATAGTTTGATCACGGCTACAACTTCAAAGAGAGCATTTAGTTAGTTTAGTTGAAAAACTATTCCATCAAAAATTGGAATCGCCAACCATGGCAAATAAGCCGATTGAAAAAATAAAAAATTCTTTTATTAAGTTAAGGAATTACATAGGCAATTATCTTTGAATTTAGAGCAAGAAACATCACATCATCGTATTGTACTAGTGATTCAGAGTGTGCAACTCAGTTTCCATAAAAATGGTTAATATATACTCGAAATGGTTACATTTATTGTGTAAAAACTAGTTTATTTTTCTTCAAAATTTGTAAATATATTCAATCGTAATTTATTTAAAAACTACTTGGAAATTTAAAAATGTAATCTTTAGTTTAATATGAAATGTGTTAAATGTTTTGGTATTTTTTTTATTGTTCTAAAAGTTTTTAATCGAAAAAATTCATCTTTGTGTTTAAAATCTAAAATGGATAATAATGATGTATAAACGAAAAAAAACATCTAAAGTCTTTGAAAATAAAATTCCGAATTATGTGGAAAAAAACATTTAAAAATAATCATAAGTCAGAAGCAATAAATTATTTTGAGTTGTAATAAGACATTATCTTATGAATGTCATTTCTTTGTACAATTATTTTATTCTTGACGTTTGATGGATATGACTGACATTTGAAAAATTAATATAATAACTGGTAGAATAAAATTGAATGTTAATTGTATTATTAAGGATGCCCTCGTGGTCACGTATAACAATTTATATAGAAATAATTGTTAATTGATAATTTTAATAAATTATTTACTATGTATACTACAAATAGTAATAAAATATACATAAATTAATTTCCAATGAAGAAATTTAACTAGAATATGCACGTGTTTAAATATATTTTTAATTGCTAACAATTTTAATTAACGTAGACAATGATTAAAAAAAAAAATGACGTGTTACTTTTACCAGCCTTATTTTATATTAATGATATATTATTATGTGAATTTCCTGGAAATTCTGCAATCCTATTATAACTTAAATATAAAATATTTGATAGTTGATTTCACAACTTCTTCAATTTTTTAAAAAAATAAGAATATATAAGTTTCAAAACTACATTTTTTATGTTTTAAGAATTCCGGAAATCGTTGTTTATATAATACCTATGTATATTTTATATTGTTAAAAGTTATTTACAACTGACACATCGCTATACTACTTTCAAAGTAGTTTACAAAAACATATATTTTAATAATATTATCTGCAGAGATCTTAATATTTATAATGTATTTTAAAAATCTAGGATAGTAATTGATAGTAGTATTGATTATAAATATTAGTTTTTATAATGATAAATATTCATTTTAGATTCTGAACGGAGTGATGAATGTATTGGTTCTACAATGATGTATGTTTTTTTTATTTTTGTATCTGTCATCACGTTTTGGAGTAGTAATAATGCTTCGATTTTTAACTTAGCTCCTCTTTGAACAGGAAAATTCATCTAGTTGGTAATTTGGGGGGACAAAAGTAAAAAATTTCCAGTAATTTTCAAAAACGTCAGAAAAAACCCTGAAAAAATAACGGAAAAACAGGAATTTTTACGCATAAACACTTTTCGACAAAATCTATTTTTTGATTTTGCTGTACCTAACTCAAAAGTGAATAATTGTAAATACTTGAAATTTTCACTAAATGTTTATATTAGCGTTATCTATTTATGATTAAATTTTCAAAAAAAAATTTTTAAACTATTTATAGGCCATTGACATTTTCGATTTTTCTAACATTTTTTTCTTGAAACGCTGATAAAAAAAAAATTTGGCTTTCAAAAAAATCTTTAAAATTTAATACAAGATTTATTATAAGTTTAACGTTATAGTGACCTACTCATCTCCATGCCTACTTTACAACAGAGCGATCTCCACTTGCCCGCCTTTTTTTTATATGTATATATCAATACTGCATCGATAATATTTTCAAAAATAAATAAATAAATATAATATGTGTAATAAATAATAATATAGTATAAACAATTATTTTTAAAAATATTTCGGCTGTTCTGTATTTAATGCAAATTACACATTTCATTCCAATATTTATGTTTGAAAT
This sequence comes from Schizaphis graminum, assembly GCA_020882235.1. Classification (NCBI taxonomy): domain Eukaryota; kingdom Metazoa; phylum Arthropoda; class Insecta; order Hemiptera; family Aphididae; genus Schizaphis; species Schizaphis graminum. The sequence goes on from CM037033.1 coordinate 5,698,582, forward strand.
TGCTCAGCACGCAACCGTGTCATATTCCATAGAATTTGTTGATTCTTATCTGTAAAAAACTTTAAGTCATTGTAATTATATACCTAGTGAATACAATAAATTATGCATATTAAGTATACAAAAAATAAAATTAATTGTAATTAATCGTAATTCATTTTATAAAAATCTAAAAAGTCATTACGAATAATAAATAAAAATAAAATTATAATATGTTTCTATTATTATTTTAATTACGACGTATTATTATAGCATTATGGTAACTTGATTCTTCTTTTTTTAGAAATATCTATTTTAACTGATTTACGGTTATATTTTTTTATATCAACAATTAATTTTTTTGTGATAGTAGTGTTACTAAATAATCTAAATTATAGTGATTATTTTTATTTTTTAACACCAATAAATTACTCATTATGGTGAAAATGCATTTTTAAGTTTTTCTAAGAGAATTTTTATTCATAACTTTATTGTGGTGTTTTCTGTTGAGGACAATTATTAAAGGTTTTCTAATCACATTGATTTATGAATTCTGTAATGTAAGACTTTTTATTCATAAAGTTTTTAATATTTTGTTTTAAATAATTAAATTACTTAACTTGTTTTTAATTTTATTATTAAAATCTGAACTTAATATTCTCTTGTATTTTATTTTATAATAATACAGCATACATAAGTAAATTAGTTAAAATATATTAAGTTATGTATACTTTTCAAACAAAGAACAAAAAATAGACTCAAAATTTTAAATTTATAAAAATTGTACGTACTGTAGTAATAAACGTATATAATACTTTGTATCTTATACATTTTATGAACATTAAAATATAGTTTTACTACACAAATAATGTATGTAATAAGTGACATTATCAATTATAAAATCAGGTATCAACGAATTATTACAATACCATTTTATTGATAACAATTGTTTAACCGTGAACACATATTTATATTGTTGTTATAAAAATCGAAATAATTGTAACCGGGTTAAAGGTAGGTATTATGTGAAAGAGTTTTTCCTCCGTTTAATATATTTATTTTCAGGGTTCACAAAATAAACTCGCCGTTTGCATTTTCCAAACAATAAAGTTTATTGGTATAGGTACCTGGCAATAATTAAAGTACTAGCATTAGTATAAAAAAAAAAACAATAACGTTAACGGTACTGGCCGTATTATTCCATAACAACGAAATAACTGTAATATACAGCATTATTGTAAAAACTGGTATTAGATTATGTAACATGTTAGTAAGTGCTTCGCAAATAATAATAATAATTACCCGTTGGTGTAAAAACTCAACGCGGCGTTTTCGAGTCCAACGAAACGTATATTATAAACTATATATGCATAAACTATTATTATTATTATTATTATTATCGTACATTTAGGTAATAATATTATTTCTGTCGGAGTATATTAAATCATAAAACACTCGTATAATACCCCCCATACAAATAACGATGATTTTTTTTTCTTTCGAGCGTATAATAGTATAATATAGTCATTCCGAAAACGCGTTTTATAATATCGCGTATTTATGTTTATGCCGCGTGATGTTTAGAGTTTATTAGACTTTAACTACTGCTGTACGTAAATCTGGTAAGTGAAATGAACTGTGCGAGTTCCAAACTCCACAGACGTTTTGGCACGGGGCGAGGTGGCATTCGTCTATTATAATATATCTATACAACGGCAGAGTTAAAGTTATCTCTCGAAAATGCGTTAAAAAATACTCGGGCGATCCTATATATATATATATATATGCCATAGCTACCCTCTCGCCGAGAAAAACTTTACTAGAACTTACCGGTGAAAAGTCATCATACTCGAAAAAGATCTATTACCTACGTATAATTATTATGCGACCAGAGACACATTTTAGTGACAAATTATATAGCGACGCGAACTGTCATAGAAGTGTATTTTGAGCGTACGATCGATGATGTCTATTTATTTTCTGTATCGTTCCGTACAGTATTGCACGCAGTAAACCATCGGTGGAGTCTCGTTATTGCGATCGTTATGATATATTGACGCGTGAATACGAAACCGTATACCAACTACCAAGGGTGGGCAACTTGCGGCCCGCAAATCTTTTTTATCTGGCCCGCGGTACGTTTTCAAATTACATCATCCAATTTCAAAATCAATTGTCTATAACCTATGCTATACGTCTATGCTTAATGCATATTTTGAATGACCTTTTTTTTTTTTTTGCTCTCTATATTCTGGCCCGCTAAATTTTGATTTTATAAAAATAACTTTCAATTGCCCATCCCTGCCGTATACAGTTGAGTCGCGATAACTCGAAGTCGAAGGGAGATACGAATTCGCTTCGAGATGTCTAACTCGAATTTATATTAATACATATTTCTAGGGGATTAAAAAAAAAATCGAGTTGTCGAGTTATCACGGCTCGACTGCGATATCAAAATGACGTTCTATAGACGGTTTTACGGTATCCAAAGTCAATTATAGGACGTGTCGTCCAAAGCGAAACGCGTGTACAAAGACCGAGAGAATGTGATCAGCGAGCACGCGACGTTTATACTAACCATCACGCCTGTTACCTCTCAGTCGGCGGCCCGTCGACGACGGTTGTTCGTTCGGGAGCACTGTTTAATGTTTATTATTTTATGGACATTGAATGTTTTTTTTTTCTACAAATACGTTAGTGCCGCTGTGCTGTTTTCTTGAAGTCCACGCACCGCGTACCCGCGCGTCGACTTACTTTTAATTTGAGTTAATGCTCTGACATTTATATACATACCGATGTATATAGGTCGTAAATACTATGTATAATACGACATAGTTTGATTCGTATTTATTGCTTTATTGCTGAAAAATTCAAAGATAATACCTATAATAATATAAAATAATATAGTCGAATAAAATACACTATTTAATATAAAATTTCTGTGTTTTACATTAAACCGTTATTTTTTAACCTATTCAATTTTTTTTTTTTTAACAAAATATACGTTATTTAAGCGACCCACTCCTTTCCTTATTATTTAGGATAACTGATAAGGATAATATTATGATCGGTGTACTTATACGCAGCTATACAAAACAACTGAATGCAAGTGTAGGAAATCAGGCAGACTACTATGTAGTTCCTAGTGCCGTTCTACTAAATTGTGTACAAATAAATAGGTATTAATTAAAATAGCATCATGAATGATGATTATCATAAATTATTTCTATGTATTGGCAGTTCAGATAACCCGGACAGGACCGCATTTCCAGTAACCAAATACAAATGCATTAACTTGTAGGTATTATGCGTACAAATAGTTGAGTGATGAACTTGTCATCTGTGTACGGCGTTTAACCTACCAGACATATCGCCACTATTGTAATAAAATATTAAATCATACAATTTAAAATATGTTTATTTTAATACAGTTTGTTATTTAGATATGAATATTTATATAATTTCGCGGTGGTGATTAATGATTAGGAATCAGTTTCAGGTTTTTAATCATCTAGCATTAGAAACTCATTGAATTCTTCCTTCTTGAGTTTTAAAAATATTTTTTAGATTTTTAGTTTATCACATCATTTATTTCATATTATTCATTTCGATGCCTGTGAACTTGATAATAGGCAGTCTTATGAATAATTTCCCAAAAAGCTAATAATGATATAAACATAACCAATCAAGACTAAAATCTTTATCTATGATGACCCTTGCTTACAATTGATAAGAAAAAAATCTACAAATTGTTTTTTCCTTACATTTTGTGTGACGTTAATGCTCATAAGAGTAATTCATTTCTATTTTGAATAAAAAATCAAAAAAAAAAAAAAATCATTATTATTGTGGATTAAAGCTTATTTTCAATTTACATGATTAATTCCTGTAACAGCTGGTGTAAATAATATAACAATATTAATATTTTATGTAAAAAGTTAAATAGATAACTGTATCTCTTTATACTTTTATAAAACGCATAAAGTCAAATAGTACAAAGTTTTAAATTGCTTTATATTTAAAAAAATGAATAATAATTTTTTTCTTGTTTACTTTTTAATCAGGAATAATTGGAAATGTATTTATATCTCAAGTTGAAAATCAGATATGTATTCGTTAGTTTCAATAAACTTAATGAATTTAAATTAATTGATGTATATATAGCATTTTAGTATTAATTTATATATCTTAATAGACTTAATAGAATACGTACGGGCAGGGGCGGATCCAGGTTTATGAAACTGTGGGTCAGGACATTTGAAGGGGCCACTTATTAAAACCATATTAGAATTGTACTAGCTGATACCTATATAAAATGAACAAAATGCATTTATACTGTATGTGTTTATTTCTTTATTAAAGTTATGATATTTTTCTTTTTTTTCATCTCTGCAAAAATGTCAATGACTCTATTGAAATTAATTTTTTCAGCTGTACATTTGTCAATACTAAGTATTGCAAGATTTGACAATTTTTCTTCAATAATAGTGGAGCGAAGAAACGTCTTAATTAATTTAGTCATAGACTTGTTAGTCGACCACGGAGTACGAATTTGAATTTAGTATTTACGTCGGATTATACATTTATACATAAATAGATTATTAGTTCTGCGAACGCACGTCGCAACCGGTATACACAATTTTGTATTTTTGTATACTATATTAGTATATTACTATACTATTACTATACACAATAGACCTATTAATATTGAGGACCCCATACTCGCATGTGTTGTCTCTGTCTTACTAACGTACATAATAATAAATTTTCGTTCAGTAGAATAAATTTAGCGACGTTAGCTTTAATATTAGAGTAAATTAACCTATTATCAAATTTAAAGGTAAGAATATTATCTAGACAATGATATATGCTTTTAATGATATTATTATTTTAAAGTAAGTTACAGCTATGTAAAATGTAACAACTTTAAAATGTTCATAACTCACTTTAAAATGATAATATCAATAAAAGCATATATTATTGTCTAGATAATATTCTTACCTTTAAATTTGATAGTAGGTAAATTTACTCTAATATTAAAGCTAACGTCACAAAATGTATTCTATTGAACGAAAATTTGTTATGATGTACGTTAGTAAGACAGAGACAACACATGCGGGTATGGCGTCCTCTTAAGCAATACAACTTATTTTTGATTTGTAAATAAAATCTAATTTTATCAACGCAGCGATGGTACGGGTACCGGGTTTCGGGATACGTTATTCATAATAAAATACTCAACTTTCTACTAAAACGATAAAATATATAAATTATGAATTGACAAAATGTGAATTTTTAATTTATATTTCTGGTAAATTCGAGGGTCCAAAAACCTACCCAAGATTTGTAAAGAGGCCAATTTGGTCAGCAAATATTAACTGTGGGTCAGCTGACCTCCTGAACCCCCCCCTAGATCCGCCCCTGCGTACGGGACAAGGAAGATGCAATGAACTCATGCATAAATGGAAGTTTAGATATAGCTCGGAATGCGACTGTGGTGCAACCATACAGTCAATGCAACACCTAATTTTGGATTGCCAATTAAGAAAATACGATGGTGACCTGGATGACTTCGTCAAAGTGACCCCTGAGGCAGTAGTCTGGCTAGATCATTTAGACATAGATATTTAAACTTAACATAATTTAATTTAATGTGATACTGACTGTGATATTTGTTTTGTTTTGCTTGCATGTTATTTACTCTATTAGGGCATTTTGTCCCAAAAAATGTTCATTTAGTTATAGATATTATAATAATAATTTAATTTAATTTATCCAGTTAGACATCTAACTAGGAAATTTCTTGTGCTAAATATGTTACTGCTCATTTTAAAGTCATACGAATAAATAAATAAATAAAATATATCTTAATTAAATTGGAAAAACATTTTTTTAGCCAAAATAGTGTTGAATAAATTGCAATTTTGTAGCGTATCAGGTTTTTCCTTTTTTTGAACCCACTATTATATTAGATATTTTCTTTTTTTTTAAATGTATATTTATTTTAAAATATCTATATTCTATAATACAATGTACAATAGGCAAATTTGCTAACAATATAATATATATATATATATATTATATAATATTTTTTTTTAAATAGCATGAAGCTTTACATCGACACAACCCTCAGTTATCCTTGAAGTATATATTTTGTAACTAAAATACATATCAGCTTTATGGAATCTAAAAATACAAAAGAGAAAACGTATAAAAACATTACTGATATAGTGATATCTTGAACCTATATTATGATGTGAATACATCACACTGATTCAACACAAAATGCCTAACTTCAAGTGGTATTGTTTTTATTATTATTATTTTTTTTTTTTAATATTTACCAAATGTTTTTCAAGCCATATTCTGCATTCAAGACCTTCAAGGGCCATACATGGTTGGGAATTATTATTAGTACATAAAATAATAAAACTTTTATATAAAAAAAAAAATAATGATGGCAAAAAACCTATCGACATTTTTAAACTTTTAATCAAGTAGTGCAATGCATAAATATCAACACTTTAATTACATTTTAAATATTTACGATCAATTTTATTTTTAATTACTTAATAATATACTATTTTTATGTCAATCTAAAATGTATACGTCACCAACTACGTTATTGAAAATGACCTACATGTTTTATTTTTCAACATTTAAAGTCGGGTTAAATCAGAAAAATGTTTTAACATAATATAAACATTTTAAAATAAATACATTTAACAGTAGCTGAGGCTTAAGATTTATTTATGAAGGAAAGATTTAGATTTAGATTTTTTGAAAAGTGAGTAATGTATTGGTCTTAAAATAAGTTTTATGTAAATATTTTTTTCTAGTAAAATCCAGTAGGTAACTTTTAGAGTAAGGTGAAAATATTCTCTGTGATCTCCCTCTCTGTATCTTTATACGTATACTCTGTTATACTATTATGTGTAAGTAAATATATTATTTATATTTTGAGTGTTGAGAAACTTATTCAGTCAAAATATTTGTAATATAGGACTATTGATATACACATATTTAAAACCATAACTAGTATGTACTAATCATTTATAATAATATTGTGTGTTACTCTAAAAAAAAATGTCTATAAAACACATTAATAAATCGAGTTTAAACGCTATTGACACATGTGAGGAAATATTTTAGAAGATTATAGAATATGATGTAATGTATTTCTTGCTTGTTCATATTTTATTGAGGTTTGCTAACTATATTTTAAATTTAAAAAGATTTATAGACATAAAGGATTAGATTCAAATATCTCTGAATAAAATATTAAATATAGTAGTTTTTACTGTTCAACAGAAATTAAATATGATTATATGATTTATTTCCGTTTTTTTCTAGTATACTTAACCTCTTTAACTAGTAAACTTGTAATTAAATAATTTTATGCTTACAGGAGGTATATTATTATAAAATTTTATGAACCTAATTTAATAGGTGCTTATATTCGTATATTTTTCTTTGAATTAAATTAAAGCAATTTTATAAAATACTGTAGTATTTTTTTCAATTTATTAGATACTGAATACTTAAAATTATTAATGAAAATTATATTTGTTCAATATAAACTGAATTAATAAAAAATGTTGATGATAAAAATAAGTTATTCTGTTTTTATTTCAAATAAAAACAATTTGATCACCTTACGTTGTACGACGACCTTACGTTGTATAATATGTAACTTCATAATTATTCTTTGTAAATTTGTGTCAATAAGTATTAACTTTTAATTTTAAAAAAAATCAATATTCTATCATAATATAAGTTTTCATATTTAATATAATAATTGTAAAATGTAATCACTAATCAATAAGGAATGAATAAAATGGTTATTTTTTAGCTTTAAGCTAAGTACCTATCAGTGGTTATGGTGTCAAAAAAATTCTTCAAAAAACCAACAAATAAAGAATAATCAACTGCACCGAGGTGTATTTTGTAAAAGCTCTTAAAGTATATTAGTATATTACTATTAAATTATAATATTGTATATATAGACATTATATTTCGTGTGTATATGTATTGTCGTTATCTCATTTTATTTTTCTTATTATTAAATGCATTGTAATGATATATAAGTATTTAGTTCAGTTCTAAGTGTTCTAAAAACTAAAAACATATTTTCTAGTGTTTATCAAATATGCATGTTGATAGGGATAGCACAAATTCAAAATTTTGGAAATTAAATTGCCGTTTTTTAGACCAAGATATCATACGAAAATAAATATCGCTATAAATACAATAAAAATTATATTTAAATTGCGTGATCACATATCAATAAATTTTAGAATTCAAAATTAAATTAAATTGATTTAATATTGTACATGCGACTAGGGTACATACGAATACTTAAATATTATAGAATAGTAAGTAAGCAAAATACTTATATAGCCAATTCAAAATTATTGAAAAATTTTACACAATACAAAAACACGGATTGTAATGACTCCTCCCTTCAAAAAAAAAAAAAAAGCAAAAATAATAATACACAAATCGTAGTTAGGTACAAATGCACAATAAATATTATTGTCCTTTTAAAAAAAAATAATTAACCTATGAGTTTTATTGTTACATGACAGTGTCTCGCAGCTAAAAATATGTAATATCATATCAATAATTATAAATTTACTTCAATAACTAATTGCAAGATTCAGTAACGTAATTATCCAGTAATTAATGTTAAAATACCTGTATCTAATCTGTAGGTATATAATCTGAGAAATACAATTTACGATATTTCTTTGAAACTATTGTTACATTTAATTAAATGTATTTTTCCGTATCTTATAGGTATAATATACCAATTATTTATTATAATATTAATGGGAATATCAAATCTAACCAAAAATTAGTGGTATAAAGTTATTAAAATTATACATGAAATAAAAGTTTTGCATTAAAATACTTAAATAGTGTATATTATTGAAAACTTATCGCAAAATAAATTATTGAAAAAATAAATAAATATAATTTTATATTATAACGACTTAAACTTATTTTGTTTCCATTTCAGTAAAATTACCTATGTAATATCATAATTTTCACTTAAACAATTTCATTAAAATATATGAAATACTATTATCAGCTATAATGTAAAATAGATATTAAATTCACAATAATAATTATGATCCTACTATTTTGGAGTAATAAATTAATACAGTTAAAAAATAGAGGCGATGTCTGTGAGTTTGACAATATTCACATGTAAATATTATGAATTACATTAATAGGTATACTGCGTCACCTTAATAGGAAATGCATACATCATTAATAATTAAACGTAAATCATTTCCAAATATTATTGTTATTATAATGTTTATCGCTATACATAATTTTAACCATTTTCCATTCGTGTATGATCTGTTTAATTTCTTGAATTTTGAATTGAGAACACTTAATTTTTTTTATTATAAGTTATTTTTTTTATTACATATCTTGATAGCAACCAAATTATATATAATTTAAACGATTGAATTTATTATAATTAATTAATATACTTTTTTTTACGTCTGATATAATCATACAGTTGTTATAAGTATACACTATATTTTACAATTATACAATTTTCAACTAGACTAAGGAAAATAAAATTCATAGTACAGCTTTATTTTGTATAGCTAATATACATGTATAGCACCTAACCTAAAAAATTATCTAAAGTGTAATAATGACAATAATGATGGTTATCATTACTTTTTTTCGAGGATTAATAAATTGTGAAATTTCATTAATTTAAATATTATGTACTATATACCTACTGTATATATACATAGGCCAATTTATACAAAAATAAAAAATAGTATTTTTACATGATTATTGTTTATATTTTCTGAATTTTTGCACATCAAATATGTAATTTAGTCATAATAAAAGTGTCGTGGAATATCGCTCCAAATATAACGAACGCGTCTTATTTACCATTTCAATTGGCATTAAACGAAATGACAAAACACTGCTTGCTGTGTCAAAATTTTTGAACATTTAGGACAAGATCTCACATAAGTTGTTTTTATATCTACATAAAAATATTAAAAATATAGTGGCATTTGAAGTTAGAATTTTGACAAAATTCCTAATTGTTTTGTAGTTAAAAATTCATGAGAACTTTTCGTTTTATATCTGAGTCTGGCAAATTTAATATAATATTGATTAGAAGTAGTTCACACTTTAACCATAAAATTTAAAAAATTTAAAAAGACAAATATTTTTTATAATCCATGTTAAGTTCAAATTTGGATGAAATTACATGTTTTAACGATAATTAATAATTATGCCGGTATTTTATTATAATTTAAAAACATTTTTTGTGAGAACTTAAACCTTTTATACATAATATTATATTAAAATGTACCATAGGCAATGAAATTTTTGATTTATTTTAAGATATTATTCATATTACTCAATTTTTATTGATTTATTGTATCAATAAAATAATATAATTACTTTTTGAGTTATAAAAGTTGATAAAATATATATTTTAATAATAATTAAATACTAATTATCTAATAAATTCAATACTTAAAAAAAATGTATTATTCTAAAAATAAAATAAATTACACTAATGACTATACATATAGGTATCAAAAAAACGAATCATGAAATATACTTAGTGATATAGGCTAACCGACTGTCTCCACTCTGAATCGTTTTCCGTATAGAATGATATTTATCATTGAATTCAAATTCAATACACCCGACCCGTATAGTGACCCACTCGACACCTAATGTACAACCTACTTACCTAACTTTTTAATATTAACTTTAAAAATCTTGTGACACCTGCTGTCTATGCATAAATAATGTCCTTAATATATCAAATTTATGTTCAACAGTTCTCGTTTAACTTCGTTATTTTTAATATCGGATGATATGACTGTATATTTATTTTATTTTTCAATCCATTTTCTGAATTAATATATCTACAAAACGAACCAATATTAAAAATAATTATAAAAAATAACCCAAAATTAATTTCCTTGGATTTAAAAAAAAAAAACAAAAATAATATTACACTCATATCTTAGTATCAGCTATTAAAATGATAAAAAGAACATATTATACGTTTGTTTAATTTATTACGCGCAATAAGTGGAGTTGAAGTTGACTTATAGTCAAAGGGAATATATTTAGAATAGGTATTAGTGTATATAGTGTATTGTTTTATAATAATATAAACATTGAACATAATACATAACGAGGAAAATGATAGCATTGGTGAATTTCCACATTATCCAAGTAATGCAATTATGTATTATCCGATTTTCAGCGACTGGAGCTAGTTAAGTTTTACTTTGAAACATTCTTAGCTATTGTATCACACGTTAACTAGATCGTCTGATATTATCTTTGATTTATACACGTTATTAATTATGTTGGACGATGTTAGTCGAAAATATTATTTAAATATTATGTAATTTTGACAGATTCGCTACTTACATCGATGCATTATGTTGCGATATAATAATATTATACGGTAACAAATTATAAAGCGACGATTAATCATAGAATAAACTTCACAAAATAAATTACCGTATATAAAATTGTCCACGTGTATTTATTAAATATTAGTTAATAATAATTTGATAATATAGTTTATAAGTTCCTATGTACAACTTCTACAATGTTTCTTAAAGTTTTAAGTTAGGTACTTTAAAAAAATAAAATATGTGAAATTAGGGCAAATAACATAATTACATGATCATAATTTATACGACTAACCTTGAGTTAGTTGAAACTGTTTGTTTTAAAATCCAGAATTTCTAAAAGTATATATTTCAATAATTAATTAAATCTAATATAAAAATAAATTAACGTTTTTGTGATACTTGAATTATAGTTAAAATCATAAAACAGCATATTTTTATTGATGAGAAAAAAAATTTGCATAGCTCACTAGTAAAAACAAAAAATTATATAAAAATAATAAATTCATACAATTAATATTTTTTTAAATATATTTAGTTACCTAAGTATCAACTTATAAAAAAAAAAAAAAAAATGAGTAATTACATATTATAGAATAGTATAATACATTATTTTTTCATAAGAAATTAAATATAAATACAAATAGACTATAATAATATTATTTAAAACATTTTTATAAATGTATATTGGTAGTATACCTGTAAAATAGTTAAATTTTTAACAAACCTAGGTGTGTGAAATGTATCGCATTTGCGACTTTGTATGAATAACATTATAAACAAACTTGAATTTTAATTTTATAAATTCCTGCTACAACTACAATTTATCTAAGCTATTAGGTACCTTTTAAATAATATTATGTTTTAATCCGTGATTTTTTACTAAGCACATGATATCGCATTAATATGTTGATTTTTTTCCAAGTCTCCAAATGGCGTAAATATGTATCGAAGTAACTAGTCATGTATAATGTTAAATCGATTTGTTTCACAACAATTAATAACTTAAAAACCTCTGAAAATAGACATAAAATATATACCACACAGAAATACCGAGAAAACATATTATTCTTAACTGTTCTTTTCTTACCCGGACAACTTATTGTGATTTATAGTTTTCAATACATTTTTATTATTATTATGTGCGTAGATAATCGTATGATAAAATTTGTGTTTATAACCATTATTATAATTAAGCCGATGTAGTAACCGACATTTTGAACTTTTTTACTCTTGAGTTATAGATTTTAAAATATTATAATAATTGTATTTAGTTATTGTCTTAAATTGTATCACAATCCAATCTTTCTTATTAAAAAAAATATATTGTCCTTTTCCATTTTGTGAAATCTTCCAAGATGCTTAAAAATACGAAATTTATGTCACTTAACAGTTATTTGCTATATTTTTGCAAATATAACATTATAAATTACACAATAAAAACATATAAAAACCATTACAATATAATATATATGGTATAACAATCATTTATTACATAATATAACTATTTAAAATAGGAAATGTCATCAATACGTGGTATTTTCATTAAAACTTTTACTTGTATAATTTTTCATCTTTTAACATTTATTTATTGTTTTCTACAAAATAGATATTATAAATAACATGAAGAAATATATTACAAATTATCAAGGCTGGGCATTAACGAGTTAATAAGTTAAAAGTTAAGTTAAAAGTTAAGTTAATTTTAACTTATTAACTTAACTTACTAGTTCGCTGTTTTAATTAACTTAACTTTAACTTAACTCATTTATATCTACGTTAACTTAAAATCAACTTATACTTTTTAATATTACCAATTAAGTTAATTTTATATTTTTGTTTTATCTAGAATATACTTTAGTCTATAACGATTCTTCGATTTAAAATTCGTAGAATATTAGAAAATATTGTTGGAAAAGAAGAAAGATATTTTCGTAATTATTTTTATAAATAGCACGGAGGGCTAGTAATGCCTAGTATACTAATAACATATTAAAATAATAAATAATAAAATAGAGATAATATTGTAACAATGTGACATTTAGCCGCCCGTATGACCATAATAATAATTAATATAATATTATATAAGATATGTCAATAGCTACAGCTCACGAAGTCACATTTAAATATAAATATTTAATAATACCAGATTATTATTATTGTTATTAATTATTATTACCTATTTAATATTTATTTATATCTTATTTTATAATTTTTATGATTGTCGATTATCATTTTGTTACAAAAATACCTACCTAGTCCCTAACTATAAATAGTGGTGTATTATTATATATTTGTACAATTGTACATTCATAGTTCATAAAAAAGTTTTCATTCCTTACTGGCTCGCTCAGTCGTTATAACGCTGCTGCAGTTTCTGCGATCTTCAACCGTCAATAAAAAAAATTATTTATCACGAATTTGTTACTTATTGCCTATTGGACATAGCCGTCATGGACAATAATTATCCAAGTAAGTAATATTTTAATTAAATCCAAGTAATTGTATTCATGTTATAACAGTATTGTAGTAAAAAACACGTATAGAATTTAGACGATATTGTTATCATAAATGTAAGTATTACTAAACTACTACCAAATACCATTTGTTGGCGATCGGTCATCATTGTGGACATCATATTAGCCTAATTATATATTTTAAAAAAAGGAACTCTAGTGTATATTTGACATTTGTAGCCGTTGTAACTTGTAGGGGTCCAAAACACGCTCATATTTTAGTTCACTATAATGGATTTGTTAAGTATAAATGCAATAGTAGATAGGTATCATTGTATACAATAACAGATCTGAACGAAAACGATTTATAAGCGTGGGATAATTTATAATATTACATTTATATATTGATGGTAATTAATTTTATTTTATTGATAATGTAATTGTGAATTGTGATCAGTTTTATAAAAAATTAAAACGTTTATTTATATAACATACACCTATGTTTTGTGATTGCATCGCGTTTTAACAAGAGAAACTTTATTAAACCAATTAATTTTTAATGTATACAAAACCACAATATTAACTGTACATAATATGTTTTTCTAATTATTTTAACTTGACATTTTTTTTTAAATTTTTAAAACATAATTTTCTCAGTTTTTGGTGAAAATCCAGAGCACCAAGAATTCAACAGCTCTAATGATATACCAAAATGGCCAAACATGACTACTTATTTTGAACAACTAAAATCAAATGATTTAAATGCAAACAAAAACAATCTGCTCTTTAAATGCATTTTGTGTGGTCCAAAAGAAAAACGCATTTCTACTTCTAAATTATCAAATTCAAATCTTAGAACACATATAAAAGTAAGTATCTGTATTTGTAATTTATAAATGGATTGTATTTAAAGTTAACGAGCCTAATTTCTTAAAGACCAAGGTATGAAGTATAAACCATAATAAAAATAGTTACCTTTGTTTTATTACTTTTATTAGATAATTTTAAAATTGTTACAAAAAATAAATGTTCATACATTGTGCTCTAAGTTCTAGAACCTTTAATGGATTTTAGATAATTTTCTAAAATGATATAGAACAATATTATTATATTTTAATGCTAATATTTTTTAAATAGTTTGTATTGTTTATTGTTGTTTACTATTAAAATAAAAAAAGTTTTAGTTTACTCTTGTGCAAAATATTATATTTAATATTTATACCTTATTCAGATTATGCATCCAAATGATTTAACGGAATTTAACAATTGTATGAAAAAGAGACCAACAGATTCTTCAATAATACCTTATAAGCAACTTAAATTAAGTGAGGTTGGTAAAGTTCAACCAAAGAAAAAATTAGATCAAGTTGAGTTTGATAAGGCTAATTTAAAACTTATAATTGATACTGTATCACCATTTTCATTTATTGAGCATCCAGCATTTGTCAAATATTGTGAAGTTACATCAAATAAAGTTCCTGCATCACGTAGAAATTTAATGCGTGATGTTGAGAATTTATACAATAAAATGATAAATGAAATTATCAGTGAATTAGATACAATCAAATATGTATGTATTACAGCAGACTGCTGGAGCATATTCCACAGGTAAATATTTTGGGCATTTTGATTCAATTAAGTTTTTCTATTTCATGTAATATTAAATTTAAATATTTTTTTATTTTAGATCATACATAGGATTTACTATCCATTGGATTAATCCACAAACGCTGGAAAGATGTTCGAAAGGACTTGCATGTAGACGTATGGTAGGAAGACACACATACGATAATATTGCTGAATCAATAGACAAAGTACTCAACGAATTTAAAATCCAGAATAAAACAACATTAATAGTCACTGACAATGCAGCAAATTTTGTCAAAAGTTTTAGGTAATTATCCTTTTTTATTAATAATTACTAACTGATTAAACTTAATTTTGAGCTCAACAAAAAAATCTAACAATCGTTAATTCATACTTAAGTTTATAAATCATTTAAAAATATAGCATATTTTTATTTATGCTAGTGTACCTAACTCATTTATAGGTATTGAAATTGTTAGAAATAATTTTTTACCTATAGTATTTAATTAATTTTTCAATAATAAATATTATGCTATGTGTACAATAATACTTATATAGTTCTATCTTCTATATATTTACAATAAGTATTTAAAAATAATATTCAAGTGTTTTTTCTTTTTAATATTTTAGTATTTATATTTCTATAAGATAGTTTTTCTTATAATTCAAAATAATAGTAGGTATATAAATTATATAATTTATAATTGTACTTATATCATTAAATCTTAAATGTATAATTTGCCAACATAGAATTTAAATACATTTGAATAAATAGATTTATAAAGTTATTTAAATTTAATAATTTGTAGGTCATTTACACTATTTAATTTATATTTGAACAATAAACAATTATTAATATAGAAATTCAGCAATTTTTTATTGAATACTAAATATAGTTATACTAATTAATAATTATACTTATAACTTATAAATTAAAACATTACTTTTTTTTTTAGTAAATTTAAGAAAAACAAAATATTTTTATTTTCTAGAGTATACAGTAATGATAATGGTTCTGATGTAAATGAGTGCATTGATACGAATATAACTGAGGAAAATGAAGTCTCTATTGAAATCACAAATACTCTAGATGGTGAACCATCTAATGTTGATAATCTCTTAAGTATATCATTACCCCCTCACCAAAGGTGTGCAGCACATACAATGAACTTAATTGCTTCAGTTGACATTAAAGATGCTGAAAAAGACCTTGCATATAGGACTATCTCTCAAAAAGTATTTAAAAAGTGTCAATCAATTTTTAACAAACAAAATCAATCTACTTTAAGTGCAGATATTATAAAAAATCATCTTGGTCGATATCTCATCACACCTAATGCCACAAGGTATCTATTATCTAATTATTTTAAATAATATTATGCATTAAAAAAAAAAAAAATTATTTATTAAAAAAGTATTATATCTTATGTTTAGATGGAATTCATATTATGATGCTATCAAATGCATTGTTGAAAATATTGATAAGATGAAAAATGTGTGTAATGATTTACAACTGCCTACCATTTCAGGACCTCGGGAAGTCTCATTTTTACAAGAATACTGCAATGTAAATTTTATATATAAATATGCATATTTATTGTTTATTTTAAATTATAATAATTGTCATATATTTTAGGTAATGAAACCTATATCTAGAGCATTAGATATACTTCAGGGTGATAAAAATGTATCCTTAGGATATTTGCTCCCTACTATAAATGCAGTACATAAATCGTTAAACGATATGAAAAATATAGTTTTCTGTAAACCATTAGTTATTGCACTTAAAAGAGGATTAAATAAAAGGTAATATTTCTGATTTAATTAATGAATTATTTAAATAGCTAAAATTTTAATTTGTAGAATATTACCTAACGGCTAACCTATTATATTGTTTATAATAAAAAATAAAATTTGTATTTTGGCCAAATGATTTTTAAAAAGTCAACTTTTAAATTAGTTATTTAATATCTAAATAAAAATATGTACAGCTAAATTATTTAAAAAAAAAAAAAATAGATTATGTATTGTTGTATAAAATATAAATTATATATAAAACTAAAATATTGAAAATGTTAAACAACTTGTTAAACATAATAAAAAACAGATAAAACGCACAAAGATTATTAATATTATAATTATTATTTTAATTTTATTTTACATTTAATTAAACTCAAATAATGTCATGAATATATTTTTTTTATTAGATTCGCGAGATATATGGAGTCAAAGACATGTCAAGTGGCTTCCTGTATGGTTCCAAAATTTAAACTCAATTGGGCTGTAGAAGATGATCGAAACAACATAAAAAATACACTTATGGAAACATTGGAAACCATACTTGATAACGCATTGACAAATTCCCAAGACAATCTTCAGTTAACACCTAACCCCACATCTATAGAATACCATAATTGTGACATTGAGGATGATTTCTTTAATTTTGAAGAAAATAATGTTTCAGATTCAAACAATGATTTTAAACTTCTTGTTGAAAATTATTTGTCTAATAAAAACATTAAATCTCCTTTAGATTTACCAAATACCCTTAAAGACATATATATAAAATACAATACTGCCGTCCCTTCATCTGCACACGTTGAGCGGCTCTTTAGTGCTGGAGGACAGTTGTTCAACAAAAGAAGAGGTTCAATGGCAGATCACAATTTTGAAATGACTCTGTTATTGAAATTTAATAAATACTTTGAATAAACCAGCAGTAATATTTAAAAAATAAAAGTTATAAGTAAAAAATATAGTTACTAGTTTTTTTTTTATACCTCATCTTGAAATGTTTGAGTTATTTATTTTTGAATTGTAAAGGTTAAACAATAAAGTAAGCACATTTAAACTAAAATGTAAATCGTAAATCAACCCAGACTCCAGAGTGAAATATAAATATTAAATAGAGTGATAAAATGATACAGCCCTACAACAGTTTTTAAATTATATACATCATATTAATATATGCATATATATTCATAGGTATATTACATTATTACCTACTATACAAGCGATTTTCACTTATTTTAAAACCTTTTCAATGAGTTTTTTTTTTTATTATTAACTTAACTTATTAATTGAAGTTAAGTTAACGAAAATTTGTTAACTTAACTTTAAACTTAATTGATATATTAAAAAAAAAAATTAACTTAACTATTAATTTAATTGAACAAAAATTTTTTAACTTAACTTAACTGAGTTAAAAAAAATCATTAACTTGCCCAGCCTTGCAAATTATTATGGATAAAAAACAAAAGAAAAAAATCGTTGATTTTATATATATGGAAATATAATAAATTTACATTTTAATTGCGCGTGAAATATATTAAATATATATTGTAGAGGTCTTCTAGAGATTTTACAGTCCACAGATTTATTTTTTATTACATTTTAAAATTATTAAATTTAATATTGGAATATATTTTAATACGTCATTAGAATACATATTTGTACAAATTTCTCGACTTCTTAATTACATTTGGTGGAAATCATCTTAAAATTTCTAGTTGGTAAATCAATTCTAAATTATTTAAGTCTTTAATACTTTTAAGTCTTGTTGTTCATTTATAAAAGCCACTAAAGTGGAAAATTAAATTAATTTTCGAAAATACCAAAGAAGAATTAACTATTTAACAAAACGATGAAATAATAATTAATTTATAAACAATTAAATTTGAAATAAGTCTTTTATTTATGTTATCAAAGTGTCAAAAATAATGATTTAACTTAAATATTGAGATAAAGGTCAATTGTTCATGGGTGATCTTACTTCTAAATTTAAACCACAAACTAAATAGCTAAACTTAAATTACAATATGGCCTATAAAAAACGTACCAATCCAGAGGTATAATTTGGCCAGGAACGTGCATTTTCTTAGCCTTAGATTCTGAAATAGCTTTAGCCCGGCTTTTGAATCCATATCATGGGCCGTGATCAATATTGTCATGTGAGGGAAAGGATGGAAAGACGAGCACCTGTCTGTTAGACAGTCTGTTATTTTAAAAGTAGTCCGATAGGCCGTTTGTTGCCTTTTAACTATATTAATGGTGAACAAAAAAAAACCTGCTTACATTTTATAATATTTTCTTGAAATACTGTATACTGGGAATAAGAAATAATTGCCACAATGATAAATTGGTATTACTTATTACCTAGTTATTAATAATATTGAAATAATGGTATGTATTTATTATGTATAAACTCCTCCCCCCTCCCCCGGCCCAGTGAAAGAAATTCGCCGTGGTCCTACAAAAATCGTTTTTTTTTGGGGAGGTAATGAGTGTACCCATGCGATACCTCTCTTTCACCTGCAAGATCGGTTTCATTACGTCATACGGTTCCGTAAAGATGCGCAGAATTGCCGTGGCTCACGTTCTTGCGTTGGACAGAGTATAGACGCACGAGGACATGCACATATAAGTTGGCGCATTTTGTGTAAAAGAAAATGGACATTATATTATCGTATGTATACAATAACAAGAATAATATCAGTTAAATCAACTAATATTAGTAATCATAAATAATCATATAGTTTAATCATAGAACTGATTAAATTTAATCAAAAATAAAAACAAAAAGATATCCATCACTAATAGCTTGCAAATATTTTTGTTATTTAATCGTAAATTATTAACAGATTTTCAATTAAAATAAAATATAAAATATCCGTAATATATCTGTATATCTATATATAATAGACAAGTGATAGTTTTAATTATTATTTTTAATACTATAATAATGATAATATTAAAAATTTAGTATTTTGGTACTTTAATATGTATTCAATTTGAGTATAGTTATATAATACAATAAATAAATAAAACATGTTTATAATATCGGTACCTAAGTAAGTTATAGGCTTTGCCTTTAAGAAAAGGCATTTGAGTCTTAATTATTTTCAAGAAATATTTTAATTCTCTTTGCACAATCTGTATGTCTTTTTTATGGCTTCTCACCAAGCAAATATTGTCCTTGTTTTGTTGTATAAAATTGTGTGTATTTTGCAATTCCTCGACGAACTCCCAAAGTGTTGAATGATGTATATTTAATAAACACATAATAGAACAAATAAATTTCAATAATTTTTCACTATTGTATTAGTTATTTTTTATTAAATTAAATATAATCATTTTTTTAATACATTTTCAAATAAAAATAATATAAATATTGTGTGTACTCACCAATCAGATTTACAAAGCGTCTACATCAACTTTTGATGTAATTGTTTGTGATTGGAAGTCCTTGGCTAGTAGATAAATTACAGTTTCGTATTTAAATAAAAAATGTTAGTTTTTGGCGTTTTTTCACTTTCCAATCTGATATCCAATCTACATATCCCTGAAATAACTCAAAAATAATATCATCTAAGTTTGACGTAAGCAAGCATATCTAGAAAGTAGAAGTGTTTCTTAGAAGTGTATAACTTGATTTAGTGGAATATAAGCTAATGTAGGACTCGTACGTGTTAAGTATATTCTAAAGTCAATGTATAAATATTTTTCTGGGGGTTTGTCTTTAGATTTTTTTTTTCAAAAGCACGGCGATAAATAAAAAATTTTCTTACTATCTTACTGTTCTGATTGTATAAAAATCTATAAAAAGTCTGCCATGCATTGTCAGAATCTTGCTCGAAATCCCTTAAAATTAATAAAAGTTTTAATGTAGGTTTAGTTTTAAGTGAAAAATTATTGAATTTTACTTAATAACAACGTATACACAGTAGGGTTCACAGTTTAATCACGATCACAATATTTAATCAAAACGTGTATTGAAAACAATCAATAAAACAACGGCGGGACCGTCTTAGAAGTTTGTCTATGAACCATTATATGTATAATTTTCTATTAAATTAAGATTTTATTCTGTTAAAAATATTATAATTCTTCATTTACTTAGGCCATTGTTATATTATACTAGAAACTGACAAAGATAAATACTAACTACAATATTATACTTAAGGTTTAAATACCGTTGATATAGTATTATAAAGTTTATTTAGTATTTTTTTATTATGATAAATTTTAAAATTGTGTTAGTAACGATTAAAACTGTAATGACAATTTTATTATAACAAGAATATTCAATTTTGTTTTCAATGTTATCAATCATTACATTGAATATTTATTTATCGTCGGTATATCGAACAATATTACTAAACTATTCTGAGCATCTTTCGTATTACCTAAATGATTATAAAACGTTTTCCCGTCAAATCAAAGCATCAAAATGTTCATTTATCAATTGTTCAATACGCATATACGTATAAATATTCCATAAATAGTTATCAATTCATTTACTGAAAGTGATTATATTTGATGCTTCATTAAAAACTGATTTTTTTCTCTAATCTGATAAATTTTTATAAAAAAATTATTAAAAATATATAAATTGTCTTTAAAACTAAAACACTTTTTTATGTGTTATATGAATTGAAGTGCTTCAAAACATTTATGAGATAGCTATTTAAGTACTATTTAATAGTAACAATTTAACAATTAGTTGATTGTTGTACTTAAAGTTATGTGGTTGTTGTATTATTATATGTATATATGTATAAATAATATATATAATACTTATGTTACTGATAATTCAATTATTCTCCTTTATAAATATTTATCTAAGTACCTATGTAATTTTATTTATCTAATTATTTTGACTAAAATAAATGTTTTTTGTAAATATGTACTATTGTGTTAATAAGATTTCAATTTTATATATATACGAACGTAAACGTTATAAGTATAATATTATAATATACGAGAACAATATAGTATTTTAAATTTTTATATTATATATTTATAGCTTATTTAAATGTATTCATTTAATTTATTACTATAATATTTAAGAGAAATAATTAACATCGAGGAATGTTGATAGAATTTATTAATTTTGACAAAATGTGTTAAAATATTCACTAAAATTATATTTGTATTAAAATCTAAAAAGGGCTCTGCGGCAATTTTCATATAAAATAATTTCGTTCGTTAACCTACGGTGGGGTCGTAAAAATGCATAAATTACCATTTATTTACTTTTATTATTATTAAATTATTAAATTTAAAATTACAATTAATGTACAGTAATTATACATGAATAAAATTACGTTTTTTTTACTTGGGTGAGTCTACCTGACATAAGTTCTACAGCCCCTATTGGTGCATCTTAGTAAATTGTAATTTAACAATAATGTTTTCGCCATTTTTTATTTTATTTTATTATAATTGTTTACAATTTTACTGTAGCTTTTATTATTTTATTAGCAACTGTCAAAAATTTATAATACAACAACTTGCTGTATTTCAGATAATGCACAAATATACTGTGTCGTATAGGTAACGTCATTTTCTGGTTATACATTTGTATTTATTTAAAATAACCCTATGGCTATGAAATTATATACCAACCGTGTAAAAATAGTTTGTTGTCGTTGACGAAATTAGACTAAATATTTTTAAAAAAAAAATATGATCAATAAAATTAATAAACGCATAACTTTGTTAAGTTTAATAAATAGAAGATAAGCTCTATAGATCCTTCACAAAAGTAAAATGGCACCCGTGGCATTTTAAGATGAATAGTGTTTAATACAGTAATAGAAATACATAATATAATATATTATTAAAATATGTTTCGAGTGTAACCTAACCTACTTACAAATAGAAAAATCGGAGAATATGGTACGTGGTGTAGGTAGGACGCAGTAATAAATGTGTTAGATATGAGCTCAATGATAAATAAATCAAGGCATACGAAAAACGTTTTTTAGCAGCTAATATTTTTAATGTTATTAATTTAATTTACTTTTATTTGTGTTAGTGATTTATTTTTCTGCTAATTTTAGCCCCAAAACAATCACATAATATAATTTAATTATATTGTTTAGTATTATTATTATTACAGTTATTAACTTTTAAGTCAATACCCAGATATACCACGTAGGTTGAACAATGAGAAAAGGTTCGTTAAAACAGGAACTTGTCTAAATATTGTTAAGATTTCATTGTGTGTAGAAAATAATAATAATACAGATAATGTCGTTTGGTGAATAACCTCGTATAAAACTCATGATTTGTGAAAACTAAATGAACTCATTCATTAAATATACTTTGAAATGCACAATACCTATATCATAATAATAAATAAAAAAATTAAATTAATATAAAGTTACTAGTGTAGCTCTATGGTATTATTTGTATTTTATTTATATTTCGATTAGATTAGTAAAAGCACAATTAAATATATTAATTAAAAATTATTGTACTTTTTAAATGTTATTTTTTTTATTTCATAAAAATATCAAAAATATCATGAAAAATAATTATGAACAAGTTAACTAATTTGATAGTAATTTTTAAATGTTGAAATTGTTAGTCGTTTGCATTTGTTTTAACTTTTAATTCACCTCCATATTGCTTATACTGTATAATTTTACCTTATCTTATTTAAATTTATATTTTAAAAATTGGCGGAGTTTTTTAAGACTATTGCTTGGGTATTAACATTTATAACAAATTCATATTTTACAGATCTTCTTAATAATACCCTTGAATTCTATTCTTCGAAATGTTAAAATATATGTAAGCATTTATATTTTGTTTTAAATTGTACAATTTATAATATAGTGATTTATGAATGTAAATGATAAAAAAAATACTCCATTGTGATTGAGGTTAGGTAAAAAAAAGTTTTATAGTATTCCCGCAAGTAATTCGAGAACCGTTTTCATACGAACATAATAGAAATTGAAAAATAAAAAATAAAAATGGTGAAATAAAGATCAAAAAGAATAAGTTTTGTGGTCTGTTGAATCGGTAGAATGCTTTGAGGAATCGTTTTCTTTATTGTATTGTCATTGTTTGCTGGCCAAGTTGCTTTATGTTCATTAAATTATTGATTGAATCTTTGTATATTATTTAACTATATTCAAACATTGGAACATGAGTAATGTTATTATAATGCATACTTATAATAAGTTCTTATTACTTAATATTAATAGTATTATATCACTAGCGCGTGTGGTAAACGATTCTTCCATATATTACGAAAATGCATTTTATAGTTTATAATAATTGGCCCACCAATTATATAATATTTTGGGTTAAGTTTTAAAAAGTATAAAGTTGTTGTCTTCTCCCCAACCAAAGACAAATTCCATTTACCACACACTCGACGGGCGGACGATTGCGGTATACGTCATTTGAACACGTTGCCCTTGGGGTTTCGAAATTTACTCCTCATCGTGTCACTGCACATAATCCGTCCACCGATTATTACCACCCCCTTTCTTGAGATCAATGGTTGTCAGAGATGAAACGAGTAACTTGCCTCGGGCGGGGTCGACAAGTGCAGTCACCAAATCTTGAAATATTAATAAAGTTTATTTAAACTGTACACATACAAAGACTTGATATAATTGTATTTCTGTAATGGTAATAACTGAAAATGACTACGTCACACAATATCTGTTTTGGCGGAAACGAGAAAAATTCTACGCCACTATTACAATCATAATATTATGTGCCTATGCCAATCGTACATTCGCATGGCTAAGTTATAGATCCGTCATAAAAATAATATGATATTACCTAATACCAAGTCAAAAAAAAAATATATATAATATATGATGTATAGTAGCGACGGTATTCCAAAGTTTGGAATATTTAAGTGTCAGATTTCAGAGTACCTATATAATAATAATATACTCGTCACGATCCGCGATCGTGCTGTGGTCGTACGTGCGTTAATCGTTATCATCGAAAAATATAAAATAATATTATATAATACACCGGACGGGCGATTGAAACGAATATTATTTTGTTATACTGTACGCGTATTTCGTGATATGTATATATACGTGGCCCACGTTCTATACCTAAGGTGGCTATATATGATGTACGTCGTAATACGCAATATAACGTCGTCGTATAATATGGGGTCGGTGGCCATCGTTCGGGTTTAGCGTTTACCGGAGTGGCTGTGTACGACTGAGGTATAATACTCGTGTAGTAGGACTATATATGCGATCCTATATTATTGTGTGTGTGTGCGTGAGCTGGAAATGTTTTTATTTCGTCTTTATATACGTTATACCGCTGGAACATTTCATTCAAACGACTATATCGCTAGCCACAACTGCTTCCACGGCCGTGTAATATGACCACTGTGCGTGTGCTTTAAAAACTTTGTTCGTTTGAAGATTTACCGGAAATTTTTCACAAAAGTGCACGCTAACCTATATAGCCGGCTGTTGTTACTAGGGTTCTAATTATTCGATGTTCGAATGCTAATATGAAGTTTTAACTATACATGTTCAAAAAAGTGAATAAAAAATAACTTTCAGTAATGTACCTACAGAGTTCTGCAGGTTTCCTGGAATATTTTTTTAATAAATATAATTTTACATAATACTATAATAGTAGGTATATAATATTGAAATAAGGAACGACGTACAATAATGTTAGACTTGCACATATTTGTCTCAGTCCTTAAATACTCTGAAGATAATTTTTTTTATTATTATTTATGTATGCATACCTAAAATGTACGTTTTTATTTTAATTTAATTTAATTTAAATTATATTAATACTATTTTAACTGTATAATTCGCTCAATTAAAGTAGTTTCAATGTATAAAATAAAATATTTCTACTTTTGCTACACATACAGTCCAATTTACTATTAACTGTTTTTAGAATTATTATTATAAGATTTTACAGTTTGTATATTATATTTTCATTGTTACATTTTGAGGATATTTTCGTTTTACAGATCGAGAACATTATTACGTGGTACAGGTAAACTATCATCAGTTCTAATTAAAGAAAAAATGTAATGTAAGTCTATAATTACATCAATCATACTGAAACCGTGAACATGCTTAGGAAGCTTTCATTATAAACTAATATGTCGTTATCAATTGTTAAAAGTGTCACGAAAAAGATAAAAATACAATTTATAATTTTCTTATTCGAGTTGTGTAAGAGTAAAGTCTAAATGGCATAGTAAAGATTACGAATAGTTATTTTAAATGATGTAATATATCTGTTTGATGAAAATTTGAACAGAAAAATATCTATTAAAATATAATATAGATAATGTCGTAAAATATCGTTATTTTTCGTTCAGACATCCATTGTTGAAAATTTGAACTTTAAACGCTTATAAAACAAACATTAACTAAGAATTTTTGATATTTTTTAATTGCTATAAGGAAAACTTTGAGAAAATGGGTCATCAATTTTAAGCTTCAGTCTTCAGTTAATACCCCAGGGACCAGGTATTAAAATTATATGCTTATAAACAATAAAATAATTTGCAACTTTTCGTTATTTTGATGAATTGTCTCAGCATTTTAACTTAAAACACATTTATAAAAATAATTTTAATGTTTGATTTTAATATTATTTAACGAATGTAAAAACCACGAATAAGAACTCTTATAATAAATAATCAAGCTTTTTGACAAACAAAAAAAAAAATAAAATATTATCAATTTAAATTTAAATACACTATTAAAAAAATGAATATCTATAAATAGCTTAAAATGATCAAAATATTTTTGAAAATTTTATCACATGACGTATAGAATGCAAAATTAATATTTGGCTAAAGTATTGAGTCTACGAATTTAATACGATGTTAATAATAACAAAAAAAAAAGAATACAATTATGTTATTACGTGGTATTACATTAATTTATTTCGTAATAAATTATTATGCGATTACAAACTCTCTGTTAGTAACAAATTCCATTCCCCTCCTTTTTGCACTTGGTACTGTTGTCACTTAAAATATTATTTTTTAAGGGAGAAGTAAAGGTACAAAGGAAACCCAAATGTGGGCAAGTCGAGAGGTGAGACGGCTATTGAAAAAAATATTTGCTTCTAACAATATTTTTGTTCACCACCCACTGACAAGATAATATACTTACAATATATCGTTGTGTATAATTCACACTTTATGTTACGTGTATGTAATATTATGTTATTATTATGTTACCTATATAATTTACGCAATTTGAAAATATCAATAATATAACAATTTTGACTTCCAAAATATCAAGTCCTTCATCTAGTTTGTATCGTTATTTTTCTCTAATCGACACGACGGTGGCAGTGGTAGGTACGTAATATTATCGTAGTGGATATTGTAGGCGTTAATAATATCATCATGTCCATCACAAACTTTGATAATCGGCAATCGTTAAAAATACGATATGATTTTCACGCGGTTCTATATACGCGTATAGACGACGACACTATATAGCGATACTATTATGGAAAATGTCGGTTGAAAAATATTTTGAGCTATTTATTGACATTTGGAATTTTTTAATTTTAAGTAAAAAAAAAGGTAGGTATAAGTGGATATTGCTTAGCTGTATAGTAGAGATAGAGAGTAGTTTACTATAATGGATGTGTTAATTTTGAACACAATGACAGTAGTTATCATTGTATACGAAAAACAATTCTGAATGGAGATGATTTATCAGTCTAGGATAATTATTAGAATATAATATTATATTATTATCTATTTTTAAGTTGTAATATATTGTTATTTTACTCGATTTCGTAAAAAATAAATTTCATACTACTACGCTCATATTTTTTTTCTATATTGACGATAGAGTTTTTTTAAGAGATTAGGTTAGGTTATTTGAAGAAAAAGTTCACAAAAATTTTATGAATTTTCAACTTCAAAATTCCTTGTAAATTTTCGCGATTTTAACATATTATTTTGTAAACATTTGAACTTTTAATGCTTATAAACAAAAATTGTGACTAACAATTTTTGATTTTTTTTTTTTTACTATAACAAGAACACCTTATAATAAACCATGTATTATATACGTTAAAAACAGATAATACCTATATAAGTACGATAAAACTATTGTAAAACCGTTGTGACTTCGTGCCGGTCTGCCGCGGTGGTCAGCGGTTAAAATTCGATGAGAAATACGTTAGGTAAGTATAATATGTGCGTATAGTATTGCGTCGTTAAAAAAATTCGTTTGTAAAATATAACAGTAACGCACTGCGCGCCGCGGACACCGCGTCATATCACTCGACGCATTAAATTTACAATAATTGTCGTCGTCATCGTTATCTGCCTATAATATATGGTAGCTGCAGCCTACCGCGGAACGACCGCGGTTAGCCGAGGACATACCGTAACCTCTGTCGGTAGCCATCATAATAATATTATGGTATAGGTAGGTGGGCATGTGTTGTTGTTGTTGTTGTTTTTATTATTATTATTATGGTGATAAGACGGTATATATATTATTCGCGTGTGTGGGTAAATTGGCCGGCGGCGCGGCGGCGGCGGGCACACACATGCGCCGTGTATTGATTGCCGGCAACAACAACGCGTCGGAGTCGCGCGCTCTCGCGTTACAGACCGTTAAATAATCGCCGCGAGAGTATAAAACGGGAAAACCCGAAAGCCACGGCGATCACAAAACCTCAGTGTCTTGCCCCGTGCCGGCGACATCCCTTCTCGCCCGTCCGCTGCACAAGTCGCAACCGACGGTTCTTCTCGCGTCTCCGCCGTACGATACGAGAGACAGAAAAATATAACACTTACGCCTGAACGCAAAAGATTTTTTTTTCTCGTTCCACATGAATACAAAAAAAAAATAAAAATTCCTGGAAACATTTTCATTTATTTTCCGCCGTTTTCAAATTTTCTCCGCATAAAAATCCTGACTTGTCCGATTTTCGGTCACTACCACGCCGTTTCCGTCGGATAGCTGCAGTTGTACGCGGCCAAAAAATATAATTTCACCGCAATATTCACGTAGTCCCTCGTACGTTTCTTGCTTATTACACCGTCATCGCCTTCGCACCCCCCCCCCTCAAAAACCCCGAGAACAGTCAAACAAGACTGTCGTAGCCGCACGCCGCCAGAGATCGGAGGACTCCACTTCCACTGTCAACACGAGGTAAGTGCCTATATTATTATAATGTATTGGTATGATTTCGTGTATTATAACTTGGCATAGATTGGTATAATTAGACGATTACATATATTAAAATTATTATCCTATCGAATCACCTGTATTACTGTTAATTATTATATTTTGTGTGTATATAGTATCATATTGTAAAAATATCACACCACGTGTGTGCGCGGTTAACGACACATTATTTATGCAGCTAAAAAAATAACGATTCCATACACGGTTAATCTGAAAATCAGTCGAGATATTAAAAACAGGCTCACGTTTACCTTTTATTTTTCGAAAAGATTCTAATTAGTATTTTAAAACGATGCACATTTAACTATATTCAGTAGTGTTTATGTACGTGCCGTGATGTATATTAATTTTTTCGCATAGTTTTAATCGCCCGAAAAGTGTAAGTAAAATAAAAATAAAATAAGTAAATAGGTTGGTCCACATAATTGGATAGCCAATATAGATCCCTCGCCTTATATAGGACTTGTAAGTTATAATACTTGCCTAATTATAATAATAATGTAGTAGTTCGATTTTAATTTATTTATAAAATGCGTGTTTAGCAATCATGTTGGCAGGAAAAAATCATAAAATGTAATGTTTCAGATTTGTATGGTAAACATTACATAAAATAAATATAGTTTCAATGTTATTATTTTTTAATCTACATAATGATAGTATACATTTTATACATTTTACGTTATGTTTATTATGTAAATTATAACGATTGTACAATTTTTACATTTGGAAAAATTATGTATTTTCCACACAATTATTTCGGAATTTTTTTACTTTTAAAACATTTGTGATAATAATATTTAACATTTCATTTTTCATGGTCAATAAACGATCCATTAATATAAAAAAATATACTTTGTATCGATTCAATGTTAATTTAGTAAAAGCAAAAATAAGCAAAATATTTACGCGACACCAGTTTTAGGACCTAATCTATTTTGTTTTTCAGTTTCAAATCAGATTCATTACTATTTACTATTTAAATACTTTTGTAATTTCTAAGCAAAATATAATTATAAAAAATATGTTTGCTTTTTTAATTCTATTAACTTACATCTAATATTTTTTTTAGTAAGTATTTCGTTTTTATAGTTTTTACGAGTTTTATGTGCAAATTTTGAAAAAATTGTATATTTAAAAAAAATACGATATTTCGTAAAGGTTTTTACTTACTTTATTGCAATTTAAAAAATATTCATTTTAAAACCTAGTATTTTTTACGTATAATTTAAAATAAAAAAATATTAGGAATAATTTAAAGTAATTTACAGTACTTTTATTTCTTACGGTATGTCACATATTTGTAGTAATGATTAGTTTAAATAAATTATCTATTCATAACTTAGTACTGATATAATATAAAATAAATTAACGAGTTAAACTATTGAATTACGAAAATATAATATAGTAAAATAACACAAAAACTTATAGAAATAGAAGCTAATCCACTAATTTCCATAGTTTCTTTTGCTCAGAAACATTTATTTATAAACAATGATTTATGATTGAAATCAAATTTAACATATTCACTACACATAATATGAGATACTTAAAATCCTATTATATATTAAGTTCCTTATTTTTAATTGAAACTTATTTACACCATAAGAAGATAATCAAAATTACAAAATTATAATTGTAGGATATTTAACAATAGAATATTTAAAACAATACTTTACTGCGGTAATATTACAAACAACCATTTATAGTATTTACTGTTTGTAATATTTAAAATTGTAGGCAATATAGGAATGTGCTGGTATTTCATTTATGTAGTTTTTCTTTTTGGGCAGATAGTTGTGTGCATGTCACCACCTTATTGGGTACAGAAGAAATTCCTAAAAGTTTCTATATGTATAGCAACTTTTTAGATAGAAAACTTGACCTATTTGTGTGGTAATATTTTAAGCCTAAAGAAATACTACTAATAGTGACTTGTGAACAAACACACATTTACAGTTCAATAGGTTTTTTTTTTTTTTAATTGTTTTTTGAATCAAAAAATAAAAATAACGTTAATGTTTATCAATTATTATTGGTGTAGGTATTAAATTAATAGTTTACTGTTTCAAAAATATGTACACCTATAATATATTATAATATGTTACGCTATACAAATGTTGAGTGTGTACATGCATTTAATTATAATTGAATTAAACTTGAATATTATAATTGTTTTTTTTTTTATAGAACACCAGATTTGATTATAATATTATTTCGAGTTTTAATATTTGTCAATTGTTAATAAAAATTTTTTATTTACACGTTATTAATTAATTTATTAAAATTTGATACACAATTATTTTAATAAGAATATATATCATTAAAGTTGTAAAAGAAAAAAATTTTCAAAAATATAATGGATTATTATTGTTAAGCACGTTAAGAGATTTCTTGTAGAAAATATTTAATACTTACGTAATATCCTGTATAGTATACGCACATATTATATTTTTATATTGTATCGTGTGAATTGTCTCTATCTATTTTGGTGTTTCATATTTCTTTTGTACAGTTCTCACCAACAAAACTTCTAAGAGAACAGTGATTTTGATTCCAATGAACTTTTTCACGTTAGTTTCCGTATATCATGCTCTGCTATATCTTATATACGTACTTGAATTATTATAAATATTGAAAAATCGTTAAAATTACACTTGAATATCTATAATACTAGACACTAATTCAAATTATTAAAAAAAAATAAAAGTTAAATAATTTACTCGAACGGATAATTTGTTAATTTACCAATAGTTAGCTAGTATCAAATTAATAAGTAATTTATTTGTTCGATTATATTATTTATATTATTATACAATAAAAATAAAATAACTTTTGATAACCATACCTAAATAAAGTAATTGATGTAAAAATAAAATATAATATATAAAATTACAAGATTATAAATGTATAATACGTATCAATGAATCTGGGATCTAGGATTTGAATTAACTGCAGTGTAGTTGACTGTTATACAGATAAATGTGCCTATCTAAATATTAATTAAGTATCTGCATATCATTTAGATAAATAAATAAATTAGTATTTAATTTATTGGTATCTAAGATTTAAATAAAATTATGGAAATCTACATAAATATTTTCTAGATAAATCTCATTGTGTAATTCATATGTATTTTTTCAATAATCGTTTACTAATATTATATATTTCTATACCTACGTATTATTTCTTCAATATAATATTTTCAACATAAAATACGCTTTCCTGGTTATGTCATTTATCAAAAAAAAAATGAAATATTCTATTGTAAGACGAAAATCTAGAGAAAAAAGTTGTATCTATACATATTATTATTTATTTAGATAAAAATTGAATATCCCATTTCCATATCGATATAAATATTTATTATTTAGTTGGTAATCTAATATATTTTATCTAGGTATTATTTTTGCTATTTGAACTCAATACTGGACATAAGTTAACAGTATAAATGTCATATTTTTAATTATATTAACTTTTCCTACATTCAAGATAAAATTGTGAATAGTTAATTTGTTAAAGACGTTTAGAAAATTAAATTAGTTCTATTTTAAGCAAACTATGCTGAAATGGTTTTTTTTTTTTTAATGATTATTTAGCCAATTTAATATACGATTAGTTTCTATAGTTTGGTGAACATTTATTTAGATAATTGGTAGGTAATACGTTTAAACGTATTTTACATTTTATTATTCACTCCAAGTTTGTTCCATAAGTCAGGGCAATACAATTTAATCAGGTAAATGTTTATATTCGTATTTAATTTCATCTATTCACGATTGAAATTAAACTAGGGTGGTCGAAAAAAATCTGCTACGGTGATAGGTATTGTCCACTTGTGAGAGTAACATATTTTCTGCTGAAAAAAAATACATCACCTAAAAGCTGCAATAGTATTGTGAACAATATAATATGGAATTTTTTTGCTTATATATTAACATGTACAATAATTAAAAAATTACGTTCATAATAATTTTTATTTTTGTTCACTGAAACAGTAGGTACTTACAGTTTTTTAATACGAAACATTCCAAAACACCGTGGCAAATAACAATACATGTACCTATTAGTATTTGGACAACATTTTTTAACATAATATCATAACAATATTTTATTAAAATGTTAAACATAATATATTGAAATGCACTTTCAGTGCCTGAAGTCTTTGAGGTATTTATTTAAATCGCGTGTATTCTCTACATAAGTAGCCACTGTTTTCAGTTTTATCAAAATTCACATTTATGTATACCGTATACGTTTAATATAGCATTGTAATTTGTTTTATACTTGCACGACATTTATTATGTGATTTTTCAGACAGTGGTATCTTATTTTCATTGATTATTTAACGGCTTTACACCCCGGCTCAACCATTAATTTATAAATCGTATGTGTGCCCAACATTACTTTTAAAACAAGTTAAAACAACTCCATATAATATAGTCTTATTTGGCGATATAGATGCATACGTAACATTATTATTTATTATGTCTTTTTAATTTTAATGCATTTTCGTGACGTTTCCATTTGCATTATTTCGATTAATCGTGACAATACATTATACATTATTTTCATATAATTAGAAAACATGGATTCGATGTATATGTTTAATTTGTATGTTGGGTACTAATTAAAAAATTGTTTAACTTAATTTTAGAATCAGATGTCACAATGCCTAAATCTGAAATTCATGTTATTAGTGCTTATAGGTTAGGTTTTACTATTTACATCAAACATTCCATATTAACCTACACGTAAACAAGATATATATCAGTATAATATTGTGTTAGAGTTTAACTTACAGTTAGACGATTCATATATAATATAATATACAAATACCGGTTCTCTTTGTAATTGTATAGTTGAACATTTTTTTCGAAAAACAGTTTTGTTTGCTCTACTTCTATTGTCTAATAAACATTCAATGTACCATAAATCTCACAAGATAAATAAATATACTATTCAAGGCCACTAAAACATTTTTAAGCTTCAAAGTTCTCAATAAGTATTTCCCGATATATCATAGATTATTCTGGAAAATCTTTACATTAATAAATTTATAACCTTCTGTTTTCTCACAATGATCGCCCCCAAAATGTCTTTTATTTGAAAATATAATTAAATTGTTAATATTGACTTGATACATCATCTTCTTAGGAAATATCAAAAACAATACCATTAATACTTAAATATCGTACTTATGATCATTTCAATAATTTTTAGACAATTATTTTGTACATAAGACTTTTTATCTTCTTCAAGTTTAAAATGGCATTCAATATTTCTTGAGTTCCTTTTCAACTAAAAACAAACATTAGCTTGTCATTTTTTTCAATTTAAATAACAACATAATTCTTACAGTTGTTCACAAATATATTCGTCGACTTTAAAAACTTATAATATTTACACTAATAGCATTATATAAATTTGTATTATAATTCAAAAAACTAATAATACTGAAAATTCAGACCACCATGGCAATATCAAAATATTTGTAGCTATTTAGTTAAATACTATTATTCATGTAAATAAAGATTATTCAGGTAATTATACGAAAATTTAATTTATTAATTATTGTTTATAATAAAACATATTTTTATGATTTTATTTTAATTTTTAAAATTATGTATACCTATTTATTTTAAGTTTGTTTTTTTTATATTATCTTATGTATTTTATGAACCTAAAAAAGAACATTCACATAAAAATACGTTTCAATACAATTTAATTTATTTCAATATTATTTTTAGAACTTTACTAATTTCAATTGACACCCCTGAGAAATTTGGCTCATTCCAGCAAGGGACGAGTAAACAAATTGTATAAATAAATAAATAATAATATTATTTTTTTTTATTTAACCAATATTGGTTTGATGTATTTGTTAAAAAGAATAAACATAGTATAATTTTTTAAATCGTTTTTTTTTAATTTTAAATTTTATACTTGGTTATTGACAAAGTAATAAGTTGTAATCATTAACTTTTTCAGTGCTTTTTATTCGGCAATCACCTTCCACGTATTTTTTGAAAAAAAAAACTAGTTTTTAGAAAGCTTTATAAATTTATATTGAAAAAATAGTGAATAAAGGACACTATTTGAAAATAACATAAATATTTACGTAAAACGATTTAATTTAATATTGTAGGTACTTTGATTTTCCATTCAATAGACCAGTATACTCAATGATGTTTAAATTGTGTTGAACTGTTAAACACTGCTCGAAAAGTCCAAGTTGTTGTTGTTGATGTTGTTTTTTTTTGTATATACACATAGCTAAAATACATTTGTTCAATTTGGCTTCCAACCAAAGTTTTTTTAAGTGAACAGATATATAATAAATACTATTAATGTAAACACAATAATGAACGGTCTCTATTATAATAACATTAAAATGTCTATTGTAATAAATAATTAATTTAAGGTATCCTAGTTATATAATTTATAAATTACACTTGAACTGTATTAAAGAAAATTATTGTTATTAAATTACAAAGTTTCCACTAAAGTAAAAGTTTCTAAGTCCCGTATTTGTTACACTCGTTATATATTATAAAGTTGTGAATAATATTATACTGTGATGGTAAACACTCTAAATACAATTCAACAAATAATCATTAGAAATAGAGTTTGTGTAATTGTGTACAACTTTTTCATAAGAATTAATACTACTCTCATAATACTGTTAATTTGCATTGGTAGCAATTTACTATATACAGTGTACGAGTACACGTATCCAATAGTTGTATAGTCTTACGAGTATAACATAGTTATATTTTCATATATTTTTCATCACCTTTCAAGACTTAAAAATATTTTTTTTTTTTTTAAAGAAAGAAAAACAGAGAATTCTAATATATCATCTACTACAATATACAGCTAAATTCTGAGACGAATATTTTCAGTTAAAAAATATTATGAACAGAACGAAAACAGCAGGTGGACTTTGAATACGTAATGTGCGTGTGCCACCACTGAATATTTACAAATCTGTTTTGCAAAATATGCATTCTGGTTGTATAAAAAAAAAATGCATGGAAAACAAATCGATTATAATATGAACTCCATAGGTGCACTAGTACTGAAAGTTTATTTCGTTTAATCATGGCGCATTCGAAAAGAACAATTAACGAACACCACTGTAGCGTGTCAAAATCAGTACTTATTAAAATCGCACAAATATACTCGTTCTATTAAGCAAGAAGTTTATCTTAAGATATAAGTATTAATTTGTGACTTGTGACTTTATCTAGCCTAAATGTAATACAAAATGAAAAGCTGTAACCCTTTTTCTAGGTTTTTCTCATCAACAATTATATTCACACGAATACAGTATAATATTATTATATTGCATAGATACATTTTTAAGTACTCAAGAATTATAAGTTATAACGAATGAAACAAAATATCTCAAGGATATACGTCCTATAATAGTAATTCTACGTTAAATTTAACAAATACCTACCTACGAGAATAAGAATGCACGGAATAGTTTTCATCTAGTATAATATTATGTTTATCGTTTATGCAAATACTTAATTTGATTTTGATGTATAAATAAACATGTCATGTATTTATTTTGACTTTTATATTTTTATAAATTTATATTATTTTATGGACGTGTTAAGTTATTACAACTGAAACATATTTTTTAAGTAATATTATAGAGTGAAAATATCATGGATACTACAATCTTATGCGTTGCTTAGATCTAGAAATACTTGTTTCGTATTTATGTTTTTAGTTTAGGTCAAAGCTCCAAAATAAAACCTAAAATCCCTAGCTCAACCGGGCTATTGATTTTAAACAAAGACACAGCATCACATTTACTTAAGCCTGACCGAAACTTTTTAATCAAGACCAAAATTGTATCATTTTTCAGTCGACTAGTTGGGTAGAGAACTGAGATAGATTAATTTAAATTTAACTAGGGAATACTATAAATGTATATATATATTTATAATATAATATAAACAGTTGTATTTCCAACCTATTAAAAACCAAAACTTTTTTTATTAAAACAGTAGTTAACCATAATCATTCATTTTATTACGTCGTTTTAGAAACTCTTCCGAGAATACACAGGTACCTTAAACTAATATATCAATGATATGATTTTTGTATAATTTTAATTACTATACAAAAAAATATTTAATTTTATACGAAAAATATACGTATAATATATAAATATTATATTCAGTTTTGTCATAATACATGACAGAGGAATTTAATGCACCCTTTATTTTGTGAAAATGTTATAGTAATTTATATGAAATCTTTATGAAGATATTTAAAATTGAAACTTACTGTACTATAATAAATATTTTTAAATAAATCACTAATGTATATAATTTTAACTGATTTTTCTTTTATCTTAAACAAATCTATATTATTATGACGCGTATTTACAAAAAATATTTTATTTTATTTTTGTTTGTCTAGTACTGTTAACAATTATTTTTCCAACGCTACATTGACTTTATCCTAGTTTTTCTAACCCTCGAACAGCATAATATAATAGTAATAATAGTATTAATTGCAATCACAATGTTTCATAATTTAAATTACTTTGACATATGTCCTAATGAAACGTCAAATGGAATTTCTATTTCTTCATTATAATACAGTTCTACTTATTATTAATCCTATCTTAAACACGCACTTATATCAGTCGGTGAAAAATTAATTTAATTCCTTTAAATAATTTACATTTCATAAATGTTTAATAGGTATCTCGTTTATTTTTTTCGTAATTTTACTAATTGTAATCTTGAAAATAATTATTATTTATGAACTTTTACATTTTCAATTAAATTTATAATACATTAAAAACAATTAAGAAATATAACTGTACAAATTAAATGATTATTTATGTAGTGATTAGTGATATTCCATAACAATTACCTAGATGTATTAAAAGTTACTTGAATTTTTACTTTCAACTCTCATAACAATATATTAAAAAATAATATTTTTAAATTTATTTGAACTAATGTAATGTTTGGATTATTTGGCACATATAAGTATAATAAAGCTTATCAAGTCGAAATTAAAAAAAGTAAATTTTATAACGTAATTAACTAATAATTTCTGTTAAACATATTTAGGGGGGAAATTCTAAAAACCATTAAATTAATAGATTACTTTCAAATTATTTTCTTACAGTGCCAGGAAATAATAATTTTTATTGGGTTTAATAATTTAAAATAACATTTTTACTTGGCAAATATTTTATGAAGTAGCTTATTAATGTTTGAATATTTAATTACATTAAAAAAGATTCAATATTAATTAAAGTTTACACAAAAAAATCAATTCCATGCGTTCAGTTATATTAAGAATTAAATAAAAAATAATAATCATTGAAAATAACAATCACGTAAAATTAGCTCGTTTTATAATATGTTATAATAATTCTATAAAATAATCATAATAACCTATAGTAATACATATATTCAAAAAGTTGTACCATAAAAACTTGTTGATCATTAAAGGTATTAATT
This sequence comes from Schizaphis graminum, assembly GCA_020882235.1. Taxonomy (NCBI): domain Eukaryota; kingdom Metazoa; phylum Arthropoda; class Insecta; order Hemiptera; family Aphididae; genus Schizaphis; species Schizaphis graminum. The sequence continues at coordinate 5,737,515 of CM037033.1, forward strand.
TTGTTTAATTCAAATAAAAATACTGTCATTCTTGTTATACATGCATTACTAAATTATTTAAAATAATTATCATTCACGAATAAATCCTATAAATTATTACATTTTTTTTTAAATTTTTAACAATGTAAATGAAGAATTTTGTGTAGAAAAAAATCAGTTTTAGTACCTACATATATAGTTTATAAATTGAGCAAAGCATGAAACTTACACAATAAAGCTAGGCACCTTTGACACAAATGATGAAAAGGCTACTATAAATTATCACGCTATACCAGCTCATAGGACATTGTTCACTGAAAATTACAATAACAATAATATATTATGTTCAACTGTAGAAACAAACGGGTTATACTGCGAAATACAATGAATTCGTACATACGAATCATCATACATTACTACGATAATTATACACGTTTCCGAGGATGACCACTTTGTAAAAAATTATTCGCATTTACTCAACAGTAGACGGTTTTCAAATAACTCTTATAAACTTAATCGAATCGCTTTTGAAATATACTATATTTTTATTATTTTTATTCCAAAGACTTTGCAATAAAATTGTGTACTGTTCCACTCATAAAGAGCACTGGGGTTTTATCTTTACAAGAGTGTTTACCCAATTACGTATTTGCGTAATATCTAATAGTATAATATATTATACTAATTTAATGATTTTTAAATTAGATCATTAATTTAATAAATTGTATTTACTACCGGAACTAATACTAAAACTAAGCCCCTAAATTATTACGATACAACGACGAGAACAAAAATACGTCCTTTCCAATAATATAATATTGTAATTTAATTTCTCCTACGATTCCATCCAGTTTATGATGATTATAATTCAAGAATGTGCACGGTACCTCTGTTATAATGTTAGGACTAGTGACAAATTATGTATTTTACATCGTATTGTTAAGCTTTGGAAAGATTTTAGTTTTATATGAGGTTTTTTATAATATATAAGTGCTAAAAAAATTGCTCGTTGAGTTTATAGATATATTATAATGTATTAAAACAAAACATATTTTACTCATTTATTATTTTTATGTAACGAATGAAATAAAAAATGCACAATTTTTTTTTTATGAAAAATAATGAATTGTAAAACTTTTAACTGTACTTACATTATAAATAAATATAACTATTTTTTGAAACGGACTATTCAATTTGATTGATAAAAAAATATATATACATATTTCCTAACTATAGTAACTATATTATATACAATACGCTGAATTAAAAATATTTGTAGTTTATTCAAGTATATTATACAACCAAGAACCGAATACTTAAAAATACCAACCGATTTTCGATAAAATTCACAATATTTAGGTAACGTAGAACATTATCTAACATAATTTTGGAAATCAAAACGTGGATGAAAATAAACTGAAACACATTAAGAAAATAATTATTATGTGAAACCTAAAAAAAAAAATTAATTATTAAAGGATTAAAATACGAAATAAAGTATGCTGTATATTGTACGTATAATAAATACTGTGACAGCATTGACAGCAATGTATTAACTTGTTCTAATTATTTTTTTCAAAAATTTGTAACTGCAGTTGCAAGCTAAACCATTTAATCAAAATCAATTTTTCATGGATTATACATAATATTAAAATGTGTTAATTAATAAAAATTCAATTGATATTTCTAATTTTATTATATTTTTTAATCATATATGAATTCATTAGAAAATGTAATGGTAATATTTTTTTAATATTAAAATTTTAAAACATATTAAATTGCAAAAATTATAAACATTAAACTTTGCACTTTTTCACTTCCTCAAATAACTGAAATAGCATTATATTGAAGCATCTTATATTGTGTTCCTAATTTGACACGATATACTACAATAAATTTATTTGATGAATTGAATCGTTCATGCACTAGAATCACAATAGCGTGTTAAATAATTATTATTAAATTTATTAACTATAATAATTATTTTCGGCATGGAAAAATTAGAGAATTTTTAAAACTTACATTTTTTTGTTTTGGGAATATATTTTTTTATGATTACATATATAGGCATTATTCCAACGTTATAATAATATCGAAACTAGAGACATTGGACAATTTGGATAAAAAATAAAATATTCTCAACAATATAATAATGATAAAAAGAAAAATATACATTTATGATTAAATGAAAATAAATAACAAATAACATTGGTAACAAGAAACTATCACAGAGAAAAATAAGGTTACATTTATATTTTATCAGCAGATGTGGTGTAATTTGAACTGTTTTAGATAGTCCTCAGCGAATAAAGATTCGCTTTATTTTCACAAAAATATTCAAACATAATAAAATTTCTTTGACGTTTTTTAACGAAGAAGTGTACAATTTTATGTTTTCTATAATATATACCATAGGTATGCTATTTATATCTTAATACGTTTCCCATTGTACTAAAAAAAAAAAAAAAAAAAAAAAAATAATAAGAGTTATAACGATCATTTTTTTTAGTTTGAATTCTGAAAGATAATAACAATCAAATCAGAATGAAAGTTTACACTGTTGTTGTTATAGTATATTTTTTACATTAACTGATTAGCTGTGATACATTTTTGATTATAGAACAAGTAAAATGTTCAATGTAAATAGGAAAAACTATACCAAAAATGAAGGACACAGAATTATAAGTTATCATAATTATTCATTGAATACATTTAATTTTTAATTGTTCAGTTTGGTTTAGTATATTTTATAAAACAATCATTGTTTATTACTTATTAGTTTAGGTGTTCTAAAATTTACATTGAGTTTCTAAAACATTTGTTGAAAATATTCTGAAAAAAGTTCAAACATTGTTGGTGTTTGTTTTTTATTACGAGGCATTCTATTAAAATTTGCGAACACATAATAATTTGATTTTTATTCGAAACTGTTAGTGTAAAATTTACAAAAAACGATAAAATATATAAAACATGAGTTAAAAATAAATATTTAGAATAAATACAAATTATTACCTGAAATTAAATGGATGGTATGATTTGAATAGTTACTATAGTTGTTCAGTTCATTTTAATATTATGGTTACCAAAGAATCGGAGAACGATTGAAAAACCAGAATAATATTTGTATTTTTAGTATACATCAAACGTGGTGGCATAGGTACCTACTACCGAATCGCAAACGAATTGTAATTAAAGTTTCGAGTGCGATAGACATTCGATGAAAATACGCACGAATGTCGGCGAGGACGGTTGCAAAAATGTTATTATTGGCAATAGGTATTCGCATAATTTAAATACCTGTTTTGATAGAAAATGAATCAAATAGTTTAACTGTAAAATTAAATTGTGATTAAAATCACTATACATGATGTGTTTTTACCGTTGGCTTCTGTACGTATATTAGGTATTATTATCATCGTCACATTTTTTTTCGCACACAAATAGCGAACACTGTTAAAGAAATAACCGAAATTTTCTTACTCGGTGCATTAAGTATTGTGCACGTGGACTGAACATTACTCACGTTGACCGATTTCCTATCTGACCCTCACCGGCCACACCACATACACATGCGTAGACCTATACGTATATTTATCAACATATTTACCTTGACGGCTTGGACCTTTAAGTCGTGACCGATGGTTATGTACTAACGACCCCTACTTACCGATCGCGTTTGTGTACGTCCGTCTACTGCCCACACCACAATCAGTATACCAATAATAATAATAATAATAATAATAATAGTAATCGTTATTTATTTATATTCCCACTTCATCCGACCGTTTCGATATCAATCTTTGTGCTAATCGGTGCTTATTGGTATACCTACACTACGGCTGCTGTATTTTGAATATTTTACGTCGTCGGATATTATTTATAGGTATGACCTATTTGGATTTTCGATTTATGTGCGTATACCATACACCCGAGAGAGAAAACATAAACGTAAGCAGTCGATATCCGAATCATACAGCATCACTATTATACAACGTGTTATTATTATTATCGTTTAATTCAAATCGCTCACGTGTCAGGAAACGCTCTTCCGATACAGTGTAGACTTGATATCTGTCTTGGTAGATTGAAAACGATATTAGGGGTAATAATATGGGTAATATTAGCGAAAAAAATAAAAAAAAGCAAATATTAGAATTTGACATCAATATTGATTTAGGGTATCTATGATGCACGGCTATTTAGAACAGTATCTCTGTTTGTACGTATGCTCGCATCATTCATATAGCCCCAGTTAATTCTAAACAGCCACATAAGTAAACCTATACATTGTATTTCCGATAATTACTCTATAACTTATAATGGAAACAACTACTTGCACACATGTATACATGATGGAAAATGTTACACTGTCTACACAAAATAAGGTGCATGATAAGAATAACGTAGCTATAAAACATTTTTAAGTGATACGAAATTTCAATTTATTTTATTACACGTATGATGTACTCGTATATTATAGTTTATTATATTACGAGTTTATGATAGTTCTATACTTCGTATAATATAATAATTTTTGAGGAATCTCTGATCATAATTAAATCACAAAAACGAAAATGGGTTGAGCCAAATCTAACGTGCCTAAATATTATTAAATTATCAACAATATATATGTTACTCGTTTGAATGATAATATGTATTGTTGTAAACATGCATTTGTGCATTATTTATTCTGTAGTGGCTAAGATCAAAATAAATTATTTTAAATATTTGCATTGATTCTGAAATCAAAAGTTTTAAATTTTAAGAAATTTTATGAAATTTGATTAATCTTAAAACATAATATAAGCATAACAGTCAATTTGTATGTACTTACCTGTTTTTTATTATATTTTGAAACACGACTTTGTAACACGAATAAATACAAATACAGTATTATGATCAGGTCAGCGTTTGAAGTTAATATAAAATGTTTACAAAATATAATTTTTTATTTTTAACTTTAGAAGTTCAATGGACGAGGAAACCATTAAAAGCATCTCATAATAAATAAAATATTCGACTTTTTTTTTTTAGTACTTCTCATTTGCACAAGAAATCACTCAATCAATGCATATTATAACCCGTTCGTTTTTCTGACATTTTCCAATTTTCACTAGCTGCATGCATTAGTATTATAGGATAGGAATAGAAAATCACAAGCACACAACACATATAAGGTGCCTGTATATGTATTTTACTTAATAAGGTTATAGAAAAATAAAATCGTTTCGACATCAGCGTCAATCACTCCTGACATTCAAAAAGAAACAACAGTTTACAAGCTTATCTCATGATTTTAAATCTAAATTTTCAATTCAACATTTTATCAACGATGTCATCCACAGAATACCGTAATTATTTGCATAAATAATATAATAAAATGATCGATTAGACGATAAATACTATTTTTTTTTAACAAAAAGAAAATATTAACCTGAGGCTTTGGACAATATAAACTTACTATAATATTATTCGTGATTACAATTATTAATCTTAAACAGTCTAATATTTTTTGTAATATAAACTATTACTAGACTATAGTCATTATTACTTAGAAACAAAAAATTATGAAATATATAGTTTATTAAATAAAATATAATTACATCTAGAGAGTTATGATATTATAATTTTATATTTATCTTGTAATCACTATAGAATTTTTGGAAATTCGTACTGGAGAATATAAGAAAATTCAATTATTTTTCTTTTTTTTATTATTATTTTAAATACATTAAATATGTATCTCTTGCACTGAGTACAATTCTATTTTTTTTTTTACTCTCATACTTAATACTAATTAGGATTTAGCATGATGAAATCAGTATTCACCTTTTATTTTCAAATGGTATCTTCTTATTTTAATTTTTTTTTAAATATAATTTTTATCAATTTTTGTAATTAGATAAATATCAAAAATGTAGTTAATGGATTCAAATCATAAAGTTTCAATTTTTAAAGCTTAAATTAGCGAAGGGATGCACCGAATATTTTGCAGGTTAGTTTGCCTTTTATTTTTATATTTTTTATACACGGTAATATTCATCGTATACGTTTGAAAATAGATTTGTATTTAAAAAATTAGTCATTTTATTTAATTTTATAAATATGAAAAAATACGAGCCACAATTTTAGAATCACGTGTAATTAAATATTAAATTAACCACATTGAATAACATCGTATTCAATCTTCATAATGTGTTTATTTTTAAAAATGTTGAGTTGTCTATAAGGATGTGTCAAATCAATATTGGTTAGACCAACGTTGGATATAGTCGTATTGCAATATAACTTGGACATCTCGTCTATCTTATTTAAATTACAAGCCTTTAACGATTTTACATTTTTCAACATTTTGGAACATGTAGAGTTTCATTATTTATTTTAATATAAAAAGTCACAAAATTCAAGTATAAACATTTACATACAAATAAGAAATTCAAGAAAATACGAGACAAGATTCAAAACATAAGTTTTCAAAAATGTTCTTCACATATTATATAAAATAAATTGCCAAGATACTTACTTTTGTCTTCAATTTGTTAACACTGACTCCTAATGAGATTTTTATTATTATTTTTTTTTTGTCGATACTGTTTATATAACTTATGCTCTCATAGATCACTGAAATAGATACGCGTTTATTTATTAATGTTTATTTGTTTATTTTTTACTTGAAAAGTTGTTTAGTCATAACTTACTGTTAAATTACATTAGTAATATTATGGGGAAAAAATAATCAATTAATCATTTGAACAAATCAAGAAAATGTCTTAAGTATGACGCCTGTTACATATTGAATTTAATTGGAAGTATTTTGTTTATTCTTACTATATAGTTATAACTTTACTATCTCAAATTGCAATATGTTTTTTTTCATCAAAATGATTTGTCTTTCAAAAATAATCTTAGTTGCCTTTTTAATTTAATTTATTCTCTCTACTAGCTTTTAATAACGGGTATACGTACTCGGTCGAATATTCGAAAATTATACTTCTATAATAAATCTTGATTGTAATACACCATAAATAATTTTATTTACAGTGATTTTAGTACAATACGAAAATTTGATATATTTTAGACGCTGGGGCTCTATTTTTGAGTTCGCAGTGTTCGCACAATCATTAGTCACGATTAGAATTATGATTTGTACGCACGCTAGTAATTTGATTTAAAACTTTAGTGCACTGAAGTTTGGAAATACAGTTTGGTTTTTTTTTTCGTTTTACAATAATAATATAGTTGCATCAATATATTACAATATTATAATATTATAGTACAACCTAATCTAATAATAATATGAATGCATTAATCTTAAATTAAAAAATAGAACCTTTGTTCCACCAAAACCTAACTTTAATAGGTTCACTTCAACCTATACAATTTTAAAACATTTATATTATTATGTATTATTATCTCGTTTTGCATGTTATGACTGCGATTGTACTATCATTATTCGTTGGTTGTTTACTTAAATATAAGTTTATATGACAAGCTTAATTAAAAATATTATTACATTCAAAAGATATTTATGATACTCAATAGCGAAAAAAGAAATATAAGTTTAACAATACCTAAATTTTAAATGTAAAACTTTATTTTTACTTTAAAAAGGATAAACATATACATAGGGTAGAAAATAATCTGATTCTTCAAATCCAATAAAGCAACCATGAAAGGTTCTGCCTTTTTACACTAAGTGACAACTACTCTATTTTTACTCGGAAAAGTTTATGATTTTAAGATTTATAAATGTACTATTTTGTACTTTTTTATGAACCAATTTGTGTTTTATTATAACTTTGAACAAATAAAATGTGCCCTGTTATTAAAATTGTTAAAATAATGAACAATAATAGACTGTATGTAGAAGGTTAGAATAAATTGTATTCAGATTCATTTTTTTTATATACTGCACAAAACGATTAAAAAATATTCGCGAAGAAAGAATTGGGTAAAATTGTTTTTAAACAAATCGATCAGAATTAACGCAATATTTATAAAAACGAAGCTGTGTGATTTTTATGCGAAATTTAAGGGAAAACGTGTTGTTCGGGTTTCGTATTTTATTAAAACGAAATAATTTACTTTCGTTGTTTCCTCTCTGGTTTATTGCGAGTGACTGAAGAAAAAAAAACAATATACTAGTAAATTTCGTACACGTGTGCACATATTATAGTCACATACTGCAGCAGCAGTAGCAGCAGCAGCAGTACATACTTTCCGGTTACTTTAGTAGGTAGATAAACGCGTTTTAACTCGGGCGTTATTAAAACAATTGTTACCGAATTTCTGGTGTGCTTCCTATACGGCGGTGCACGGCTTAAACGAAAAACACAATTTCCACGCTCAGTAGGTAGGTTTAGACACCCGAAAATACAATTTATGTTATTATAATAACAATAATAATTATTATTATTATCACCATCATCACCATCACCATCGTCGTCGTCGTCGTCGTTGTCATTGTTATTGTTTTTTGGCGCCTAAACGGTTCACCCACTGCTACGACGCATATTGTAGTAATCCCCCGACGGTGTAAAATATTATGTGTGTGATTTAGAGGTGTATACGTCCCTATGTCCTGTATGTATAATGTATATATATATATAGATATATCGTATTATGTATATTATATTTGTGTTGAGTTTTTCGCGGTACACGCGTCCAGGTTTGCCGCAGCGTGTAATTCAGTTTTTGTCTGACCCCATAGTTCGCGTCCCGGTGTCATGCAGAATGTTTCCTTTGTCGAGATAAACTATTGTCCGTATCATAATGTTATCAACGTCATCATTACATTATCGTTGTCGACAGATCTCTCGTGGAACGAGGGTAAATTAGTAATTTATCACGAAACAGCACATCAACTTTCTTAACGACCCTCCTCTCCGGTGTTACGGCCGTTATGTTGGAGTATAATGCGAAACCTTTGGTTCAGACAACTTTGTCTAGCGTCATTCCATGTCTGTCATATTATTATTATGACATAACTGACGCACCGTATGATTGATTGTGACTCTCGTGGTATAGAACCGACCGCGACGAACATTATTGCCAAACGGTTAGCTTCTCAGTGATTAGAAGATAAATAAATAAAATTAATTTATAAGGATATTATGTGATACTTATCATTTTTAAGAAATACGATATATTATTCCTATCGGACACCCTCTTCGGTTAAACGTACGACTATTTGTGAAATATTCGGATTTAGCAACAGTAACCTGCAATAGGCGGCAAGTACACAGTTTATAATACGATGTTCAAATCTACAAATTTATCGTTTTCACACCAAAAACATGATTACAACAACACAGTATATTTTGGCAATAATAGCTGTATAACATAATTGACTCATTGCAAAAAAATGGAACTCAAAAATCAATGAATATATTATGGTATTTTATCAAGTACAATTATTTTATTTTAACAACGATAAAAATCAGAACAAAATTCATTTTTGTTTCGATTCATAGCTAACACTATTTTAGTCAATGATTAACTATATTGATAAAAGTTGTGTATAGAAATTCATTACCACCATATTTCATTTTTTATTTTTGACAACGTTCTTATAAATATTTTTGAAATGATTAGGCTTGTAACATTGGATATCAAATGGACATGAGTAAAATTTAAAAAAAAATACCTCTAAAATAAAAGTTCAAGATAAGGATTTTCCTCCGAGGGGATTACCCCTATTGAAAAATCGACAATATAATGAAAACATCGCACGGTCGGAGGTCCGTGACTTCCCGTTGGGATTGAGATTTAAAAAACACATTTGCCTTCTACATTGGACGAAAAATCCGGGAGAGATTTTCAAAGAAAATGTAGCACTGATATGATACGTTGAAAAAGAAATTACTTTACAAAGAAGTCAAATTTTTAAATTACTTAAATTCTATTAATGTGATACATCATGCTGAATGTAGGTAGATGTTGAAAAAATATCATATTGTAATAAAAACTAAAAATATATAGTAGACTGCAAATTGAAAGTATTATAATATAATATAAATTATTATATATTTAATATCGAAACGTACTGTTATTTAACTATTATAACCATGGAAAATCTATACATTTCAAACGATATTGAATTTTAAAAATAACTTAGTTATATAAATCTTAAGTTTCAATATTAAATTTAGTACAAAAATGTACATTAATGTAAATAATATTAAGTGATATCTTCAAAAAAAACATTTTATATAATAAGGAATATTTTAAATTAGTTCATTTTGTTTAATAGTATCGAAAAAACGTACAATTAGAGTATCAGGGTTTAGTAGTTTAGTACTTAATTAAAATACCTTTTAGTTGAATGTCTAATAAAACAACTGGTAAGTTCTACCAAATTCAATCAATTTTAAGTCATGAGCTTTAGAATTCAATCGCAGTATACTTTCAATAAATAAAAAAAAAAATGTGTAGTAAAAATTTATTTTATTCAATCATACAAAGCAAATAATATTAATATAATAAGAAAATTAAATTAATTAAAAATTTGTCTGGTTTTACACAAATAAACAAAATTATTCAATCAGCTTTTTTTTTTATTTTCGAACATACGGGTTTGCCACTTCTCGATAATAAATAATTAACAATAACAACTGAAATGGGTTATAAGTCCAATAAGGTTGAAGACCACTGTATTTTTTTCTATATATATTTTATATTCAATATAATATATCATTCGAAAATTAAATCACAACAGTTATACATTTGGGAACTTTTGATTGTAAAATAACGGTTAATAATAATATTATGTCAATTTATAATAGTATTTATTAATAGAAAACCCTGAAACGATTACAGTTTTAACCCAATAATGACAAGCCTATAATAGTCGCATTAATTTTCAAATATTAATTTGATATTTTAGAAAATTTAAATGCGCAATTAATTTATAGAATTGCGATTCACGAATTCGATACAACTGTATATATGCATATGATACCACATTATATGTTATTTGTTTCGACATTTTAGTACTATATTTATTGCCTTAAGGCTGTGGCTTGTTCGATAAATCAGTTATCCGATTATCCGGAGTGTACTTTACTGTGGGGTTGTAATGAAATTTCCATTTCTCGTGAATTGTGATGTCCTTGGACACATGGATAGCTAAACATGGAATTAAAGGCCCCGGCCGGGATTGTTTATCAGATGTTATGAGACGGTCTTGATGACACAAATAATTACTTCATACAATAATTAAGATGGAAGATTGTGTATTTTAAGTCGTCATAATCCGTTACAACAATAATAACAGTGTCTCTAAACAATACAACGTCGGACGAGTATGACATAGATTATCGCGCATACACACGGACATTCGACAACTATACGAAAGGCTATCGATTATCTTTTTTTTTTTTTTTATATAAGTTACGAAACGCATATTCCGCACGACGTTAACGCAACGATATCGTGTTGACGTTTTTAAACGTTCTCGTTAGTCTCTATGTGCGTTAAGGGAACTGCACACAAATGTCAAAAAATAAAATGTCAGCAAATGTCAGCAGCTGCGAACCAACGCGGAACCGACAGAATCGATTTTCGATCGCCAGTACGTTTTTTGTCGCTCGATGTCTTCGAATTTATCGTATGACCGCAATCTTTACCGCTGTTCGCTTTTAGCGCGGATATGAGTGAAGACGAGTGACGCTGTTTCCTCTCCGTCATTTTTTTTCCTGTTTATTATATTCATTTACCATTCAAACCACGGAATCATTGATATTCCCTCTTGTTTTGTTTATTCTTATCGCGGCTATGCGACGCATGCAGACATGATTGATAATACACAGGTCGACTGAATAACTGCAACCGAATATAATTGGAACACAATTAACTCAACGGCTAATTAAAGTTTAACCAAACAGAACACAAACTGTTAACGGTTTAGTTGTCATAAATGCTAGTTTCTTTTTCATTTAACCACTGTCAAAGTATAGCGTTACGACAATATATATAATATTATTATTTTTATTATTTTTTTACGAATAAAACTGTATTGTATGTATAGTGGTATACATAACAGAGTAGTGAATTGATGTAACGCAAGTATATAATTAACGAGTATAATTAGGAGTGTGAATCGGGATTTTCGAAAGCGAGAGGGTATAACAATAAAATATAACAACATAATAGCTACCTACAAACAGCTAAGCGAGCTCATACAACTTTTTAAAAGGAGTAAAGTTTTATTTATTTATTTGTTATTATTTTTTTTTTTTTTTTTGTAATTTGATGTTGAAACATGTAATACAATTATATGGTTACAGTAAAATACTGTTAATACGGTACCGTGGTATATTATATTAAGCTACTATAAAAGCCAAATGTATAATAATTATAAATTCTTTCGTTTTTATCATCAATAAAATATGTGACAATGGTATATTTACAGTATTTCTTGTTCTTACCAACTAAACATCGAAAATCCCGGCTTTAAAGCAATAAATAAAATTAATATGTTATTGAAATTATAATATATATATAAATTATAATACGCAGATAAGACAAATTATGTAGGTTATTATTTTTTTTTATTTATTTAGAATCTCATAAATCTATCTTAGTTTACAGTAAACTTTATGTTTTGTTCTTCTGCAAGGAAAAAAAATACAAATAATAATTATCAAAGTATATAGTTGAATTTATATTGGGTGAATGATTGTCTCTATTATTAACAATTTTAAAATATCAAAGTACATTAATTTGTTCATTTTAGAGTGCCAAAAGAATAAATTAATTGTTATTTTTACTTTTATTTTTTTTTAACAGAATTTGATTACATCTAAAGTGGTTTGTGATAGCTTTTTTTTCTCAACGTATATTTTGGATAATCAAAAATAAAAAAAGAGTATCTGGTAAAAAATAGATAATCAAATAAATAAATAATACGATAAATAATTTTGGATCTTTTTGACATTTTAGATTCTGAACGGAGTGATGAATGTATTGATTTTACTATGATGTGTGTTTTTTTTTTTTTTTTTTTGTGTCTGACGACAACATTTGGGCAGTAAAAATACTTCGATTTTGGACTTCAGCCCCTCTTTGAAAAGGAAATTGAATCTAGTTGGTACTTTGAGGGGTCAAAAGTTAAAAATTTTCAATATTTTTTAAATGAGTCGGGAAAAACCTTAAAAAAATGACGGAAAAACAGGATTTTTTACGCAAAACCAGTTTTCGTCAAAATCAAATTTTTATTTTGCTATAACTCAAAAACTAATCGATGTAAATACTTGAAATTTTCACCAAATGTTTATATTAGCGTTCTCCATACACAGTTAAAATTTCAAAGAATTTTGTCTTTTTTTGAACTATTTATAGACAATTGAAATTTTTAATTTTTCTAAGTTTTTTTTCTTCAAATACTGATAAAAATTTTTGGGTGGCCAGAAAATCTTGAAAATTTAATACAAGGTTTCTTATAAGTTGCTCTTAAAGTGATAAAAAAAAATCCGAAATCGTTCGTCACAATTTTTTTTTATAAGTGCTTAAAGTTCGAAATTATACGAAATATGTCAAAATTGCGAAAATTTGGAAGTAATTTTGTGGTTGAAAAATCGTAAAATTTTTTTCTTTTATAACTAAGTCTTAAAAATTTGGTACAAGGTACTCCATTCATTTTTCTTCAATTATCTGTAAAAAAAACTCTACCGGATTCAGACAAACATTTTTTATGAGTGTTTGAAATTTAAATTTTTACAAAACCGCGTTAAATAACGGTTTAGCCTCAAACGATTTTTGATATTTGTTGTTATTCAAACAGTATAGGTCGTAAATACTTGAAAATTTTACCAGTTATTTAGATTGCCATTTTCTTTACGTGATTTGATTTTCAAAATATTTTGACTTTTTTTGAGCTATTTATAGACAATTGAAATTTTCAATTTTTTTTATTTTTTTTTTATAAATGGTGATAAAAAAAATTTAGCTGGGACAAATCACTTGAAAATTTAATTGAAGGGTCTACATAACTTGTTCTAACTCTCATTCAAAAATTATAAAAATACATAGGCACAATTTTTTTTTATTAGCATTTGAAGTTCAAATATTGACAAAAATTCGTCAAAATCATGAATATTTTTCACTATTTGGTAGTTAAAAATTTATAAATATTTTACTTTCAAAAGCTAAGAATTGAAAATTTAATACTATGCTGTCCATAAGTTAAGCTTAGAATAATTATAAAAAAGTTTGAGGATTATTCAATTTAAAAATTTTAGTAGTGTTTAAAGTTTTAATTTTAATTTGAAATCAAAAATACACCTGTAAAATAACGTTTTACTACTAAATAATTTTCGATTTTTGTTGTTTTTAAAAAATTACTAAACGTAAGATCTTGAAACTTTTACTTAAATGTTTGAATTTGTATCAAAATAGAATATATGACAATATTTAAATATAATATATCCTAGACTGACAAATCATCTCCGTTCAGAATCGTTTTTCGTATACAATGATACCTATCATTGCATTCAAATTTAACCTACCATAGTCCGAGGTCCACCCCACCCCCTAATGTACAGCAGAGCGATACTCACTTACCCGCTTTTTTTAAACAATAAGTTTTTTTTAAATTTTTTACAATTTGTGTTTTTATAATATTTTTTTTTGGTTAAAAAAAATTAGTAAAATATTTCTATTAAATAAAATAATGAGTTATCCTCATCCTCAATATATTTTAGTTACTTCACTTTTATTATTAAAATAAATATATAAATAAGCCATAAGCGCTTTAAATTTCTCAAAATAGCTTTTATTATTATTTACTATACACGATGTGATAAATTTTCAGAAATGACCACTTCTACCTCAAATATTCACGCCATTCGATGGTGCCGATATAAATTTTAATATGTCATGTGCAGTATTTTTTACAACAATTAATGCAACCTTTCAAATTAAGAAATTACTTATACATTATTATAAAATATGATTAATATACAATAAACTATCTCTAGAAATAAATGGTAATCTATCCATTTCCTTTGTTCAAAATCATTTGTTGTATAGGTACATTAGATACAACGAGATTTTAGAAGCGGACTAGGTGAAGTGATCAATATATTGATTTTACTTTGATGTTAGAGTGTTTTTTTTTTGTTGAATGTATTCACAATACATTGTCCAAAAAATGCTTCAATTTTTCACTAAGAGGATGACTTTGAATATAAAATTGAATTTTGTTTATACATTAGAGAAGTATAAGTTTAAAATGTATAGTATTTTTCAAAATAACCGGGGAAAACAAATAACATGTTAAAGGAAATGGGAAATTTTACTCAAACCCAATTTTGAACAAATTGATTTTTTTTTTTAATATATTGAAAACGATTAACCATAGGTATTGAAATGTTTACCAAATATTTATACTATCATTTTATATTCATTATAAAATTCTCAAAATATTCCGGGTCTCTGAGTTATTTATAGGCATTTGGAATTTGAAATTTTTATTAGTTTTATTTCTATAAATGTTCATAATAAATTTTTCGCTTGGTCAGGAAGCTTGAAAATTTAATATAAGATTCCATAGATATATAAACTATTCCTATAGACACCTAAACATATTAAAAAAAACTTAGATACAATTTATTTTTATGAGCATTTTTTTTGAATTTTAACAAAAGTTATCAAAAACACAAAAATTAGTATACTGTTTCACATTTAAAAATGTATGAAATGTGCAATTTTTATAGTAACAAATTGAATATTTAATACAAAGTTCCTTATACATTTTTCATTTTCAACCAAAAAATCTAAAACGTATACAAGCATAATTTTTTTTTGTATTCCAAGTTTAAAATATTTAGGTGAAATTATTTATTTAAATATTATTATTCAATATTTTGTTATTGTTCAAAAACAGTATTCGTGGTCTGCCTGATAATCGATCGGAATTTTTTTTCTTATGTAACGATGTAACATTGAATTCAAATTTAATACATCCATCAACATTATACTGACCTATTCATCATTATAACCTACCATACAACAGGTCGGTACTCAATTATACACCTCTTTTATTAATTCAATCAAATATTAAAATATTATAGGTATCTACTGTTATATCTACTTAATGACAAAATACATTAAAAATCTATTATGCAACAGAAGTGATTTTAACTATTTTTTAAAAATAATTATTTATTTAACAACATAAATTTAAACTACATACTTTCAGTGTACAGTTTAAATTGAAATAATACATTTTTTAACATTTATATTATTATAAATATATATATATATATACAGTAGAAACCGTTTATAATGACATTCAAGGGACTAGTCAAAATTGGTCATAATAACCGATTGTCATTATAACCAAAATGATAAAAATTAAATTACAATATAGGAGTTTTGCCGGGACTTGCAATCTAAGGTCATTATACCCGGTATGTCATTACAACCGGTGTCATTATAAACGGTTTCTACTGTATATATATACGAATATAATATAAAAATTCAGTTTCTCCATAATGTCACGTTACTGCAGACAAATGGCCCAAATATAGAAAGACTGGGTGAGATATAGTTAATTTACTTAGCTTTTCTCAGTACAAGGTAGTTTTTACGGTACTTTTTAATTTGAATTTGATGATAAACTACTACATTAAAAAAATCGTTTATAAGCGTAGCTTAAGTTAATTTGTTTATGTCATATTTCAAAATAATGTTTCTGAACAAACTATAACTAGTGATTTAATTGTTTTCAAAATTATATGAATAACACATTGTGGTTTATATTGTAAATTTCTATCCAAATTTAAGAATTAAAAATTAAAAATCTGATTTTTTTGTAAATACTGTATAAAACCAATTTTTTTCATTATCAATAGAATTTTATAACAATTGTCTATTGTTAAGTCTAGAATAGTAAACTTTCATTATTCTACACAATCTATAAGATATGAACATGACTAATAGTACTAAAATATATTTATTGTAAATTTTATTGGATTTAGCACAAATTTCTTGAAAACTACCGAGAAATACTAGAAATAATCTTTTTAAACTACCATCCGTGTCAAAGTAGAGCGATAATATACAAAATTTGTTACCCGAAAAAGTGATCACGTACAAACATAAAAAAAAACAAATCGTTGTAGAATCAATGGGTTACTTGTTTCGAATTTGAAAATGCTAACAATTTTATTATAAGGCGTCTGCAGTAGACAATCTTTATCAATTACTAACATTTATATGTTTTAAGATGGAAAATTACTGTGAAATCGTTTAAATTTGAGGACATCAAATAATGAATAATGTTAAATCAAACCGACAGCATAGATTAAAATTTAAATTGAGTAGAAAAATGTAACGGCAATACGATTTGATTCAAACGAATTAGAAAATATTCATAACCATTATTCGACATTTTATTTAATAAAAACAGTAATGTCGATATGTTATGTTGGAGCTCAATAAAAAAAATGGATTATAAGAATAACACGACACGCCGCAGGGTTGCAATAAAACGAAGAGTGTCATTAATAGTAATTGTTTATCCGCTGCAATATGTTTAGTAAAATATAATGTTAAAATATAGCCTATAATGTATCATAATATATTACATCATAATACCGTAATATGTTCGTAAGTGGATGGGATTATGTAATTACAGTAGAAACCGTTTATAATGACACCGGTTGTAATGACATACCGGGTATAATGACCTTAGATTGCAAGTCCCGGCAAAACTCCTATATTGTAATTTAATTTTTATCATTTTGGTTATAATGACAATCGGTTATTATGACCAATTTTGACTAGTCCCTTGAATGTCATTATAAACGGTTTCTACTGTATATTGAAAACTATATACGTCCAAAGAATCGCTTCGGATCGTTCGATACCCCCCCCTCCGTTCGTTGTCTCTGATATTCACGCGGAACCATGATATTATCAAATAATTAAAATATTATTGTTTATCTGCAAACGCGTAATTAATAGTATTTGATCGGTTTCCGATGGCCGTGACGACGTTATAATAATATACGAATAGGTTTTTCGAACGACGTCCCATACGGCCGTCGATTCGGTGGCGGCGTGTATAAATCACATTTTGATATCGTTTTACGATATCGCGCGATGTGTTTCTGCTGCCGATGCCGCCGCCGCGGAGAGAAAATTCTAAATTCTCTCGGCTCCGGTGCGCCGGCGACGAGGTTCGGGTTTTATGTTTATTTATTTTTTCTGCTGCCGATTTCAAAAAGTATTAGTCAGATCAGTCCGATACGGATCCCGACTTTTGTGCGTGCGCCTCTCATCACCGCCACCTTCCGCCCTTTGCGGCAGCAACGGCGAACGGTGCTGCACACACAACCCCGGCGGTGCCAGTGGAGTGTGCCGTTCGGCCCGAATTATATCGCGCCCCGGGGTAATTGATTCGGTTTGATTGATCGCATGCGTGCCGTATATACATCAGACCAGTCCGGCCACCAGGCATTTATTACAGCATCGCCGGCAAAGTCGGTTTATATTCATTATTATTTCAACGAAATAATCAATGTCAAGCCAGTCGGCAAACTTCCATTACTCTCATTTAAAGAAACCAATCATCGTTCCAACAGCCTGGAATCCGCAGATATCGATAATTATATATATATATATATATATATTGCGTTATAAATAACGTATATCGCCGCGTTTGCGGGAGAGTAGTTTTCTGTTCTATTAACGATAATTTGGCAGAGAAAAAAGCGTGCGCGAAATATGAAATTTTCGAAAATATTATATAATGTTCGTATAGAAACATCGTGCGATAGGTGGTCGTCACTGTCGCAAGGTAACTACGAGGCAACAGCAACAGTAATGTATTCCGAAACGTCGAGACGACGGCCAACGAAGTGATACACCGCAAACACGAATAATCTATTTTAATAATAATCGTTACATCGAAATAACATAAATCCGAAATACCATTGCTTTCTCGCGAATCCCGTAGGACACACCTATCGGACCGACACGTAATATCGTCACCTACGACGCACGGAGCCGACGAACGTTCTGATACCTATACGACGAAATTGAAATCGCAATAATATTGTGTTTAGACAACGGTAAAAATGTCGTGCGGTTTACCCGACGCGGAGGCACATATTATTATTATTTATATATGCTATATTTATATAATATCGTGTGTAATATATTCAAAACACAAATAAATTACTGCTGACGGAATATTCAATTCCGTTTAATGCAAATCGGACGCCGAAACCGAATAATAATGTTTACCCGGCCGTGTATAATGTTAGACATCGTGGCCTGTGGATAGGCACAAACAATAATAATATAGGCTATTCACACGTCATTATAATATTATATTATATGGACGACATTTCATTCGCTCGTCATACATTAACCTCGACGAGTCCAAAACACCTGTAGAGGCGTATATAGTAGAGCCCACATAGTGATGATACACGTAGCGATAACGATAATATAATTACTACGGTAAAACGCCCAACGTTTCACTATTTTCACTAGAAACTTTTAGAAAAATACATGTAACGTTAATAATTTCTAGAGCATTCGATTTGGGGACACTGTACGGCATCGACTTGCTTTATACATTTGTCGTACGCGCTCCCGAATGAACGTTATTTGGCTGTTTAAAAATAGTAGGTATAATATGTATATTGTAATCGAAACGGATGAAATACGTTAAAAGATAACATTATTATTTTACCTTATCCAGATTGCTACAACGTCGATTGTTGTTTTATGTACCTATTAAAAAAAAATTAAAAATAGCGTAACTATTTACTTCTATAACTACTACAGGTACTTTATGTAAAGTAAAAAGAAACACTATACTTATATTCAAATAACCAAAACGTAAAAATCCAAATTTTTTTGAATTTCACACATTATTTTATAATTTTATACACTACCTATATATAATATATAATACATTTTACATATTATATCATAATTATATCTACCTTATATACGTAACATAATGTAATACAAAACTTAATATAAATCATTCAATTAATATTGTTTGAATATAATATTATAGTATGTTTAAATAGAAAAAATATATTATTCCATTATTTATTAGAACTCTGGTAGATACATATTATTATAATACTTACACGAAATATGTAGCTACACATATTTCTATGGGTAAGATACTAAGACGGGCGCAATCTCTCCGTATGGGATTTTTTTGGGTGATTTAATGTATAATTCTACATAATAACCATCGGCCATAGACGCAAATAGGGGGGCGCTTAGGGGGTATTAACACCCCCAATTTTAAAAGTAGCACCCTCAAATACTTTTTTTTATAATATTACAATCAGTAGCTATTCAATGCCCGGAAAATGTAGAGCTTAAGCACCCTCAGTTTTAGACTCTGAACGGAGTGATGAATGTATTGATATTACAATGATGTGTGTTTTTTTTTTGTGTCTGTGTACAGCATAACTAGTCGAAATAATGCTTCAATTTCAAACTTTGGGGGTGGTTTCCGATGGCAAAGTGGATATCCTTGGTGCATTATAGAGGTGAAAAGTAAACATTTTCCAACAGTTTTCAAAAAAATCGAATTATTTATTTTGCTATAACTCAAAAACTAATCGATGTATTCACTTGAAATTTTCATCAAGTGTTTAAATTAGCGTTCTCCATACACAGTTAAATTTTCAAAGAATTTTGACTTTTTTTGAGCTATTTATAGACAGTTGAAATTTTCAATTTTTTTAAGTATTTTTTTTTAAAATAACGATAAAAATTTTTTGGCCGGCCAGAAAATCTTGAAAATTTAATACAAGGTTTCTTATAAGTTGTTCTTAAAGTTATAAAAAAAAATTCGAAATCGTTAGTCACAATTTTTTTTTATGAGTGCTTAAAGTTCGAATTTATACGAAATATGTCAAAATTGCGAAAATTGGCAAGTAATTTTGTGGTTAAAAAATCGTAAAAATTTTTTCTTTTATAACTAAGATTTGAAAATTTGGTACAAGGTTCTCCATAAAATTTTCTTCAACTATCTGCAAAAAAAACTCTACCGGACTAAAACAAAAAATTTTTATGAGTGATTGAAATTTAAATTTTTACAAAACCGCGTTAAATAACGGTTTAGCCTCGAACGATTTTTAATATTTGTTGTTATTCAAATAGTATAAGTCGTAAATACTTGAACATTTTACCAGTTATTTAGATTGCCATTTTCTTTATGTGATTTGATTTTCAAAATATTTTGACTTTTTTTGAGCTATTTATAGACAATTGAAATTTTCAATTTTTTTTTATTTTTTTTTTATAAATGTTGATAAAAAAAATTTAGCTGGGACAAATTACTTGAAAATTTAATTGAAGGGTCTACATAACTTGTTCTAACTCTCATTCAAAAATTATAAAAATACATAGGCACAATTTTTTTTTATTAGCATTTGAAGTTCAAATATTGACAAAAATTCGTCAAAATCATGAATATGTTTCACTATTTGGTAGTTAAAAATTTATAAATATTTTACTATCAAAAGCTAAGAATTGAAAATTTAATACTATGCTGTCCATAAGTTAAGCTTAGAATAATTAAAAAAAAATTGAGGATTATTCAATTTAAAAAATTTTACGAGTGTTTAAAGTTTTAATTTTAATTTGAAATCAAAAATACACGTGTAAAATAACGTTTTACTAATAAATAATTTTCGATTTTTGTTATTTTTAAAACATTATCAAACGTAAGATCTTAAAACTTTTACTTAAATGTTTGAATTTGTTTCAAAATAGAATATATGACAATATTTTAATATAATATATTAACATATCCTAGACTGACAAATCATCTCCGTTCAGAATCGTTTTTCGTATACAATGATACCTATCATTGCATTCAAACTTAACCTACCCTAGTCCGAGGTCCATCACACCCCCTAATGTACAGCAGAGCGATACTCACTTACCCGCTTTTTTTTATATTGAAATTGCACCTATGCCATCGGCTATTGTTAATCAAGGGATATGAATATTTTTTATCATATCGTTATTCTATACAAAAATCAATATTTTTATTCATTGAACCAAATTTAAATGTTATTACCATGATTGATAAAATATTATTGATATGGTCATAAGACTAAGATAATATATTGACTGGCATCAGTGGCTACGGCGTACAAATATGTCGAAGAAAGTAGAGAAGATGGTTTGTCTCTTCCCTTAAATTATATATTTCTTCGTGTTCGTCGTATGATTAAAAATACTCTTCTTATATAACTATATAACTGTGTAGATGTGTGAATATGACGTTCAATTAGCCATTAATGTATCCATTTTTGTATTTGTGTAATCGTGTATAACCATAAATGTAACTATACTTATAACATTTTACATTTTAATTTAAGCTATTATTGTTTGATAGCGTCGATAATTTCTTATATTACCAACTGAAGCTTCCCCCCAACGCTTGTTTCTTCTACATCATTTGAGATCCACTGAACAATTTTCTACGCCAGTCCTGTTAATAGTTTATTGAATCATTGTTATGACATTTAGTTGATAAAAATCTGATATTTTTTTATTTTAATTTTATGAATATATAAGATATTTAAGTGACTGGAAAAAAATAATAAAACGAAATGATACCACTTTTTGAAAATTAACCACAGAGAAACGTTTTTTATTATGAGATAAATTTGTTTTCCTAAAGTCCTTAAACACGACAATTTGTTTTATAACGTTCGAATGTGATGATTTTACATATTATTAATATCAGATTTCCAGTGTTGGTATAAGTTATCGGCTTATCGTTAGCATACTATATGCGTTAAAATAGTCGCCAGTTACTCTCGATTCGAAGGTGTGGGCGTTATAATACGGGTGGTATCAAAACTTTGCCTATGACGTCAAAACTCTAAATACGTATCTGAATTGCGTAGCTCAATTAACTTTGATATTGATCATGCGGTGACGAAAATATTTGATATACGATTTCGTATACGGAATACTTATATATACTATAAATATATAGT
Source organism: Schizaphis graminum (assembly GCA_020882235.1). NCBI lineage: Eukaryota > Metazoa > Arthropoda > Insecta > Hemiptera > Aphididae > Schizaphis > Schizaphis graminum. The sequence continues at coordinate 5,760,497 of CM037033.1, forward strand.
TATATGGAATACCAATGAATCCCATATACGAATCGGCTTTTTGAAACGCTCAGCATAGTATTATAATATTTCTACCTATAATACGAGTTACGTTTGCATTTTATTGAAATTATTTTAATTCATCTGCGCACACAGGCACATCGTTTTTTTTTTCACCATTCAATAATAATTAATAACTAATAATCAATTATGAACACAATTATTCTAATTGCATTTTTTTTTTTTTGAATTCATTATTAATTTATATTTTAGTAAACGTTTTTTTTGTTCATACATAGCATGTATTATATTATGTATCATTCGATTTAGTTCAATCGGTTATTCGATTAAACATTATAATGTATATACAAAACATTTAGCACAGTACAAATATTAAAATCAGTAATTAATACTGTGTATAATGCACGTCTACTATATAGGAAGTACTCTAATGTATTATTGTACAGTAGGTATATTTGATAAAAAAAAAAAAATAATAATACGTCATAAAAAGGAAGCGTTTATTGTAACATTTGATTTAATTGTCACCTATTATAACTATGTATTTATTATATTTTATTATTTATACAAGTATAATACAGCTATGTGACACAATTGTTATAATATCTAACTATACGCTATATTATGTCAAAATCATGAACTTAATACTAATAATTTTCATTATTCATGATTTGTCATATGTGTCAAAGTCTAAAATAAATATTGTTTCTAATATATTATTATGATAAAAATAAATAAATATTTATGATACAATTTGATTTATTTTCTAATACGTATATTGTTCATAAATCGTACTGAACTTAAATAATTCAAACAATATATTCAATATATTCAAAACTAACTTTCTGTTATTTAAATAGTTCTGAAGTCATGATTTAAGTCATGTATCCTTATAATTACAAAAAAAAAATAAATAAAAAAAAAAACCAATGAATAAAGATCAAATTCGATGAATAATATTACAATATTATGAAAAAAAAAACATTCATTTAAGTTGTGCACTGTGTGTATATAGTTAATTGTTTAATGATTTTGTCCTGAAGGTACAAAAAAAAAAAAAAAAAAACATTACAGTGAAATATTCGTTGTTGAATACAGTCTAACCTTACGAAAAAATGGAATGTTCAAGGTACCTACATTTTTTTCCAAACCACGCGTGCAATATGACGGGTCCATAAATATTGGGCTTCGCTCAATAACAACCACAATCAAAACTCCAAGTATTAATCACTCCAGTTGTAGTTTTTAACGCAGTACTTTTATCAATAAAACTCAACCACTAATACTAGTATATTTATGAACGTTTCACAAGTCAACTTAACTCGATTTTTACTACGACTATAAAGATAACGTAAACAAAATGTGCTTCATTTTTAAAACTAAGCATGAAAGTCATAATTTGTATTTAATTTCTATAAACTTGTACACATAAAAAAAAGTAAAATACGTACTGTTAATTGTATTTATTTCACATTAATTTAATTGTTAATCATACAAAATGAAAAAAAGTTAATTATTTTTTGATTATTTGAACTATATTTTTTAATGTAATCAAATATTATGAAATATAAATGTGAGTTAATTAGTTTTTATGAATAAATCTTAGTAAAATATTGTTTTAAATGTACACGCATTTTTATTTAAAAAGTTAATTTTTTCGGGTGAATTTCATTCACCTGTATACAATGTAAACTTTTACCTGAAAATACCTAAAAAAAAATTGTCATAAATTATTATTTTTAAATATTTAAATAATTTATCATTGTTTCTCGCAGGATATATTTTATTCACTTAAATTACTTAGATATGTTTTCATTTTATTAATTGTGTCAATATAATAAATGTTTTTTACATCGTTACACTACTAAATACTTTTGTTTCATTGTTTCATGTTCATTATAGTTATTCATTATATATTAAAATATAATAAAAGAAATAAATTCGTTGTCTGATTAGTCACCATAATCATAGAAAGATATTTTGTGGTAGGCGTAATTTTAACGTTGAGTGTTTCTTCACCAATTTCGAAATGGAGAGCCTCTTTGATTTTATTTAGATTAATGTGAAAGTTTTTAACTTGAATAAAAATCTATTTTGGTACATAGGGTGATTCCTTGTTAATATATAATTTTTTATTTTACTAGAGCCAAGGACCAAAGGATTTTTATTGTTAGTTTCGAGTGTGTTTATTTTGGAGATTTTATTTTTTTATGATATGCGTCATTCCATGCTAGATGCACGTAAGTTAGAAGCGGTCTTATATTATCTCCGAATATAACAGAAAATAATATTTCATCTACAAGGTTGGGCTGTAATTTACAACAAATTATAGGATTTTAATCTTTTGATACCTATTTGTTGAGTATATTTAGTTAATAGTACATGTGTATTTTTCATATTCAATTTTAATTTATTTGTATCCTTATATAGGTATTTCAACAAGTTATTGTTACCGTTCCATTGGATTTACTTCTTAAAATTTGTGCTAAGGTTATGTATTTTATATTTTTTCAGTTTAAATATATTTAATTCACTTATGGTAGGATTTAAGACCAAGAGAGATAACTGATTAGGGGAGTATTGTAAATCTTTTATTTAAAATTCAAAAATTTTGTATCATAAGATAATTGCTGGTTTTTTTTTCAATAATTTCTAGTTGGCATTTCAGCATTTGTTTGATCATTTTTAATATTCTAATATTGACATTTCTGAACGGGGATATTTTTAATGTAGCTTTATCATACAATACGTAGGTATGTTTGAATTATACTGTATTACATAATTACATGATATCTGACGAAATAAATCGGTTTATTAATATGCAGTATAGAAGTCCTGTGAAATGTCGTAGACGGCGCCAATATAATAATACTAATACCGTTATACATTTTTGTTTCGCATATGTCTTAAATTCGTTATAAAGTATAAAATTAGCGTTATAATTATCATTAGGTATACTGTACAGTGTACATACAGTTGATTAAAATCACCAATCAGCGTATCTTATATGTCTATACCTAGGAATTAGTTTTCTTATTCAGATATGTTTTAAATTTAACAACCGATAAATAAGTAAAATTTCAATCATATACTTAATGATATACTCGTATAATTAAAATGATCGAAAACAAAGTACGTCTCATACCTAAATATTAATTTGACGTTAGGTTATTAATTTGTATTTTATAAAATAAAAAATATCTAAGGCCATTTTTTATTTTAAAAAATAACGACTTATATATATTTGATTAAATACATCAAAATCATATAGTTTTTGTTAATAATATGAAATATTGAAATTATAGGTACACTTATATATAACTTGTAAATAATATAATATGATTGAAATCGGCTGATTATACAAAAAGTTAATGTACAATATTTGTATCAATTTTTAAACGCATATATGGGTATATTATACAAAATAAATTTAACATTCACGTATATATAACTAGGGCTCCCACAATTAATTGTATTTATTTGAATAAGTATCATTTTAAATAGTTTTTGTAAACAATAAAATATTTGCACTCGTATAATATACACATTATATTTTTTTCCTTTCAGGTTTTCGTTAAACATTAACAAATTTACAACAGTTTTAAATGTTCAGTGTGGGTACCTATAGGAATACACAGCACTAAATAACGAGTTTCTCAACATTTTTATGTGAATTTTGGGTTTAAATAAGGGTATATGTAATAACACTTAAAGTGTATTTCTCAAATAACTTTTGTAATTTTTTGTAACACCTCGTGAACGTTAAGCTACTACTATAGATATTTCTTACAGTATACACTCGCGTTGTGTACAATATTTGGAGGACGTGCATAGTGTGTATTCGCGTTCACATCTAGGACACTTCTCGTAATATATTATTATCTATATATATATAAGACAAATATTGTTCAACCGTTTCAGCGCACTTATTTTCCTTTGAAATAATTTCAATTATATTGAGCCACGTGTTCTTACACGACTTTCTGAAATAGTTATATTCTAATGTTATTATTTAACTTCCATAATATTATATCAATTAGGTTTAAGGCATTATTAGGGTTAATATTTAATATATGCCATTTTTTATGTTTTTAATTTGTATTCCTACAACAAATAAATATTATCAAAATAGTTTACCTGAAAAATGATTCGATATTTCATTATGAAACATAATATTATTAATAATAATTAATAACAATTATTATTATTGTTGCTTTGTTCGCATTTTATTTTCATTAGTAAATGTCACGAATTAAAATCAGTTATCGCTTCGTTTTCATATTTTCAATATCGTTTTTCTGTATTTTAGTTTTTTAGTTTATATTTTTGATATTTTGTCAAGAAAAAATGTTTACTATACTATTACTTACTTAAGGGTATTGACTCGTTTACAATAAATTCATAAATATCGGTAGATCACTTTATGGCGTTAAATTAGAATAACAATCATTGTATGTTACGATATTTCCATTAGTACAATAAAATTATTGGATAAAAGCTACAACTCTTTAGTATAATATTGATCAATAATCAATATACTTATTTATATGCTTTTAAATATGAAATGTTTTATGGTATTCTTAAGAGTCTGGTAAAATAAATAATAATATTAAAAGAATAATTTTAGTTCAACAAAAATCGGTAATGTTTAGATAATATTGTATTCATTTAATCGATGTCATAAACTCATAAGCAGCTCATACATGTCAGCGTTACTAAAGTATGATGAAAAATAAGTACAAGTTTTAGTAATCGTCAACTATTTATGTAATTTTAGATTTTGAACTATTTGTTATACAAAATTGTGGTATTCTTCATTTTCCAAATCATAATATAAAATACTTATGAAATGTAGAAAATACACTAAAAGAGTTAAATCATATCTTACTTATCGATTAAAAATTGAATACAAACTGTATATCGTTTTTAAAAATATTCAGTAATGTTTGACACGAATTTGCGAACATTTACTTAGCTTAATGTCGCTTTAGTTTTAGATTCTGAACGAAGTGATGAATGTATTGCTTATGATGTGTGTTTTAGATTCTGAACGAAGTGAGGAATGTATTGCTTTTACAATGATGTGTGTTTTTTTTTTTTTTTTTTTTTTTGTGTCTGACTCCAACATTTGGAGCAGTAATAATGCTCCGATTTTTGACTTCAGCCCCTCTATGAATAGGGAATTGAATCTAGTTGGTACTTTAGGGGGGTCAAAATTAAAATTTTCTAATAGTTTTCAAAAAAATCGAGAAAAACAAAAAAAAAATGACAGAAAAATGGCAATTTTACGGAAAAACCACTTTTCGACAAAATCAATTTTTTGATTTTGCTGTAACTCAAAAACGAATTATTGTAAATACTTGAAATTTTCACCAAATGTTTATATTATGGTTATCTCTTTACAGTTAAATTTTCAAAATATTTTGACCATTTTTAAGCTACTAATAGACAATTTAAATTTTCGACTTTTCTAAGTTTTTTTTTCTTCAAATGCCGATAAAAATTTTTTGGGTGGCCAGAAAATCTTGAAAATTTAATACAAGGTTTCTTATAAGTTGTTCTTAAAGTGATAAAAAAAAATCCGAAATCGTTAGTCACAATTTTTTTTTATAAGTGTTTAAAGTTCGAATTTATACGAAATATGTCAAAATTTAAATTAAATTTCATACGCTCATAATGCGAATGTTGGCCATAGTAACCATAGTAACATATAAAAACTATACTATTTGTTTCAAAATAGAATATTTGACAATATTTAAATATAATATATCCTAAACTGACAAATCATCTTCGTTCAGAATCGTTTTTCGTATACAATGATACCTATCATTGCATTCAAATTTAACCTACCCTAGTCTGAGGTCCACCCCATCCCCTAATGTACAGCAGAGCGATACTCACTTACCAACTTTTTTTTTTTTTTTTTTTTTTTTTTTTTTTTTTTTTTTTTTTTTTTTTTTTGTGTCTGACTCCAACAGTTGGAGCAGTAATAATGCTCCGATTTTTGACTTCAGCCCCTCTTTGAATAGGGAATTGAATCTAGTTGGTACTTTAGGGGGGTCAAAATTAAAATTTTCTAATAGTTTTCAAAAAAATCGAGAAAAACAAAAAAAAAATGACAGAAAAATGGAAATTTTACGGAAAAACCACTTTTCGACAAAATCGATTTTTTGATTTTGCTGTAACTCAAAAACGAATTATTGTAAATACTTGAAATTTTCACCAAATGTTTATATTATGGTTATCTCTTTACAGTTAATTTTTCAAAATATTTTGACCATTTTTAAGCTACTAATAGACAATTGAAATTTTCGACTTTTCTAAGTTTTTTTTTCTTCAAATGCCGATAAAAATTTTTTGGGTGGCCAGAAAATCTTGAAAATTTAATACAAGGTTTCTTATAAGTTGTTCTTAAAGTGATAAAAAAAAATCCGAAATCGTTAGTCACAATTTTTTTTTATAAGTGTTTAAAGTTCGAATTTATACGAAATATGTCAAAATTTAAATTAAATTTCATACGCTCATAATGCGAATGTTGGCCATAGTAACCATAGTAACATATAAAAACTATACTATTTGTTTCAAAATAGAATATTTGACAATATTTAAATATAATATATCCTAAACTGACAAATCATCTTCGTTCAGAATCGTTTTTCGTATACAATGATACCTATCATTGCATTCAAATTTAACCTACCCTAGTCTGAGGTCCACCCCATCCCCTAATGTACAGCAGAGCGATACTCACTTACCAACTTTTTTTTTTTTTTTTTTTTTTTTTTTTTTTTTTTTTTTTTTTTTTTTTTTTTTTTGTGTCTGACTCCAACAGTTGGAGCAGTAATAATGCTCCGATTTTTGACTTCAGCCCCTCTTTGAATAGGGAATTGAATCTAGTTGGTACTTTAGGGGGGTCAAAATTAAAATTTTCTAATAGTTTTCAAAAAAATCGAGAAAAACAAAAAAAAAATGACAGAAAAATGGAAATTTTACGGAAAAACCACTTTTCGACAAAATCGATTTTTTGATTTTGCTGTAACTCAAAAACGAATTATTGTAAATACTTGAAATTTTCACCAAATGTTTATATTATGGTTATCTCTTTACAGTTAAATTTTCAAAATATTTTGACCATTTTTAAGCTACTAATAGACAATTGAAATTTTCGACTTTTCTAAGTTTTTTTTTCTTCAAATGCCGATAAAAATTTTTTGGGTGGCCAGAAAATCTTGAAAATTTAATACAAGGTTTCTTATAAGTTGTTCTTAAAGTGATAAAAAAAAATCCGAAATCGTTAGTCACAATTTTTTTTTATAAGTGTTTAAAGTTCGAATTTATACGAAATATGTCAAAATTTAAATTAAATTTCATACGCTCATAATGCGAATGTTGGCCATAGTAACCATAGTAACATATAAAAACTATACTATTTGTTTCAAAATAGAATATTTGACAATATTTAAATATAATATATCCTAAACTGACAAATCATCTTCGTTCAGAATCGTTTTTCGTATACAATGATACCTATCATTGCATTCAAATTTAACCTACCCTAGTCTGAGGTCCACCCCATCCCCTAATGTACAGCAGAGCGATACTCACTTACCAACTTTTTTTTTTTTTTTTTTTTTTTTTTTTTTTTTTTTTTTTTTTTTTTTTTTGTGTCTGACTCCAACAGTTGGAGCAGTAATAATGCTCCGATTTTTGACTTCAGCCCCTCTTTGAATAGGGAATTGAATCTAGTTGGTACTTTAGGGGGGTCAAAATTAAAATTTTCTAATAGTTTTCAAAAAAATCGAGAAAAACAAAAAAAAAATGACAGAAAAATGGAAATTTTACGGAAAAACCACTTTTCGACAAAATCGATTTTTTGATTTTGCTGTAACTCAAAAACGAATTATTGTAAATACTTGAAATTTTCACCAAATGTTTATATTATGGTTATCTCTTTACAGTTAATTTTTCAAAATATTTTGACCATTTTTAAGCTACTAATAGACAATTTAAATTTTCGACTTTTCTAAGTTTTTTTTTCTTCAAATGCCGATAAAAATTTTTTGGGTGGCCAGAAAATCTTGAAAATTTAATACAAGGTTTCTTATAAGTTGTTCTTAAAGTGATAAAAAAAAATCCGAAATCGTTAGTCACAATTTTTTTTTATAAGTGTTTAAAGTTCGAATTTATACGAAATATGTCAAAATTTAAATTAAATTTCATACGCTCATAATGCGAATGTTGGCCATAGTAACCATAGTAACATATAAAAACTATACTATTTGTTTCAAAATAGAATATTTGACAATATTTAAATATAATATATCCTAAACTGACAAATCATCTTCGTTCAGAATCGTTTTTCGTATACAATGATACCTATCATTGCATTCAAATTTAACCTACCCTAGTCTGAGGTCCACCCCATCCCCTAATGTACAGCAGAGCGATACTCACTTACCAACTTTTTTTTTTTTTTTTTTTTTTTTTTTTTTTTTTTTTTTTTTTTTTTTTTTTGTGTCTGACTCCAACAGTTGGAGCAGTAATAATGCTCCGATTTTTGACTTCAGCCCCTCTTTGAATAGGGAATTGAATCTAGTTGGTACTTTAGGGGGGTCAAAATTAAAATTTTCTAATAGTTTTCAAAAAAATCGAGAAAAACAAAAAAAAAATGACAGAAAAATGGAAATTTTACGGAAAAACCACTTTTCGACAAAATCGATTTTTTGATTTTGCTGTAACTCAAAAACGAATTATTGTAAATACTTGAAATTTTCACCAAATGTTTATATTATGGTTATCTCTTTACAGTTAATTTTTCAAAATATTTTGACCATTTTTAAGCTACTAATAGACAATTTAAATTTTCGACTTTTCTAAGTTTTTTTTTCTTCAAATGCCGATAAAAATTTTTTGGGTGGCCAGAAAATCTTGAAAATTTAATACAAGGTTTCTTATAAGTTGTTCTTAAAGTGATAAAAAAAAATCCGAAATCGTTAGTCACAATTTTTTTTTATAAGTGTTTAAAGTTCGAATTTATACGAAATATGTCAAAATTTAAATTAAATTTCATACGCTCATAATGCGAATGTTGGCCATAGTAACCATAGTAACATATAAAAACTATACTATTTGTTTCAAAATAGAATATTTGACAATATTTAAATATAATATATCCTAAACTGACAAATCATCTTCGTTCAGAATCGTTTTTCGTATACAATGATACCTATCATTGCATTCAAATTTAACCTACCCTAGTCTGAGGTCCACCCCATCCCCTAATGTACAGCAGAGCGATACTCACTTACCAACTTTTTTTTTTTTTTTTTTTTTTTTTTTTTTTTTTTTTTTTTTTTTTTTTTTTTTTTTGTGTCTGACTCCAACAGTTGGAGCAGTAATAATGCTCCGATTTTTGACTTCAGCCCCTCTTTGAATAGGGAATTGAATCTAGTTGGTACTTTAGGGGGGTCAAAATTAAAATTTTCTAATAGTTTTCAAAAAAATCGAGAAAAACAAAAAAAAAATGACAGAAAAATGGAAATTTTACGGAAAAACCACTTTTCGACAAAATCGATTTTTTGATTTTGCTGTAACTCAAAAACGAATTATTGTAAATACTTGAAATTTTCACCAAATGTTTATATTATGGTTATCTCTTTACAGTTAAATTTTCAAAATATTTTGACCATTTTTAAGCTACTAATAGACAATTGAAATTTTCGACTTTTCTAAGTTTTTTTTTCTTCAAATGCCGATAAAAATTTTTTGGGTGGCCAGAAAATCTTGAAAATTTAATACAAGGTTTCTTATAAGTTGTTCTTAAAGTGATAAAAAAAAATCCGAAATCGTTAGTCACAATTTTTTTTTATAAGTGTTTAAAGTTCGAATTTATACGAAATATGTCAAAATTTAAATTAAATTTCATACGCTCATAATGCGAATGTTGGCCATAGTAACCATAGTAACATATAAAAACTATACTATTTGTTTCAAAATAGAATATTTGACAATATTTAAATATAATATATCCTAAACTGACAAATCATCTTCGTTCAGAATCGTTTTTCGTATACAATGATACCTATCATTGCATTCAAATTTAACCTACCCTAGTCTGAGGTCCACCCCATCCCCTAATGTACAGCAGAGCGATACTCACTTACCAACTTTTTTTTTTTTTTTTTTTTTTTTTTTTTTTTTTTTTTTTTTTTTTTTTTTTTTTTGTGTCTGACTCCAACAGTTGGAGCAGTAATAATGCTCCGATTTTTGACTTCAGCCCCTCTTTGAATAGGGAATTGAATCTAGTTGGTACTTTAGGGGGGTCAAAATTAAAATTTTCTAATAGTTTTCAAAAAAATCGAGAAAAACAAAAAAAAAATGACAGAAAAATGGAAATTTTACGGAAAAACCACTTTTCGACAAAATCGATTTTTTGATTTTGCTGTAACTCAAAAACGAATTATTGTAAATACTTGAAATTTTCACCAAATGTTTATATTATGGTTATCTCTTTACAGTTAAATTTTCAAAATATTTTGACCATTTTTAAGCTACTAATAGACAATTGAAATTTTCGACTTTTCTAAGTTTTTTTTTCTTCAAATGCCGATAAAAATTTTTTGGGTGGCCAGAAAATCTTGAAAATTTAATACAAGGTTTCTTATAAGTTGTTCTTAAAGTGATAAAAAAAAATCCGAAATCGTTAGTCACAATTTTTTTTTATAAGTGTTTAAAGTTCGAATTTATACGAAATATGTCAAAATTTAAATTAAATTTCATACGCTCATAATGCGAATGTTGGCCATAGTAACCATAGTAACATATAAAAACTATACTATTTGTTTCAAAATAGAATATTTGACAATATTTAAATATAATATATCCTAAACTGACAAATCATCTTCGTTCAGAATCGTTTTTCGTATACAATGATACCTATCATTGCATTCAAATTTAACCTACCCTAGTCTGAGGTCCACCCCATCCCCTAATGTACAGCAGAGCGATACTCACTTACCAACTTTTTTTTTTTTTTTTTTTTTTTTTTTTTTTTTTTTTTTTTTTTTTGTGTCTGACTCCAACAGTTGGAGCAGTAATAATGCTCCGATTTTTGACTTCAGCCCCTCTTTGAATAGGGAATTGAATCTAGTTGGTACTTTAGGGGGGTCAAAATTAAAATTTTCTAATAGTTTTCAAAAAAATCGAGAAAAACAAAAAAAAAATGACAGAAAAATGGAAATTTTACGGAAAAACCACTTTTCGACAAAATCGATTTTTTGATTTTGCTGTAACTCAAAAACGAATTATTGTAAATACTTGAAATTTTCACCAAATGTTTATATTATGGTTATCTCTTTACAGTTAATTTTTCAAAATATTTTGACCATTTTTAAGCTACTAATAGACAATTTAAATTTTCGACTTTTCTAAGTTTTTTTTTCTTCAAATGCCGATAAAAATTTTTTGGGTGGCCAGAAAATCTTGAAAATTTAATACAAGGTTTCTTATAAGTTGTTCTTAAAGTGATAAAAAAAAATCCGAAATCGTTAGTCACAATTTTTTTTTATAAGTGTTTAAAGTTCGAATTTATACGAAATATGTCAAAATTTAAATTAAATTTCATACGCTCATAATGCGAATGTTGGCCATAGTAACCATAGTAACATATAAAAACTATACTATTTGTTTCAAAATAGAATATTTGACAATATTTAAATATAATATATCCTAAACTGACAAATCATCTTCGTTCAGAATCGTTTTTCGTATACAATGATACCTATCATTGCATTCAAATTTAACCTACCCTAGTCTGAGGTCCACCCCATCCCCTAATGTACAGCAGAGCGATACTCACTTACCAACTTTTTTTTTTTTTTTTTTTTTTTTTTTTTTTTTTTTTTTTTTTTTTTTTTTTTTTTTGTGTCTGACTCCAACAGTTGGAGCAGTAATAATGCTCCGATTTTTGACTTCAGCCCCTCTTTGAATAGGGAATTGAATCTAGTTGGTACTTTAGGGGGGTCAAAATTAAAATTTTCTAATAGTTTTCAAAAAAATCGAGAAAAACAAAAAAAAAATGACAGAAAAATGGAAATTTTACGGAAAAACCACTTTTCGACAAAATCGATTTTTTGATTTTGCTGTAACTCAAAAACGAATTATTGTAAATACTTGAAATTTTCACCAAATGTTTATATTATGGTTATCTCTTTACAGTTAAATTTTCAAAATATTTTGACCATTTTTAAGCTACTAATAGACAATTGAAATTTTCGACTTTTCTAAGTTTTTTTTTCTTCAAATGCCGATAAAAATTTTTTGGGTGGCCAGAAAATCTTGAAAATTTAATACAAGGTTTCTTATAAGTTGTTCTTAAAGTGATAAAAAAAAATCCGAAATCGTTAGTCACAATTTTTTTTTATAAGTGTTTAAAGTTCGAATTTATACGAAATATGTCAAAATTTAAATTAAATTTCATACGCTCATAATGCGAATGTTGGCCATAGTAACCATAGTAACATATAAAAACTATACTATTTGTTTCAAAATAGAATATTTGACAATATTTAAATATAATATATCCTAAACTGACAAATCATCTTCGTTCAGAATCGTTTTTCGTATACAATGATACCTATCATTGCATTCAAATTTAACCTACCCTAGTCTGAGGTCCACCCCATCCCCTAATGTACAGCAGAGCGATACTCACTTACCAACTTTTTTTTTTTTTTTTTTTTTTTTTTTTTTTTTTTTTTTTTTTTTTTTTTTTTTTTGTGTCTGACTCCAACAGTTGGAGCAGTAATAATGCTCCGATTTTTGACTTCAGCCCCTCTTTGAATAGGGAATTGAATCTAGTTGGTACTTTAGGGGGGTCAAAATTAAAATTTTCTAATAGTTTTCAAAAAAATCGAGAAAAACAAAAAAAAAATGACAGAAAAATGGAAATTTTACGGAAAAACCACTTTTCGACAAAATCGATTTTTTGATTTTGCTGTAACTCAAAAACGAATTATTGTAAATACTTGAAATTTTCACCAAATGTTTATATTATGGTTATCTCTTTACAGTTAAATTTTCAAAATATTTTGACCATTTTTAAGCTACTAATAGACAATTGAAATTTTCGACTTTTCTAAGTTTTTTTTTCTTCAAATGCCGATAAAAATTTTTTGGGTGGCCAGAAAATCTTGAAAATTTAATACAAGGTTTCTTATAAGTTGTTCTTAAAGTGATAAAAAAAAATCCGAAATCGTTAGTCACAATTTTTTTTTATAAGTGTTTAAAGTTCGAATTTATACGAAATATGTCAAAATTTAAATTAAATTTCATACGCTCATAATGCGAATGTTGGCCATAGTAACCATAGTAACATATAAAAACTATACTATTTGTTTCAAAATAGAATATTTGACAATATTTAAATATAATATATCCTAAACTGACAAATCATCTTCGTTCAGAATCGTTTTTCGTATACAATGATACCTATCATTGCATTCAAATTTAACCTACCCTAGTCTGAGGTCCACCCCATCCCCTAATGTACAGCAGAGCGATACTCACTTACCAACTTTTTTTTTTTTTTTTTTTTTTTTTTTTTTTTTTTTTTTTTTTTGTGTCTGACTCCAACAGTTGGAGCAGTAATAATGCTCCGATTTTTGACTTCAGCCCCTCTTTGAATAGGGAATTGAATCTAGTTGGTACTTTAGGGGGGTCAAAATTAAAATTTTCTAATAGTTTTCAAAAAAATCGAGAAAAACAAAAAAAAAATGACAGAAAAATGGAAATTTTACGGAAAAACCACTTTTCGACAAAATCGATTTTTTGATTTTGCTGTAACTCAAAAACGAATTATTGTAAATACTTGAAATTTTCACCAAATGTTTATATTATGGTTATCTCTTTACAGTTAATTTTTCAAAATATTTTGACCATTTTTAAGCTACTAATAGACAATTTAAATTTTCGACTTTTCTAAGTTTTTTTTTCTTCAAATGCCGATAAAAATTTTTTGGGTGGCCAGAAAATCTTGAAAATTTAATACAAGGTTTCTTATAAGTTGTTCTTAAAGTGATAAAAAAAAATCCGAAATCGTTAGTCACAATTTTTTTTTATAAGTGTTTAAAGTTCGAATTTATACGAAATATGTCAAAATTTAAATTAAATTTCATACGCTCATAATGCGAATGTTGGCCATAGTAACCATAGTAACATATAAAAACTATACTATTTGTTTCAAAATAGAATATTTGACAATATTTAAATATAATATATCCTAAACTGACAAATCATCTTCGTTCAGAATCGTTTTTCGTATACAATGATACCTATCATTGCATTCAAATTTAACCTACCCTAGTCTGAGGTCCACCCCATCCCCTAATGTACAGCAGAGCGATACTCACTTACCAACTTTTTTTTTTTTTTTTTTTTTTTTTTTTTTTTTTTTTTTTTTTTTTTTTTTTTTTTTGTGTCTGACTCCAACAGTTGGAGCAGTAATAATGCTCCGATTTTTGACTTCAGCCCCTCTTTGAATAGGGAATTGAATCTAGTTGGTACTTTAGGGGGGTCAAAATTAAAATTTTCTAATAGTTTTCAAAAAAATCGAGAAAAACAAAAAAAAAATGACAGAAAAATGGAAATTTTACGGAAAAACCACTTTTCGACAAAATCGATTTTTTGATTTTGCTGTAACTCAAAAACGAATTATTGTAAATACTTGAAATTTTCACCAAATGTTTATATTATGGTTATCTCTTTACAGTTAAATTTTCAAAATATTTTGACCATTTTTAAGCTACTAATAGACAATTGAAATTTTCGACTTTTCTAAGTTTTTTTTTCTTCAAATGCCGATAAAAATTTTTTGGGTGGCCAGAAAATCTTGAAAATTTAATACAAGGTTTCTTATAAGTTGTTCTTAAAGTGATAAAAAAAAATCCGAAATCGTTAGTCACAATTTTTTTTTATAAGTGTTTAAAGTTCGAATTTATACGAAATATGTCAAAATTTAAATTAAATTTCATACGCTCATAATGCGAATGTTGGCCATAGTAACCATAGTAACATATAAAAACTATACTATTTGTTTCAAAATAGAATATTTGACAATATTTAAATATAATATATCCTAAACTGACAAATCATCTTCGTTCAGAATCGTTTTTCGTATACAATGATACCTATCATTGCATTCAAATTTAACCTACCCTAGTCTGAGGTCCACCCCATCCCCTAATGTACAGCAGAGCGATACTCACTTACCAACTTTTTTTTTTTTTTTTTTTTTTTTTTTTTTTTTTTTTTTTTTTTTTTTTTTTTTTTTGTGTCTGACTCCAACAGTTGGAGCAGTAATAATGCTCCGATTTTTGACTTCAGCCCCTCTTTGAATAGGGAATTGAATCTAGTTGGTACTTTAGGGGGGTCAAAATTAAAATTTTCTAATAGTTTTCAAAAAAATCGAGAAAAACAAAAAAAAAATGACAGAAAAATGGAAATTTTACGGAAAAACCACTTTTCGACAAAATCGATTTTTTGATTTTGCTGTAACTCAAAAACGAATTATTGTAAATACTTGAAATTTTCACCAAATGTTTATATTATGGTTATCTCTTTACAGTTAATTTTTCAAAATATTTTGACCATTTTTAAGCTACTAATAGACAATTTAAATTTTCGACTTTTCTAAGTTTTTTTTTCTTCAAATGCCGATAAAAATTTTTTGGGTGGCCAGAAAATCTTGAAAATTTAATACAAGGTTTCTTATAAGTTGTTCTTAAAGTGATAAAAAAAAATCCGAAATCGTTAGTCACAATTTTTTTTTATAAGTGTTTAAAGTTCGAATTTATACGAAATATGTCAAAATTTAAATTAAATTTCATACGCTCATAATGCGAATGTTGGCCATAGTAACCATAGTAACATATAAAAACTATACTATTTGTTTCAAAATAGAATATTTGACAATATTTAAATATAATATATCCTAAACTGACAAATCATCTTCGTTCAGAATCGTTTTTCGTATACAATGATACCTATCATTGCATTCAAATTTAACCTACCCTAGTCTGAGGTCCACCCCATCCCCTAATGTACAGCAGAGCGATACTCACTTACCAACTTTTTTTTTTTTTTTTTTTTTTTTTTTTTTTTTTTTTTTTTTTTTTTTTTTTTTTTTGTGTCTGACTCCAACAGTTGGAGCAGTAATAATGCTCCGATTTTTGACTTCAGCCCCTCTTTGAATAGGGAATTGAATCTAGTTGGTACTTTAGGGGGGTCAAAATTAAAATTTTCTAATAGTTTTCAAAAAAATCGAGAAAAACAAAAAAAAAATGACAGAAAAATGGAAATTTTACGGAAAAACCACTTTTCGACAAAATCGATTTTTTGATTTTGCTGTAACTCAAAAACGAATTATTGTAAATACTTGAAATTTTCACCAAATGTTTATATTATGGTTATCTCTTTACAGTTAAATTTTCAAAATATTTTGACCATTTTTAAGCTACTAATAGACAATTGAAATTTTCGACTTTTCTAAGTTTTTTTTTCTTCAAATGCCGATAAAAATTTTTTGGGTGGCCAGAAAATCTTGAAAATTTAATACAAGGTTTCTTATAAGTTGTTCTTAAAGTGATAAAAAAAAATCCGAAATCGTTAGTCACAATTTTTTTTTATAAGTGTTTAAAGTTCGAATTTATACGAAATATGTCAAAATTTAAATTAAATTTCATACGCTCATAATGCGAATGTTGGCCATAGTAACCATAGTAACATATAAAAACTATACTATTTGTTTCAAAATAGAATATTTGACAATATTTAAATATAATATATCCTAAACTGACAAATCATCTTCGTTCAGAATCGTTTTTCGTATACAATGATACCTATCATTGCATTCAAATTTAACCTACCCTAGTCTGAGGTCCACCCCATCCCCTAATGTACAGCAGAGCGATACTCACTTACCAACTTTTTTTTTTTTTTTTTTTTTTTTTTTTTTTTTTTTTTTTTTTTTTTTTTTGTGTCTGACTCCAACAGTTGGAGCAGTAATAATGCTCCGATTTTTGACTTCAGCCCCTCTTTGAATAGGGAATTGAATCTAGTTGGTACTTTAGGGGGGTCAAAATTAAAATTTTCTAATAGTTTTCAAAAAAATCGAGAAAAACAAAAAAAAAATGACAGAAAAATGGAAATTTTACGGAAAAACCACTTTTCGACAAAATCGATTTTTTGATTTTGCTGTAACTCAAAAACGAATTATTGTAAATACTTGAAATTTTCACCAAATGTTTATATTATGGTTATCTCTTTACAGTTAATTTTTCAAAATATTTTGACCATTTTTAAGCTACTAATAGACAATTTAAATTTTCGACTTTTCTAAGTTTTTTTTTCTTCAAATGCCGATAAAAATTTTTTGGGTGGCCAGAAAATCTTGAAAATTTAATACAAGGTTTCTTATAAGTTGTTCTTAAAGTGATAAAAAAAAATCCGAAATCGTTAGTCACAATTTTTTTTTATAAGTGTTTAAAGTTCGAATTTATACGAAATATGTCAAAATTTAAATTAAATTTCATACGCTCATAATGCGAATGTTGGCCATAGTAACCATAGTAACATATAAAAACTATACTATTTGTTTCAAAATAGAATATTTGACAATATTTAAATATAATATATCCTAAACTGACAAATCATCTTCGTTCAGAATCGTTTTTCGTATACAATGATACCTATCATTGCATTCAAATTTAACCTACCCTAGTCTGAGGTCCACCCCATCCCCTAATGTACAGCAGAGCGATACTCACTTACCAACTTTTTTTTTTTTTTTTTTTTTTTTTTTTTTTTTTTTTTTTTTTTTGTGTCTGACTCCAACAGTTGGAGCAGTAATAATGCTCCGATTTTTGACTTCAGCCCCTCTTTGAATAGGGAATTGAATCTAGTTGGTACTTTAGGGGGGTCAAAATTAAAATTTTCTAATAGTTTTCAAAAAAATCGAGAAAAACAAAAAAAAAATGACAGAAAAATGGAAATTTTACGGAAAAACCACTTTTCGACAAAATCGATTTTTTGATTTTGCTGTAACTCAAAAACGAATTATTGTAAATACTTGAAATTTTCACCAAATGTTTATATTATGGTTATCTCTTTACAGTTAATTTTTCAAAATATTTTGACCATTTTTAAGCTACTAATAGACAATTGAAATTTTCGACTTTTCTAAGTTTTTTTTTCTTCAAATGCCGATAAAAATTTTTTGGGTGGCCAGAAAATCTTGAAAATTTAATACAAGGTTTCTTATAAGTTGTTCTTAAAGTGATAAAAAAAAATCCGAAATCGTTAGTCACAATTTTTTTTTATAAGTGTTTAAAGTTCGAATTTATACGAAATATGTCAAAATTTAAATTAAATTTCATACGCTCATAATGCGAATGTTGGCCATAGTAACCATAGTAACATATAAAAACTATACTATTTGTTTCAAAATAGAATATTTGACAATATTTAAATATAATATATCCTAAACTGACAAATCATCTTCGTTCAGAATCGTTTTTCGTATACAATGATACCTATCATTGCATTCAAATTTAACCTACCCTAGTCTGAGGTCCACCCCATCCCCTAATATACAGCAGAGCGATACACACTTACCCGCTTTTTTAATGTAATTTTTATAAAAATTTATTTCAAAAAATTTTCTCATTTGTGACTCAAATTATTATTCTATATTTTTCTAAACGATATTTAATTTATAATATATATATAAATAATATATACATGTTACGAGTGTTCGAAATTTTAAAATAATCACAATATTATTATTACACCAATTAATCTTTACTTAAAAGTTGAAATTATTTCTCGATTAGAATTATTTTTCATGGTTAAATAAAATCCTCAAAAAATTATGCTTTAACCGACTGAAGGAGTAAACTGATACGATTGACCAAATTATATAAGAATATTTAAATGTATAACATACCCGTCCATGTTTACCATCAAAATGAATAGTCTAAGCAATATTAAAATCAACAAGACGAGAAGGTACTTAACATATTATGCAATTGGGGGGGAATTTTAATAATTAATTATGATAAATCTCTTGAATTGAATATGTATTGTTTATTTTACATGCAGTATGTACCTACTAATTTTATACGTTAATTTCGTTATACTATCATAATATAAACGAATAACATATTGCATGTATATGAATTGTGTGCAAACATGTTTTATAATAATTGTTTTATTAGAATAACATTGTACAGTATAAAAGTCATTTATTCGAGCCAAATAAATTAAAATAATTCTGTTCAGTGTTATTATACTCCTAAAAATTTGACGGAACTATTAAAATTGAACAGTGAATATTTATCAAAGATACGAATAATATTCATGTATACAAAGCTATACTCGAAGGTGCATTAAATATGAATAATATTAATGAAACAATTTTATATTGTTTACCATTAATTATCGTTTCATTCAAATTTGAGGAAAACTATAATGTATTCTCTTCACAAGACCTTTACCAATTGGTATCTTTCAGTAGCAACACCATTAAACTAAAATATTCAAATTGAATATATCAATCAAATAATTTTAAATTACATATTTTTAAAACAATATACACTCATAATAATTATTACCTATCTCATTAAATGGCACTTCATCCAATACAATCGCTGCCATTAATTACATCGTTCAAATTATGTACTAAAATTAAAATATTAATTTGGTGCTGTACGCTAATGAAATTTCTATAATTGGTGTAGCATCGTCGTTGATGACGATTATTATAATATGAATTATTTTATAATAGAATTTAGGTTACGGATTATGTGTTAAAAATTGTTAAAATTTAATATTATCGTTCATAAAAAAATGGTATGTGAATATCCTAACGTTTTATGTTCAAAATATGCATCAGTAAACAATACAAATTTAAAACAGCTTACATACACTCTTTAGTCTTTATATTATATTAAAATCAAAAAAAAAAAAAAAATGTATTTTAGAAATTAAATACGCAGTGTTATTTAATAGCAATCCCTTTATGATATATAATTTCTATTTAATTTGGTCAATGTGATAAATGCACGTAATATGGCATGTACACATTTTTTTTTTTTTAATATTATTTTGATGTTATTTAAGGTTATAAGAATTCATCTCAATAATTACAAATTAATTTCAGAACATTTTTCAATTTCGATTACGAAATTAAAAATATAGGTACATTATAGCCTCAAACTATACAAAGGAAATAAAAAGTGCATTATAGAATTATTGAGTTGCATTATGTATTGTTCGTGATCTTATTACCACAGTGAAAACTTAAATAAGCGTTTAATTATTCTTAGTCGTGGATTTTTGTAGAACATTAAGTTATCATTACTGTATAGTTTTCTTTAAATAATAATTAATCAATATTATACATATATTATGCATGTTCGAATGAATAAAAAAAAGTTTAAAAATCAGAGTTATTAAAATATTTCATCTCTCAGCGCATTATCCTTAGCCAAACTTAATACAATTTAACACAATAAAGTTATTTATTTAAGTTATTTATTCAACGTTGTGATCATTTCGGGTTATGTGCTCAATTGAAAATAATTAAATATCAACTGTACACTGATCATTGTTCAATTATTTTACATTAACTTCTGTAATTCGTGAGATATTTTTATTACCATTGGTAAACTCCGTGGGAGATAATTAGAGTTTATGTGTAAAATTGACGATATAAACAATTTCTGTAAAATAATCTATTGTTTATATATATATATATTGCTAATCGTTAATCAATATGTTTTATCGCTTAACCAATTGTTCGTTTGTTGTTGTTTTTTCAGAAACAAATAAATTAAGAACGGCACATTTATCATGTTGTTGATATTATGTAATATAGTAAAATAATATTATTCGATTGTAATAATATGTTTTAAAATTATCTAAGAAACCGATAACCTAGTCAAATGGGAGAATTGTTTTTACACGCACTTGATTAATAATTATTCAATACAATTTTTTTTTTAGACTAAAAGTTAATGAGCTATGGATTTTTATGGTTTTTCTTTTTGTCTTCATTAGTTTAGATATGAAATAAAACTTCGAATAGTTGAAAATTCTAACGCTTTAGATTGAAAATATTAAACAAACAACCTACTTTAGTAACTTCTCTGTAAATAAAATACATATCTGATAATATCTGACTTAATATTACAAATAACATTATGTGTATTAGTGGAATAGTATAAACGGAAGGGTTTTATTTTATTATTATTATCAATATTTAACTCTGATTTTAACTTGTAATTTTCGTGTAAAGTTTCGTAAAATCGAAACTTACAATCTAGTTACTATTGATGTTTGAAGTTATTATGATGTTTATATGATGTATAATATTGAATATTTGAATGTCAATCATGTTCCTTTTATATTATTTTGATTATATATGATATATTTTATACTTTAATATTTTGTATTTTATAGTTTATGTTACAATTTTACAAATTTATATCTATAAGTTCAAAGGAAAAGCACATGTATCGTACATTTAATAAATTTTAAACAGTTGATTTTAAAATATAATAATTATAACAATCGTTTTATGAGTACCACAAGATTTAAAAAAATTTAAGTAATATGAAATTGTAAACCTATTTTATGAAATATTCAATAAAAAATACACGACAGATGTCCACGAAAATCAATTATAATAATGACTATCATATTTTGTTAACAATAAATAATTAACTATCTACTCATTCATTATTTTACTATACTAAACCTTCATATTTATAATCTGTTCTTTTTTTGTATTTTTTAAGAATCCAATACGATTCATATGTTTATTATAGTTACAATAATTTGAATGCGACATTTACTTTTAAAAAGCTTCCATATCATATATTTCGTTTTAGTATTATATATAAATGAAAATAATAATAATAATAATAATAATAACTTCACGTGGAACAATATATATTTGCAGTACTTTTTTTTTAACTCTGCGAACGTCCTCACATAAAATACTATTTTATTTGGATAGCATTAGAAAATATTGATGTATGCGTATTTGCTGTGCATCATTGCGAGAATAATATAGTATAAATGCGTAGATTTAATAATACGTTGTTCACTTTATTTTATACACAATTTGCTAAGAGCTTTGAACTATTAAATAAATACAGACATTTTAAATAATAAAAAGATTTCAAGCTGTATAAATTAGGTATAATGTTACAGGTGTACTACACTGAATAGCCACTGAAGTTAATCATCTAATATTCATCCTTATACAATATACCTACTAATGCCAGGGGTATGCAATTGTATTATAATGATATTATAATTCAGCATAATATGGAATAATAATAGTTTTGTGATTTTATCCGTAATATGTGATAAGTATATAAATATATTTAGAACCAAATAAAAATATCTTTTTTGTTGTCAGGAATCAACATTTACTGTATATTGGACGCATATGTATTTGTAATATAATGTAAATCAAACTCGTTTAAAACTGCTAATGGAAATAAATAGAAAAGAAAAATTATTTTGAAACTTTAATAAAACAAAAATA
This sequence comes from Schizaphis graminum, assembly GCA_020882235.1. Lineage (NCBI taxonomy): Eukaryota > Metazoa > Arthropoda > Insecta > Hemiptera > Aphididae > Schizaphis > Schizaphis graminum. The sequence continues at coordinate 5,783,109 of CM037033.1, forward strand.
CTAAGAATATTGTGTATTAGTATTCAGCACATAATTTTTTAGTTATTAATGTTACAAAGGTTAACGAGTTTGTAAGTATTTAAAAAATTTAATTGTTTTAAACTACTTATAACTTCCCTTTGCTCAAAACATAATTAGTGGTGACATTGGAATATACAGTATACTTGATTTTAGTCAAATCCATTTGAGTAAAGTATTTAATTTTAATTAATTATTAACAAATAATAATTATCGTCAAAATACATTGAATTTATTACTAATTACTCATTTAAATATAATATAAGCGACAGGAGTATAATATTATTTCAAAAGATTTTAATTATTATTAGGTCAAATATAACATTTTGTAAATAGTGTAATATATTTAACCATAGATTAATTAAAAAAATACACTATTTTATTTATATTATCTTGAAATTTCATAACAAGTTAATCATAGTATATGCATAAAAACTGTAGGTACCAAAAAGTATTAATATGTTTTTTTAAGCATCACAATATGAATTCGGGTCAAAGTGAAATATTTTTCGAAACTTAAAATAATTTTTTTTTAACTCAATATAAAATATATTATATTAAATCAAAATATATCATCTTAATATCAGTAATAATACAAATCTAATTTTAAGAAATGTTGATAATTTATATTTCTAGAGTCTCCTAAAAAACTGCCGTATCAAATATTCGTACCTATTTAACAGTAATACAATCATTATATTAGTTTGAAATCTTAATTTTATTCAATAATTAATCAATGGAGATACAACTATTATTAACGTTGAAATTGCTTTTTAGTAGTTTTCAAATAAATTGACTCTGCGTAAAGATGCAATTATACCTAAAAGGGTAATGACAACATCAGATTCAACAATGACTTTTCGACTTTATAAATGATTGATAATAATTCCCTATCTATCATTAATTATATTTGTAATGGCCATTAACAAAGCATACTATCATAATTTCAGAAAGTCAATTAAATGTGAGAGTAAGACACTTTACGTAGTCTTAGAAATAATTAAATATTGACCTCGAACCATGATGAATATTAAAAATTAAAAATAATGATTTCTGTTAAATTTCAAATTGAATCATTCACAAAGGACTTCAGGTTCAAATGTATAATAAATGTAAATATTATATTGAACCAGTATTTGATCTCAGCTGGCTATACTTTGAACCCTCTTTATAATACCGCATCAACAGCTTAAAATCTACTTTTAACATATAAGTATTTATATTATTAAATAAACATAGTATAATGGAATGTTATAAAATATATTCATAAATCAACTTCTAAAGAAATAACAAAATGAACATACCTATAATAGTTATTAATATTTACTACAATACAACTAAAATACTATATTTTTATATTGTTTTTCAGTGTTTTGATCAAAATATTGTCATATCCTTATTTCAATGACAAGCATGTTTTATCATCCATCATATTTATACGGGTTATACCTTTTGTGTGAACACGCTTGATAATAGGATCCCTATAATGAATAGTATTCCAATGGTATATATTGCTCAAGGGATGATATATAATATTATATTATTATATATATATATTTATTTATATTAACTAAGGAATTGTCTTGTTGTGAATGCGATGTCCAGTTAATTTGTAAAATGTTCTGTGATTAAGAAACCACCCTCTTTATCCATAGCATTCAAGAACCACACCCTCATTTTGGTCCCTAATCAAGCGTTAATTGTTGTGTTGGTCACTCGTTGAAGTCAATTACTATCTTTCCGAGTTATCTAAATCCACCCAATCCTTGACACATGGCCCTACAAATGACCACATATACACTTTTGTTCGTTAAGGCCGGGTTTGTATCAAAATGTGGTACGAAATACATCAGAACACAATTTTCAATTCGAGATAGGGTGGTGGTGCGTAGGTCTTAAGACGAGAGAAGTGCGTGCAATTACAGATACAGCGTATCTCGTCGGAAGTAGATTTGAAACGCAACAACAACCATAGACACGTTTCGATCATATCAGACAGCACGTAGTCACACCCAAGGCTTTCAAATTGCATGGTGTAATTACAATATCGGGCTGCTGTTTATAAAAACATCGTTTTTATTTATAACAAGTTTTAGATGACTTATTGGCTATGAAAATGTCACATTATGTTACACTCAAACCCTTTTAATTCCAGCTTAACTATCAACACTAAAAGCCAGTCGCCGAATAACGTATCATGCCTGGATATTCTCGAGATCCATGTCAACGACAAGCCAGAAATATTATTTTGGTCAACAAAAATTATTAGAAATGTGTATTATGTTCATATACAACAGCAATAAAACAGTTTGCAATTATTTTCTCAGCAAGGTTAGGTTCATCCGTGACACTCACCATGTGCCCCACCAATTACTTTATTCTCCATTTCACATAAAGTCATTAACAAAGTTGACATAGTTATTATCAATTTTTTTTGTTTTATTTTATGTATAAAATTAGTTTTTCTGTTGTGCATATCATACAATCTAAATTTCAACTAAGGAACATTGGTTCCCGAAAGATTTAAAAATTAAATTAATTTTAATTACAATTGAAATTTATTAGTTATTTAAAACTGCAACTTTCATCTTCGGGTCAAGATTAGGTGTGGTTCATACTATACATATGAATGATATAAGTAATAATCGAGTATAACCAATTAAAATATCAAATGGCCAAACCATAATCCAATTCGAAACAAAAACTTAATCCGAAAATAATCACGTCGACGAGTGGCGCAATATACAACACTAAACGAACTGACGTAAAATCTCCGAGACGAGATAAACGTACGTACTTAGCAGTCTCAAATATTTTACCGAAAAACAAAACTACAAAAGGTAATAACAATTTTCACTTTATAAAAGAACATCGTTTCCTTTTCAAATAGATAATAACCACAATGAAATGAAAACATCTACAGACGAATCCATTGAAAAACCACAAATATTCCCTTACACCTAATTTGTATAACAATGATTAGAGATCTAAACTTATTTATTAATAACACAAAACTGATTATTGAATTAAATTTCAAAATTTTGTGCAAAAGTACAAAAAAAAACCTTAAAAGAAATACTCAAATGACAAATTTTTATAGAGCCATAAATTATAATTACATTATTAAAAGAAATAAAAATAGATTTCTACACTTATCCACTTATCAAATTTAATAAGAAAATCTTCAGTAGAGAGTTGAATTATGAGTTAATTCAAAACTTACATTTAACTACATTAAATATTAAAAAATCTATGAAAAATACATAAAAAATTTAACTAGACAGGAAAATTTGATTTTCAGCTTCAATTTTTATAAATGCACTACCTATATTCACAGAAGACCTACATTTTTTTTTTAAATATCCAATAAAATAACAAAAATATTTTCTCACTTAAATGACTATATTATACTATGGTTTACTCCATAGTTTTAAATTCGATGAGTATCACAGTTTTTAATCTTGTACAACAAACTTGAATTCTCAACCAATTGTGTCAAATTTGAAATTACCACACATACAACAACCAAGGATATATGATTTGTAAAAATGAATGAAATCTAAGAAAAAAACAACACGTTATTCTAACAAAAATATCCCTAAGATGCTTATGTTATCTCAGGTAACTTATTAGAAATGCCTATTTCTAAAATATATCCAAAAACTACCCGACATTTATATTATACATATCTTACATCTAATATTCCTGCAAACTTAATATTCTTGAAAATTTGCATGATTGACAACTGCATATCAGATTTAAAAATATAATAAATCCTCTCATATCACTTCATATTACAGTATTTAATAAACCTTTAATTAACATGGTCGACTAATAGCGATTCAATTTATACGTTATACCTAACATAGCTAAAACACGTCTTAAGAAAATAATATAAAATTATTAAAATATAAATCATTTGATCAAAAAAAAAAAAAATGAATATTTTTCAGAGGAGCCATCTATAGGCTTAAGACAGAAATTCGTCTCTCGTGTGTCTATGTAATAATTTTATTTTAAAATGTTGATAAAAAAAGTTTATCTGTTGTGGTGTGATAAGTAAAGATTGTAACTGTTTCATTTAATAAAAAAATAAATGAAAATATTATTTCTAAACAAAAAAAAGTTTATTTTACTTTCATATTTTTGTTATAGTTAAAAAAACAATAAATATGTTATATTTTAGAACTACGCCATGAGAAATTATATTGAATCGATTTTTGATAAAAAAAAAATAATCATACATTTAAGTATAATAGTTACAACGTTTATTTTTCAAATGAAATAAAATTAGCTCTAAATGTTTTTTTATAATAGTTATATTTAATTCATTAAAAACGTTAAAATATCTACTAATAATTTTAAAATTGAATAAATATTTTTGATGATTTAAAAAATTAAAATTCGGTTAAATACTGAATATGTACACCTGTCGATAATCAATTTTATTAACTTCAAATTATTATATTAAATTATTATTATTATTTGCGTCATTTTAATACTTTAAGAATTTAATTCCTGTTTTTTCAGTATTTGATTTGTGTACAAACATACGTAACAGAAGCTTATTAGATATTTTTACCAACTAAAATTTCCTTGACATTGATAGTTTCAAATAAACCAAAATCAGATAACGCTCAAGATGTTTTATGTAGATATATGTAATGTTAACCCAAACAATATGACACCGAGTAATAGTGACAGATGTCTGTTAGTCTGATACCGCATAATATGTACACTGTTCAAAACTGACTGATTGTAAAATGTTTAACAAAGTATTTAAATATTATAGAATTAAATCGTTTAACAAATGTAAAAGCCACAATATGCTTTGATATTTTTATACCTACCTACATAAATTTAAACTATTATCGTGTGTACATAATGATTATTTAAACAGACAATGCTATAGTAATTTTGAAACTTTAACTTGAAAAAATTTAGTTACCTAACCAATTCTTAATATTTGTTATTTACATCGGGTCTATAATATTTTGTATGAAACAACTAAATCAACTTTTAAAATTTAAATATAAATATCGAATTTTGAATTATTGTATCAACAACTTAATTTATTGAATATAAAATAACGAATTAATATATTTAGTGTCTTTTATCATGAACTACTATTTTTTTTACGAGCTGAGCAAACTCTATACAGCTTTTACTTGCCACAACTAAAATTCAAATAATTTTCTAACTTAAAATATAAATATAAAATACTTAATAAAAAATACAAGTAAGTATTATTATTCATTGAAACTTTCTAAATAACTTTTTGTGGGTACCTATAAACAAATACGAATGAAATTTAAAAGAGGAATCATATTAGACAACCTATAAAAGCTATAGTGGACATTCTCATAATCGCATCGCTAGTCACACTTACTTTGGCCCAGTGTTGTATTATTATTTTTAACTCAAAAGCAACTATAAATCATTACGTTCGAGATACGTTTTTGAGCTCAGTTCAGTTTATTAAAGTGTTTATGCCGTATTTCAAATTTTAAGTGTTCATAAAACAAACCGTAGGAAACTATTTTCTGTACAGTTTAAATATATTTGGGGGAGACCTTGTATTCGTATCTAAGTTTTCATACTTACCTAAATGTATTATCAGGATAAACCTGATAATAAATTAAATTAAATTATATTTATCATGTTTAAATTATTAACTATAATGTTAATCAAATCTACAGCTACTCATGTACACGTGTTAGTTTTGTTATCATGGGTGTTCAATTAAACACAATTTGTTGTTGGCAGTTTGTGTTACTGACAGTTAATAAATGATTGGAAATTTTATTTTAATAACTATTGTAAATATTTCACAAAATAATAAAATTAACATTTTGAAATTGATTTTAATAATTTTATAAATAAAATGCATAACTCAACTAAACATCTCTGATGGCATTTTTTTTTTACACATTATTATATTTTTTTATTATTACTAAATAACATTTTTACAACACTTAAAAAAAGATCTTCTGTGTGGTTCTATTTAATGTTTACAAATTCATAATCAAAAAAGAAGATGATTATATCATGTAAAATCAGTTGTCACCCAGAAATACCATTTTTCAAATATCACTAAATGTGTTATCTGAGTTGGGTTTTAAATAAAAGATTTATGAAATGTATCCATACACTTTAATACATTAGTTTTTTTTATATATTTAATAAATTTCTGACTATACTTAGAATTTAAAATAAATATCTAACATGACGTATTAAACCAAATGGACTCAGTATAGATGTATAATTATAATCAAACAATAAAAGTTTTCATTTTATTATTTAAAACCTCGTATGAATAATTTAGAAAGATCATATTTTTTAACTTGCTAAGTAATAAGACATTATCCATCTATTGGATAGCCTGCATACTTAGATTTTGAATATTTAGGTTTTGCCAACAAAATTCCTTTGTCATCGTCAATCTACGTACTTGTATAAAATACAGAATGTATTTATATTTGCTACGTGCTCAGATGTCCGATATCCAACATAATAAATAGGGGTAGGCACTACGATGTAGTCTTTAATATTAAAAAACTTAATGGGAGGAATAGGTATTCATAATACTTGGGTCGGAAATTCGCAGACCTTAAACGAATAAATCACACCTCATTACCCGGGAAATGAGATACAATATTACTTTGGTGAACTGTACCTACTACGTAATTGGTTTATTATTAATAACCATGGATGTCAATATTGTAACAGCGATACATTGTAGGCCTGTGTAATCAGCGACGGCGATAGAATAGCGTCTCTAGGAAACTGGCGCAACGGTTGTGGTTGACAAGCTATAGGGCGTAGGCACAATGTCGTCCGGACGCCATGACCTAATGGGATCATCACACGTACGCAAAAGCCCGATGACGCGCGAACCGTGGGAACACCGTGACGCGTATCGCTTGACCAGCATGGACGAGAGGTGTAGGACGGAGGAAACCGGCTATATAAGAGAGCTTGGCTTGGATAGGACTTTGACAGACGTGATTTACCAGAGTCAATAGAGCGAACACCTTCACACCGGTCTATAACAGAATTTAATGAATTGGTCTTGGAATAATATTTCAATCGAAAAACACTTAGAAAAATTAACGATATTTTCATTATTTTACCACGACTTTTATCTTCATCCGATGGTTGCTCATGTATTCGGGGCCAGCTACATATTGTTATTGTTGAAATCTGCATATTATTTTAATCGGAAAAACACGCTGTTATAAAATCGGTTATGATAAAAAAAAATTTGACATAATAATTTAACACTGTACTGAGTTGAAATATATAATATAAATGTCTTAATTTAATTCACGCTGGTATTATTGTAGCGTATAACACGAGTACAAAATACATTCAAAAACAATTGTATGTAGTATAATTTGAATACGAAAAGTTATATCCACTTACACTGTTTTAAGAAAAATATCTAATTCAAATTTATTTTGTTTCAGATTTAAGCAAAGTTAATGAATACTTAAGAACTGTAAGTATAAATCTAGTCGTAATGGTAAATTTAAATCAAAATACAAGATAATATGCATTGTTGTACCTTATACAATTTTACTTTCTATTCAATTTGTATACCTACACACATAATATTCCTGCTCAAAATTGAATATTATATAATACTTTATATGTATTTCAAATACAATACTTTATAGTTCAAAACATTATGTCACATTTAGTAGACCAATCTTAAAAAAAAATGCATCATATATATATGAATAAAAAATTAAAATTATTTTATTATAAATTAAGTGAATACAAGTCATAAAGTAAAAATAACGTTAATATATCTATATAGTGCAAACAAACGGTCGATATCGTTTAAAAGTTTTATTTAATTTATAAAATGTTAAATGTTAAATTTTTTCACTGTTTTGTCTCTCTTTTAGAATTAAAAACATTATCCTTAGTATCCTCAAGCCATCTATGTTGGTTTACATTAATTCATTATAGTCAATAAAAGTGATATAATATAAAACTTAATAAACCACATTAACTATCGCCAGAAGTAAAATAAACATCTCTGTAAAACCAACAGTCTTCTTTCCCGTAATCTATTGTGATATTCAAAATAATTTTTGACTATAGTTATTGAAGATAAACGTTATATTTCTATTTACTTTTTTTTGTTAGCTTCATTACGATATTAATATTTTATCACATTAAAAATTATACGTTTGAAAATAGTGTTATACCATCGTATCCAGTGTTTAGTGTGAATAAATTTGATTTAACACGATAACTAATATTTTAAAGTGTATATAAAACACCGCAGTATTGATTTTCTATATGATATATAATTTATATAAAATACTTATACATACACTATATGGTACTAAAATAATATTTACACACTTCTATGTTTTACTTCCGTAAATGAGTTGTGGTGCTGATTTTACAACTACGCCTAACAGAGTTTATTACAGTCGATAAATTATTTAAAATCGTTAAACAACGCGTTTTCTATAGTTCACCTGTCTCTTACCTACTAGCAACGAGAAATGATTATTTCTGATTATCCACATCAACGTTTATATTATTAAACCGCGATATATTTCAAGTAAATAAGAAACGACGAACGATTGTATTGTCTGAATAGTTGAAGTTCACACAATAACTAACAATGTTTTAACGCCCACAGATTACACTGAGTTATGATGCAGGTATCTGGTTTCACGGTGTTTACTTACACTTTTACAACTCAATGAGCTCGGAGGAAAAGTGATCATGCTGCATTTCCTTTTTGTTTTCATCTGGGGGGCATTTAAAAGGTGGTATACAATTCCCATGAGTTAGAACACGGTGCATTTGAGAGAGAATAGAAGATGAAAGTTGACCTCAGAATGATTTATGAATTTAACCTATGCAAAATAGACTGTACCACAAACAGAAATGTTGTCCAAATGTAGTTTCTAACGAGAATAATTTATTTATTTTTATTTTAAATGATATCTACCTAGGTACCTACAATACAACAACGTGGAAATAATATAATATCATGCGTTTTGGTATACATTATTATGTGAATTATGGTGACCATAAGTTTTATAGACAAGTGTAATATATATGCACAAATTATTAAGCTTTTAATGTGTGTTACGCAGAATTAATGCATATTCGATTTTACCACAGTCCCAATTGTTATTACTTTGTAAATAATAAGTATAATAAACCTAATATAATATTATGTCGGCCGCACATATTTATTATTCACCATTCGGCTTTTTGTCAAACACAAATCACACAATATTACTGTAAAAATTACATGCTATAACTCTCTTCTCCGGGAGATTTTTTTATAAAATAATTATACAGATAATGTTTTATTTTTTGTTGCAATACCTATTAATGATTTTATATATTTTTAATATTATTAAATCACTTCTAAAAAAACACCTAATGACTAATTAAACATAAATAATACTAAAGTAGTAAAGTATTTATTTAATTTATTTATGTTTGGAGAATATTATAATTGTATTGGTTTTCAAAAACGATACCGTATTTTTTTCAAATTGATTAATAATTATGATAGGTATAGGTACGAACAAATATTTATATACATTCAATAACCAATAAATAATTTTTAGGCCAAGGAAAAGTATTTTAAAATGCACATCAGCGTAGTAGGTACCAATAACTTCATTTCTCTCCTTGAAATCTAAAATTCCATGAAATATTCGCAATATAAATAATATCGATTATTATTAATGCGCATTAAAATGATTTAACTGAACTTTTTCCGTTTTTATGCTAATTTTTGTAATTTCCTTGAACCGTAATAAGAATATTAAAATGTTGTTACGCCTGAAAAATATAACCATTGTGCAATTTTTGTAGTTTATTAATCTAGATAATATTATAAAGAATAGGCAACCTTATTGACAATTTTTCGAGGAAACCTCAATAAACTAACGACTATTTCAGTCTATTTGAGGTATACAAAATTTTTTTTTCTGCTATTGTATAACTTTTTTTTACTCAATACTGTACGCGTTAATATGGTATCGAACTTTAGATTGTTATTGGTTTTTGTTTGAGGATTTCGGTTTGCTCAATAGTTGACGAAAAACCGCTTAGGTACTACAAAAACTGTTCACGATGTTTGCGTTATGTTTGTAATATTAATAGGGCGCCACGTAACCACACGTTAAAAGTTATTAAGTTCGAAACATTGTGTGCTCACACTAAACTAGATTTATGTTTTCTCCTTAGCTTCTTAATGCTCTTATCGATTGTCTTGTTATAATGAATTTTCTGGCACGTCCACCACCAAATATAATTATTGAATTTTTGTTTTTTATAAGCAGACTTAAATTTGACTAGTATGATCATTTTAATCTTTAAACACTAACCAATAATACCAATAATATTATTAATTTTCGAAATACACCTTACCTAAATCTTAATTTCTATATTATATGCGCCTTGGCTGTTATAAAGTAAATACCTTAATTGTTACTTGTTTTTCTAGAATTCTAAGTCATTTAAATCCGTAGGTACGACTTTTTATAAGCTAAAACCTTTGACCTAATCTGTATAGATAATTGATTACAGTTTTGAACATTTAAAAAAATATCTTAGTTTAAAATATACTATAATATATAAAATACATAGAATAATTTATTTTTTAGATAATTAAATCTGTATAGAGTAGATTAAGTAAAGTTAGCACCAAAAAAATAATAATAATATATTGTATTTATGAAATGCTTCTAATACTTAGAAACTAAAGTTCAAATTTTCACGTATACTTTTTTACTTATGAAATTTAAATTGTATTTCGTGATTCTAAGTAATGTAAAAATATATTGATTTTACAGTTTTGTTTTATAATTTGACGTGTGAAGCATAATTCATATAAAACTTATAAGTATTGTGTAACTTTTAAGAGGTAATTATTTAATTTTTCCAATTGAAATAATCAATTTCACCAAGCTAAAACTATACTTTTTAGTTTTTATTAAACTTCTTATAAAATGTTCAATGTTCATCATAATTTTTTTGCACCAAGGAGAGATTCAAACTTGTCAGTTCTCTAAATCGTTGCTTCTTTTTTAAATAAAACTTTGAATTGACCATTAAATAAATAAATATAATATATAAGTTTGTATAAACCACACGTGGTCGTGAATTAACGATGTTCTAAGATACTTAGAGAGTATACATTGTAACTTTTTATTTAACTCAAAACATATTTCTATAACGATTAAATATTTTTTTTAAATAGTTTGCTATAAACATTATAATTTGGTAGTTTTTCATTTTATTTGAAATGAAAAAATTCAATTTTTTCTTAAATAATTTTTCCGTTTCCTCACGTAGATATTATGAGCTTTACATAGAACTGCCAACACAGAAATGAATGTAAACATATTACACAGTTTTTATTGAATTAGAAACAAATTTCGTTTTAAACAAACTTTTAGTTCTCGCTAAGTCGGTTTTGGCAGTATTTTTTTGTTTATATAATATAAGTGTATATATATATATATATATATAATATATATATATATATATATGTATACTTTTATTGAAAAAAAAAAACCAAAAAGAATACTGAACCCAATTGTTTATAAATAAAGGAACGGAAAGATATAGGCTCCGGAAGATAACATTTTACAATGTAGAATAATTGTAATTAATAAAAATAACTATAAAGTAGTACTAACGACATTGACAATTTATAGTTAGTTTTTCGTGTTTAAATAAGCCCGACGACGACGTACATAATATATAATATTATATATATATAACTGTATTAAAAAAAAAAAGTACCTCGAATACGTGTTTTTAGTATAATATACCCATAACGTTTCTCCGCGGTCGTAAAACACCTCCTCGCCAAAAACTTATGCGCTAGATACGGCAATGACTAACGAGCTATGTATATTATTTGTGAGCGCGCGCGCGCGCGCGGCTATAATATATCGTTAGTAAATTATTAATATAATAACGGTTAGGACTTCCTCTTTCGGTTACGGAATATATCGTCGAACGTACACACCGTTAATGCACACCACAATGGTTAATTTAATGCCGTACGATTTTAATGCCATACGAATAATACACTTTACTAAACGTATCGCGCAACATTATAATGCCGACGCACACGCGAATGACGCGATCGATAATAAATTATTATAAGCGCCGGCAAGCTCAACTGTCAAACTATAAAACGGTGTGCGGCCGGGGGAGGAGTGTCGTACGCGCGATGTGATAATAATATTATATAAAGTAATAATAATAATAATATAAATACACACAATATCTGATCAGTGCGTTTTATCCGCGCGCGAAATCAATTTGACAATTTCATCCGACGCGGGTAAACCCAATGAGCGTCACACACACACACACACACACACACACACACGCGCGCGCGCGCCGCCGTACAGTCGTATAAACAATATCATTATATATGATAATAACAACATTATAATATTATATATTGTAACATCCGCTGTAGTCGTATCGATTTGTATTATTATTAATTTTTTTATTTTTTATATACCTACCCGCGACACACACAAAATACATGTATCGCATAATATATAATATTATTGTAGTACCGCGTAGTAGTATGGTTATAAATACATATATTATTATTATAAGGGGTGTTCTCATAAGATATTATACTACATATTCTCCAGATTTTTTTACAATATTATGGGTATACTGTCACTATTATACTGCATAATATATTGTATTGCAGCGGTCCTCACTAGGGTTGTAGAATGGGCCAAATGTAATTTTTGAAAATTTATTTGCCAGCCGCATACATTTTTAACAATTAAAAACATAAAAATTATATGTATATATATATATTTATATATTGTTAAGAAGGGGATTGTAAGAAAAGGTATACGTGAATGGCACAAATGTTTTTCTTGGATTTATAATTATAATTTTAAATTTCAATTCATAGTTTATTTTATGCAAAATACAAATCATTCATATTATTATACTAGTATATTAAATGTATATATTTATTAAATTAATACTGATATAGCCTCACTTAAATATGTCGATCCAAAAAATGTTAGAATATACCTTTTACATTTGATATTAAAAGGGAAAGATATTGATGTTCCTCAAGTGTATAAATAAAAATAATAAGATAATAAGCGACGTTCATTTTATTCACTGTTTATAGAATTTTGGATTATAGAATGAACAATTTAATTTTAGTCCGCACTAAAGTTACTAAAAAGCCGCTTAGTGGAGACTGAGGTTGTATTCTATTAAATGTTTATATATTGGTATTTGATGACAGTATATGCTCTCAAAAAAATAAATGGGAACACCTCTGATTTTTACAATACACGGCGGCGGCGGCGGCAATAAGTAAAAAATACCGACCGCCGAGCAAATACGGCTGCGGCGGCGGCGTGTGCGTATAAAGTGCTCGACGATAATTACCCCGCGGGTATGTGTATATGAGTGTATCGGCGACATAATGGTCGTTGTCCCAACAACCGTAAATCGGTCTAAACGCATACCGTTCGTGGGCTGTACGGGGCACTGCAGATACAGAGGAGCAGGCAAAGCCGATTAACCGGATGCTGTGGTGCACCAAAAACGAGATAATATACAATGTACCTACGAATTTATATAATACATAGTATCGGGATAATCAGCACGTCGTACACGCGGACCGCCGATCGTCAGTGTTAACCTAACGCCGCCACCGTTATTTCTTCTAAAAAATAAACCCTTCTTATAAACGCGAGACGTCGGGCTCGGCAGGGGCGGATCCAGACCAAGATAAAAGGGGGGGGGTCAATTTTTAAAGGGCACACATCAATTTTGATAAAGTATTTATTTAGGCATACATGTACATAATATGTTATTATCCACAGTCTCGTACAGAACAAAAAATAAATATATTTTTTATAACAATAGTAATAAAAATATATATCACTATAATTTTGTTACCCTTGAAGTATATAATTACGTCAAAAATTAAAATCAGGGACTTCAAACTATTTTTGAGAGAGAAAATGGAGGGGGGTGATCGCCCCCCTTTTTGGATCTGCCACTGGGGCGCGGCGCAGTGTGTTTGATAGCGCCGCCGGCCTTCGGGGAGTCGGCCATATTTTATAACGATAACAATATAGTAATCCGTTCGAATGTTTAAAAAAAATAAAATAGTTCACCTTCTCACCGCGCATTGGTCGTCGTCGTCGACCTCCACGGTCCGGCGGCGGCGGCGTGTGTTTTTGACAGGTATTTAATATTATTGTAGTACACTCGTTATGCAGAAAAATTTCATCGGATTACCGTCGGCATATTGTCGTATACGATGTCGAGAGCGAACGCACAAGCGCGCGCCAGTATAATAGGATTCCCCGGAACGATGACACACACGGTCCAGTCGTTATTTTAATCCGACAGAACAATACGACGACTGCGACGTACCTACTTCACGTCATAATAACTATTCGGAAAACCCTTTCGGTAAAAAATTGAATCGGACGCGTAGGTAAATCATCGCGCACGGGTAGGTACACTGCACACACGCCGTATTATACTTACATAATAGTATAGTGCGCGCTTATCATATTATTATTATTTCGCATAATCGTGTGATATACATCATCGCGCATGATGTTTAAAAAATTATACTTAATTAATGTACACGACGCTGCAGCGGCGGCGGTACGGAGGGCACTTAAGAGGAGCTGTATAGTATAGGTGGGTATTATTTTCGACGAGTATATGTATATTATTAAACACATCGTGTTTGCGAGATATTTTCATCACAATAAATTATTACATCACGAGATTCAGCGTGGAGACTGAATTCCGTATAATATAATATATAATATGTTTCAGTGTTCACTAGATAAAGGCGTTCCTGTTTTACGGTATATATATGTTGTACTACAACACGCCCATTCGTAAGTATATATATATATATGTATATATATATATATATATATACATATATATGTATATATATATATAGCCGGTATGATATAGGTATATTATTTAGGTACCTACTACACGTATATAACCCATCTGACATATCCGAAAAATGCGAGTTTTCTTATTCACCTCGTCAGCTCAATATTATTGTTTGTCTAAATAATAAATAATAATATATGACCTGATGGTGGTAACACACTATTTAAATAATAATATTATAGCTGTGATAGTTATATTTTAATCTATAGAGGCGATCGATCGTACGATTATAATACGTTTAGTGTAATATGTAGTATACTATAGTTAACAATATTGACAAACGAGTAAACGACCGAAAAATAAACTAACAATTCAAAACGTGTATTCATAAAAATAAAGCTACACTTCTGTATTTTTATGCATATAAAACATGTGATACTTAATATTTATAATATATTATTATATTGTATTATTTTTATTTTCTAAGACTTGAAATATTATACGTTTCGCGCATAAATGTGCCACATTGTTGTAGATATGTACTCATTAAAAAACAATTATAGATTTTGAAAAGTTATAACATAATTTACAAACTTTATTGGAACAATTTCATTCAATAAAATATAATATAAACCTACAAACGAAATTAACTTGGTATCGTGCAACATAAATATTATAAGGGTGACATAAAAACTTTGGTAATAGAATTAAAAAAAAAAAAAAAAAACTTATCATTAATTATAATCAAACTCGTTATTAAAAATGATTAGATAAACTAAAATTTAAATTAATGTGCTAAGACATAAATGTGTCGTCGGCATATTTTTCCATAGAGAGTATGAAAATATTATAATAATCCGATAAAATCAATAACGACGACGTAATAACATTATTAATGATAAAACGAATGGGAAATATTGTAAATGTTATACAAAGACCATATTATTACTATCGTCATTAAATTTAATTAAATAAACCAATCATAATTATTATTGAACGTAACAATATTAAAAGGGCCTAGGCGTCTACGAACTTGACTCTAAGTCTCTAAGGAACATATTTTTATTGGCAACTTCTTGTGCGTTCGGCCAACGGTCATATTATTATTATCGTCGGGTTACTCATAAATTATCGCAAGTGTGAGTATACGTTTCCAGAAAGAGTACAGTGGACTATTTTACGCACGCGCGTGTACATTCCGACATTTATACTGTCAATACTAAAAAATATTTTATTTTTCACTCGAACGGACGGTTCTAATAATTCCAATAGAATGTGCGTTGACAATGCTCACTCTGATTGTTATTCTGTCAAATCCTCGAGTTCGACGGAAGCACATTTTTAAAATTATTTTTAGTCGATTAAATATAGGCATTAGCTCAAAATATATATGAAATTATATTTGTACAATATTTAAACCGAGTTTATTGCAATTCAAAAGAACAAAAGTAAAATAATATGGCTCACACACATTCATTAGTTCATTACTCATATTATAATATGTTATGTTGCGTTGAATACTTTTTCATAGCATACGCGAAACGCGTTGCGACGCATATGTTTCAATCAGAATGAGTAGTTTTTTACTAAGATATATGATGGTCGCAGCGCTCCTTAATTTAAACACTTTTGTAAGTCAAAATATTTATTTTAAATAATGAAATTCGTCGGAAACTTAAAACGTATACCTTCAATATTCAAGTTTACCTAGAATATTTCCATTGAAGTTTGCATCTACACTAAAAAAAAAAAGAAAAGAAATATGATTTTTATATATTAACATAATACGTCATGTTCAAAATAGAACAAACTCCACAAACCTAAATAATGTTAGAAATTAATAATATCAAAATAGAAAATATGAGCAAATAATATTAATAATGATCAAAGCAGAAGCGTATATGTGCAACTTGATTCTACGAACATCACGTAATTTATTCATAATATAATGTACAAATGTAAATTCGTATTTAAGGTTAAAACGAATAATATTATAGGACATCACTCATAGAAGTTAATTCTTTACGGAAATTTGTTTTCACATGAAAAATATGGGTTATACGATACAAAAACAAGAATTTTATTTTATATGTATTATACCAGTAAAGTTATTATACCTATAATTTATTAGTTTCCTTTGAATAATAACTTATAGAATTACGTTACTTTAAACAACAAACAATTTTTGATACATATTTCATACGATAGTATTAATTTTAAATAGATTAACCGACGAAAAATGTTGTAAATTTCAACGTTTATTTTCCAAATTAGTCGGGCGATTAATAGTTTAATTTAAATTAAATTATCATTATAATTTTCTTCAGTGATATTAGAATATTTTTATTTTTATTCTCCCATAGTTCATTGACAATATAAATAACGACTGAGCGCATATAATCAAATATAACGAGAAAAATAATCCATTAAATTAACTGTCTCGTTTTTATTCTTATTATTATGCATTTGTAATTTTAGATAATAATGAGAACATTGCATTATTTATAATAATATGTTCTCCGTGAGATTTTCTATTTTTAGTTATAAAATATGAACGCGAACACGAGATCAAAAAACAATTGAAATAGTTTTCGGAATCGAATAAAGTCGTAATAAATAATTATCAAAAGCCATTGTGTTTTTGCTTTGATATTTAAGATGAAATCGTAATTTCGTTTATTTTTTATACCTGTATAATACACGAAAACAAAATATACAAATATAAATATTTCATACGTACCTATACAATATTATCATTGTTATAGCTTAGCTCGTGAAAATAATGTAAATCTTCACAGACAAAGGCGGTATACACACTAGACACTCGGGGTTGCCGGATGGCATCACTGAGTCGCCTTTATTAAACGCATTTTATAGGCTATTAATGTACCTACCTGTGCATTATTAAAAGCACATGACGTGATATATAATGAAATTATATTATACTAAACACCTTTGAAAGCGTTTAAAGAGGTCGTCCCGTTGCTCTTGCAATTTTAACCCTGTCAGTAAAAATATTTTATGTACCTTTAGATTATGACTAGCCCTTCACAGTAATATTTATTTATGTGGGTGGGTACCCTTTCCAATAATAAGTAAACTCGCCGGCACGTCATGGACTCGGGGAATGAATATCCGCTGCGAAACTGAACTAGATGGCTCGACATCACGCCTGACGTGCTTTGTATACTGACCAATGACAAGCCGATTTTTTTTTTTTTTAATTTAATGCTCGTCCGATATGAGATCTTAATGTCTTACAGAACTTCCGTTGAAAACCATGAACACTTTAAATTCGACGTTTAAATTAAAATCGATGATATAATTTAAATTGTCATTATTTTAAAGCCTAAAGGTAATTTCGAATTCAGTGTTACGCGATTATTATTATCAGTTATACGATTTGATAGCAGTTGACTTACATCCGATTTTAAACGTTATTTAATAAATTAGAATTCATACAAACACAAAACATGATTATTATAGTCAATGATGATAAACATTATCTTTTTTTCACAGAAAAATTGTTAACGATTTAAAAAAAAAAATTATGTATACACATTGAACTCGAAACTATTAGTTATATTCAATTATTTAACTTTATATACTAATTATAATAAGTAAAAATGATATGAAAATTCATTAAAACGATTAGTATAAATCTTTAAACATTTAATATTTTAATTTTTTTTTTTAATTACCAGAGTACCTATAATAAATACTAGATCCAATATTACATATAATTTTTATAACTTATAATATTTAGAAAAAAAAAACTTTCTTTGTAAGGTTATTATTATTATTACTATTATCCTTTGTAGCTATATATAATTTAATTAATCAGAATCTGCTTGTTAGATTTTTTTATATAAATATATATCCAATAAATTATATGATGAACAATTTACATTAAAAAAACTTTTGTTTTTTAAATAAAGTATTGTATTGTTACGGATTTTAAATAATAAAAAAAAATCTAAGTTATTTGAAAAATGTTTTCTATGTATAACTAACAATTTAAAGAAATATAATTCAAATAAATGTATTGTTAAAAGCTAACAAATAGCTGTAAGTCTTCTACGTGGATCATGCTCAATGAAAGTATATAATATTATATTATTTACTTACGTAGAGGCGTATTTAATATTTATTTGCGGGGCACAAAGCTACTTAAATACCATTGAAGAAGAAAATCTGTTTAATATTAAAATTAAAATATTAATAAAATATCTCATCAGTGGATATCAAACCACAAATGTCACAATTTAAACCAGCCTCGTGGGGTGGGAGATTTCCTCTCCCACTTTGCCACTGAAAATGGACAGGTTCTAGCCCGGTCAAAAGATAATTCGACAGCATGTCGGTCGTTACTGACACGGGTACTACGAACAGAGTAGATTTAACCGTATTATGTTATTAACGACAGATATGCGAATGCATCGCGTTCACCAATATAATAATATAGCAATGGCCGTTTTGATCGGATAAAAAAAAAAAAAAACTGATTGATAATTAAAATGAAAAATAAAAATAAACGAGAACAAATAGTAGTACAAACAAAACATTAAAAACACGACGTTATGAATAAATCCTGATACAGATAGAACAGTAATTATTTGTTATGTAGTTTACACATTACACGTCTTTGTACAACTGTGAATTTTACTACCTATAACAATTACAGACAACATTTTTTTTTACGTTCTTGTGGGGTAGGCGCTTGCTTGTAGTCTGTTTACCAGCGTGGTACAATATTTCATAAGACCAAACATATTGTCTATATGGTTGAAGCATCAGTGATGTGGTTAACTAGTTCCGGGCCGGTTTAATTAATTTCGTGTACAACGTTGTTAAAATAATATCTACTGTATTATTAACTCGTCAGGTACGTATAAAATAATAATATGTTTTCGATTTGTGCACACATAGGTAGGTACTGCATTAAATCTTTGCATTTCATTCTTAATGACGAAACGCCATTGTTCTTTTCAGTTAGATCTAATTAAATTAATGTGAATAATAAACAGCGGACGGAAATCATCTCGCGCGTAAATATTCTTGTAGGTACATCATGTACTTAACCAGCACTACAGTTGTGTTCGTTCAACTCGTATCCAAATGTCTTCTCCTCGGAATTATCATCGCACAGCTACAACTGCACTGTCACGGACACGGGCGGGTACACTACGTCGTTATCTTTATAATTGCATTAATAAAAATACATTTTTATTGTCACAGACAGTTCAGCCGTCGACCGATAACGCCAGACCATATTTAATTTTCTTTATTTTGAGAGCTGATGGTATGTAGAACAACAATGTTGTGAAGCACATATTCAAATAATATATTATAATATGATCTCATGTTTTCGACTTGTGTATGTGACGGACGAACAATTTTTTTCTGAAATATTATACCTCCAAAATGTCGAACAATTATTATAGTATTATATTAGGTAGGTATAATTATAATGTATATCACACAACATTAACGAAAGTGTAATGATAATAATAATGATAAGGCTCTTGGTGTTTTCTGAATTTCAGTCAAGTTATAGGTTTTACTATTATGTTGTGTTTTATTCTATACAAAACACTATGAGAACACAGTTTAATCGTTAAAAATTGTAATGTATATATAACATATAATTTACCGAAAATTGGCAGTAAAATGAACTGTAATTTACAAAATTGGAAACGTTTATTAATTTGCAAAATTTAATGTAAAAGTGTTTAACGATCGTAAATTTATTATTTTCACTGAATGCATTTATTATATTGTTTTAAATACCTATTCCAAATACATTATAATATTCAAAAAAATAAATCGTAATCTAGTAATCTGGTATAGTTATACGTATTGATACTTTAATTCAGTTTATAAAATAATTATTTATCAGTAATGGAAGACTCAACCGTTAATATTATCTTAAAATGTCAACAAATTATTGATATCCCTGAAAAAACCATTTTTTAAATATTATTATAATTTATATTGTAAACTCAAATTTCTAGACCATTAGGTATTTGATAATTTTTTTTCTAGTTTTGAATCAAATTAAACATCCATATTCTATCTATTTGTGACATTCCCCTTAGTTTAAAAATGTATGTACCTAATCGGGTGATCTCTAACGATGTTATATTATACCAAAGGTAGTATATACTTAATAAAACGCGTAACGCAATAAATAAATACAAAAAACGTATAGCTAAAACTGTTTTGGACATGTCCATACCTATTCCAATTGTACACTGCAGCAAATACATGACCGCTTGCGAGTCAACAAACTATTAATGTTAAAAAAAAAGAGACTAAAACACTAAAATGGTTTAAAATCTATTCCAACCCTATATTTCCTTACTCGACGTCTTCCGGTGTTTGGCGGGCAACTTTAAATTACGGCGTCATTATATTATACGTTCATTGTAGGATGGCGTGATCGGAGATCGTTCCAAACGGATAATCCTATGGTTTCCTGCCAAGGTCAAGTTCACTATTATAATAATATGCTACCGTTCAAAGGACGATGATCGACTGAGTTGTTCCGGTATATTAGAAGATCATAGCTGCCAGCGTTAATTCATCTAGGAAATTAAAGTTTGCTTTAATTACAGCTATTTCCATATTATATTATGCCACAACAGTCCCTTTTGTAGATTTCATAGTTGGGTACAAGGCGTGTCTCAAAACCGACCCTTTAACTCAAAGACTAGTGCATTTACTTCAAAGAATATTGCACACCCAAGACTATCTTAATCAATTTACTTGTACATATAATATAATAATTGAGTTAAATTATACGCGCTCTAATAATACCTGCACTCAGATGTCAGAACTGAGTATAGATTACTCTCTCGCGTTTTGTGTAAAATTATAAATTAGTCGTTGTATGTTGCTAGTTGTAATGTAAGGTTCTGTATATAATGTGTCTAAACATATAACTCTAATTGTGTAAAAAAAAAAAATTATAAACGTAAACAAAAATAATTTGAAATATATTTTTTAAATTTAAATTGTTTCTGTATATTATTATATATATATTTTTTATTGTTTTTAGTGTTTTTATAACAAACTAATAATATTATTATATAAATAATTATCTTTTAAAATAATCTAAAATTCGATATAAACTTCAATTCATTAATACTAAATTAGTAAATAAATCATGATATACAATAATAAAATATTCTACCGAGTATGAACATTTACGAAAAAAAAAGAATAATATAATATTGTTCTACGACATATCAAATACGAATCTGATATCATCGTCAAAACTATTATCGAAAATTGAAATCTTCTTTCTTAAACTTTTTTGACTTGTATTACTGTTTATGGGTGATTTCAATTTAAATTGAACGTTATTACAGAATTGGCTTCAAGACTTTTATCTCACTCGAATATCATCAAGAGTTTGGTTGTAGAAACTTTTTGAGGTATCTGTATAAATATTTAAGTATATTTTTTATAGATTTCTAAAACAAATAAAAATTTGACAGTTGAATGTTCAAAAATAAATTTCAACCGTTTATCATTCGGATCCTTATTTATATTTCAAAATAATATTATAGATGATGTTTGAAATTATTTTATTTTTTGTAAAACTAAACAATTATATAGTAATTTTGGATTCAAAATACATTGACATTATTTAATATTACAATTATTTCGGTGGTGGATAATAATATTGTTTTCAAAATTGTTTTATGAGTTTTCATATGCGTTTATTTTGCATAATATTTAATCTCTGTTAGAATTACGTAAATTTCGTAGTATATGTAGGGTATACTATTTCATTATCTTTACGCTATTGTCATACGATATGAGGTATATCACATGAGCTATAAAATATAACATAACTCAGTACAAGAAAGATATTCAAATAATTCAGTACATAATATTATGTTGTTATAAAAATGTATAATATTTTAAATAACAAAACTTCTGATTTTGGGTGTAAATTAAACTTAACTTAACTTCATAAATGCCAACATGTTTTATACACATAATATGAGTAATATTTTTTATTAAGGTATTAATAAACTGAATGTATTTTTAATGATTTCCAAAATATTCTATAATATAGACAAATATATTATATTTTATCATTTATGTCCACATACTTTTGTTTTGAGACTTTTATGTATCTAATACAAAATAAACGATTTATAATTGTTCATTCATAAGATAAGGTATAAAACAAAAACTAACAACAATATCTGCATTCCATCGAATAATTATTACATATTTTGACATTTCAAATTTCCAAAATGTTTTTACAATAAAAAAATATATTATTCATAATAAGTTAAATAATATTACACATTTTTTTTCTCACTATAATTGTTTCTCTTATATTAAAGTATTTCAAATACAATATTACACGCAACTAGTTATCATATAGTAAAAAATAAATAATAAATAATATCAATAACTACATTCTTTGATAGGTACTCCCGAACGAATATAGTATTTAATACATTTATGGCGATCGAATTTTACGGGACGTGTTGTTTTACACGCGAGAGTCCTGTGTGAGAGTATTTTCGTCCGTATAAGAACAAATAAAATGTTTACAAAGAAATAAATTATTATTAAAAAGTTATTTGAACAACGATACAATTATAATAATAATAATACATGTGATCAATGTTGCTTCAGAACTATCGCGTGGGCAGTATATAATGTGTAGCCGTTATGGCCTTAATGGGCAATTTCAAAAGCTCAAAACCACTGACACAACAACACTGTTTCTTTAGGACACATTTTGCGAAATGTAAACACAAAACGTAGCTATAATATCGTTAAATGAAATAATGATCATCGTAACATGTATTTGTTTACATAAATTGCCGTTAATGTCCAACGCAAATAAATTAAGATTCCATTTCGTGCTGCGGTGTTTGTGTTGTATAGTCGCACGTGGGCCATTTAGTGCGGCAAATCCATTGTTTAGAGTAGGCATATCGTAATGATTGATTGATGCGTTGCACTGGATTCCATATCGACGGCTGTTTATACGAGTGGAAATCGGCGGCGAGAAATATTCGACAAATTCGAATATTATTAAACCGCGTTGTTTATAATGCGCCTACCTACCGCGGACCGTCATAATACGAACATTATTATTGTTGTACTGCGCAGCGCAGTGAATATAATATTACGTAGTCCGCATACAGCCCTGCAATAACACATAGTTATCTCCTACACCTGCACGCGTGTGATCATAAATAAATAAATAAATAAGTAAAAAGTGTTGATCGATATCGCGATACGTCGTGAACGATTTATCGTAATAAATAATAACAATTTCATACCTATACCTACGTCGTAGGCTTTTGGAAATTGAAAACAATATTTTGCAGCGAATATTCGTGTACCTGCACCTATGTTCTTGCGCGTAACGATATAAATTATGTATATTGTAAGCGAATACGCGTATGTGTAATTTATGTAAAAAAAACTTAATCGATAGTTCGTGATTTTAGATACTGTGCGGCACGAGGGAGCTGTTTCGGTTTTACGGAGGTGTTTGCATTTTTATGTCAGTTAACGCATTTCGGGACAGTAAAAATCTCAAAAAATTTCATTTGGCACCTCTGTGGTGTATATTGGAAAATGTTCGCATTCGCGTTGTGCTGAACGCCTATACTTGAAATAATAATATGTCATTTGTCCGAATTTTCCAGCAGTTTTCGAGATAACCGTTAAAACTGCAGAAAAAAAGAGAGAGAAAAAAACTACGGAGAGTTGTATAATAATAATATGCAATATATTCTAAACGAACAGTTTGTTTTAAACGAACTCTATTCTCAACGCTGCTCACTGCTCAGAATTGTTTTTTTTTTTTATCGCGACTTTACATAATTTAAAAATAACCAGGTTAGTGGACCATTCAACTCCCATGTCAAACTTTATTTTTATCTGTTGCTGCTATGTTATTCTATACAACTTTTAAACCATAATAGATAATAATTACGATTCAAACAGGAAACATTATATGTTTTGACAAGCAGCGGTACCACAATATTGTGGATCGTGACTCTGAACGACTAAAACCAACATAATATATTATTACTGTCTGAATAAAAAGTGAGACATTTTGTTTCCAATGCGAACGCACAGAGAATTTCGTAAAATATTTATATACTCCTTTATTTTTAATACCGCACGTGACATTTTTTTTCTTGCAAATTTGCAAAGATTATATTTATATTTAGCGTGTGCTCGAGTAGAGATAATATACGATAAACAAAACAAATACAGTATAACACGACACTAATGACTCATCCAATTTAAGTCAGTCATAATATAATATGAACGCAAAGCGGATAACTGTAAAATATGTGGGAGTCATTTTTGCTGAACTTCTAGATATTTTCGACGGTCGTTACCGTGTCATGGAAAGTCAATAAATTACATAAACTGATCGTATAACATTTGATATATTTAGCAATCTAATACATACCACAAAATAAAATGGATAATATGAAAATCGTGTAATTTTAACTGTACAGCTGTTGTACAGGTAATATGATGGTCAAGTCCTCATACAGCTATAATTTAAATTGTAGTAACACTGATTGCATAATGCATATGTTTATGTGATTGTATATTTTTATAAATTGTGCATTATTCAAATAAAAATAATTAAATTCGACAGCATACGTTATATTTAACTTCTATAATCTATATACATATTTTAGTTTGTTTCTTGTGCATTTTTTGCCAGTTACTAAATCATCAATGTAAAAATCTATTTACCGTGTTTGTATTTATTTGCAGTTTTTTTTTCAAAATTTTGCTAACATAAGGTAATATTACCAAAGTTATAATGTTGAATTTAAAATTATGGACTATTAAGAAAGAAAAAAATTGTCTAGTAAAATGATCATAATCGTCTAATATTATTAAAAAAAAAATGTCTGCATTGTCTTTGCATTTGAATTAAACGACTAAACTGTGTTTGGCACAATTTAATGTTTTGTGTGCAATCGTATAAAGACTAGATTTTTTCATTTTTAAATTACTCTATACATTTCTATGTAATTAAATGGGATATATTCAAAATGGATACAAATCCATCATTATGGCATCCTTCAACGGAATTACAGGTCCAGGAAAAATGTCCGGTAATATACTTAAAACAATATTCCAAAGTGGTACAAGTAGAATTTATAATTTTTTTTTTATTTCTTCAATAAAGATGCCCTATCTATATATCTTCAAAATTATTTGTCAGTGATAACATGTCTTATTTTAATGACTTCTTGAGCGAGTCTTTAATTTAACACATACTTTCAAAATAATGCTCTTCAATGGATATCATGCAATGAAAAATAACCATGATCTGATTTGTTACTAACAACACTTTGAATGCAAGTTTTATAGGTTTTTCCGTGCACAGTTTAATTTTGTTAAAGTGGAAAAGCCTTAATTGAACATTTAAAACAATTAAAGTACCATTAAATCTTATTTATTTTTTCCACCAGTTAACCGTTAACCAATTGCACCACCAATCAATGATAGATAATATTATGTTCTAGGAGATATATATATATAACTAGTATCTATTATTTATAAAGCATACGAAATAACACTTATTCAACAAGAAAAAGACTATAAACTAAACAGTGTTCAATATAAATTATACGAAAAATTATACCGAACGCTGGACAAATATAAATATCAAATTAAATCAATAACTCGTTACATATAAACTCGTAGTTAAAATCATAAACATATTAATTCATAGTATGCTAATTAATTTTTTCTGTACCTACCATAGATATAAACCATATAATAATCATTTTTATTAAATTAATAAAAAAATTTAAATAAAAATAATTTAACCTTGAACAAACAATTGGTAAATGTATAAGTGTATAACATATTTGTAATTCAATAGCTAAAATTTATTTTATAACGACTTTTTAATTTCAATTGAAATAAACTCATTTTTACAGTAAGCCAATATCAAAATATTATAATATTATATTTTTACGAAATTATTTTTGGAATTAAATGTAATTATTAGATTTTTGGCTTTAGGCCAAATAAATAAACGAGAGCATTCAACTTTTATTTTAATTCGTATTTAATGTCAAGTTCAATTTTTAATTTGTTTAAATATAAATTACCCACATACTTAGTACGAATTAGAAAAGAAAAGCATGAAGATTCTCTTTGGTTTTAAAAATGTATGTGTTCCTGAAAATGGTTAAAAAATACTAGCATGTGTAGAAAGAAAAAAAAGAAAGCCAAGGGAAATATATGATTAAATATTTTTTATTACCCTCTATAATAATCTGAATCGGTTTTTAATTATTATCATTTCTATAATTTAAACCATTTCAGATCCGAATGAAATATTATGCCACAACTGAAAATTATGCATATAGAATTATAAAAATAAAAACTTCATCCATATACTTTCGGTGTAATTAGTACGGGTAAATGGGGAAAAAAACCTGTAGAAATCTACTGGTATTTTGTGTATAATTATCTTTTTACGATGTTATTAAAAATAAATTACAAAGTAATCCTAGGTAAGATTTTCTTAGTGTGCTTTCACTTAGTGAATATTTCAAAAAATGTAAACCATTTTTCGTTCGGCAAAAAAAAAATACTCTGAGTTCTTTAGATTGAACTATTTTATAGAGGTAATCAGTTGAAAATATTGATGAAGAATTAGTAATTTAGACTAATGTTATTTCGTGATTTCCAACATGACAACACCCCTTTCACAAACATTTTAAAATTGTGCGTAATGCATAAGTTTCTCATTTTTTCCTTAAAGCTTAATTGAAATTTTAAATGTCATCAACATCACAGAACAAAAGTATATAGTCACCATATTTAATATTTATAGATTGTATTTAATAATTCATTATTATGTGTTTTTGAATCTCGACAAACAAAATCTTGTCTTTAATAAAAGTCTTTAAAAGATAAAAAAAAAAAATAATTTTACATTATTTTGAGTATTGTATTATACAACAATAATATATTAAATACATTGTTCATAATTTCATATGTTATATTTATTTATAATTTACTATAAATGCAGTTTAAAAATCATTAGATTTTATGCAGTACCTGTTGTTTATGACATATCATAATTACTGCGTTTTTGTGTCCAAGAGGAATAAGTAACATACATATTATTATATTTCGTATTGCCAATCTAAGTAACTGTAATTTTATAGAATAAATATTTACAATGTATTCTTAAAAAAACATTTATAATTATTTTATCAACTATTATACTTTCAGTGTACATAATGTAAAAAACAATTTTGATTAAATTAAAAAATACATATATTAAAATGCCACATGACATTTCTATGACCTTTTTGCCTACTAAAAAACAATGTTTCTTTTAGAAAATGCTTTTATAACAATGATAAATGTTATAGAATTGATTTTCATATATTTTTTTTAACTTTCTTCATAATTTATAATTTAATTATTTAATAGTACGACATTTATTTTGTTTATTTTATTTTTATTTTTTTGAAATTAAATCATAAAAATTCATTTTATTAAACAGGTATACTTAGATACTTAAAATTAAGATATTAATTTATATATAAATAATAATTTTAGCTTATTATTTCACTTTAATTTTGAGTTTTTACCAAAAATTGGGTTGTCATAATGATATATTTTAATGACAATGGCAGTTTTCAATTTGTTATCAAAATAATTAGACTAAACAAATATATTCCTTTTTGTCATCCAAGTTTAATTTTACATGATTTAGGATATGTTATATATTTTTTTTTAAATAACAACAACTTAGTACAATTTTAAGTCCAGTATTGCGTTTATAAAAATATTAAACATTTAGTTCATTTTTTAATTTTAAATGGATAGATAATTTTTATAATTCCAAATAGTAAATTACTATATTATAAAGTAAAATAAATAAATTGTATATTATTTTGGTTCATTTACAAACGTTGAAACAGATAAAAGTATATAATTCGATTATTTAATTTCGATTAAAAAATGTCTATTATATACATGTATATATACGATCTACCCAAAACGGATATAGATTTCCGGAGAAAATATGCACGAGAGGAGATTTACTTTATATTATACACTTGGATATACAAGTACACGTCTCAACGACAAAAGTGTTTCATGAACAGTCAACACAGCATGTTTCTATTGCAAATATTTTCTCAATATAAAAATAAAATATTGAATAACAAGATAATAACACAACAAGAGGGTATTAACGTTTACGATTTTTATTTTAAAATTATCGAACGTGTATGTAATATTTTGTGTGAGTAGATAACGATTTGTTTTCTCCGGCACGAGATACTGTTTCTAATATATCATTATGTAATAAAATAATATTTTATACTCTGTGAGAATAGCACACGGATACTCGAACTCGACCAAAACGATACAGCGTACTATGTAAAACAAAACCGGAAAATTCATTCGTACATTTCAGTAGTATAAATATATTTTTGTACGCATTTTTGTATTTCAGATTTAGTGAACATTGTACATCGAATAATAATAATAATTATGGCCGAATTCAATATTGTAGTATTATGTATTATAGATATTATATTATTGTTATAATGTCCGGAACCGATTTCCAACAATGCGTGTCACAGACTATACAATATATTATTATTATTATTATTATATTATATTATCGTACAACTACCGATGGACTGCGCGTATACAATAATAATAGCGGTCTGTCGGTTAATAGTTAACTCGGCCAGCGAGCGTATAATGGCCGCCGTAGTTGTATAGGCTTATAATATTATATGACACGAGACGATATGAAATTATGTGCTATACACATCATTGTGTACACGCGAGTTAGCGCTGTAAATTCGACGCGGAACGGAAAGCAAAAAAGTCTGGTGAATAGCGAGGACCTCGAAAATGTCGATTGGCCGTCCGTGCCGATGATCCCGAACGTTAAAAAATATATGGTGGCGATTCCACCTCGACCACTCTCCGAACTCCGGGTACCTATATATATATATATATATATATGTATATATATTACGTCGCATTTCATTCGGAACGACTACACACGAGAACGGGGAAAAGTTTTTTATTTATTTATTTATTTATTTTGTGTGTGTTAATAGTCTGAGAACGAACGGACCGTCGTCATCGCATTCGGCGGTGGAAGGGTTGATCAACACTATACTGACAATTGCTACGATCGTGTACTACACTATATGTATATTATATATATATATATATATATATATATATATATATATATACACGTAGGTGCACTACGGGTAGGTATATCGACAGTGTATACGGATAATATAATATGCGGCTCCCGACCACTACATAAACGATAACGACAGTACGGTATATAGTGTATACTATCGCGTTATTTCGTTTTCATGTTAAGTGTGTTCGTTTCGATAGTAGTTGTTCTCGTCGTCGTCGTCTCGGATAATATTATTGTATGTTTATGCGCGTTCGACTGGGGGAGAATCGGTCGGAACGACTGCGTTATGACTGGCCGCGGTGTGTACAAAGTCTCGTACCGATAAGTCGTACGTTTTATGAATTTAACTCTCCGATCGACCCGTTTCGGTTCAGTGCCGTCATTTGCATGTCGTGATAATTTTTAATACTTTTAAAATATCTTGTCAAATTCCCGCGAAAGAAACGACTTGTTTGTTTCCGCGTTGCAGACATCGCGTCTATAATATTTTACGACGGTAACGTTGCGCGCGAAACGACAGTTATATAGTATGCAGTGAAGACTCGCTAAATACTCGACGACTGCTGTACAAAGTGGAACACGAGAAAGGGGTACTTGAATTGAAGTTAGTGGTGGCCGTTAACATTATACGTCTTGACTATCCGGTTCGGTGCAATCAAATGATTCAATTATTGCATACATTTACGCGAAATTGTTTAATAACAAATTATTTATTCATACCATTCAAAATAATTTGCTCGAAAAGTGTAAAAACCAGTTATTTCGCATTAAAATAGCTAAAATTCAATTGTTTTAAAATATATTATAACGTATAATAAGTAATCGTAAATGATATTTAATATTTGCTAACTTTTAACGAGTTATTTGTTATAATAGTACATAATAATTAATCACTTATATTGCTCGAGTAGTCTGATGCATAGGAAAGAACCTATTTAAAAAAACAACACTCTGATTATAGTTTTATCATTTAGACATGTATTAAAAAAATATCACAATGTGTATTGTATTGTTATAACTGATAATATATCGAAAATTGGACTAAAGACGACAGTGATGTTGATAAATTGCATATTCAATGCGCCGTGTTATCATAATTTTATTATTCAAATTTTGTAAATAAATATATTACAGTTATAGTGTTATAAAATTATGATGTATTTTATTTTTGAAATGCATGCAAAATAAAATTACAAAATTTAAAAGACACTTACTGAGTAATGATCGTTATAAAACGAATACTGATACAAACAAAAAAAAGGAAAAATTGAATTTTCAAAATTCGTTTCGAAATAACTGTGTTCTATAATCTTTATGAGATAACTTAAATTGGTTATATTACATTACACTTGGTGTATTCAGTATTGTAGTAAGTTTTATTAATATATTGCATTAGTGATTAGGTCAATATTTTAAAATGTAAATAAGTGAATAGCAGATATAATAATATTATAATGCACATGTCGATTTTATATGATCTAAAGAGTTAGGACATTTATAGACTTAACTTAAAATTGTAAAATTATTTTATTTTATTCTTTTTTTAATACCTAATTAAATAATACATTTGAGGTAATCGTAATTATATATCATTTATTTAATTTTGGTTTTAGTAACTATCTAATCTGTTAAATTATATTAAAATTATTAATTTTACGGTCACTACTATATAATATCAACTATAGTTATACTTTTTAATTTATATAATTGCGTGTTTTGTTCAAACAATATATATTATAAAATTATTAAATATAAAATTGATATTAAGAATCCTTAAAACCATCAGAAAAATATAGTAAATTTATTAAGATTGTATATTTTATCCAAAAGAATATTATGAAAAATTATTACCACGAAAAATGTACTCAAATTTTCTAGTTTAAATAATATATTCATTCATACAAAAAAGAAAAAAAAAGTTGTCTCTAAACGCAATAATAGATTTCAAGTAATTGTGTAAGTCTAAGTAATGGATGTGTTAAATTTGAACTCGATGCTATTTTTGCATACGAAAAAAACAATTCTGAGAAGAATTAGTGTGACATACTTTATTTATAAAAATATATGA
The DNA here is from genome assembly GCA_020882235.1 of Schizaphis graminum. Classification (NCBI taxonomy): domain Eukaryota; kingdom Metazoa; phylum Arthropoda; class Insecta; order Hemiptera; family Aphididae; genus Schizaphis; species Schizaphis graminum. Next base: position 5,815,364 of record CM037033.1, read on the forward strand.
TAATTTATAATTCATTTTTATATTAGTTTTACAGTCAGTCAAATTGATTTTTACGAAAGCTTTGCTTACATTATCATATTATCTTTTATATTATGTAAAATACATTAAGATTGTATTGACTTATAATTGGTCAATACTGACGGTATTTTCGGTTAGAAAAAAATAGATGATAGTAGATGAAAGTATTTTGATAAATTCATTAACCATTGTTTATATAAAATATAATATACGCAATGAAAAAAATTAGAAAAGTTTCAAGTTTGTACTGCTGATATATTTTGAAGTACACAAAAATTTTATCGTAAATATTCATGTTTTATATATATATATATATTTGTGATTTTGAAAAGTTCTAGAAGTTCTAGACAATTTTTATTATTGATTAAAGTACTAAAAAGATATACTAAAATAGAAACTATCCTCAAAGTTTAAGATTGAAGCTTCTTTACTGTTCCTAGAGATGTGATCAGTTAACAATTCAATATATACAAAACAAAAAAAAAAACAAACGCATAATTGTACAATTAATATAATTATTTATATTTTCAAAATCCAAAATATAATATTATAAAAAGAGATTTGGTCAAATTTGAAATATTTTTCTAATAATACATATTGTTTAATAGATATTTATTTAGGTGTACTATATTAATTTAATAATATGAGTACATATTTTGATTCACATAGTATTATATTATAATACATTCTTTGAATTTATTTAAAATGAATTCATTTCAATTGTATGACTGAAAATGTAAATATATTTTTCTTATTAACTCACAAAGAATATTAATTTATTTTGTATGAATTTAATATGAATAATGAATATAATATTTATATTAAAAACTAGTATCGAGTAAAGTATACAAATATATTTAATTTTGTGTTATTTAGTTATTACTTATTACATTCATTACATAGGCCCATCAGCCTAAAGTATAAAGTCACTATGAATTTGAAACATAAAAATCAGACTTTTTAAGGAAATTGTTTACAATTTTACAAATTGACGTTAAATATTCAAAGACTTAAGTACCAATTAAAATTAATGTTTTTATAAGTCTCCAGAATACCATCTGCAGGTGTATAATTCTGAATTATATTTGATCTACTTACATTATTATTGAATAATGTATTTTTGCAAATAAAAAAAACGAGTAAGTGAGTATCGCTCTGCTGTACATTAGGGGGTGGGATGGACCTCGGACTAGGGTAGGTTAAATTTGAATGCAATGAAAGGTATCATTGTATACGAAAAACGATTCTGAACGGAGATGATTTCAGTAGATGGGTCGACACGTATACGATGAACGTCGAGCACTTGTATGTGATATTTTATCAACGCAAATACGGAAGCATAGATCACCGACGGGGGATAGAAATACAACAAATTCGAATAACGTATACTCAATAATACTGTTGAATGTTCGTATTCGTTAATATTATAATATTAATATTCAATAGTTATGGTCTACCGCCAAAATTCAAAAATTATGAATTGTATATTTACATCGTATTTCTAAGTTATTCAACGCAAGCGATGGTTTTATAAAGCCATACATTTCACGGTGATTCGTAATGACTAAGATTTCAGGCTGGAATAATGTCGAACTCAGCAAAGCGTCATAACGTATACGATAATTATTTTTAACTATCTTTAAAATACGGAAATCTATTATCATGGGCGCAATTTAAACTTTTGACTTGTGAGGGAGGGGGCTGAATATATTAAAAGCAAGCAAACCCGTAGGTTGATGTTAAAAATTCTGAATTTTTATAATTAACTCTTGAAAATTTAAAACAAATGCTGTAATATAAAGCTCCTTAAATCTTAATATTTTTATATCTTATATTAAAGAGTAAGCCCTTGTTTAAAAGTGATGATTAGATTCTTAGAAAACAAATGATCGAAAAAAACAATTGATTAAGTGAAACGCTTTTTACACAAACACTATTATAATATGTTCTTGCCAATAAATAACAATAAATTATCTAAAATTTATTATTTATATGACAAAAATTGAGTGATATAATAATTTCTGGTTCAACCGCCTTTCATAAAATCAGTTTAAATTTATTTTTTTATTAATATAATTACTTTAAACGAAGATGAACATGACACTGGCTTGAAACATTGTGTTGACAACTAATCTAATTCTTGATACATTAAATTGTAAATACGTATTTAGTACAATTGAGAAAATACGTGTGCGATAAGTCATTTTCTCTTCACTGTCATTTACCTGTGCACCAGCGGACGTATTCGAGTGAAAACCCGCATCACTGCAAAGTATTTGATTTGACGTTCTCTGAAAGACAAAATATGATCAGACACCAACTGAAATATAACGGTGAAAAACTGTACTCATGTGACAAGGCATTCTCTGGAAAAAACAACCTGACTCGACACCAGCGGTCTCATACGGGTGAAAGACCATACCAATGCGACGTGTGTGGTATGGCGTTCTCCCAAAAATCCACTCTGACTGTACACCAGCGGTCTCATACTGGTGAAAGACCATACCAATGCGACGTGTGTGACAAGGCATTCTCCCAAAAATCCACTCTGATGGTACACCAGCGGTCTCATACTGGTGAAAGACCATACCAATGCGACGTGTGTGACAAGGCATTCTCTGTAAAAAGTAACCTGACTGTACACCAGCGGTCTCATACTGGTGAAAGACCATACCAATGCGACGTGTGTGACAAGGCATTCTCCCAAAAATCCACTCTGATGGTACACCAGCGGTCTCATACTGGTGAAAGACCATACCAATGCGACGTGTGTGACAAGGCATTCTCCCAAAAATCCATTTTGATGGTACACCAGCGGTCTCATACTGGTGAAAGACCATACCAATGCGACGTGTGTGACAAGGCATTCTCCCAAAAATCCACTCTGATGGTACACCAGCGGTCTCATACTGATGAAAGACCATACCAATGCGACGTGTGTGACAAGGCATTCTCTGTAAAAAGTAACCTGACTGTACACCAGCGGTCTCATACTGGTGAAAGACCATACCAATGCGACGTGTGTGACAAGGCATTCTCTGAAAAAAAAAACCTGACTCGACACCAGCGGTCTCATACTGGTGAAAGACCGTACCGATGTGATGTGTGTGATATGGCGTTCTCTCGAAAAGACAAACTAACTCTACACCATCGGTCTCATACTGGTGAAAGACCATACCAATGCGACGTGTGTGGTATGGCGTTCTCCCAAAAATCCACTCTGACTGTACACCAGCGGTCTCATACTGATGAAAGACCATACCAATGCGATATGTGTGATATGGCGTTCTCCCTAATAACCACCCTGACTAAACACCAGCGGACGTTACACTACCAATATGATTTTAATTATTAATGATGCTGCTGATTATAATGCCCGCGATACCTAATAATACGCTAGATGTTCGTTATTAACTACTTACCCGTATTCATTTTTTGTGTGCATCAAAAATAAATAGTTATATGTTTATTAACGTTAGTGTGAAAATCATTTAATCACTGTTTTGTATTTTGAATAAATAAGCATTGTACATTATGTTCTTTTAAACATATTTAATGTTGAACAAGTTTGCATTGCACTTCATGAACCATGGCGTGGATGCCATGGATATAACACGTATGAGGCTATCATATTATGCTGATGAGGATACAAATCTATAAATGTATATTTATACTACGCGGAAGAAATGTACCTGTAATGTCAATATTATATATTATTGTATTATGTGACATGAGACGAGGTTTTATATTCGTTAATGTGATTTAGACGATTTAGTAGGCACCATTTAAATTACTATACGTTGTATAATTATATACTATTTTAGTAATAGAAATATAACATAAATCTGCAAATATTAGTAGTTTTTTGTGGTTTATGAATATTCAGCGGTATTGGGCCAAATAAGTAACATGAAAATTTAAACAATCGTCATTGAACCTTGAAGAATGATGTAAATCATAAGTATTGTGAGAACGCAGATTCGCATAATTTCAAAATGACCACCCTTGGATCTTCAAGTTATAGACACGGAGTGTCAAAGTATATTTATGAAACCCCAGTTTACGGTCACACGTGCATTTTTAGACCTGAAGCAAGATGCAGCTCTCGTCATACCCAGCACAATTTTCATACTAAAAACACTGAATAATTTGGAAAATTTCAATGAATAATTATTCCATTACTTCTACGTGCAACTCCTTTTCCATACCTACAACGATTTGTGCCACATAAAAATTTTGATAATTGATATTTTATATAAATAACCATTGGGCAAGAAACTTTATAGGAGTTTTTTTCTGATTTTAAGATTCAGTAGAATTAAACACAATATAGAGAAGATAATGTGATAACACTCGGCTTGGCCAAAATAAAAGAATGGCTTATTTTTCGACGACAGTTTTGTAATTTGAATAATATCTATTGAGAGCATCACAAGCTTTGATGAACGGTTGTTTGAATAATAGACAATAGCACACATACGGGTGAAAACCCGTACTCGTGCGATGTGTGTATTATGGCGTTCTCTGGAAACAGCCATCTGACATTACACCAACGGACGCATATCGATGAAAAATCTTATCACTGCGACGTATGTGATATAGTGTTCTCTCAAAAAAAAAAACAATCTACTCAAATACCATCGTCCATCGGACGTATAAGGGTGAAGAACCGTTACAATAATAATGGATAAATTATTAATTTGTTTTATTCTAAGATGATCCTAGGTGGCTGGGTCATTCGCTTGTAGTTTTCATTTTTATATGAATATATACAACTACTACATATATTACATAAATTAACCAAAATATTGGTAACTCGATGTAATAATAATGATAATAAAATTATTTTGAATATTTGTTTACAGTAAACTATTTTATAATTTAATTACTTAAATTATTCAAGCTAATTTGTTCTCAGATTTTCAGGATTGCTAGTTGCCTGTAAAAATAAAAAGCGGGTATGTGAGTATCTCTCTGCTGTACATTAGGGGGTGAGGTGGACCTCAGATTAGGGTAGATTAAATTTGAATGCAATGATGGGTATCATTGTATACGAAAAACGATTCTGAACGGATATGATTTGTCAGTCTAGGATATATTATATTTAAATATTGTCATATATTCTATTTTGAAACTAATTCAAATATTTAAGTAAAAGTTTCAAGATTCTACGTTTGGTAATTTTTTAAAAATAAAAAAAAATCGAAAATTATTTGATAGTAAAAGGTTATTTACACGTGTATTTTTGATTTTAAATGAAAATTAAAACTTTAAACACTCGTAAAATTTTTAAATTGAATAATCATCAAACTTTTTTATAATTATTCTAAGCTTAACTTATTGACAGCATAGTATTAAATTTTCAATTCTTAACTTTTGATAGTAAAATATTTATAAATTTTTAACTACCAAATAGTGAAAAATATTCATGATTTTGACGAAGTTTTGTCAATATTTGAACTTCAAATGCTAATAAAAAAAAATTGTGCCTATGTGTTTTTATAATTTTTGAATGAGAGTTAGAACAAGTTATGTGGACCCTTCAATTAAATTTTCAAGTAATTTGTCCAAGCTTAATTTTTTTTATCAACATTTATAAATAGATTGAGAATTAAAATTGATAACCACAATCTCGACCAAGTGGAAAACTTTAGATATCTAGGGAGTATAAGTAGCCAAGATGGAAAATGTACTATGGAAATAAAAGCAAGTATCGCTCAAGCAAAAACAGCATTCATGAACAAAAGAAACCTACTGTGCTCTAAAAACATGAGTATACGTATGAGAAAACGGCTGATAAAGGTATATGTGTGGAGTGTTGCACTTTACGGATGCGAAACATGGGTGTTAAACAAAGCGGAACAAAAGTTCCTCGAAAGTTTCGAGATGTGGTGCTGGAGAAGAATGTTGCGAGTGAGCTGGGTAGAAAGAAGAACAAACGAAAGTGTCTTAAACGAAATAAATGAAACAAGGAAGATACTTAACACCATAAAAGAAAAAAGATGGAATATGATTGGTCATGCCTTAAGACACGAAGAAGAACTTTTGTACATTATAATAGAAGGGAAGATGAATGGCAAAAGAGATCGAGGACGACCAAGAACGTCTTATATCAAAAGGATGATTTCCGATGCGGGCCTAGCAAACTATAAGGAGCTGAAGAGGTTAGCTGACAATAGAGATGAATGGAGAAAATTAGGAAAATTGCAAAACCAACCTTAGGGTTGAATACAAAAAAAAAAATAAAAAAAAAAATTTAAAAAAATTTAAAATTTCAATTGTCCATAAATAGCTCAAAAATAGTCAAAATATTTTGAAAATCAAATCACGTAAATAAAATAGCAATGTAAATAACTGGTAAAATGTTCAAATATTTACGACCTATACTATTTGAATAACAACAATTATCAAAAATCGTTTGAGGCTAAACCGTTATTTAACGCGGTTTTGTAAAAATTTAAGTTTCAAACACTCATACACATTTATTGTCTAAATCCGGTAAATTTTTTTTTACAGATATTTGAAGAAAAATTTATGGAGAACCTTGTACCAAATTTTCAAAACTTAGTTATAAAAGAAAAAAATTTTACGATTTTTCAACCACAAAATTACTTGCAAATTTTCGCAATTTTGACATATTTCGTATAAATTCGAACTTTAAGCACTTATAAAAAAAAATTGTGACTAACGATTTCGGATTTTTTTTTTATCACTTTAAGAAAAACTTATAAGAAATCTTGTATTAAATTTTCAAGATTTTCTGGCCGTCCAAAAAAATTTTATCGTTATTTTAAAAAAAAATTCTAAAGAAAATTAAAAATTTAAATTGTCTATAAATAGCTCAAAAAAGTAAAAATTCTTTGAAAATTTAACTGTGTATGGAGAACCCTAATATAAACATTTGGTGAAAATTTTAAGTATTTACATCGATTAGTTTTTGAGTTATAGCAAAATAAAAAAGTAGATTTTGTCGAAAACGGTTTTGCGTAAAAATTCCCGTTTTTCTGTCATTTTTTTTTTGTTTTTCTCGATTTTTTTGAAAACTGTTGGAAAATGTTTACTTTTCACCTCTATAGTGCACCAAGGATATCCACTTTGCCATCGGAAACCACCCCCAAAGTTTGAAATTGAAGCATTATTTCGACTAGTTATGCTGTACACAGACACAAAAAAAAAACACACATCATTGTAAAATCAATACATTCATCACTCCGTTCAGAATCTAAAATATCAAATTATTAACAATATTGTACAATGATATTATTTGTTTAGTAAGTACATAATACTAAAATTAATTATCGAGTTAACATTTTAATTAATTATCACAACCAATTGTTTTGACACTATGTGTTTACTATGCATTTGATAATGCAGATACCATTTTACCATTTTTAGTAAATCCAATTGCTTAGAATAAATTGACAAAGTCACAATATTGAAACCATTATTTTGTCGTCCATGTGCTTACGTCGTTATTCTATTATGTAAATAGTAGGATATAGTATTTTGTATGTCATGCCGTGAATATATTTTTCCTGTATACCATTTCCTTAAACTTTAGTACTGACTACATAATCCACACGTAGGTACTTAACTTAATCGGTTGTATGGTAATAATAATTTAATTCAGAAAAAATATTATATTGTTGTTCGTATTGTGTAGGTAGATATAATAATATTGTTGTGTGAATTAATTCTTACGATGATGGACTTCGAGTGACTCGAGTGTGTCCCTTGCATGAAAGGCGATAATAATATAATATTATATATGATTAAAATAACATCAAAACCATTTTTTTTTTTTAAATTTTTTTGTGCATTTTTTTCACACAATATATTATGTTTGGTATTGTTCGTTATCATTGTCTGCGTTGTTAATAAACCGGATACTATAATTAAGTTCCTAATTACGTTATACGCATAATATTATTCATCTTCCAAATTATTGTATTAAATTAAAATATTTTAGATTTTCGAAAATTAATTATTAAATATTATTACAAAGTGACAAGTTGTACTATTTACTATATAGCGATGGAGTGAGCAGTCAGTCAGAACTACATGAGCTAAATGTTTGCAATGAAGATTTTTTTCTTTTACAGTTTACGACCGAGTGTAAAATATTAGGAGCTGAAAATGACCAATAACAGGGCCCGACTATTTTACCGGTCAAAATAAAATGTTAAGTCTCTTTGATAAACTCGATCCTATTACACGCCAAAACTAATTTATTGTTTTTTCTGTATTACAAGATGAATGAACGCCCTTTGGTATTGTTCGTGTGAGAAGTTCGGCAGGACTTATTGAAAATGAACAAACTTATCAATAAATCAAAGAACTCCACACGAACGATGTCTTTTCTATATGTCCTATATCGTGAGTGTACCAAAATACCTATATAATATAATATAACTACATATAATATTGACATTCCTGAGTTATTTTTTTAAAAAAAAGGTATTGAACTCGAAATATAATATAATAGTAATGGAGTACATCATCGTTTACGTAGTCATAAGAATAATATTATGTTTATTTGACTTTTCGTTGCATTGTTTGTTTTCTATACAATAATTACCGGTATTTGACTAAAATAAAACGGTAGTATTAAAAAAAAAAAAAAAAAAATCATCAGCAATTTTAAACAACAATTCGCAATAAAAGTTAAAATTGAAAACAATCAGTTGTAATTTTAGTTTGTATATAATAAATTCGCATATTGTATTGATTCACTTCCGCGAAATCGAAAATGCACAATACAATGTCTTGTGCTTTGTGAATCGTGTCGAATTTTTTTTTTTTTATGACTTATAACAAATTCACGGAGAAAATCTAATATTTTATCATGAACCCATAATACTCTATAAATATTTAAAGGAACAAACCTTTTTCGGTACTGAAGTCCGGTTTAGGTTTAAATATATCTGCTCATCCAATCTATATAATATTATTATTGTTGTAATGATGTAAACACGTGATATCAAACATCCCCATCGTATTTATCGTCAGGATATATCCCATGTTGTAGAATTTTTATTGTTATTAAGGAAAGTATTGTCTACGAACAAGTTTATGGCTACTTGAAATAGTAAATATATGTTTGTCGATGAAAAAACCGGCATTTTATTAGTGGATCCTAAAATGGAAATACGCTTGATAATGTGTTTTTATTTTATTATCGCCAGGTTTTCTGCTTTTAAATAAATCCAAAAAATACTGTAGAACGTCGGACGGGATAACTACGTTTTGCGGTATACCAACAAAAATTGTTTTACGCTTGTTAATTTTTATGTTGACTCTATATAACGCATTAACTACCATGGTATGACAACGAGCACTCAAATATATTTAAATTAATAATAATAATTATTATTATTATTATTCACTCAATCAATCTGAAGCCATATACAAACGCTAAGCACATATTATTTCGGGGTATACCTATATAATATATTGTAATAATCCATAATGTAATTATTATCTTTATGTTTGTGAAATGAATGTATAATACGTTAAAGTTCCATTTTATTTTTTTTACGATTTATTATATTGTTTGTACTACCTAAAGCACTAAATCGTATGGTTATAAATCATTAATAAATTAATAAAACAACATTTTTAAACGTAAAGTTATCACATACTTGAATATTGTTTATGAAATATTGTTTTAGTTTGTCGTCTTGTATAATATGTGTAACTGAAAATATAAGAAACAATTACACACCGTGAAAATTGACCAACAAGACGTAGAAATTATTTCATGGGATTTTCACGGCGCTATATGAAATTACGCCCCACTGTTAATAGAGAAATATAAATAATCACCCGACAAGAAAATAATAACGAATAAATACTTACTAAATTTCGATTAAGTTATTTTATACAATTTTCGTGATTCTATGAAGCTATGGAAGTAATAAAATGCAGAGCAATGCGAAACAGAATTTAAATTCATGCTCCAGTTACCCTACATAAGGATAGCTATGAAAACTCTAAGAACATACGTCCATTTTCTTGTTTCACAATTTTTTGCGCACTGTAATAATAAATGTGATTGTACAAAAGCAGAAAAATGTAATACTTTTTATACTTTTTTTTTTTACATTTTCTTCTAAGAAATTTAGGCCAAGCACGTAACTTCTCAGTGTAATAGAAATATCTGAAATATACATGTATACTAATATCTGGTAAAATTCCTGAATTTCATTTTCGCCCTATCACCTTTCACTGCAGATCAGAAAAACCAAAAACAACTATAACCATTCTACGTTGAACAATTTTAATAAATAAATTCATTACGTCGGTAGACTATATATTAAGTTAAACTGACAAATGTTTAAACAATGTAGACAAATGTCGTGATCAAAATGAACAAAAGTTATTGATAATTTTATAATAATGTATCCATATGATTAGTATAGTTACATATTTTTACGATTATCAATAATCATAAGCATAAATAGTAAAATATATCAACACAAACATTGATTAGTGACATCAATTTGAATACGTATGTCCCCAACATAAAAATGTACCGATAAATTGATATAAAACAATTTTTAGTTGACATTTAGTTAATTCGGTGATTTTTTTTTTTTTTTTTTTTTTTTTTTTTATTATAATATAATATAAATTTACAATCTGTAATAAAAATAAAACAATAAGTAAATGTGAGATTTTTTTTTTTTTATTTACAAGGTTTGGAGGCTTGACTGAAGGGAGCGTCCATTGACACTACTTCAAACTGGTTTTTTTTTTTTTTTTTTTTTTTTTTTTTATTATTATTTAGCGAAGTAAATCACGAGGCCAATTTCGTTTTAGTCGACGGGGAGGGTTATCCGGGAGAGTCTTGGAGGAGAGGTTAGAAATTAGCGGGTTTGGATGATTATTTGTTTTGGAGTGCAATTTTTTATAGTGTGTTGAAGCGAGGGTGAGAAGAGTTGGAATATTCAGGTCTTTATGGATTGTAAGGTTACTAACATACCAAGGTGCATTTGTCATAAGACGGAGACTGATCGATTGAAAAGATTGGAGAAGATTTAGGTTTGAGGTTTTGGTTGAGCCCCAGATTTCTATACCGTATGTCAATGCAGGACGAATTAATTGTTTGTATACAAGAGTTTTGTCACTAAGTGATATTTTAGAACGGAGAAGTTGACGAAGTTTATGAAGTTTTATTTTCATTGATTTTCTTTTGGTTTTAATGTGAGTGGCCCATGTTAATCTTTGGTCTAGATGAATACCTAGATATTTTACGGAACTTTCTCTAGGGATAGTTTCGTTATTGAGAGTAACCGAGGGGCTGGTATTTGGTCGAAGCGTAAATGTTATATAAGATGATTTGTTTTCATTTATTTTTATTCTCCATAGATTGAACCAATTTTGTAAGTCATTAAGATGAGATTGAAGGTTCTCCGTTGAAGTTATTATATCTGGATCAGAGGAATTCGGTGATTTAGAAACTATACTATATTCAGATCTAGTCTCCCAATATAATCAATTTATTTTTTAAATTCGGCCTATGTTCGGTGGTGTTGTTAGTTTGATGATAAATATTTTTTAATTCTGTGGTTTCAATATTATACAGTTAATAAAATATGGCTGAGGATTTTTATTTTAAGTTCTGAAGTTTCATCATTTCGATATAAATGTTTTATTTTATTTTTCGATCAAAATACTATGCGATTAAAAATCAAATAGTAATGGTAATTGTAGATGTTTATAAAAAAATTAATTTTTGCAATGTTTTCATTTTTGAGATATAAATACTAAAATAATTTAAATTATTTCTTATTGTAATCTGTGCATATATTTTAATATTTAATATTAAGGTGTATTGTATGGGTACAAATTCATAATTATTTAAAATAGACTTAAGTTATTCACTGCTACTGATGCATTTGCTAGTGTATGTAAAATATATATTTTATTTAAATTACTAAATGAACATATACATATACATTATTTTATTTATACATTTTATTTGAATTATTATAGTCAGATCATCATTCACACAATAATAATCAATCATATTGTTATAAAAATACCTACAAAAGTCATTTTTTATTTCTTTGATTAATCAACTCTGGTAAAATAAATAAGCCAAACTATTGAATACACATAGAATATTGAATATATATTTATTAAATATTAAATAATAAATTTAAATTTAATGAACATAAATGGAACCACGAGATAGCACTTTTGAATACGATTGTTCTTTAATGTCACATTTATATTTTTTAAATTTAATCCAAACCAATTCTTTATCATAATAATTTCACAAACGAAGATGTATTTGATGAATAACTTTCAACTACTAATATAAAGCGTTTGTTAGTTTTTCAAAATGGTAATATTTATATTAATATAAATCAATTGATTAAATATATACAATAAATCTATTTATATTATTCTATATTTTATCCTACAGTAGGAAAGATAACTAGCTAATGAAAAAATAGATGAATAATTAATTTGCAATAATTATTGCTGTTTGTTACTTTTTGAGATAATGAGAATTCTCCATTTGTCTAATTAAAAAAAAAAACGTGATTTAAATATTAAAATACTATTTTTATCAAATTTTCAGAATTATTTTACACTCCTGAATTATGTCTAAAAAAATGAGAATTCACTGAAAAATATACCATTTTTCAAAACTTTTTCACAATTTTCTCTAAAATGCTTTACATTTAATTTACATAGTTATAAAATATAGGTACAACTTATAAATATAAGATCTTTTAAAAATAAAAAATAACTTTAATTTTTTAAAAATAATATTCGACCAGAATTTTAAATCGGTATACGAAGACGGTAATTTAGATTAAGAATAATTTCAAACTTGATACTTTTCACGATCAAATTAAATACAAGTATTATAATATATTGAGATAACATAAGTTTAATCAATACATTTAACTTTAGATATTATTATAATATAAGCAGCTGTAAATACGTACTTTATTGAAATAGGTACATTATAGGCTGTCCAATAATTGTCTTTATTAAATATTCAAATGTATTAATTTTTAACTACCAGTAACGCTTAAAGTACGCCGTACTTTTTACCATTTATCAATAAGCCATTTAAACTGTTAAAAATTACAGTTTTCTATTTTTGAAAACATTCTGTTATATAAGCATAATATTTTAAATTTTTTGTTTAATATTATTATATTTTATTTGAAAATAATATTATAGTATAGGAAATTATTCAAAACGTAACCGAGTTCTCGTTTCCTCACGATTTTATTATAATATTTGTTAATGTCTATTTTATCATTATAGGTATAGTTTTTAATAGCACGCATAACTTGTATTTTACATTATAATAACTTTTACAGTTCTAAATGGGTTTAGTTCACAGTGAATACAAGTCCCAAACACAATTCCGAACGCGTTGTTAAAACACGGATCGTGTAAGGCATTACGCATTTATTATTTCATTAGAACTTTTAACTTCATGTAACGAAAATCGCTATGAATAATACTCGTGTGCAGTCGGAATGATTTAACATAATAGCAAAAGTATCTATTTAGTAATTATAATTGGATTCACGCAGTCCGCGTGTATTTAATATGTATACCTACCTATGTATTATAATATATTATCTGACGTGTTTCGAATATTGAATCATTATACTCGTACGGTGTTCATTTTGTGCGGGGAAATTAAACTATTCAAAATACGGTCGGGTACCCAAAATGCATCGGTTTTCTCTTATTTCGAAGTCTTAGGAGCGTTTTTAGCTTCCCGGAAACAAGCGGCGAAGTGTTATATACCACAAAATATAACGTCGATTTCCTGAGAAAATCCTTATTGCATCTCACATCATATTATATTTGGCACCATCGGGACCCGAGTAACTTTGTTGACATATTACTATTGTCTTGTTTTATACACGCGTGTGCGCGAACGTTACGTATTGTTATTATTATTATTAAATCGTATACGCGCGTTCTATATCGATATCCCCAGACGCATTTGGCTGCGATCGAACCTGCACAATATGGAGCCAGGTGACGCTTGAACGTGTGTGTGTGTGTGTGTGTGTGTGTGTGTGTGTGTGTGTGTGTGTGTGTGTGTGTATAATAACACTAATAACGCATGTTATTTTCTTCCGTGTCCAGGCAAAAAGTTTAATTTAGTATTTCAGCGATACAAATCTCAGAGGAAATAAAACAAATTCCAACAAACATTATACCGGCGCGCAGTACATATTAACCTACGATATACACTCGACTCGTGTGCGAGATGATATCGCTTTAACTACACGACTATAAAGGTACTAAGGCATTGCGCTGTAGGGCTATATCACAATGACAAACGAAAATCTTGTGATATATTATTACATTGTGTGTTTGTGCAAAAACTAAAACCTGACGTCGCTCCGGTCTGTTTTCAGTTATCAAACGTCTACAATGAGATGGTCTATCCGATGTTTATTATCGAAAAAGTTTTACATTTTTATTCAGATCGGGTATAGAAACATGAATGTATTTTATAAAAATGTCATTCTTTACAAATAGGTGAACCGATCGCTTATATTATAATGCGTATATACTACGTATTATATATACGAGTATATAATAAATTATAGTTTCAACGTACAAAACACAAATTTATAACGTTAATACGTTAAAAATTATATTGATTAAACTGAACTATTTTTTTTTTCGTATTTCCTTTATGAAAAAATAATTTTTACATACCCTTTTTCATTAGTATATTGTTTAATTTAGAAATGTATTAGAGTGCACGTACACCGCCTATGACTTTAAAACATGCGAAGTGTTAGATCTGTAAAGATGTAATTTATTGTCCGTAATACTGATTGATAAAATTATAATAAACATTAACTTATTTTTACAATTGTAGATTTTAGAGCAGATAATTTAAAACAGTGTATAAAAATGGTTTATGACAAATACGATGCATATTAAGTATTATATTATGGCGTGGCATAATATTTTATATACTTTGACAATAATAAAATGAGGAGTATAAATTTATTTTGCTATATCCTATATTATTATGATAATGGCTGATTAAGTCATAATCACATACCTAATAATATATATATATTTGTTTAAACACTTTTTGAGCTTCAATACACTTCAAACCAAAATTTGGATTGTAAATATACATTTTTTTTTAAAACATTTTAATTTCACTTATTTTTAGCTACAATAATTAAAACACTGAGAAAAATACACACAATCTCATCAGGATTTAAAAATGTAGGTGCATGTGATTTATAAAAAAAAATATCACTATAGAATACATACGAGTGGTTCAATTAAAAAGTCTTAACCTAACTGATTTTTTTTTAGTTTATAACGAATTAAAAAAAAAATTAGGATATGATGATGATAATCATTTGTAGATCACAAATAGAACATTTCAATGGATTCATTCGTATCGTTTGATATTCAATATTTAACAAAATAATGGGCATTTTAATAATGCGTACATTGTTAATAAATCTGCTATTATATGTATAATATAGGTATTGTATATTTTATTAAAGACGCTCTAGAGCTTAATACTGGTCCATCATCATCCATCAATAAGGTTGATGAGCAGATCAAATAGCTGGGTGATTGAAATAAAGTATCAATTAAGCGCTGGATATTAATTTCATCTATTACATGATCGAAAACTATAACATAAAATAATAAATGCATAATGTTGTATAAACACATTAGCAGTATTCGTTGTCTGAAAATATTTCTAACTGATTATAATAATTATTAATAGTTATTATTATTAGTGACTTTATAGTCTTTAGTTCTTCAACATTAATTTTCCATAGGTCACGTTCTGCAAGTTTTGTAAATGTGTAGGCTTTTTTTCTTTAGAACATAATAACCAGTGTATAGTAAATGTGTGAAGCATCGTGTGCAAATAATCGATGCCGTTTTTTTTTTTTGACTAGAAAATGGGCGAACCAGTAAACCTATTAACGCAACTGTAATTAGTATACAATACGAATGCATATTTTTTTTATTGCAAAACGGCGTCTTGTGTAAAAAGCTCGAGATGATAATTTAGCTGAAATAAAGACTGAATATCAAAACAAATTAGTGTTATTGTACCAGGAAAGTTTTAATCGCCAATTGTTCGTACTTGCTATCCAACATCTTTATTATTATTGAATGTTTGTTATTATGTATACTTCTTACATAATATGACGAATAAAATATTTCATTATAATTTTTCGTTGTTTTGTTTTTGACGAATTCGATCATTCCATTAACGTTTGAAGTAAGTGCTATCGTGAAGTATTATAAATATTTATTTTTTAGGACGAACTTTACAGCATTTTGTGATTTTCGAATTTCGAATTTACGAATTTCCATATCGGCAAGATGTTTTAAATTTGGTGTAGAAAATTGAACTGATATTGGATATTTGATTTATTTACATCTGGTGCAAAGTCTAAGAATATAAAAGGAAAATCATTTCGGTTCCTCTATGTTGGCTATCAGTCAGCACAAATCCATATCATAAAAGTTCTAGTTCTTCATAGTGTGTGCAATCTAAACTATGGTGACTTCAGTGAAGTTTAATGGATTATATAAACATTATAATTTATTAGCATATAAACATATCATTAAATCGTTAAATATAATAATTTTTCTGATATATTATTAACTATATGTTATCATATATTAAATCATATAGGTTAGGTAACCACCACGTTAATTGCATTGTTTTTAAATAACTATTTTATGATAGGAATAAAAAAAATATAGGCTAAACAATATATGTGTATTGATTTGTGAAAAAAAAAATTACTTTTTGATTTCAATTAAGATAATATTTGTTGCTCAATTTCCATGATAAAAATTAAATTATTTGTTCGAAGAAAATGAATAATATATTATGTATAAACAACTAATTTACCACATTCATAAATTTCACCAAAATAGTAATTTCTGAGTTATGAAATTTTAAGTTTTTCATGGGAACAACAAATATTTTGAAGAAATATTAGAAACCGTGACTAAAATTCATTCGTGGTTGAAAGCTGCATAGGTTATTACTTTAGAATCGTATGAAGCAGAAAAAACTTTTTACATGCGCACTCGTGATTTACTTAGCAGTTTAGCACATAAATACGGTATTTTTTATTTGTTATTTGCATATTATTTACAGATATAACCCGTCATTTGGCTTTATCTGATTTTATATTACACAAACTGAACAGTTTTGTTTTTGGTGATAGGCCAGATATTAAAGTGTTCTTTATTTTATATTTCCAAAGATTCAATTGCTATCCAATCTATTTCGTCAACATTACCTAAGTTAACGGATACGTTTTCCGGCGTGCTTTATCTTGTAATGGTATTTCGATTTATTATAGCGTTGGGTGCTATAGCAGTGTATTATAACGACGAATGCATTGTGTATATCGGTTTCATTTACACCCCTAATGCTATAGGTGATTGAAATTTCGTTTTATAATCAATGCTTGGAAATAGTGCTAGGGAATTGAAAAAAAAAGAAAAAAGATTTGCATGGTATTTTGACCAATAAACTATTCCGTTGAAAATTCAAATTCAGAATATTGTACAAATTTAAAAATAAAACGTTTTTTACGTAAAGATAATATTGTTTTATACTTGATACAAATTAAATATATTTTAAAAAGGTCAATACTCGCTAAATACAATATATTAAAGTATTTATATTGTTCCTAAATTTTAAGTCAGCGAAACAAAAAAAAAATACGTCTTAGTAAGATCATTATGTTTATATAACTTCACATAGATTCTAAAATAATAACACTATTAACCTTACAATATATTTTTAAAATTGTTATTAAGAATTGTGAACTAATGGCCTTCGCTGCTGAGTTGTTTTTTTTTAAGATCAATAAAAAATAAATATATTTTTATTTCGTATAAATTAAAATAAGAAAATAAAAAAACATCCTAAAAACCAAAACCAAATTATGATTTAGTTGAAAATATATATATATTTTTTTTAGTTATTTGAGATTTGACTAATAAATAAATAATATAATATATAAGATATATATTTTTTTTTCATTACCTACGTTTTATTTCAAGTGTAACACCACCAAAAGGTCGTAGGTATTGTTTTTATTTTTTACATATATTCGTGAGCATGACATATCCACTTACACTAGCATTATTCATAATTTATATTATATTATTTCCATTTCGTATTGTATATTTAGCTTATGAGAAAAACATGAATACATTAACCATATTACAATGTGGGCAAAACAAACAGTAACAACTAGCAACCCTTTTAATCGTTTAATGCTGTTTATTGTTGTTTAAACTAGCCGATTTTCTCAAAAACAGTAACATCATAATTTAATATCATTGAAATAAACGACTAATACATTTAAATAAACTTTAAGCTTTATTTTTTTTTTGTAATTGTCCACTAAACAATTTTTTTAAAGAGAAATATTCGTTTAAAATGGCTTAAAATATTTATAATTTATAAAATAGTATACTACGACATTTTTATGTGGTTGCAAATAGTTATAGTTAGTATTGCTGTAAACTGTGGTTTATTAACTTACAGAACGTGATATAAACGTTATATAATATATTTATATAAAAACTTGTTAGTTACTAGACAAATGGATTGAAAGTTGTTTTACCAATAATTAATCAATTATAATAATGTTTTATTTATTAATAACGTTGTTAAACTAAAATATTTTTTTTATAATTTATATATATCCATTAACTATATGAAATTGTATTAATCAAACTAGACCGTTATATTTTTTGTACCGTATACTTTGTGTTGATAATTATAATTATTTATTTAAAATATTTTTTAGAAGATTATAGATATTCAAGAGATTTAAGTAAATTAGTTACATTATCACAATATTTAGTTATTTCTTCATATACCATCAAAAATCTTTGCTTTTCAGCATTCTTCAAATCTTCAATTGATCTTTCAGCCCATTTTTTTGCATCTGAATTAAGTAGTTCTTCACGCTTGAATATCATTTCCATATGTTTATCAGACATTTTAACTACAGCATCATTTATTGAAAATCTAAAAGCCATATGATCTTTTAAATAGGTAGCTAAGTTTATTGTTTTATCGAGAAAATTAATCTCATTTTATTTTTGATAATCATTCAAGTTTTATATTCATAAATGTTGTTCATTTTTATTAATTTATTTTTATATAAATTACTATAACCGTATTGTAATACGTTTGTGGTAATATATATATATATATATATATATTTAAAAAAAAACAAGATAATATTATGTTATATTTAAATTAAATTGGTTATTGTTTCAATAATTTGGACTCACCTACTTCCAAAATGATTAATGAACTCCTTTGATATTATTTTTATTGGATTATTTACCGTGAACCTAACGCTTTCACTCAATATCTCAGTATAGTTACTTATAATTGCACGCATATTAAAAAATATTGGAACTAACAGTTCTAAAAATGATTTTAGTTCTTCTTCTACAAACTTTGTGTATTTGCTTATCAGATCCATGATGGTTTTATTCATATAAATGTTTTTTTGATGCAATTTTCTCATTGCAATTATATTGTTTTCAGAAACATAGAGTTCAATTGAAAATGATTCTGGCATGTTTCTTTCAATTTGAGCTGAATCCTGACTAATGCGCATTTCATTTGTTTCAATATCAATTAATTGTTCTTCTTCAGTAGGTTCCAGCATTATTATTCTTATTTTTTCAAATTCTTTTATAATATCACGGCTCTCATTAGTTAATTTACTTTTAAATCTGTTATGACTCATTTTGAACGTGGAAAACATCTCATCTCTCACCTGCTGTCTGAAAAAAAAAACATTTAAATGCAAATAGGTATTACTATTTTATATACTAAATTATAGTACTTTTGTAGACTTATATTATATAATTCCACTGCACTGTCCGTAATTTGTTTCTTATACGTTACAAATGCCCCCCGAACAGTCGAGTTCCATTTAGACAACAATTCACCATCAACATCTTCATGGTATAAATAATTAAAAAACTGTATACCATCTGTTTCGTTCAAAAAAGCTTTGTGTATAATGTCCGAATCTCCCAATACTTCTGAACCTGCTAAACTGTGTTCATCGTTAATTTCAATTGTCGATGAGCGTTCCTCGGTCGTTATATATTTATTATTGAGATATGTTAACTTTGGAAATTGATTAATAATTAGTTGTCTACTATCATTGGTAGCCGGATTGTTTGACAAATCAATGCACTGTAAATACTTGAAACGTTTCAAATAGTATATTTGATTAATGTCGGTTATATTATTATTGTTTATATAAAACGCCTGTAATTGTAAGCTGTTATCCAAATTTTTCAATTCAGAAATGTTGTTGCCACTCAAATTTAAAACATTTAACTCTGATAAATGGTTGAGATTTTCAATTGTTGTTATTCTATTATATGCGAGGTTTAGTTCTTCCAGCTTTTCGAGGCTACCAAGGTTTTCGATTTTTTTGATTTTGTTGTGTGATAGAGTCAAACATTTTAGATTTATAACCAATCTCAATCCAACAATATACACTATATTTAAAAAACTCAAATTTAATTTCGTTATAATTTTCCAGTCGAATTTTTGTTCCAACGATAGTATGAGAGCGACGTCTTTTGAACATTCATGTTTCAAATATGCTTTTTTAATAACATCAAATGAAATTACTTGGGGTAAATTCATAGTTATTTTACCAACAGTACTATTTAAACACGCTGTATGCTAATCAAACTGAAAATATGTATTGAATAATACGGTCAGATTAAGATCGTTAACTTACTGAGTAACTCAAAATTAATATTTTTAACAAATTCAATGATTATTCAAAATCATTAGTGTGTTTATAAGAAAAATGTATTTTTTTCATAGTTATTGTCAAATATTCAGCAATGTTTTTCGGCTTTATTCAATTAACCTTGTTAATTTATAGTGTCTTAAAAATTCTATTTAAATAATTGAGAACATTTCCTTCAATCTACTTATATTATTTTTTTATCTAAACGAAATCATTATCTTGTTGTTATAGTAAAATCATTACCACGGTAACTTAAAATGTAGATATACAATAGTATAAGAAATTAATTTTACATTAACCCATAGACATATATAAACACACACACACACACACACACACACACATATGTATATATATATATATATATATGTCTATGCATTAACCTAATCAATTAGATACGACAATATGGACCACATGTTTTCTAATACTATAGTAGAATTCAGTAAGTTAATATTATTTTATTTTTTTTAATGACGAAATTATTATATTATATAACTTAAACATATCCTGTAATATAATATATTAAACCAAATCAAATACGCACAATAGAATATTAAGATTTTACCTTAAATATCTACAGATAAATACTATTTTAACGTTAAATAAGCAGATTTACAATTTTTTTTAGATAAAAAAATCTTCGTCGTTTGCACATTTAGGTGTTAATGGTGTTATGTGCATAGTACATATTTGATTAAATCCAAAAGTGCCACGAGTAGGATACTTTATATTATTATTTCTGAAGTTATAACGTCATGACGTTTAAATTGCATAAATAATATTACATAACCAATTATTTACTCAGGATAAACTATTTAAGTGTACCTATATGGTATAGACAAAAATATTCTCTCATCCTACTCCTCATCCCAGTTTTCCTGTTCTAGATACAAAAATGCATTCATCGCTTGTAGTCTATACTGGTCCATAATAATACTATGTCATTAGGTTAATACTTTTGTTTAATCCTATATTATGTTGTATGGTCAAAGAAACAGACCATTGGGCAGAACACCAACAAGATAAGACAACTAACCATTATATTTGGCAACATTTACTTTATTCCTTATCTAGCCATTATTAGACTAACACCCGCGGCAGTGTTGATAATTTTACTCCCCTTGCATAAAACCTGACGGAACTTAAGCCTAAAACCATTTGAAATACTGTCAACCGATTGTATTCATTGTTACACGAATTTTGATAATACAGTCACGACCGTTTTTACGTTCATAAAAAAAAAATCAAATTGTACTTACTGTGTATAATAGGTTCTTTTCATTTGATTTAACTTCTACAGTAATTTAGAACAACCATTATAGCAACCTCGAGTGGGCCTGGACTTAAATAAATTTATAAGTTTTACATTAACATTGTGAATATTATCATTATACGTATCAAAATTCCAGTAGTTACTATATATTATGATCGTTTTTAAAGAAATATCAAGTTAGATTAATAAATTACTATACTACACTATATTTACTATTATAATATAGATTTTTATCTTTATTATTGTTTTATGTTAATTGTTTAAACAATAAAATGTAATGCAAATAAAAAAAAAAAAAAACGTAAAAGAAATATAACTTTATAAAGGAACCTACTTAAAACAAAAAAAAAATGCAGTATAATAACGAAAATGATGTATTAAGTATATAATTCTCTAGAAACGTGAGCTGTTTTATATTAAATGTCAACCATAACCAGTGTCGTTGACCAGTAACCAGTCACGTGACCAATAAAATTAATTTGTTTTTGTGTAATAAAGATATACGAACTCAGCCTTAATGATATTCTCTAATTCGTTTTATAGTTAAGGTTACTTATTTTTCAACTTTCACATGACATAATTCTTATTATGTAATATATTATAGTGGAATAATATAAAATAATTTTAATTGTATCATTAAATGCAATAATAGTTAGTCAGAGTTTTACAGGTATAATTTATCTGCTAATAAATAAATAGAAAATGTTATAAACAAACTTGATGAAACATGGTTTGAGTATATTATACTGTTATGGCTTATATTATTACGCTTAGTGCTTTTTATATTCTCATTACACATAGTTTATTTTTTTAGAAGATGGTTGAACAATTTTAAGTAATAAACTACCCTACTATGAAGGTTTTGAAAAAAAAACACTGTAAAGGTAATAAAAACTAATTAAATTACGGTAACATAATATATAATACTGTATAACACCCGCGGAGTATAATATATAATATAATATATAATATATAATATATTATACTAAACGAATTATTATCCAGTGATTTCTGAGTTTTTTTTTTTTTGGTAATGGACATTTTGTGATCCCTATTACGAGAAACAGTGTGATCACAAATTAATTTATTTCATTAGTATAATAATAATTATACAGTTTTTTAACTAAGAGGATTCGAAAAAATAATCGTTTTAGCGACCTCTAAAAACCTTGGTCTTTTTCTTAAATAATAATATATAAGTAAAGGTCTTAGATACTAACTGATAACATAGGTACATATTATAAATAAAAAATTAAAACGATATTATTGAGTTTGCTTCGATGTTTCTTTATTCTATCGAAATGATAAATAGCGAATGACCTATTGGTCTTTGAAGACTATAATATTAATACATATAATATGATATTCTTTTTTTGATAGCAACAGAATAGTGCTAGACGTTTGTTATAGAGGAAATAAAAATACAAACAGCAAATATTGTACTCATGTATAAGAATTGAATAAAATATATAATGAAGGTTACAGATTCGACAAAACGTATAAATATTTAAAATGACTAAATTATTAAAACCACTAAAAAAGTTTAAGTATAAGTCGAAATTGTATTAGAATGGCCAAATATTTACTATACGCATTACATATGAAACTTTAAATGAATATTTTATTCATATTGTATGGTATAAAAACGATAGAAACACCTAGCTATATAATCTAACAAAGGGAATCACGTAAATTCTTAACTTTATTTTACATGGATTTCTACCATTTGAATAATATATAGGTACTAAATATTATGTTTGATACTAACATTTTTGTACTGTAAAGTACATCTATAAAAACATGATCACAACTTGTTTATATATATGTATATATGTATTACATTATATTACTTTTTATTTTACGTGTATCTAATTAAAATTCAAAAAATTCAGTAGAGTTGTACATTTTGAAATTAAAATTAAAATATTATATAACAAAATATGCATCATACTCAAATTTACTTAATCAAGGATTCAATAATGAACTCGGTGTTATTAATAATGACACTATAACAGCAGTAAGCTGAAATAATAGCAATTACATTAATATAACAACCGTTTCACATACGGTTACCTACACAAAATAATAATAATAATTGATAAATAAACATTTTCAAATATTATCTTGTTATAACATGTTACATGACTACATGTAGACGTACCTACAAGAAAAACATCGAACTTATCAAAATTAAAACAATAACCGATTTTCAGCCACACCCATAATTGAAACTTCACTAGAAAAAATAATAATGTATACTTATATATTTTAGTACCTACGTCAAACACATTATTAATACACAACCTACATTAGGAACCAATTGGACACAAAAATACACCCACCCATGATTATCCCGTGTCAAAACAACGACTGCCTTTCGCTTCGTCTAGAAATGTTGACTGTAAGAACGGCACCACATAATATTGACCAACGTAGTATTTATAATATGGCGAAAATAAAATGCACGTCTTCCGCGTTAACTGGACAATATTATTATTTTATGTTTTCCGTGGATCTCCTCGAGAACTCTTATACAAATAGGCGTTCTGGTCGGGAGTGTTCAATCACGAAATAATTATTAACGACAATATTAGTGAGAAATAGAAAAAAATTAAAATTAAAGGAAAGAGCAAAAAACTTTATCGGACGTCGTAAATCAAAAATAATAATAATGATACCACGCACTTGAGTAATCCGTATCGATATAATAGAGGTCCGCGTGTAACTAAATAAAATATTATATTTAAACCAATACGGAAATATATATTATTATATATTTATTACGAGCATATGTAAAACAAACAAAAAGTATAATATATATATATATGAATTATGAATATACAAAACTGTTCAGATCTGTCAACTACAAATACCATGTAGGGTACGAAAGGTTAATTTGGAAAGTTACTTCGTTCGCGTTAAAATTTGTCATGTTAAGAATAGCGTTAAAGTTCACGTTTCCGAAAATAATTAACAAGTTTAATTGATCATTAATTTTCACATTACTTTATAGGTTTTCAAATAAAACTCAAAAAAGGTATAATAAATTTTAAAAAAGGTTTTATTTTATAGGTGATGGTTAATTAACATAAAAATATAAATGATTTATTAAAACAATATAATTTTACCTAAATCTCATGTAACCATTGGGGTAGGTACAAAATTAATTGAAACCAAAGTCAAACTAAAATACGATTCATACACAAATATAATGTCAAATATTTCTGACATTTAGTTTATATATTTCGAGTGAAACAATGCTGAATCAGCTCCTTTTGTTTTTAGTGATATCAGAAAACAAAAGTTTATAGTTTGAAATTTAAATTGTAGAGTCGACATTTTCCTTTTTACTATAGTTATCAACTCATAAAACTATTATCATTTATAAAAATATAATAAATTACCAATATAAATTATAAACTATACATAAATATGAAATACATACTCAATAAGTAGATATATAATTTTACTATTATATATTAACACCAAAAATCTTAAAGCATAATGAAATAGTTTAAATTATACACCAATACAATAAGCAAAAATAAAATACAAATAAAATTATGAAATTAACAAAACAAATAAAGAATAAAAGTAGGTAGAGGCTTTGCTATAGTGTGGAGTGTACTTCGTTATTAATTAAATGACTGTAATGGGTGTGTTAGATTTTAATTTAATGATGAATAATCGCATATTATAAAATCCAATTAGATCGAATATGATCGTCGTCAGTCTATATTACTAAGTAAATCATATGATATATTTAAATATTTTTTACTATACACAATAATTTATTTTACAATTAGTAAAACGGTAGTTTGAATTTATTAATGTTTGCTAAAAACATTGCATATGCATATAAATTATAATAGGATACCTACTCAAAAGTTTTAAATCCCTACAAATAATATTTTTGAATTGCTACGAAATACCAAAAATCGTTATTTTTTGTTAAATATTTCATTTTATTCAAATTTTAATAAGTATTATGTTTTTATGAAAAAAAAAAAACGTATAAACATTATTTTTACATTTTTATGTTTCAGTATAAGATACTTATGACTTTATGAGGAACCTGAAGAACTTTATAATACAAACTATACACTTATTACATTTTCAAGACTGAGTTATAAAAATTTAACGTTTTATAATTTTTTACTACAAAATAATTTACAAATTTAATAAAAACACCTCATGTGAAATTTTGTAATACATATTCAAGTAGGTATTTTCGATTTTTCTTGATTATTTTAAAAATTGCTGAGAATTTTCTTCTCAACGAAAACTACTGCCACACTCAATGTTGAATATCGAGGCATTTTTACTGCTCTAAAATGTGATTCACACACAAAAATAAACAAAACAATAAAAAACACATATTATTGTAAAATCAATACATTCATCGGTCTATTCAGGGTCTAAAATAATATCAATACGTAGAGAAATAATAACAATATGTCGAAAGATACTTAAGGTTTGTTGTTCGGGCAAAATATAAAATTTATTTGTATTCCACGTAAAAAAAGTCATATAATATTATGTATTGGAGAGTGTAATTAAACATAATAATTCAATCATTATGACGTATGTATATAACATGTAATACAGTAAATTTAGAAAAGTAACAAACTATTAGAAAATGGGAAAACATGTTGATACAAATTAATGCGTAATCTTTTGATTACTATTAATGAATAAACTACGAAATGTCTTTATTTATAGATTCATTGATCGGTCGTTCACATTGGAATACTTATAGGGTGAAGATTCTAATAATATATGTAATATACCTAGGTAAATATAGGTTTATAAAATAATAATTGTACACAATTTCTCACAGTTTAGTTAGTTTTAGGCTATAACATATAAATATTTTTTTTACAATTATATAAATATAAGTAATTTATATCATAATTTTTCGTTTGAATATCCAATTTATCCTATTTCAACAAAACATTAACTCTAATGTCAAATCCGTTCAGATGACTTTTAAATATTTTATATTATGATCAACTTATTTGAAACATAGTATTATATTTACGCTTATCTATTTTAATTTAATATTTGAATTTACAAGAAACTCTTATGAATTATGATAAGCCGCACCTTGTAATACACTTTTAAAATTTAGAAGAAGATATTCTATGAATTTATCAACACTAAACAAAAACAAAAAAGTAAAACAATTTTCAAAAGCCCATAAACAATGAAAAAATAACTAAAATCCTTTGTATTTATTAATTACACTATGTGTTTATGTCTAAATGGCGAATTATTATAAATATTTAGTGAAACCTTTAAGTATCCACGGGATATATATATTTTTTAAATTAAAACAAAAAAAATTTAAAAAATATTATTAAAACATGTTATCTCTGAAATTTCACATTTTTCCGTAATTGGTTTTAAATTCTTTCCGATTAATAATATGAAAAATACTAGGCATTTTTCAACTAACACAAAAATAAATTAATTTTATAAAAACGCACATCTTTGTAAAACTATATGTTCATCGCTCAGAATATAATTTAAATTAAAAACAATTTTTTCCGAATATTTTTACCATAATATTTTAAATTCCACATTTAAATCTATATTTTTTTTATTGCGATATTTATCAGTTCACTACTTCAAGACTAATATTATATCATTCATATACATTTTTGTAACATTGTATGTATTAATATATTTTACAACATTAAAATATGTCCAACTTTTACTAAAAACTAAAAAATAATAGATTACAACATTGTGGTTGTGAGTAGTCGTCATAAATAATTTTAATAATCAGTTTAATTTAAACTTTAAATTATCTAATCAAAGAATTTTTGTTTTTTGTTTACTCCTTTCCAGTCCTTTTTTTTTAAACAAAATGTTGTGACAATTAAAATGTAAGCAACTTAATTTTTCTTTTTAAAACGGCTCTTTTGTCGTGACTAAGGGGTGCAGAGATATTAATATCTTTAGTGGAATTGTAAAAAGTTCTTATAATACTGTTTATTGTTTATCGAACATACACGTCATATTCTGATCATGAAATAATTGTTTTAATTTTTGTTATTAGTACTTTTATTGATCACATATCACAAATACATTACAGATATAAATACTTAAGTACACAAATAAAATGCATTTTAATTACTTAAAAAAAAAAAAAAAAACCAACACAGTTTTAATGGCTAGACCGCTTATTCACCTGACACTTAATTTAAAGGTTTGGCTCGTTGCAATGTGGTATTGTCAAACGTGAATGGTCGGCTGACAATTTCGTGCACGACTTTTGAAAAGCACCAGAAAACCCTAGATAAAGTTTTTAATTAATTAAGTAAACATAATGCGCCAGAAAGTGACCAGTTGCTTTTCGCTGTAATTAACAACGTATAGTAGGTAAATTATAATTACACAGAATGTTAATGCGATTAAAACATATTGAGCGTTTAAAAATAATAATATGTGCCTGTTTGCGATGTACGAATAGAGTTAATAATCGATGGATAAAAAATATTACATTTCATGTATAGGTATTAAGTATACCTATTCTGTTTTATTTTTGTATACTAGGTATACGATATTACGAGGTCAGCAGTATATGTAACCATATGTAGATCGCGTCTCACCGACAATCAGTTTAATTAATTAAATTTCAACAGAAACGAAATTTTAAAGCACTAAATGTTTACCTACAACTAAAATAGTAAAATAGTATACGTACTCTGACTCCGACATAAAATTAATTTTTTTTTTTTTTCAAGAGGAAAAAACGGGTCAGGTTACTTTCCTTGAGTACATGTACTTAACTAGATGAGTTATAACTATTGCGATATTATAATTACACTTTTAAACAATGAAGCACTACTCATACGAAAATATATCTTCTGCTAGGCATATAGGTAGTGTATAATGTATTTCGAAAACAAGTTATAGCTCGTAGGTATTGCAACGAAAATCTGTTAAATATATGTCACCTGAAAAAAAAAAACAAAAAAAAACAAAAATTAGATTAATTTTAAAAGTATCAAAAAAAAAAAAAAAAATTAAAAACACAAATATAATAATTTATAATATTTATAATAATTAATCACTGTGAAATAGTGATACAATATATTTTAACATTAGCTATCACTAATATTATGCATAAGCCGTTTTTTATCGCATGGTTTTTTCGCTCAGACTTCTCTAAAAAATAATGGACGTTTTTATGGTTTTGCTGTAGCAGCTATAATGTCCAAAGTATTTATTATACTGCGTGCGTTTTTAAATAATTTATATCAATCGTGTTTAAATTCAAATTATGTATACATCAATTGATTAAAAAATATACTTTAAAAATGATAGCAATATTTTATTTTACGTTGCTTAAAATTCATATATTTTACCGTATTCTATATAACCATGTATTTTTTTCGATTTAGGTATTACAATTTTTCGTCTAAAATTGATAACATATGATATGGTTGTATTTTTTTCGAGCAAATTTCACTAAGCATCCTTTGGCCGATTACAGCTTTGTCACGCTGTATACGAATTATATAAATTAGACAAACTACCAGACCCTGTTATCTTTCACGTTTTCAACAAAATAAATCATTCTCATATTACTTCTTACTTATCCATCACTAATTCTTTCTAATCTCGTTAGACGTCGTATCCATCTCAACTTTCTCATTTCGTCTACTCGCTACGTACGTCCTAATGTTATACGAACTAAAAACATTTTTTTTTTTTTTGGAAACTAGTATTTATGTTTTCGTATATAATTTAAGTTAGTTCTTAACTGACAGTATTCATACACAATCAACTTCGCTAAAATTCACTATAAACGTCGCACTTCAACTATAAATAATACGGTACCATATTATTTCAAATATAAAACAAATATATCAGTATACTTATACTGAAATGAGATTTTTCGTAAATACCTAATAATTCAAATGGTATTCTGTTAGATAAAATGTTTAATGTATCGTAAACATTTTATAAATAAACGTATTATTATATATTATAATGATTGAGGTAAAGTAGTATTAGATATAAATACAATTTTTCAATTCACAAATCCCAGTATAATCTTCTGTTGATCTAGGTACGTAAAAATCTACGAATTCTCGGTACTTGAAATCAAAATGCATTTTCCATTTCCAAAATATTTTGACGAACCACTATATTAAAATGATAAATGAATAAAATACATATTCATATACATCAAGAATGAGTCTTACGTACTGCAAGTGCATTATCACGGATTGGCAAGGATGAATGAATGCTGAGATGCCACCGGGATCCAACATTTTCATATACTTACTTATTTTATAAAGCACAATAGCTCATATTTGGAGTTGCCGTCAACGAATTCCTTTTCTATCAGAAACACGGAAATGACAGCAGCTCAGACTTCCAGTATGCCAGTTCCGCTATTGCATATTTATACTCTTCTTACACGTAGTTATAGTAAATAGCTTTTAACGAGTATGTTTTAACTTATAACCTATAGCATTTTGTTTATTTATTACTGAGTAAATTCTGTTTCTATCGATTAAAACCAAATCGTTTTTTTAATTAAAATGTCATAAATTGTAATTATTAAAAATAACTTATCTCAACTAAAAATAAACATATTATGCAATAATTATTTTTATAGACATTTAAAAAGACGTCTCATTCGTGTATTTTGTCTCCACCTTACCAATATCCGTAATAGTAAATTTACATTCAGCAGAATTCATATTTAGCTGTTAGCTTTAATATTAAAATCAATTTATCTATTATTTATTTATGTATAATAATCAACGGGCGTAAGCCCTTCAATAAAACATTATAGAAATTATAATTTTTAACACAATGAAATTAATGGATATAATGTAAATAACTGAAAAAATAAATACAAATTGAAAACTTATATAATTATAAATAAAAATATTTTAATACAATACAAAAAAATAATTATACTTTATATTTCACGTTTTAAATAAAAATAACAAAGTTTTAGCTTTAAAAACATGACGATATAAAATAAAAACAATCTAGAGCCTTCATAAGAGCTTGAATAAAATTAAAATTGTCTATTATTTGTATTAAATTTAGGTAAATATATAAAACAAATCAAAATTATAAACATTTGTCTACTAGGGATTCTAAAAACTTTAAGTTATCAAACTTAACGGTAAGATTATTATGTAAGTATTATAAAGTTTTAATACTTTATAATATGTATAACTCACTAAATAATTAAATTATCAAAAAAGCCTAGTATAGGCCAAGCCCTTAATTAATATTCTTACCTTTAAGTTCGATGACAGGAAAATTTATTCTAATATTAAAGCTAACAGCAAAAAATAAACGCTGCCGAATGCAAATTTTTAATGATGTACGTTAGTAAAAGGGAGACGACACATGTGGGTAAGACGGCCTATTAAACAACCAGATAGCCGGTTAAAGCTTTTTTGTTTTTATTATTATTAATAAAGCCGCGTTCTCCGTGTACTTAAACGGAAATGTATACATTTTTATATGATAACGCAATTCGATAAAAACAACAGGTGTTTTTGATTACACAAAAATGTAAGCATTGCCATTTAGGCATAATAATATGACGGTATCGACCTTAAAACATCGCTTGGCTATTTTTATATAATATCAGTCGGCCTGTTTGGTACCCGTTTCAATACCTGCCTATTTTGGTACGATTATCGATAAGGTTCTATTATATTCTAGACCGGAATTGCTTCCTCCACTCACCGACGATGACGACGACGACGACGACGACGGACCCAGTGGCGCTGTCCATCGCGCTTACCAGTTGCTTACTATCGCGAGAGACGAGTCATCGTCGACCTGCCGTTGCGTTATTCTTTTACATTTTATTTGCATTACTCGTATAATATTATTATCGGTGTGGACGTCTCGTTATTTTTCTCGTACGTGTCGCTGACCGGAAATGCGTCTTACGAACGATTAGTGTAGTAATTGTGCCGGGGCAGTTTAAACATAATATTAATATCACGACCTATTCCGGTTGCACGGGTGCAGTACTGCAGTAGTGATAGATTTAAACACACACACACACACACACACACAATTTTTCTCGTGTTTTCTTTTTATACCAAACGCGCGCAGGTGCGAGTGGTGCGTATAAGTATATTATACGACCGTATCGGGAAAACGGTTTATAGTGCGCGTCGATCGTCGTTTTATTATTTTATAATAATTTTTAAAAGTACTACCCGACGTGAGTGGATTGTTGAACGGTTCGTTATAATTTTCCAGTTATTCGTCAGTTTTCCAAGACAGCCAACGTCGTCGAGTATACCTACATATCGTTGTAGGTGACATCAATAATAAGCGGCGAGCGGTCGGCTCAAACATCTGATTCGCGATTTATTGTTTAATTTCTTAGTTATCATCGGTTTCGCTATGATCGATAGAATTATTATTATTTATATTATTGTCGAAACGACGTGAATTTTTTCATATAACGTCGCAATTTTCTTTTTGTACAGCAGGTGGGTGCCAACACTGCCAATATTATTCTCCCATATCATAGTTTTATCCAGGGCTTGAAATCGATATTGGATACCGATTTTAAATTCCGATTAAAACCGTTCAAAACCGGTAATATCAGTAACCAAAACCGAAACCAAAATTGAAAAAAATGAATACCGATATATGAAACTGAAATCAAAATCGTAAATAATTTTTTCGGTTACAAGCCCTGGTTTTATCATAATATAATATTAATGTAATCATCAAATATCTGTATGTAGTGTGATAGGTAATATTTTGACAATATACGTTTCATTTATTTAATTGTTCATTTCATAATTTATGAGTATTTATTTTAAATTTATTCATTGTTATTATTTTCGATTTGTTGGTTTATCGTTCCGCAACAAACACGGCCGTCTAGTTGTTTAACACGCCAATAATAATTTAATTAAAGTAAATGTAGGTTATGAGTAATTTTATCCATGAAAATATCTCAACCATTAGCATAACAATTAACAATATATATACTAACTTTTTAATATAATATACAATACTTATAAAACTTAACATTAGTAATAATTAGTAATCAGTAATATTATAGTAATGATAGCTTATTATCTATTACTTTTAAACCACAAGATAGACAACTTATTAGGTTTTAAGATTTTGAATTATAAATAAGTCTTAAAATATGTATAGTTTTATTTTAATATTAGAAGAATGATTCATTAAAATTTTTTTTTATAATTGATTACATCACAAATATAACTCAAACCACCCCTAATTCTATATTGATATAAGTTATTTGATTTTTATTTAACTTTGACTTAGTGTGACTTAGAGTAACATTAGTGGCATATGTTTTATTTTATGGTTAAAGCATAATAATAATTCCGATATTTAACAGCGCAGTCTATTAAATTTAAACAGTATCTAAATGTAATAAATTATTTAATTTTTAATTAATTAGATTGAAAAAAACAATTAAAATGTTCCACTTGCTTTTTTTAATACTTCAATGAGGTAGGTACTTTATAACAGTGCCATAATTGTTGATATTTTGCATATTATTGCTATTTACTGTGTATGGATGGACTATAAATAAAACAAATATTACTATATTTTATTATTGTCTGTAATCGCCCACCGCCAACCAGCGCTCGGTCATGATATTTCCATAGATCAATATAAAATATACGCAATACGCCAGTTTATTCCGAGGTCTTGGATCTAAGCAATTGGCATTTTTGTTTCATCTTATAATCAAGACTTCTAGCGTACATTTTGGGTTCGTGAACATTGATAAATTGGAAAAAAGGATAACGGGTAATTTAGTGTAATTTGATTAAAATATAATATAGTACTAACATGACAATCAGTAATATCATTAACATTATTTTAATTTAATATATTACCTATTGATTGTTTATAGATTTTAAAATAAACATTGATAATACTTATATCGGTTTTAAAACGTAAATATTGAATACAAACCTCATTATATGTTTTATATTTATTTATTTTATAATATTATGGAATTGACTTTTTTTATATTTCTGAAAACTCAGTCAATCATACGGTTATTTAAATAAAAATATACACTGATTCATAAAATAAAACAAAGTTTAATATCGTATGCATTAACTAAAATAATTTTATAACTTCCTAGCACTATTAATTTATATACTGTATAATGCATTTATTTATGTGTTTTATTCGTTGAAAAAAATATAATTATTTTGCACATAAGAAGTCCCATCACAGTAAAAAGTTTAAAAAAGATTAATATTTAATGCGATAGACGATTATAATATATTATTTAAAGTAAATGTTGCTGAGGGCAAAGTATATTAAATGATTATAATTTCACATCACACAGAAGTAATAAAAATTGATCTGCGAATTAGAATTTTCATGTAATACAAAATACGTAATAAACGTTTTCCAGACATAAATAACGAAACGGTACAAAGTAACGATATGAGAAAGAAAAGATTTACTATATGTCTATATGTTTGGAAACGTGTGGAAGTGTTATATTAGCTGTTAAAAATCAAATTAACAATTAAGATCGAGAGTAATGATAAGGAACGTACTTATTTTAGTGGTAAGGAAGTATAAGACAAATAAAGTCACAT
The DNA here is from genome assembly GCA_020882235.1 of Schizaphis graminum. NCBI lineage: Eukaryota > Metazoa > Arthropoda > Insecta > Hemiptera > Aphididae > Schizaphis > Schizaphis graminum. The sequence goes on from CM037033.1 coordinate 5,850,106, forward strand.
TTATAGAATAACGTATAGGGCACGATAAGCAAAGGAAAGTTGTTTTTATGGTCATTGGTTGACCGAACCAATACAATCAAATGGTTTTTGAAATAATAACAAATTTACAGTGTAGTGTGTAGATGTCTCTTTATTTTCAAAACACTGTTTGTTTGAACAGCAAACGCAATATATAAACGATGATATATATATATTGAATTCAACCAAAGGTTAAAAATGGCGCACCTATTGATACACTAATAATAAACGGTAAATTAAACATTTATAAAATAATGAGTTTTCGAATTGGTAAATAGTAAGTAACTGTTAGCAGATACTTTATACCTTTAAATGGTTTTAAAAGATAATATTACTGTACACAACGATTTTTGCGTACATTATTAGTCATTTCTAATTTTTTTGTTTATAAATTTATCAAAATATAGAGATGTGAAATATGTGGTAGATGTATACATGTTTTTACCACTAAAGTTACAAAGTGACCCCTCAAATCCATTGTTTTTGTGAGGCTAACATTATTATCATAACAACAAAATGATTGATATAAAACGAGAAGTTTCAACTAAAGACAATATATATGTTAATCGTATATTAAACTACCCTCAGGACAGTCAATATTATATTTATTGATTTTTATATCAAATTTAGTTACATATTCTGCAATACTGCAATAGGGAAAATCAATATCTATATGATTAACCATTTCACTATCAAACTGACTTTCGCGTGGCGACTAATTACAAGTCACTGACACTTAAATTAAATTTATTAATTATTATTGTTATTTTAAATTTTTTTTTGTAATATATAGAAATAAATACCAAACCAATAAATCAATTTTAGGAAATTTTCTAAAATCATAATTAATTAATTATTTTATGAATTAACTAATGAGTTATAAGTTTATTTGAGTTTTAAAAATGTATGTCATTGTTTTTTGAAATGCAGCATTAACCTGCTAATAGCAATTAATTAACACAAAACACTATATGATACCTATTTCAAAGTATAATAATATGTGTCCATCAAAGTCACGCCATATCGAGAAATAAATTTACATTAATGTATAAATAATTTCACAAATGTATTTATCTCATAAAAAAACCTAATACCAGACGAGTAAAATTTATTTTTATTGTTGATTAATTTTTTATTTTATTATACAATTTTAACATTAACTGTTATGTTAGGTCTATCATATTATATACTAAAGAGTATAAACACTAGAATTATTTGTATTTATAATATTTGTAATGAGTTATCCTGTTAGATTAATGTAGGATTTTATTTTGCATGCGTATTACACATTATTATACAATTTAAAATAATTAAACCAATTACATTTTTAATGTTTGTGTTTACATAAAAAAATATGACATAATTATTTATGTATGCATACGTAATATTCATATTATGCACATCAATTTACTGTTTTCTATTTACAAACAAAAATACACTTGTGGTATGATGCACTTAATAGTTAAGTATTTTACCCACAAAATAATCAAACCAAACAATATCTTAGCTATATTTTTATGAAAGAGGTTAGTATAGAGAATATGTTTCTGAGGTTCTTCTTATCGCAGCGACGTTACCAAAAATACCAAATTTTATCCAATTCACGTCAGATGTACGATTTTTTTATTCATTAAATAACTTTTCAAAAAAATTTCGTGAATCCGAAATATTATCTACAAACATTCGTGGAACATTACTTATTAATGAGTATAATATGCTCGCAAGCCGTTGCAATTCACAAATATACGTCACAGACATACAATTTATTATTAAATGTAGTATATTATACAATATACATGCAGTGATCTTTGATGTTAAAGATTTTTTTGTTCCCATTTTCTGTAGCCCTTTCGTATGTTTGTCTTTAGATTATCTTGCACAAGCTCATCAACAATCTTCTGCCTCTGTTTTCGGTGAAATGTGTTTGCCCAGCTGACATTTTCTCCCCTCGTTCTGTGACGCGTGAATACAATATTATATAATATAATAATATTATATTATGGTGTACTGGTGTAGATATTCCACAATATGCGCACGTGCGCACGGACGTTGAATAAGGTTTGATGTAATGAATTAGAATTCACCTCGTAAATTCTAGCCCGCACTCAATAAAAGGCGTATCTACATAAGGACGGAACCAATGACAGCTTGCCCATCCGCAAAAACATCACGAAAACACTCGCACATGTCTTTCAAACGAACTCGTATTAATTCAACAATATTGAAAAGTTTATCTATTATTTTTATACACATATTTTAATAAATTTATTATTTGATAGAACAAAAAAAAGTGGACACTGAATAATATATGTGATATGTTTATTTACACATTTTTAAAACAATGTTCTATCTATCTATTTTGTGACAACTAGGGGAGTTATTAATTATTATCCTTCGTTGCTGCCGATTAATGGTAACAGAAAGTTTACCGGGTAATGTATTAGATTATTGACATAATAATTATGTCGTGCTAAAATGATTAATTAAATATAACACGTTTAACACGTCTTATACATGTTAATATATTATATTTTTTAGTTTTAAACTATAACAAAAATAATAATAATGTATTACATATTATTATATATTATCCTTTTTATAATGGTAAATAACTATCCAAAATATTATATTATAATCATCAGTAAATACTCCATAATATCATTAATATTATAGGAGACATGTCGGAAAAATTTATCGGTTTGGTGAGCACGGAATATTGTCACGCGAAATTTATTATTACAGCCATGTCGGGCTTCTTATAAGCCGTGACGAGTGACGATGTTCCACCAGGTGATATTTTTAGACTGATACTCGCAGCAGTGCGAGTTTTTGAACACGTTTAAATATTTATGCGTTATTATTACCAAGGCAATATTTACACACCCCCGACATACAGTATTACACATATTATACACACACCACACGCGTTATAATTTAAATTCTCGTTTATTATAAACATGCAATGCGCTATTATATTTTATACATTTAAATTTTTGTTTGTTGAATTAATAATAATTCAGCTATAATGTTACCCGAATAGTTTTGATTTGATTATTTAATAAGTGACTTTGACGTACATAACATTACGCATAACAGCGGGTTTCATGTTTTATTTTAATAACAATATCGTGTATACAGTAGGTAGTCTCAATACTATAGGCATAGCTAATTTAAATAAAACCTGAGCTGGTAATATAATAAATATAAATGGTTTTTACTAATTTCGGGACAATTAAAAGGATAAAATGAATATCAAGTTAAGCTCTATGTTTTGTTAGTATTTTTGGCAAAGTCTTATCAGTGTTTTAAACAAAAATAAACACAATTCAAAATTAAAATTAAATAAAGACTTAATTAGATTTTATAACACATAATAGTGGATACAGACATAAGAAATAAATACATTTTTTAGGTTTTAAATTGTAATTATAAAAAATATACTTAAGACTCAATATTAAATACTAATACCACTGATGTAATACCTTATGGTAGTAGGCTCATGTCAACAAAATATGCCAATTTGATAAAAATAACAGAATAATTGATTATTATTATTATTTTTTAATGTGTTAAGACTTTACCAACGATATTTATTGGCTTACTTTTAAATTTTAAGTAAAACAAAATAAAATTATTAATAATGATTTACAATTTTTAAATTAACTTTAAAATATGAAAAAAAGTATAATGCATTCGTGTTTTCTTCATTAAATGTTTATCAAAAAGAGGCTAGGCTAAAACAAACATTAAATAGTATTAATTGTTAATTCATATTTTTTAATTTAAATTAATACCTACAATGTTTTAAATATTATAATTTATTAAAAGTATAACAAATCAAAAATTTGATTTAAAAGAGCCATTAAAAGTGTTTCATTTCAAATATGCCTAACGCCTAGTAAAATAAAAATATTTCAACGACTTCAAACATTGTTTCATAAAAATATAAAACTTTATTTGCGCGTCATATGATATGTCTATTAAAACATCGTGAGTAGTAAAAACAACATATTGTTTTATTTTGAATCTATTAAATACGAATAAGAAAAAAATATTCAATAACTCAGCGTTGAGTCATCATTGATGGTTACATTGTTGCCATTAGGGAGGCCTAATAGGTATACGCATTACATTGATATTAAAATAATATTTTATGGTAATGGATTTAAAATATGTACATTTTTTTTTTACATTTAAATGTCTTAATCCAAACGGCTATCTATTTTTATCGAATATTTTTAAATATAGTGATTGAATGATGGGGGTCTGAACGACTATAGTTGATTTACCTGTACCTTTATAAATAACGCAATTAATTGTGATTATCATTTCCTAACAGTTATTGGAATAATATTGAACTCTATTTTAAAAAAACACGATTAATTTAATAAAAACAATAACATTAATAAATTAAGGATTGTACGTTTTAGTGTTCTAACAATAAATAATTTTCGGATTTTCCATGATTTTACTAAGTAATTACTATTTGCTGTTTCTCTTTGTTGTTTTATAAATGTTAAAATATTTAATATGGTTTTTTTTAAGAAGTATTGATTTTAAGTGTTGTATAAAACTAATTATTTTTCTCGTTTTTTCCTAATAAAAACAAAAGATAATTATTCTGAAACAATGAAATTGTGTCTTTTGTTCAAAACGAATAACTCTGAACAACGATCATACCACATAGTTAATTTTTGAATAAATGTTATTACTATACCATAGTTTGTACCTACTTACACGATACACTCTTTGTACACATAGTTGAAGCTATCTGGCTTGTGTTTTAAACTTCAACCGCGAAACACTTGTCATATTATAATATTACAAATTGTTTTTTAATTTTGTGTGTTTATCATACTACCTATATATTTATTTTACAAAAACATATTTATATTTCACATCAGTTATTTAGATTCTTAGATTATTTACATCCTGCATTTATATTTAAATAAAATAATGATTTATTAACTTTCATTACGTTCTATGTTATTTTATAATAATCGCGTATCTGGGTTTTGGAATTCAAAGAAAAACTATTGCATTTATTTAATATGTTTATCAAAATAACAAACTAATTAAATACGTCTGATATATTATTTAATATGCCTTATATTAGTTATTAGTATTAATACTAAAAACAAAAATAAATCATTGATAATAGATATAAGTGAAATAACATATTCAATTATTATTTTTATTAGTGGTGAAGTTTGGGAGATGAGGAGAAGCGGACGAGTATGAGTATATTATGCAGTATATGTAGGGGCGTTCTCAGGATTTTTCTATGGGGGGGGGGTCTGAAAATTTACTTGAATTTAATAGTATATAATAATATCAAAAGTAGACAAAAAGTGTATTACTAAAATGTAAGAAAACAAAGATCCTTGGGGGGGGGGATCTATCCCCCATATCCCCCCCGTGAGAACGCCCATGAGTATATGTTATTCCGTTCCATTCCCACGCGCAGAAAGAAAATCAATTTTATTTTAACAAACACGTGCGGCTCATTAATCGCATGGAATTTAATAGCGACGTAAAAAGTATAATAATATTTACGTTCGCTTTATATTTTATGAATTTTTCAGTGGCGTCTGACGTCGGATACAAATAACAATATAATATGAATAAAATAGTAATATATTAATTGCATATATTGTTATACGTGAAAAACTATTCCATATAATATCGACTATAGTGGATATATTGTGATGTATTGTGCCGAAAGCATTAACCAACGTGCACCGCTAAATATAATATTTATATGTTTAGGCATCTAACATTATAGTTTTGTATTCTACACGATTGTAACACAACGTTTTTGCGAGGCCAGCCAAGTTAACATTATTTTAATCTAGTTTAAGCTCAGTTTTGAACGCGTAAATACAGTTTTTTTTACGGTGTACGCATCACAGTATATAAAAATGTTTTCACGGGTATACAAATTAATATAAATTATACTCGCAGGCTTATCTCTAGAACAGGTAGTTCGAACAGAGGGCATGGACTTAACTGCGTAGCGTATATCTTACAATATCCCCGTGTAGTCTGATAGTCACATTAAAATAAATAAATGGCAGATACCTACGTGAAATCTAAATGTATTGTATTTAAATATAAATCGTAATATAGAAAAAAAAATTGTTCGTTATAAATTATATAGGTAGACGTTTATGGAAAAAAGTAATTTTTTCGGTCAATCAGTACAACTATATAGACGCGTTACAGTAAGAATCCAGAAAACGCGTGTAGTACGCGAATACATACGTACCGCGTCATATCGGTATAAGGTTTGACCACATGTACCAACGATGGTATATAGTGTAATATATAGCCATATAGGTATGCACAAGGCTGAGCATTAACGAGTTAAAAAGTTAAAGTTAAGTTAAAAAGTTGAGAGTTACTTAACGAGTTACTTTTATTTTCATAAGTAACTTCTAACTCAACGAGAAAACCGAGAATGATAGCGAGTTAAACTCAACTTACATTTTTCTGTATTTATTCAACCTAACGAGTTAAAATAATTAGTCGACTCGCCCAGCCTTGAACATAGGTACAGTATAGTAGTCGTATTATATCGTCGGGGTGATTATACGACTCGTGACAACCGCACCGACGGCCCTATGGCCGGATGCTGTGTAGCACATAATAGAAATTAAAACCGAATTCCGGAGATTCCGCCGAGGCACGTCGTTCACGCGTCCGCTTATAGGCGCGGATAACTCTGCCCCGTTAACCAACGCCGGACCATCGGACGCGGAAACGTGATTTATTCGCGGTCGTCCGCGTTCGCAATGACATCGCTTCTGTTTATTTATTCGCCGGTTGTTTTTTGCAGGTCTGGCCGACCGGATCAATCGCGACACGCCGGACGTTGGTTTTTCGACCGGCGCCCGTCGGAGGAGATCGCGCAAGGTCGAACGCCGTCGCACGCTATTGTATATCGTCACCGGCACACACACACACACACACCACTCGGCGACGCGGCAACCACTCGCGCCGGCAGCAGACGGTGCAGTCGGGATAATATACGCATCACCGCCGCGCGCGATGACGACGACCGCCGGCACCACCGGAACAACAGCCGCCGCCGCCGCCGACGTCCGGTCGCTGTAGAGGAGCGATATTCGGTGCATATAATATAACACCCGCCCGGCCAGCGGAAGCGGTGCGGCGGCGAGCACACCGGAAGCAGCGGGCACCGGCAGCGGCGCGCGATAAACGCACGGCGACGGGCGATGGCGTGGACGATGGACGAGGAAAACTACACGGCCGTGGTGCCCACGTACCTGTCGGGCGTGTTCGACTTCAACGGCACGGCGGACGGCGGCGGCGGCGGCGGCAACGAAACGGACGTCGGCGGCTACCTGAACGTGACCACCGAGATGCCGGTCCGGTACGCCCGGCCCATGTACGGGTACGTCATGCCGTTCCTGTTGCTGGTCACCATCGTGGCCAACACGCTGATCGTGGTCGTGCTGTCCAAGCGGCACATGCGCACGCCCACCAACGTGGTGCTCATGTCCATGGCCCTGTCCGACATGTTCACGCTGCTGTTCCCGGCCCCGTGGCTGTTCTACATGTACACGCTGGGCAACCACTACAAGCCGCTGTCGCCGGTCGAGTCGTGCTACGCGTGGTACGCCATGAACGAGGTCATACCCACCATGTTCCACACCGCTTCCATCTGGCTCACGCTCGCCCTGGCCGTTCAGAGGTAAGTGCCGCGCACGCGCGCGACGAGCTTTCCTCCTCCACTTCCCCCCGGGGGGGGGGGCTATGATATATATGTTTACGTATATGGAAAATTAGGATTTTCACAAAAACGCTGTAGGCTTGCCGTTGGCCACGGGGTAGCCCGTTTTGGAAACCAATTATTGTTATTTGTCCAAACGGCTGGCTGGCGTATTGCATATTATAATAATATTATACAGGGTTTATAGCAGTTGCGAAGAGGCATTCATAATTCGAAGGGCGGGGTAATCGAAAATGTTTTCGTCGAACAAAACAAATAGATGACGCGTTTGTTGGAAAAATAATGTACTGTGTATAGCTCAAAACGACACGAAAAAACGATTTGTAACTACTGTAACAGCGCGTGTAAATATACATTTATTTGTATATGTATTTTTTTTTTTTTTTTAGTTATTTCGTGACGTTATCAATATTTTTGAAAATAACTCAATAAAATAAGTAATATAATTGTCAAAAACTGTACAATGATATATAATATAGTATACAACTTTACTAAATTAATATAATATGCACCTACCTACTTAAATGGTTTACTTATTATAGTAATTTTGTTCATTTTTTTTCTCTTTTTTATACAAGATATATTTTACCATTCAATTATTAAATAATAATTGTAGTTTTTAAAAGACCTAACTGCTGTTAGTCAATCTGCAATAAGTCTGAATAACAGCCGGTCGTTGAAAACAAAATAAGAAGTTCGTAAACGGACCGCCTCATTGCAAAGAACATTTTTACAAATAAACAAATTTTCCATATGGTCTACGACATAAACATACGAATAGTATTAAGTACTTACTACGTATGGTATAAATTTAAAACCCGGACATTTATTATACGGGAAAATAGTGGATTTTAAAAATAGGAAAAATTATATTACATTGAAAATCAGGAAAATATTGCACAAGAAAATATTATCGAGCGATTTTAAACATATTTCTATCAATTTTTTTGTTAACTACAGGCATATATAACTAATGTTATACATAATAGTACTAAGGCATTTCAAATTGAAATGGCTTGTAGGTATTTAAACACTTTTTTTTTGGTTTACTTTGTACTATGCAAATGCGAGAGTAAAATATGTTTGGTAAAATAACAAAACATACATTAATTCTTACACCGTATACTTATAAAAGTTAAACTGCTTACATTAATATTAATATTGTAATATTTATTATTAGTTTATTACCAATCATTATTCATTCGTATAAATATTAATTTTAAATTATAAAATAAAAACGTGATTTTTATTGAAATAATTATTTTTCTCATAGTTCTGTTGAAAAAAAAAATTAATCAGTAACATTAGCCATATAACTCCAATTTTTTATACCAAATATAAACAATGGTAGGATTTAAGATCGATATTTTTATAATTGTAAGGAAACCTCTTTGGAAAAAAAAACAACGGAAAACCATCAAAAGAATAAAAATAAAACAATGAAAGTTACCGGATATTCGCTTATTTTGTCATATTTCAGTTGAAAAGAATGTTATGTTGTGATTATCCAATAGTGTCATCATACAATATATCTTATTTTATAGAACATGAGAAAAATCATGATTATAAATTATAATTAATGTAGTAATTATAACTATAATGTTCATAATATTACAAAAAAATAAAAATAAATAATTAATGTTTTTGGCGACTGTTTCCTTCACTTTACACTGCTCTTAATAATTAAGTTTTTACAACAATTCTTATCAGTTATCAAGTAGAATACTATCGATAAATTTCGCTATCTTTATCAACTCCATAATTAATGTTCTTAGATTATCCTTTTTTAGAAACACATATATCTTTTTTTTTTTTTTTTTTATTTTTATTAGCTTTCAGTATACACTATTGTAGCTCGACAATTATAATATAACAGTTATACATATTAGATAGACATGAGATAAGAACATGAAATACTACTTAATTAAAAATTTAGGTAGGTACAAAGACTCGATATCTGTATAGGTATTTAAAACATTAGTGAGGTATACGTGTAATAGCCTTGGATAGATTATTATGTTATAATTAGGATAATTATACGCAAATAATTATGGAGATAAGGAAGATATGGGAATTAGTGCGTTAAGTACTGAAGAGAGGAGAGTTATTAGTGGAGTTACTAGAGAATTGAGGTTAGTAATAAAGTTTGATAATATGGCGGAAATGTGATCTGTGGAAGAATTTTGAATCTTGGTTGCTTCATCATAAGATTTCGGAGCGGAATGATGGTTTGACACTGGAACTTTGGCTGGAAGTGATTTTGAAGATCTTATTATTTTTTTTTGAGTTCTTGTGTAAACTGGGCATCCTCTGAAGTTTGCCGTGTGATCACCGGAGCAAAGTGCACACTTGGCAGGACTTTTCGGGTCCTTGGTGCAATCACTGGTATGATGTTCCGCACCACATTTTACGCAGCGGGAGACATGGTTGCAATAATTATGCGTATGACCAAACTCTTGGCAATTATGACATTGTGGGCGGCTGTAGCTCTTCTTGTGGGGTTTTTCGATAACCACCTTGGTATTAAGTAACGACTTAATATTATGAATGTCCTTGTTTTTTTCATCCGGGTAGATCTCCACAAAGAAAAGTGGAAGAGGGCCTTTTTTTTTATCTTTGGCGTTGTGAATGTGTTTTACTTGATGTCCTAATTCCTCCAAGGTGGAGGAAATATCAGTGACTAAGGTTGAGGGGTGTAAATTCCTGATGACAACCCTGTAGGGACGTCGGAAACGAGGTAAAAAAGAATGAAAACTGGCGTCAGTTTCATTTAGGTGAGTGACAATTTTGTTGAAGCTATTACGACCTGAAGGTTGGACGATGAGATGAGATGTCGAGGACTTGCAGGTATAGGCGTTCGGGCCGGTAATACTTGTCAAGGTAGAGTTGAAGGCGGAGAAATTTGCAATGTTTTTTATATAGATTGGCGGAGCCGGCGGATCTATATCCAGATCAGCGTGAGGTGAAATAGTGGATTCGACTTTAGAGCAGGTTGAAGGTGTGGAAACATCACTGTTTTCACAGTTATTGGCGAGAACGGCAAATTTGTTTGGCGAAACGAAAAATTTGGATTTTTTATCATTCTGATTAGGTGACAGAGACGAATTCGACAAATGACGTTTTGAGGTGATGCGTGGACTTGGTAAATTTGCACCAATTTTATGAGTATTTTTATTTGTAGACATTGTAATTAGGAAACGACCGAAGTATACGGAGTATACGATACACTAATGAGCACGCCACGGCGATAACGGAGCGAGATAATACGGAGTACGTGTGTTCATGTTGAACGATACGGCCGAACTGACATATATCTTAAAAGAGCTAAAAAACTTTAAAAAAAAAAAAAAAAAAAAAAATGACTTTCGGCCACAAGTGGTATTCAACGAAACATCCTTAATTGTGTTAAGATTGAACGAGAAAAGACTATAATAGACATATTATCTAAAAATAGATCGATATACATAACTGGTGCACACTGATAATGTCTATTAGTATCCATTACATTTTATTATGGTAGTTCTTAATACTAAGAATCGAATTTTCTAAGATTATTAACCTGTTTGTATAACAGTGTTGTTCATACAGTTCAAACTGCTCTATAGTGGTTTCCCATTATTAAAATAGACACTACCGAAGAAAACAAATGGGCTTGCATATTAAAATACAATATTGTGTACCAATAGTATACATTATTACTATTATTATACCTATCTTTCTCCCGCCGCGATAGGTAGGGATCATAAACTATGCCTAACACTCAAACCGCGTATAAGATTATAATATAATATAATGCCCGATAAAATATTATCGCTTAGTCCGGTTTACGGGTTCAACGAGTAAGTCTGAGGATTGGGGCTTCAAATTAGCATATTTTTGCTTATTTATGCTGTATTGTTATAATACTCAATTCATGAGTAAAACATATTGTGAACGGGTACAGAAATCCGTTCTCAAAAGTATGAAAATCTTTTTGAAATGATTTTACTGCGATACCGTCAAACGTCTATCTTTAATGGACACCCCCCCCCATAAAAGGACCTTGGTATTAGGTACTCTTATAAGCGTTACGAATATTATATTTTACTCCCCTGTATAAAAATACACGAAAAAGGCGTATCAAAGGTAACGTTTTACGACACCATAGTAGAATACATTTTTCGAAGTTTGCATTTTATTACTATTGATAATGTTCATAAAGAATATATATATATACACCTATATAGTGTAATACCCCAACTTGCTATGGTGAACTTGTATTTTATAAAAAAAAAAAAAAGAAAAAAGTTCTATTGTGCAGTGTATTGACGCCAAAAGTAGACCCACATAAAATTAAAACGTTATTGATTTTCTTTATTTTGGTACCAATGATTTTCAGAATTTGCACATTTCTTTAAATATTGAAACTCATTTACATTTTGTGCAATGCAAATTTTTCCTTTTACAAACAGGTGCCTTTAGCGTATACAGCGAAGTATAGTTCTGAATGCTACTCCTCTCATTTTCACAATTGATTAATTCTTCGATACACCTATACTTTCAACTTCTATAACACAAATAGATTTTGATCAAGTTATAACACAGTTGTTAAAAGCTATTTTATTAATGTAATCTTTTAAATTCAATTCAACTCAATAGATTTGTTGTCATACCTAAACTACTATGGTATGAATGGTACTGCGATGTCTATATTCAATGCTATTATACAGAGAATAAAAAAGTCTGTCTTATTAAGCTTATTCAACAATAACATAATATAGTTTAATTGTTTTTGTATTATTGTATTGAATTTTGTAATTGAATTTCAAATTTTATATTTAGATCTTAGTTGTTAATGTGTTGCATATTATAATCGTTCGATTCAAAATCTTATATTTTGCTTTTGCACCAATAAACCGTCGGCGTTGCAAATAGCATTTGTTTTTTATAGTTTCTACTCACAGTAGATATATAGTTTTTTGTCGTAAAAAATATTCTCTTTATCAGTAAAACGATTGCGTTACAAATCAAATCACCTTCGATATAACATGACCTATAAGATTTTCATAATACAGTTAGATAAATTGTATTATTCCACATTTTTTTATGTTACAAAACTGAAGTGCGATTTTTTATGTAAGCTAATATACATTAGAAATACTTGAATAGGTATGTCAAACCGAAGATAATGATGTCCACGTAAAATTATAAAATATTAGAAAAATTGAACAAATAACTTTTCCAAAATAAGTAAAAGATAGATACGAGTACCCATATAACAATGGATCGCTACAGTGGTTTTATTAATAGAAAAAGTTTTAAAAATAATAGAAAAAAATTTCAAAATTACACAAAGGATAAAACTCTTAAAAAATAATAAAACAAATAAATATAGCTCACGGCGAAATAAGAAAATCGTACCTGTTGTATTCTGCGTGTGTCACGGCACTATTATGTTTTTATGTTTTTAAGTATGTAAAATGACACTGAAACATTCAAACATTTCTTAAAAATGCCAAGCACACAACAAAATTTCTATTTTATCGTTTGTAAGTCTTTTTTTTTTTGTTTTTTAAGACTTAAACACATTATTTACCTAAAATAATAATAATAATAACAAAAATCGATTTACGGTTATAATGTATTTAAATTTAAAATATGTAATATATCCCTGGTGACATTGTTACATTAGTTATACGTGGAAAATGTTTGTCTCAAATGAAAAATATGTTTATTTAAATAGTAATTTTTAAAGTAGTGCCTATTGGGGGTTATTTTTAAGATATGAAAAAAAAGAAGAATTTATAGCTGTATCATTAATTATATTATTCCATTAAATTTTAGATTATTATTTGCTTTTACGATACATTTTAATAAAACTAAATTAGAGAAAATGTTGTAAGGTAAATTAGAATTTTTTCTTTTTTTTTTTTAATTAATATATTTCAACGTGGAAAATACACGGTGATTGCATTAGTGGTCAATCTCATTGCTTACTCTCCCAGTTGACTCTATTTTAGCATCCTCTTTCAGATAATATTTTTTCACTTTCTATATAGACTTTATGTTAAATTTTTTATTATTTTATATTACGCAAGTATGAATGTATTTATTTTTGTTAGTCATATTTAAATTACATAATTTACATAATTGGTGTAAATATAATAAAACTGTCTTTCATTTTACCTTGACGATGATGTCAAGAAATTTAATTTTAAAATGTTTAGTATTATTTCGAGAAAATAAATTTTGTTTGGGAATCGTGCATATAATATTATGAATATTACTTTTCATTTTAAATAAAAATATTATGTTCAAAGTTACCGTGGTTAAAAATTATTTACTTACATGTTTCCAATTTCAATTTTGAAAAAGCCGTTACATTTTTGTAAAATGATTGGTTACAAAATAAATATAGCGTATCAAATATCTACACATATATATTTGACTACCTACAGACTATATTATTATATTTCATACATTTTTATAAAATATGAAATATGCTTGGAATACAATTTAAGATATTTGTTCATTTAATACTTTAAAATCTTTAACTTATTTTACAAGATTAATGACATTTAATTTATTTTTCAATTTAAAACAAAGCTGTGCAAATAGGTATATATAGGTATAATATACATTATATAAAAGTATTTTTAAACTTTTTACGTCATCAACTTAAACCAATTTTTTTTTCATTACTTACTCATTTTTATATAGTTTTTTTCAATATATTATTTGTATTTAAAACAATATTACCTATCAAGTTATTAAACTGGAATTGGAATTTATTTCAGGGTAATTTTTTATATCTTAAGCTTTCAAAAATCACTATTACCATCAAAGTTATTCAAAGCCACTCAGACTATTGAAACCTAGAAGTATATTTCAATGATACATTTGTAATAACTTTAATAAAAATTAAACATATAATAGTCAATGATACATGATTTAAGACCGTACAGGCTAAAGATAACCCAGTGACACGACATTATTACAAACAAATTTCAAAATTTATAAATAATAATTCGATAATGTGCGATTTATGCGCTTATTAAATTTAAACTTACAGTATTTTACAAACTTCAGGAAAATACTTAAATAAACAAGACTCAAATTGTATGTAAAATAAAATATTAACATTTCTAGTTTACAAAATTACATCTGTTTTTAGTTTTAATTTATTTGTTTAATTTCTAATTTAAATAATCATTAATCACCATTATCATTTTCTTTGACAGTCAGTCCTGGAAAATATTAAGAATAAATTAAATGGAACAGAAGAAAATCTGTGATAAAATATAAAATAGTAAAAATAAGCTATTCAAAGTAAAATCCAGCCTAGAGATAATATATATCTATATAAAAAAAATAATAGAAGTCTGCCGTTGTGCGCGCATCAGGCAAAAACTACTGGATAGATTTCGATGATTTTTTTCAGTTTTACTCGGTTTTTGTATGTATAAAAAAATATTATCAAAATATCTCATTTATTATAAAGTTATTATGATTTAAGGTTTTTCACAATCTACGAATATATCTTTCTTTGTAAGTAAAAATTGTTTTGTTGATTTCTGCGTGATATTGGTAATGCGGATGAAAAACATCAGTAATTAATAATTATTATAAATTAGTATATTTTTAATGAATGTATTATGTAAATTTGATAAGTTGGAAATATATAGATCGAATTTATTTCACATTCGATTAAACTATCTTGGACGGTTGGTATTTCGACAAACATCGAGTAATGAAAATTATTTTAAATGCAACCAAAAAAAAAATAAATAAATAAATAATAATCAAAAATTTTACCAAACACTCACTTTAACTATCAACTATAATCTATACTTCGAGAGCTGCAGAAAGAAAGCTACAGAAGCTCGATCAACTGATCGAGGACGATAATAATCGATCTCGAAAAAGCAACATTCAATCTCTACGACGACTGATTAAAATCCACGTAAATCAATAATATATTGTTTGTCCACTTACGGCGTTACGCATTATGTACAACCAAACGTAATCGCTATTTAATGCATTTTTTTACGGTAAACTTAGTGGACGGGGACAGCCGCAGCTTATGAAATATTACAGTGCACTTATAATAATGCTAATATGTTATTATAAATCTATGACGTATATCCGTGTATTATTATACGTATAGTAGTACGCGAAAGAATGCGCGCGTTCACGTCAATATACTACGAGACTATCTAGTGTATACAATATAACTGGCATACAGTGTTTTGTTATTGCTTTTTTAACCACTAACCGGAAGTAAGAGACTCCTAGAAAACTCCACAAAGCTCATGTTTATTAATACATGTGACGCGACCGACTAAAATGATAAGAACACGATAAATGTTGCGTAACATATCGTGAACTAGTATTTTATTATACCGAAATGTTTGTATTCCGGGTCGGTAACCGCGTCGGTGGCATACTGGTTTATCCACATTATTGAAGTATTCGGATATTGTGAAAAAATATAAAGTTTTTTCTAGAAAAATGTGATGTATAGGTACAAAGTATTTTTTCGTTGTATACCGTGCCACACCAGCCAGCGTTGCAGGTTATTGTAACGATACTTAAAAAATTTATCGTGTTACTAGATATCTACACTTTTTATGTGAAATTTTAACGTATTGGAAAACGAACAGAGTATTACTGTATTAAAACGTTGAAATAGCATATTTTTTGCTGGTATTTTTTTATTCTATAAATACAATATATATCAGACTCCGTTCAGGGTGATATTTCAAGTAAAAAAATATCCTATTGTAGTTTTTAAAAATATAATAATATCAAACACTCGACAGTCATTCGAACATCGCCCGACTACTAGAATATAGATCCATATTATGTAATTGTTCCTTATTATCGGCAATCACGCGCGATGACATCATGGTGAGAAGAACAACATTACGCCAAATTTGGAAAAATAATTTCAAGTAAAACAATGATGAATCGTTTATTTTTTGTTTTCGTGTTCGTCAGGGGCGGCTCCAGAGACTTGGTTAGGGGGGGCCTTAGTTTTAATTTTTCTTATGATTATAGCCTATAATTTTTTCATAATATACATAATACAGATAGTACGTATACACCGTCATATTTACATACTTGTACGT
This sequence comes from Schizaphis graminum, assembly GCA_020882235.1. Lineage (NCBI taxonomy): Eukaryota > Metazoa > Arthropoda > Insecta > Hemiptera > Aphididae > Schizaphis > Schizaphis graminum. Next base: position 5,866,990 of record CM037033.1, read on the forward strand.
GTCTATGATAGTCGATGGAATAATATATTTTTAGCTTATAACTTTTTTTTCAATGATATACTAATTTTTTTAAATATAGGCCTGGGGGGCCACGGCCCCTAGGGCCCTCTCCCTGGAGCCGCCCTCGGTGTTCGTGTGGTGACGGTGATACGCGAAAATATTATAGTATTAATATTTTATAATATAATATAATCGTCGGCACATGGCCATTGCATCCATATACCACATTCACATCGATAAAAGTCGTTAATAATTTATGAATGAAACCTTTTTTAGACGATTATTCAATTGCCAACTCCCCTCCGTTTAAACTAAATTTCATCCGTCGAAATATCGAATGTTATATCTTATTTTATCGACGTTCCTGTTATTTTATATTTTGCTTAGTGGATAGCTAAAAATAGATGTGCATGTGAACCATAAATGTATTTTTAGTGAACAAACAAAATTATTTTGTTACCCACTTAGGAAATATAAGTGGACTGTTTACAATCGTATCATCTGTTTTATATATAACACAAAACAGAACATTAACATTTTTTTGAAGAGTTAAATATATTTAATTTAACTATGTAGGTCGTTAGTCAAATTAATTTTATACTTTTAAAAAACAATTTAAACTAATTAAACATATCATATTTTGGTTTCGTTTGAACTCTGGTCAACATAAATATTGGTGGTATCACAGGTATCTGCCATAAACAATATTGTTTTTCACCAAAGAAAGAAAATTACTTATTGGTTTTTAATCAATGTGTTTTTATATAAATCAACTCATATTGAGTAAGTAAAATTTGGTTCAAATGTTACATAACTGTATATAATTGCATTATTCAAGGATTTCATTTTAGTGGTAGTTGGGATGCAATGAAATTGTAAAACATTCTTTATTTTCACTCAACTACAAAAAATACTAAATTTACTATAAAATATTTATGACTGCGCATAATTTTCTGTACTGTTTGATATAATTTAAAAATATATTATGACTGTGATTTAAAATTTTCAAAACCTAAACTTTTATTGATATTGTTTATGAAACTAAACTCCACCCGTTATATGTTCTTAAAATTGTAATTATTCATATCGCTTTCTGAAATATTCATAATAATATAATATACAAAATCATCTATTCATGACACTTTATTATATTGTATAGTTGAACAACTTTATTTATTTGTACTTTGTGTTGGGGGTTTATTTTATCATATTAAATTTAATGGTACTTTATACCTAAGTAGTTACTTAACTTTTCTCACTGAATATGTATAAAATAAAAATCACTTAAGTGCTTATTGAACAATTAAAATAATTTATAACTTTGAATACACGATAATAATGAGTAAATCGCTTTCATACAGTTTATTATTACTTATAATATACAGTTGCGAAGTACATGACCTATCAATATTTTATAGAATGCATTGTTTTTTTTATAATTAATGTATAACTAACTCACTATCGTATATTATAATAATATGATAAGTAGTTCACTGTAGGAAAATAAAAATTACATTTTTTGTGAATTTTTCGTCTTTTTAAAATATATTGAAGTGGATATGATTAAATCGCCAAACTTAATAACTAAACAAAATATACATATTTAGATATAACATTACAGCAATTACGTCGAAGTAGCCGTTATTAATGCGTTTAGAAGAAAAAAGTCTTATCTTTTATGGTTCGGTTCAGCGGTGTTTCTGGTGGCGGCGAACAAACTATGAGTCGCCGCAATAACGAATGCAGTTCGAGTCACGGAACATCTGACTTTTGCGGGTTAGACGGTAACCCCGTATGGAAACGTTGAAATAAATTATTCAAACGACGTGTGTGAAAAGGAAGAACAAATATAAATGTTTACATACTGACGTATATACCTACCGTATAGTCTATGACCGTTTCCCAACTCTTGGGTAGGTATTGAATTAACGGCGAAATGCATAATAATAACGCAATAGAAAATGCGCAGCGAATAACATGCGGCCAAGGAGGACGGCATTCTCCGGCCGGGAAACCGCTCGCAAATCATATTTACGAATTACTTTTCCGTCGGGTTTGCGAAAACCGTGCATAATTCATACGTCTCACGTAAGCCCATAAAAACTACACGAACCGCAGTGTCTACACGGCACTGCTGCCGCCGCGCAAGCAATGCCGCAGTTGTTACGATGCAATGTTATTATCATTACAGAGGAACGATCGTCGTGAATTAAAATGTATAAAATATGAAATCGTAAGTAGGATAATAATCGTTAAGATAGCTCACGGGAGCACTGGGAATCGGTGGCCGTAACATCAATTTGAATAATTCTATGTAGTAAAATAATATTATACCTATATGTAGTAAATTTGTACTTAGGTACGAGTGCTTCACTACCTGTTCGATCTGCGGTTACACATCTACCATAACTGTTCTGTATAAACTACCAAATTATTATTTATTGGTAATGTTATTTTTTTCATTTTTATTTAAAAATACTCAATATTCAAACGTTAAATAAGAATATATGGAAAAATAGAACGACATACTCGTGTTGGTAATTGTTGTCATGGTCTTACTTAGAGATGTACCTAAGCTTGGTATTTGGTAAATTGTCGTTAATTATACATGTGTTTTAGTCTGAGTTGATTAGATAGGTAAAATTACACAAAAATAAATTATTTTTAAAATTTTAACAATTTGTCGAATTGTTTATGTAAATTATAGCGATAAATATAATTACATATCTATAGCTATTATACAAATGCGTAAAATAGCAAATATTATATTCAGAATAATCAATTTTAATCTGTAATTTTTATTATTGGAGTTAATTAGCATACGATAAAACGTAAAAGTGAAGAAGTATAACATAATATGATCAGTATCTAATAATATTCATTTTATTTTTATGGTTCATGTAAAAATATACAGATAATTTACAATTTTAAAATGCCCATAACTTTCTTCAAAATTAAAATGTCATAAAAACCTTACGTAGGACCCTAGATAATATTCTTATCTCACGTATGCGCAATATTTTTCAAATAAATGGAACAAAAATTTAACGCAATAAATAAGGACAAAATATTATATTGGTCACTCGTTTCGCTTCACTTTACTTGGGCACGATAGCGATGTTAGGTCAGTTTTTTGTAATAAAATATACACACGATAAATAATTGCGAACTGTATATATATTTTAATCCAACAGTTTTATTAAAGGTTTTGATCTTTTATTCGGATATAGTAAATCACATGTACATGTGAATCTCTTATTATTTTATTCAAATTATGACTAGCATTAATATTACTAACATACTACTCAACGGTCACAAGCTAGGAATTAGGTACATTTATTATGACTCGTTTTAAAAATATAAACAACTAATTATTGTAAAAGGTTCGTGTTATTTGAAGATTGAGGTCCATTACACTTTCTTGAATTGAAAATAAACGTGCACATTAAAGCCTATTATATAAAAAATATAAAAACTATATCTGTATATAACTTTATATAATATTATAATAATGTATATTGAGTGAGTGTATGCATGCGTTAATCAATGTGTTGTTACCTACTAAATTAGTTATTGGCTTAATTTGGCTAAATCAAATTCAATTCAATAATAAACCATCGTCTTCGAAAAATGATTATTATCGGATTGTGGTTTATATAACTAGTAAAAGCGCGTTTTTGTTTTTCCAGCGCTCTTTTCTACAGTTTTTTATTGCATTTGGATACTTATAGTAAAACTATTGAAAAAATTTAAAAATGTAAGATAACTACTTTTAACTACCTACCTAATAGTTGAGATATTTGATAAGTGCATTTTTGAGTAAATACTTTTGTCACAAAATAATATGTAGGTATAGATACATTATTTGTTTTGGCGAGACTGGTATAAATTTTAATTTCACACAATTTTGAAATACCTTTCTGTTAATTCTCAAACTTTTTGATTTCTTTCAAAATAATGCATCATTAGTCAACGTTACATAATATTACATCATAATAACGATTATGTTATCCATCACAATGATTTAAAAATATTTAAATAATCTAAAAACTACAATCATAGTATATTATACATTTTATCACTATTTCCAATACATTTTTGGAACACGTCTTTATTGCTTCATTATTCATTTTAAAGTTTTATTTTTTATAAACCATAACCGTTACACATTTTGTAAGCACCAAAAAGTGTTTCCATATTTTATGGATATATTATGGTCACGTAAACAAACATTTGTTTCTCGTAATATATTATAGTGATAAACTGATATAGTGATATATATCATTATCGTCAAACCAAATATTTAAAAAATGAATTTTTCATTTATTTTATATCATAATTTCTTGATTTTTTTTTTTTTTGAAAGCTGGAACTATAAAATTTTTTTTTTTAAATCGATTTCAGTAGGTAGCGATATACCTATGGTGGAATCACACAACACCATCTATTTTTAGTTACATTTTAATATAATGACCGTAGTTTAGTAAAATATACTTTATTAATATGTATACTGAATGAATAAATAGTACCCACTATTTGCGTTTGATCAATTACCGTTGTAAATTAATTGTTCAAGGAAGCAATGTAATCAATAGTCATATATTATTATTATTTTGATATTATACTAAATTAAAGTTTGATATGATTTCTTAGAAATATTTATTTTAGATGTAGAAATAAAATGATTTCATAAATGAAATCGTAATATATGAAATATAATTCCTATTGAATATAGTACATATTGTCATATATTAGGTATTAAATTTGCACGACAGTACGTTTTAAATTTTAAAAATTGTCTTGATTCTAATATAATTAATTACATTAATATTTAAATATTATTGTTTTATTGGATATTTACAAAAAATGTACAAAATATAACAACATCGTAATATTGATGTATGAAAAAGATCTGTATTTTAGTATTTTTATTTGAACAATAATTAATTGTGTATTAGTGAAACCTATTTTTGAAAAGGTGGAAATCATTCAATTTAAATTAAACTTATATTTTTTTTTTAAATATTTTATCACAATTTTAATCAGTACCTGTTAAGTATTAACCATGAAATACAAACATTTTTAGAGCTTCAAGGTTTTTATGTAAATAAAGTAGAACATTTTTATAAAAAAAAATTTTAATATCTTTATATATATATTATATTTTTAAATAATAAATTAAGCTCATAGTACCTATACAGTTAATAATAATATCATAAAAAATTAATGTTATTGATCTGAAAATATTTTATTCTTGTTACAGTTTTTTTTTAAGTAGTGTATAGGTATAAGGTATTTTAATCTTTACAAACTTAAATGAATAATTAATTATCTTTTTACATCTAAATACAATACCTTGTTGCTATTTATCTATGAATAAACATACATAAATATTAATTTTAGAATTTTGTTTCAATTCTGTCAATCTGTTATTTATATTTGAAATAGGAAATAAAAAAAGAATCTAACTTTCTAAAATATAATTTTAATATTTTTTTTTTTTGGTTCAGTTTATAGTTAATTTAAAACAAAAACAGCTCCTATTATAATTAATTATCTCACATGGTTTTCCATTGTAATAGTATAATTACCTACAGGTAATTTTTGATTTTTTCTGAAACATTTTTCATATTAATTGAATATTATGAGATAAAGTTTGTGCTCTAACAATATTATATTACATTATATTGAATCCGATTGAAATTTCTATGATAACAAGTAATTTTCCAATAAAATACATTGCATTATCGTAGTTCCATTAATTAAATAGGCATATTTATGAATAATAGGTACATCAAACGCTTTGTTTTCGATTTAACTCTGTTAGCTTGAATGATATTATGATTTGTTATATGCATATAATTATTAATATGATATACTATTATCTGCTTTATTAAAAATAAATTAATATTGATTAATTATTGAAATTCAGCTAAACTAAATAGTAATTATACACGTATTAAAATCGATCATGTGTATCATAATAAGCCATGATAATATTTTAAATACCAATCAAATTATTAGGTTATTATTTGTTGGTTAACAGTTTCATAGTAAAATTTATTATTTCGTTTATATAGTAGGTACCTGTCATCCAATTATTATTAGATACTTATTTATTGTATTTAGTTAGTGTATTTCTGGTAGATAAGACAAATTTATAATTTTCCTCCAATTTGATTTTTCAAAAAATTAATTTTACTAAATTAAAATTATTTTATTATTTTTCTCACACACTTGAAAAATTAAAAATGAACTCATAAAAACATTATTATCATTTAAAAAAAATAAAATAAGTGAAAAATGTATGTATACAAACAACATTTTGAAAAAAAATATGGAATGAGAAAATACAACGGTATACGGACTCCATGATTAGTCGAATAATGAAGCTTACTATATAAATTCTGTAGCTTAATTTGTTTTGTAGTAAGTTATACTCATAGCTTTTGGATATTATTTTATCCTGTTTAAGTTTAAATCATATTTTTTATAGTTTATAACCAAAAAAATAACCTAACTTAATGATGTGAGTTGTTTTAAAATTAAACCTTGATAATATTGCATGTTTGTACATTCAACTATAATAACTTAATAATATAAAATATTTTATTATATTAAAAAAAAAAATGTTTATATAATATTAGGTATATAGTAACATATTTTAGTTCAATACAATATAGCAAAAATGTATATCATTATATTTATATATCAACACAACAATCGATGCAAATTGTATGGACAGCGACAATAGTATAAGGTATATAGGTAAAATAGGAGGTAGATAATATAGTCATATATGTTCCGAAGAATACACATAGGTACTCGTATATGTAGGTGCCGACAACAGTCAAGGCGATTTGGGTTCTGTACGATGTAATTAATTAAATTCAAATCTACCTTTTAAAATGGCTGGTTGAACACAAAAGGAGACCAGCGGGAAATCTCGTTTAGTACACCTATCTCGAGTTCTGACAACGCGCAACGGCGTCATCTTCTTCCGCACCAAGTGACCCTTCTGTATTCACTCCCTTTATTAATACTATTACCAAAAGGACTTTTTGTCGCTACGGGCATGTAAGGCGTCTCATGTGTATCCTTAACGGTCGTAAAGTATATACAAACTCTATAAAATATAATATGCATATAGTATTATTCGAACCATCTGCTTTAGCTGTGCACTACTTACCTTACCTACAGTCTAAAATAACAAGTGAAAATACAAAAAAAAACTATATTAACACTTATATTATATATATATATATATATATATATTCGTATAATACCTGCCTGTATAATATAATATTATCATGGCAGAAACTACAACAACAACAAAAAAATATCTAACCAAAAAAATCCATTATTCTTTCTTCTTTTTTTTTTTTTTAATAATATTTATTTTAATGGCTTGTTCGTGTTCACCTAATATTTCCTTGCCACCTAAATGCGTGAAATGCGCACAGGCACACACGCACTCGAAAACTTTCCCGGTTTAAACTGGCTGATTCGGTTTTATATTGGTTGAACAGGTGTTAAGTCATAACACGTTGACAGAATTCTCGATTCGATCGTTTCCATGTAAATGTATAAAATATCAGAATATAATATTATTTGTTTCGTTTTTATTGCTATTTGAAAATCGTTGAAAACGAATTTTTGAGATTAGCTATAAAATATTTATAACATTAATTTTTGAAACGAAATCGGGATTAATAATATAACCCAAATATCGAATAGTAGGTATAAACAAAAGATTATAATAGTAATAACTTATTCAAATGAATCACTAGAACACGTACAATACCTACCCAAAGTATATTAAATTTGCCAAGAAACGCTGGGCGAATAAATAAATACTATAATCATATATTTATAAAGGTTTAAAATATACTTATTACTTAACAATAGGACATTTTAATTGGCTTCAAGGAACATGCATTGATTATAAATCACAACTTAGGTACAATAATATAATATGCAATTGAATATATAATATTTATGTATACTCGCTCGTATTCCAGGATAATAATATAATTTTAAAGTTTGACAGTCCCGTAATGGTACAATCTAAATAATTCATGCAATAAAACGTAGGTAATGGATGTCACCAAACGATAAAGTTACTAAAATTTATAGGTGAAACTGGAGAAATTAGGTATTATCAATATAAACTTGGTTCATAATATATACTTTAGGTACCAATAAGACTTTCATCATTAATGAGTTAATAATTTTGGTACTTTTTGTTTAAAAATAACTTCTAAATCAATAAGTTAAAATATGTAATATGCCGTAACTAATCAGTTAATTAATTTTTCAGTCACGTTTAGTTAAAATGTCTAATATGGAGAAATAAACTTATATTTCTCAAATAAAAACTCTTGTTTATACTGCAGTTTTTTTAGCGGATATTTTTTTTTCAAATTCAAAACAGTAATTTTTTAGTAATTTAATTTTGTTAACCTAACCTAAGGATAATCGATCCATGATAACCATTTCGGAATTTCGGGCTATGGTTATTTGAAAATGTAATTAATTAATTTTAATCTATCATAATATTATATATTTTACAAAAATGTTCCAAGTATAATACATTATTGATCCAATGTTTTAGTATTTTTTTTCATTTCATTTAAATTCAATATTTCATATATTATTTTATATTTTTGTAGAGTTATTTTTAAAAGCTATTATTTGTCTTGGTTAAACACTTAAAAACTGCTTATTGGAATTTCAGTTGTTGGGTATAATCAAATTTTTGAAAATATTATCCACTTAATAATTTATAGTAAAAATAAGGGTTCTCATGAAAAAAACGGAAGATAATATCACCTATAAATCACCTCTTAAGAAGTACAAATATTTTCAATTTATTTTTAAATATGGGGTTTGAGTATATTTAAAAATTTCAGAAATATGATAATTATATTTTGAATAAATTCATTGTTAAAATAAAAAAAATGAGGATGAGTATATTTAATGAAACACTCTGTATACGTTTCCATTGATAATTATAGTCTCGCCCAAATACATTAACGTTTAATCTTTCAACACTATCAAATAACTTAGTTTAGAATTTAAAAATACATTAGCACCGTGTTGTCTTAAAAATTAAATTACCAAAAATTAACCTTATTATAATTAATAACTTCTGTTAGTACCTATGTTCTATGATATTTTTATAATCTCCCTTTCTACATTTTTTCTGTTAATCACTCCTTTATGTATTATTTTTACTATATATATTATGTGCTTATAGCTTATGTACTTTTAAAATTAACGTATGATATGGATTAAAATGTTTGAAAAAAAAAATTATTTTATAAATAATTTTAAAACCAAATTACTTGGTTGGTTATTATTTTTAAACTTAACTTTTAATTTTAACAAACCTATAATACAGAAAAGTTAATTTTTAGTTTAAATTTATCTTACATTTTTTTATATTAACTAAATTAACTAGTTGAAGAAATAAGTAATTTGCAGTATTTCATCTTACAAATGAAAATATTACAATGTATTAGTATTTATTAAAAACGAAATCATTATAGTTTTTCAGTGTCAAGTAACGACATTCGTCTCTAAAACCAGTGAAACATATATCATATAATTTTAATAAAATGAGTGTTTTGATAATTGTAGACTCATCATCATATAATTATTTTGATGTTAGCGTATAGAAGAAAATATACATTATATTTGCAATGTATTTAATGCTTAATAGCTAAATATACTAAAATACCGTATTGTTTGCCGATGCCAATCACATGTCGGGTGTATAACTATAGACACATAGGTATAAGCTATAGGTTGTCAAAAAAAGTCCACCAAAACTTTTTGAATTCATAATACTTTATAACACTACTAAGGGCATACATACATAGTACATACAGTTGTATATGTTTGAGAGCGTTATTGAAGTGGAGTGAATATTTTTAAGTCACGCGATTCTTAGAATACAAAAGCACAAGGGTGGGTGGTATTATAGACAAGTTGCGACGGATAAGAATTTAAAAAATATTATTATAGAGTCTATAATATAGACAGGAAATATAATTATTAATATCAGATATTTTCAAAGTCATCCTATAGGTACCTGTTGTTACAGTTTTACATAATAATCTATGTAATGATTACGTATAAACCCGTAACCAGCTGATGCTGAATCCATACCGTTTTGAAAAATCTAATGTGATAGATGATTTTTAATCGTCATATTAGTAAGTATATACGTTGGGTGTATAACTATGATAGGTAAGATATAACTTGTCAAATACAAGCCATTAATGTGATCACGAGTGATCTTAAAATATACAAACAACTATACATGGCCAATCGATTGAAATATGCTAGTATCTTCATTAAAGTGTACACCTCCGGTCGTGTAAAAGTGGTGACGTCTAATTTTTTTTTTCGTCGTTTAAAATACTATAACAAATGGTTAAATTCACGATAAAATCCACAAAACAATATTGAATTTCACACAGAATCGTTTTAAAACGTGATGATTAATCGATTTCAAATTGTCCCAATAATAATCCTACCAAAGTGACCCAGCAAAAACGCAATTCCCGCAGGCGCTACTAATCCCGACTGCGAGTCGAGAAAAACGAGATGAGCACCCAGCACTGGAATCACTATGTCCGTTTTTTTTTTGTTTTTATAAGCGTTTTTGGTTATATGAAAAAAAAAATACAATGAATGTTTAGTGGTGTACAGACTGATAAATACTGTACTGTTTGATAAATACGCGTATACAGATGAATCGTGAATGTATGTAAAAGTTTCCGTGCGGATTTAACATAAATCTCAATAATATGCTGAATGCACTAAAATGTTCAAATATCGCGATACACATTAAACACTCACCTATTTTCAATATTACAATGTGATTTAAAATCAGAACATTGCTGTGTAATAATAATAATAACTTATATGCGCATGAATAATTTGAAAATATATTTTATCCAATATACAATGACGATTTGTTTTTAGAAACATTAATACATATTATTATAAATTAATTAATAGTCGTTTGTAAAATTACATAGAAATTTCAGGAATTTATGATGAAAACGTAGCTACTCTTTTTTATAATATTTTATTGATAAAATAAACAACACATATTTTATCAGTAATATATATTATATATTATATAATATGTAATAATATTATATGCATTATGCGTACAGCATACGTCGATTAGGTGTTCAGTTCATAGTTATTATTTTTTGTTTTTGCTTGAATCATATTTAAAAAAAAATATTAATAAGATAAATATTCTTATTTTTTACCTAAGAACTAGCCGTTGAATTTTATTTTATTTTATTTTTAAAATTGATTTAATCTTAATTTTATGGTTTACTTACATGCGTCAATACCACTGTACAGCTTAAATTTATAATATCATTCATATTATGTGCTTAACTAAGGTATAATATTTTCCATTAAAAACTAGTAAATTGTCTATAAATACAAGGTATGGTTTGAACAATATGTATTGATTAATCTACTGCTTTAACCTTATATTTTTATTTTTACTATATTAATCATTATCTTGTTCTTGTGTTTTTTTTTCCTTTTTAAATATTATTAAAAAATAATTCTTAACAAAAATACATAATCGTAACTGTACATAATATTATTTAGGGTGTATTTATAATTTTATAAATTGGTGATTTCAAAAATATTATTATAATATTATCTGAAGAACTAATCAACTTATTAAGAATATTTTGTAAAACTTGATTATTTTAATTTTGAAATGATAAGGTTTAATGTCAGTTTTGAACTATTTTAAGCAACAACTAATATATATATACTATACTATTTTCTGTTATTAGGTAGCATAGCATTTTGATAAATAATTTTTATTTATACCTATTAAAATATCCAACTTTACGTCACAATCTTTCATTTAACATTTTTTTTTCTAATATATCTTTAAATATTAATATTTTATAAAAATATAATTACATAATTCAATGCAAAATAGAAAGAACGTAAAAATGTAACACAACAATATATTATAAGTGTATTTAATTGATGGCTGATGCCGTTAATGAATATATAGATGAAGACTGAGATATGACATAAAACCACCCAAAAATTGATTTATTTTAACGCAAATTATTTTATAAGTAACATTTTTTTTCATGAACTCAGTTGTATAATAAATTTAACTTTACTACAGAAATCATATAATTGTATACACATTGACCATTATACACTTTAAAGAAATCTATTTTCGTAATTTTGTTAAGGATTCGTTTTTAATCTTATTTTGAAACCGTGCACATTATGGATTCGTCCAATTTAATGATGTCCACATAATAGATGTTATATATATTTCCGTTTTAAAATCAAAGGAATAGTATATGGGTACCTAGTTGATAGTTCACCGTCTAATGACAATTCATTTTACTTGTGTTACAAAATTTGAAATTTTCTTAGAACCTATGTTTTAGTTTTTTAGAAATAAATAATATTTCATGAATATATATTACTATCTTCTAATAAAATTCTACTTTATTTTGAAATAATAAGAAATAATAAACCGGGTTTTGGTGGACCATTTCCAAAATTAAATTACTCTATGGTCATCACATACATACTTTTATTTCCTTTACAAATATTTCCATGCATAAACACACACATATATATATATATATATGCGTGTGTGTGTGTGTTATATACAATATATGTGTATACTTTTTCTTAATAAGACGAATAAAAACCATCTTTACATAAATGTACACAATAAGTCATTGAGATAACAAATGATTTATGAACATAACATAAATCGCGTGATAAAATGAATACCTAACACGTCTTTAATTATGTTTTTTACTGTCATTATCAAGACCAATTCCCAAACCTAATCAAAAATAAAGTTAGGAATGGGTTTGAATTAGATGGTTAGTATTTATGTTAAGTTTCGTGAGAATATTTTATAATGATTAATGAAGTCTTGAGAGTTTAGTAAATGTGTTATAATATTTAAATATTTATGAAGAGTTTGATTAATCACATACCAAGGTGCACCACTAACAAAAATACGGTGTTATGTTTTAAAATGATTTAATAAGAAGAATGATTACAGGCTTAGCTGGCCACCAGAAGTGTATGCCGTATGATTAGAGGGGTCCAATAATGGTATTATAAATGAGTAGTTTGTTTTTAAGAATGAGTGAATATTTTAAAAGTATATTGAAGGGCTTAGACTTCAGGTTAGACATTTATCTAGTACAACGGTATTTTATTTTATTAAACACTGATATGATTATATTTTAAAATTTTATCGAAAACGTTTGGTTCAGTGAAGGGAAAATTTACCTTGAGTTGACTCATTTTTGTTAATTTTTATCATTTATATTTTGGATCAAATTGCTAACAACGTTTGCGTGATATTGTAAATATTGCACAGCTAAATTTAAATCTTTACCTGCTAGTACGTCATCACTCATCAGTAAACGTGGTTATTATCTCATTATTTGTTTGAAAAATATCACTTTATCAGCTTTAAATATATTATAAAGATCGGGTTCTAAATAGTTACTTTGATAAACTCCTACTTCAATTTATCATGTATTGAAGTGAGATAACGTTAATTCATCTGACTAAAAATATTCTATTAACAACAAATTATTTAGGAATCAATACTTTATTGAGGTGGCATTAAGTTTATTTTTTAAAAGTCCAGCACAGCAGTCACGTATTTATTATAAAAGGGGGGGGGGTATACAGATAGATCTCTGGTGTAATGAATTGTATAATGAAACTGGCAAAGATCGTATTGAAATATTATTTCATAGATTTTTAGTAGTTATAGTAAGTTGTCCGAACTAAGTAATTAAGTATATTATATTAGTCTTATTAGACTATAGTATATTAACGAGGTTAGTTTAATTACAAAATTGCACGCAATCACCGAAAATAATACAAATACAAAAATAAATATTTATTGTAATATCATAATAATTTATTATTATCTTATTAGAAAATTATTACCAAAAAAATGGGCTTGAAAAGACATTTTGCACCGTTAAATTAAACGCTACATCAGTGCTACATTGTATTCTTTATTTTAAACTATAGATTTAATTTATAAATATAACCATATATATTCAAGGCAATAAAACCGGCAAAAACGTTGGTGGTAGGTGGGTCATCCATTTTGTTATCATTTACAATTGTTTTTCAGTGTTACGTTACCACGCGATCGCTCATTTGGTGCTCCCCTTTTTCTGTCCACTTGTCCGTTATAGTTTTTCTTGTTTTGTCGTGATTTTATGTTACACAGTACACAGTCTTCTCGGATGCTATTGTAACGATAATCATTTCCCACCCTCGCAAACACAAGGATTATTGTAATTTTCCGTGCCTAGTTTATTGTCCACTACTGTATCCTTATCCTCTGCGTCGTTGTCATCGCCGTGTTTTTATAGTGGACGTTGTTGGATCGAAGTACTTTCCACTGGATACGAAACTTATATCACTACAATAATTATTGTGATACACTTATAGTTACAATTTATATTGTAAGAGCACAGTGCATGATCAATCAAGGGAGGTTATAGCCCATTGTAAATCGTAAGAACAGTTAAAAATAAAGATAACTTTGTAGAAATCAATAGCAGACAATTAAATCATGAGTTGAATGCGTTTAAGTTTAATGTGAAATAGTAGATATAATATAATAATGGATAAGTGCTGATTCTTTTGTTAAAGAATAAAAGAAGGATTTTTGTAAATTAATTGAACAAATCGACGACAGTCGTCAACAAGTATATTTAGGTTGAGTAATAAGTAGTTAAATGTTAATAACTGTAATAATTATGTTTATAATGGGCCGAAAGTTCTTAAATGTATAGGAAGTATATAATATATTAATATATAATGGCTAAAAGGACTAAAAGCTCAAGATAAATCTATCATATTTCAATTAAGCACAAGTTAGTAAATAATATGTCTTATTCGTATTAGACATGATTAAAATTGTTTAAACAAAAAAAAAAAAAATAATTAATAAAGTGAAACTATAAAAAGAAAAATGCTTCATGTACCTATATTTAATTAAATTTTGACTGAAAAATTATAATGTCAGTTGTAACGTCGTGTTCTAAATGTATACTAATATGTATGTAGTTATATATTCGCACACGTATGATGTTGTATTTGTAATAACATAATATTTCATATGTATATAATTAAAAACAGTGAGACACTCGTGTCGTAAATTGTGTACTCACCTGTTTCTTGCATAATATATTTATATATGTATACATGAATGTATTAGGTTTGTCGAAATGTTATTTTGTGACCGTCTAACTATTATAAAGCTTTTCAGTTACATATAGTTTGTACTGTTTCTATACCATTCTAGAATATAAACAGGAAATACCTTTGAATATTCACTGGATCATGATAAATCGTAAAATATATAGTCTACAAAAACACAATAAAATGTTATTCGATTTTTTCTCCTTGAAAATGTAAATTCAAACACGATATGTAGTACAGTGAAATACTGAAATCCGAACAATGCACATTATTGTACATTTGTTGATCGAATTTAGTCAAATATCCATCATTTAGAAGAATAAATATTAAATAGATAGGCACCTATTTAAAATCTACATTATATTTTTAACGTTATTCAGACATCAGTATTAAGAGTTTACACAAAATTCATAAAAAAATTTTAATTTACATTATAATAACATTAAGATATTTAAATTAAATTTATAATCTTAACATTGAGCAGAAATGTTTTCCGAATTAAGTCAGACTTTTTCAATAACGTTCATAGTTTTAATTTCATCGAAATCCTCGAGTATTAAGTAATAATTTCAGCATAATCCTTGATTTACAATAATTCAATAGAATTTGAATGTATAAAGTTTTTAAAAGAAAATATCTTTGTTAGACTCGTAATTAGAGAATTCAAGTCGGTATGTATCATGTATGCTTAATCTTAAAGCGATTAATGTTATAATTTTTTTTGAGAGACATTTTATTGAAAATCACAAGTTCACTAATCAGTTTCAATCAAGTTTTTTAAAAAAAACTATCAATTAAAATTCTGGTTTTCTTAGTAATATAAGGTTAAAATGAATATACAATTTCTGCAATAGATTCTCAATACACTTTCAATACATTTCAATAAAGTTTTTATTATTAATTCTTCACAATAAATAAACTCTAGTTATTGCTATATTCAAATCAATTATTAATTATTATTTATTTAAATTTTTTTTTTTTTCATATAAAAAATATAGTTAAAAAACAAACTTTTTCTCTGTCTAAAGTTTAAATTGTATTAGAAATCTAAAAAAAAAATGTAATACTTTACCGAACACTAAATTGTTTTATTAAATCTAAATCAAGTATATGTTAATAATTTATGTACCTTATATTAATTAAGAAAATAGATTTTAACTGTGTGAAGTGTCAAGTGTGCACTGAACATTATCTATTTAGCGTAAAAAAGTGTTATATTAGTTATATTAATATGAACTAATTTCAATTCATTTAATTTGCCATAAGAGTAAAAATACAATTCAAACGATATTAAAAGAGAATAACAACGATACAGTGTAAAAAATATATATATATATTATAATATTATAATTAATTAAAAGTTATTATTTTTCATTCATGCTTTTAAAAATTGTTACAAAAACGTTTTAAATATAAAAATTAAATTATAAAAAAATACTTTCCAATTAGAAACCATTGTTAAAATTATACCAGTAGCTCTACGTTGCCTAAATATTATAATATGGTAATGGCCAAAAAAACCTTAATTTAGATTTTAAATAATATGTATGATAATATGGCTGACAACATCAATTTATCAATTTGGGATCTGTGAATCTTGTATTTACTACGTTATTCTATCAACAATGTCATTGCTTAAGTTAGATTTACCTGACATTTATCAATAGTGGTAAGAATGACATTTTGGCATCAAAGTAATATTCTATTGATATTGGTCCATGGTTTTTTTTTTAACGTTTTTAAACAATTTTCCCGGAAGTAAAATAAAAATAAATATTACTATTTTTACTATTTTTCACTCGAAACCACATACACAATATATTATATTTAAAATATAATGCATTTTCGTTTTTGAAATTTAAAAATATTTTACGTTAAGAATTTGACATAAAATCAATATTAAACGAGTATCTCTCGATTTATCCTTGCCAAACTTAATATACTTTACCTGGTTGGTATATTATACTTCCTCTAACAGTCACCAAAGGAGTTTCTTCTATTGTTAGTTAAACACCCATTGTGTAATTATTGATTTCCTTATCATTAGTTTCATTAATATTGTCTTTGTGGAATTTTCAAACTTTCTCAGCCGCGGTTCAAAAAAATCATATACAACTTTCTATTTACTGGATTTTCAATCTCATTTTTTAACAATAATAAAAATAAACCATTTAAGACGATGATAATTATTTATGATAAATTGTTAGTGTTAACCGTACTCTTTTAATACTTGTTTATAATTTAAATTAAGCGAAGACGGGTCACTATCGGTTTTAAAAATATTTGTGCTCCTATAATATAATATTTAATGTGATTTAATGGATAAGGAAAGATTATTGTGTCACTATTTTGATTCGAAAAGTGATTCTATACACCAATGCAATTCTATAACGAAATCCTTAAAAAGCTCACCGAGAGTGTTCCTTATTTAGAGACGTTATCACTATAATTATAGGTAATCCAACCGTGCTTCGGAAGTCTAAATATTACACACATTTTAGGGTAATATTAATTGCTAGATACTCGTGTAGATCTAGCATTCAAGTATGCAGGAGAATATCAGTTTGTTACTGTTTAGGTAGTGTTATGCATAACATACAATTTATAGCTTACGGAATGTGGTAAATACGAGTCCTTAACTGGTCGTGCTCAGGTCAGCGCAATAACGATTGAGTAGAATATAGTACGCTTCGTTGGAAAAATAAATTGGGGTTTGACATCAACGATGCCCGTCGAATGCGTATCCGAGCGCGGTATTCGATTGAGGATGAGCTATCCGAATTACGAGCACCTATCGTTTTGTTTTCGCGTCATCTACATATTATACAGTGTTATGGAAATATTATCCTTGCTATATTTTTGTTACGCGATGTTTGGAATCGTTCCTGTATACCTGTTTCGTGACTCGTTCGTTCACAGAGGCCTTGCTTCGCCGCATGTCATGAGCATGTCACGAATATCGTCATTTATTTTGCATAGTTTACATGAAAAGAGTGTTTTTTATACGATGTTTTCATAAGGTTATTCTTCCCTGTGGTGTTGTTGTTGTTGGTTTGAAGCGTTGAACACAATATATAAGTTATGTCTTATATGCATTTCATATATAGTTGTGTATGATATTTGCCTTGTGTGTATTGGTTTTATAAGGTACGTGTAGCATACACGACTTTTATATTGAATATTATATTATATGTCATTTAAGTTTGTAAATTTATATACGTTATGGTATACACCATGATTGGCGAACTTTTCTCGGATCAAGTGCCAAATATTTCCAATCAAGGTTTTGAAAATTGTTCACGTGCTCAAAAGAAAATTATATTTTCTAAGGATAAAATTAAAGTTATAGATTTATTATATTAAGCAGGTAAACATTTTTTATAATTATAATTTTTAAAATGTATATGATTTGTTTCTTTGGATTTCGTATTACCAACATTTTATAAATAGTATACTTTTTAATAATTTCAATTTGTTCGAGTACCATTTGAATTAGACTATTTGACCACTTTTGATACGCTTACCGTAGGTTCACCACCCCTATAGTATATTACATATTATTATTTCATCGTATGAGTGGTACATGAAACAGGTTTTTGTATTTATTGATCTATATTAAGTAATCTTTCTTAATATCGTCGTTTATTATATCCATTTATGGTTATGACGAGTGATGATGATATGTACAAGAAAAGAAATTTCGGTTGCATAATCGTATAATATTTCTTAATTGCATTATTTTTCCACACCCAAATGAGGTTATATTATTGGAAATGCTATTATATATTAAAACCTAAAGTATAAATATTATATATTTCATCATAGTATGTCATAGCAAATAGGTTAAAAAATAGCATATTTTTTTTTAACCATTTCGACCGTAAAATTGAAAAGGCTGATGTGTATCGAAAAACAAATTGTAGAGCGACCACCTTAAACGCTTATTTTTCCACGTGCATACATATTTTAAACCATAGCACTAATTTAAAATAAGAAAAATAAAAAATATATTCGAAAACAGCAGTTGTATAAATAAAAATATATGGTTTACGTTCGTTTAACGAGTACACGTGTAAGGGTATACTATATATCGCAAACTCGTAAAACTTTACTTAAGAGTGGTCAAAGAGATTGAATTCGATTCGACAAAATAATTTACAACATAAAGCTTTAAAGTATTTGTGTGTTTTTTTGCATGGTTTTAACTGATAGTGATTAGTGGGGATACACAATATATTGCAAGTAGGCACATAATAATGTATCGTTTACTAATAATAATTACAGACATACGTGATTTTATAAAGATATTATGTTTCAAAAATTCTATTAATACATCGATTCGTAAATGTTCATAATAATAGAAAATCCTATATCCTGCAGTTTGGGTTTGGCACTCTCGAATATTCCCAAAGGGTTACGAGAACGGTATTGTGTGCGTATTCCAGAACATAAAACGAGACTCTATTATTATATTTTTATGTCGATTTTTTGCTAACAATACGCTCTTCTTATTTGCGAGTACCACTCTGAATTAAATATTATTCAATACACGTGAAACGTCCAAATGTTATAAAATTTAGCTATTTTATAATCATCAATTGGATGTTGAAGTTAGTTGGAAAGAAATTCTACATAAAAAGCATAAATTGTGTTCTATCTTGGGTCTTACGCAACACTGCGTCACTATGTAACTATTGGCTAAATAGTCAGGCATCTATGGTATAGATGGTATAGATCAGGTATCCTTAGGTATAGCTGCTGTGATGACCTATGCGCCAATTTTAGTATTTAACAACTATCAATAATATGTTTATCACTCTTTAACTTATTCATCTTAATATTTACACACAGAAATTGTACAGGGGATGCATTATTCGTTTATAATTGCGTTAAACAGCATCATACGCACAATGCATTTATATATAATTTTTTTTTAATATTTTTTTTTAACATTAATGTATAATCAATTCAATTATAATTGCAATTTAATTTGTGTTATTTATACTTATAACTATTGTATTTTATTTGATATGATTTTAATATGTATTTTATTTGATAATCAATTCTGAATATTTATTCGAATTATGGCATTAATTTTCATAGTAATCAATAAATAGTAATTTATTCTCATTAATTTCTTGATATTCCTATTCATTCCATTCATTCCTGATCTTTCACGTAAATTTATAAATTTAACGTGAAATTGTTCAATCCTAATCCAGCAGTAGATACCGATAATAAAAATATTAACCTATACTATATAGTACAATAAAAATATAATTTAAAAGTTCCACGTCATTATCGATGTGGTCAAACTTTTAATCGTCTTGTGTTTATTATTTATTCAAATCTTTTTTTATTACCTAACTATCTGACGTTAGAAAAAAATTATGAACATTTGCCATTTATTTTTTAATTTAATTTTCTTTTCTTTTTTCTACAAAGAAACAGTATGACAAATTTTTTATTTCATCTGTCATCAATAAATTTTTAAAATTTTATTAAAACCCACATAGTATACAACTTAAGTCAGTGTGTAATTAGGTTTAAAGTTGAATTTGCATAATAAATTTCAAAACATTTTTTAAAGTTCAACAATTATAAATATTTAATGCTTTAATGGATAATGCGCATTTCAAAATAATATATAAGTTAGTTAAAAATTTATATATTTAATTTTATTCATTACCAATTTATATTAAATTCTGAGCGGAGTCATGAATATATTAATTTTACAATAACGTGTGTGTTTATATGTAGTGAGTAAATGATTTATAGTTGAAAAAAAATTGGTTCTTAAATTTAATATCTATTCAAGTAAGAAAGCGAATCTGGTTAGTAATTTTGAGAAATCAAAATTTAAAATATTCAATACTTTTCAAAATAATAGTGAAAAAAAAATATTGGAATTTTTACACTATTTTTTGAAAAAAATAGTTTTCTTATTTAATTGTAATTCAAGAGTTATATTTTAGCTTTTCTTGAGCTTTTTATGAACATGTCGATTTTTTGTTTTTTTTTTTTTTCATAAATATCGTTAAAAAAAAAAGTAATAAAAATTGTCTGTGTTCAAAAGGTTGAAAATTTAATAAAAGATTTCACTTAAGTCGTTATTAAAACTTTTCATTCTACTGTACTTCTATTAGTTAAATAAATTACCTATTGTACCTAATAGCGATATAAATATATTATTAAATATCTTAGTAATATAGGCTAATCTAGACCCTCTCTGCTCAAAACCGTTTTATCGTGAATATGCAATGATTTATTATTGAATTAAAATGTATCACATACATTACAGTGATTTACTCATTTACGAGATACACACAACACCTATAAGATTTTCGAGAAAGAAACTACAGTGCATCGATACGTATCACATTTTTCTACTTTAAAATCTTGCTACTGTACAACAGAGCGGTTATATCTATTTTTTCCCTTTTTTATATTTATTATTTATCATTACTTCTGAGAATATCGCAGCTATTTCAAATATTTACAATATTAACAATATTAACAATATTTATAATATAATTTATATAATATAAATTATTTATAATATTAACAATATTTCACTCATCTGTATGTTAAAAAATAAATAATTAATTACATTTAACAAGAATTTTCTTACTAATATAAATAATAATAGTTGAAGTATAGTAAAATTAATAAAAAAAGCTTAAAATAATTTTATCAACTATTATACTCCCAAGTATTTACTGATAGTTACCATTTTATACTTATTTAAAAATCATAATATAAGAATTAACACAAAATATAAAATTTCAATAGGTATTTAAAAACAACCTAAGACCAATATACCTATTGATATTCTGAAAGTATGTGTCTTATTTCAATGTTTTGCAATATCTTCAACCTTAATGGTGTAATTGTTATATCATAAAAACTAAACAAAATAAATTTACTAATTAAAAAATAATAAATTATATTTAAGATAAAACTATTTTAATTTTTATCTGTGATTAGTAATGAAACCAATGCATATATTACAGTGACTTACTCTGCAGTGATTTGAGTTGTACAAACAAAAAGAACATTAGGGAAAAAAAATATGAAACAAATTAGAATTAATTCTCATGATATTTTTAATGAGTTACATGGTGTTGTTTTTTTTACCAAATTTTGGTATAAATTACTGTTAAACGAGTTAAACAATTAGTCGAGTAGAAAAAAAATGTATAATTTTACGACTGACAAAAGTAGGAACGGAAACAAACGTTGGGTTTGACACTTGTCTAGTTTCTATCGTTGTAATATTATTTGATTTACATTATTGTACATTCGAAAATAATAAATCACATTAATATAACAAAACTGTGTATAAAGTGCATTTTTCGTTACAAATTTTGAATAATAATCAAATGGCGTGAATTATGACCAACATTGAATTTAAATTTGCTAAATCATAAATATTTTATATTTATTATAGAATAAAGAATTTCACTAAAAATAAATAATATATAAAACAACATTTTTATTGCGTAAAATTAAAATTAAAATTTAATTTAAATTTACTTTTTCAAAATAGATTCACAGTAAACATATTTTTATTTTTTTTATTTATTTAAAAATGGAATTTTAATATACTGTATTTTCTGCATCCGGCATCTAATTTTTAATTAATTAAGATGTTATATGAAACTTTCAGATCAACGTTACCACCAGAAAAAATCCTCACAAGCACACTTAAAAATTCATATCATACAAGATAAATTCATTTTGATACTTCTTGGGTTTGGAATGAAATACAATCTCGCGTAATTTTAAGTAGGTATAAAAACGGTTAAAAGCTTATTATAACCAATGTCATGGTCTTATAATAAAATTTTATTAAAAAAATAAATAAAACTTATTTTATTACAACTAATTATATTAATATGGTGCTCTATAAAATATACTTTCATAATTCTAAAATATTACAAAAAATATGACTCTTAAAAATAATCTTTTCTAATATTACAAATATTTTCTATAGTTCTATACTACTAAATTGTTTAATATAATATTACAAATTTCATAAATATAACTGTATTCTCAAAATGTTTTCTTTTAATCCATCTAAAATTCTTTACTAGTTTAACTCTCTGAAATGTTATAAAAATAAACTATACATTTTCATTTAGCCATTTTTGTAAAGTTATTTTTATATAATTTTTTAATAGAGTTATAAGCATGGTTCAACTTAATATTATCTTCTTCCAGTTTTTTTCTTTCTAATACATATATTATTAGGTACTCTAAAATGATATTAATATCTTATTACTTGAAAAAAATTTTTGTTTTTCATAACTAAACACATTTGTTGAATGAACGTTAAAATAATATTTAACTGGATGTTTTAAATGTATATAAATCGATAAATACATGTAAAGATTTTTTTGTGACAACATCTAACAACGTTCTCTTTTTTAGTTCTTCTAACTTATATAAACTTATTCGAACACCTGTATACGTATTATAGTCTTACAATTTAAGTAGATTTATCTTCAAAATTATCATAATCGTATTGTTTAATGTTACTAGTAAAACTGTTGTAAACAATTAAAAACTTTCAATATGATAAGAATGTCTACGGACATAAAGAATATGCGAAGCTAAAAAATGTTTCACAATACTGTATGTCAATTGGACAAATTTAAGTATACTAACTACCTCAATAACGCAATTATTTGAAATTGTCATTCCGTGAAATAATATTATTGCACTACATACAAATATTATCAAATTTCCACAATTTATTATACTATATAACTAATATATTTATTAATATTATAGAAATATCCTTAAAAAATGATCGCGTGTTATTCATTCTTTGTAAAGCACGCGATTTTGGATATACGTGATTCAAATTAAAACGAACGGAATAATTTATTACAAAATTATGTTTCATCTATAACGCATGCTTATTGTACATACTTAACACTTTTTTTTCGAATTCGATTTTCTATCAAAATTAAAATGACGAAAAACAATGCTTATATAATATAAATATCTTAAGAAGAAAAATCTACACAAAAAATATAAGAATATTATATATTATTTTTAAATTATATTTTATACATAGTATATTATAGGTACATGATCTTATTATAGTCAAATCTTGTTAAGTTTTAATTTATATTTGACCAATCCACGTAATATTGAGTTATATAGGTACTATTATAAAGCATATTAATCAAAGTTTTTGTTATTAAATCAAAATGTTGAAATTATATTGCCGGATAATGGGGGCATCTGTATTTTGTTTATATATTAAATATAATACTAAGACTAGTTGCTTGAGAAGTTAACAAATAATTGACACTTTAACTAGAACCCATTCAATATCATTTACATTTAATAAAAAACCATTTAAAAAGCTAAAAGATTCACTTTATGACTTTATGAGGTAGGTATAATGTAGAATATGATAAATAATTGTATTTTCCAAAACAACTACAACTTAAATTACTGGAAAGAATTAAATTAAATGAACATTGTTATTTCTATTTTTATTTGCCGTTCAATTACATGATCGTCTTTCATATTTTAAAATATAATTTAAATTATAATTTATAAGATCCAACTAAGTGACGAAATATTTAAATCTGAAATATTCGACCGTGTAGTTAGATATATATTCTTTAGGAAAATGTTATACTTATTTTTTAGAAGTTTAAGATAAAAAAATGCAATTAAATGACGGTTCAAGTCAAAAAATGAATTTTAAATAAAGTACCAGTGTAATATAATAATATACTCGGTAGGTAAGGAAATATATATATTGATTTATTATCATATTTATTTAATATTATCATGTTATACAATTACGTATATTTGAATTAATTTTTCTTAAATATTTAATAATTCAATAATTAATCAACCAAAGCAATTAAAAGTTAGTACTCGTTCATAGAATGACAAAAGTAATGTAATTACTGAGTATCATTTTTAATAAGTAGATATTACCTCTGACGCACGATATAATGACTTTAACGACTATCCCGTGTAACTGTATGAAGTTTATTCATATAATCTTCATGTAAAACGTAATACGTTTATTCACGAGTATATTATAATACAAGCAAATCAACCAGTGCAAAATATAAATTATGATATTATCATGGCCTAAATATGAAAGTAAATGTAAATAGTAAATAACCAAGAATGATGGGTTCAATTTTTTTTATAAATCGCTGGCATCTTTTTGTTTTATCATTTCGTTTCAGTTATAAAATATTTTCTCGCTCGTCTATTTCAAAGCCAATAAAACTGATTAATACAACTCTGCTAAAACATTGAAGCCTTTGATAAATTTGACTTGTATATTACATAAAACATAGTAAACGGGCGTTAGTGTATTTATGTTTAAATTGTACATTTAGAATACACAATTCAATTATAATATGAATTCCTAAAGCACAATACTAACGTTTGTCAACCATAAGTCGTATTACTTTACCGAGATGTTTTATAAACATAAGTTTCTTGTGAATGGAAATTCAAAAAAAAAAAAACGAATACATTTATTAAAGTAAGCATAGGTATTATAGACTACTTTAACTTGATTTCGTACGTATTATAAAAAAATCTAAAACTTGAGTAAACGCAAGTATAATAAACTAATATAAATGTTAACATATAATACCAATACTATATAGAAAGTAATATTGTTGTCAAATTATAATTTTACATAAGAAATGAAAAAAGTTATGTGAAAAAATTGTGTTTTTGTACGTCAAACAAATAAGATATTTTTAACCAAATATTTTCAATTATTGTAACCACGTTAGCGAAAAGTTTTTATAAAGTTCAATAATACTAATAAAAGTTTGAACTTCATAAAACTATCAAGTTTTTATGTTTCTTAAATACCATTTACTGCGTTCTAAATTCCATAGTAAATGACAGAAAAAAGTTCAAAAAAATAAAAATACTGAGAATGAGAATTAGCCAAACATAGCAGAAAAGTATTATTCCATAAAAATCGTTGAATGCATATTATTTATACATGTATTGCTTATTACTTTTGTTGTACATTTTCCGAGAC
Source organism: Schizaphis graminum (assembly GCA_020882235.1). Lineage (NCBI taxonomy): Eukaryota > Metazoa > Arthropoda > Insecta > Hemiptera > Aphididae > Schizaphis > Schizaphis graminum. The sequence goes on from CM037033.1 coordinate 5,893,322, forward strand.
CTATGCGCAGTATATAATAATATACGTAAGTAGTTTATCATGAACTTGAAAAACACACATAATAAATGTCAAATAATATTTATGACGGTAATTAAATCAATATAATAACATTCATATAACCACTCTCATTGTATTAAGGTGTTCTTTCCCTCCCAAAATAATCAGTTTAAATTCAAATATATACTGAGATTACATTTTATTCTTATAGGATTTTCTAAGAATATTTGCATTTAAACGTTAACAAAAAACCCTGTTTCTCGTTACTTTCCTATATTCCGAGTTGAATAATAATGCTCGGAAAGGAATATGCTCGAAACGAGATGGGGAAATTATACGACCAGAATTAAATTCTGTAAATAAAATACTAAACTTTATTACGCTTTGTTTAGTTTTTATTGATAACATTTGAACTTTTGGTTTGGTGAATTTATCACCATCGAATGATTATTTTAATTGTGGCAAAACTATATGTCAGAAATTATATAAAATAAAACCATCAAAAATTAAACGATCTAGATATTTGTTTTTTTTTAAATGATGGCACTAACTTCCATAATGAGCAACTACCTTAAATTTAAGTCACCTCAAAACCCACTCGAATACTGTCGATTTTTATGAAGAACGTCATAAATTTCTTAATGTTTCATAAAAATTGATAACACTTACAGGCGTTAAGAATTTTTCGTGTAACTCTACATCGTCATTCTTAATGAAGTCATCGTCCAAAAACATCCTAACTCCTAACCCACAATGTAATAATTGAGTACTTGTGCAACACCAATGCAAAGATTCACTCCTTTCAACTAGACTGAAAATGCAAATACAAGGCAATAAACAAAAGAAGTTATAAGAAACATCATTTTACAATCCTAACAGATATTTCAGACGAATTTGAACACTCGATTATGCGTGTATTGTAGTTAATATTTATAACACTTTACCATTGTTCCAAGTCCAACTCGCTTTTCATGAAATTAATCAAGACATCTCAAGAACTAATATACACTGTTCCATCGGTTATCGAGACACCGCACACAAAACGTGTTGATATTAGTATATTAGTTATATTTTATATTAGATATATTTTATGATATTTAACTTGTAAGAACATTTATTTTCTGAATTATTTAAAAATAAAAATGTCAACGAATAGTACAGACAATGGTAACGAGTAATATTTGAATCATTCTGTATCACGTGGTTTTAAATATTTTAAACCTTTAAATAAAATGCAATTGAATACGTATCATTTAATTAACTATAAATATTCATGTTTACAAAAGCTGTTATTATTTGGAAAAAACTTATTCCGATGGATAAACATATTAAATACAACAATATTTTATAAATTGATAAAATCTATTTAATGAAGTTTAATGCATTTTAATAACGTATAACAAAATTAAAGTTTTTAATGTGGTGTTATTATTCATAAGTTAGTGACTTATTATTTTCTTTCTGATTTAAATACACTTTTGTTGGGGAGCTTAATGAATTATACGTTTATAATATAGTAATATGGTCAAAATATTAACTATATTGAATACTAACTAGCTTACTTAGTAAAATTGCTGAAGTGCTCAAGCTTAACTATGATTGACAATAATTGTATACAATCATTTGATCATTCTTTATTTTATTAAAAATATAAAAAGTATAGTTTTTAGTACTTTTCCAAAGATGAATAATGACCATTAAGATGTATTTAACATATTTAGTTGGTACCTTCAGGTTATAATGAATCTGATTAATTTTCTTAAATATATAGTATCGGTAATTCATAGTTATTAAACGTGTAGTTTCTAGAAAAAAAATTAAATTTTGAATTTACATTATATTTGTATACCAGTCATCATCAATGTTCAATCATAACTCCATTAGAGTGGTGCAAGCTTAAAGTTATACGTTTACTGATTTTAGTTATAGGGAAGTGTATTTATTTACTTTATGGTTTGAAAAAATAATTAAGAATTGATAAATTGGACCCGTGTGTAATCAATTTTGCACGAATTGGTACATTTTAAGGTGTTATTTATAAGGTTTCATAATAATATCGTTGAACAGCGTGTGATAGAGTGTTGAGTAGAATCATGGAAAACAACCATTTAAATAAGTAACATAATATGTCACATACTCACATACACACATATAATACGACCGAGGAATTGTTTAATTCGTAAACAGTTCAGGCCGTTGTTTTCTGAACTATATTATGATATGACTAATATTATTAAGTTAATTTGCCAATTAAAGCCACCAAGACGTTAAAGATAATAATTATTGTGATCGAATATTTTTTATCGCTCACAAGTTAATTATAAGTACAGATATGTCATTTTTTCCAATGCAGTTATTTCGTATTATTAAATCAACAAGGAGTGATTGGGAATATATTAGGAGGGGAAAGCGTAAAATAGTCCTAAACAGGCCCAATAAGACCTGACTCGCGATACCGCAGTTACTATTTATAAACCGTCGAGTCTTTTCTTTTTTGTAAACTCGTTATTTTAGCAAACAACGACAAAATGCAACGAACGAAGACGCGATCGCATAGATCGGGTTTTTTGGTGCGGAAATTTCATTGTTTCTTTCCCACCAACGGACCATAAACATTCTGATTTTCGAACTCACGCGGGCTCGTTTGCGGGTTCCCTAGCAGACTCGTCCGTTAAAGACGTATTTCCTATAAACCTATTTAAAATTAAGACGGTTATTTTATTTTCCTGTACGTACCTATACAGTGGTGTATTGGTGAAAAAATTTTTGGGTACACGCACTTTAAGCTACATTTTATTGCAAAAAAAAAATGTTCTCGCTACGCTCGAAATATTACTTACATAATAGATTACATACTACGTTAAATAATTTATACTATAATCTTCGCTTTTTCTATTTTTATACACAGTATTTCAGTTTATATGTTGATTGTTAATATACTTTTAACTATTATTCAGACACTCATTCGATAAAATTTTTGATTTTAAAATAGTGATGTCTTTCACAAATTAATCATATATCTAAAAAGTATCAAATTCTAGACAAATATGAATATACCTATAATCGGGGGTGTTCCCATAGGGTATACTACATAATATACGGCGTATACTCTCAAGATTTTTTTCAATATTATGGGTATACTGCGTATGCTCTCAATCTCGATTTTTATCCATATTATTGACACACTCTTTACCGGCTTAACTCCATAAGAAAAATATTTTTATTGTATTAAATGTGTATATTTGATGATAAAGTATACTCTCAAAAATATTAATGGGAACACCACTGCCTATAATCGTGGTAATAGTGCCATGTTGTATACAAAAAAAAATATTCTCGATTAATTTATGATATCAACAAAAATATTCAATAATAAAATTAAAAATATATTATCAATATTGCATAATATTTTTAATTTTATCAGTATACGCTCCTATACGGGCGTATACCAGCGTATTGTGTATATTTTAAAAGCTATACGCTCTGATCGACAAATACGTTTTGAATATACGCCGTATACTCCCGTATACCCTCCAATACACCACTGTACCTATATAATATCGACATATACTCGTGTTCATTTCTCCCATTAGCAAAACGCATCACCTAATCCAACTCAACTAGCCGTGCCTGTATAGATGAACCAATAACATTATTACGAGTCATGAGTCCATACGGACAGACGAGTTCGTAATTATTACTGATCAGATAAAACAACATCGTCCGTCATCGCACAATACCTTCCTTTTTTTTTTTAATGTTTTTAAAGCACATTAAGTCGTATTATTGTATAGAGTTATACCTCTTCTTACAAGCGTCCTCTGTATATATCTCATTTGGATCTTATTTGAATTTACGGGGTCGTGGGACTATCTACGATTACAACAGAGTAGTCGCAATCGTTCGGGTGAATCGGCGAAATCGATAACTCTGCTGTAAATTACGAAGGGACGACGAACAACACTATATGGCACCGTGATTCGGAAAACTAAGTTTCCTTTAAAAAGCCGACCGAGTTCATTATTTATGTTTAGTTCGCACAATGTACTACACCGTTCGTCCTCCCGTTGTCGTTTTTATTTTTCCAACACGGCGGATGGATTAAAGTGAAACCGTACGTTTAACCAAACCATTGGGGGAATGATAGCGCGGCGCAATCGTCGGGAAAAACGGTACAAGGGCGGTGTATGGTTTATCGGTAAAAAGAAATGTCACAGATGAAGATCGTCGTCTTATTGCGTACTGCCGTTACATTTTTCAAGTCTCCCCGCCCTTCACCCGTATGCCCGTCCTCCAGAGACTTTTACCGACGTGAACTTTATTTTATACATATTGCACCACACGCTCTCGCTGCAGTTTTCGGGATTTTCAACCCGGCTATATTCCAGTCACTCAACAACACGCGGAATCTACCAAGATTGGCCATTTATTTTTCACTCGTTTTCACTTATTCTGACTTTAGTGCTAAATCAGTTTCATAGATAACACTTTTAAGACTTTTTTACGGTTTGAAAAAAAACAATCAACAACTTGATACCCTAGATGTATTTTATCTTATATATAATCGCGAAAAAATAAAAATCACTTCAATGTTATATTATTCATATAATGACACTTATAATATATTTATAATAATTAGTGACATAATAATATAGTTTCTACAGATAATAGATATATATATCTATATAAAAGTGTATATATAACTGTTATGATTGGACCAGTTGTTACTTTTCCTGAGTATCTTCCATGACTTAATAAATTGTGTACTTTTATACTTTAAAAAAAAATTTGAAATTATATTATAAAGATGTAATGATCCATAATATGTACTGCAATAGTAGGAATAAAGTACTTATTTCCTAAAACAATTTCGAAAATAATGTTTCAAGCTCTTAAATACTTTTCTTTTAAAACTTAATTTTAAATTAAATTTTTTTATCAAATAAGTTTATATCTGATATTAAATTTTTTTTTAAATGTAATGAATTTATACTACAACAATCTTAAATAACAGCAATGAAAATGATTCAATGAATTGTCGTAATTGTTTGTATAGATAACGACTATAATTTATATTTATTGTTTATATTATATATTTATATTCTAATTGCTTTACAAATATTATAACAAACAAGATCAAAAACGATATAATAACTACTATTTCTTGTATTTCTGATAACACAAAATGTTCAGTGTTCAGTTAAACAAATAAAAATATGTTTTTACTTACCTTATATAGTATATATACGATGCAAGATACTACATAACATAAGTTATAAGAAAACTTTAACTATAGAAATGAAATCAGTATTGTTTTTTATTCGTTTTTACAGATATAACTACTTAAAATAGTTTAAATTAATGTTCTATAGCATAATAATTATGCTCATTGCTTTGTTATAATTTAAAACATTATTAGTTAAACTAAATGTCCATAATATGATAATAAATTATTTATTTAATAGTGAAGCCTGAGATTGGGTTGAGAGAACCAAAGCACATCCTAATATGTTTTAGTTCTCTATAGTCAGTGTATGTATACTGGCATTTTTATGGTTATATAAAAATGTAAAATGTATCGAATTACTGGGAGTTTTTCCCAGAAAAATGTTTCATTCAATGTATCTTTAAAACATCAAAATAACAACAACAAAAATTATATTTTTAAAGGTTGAGTCTCGACAAATGATTTACTATATTTTACATTTATGTGTTTTAAACCCATTTTGATTAAAATAAAAATTCTTTAAAAAAATATTCATTCTGCCGTTATATTACTTTAAAGGGTCAGTACCTATTTTACGCACTGTGAATTTTGGATACACATGATTTCACGCAGGATACTCGTTACAATAAAATATACGAATAGAGTGTATTGTTATTCTATACTATATGGTGTTCTAACAGTGGACAGTTTTTTTTTGTATTCTAATGTAACGTAAAAGATAATCCATCGTCCAGTTCACCTGAAAAAATCTAAACACCGTAAGACACTCTATGTGTATATCAAGTTGTACAATATAAAAAAAAAAAAAAAAAACCGTAGTCTATGTACTGCAAATGTGTTTTTCTTGTACCGTTCTTCAAAATAAGATAGCGAGAACATCAGAATTCTTCAGCGGTAATCGATTTCATTTTACTGGGTTATGGGAGTTACGAACAACATGACGTAACCGTCGCAGGAAAAGAAAAAGATTACTTTTCGAAATAATTTCACAATACTTATTATTTATAGCGAAAGAAACGGAATTTTTTTTTTTAATTATATAACTAGACATTTAGTTTCAATGCAAATAAGCAGAACATCGCTTAGCAAGAACTAACAAATATTTATCATAAAAAATCACTTTTAAAAGGTTGCAGACAATCGAATTATGAATACTATGTGATACTTGTGATATTTATAGTCTGAAACCGTGACCGTCCAATGTGAAGTTTTAACAATTCCCTTCTATGTCTAAAATTGTATACATATCATTACATTTAAGTCTCACAAATAATTATAGTGTAAGATAAAAAAAATTTAAAATTATTAATTATTCAATACATACTTATTATATAAATACATTTAGAACGTATTATATTACAATAAATAAAACAAATTAAATGTAAATAACTTGAAATTATTAAAATTTAATACGTTTTCAACAAGGTATGACTAAGAAACAGGTTTAACATCAGAAACAATTACTACAAAACGATTTGGTGAGTGCAAATAATATTATTTCCATTCTAGAATATAATTTGCATACTCAGAGAAATATAAAGCTTTTTTAAAACACCCAGATTTAACTGTCTGTGAAAAATTTTATCCATTTTGTGAGTACCTTAATACATATATATATATAATGTTCGGCTTTAATAATCTATACCTATAAAAGGCAAAGTATGTAGTTTATATGTTCGGCCACCCATCACATTAAATCTACTCGACCGTTTTTGATGGGACTCCTACCAAATGATTCAGCTACATTCTTCGGAATAGGTTTTATACAACTTTGCGTTCCTTAAAAGAATCAATAGCAAACTGAATTTTCTATCGAGCCACAAAGTACACGGGGTTTTACTAGTGCGTAATAAATATCATCTCTAAGTATAAGAAAAGAAAACACAACGATTCTTATTATCGCCATAAAAATAAAATAAAAAAAAGGTAAGACAATTTACACCATTTGATCATTGGTTAGGTAGGTATTGAGTGCTGCATCCCGTATGCATTAGTTTTGTATGTAGCGAGTTAATTATTAATTATTATATATTGGTATTTTTTCGTGAAATACTATTGCCACATTCCAAATACAACATTTTGAAATGGACTTATTTTTCATTAACATCAAGTGTTTGCAAAGATTTTAGATTTATTATTATACATATATTATACTTTGTTTTTACAAAACAACAACTACAAAATATCCATATAGTCACATCATTGTGCACTAAATTAAATGTTTCTAGAAAATCACAATGAAGTTGTAGTTGTTATCAAATTAAGTAGGTAACCAACTGATCTCAGTCAGTCATATTAGTGAATATGATTTTTAATATTTCAAAAATTTTCATCAGTATAATGAACACACTTCAATAAATCCAAATAACAAACTAAATTATACACAATGAACAATGTATGTATTGTTTAGATATTTTCAAAAAAGTTACAACATATCATAAAGTGGAGAATTTTCGAGTTGAAAATATTTTTCAGCATTTTTTTTTTTTTACAAGATACTGTATACTGATACACCGTTGTAGTCATAAAATCATAAAACATTTCTCTTTGCCAGACTTATAAATTGTAGTATATACCTATATTATTATAATAATGCTTATCTAATAAAAATGTTTCGTTTTAATGGTTAGATTGAGTGTGAAAAATATATTTCCCATTCGTGTAACGGTCTAAATTTGTTACACGTAACTATTAGGGTTTTCATAGAAAATTTACATATCGCAGAGATAATGAAATCACCAAATAAATATAATAATAATACTTTCCTAAATTAAATATCATATGTATACATATACGTATATATATGTGTTTCAAACTTTTAAGTCATTCATAAAACTTGACGGTTTTAATTTGCAAATAATAATAAAATAAATAATTTTAGATCACATAATAATAATATAATATACAATAAATGCACGTATAAATCTGTGTAGTTTTGCTGTTAATACTTACGTGGTTAAAATCCACAGTGTGATTTATTTTTTAACGATTCGTGGCTTTAAAAACATTATCATATTTAAATCATTAAGCTGCATAATAATTTTTTAAATATATAGTATTAAAGTTATCGCATTGTTCATATTGTTAAATAATGTGTGTTCTTATATTTTTTTTATTTGGATTGTCTAAAAATAAAATCATATTTTCTATTTTCTTCAACTAGAACTTTTTTCTTACTTTTTTATTGTTAACATTTATAACGCTATTCCTATGGGAACTATAATATCATTTAGAAATCTAAATCGTAGATTTGTGAGAATTTACTTTTAAAGTTATAAAGAAAAACGATTGTCACAGAAACAAGTAGTCTAAATATATTTGTTAGTCATGTTAGAAAATTAAAAATTGAAAATTGGGTGCATTAATCAAATTTAAAAACGACAAATATATTTTTAAATTAAGTAGTATACAGTTAAAGTAACTGTTAAACTTATTTAAAGATGTTTAAGTAATGGTGAGATGATTATACTTACTAAATAATTAAAAAATAATTCAAGGTATAAAAAAAAACTTAAAGTATATCTAAGTATAACTTACAATTGACATAGGTAGGTAGTTATTTATGTGATAAATGAACATGCAGCATTGAGAACCAGTAACGTCATTTCAGTTTTTGTTTGACTAGGTCAACTACACACTGATTTGCCATCTCAAATCAATGTTCAATATTATGATTTATAACAATAATGGCTTTAGTAATTAAAAACAATACTTCTTACAATTTTTAAATGTGCCGACTAAAGGTTGATACCCAAGTTGCTCCCCTCAAATGACGCCACTGCATTAGTCACTCCATTCACATAAGCGCGGTAAACTTGTGTGTTGCGATACCTATTATTGGATTAAAATACATTGATAACGTATCACAAACAAAAATATTGGCTTAACTTCGGTTGAACATGTATAGGTGTACTAGCTGTTTGTAGTTGCCTACATGTTTCACCAATAACCGTTAATTTATATTATTACAACAGTGCCTAACCAAAGAGCCTATTGTCAAAATAAAAACATTAGGTTTCAAAGGAAAATCGTGATTTGATTTCACAATTCCATGTTGTGTAATTTTTGAGCATTCGTTTTATATATACGTAGATGTGTTCGCTATAAATATTATCATATTATTATACCAGTAAATGTTTCAACAATGTATTAATTTATTGGTTGTTTTTAAATAATATTATTTCGATCCTACAATTGCACATACACAATTTATTATTGGTAAGTATAATTATTATCAGTGATGAAAATTTACTTATGTATATTGTTATAGGTAATATTATAATGGAATTTTATTTCAATTTTTGCAGGTATGATATAATATATTATATTAGGGTATACACGTATTTTTCATAATATGTTCCATTGTGAAATCATTTATACAACCATATTGAATACAACAGTAACGTTTTTCTATAGTTTAGTTTGGAAAAAAATAATAAGTATTAGGTCATTATATTTTAAAATAAATCACTCAGCGTACATAAACATGTTCAACAATTTTAAGAAACTATTAAAGAAGTAAAAGATTATTGTATTTTCATCTCGTAATAACTTGGTGGGTATTCTTATATTACAGTCTCTAATTGATTGGCCAAAATTGCTCATCCTTGTTTTAGTTTGATCATTAAATCGAAATCTTTTAAGCTCGGGTGTCAACCTCGATTGGGCTGCTAAGTTCACATTATGTGTAATGGATAGTCATTAAACATAATATTGAATAAACGCTCGACGACGTACTACTAATATGTATTAACCATCATAAAAATAAATGTTAATTTTTTTTTTTTTTTTAATCTACTTAAGAACATCACTTTAAACAATTTCTACGTTTTTAATCCAAACTATAATATTGCACGTAAATAATTAAAAGATATAAATTATAATATATAAGAAATACAATTCATATTACATAGGTACTAATGATAGAACATGGTTTTTGATTTTGATTTGCAAAAAATGAACTGATTTCAGTACAAAATAATAGAGCTATTATGTTGAATACAAAAATGATAAATGACTTGTACACCTCAAACTCCCTTCGTCATCATTTTATGGTTAATGCTACTGGTCCAAACTAAAGGGAAAAAAGAAATCGTGACCTGATTATCTAAAAAAAAAAAATATATATATATATAATATAAATTTAGATCATTATAATGTAAATTTTGTAAGTATAACTACTATTTCGTGACGGAAGAACCTCTATTGGGAGTCCTTTTTATCCATTATTATTTTATTTTCATGTTATTTCATTTTATCTAATAAGCTTATTGTTTGGTTTCTGTAATAGGCGGCCTAAATAACAAATACGATGTAAAACTAAATATATATTATATGTATATTGAAAACTATAATACAATAATTACGATACAGTAAATAATATTACATTGATATGTTGTAATAATAAATCTTCTAAGATATTAATTACGATATATGTCATATTATATTACACGCGGATCTTATACAAGTATTGTGCAACTATAAAATTGTAACGTTGTGTCTTACATTTTTAAATATTAACGCTTTTTGGAACAAAAAAATAGTAGCATATCATCATTAGATTGGACATTATATAGTTATACCTACACATATCGCACAAAATTGAAATATTTAGTTATTTAGTAGTTTCCATATCAATGGTTTGTTGTAATTTTCGATAAAATTGTAGTTATAATATATTATAATTTATGAAAACAACGATTGTGTACAAAATCTCAAACATTTGGTTGAAAATGGGTTTTTCAAATAGATATAATTTTATTTATCGTTTTACTCAAATTTATAGACAACAGACTTTCCAAATATCTGCAGATTAAAATTTTTTCTACGTTGTAAACTACGAATAATACATCGAATTGATTTATTCATATTGTCAATTAATTTAAAAAAAAGAAACATTGTTAGAAAACAAAATCATATTCTCAATAGCGCATCAAAAATATTTAATTTTAGATAGTCGAGATAAAATAATTATTGCGTAGGTTATTGTAACATTTATTAATGTTTTTATTTTTTCACATTTAACAACATTGATAAATACATGCATATTATATTTTCAATCCAATTAATATTCCAATAAATGCTAATTACAAATCCGTTTCTCATAAAACATTATAATTTTATGATAATAAAATAAAATTAATACGATTTTATAACACCGGAAAAATATTGATGTTTTGTTAATACTTATTATAGTATAGCAGCAAAAAACAACACCCAATCTAATTTATAAAAGATAAAATACAAAGCAATGTTTTTATTAAATATTAGTTAATTTTTATTGTAAAATTAGATTAAAATTATTGCTTGCTAATTTTAATAAATAATACTAAAAACACACAAAAAATTCTTTTGTCAGTTAGATTTTAAATTAATCAACTATAAAATATATTTCTAACTGTATATGTTGCTTAATTTTTTTTTTATAACCAAAATGAAACAGTGCATAAATTATTCTTGGATTGAGTTAGTAGAAGTTTACAACATTAGAGCAAAAATATTGATGACGTAGCCCATGTATTTGGTTTGGAATACAATACTCAGTTAATTATATTGGAAGTTATTCGTTTATCGACCGAGGAACGGTAGTTGAATACCACTATTATAAGCTTAGTGATAAGTTTTAATTATCAAAATGGGATACTCTCTAGCCTTTACACTGCCGCTACATTTGAAATCAAATAAATCGCCGGAGAGAAACGATATCGAACGTTCATTACGGCCAAAAACATTTTTCGCCAACAAAATTTGATCTACGTAAGTATTTTTAATTAAATATAATCTGTTCTGAGAATTTCTTTTGTAACTCTTTGGGTCCCGCGTGGTTCAAATTGATTTTTGCGTCTTGAAATAAAATCAAACGATTATTGAAATAGCATGTAATGGAAAAACATGAATTTCATGAATTTTAGTCGAATATTTCAAAATAATATCTACAACAATAATACGTTTATGGATACAGAACAGTCTTACTTCAACTTTAATATGTAAAAACAACAACTATTTTTATAATCTCCTAGTAGAATGCAATTATATCCTATGATTAGAATATACAGAATACGATTTTCAACCGAATAACTTATCACACAACAGATAGGTACACCGATAACACTTATGGACTGTATTATGTTTATCTATTAGTGAATTATGTTATTACACGACAGTTAGTTTTGCAATCATAGATTTATCTTAAAATTAAACATAGCAATTTAGTAACCACCGAAAATAAAATTGTTCGATACAAGGATAATAAATAAAAATAGTAATATTTTTAAATAAATAAAAAATCACTAAACTATCAGTTCTTAAAATAAATAACGGTGATCGAAAAATAAAAATAAATAGTTATATTTTATTGAACTAATAGTACTAAAATATTTTATGGTTTTTTTTATGTAAATTGAGGAATTTGATTTTAAATATTATTATAAAAATATCGTTGTGATGAGATATGAAACTCGTATACCTTACGGACAAATTTAATTTGAATTACCTATATGTAGGATGTAATGGATTAATATTTTTGAGATCGTATGACAACTGTTATTGTAATTAAAACGATTTAACATTTTCAAAAATTTTAAATTCATTATTTTCTATCTATAAGCAAGACTTTTAATAAAATCATTTTTATTAAAAATATAAATATTATTATCATCTACAACAGCTGTTGACTGCATATATGGTAGTTGGTATAGGATATGGTGTTAAACAGAAGATGCTAAAGAACTACTTGAGGTTATGAAATACAATGTATACATTCACAGTTATTATAAATACGTTGCTATTATTAATATTCATCTATTATGTAAATATAAGCCTTGGTATTTATTATCAATGATTACAAGTGCATTATTACAGTCTTATAAATTTTATTAAATTTTTTCCGAAATGTAATTATTCATATATTATTTTACAATAAATACTATACATAAATACATAATACATATTATGTATATATACACCAGTGTATACAATATATATTTTATTTTTTTTTATTTTACTAGTATACATCACACACATTATAATATGTTTGTTAAAAAACACTAAATTACTTCATAAAAAAAAAAATAAAAACAAAAATAATGATTACATAGATCACAGAGTTGTATGTATAATATCTAATATGTCAATATTTAACAACGGTGTTGTAACGATTGCAATGATCATAATAGATGCGCTACATTTTCTAAGGAAAATATATAAGATAATTTTTTTGTTCTCGCATGAAAAATTGTCTCTATTTTATTCAATAGTTTCTATCCACACGATATATTTTTTTTTGTATAAACATACAATAATTTTTGCATAAGTAATCTTATTTGTCCTATCATTTCAAAAAAATTCTCTAGAGTTCAACGGTATTCAGAGATATTTGTATTTTCAATCGGAGTACGTAACACGATTAGAGTAAAATGAATAAATAACATTTGATAATCAATTGCATTGCGTTATAGTATAAGCTTTTCAAATACATCTAAGCTATTGGTTGTCTCTTGTCTGTATAATATGTTGTATTATTTTATAAATATATTTTATATTTTTTAAACCCAATACCATCCTCCCTTCGCGGAGATCCTAAAGTGACGATGTAAAATGTCAATACATAACTTTTAAGATCATAAAAACAGAAATAAAAATATTTCAATATTAAATAACGATAATAACGTACGTTTCAAATACAATACTGGCGATGAGAACTAATACTCTTAGCAGTAAAACCGAATAAGAATTGTTCGTTATTCTCGTAGAACATTATTTTTAATAATAATAAATAGTAAACGCGTTTTTGTAAGATAATATATTATGTAAGTCTATAGTTTTTCATATAATTTACGCGTTACCGTATCGGATCGCTATGAGTTTTCCCGAAAATTCGCGAGGCCGCGTACACATAATAATATACGATATATATACATATTATTTACGTAGTAGAATACCTCGTAATGTACCTATAATAACACTATCCGTATAATATACAGGGCGAGGACATTCGGATGTTCAAAACATTTGACAGAAAAATAATAAACTACTGATTACAATTTTTTTTTTCGGCATAAATTACGTTTTTCGTTGGTTATTATGTTGTTTTATCGTTTGTTTTATGCGGTCGTCTTGTCTGTATTGTAATATATATTTTATATGCAGGTACATTACATGTCTACATAATAAAATAATACGTGTGTCGGATGTACACTGTGTAGTTGTACCCGGTGCGTTGTAATAAACTGTCCGCGGAGAGGCGCGTTTAAAATATATTATTATTATTATTATTATAGGGCAAAAATAATACACCTACGACGAAATATCGGTGGACTGCAGTAGGTAGTTAACTTTTATCGTTAACCGATCGTTCTTGACCGAAACTATATAAATCGATTTTCCTTTTACTCGTCCGGTTTGGATTAATCCCTACACGGTTGTACGACAGGATCGAGGACACTATATTTTAATATAGATCACTATTGGTTAAATGATTTCAGTATTATATTATTTTGATCTGCGGTTTTACGAAGGAATAAACGTATTTATATTTTTATTGTACACTCTCGTTGTGCGTAGTGGTTGTGCAGTTATAATTGTAAACAAATGTCCATGATAACATTGTATAAATCAAAAATAAAACTGTAGGTGTCCGTAGAACTTTTTGGTGGTGAACAAACCGACACAGTGGGCGTTATAAATTACTACGGAAGTACAAAATATGAATAAAACAAAATTATATAGTTTAATTAAATAAATTGATATTACGTTTTATAAACGAATGAATAGGGCGACAATTAAGAACTCTTGTCTCTTGAATATTTAAAATACTTGATGTGTTTACAAATATGCACAACAATACAGCCTTTACAATTGAGTAATTTTGGCCAAATCAATTTGAAAAATATAATATTATATGGTTGTGATGAAAATTATTCTTCTATATCTATTTGTCTTATTTTACTTCGCTGAAATAAAATCACGTATGATTAGAAACTAGTCTTAAGATTTTACTAGTCTATTCTTTAATTGAATTTGATGTTCAATCTAGTGTATTATTATTTAATGACTTAAGTTTTTGAAGTAGATTTATCACATTTTGATTGAGAGAAAACATTAATTTTGTTTCTATTGATTATTTCTATAGAAAATGCATAAACTTTTTTTTTTTAATTCTATATAATAACTTTTCAAAATATTGAAACTTATTAAACTCAAGTATTCATACTATTGAACTTAGCTAATACACAGGCTATACTGGTTTCACTTCTTGATTTGTTTTAAAATCAGTAAAAATTATTTGATGGTACATTTAAACAAAAATGTGTTTACTAATTGAATGCAAGTCCACGCGTTTATAAAAACTGTGAAAAAGGGAAAATATAAATCAACTCACCCCTGTAACTGGCTGTATACTGTATAGGTTAAACTGTCTAATTAAATAATTTAAGATTTGACCATAAAATTCCATAATAATAATAAAATAATAATATTAAAAATAATATTGTTTAAGAACTGTTATTTTGTTGTCATTGTTGTTGATACTAATTTTAATAAATCTCGGGGTTAATGGCAATTTTTTGGAATAATCAGAAAACCATTTTCCTATTGATAAATTAATTTTACCTCTTTTTTTAAACTTTACAAAAGTTCGATAGCTGTGAATCAATTTCAACTTAAACACTATTTGCACTTGCAATATTATTTTGATAAATTACTGTTGGCTTATCATTCATCTCTGTAGCTTATGGTGCATGCATATCCTGTTTAATATTTTTAAACTGATACTTATAGGGAACCGACTATAAGATCGATCAATATTCTTTACTTAGAGTTGTAATCATTTGTTTTGAACTTTATTTTTTAAAACAATATTTTGAATGGTTTCTATATTACACCAAATTCTACACCTTAGTGTTTTCTTACAAATTCATAAAATCGAGATTACGTAAATTTTGAAATTAGACATCTGCATTATGAATTAAATAATTTAAAAATAAAATGATAAATTTCATTTTTGACTTTAGCTCACATTCATTGAATGAATTTGCAATTTTACATATTTACTGAAGTTGGTAGAAATAAAATTAGGTAAATTATATTTTATGCACAATTTATGAGGTATACTTTAACTTTTAAGACATTAGACTCTAAAAAAACATATTTTATTAAATACATTAAATTTAATCAATGATCAATATTATTAAAATCATATTATGGTAAACATAATATGGCTACAGCCAATGGCGTACCGAAGTGAGCTTTTTTTTAGGCGATTGCCTCAAGACCAAAATGAATGAGTGAGAACTGGGTAGGTGACGGATTTAGTGCAATAAAAATTGTTTAATAATAATATTTATAGTAACTAACAAGCAAAAAAAAAAAATGTAAATTAAAAGCTTTTGGTGGAAGGGTGGTCAGGTGGTAGTTTGCTTCAGGTATGAAATTTATTCAGCATGCTACTGGTTACAGCACTACCTGTTACCGATTATTAGCTAAACAAACATTATATAATATATAATATATAATTATAAAATAATATTATGATAAATTGATAAAACATATTTAATAGTTTAATACTATTATCTATATTATATACTATAATTTAGTTAATTTGTAGTTAAATAAAAGGGTTAACAAAAATAAAAATAATTTACTGTTTTAATTTTGATTTCTGAATTTTCAGTGTTATCTGTTTTAAATATTGGTTTACACTTTTCCAGTTTCTGTTTAACTATTAAATAATTGTTAATTTTTTTCTAGTTTCCATACAGTTTTTTAATTCTGATTTTTGTGGATTTTAGTTGCAGTTTTAAATCGAAAGTAGATTTTTATTTTTTATGTTTAAATTTTAAATTTAAATACTAGTTTTATTTTTATTGGTTCTTCAACATAATAATGTTTTTAGACCGACCATGTATTTTAATCATAGATTTATAAAATATCTTGTATAGTATTCACTTTATAAATTGTATTGCACTATTATTCGGTTTTTTCGTATTTTTTGGTTATGGTTTTGATTTTCAAAATTTGTTTTACATTTTTAAAGTTATATTCGCAGGGCTTGAAATATCATTTTTAATTTTTCTCGTTAAGATATTAATTCTGATTTTGATAATGTACTTTATAATATTTGAGATAAAACTTAAGATCAACAATAATTTTATATTATCAGTTTTCAAAATATACGGACATGTCCGAACGATATATTGATGGCTATAATAATTATGACAGCGCAGGATCTGTAACCGTCAACAGATGTATTAAAAAAAAAAAAAAAAAACTATTCTTGGCATGAGCAAAATCCAAGTTGACGCGTCCACTGGGCTGTGCGTCTGCAGTGTACAAATTAGCTACTACGCGACAGTTCGACGAAAGCGAAACAGCAACTGCCATCGCCAACAGCGTTGCCACCGATGCGTGGGCCGGTCGTTCTTCTCACGCTTTACTGCTTTCTATGTAATATTCTGCCGACAAAATGTTTTGGTACGGCGCTGGCATATCCACTAGGCATAGATTAATGCATAGTCATTTTCCAAGGGAGCCGAAGTTTTAAGGGAAAGTCTGCAACACAATCCAAGGTTACTTTCGATAACTAATATATTTAGACACAGGATTGTTAAAAATATCACCGCATATTTCGACCTTTTGATGTGTTAATAACTTATTTTACTAGTTTTATCGCATATTTCACAGTTTAGTGCAAATTTAAGTATTTTCTTAAGATGCTCGAACATAAAACGATATATTATAAGAATTTCGGCTCAATATTGAAATGTTGTCAAGTAATTACAAATATCCGGGATAAGACAGATTTATAAAATAGGAGTAGGGTTCTAAATTTGGAGTATTTCACTTGAAATGTTTCAATTGAAATATTTTAAAATTAAAAATGTCACTTTTTTTGAAATATTTAAAAATATTTTTTCTTTTTTTAAATGTAGGTATTCGGTTATAGTTGAATAAAAATAATAATACATATATTGATTATATACAGAAAACATTGATATCTAGTAAATATGCAAAAATATGCACTATAAATTGTTGATATTTATCACTTGTATTATTAATTGGATCTTCATTGGTTATTATTATTATTATTTATTATAGATATTTTCTTTGTTTCACACAATAAACCAACTTTTGAAAATTTTTACTTGCAAGTTGACGTAATTATAAACTTTAAGATATAATAATTTAAATTTTATTTTTCATTGCAATGAAATATTTCATGAAAATTTCAAGAAATTTTAAAACTCTAAATAACAGTTAATATTACTGCAATATTTCAAAATCATTCGATAAATAATTAAATCTACTATCTATGGCCATTACTTTTAATCAAGTGATGTTGTCATATTGCACCGCTCGCATCATAGTTAAAGCAGCAAAATGCAACAAAGAAATTTTACTTCAAAACGCTTCACATTATTTGTTTAGTCCACAAACTACAGCTGAAAAATTAAGAACATTATTTTCCCGTATGGGTAAACCTATAATAAACGTCAAAAAGACTTTTATGTTATCCTCTTTTTCATCGATTATCTAGAAAATGAATCATCTAGATCGCTTGGTTATACATTAATCTTTAGAACCGGATTATCATTTATTAGTGAACACGGCCGGCTCATCACAGCGATATACGTATTATTGTAATAATTTAAAACAAATTTATATTATTCTTAAGCATTTTAATCCAGATGATATAATTTCTATACAAATAGCTGATGATTATGTTTTATTTAACATACTTTCGAACGTGAATTTAACGCATATCTATAACAAGTTTTTTTTACCAATGTCAATAAATTAAATATCTTGAAAAATTAGGACTTTGAATGATGACATAACTTTAAAAAATCAAAATAATGTCTTTGAAAATCCCACAGATGAAATAATACATTTATTTATAAAAAAATATGTAAGATATTATAAAAAAAAATAAAAATTACGATAAAATAATTAAATATCAAATACTTAATGTGTGGTGAATGAATCTAATTCAATGCAACGGAGATTTGTCTTCAAACTATTTGGAGTAAATAACTTCTGTAAATGTAGAACGGACATTTTTCAGTTTCAAATATTGACCGAAAAATATCAACCTGTGATTTTTGAAAATTTAGTAAAAATAATTATAATGCAATGCAATTTAGATTTAATAATGTAAATTAGTTTTTAATTTAATTCTTGATATTAATTAATCACTATTTGTCATTAATATTAAAATTATTCATGAAAAATAAACAGATTTCCTGATTTTAAAGAATATAATTTTTTTAATATTTTTCGAGAGCATATTTGAATCTTTATAGTGTATATATTTAAACATCAACCTCTCCCCTATATTTCCTTCATCTTTTTAAATGTAAATTTGTTGATAACAAAAAGTAATTGTAAAGATGTCATAACTAAATAAGGAAAAATATAATAAAGAAAATGAACAAATTTTATTTCCAAGGAACATAATTACAACCCTTGGGGCACAGTACTTTTCAGTTCATCGATACACGATTGGTGCATTTAATAACGAGATTAATAATAATAACAAAAAGTTTTTCAAGAAAATTACAATATTTGTTAGAAACAAATATAAACGTAAATAGATACATTTAAAAGACGTCTCGGGTAATATTTATGTCTTGTACATTTGCAAACATTATTTTTTAAATTGTTGTAAACATAATACGTATTCCTGAATTATATCTGAAATATTATATCAGATTTTTCGTTGTTTTTTTTTAAATTTATTTGATATTAATAGTGATTTGACCTAACTGTGATAAAATAAATCAATTTATTTATGGATATTTGTATAATATGTATACTTAAGTAAATTTAATAATTATGTCAAATAAAAAACCAAAATAAGAGTAAAATTTAATAGACAATTGTTCTATTAAACTAATTGCCGAAACATATTTTTAGAATACTTTAATTCTTACTTCGAACATTAACGTAATAGTTCACAGCTTTTATTTTCAAAAATATCATCCTCGTTGGATGTAAAATCTAAATAAATACATATTTATTATTCGTTTATGTATTTACATAATCAATATAGTTGTGGATAATCAACTAAATAGCATATAATTTGACAACAAATGTATTATTGTTATATTTAAACGAGCACCTCAAAGTGAACAAGATCTTTAAATATTTTTAACCCGCTAATTTGCTATTGTGTCTTGAATCAGCTCATTGTATAACCATAATATAGTAGACAGCTAGCTGTTAAGTGTAATCTGAGTTACCAATTGAAAATATTATTATAAAACAACGTCTTAATGTGGTAATACACAAATACGTCAGAATAAACTTTTTTTTCATAGTATTTTATCATGTATAATTGTTATTTACTTACAATCAATACTTCTGTACCATAGAGTGGTGTGAAAATCAATACCAATTATTAACCCTTCTACGGTGAACTGATTTTCAAACTACAGCATGTCCTTGCTTCGTGCATTTGGCTTTTTAATTTTTACTTTTAATATCTAGTAAAAAATAAATATCAAACCAATCAATAAAGTTAAAATTCCAAAATTGTAATTAATTTTTTTTTATGCATGCCATGATTTTTTAAAATATGGTATTTTCCAGCTTACATCAATTAATGGTCGTAAAATGTACGCGTATTTTAATCCATTAGGATAGGTACTAAAAGATGTATTTTATTGCCATGTAAAATGCATACTGTTATTGGTTTATTTTTTTTTTTTTTAATTTTAGTGCCCTTGAAATATTTTTTAACCCACTAATTTGTCAAGTAAAAAAATCAATTTCAAAATACAACTTTACTATATCCCAAGTGTGACTATAAATGTCGATTTTTGTCGATGTGCAAATGTCAGTAGCACGAATTGTTCATAATTCACGGGGACACAATACCTACGTGTATAACTGTCAACAGTTCGAATATAATATATATGTCTAGCAGAAAAAAATGAGAGTCATCCCACATAAAAACTTTGACGTTTAATTACGTTGAATAAATCATACGGAAGTAATTTTACTATCTATATGTCTGCGCGATAAATCATCGGACTAGGTATATTAAAAATTATGGTTGTTCTTTAAAAGTAAAATCATAATGTTTTTTTTTTTTTTTACTATTAAACTTTTTAAACATGAATTTCTTTCTTAGCGAATTACGTAAGGCATATTTGAATAATACACTAAATCTAATACAAAGTATACACAATTTCACTTTAGGTACTACACGTGTCCATCAATAGATGTTATATTATTGTAATCCAAATTATTTAAATTACTATAAAATAATTCAATTCCCTTTAATATAAGTGATTATTTTTATTTTTTCAGTGAATCGTTTCTTTTATGAAACTTGACTATAAAGTCACTTATTAATATACAACAGTCCTAGTTCAAACTCCGGTGAAGTCTTCCCTAGTAATATTGTAGGGAAATACTTATTTATTGTGGTATAAACACCTTGATTTATGTCAACATAAAATACGCAACTAAATTATCATTACAATACCGATTATATTCGATTTAAAACAATAGTTCGTTAGTCGCAGATACTTAGTTAGCTTTTGATTTATTGGCATGAGTTATCTACAATGTTGCTAGGTATTGTACAGTCAATAAGATAAACATATAATACTATATAGCGATATTAAACATACGCTGCAATCCAGTAAAATCATTACTTATTGCCACCTAAAAATCACGAATGTTTGTAGAAAACTTTGTACCATGCAAATTTTGTATTGTTATTCTTTGGACCCGGAACTTCAACAGAAGACGTTACTGGAAGAACTTTTCATCTACATTGACTTTTGATTATATAAATGTACTCAAAACAACTGCCATGTTCTGAAAGATTGAGAAAAACTTTTTGGTCATAATTCTAATTCAGTTAGAAAAAAAATTAAGATCTTACAATTATTATTATCTGCGATATGATATTAAAACTTTGCAAACGCAGTACTCGATTTTAATATCATAGTTTTTTATCTTCTTTTTATATTTCATGAATAATTCATGTCATTAACGAATTTTTGAATACTACAGTTATTTATTATTAATTTAACAGACAGTTCTTGAGTGGAAAATCTTAACTTCCGGATTCTATGTAGATTTTTAGTAAAGTTGTTTCGTTAACGCGTACCTATGCGGTTTTGTTTCATTTCATTGTAGATATGAAACATTTTATTCTTAACAATTATTACCAACAATCATAAATTATAATATTATTACTGTTATAATCATTTGGAAAAGTGATCATTATATTTATATCAGATATAATGGCTATAAAATAAATTTTCACGTGTTATTACTATTGATAATTATTGTAAAAATATAAATAAATACAGTTAGTTAATATTATACTTAAATTGTATTTGATAATCATAATAATGTCTGTGAATTTTATTTGATTCATTCTAAAATAGAATAAAAAATTGATTTATTAACTAACACAATTTTCTATGTTGATAAAATAAAAAATTCTTTTATGAAATAAAAATGATAAAATAAACATTCAGCAATTTTGTAAAAAAAAAACATTGAAATACTATTGTTTAGTATTTACGTTGTAACTTATAACTTAGAGCAGGTCTTAGTTGCCTAAACAAATACTATTCGAATTGTTTTCGTTTCTGCAAAAAAAAAAAAAAAAATCGATAATCGCAATAACAAAACTACAATAAATTAACCGAATGAAAAACCTCTAAATTCTTTAAATAATACACTCGATTTAACATTAATTACGTACGCGTGGTCGTTAAGATATTTGTGCCTACTACCTATACCTACCTCTTAAACCTCTTAATCTGTTCAAGTCGCACGGGCTTAACCTGCAGAATGACACGAACACTGCGAGAAGGGAAATCTATTTTACCACGACATGATCGCGGAACCAGCATAATATTGTAAACAGTAATAATAACACTTGAGTGACAGTAAGCAATATTATACCCAACTGAGATTATGTAAACAACGCAAATCAAATATTACCTAGAGCTGGTGTCGTTTAATACCCTGCACTACGAAAACGCACAGGATCGCAGTGTCGCCGGACTACGTGAATGCATCTGATGACCGACCCAGTGTCGTAATTACTTCTTTTCTTTTTTTGATGGTGGGAGGTGGGTGAAAAATGTATTACATTTTGTATTTATATGAATAAATTATAAAACGAAATCAAATTTCTGTTCTTATTTGCTAAATCATCAATCCCAGCACCCCCTTAACATAAATACGCCCCTGTACTGACTACTAATATGATTATTTTTATTTAATTATATGGTTATTTGTTCGACAACAATATTATTTTGGACAATGCGTTCTATCGTCGGCGACATTCACTAAACTATTACATATATCGTGCACTGCAGCGGCGGCATTTAGAAACATTATATTATCTAAGGCACATTAAGTACTAGGTAGCCATCTGCAGTAGATGGGTCGACACGTCTACGATGAACGTCGAGAACTTGTATGTGATATTTTATCAACGCAAATACGGAAGCATAGATCACCGACGGGGGATAGAAATACAACAAATTCGAATAACGTTTACTCAATAATACTGTTGAATATTCGTAATATAATATTAATATTATAATATTAATATTCAAGAGTTATGGTGTACCGCCAAAATTCAAAAATTATGAATTGTATATTTATATCGTATTTCTATGTTATTCAACACAAGCGATGGTTTTATAAAGCCATACATTTCATGGTGATTCGTAATCAGTAAGATTGCAGGCTGGAATAATGTCGAACCCAGCAAAGCGTCATAACGTATACGATAATTATTTTTAACTATCTTTAATATACGGAAATCTATTATCATGGGCGCAATTTAAACTTTTGACTTGTGGGGAGGAGGCTGAATATATTAAAGGCAAGCAAACCCGTAGGTTGATGTTAAAAATGCTGAATTTTTATAATTAACTCTTGAAAATTTAAAACAAATGCTGTAATATAAAACTCCTTAAATGTTAATATTTTTATATCTTATAATAAAGAGTAAGCCCTTGTTTAAAATTTAAGATTAGATTCTTAGAAAACAAATTATCGAAAAAAACAATTGATTAAGTGAAACGCTTTTTACACAAACACTATTATAATATGTTCTTGCCAATAAATAACAATAAATTATCTAAAATGTATTATTTATATGACAAAATTGAGTGATATAATAATTTCTGGTTCAACCGCCTTTCATAAAATCAGTTTAAATTTATTTTTTTATTAATATAATTACTTTAAACGAAGATGAACATGACACTGGCTTGAAACATTGTGTTGACAACTAATCTAATTCTTGATACATTAAATTGTAAATACGTATTTAGTACAATTGAGAAAATACGTGTGCGATAAGTCATTTTCTCTTCACTGTCATTTACCTGTGCACCAGCGGACGTATTCGAGTGAAAACCCGCATCACTGCAAAGTATTTGATTTGACGTTCTTTGTAAGACAAAATATGATCAGACACCAACTGAAATATAACGGTGAAAAACTGTACTCATGTGACAAGGCATTCTCTGGAAAAAACAACCGGACTCGACACCAGCGGTCTCATACGGGTGAAAGACCATACCAATGCGACGTGTGTGACAAGACATTCTCTGTAAAAAGTAACCTGACTGTACACCAGCGGTCTCATACTGGTGAAAGACCATACCAATGCGACGTGTGTGACAAGGCATTCTCTGTAAAATGTAACCTGACTGTACACCAGCGGTCTCATACTGGTGAAAGACCATACCAATGCGACGTGTGTGACAAGGCATTCTCTGTAAAATGTAACCTGACTGTACACCAGCGGTCTCATACTGGTGAAAGACCGTACCAATGCGACGTGTGTGATATGGCGTTCTCTCGAAAAGACTACCTGACTCGACACCAGCTGTCTCATACTGGTGAAAGACCATACCAATGCGACGTGTGTGACAAGGCATTCTCTGTAAAAAGTAACCTGACTGTACACCAGCGGTCTCATACTGGTGAAAGACCGTACCAATGCGACGTGTGTGATATGGCGTTCTCCCAAAAATCCACTCTGACTGTACACCAGCGGTCTCATACTGGTGAAAGACCGTACCAATGCGACGTGTGTGATATGGCGTTCTCCCAAAAATCCACTCTGACTGTACACCAGCGGTCTCATACTGGTGAAAGACCATACCAATGCGACGTGTGTGATATGGCGTTCTCTCGAAAAGACTACCTGACTGTACACCAGCGGTCTCATACTGGTGAAAGACCATACCAATGCGACGTGTGTGATATGGCGTTCTCTCGAAAAGACTACCTGACTGTACACCAGCGGTCTCATACTGGTGAAAGACCGTACCGATGTGATGTGTGTGATATGGCTTTCTCCATAAAAACTACCCTGACTAAACACCAGCGGACGTTACACTACCAACATGATTTTAATTATTAATGATGCTGCTAATTATAATGTCTGCGATACCTAATAATACGCTAGATGTTCGTTATTAACTACTTACCCGTATTCATTTTTTGTGTGCATCAAAAATAAATAGTTATATGTTTAATAACGTTTGTGTAAAAATCATTTAAACAATGTTTTGTATTTTGAATAAATAAGCATTGTACATTATGTTCATTTAAACATATTTAATGTTGAACAAGATTGCATTGCACTTCATGAACTATTAAACCTTGAATATGCCCAAGCAATGACGCAAATCATAAGTATTGTGAGAACACAGATTCGCATAATTTCAAAATGACCACCCTTGGATCTCCAAGTTATAGACACGGAGTGTCAAAGTATATTTATGAAACCCCAGTTTACGGTCACACGTGCATTTTTAGACCTGATGCAAGCTGCAGCTCTCGTCATACCCAGCACAATTTTCATACTAAAAACACTGAATAATTTGGAAAATTTCAATGAATAATTATTCCATTACTTCTACGTGCAACTCCTTTTCCAAACCTACAACGATTGTTTCTAGATTTGTGCCACATAAAAATTTTGATAATTGATATTTTCTATAAATAACCTTTGGGCAAGAAACGTTATAGGAATTTTTTTCTGATTTTAACATTCAGTAGAATTAATCACAATATAGAGAAGATAATGTGATAACACTCGGCTTGGCCAAAATAAAATAATGGCTTATTTTTTGACGACAGTTTTGTAATTTAAATAATATCCATTGAGAGCATCACAAGCTTTGATGACCGGTTGTTTGAATAATAGACAATAGCACACATACGGGTGAAAACCCGTATTCATGCGATGTGTGTATTATGGCTTTCTCTCAAAACAGCCATCTGACCTTACACCAACGGAGGCATATCGATGAAAAACCTTATCACTGCGACGTATGTGATATAGCGTTCTCAAAAAAAAAATAATCTACTCAAATACCATCGTCCATCGGACGCATACGGGTGAAGAACCGTTATAATAATAATGGATAAATTATTAATTTGTTTTATTCTAAGATGAGCCTAGGTGGCTGGGTCAATCGCTTGTAGTTTTCATTTTTATATGAATATATACAACTACTACATATATTACAAATATTAACCAAAATATTGGTAACTCGATTAATAATAATGATAATAAAATTATTTTGAATATTTGTTTACAGTAAACTATTTTATAATTTAATTACTTAAATTATTCAAGATAATTTGTTCTCAGATTTTCAGAATTGTTAGATGCCTGTAAAAATAAAAAGCGGTTATGTGAGTATCGCTCTGCTGTACATTAGGGGGTGGGGCGGACCTCAGATTGGGGTAGATTAAATTTGATTGCAATATTAGGTATCATAGTATACGAAAAACGATTCTGTACGGATATGATTTGTCGGTCAAGGATATATTATATTTAAATATTGTCATATATTCTATTTTGAAACAAATGCAAACATTAAAGTAAAAGTTTCAGGATCCTACGTTTGGTAAATTTTTAAAAATAAAAAAAATCGAAAATTATTTAGTAGTTAAACGTTATTTACACGTGTATTTTTGATTTCAAATGAAAATTAAAACTTTAAACACTCGTAAAATTTTTTAAATTGAATAATCATCAAACTCTTTTATAATCATTCTAAGCTTAACTTATGGAAAGAATAGTATTAAATTTTCAATTCTTAGCTTCTGATAGTAAAATATTTATACATTTTTAACTACCAAATAATGAAAAATATTCATGATTTTGACGAATTTTTGTCAATATTTGAACATCAAATGCTAATAAAAAAAAATTGTGCCTATGCATTTTTATAATTTTTGAATTAGAGTTAGAACAAGTTATGGGGACCCTTCAATTGAATTTTCAAGTAATTTGTCCAAGCTTAATTTTTTTTATCAATATTTATAAAAAAAAAATAAAAAAAAATTGAAAATTTCAAATGCCTATAAATAGCTCAAAAAAAGTCAAAATATTTTGAAAATTAAACCACGTAAAGAAAATGGCAATCTTAATAACTAGAAAAATTTGCAAGTATTTATGACTTTTACTATTTGAATAACAACAAATATAAGAAATCGTTTGAGACTAAACCGTTATTCAACGCGGTTTTGTAAAAATTTAAATTTCAAATACCCATAAAAATTTTTTGTCTCAATCTGGTAGAGTTTTTTTTACAGATATTTGAAGAAAAATTTATGGAGAATCTTGTACCAAATTTTCAGAGCTTAGTTATAAAAGAAAAAATTTTACGATTTTTCAACCACAAAATTACTTGCAAATTTTCGCAATTTTGACATATTTCGTATAAATTCGAACTTTAAGCACTGTTAAAAAAAAAATAGAACTAAAGATTTTGGATTTTTTTTATCACTTTAAGAATTACTTATAAGTAAACTTGTATTAAATTTTCAAGATTTTCTGGCCGGCCATAAATTTTTATCGTTATTTAAAAAAAAAATACTTAGAAAAATTTAAAATTTCAATTGTCTATAAATAGCTCAACAAAGGTCAAAATTCTTTAAAAATTTAACTGTGTATAGATAACGCTAATATAAAAATTTGGTGAAAATTACAAGTGTTTACATTGATTAGTTTTTGAGTTATAGCAAAATAAAAAATTTGATTATGTCGAAAACTGGTTTTGCGTAAAAAGTCCCGTTTTTTCCTCATTTTTTTAGGGTTTTTCCCGACTCATTTAAAAAATATTGAAAATGTTTAACTTTTGACCCCCCAAAGTACCAACTAGATTCAATTTCCTTTTCAAGGAGGGGCTGAAGTCAAAAATTGAAGCATTTTTACTGCTCCAAATGTTGTCGTCTGACACAAAAATAAAAAAAAATAAAAACACACATCATTGTAAAATCAATACATTCATCACTCCGTTCATAATCTAAAGTACCTATAATAAATATTTTATGATTAGAATTTTACTATAAAAAGCATGAGTATTTTATAATTTAAAAATTACAAATAAATGTAATTTTTATAACGTTTCATTCTAGAAATTAATACGATCATTAATAATTAGCTTTTCTTTGAAAAATGTTTTCAATTGAAAAAAAAAATATGATGGTGTTATAACCTACACATTAGTACTTAACTTAATTTAACCTTCTAGTTTTTGATTCATAATAGCGATAAAGCTGATTGTTTCCTATTCCAACAGTGGCTCAGTGGCATTGTACTTTAGTCTATTATAGTCTCTATCGTAGTTTAACATCAAATGGATTACAAAGAAAGTCAACTCTGATAAGTTTAAAACGAACAAGTCCTCTAAAATATCTCACGGCTATTCTTAAAATCAATCATAATAAGCTGACACGAAACGCGTTCATGATTTTGTTATTTTCAAATCAAAATTACAGTTAAAGGCAATGCTGCTGTATTCCAATCATACATAATTCCGTTTGATTTTAATGGGATCCATCCATCAAAAATAGACTGAAATCCTAAACAAATTGTTTGTATATTAATATTTATTATAGCACATCACTCAGCACTCTGTAATAATAATAATTAGGTAAAGTAAAAATGTATTTATTAATCAAAATTTTAATAATAATGTATTAAATACTTACATAACACTGAAGTCATAATTCACAATATGCATTTAGGTATTTAAACAAAATGCATAATAGCATTCTAATCGCTATTATTTATTAATTAATAATATCTTGAAGTATATTATATTTATTATTACTCCTAAAACTATAAGAATTGATACAACGCTTAAATCGTGCAACAAGGAATTAACAGTAGGTATCTAATAATAAGTATAATAATATAGTTACATTTGTATCATGACATATTACAGTTATTGTTGATATCATTATTATTATTCTAAAGCAGATGTCATGAAGTCAGCATGACAAAATTTTTATGTTTACTACACTAAAACCCTCGTTTCTTCAGTCAAATAGGTTTATTTAAATTAAATAAATGAATAAATACTATGAAATTTCACTATTACTTGAGACTGAGGAATGTTTTTCCCGTATTTTATACTAGCATTAGGGAAATATTTGTTTTTACTTTTTTACTATATTCTACGTTTATTATAATTTATTGGAACCTACTGTAATATTATTTGTTTATATCGGAAACAGCAGTCAACAACGTCAGAACGTGGATAAAGTTCTCATCGAAAACTACAACTCAAAAAATTTGATTTCATAACTCATAAGTTACATGATTGAAATACCTTTTAGATCAAACGGGTTTCGATTGAAAGTTTGTGATCATACTACAGTTAAAGTGCTATATTGACGGACATCAATTGCAATTTTATAGAATATTAATTATCAAAACAATGCATCATTTTTGTTTTTTAAGAATTTTAGAAAATTATACATTTAAAAATAATGCCTGTATAGCTACGTCCATTGCTTTCCAAGTACTCTTTACATTTACACTTAAACTTAAATACAATTTGTTTTTTTAACAATATACTATTTAATGCAATAGGTAATAAATATTAGAAACAATTATTCACTAACCTATAAACGCAGTTTTTACATAACGTAATAATAAGTATGTAGATCAATGTAGCCACATCATAAAAATGTATAGGTAAAATCGAATTTTAGTATTTTTAACAAGGCATAAAATATACACAACATTTATTATGTGTACATCATTTTTATAATAATGTAGAAAAGAATCTACTAAAAAATCTGTTGATTTATTTTATATTTTATAAATAATAATACAAATATCACAATATTGATTTATTTTATATTGCAACAAAAACGCTATAATTCATATTTTTAGTATGATTGTGTAAAATATTCGAACGTAAAAGGCAAACGAAATTTTTTTCAAATGGTACATTCACGTTTTGATTTAAAAAAATGAAAAGGTGGTTTAAACGTAGATACTCGTATATTGAATTGGCCTGTAGGAGAGCGCGTTAAGGTATAATCTAAAAATAATTTATTTCAGTTTAGTATGTAAAATAATATACAATAAATCATATTTAAAATACAAGTTAGTTCAACATAATAATTGAGTCTAGAGAGTAATATTACGTACTCTAATTAAAAAGTACGCACGTATAGAAAATTAAAAAAAAAATTGAAACAATTGTTTTTAAATTAACTACCTACCTACCTAAGTTAAAAACTAATAATCATTTTGATATAAATAGATACTTCAAGTAGTCGAGCTTATCAATTTATTGTTTCATTATATGAACATTGTACATATATATAAATTATATTATTTTATAAAGTTATTTTTAGAATACTACATAATATGTTTTTTTAAATAAGCAAATAATCAGTATTAGTTTTTAGATTCTGTGTAGAGTTATTAATGTATTGGTTTTAGAATTGTGTATCATTTTATTTTATCGGGTGTACCTACCTGGCGTTTATGGAGTTTTTAACTTTGAAAGTAGAAAATTTTTAGTACTTTTACTTATAATTTTCTGTAAACAAAAAACAAAATCACAAGAAAATGTGAATATTTATGTATTTAAGACAAATCGATTTCAATTTATTATTTAAAAATAAATAACCTTTTAGAATAAATTGTTTAATAAATACTTATAAAAGTATTTATAAACATATTATAATATTGTCAGTATATTTATAAATACCTATTCGATTATTGAAAATATTAAAATGCAATTCATGTCATATAATTTAATATTGTATATATTCATAATATTTTAATTTATGAATTTCGATAAAATTACGAACATTTGCAAATAAATTACTTTATAGATAGAAATTTATAAAATTGTTATAATTTAAATAAAAATTTATAATCATTTTGTTAATATACCTACCACCAAAAAATTCAAATTTTTTTTTCGTTGAAAATTCATATATTCAAATTTAATTACATGTACTTGATAACGTAGTAAACAATTCCAAATATTAATATGTTCCTTATAAATTAAAAAATATTATAATAACGAAAAATAATAAGTATTTAAATTGTATCAGAGTTTAATTTTGTCATTGTACAAAGTACATGGCTAGTTTCTTAAAATAATTACTATAGTATTTTGGTTAAAAAAACGACATAATATAGTGCTTTTGACAAGAAATGTGTGGTTTTTTTAATTCATTTATCAAAATCATGTAGATAGTGTAATTTTTTTTATACATACTATTATTTTAATAGTTGTGGTTCTTATGTCTTTGCAGTATAGAGTGCTACAATTATTTCTTCAATCTGATTATTATGGTGTATTTCAAAAGCAAGTGTACTTAATTGATTCCGTAATTTGACCTCATTTTGCACAAATTACAAGTCACGTAATTTGGTGATTAAACTCTAGAGCGATTAGTGTGACTCGCTTGTGATTCCAACTCTCTCGCTGAAACATTTTTATCCATATTTGTTGTTTATACAAGTTTTATGAAATTCGATTTTTTATTTTTTCATGATATAACTATAGCTTTTTTATTATATACTCGTAATTTATTATTGTTTATTTAAAAATTTCATAAAAGTAATATATAAAATAAACCTTTTAAATATTATAATTTTCTATCGACAAATATACGGACGAATAAACTATTTAAATTTTGAAAATACTATTACCCACCCTATTTGTGTATAAATAAATATTACTTATAAATACTTTTTAAGGACGTTCTTGTTTTCTAATAATATTTTATATAATATTAGTTTAAAAAAGAGTATTGAAATATTTATTTTAAACAATGAATAATAAGTTCTAAGTAAATTTTTAAAATATCATTCAGTTACTTGATTAATAAAATATATTTTGTATCATCTACATGCTGCACATCATTTTATTTCAATTGTATACAGTTGTGCGTCAACTTTTTTTTTAGTAAACGGAGTCGTTTAGATAATTCAAAATAATCTATTCAGTGTAAAATATTTACCATGGTTGAAAAAACTTTCTAGAATAATTTTATTTTTTTGTCAACAATTTTAAATACTGTTATTTAATTAATTAACTTTGTAATGGAAAGATAAATTGTATGCATATTTTTTTTCGTTTCGTTACGGTTAACGTAATATGCAATCGGCTAAAAAAAAAATGAATAAAAAAATGATGCATTCGCTAAGTGTCGAGCACAATTTTGAATCACCCGAATGATTAACCGAGTTGTGTCCAATGCGTTTACACATAATGTAATATTATAATATTAATTAAACCCGAATTCGTTCAATAGCGAAAACTATAAATATTCCGCATACAATGCAATGCGAAACGCACACAATATTCTGTATGTAGTTAGCGAAAATCAAATAGCCACATATTTAACGGAACCGAAAAATTTTTTTTTACCCGCAGGTACATATACGTGTGTCATGCACCAGTGGCCAGGACATGGTGTACAATGCCGCGAGTCCTCAAGTGCGTCGCCTGGATATCTGTAATGGCATCATTACATCAATCGACCAGATTTGTTGACAGAACATACGAACCAATCAAGATATCATGGAGAGGACAAGACTCGGTCGTCGTGTGCAGGGTGAGTACCGTTTCTCGATACCTTCCGAAAATATGCAAACACGTCTTGTCCGCGTAAACGACGAAAGCGTATAGGTAGGTAGATGACTGATAACAGTGATAACCCACAGCTAATATAACGACGTGGCAAACAAAATATTATATTATAATATTAATCGCGGCGTGAACTACCCTTCGCGTCATAAGGCATTAAAAAAAATGATGTCGACAACAGAAAACGTTGTCAACTGACTGCGGGACCCGACCGTATCGATATAAATTCACTGCCGAGCGCAAAAATAAAAATAATATAGATGCGTCTATGCCAGTCTATAATATTATTATTATCAAGTCCCGTGTGTACACATCGCGAAATTGAAAAACATACGACGTACGAATTAGCGGTCAGAATATAAATAATGATTTGGCGTACCTATCACCTCTCGGATAATGCGTATCAGGGACGTACGCAGAAAAAAGTTTTGGGAGGTGTTTTTGAAAATCAGTTACTTATTGAAAAGTAGAACTTTTTTTAATAAATATACAAACCAAATTTATGAAAATTAAGTATACTTAAAATACTTTTTTTAAATACAAAGACTTATATAACAAAATTAACATTTAAAATGATTAAGGAAATAACCATACAAAAACCCAAGTATTTGGGGGGGGGGGGGGTGTTTGAACACACAAAACACCCCCCTGTTCACGTCCCTGATGCGTATATACCTACATATCAAATAAAATGTAATAATATATCTTTTTACAAGTGCGTCGAAGGACTTCGAGTAGTATGTCCATCTGTTTACTTCCATAATTTTCAATACGTCTAGCTCACTGAAAGTAGAGTAACGATTGAGCAAACATATTGTGTCTCGTTATAATCATAAAATATATAATAACCTATTACTGCATCGCATGATTCTGTTTACCCAGTAGTTTTCTTTGTAGTAGTCGTACCGTTGTTCGATGAGTACTTATTGAGTACTTATTAATTGAAAACCATACTGTGCGTACGTATTATTACAGATATATTATTTATTTTTTGGTGCAATCGTTGTGGTTTTCGTTGTTTTTTTTTTGTAAACTTGTTATGTTTTTGTCGTTTTTCGAGCTTCTGTAAAATAAAAGTACCTACTCACATAATGAGAAGAGTAATAGCTGAAAATACCTATGCATGCATCTTCACCGTCGTCAGTCGGAAAATAATAATAATATAATAATGGTCCGACCGACGAATCGTGTAAAGTATATTATAATTGTACCACCACGATCATTAGATATATTTTACGAAATTAACTTTTTATCTCCGATATTATTACGTCGTCTGCTTGCAATCTTTTATTTTTCGTAGTGCTTAAATTTATTATCAAATTACAACTGGTTTTTAGCGCCTACAAGCGATAAAATTCGTTGTTCAATATAGATTATAATTTACACACGTCCAACAGCAGCTTTAATTGATATTAAAATACAAAACAGAACCGTCGTCATTAATGCGTGCACTTTATGCGAACAAAAACCACGCGAAAATCATAACAAAAATATATTGTAGGTAGTTCACGTATTCATTATTGTTTTGCAATTTATATTATATTACACTATACACTCGTGAATAATTAAAAATTTATGAATCTCGTTTAGTTGTGGATAAAAACATACATGGCTGTTTTACATCATCAATGTTTGCTAAATTGATTATTGATTTTTTTCTTCTTAATAATTTATTCCCTCGAAAAAAAATGTATTAAATTATACGCGTTGAAGCGGATCAATTTGGTAAAACAGATATTTATAATAAAATTACGAGTTTTTCGAAATATGCATATTATTTTTCAATTTGATTGCTTATGTTTTTATTTTTAGAATTATTCACTTCAGAAAAAAAAATGTAGCGTTTTGTTTAATTTTAGATGAACATTAAGGGATTTAATATAGTGAACTTATAGAAAAACATTTTGTGCTCTGCTTCAATATACTTTCATACTATTCAGGATAATCTAAAATAATTGTTTTTAGATAAATTTATTTTAACAGCGTAAAAGATGGTTTCTACTTAGGTATAATATTCGTTGCATATTCTGTAGTAAAATTATAATACATTGAAATAAAAAAAATTTTCATACTGAGAGGGACATTTTAATTAAAACATGCTACATTGTTTGAAAATGTTTAAAGTTTTTATATTAAATTCTACAAGCCAATTATTATTTGATTATTTTTTATTATGATACATTCCGATTAAAGGTACAATAAAACATTTTCAATAAGTAAAAAAAAAAAAATTACTTTAATTTAAAAAAAGTTTAGTTATCTAAGAAAACAATTTGGGTTTCATTAATAACACAAGTTATAAAATAGTTCTTTGATATTATTTATAATTACTGTGATTATCTATGTATAGTAAATCCAATACATACGTACTTGGGCCCCACTGCAGGGTTCGTACTTATAAAATCGTTTTACTAGATCTAAATTATTCTTACCTTATTATTTTTTTTTTTTGTGTTTATTTAAATTCTATATAAAAACTGATGTCGTTTAACTAATCAATAAAATTAATTTACCAAAAATATTAGTTAAAAGAAATTATTAAAGGAATTGAACATTTCTTTACGTTGGCGCTGTGTTTCGTTAATACGGCGCTAATTTATTATTATGTAAAATATGATTTACCTATTTAGATTTAGAGTATGTCACGTGGCATACTGAAATGGGTAATGCCTTCGAGAACAATCGAGAACCATATACGTTAATATAGGAAATCGCGATAATGAAAATATATGTTATTATTAAACAGACAAACTGGTGGTGTAAATTCACAGTGAAATTTAACGTAGGTATGCAACTATTATAAATTTATCGTGATCGGCTTTCAATGCAAAAGCTCTCGCCGAGTTCAGAGTTGTTATCCACCAACAACACAATATTATAATCTGTTTACGGAATGATTTAGAAGCACGCATATTACGCGTATTTTAGTGGGAGGATGAACGAAACCTATAACCGAGTAGTCGGCGTACGCTATATTATTATATTACCAAAATATAATTTTCACAAATTTACATACCACTTCGTAATAATGCATATTTATACACGGAAAGTGTTAAACAGTAGTTATCGAAACCGCACGAACACGGCATTTGATTATGTTCCACTCGCTTGTCACTATCGCGTTACGTCTTTAAAAATTATAGCATTAATAATAATATTATAATAACCGACACCCGACGAAAGCATAATATTTCATTATGCATATCTTGGTGAATTTGTTTTAAATCATCCCGATAGGTAATCTCATTTGATACGCATCCGTAGGCACTTATAATAAATTCACTAAACAAATTATAAACGAGCATTTATGTCAAAGCTATTAAATGCCGTCGACAAATTAGACGGTGTTTCTCGGATACAGAGCAAAAGCACCATCGTGTGGTGACTGCTGACATCAATTATCGAACCTTTTTGCGTTCATCTCTTATTTAAATCACTTTTTGCGCTCAAAGTGTTCTCGAAATAATTATTATATACCATTCGAATATCAGAGTTTCAAATACAGTTACTATACCCAACAGGATACCTATCGCTGTTTATTTTGGACCTCAATTACAGACTACAGACGTATACTTTGCAATGAACAAAGTAACGATACTGACTAAAATATCACAAACCTTTGACAATAGTTTTGCTGAACGTTTATTTATCCCGCTGTACAAAGTTCGCTAACCAAATTGCGATAAATCAAACGTCGACAATACTTTTATCGAAGTCCATTCTTCGGTATGTCATTATGGTCGTATTTCACATTTAAAACTTCAATTTTATTGCATTCAAACAATATTCTCTGTTACTAACTAGAATAAGAATTATGTCAATACTCGATAAATTATTGAACTAGACTTGCATTTCACTATCCCAAGGAGGTAAAGACGTTTTTAGTTTATTTTTCTAAAATAGCCAATATATATACATATATATAATATGGTTTTCAATTCTTGAAACACAAATCTAGAATGTATATTAACTATGTAATCCAAAATTCTATATACGTCACGCTATTATTATAATTTCTATATACATAAAAAAAAACAATGTTTTATGTTTTAAATTTGATCATTTTGGATTTATCTTTTTATTAGATTAAGCAGACACCAGATATCTTTGATGAAGTCCTGTGTCAAAAAAACCTATATGACGTATTGCTTAGGTACTTTTTAATTTCAATATATCAATTTCCATATATTTTCTCGTTTTCAATTTGTAAAAGTAATTGCAATTATTAAAGAATTTTACATGTAGAATGCTGTTATATCACTCCTGATTTACGTACTCATCAGTAAAATATCTAACGAGAAAAATCAACGTCACAGATTTATACACAAACTATATAAATATAGGCGTATATTAAAATAAGAATGATATCAATTAAAATATCAATAAATACTAATATTTCGAGTATCTTATCAATATTAATTTACTTCGATACCTATATTAAAAATAAATCATAATAAACATAATTTTTAAAAATGTAAAAAAATTCGCTCACTAGTTGTTATGAAGATGTTAATTTGTACTACGATAGCTGGTATCGTGACTAAAGTATTGTTGTAGATTGAGTTATTGAGCTCGAGATATTATAGTATAACTTGTAGAGTTTTTTTAAATAAATATATTGCCGATATAGTTGTAAAAGAAAAATGTATTTAGATTTAAAAACTTTTTTTTATATCTAAAGTTTAAAATAATAATATAATTCTGATGACTACAATATTATTTTCACATTAAAAAATCTTAAAATTCATAAGTTGGTAATATACGCGTATGCCGTATATTCATATAAAACTCGCCGGTAAAAAACAATTAATAGAAGTTGGAGAAGTTGGTTGCTTACGACCTGAAACTAAATTAAATAATATAATTATTATTCTGTTCTTATAAATATTCATCTCTTTTGACCATTACATAAGTATTTTAGATGCGCAGGACTTCTAAGAATACAGAATAATAAAAACAATAATTTATTTTCATTATTGCAGTTTAGATTAAAAATAAAGGTAATTTCCTAGAATTTTCTTTCGTTTAATAAAAGCTCTGATTTCTGTAAAAAAAAAAAAATGTACGCTAAACGGACCTAGACTAATGGGACTTGTTATGTTATGAGACCGACAAGTGCAAATATTCAGCACAGCCATAATATTAATAAATCACATTTTACAATAATTAAAATATCATAAATACGAGTCGTTAAGTTCACTTGAAAAAAACACTCGAAATTACTATCGAATGCAACGATTTTAACTGTGTTTCATATTTCGATTGATTCGATATAGTTTCAAACTCCGTATGAATAATTACACGCAGCATGTCAACGCTTCTCGTCGAAAACAGTATAATATTCAAATATTTAGTAAATGGATTCCGTTTAACTGGCATACCTATCTACTAATATTGAGTTATGATTGTTAATCAATATGCACATTGTACACTGTTCAATCAAAGACACGGATATCATCACTGATCCCACGCGATTCCACCGTGATTTGGTTAATGGTTGTATTATTATTATTATTATGTATCCGTTGTTAATATCCGCAGATCAAACGAAGATGCTTGTACGTACATGGACCAGTTATTTTAGTACGATTTCATTGTTAATTATGGTTTTAGATTCTTAAGTAAGTATAACTGGTCTTAAATTAATTTTAATCCTCGAGTGAATTGTTTTTTGGATGATAAAAAAAATATAAAAAATTATAAGTAGTGACATTAAACAGCAAGTGC
Source organism: Schizaphis graminum (assembly GCA_020882235.1). Classification (NCBI taxonomy): domain Eukaryota; kingdom Metazoa; phylum Arthropoda; class Insecta; order Hemiptera; family Aphididae; genus Schizaphis; species Schizaphis graminum. Next base: position 5,932,196 of record CM037033.1, read on the forward strand.
TTTTTAACCGGTAGTTGTTAGATTTTTTTGATTTTTAGCAGTACTTTCCTCGTCGAAAGATAAATACGACTAATCAGTGAAACATTTTTTACAAACCCAAGCAATAAATAATGTGATTTTAAAAATTTTGATCAGTTCAGAGTTATTTTTCAGTCGATCTTAGTATTAAAATGTATTATATATGATTATAATAATATATTTTACTCTATTTTACTCGAAGAGAGCAAAGTGAGGTGACAGGTGATAGCACCTACTCGTATCCCGACAAGATTCTTCGAACTGAATTTGGTGCCAAATCATGTTTTACTTATACTATTATAGAATAATGTAAATAGCTTGGTGGCGCCCACTTGTAGTATATTATAAATATTACCCAGCAACAGATGGATCGTATAAAAACTATATATTTACCATAATATAAGTCCATAATATTATTATTATTATACTAAACGTCTGACTTGTCCGTATTCATCAGTGAGTTAATGACAACGAATTATATGTTGTTTTTATTTTTTATTTTTTATATACATAGATGGAAAGCAATAAAAACGAATAGATAAGCCGTTTCTTTAAAACGCAGTAGGTAGGTACTCACACAATGTATAATGGTGGCCGGGTTCCCGCGTCGTGCACAAGCCGAGGAAAAAAGCAATAAGTCTAATATAGGTACTGAGTACGTTTGTATAAAACAAATTTCCCAATTCATGTATTTCGTGTTTACACAGTAACTTTAAAACGGTTCACCTGCCACACTTGTAGTTCGTACACGTTCCCACTCGAAAGCATAATATTACCGAAATAACGGTTGTCCTTATCAATGTTTCATAGAAAACGTAATAATACGGGAATCTTTTATTGAATAAATTACAAACTCAAACCGAATTTGAACGGTTATTTTAAAGTATACACTATACACATAGAAATGAACTATAAATATAATATGAATACGTATTCTGCATTTTGGTGAGTTAAATTTATTAATTACGAATAAAAATGCATTATGCATTCACTATCTATGGCCGAATCCGATAAAAATAGTTGAATAAATAAAATATAAATATTCATAAATATATATTTTTATTGCTAACATTTATGATTCACATTAAAAAAACATCAAACAAGAAAAATGATTATAAATTGTAAGTATTACGACAAAGAAATAAATTATTAGAATGTCATCGAAGTTCTCGTTTTTCCTTGTAAAAATATTATAGGATAATATGATTATTATTAGGATTTTTATGACTCAATGAAACTCTAACAGAAGCGCCTAAAATTAATTTTTAAAATATACGGAAATATAAAAATAGAATATTCACCTAACTAGTTTTGTTTTTTAATTTAATCGGTCTACCGTCAATTTAGAAACTATTTATTCTCTTTATCGTTTTCTTTACCATTTCTCTACCACTAAATATTATACTGTGTAATGTGTCTCGTCAATGAGGACCCTAAGTTCGTTTTTTTTTTTTTATAGATTTTAAATAATTACTTCAACAATACAAAACATATTACTTAAACATATTTACTTGCAGTAATTCATTATTGTTTTCAATAAAAACTCAATTTTCTAAATAAATAGATAATTGTATGTATATATTATTATATACTATATACCTAATCAATCAGCTACTAGGACTAACGGTTATAGTTAGCTTAAAGATTATAAATTATAAAATGTGTGCCTATTATAAAAATACCAGAAAATAAATTAAAATATTTTGTTTACTGGATTATGTAATTTTATACGGATCGCATAAAAATACCAAAAATAATAATAATAATAATTTTAATATAAAAATACGTAAAAATGTGATGCTATTAGCAGACATCAGTTCGTAGACATATTAACCTAAATAATAATCTAACATTTTTACTTAAGTTATTTTTTTCGCCAAACTATTTTTATAAAATAGGTATTTTTCGTTTGTAATATCTATTTCTATTGAACAATTTATTTTTATTTTTTCTCAACCTGAAGGTTGGTTTACAACTCTCCAATTCTGCATTCTGTCGTAGAATGTGTAAATTATCTATGTTATTATTGTTTTTAATATAAATATAAATAAGTCATTTAAGTAGGTTGGCGGTGCCTAGGAAGCGAATGTTCTGAGGCAACACAAAAACTGTATATTATATACCTAACGCCGCCAAAAACAAGGAGTCTTGGTCAGTCCGTGTTCGTCGAGATATCCGACGAAACACACAAGGATGACACGAGTGTTTGTGTTTTGTTTTAATACATTGTGTTTCCGACCAATATTTACGTTTTTTGTTTGAGTAGCCTGTGGTATCCTTCAAATCCGATTTTAAACTGGTTAATTTATAGTCTTTGAGGATTTCAAGTTTAAACGGCGAAGATAGTCATACTTTAATTGTATCCTTTTAATCCGATCTGAAACCGGTTAATTTATAGCCTTTTGGTAACTCGAGTGTCGGTAGAGGTATACTACACCGAAAGGGTATACGACAATCCTAATCGATTACTCGCTTTTCTTTAAGTTCCTTAAAGGTTTTGACTTTTGCATCATATTTAATTTGTCCTATATAAGAGTTCCGGGGACGTCCTGCAGTTTTCTTTCCTCCTATCATACCCTCTAATATTATATTATGCAATTCTTCTGGGTGCCTGAAGGCATGTCCAACCATTTTCCATCATCTTTCTCTAATCGCATCTATGAGTGTACGATTTTCTCCTACTGTTTTAAGTACTTCTTCATTCGTTTTCCATTCTATCTAGCTTATCTTTTCCATGTGTCTCCAACACCACATCTCGAAGGCTTCTAGTTTTTCTTTTCGGTATCATTTATTACCCAAGTTTCACATCCATATATTGCAACACTTCATACATATGTTTTTATAAGTCTCTTCTTGATATCGAGATGTATCTTTTTTGAAGTGATAAACTTATGTTTAAATACTAAAGGCAGTTTTTGCTAATGCTATGCGTTGTTTTAGCTCATGGACACTCTTACCATCAGATGTGATTTTGCTCTCTAGGTATACCATTTCTTCTATTTATTCTAGTTTTTGACTAACTATGTATATATCAGCTTTTACTTTCGGGTCTCTGGAGCAGACCAAGATCTTCGTTTTTGTACTATTTATTTTCATTTCTGATGTTCTGAGCATTTCATCCATTTCTTCAACTGCACGCTGTATGTCACCTTCACTCTCTCCTATTACTACAATGTCATCGGCAAATCGTATCATTGAAACGATTTCTCCGCCAATTTTAATTCCAATATTTAGTCTTGTTAGCTTTACTTTCACTATATTTATAACTTTTTCGATGTAGCAGTTAAAAAGTGGTGGTGATAACGTACACCCTTGTCGGACTCCTTTTTTTATTTGAGCGTTGGTTGTGATTTCTCCTTTTTTAATGCAAGCTGTCTGATTCTTGTACAGACTGTGGATGATTCTTAGGTCTTGTTCCTTAACACCTATTTCTCGTAGAGTAAGCAGCATTTTGTTCCAATTTACTTTATCAAAGGCCTTTTCTAGGTCTATGAATGCTAAATATGTAACTTTGTTTCTATCAATCTGTTTTTCAATTAGCACTCGTAGTCCTAAAATTGCTTCTCGTGTGCCTTTTTGTCTTCTGAATCCATATTGGTCATCTTTTAAGTGATGCTCCACTTTTCCTTCTATTCTTCAATTTATTATTTTTGTTAGGATTTTTGAGACGTGATCAGTAAGCTCAGTGAGCTCAGTTCAGAAAAACTGTTCACAGGAATACGCCCCACTTTTCTTTGGTATAGTTATAATTATGCTTTTATAGTAATCATCTGGCACATCTCCTTTCTCATATATATCCTGAGTTAATTGGTATAAAGCGTCCTTTATCTTCATACTAGCACATTGCAATAATTCTGCTGTTATTTTATCAGTCCCAGGAGCTTTATTTTGTTTCAAGTCATAGAGCGCTACCTCAAATTCTGATCTTAAAATGGGTAGCTTCTTTCTTCTCCGTCTGTTGTAATTTCCTCCAGTTTTTCTCCCTCATAAAGCTCTTCAATATATTCTTTCCTCGTTTTATTATGTTCTTGTCATCAACTAATAATTGACCATTTTTATCTTTGATATTAGTGCAATTTCGTATTCTCTTTCCCATAAATTGTTGGATCTTTTGATACGCATAATCTATTTTGTACACTAGTTAGAAGTAGTTAGAGTAATTAGTAGACTATAGTTCGTCAATTTCACTACATTGTTGCTCTAACCATTCTTCTTTAGCTAGTCTAGCTTCTCGATTAAACTGATTCCTTAGTAGGCGATACTTTTGTTGTCCTCCCTCGTGTTATTATTTTTATATTTTCAATCTTTCATCAATAAGTTTAACTATTTCCTTGTCAATCCATGCTCTTCTTGGTTCTTTCTTTTCTTTCTTTGTCAACACAGTATTCGCCGCTTTTTTGATAGCTGATTTTATGTTCTCCCACTTTTAATTCAAAGAATCATCTAGATTTCATTTTTGGTATTCGATGTCCAAGTAGCGTCCTTATTGTCCCACAACCTCCGCTCTCTTAAGTAATCTGACACTATATTTGTCTTGCTGCACTTATGGTCTTAGTGGTTTTTTATATCTAAGTTCGCATTTCGTTATTACTAGATTGTGATCACTGTCACAATCAGCACTCGGGTATGCTTTACAGAATTTAACTTGGTTCTTAAATCGATTTTTCACCAGTATGTAATCTATTTGGTAACCGGCAATATCACCTGGCATTTTCCATGTATATATTTTTCTTTTAGGGTTTTGGAATCTGGTGTTCGATATAATCATCCCATTTTGTCTGCAGAACTCCACAATTCTTTCTCTTCTTGCATTTCTCTTACCTAAGTCGAAGTTTCCGACTTCTCTACCTTCTCTGCCTTCGCCAACTGTAGCATTAAAATCTCCCATGATGATTACGTTATCGTGTGGTTTAGTATTTTTCATTAGCTCTTCAATGCCTGCATACACTTCTTCTACTTCTTCATCATTTGCTTTCGACGTTGGCATATAAACTTGTATAATTGCAAGGTTGTTTGGTGTTGATTCCATTTTGACCAAACATAGTCTGCTACTATAGGTCATTACATTCGTAACTCTCGTGCCCCAATTCTTATTAAGAGTGATTCCAACACCGGCTTGTCCTTTTGTACTATTTGTATGAATTACTCTGATATCGTCAGACCAAAAATCACCATTATCTGGCCAACGTATTTCGCATAAACCTAATATGTCTATACCTAGTCTTTTCATTTCTAATTTTATATTTTCCAGCTTTTCTGTTTTCAACATTGTACATACATTCCACGTTCCTATTTTCTGCGTTTTATTTTTATCACATGTATTCTGTGGGGTAACTCCCACCAGGACATCCTAATGGGGAGCTATTTTACGTCCGGACAATTTTTTTACACTGTGAGAATCCATTTTAGAAGACAAAATAGTAGTTGCCTAACTAGGGATGTTAATGTGGTGGTTTCCCCATGCTTTCGAAATTGCAGCTCAAACCCTATATCTAGGGATTGGTGGCCAAGTATAGATAAAACTTGTTCATCTACACTTAGTACTAGCTACCACTCCTAGGTCCATTTTAGTCGGTTCTTACGACAGGCATAGACTACTAAGGATGTATTCTAACCTCCATCCACAGGGATCCCATTTTTTTTTTATACTTTCGAATATTAATCTTCCTTGGTAATTTGGTAAAATATTTTTAAAAAATTGAAAAACTTTTTTTAATATTATCAGAAACTATGTTCATCAATTTGAAATACACTATTTTATACCAATACTAATACTGGTGACAGTGGCATACGTGACACAAGACGAAAGATTAACAGGGTACCACAAAATAAGTATTTATATAGAACATTCACTATACAGTTAACCATACATAATTTCTTTTCCTGGTTATATCGATAAATCAACCTATTAATTTAAATATTGTGAAATATAACCATTGAGACATATATTGTATAATAGAAAAATAAATATTGTTCTTCCAAATTGAATATATAAATATAGAACATTTTTTATAAACATTTTCTTAAAAATAACAAAAAAAAAAGCATTCAAAAGATTTAAAAAACTTAAAAATACATAAAAAAAAGTATTTATAATCTTAATCTACATACTATGAAATAAAATTATAACTCATCGTATTCATTTTAAAGTAAATGAAAAAAAAGTGTGAAAAAAATTAAATTAATTTATTTTACGATGAGTATTACGGTAGGTTGATTTAATTGTTTTCTGAAAACATTGAATTCATTATGTCCTTAGTAGGTAGGTATTTAATTATTATAATATCTATTTATACCATATTATATTATTGTTATTCGCTTTTGAGTCAGATGATATCTTAAAATTAATCTACTTATTTTGAAAATGTCACTGCGTATAATAATAATCATAATATACGTATAATATATCTGTATAAGTTTTAAGTCCCAACCAATAATGTTTTTGAATTATATAGAAATAATTAACATATTATTCATTGTTTAATATTATGTAATATTGTTAAAATTTTTATTTCAAATATCTATTTAAAAAAATTGTGTATTGTGTATATATAATATTGTTTGGTTGGATTATTTGATTCCATTATAAACTCTTTACATCAGATCTTATATTAATTTTTAAATCTTGACTGAGCAAAAACAATTTTATTTATACTAAAAAAAAAAAAAAAAAAATTGTCAAATAATATACTTAAAACAAGTAAAATATTTTGATAATTATACAATTAATATTAAGTAATAATATAAATATTTATTGAAAGTTTCAAGTCTCTATATTTATTCATTTTTAAAAACAATTGAATAACAAATATCTTTGAGGAGAAATAGTTACTTTATAGTTTATAGGTAAATTGAAACAAATTCAATGTCGTAAAAGTTTGAACTTCAAACGCTCATAAATAATTTAATTGTATTCCTGGTAAAAATTTTTTCTAATTAAGATTGAAAAACTTATAAAGAACCTTGTATTCAATTTTAAAACAAATATTTTTATGAATTTTAACTACAAGAAAAAATTACTATTTTTAATGATTTTTACGAAATTGATTTAAGTTTTAACTTAAATGCTTATATAAAGTTGTTCAAGATTTACGCTCTTTTATATCTATTAATAATATTATAACTTATAAGGAATGAATTTACAAGTTTTTGATTGAATAAAAAATGTTTTTTTGACCTTTATAAAAAAAAATCTTAAAATTATGCTGTAATATATATATATATATTGAAACTGATAATATAAACAATTTGCAAGAATTGAGAATAGTAAATTACAGCTGTTGCCTATTTGAATACTTGATGAATATACTTAATTTGATTTTTACTGTTGGACACTATTCACTACTTTTTCGATCTCGTACATAATTTTCTAAGCACATGATTGAGATGATCATCTATTAGGCGTGATTGGTGTGAGTTTATATATGTTTTTATATTATAAAAGACTTGTTTGAACACATATTATGTAGATCCAAACATACAATAATATATTTTAGTAGCTATATTTTTAATTTTTGAAAATTATGGAGTGAGTTTAGCATAACAAAGTAAAAGTGATTGTTTGAATGAGTTTTTAAGAACATTGGAACTGTAAATTTATTTATTCACATTTGAAGCACAACAGGAACATCGTTAACATCAATATTAAATGGATTAGCAAATAATTTAAAGTATTGTGAGCATCGTTTAAAATCTCGAAAGCGATTATTAAAATCATACCAAAGTGTCGAAATTTAACTGATGAAAATGAAAATTTTAACAATTCAAAAAAATTTTTAAATGCAGGAAAAGGTGTTAATGCATTTTTTTCGAGATGAGACCGCAAAAATTTCAACTTTCAATATGAGACCACACTTTAGGAATAAGTTAGTTTTTACCATATAGTTTTATATGCTTTCATATACCTATCAACAAAAAACGCCAATTCAGAAATCCAAACTTAATTTTTAAGCATAGAAGTGTCTTCTCCTTTTTCTTTTACAAATCGTGTATCTCCTGATGTAACATACGACCGAGAGGCAATAAATAAAATAAAATTAAATCATTAAATTATCATTCATTGATATAAAATATTGAAATTCAATTTAAAAGCTAAAAACATGAAATATTGAATGTAATTATCATTTTGGGGCGGACTGACGATTACTGGCCCACTGCCCTTAAAGTATCAATTATATCCAATTTTATACCAGAAATCCACCAATTTAAAATGTTGATATCTTTTGTATTACACCAAAAAAGTTATAATTATGAATGCATTTTTAATTTTTTTAATTTTTTGTGATAAACGAAGTTTATATACCTATCTAAATAAAAGTTGTAATATACTGTAACACATATCACTATATTCACAATAACAAAAATAAATTTTGAAAACATTATAAAAATACGTGTGGTTACAATATAATATTTGTTATTACAAAAAAATATTTTAGTATCTCAAAAAAAAAATAGTATGCAATATAAAAAAGCGGGTAAATGAGTATCGCTCGCTGCTGTACATTAGGGGGTGGGATGGACCTCAGACTAGGGTAGGTTAAATTTGAATGCAATGATAGGTATCATTGTATACGAAAAACGATTCTGAACGGAGAAGATTTATCAGTCTACTATATATTATATTTAAATATTGTCATATATTCTATTTTGAAACAAATTCAAACATTTAAGTAAAAGTTTCAAGATCCTACGTTTGTTAATTTTTTAAAAATAAAAAAATCGAAAATTATTTAGTAGTAAAACGTTATTTACACGTGTATTTTTGATTTAGTATTAAATTTTCAATTCTTAGCTTTTGATAGTAAAATATTTATAAATTTTTAACTATCAAATAGTTAAAATATTCAAGATTTTGACGAATTTTTGTCAATATTTGAACTTCAAATGCTAATAAAAAAAAATTGTGTCTATGTATTTTTATAATTTTTGAATGAGAGTTAGAACAAGTTATGTGGACCTTTCAATTAAATTTTCAAGTAATTTGTCCTAGCTAAATTTTTTTTATCAACATTTATAAAAAAAGCGGGTAAGTGGGTATCGCTCTGCTATATATTAGGGGGTGGGGTGGACCTCAGACTATGGTAGGTTAAATTTGAATGCAATGATAGGTATCATTGTATACGAAAAACGATTCTGAACGAAGATAATTTGTCAGTTTAGGATATATTATATTTAAATATTGTCATATATTCTATCTTGTATTTTATATTCTATGTTGTCGTCAGACACAAAAAAAAAAACACACATCATAGTAAAATCAATACATTCATCACTTCGTTCAGAATCTAAAAAAAAATAAAACAAATAAATTATTTCAAATGCCTATAAATAGCTCAAAAATAGTCAAAATATTTCGAAAATCAAATCATGTAAAGAAAATGTCAATCTAAATAACTGGTAAAATTGTCAAGTATTTACGACTTATACTATTTGAATAACAACAAATATCAAAAATCGTTTGAGGCTAAACCGTTATTTAACGCGGTTTTGTAAAAATTTTAATTTCAAACACTCATAAAAATGTTTTGACTGAATCCGGTAGAGTTTTTTTTTACAGATATTTGAAGAAAATACTATGGAAAACTTTGAACCAAATTTTCAAAACTTAGTTATAAAAGAAAACATTTTTACGATTTTTCAACCACAAAATTACTTGTAAATTTTCGCAATTTTGACATATTTCGTATAAATTCGAACTTTAAGCACTTATAAATAAAAAATTGTGACTAACGATTTTGAATTTTTTTTATCACTTTAAGAACTTATAATAAACCCTGTATTAAATTTTCAAAATTTTCTGGTTGGCCAAACAATTTTTATCGTTATTTAAAAATAAATACTCAAAAAAAGTCAATATTTTTTGAAAACTTAACTTTGTATGGAGAACGCTAATATAAACATTTGGTGAAAATTTCAAGTATTTAGTATTTACATCGATTAGTTTGAGTTATAGCAAAATAAAAAATTCGATTTTGACGAAAACTGGTTTTGCGTAAATAATCCCGTTTTTCTCTCATTTTTTTAGGGTTTTTCCCGATTCATTTAAAAAATATTGAAAATGTTTAACTTTGGCCCCCCAAAGTACCAACAAGATTCAATTTCCTTTTCAAAGAGGGGCTGAAGTCAAAAATCAAAGCATTTTTACTGTTCCAAATGTTGTCGACAGACAGATAAAAAAAAACACATCATTGTAAAATCAATACATTCATCACTCCGTTCAGTATCTAAAACATTATCACTTAAGGCTTAATCTCAAACTAAAAATGTCAAGTTTCATGAATACAACTAATAATATGTTTATGATTTGTATAAATTTATATTTATATTTGATACACAAATTTTAAATTGTCAAAAATATATCACATTTTTATTTATGAATAGGTTTGTATAATAAATCAGTGTTATGTAATTTTCTAATAAGAAATTCAATTAACATTGTATTAACAAATTCTCTTTTCAATTAAACAGCTTTTGCAACTTTTTATTGGTGTAAACAGCATCGAGAGATAAATAGCATTTTTGAAATTAACATAATGTAGGTATCGTTAACGCAAATACAATTAATTTAAAATATGAAATAATTATAAACTAATTTTTCTTAATCGACGTTTCGATTTTCAAAGTAAAAATTAAAAAGTATTTAAATTATTTAAATCCAAAACTAAGTAATTACAACACTATTTAAATTTATATTATTTTCTATGCACGCTTAAAATTATGTCTATTTTTTGCAATCATATTTTATAAAAATGTTCAAATATGCGTCAAAAAAGTATAAATTTGTTGACTTTATTTTTAATCATATAATATATAATATACTAGAAAACTGATGAAATCGTTGAAGAATTCCCGCAAGACACATTGTACCACATCTGATAAATCCTGCAATTCGTTTTTCTAGTTATCATTTACAACACATTCTATCTGGAATAGCAATAAAGTCACTAAACCTAATTCACATGGGGTGTTATTCATATATAAACACAGTACTACGTAAATATCTAACAAATAAGATTTATTGTAGTGCATATCACCCCCCAAGTTATGAAATATAACGGACAGAGTTGAACAAATAACTCAAACAATGAGCAATGTAATCGTAAACCAAAGTCAAGTTTTTCGCCGTATGAAATGAAACATCACCAATATCTCGGGAAAGAATGTTATGCATACTACGCTGCACTGTCCGTGTCAATAAGTGTATGGTCGCACTAGACTTTTCTGGAGTTATTTTCGAGTATAACTAAAACAACGCCCGTTAACACCCTAACTCAATATAGTGCACATACCCGTACACAATTATACAGTAGGCATTCGGCTCATTCCAATTCAGCAAAGTGTCCGATCAATACTTCAACACTTCAGGGGGAGCTTTTTTTGTCGAACGTTTTCTCGGAAAAAAAATATACATATAATATTGTACATAATATGTAACTCTATCCAACCTGCGCATAAAATGGACACTGTGGGCTATATGGATCAGTATTCATATGGTCCACCTAAATCCTTACCGTTTTGAAAATAAACTATTTCAAACTGATCAGTATTTCTACGTAACACCGTTTTATCGGTCAAAAATAAAAAACTCAATGATTATTATTATTTGGCCTTACGATTGTTATTCATTTATTTACTCAAATATATTAATATAAATACATAACATTGCAAAAATAATGGTTAGGTATAGTCACATTAATCGGAGATCGATTTTTTGGTTATATATTGTGGTGAAATTAGTTTTTTTTATCATTTCTGAACTAAAGTGTACGTTTTCCGAGAAAAAAAAGGTATTACGATGAATAACCAATACGATTGAAAGACCAATAAAAAATGTTGAATACACATAAAAACAATGTCCACGAATTGGTATTTTACATTTTTTTAGTTTTAGTTCTACACTAACCTTTAGAATCAGTAGAATTTTTACCTTTATAACGCGACGTAAATAGATTCTAATTTTATTTTTCATAGTATAAATACTATATTAAAACTATTAAAAAAATTGTTTTAGCTTTAAAGATATTCTGAAATTTATGTCTAATTATAACTCGTACTAAAACATAATTCTCCAGCTTACTTACATTTTTACTTAAGTATAAATAAAAAAAAACAAAATTTCGTTGAGTAAAATAAATTTGTCACTCTTACCTTTAATATGAAAGTAAATTACACTATATTCAAACTTAAAGGTAAGAACTTTATTATATCTATGTTTGTACTTTAGTTTATCATGATTAAGGAATGGATTTAAATGCTCTAATAAACAAGAAAAATTCCTTAAACAAATACTATTTAATGCCTTATAAAAATTCTTTAACATCAAAAAAATTCACTAAAAAAATGCCCTAAAAAACTTAATAAATTTTAATAAAAACACAATTTTGAATTTAAAACTTATAAAAATAACACATTATTTTTAAAAATCTGATAAAAAATATTTAAATACAATAAAACCTTAATTAATTAACTCTCAATTATCTTCTGTTCATATTCTTTTTACCTTAAATAATTAAAAAATGAATAGGTATACAATTGATTTCCCAAATTTTTGAACATATGTCCGCAAACGACAAACATCTAAAGCTTTGGCCTTAGGCATTTTCAAAACGTTAACGACGAGGCTATACGCGATACTAAACGATGAAGTATAATGACTCAACTCAACAGTGCAATACAAAATTACAATTTAGATAAATAGCTTATCTTTATCTTTATCTTAATGTGGGTAATAATCTGTTGTAACTTGTATGTATGTATTTTGTGTCTACACGTGTCAACAATAATTTCGTATTTTCGTAACAAAAATATTTAGGCATTTTTACTTTTTTAGAATGAATATTGAAAAAATGACTTAAAAACCATAATAATGCACTAAAAATGTAAAAAAAGTCTTAAAAATGCAAAAAATACAAAATAAAAGTTACATTTTTAAATTCCTTAATGTATGAAATGAACTTTTTGCTTAGAAACCAATCTTTTCGGACATTCAGAAAAAAATGCAATTTGCATTCAAATCCGTTCCCTAATTATGATATTTCAATTTTTATAGAATCATAACTTTAAAATTACTTAAATTTTTTTATAAACCAACATACAAACACAGTTACCTAACCTTAAACTTAAATTTTATTTTCGATATTCACTCTCATATAATTCAATAACAAAAAGTCAATTCAGTTAAACGTAAATTGCATACACTGTATGTTTTAAAAAAAACAACAGAACACTTGCGAGTGTTCTTGTGAAGTGTCCTTTTAAATTAATTCTTGTTTTGTATAATACTTTAGGTTTTAGGGTGTAGAACCTTTTATAAGTAAAAGCAAAAATAATTTCAAAACAATTTGAATCCCACTCGTTGTAAAAATTTGATTGATAGACTATGGAACAATCTGTGTAATATATTAGGTATTGGTATAATACATACATAAAATTGGTAAAGTAAGAAAAACGGGTTTCGTTTGGAGGTAAGAAAAATGTTTTACATAGTACTTTTGACGTAATATAATATAGATATACGTAAATCTAGTGAGCAAAGATCAACTTTGTATGTGAAAAGTTTAAAAATTTAAATTGATATATTACAAAATTTAATATTTATTTACATTTGACAAAAAATATTATTTTTCTGTTATTTATATGATTGTCTTGCAATATCTAAAATATTTTAATTGACAAGAACTACAGAACATTATAACATATTATAATATACATTTTTCAATATAAACAAAATATGAATGTGTAATTCCCATACCGAATACAAATTAGTTATTATTTTAAATTAATAAAAAATGTGTTACGAAACAAATTAATTATTCGTGTGCAAATTCGTTAAACATGATATATAATAAAACATTTAAAAAATACATATTTTATTGAAACATGGAAAAAATTATCTTTTAATCTTAAATATCTAAAAATGTTGTGTATTTAAATTGTATTCGGGAATATAATGACTTAAAAAAACTGTTTATTATTAGTGTACAATTTCCTCCCAAAGTTATCTGTCATATAATTTTTCATATTTAAGTGAAAATGTCAAAAATAGTATGACGTAAAAATATATATATATACACACAATTCTACACGCAGTATTATAAATTTTAAATATGAATAATCTGTTTAAAGATGTCAAACTGAAACGTAAACTGTTTTTCTTACAATTCGATGTATAATTTAATAATGTACCTTGAATCATTTGATACCTTTATCTGTCAATCATCTGAAATGAATAACATTTATTATACCTCTATATATATAAATTTTTTTTTTTAAATACAGATAATAAGGAACCTTTGAATTTATATTTTTTCGTTCCAAAAAGTATTGTTTTTCATTAACTACAAACTCGATAATTTTAATGATTGTATTGTAGCAACTCATTTTCATAATATATAAATTAAAACAGGCTTATAACATTGTCTATAATTAATTTGAAATGTTAAATAAATAGTACTTCATATTATTATACTGTGTTTTATTAAATGCATTTCAAAACTAACAATATAATTGTCTTTCAAATAAGCTATGAAATAAATATTAATATAAATCTTATTACTAGAACACATTTTGTAACACAATGTAATAGGTACATAGAAAAATATAGCACCATATATTTTACTAATTACTCATTTATACCCATAGTGAAGATATTAAAAACTCATGAGAAGTTATTTATTTTAAAAATTATTCTACCTATGTTATTTATGATACAAACATGTAACAAAATAATATTTTCAATAAAAAAATTTGAAAAACATGTAAGACTAGTTTAAATATTAAAAGTGGCTTATTTAATATAAATAAACCATTAATTTATTATTAAATGATAAGTATTGTAACGTCAATACTGAAAAAATAAAATATATTGGTAGTTGTTGTTTATTTTTGTAATTAAAATAAATTAAAATAAGATTTAAGTTTTCAAACTTAAATTTACAAATTATTCAACAAATAGTATTCAAAAGTTTAGGAGTTCGAAATGATTAAAATAAATGATTAATTTAATTCAAAAATATACTTGTAATTTTTTTTTTTAGTTCTATTAATTTTAAGAGTATAACTGCTAAATATTAAAAGACCAGCATTTATTTCAGCCTTTTTTCATCCAATTTACATAAAACTTTGAAAGTTTTGAAATTTATGGTCTCAATAAAATATATATTGTATTGTACATAATTATTTTAGTTTCAGTTTTACCTAAATCAGAATATGTTTTAATTAAAAGTCATAAGTTTCTTTATTCTATAATTTTACAAAACCACACCCCAATAATGTATTTTTGGAAGGTGTTAGATAGGTATATTAAAGTAAAATAATGGACAGATTATCATAAAAAAATATTATAAAATCGTAATATTGAAATGTTTATATAATAAATATATAAAGTAATTATGAAAAAAATTAAGATACGTTCTGTATATAATTTTAAAAATACAAAATCAACAACGTTAAGTTATTTTTTGTTAAATCAACAATAGAAAAATAAATACCAGTTTTTTTATTTTTAATTAATTATTTATTCGGTTTAATGCTAAAATTTATTGGATATCAGTTTTATTGCATGAAGAATAAATTAAGAAAAAATATAATACAAGTTTTATTCATAATTAATTCTTTAATTTGTTTTTTACACTTTGAACACTGAATTCCTTATAGTATTTGATATTACAATGATTCATAATTTATTAATTATATCTCTCATTGCATTTTTAGACAGTAAAATTACTTTAAACTTTCAAGTAGTTTAATTTATTACCTATATTAAAAACATAATATTACGAATTAATTATAATATATTATTATTAATATAAAATACATCTTTCATATAATAATATTATCATTATAATTATTTTATTATTATTATTATTATTATTATAAAATAATAATACGTAGACACATATTATTATTTAATAGCCGATAGGTGTTATAGAATGAAGAAAACATATAATAAGCAGCTCAAAAGTTGACAACATTTAAACCAGTATTTATCTTATTTAATAACAATAATAGAGCCTATCAAGTTGAAAAATAACCATTTACAGCTTATTCAGTAGACTACTGTTTGTAGTTCTGAATGGGACGCAGACATAAATAAATGTAAATTAACTATTTTTTTCTAAGTTTTTTTTTTTAAATAACTACAAAAAGTTGGCTATCCAAAAAATCTTTAAAATTTAATACAAGGTTTATTATATGTTGTAATTATCGTAGTAAAAAAAAAAAATAAAAATCGTTAGTCACAATTTGTGTTTATGAACATTAAAAGTTCAAATGTTTACGAAATATATCAAAATCGCGAAAATTTGCAAGAAATTTTTATTTTTTACCGTAGGTTTAAAAACCCAATACGAGGTTATCCATAAATTTTCCTTCAAGTAACTGTGAAAAAAAATGCCAGCGTCAATATAGAACAAATTTTATGAATGTATGAAATTTAATTTTTTACGAAATCGCGTAAAATAACGATGTATTACAATTTAAATATAAATAATAATATAATATATTCTACTAATTATCATTGACAGACAAATCATCTCCGTTCAGAATCGTTTTTTGTAAACAATGATACCTGTCATTGCATTCAAATTTAACACATCCACTATAGTTACCAATGAATTACTCTTCATCTCTAATATACAGCAGAGCGATATCTGTTTACCCACCTTTTTTTTTTTTTTTGCTTTTATATCTATTCATGAAAAAATAACCGTAGAGACTTGTACATATACTATCTTAGCATTTTAAAGACATGATAAAATGTTAAAAATATTTTTTTAATTAAGATGCTTAAGTAAACCTATACATATTTATAAACAAAAGTGAATATAAATAATTTATCTATATTTATAATATTATGCCATTTTATTATTGTTATTATTAACCAAATTGACAACTTTTTAAATATTAGCTCGTATTATGATGATTTATTATTTTTATTGGAATTAAATAATATATTTTTTCAAAACTGGCAAAACTTTATTTAAATTGTATATATTATTTTATATAGCTTTTAAGTTTTTTTATAGGTACTTAAGAGTTTTTGAAACTTTTTTTAGAACTCATTAACTACTCGTCTAAATTTCGATTTTTTTTTTGTTTCACATAGGTACTCTCAAAAATATTTTGCATTAGAATATAAATTTAAAATGTACTTTATCATTCAAATTTAAAATAAATAAAAAAAAACTTAAAAAATATAATTTTTTTCAAAAAGCGCAAAAATCGTTGGCTGTCCATCGATAAGCCCCAGCCGAAGAGGTCGAAACACTCAAAACTGATGAAAATCCTCCAGTCACGAGTAGGTGCGATGCCGCTGAGACTTTCGGCATCATGATCGCCGTCGTTGTTGTTTTCGGTTCGGTCTTATCGATGGTCGTGGAATTCGGTTTTTCATCACCAAACATTTCTTAATAAGCCGAGCCTTTTAAAGATTAATAGATGTAAAAACTGCAAATTATTTAATACGATAGTGCCATAGTGCGATAGTGGTATCATTGTATCAAATATGTGGCCCACGTGCTCGTGCGGCTATAGCGAACAGGTTTTTTTCCTAGAAAAAATATTAAAAATCAGAAAATTTATGAAATTAAAATGTTAAAACGTCAATATTTTCGGAAAAAAACTCTACAAAATGGCTATTTTCATTTTTTTTTTTTTAAATAATCAAATAAAAAAAATACATTTTTTAACTTTTTACCAAAACATAAAAATAAATTAAAACATGAAATATTTGTAGTTCTTGTTCCTGTGAATCTTATTAAAAAACCAGAATTATGATATCTCCATTATTTCAGGAGATATCGCAATGGGTTAATCCTCGCGGGACACCCTGTATAATTATATAGGTGTACCATAATTTTGTCTCACGTAAATTCATGTGAATTCGTCGCTTATCGATATGGACGATAATTATTTGGCTATATATAATTATATATCATATAAGATACATTTATGTGTCATCGGCGCATAGTGTAATAAAAAAATACTTAAAATAAATACATTGGAATTTGTGGAATTTGTAGGTACATTATATTAATTTCAGAAGATTGTAATAGATTTTGAGCGTAGTGATGAATGTATTGATTTTACAATTATGTGTATGTCCGTAGACACTTTTTATAAAATAAAAAGTGCTTTTGTCATCAACTTTTATGGAATGTTCATAGAAAATTGAATCTAGTTGGTGATTTTAGAAAGTAAACATTTATAATTATCAAGAAAAACTAAAAAATAAATACAAGAATTTATTAAAATGTTAATATAATTATTAATATAACTGTTTGGTAACCATTATCTTCGTTCAAAAACGATTTTCATCGTATACAATGGTTTATGATTGAATTCAAATATACACGTCATTCGTCTGTAATAGAGCCTACCCATGCACTCGACTCTTTCTGAGCAGAACAACGGTTACCTACTCTCCCACTTATTTAAATGTATAGACATCGTATTTTGTTAATTTAATCTTAACATACATCGCACCGAGAATAAAACGACAATTTTAAGGCTCAAGCATTTATAATAGTTGTACTCTCATTGTGCAATTTACATAGTATGAAACTATAAAACGTATCCGTCTTACGTTTTTTTTCGTACACTTGTGTTTATTATATTATTATAACCATATTATACGTACAACACACATAATACACTTATATAAATATATATTGTGCGTTGTATTATTTTTACCTCGATGCGTTGCGCTGTGTGACCGACGTAGATAATATTGTAGTGGGTCAATCAACTCAGCATTAAATAAGTGGAGATGTAGTCGTGTCAAAAAATTAGAAATTACGAAAATATTTCAAAGTGTTATTTAATTAGAAAATTAGACCGAGTCCAGATGCCAATACTGTATTCTGATGTAGACTGGCGTGAAGGTGCTCGCGCTAACTCTGGTAAAATCACGTCTGTCGGAGTCCTCTCCGAAGCCCCCTTTTATAGTAGGTTTGCCCTGTCCTACTTCTCATGTCCTTTCTGGCTTATACGTCACTATGTTCTCACGCTATTACACAATTCAGGATTCAGGCGTAAATGCGATGATCATCTTCGAACCTAGTCTCTTGGATCCCTGCAAACCGCAGCTGCGTTATCTGCAGCTACTGCGTAGTTTCTTCTATATACGCGTCACGTTTGATTATATGCGAGACGCATTGAATTTTGCTATGCAGGAGAAATCATTATAATTCTTATGTCTGGAACTGGTGTAATCTAATACTCATCAAGCCATGTCAGGCCTACCCTCGCTTACATACAGTGCTGTTGGGCTAGGTTAGATTATTATTAATAAATAGTCTATTTTCCCTCATTATATTCTGGGATATTATCCACGTGGTTAATAGAAATATCATAGAGTATGTGAACGTTTAGTAACATGCTGGATTTGATATGTGTAGTCTATGGTTATGGTGCCCATATATATTATTATTATTATAAGATACCAGATCACGTTGAAATATTGAATTAATTCTGACAATTACCTATGTAACACGGAAAATGAAAACATATTTGTAAGAATATAGGTACCGAACAGGTACATAATAATATATTATATACCATCCGAGAAAACGTTCACGGATTATCTGTTAATTTGTTGTCCTCTATATTATCATGTTAGATACCTTACCTATTATCAACCTTTCAAAACAATTGTGTACCACAAATATGCAAAACATTCAATTAGAGGCGACTGGTATTATCTTCATGTGAATGATTACAATCAAACAAAGGTTAGCCCTTCACTAACTATATATTAAATTAAATAATACAATTCTATTTCGAATGGTAAGACAAGAGATTCTGGAGGATGGAGATTTTTTCCCATTATACATAGAATATCTGTATAATATATAAATGTGAAAATAACACATGTGTGGATTTTCGATGCGAATAATCGTGGGAACCACTTGGTCCCAGACTTGAATAGATTGTCTTGAGAATTTTTTTAACGAAAGAGCACGCTACGGAGCAAGTTATAAACATAGTTTTATGAACTCGACTCTTGTCCACGGAATATTGAGCGATAAAATGGGAATATATCAGTGGTGCCTTCTGCCCAGGAAAATAAAATTTAAATTTAATGTAACTAGAAGAATTTTCAATATTGTATTAACTTACATTTTTTTCAGTTAATTTTAAAATAAATAAAATAACGATTTACCAGTGAACTGATAGGTAAACTAAAACCGAGATACAATAATGTAGCATTGTGTGTTAGTTTGTTTTTTGTTGGGAAAATTCGGGTTATTTGGGCGAAGAAGATTTTGAATATATTTCTAAGTCTATATGAGTTAGTAATTAACAATCGAATTAAAAATTAAAAAATAAAAGGTAAATATGCACATAAAGGTGTAAAAGGAACACCGTGTCGTCTGCGGACTACGAGTAATAAATAAGTAATAACCAATTGAATTAAATTTTAATCACATAAAAAGCGTTATTTTAAGGCGCAACGAAATATACGATGACAGCTAAAATATATAAAATATATTTGAAACATTGAAATCTAACACTGTCAAACTATATAGTCTACTATATTCAATATGAATTCGTCTCTTATGAATTTATAACGTATCATCATTAGCGCTGGATTTAGACTTCAAGATGCCCAAGGCAATTTTTTTTTTTTTTGAACACCCTAGAAATAAAAAAATTAAATACTTAATATCTAAGTAGTTAAAGAATTGTTATGCCTTAAACTATATTTAAGATGATTTTATATGATTTGTAAAGTTTTAATAACGGTTAAATATATTTTGATTAATTTATCCTTATAATAAAACCCATTACTTTACTTTTGAAAATCTAAAATCTTAATATTAGTTTTCACATACCTAACCTGAATTCAATAATTGTATTTTATTTCTATATTCAATAATAATCAAAAACACACATCAAAAATGTAATATCATCATAAAAAACATTTTTAATCTCAAAAACGATGCAACTGTTGTGGACAACTTACTAAAATGTTCAAATGTGCTTACATTGTTTTTCCTCAGTTTTCACAGTTTTTCTGAGCAGAATAAAAATCGTTGCCATTCTGACAATGACGAAGTATCATATGTTTTTAGTTTACAATCGATACAAAAACTATGATAAAAAAAAGTTTATGTACAATAATTTCACAAAAGAAACAGAGACACACATATAAATATTATACAGCTAAAAGTTTCTTCGATTATTCTCAATAAAAAAAAGTTACAATACTACGGTCGCTTTCTTATTAAAATTAAAAATACTTTCTCTATATAATCGAGAGATTATATAAACAGAGTGATACTATTGTTATACCCAGTAAAATTGTATAAAGGTTTAACGTAGAGATATAGATTGTAATGGTTTTAAATTTATTTTTTAAAAAATAGCTATTTAATTTTTTTAATATAAATATTCTATTTCAAATTTCCAACACCGAAATCACGGTTGAACTGAGATAAATTATTACAACTGAAGTGTTTCAAAGTCATTTCTAATAACATAATCTAGTATAAATTTAAATTAATGAAAAATGGTAGATTTTAAAGGGTCAATTTAAAATTCAAATGGTAAACTATATATTTTTAAAATATAGTTCATGTACCGAAAATTTTTTGAATTCAAATTTATCATTAGTGAATAATTGAAGGAATTATTCATATTTGAATTTGAATTTTAGTTTATAAAACGTCAACAGTTAATTATAATAATAGTTTAAGTTTATGTTTCTATTTTACAATTTTCCTCAATATTAAATAATAATATGTATGCTTTTGAAATTGAATTATCAATATGTTATAGTAATAATAAAATGCATAATCGATTTATCGTATGATAATATAATCACAGATATGTTATTAATGTAACGACGTTCTAATTTAGTAGCTAGCTACTTTTTGATCAACATGAAAGTAGATACATAGGTATAGTTATTTTATCAATAATATTATATGATTGATGATTAGTGATTACCGATAAAGTTTGGTTCGATACATCAGGACAACGATTTATCACCGTAGCTTATAAGCTTATTAGGCTTAAAAAAAAGGTTAAAAACAAAACAAATTCGTACCGAATAACACACATAATAGTTGTAATAGCAAAATAAATTGTATGCAATCAATTAAACTCTAATAAGGGAATTTAATCTTACAATGATAATTAAACGATGAACATGATATTATTTAGTTTAATAATTATTTGTTAAAATACAATTAATCAACGAATATAGCAAAAATAAATGGATATGAACATCAAGACAAAATAACACTAACAATTTTATAGAAAACCAGACTAAATAATACCATATACTATCGTACTATGAATTTTTAACTCGACTTTTTAAAATGCATTACATCTGAAATAATCTATCTAAATTTAACATTTTACCTTACGGCTCAACGCTCAATTTTTTTTTATATACATATATTTACATATAATGTTTTATACGTCTTGTATTTATCTACCCAAATATTTTTTTTTACGACGTAGTTTTTTATAATATTACTTATCATAGTTTGTTATTATATAATATGGACATTGGAGTGATAATACTTTACTATTTTCATACTAGTTATTTCAAATTCTATGTAAATTTATCAGAACGTATTTGTTTCACAATCATATTATTTTTTTGTTGATATTTTTTAGGAATAAAAAAAAACTTTAAGACTTTCATGTAGTTTTCCGTAAAAAAAAAATATAGAAATATTATCGGACGGTACAATACAAAAACAGTAATTTTTTGATTTTAAAGAAACACTACTGGCATCCATTGACAGTTTTTGATGAAATGTCTTCAGGCATTTTGTTTTTAAAAAAAAACAGTTCTAATCAGAATCGTTTTTCGAATACGATAATGTATTATTGTGTTAAAATGTAATTTTGTGCAACACATCGCTATTCTACGGCGATGCGATCGGAATGAGAATTATTTTCACTCTAGGTTACTATATTCTATTTGAACTTTCATTATTTTATTTACGTATATTATATATATTATGATTCTTTTGGAAATAAAACTCTATCTTCTAGATATTTAAAATCGTATAATAAATAAGAAAACCAAAGAATAAATTCGTTGTTGATCATAAAAAAATTCACAATCATACTTTATATAAATGGATAGCGATACGTTTTAAATTGAAAACTCCACCACAATAATAGTTGATAAATTATTTTAATCTACAGAAGAGCAAATTAAAAACAGCACTCCTGGTATATATTATATTTGTTATTAAGGATCACTTGTTTCAATAACTGTGGACACACACAATGTCACAGCCGTAACAACCAATATGGGCTATAAGTCATGCATTAATCTAAATATTCACAATATCTTTTGAATTAAAATTATGTTGATGGTTGTATAAATCTCTGAGTTATGAAATAGTTCAGTTCGGGGTTTTTTATTAATTTTCTATTTTTATTTTAAACTTATAATCAACCTTAATTTAGTGTACGTTTTAGTGTTTTAAAAATTGTTTAAAAAAATATATATTTATTAATCGGTGTTCTTCTTTAAGTGCACATTTCTCTGAAGATATGTATTCAACTATTCGAAACACAAATTATTCTGTCAAAAAAGCTTTTTCAAAACTTTAAAGTATAAATAATAAGTACAATACAAACAATACTCGGGAAAAGTTAGTTGCACTATTGGTGTCAAAAAATGTAGTTTTGCAATAAGTTATTAATCTCGATGATATAATGTTTGAGTATTTATTATTGAAAAAGAAATAAAAAAAAAATTGTTAGTTTGCATCTTTGTTACATTTTATGATATAATTAAAAACAAAAATCTTTGTTTAAAATCGCTTAAATTATGGCTTCAAATTGTTATAAAAAAATTAATTTATAATATATTAACTCGTATAATTCAGAATTATTTAATAACATTTTCACATCAGTTCATTTGGTTTAGCATAATAACAGGTTAGAGTAACTAGATAATATAACACTTTTCAAAACAACTTAATCTGTTTTTTTTTTAACATAAAATTCTATTCCAATAGTCAAAAATAATTTTTAAAATAAAATTAATTTATAAACTATACTTACGATTATTTGTAAATAGAGTGGTATATATATTGGGCCTAGATACATTATATTATTGTATTGAATAATTAATAATTTATTATTATTTATACTAACAAATAATAATAAAACAATTTAATAATCCATAATATTATATATTTTAAATAATTATCTGATAAGTTAACTATTTAAATTATTACCTTATAAGCAAGAAAAGTAGATTTTGGAAAAGGAAATTAATTTTAGATCCCAGTAATAAAATAGTTTAAGACATAATTGTATATCAGATATAGTAGGTATACTAATACTTAATTTATAATTTGTCTATAGTACCTATTAAATTATTAATCAACTAAAAATGAACTTTTCAAAATCAAAACAATCCCATTACAATTCAGTAATAACATGATAATTTTTACTTTAAAAAAATCTCTTTTCCTGAAAATTTAAAAACAAAAAAATGTGTACAATATTATATCATGCGTGAATCAGAATATATTATTATTATTATTATTATTATTATTATTATTATATTATTATTTCCCTCCGATTTTGTGGAGAAAAAACAATACTATTTATATGCATTCATCGTTGTTTGAACAGATACTGAAATGGTCTGCTTGTGAGGTACACCCTTACGCATAATTTGTCCTTTTATTTATGACCGTTGTGTAAATCTTTCCACTATTAATGCATTCAAAATTCTACTTTTGTTTGAAAAAAAAACATATATATGGCATAATCAATTGAAATGAGTGTACGTGAGCCCAGCTGAATGTTTACTATAAATAATTACAGTTTTTTGCTAACCTTTTTTTCCCAGTAGGTGCATGGAATCAGATTAAAACAGAGTTTTTAGAGTTTAAATGGAACCATCCTTTCGTTGAGTGTGTAAAAGTTTTAAAAATGGAATTATTATGCTAAAATATTAAACAATATTATATAATCATTTTTATAGACAGCTCGTGCGGTAGGCGACGACTTGAAATATATTTTACCATAGTTTTTAAGTCCCAATATCTAAGTTTTTGAAACTTTTAATATCCGTTATTTAGCGAGGATTTAGAACATAAAGTCTCGAGAAAATTATATTAAATTCTAAGTAAAACTTGAAGAAATATACAATAAAAGCTATAAGCTTAAAAAAAAGATACAAGTTTTTAAAAGTGCTTAAATAACAGATTATCAGCATCTAATCAGTTTGCATCCAACAAATTCATATTCACTGTTCTCTTAAATTGAAATAATCGTTAAATACTTATGATCAGCTCAAATATTTATTTTATAAAACAATTAAATGGAAAATATAATGCATTAGCTTTTGTAACTATCATTAGCGGTAAATAATTATCAGACGTTTAGAGACGAGATTTCCTAAAAACAAATAGTGAAATAGCATATAAATAATAATAAATTAACGCCATCTAACATATTTTAAATCACTCACTGATGGGATTTCTTCAACGCTGAAAGCTATTTTAAAAGTAATCGAAAAAGTTTTGTTTTCAAGCAAGAGTTTTGAGTATGTTTAAGTCAACCACAAGTTATAATCATTCAGTTTTCTCGACAGCATTTTCTCACGTATTTGTTTCGACACCATAGTTTATCACAAAAACATAGTAGAAACTTTCCTTTTTCGGCGATGTGACGTATGACTTTTTGGAAGACATTAAATGTGTATAAAAATATATATGTGTAATCATTTGTTTACAGTTGAAACATAATTTATTATAAAATTTAAAATAACAAGAATCTATATATTATAAAAAAATGTTGCTCGAACTAATAATATACCACCACAATCATATTTTTTTAGAGAAATTAATTTTTTTTTTTTTTAATTAACTTACTCCAGTAACTTATTTTATATCTTAAACGTTAGAGCTTTTATTAATTAAATTTTAAATTGTTAATAAATGTATAAGTTGTTTTATAGCAATTTATTATATTATACGGAATGCCTATATAGGTATAATAGGTATTATAGGTATAATATTATACCTCTCGTAACTTCTGAAATGTACCATTTTATTAGATAGGATGTAATTTTATTTAAATGTCAATCTTACTTAAATATTCTACAAATACTGCCTGCACTGTGTACGAAGATTCTAAAATATTGTACTCGTATTATAACAAAAACTTTTTTTGAAACTCTTACTCGCGTTGCTTATATTTGCCAGATAATAAGAAATATTTTATGTATTTTAAAATACTATTATTTATTTTATTTATTTTTTATTATTGTGAAAAAATATAATATTGATAAATTATACCTCGTATTTTTATTAATGTATTAAAAATCTTTGTTACAGTCAATTCTTGGTTAAAAAATCTTATTAAAAAAAACTAATAGCACTATGAAAATTTTTTACAACAATATATTAATTATTAATTTATATTTTAAATCTTAATCATTCATAGAGGAATATTTTCGATAATGCCGTTGTATTTTTTGCAATATTTAATTTTCGTAGCAAATTGTATGAATATATACACGCGTGTGCGTGGGTGTGTGAGGGGGCAGGTTACTTTAGTTTTAATTCATCAGAGAATTACTCGATGGTTGAGTTATGGAGGCGTTATAATAATATATCGTAGTCATCTAAAGCAAATATCTCACCAATTTTACTTTGGAATGTTTATCAAGTATATTGTAAACTTTGTTTGATTAAATTCAGTTGCCATCGACCTACTCTCGGAAGAAAGTACTTGTGCATAAACTTGTAACACATTATCATAAACTACAAACTCGATGTCAAAACTGTTCAAACACTTAAAATGTTTTCTTTTACAACGACACACACGGTTTTTGTATATTTTTCTTGGGTTTAATACATTATTAATAATAAGTAGAACACTATTATTACTGTATAATAGAGTAGGTACAGTGTAAATATTAAGTGAACAGATATAAAATTTTCCACAAACAACTAGGTATTAACTGTATAACAAAATTCAAAAACTTTAAAACTAAGTACCTAATGTCGGTAAATACGAGTAAATGTTACTAAAATAAACTATATATATTATATTATGATACACTTGTTTATATTTTAACGTTCTAAAATTTAAATAATTCATTTCTCGTGTGTACACAAAGAACAAATAAACATGTATTTATATAGGTGCCTATTATATATTTTACATAAAATAATGTAATTATTGAGTTTTCGGAGTCATGTGTGGTTCTCAAATGTTTAACGTGCTTATGCTTTATACATAATATACAACTGTGAATTTCCCCAGTATACAATTAAACCACTCGAGTACATATTAAACAAACACAATCCAGTATGTTAATATTGACAAGAATATTTCAAGAATACGGCCAAGAACGGTAAAAGCGATTTTTGCTAAAACTCCAAGTGGTATATTTAATTAGATAAAATATATAATTATTTCGTGTTTAAAATCTTAACTTGAAATCCCATAACTACATGAACACTGCAGGTCTCCTTCGCAATAATAATTTATACTCGCCAAATACAACAGACATTTTTTCACGGACCATTATTCAGATATTCTTAGGACATAATAGTTTGATAACTTCATCAAAACACCTATCAAATATTTTGACCTAGTGACGATAAAAACCAGACGTGACTTATAAATTTTCCGCAACGTCACGAGGAGTATTATATTATTTCGGTGATCTTTAGACTGTTCGTGCTATTGAACCGAAACGAGTTTAGTTGGTACCTACCTACTGATAATTTTTTGGAAATTCCTTGCGTCATTTCTACAACATTCCGATCGTGAATATTATACATGCAAATATTAATTTTGCATTATAATAGCCATTTGTGTGTATTATTTGGGCTTAACAATATTATACATCTGAAATAACTTAACCTTACCGTCCTGACCATGCAATCATAACCATAATAATAAACCATCTGTCGGAATGATACTTCACTGAATTCGGAAAACGTGGAAAACGTAACAGCTTAACAAATATATAATATTATAAAATAAAGGCTTAGGTCATATCACATTACGTCAGATTGAATATAAACGATTTAATAAAAGTAATAATATCATGTACTTACTACTTACCTCCTATTTAAGGTTTAAAAAAACATATTCTAAAAAGTGTTAAATATATTAAGCTATAAAAAAAAAAACGTTTTATCAAAGTAAAAAAAAACGCATACATTCCATCGTTTCCGCCATTTACCGTGAACGCAATATTGTACTTACAAACCCGCGCGACGACTGATTCAATTTTATCAATAAGATGTTCAATCTTTGAAGTGTGGAAATTGTATTATAGTAACTTAAGTTTAAATTAATAGAATTTAAAACTTGTTTTTGTTTTTTTTTTTACTTTATGAAAAATAATATTTTGTCATTTTCGTCATGTAGTAACTTAAAGACTAATAATTTTAAGAATTAAATGTTTATTAATTATTATTTTATTAATAATTTGATGCAAAATCATTGACTTAAACTGTAAATAAATCAATTAACGTCTAAATTTTATATCATATAATTAATCTTTAATTATATCTATTGCAATAATTAATATTGCTATTCGCGGTTTAAGTGTAAAATTAAGCAAAAATAAATACTTTTGATGATATTTTGAACTAAAATTAATAGTTTTAATTTCATTTTATTAAACGTTTACCTATTATTAGATTGGTTTTGCTATTAGTGACTTTTTATTTCATCCAAACATTCCAAGTTATTTCATAATTCGTATTAATATTTCTATTAATTAAATGTAAAGGTAAATAATCAGTACACGTATTAGATAGATTCCATTAATATATCACCATCTATCGGCATAGGCAAATATCCCTGTCTATTACAATATAGTTTGCGTTAACTGCAACCGAATATTATACAACAAGTACACGATTATTTGTGTATTTCGAGTAAAGTGCTGTTCACTGTGCATCGTCACATTGAACACATTATTAAAAATTAACTAAACTCAATACTTAATATAAAATATATATATGTTTTTTTGTTTGTTTTTTTAAATTTAAGATGAAGCACGCATATTGGGTTGAACATTGGGTCACACTAGACGTATACTTCACGCTGTACTATGCGTTCCGTGTGATCTTCGTGCACACTGGCCCATGCATATCTCTCGTCGTGTTAAATCTATTACTGTTCAGGTAAGTGATTCAAAATATATTAATATAAAACAATCAATCCGAGCGTTTGTAATGGGTTTTTTCTAAGCCCTTATTATTGTATTATAATATACTCATGTTAATTAGTATAACAATTTATATAATATATGTACCAAACGATTAACGTTATAGCTGCTTCCCAAGAGCATTGGCTCGTAATAAAACCTAGTGTAAAAACGGATCCGTGAACCCATAGGTATATATATTTTTTTAAATTCCAACGAAACGATTTTTTAATCATTAAGAGGATCTCGCTTTTAATTATTAAATTTATAAAAATCTTAAATATTAATTATTCAGCTTAGATAGCGTTAAAAAATAAAAATTCCAGAAACAAAATAGGTACTTAAATTGCATTAATTTATAAATAGTTTTGTTTTTATAGCTGTAACGGTAATGTCTTTTAACATTAAATACAATTTTAATAATTTAAACGGAATTCTGTCTTTTATCTTAATAATTAAGTACAAAAATTGGTAATTACATAATTACATTTTTTTTTAAGTAGAAACAGTATACAAAACCATTTTGTAAATTCATAATAATGAACAATAAAATAAACAATTTATAAACTAATAAATAGATCGAATCAATTTTATTCCATTCGTCTATATTAAATAATAGAATTTAATTTATCTTTGTAATTTAAACAAGAATTTAATTTAGATTATTTTATTTAATATGTGTATTCATCGTAGAAAAAGCCTCTTCAAGTCAGCATCACCTATCTGACGTATTTTTTCCGTTTATTTAAATATTTAAAATTTGTTGATGTATAACAACTTAGTCGATATTATATATTAATATTATATAATATGCAGTGGTGGTTTATCCCAAAAACGGGCCTGTGTGCAAAACTAAAAAAGGCCCCCCTCCTACATCTTTTTATTTTAAATAATATGGATATTGGATATACATCATAAATTTATATTTTATAACAATGATATACTGATATCAGATTGAGAAAATGAGAACTATTGAGAACCATATGAAATTGAAAATAATTTTTTTAAATTTTTTGTACACAACTGTATTTATTTAATTTTTTTTTTTTGTGGAATGTTAAGCAATAATGGGCCCCCCAAGCTGAGGGCCCGTGGCATTTGCACACATCGCACACATGTATGACACGCCACTGATAATATGAAAACTCTATTCTCATGTTTACATGTTATAGTTAATAGCTATGGTAGATACTAAATTCATAGAAACAAAATTAAGTAACATGAATGTTGAAATAAATTAAAAGTATCATTAAATTCTACTAAATTAAAAACTTATTTACTTTTTCTTCATTAATTCATAAACCTAACATTCAGCCTAATTTTATAAAACAAACCACTATAAATCCAATACAATAATTTCAATAATTCTCTTAGTAGTCATTCCAATTCTCTCGTTGACAATAATTCCTCTTCGACACCATTGACCAATACTAGCTATAAAATGGCTCAAAAATCATTGTAAATTAGATTTAATACTTAATAATTTATACATAGGTGCGTTGCTTGATGTATTTTCCTTTTATATAATTAACTAACTGATTTCTTTAACTAAATCTATAAATTTATTTATATATATTATATCCACTAAACAGGAAGTTATATTTAAAACTCCTTTAATCTTTGATAAATTTAATATATTATGTTTATTTAATCTGTAGTTTTATAGTGAAAGAATATATGAAATATGTATAGTTCTCAAACTATATTTTAAGATAAAAATAATATTTATATATACATAAGTGATAAGTTTAAAATTTTTCACTTATCAAGAACTAAAATGTACGCTTAAAAATAAAAAATATCCTCCAGTTTCACGTTCAATAAAAACATGAAAACATTTTTGGATATGTGAAAAAAGTATCAAGTACCTAATTGTTTAAAGAAAAAAGTAGGTGAGGACAATTTTTTTTTTAATATTATTTGCACGTCATAAAATATAAAATAGCAACTAGTTATTCTTTTCATACACATTCTCTTTAAATTGTTAATGATATTTAACATACTTATATACTCGAGTTTAAGTCTTATAATTTATGTATGATCTTAAATTGAGTCAAATTCTAGTAAATAAAATACTAAGGAAAATTTAACACGATCAAATACAGTAAAAACTCTTTATAACAAAACTCTTTACAACAAAAAACTCTATATAACGTAAACATTACATAATAATGGTTAGTTTGCTTTATAACCCATTAGTCAATTCATTCTCTATAACGTATAGTCACTCTCAATAACGAAATAATATTTTATGTTTCATAAGACAATTTACCTGTTATCATATTATAAATTACAAAAGTAATCGGAAAAAATGCTAAAATTTACAATAACGATTACATTCTTTCATTATCTACCTTTAATATCGCAATAATACCATTATTATCGATATCGAATATATTTATTTTATTATCGTCATAATTTCTAGCAAAAACTTTGTTTTTTCTTAAACCCTCTCTATTACGAAAACTCTCTTTAACTAAAGAAATCTCTCGGTCCCTTCAGATTCGTTATAAAGAGTTTTCACTGTAGTTTGGTTAAGTACTTTTTAAACTATTTTATTTTATTTTATTTTAGTCATATTAATTCAAATTACGAACATTCTCTTATGGGTTTTCCAACTATCTCGTTTTGATGCGCATATATATTATATAATATTATAATAAATATAAATAATGTTTTACAAATCCGATAAATCACTGTTTTTTCCATTACTAGCCTTGCAGAACGAAATTATTTCATTTACTGATATATTATGTTAATAATATTCTAATTTGAAGTTCATTCTTTCTTTCTTGAAAAAATAAAGGCATCCTATATATTATAAAAAAAATAATAATATATCGACTTACCGAAACGGTTTGAATGGTTTTTTTTTTTTTTTAACAGTAGGTTATTCTCTGTATAATATAAGTATTGCCGATGTGCTAACTTATGATTATCGTTGTTTGTTGTGTCATTAAATATACGAGATTAATGAGGTCGCTACTCGGCCGGCGAAACATTTTCAATCGGTCCTGTGCGGACGATGGTCCCGGATTTCAACGCCAGTGGGGCGTGCACTAACCCGTACGGAATGTGTCGTATATAGGTGGGGCGAAGGAAGATTCACGATAGTGAGCACTCAGTCAAGTGACGGCTATCGTGCTATCGAACGGCTAGTACTACTAGAGGTCGAGTATAGGACTGTCTTGTGTGTCGACAGTGGGGGGTCAGAGCAGGTTGTCCAGGCTACGTCTTACAGTCGGTTGGTCTTGAGAAAGGCTTTTTATAATTGGTGAGTCAAGATGGTATATAGCAACGCGAAACCGCGTGTCATGGTGCTACGCAGAACGCGTATCCGTTAGCCGTGACGATGAGTTCACTGGTAGATACGGAAATAATTGTCGCAGATGGTATTATAGTAAGTGAACTATCGACCGTGTTACTGGATACTTTCTGAGGATTGACTCGCTTGCTAGTTGAAAGACTCTCAGATTTTTCGACGACACTGCGTCAGTGCAGTGCCATTCTCAGCGGTACTTGTACTTCGTTTAGATAATCTGTCGATTATTGGTTTCAGAGTTGACGGGACACTTGGTTCTCTTACTACTTGTCCACGTCGGTTATTTCTCTTTGGTTCTTCGACATCTTTGATATTTGACAAGTATAATATTAATTGTTGTCAGATCGATAACGATTGTAACGTGCCTTGGTTTATTTTTTTGTAATCCATTCCATGCCTGCAGGCTTCTACTTGATAATTTAAAGTAAAATATGATGGGTGTATTTGTATGTTAGATTTATCAGATTGTAATTTGTAATATTATAAACGGTATAAATATGAATCATGATGATGTGTACCTAGTTGTTCTTTGGTTAATATTTTTATTGCTTTCAAAAGTTTAGGTTATTTTTTTACATTATAAATATATATAATATACATATATATATTTATTTTTTTGAATAAGCGTAATTTTGACATTTCTCCATATAGTGAGATAGAATATTTGTTGAGTTCTGAACTTTGAAATATCTGACGAACCAGTTGCTTTCTAAAAAAAAAATCCTAATATCTTTGTCTGTATTGATTTTAGTTTTCTCCTATCTAGGTTTAAGATATTTAATGCCCCGATTGGAGCCATATATAAAGAAAAGAAGTAATCTAATATATTTAACACATATTAATATATTACATATATTACTTTGTAAAAGTTTATATTAGTTTATACGAAAAATAAGCTTATGAAGTTCAGCAGCGGATATAGTAAACATTTATATTTTTAGCATTGTTCGTAATTGTTTGAATGGGATTTGAGAAATTTAAATTTATGTTTATCTAAAATCTAAACATCTTAGTATTTAAATATTTAATATTATTTGACCAGTTTATTTATTTATTCTGACTTTGCAATTATTGTACATAAGTACACAACATTATATAGTTTTGTTTGAGAATTATATTGTTAACGTTTTGGAAGAATTTAAAATTAAAATAATACAGAAAATTATACAGTCTAAAATTTAAATACTTTATGGCACATGTGTTGTTTTATCAAACTATTGTATTTTTTTTTTAAATAACCTTATACAAAAGTATGTACCTATGTATTTCATTTAATCTCAACCTGTGTGTCCATAATGTGCCACAAAATGATTGAGTCATACATAAAACAATATATAAGGTTCTTTGGGAATTTATAAACACTCAAGAGTACGGTGAATAAAAAATGATATGAGAACTACTGCCTAACAGTATAGTTAATATTATCGGAACCAATCATATCTCATATATTTATAATTATATAATGTATAAGATATGTGTATATTAATAACAGCCTATAGCAAATGGAACATTTTAAAAAGGTTTGTCCACTCCTTTGATTTTAATCATACTATTGTGTATAATGCTTATTAGTAATTATATACTAAGTACCTACTCTATTTTCACCGGAGTAATATCTATAGGTAATAATCTATACAACAGTTATTATGATTATATTGTAACAATTTTATTCATTAATAAATTATTTATTATACTAGCCATTATATCATCATCACATTTTTGAACTTTTATTGTTATACGTATGTTTATTATTTATTAATCTATGATATAGGTACCTATATATTATATTATGTCTACATTTTTTTCTCCAAAATATGTTCAAATAAAATAAAATAGTAGGTTGTTATTAAGATAAATGTTTACCAAACAGATTATTCACAATATTTATATATTAAGTATATAAAATATTTGTATAATATGTTTAATATTTATATACATTTAGTTTTATTATTTTCTTATGTAAAGCACTTTTATTTCAACCCCTCCTATCAAAAAAAGATTCAAACTGAAAAATCATTCCTCTGTAAATGTATACGCTTAAATACGCCAAAATAATAATAAGTAATCGTTGTGTTGAGAGTCTGCTTTTTGTATTTTTATTGAATTAAAATCATCAACAGTTGCAAAAGTATTATAAATTATTCACTATAATATGAATAAAAAGACTGTCAGTAAAATATGATTGATTTTGACATGGTTTAAAGTTTATATAGAAAAGAAGTTAAGTCAATAAAGACTTTTTTAAAAGTCATATTCATTTTGTTGAAAAGTATTAAAAACAATTTTAATACGTATGAGAACTTACTAACTTTGGAACGAGAATCAATTAAGTACCTACTTAACTATTAAGTACAACTGACGTCTGACACAAATAACTTTGCGTAAAAATCGCGTAAATATTTACGTTGAAATAAAGTCAGAGATTTTCCGATAATGATAAATTTAATTTCAAATCTTAATTCCTTTTCATAGAAACTAGTAACTACCAACAAAAACTGTTCTTAGTGGAGAGTAAAAATCAAACAAAATAGATTTAATAGATTTATAATATTATCAATTTAAAATTATTATGATTAATAATTATTAAAACAATACGTTTTACCATATTTTAATTTTTTATTTAATTTTTTTTTTACCTTTGGATATCGTGATTTACAATACATAAAATCTTCTTGAAGAATAAATAAAAATAAATAAGGCTAAAATATATTTTTACCGAAAATATTATAATATAAAATTAAACGCTAAGATAAAAGAAGTTAACTCATATAATAACAATCATCTTGACTCGGGGTCATAATATACACTTTACAGTATTATTTAATTTAAAACAATCAAATAAATGTTCATTAAAATATTTAGTTGATAGAACTTAAAAAAATATATCTTTAAAACTATTACTTGTCTTTATTTCATTAAAAATGTTGATAATTCGTGATTTCTCATTATTATTTGAAAAAATCAAAGAATTATCTTTATGTAGTAAAGTTCAATTTGTAATTTTTGATCACACTACGTGAAACAATACTTTTTTTATCCAAAAATATTTTTACAGAAAAAAATATTTATGATAAAATTAAATTAAAAATATTGTTAATCAATAATGAATTTCTCACATTTCTTTTTAAATTGACATTTATAGTTATCATTATTTAATATAACTGTAATGTTGTATCATATTACTGTCAATATAAATAGTATTTATGAGTTATGGATGTTATTTTTCATTTGTCAATATAAACTACAGATTTTCTGTATGTTATACAGGAAATATAAATTAGAAATACTACGTAAACATTATACCAACTGAATTATAAGCCCAACTCAAATTTTTGTTTTTAATACGATTATGATAATATGTTTCTAATTTAATGTAATTACACACATCTATAAAACCATATCACCTGTGGTCCACCTCTAATAATAGTCAGTACAGTACAACGTCGTATACCTAATCAATTTTTATATTTTAAAACAATAATAAATTTTATAATTTAACACTCGTCAAAAAATAAACATCGCTTATATTGCTTTAAATATTATCTTGGTTTCTATAAATACATAGTTGTGCGTTATTTTTTGTATTTTGAATTTTTGAATAATAATTTGTTAATTTAATATTAATTCGTTTTTCATATAAATTATACACATTAATTATAATTATACGTAGTACAGTTAATTTCGTATACAAAAATTCCAGAACACTGTTTTCCTATTTTTATAAAACTCGTTATAGTATGTACCTATTGGCTATTTGTGAAAAATAACCATCATTTATAGTATTTTAATTTTAAAACATTCTAAAGTAAAATGATTTATTTTATCCGATACGATGAGATACATCTCCCGTAATAATCTATCACGCAATAATACTGTTTATCATTACTGTTTCAGAGCTATGAGAGATGCACAATTAAAAAGAGACAAATTATTCAAAGAGAACAGGAAGAACGAATGCAAACGTCTTAGAGATTCTAATTGCACAACATTGATGCTCATTGTTGTTGTGACGGTTTTCTTAATGACTGAAATTCCATTGGCTGTAGTGACGGTGAGTAAATTTACATAATGACTTTTAAGGTTCAAACATTTTTAATTATTTGTCTGACACATTTTATTGAAAGTTGATGGCAATGTATTAAAATAATAATTTCAACATTTAAAAAAAAAAAGTTTTACTGCTTTGATTTCACGCTTGAAATGTAAAAATGTATGATAATTGATTATGTCTGTATACTCATACATATATTTTCCTTCAAACATTTTATTAATAAATGTAGGTTTAGCGATTCGTAAAAGAAATAATTTCGTTAGAATATAATAAATATTATAATAACAGCGTTTAATATAAGATGACGTATCGAAATAATTGAATACAAATATAATTTTAATCTTAAATATTAATATTATATTTAAACTGCACGAGATATTTAAAAAAATGTCATTTATCTGAATAATATTCTTTAAAACTGCAGTTTCTTTTTTTATGATCCATCACTCAAAGAGATTTATTTGATTTTATAGTTATTTTACTTTGACATCCAACATTGGTTTTATTTTTAGAATTATAACTGGTTAGACTCTAGTTACACGATCATAAAAATATTTGATATATTCAATGTTCAAAAAAAATAGTAATCTAAGCTAATGCTTTCCAAAATTTATCGCATTCAGTTTTCGAATAAAATTGTAACGAATAGCGTTGGCTACTATATTTCAATTATATGGAAAAAAACTTATGAAATCAGTCAGCCACTGCAGAGATGGTCATTATTTTGTTTCTTCAATTTTTTCACAACCTTTTATTATTATCTACGTATTTATATTATTATTATTATCTATCTTATAATACTCTAATCAACTATGAAATAAAAAAATTGACTACTTATCTTACATTATTATAAATTTGCGATATTGATATTATTATATTACGATATTATTTACGTTGTACCTAATCGATTATTATCGAAAGACTATTGCAATCTCTATCGTTTTAAGTAAGGTAAACCTTAAAAATTGCCTAAACTTGTGTCTCCATATTTTAGTGGGTGGCATCGATAGTATTTAAATAGAAAGTCGTAAATTTCAGTTCGGTTAATCACGCGTGTACACTAGTTTCATCATTCTAATTTATCACATCTAACAGAAACAAAAAAAATCAAAATATTGAAACATATGAACAAACAATAATTTATTTTTGGTCCACATTAAATACATCGCTTATATTATTTATAATTAATTTGTATTTAAAAATTGATCAAATTTTTGATTTTTGTCGCAATCAAAAATACAATAAAAATTCATAGTTTATAACCTTCGAAGTTCAAAATTTGATAAAATTGAATATTTAAATGAGAAATAACTATTTTCCAGTTAATTTATTTTGTTGTAGGTAATTCGTAAATATTAATCATAGATATTTGTACGTTTTTACCATTGCCTACCATTAAATTACTATTTTTTATAGACATATAGGTATATTCCCAAAATAATTAAACTAATAATATTAAGTTATTTATATCACGAACTTACATGTGTGCACCGTGTTATAATAGTAAGTCGATATTCACTTAAGTCAACAATCAAATATGATAAAATATTGTAATATAATATTATTATACGATATTTTTGAAAAAAAAATAGCTCGACCGATCGAGCTAGTAATAAAATGTAGACAATTAAATCACAAATGGTGGTATAAATAAATCATAAAATATAAAATATCCTTAAAAATAGAACCTGACACGTCATCTCCATTTACAATTTGTTATCCGTACGCAATATACGAGTATATCATTGAATTCAAATTTAACACATCCATTATAGTTACCTACTCAATAACGATGAGGTTCACTTGAAACTCCCTATACAACGGAGTGGCTTTTTTTTTTATTTATTTTGCCACAGACACGTTTATACAATAAATTTTGAACTTCATATCGGTTCTAAATGTATAACAGTAATATAACACTGCCTTGGGTCACGATGAACGAAACGATACGAATGCCCGGCAGTGTATCATTTGTATTCGCTCCGATTATTTAGCTGCAACCAACGTTTATTATTTTTTTTTATTTCCTCAAAATATTCATATCTAAAATAGTTAAAATTTGTATATCCAAAATGATATACCATCATAGCGTTATGTTTATAAAAACTATTGCGGGAAGTATACAAAAAAAGGATTTTGATTGAGAAAAAATGTGTTTGTTTAAACATTTAAATAAATCAAGTAGGTAATGATGAGATACTTATAAAATAAGTTATACCTAAATTATAATATGTATTCACATCATATCTAGGGCTAAAATTTCTATTAATTAGTATATTTTTTACTTGTCTAAATATAACATTTGTCAGTTATGTTCGCACGATTTACTTTAAATATAATCTAATAGAACAATTTTTTTCTTACATATTTATATATATATATATTTCATATTTTAATAAAAATGCATATAATTGTATACTTAGAATTTTTTAAAATTTATTTCAAAAAATAAACAAAAAATATTATTTATCGAATTTAATTATAATATAATATTTATAGTCGGTTATATTGAGAAAATGTAAGGTTTTACTCGACACGTGTTTGGCGTTTACCTATTTATGAAACTATATGCATGACATTTTAGAAATATTAATTTCAAGAAATTTCAAAGTTAAAAAAATACTTGATTAAACAGACAATTTGTTGAATAATTTTCTAATGAAGTTTCCATAGCTGATGAAATAAAAATACTTTGTTATAATATTAGGTATCTGTGATAAAATTTTTAAATAAAAACTATTTAATAATTTTGATACAACTTAAAATATTTTTTAACATTTTTAAAAATAAAATTTTTATTTTACTATTTTTCATTGTATATACAATAATCCTAATTTTAATTATTTTATCCATTTATATGTAATTATTAAATATAACTACTATGATAATACATATTATGCTAAATTTTTAGTTTATTTTTTAGATGCTATGCATAACGTAATTAATTATGCAAACATTTTTATTAATAGTATTAACGGGAATTTTTTACTTTTGTACAGAAAACACAATTACAATTTTCACTATTATTTTCCATTTACAGGTAATAAAAATTGTAATATAAAAATGTATTGATCTTTCTTTTCATTGGCTCGTTGGTAATATAAAACCTATCTAGTTACCTACATATATTCATTTTTATAAGTTACAAATATGGTTTACTCATCACTGAAATACATAATTAATCCATTAGTTGAATAGGTTACCTTTATGATTACAAAATTTTACATAAAAAGCTTTAATAATTTTGACATATTTTCATGTATTTTTATTCTATATATTAACTTAATAATATTAGTATCTAAGTATTATTGGTCAATAATTTTTTATTAACCGATTTGATATTCAAAATTATTTTTTATCTCGGAAAAAACAAATGAGTTCTTAGAAATTAAATCAAAATAAATAATTCAGCTATTATAAAATTTAATAACTAATTAGGTACTTTATTATCCACAACGAAGTAATACATAATGATCAATTCATTTTTTTTTTTTTTATTCAAATAAAATTGAAGAATATGATTTAATATACTTAAAAAATACTTATTTTGCCTTAAATGAATTATTCTTACTCTTAAATTACTAAGTTTCGCTGATTTTAACTAAACACAGATACTAAAAAAAGAACTCACCGCAATTCAATTATTTTATTGTAATGTATAAGATGTAATGTATAAGAAGAATACGACTTATAAAATATAAAAGCTATTAGAAAAATTGGCCAAATTTTGGCATAGACGACAAGAAATAAAAAATTTTGTCGGAACTCTTGAAATTTGGAAAGAAGTAATAAATCGAAATCAATTATTAACATCGAAAAATTTTGGTTTTACGTTTTTTTTTTAACCTTGACAATTTTTATATATATTTAATTTCTATTATTTATATAAACTAGTAAACTACTATCATATAATATGTTATTGTTTACATCAGATTTTTAATCTAAACATTTCAATCCATACGATACAATCCGATTATCTTAAAGGCTTAAAAAATAATATAGTTAATTAATTTTAAAAATAAATTTTATATTATTTAGATTCAAAAGATAATTTAATAATTACCCAAAATCTCATATTTATGTATGTACTAATGCATCATATCATCCTTGATACAAGAAAATAGACAATGTATCAACTATAAATATCAATTTAGGTACTATTTTATAATGATATGGGTATATCAAGTATCAAATAGGTATCAAATATCTAAGTAAATACCTACTACCTTAGCCTTTACGCAACATATTTTTATTTCACTTTGGATAACCACCAATGATTAATTCATTCATAAAGTATAGGTACCATATTTAATTTATTTGGTTCAATCTGGTTTCAATGACTTCCAATACATCACATTATTTCATAACTCGATACAATGTCCACACGCCTCTAGAACAGTCGTTCATTTATCACAATGGTGATATTTATTAAAAAAAAAAAATTATAAAGTCCCTACTATGAATTTTACGTATACAAATAAGTTAACTATTTTAGTAGTAATTTTAAATCACATCATCGTAAGATAATAAGTAACATGAATGTTTAATATAATAACGATAACACATATTATTTATTATTATATTGTACAGTGGTCAAGATT
The DNA here is from genome assembly GCA_020882235.1 of Schizaphis graminum. Taxonomy (NCBI): domain Eukaryota; kingdom Metazoa; phylum Arthropoda; class Insecta; order Hemiptera; family Aphididae; genus Schizaphis; species Schizaphis graminum. The sequence goes on from CM037033.1 coordinate 5,973,358, forward strand.
TAAATTTTCAATTTTAATTTTAAAAACAATTCATTGTATAACAATAACCCAATAAAAGTATTAATAGACCAAAATTTTTAATTTCCTGTTTATTATTATTTATCAATAATTCATAAAAGGTATAATCAAATGTGTTTAAACATATTTTGTAATTTTTATAATCAATAAAACAACCCAAAACAAGTAATAGGTAGGTATCTGGAGGTATTTTACCAAAGCAAATTGGCTATAAAATAAATATTTGTATTATACTTAATAAAGATACGTGTAATAAAAAATTATACTTTACACAATATTACTGTATCACTCTAAATTAATATTGTTCTCCTATCTATCTGAATATGTCCTCTAAGAAATTATGTACTTGGGCACATTTGAGACGTCCCAACACAATAATACAATTAATAAAAGTATAGAAAGGGGAAAAAACACACTCTATAATAAATATCTATATATCAGGCTAAAATTATTATCAACTTTTAGAAAATCTATAACTTAATATTTCTATAGACAAAAATCTTAAACTTTTAAAATAGTTAGTGTTTTTATTTAATAATATTCTATGGATGTAAAAACTTATTTTTTGATGATTTGATGATCTTAATCTTCTGTCAATACAATTTCATACTAAACTCTAGTTAAAAGACCGATATTTTTATTACATTATTCGTAAACTATAAATGTATAAAACACATTAATTCAATTTATATATTATTAGCTGCAAACTGAATAACGTTAGTTCAATTATTACATTTTATTAAAATACATTTATATCTTAACTAATTATATTTATTTTATTTTTAAACATGGTTTTTTACTTGAATTTAAAGAATTTAAAGAACAAAATGTGTATAACTATGACTACATAGGTACAAAGATACTTTTTTGAATTTATTTGTTTCTTTAAAATGTATTTTAATTTTAATTTATATAGATATAATATTATAAAGGGTATTTTTTATCTTTATGTTAAGTATATACGTACTAGATTATTGCTGTAGACCACGCTTTATACATAATATTTTTATTGATAAATACTCGTGTCTTCTTCGTGTCATGGATTGAACAAGAACAACAATTATATAACGGAATAGTCAAAATAAATGTTTAAGACTTCCTAAACAGTTAATTATCAAGTATATATTTACAATGTATGATTATATGCGGTGTATTTGAAATTTTTATGAGATTACATATTGCTTGGATTCAAATTGAAAATTACAGGGGGAATAATATTGTTTATCCAAGATAAGTAACTATTAAAATTCAATAAATATAAATTAGACTGTATAAGACTGATAACATACAATTAAGCTTACTGAAGTTACTAGAAAAAAATATTATACCATCATTTAACTTTAACTGTAAATATTTCCGGTCATAATAATTATGTAAATCAAATTGTTGTTCGATCTATAAAAATGTATTGAGTAAAAATAAAATAAAGCTAAACATATTACATGTTTCAACGTATTTTGCGTTTTTGTAATCGAATACTTTCCGGTTTGTTTTAGCACTATTGAAAAAATTACCTTCTTCCGGTAAACGTCAGTTATAAATTTATAATATTGAATGTTTATATTATATGCATATCCTATCTTTCTCAAAACATAATAATATTAACAATGTTAAGTTCAGTATATTATATTAAAACTTTTTAAATTTAACCCAAGAGTCTTTTTAAAAGAATTTATTCAAACCAGAAAATAGTTTTTGAACTAAAAATTATAATAATAATAACAACCGGATGTGATGAAAATCGAGCGTGTTTGGTATTTCGTTTTACTCGTCTCGGAAGTCGGCGTGAGAAATTTTTAGCGATTGTAGTATGTGTAAATAATATAAAACTATATACTTAAAATCAATAAAACAACGATGCAATTCTCTAAAGGTTAAACATATATCATCGAATCCATAAATTTAAGAGTTAATAACAATAAAATTATACTTACAACCATACTATTTTGGATACACTTAACAAAATATGTATATATGGTAAATAATATGCCTTATAACTTTGCTAAATGCAATTTTTAAAAAAGTCTTGTTACTTACTCTAATTTTATTATTTCAATACAAATTTACATTAATTTTCCAATTCATAATAATTCTAGTCTGCCTACTACTTGCAATTATCAACACGTGTCTGTTAAGTAGGTACTTTTCACCAATGTAAGTCAATATTCCGTCCTTTGGTTTTTTTCTGATTTTTCAGAACCGCACTTTTTAAAGTTACGTACTTACTGGGAACTTGATCACGGTTCTTATTTTTATTTATTAATATCACTTTTTATTCGATAGAATAATATATACAACAAAGTTTTATTCCGGTACCTACTGAGAACGGTGATGGGTACTTGTGAGAATTTTCTTATTATTAAAATAATATGTTAATTATGTAAGATCTATTTCTTTTTTACAATATATTATAACCGACCAAAATCCTATAAATTCAACAATAATCTATATGTATAATATTTATTCTAAGTATGACGTTGAGCTAAAACCGCAATCTAAATAATTCTGCATCGGTGGTAAAATAAATTGTATAAATCCGTGCGATCAGATGTAACAAGTCTTGATAATAATATTATTTCCCGTGTACAATAAATCATAGCGTTTTCACGGGCGGTGAAAAGTGAAAATAGGTTTTCGCGATCAATCGAAATCTCCCATGCGTGTACCTATACCACCGTTTAAATCAATATTAAAATAACACTATACATATTATAATATATGCGGCGATACCGTAATAGTATACGCGGTACTTTACAATATAATACGATATTATCGTTTGATTTTGTGTTCTCCGTATATTATAGGTGCTGCACATAATATCGAGCAGCATCAAAGAAATACTCGACTATTCGGTGGCCAACCTGTTGGTGTTGTTCACCAATTTCTTCATAATCGTCAGCTACCCGATCAACTTCGCCATCTATTGCGGCATGTCCAGGCAGTTCCGGGAAACGTTCAAAGAGCTGTTCATCAGAGGATCGGTGCAGATAAACCGTAAACACGGGGCCGGCGGAAGCTCCCGTTACTCGTTGGTCAACGGACCCAGGACGTGTACCAACGAATCGCTTTTGTAAATCCATTGCGAACGTATATTATTATAATAATATAATCTGATGTTATCGTGTGCACGCGCACAAGCCAATTTACAAACCACTCGTCGGACAATTATTATATTAATACCCTACTCGTATAAAATACAAAAAAAAAAAAACCAAATACCCACTTACAGTCGTTGTACACATAATATTAATATATTATGCACAATAATATTACCTATTATACCATTAGTGCGGAATGAATTAGGGAGGGCGTATAAGAGAAGGTAATTCCTGCAGCATTGCAGCAGCACAGTTCGTACCTACCTACTATACACAATATACGACATATAGTAGTTTTCGAAATCAAATAGTTGTTACGCACAAACCTTATAATCAGAATTTTTGAACGTTCAAAAAATTCCCATTCCCATCAGTATACGTAGAAATGAAATGTCGATATCGCTCAGGCGCGGATCCGAGGGGGCGAAGGGGCCATGTCCCTTCCCCACTCTCTCCCGTATACTCTGCCACACAGGTAAAGTCTAATATGTCTGTTTTTGGCAACCGATAAAATACGATACGTTCATGGTATTTCCCCCCCTCCCCGTAAATATATTCTAGATCCGCACCTGATATCGCTTGAACTACCAGTGCACCATACGATGTGCGTAGGTACAATATTATTTTGATCTTTTTAATTGTGTATTAATTCATTTCGTCCGAGAGTTTTGTCCTGAACTCGGTTAATCGCTTCGAAAACTTCACCTATAAAAAAAATACGTTTTAATAATAAATTAATTTTAAATTTGAATCAATTCATTGACTCTTTAAACGAGTACTTATATAATCAATTTATTTTTCAAGCTACCGATAATACAATGATTACGTTTATTTTGTTTTGTTTCGTTTTATTACAATAGCAGTGTATTAAATGTAATTTTATAATATCACAATATTAAGTAAATTAAAAATAATCAAACACCGTAAAAAATCGTTAATTATTATTTTTTTTCTAGTAAGATAAATTGCTGTACAGACCCTTTTCATATAAAATGTTTTTTTTTTTAAATTATCTTTATGGGATATTAACAATTGGCACAATGTAAGTTATTTGTCATTCGATTTTGTATTATTATTATTATTTTTTTTTGTTGTTGTTGTTCGAAGCGAGAACAGATGAAGGGATTATTACGTGCAATTAATTTTCCTTAAAGCAATCAATTTATGTCAAACAACATTATTTATTTATTATTACTTTTTTTTTTTTTTGTTAGAACATATAGATTTCTAGGTATATTACGCAGGTACCTATCTCACAATATGTTTATTGAAAAACATTTTTAACTTTTTTAAATCAAATACAATCGTTTGATTTTATAATGTTAAAGTTAATCAAAAACTACAAAATATATTGTACACATTCTATTCAAATTTACTTTAATAAATGCTATTTATTTCAAAAAATGTTTAGCCATCAAAGAATTAAGGCTATTTTGATCTTTCAGCAACACGATTAAACCATATATTATTAATACAATTCTTAAGAGAGCGTAATATTTGATTTAAAAAAATCAAAGATTTTTATTTATTCGGTGAAAAAGATTAATGTAAAAATGGGAATGGTATAAACTTTATATTATAATGGCTATGGTCATAGTATTATCAAATATCTAACTCAATCATTGCACAAATTACTATGCACAAATGTGTTATCGTTTTGTTATAGTTATAATTTCCACATATCTGTGGAAAAATTGTATTTATTGTTGACTTGAAAAAAATCGTATTTCTTATAATGGTGTTTAGGATAATAAGGATAATAATATTATATTCATCTTTGATTCGACCTATTATTGCAGTTTAACATTATCTTAAAAAATAATCAATCCTGGTTTATAGAATATTTTGATTAAATACCTATACAATTTTTCAATTATTTCTGATTTGATTATTTTAATTATTTGTAATTTGTATATATAAATATACCGTTTAATTAAAAAAAATCACAGATCAATAAATACGAGAAACTATCTTTTAAGTAATACTATTGGGTACTTATTGTATTTAGACCATCTACAATTTTTAACCATAACAAAAATAATAAAACTATATCCAACTTAATAACAAATATTATATTAATGTATACTAAATACATAAGTATTTGTTCCTAAATATTAGAAATGCCTACTCAAATACTGGTATTTTTTCAGGTTGTGTACAAAGGAATATTTTTTATCTCATAAACAATAACAGTGTAAAAAATATAACATATTAGATTACTTCACAATTAGCTCATTCAATTGTGAGGCCAAAAGGGTATAAATTACAATTTATTTGCATACTCAATCAATGAAATATTTAAATGTTTAATTACATTATAGTAAAATACTCATTTTGAAGATAATAACATTAATTAAATATAGAAATGTGTAGAAATATTTATTTAAAAATAATCTCCCTGATATAAAATCGAAAACTAAACTAAAAAACAATAAATTATATAGCTTTGTTACTAGATATAATACTTTGATTACTTATTTTACTTGTAAAATATAATTTGCATTAGATTAATTGATAATAACTTTATATTCATGTTTATATACGTTAAATAATTGTGTACTTAAAAAACATTTTGAAATGATAAAATAAGTTTTATATAGTCAATAGATATCTAAATATTTTAATTTTATTTACATTAAAACGAAAAATGTACTATCGATCTTTTTTTTATTTAATAAAATACAAGTAAATGTAAATAACAAATGGAATGTTTTAAAATTTAACTAAATTAAAATAAGTCTTGAAAAAAATGTATGTGTATCTCTCGTGTGTATGCAATTTAAGCTGGTTGAATTATGTTATATTTTTTAAAAATTTTCTTCTAAACTTAAAATCATATTTTTTTTATTATTATTTTAGCTTTTAACAAAGTTGTTTTTGTCTGAAAAATGTTAGAACCAAAGAACTGTCTTTATTACAGCATATAAGAACATATCTTCAACTTTTTGTAATATAACATAAAAAATATTTTATTTTAACTTAGACCATTTCTTGATCATAAATTCATTTCTAAAAGTTTTTTTAAGCTAAACAATTTTAATTCGAATTTCATTGCCGTAAGTTAAACACACATTTTTAGAAGTAGAAAATCAAAAATAATATTTTAGTATAAAAATAAACGTACTTACATACTACATTTAACTTTACGTCCATACTATAAATACTTTTTTTTAAATGTAAAATATGATATGAGTGTTTGAATAATTTTGTAAAATAAATGTACATAAAAAATATCAATCATATGTTAATTGATTTTCTATAAATGAATGGGTATTATGTTTAAAACGTTTTTAGTCGTTTGAAATGGTAACTAACAACTTTTTTAACGAAATGGGCTTAAAAATATATGTACACATATTAAATATAAAAACATAATATTTAGTAACAAAATATATTCTATCATAAAAATTTTGAGTTGAGGAAATATCTAAACAAGTTCAATATTTAAGTATACGTAGTATTACAAGGGCATATTTGAGAGGGGCGAATGGGGCATTCGCCCCCCCCCCACATCACTCATAATTTTTTTTGTAATACATTAATTATTAATTTATTTAAAAATTGTCCGTTTGATAAAGATCGTAAATCTTAATGATATCATACTTAACACAACAAGAATTTTACTAAATACGCCCTTGTAGTACTATGATAATTTAAACTACTTATAAATTATAATAGTAAAAAGTATTTGATATTATTATATTACCATAATAAGTATATTAATATTATAAACACCATTTTTAAATATTAAATTGTTATATTTATAGTTCATTATATTAAATATATTATTTGTCATAATTATATAACATAATATTTAGTTTAGTTGCCAGTTGATACCAATAAAATATAATATAATATTGTATTGTCTGTATTATTACATTTAAAATTACATTGCATGGTTAATATACAAAAGTTGTTACATTACAATAAATGTATATTTCCAAAATAAATATGCCAATTTAAAATATTATACGATCCATAGTCAGTGGCGCAACTACGGGGGTGCTAGGGGGTGCTTAAGCACCCCCAACTTTATTTTAAGCAGGCTATATAACCGTTTACCTTTTGTAGCACCCCCAAGATTTGAACTCTAGTTGCGCCACTGTCCATAGTTTTAATGAAAATGATTACACATAATATAAAATGTTATAAAGACGTACCCATTCAAAGTAACATTGTTTATATAGAATGTTTCACTTTTACTTCACAACTAAATTATTATTGTTGATAGGAATCTATATTTATTTTTTTTATAATTGAAACATCTCATTTGATAATATAGTACAACAAAATTACCGTAACTCTACTTAAATTTTGAAATTTTGGACATTTAATTGTGTAAGTTGACCGATGTGCACAATGTAATACAAACAATGTATTTGTCTAACCGTGTGGTTCTGTACAACAGCTTAACAATATTGTGTCTAACCAGAATTGTATAGTGGTTTAATATAAATTTAAGACGCCTATCACATATTATACATTATATAATATTCTCTATATTAAATACCACATTTTTTTATGCACATGAATTATTCTACATAACAAAACTACGGGTTGTAATAATTATTCAATGGTGCAAAAAGTGGGATCGAAGAATTTACATAAAGCACAAGACATGTATAATGACATTTACTCTGGACAACTGAACGGGAGAGGTATATTTTTTGTCAAAATAATTTCAAATTTACTCGAACTACATGACAGTTTTGTAAGTCTACTTTTGAAGTACGCAATATAACAGCTTTTAGAGTCAGGGTTGGTGAGAACTTTTTCGGGTCTCAGAGGCTGATCGATTCCGGGCCGTTTTACTTACACTTATTTGGCTAAGTATTCAAGTTCGATGATAATATCTATGTTTATAACAAAAACATAGTTAGTATTTGGTTTAGAATATTATTTTTTATTTATTGAAATAAAATATCAATTATTTAACAATCCTAAAAATAAAAGATTAAATTCAGTTAGAAGTTTCTCTTTCTAGCTTTTTCCACAGAAACTTCATTGATGAAATTGTTCAAGTTGGTTGAATTGTCTAGTTCTTGTACCACCTCTAATACTCCTTAGCTTGATAATCTGTCTTGATACATGGTTTTATGTTAAATAGTATTGAGTATTTTTAGTACTAAGAAAGATCGTTCTGCACTTATTGCTATAAAAAATATTGCTACAGTAAATATTTGAATATCCAATTCAAAGATTAAGTTAGGAAATAAATTTCCCAGATTTAAATTTTTGATAGCATTCAAATAGGTAATCCCAAGTTAAGAGTGTCTTCGCCAAAATTGGCTGAATGTATCAATTTTAAACTTTGAAGTTAGTCTGTAAAACGTGTCCTAAATTGTTGTGTATCGTTTTATCAGCGCAATAGCTTTTCTTGAATCTGGTCTATTGTCATTTCTTTACTCGACAATAGCACAAAAAATCTTTCACAAAGATGAAACGCTATTTCAAACTTAACGATCAATCATATAATTCCAATATTACATCCTACAACACTATTTAAAATAATATTGAAAACTTGGCGTTTTAAAATATTTTATTTATCATTATCTACATTTGGAGACTAGAACTAAAAATATTATATAATTTTTGAAGAGCTCCAAAAAAAAGTAACTGTTACTGGACAGCTCCTTGCATACAGTTAAGGAGTATTTATCGTACAAGCTGAGTACATAGCCTTACTATTAACTTCAAGTATAATTGCCTGAATTCCTTTATATTAACCTTTCATATTACTATATTTGTCATACTATTGGTTTTTATAGTCTTCTAACGATATTTTTAATTCTCTCAATTTACCCAAAATTAAGTCTACTATAGTTTTTTCACTTTAAAAGTCTACAAAGCATAGTAATCATTTTCCCAATTAATATGGTTGATTTTCTACTTATTCTGTCGAATAAACATATCTTAATAATAGTACAATCTGCTTTACATGAGCAGAATCAGGTGTAGTGTTAACAGTGTAACAGTAGCACTTTGCTTTTTCTCTTTCTTCGAAAATTGTTTTGTCACTTCAGGAGCACACAGGCTAATTAATTAATTTTTAATGTCATGGGAAGATCACGCACACATGCAATTTTTTCTTCTTTTTCTTGAAAATGGGAAATTGTATTTAAATGTTCATTCAAAACTGATAATTTATTATCAAGCAGTTCTAAGATACTTGAGAGATTCCCATTAGATAATTCACTGATATTTTTGCAATCCATACAAAAAGCTAACCACCAATAATTTTTGTTTTTCGTGTTGTTTGAAGGTTGTCATAATATTGTTTCATTTTAGAATGGCAAAATTTGTTAATGATTATTAACAAATCGTAATAAACGGCCAGGACGACGACCCCCTCTGAGGTTCAGCCCCCCTCCCTACCATTTTACCGGATCTATTTAGAAATCAATCATGCGACAAATTAAATTTCAGTTTATGGTAAGTATTTAGCTAATGTATTTGAATCATTATTATATCATAATATTTTTTCCAATCCATCGTTTTATTAAAACAACTAACTATAGGTATAACAAATAATTCACATGTGAAAAATGTCTATAGCTGGAAACTACCTAAAGTGGATCGCAAATTTGTCCAAAAAATCAGAAGCATTATCCAATACTCTAAACCTAGGTAGTCAAGTAGTTATTTAACATAATATTTTTATTTCTTACTTTTATTTTCAACTCTTTCCTAAACACTTAATTTATTTATTTTTTTTTTTTAAATTACAAATTGTTTACAATTCACGTTAAATCAGTTACAGACATGCATTATTTTGTGAAACGACAAATGAACAATTCTATACAGAATGATTTTAGAACTTAATGGAGTATAATATGATCGATGACTATTCTCACATTCACATATATTATGATATATTATCTATGTACGTCAACCCACGTTTGGAATCTCATTTTAGGAAACATTATGTTCTCTTATAGAATATTACACGCTGAACCATACGTTATATTGTTATAATACAATATGTCCCTATCAGTTTACTTAAAAACTTTAAATTAAATTTTAAAAGGCGCTTTATGATGATAAAACGTTTTAGAACATAATAAAACAGGGCGCTCCGAACTTAAGCTAATCGACAGTATGAGTGAACGAAGAATTAAAAGTATAACGATTCAATTAGAAATGGAAATGAATAAGACATGTATTTTATGTTGTAGAAATAATATTACGAAATAAATCTTCTCATATAGAGGCAGACATCTGAAATGGTTTCAATCGTTTACCACGATATTACGTGACTATTGTTTGTGTCGACATTTTAATACAATAGTATTTTTGTTTCACCAGCTCTTTGGAAACGTCCCTCGGGTAAGCCCTTACCCCATTCCCCAACCTAAGACCTTACTGTCATACAAGAATAATTTGTTCACATTAGTAATTCTGCGTCATATAATAAAAGGTCGAGCATTTAGTAAAATTAGTTTTAAATGTTTTTGAGTGTATTCCAAATGTTTCCGTGTCAATTGTTTAAGCCAAATACTTTAGAACTTATAATATTAAAGATTGGTCATTATAACATAAATCATAATATTCAGAAATATATTACATATCTAAACCTACCTAAACCAAATATGATAACCTGACGTTTAAAACATTAAAAAAAAAAAAATAACATTTATTAATCTAAGAGATGGTAATCGACATAATATAAATAAATTCAAAACTCGTTCGTTTCTTCGACACTGTGGTATAATTACGTTTTTTACGTTTTTTAATTTAAAAAAATTTTAATTTCTACAATATATAACACATGACATATATTACACATTTTATTCAATTCAAATAAAGTTCATACTGTGACATTTAAACATTTTATACTTTTAACATAGGTAAATATACACCTATATACTGGAAACATAAATAAAATCAATTAATTAAAAAACATAATTCAATTTTGATAACAACATTACTTACCTAAATATTTATTATTTTTAAGTACTTTATAGTTTATACATTATAATATCATCTTGAGTGACATTTATTATTTGTATTGTAAATTGTATAATATCATAGTTTGGTCGCTCTAACCTAATAGTACTAAAATGATATTACGTGTCAAAAAACTATAAATTAATATTACCATATAGAAAATTAATTTAATGCATCAAATATCTTTTGATAATTTAACTATTTTTCAAAGAGAGATAATTTAGACCTCATATAATGGCCTATAATGGCCTCAACGATTTTTGTTGCATCTCTCCTATCTACATAAAATAATGTCGATCGTAGAGATCAACAATAATTATAAAAATGATAAATATAGTCTAATATTAATGATCAAGTACATAATATTATACTATTAAATTACTGTCAAACTAAACTCGTAATGAATAATATGACTTTCATAAACAATAAAGTATTATTTAGTAACGTCTAGTAGATATATAAATTTTTTTAAAGTTTTGAGTATACCTACTTGTTTTATTATACATAATGTAGACATGTAGTTAACTTGAAGATAAAATATTTATAAAACACATATTTTCTATCTAATTTATATTTCGTAAAATGTATTTTAAGTTATAAATTATTATGGTAGTGTACGTAAATATTTGAATTAGTATAATTTTAAGTCAAACCACCTTTAATATTTAGTCATAAATTAGCATGAAAATTGTGTTATTTTAATACGCGAGTTATATACTTATTATTTAGTTCTCCGTTCTCCGCTCAAACTTAAAACTGAAATGCATACCTACTTATTTTCTGAAAACAGAAAATTAATTTTAATAGTTATTTATAACTCAAAGTGTATGAGTTTAATTTAAATTATCTATTTAAAACAAGGGGAATTGTATAATCTACATGATCAATAACATGGAATAACTATTAACATGGTGAATGGTAATGAGTTTTTCTAATATAACTTATTTATTCATTGTATATTTAATTATTTACCTAATCAAACTTATTTATAATCATATAATTAGTGTAAAAAAAACTATATTAACTTTCGATTATGAAAAATATCATACCTTATATTATTAAAAAAAAAATCAAGTAAAATAGTAATTTTACTACCTATAATAAATGACATGAACTATATTAATTGATGAAAATATGTAATTTATATAATCACAATAATTACACACAATTTCTATAAATGACCACACCCAAAAAATCGTCATTTTTTTCATCATTATTACAGTATAACAATGGCATAATACCTATTTTCTTTTTAAATACACAGAGACGGAATCTAATGAATCTATTTGATGGTTCCTAACATCTAGGAACTAACAAAATTAGCTATAAACATCTAAAAAATTTGTACATTAAGCATATTTAAATAATATACATAAATCTTTATGTGCCGAAATCATAATAATGTATATTATGGTTTTTTTCTGAATAAAATATTTATTTCGCTTACTGTTTAAATACACAACAAAAATATAATATGTAAATATGATAATTTAATGACTATATCTCCGCAATTATATCATGTAAAAAATGGACGTTTTTTTTTTTAAAAAAAAGCATTAGGAATTCATTTAAAATAATTTTAATTTGTAAGATACTAAATATTAACACATTTTTGACATAAAACAAGTTTAAAAAATCATTTTTTACGTAGTTTCATTGAATACTTTTCTATAAAATATCTTTATATTTAGCTTTATCTAGTTTGACATTACAATATTGAATGTATTTTTTCTTTTAAATACAATATAATATATTATTATAATAAGTGCTTTAGACTATGTTGAATTTAAATTATTTTAGAAATAATTATTGTTAATAAATAAAAATGTTTGTATCTTGATGTAAATAAATCAAAAAAAAATTTTTTTTGAATTTATATTAAGAAAAATATATGACTCACTACCTTGTTTATTTAAACTCACGTATTTATATTTGTTATCGGCATGTTGTATTACACATGTTTTTATTAATTCTCAACGATTTTATCTTTAAACTATATTGTTAGGTACCTACGGAAATTTCCACTCAACTATTAACTGTATCAACCATCAAAAACTAACTCTGTATTGATATTTTGTACTTAAGTACCTAGGTATTTTAAAATTATCAATCAATTAATTACGATTATAATAAATAATAAAAATACCTATACAAGATAATATTTAAACAATGTTAAATAAAAATGATATTTTGTTTCCAATAACTAGGTACATAAATTAAAAATTAAAATGATCAAAAACCCTCAGTAAAAGTATTCTGTAGAAATGATGAATATGTTTTTAAATTTATTGTGGGGTTTCATTCGCCAACTTTATAACATGTTAATGTTTAATTATTATATTTTGTTATTAACGCTGAGATTGTTTGTGGCTCAAAAACACTGCTCAAGGTAAGTTGTGTAGAGTACTCAGTGGATACATTCATTAATTATTTTACAAAATAAACACTAAACATAATATGTATATGTATATGTATATTATTATTTTATGTATCCCTTTTCTAAAATACTGAAATAATGATCATGTTAATGTATGTCACAAGAATATAATCAAATGTACTACGAAGATGATATTTTTTCTGCTGTCCGCTCGAAATCGAATTAATTGAACAAATAAAACCATTTCGTTTAAATGGAAGAAATAAATAAATAAATAAATAAAATAAGCAAACGATTGGTCGACGGCTTGTACGTGAACAATAACGATATATTATACTGTTGTGGGGCCGGTCACTGGTCAGATAATAATATTTAAAACGATATTTAACTGCAAACGAGAATGCGGAAGTGTGTACGGGGTTCGCAAATGTCTCTCGAGGGGAATCCCAAATGGAAATTCGAAAAGTTGCCCGTCAGATTTTCACTGTAGAAATGGTTCTCGAATGGCTAAAGTTTGGACAATAAAAATAGCCGTGCGCCTATGCGACGTTCGGGGAGATCGTTAATAGAAATTTCTCACGAACAGGACCGCACTATTGACTATTTATCACCTCAACACTCCCACCCAATGTATATATGCTGTGTATATAGATACTTTTAAACTACGAGCGTGACCAAGTGAAAATATCCACAAATATAATAGGTATATATAACAGAGAAAACTCATCATACATCTATACGAACGTGTCCCGTTGTATGCGTTCATATATATATATATATACATTATATTCAATCGCTGTAGTTATGTTGGAAGAACACGTGAGTTGCAGCGTCCCGTAAAAAGATAGGTATAATAATATATATAGATACTTGAAAAAAACGCAATTTATGAATTTTAAATCGATGGTTTTCAAACACAACTGTAATAAAATCATAACAGCTGTTTGTTGGATTTACAATAATATTGTAATGTAACAAAAAAAATAAACGAATACACGCATTGAATCTAATAAACAGTCAATATGGCCTACAACAAAATGATAAATAATACAAAATATGCAATCATAAATCAATCAAAGTATCAAACATGTCTCTATCAAAAATTAGGTTTGTATACATAATTGTTATTTTATTTTCATTTATAATTTTTGAATCTGATTTCGTTGGCCATTTTGGTAGTTATTCACTCCAAGCTGGATATAATAAATTATTCGGGAAACAAAATCCATCCGTGTTTATCGTATAATTTATAATATCAGTTATTACCCAATATATTTCGCAACATTATATCGGAGCCCAACCGCTCCCCCTCCCCTTATAAATACACCACGGAGAACACTTAAAAACGAAAAAAAATTGTGCTACCCGACTAATAATATAGTGATATGCAATCCGTGTATATATTTTTACGGGACGCAACTAATAAGGTAGAGTACTCCAGTTTTATTCACCCGCCACCGATACTCGAAGGTTTACTGGTTTCCGGTTTCCGTGTTTCATAATTACAACTATAAATTATATAATAACTAATAATTTGTAATAAAGTTATCCCTATAAAGACTCAGTGGCGGAAATTATGACCTGATTTTCATTTCATTAAAAAAATACGCATTACATAATATAGATAGGTACCTATATGCAATATTCGTTTCTATACCCTAAAAATTCCATTTCAATAGTTATTATTCATACGTCATAACTTCCTGTCAAGGTTTTTAAAAGGTATTCATCTACACCCGGTTGTAATTCTGTATACTTATATAATGCCATACATGCATTATACACATTAATCAAAATCGATACTTGAAATTAACAGTAAAAAAAGCGGGTAAGTGAGTATCGCTCTGCTGTACATTAGGGGGTGGGGTGGACCTCGGACTAGGGTAGGTTAAATTTGAATGCAATGATAGGTATCATTGTATACGAAAGACGATTCTGAACGGAGATGATTTGTCAGTCTAGGATATATTATACTTAAATATTGTCATACATTCTATTTTGAAACTAATTCAAACATTTAAGTAAAAGTTTCAAGATCTTACGTTTAGTATTTCTTTAAAAATAACAAAAATCGAATATTATTTATTAGTAAAACGTTATTTTACACGTGTATTTTTGATTTCAAATTAAAATTAAAACTTTAAACACCCGTAAAATTTTTTAAATTGAATAATCCTCAAACTTTTTTATAATTATTCTAAGCTTAACTTATGGACAACATAGTATTAAATTTTAAATTCTTAGCTTTTGATAGTAAAATATTTATAAATTTTTTACTACCAAATAGTGAAAAATATTCATGATTTTGACGAATTTTTGTCAATATTTGAACTTCAAATGCTAATAAAAAAAATTGTGCCTATGTATTTTTATAATTTTTTTAATGAGAGTTAGAACAAGTTATGTGGACCCTTCAATTAAATTTTCATATAATTTGTCCCAGCCAAATTTTTTTATCAACATTTAAAAAAAAATTGAAAATTTCAATTGTCTATAAATAGCTCAAAAAAACTCAAAATATTTTGAAAATCAAATCACGTAAAGAAAATGGCAATCTAAATAACTGGTAAAATTTTCAAGTGTTTATGACTTACACTATTTGAATAACAACAAATATCAAAAACCGTTTGAGGCTAAACCGTTATTTAAAGCGGTTTTGTAAAAATTTAAATTTCAAACACTCATAAAAAATTTTTGTCTGAATCCGGTAAAGTTTTTTTTACAGATATTTGAATAAAAATTTATGGAGAACCTTGTACCAAATTTTCAAAACTAAGTTATAAAAGAAAAAAATTTTACGATTTTTCAACCACAAAATTACTTGCAAATTTTCGTAATTTTGACATATTTCGTATAAATTCGAACTTTAAGCACTTATAAAAAAAAATTGTGACTAACGATTTAGGATTTTTTTTTATCACTTTAAAAATAACTTATAAGAAACCTTTTATTAGATTTTCAAGATTTTCTGGTCAGCCAAAAAATTTTTATCGTTATTTAAAAAAAAAGTACTTAGAAAAATTGAAAATTTCAATTGTCTATAAATAGCTCAAAAAAAGTCAAAATTCTTTTTAACTGTGTATGGAGAACGCTAATATAAACATTTGGTAAAAATTTGAAGTATTTACATCGATATAAATCGGTATAAATAGCCCAAAATATAACAAATTTATTTCTATAAATGAATATGAACGTTTTAACTTACAATATACGTATGAATCATAATTATTGATAATAGTGCTCGAGAAAATAATTTACCAACCAATTAGGTAGGTAAGAATTTTAATACTTGAAAAACAATTTAATCAAAATCTGGACCCAAATGTCTTCAAACTTTAAATTAATTTAACTTACAGGTACGGCTATCAGGCTATACTTATTAAAATTAGAATTTCTTTAACAATACGTTAATGAACTTTCGCTAAATATAATATGTTTTTAATTAAATAAAGATGTAGTGTGTGTAGGTGTGTGTGTGTGTGTGTGTGTGTGTGTGTGTGTGTGTGTGTGTGTGTGTGTGTGTGTGTGTGTGTGTGTGTGTGTGTGTGTGTGTGTGTGTGTGTGTGTGTGTGTGTGTGTGTGTGTGTGTGTGTGTGTGTGTGTGTGTGTGTGTGTGTGTGTGTATGTGTGTGTGTATTTGTGGTTTATACTGCAGTATGTGAGTGATGTAAATCCCCTTACTGTTAGGTCTGTGTAATAGGTAACATTACTTTAGCACTCCGTGACTTTACACTGATAAATGATGATCGATACCTATGAAACTACCCATCTGTCTCCATAAAACACTAACTATTTCAGTTTCACATGTATAAATATAATAACACACCTACCTAATTATTTTATACAACCAATATACAACGTAAAATTGAGCAAAGGAGTTTAACATATTCACATAATATAATGTCATCTCGAGAAATAATTAAATCCTCTATGTGGTTATTAATGTATTACAATATTATTATATTGTACCTATCTTCTTTTGTTTTGTATAAGGATTACCTGTTTTAATTAATGTTTAAATTTACTACTAATGTTTACATACATATTATACAATAATTTATCATAATGTATTACACATTTACACAACAATCAAGTAAGTTTATGAACAATATAGGGAGTAGGGACTAAGAAAAAACCTATAGAATAAGTTGAGGCATCAATTGACATCATACCAGAAACACCGCATAAAAACTGTGGACAAAAATTGGTCGACAAATTCACTATAATATGACATTATATTATAAGTATACCTATGTATAATTTATATTTATACCGTATATTATAATATACTGAACAGAAAAGAGGTGATTTACCAACAAAAAGAAATATGTAAGTAGAAAACTACAGTTTTAAGAGAATAAGTAGGTACCTATCGGCTATCTAGGTACCTTGATTTGACGATTTTAATTGTTTTGAATTATTATTAACTCATGATGACAATGACATAGGTAAGTAATGGGTAGAAGTTAAGATTAATACCAAACTTAAACTTACCTAGTTGCTACAACCTATCTATATTATTATGATCTAGGAATGAGTTCAAAAACTTTAAAGTACTTACAGATAAACACGACGGTCGGTAATACACATCCAGTAGCACTGTAAATGGCTCAGAAACATGACATCATAATTCTCAGGAAAACGGAAGAAATAATAGGTTATAGATGTTTTCGAAAGAAAAATGATTTTTGGACCATACAATTGTATATATTTTAAAATATTATATGGTTTACCGCCGCTATACCTATACGATGTTATTAATTTGAACCTACATAATAAAAGTAACTACTTAGGTATATACTAAAAAATATATCGTTATTTTTACTAAAGTTATATACTCATAGTTATATTAAATGTGTTAATCGTTAAAAAAAATATTCAAATAGGTAGGTACTATTATAATATATTATATGGTGTAATTACTTGAATTTAACATAAAAACTTGAACTTGCTATGCCAGCATTTTTATCGATGATTTTAAATACGTACATATAGAAAAAGGTTTTATTATATATGTAAAATAATTTATGTAAACAAATATGAAAATAATTAAATAAACGATATATCATAATATATTGTTATGAGTAAAACAAATAATGCTAATTAAAATAAAATAAAATTGGTACCTACTTGTATTAATTGAAATAAAATATGTTTATAGGGATTTACCTACTGTATCATATGACTTTCGTCGTTTTTATATAGGTTTTATTTTCATGATGCGTGTAGATGCGTGTAATAATGGGAGATGAGGTACTTAGTCAGTTTCTTTAGATAGCTTTTTTTTTAATCTTATGGGGACGCCATACCCGCATGTGTTGTCTCTGTCTTACTAACGTACATCATAACAAATTTTCGTTTAGTAGAATAAATATTGTGACGTTAGCTTTAATATTAGAGTAAATTTACCTACTATCAAATTTAAAGGTAAGAATACTAAGAATATTATCTAGACAATGACATATGCTTTTAATGATATTATTATTTTAAAGTGAGTTACAGCTATGTAAAATATAACAACTTTAAAATGTTCATAACTCATTTTAAAATGATAATATCAATAAAAGCATATGTCATTGTCTAGATAATATTCTTACCTTTAAATTTGATAATAGGTAAATTTACTGTAATATTAAAGCTAACGTCACAAAATGTATTCTACTGAACGAAAATTTGTTATGATGTATGTTAGTAAGACAGAGACAACACATGCGGGTATGGCGTCCTCTTATGAAATACCTACCTAATTTTTTAGGAAAAGCTTAAAAATATTATACTGTTGTTCATAAGGTTCCTATTCATTAAAAATGTAGTTATTTGATATTTCATTTTAATACTTAACCTACATACTTCTTATGTTATAAGTAATTTCAAAATATATAGGTATAAGTCACATATAGCAGCAATTAACTGACTTAACAGTTAACAATTTACAACTATTATTCTATATTAAATTACCTACTTTTAATTATTATTAATTGTTTACGGTTCATGTTTTAAAACAAAAAATGTGGTTGATAAATACCTACTGGATAAGATAAGTAGATAAGTAGGCAGGTAATTAATCAATTTAATTTAATTTAATTAGGTATAGTATTATTATAAATATAATATGTTAATCTTACTTTTTTTGTGCAATTAAATGAAATATACTTCTTCAAGTACATACCTATATATATTTTAAAATGTACCTATATATCATTTTTAATACCTACCTAGATAATTTAAAATAACGGTATGTTGCCATCTCTATTTCATATAATACAATAATATCTAGTCTATTAGGTACCTATATAGGTATAGTATTATATACTAATATAATAATGTATTAAAATCCACAAGCTGAGTCACATAATGATAGTAATGTGACGGGTACCTACCTATCTAACTGTAATATTATAATTGTTTATATTTAAACATTAAATAATACATATAAAATATAGCCCATATGCATAACTATAGTCATTTAAATTTTAAGAACTTGTGCAACATCTAAATTATTCTTCATACATTTATGCTTACTTTTATTTTTAAAACATTATAATAATATCTACTTTCTACTTAAAAACACATATTTTCTGCCTACCTACTTTTCATTGTGGAATCAGGTATTTGATTTAAAATTTAAATCGAAAACCCATTTTACTCAGAACTATAATAATGCTATAGGTATGCAATTAATCTCATTATCTATCTTATTAATATCTTATTATCTTATTATCTATCTTATTTATACTCAAAGTTCTAAATATATACCTACAATAAATAATTTTGAACAGATAAATACTGTTTAACATTATTAAAAGAACAGGAATTAATATAATCATTTTAATACAAAAACGTCAATGTGTATGTATTTCTATTGTTATTCTGTACTTAGAGTAGATTGTCATTGTGACCATATGCAGTTTATTTATCTCCAAAATTTTATTGAAAAAGTAGGTATTATTATTTTTTTATGAATATATAATTTTATTGAGTATGGACATGATTTTTATGATAACAAAATGAAATTATCAACATTTAATAGATTATTTAACAGCGGTTCTCAAACTTTTTGTTTAGCGTACCACTTAAGTTTATTATCAATCAGTCGCGTACCACTAATAATTAAAAATAGAACGATCCAAATTCCAAATTCTATTGTTAAATACATTTGTTTTAAATAATAAAGCAGTAAAATACTACAACTACAGTATAATTATTTTTATTTATCAGTTTATTAAAATAAGATAATATGAATTAAATAATTGAATGGGTTTATTATCCACAAATGGCCCTCCGCGTACCACCATGTAGTGTTTCGCGTACCACTAGTGGTACGCGTACCACAGTTTGAGAACCGATGGATTATTACAATTTGCATGCAACGAAAAACATATTTTAGAAAATTGAACGTAACCAAAAATAAATCTTAGAACTGTGCAAAATATAAAAAAGGCTTTGTTACATCAATAGTAGCATTTGATACGGTCTATCATTCGTACTGAACTTGTTAATATTTTATCAAATTTTTGTATCTCAAAAATAGTTTAAAACAAATTATTAGTAATTTAGATAACTGGACACAAATAATTAATATTAAATATTATACATTAGGAAAAAAATTGTATTAATTTAGATTACCTACCACAAAGCAAAACGAAATCGTTTATATTATACATAATTATTAACAAAATATGTATAAGCAAATATGCAGTATTAAGATTAGCAGTTATAGATAGTTATGAATACAAACAATATATATTAATTATTTTTAGAAAATTAAATCAAGGCCATGTTATTCATACTAAAGCTTACTTAGAAATCACTAACTTATAGGAAACTATCACTTACCTTCATTACCAAAAATAATTTTTTTTTTCACCTTTTCAATAAATAACACAATTATTCCTTATAAATTAAATAATTATTCACTTTTATAAAAAATAATGAATTATGTAATAACACTAATTTAATCCGTAAAAAAAATCCTATTAATACAAAGTATAACTTAGAAATTCAAGTATTATCTTTAATGTGCAACTAAAATGGACCTTGCATAGTTTCATATGTCTATCGCAATATTGCCTAGGTACCTACTTCTACCACCTAAATTGTTTGCCAAAATTCAGCATTTAAACAGTTTATGTCTTTAACAGGCATATGTGTTTGAGTGTTTCAATGGGGTATTAGAATCAGATATGGTATAACTAATTCTAGCATAGGCCTAAGTAAATGTATCTTAAGACAAGGCTACAACTAAAGATTCAAACCAATTCATCTAAAATAAAATAATTACATTTTATCTAGGTAAATTAAAATATTGTTTAGTGGGATTGACAATACAAAATCATAGCCATTAAAAATAAGTAATACTGAATAAATTATTATACAATAAATTTCTATTTTATGGGTTATAAAAAGTTAAAATAATTTAAAGAATGTTAACCCCCGCATAATATTATGATGTATATTCTCCGTCTTAGTGTCTTACTAACGCATACCATACCAAAATAAATGTTCAGCAGTTTCTATTTTATGTGTTTAGCTTAATTATTAAAATGAAATGATCTATTATCAAACTTAAGGGTAAGTTTATTATCTGTGTTCTCAAATTTTTTTGATACTTATTTAATTTTTAAATTATCTATGAACATTTTTAAATATTAATATTTTACATACTCATAATTCGCTTTAAAATTAAATTACTGTAAAAACCCAACAAAGAAAATACAAATGATGTTTAATTTTTAAGTTTGATAATAGGTCACTTCACTAAAATATTTAAGCTCAACATACAAAATAGGAATTACTAAACGTATATTTTGATATGGTAGACGTCAGTGAGATGAAGGTAGTAACATCAGTAGTGTAGCCAAGGGAAGGCTAAAAGGACTATAGCCTCTCCCATTGGCTGTAATTTTTATAGTGTTTTAAAATATTGAAATTATCTTATAAATATTAATTATTAAAATAGTAAAATAGTAAAAAATGGCAAATCAATGTTAATAAGTTATCAGTATTTTTTTGTTGTTTTTGATTTTCAATAACTCAAGTTAGGTAAAAGTATTTAACACCCCCCATAAATAAATCCTTGCTACACCTCTGGGTAACATAATATGGTACGTGCTCTTAAAATTAACATTGGAGCTTAAAACAATATAATGGAACAATAACATATTATATAAATTGATATTTTTGTCAATGATTTCTAAACTATACAATGGTACTACTTGCTTCAACTTCATGGATTTAGATACAAGAAAATAAGTATGTGAAATATCTAATAATACTAAAAAAATACTTTGAAGTTTTATTTAAATATTGAAAAAGTTCAATTTTAATTATAAAATGGAGAATTATTAAACATAAATAGAGAACTATTATTTTATTTGCTAATATGCTATACACATTTATCTAGATAAATTTGCTTTTGATATATCATTGTTGATTCTTTTACTACTCTAATATTTATAAAATATTTAATAGAATATGCTTATATTTTTAACTTATTTTGTTAACAACTGTCTATTTCTTTATTTCTTATATAAGTTATGTTTAAAGCAATAAAATGTGTCACAAAGTATATTAAATGACACAAAATATTCAAATATTTTGATACTTTTAACAGAAAATAATAAATATTTGATATAATTTCAATGATGATTAAAAACAAGATATCAGTTATTACACATTTTATATTACAAATTAAAATTAAATATTAATCATTATTATTATTTTTTTATTGTGTCATAAAGTATAAAATATATTAATAGTGTGTTGCCATAATACAAAGGTAAAGAAGCACTACCTTAATTGATAGGCAAATTACCTTTAACAAGGTTTTCCTACGCAAACTTATTGATTGGTCAAATAATTGTTCTGAGTTACTTTCCAAATCAACTTAAAAATTCCATGGTCCACGTCCGCTTTATTAATCCTTTATCTTTGTTACTGTACGCAACAAATTATTTCCATAGCCGACCACTGTATAAGATGATGTTTAGCTTTTAGTTATCATAGTATGTAAATTTTCTCTCTTTGTTTTTTCTATATCTGACTTATCATAATATCTACTTTATACAATTTTGAATTGCACATTTAATTATATTAAATTGCTATCTATACTTTAGACCACAGTCCATATTGAAATAAATTTATAAATAAATATGTAATATTCGTTTTTAAACTGAAATATTAATAAAAGGAAAAATGATATTAAAATATTTAAATAATTGCAGAAGAAAGTTGAATAATTTTCTTTTTACAAAAAAGTTTTTCAGGTGATATAAATTACATAATTTTGAGTAACTTAAAAACCAGTGAAAATAATATTAATCACAATGTTTTTGTGTACATAGAGTTTATGCGTGAAAGACATGGTTTACAGTTTCATAGCTAAAATTGATATATTTATTAATGTTAGTGTATGATAATATAAAATTAGATATCTTGAATTATTTGTTTGATGTGTATAATTTTAATATTGGCTATTTAATGTATTTTAACTAAATCATAAGTTAATTTCAAAATGTTTATAAGAATTTCTTAAATTCTGAATTAAAGTATAATATGAAATTAGATACACTTAAATTGCATACATAAAAAATGAACTTAGATTAAACATTAACAATTGAGTGAATTGAAAAAAATTGGTTAAATTTAAGTTTAGAAATATTGTCTTATTTATAAATCATCATTAAGTGTCATAACTTTCAACTGATTAGTACTAAAATAATTTAAAGAATAAATTAACAAATTTTATGCTGGTCATTTATCATGTAATATTATTAGTTAATATCTAACTTGATTACAATAAACAAGTTTTTAATTTAACATATAATTTATTAGAGTAATTTATTAGATGGATCATGATCCAATTCTTCTGTATCATCAAAAGTGGCTTTAGGAGAATCTGACAATGGTATTTTCTTTATTTTCTCATTGGTATTCCAAACACCATCTCCTGAAAAATGATAATCCTTTTCCAAATTATACAATACTAATGGTAATAAATATTCAGATTTGATTGATCCAGACACATTTCGTAAATAGGAAATATTCTTCATTTTTTCAGTAGATATCAATGCATCTTTAATTTTATGTCTAAAAATACAATAAATAAGTTAAAAAAATAATATTAAACTTTTCAAACAGTTATATTACACTGGATACAATAAAATCTGTGAGCAATGGCATAATTGGTCTTTGGTGAAATTATTCTTTTTTAGAAACTCAAAAGATTTTCGTATTGTTAACAAAGAAATATACTGCCAATATGGATGGCGTTCTAATAATGAACGTAACTCGTTTTTGTCTTCTCCCAATTCTTTTGTCAAATATATCATTATATCATTGGTTTTCCCTTTGTCATTGCCATTGCAATTAAACCTATAAAATGCAATAAAATTAATTAACTGTAAATTATTGGATATTACACTAAAATTATACAAAAAATAAAGATTTATGTAAGAACCTGTTAAATGAATAATTGTTTGTAACTAATAAATTTAATGATACACAATTTTTGCTCTGTAAGTACTTCAAACGTGAATTTACTTTTGTATAGTAGTAAATTAGTCTAGCAACTTGTGGGTTGTTTATAAATGATGCCAACTCTGGTGTTTCTTTTAATTTACTTAATCTTTCATAAACAGTATTACTTCCTAATGTATAGATTTCTGGTGCTTTAGCTAATGAAGATTCGGGAATTCCAAAGTCCTGTTATATAAAAAATACTACATTTATTACTTTAAACAAATATATTGTACATAAAGAACACGTTACACCCACATTTATTGCGTCATTCTTACAAACGTATAATTTATCAAATTTACACCAAACAATTTGTGCTTGGTTCCGCAAACAAAAAAATGTGGGTGTGACATCATAAATGAATAATATAATGCTTCTGAATTCATGACTAAAAAAAATTAGTATGTTATTTATTGAATTAATGATACTAATTATTGCTTTTAAAGTTTCTATTGTTCATTATACAAATTAATTAAATTAATAATTTATTTTATCATCCCTAGACAGTATATCTAAATATTTCTTTTGATTATTTTGGCATGCCTACAAAATATTGTAAAATCAATATATTACACAGAATAAATATTGCTGGCATAAAATATAACAACAATTTAGTTATAACACAATAAATATTTAATTTTTACTACTTAAATTTTATTATATTAAACATATTTTTATCATTTTTATCAACACTACTATATATTAATACAACAATATTGTATGCTTTGAAGTATATAAAATTGTCTATTTGAGTTTTACATGTTACATTATTATTATATTGCTGCTATATTTTATAGGCAATTCGACATTTTTCATTATAAAATACTAATTTGTTTATGCAATAATATTTTATTTATATTATTCATTCAATTGTAGATATTATATAACACTTAAACACTATGTACTACAGTACAATATACAAGTTTCAAGTACCTCAAAATGTTTTCTTATCTGTCCAATTGTATTCCATGGAGTAAGAATTATTTTGGGATGCTTACTTAAAATTGATTTTGCATCCGTACCACAAAGATTTTTAAAATTATCTAAAATTGCTCTTGTATTATCGGGATCACTGTGTATCAAATAAGAATGTCTTCTAATCTATATAAAGTGAATAGTTTTATTACTAAATTTTAAGTAAAAATTAAATGTTTACCTTTTCTTCAGTGAAATTAAATTCATTAAGTAAAATATCAATACTTCTATCCATAAGTCTATAACTCTTATTAAATAGTCTGTGGTAAATAGCTTGTGCATATTTTAGGTTTTCTATGTTCATTTTAATTTTCCATCCAATATATAATTTAAATATATTTTTCTGAACCTGATTCCACGAAAGAGACTCATCGCAACACGCTGGATATAATTCAGTTGGAAAATTTATAAATGATAATATATTATGTCCAACATCAATATGTTTATAAATTAAATTTTCATTTTTTAATGACTGAATAGACTTTTTGGATATAAATTTAAATCTATAATAAATAATGAATTATATTAGTTATAAATATTGTATTTAACAATGAACCGGTAGTTAATTATTTTTCTATTTAAATAAAAAATTACTAGTAAAAAAGGAATTTAAATTCTAAAAGGTAAAAATCCTATGTGTAAAAAAAACACTAGCATTGTGTACAAAAAGTATTGATAAAATAAGATAAATACAAAAAACATGATAATTATCAAAAAAAATAGCTATGGCCATTGTGTATAATTAAAATTACATATACATAATAAACTACCTTAATAGTGTTTTTGAATCAATTTTATTCTTAATAAAACCTCCTTCTTCTAAAAGCATAGCATAATTTTTAATAGTGATTGAATGAAGTGTTAATACTTGAATTTTTTTGATAATATCATCTTTGGATACCCCAAAACTCTAAAACAAGTGAAGCAAAATAATAATAATTTAATTAAAAAACATTCATAGATTTAATATAATTAAAAACTACCTATAATAATTTAATTTGATAACAAAGTTTGAAGTATCTTACTTTTATGAGTTATGAATTAACTTCTTAAAACAATTTTTATGAATTATTGTATTTATTTACTTTTATAATTGTACGAGTAATGTCAAATATATAGGTTGAATAATTAATAGTTATATTATACTTGACAAAATTTCTAAAGAAAATTATTTGAATACATAATATTTTCTATTACAAATGAAAATACCGTTAATAAAGACAAGTTATCAGACAGTGAACAATATGAATCATTTTGAAACGATGGATACTTTTTAACGATTCTCCGAACTTCATTTTCAGGTAAACCTAAAAATAATTGCAATAATAATAATTAAAATTTTAATCAATTATATTTAAAAAAAAAAAAGAATGGCAACGGAGGTTCTAGCTTTACCAAGCAAATTTATGCTGCCATTGTAAATAAGCTATAAAATAATAATTACCTAAATTATGTTGAAAAAATCGTATAACATCATTGTTTATATTAAATGCCGTACAATAACAACATGTCTGATAAATATTTTGAACAAAATAAATTTTGTTCAAATTAAAATGCACAACTTTATGGAGCATTGTTAAATATTCTTGAATGATTGTCCAACTTGAACTATTAATTTGCAACTGTAAATTAACAGACAATTATTACAATTATGGTAGATTCCTGTTAAATTGAGTGTATTAAATAATTTAATTTAGTAGTTTTCATCAGGTATTCATTGCAAATATGGATTAATGCCACTAATGTAATTTTAATTATTTCAAAGCTCTACCTTGTTATTTTTACTATAAGAATTTCTATGTAATAATTACACGTTGTTGGGTTGTACAATTCATTTAAGAGAATTTTTTTAATATTTTAGTTGTATTTGACGGCCATCTTCGTGTTAGTATAGATGACTTGTATGTAGGTACTCTCGTAGAACATATTTTATTATTTTTAATTTATAATATTTCATAAATCTTGCAAAATTATAACATGGCCTGAATAATCCAAAACAATAAACCAACAATTAACTCGAACAAGCAATAAATTGATAAATTATTACATATTTATGTTATAGTTTTTGAAATGAAGTAGACAAAAACATAAGCTTTATCGAACAACAAAACATCAAATTATTGATTAGTAGATTTTAAATTTGTTTGAAATTTAAATAATTCAAATAAACCTCATCGGAGATCAAGGATTCAAACAATTCTTTGATGTCTTGATATATTATTTAGTTTCAAATTAACAAATGAATAAGATTGGGCAATAAAACTACCGACTCGATAATCAAAAACACAGTATACTTACAACAACGTATGCCAATAATTATGAGTACACCGTCTGCTGTCTAATACGTCGAGCTCTAAACGTTTGATTATCAAAATTTCAAACCACTGCCATGAGTCGTAAACTCATTGAAATTTAAAATCGCAGTTCATGTCGACAACAGCTCACTGATATTATCACGTCGTGTTATGAACGTAGTGATAAACAGTTCGTAAGTTAGTAGTGTATTATAGTTGTAGCCGGTCGTTGCTATCCCATAGAGTAATGTGCAGCTATCCACGACGACTCGATATTAGCGTTAATGCGTTATCTATGTCGGCGCTTAAGTTCAAGAAATTCGTCCGGTCGAACCGGTGCGACCACCAAACGCACCGCTACGTTAATGATTTGCACCGTACTACATTATTATAATAATATTATATAATCACATCACTGATAGCAACTAGCAAGCTGCAGCCTGCTGGTGTATTGGTAATGTTTTGGCGGATTATTACATCGACGCCAACGCACATCCGTCATCCGCGGTTTGAACCGTAGCTAAACATCGTGTATTAGATTTAGATCAATAACTTTTAGCATTCGACTGCACTACACACGTACACTGTACAGTATGGTACAGAAATCTGTGGTCCGCGCTGTCGGTGTTGGTGGTGTACAGCATCTACACAATAATATACTCTACGTTTCTACAGATACCAATTCTCGGTAACAAGGATCGACTGTTCAACTCGGTGCGTACTAATTGTGTTCCCATATTTGAATGCTAATGCCTAATTGAGTACCTACCTACCAGTATGAAAGAAAAATAATATACCGATGGAGTGTGCGATTGGAAAACAAAAAATGTTATACTGACTGAGTTCGCAGCTGGGGGAATAAGTAAAATATATAAATTATGAAATTTTTATTTTTATTTTGTACATGTTTCATTTTGTATTTATATAATTCTGATCGAAATAGAAATATCCGACCTAACTATAAAAGAATTTATAGGAGAAAATATTTAACTATTAAAAAAAAAAAACAAATATCCAATTCAAATACATTAAGAGTTCATTGTTTAACTGTTAACCAATACAAGACATTGAATGTATGTATTTATTATTTAATACGACTTAGTATAGTATAGTAAACTATTATACTACACACATCGTATCAAATATTTTTGAGTTAATATCAGAAAAAACATGTTTATTTTCTCATAGTCCCAAGTTGATAAAAATAGGAAGGAAAACTTTTTTTTTTTTCAATATTGAATGGTTCTCTCATATTAAAACATAGACTCAATTAGTATTATACTTTTAATTTTACAGAACTCTGTATATAGTTGTTCAACTATCAAACTTACCTTTAAATGCAATAATAAAATTTCTTCAATACCTATTTAAATTCAATTTTGTTTTAAACAACTATATTTATTTTTTACCTATTTACAAATTACAATCAATAACAATATTACTATTATTATCAGAGCCGGATTAAAGGAGTGGCAGTGGGGGCATCTGCCCCTGGGCTCAAGATTTTAAAGGCGCTAAGTTTTGAAATATTTTAGGTACCATTTAGAGTGAAAAAACTATTAGCGATTACGACAGTGTACACGGCGCGCAAACTCACATACGCGTTTCCACGAATTTACCGATATCTGAATTACAAGTAATAACTACAGTCAAATATTATTTAATAAATGCCAAATTATAATAAAAAAATTTTATGTTTATAAAAAGTAGTTCTTAATTTTAGGTAGGTTTGCCCTGGGGCACAAAATATCTTAATTCGGCTCTGATTATTATCATGTGTAAACTATAAAACATTATACTTCAGTAATATTATTCATGTAGCATTACATGACAATGAGATTAGGTAACTATTTTGTAATATTACCTATTTATTATTAATTATACTTAAAAACTATGATATACTCAAATAAACTGATCAAATTTTAGTCTTTATTGTTATTATAATAATACAAATGAAACTGAATTTCAGCAAATATTGATAACTACTAAGTACATTAAATTTTATAATTGGTTCATTCGTTCAAGTATTAAAAAATAAAATGAATTTTTCTGAACATAATATTTGCTTAGTAAGACTTAATAAACACAATAGATATGTAGGTACAATATGCTCCTAAAAAATTAAATTAAATAAAAGAGAATTATAAGCTATTAATTTAAGATAAGAATAACAACATAGTTTACTTTAAATTACACATTACTATCTTATAAATCCATAGTAAAAATAACTTCTAGGATTTCAATATAATTTTTAGTCATTTGTTTTAAATAGATAATATTTCTAAATTAATATTCTTTTCTTCTAAGTCTTGTATTTAAAATGTAATTTTATATATAATAACTTTGATTATATGATTATAATATGAACTATATGATAAACTAATAGTTCAATACACATCATATTATTAGTTAACAAAATATAGAAACTATAAAGTTATAATGTATAACTCTACTTATAATCCTTGAAACTCAGTATTCAGTAAATAATTATAAAACTCATTTATCTATTTACCAATAACGCCAACGATTTATACAATTTAAATGATAAATTACTATTTGTTATTAGTCTACTAGCTAAAGCAGTGTTTTCAAGCAATGTATTGCTAAATATGTGCAAAATATGACATCATTTACTAAAATCAATAGGTATTTGAAATAATTTTGATGATTTTAAACAGTTAATTATTGACATTTATCATTATGTTTTATGTTATACTTTTTCTTTGTTATTTT
Source organism: Schizaphis graminum (assembly GCA_020882235.1). Classification (NCBI taxonomy): domain Eukaryota; kingdom Metazoa; phylum Arthropoda; class Insecta; order Hemiptera; family Aphididae; genus Schizaphis; species Schizaphis graminum. The sequence continues at coordinate 6,004,317 of CM037033.1, forward strand.
TAAGTTTACTTAACCAATTAAAATTAGATATTGAGTATTACCATTGAGTATATATAGTACTATATAGTACTAGTATATACTATGTATACTCAATGGTATTACCCATTATCCATGTTTTTATTATAGTGTCTTAAATTATGAAATATTTTAATAGTGTATCGCCATAATTAGGGCTAGGATTTCTATGCAGTAAAAAATTGTAAAATACGTATTTTATATACAAAAATATACAAAAACAAATTTTTTTAAATATTAGATTATATTATTATTTATTACATAAATATTAGATTTTATTGTTATATGCTATCAAAGTTGGGCATCATTTGAATAAAATTTTATTTAGATGATTATTTAGATAATATTTTATTTGAATGATTATTTCACTATTATTCGAATAATTTTCAGTAATTTTATCTTAATTAATATATGGTTGGTATTTTGGTAATTAAACCATTTGGTATTAAAAACAATAGTTAGCATTGTATTTTAAGTTCATGATTGTAAATCTTTTTTTATTTTAATCACAGTAGAACTCCGATTATCCAAACGCCAATCATCCGGACGAGAAAAAAAGCTTTTTTTTGGTTTAATAATATGTCACATATTATTATTAAGGCTTATTTTGTTTCAGTTAAATATATAATAAAATTATTTGTTTATGGTTACAAATTTTAAATTATATTACATATATATTAATAATAAATACATACATGATATGTACTTACATACACACAATATATTCATACAATTATATAACTTTTGATATATCATACGTCAATCATCCGGATATTTGCTTATCCGGACCCCCTCGACATTAATTAATCCGGATAATCATAGTTCTACTGTAAATAGAAAAATACTATAAATGAAACAAATATAGAACTATTTAAAGAAGTAAAAAAGAAACTAGAGTAAAGAATTTGAATATATTTTTATTTTATATTAGCATTATGTTTGAAAATTATTCAATTACATTTTTATTCGAATAATTATAAAAAAAAATCATTCGAATAATATTGTTTTTGAATTATTTGAATAATTATCTAGATAATATTTTACCCAACTCTGCATATTATTATGATATATTTTTTTAAATTTTCATATGTGAACGATTAGATCAAAGATTACATTTATATTAGTTGTGATATTATCATCTTTTTTTTCCATTTCATATTCACCGTTTATAATACTACAAATTATTAGAAGTGTTTTGAATCCCTTATTCTTCTTTTGAACCAAGTCCATTTTAGTTTAGATAGGTAGTATATTTACGACTGTTTGACTAATAACCCAATAATTATAGACGTTCATTAAATAAATACCATTTAAAATTAATCAAATTCTCAAATGTATATATATATGTGATTATATGCATTATATTCAAAATGTGCAAAAATAAACAAAAAAAATAAATTGTTTTATTTAATCTAGCCGAATTGTGGACATATTATCTGAAAACCACACAATTTCGACATAAGGAAAAAAACATGTAAATGCATAGAAATCCTAGCCCTAGCCAGACTAGCCATAATACAAAGGTTGAAAAACACTGTGCTAAAGGTTATAGTTATAATTATGATGTGTATAAGGAGTCTAAAAAAATACATTAATATGATAAAAATAAAAATATTACCAAGTATATACAATTTAAGTGAATATTAAGATATATTTTATAGTGAAAAATTATAAATAAATGTAGCATTAACGTATTGTAAATATAGTATTATGTATTACAAAAAAAAAAATAATTTTAAGAATAGCATACATTTTGCAAAATGTTTAATATAATGAATAAAACCAAAAAAACTTAGTCCTCAATTTAGAAACTATAACACTAATTGAATTATTATATCTAGTATTATAGCCCAGGTTGTTTCTATGTTATAATTTCCTGTAAGTACTTAGACTAAAATAAACATACAAATTTGTGGTATAATGCATTTAAATTATTTAAACCATAATATTTATAGATATTGGTATTAATTATCTTAGCTTAAAAAAAAAATTTAAAAAGAGTTGATTGTCACATTTAATTTTATTTATGAATACCCATGTTTCTTTGTACTTTAAGTACTTTCTCAAAAGGGTAAACCTGTAACTAATAATCAATTGAGCCAAGCCAATATAAATTATTAAAATTTTTGAGATAAAATATTTTCAAGTATATTAAAAAATTTAAATTACATTATTTATGTAGGTAATTAATAAAAATATTGCGTTTAAATTTATAATTTATATGAACACCTATATACCTAATAGATACATATAATTATTTTATTACAAATGTATTATTATTTATGTCAATTGATATACCACTTTCTATAACTATTGTTTATATTAAAAATAATGTGTTAATACCAAAATGTAAATGGCAGGATTTTTAATTTATTTCTAAAGAATTAGCAATTATTGTTGAAGTATAATAACTTAATGGTTATATAGTAAGTACTTAAACCTATATTTAATTTATCATATAATTTATTTAAGAAATTCTCATTAAATTACAAAATAGTATCATTATTTATCAGCAAAGCAAATAACTTTACTATAAATGTTAATGTTAAAAAAACCATTAATTAGAAGCTATAAAGTAATATGTATCAATGAAAATAATGATTGTATTTTATTTTTAAGTAAATATTTAGATATGATTATAGGAAAAATGTATATTACATGTGTTATGTATTTTATTTGTAAAATACATTTTTTTTCTAATTTATAAAAAGGTAAAAAAAAATCAAAAAATGTTTAACTAGTAAAAAATATTGAATATAATTAATACCAAAACTATTTACATAAAATTACCCTAAACTATATGTATGAACATTATGCATAATATTATAAGACATTTAAAATTAATCAACAACCAATTTTGTAACACATTTTATTTTTACATTACACATAGGACATGTATTTGAAGTACTCCACAAGTGTTTCGCACAAGAATAACAAGTTACAATGTGCCCAATTTTGCCGTGGTTTATTATTCCATTTCTTTGGTTTAAACAACAAATAATGCATAAGTTATCTTTATTTTCCCCAATATCCTCATTTGGTTTATTTACATTTGGAAACATGTTATTTGAATCCGATTTCTTAGAATTTGTTTCTTTAATTGAATTGCTTATTTTCTTTTTCAATTTTTTAATATTTTTTGGCTCTGGTCTTTTTCCAAAAAATTCCTTACGATACTAAAAAAAATATAATCATATATTTATATTATATAACTTATAAAATCATATATATTTATTATAAACTGTCACATACAGAATTTTTTATGGGGGGATAGATAAGCAGAGTACCTGCTCCCAATTTATTAAGTGGTTCTTCTAACATAGTTTAATACTTCAATGTAAATATGTTTTTTAATTGTTTTAGTGTTGAAAATGTATGTTCAGGTGCTGCAGAAGTAACAGTCATGTTGAAAATAATATGCATGATGCACAACTTAATAGTTTATAATTTAATAGCTTCTAGTGGGACACTAAGTGGATAAGTGAGTACTTTTGATTGGGATTACACATTACTAAATAGTAATTGATTCAGTGTTTTTATTTTATTATATAAGTCTTCTACCAAAATATGACTTATAGAGGCCCTCTACTTAGTCCTCCTAAGTATGCCACGATTTATAAAAATAAGAATTTTATGATTGTGCAGCGTATCTCTGTAGCAATTTTTACAATAGCTAATATTGATATTGTTATTATCGTGTTAGATATAAACTAACACTATCAGTCACCAGTTTTGCCAAAAAATTAGGCTATGATGAAATAAATATTTGATGATTATTTATGTATTGAAGTATTTAAGTCTTAAGTCTTAAGTATAAATCATTTTTAAATAAATACCTACTTATATAAAGAGAATATATATAAATTTTATTGACAAACTGCTATTTCATTAGAATAAATAGAACTTATGTTATTTGCTCAACCTAATAACTAAAGAATAATGCCTACCTATATTAATTAATTAAAAACAAGCGATGGTTTTAATTTTAAATTTATATAAATAAAATAAAATATTAATTCCGTAAAAATATTACTTACTCTAAAACATATAAAACAAAATTGAAAATAAGGGTTTGAATTTTCTTCTCCACACTGTAAACATTTTTGAAAACAAGCTGGAGGTGTGAGCTTTATATTAGGTGTGGTTAATTGGTAATCCGTATCCTCATTGTATCTATTGTCAATATCAGGTAACATGTCATTGAAAACCTTAATGTTATGAGAAATCTAAAAATTGAACCATTTTGTTAATTAAAAATAAAATTGAAGTGTATCTTCATTAAAATTAATATAAATTGCTTGTGTAAGTGGAAATAGAAAATGTAGTGTTTTGAACAAACTATTTTTATCACAATATATTATGTAGTGTTAATTCCTAATTTAATTTACTTACATTTTCAACTAATCAATTATCTAGATACCAAGTCATGGTTAATGTTAATAATTTATTTCAATATAATACAATGAAAAAAAGTATTTTTTAAATATCTATCAACAAATATTTAAAATTAGATAAAATTACATAAAATTATAAGATTAATAAAATTACTTCAGAAGAGAAAATATCTTCATTATTTTTAAATTTCAAATACAATAAAAGCCACTTATTAGAAACACAGATAATTGATACATTCTTATTATTGAAATGTAATATCCCTTAGCTTAGCTATCCATATATTATTAAAACATTGAAAATCAATTGGATTATTACTACAAACAAAAAAATGTTAGAACTTAATAGACTCAGTTAATTTCTTCATGAGAGTCTCTCAACACCATGTATTTAAATAAAGATTTTAACAATTAATTTTAAAAATACATGATCAAACCCTTTCAGTCCCCTTGTACATTTCAATGTACATACTTTTCACTCATTTTTAATTTTTAAATTAGTTCTTAAATTAGTTCTTCAGTCAAGGGCGCCCATAATAAAATTCTCAAGGGGGGGACAACAATTTATTTTATCAATCTATTTATAAATAGGAATGACCACGAGGTAGGAAGGCCAGGAAGGGGTTTACAATTTTACATTATACTATTACAATATAACATAGGTACATCAAACTGAAGGATTATAAAATAATAATTATTTAACCAATATTTTAAGAATTGATAACTATTCATAGAATAGAAACGAAACAGCATGTTGTTATTTATAGCTGATAACCCAATTTGCCAAATTGAATAAACCGACTTTTCATAAACAAATTATAGATTTTCATAATATATAAAAATACATTTTTAAATTCTGTTTAAATAAATAAGTAGATACTGATCACAGTAAACAATTTTTCAAAATTTTTGACATTTTCCAGGAGGGGGACATGTCCCTCCCTTGCCCCCCCCCCATATGGGCGCCCTTGTCTTCAGTAAAGCAAAGTTCAGACATCATTTGATATATTTTTCAAAAAAGCCTTAACACGTTTAATATATAATTAATTTATAATATAATAGTAGGTATCAACTTTTTTTTTTTCAATAAAAATATATTTTAATAGTATGGAATAAGTATTAAATATTTATACTCATATACATTACATGGTATAAATAATAATTAAATAAGTAAGTACTGTAACTAAAAATAATCTATTAAAAAATTAATTAATTGAAATATTTCATAATACTCCAAGAGTGCTCCTAATAAGCAGCTTCTACTGTATTGTTAATGTTAATTATAACCTAATTCATTAATGCAGTGGTCGGCAACTTTTTTAGACTCTTAGGCTACATTTACAAATAAAAATGAATTTTCGGGCCAGGCATAAATAAAGATTTTATATTCTTAAATTCTTTATTAGAAAAAAAAAATACTGTCTTAAACTTTAAAATAATAAAATGAATAAAATGCATAAAATAAAAAAAATTGTTGTTCTAGAATTTAAAGCGGGCCATATACAATAGCCTACCACTCCATTAATGTGTTGTTACAAACATAGTTTACTTAAATTTGGTTTAATTTCAAACAACATACACTTTTTTCAACGTAAATACTAATATATAAAAAATAAATTTAATGTATTATAACTAAATTTAAATTTTACCTCCTTAGTTAGTATTATTGATGAATCTGATGAATCAGAATGAATATTATGGCATGATGAACTTCTGACTTCAAATTCTTCATTTTCATTAGTAATTTCTTTATAATCATTACAAATACAACAGTCACTTAAATAGCTTTCGATAGATGAATCAGTTACACTGATGGCTTCAACTAAAAATAAATGAACTGAATTTTAATATAACATTGGCTGGCATAACAAATAATTATACAAAGAACCCTTCTGAAAAGAATTCTCTTACTACTATCCCCAAAATTTTTATTTAAATAGGTTAGGTTAGATTATATTATTAACTACTATTTTATTTAATAAATAAAACCAATCTTCAAAATAATTTGTATTTAATTACTTATCAATCTATATGAGACTTTTTAGTGCTTCATAATGTTATGTTATTTATTGATCATTAAAAAAAAAAATAATAATAATAAAATAAGTGATAGGCAAGTGAGTACTGCTCTATATTACATTAGATCTCAAGTAGATCGCTGTTTTGGATGTGTTTAATTTAAATTTAATGATTTATTGTTGTATATGAAAAACGAATCTGAGCAGAGACAGTTTGTTAGCCTATACTTGTATTAATAAGTATATTTCATGAAACATTTTTAAATATTTCTATGAGAGTAATTTATTTTACTATCAGTATTATAGCTAGTAGGTTGATATTTGTTTTCAAAAATATTGTATTTATTATATTATTATTAACTGTTATAATAATTAACAATATATTATATATTCATACCAAATCATATCAACTTATATAACTCAAAATTTAAAATAAGTTTTTGTAAATGCCTACTTTAAAATAGTAAAAATAGGTTCATAATGTAAATTGATAATATATTAAAATAAATCTAAAATATCATTGCGTATAGTAAAATTTACAATAATATATATGTATTTAAAAGTTATAAGTCACCATGAATGCTGTCTTTAATTTATAACAAAATAATATCATTATTTATCGTTAAAATACATAATTTTATTTAAATTTGAACTTCTTCAAAACATCTATAAAAATGAATTGTGTTTGTATATGTTTTAGATTATTTATAGAATGAAATATTTATGAGGAATATTGCATATTTAAATCTTAACTTTAAAAATTAAGGATTTTATAAATTGTTTACTACAAAATATTTGTAGGTTGTAATTTTTGTGATTATAACAAATATAAGATTTACAACAAAAATATTGTGATTATGTATTTTTAATAATTTTACTCAAACAGAATAACTTTTGTGGAATCTAGTATTATATTCTCAAGAATTTTGACACGTCCATTATTTTCCATTGACTTTTTTAGAAAAAAAAATAATGATATAAACATTTGATAAAAAATTTAAGTATTTATGATTATTCAATTTAGAATTACAACAAAAAACAAAAAATAGCTTATGAGTTATGAATAAATAGTTATTATATTATGAGTAAATCGATTGTTTTAGAAATTTAAAATTTTAATAGTCATAAAAAAATAATTTGACTCCAGTAGAATTTTATTTTATATATGTTGAAAATTTATAAAAAACCTTGTATACAATTTAAAATCTTATAGACATTTTTTTTTCATTTCTAAATACAAAATAATTTGAAATTTTTGAATTTTTGTCAAAAATCAAAATTCAATTGCTTTTAAAGAAAAATACTGTAAATATAAAATTTTGATATTTTTTATTTAGGAAATAAACCACATATTAGGAACCATGTACTTAATTTTCAAGCATTTTTGTATTGAAGCATAATTAAATTTAAACATTGCAATCGTCCATAGTTTAAAAAAATTCAACATTTTAAAAATAATAAAATTTATAGAAAATAATAATATACACTTAAATAAAATTTCAAATTTTCGCGGTACATCATTTTTTATATAAAAAATTTAATTTAGTAAAATAACTGATTCAGCATAAAAATTCCAGTTTTTCCTTAATATTTTATTAGTTATACTCGATTATAAAACTTTTTAATTTTAACCTTTTTAAAATTAAAACTAAATCCAAATTCTATGTGTTTAGTATACAGACAGTATAGTACACTGTATACAGACACAAAATACACACACAGCATTGTAAATCAATATAGTTATATTGAATATATGATATTTTATCTCACTGCTCTTTAAAATCTAAAATGCAATTATAATATGTACATTGATGATAGGTTATTTATATAATATTAAATGTATTAGTATGCATTTATTTATATACTTGGCAATTCTTAATTATTATTTAGTTTATTTTTAAATACTTGTTTTTGTAATATTGAAAATCAAAATTTAAATTTGACAAAATAATCATCCGTGTAATACATATAAATTTTTAATACAGTACCTGTTGATTTTGTTTGAGTGCTTCCTACACTATTAGTCTCTGATTCATCTGTATCAGTGGACATTTGTGGAAGCGGTGATTGTAACTTAAAGGTATATAAATATCGTGACTTCTTTCCACCCCACGTAACATCAAACTCTTCATTATTTAAGTTTTCTATAACAATATAACAACATATTTATTCTGGCTTGTATCAATAGCTCAGATAGAAAATAAAGAAGAAAATATATAACCTAAAATCAGTATTTTATAACATTTTACCAATATATGCCAAGAGTACTGGATTTTATAATTATATTAAATTTGATAAATTTTCTAGGAGATAAGGCAATTTTAGTAATATCAATTATAGTATTAATATTTAATATGGGTGATTTGCTCCTTGAACACTAATCTCTCTAGATTTTTCCCAACACTCAGATATTTTTAATGCATTTATAATTATTAAATTATAAAAAAATGATCGATAAGTATTTACTCATGCTCTTTTTTTTTTTTAATGACAGACAATATTTTAATGCTGGAAAACAATATTTTACTCTAATTAAAAAAATATGACTGAACATTATCATCAAGCTTTAAAGCATCAATTTTATTAATGACAAAAAATAATTTTCAATGAAGAGTGAATTCTTTTGAATATGGTCACATGGTCACAAACTTTAAGTGTATACCTGATGTAGGTATACTTAATGGACAAGTACATGCTAGTATGAAAAATAAATTATATGCTGTTAAGGTAAATAACTTTGAAATTGTTATTATATAATTTATATAATATGATTCATAATAATTGTAATGTTTAATTGTTATAGATATTATTCAAAAACAAAAATACTGATCAAGCCAACTATACACATACAACAAATTTGACAACATTTCATTGTTTGGTTTCACTTCTTTTGTATGGGTATTAAAATACATCTGTAACTGATATATCACGCAGCACGTCAAAAAAAAAATATATTCAAAAGAAAATAAAGAAGTATTTACTATTAATTATATGGTATACAAATAATTAGCTATGAAGCTAATAAGCTGTTACTAATACCAGTAATACCCATAATATTTATTTTGATGAATAATCGACGACTCACCAAACAATTGAAGATTTAAGTGAAATTCTATCCTTGAAAAATGTTATTAATTCTTAAGATTTCTCTAGAACTTCGAAAAATAATATACAAATGTTGTTTGAGATTTGTAATTTGTTTTTTAAACATGTTAATGATATAGCTTCAAAGACCACAGGACAATATGACAAGACAATGTAAAATGGTCTTAGTAAAAAATTGTGTTTAACTTCTATTAATTTTCATATAGCAATTAAATCAGTAATATACATTTTTGATAAAAACGCTTTATATTACATGAAGTCAAATGTTCTTATAAATTTCAAAATGAAGATTTAAAAATTGCCTTTACAAATTTAAATTATTATATTATTAACTGATATAAACAAAAATGATTTTGTTTTAAATTCTGACCATCAAGTAAGATCAAATGTATATGATAAAAATAGCATCTGCAATTCTTATTAAATTGACTCCGAAATCCTAAATATCTTTAAAAATTAATTAAGATCCAAATTGGTTATTAATTACAGTAAAATTTCATTAATCCGGACCCTATCAGTCCGGACTTCGTTTAAACCGGACACCTGTTTAATACGTAAATTACGTTAGTTTATGCCGTAGATTAAAATAAACATAAAAACGAGTTCTACAAATTTCCCATAAATGCGGATTATTGCGATTACATATTTATCAATACCAATTGTCATTAACGTTATCCAATTGTTATCCATATGTATTTGATTCAACTACAACAATATTAAGTACATACATACGATATTTTAACGTTAATCGGTTGTCTCGGTAAACTTCGAAGTGTTTCGAATGTGTTTTGGTTTCATTTATCATTTTGTTATTTATACTTGGATTGTTTTATACATATCACTGTGATGTCGTTAAGTAAACCTAATCAAGGTAAAAAGCGTAAGCATATGTCTCTTTCTCTTAGCGATAAACTCCGTGTAATAGAAAAACTCGAAAAAGGAGTGTCTGTGTCAAGCATTTGTATGCAATATGGAATTGCTAAACAAACTGTCTCGGACATAAGAAAGAAAAAAGACAATATAAGAAAATTTATTCTAAAATTTAATGTTGAAAAAGAAACAAGTGTTTTAAAGAGAATGCGGTTGCCATTAGATCAATCCCTTGATGATGCAGTTTACAAATGGTTTTGTCAATATCGTTCTTCTGGATTGGCAGTTCGTGGAATTGAAATTCAGGCTGCAGCAGATAGATTAGCTAGAGAGTTGAACATAAATAACTTTAAAGCCAGTTCGGGTTGGCTGTTTAGGTTTAGAAGGCGCCACAACATAACAAATAAAAAAATATGTGGTGAACGTTTCAGTGCCGACAATGAAGCTGTTGAGTCATTCAGGAAAAAATTAAATGACATTTTAAAAGCTGAAAACATACTGCCTTCGCAACTGTACAATTATGACGAGACAATGTTGTACTGGAGAGCATTACCAGATAGTATCCTAGCGTCCAAAGCTGACAAAAACACACCTGGTATGAAGATCAATAAAGATAGAGTTTCTGCATTGCTATGTGCTAATGCTGATGGAAGTCATATTTTAAAACCTGTGATCGTAGGAAGAAGTAAAAAACCATGTGCAATGAAAAATACAATGGAGATGTTACCAGTTCATTACTACAATTCAAAAAGTGCATGGTTCACTTCAGACATTACAATAGATTGGTTTCACAAAAAAGCAGTGCCAGAAATTAGAAGATATCAAACAGAAATTTTGAAAATTCCTGACGATAAAGTGAAAGCCTTAGTTCTATTGGACAATTGTCCAACACATCCACAAGTTGAACAGCTTATTAGTGATGATAAAAAGATCACGTGCATGTTTTTGCCAACAAACACAACCTCTTTGATTCAGCCTATGGATCAAGGCGTCATCTACACAGCCAAGCGTCTATACAAAAAAAAGCTTTTAAATGAAGTCTTGGAAGTTGAGGAACCAGCTTCAAGAGAAGAAGGTAGAAAATATTCTAAAACGTTTCAGAATCACAAACATTACAATATTAGATCCATGATTTATAATTTCGCATCTGCTGTCAAAGATATAAAACCTTCAACGTTGATTAACTCATGGAAAAAACTTTTAATAAATGAAGAGGTTGAACTAGATACGGCTGAATTGGAAACAGAGGATTTTCACAAAATTTTTCACCGAGGAGGTGAAAATTCAGCTACACTGGAAGACATTGAGTTGTGGCTAGAAGCAGATGAATATGATCTAGGTCATCATATTTTAACAGAAGAGGAAATTGTTGAAAGTGTGACTGCTGCAGAAAGCTCTGAAACAGATGAATATGATAAGGATGAAGCAGACGATAATGGCAACCCTAAGCCAAAACTTGGTGAAATTAAAGATCATCTAAACATTGTCATTAAATACGTTGAAGATAACAACGATGAAAACATATCTGCGTATTATGAGCATCTGAGGCATCTTCGCGAGTTAATTATTAAAAAAATCACTGTAAAAGGAAGACAACCAAAGATTAGCAGTTTTTTCAAACCAGTAAGCGAGTCAAGTGTGAATAATGAAGGTGTGCCTTAATACTTACTATATATATGAATATTACTTAATGGTTATATAATAAATAATAATAATAATAATATTTTATTAACGGAATAAAATTCCAATTTACAATATTAAAAATAATGACAGTTTCATAGGTGTGTGTTATACTAACAATTAAAACAAATGATATAAGAACGAGAAAAAAAAATATAATATATATATATATATAGAAATTAAAAATTAAACTATTGATTACATAAAAATCCGATTAAATTAAATATAATAGTAGGTAATAATCAAAAATAACAATTTAAAGAGTTAAGAGTCATATTGAACAGGTCTAAGTTGTTAAAAAAGTTTCCACATGACATTAATATAATAGCAGGGTAGTATGACATGTAGTTTGTTTTAATAATTGATAAATAAAAAGGATGTTTATTTCTAGAATTTTTTATATTTACATTGAAATTAATACGCTCTAAAAGTTCAGGGCAGTCAATTAAATTATGTAATAGTTTAAAAAGAAATTTTAAATTTAATATTTTAAATCTACTATTTAAAGGAGTAATATTAAAAAAAGTGCTAATATTAATATACCCAGAATGAGGAAGTCTTTCAAAACGACATTTAAAAGATAAATATCTCAAAAAATTATTTTGTATACTAGACAGACTCTGGTTTTGACAAATGCTATCAGAGTGCCAAATTAAAGAGGCATAGTCAATATGGGAGCGTACTAAGGAATAATATAATATTTTTAAGACTGAACTATCGTTGAAATCACTACACATACGTTTTAATAATCCCAACTTCATATATGATTTATTTCGAATAAAATCTACATGATTGTTAAAAGATAATTTTGAGTCAAATGAAACTCCTAGGTCTTCAATAATATATTTACGTGTTAGATTTGTATTATGTAAAACATAATTATTAAGTATAGTATTTTTTTTTAAAGAGTACGAAATAATGGAGCATTTATCAATATTTAGGGACATTCCATTACGGATACACCATTTATAAATATTATCTAAGTCGGCTTGAAGTTCCAATGAATCATCAATACACTTGATTTTTTTAAATATTTTAGTGTCATCCGCAAATAATAGACATTTTGAGTAATTTAGAACTTTATTAATATCGTTAATGAAAAAAGAAAAAAGTAATGGAGATAGGTGGTCACCTTGGGGAACACCTGATAATACATTTATTGAATTAGATATAAAATTTTCGTATTTAACAACTTGTATACGATTTATTAGGAATGAATTTAACCAAGAAAGTAAAGGATCTCTAAACCCTTATAGTTTTAGTTTGTAAATTAATAATGAATGAATATTACAATATTAATAATGAATAATATAATACAATTATGTACTATTTTTTAGGTTTAATATTGTTAGATATGTGCATTAATGTATTAATATAAGACTAAAATTTGTATAATATTATATCCAATACATTTTTCTTAAATTTATAATTTACGATTTTTGGTTATTTTGTTTAATCCAGACTCATTAATTAGGACAACCAAAAGCCCCAATTATTCCGGATTAATGAGGCTATACTGTATTGATATTTTGTTATATTTTTACCATCCAAAATTCATTCCTTATATGTTAATAGACAATTATTGATTTTTATGTATTATAAAAAAATGTATATCCTAGATTATATTAAATTTTATGTATATATGAATTTATATTTGGATTAATTTCAAATATAGGTAATTATGAAAAATTGATAAACAATAACCATTTAATAATAATTTCATTTTCATTACAAAAATAATATAATTTATAATATGTACAATAAATCATTAACTATTTTTAAATAATATAGTTTTAAAAATTTTAATTTGTATTAATTTGTATATATACATATATATATAATAAATAATGATCATCATAAAATATTTTCTTTTACAATAAAAACTGAATATTAGGATTTAAATTTAATATTTTTATGTGTTGTCATTATTTGTAAACAGATACTCGACTTCTTTTAATATTAGATTTTTGAAATTTACTAATGCAGCTCATAACTGATTGATTTTATTTTGAATGATTTTATAGAAAGCGGACCCAGGATACAATTTTACAATTTACTAGCAAAATTAATAACACCTATAAGAGCCACTGTAATAACTTCTTTCAATGTATTTTCATGTTAATAAAAACTATATGCGAGTTGTTGGTTCAAGTGATTTAGAAATATTGCATGGAATTTTAGCACGATCTAATTGTCTCCTACAATTTATAAAATAATTGAAACATTCTGGTAAGCAAGTTTGGTTCTAACTTTGTGAAAGTATTGTATTCATTAAGTTAATATACAACATTTCACAAAGAAACCTTAGTTGATGTTAAAATAATATTACAAATGGTGAATTCACTAGTTTTATATCTAATTATTTAATTAAACGCCTTTGTATATCATTAAATCATTTTTATAAACTCCAGTCAGTTTTACCTAAGCACCTCATCAGAATAGTATATATATCCTTTTATCAAGCTGTTCTCCAATATGGTGTAAAGATTTGGGGTGGTGCAACTGCGAATGTAATAAAACCGCTACAACTACAGCAAAATAAAATAATAAGAGTATGTCTGGGTAAAAAAGATTTAGTAGGGTCAACTGTACATAACTATAAAGAGCTAAACTTTTTGCCTTTTAAAAATTAATTTACCAGAAATTAGCAATATTATGGGTAATTAAAAATATAAACACTTGGTTTAATTTAAAAAGAGTAGAAGATAAAAGAATAAACAGAACATATAATGCTCCTGTAGCATATACAAATACCTCATATGGTCAAAGATTTCTGGACTATCAAGGTCCTACTATCTTCAACTCCATGAATAATGAATTAAGAAATACAATTTGTGTAATACCTAAGTATGCGAAAAAATTGGTTTCTGATTGGTTATTTACTAACATGGAAAATCTTTAATACTTGTACTAGGGTTACTAATTATTATGCTATATAAAAAATAATATGATAAGTGTAAGTGTTAAATGTCTTCTTATGATTATTTTTACCTAGTTGTAATATTTTACCTTTATGTGTTCTTTTTTCTTAATTATTGCTTATATTTTTAATGTTAAATTTATTTTTATATGATATTATGTAATTAATTCTACCACTTTATAACTCTCTTTTTCCAACACAAGCGTAAGCTTACAGGAGAAAGATAAATCAATTTAATGTTTTATTTAATATGTTATCTTGTTAAATATTATTTTTTCTGATTAATAAATAAATATAAATATATAAATATAATTGTTAAGTTTGGGTAAGCTAAATTAAATTTTAATTTTATAAAAGTTATGCAAATTTGGTCTTTTAGAAAAAAATTTTCAACATTTCAATCATAATAATAAATTAATTAAACTTTAAAACATAAATTAACAATTATATCAAACATAAATTTCCTAATACTGCAGACCGGAGTAAAACTCAAATAATTTATTATCCTATTCTAGAGAATGGTAACCAAAAGGATGATTATTAAGAAAGAATTATTCTTTTTTTTTAATCTACAACTTCTTTTTGAAAAAAAATACATAACATTTGTACTAGTTTTGGATGTTATAACTAAGGTTAGGTTTTCTATGCAGTAAAAAATTGTAAAATAAGCATTTTATTTACCAACAAATTTTTTTAAATATTAGATAATTAGATTTTATTATTATACACTATTATTATATTACTTTATATTATTAATTATTAGTTATTGTTAGTACATGCTATTATTATATAATTTTAAAATTTTAAATGTGAATGATCGGTGATTAGATTTTATGCATGCATTGTATAATTATGTTAGTAAAAATAATTTAATAATACTTATTAATTAATTTAAATTGAGCTAAAACATTATTTTAACTCCATTCTACTCTAATACATTTATGATATATAAATTATAGTTCATTAAGTATAAGTTTGTGACAGACTATGATAGACACACTATTATACAAACAAACATAGGCATTTATTTTCTAAAATAAACATACACCTTATATTTAATTTATTTTGAATCATACATTCACACATTTTATTAATGTCCAGTGGTTTCACAAACTTTTTAAACTACAGGGGCACATGTTCATCAAACCCATCGAACCCAAAAATTGAAAGAACGATTGCCACAAAAAAAAAAAAGAGTTCTTTTGATACCATTGTTAATATATACAACTATTTATAATTACAGAATAAATAAAATAATTACTAACAACTAATAAAAAACAAAATAAATCAGTGAGGGTTGTTATGAAGATGGATGTAGAAATAAAAGGAATGGAATACCAAAGAAATGATGATTATTGATTTGATAGAGTACAGATATATCATGTATGAAGATAGTTGGCATCAGTCGCGGATACAAGGTCCTTCCCTAAACCCTTAAGTACATACTTATAATATTTTAAAACTTAAACCTAATGTATATGCTTTTATTTACTTGAAGTAAATTTTTTTATTTAGTTCCCCCCTTATTTAATTTCTAGATCCGCGCCTGGCTGGCATGACTGCTATAGTAGATTGAATCTATAGAGGTAAAGGACGAATGGTTAATCCCATAGGTATTATTGGGAGAGTATTGCAAAAAAAAAAAGATTATCAATTAATAAAATAAAATAATGATACAAATCATTAACTTAAAAAAAAATAACCAATAACAAACATTAAATTAATATAAACATAAAGTTATAATTGGAACTAAAAGGTAAATATTTTCTTTTACATACTTTGTATGTTTTAAGGAGAAATAATTTAAAAATTAAAATTAAATTTTTTCTACCTAGGTATGTATTTTTTTATGGGATGAACTGTGATAATAGTTTGTTTTGAACTATTAGTCTCATAAATTGACAATTTGACATCACTACAATAAAGAGATTAATATACACTCTACCTAGCTTATACTTTTTAATTTCTACTTCATACTGAGTGTAAGGTCTATGCAATATGCATCAATAATACTCTTTGTGCCAGATAGGTCTTATACTAGTATACAGAGTGTAACCGATAGAACTGACTTTTGGAATAACTTTTTTTCTAATCAATTTTTTTTTATTTATTTTTTTTATTTATCATTTATAAACCCTAGCGCTACATGTACAATATCAAAATTTGAATAAAATTTGAATACATTTTTATTGGAAAAATTCAAAATAGCCAATTTGTAAATTTAATTAAAAGAAAAATTTTGATGGTAAAAATATTTATCCAAATCAATTAGTTTATTTTTTGGAATTTTTAAAAATATCATTATTTTTTTGCATAAATTAATTTGGAGCGTTATAACTTTTTTCAAAATATTATTTTTGGAAATTTCCTGAAATGAGTATAATTAATAAATAATTTAAGAAATATACTCATTTCAGGAAATTTCCAAAAATAATATTTTGAAAAAAGTTATAACGCTCCAAATTAATTTATGCAAAAAAATAATGGTATTTTAAAAAATTCTAAAAAATAAACTAATTGATTTAGATAAATATTTTTACCATCAAAATTTTTCTTTTAATTAAATTTACAAATTGGCTATTTTGAATTTTTCCAATAAAAATGTATTCAAATTTTATTTTTTTATTTTTTTTATTAAAAAATAAAAAAAAAAAAATTTATATTGTACATGTAGCGCTAGGGTCTATAAATGATAAATAAAAAAAAATTGATTAGAAAAAAAGTTATTCCAAAAGTCAGTTCTATCGGTTACACTCCGTATAATCTAGTTTGAAAATTAATTTCATATTTCATAAATTTGTCAAGATTTGTTAGGTAACAAATTAGTAGTTCTATCTATAATCCCGGTCAAGAGTCAAGACTAAAAGCTCTCGTTAAAATATAAGGATTGCATTTTATTATGTATTCACTTCATAATAATTTAAAATACTATTTAACTAACGAACAAATTACATTTATAAAATATAATAGTATAATATTATAATTTTTTTACATTTTATTTATTTACCTGTCTATGAAAAATATTATTACCTATGGATTTTTATATTTTTATGAAAAATACAATAAATACCTACCTCCTACACTGGCCTCAACATTAATATTTAACAAAATTAATGACAACAAACTTTGTCCTATAGCAGTGCCCCGAAACTCGACATAATAAAGTAACAAAGTTTGTTGGACATTTATGTAAGTACCTACAATATATCTACACAGCCACAATTATGATAAAATCACATGGTAAATAGTGTAATGATATCAACAGTATTTTGTATTTGTTTTACCTTTTACATTTGATGGACTGCGCACACGATCACGTTTCATATTAATATTTATTCGGTAAAATGTTTTTTATTTATATACTCATTACAGTAGTTTTTATTATTTACCTAGTTATGATAAATTGACTTCAACTCAACAATAAAAAAATCAGTAGGTACATTGATAATACGGTAAATCACGTGTGTATAGTTTTGTTTATCGACCATCTTGAATTCGAATGTTTATGTATACAAATTATATATTCTCTTATGATTATCGAACAGAGGCGTATATAATAAATTATAGTTGGCCATAATGGAACTGTAGTCGGTTGGGAAAAGTGGTTTCTATTCTTAATTGTACATCTTGGACCGGTCAAAACCTGTCCCGATTTGTTGTACACGCGGACGTACCTTGCCTATACTGTCACTATTATTGTTACATGCGAATGCTTCCGGTAGGTATCTAATATTCATGTATAGATATACATTTTATATTTAAAATATAACTAGTCAACTTTCTTAAGTTTTTCATTTACAATAAAATTAAAGTCAATATTAATAATAATAATATAAAATACGAAATACAACCATAATATTATGAGAATAATATGAGTATATGACAAATGACAATATATGACATATGTTCAGTGGCGCAACTACGGGGGTGCTAGGGGGTGCTGAAGCACCCCCAGCTTTACTTTAAGCACCCCCAAGTTCCACGTCTTTCTAATTTCAAATATCTAGTTTTAACAATGTAGTTTATTTTATGATTTTATAACATAATAAATTCCAACACAGAGTTCTTAAAAACAGAAATGTATTAAAGAACAATTTAAAAAATAGGTTAGATGACAAAAAAAAAAAAAATTTCTAAATAAAGAAGTATTTCCAAAGGTTGCATTAACCATACCTCTTGTCAGTTCTGCGACATGCAAACGAAGTTTTTCCTCAATGAGGAAATTGAAAAATTGGTTGCGAAGCAACATGTTACAGCAGCGTTTTACTTATTAGTAATTTAACCTATCATAAATAGGGCCAGGAAGTTCATGCACTAAAAACTATCAAAATATGTATGCAAATATGTGCTTAAAATTATTAAAATATGCGCTAAATATGTATTTTTTTTTTACGTTAAGATTTTTCGTTTTTAATAAAAATAATATTTAAAAGATGGAGAAAAATATGTACAATTTCAATATGATATAATATATTATATTTAGGTACCTACTTCAAGAATTAAAATTTACAACTAGGGATTTTGAATATTTTGATAGATTTTCAATTACAAATGAACGACATTTATCAGCCCGACCAAGCAAAGATCTTTAATTTTTATCGGGTATTTATTTTATATTGGCAATGTTTTTAAAAGGACATATTTTTCAAGAAATGAATTTTGAAATATACTCAAAGTTCGACATTATCGTGAAATATTAATAAAAAAAAATAACATTAAAATGTAATAAAATGCAATTTTATTTGAAAGTATGCATACATTTTTAAATACCTCAAAATATGCGAAAATATGTAGTATGTATCTACATTTAAATTTAATTTTTGAACTCGTTAGATTGTGATTTGTTATCTCATCCAGCAAATTTTTGATGCACTCAGTAAAAACATGCAAATGCATGAACTTCCATAGGCTCTAATCATAAAAATATTGATAGAAAATGATGTTTGACACTTTAGAATGTAGACATGTACCTAGTATAATCAAAATAATCAAATACTTTAATAAAAAAATGAACTGTGTCATATTTTTTTTCCAAAAATGATATCGCTAATATAATACTAGTATAATCTAAATACTGGAATTATGTTAAGTTGGGGAGTGTGAGGGGCAAAGCCTCCCATGGCATTGTAAGCAATTCATAATTGTAGCACCCCCAAGATTTGAACTCTAGTTGCGCCACTGCATATGTTGTAGACATTTTAAGCATATTATGATAAATATATTTTTTACATTAATAGACATTAGACTTATAGACCGGGCCACCTGGTTACGACCAATTAGGTTCAACGGAGGGGCGACTAAAAGGGACCCTTAGGAGCCACCCCCAGGCCCAGGCCCACATTTCTAAATAATTGTATATTGTTAAAAAAAAAGTTACAAGCAAAAAACATATGATTATACTATCAAATATTATAGACATGTACAAGTATGTAGATAGAGATATGACTACGGTATGTACCTGCTATCTACATTAGGTATATTATTCGTTCGCTAGGTAGGTACCTATATAAAATAATTGATATACTTCTATCATACCTACAAATTTACTGAAGGTAAAATTGAATAACTTAAACAACTAATACATCAACATAAATGTATATATATAAGACTATTTTATGATACATTAAAACCTAAGCATCACTTATTAACACAATATTATCCCACTACTATTCGATATTCAGGATCTTAAAGACATTTCTGGTGCTTTCTCTTTGAGGAGAAACAGTAAAACACAGTGAACTTAAAACTTATGCATGTACCACATCATCACGAAAAAATATTACATTGATATTAGCAAAACAACGTCAATATAAATTTTCTTATATTTTATTACAACCTATTAATACTCTGCATACTGCCTTGAAACAAAAACATTGTAGGTATAAGCGACTTACCTACATAATACCTATGTCAAAATTTCTTTTACCGCATCTGGAACATCTTTTTTATTGTTGCAATCAAATAGAATTCATAAGAATGATTTACATAAGAAGATATTATTTAACAAAATGTATTGAAGAAATTTATTTATTTGACACCAACTTCATCAGGCAGATTAATGATCCGTTTAAAAGAAATTTTTAATAATTTATATTTTTCCAACCATAATTCTATGTATATAATAACATTATTTTCATATTTGTATATAATATTTTTTTTTTTTTTTAATCTTTGATTAATATTTTAGCATTAATTAGTTTACAGTATTTAAATTAAAATAATAATGGATAACCAGCAGAAACATCTATTAATTATTCAAATTGTATTGATGCTTTGAATTATGCTGATAACGCTGCAAGTATTATATTTTATCCACGCTTACAAAATAATTTAACAAACTATTTAGTCTTAAAAAACGGCAATTTTAAAATAAATTGTTATCCAACTTTTAACTAATTCCTTTATAAAATTTTAAATTTATTGTTTTCAACAATAGTTATTATGCCATTTTTGCAAGGCTACGTATATCCAGTTGAAGACTTACAACCTTTGCAGGATTTACTAAAAGAGTGGAATTTGGAATGTACTTATCAAACATTAATTGGTAATATTATAATTAACTTATATTGCAATTATAATTACAATTATTAAACAAGTTTGTTTACATTAACATAACTTATTTTAGATAAACTAATTGATTTGAACATTTTAGCAATTATAAATGTTAACCACAAATTAACTTCTGAAAAACTACCCACTTGGCCTTAAAATATTATTTTCTAATAAGTAATAACTTAGGAAAGTAGCAAAAATCAAGAAAATCATCTCTTACAACATCACTAATTTCAACTTTGGATAAAAAACTTCCTCAAGAAAAATTTTCTTCAGCTATTCCCATAAATCTTAGAGAAATTTTAAATGTGTGTTTAGCAAGATTATTGATTAATTACTATTATTAGACAAATCACAAATTAAACGACAATATAAGAACATTGTTGGTTGAGACTACCATCAATTATATCATAACTAAGAAAATATATATGTCTATAGGACTATCTAATAGTGTTGCTGATATATTTCCAACAAAAGTAAAAGTTAGTATTTTTATTTAATATTATATTTATTTTATTTTACTCATCTTTTCCAACTTTTTAGGATACATATTTTTTTTAAATATGATATAAATAAAAATCCAAAGGGTAAGCTTTATGCTAAATATTATAATTCTATGCAAACTTTGAGAACTAGTGGTATAAAGTCTAATACCCTCAGCACTCAAACAAAACCACTGCAAACACAATTTCCATTTTGATATGTTATTCAGGTTTAATATTTGGGTATCCCCAATTGTAATAATTATGATACTTATCTTTATTGAATTGATATGTTTCAGAACCAGAAAATGATGTACAGTATATTATTGAACAAATCAAACACAATAATAATTGTTCTTTTCCTGGCTTAGAATATAACTGGAAAGTAATAACACAGTTCCGTTTAAAAAGTTTTCAAACTTCAACATTAACTAATGATATACTTATCTAACAACTGGAGCAATTATAAATTACCTTTAGGATACAGACTGGTAATTTTACAACCACACTCTCCATTACTCTAAAAAAAAACTTAAACCTGCTGGAGAACAATATAAATACATTATTTATAGCTTAATAACTAAAATAATATTTTCAGGTTGATAAAGTTTTAACACAATGTGTAATGTGTTTAATATACATAATGCTTAAATCTAATTTCTACATTTGAAGAAAAATCAGGAAAAATGATAAACTTATTGGATGAAAAAACTAAGGACACTTCAAACTGACAGTTATTTGAATTTAAACGAGCAAACTGCAGATATAATTCAAACTTCAAAGTATAAAAAATTTTATTTATATAGAACAGGCGTGCCCAACCTTTTTCAACTTGCGGGCCACATTCAAAATTTATATTTATACTGCGGGCCGTAAAGAAATACAAGCTCAAATTTCACACTAATATATTATATTTTAATAAATTTTCTAAAATCCAATAAAATTTTTTATATTAAAATTAAATTTGCAAGATATTTTTTAGTATATTAAAATAAAATTCTTTATAAATTATCATTTTTATTTTTTTTACACCTAGGTATAAATAGTTCTATACAAATTTTTAATTTTTATAAAATAGTCTCGGGCCGATTGGAATACTTCCACGGGCCGCGGGTTGGGCACACCTGATATAGAAAATGCAAAGTTAATAGTGGCTATAGAATAATGATTTAGCACTTTAGTATTAATATAATTAATATTAAATAGCATATACTTGATACGATTATTAAACTGATCTTTAATCTTATTTTGTAGTGACTAGATATATGGTAATTATACTTATGTCATATCATACCATTTAAAATATAATTATATCATTTTTATTTTAAAGATTAATTTAAATATTTCAGATGGGAAGAACATAATTATATTTTATTTATTACATACCATCTTTATTCTTCAAAAACTTGAAATGCATATGATTATTAATTTTAATAATAAATACAATTAAGTTCAGAAAATTTCCTAAATTTTTTTTTTATTTAGTATTTAAGTAATTAATTATTATAAGTTTTATTGTATATTTTAAATAAATAAAAAATTCTTGCATATTTTTTTACATATTTTCATAATTTTTACTTCATATTTTTTACATATTTCCATGATTTTTACTGCTTATTATATGGAATATTTCAATACTTTTAAGTTCATAAAAATCCGCACTCTAATTATGATGTATAAATTAAGTTAATAATATACTATTATATTATATAGAAGGTATAAATAATAACTATAAATATTGTACCATTAACTGGGTCATAAAATTAAAGTATACTCTTATAGCTAAATATTTTAGCCACTGATAAATGTATAATATAATACTTTTCAATTATTCAGGTTTATTTAAATCATTGCAAACATTAATAAATTTATTATATCAAGTATATCATGGCTTGACACTTGGCTGTATTATAATAAGTTAATTGAGATCAAATGATTTTGATATGTTTATTTCAATTAACTTTCAATTGTACTTTTACTAGGTTAAAATTTCAGATTTTAGAATTTTTTAGACAGATTTATTAATTTCTAAAAGGAATATAATTATATTTTTGAAAAAGATTTAAAAAATATTACAGAACATGGAAATGTGTGATATTTTTTTACTTTCTTGAACTTGGTTAATATAGCTTTTTTAATACTATTTATTAATGCTTACTTATTTTGATCTTTATACTCACTCATAAATAATAATATTTTTAATAATTTATACAATGAATTTGCTATTGTTGGCATATATTAGTCATAAAAACGTTCTGATAAATAAGGGACCAATCAAAAAATATTCTTTAACTGAGGAGAATTACAATAGGAGGGGTTCTGGTGTTAAAACTTCAACAACTATAAATTATTAAACTGTTAGATAAAATATTAAATTATGGTAATGTATGTATACTTTATATATACATACAAATATACAACAGACCAAAACACTAAGAACTTAAAATAATTGCTTAGTGATACTAGACAATTCTAGAATAATTATTATTTATTAGTAATCATTAGGTACTCATTAGGTAATTAACTTTGGTACCTACAACTAAATCATAATTTTAATTGGTTACATACAGTTAGTTAGACTGAAAATGAAGTACTTTTGTTAAAATTATCATTTTGTGATAGTGAGATCAATGCTTTCCTACTTATTTAATTGAATAGAGAAAATAAAAATAGAAAGATATATTAAATCGTTATTGTAATCGTAAAAGAAAAACCAGAACAAAAATAGATCGAATGGTTTATTCTCTGATAGTATTCAACACTGCATGTAATTTTTCGAACTCCAATGTTTCTGTAGGAATTTGAACTCCTTTCTTTGGAGATTTCATAGTTGTACGAAGGTTTGGTGACAATTTATACGTAACAATAGTACACCTGTAAAACAAACATACATGACTCCACGTACGGTTACAGTTCTTAAAAAGATACTTATGTGATTATAAAATTATATGATGTGTATAATTACATTGAACTTCCAACCACAATCATTGGTACTCGTTTGTCAAAAGCTAATCGAACAAGTCGATATTGTTCTGTGGGATGAATGAGTTGATCACAAACTGATTTTTTAGTGCTTATGTCCAAATCGTAAAAAATGACACGACAGTCCACAGTAGTAACACCGAATACTGAACTAGAGAACGGTGACCAACGCAGGTCTGTCAAACCCGTTTGCAGATCAAAGATTATCAACGGAATTCTGTATTAATCGAAGAGAAAATGGTTAGAAAGATAACAGAAATAAAAATGCGATAATTTTAAAAAACCACGAACATAATGTTTATCTATAAAAAGCCATAGGTATAGGGGCGTCATTTCAATTTTTTTATTGTTGGTGCCAAAATTTTTGCAGGCCATCGAAATCATTACCGCAGGCAACATGGAAATTATTTTTTTTTGTGGATAAGGGGGTTAAGTGGTGACAAAAACAACTAAAAATTTTTTGTTTAATTTATTTAATATGTCACCTATATTAGTATGAAAACATCACAATATTATTATTCTTTTGAAGAAGTATGTGTAGGTACTTTTAATGAATTTATATTATATTGCTGATACCAGTGGTATTAGGTAAGTAAATTTATGGATATAAAGCACCTTAATAATACTTATCCGAACATAACCTATACATTTTTCTCCCTGCACACTCAAAATAAATAATATAGCTAAACCTGAAATTTGTTTTATTGGTTCCCTTGTTCAAAATGATACTTAAATCATATTAATGAAATATTATTAATATCTAAATTTTTCCACTTCTAATTTTAATTTAATAACAAACCATTTAATTACACAAATAAGAACATTTAATTTGTATAATTATTTAATACATACTATATTATATTAGCGGATATCTTCGATTTTTCAACTTTGAAAATGAATCTACAGCATCATTTAGATTAATTTTATTAAAAAGATAAATAATTATAATTTATTTTTTATTAACTTTAATCTTATTATATTTATATAAAGAAATAAAAAGACTGTAATAATATTGTGATTTGTAAACTATAGATACCAAGTAGGTAATTGATTATGTTATTTTTTATTAATGAGATTTGTTATGTTTTATTTTTTATCAATTTGAGTCTTATTACATCTATATAAGCCATAAGGATATGAAAATATTGTAGTAGGTAAGTAATAACAAATAATATTGTGATTTATAAACCAACTAAGTAGAAGTTCAATTATTTTTTTTATTATTATTATTAAGATTTATGAATTTTAAATAAATTTCTCAGGAATGTGCATTATAGAAATGTTGTAAGCTACTTGAATGGTTTTGTTTTCTAATGTTTTAATAATTACCATTGCCCATTTGGTAAATCCCATGGTCGTAAAGGGACACTATTTTCCCACCACTTTTCCAACCATGCAAAACAAATTAAAAATTTTCCAAATATTTTTCCCAAAATCAAAATACTCCATAGTGCATGTATACCAATTTTCAGAACAATCAGATGATTTTTTTGTACTGCCCTATAAAGGGTTATTATAACGAGTAGGGAGATACTGGAGTGCATGTGATAAGAAATCTATACCAGCATATTATATCCACAGATATATTATATTATTTATATCATTATTATTTCATATTATGTCTATGATATAAGTGATTTAACCACACTAGTACACTACTACACTGATCATTTTTGGAATTAAAACACATTAGTAGGTACCTATAATAATTTTTTTTTAAATACTGAAAAAATATAAAATATATAATATATATAATATATGAATATTATAACACTTAGGTATATCGGCGCTTACATTTATTGCTGGCAGTCCAAAGAAGGCGTTTTTCAAAAATGTTGGTGCAAATGTACACCCTGCACCCCCCCAAATGACGCCCCTGCATAGGTATAGGTATAATATTATACATAATACATACATTACATAAATTACACAATGTATGTATATATAATATACATGACTTTATTAGTAAACAAACTCAGTTTTATGATAACGTTTCGAGCGAAAAAAATTATTTATAAATTATAATAATATAATTATTATTAATTATTATTATTATTATTATTAATTATTATTAACTACGAAATAAGATTAAAAAATCGGAGTCCCAACAATTGAACGAAAACAATTGAGCGCGTCGAAAATTGGGCGCTGCGACAATTAAGCGCTGGCCGCTGAGACTATTGAGCGCTATAATGTTATACTGGACTTAGTAAAAGTTCATAAGAGTTCCCTGTAATAAGTTCAGAACTACTGTACACGGAATGACAAAATTAAAAATGAATTCGTTTGTGGTGTCAGCGAATACCTATATATTCTGTCAGATAATTTGTGAACAATTTCATTCAAGATCAACAGAACAGTTTTTAAAAGGCATTGCTCAAAATATTTAATATTTTAACTTGACTCATAATGTATTATAAATCAAACTATGCCTACTTTTTTATTTTATTTTTATTATTATTATGCATTTTATATTTGACATTTTGTTTTGACTAATAATGTATTATTATTTATTAACCATACAATTTCTTATTTTTATTTTTTTAAATTATTATAAAATTATAAATTTTTTAATATAAATATTTTATTTGATATTTTGTTTGGACTGATTTGGCTGATAATGTGTTATTAACTATAACTTATTTTTTTTTAATTAATACCTAACATTTTTAGGTTTATATTGCACTCAATTGTCTCAACACTTAATTTTCGAAACACTCAATTGCTGTGCGCTCAATAGTTTTCGTTCAATTGTCATAAATCCTAAAACATCATATGGTCATGAATTGATAACTGGATTCAAAAGAGTATGCACTATGCAGTATAACGTGTGTTAACCGTGATCGAATTTTAGAATTATATTACTCGGATTTGTCTTCCCACAATTTAACTACGAAGTCTTCACTACACGTAAGGTATATATTTGAATCAAATTTGTTGAAATCGATTCGGTTTACCGGCATTTCGTGAGCTTTAAATCTCTGAACATAATTAGTCCATCCCGTACTACATTTAAATATATAACCTTCAACCGTTCCAACCAAGTATATTTCGGGATTTGCGGGATTAAACGTAATCGTCGTCCCTCTAGCTATAAAAATATAATGTGAGCATAAAAAAAAAGGATAAATTAAAGCATTACAACATGCGAGAATATGCATTAGGTATATTACCATAGTAAGATTGTTTGATACCACCAAGCTCGATTTCTGGATACATATCTATGACCAGAGACATTTTAATGATTTTCTTCAATTCATTTTGCATCAATAACCATTGGCAGATCATACCATCCTCGGATACAGAAAAAAAGTTTAACTCGCCGGTAGGTAAATTCTTACACCAGACTACCTGAGCAATATTTAAGGTTAATAGACCTTTCACTTGTGTCTAGTGAATAGTGTAAATAAAACTTATTTTATAAAAACCCATGTGGTATACCTGCATTACGCTAGCCATGAGTTTGGTACGCGCTAAGTTTGTTGAGTATTCTGGTTCGTTTTTCAGTAAACTCACGTTGTATACAGACACATTGCCGTCACGCAAACCAACGGCAAGGATGTTTCCAAAATCTTGATGAAAACTCAAACACATGGCTCCGGATTGTGTATGAACCACATAATCTGGGTACGACGAATTCTTCAAAACCCACAAGCATACGTTACCGATGTCTGGACTGTCGGTAAATGGTAAGTCACTCTGTGCTAAATGTATCATACATTACACAACATTTTTATAATAATAAATACGAACACAATATTTTTTTTACTTATATATCTAAATATAGCATACACACAAAACCTACTATACAAATATTTGATACCAATTTTTTAGATTCTGAACGGAGTGATGAATGTATTGATTTTACAATGATGTGGGTTTTTTTTGTGTCTGTCGAGAACATTTGGAGCAGTAAAAATGCTTCGATTTTTATTTACTTCGGCCCCTCTTTGAAAAGGAAATTGAATCTATAGTTGATACTTTGGGGGGGTCAAAAGTTAAAATTTTTCAATATTTTTTAAATGAGTCAGGAAAAACTAGATTTTTTACACAAAACCAGTTTTCGTCCAAATCGAATTTTTTATTCAACTATTTTTGCTATAACTCAAACTAATCGATGTAAATACTTGAATTTTTCACCAAATGTTTATATTAGCGTTCTCCATACACAGTTAAGTTTTCAAAAAATTTTGACTATTTTTAAGTATTTTTTTTTTTTAAATAACGATAAAATTTTTTTGGCCAACCAGAAAATCTTGAAAATTTAATACAAGGTTTCTTATAAGTTGTTCTTAAAGTGATAAAAAAAAATCCGAAATCGTTAGTCACATTTTTTTTTATAAGTGCTTAAAGTTCGAATTTATCAAAATTGAGAAAATTTGTAAGTAATTTTGTGGTTGAAAAATCGTAAAAATTTTTTCTTTTATAACTAAGTTTTGAAAATTTAAATTTTTCTTCAAATATCTGTATAAAAAACTCTACCGGACTAAGACAAAACATTATTAGAAGTGTTCGAAATTTAAATTTCTACAAAACCACGATAAATAACGGTTTAGCCTCAAACGATTTTTGATATTTGTTGTTATTCAAATAATATAAGTCGTAAATACTTGACAATTTTACCAGTTATTAAGATTGCCATTTTCTTTTAGTGATTTGATTTTCAAAATATTTTGACTTTTTTTTGAGCTGTTTATAGGCATTTGAAATAATCAATTTTTTTTTATTTTTTTTATAAATGTTGATAAAAAAAATTTAGCTGGGACAAATTACTTGAAAATTTAATAGAAGAGTCCACATAACTTTTTCTAACTCTCATTCAAAAATTATAAAAATACATAGGCACAATTTTTTTTTATTAACATTTGAAGTTCAAATATTGACAAAAATTCGTCAAAATCATGAATATTTTTCACTATTTGGTAGTTAAAAATTTAATACTATGCTGTCCATAAGTTAAGCTTAGAATAATTATAAAAAAAATTGAGGATTATTCAATTTAAAAAATTTTATAAGTTTTTAAAGTTTTAATTTTAATTTGAAATCAAAAATACACGTGTAAAATAACGTTTTACTAATAAATAATTTTCGATTTTTGTTATTTTTAAAAAGTTACTAAACGTAAGATCTTGAAACTTTTACTTAAATGTAATATAATATATGACAATATTTTAATATAATATATCCTAGACTAACAAATCATTTCCGTTTTGCGTATACAATGATATTCACTTTTATAATAAGTACATACATAATTATTCGTCTAATTTTTAGTAAGAATGTCGTCAGAATACAGATTATATTTTGTTCAAATCTGATAAAACATCAGTGTATTGTTTTGAGTTTGAAAATAACAAGTACTCAACACAATTGATAAACATACCTGAAGGATGTGGTTTATTTAAAAATTTCAAGTCATGGTCTTACGTAATATTTTTGATAGTTAGATTAGATATAAGAACTGCTTATCTCATAAACCTTAGTTGAATCGTCATCATTATTCATAACTTTAAATAGTTTTATGAATAATTTTCAATAATAATTTTTAAATATATTTTATGAATAATTTTCAATAATAATTTTTAAATTACTTCCCTTATATAAATAATAATAATAAAAAAAACTGTTTCCTTTTAACCTATTTTAATTATAATTTATAAGGTATTGTTGCTAGGCGGTACCCTCCCTTAAGTCATTCAAGTCAACTTCATATTATATTTTTTTAAATTACTAGTATATGATCTATTGGTCAAAATTAAATCATAAAAACTGTATTAATTGTAAAATTAACATTAATTTAGCTCATATTACTCGTATTCACTCAGTAGGTAATCAGTTGATCATGATAGTTATTTTTTCATGCAATTAATACTCATATTTAAATAGATAAGTATACAAAAGGTTGAATTTTTTTAAATTGATCCATAGAACCATATAAATATGTTAAAAAAATACAACAATTAGATAAGTATTATAATTATTATTAGAATATATGTTGTACCTACTTTATTTTAATGTGTTACCTAACCTAACCTATCTTGAAAATAATTTTTAAGCATAATTTTTTATTCTCAATTGCTTACAACAAAAACATCAAAAATATTATATTATATTTCTGACCTAGCCCCTAAATAATAGTTATTTTATTTTATCAATACTAGTCCAAATAAGGAAATGGGAACAATAAAATACTATAAACACAAATACGTTTTATAAGCAGTAAAATAAAAAATAATAATAATACACAACAGTGGATTTGAGCCATAATAATATAATAAATATTGGAAACCAAAAAACATATCAACTAAAACTAATAGGTACATTAATAATAAATGTTGAATCTTCGTTAGCGAAGTGCATAAAATCAGTAAGAATTAGATTGAATAGATACTTGGTTAATTAGAATTATACAAAGAAAAGAATACGGAATTTTTTTCCATGTGGGAGATAGTATGATTAATATAAATAAATAAATAAAGTTGTTTCAGACGGAAAATAAAATAAATCAACTAACCCAAGAGTGGTCAAACTTTTAGATACTAATCTATGAAGAATATATTTTCCTACAAAGCCCTGAAGAGATATACTTCCACATGATTACACATTTATACTTCATAATAAATCATATTATTACCTTAACAATATGTAAAGGTATGATTCACTTGAAGCAGGGTACAACTAAGTATCTCAACTAAATTGTCTGATATTCTAGCATGTCTCAACTTTATATTCAATAAAGAAGAACGTATGAGTGTTAGCAGCTAACTTAAATTTTAGTTGGGTTATTTACTAAGAGAGTACAAATAGTATAGAGCAATATTTTAGGGAAACGTAAGTTTTATTGAGTGTTACTCATTAAAAGTGATACCTGAAGCCTATATTTTAACTTAATAAAAATATCTATACCTACTTTTCAGTATAATATTTTTTTTAAATATTAGTAAATTATAATTTATCCTATCTAATACTTGATGTATAACTCTAGTTCCATGAAAAACATAAATTAAAATATTAAATAGATTGTTGGTTTAATATTGGGAAATTTAAACAAATAACAAAAACAATTGTGTTTAACAACTTTTAAGTAAGAATAATAAATTAAAATTATTAAATTAGTTTTAAAAGTATAATATTTTCATTACAGTCATAAATTAATATAATTTCTTTATTTGGATAATTAAAAAAAAATGTATGTGACCATGTCCACTAAGTGTTATTTTAGTCAAGACTATTCAATTTTCATTAACAATTCAAATTTAATTTTTAAATTTGACGTACATATTACTTGTTTATATTAACTAACCTATAATTATACTTAATGTGATGTATACCCAGTATACCTATATTATTGTATATAAAAAAAAATTATTTTAGTGCACAAGATTGTTAACTGTTTTTAAGATTTAAAAATTGAAGCAATTGTATGTATACAGTGGCGTAAACTGGGGGTCGCACGGGGTCGCACTTGCAACCCCTGAAAATATCATAGGGTCGCAAGAGTATCTTTTTGCGACTCCAAAAAATCACGATTTCAGTTTTCAAAAAATTGAAACATTAAATAATAAATTAACTAATTTATATTTTGAGAACCAATATTTAACTTTGTTTTGAAGCACTAGAATTATTATTATGTTATATCCTTTTCACATTTATTTATAGTTATGTTATTAATAATTTTCTATTATTATATCAAAATGTATATTTATTGTGATCAGCCGATTCGAGTCAAATATTTTATTAAAACTACAATTTTAAAAATAAAACAGTTTATTTTTGATCATCTGTAATTTAACTTTTATATTAATTATTAAGGTAATATTATATTATTGAGCAAATTAAATTTATTTTTGTAAATATTTTTTTATTATTTCGGTATAGAAAAATATTAATACAAATGTTGAGAAAAATGTTAGCCTTTTTGAAGAAAACCTCCATTCTACAAGAAAAAGATCAATATAGTTAATAATTAATTTCATATCATATCTTTAGTATTCATTTACAATTTATTGAAATTAAATTATATTAATTTAATATCATTAAACACCTATTTAAGAGGATGTCAGCGCACCGTTTGTTTTCTCTCTCTAGCCCACGCGCAACATAAACAAAACGCATTTATGCAGTCTGAGTAGAATTTGCTCAATTTTGGTTTTTTAGAGTAAATATACCTATTACAAAATTAAATTTTGACAAAATTTCTGAGTACAAGACGATGAGTTTTTTTTAAAAAAAATTAAAATTTTGAAAAGGTTAAGGTAATTTAAAAATGTTGTAATTTGTAGCTATTTTTAAACTATATAATTAACGTTGTATTGGGAATAATGGAAAAAACTCATCGTCTTGTACTCAGATATATTATAAAAATGTAATTTTATAATGGGTTTATTTACTCTACAGCCAAAATTTAGCGAGTTCTACTCAGACTGTGTAAATGCATTTTGACTATGTTGCGTATGGGCTAGAGAGAAAAAACAAACAGTGCGCTAACATCTTCTTAAGGAAATTTTGTTAAACACTACCTTAACTTAAAGTCAAAATTTTATTTTATTGACAGAAAGCAATATACCCTATTTATGGCATATATTTATAATGTATACCAATTATCAATAGATACAATATGTATTTAAGGTTAAAAAAGTTTTGTTGAATTTATGTACTTATAATGTTAAATCTAGAAAAAAAATAAAATATTTAAGAGGGGTGTGGGGGGCTATGCCCCCCACAAGTCTGTCCAACCTAGAAACTGATTGCAACCCTAACAATTTAGCCCAATTTACGCCACTGTATGTATATATGAGATAAAGCAAATTATTGATTAGATTTGTTTAAATACAGACATCAAGATGTACATTTAAACCAATTTTTAAAATAAATGTATCAGTAACTGAGTAAGACGACTTACTAAGACTATCAAGCCGTCGTGTAAAATTAAGTTGGATCTTGAATTTATTAAATTTGAATTTTATTTCCTCTTAATTAATTATACAAAGTACAAATTGTGTTACTCACGAATGCTAAGCGTTATACCAAACATATCAAAATAATCAGGACTCCAAGCTATATCAGTAACAATTAATTTTTTTGCTTTTTCATATACCATCGTCCACATTAACATTAAAGTCCCTTCTCCTCTGTCCCTGAATTGATCTGACGGATCCTCATAATATCGAAAATCTAATTATAAATGTACAATATAATAAATATTATAATTAATATACAGATGTTTCTTAAAAATAGAATTTTTTTTAACCTTGTGCTATTGCATCCGTATCATTTAAACTGATGATTTTTTCAACAATCTTAGATACCTTCAACAATTCATGTTTATTTTCGTCGTTTTCAATGCGTATTTTTTTACGAGGTTTAGTTTTTTTCTTTCCCATATGTGCGGCCAATTTCTCTCTTAGTTCTTTGTCTTTTTCTTCCTTTTGTATTGCATAATCGACTTCGTAAGTGTCATAAATAGCAGATAATGATACAAATGCAGAAAACTCAAATTTTTTGATAATAGGGGTTTGAGTATTTTTATTCTATGAATTATAAGTGTTTTTTAAATAATATAACAAACAATTATAGTGTTAAAATATTTAAAAAATATAATATTGTCTATTTTTACCCTCATAAGAATTTTTTTAGTTTGTGAAACTCTGTCAAAAAAATTGAATTTGTTTTTAAGTTTCACCATGCTACAATATTTTGTCACTGGCAAACTTAAAAAGGACTCTTCAGATACTTTTTTTTTTACTTTATGTGATTCTTTTTCTTCTTCAGGTTCATCCTTAAGATCCATCGGTAAGCCCTCTTCTTCACCTTCTTCTCCCATTTCCATGTTTTCATCCATGAACTCTTCATTAACGTCTTCAATTGACTGTAAATCTTCATCAATATCATCTACTACTAACGGATTAATATATTGTTCTTCTTCTACTTCTTCTGACATATTTTCACTTACTGTTTCATTTTCTTTTAAGGCTAAATTTTCCGCTTTTCCTTTAAAATAAAATATGGTTAATATCTCCAAAATTATTATTAATATTCACGTCTTACTACATAGTTCATTTTCAATTTGCATTATGGCATTCTCTGATTCACAATGGAATAATGTAGTTTTCAACTCGAAGAGTTTTATACTATTAGTGATTTCTTTTTTTGGAAAAAATACCTTATGTTTATTGCTATAAATTACTTTAGCATGAGGTGTGGGTGGTTCATTAACAAAAAGTCCATTGGCATAAACTTCATCTAAGTCCTAAAATACATTGGTATCTATATTTTTTTTTATTGTTTAAGACTTAAAAATTCTGTGGGTGATAATTCTGAACATGATAAGCTTGGGTAAAATATTCTATTGAATACTTCAAAACTATTTAATCTATTTTATTCTAACTAATTATAATTACTTAGGAAATAATAGTTAAACATTTTGAGATTTTTTTCTATATTTTAAATATTAACCACAAAAGACATTGTTTAATTTATCGTTTTTCCCCGAAAGCCTGAACTATTTCTATGAAAAATTATAATTACACTATTTACATTTTTGACGCAGTTTTGTCTTTAATAATGTATTAAGAGGACGTTATACCCGCATGTGTGGTCTCTGTCTTACTAATGTAAATCATAGCAAATTTACGTTCAGCAAAACACATTTTATGATGTTAGCTTTAATATTAAAGTCAATTTACCTATTATTATCAAATATAAAGGTAATAACTAATAATATTATCTAGCGCTTTTATTGATATTTTAATTTTTAAGCAAATTACGAGCATTTTAAAGTTTTAATATTTTACATAACTATAACTCACTTAAAAATTAAGATATCAATAAAAGCCTATGAGATGTCCTAGATAATATTATTACCTTTAAGTTTGATAATAGGTAAATGACTCTAATATTAAAACTAACATCACAAAATCTGTTTTGCTGAACTCAAATTTGCTATGATCTACATTAGTAAGAGAGAGACAACACATGTGGGTATAACGTCTTTTTAACTGGACAAAATCTTTAGGTACCTAATAGATTTCAATTAATTACTCGATATATAGGTACACATTTATATGTTTTAGTTTACTTCTTGACTTAGAATTAACTGATCGGCTGGTTTAACCGGATCACCAGACGGTACAACTATTGCCGTTTCTTTTGTTTTTTTCTTCGAGGATTTCATTTTATTTTTTACAAAAACTGATAAATGTTAATTTACTAGTTAAATATTACTACAGAAAACTAATAATTAAATAACAAAAATCTAATTATAGTTGTCTTAGAAACTAATTGTATAGGTACAATATATATTCCTCATGTTGGATGCACTTCGAACAAATACTGCAATACTCGTCTGAAAATATGACAATAAATGTCTTAAACTACAACTTACAACTTAACTAAACTAATGAAAAATCACTACGGACACTACGGTTGCCGTTCCCGAACTAAAAAACATATACCTCAATTTAGAATTAAAGCCAAACTATTTTTCAATATTTTGAACAGAAATAAAATATAAATTTATATAGAGGTTTAATTTCCAAAAATATTGAGTTGTAAAAAAATATTAGTACAAATGTATGATATGATAAAGCAAAAAAAAACACGTTACCTTTGCCCATGTATTTAGATTTTAGAAGGATTTACCTTAGATTACTACGTTAACAATGAATCATATTTAACCAGCAATATAAAATACTGATTTAGGGTGAAATAAAAAATTAGACTGAATTTTATTCCACTACCTAATTATACATGCATAAACTTATCACGAGAAAAACAAAAATAGCTACTATATGAACAAATAATAAGCTATCTACATTCTACATTAATGACGAAATAGATTCACTAGGTATGTAAAAGAATAAATTCTTCAATATCTAAAACAGAAATGACACCTACAAACAATAATGAACTGTCTAAAACCAAATACTATCAGCCACACATATTATACACTATTGTTATTAATTATTATTAATATATATAAACCAATAAGAGATAAAAAAATATGAAATTATCTATATTTAATTTTATCAATACACACTCAAAAGAAAATTATGAAATGATTATCCGATTAATAAACGTATAGTGTTCATATTATCCGATTTTTGTACTTTACCCGTAACATATATAATAAGGTTCTAGTAATCTAAATAAAATTTAAACCATTATTCAAATAAAACAAAAAAACAGGTAAGTGTTGTTTTAATGATTAGTATAGATATAGAATGTGTGATGAGTAGGTCACTATAATGGATGTATTACGTTTGATTTTAATAATAAATCATTGGATACAAAAAATGTAATTTTGAGCAGAGACTACTAGTCTGTGCCAGTCTATATTTATAATAACAATATAGTAGAATCCGCTTAATTGGGATATATTGGGCGGTGACCTATTTGTCCCTATTATCCGAATAACTAATAAACTGATACATTGGTTTGAGACTATGCCAATCTGTATCTATAAAGCGATTGTCCCCTTTATGCGGTGTCCCAAATAAGAGGGTTCTACTGTATTTTATAAATAAAATATATTTAAATTAGTTTTATAAGTTAGGTTTTACTATAATGTAGCAATTTAAAAAATAGTTAAATTAATTGATAAGGAATTGTATCAACTCCAGGTTAGGATTTTAATTGACTTCAGGATCACACTTACTCGTGTGAATCTCATTAGTTACTGGCTAAAATCAAGTAAAAATAAAAGATATAATATGATTTACAGAGTAATACAATTTAATAATTATTATAATAGGAATAAAAACCGTGATCATATAAAGTTTTTGTGAAGATTTGGTATCAAAATACATTCTAAATGTACACTATTTTCACTCTTACTACTTCATTGCAGGAAAGTATTTAACATCTGTTTCTCAGTTTGAAGCTGCAATTTTATTAATTTTTTCAAAGGTATTTTGGGACCAATCATTGTATTAAGTTTAAAACGAATTCTCATTTAAAACAATTTTCAATATATATAATATAGACTATTATGAATTTTAATTGTTATGTTAATTGTTGAACAGAAAACATTTTAAAATATTAAACACACTCAAAGTGAAATTTAAAAAAAAATAGTTTTTAAAATACAGTGGTTATAAAAAATTAAATAGAAAAATAGAAAAATTATCAAAATTTTAATAAAAAAAAAAATTAAACAATAAACTAAACTTTCTATACTCTTTCTCATAATATAAATGTAATCTCAAAAGACAACCGATTTTTGTGAAGTATAATCAGACTATACCCCTCAATACATTAGTTAGGTAACACACAAGGGCTGTCTGAGATTACTCTTATATTATGAAACAGAACATAGAAATAACATGTAATTATATTCTGTAAATAGTAAACAATGATAAATAAACTACAATTATACTAGGTAATAATAAACAATAATAAATTAGTGATAAAAATAAACTATAAAATATTTAAAAAATAAAAAAAACAAAATAGAAACTATAAATATTAGACAACAATCATTTTTGTCACAAATTTAATTCTTACATTACATAACGGACATTTATTGGATTTCTTCCACAGTTTTTTAGCACACACATAGCAACAATAAATATGACCAATTTTTCCATGGTTAAAAACGCCATTTTTAGGCATTTTGAAACATATATTACATATGTTATCAATATTTTCATTTATGATACTATTATCAATATTTTTTGATTGAATTGAATCATCTTGTAAAGAATTTGATTGACTGGATTGTTGAGAATCTTCAAGTAAGTTGTCTTCATTTCTAGGCTTAGACACATTTAAGTGTTTGACATTTTTTGTCTTAGAACGAGGCTTACTACCAAAAAAATCCATTCTATACTAAAATTAAAATAATTTAATAATATATCTTGTCATTAGTGCTATAAATAAATATAAATATTTGATATCTATATAATATAGGATGATTATTGCGATATTGTCAACACAAAATATTACGTCTTTTATTTTACAAATCATTATCTCACTATCATGTAACAAAGCTTTTTACTTATGTTATAATATTATAGAGTAATTTAATATAATATACAAATTAATAAGAAATACTATAGATAAATACTATTAATAAATTAATTTTCTTTATACCTTTTAATACTAGATACTTTATTAAATTATACATATCACTTTATTTAATTGTCTATATTTTCGTAAAAGATTATTAAAAAAAAATTTTTAATGTTCTTTTATAAAAATAGATCATGTTACACTAATTTTATCAATTCAGTTTCAGAAAAAAAACATGAAAAACCATAATATATAATATATAAATGGATTTGAATGAATGGGAGTTATGAAAAAATATTAAGAAGTATTAATAATTTTATTTGTTCAAAATTAGAAGATATTATGATAGCAATTGAGATATTTTTTTTATATATATGCATTATATGAAATAATATAGTTTAAAAATATATTATATTGTACTATTATTAATAAATCAAGTTTATAGTGATACTATAATACAATATTTTTACCCCACTAGTTATTTTAATTTTTTAACATCTGATTATTTTTTTTACATAATTAAAATAATAAATAATAATTATCACAATTTTTTGCTAAATAGTGTTTGATTAAAAAAATAAAAACTTTTTTACTATTATCCAATAGTAAACCTATCAATTGTTAATAATTAAATAGTATCACTGACATACCAAAACACACAGGTACACAAATCCATA
The DNA here is from genome assembly GCA_020882235.1 of Schizaphis graminum. Taxonomy (NCBI): domain Eukaryota; kingdom Metazoa; phylum Arthropoda; class Insecta; order Hemiptera; family Aphididae; genus Schizaphis; species Schizaphis graminum. The sequence continues at coordinate 6,044,019 of CM037033.1, forward strand.
TGTTATGTAATCCACCCATAAATGTCATATAGTTACCTTAAATTATTGATAAAAATATATAGATTTTCAAATACTTACTCGAAAACAAACATAACAATATTGAAAGTAGGGATTAGGGTTATCTTTTTTGCATTGAAGACATATTTTGAAACAAGCTGGAGGTGGCACTTTTGTCTTGGAAGAAGTTAAAGTAACATCACTATCATCAGGAAAATATCCTTTGTCATCAAGTGTAGATTTATCGCAATTTATAATATTTTTGGTTACCTAAAAATAAATAAAAAAAATATTTTATGTTCTGAGAAAACACAAAATTTGCATGTGTTGTTTCCGTGTTAAAAATATACAATATATAAAATTTGTGTCTAAAAATTAAAATTTTGTTTTAACAACCCTAAGTTTGATAAAAGGTCAATTCACTTTATTAACACTGACTAAGCAAAATTAAAATTTCTGAATACAAATTTTTTATATTATAATGATTGAAACACAAAAACAATAAACATGAGTACTTTATACTCCTAAAGAAATTGTTGTAAGTTAAGACAATGACTTCTTTTTACATCTTATTTAAGAAATTTAATAAAATTATAAAAAGATTATGAAAAAAATCAAGTTTTATTTTACCTTAAAATCTATTAATGTAGAGGAATCTGAAGAATTTGATTCTATATATATGCAAGATGACGATGTGCTGATCACATCAAACTCTGTATGATTTATTTGATCAACACACACACAATCGCTTCCACAATCCGAGGAAAGATCCACTTCACTAATTGCTTCCACTAAAAAGATTTATTTTAAATATCCAAATAGTTGTTATAGAAATTATTCAATAAAATTAGAATCACTAATTTTTAATTATCCTTTTGGTGAATGAGTGATCAGAATGTTGCACAGCTATTAATTAGGACTGGAATTGAAATAGAACTGTACTAAGTAATTTATAAATTTTATTAAACGTAATGCAATACTCAAGACAATTAATTTTGAGTCATTAAAAAAAAAACTGAATGAAGTAATACATATAATTTAAATACAAAAATTAATGTTGCATATTTGATTAAGTTTACATGATTTTGCATATTTAAAGATTTTAAGCATATTAATGCATATTATATTAGTAAATCATTGATTTAAAGAATTTTAAAATATAGAACCATAGGTACGTTGCTGCATTGTTTGTATTTTGAATTATACTATACCAACAATTGATTACAATTTATCGACCCAGTAAAAAGGTTTTTTTATAAAATAAAAATTGGTTTTTTGTAAACTCAGTTTATGGTAAAAATAAACTTTTTTACCAGATCAATAAATTGCAATCAATTATTAGTATTATTATTAGTATTATTCAAAATATAAACAATGCAATAATGTATGTTGGCTCTTTATTTTAAAACTATGTAAACAAAAAATAGTTGTAGGACTGTGAATAATCAAAGAATGTTTCAAGATCTACAAACCAAAAATAAAAAACTATACAAAATTTAGGTAGGTGCAATTTGTTTAATTTTTTTTTTTAAATAACTGCATTTTGTACTGCATAATATTGCATATTTAAGCTTTTTTAGTGTATATGTAATATGTATGCACATATTTCATTATTTTTTAGCACATTAAGTTCTTAGTCCTAATGATAATACAAATACAATTATTATGTATAGGTACATGGCATACATTTTTTTAATGGTAACAATTTACTATTAAATGGATGGAAAAAATTACAGCAAAAATAAACTGAGTCACAGGTAAGTACAAAAAAATGTTATTTACTTCTTAAAATAGACTTATCTTAAGAATATATATATATATAATACATATTCAATTACCTTTATAACTCATAGTATTGATTTTATATTTAAAATGTTAATTTAATATACTGTGATAATAATGAAAGGTTCATGTGTCTATTCAATTAATAATTTACAAATGTGTAATATTATAAACATAAAAACTGAAAAAATATTATGTCTAAAAAATTACTTGTAGATTTTGATTGAACGCTATATACACTTTCAGTAACATCTGAATTATCTGTGTCTGAAATTAAATCAGTACACTGTAAAGTGTAATTGTATACATATCTTGTCCTCTTGCCACCCCAAGTTACATCTGCATCTTCATCATTGAGATCAATAAATTCTATCATCAGAATTATAAAACAAGTTAACAATTTTATAACTCAATAAGTATATAAAATAACAATATTTACATACCTGTATTATTAGAATTCATATTTCTTATTTGTCTTTTTAAAGTGAAGACCATATCTGAAACTTTATTTATTTTAAATTAATTATCAGAATATTATATTCTATAACTTAACTTCCGATAAAATACAAATATAATAAATTTTAGACAAGTACGGGATAGAGTGTTGAATAAAATAATTTAAACTTATCAATATTGTATTAAAAACTTAATAAATTTACCTACACGACTAACCTGCCATTGTTTTTAGTTTTTTACAATATAAAATCTTATTTAAACAAAATTTGCATAAAATAATTTTTTTTCTTTGTTCCTATTAAGAGGAAATAAGATGTAATGATGAAATAAGATGTCATATCCACATAGTGTTGTTTTAATCTTACGAAAGTAAACCCAAATTTGCTTTCAGTAGAATCAATTTAATGCTGTTACAATAATATTAGAGTCAATTTACTTATAATTAAATCTAAAGGTAATACTATTATTTAGGCCAATCTAGAGCATTTCATAGGCTTTTATTGATATCTTAATTTTTAAGTAAGTTATAGTTATGTAAAATATTAAAACTTTAAAATGCTCATAACTCACTTAAAAATTAAAATATCAATAAAAGCTTATAAGGTAACCTAGATAATATTATAACCTTTCAGTTTGATAATAGATAAATTGATTCTACTGAATGCAAATTTACGATGTTTTATTTTTGTAAGACAAAGACAATACAGGTGGGTATGATGTCCTCTTAAAATTAATACAACATTAGACCATTGATTAAATATACTTATATTACTGTATATTTAATCAATGATTAGACATATATTTAAAATATTTAAAAAATATTATATATTATTGAAATATGGTACCTATTTATTTGGTAATTTAACAATAATGCCAATTTATACTGTAACATTTATATACACAGTGAATTAATCAATACTTAATAATATAGAATATTATAAGTTTATAAAGGTCATTGAAAAAACTTAAATCTTTGAAATCTGCTGATTTTTTTGATTTTTAGCTTTATCATTTTACTTACAAGATTTAATTAAATTAATTTATATTGATAAATACCACTAGATAAATTATTACATACATCTACTAGATAATATAAGATAATTTACACAGTATAGATCTTACAATCTGTAAATTAAAATATTTGCAATAAATAAAAATTATGTGTTGAATAAATGTTTATTTAAACTTCAGTGAAGTACATATACATTAATTTAACTTCATGACATGTGTATGTATTTAGTCAACTAAGAGGTTGCAGTTTCATTTTAATTATCAAAGTGCAAATAATGATACTAATATATTATATTTATTTATTTATTTATTTATTTAATTGAATTAACGGGCTTGAGCCCTTTGAATATAAGGTATAATACAGTTGACAAGTTACATGAGCGGAAACTTACAAATTTTGATTACAATAAACAAAGGAAAAAAAAAAAAATCATAATAATAATAATAATAATAATAATAAAGAATTATACAAATGTACAAATACAGAAATATAACTGATTACTTAAATGGAAAATAATGATAACAATTAAACATCATTAATACATCTTAATATTAATAATACATTGCACTTAAATTTATTACGACTAGAATCAAAAAAATATATTATCACATACATTGTACTATAAACAGTCTAATCACAATAAAACTACATCGAAAACTTCTATACATTTGTTGTTCCCTTCTAATATATACATAATGATTCACAAATCGAGAACAGTGATTCATGTGTTTACTATGAAAAATTTAGTAAGCTTTAACCCATGTAATTAATAATAAAACTAATTTACATATAATATTAATATTAATAACATGATTTTAGGTTTTTTTTCAATACCATTGCTCACAATAAAAATTGTTAATCATATACATTTCCTTTATTACTCTTTTGATTTCCAAAACTACAATAGGTTTTGATAATTTTGTGTAAAATAATAATTAACACAATGAAATTAATGTTGTTTTCTTTTAAATACCTAGCTATTTTAAAATTAATATTCAAGCAATTTAAAATGAAACGTAAGTACTTCCTCATTTTATCAATAATGTATAGTCATATCACAGTAACTCGAGACTCGATAAATTAAAAATCGTCATAACTTGAAGTCCCAAAACATTTTTTATTAATATTTATTATTTGTATTCCCCTTGAGCATTGAGTTATAGAAAATCAACTGTATTATAATAAAGACTTACCGTGAAAAACAGTCGACAACCAAAACCGTGGTACAAGATGTACGTTATGAATACAGTTTTACTGTATGCGATTAAAATGTTATAATGAGACATAGCTAAATGACGTACCAGAGGCCATGAAGAGTACTACTGAGTACTGATGAACAGTAATAACTGACCGTTCCATCACAAATTCACAACAAACCTGGCATAACATGTAGCTACACGCGATAACAAGGCGGCTAGTGAGACGTCTACGTATAATCGACAGGAAACGACGATTATCAAAATTCTCGATAGCGCTGAGTTTCAATATTATTAATCAATGTTTATGAAAGAAGTAAAAAATTAACATTCTGGTTAAGCCGATGGCGTTCTTCGGACGAGTTCTAAAAGCACGATAAATTTGTATCTTTTTAAAGAACGGTAACATGGTTGACGCACATCACACAAGATACACGACTATGTTTTTTACCGAACAAAACTTCGAGAACATAATATTCAGAATATTTGGACTCGTGTTATTGCTATAATCATTATCGGTGATAAGCGGCTATGATAAAGTAAACGATAACGTGAATGTTGTTTGTAGCGTGTTTCTTTTCTTTAGCCATGGCTTGTAGTGCTTGTACTGTTTGTAGCACGGTTAAAGATAGTACTTAAATAGTATCTTAAATCGTGGTTTGTATTTATAACACCAAGATGCGATATAAATGTATAGTTAATAGTCGTATAGTTAATCTTAATACCTACTATATTTCGTATAATATACAGTGTACACGTTTAGTTACCCAATAGTTTTATTAGTTCAACCAGGAACCGGCTATTTCGTTAAGTAATTAATGTGGAAACGATCGCAGTATTCTACATAGCGATCACTGAACTTCATTTGTGACACACGCACAACATACTAGATATTTTGTATACAAAAAACCAACTTCGTGTTATTATATTTATTGATAAAAAAAAAGTGAGTTGACTTATTCAATTAATGTATGCTCAATTTTTCAAACCTAGCTATTGTTCTTGGTGACCGGTCAATATATCTCCGCAAAAATATCTCCGACAAAATATCTCTAGTCAAAAATATCTCCACTTTAAAATATCTCCAGTACAAAATATCTCCCAGTTTGATATTAGATAAATACGATAAAATCTTAAAGCCGACAATTTACATGATTAGTTAGACTGGACGCAAATTTGTGATGTTTCTCAGTCTTTTTCAGTGTCTATTAAATACTTATTATTTTTTTATAATTTATTATTTTACAAACACTTGCCAATTGCCATGATAAAAAAAATGTACCTATTATTATTATTATTGTATTGTTTTATTGTTAATATTTAATGAATTGTTAATACATTCTAAACTTTAACAGATAATTAATTTAAAACTGAAAAAATTTCTAATTTAAATTATATAAAATAAATTGTAAAATATTAAAATATTACTTCTAGTTCAGGATATTATGAAAATTAGATCCATTTAATTATCACAGAGAACATTATGATATAAATTATATAAAAACAACTTATTAATGGTTGGTTGTACATACCAAAATGTATATTCATAATTTTATTAGCTTAAATATTGTGTGAATTGGCCTATTATTTAACTTAGAGGTAATCACATTATCTGTATATTTTTATTAGTTTTTAAAAATGTTTTACTTTGTAAGTTCATTATGAATATTTAAAAATCTTCATAACACGTTTAAAAACTAAATTGTTTTAAAAGATCATTAATAGAACATAGATAATGTTTTTTCCTTAAAGTTTGATTACTTAATAGATATAGATCAATTTATTATAATATTAAAGCTAATGACTCAAAATTAGAATACTCAATACAAATTTTCCTTATTGTGCATTTTTTAGGTGCAGAGAATATAAAATAAGTTAAAAATGTAAATGTAAAAGTGCATATTAGAGCAAAACTTATTTTGTTGTACACAATGAATTGGAATTATATTGAAATTTTAATTGTTTATGTATATTAATAAATTTTAATATAATTCATATTTTTCAGATCCCAGATTTCAATTAATACAATACAATTATTGTAACAAGCTGTCGATTCTCGGAATTCATTTAATATATTTATTTTATAAGACAACCAAGATCTTGGCAAATGTTATGTCACAAATAATATGAAATACAACATATAGTAAAAACGGATTAGATTAGCTAACATATAATATAATAACAGCTTCTTCTATAATGTCATGTGTACAAACTATGACTAGTTTCATTGGTCGATAAATAACTTTTGAAAGACTCAACAATGTGATTGTGTCTGAGTTACGGGTATACCGTATACACTTGATAAAAATAACTTGTGTTATTTAAACTAACAAACTGTTCTCAAATTACAGTTGACTAAATCCATCACAGCATAACCAGATGTACTAGAGCCGTTGTGTCCTCAGCTCTTCCATGCCTCACACTTTTGTACGATTGATAAAAAATAACTTGTGTTATTTAAAGAAACAAACTGTTTTCAAATTACAATTGACTAAATCAATGATTGTTTCAAATCCACGACTGAAGCAACAAAAACTAGTCACACTACTATATAGTAGTTGTGATTTTCAAAGTCTAAACCATTACAATACCAGACTAAAGAAATTTTACTAAAATTGTAAGTTATTTTATAGTCAATATAATCGTTTAAAACCAATTGTAATAGTTATGAATATATTTCTCTTTTTCAGAGAATATCCACACGTGCAAATAATTATCTTTACATTATTTTTGAAAGCAATTTAAATATTGTTATAATTTGTGAAAAGATTTGTTTTGTTTTTTTTTAACAAAGGTACTGTGTGTTAAAACTTTTTATAGTAAATTCAAAATGTATTTTTATGCATACTTTTAGGTTCATTATTATATCAATGTTATATTATTAAATTCTAGTAATATATAAATAATCAAAATAAATTAAAGCCTAAATACAAATATCTTGTTAAGTGTAGACAATATATAATTAGTGGTTTAGATTCTTGAAATTTTCACCAAATATTTATATTATTATAATTTTAAAATTATTTTCAAGTTATTTATAAGCATAATAAATTGTTTTTGATAAAAAATTATTTACTGGGTTAAAATTTTTGAAAATATATTAGAAAATACCAAAATCCAGATAAATCCAGATATTTTTATCCAGATAAAAATATTGGAAATACATTACATAGCCAAAATTATTTTTATATAAATTTAAAGTTAGAATTTTGACGAGTTATAGATAAAATATAGCAAACTATTTTGCTGTTAAATATTCATAAAACTTTTTCTTTTTGTATTTAAGTTTTAAAAATGTATTACAACATTCTTCATAAGTATTTGATACTAAAACCTTAAAATCTAAAAATAAATGTATCACAACAATTATTTTGTATAGACATTTTAAGTTCCAATTTGGACGAAATTACTTGTTTAAATAATACTTTAATTGTTTTATTATAATTTAAAAACATAATTTATGGGAATTAAAATTTTTCTGTATTCTATATTATTATATATAAGTTTTACTATAGCCAATAACATTTTTGATTAATTTTAAAATATTATTTATTTATAGGTACTATAAATCTACTTTTTTACAGTATTTATAGAAACTAGAAAGATGTCATTACATTTTTTGTTATATAAGGTGATATATTATGGTATAAATATATATTATTATAATAATTAAATACTAATAAGTAATAATTTAATAAATGCAATACTTTTGGAAAAAATTATATCAATCTACTATACTATTAAAATAACTTAAATAGCTATATCAATTGATTGGTAAGGCTGATAATTTCCATTCAGAATCGTTTTTATATACAATAATATATTATCATTAAATTCAAATTTTGCACACTTATAGTCATAACAATAATTTGTTATTCTTATAACAATGGCCAAGTTAACACCTAATGTACAGCAGAGTGGTACCCACTTAGCTACTTTTTTACATTGTATCTCATTTTTCTTATATTAACTCATATCTTTAAAAATTTTAAATTAAATAGTTGTTAGTTTTAATACATTTATTTTAATTTTTCTCTTTTTAATATTATTTTATTTTTCTAAAAAAAAAAACAATTGGGAGGTTAAAATTATTTTTTTAAATTTTTAATGAAAATCATTTCATCTACTCATTTAGTAATTTAAATTTATTTTACATTGTTTCAGATCAAATATATCAAATATATATGTGGTTTTGGTAAGAAAAAACAGCTATGAACAAACACAGAAATCAATTTATGAAAAGAAATGTATTGATTCTCAAAAATCATTTTTATTCTTTGGAAAGTATAAGAATAATGCTACTTTTATATTGTAGTGGGCCACCGAGTCACTATATGAGAAACTGTTGAATAGTGGTAGAAGTGGTGGTAAATAAGATAGTTGTAAATCTTTAGGAGTTGTAAATGTTTTTTTAATTGAAGTTATTCATGTCTAAATAATTAAATTTTGATGTAGACTTGCAAAAAAGTGCTTGCACTAACTGGTAAATTACGTACAAATTATTCCTACCCAGGGCTAAACTACTATATATAGTCGCACAAATATATGTATTAATATTATTATTATATATTTAAGATATCAAAACACGTAGCACCTTCCCATGAAAAAAAAAGACAAATCTTTCCAAGTCTATTACAAATATAGTTAAATTACAATCTTATTAAAACTTGTTTACAATATTTTCCTATGAGTCAAACATAATACATATTATAATTATTTGTATGTTTTTACATTTGCATTGGACTTTTCATTTTCATATAATATTTTTCATTTTTACAATAAGTTGAATATTAGTTATATTGGTAATTATATAATTTGATTAATTTAAATTGATTAGTACATGATTAGTGATAGTTACATGATTTAAGTATGTGTTTTTTTTTCATTAATATAATAAAATATATGGTTAATAATAATAATATAATGAAATAAATTAAAAGTGATATAAATAAAATTATTATTAATATTATGATTTATAGTTTTATATTATTATTCTAGATAAATTACATAATTATATAATTATTCGTTATAAGTTACAACTTTATAAGTAAAGCTTAAATGTATTATTTTTTTTTTATTTTTTTATTTATATATTTTTCGTATGTTCTTTTACATTTTGTCTTCTAATTAAACTACTGTATATTAATTTGAATAGGAAATAATTAGTATGTAATAAAATAATAAATCTTATTTTTAAGTGTAAATATATATAAATATACAATTAATGGATTACCTACTTATATTAAAATATTGTTATCTTGATTCACTTTTATTGTTATCAACCACATCTCTAATGGGTCAATACTTATTATTTGTTTTATTTTATCTAATTAAAAATTGCCTAAGCACTCAAACATTTAACTATTTGAAGTTAGTCTGACATACTTGACATTAATCTCAACTTATCATAAGTTTATCTATATTTTAATATTTTCTTACTCGTTTAGATTGTGATGAAACTCACTCTACAAAATGTATATGTCAAAAGTCTTTGTGGGCATGCCTCACAGACTCCATATAGTTTTATTGAATGAATTGATTTAATTGAACTTAAACATACTTCCCTCTTTAATTTATTTTAAAAGTGGTTTATATATACACACACCAACTCCTCTCTGTATATTAAAAGTTTTAGTATGTTGTGCATATAGATCGAAGCCACTCAAGTTATAATATTTATATTTAATTTATAGATTATAATATAAAGTATCAAATGGACTCAGTATTATTTCTATGAAATAGTTTAATTCATAGCTGTGTGGTTCATTTACATCTCTGTCAATACTTTATAGACTTGTCTAATAAGAATCTTTTTGTCGCATATATCATTCTCATATGGTACTATGGACATATTAGCAATGGCTATATTTCTTATGGTAGTTGTAAGTTTGTAATAATTAGTAAAGTTGTGCCAATTGCCTTGCTCTGGATTTATGTGGTATTGTGTTTCAATATTAAATGCTATCGCTGTGATCAATTGTTGCATTCCATTCATTATACCTACTTTATTTATCCAAATTTGATTTGACAAGCAATCGATAAATTAATTTAATTTCTGAAAAATTAAAGTTATTTATTTATTTAAAAAATTTTTACTGTATGTTATGATTATTTTAAAAATGTTTTATTAAGTTTTCATATCCTTGTTTTACATATCACCTATTAATCAAATACACTATATGATTTGATATCTATTTGTGGATTATGTGCATATGTAGTTTTATGTTTTTTGAATAAATCCTATTGTGCATTTCTAATAAATTTAGTAGACAACAGGTTTTATCAAATGTACTTATATCTTACTTTATAAATTATCTACTTAGATTGTAATTTTTCAAATTATATTATAAAATTTTTATTAAATAATTTATCATAACATGGTATGTTTAGTATTGGGTATTGTGCCAAATCTAACCTATTTAAAATATTCTTATCGGAATGTTCACTCCATACTACTATTACGTTTTTTTTATTACCTCTTAAAATATAATTTTTAATATAAGCTTGGTTTAAAATGTTCAAATAGTTCCTTGTGGTATTTAGACTTTTAACATGAATACTCTTTTTGTGTCTTATATAAATACTTTTAGCTCTTGATCTCTCATAAGTCTAACCTCCTTATTGAAGGCTATTTGAGAGAACCCTGGAAATAATCACCATGCTCGTTCTATTCACCATTGAAAATTTAAAATCGTGATAATGAACTTATGTGTCTCTTTTCTGTATACAAACAATTTTCTTTCAATTGATTTAAATATTTTAAAGTTTTTTTATATACTACATATAGCTAAAGATTTTACTATTTATTTCTAATAAATTTTTACTATATTTTTATATTTATTTATTTTATATTATTTATTAGGAACGTAACTGTGTTTGTTTTTAGTGTTTCAACTCAATAAATTAATTTCCTTGTACATCTAGAAATCCCATAATATATTTATATCGATAATGATGTATACATTTATAATAAAATGATAAAGTTTGCTTATTGTTTTTAGTATAGTGGACAGTGGTCATCAGTAAAGTAACTAAAATTACACAAATTAAGTAATCTTAATATTCTAATTTAAACTGTTTGTGTTCTGATTTTTCTACAATTTTTGTTGCGTTAAGATTATAAATAATTTCACTATTTGTATTCTATGTTTATTATATTATTAAAAGTTATATTTTCAGTTCCCTTAGTATGTTTGACATCTCCTTATTAAAGTTAGGTTAATCATTTATGTTGTTGTAATTGTTTAAGTTGTAAGTGTTGTCATATTTTTGTGTATTTGTTATATTAATAAATTTTAAATAATTTGATTCAATCGTTTTTCAATGGGTGTTTTAATGGTTGTAAAGTCTAAGTCATCTATAGATTTAATAATATACATTATACTTGATAAATTGTTTTATTTGTTGCTTATATATTATATCCAACCTCCTAATAGACCAGTTATGTGTTATTTTCTGTGATTGCGTTCTTATATATTTTCACCAGTTATTAATTTTATAATATTTATATACAATTTAAAGAACATTTTTATTAAGATATGTTGTATTCAGTATGAAATGATATTATATATGATGGTGACAAATTAAAATATTTCACTTATTAAATGTTAAGAAAAATAACATTTGTGTGCATATATTTTATATACGTAGATTGCCTATAAAAAATGTAGCTAAAAGAAATTGTCATATACTAGTGCTTGTTAATTGTTATACCGGAAAATAAAATTGAAAATTGTAAACAATAAACGCTCGTTATTTTAACCACTTCATTCAAATTTTTAAGAAGCAACTTTGTTGATTTAATTTATATTTTATCATTATGAATAAACGCAAAGTAGTGTGAATATCACGTAAAAATAATGAATAGTAGAATGTAAAAATAATCGATGATATTGCGTCCAAAATGGGACAATTATTTGTTGTTAAGGCTTATCATAATCGTTAAAAAAAACCTAATGGATCATCCAAAAAAGAAAAATCTGCTTGTCTAGTTTAAACAAAAGTTTAGAAGGTACCTGCAGGTATATTTGTTAATAATTACCTATCTCACTAAGTATGATAGTTAATTAAACTATAAAATTAGGATTTTCGTTAAAAAGAAAGATTTCAAGTTTGAATGGTTCAATGACTACTAAATATAAATTTCCTATATCTTTTGAATAATATAAGTAATTCTAATGTATTATATTATTTTCAGGATTATAAAAAATAACTAAAAGACATAATAGTGAATGTTCAAAACAGCTAATTTATATTATTTTAATTATTTATCTGTAATAATAGTATTACTTATATTTATATAATATATTAAATGTATATTATTATTATAAGTGGACAAAACAAAAAAAAGAGAACAATATCAAGATACTGTTTTAAGAATTTTAGAAACTCAAAAACAATGTACGGAAAGAAATATTATAAATTATTTAAAAGACATAGCCTATAATTTATTATTAAGAGTATAAATTATTTTATTTGATATAATAAAAATAATAATTTTAAAATAATATAAGTACTTTAACTATTTTGAACATTTACTATTACGTCGTTTAGCTATTTTATGCTTAGATATTTTACCATCGCGTTTTGACGTGTAATGATATTCATAATATTACGAATATCATCATTTCAATTATGTTAATCATAACACACCTATTATTAATATCTAAATGCTGTATTTAATACAATATCCAAAAGTATTCATAATATCAAAATATATAACTGACCATAACACATCTTTGTACCCCATTATAACAATCAAAATTATACGTGTGTGAAGTTGGGGTACCAAAGCTAGGGTACCAAAAACTAGTGATAAGAAACCTAGTAAGTTGTGTTGCATTTCATTCAATTTCAGGGGTGTCGTACTATTGTACCGAAACTATGGTTCCTTAATGAAGTAGATGTCGCCCTATGTCACACAATAATTTTTGTAAATAGTTTTAAAGTATATAAATAAATTCTATTGGCGTCATTACCACGATAATTATACCGAACATACTGACATAATATTGTCATCACAACATAATGACAAATGCATAATAATGGAAAGTTAGGTTATAAATTCAAAATTCCTCAAAAAAGTCTAAAGACTATACCATTTAACACGTTATTCAGTCTACCTTTACATTAGCTAATAATAATAACATGTAATTTTACTTGAAGTATTTAAAACATCACTTTTTACCGAAAAAGGTAAGTATGATACCTACATCTGTCTACCGTAAGTTTTTTATTAATTACGTAAGTACACACCTTATTATGTTTCTATTTCCAGTTTTTATGAATTAAAAAACCTAATTGCTGCTTGTATTTATAGAGCATTGAATTTTTTATTTAGATTTTACCGATTTAATACTAGGTGTGTGTAGTACAACAATTTGGATATTTTAGGGACTGATTAATACCTAAGGTATGTCATTTGTTGTAGTGTTGTAAAGTGTTTAAATGTCTTTTAATTTGTTATAAACTATATCCTTACATATCACTTAGTATTATATACCAAGAGGTGTATTGCATACTACATAAACATCATTATCGATTGTATAGGCGAAACTAGATAATTTCATAAGGACAGGCCAAATGATAAATATCAAAAAAAAAAAATTCTAATTACAATATAAGTTTTTGATTAAAATTGTTATTTTTTATTAAATGAGTGTTATCCAGTCAGTATTAGATCAGGCCATGGCCTGACTGCCTGACCCGTCGTTTTGCCTATGGTCAATTGTACAGTAATATTTCATTGAATAATTACTATGTAATAATAATTGAGTTTCAGCATGAATAGTGGATTTCAACGCATATGCTGTTACAAAACTAATTTGATGACAAGAATAAATCATTTATCCATTCCAGCCCTGCTATTTACATTTACTGTTAAAGCATTATGATTTATGACAAGAAATCATCATTGAATCTGTTATAAAACACAATACTTTTGTATCCTTTTGACATTTAAGATTTAATACATAAGATTATAAAATTATGAATCAAATTTGTATTGTTCAAGAAAACACATTTGCATGTGTTGTTACCTAAGTTTGATAAAATGTTATTGTTAAAGTTTATTACATAGAATGGTAATTACTAATTCAACTACAATAACTTTTGAATCCAAATTTACTATGTAGTATGCTGTTGAGACCAGAAGAGTGTTGTAGACTGGAATTTAACATGGAGCTAAGGGTTTCATAATCATTTAATTTTATATGATAAATAAATACATTTATATACCTACTTATTTATATGTTGAAAAAGTGTTACTTGTCAGTACAGACATGGTTATTTGTTTAGAATAAATAAATTATGAAATTCTCTTATAACTAATTAATTAAATTATTAGGTTTGTTTTAAAATATGAACTAATTATCATAGTATCATAATCGATTTGCACTTAAAATATTTGACATTTGTATCTGTTTGTAACGGTTTGTAATAAATAATAATTATAACCTTATTTAATATTTGTATGCTTAAATTATTTTAATTGTAATAACTATGTCTGCTATTGTCACAGTATTCACAAGTTCAATGGTGAATTGAAATAGAAGCGTATAATTTTGAATATAATATATTTTTGTAATTTTAAAAATTAAAACCTATCTATTTTAAACTTTTCAGGTGTTGTGATCCTGCTTTTCCCGACCGATTTCCGTACAGCAGCATTGCCTTATTTAGTTGTAGTTAGTATTAGTGGTAGTTGTAATAAAAAAAAAAAAAGTAGTTTTAGCTGTAGTTTTAACGCCCCTCCCCAAAAAAAAAAAAAAAAAATAGTTGTAGTTGTAGTTTTAGTTGTAGCTGAAATTTTTTTAAAAAAAAAAACCCCAAAAAAATTAGTTAGTGGTAGTTGACAAAAAAAAAAAATTAGTTGTAGTTTTAGTTGTAGTTCTAGTTGTAGTTTTAGTTATAATCTTAGTTGTTGAAGAGGGTCTTACTCAGACAACTAAAAGTGCCGACGAATTGTTAATTCCGACACGGAATAGTCGAAGAGTTAGCTCAGACATCAAAAAGTGCCGACGAATTATTAATTCCGACACGAAATAGTCGAAGAGTAAGCTCAGACATCAAAAAGTGCCGACGAATTATTAATTCCGACACAAAATAGTCGAAGAGATCTTACTCAGACAGATAAAAGTGTGGACGATTTTTTAATTCATACATAAAACAATTTAAGCTTTAAAATGAGTTTAAAAGAAAAATTAGATGAGGTAGCTCATTATATTGTGATTCAATATCCAAAATTGAATTTTGGGAATGTCTCAGTTTCTGACAGTTGTGTAACTAATATTTGCAATATAATCTTTAATAAAGAAAATGATCGTAGTTTAAAAAAAACAATTGCAAATGCTATCAATAGAAACACTTCATCTCTTCGTAAACGTATTGCAAGTATGAACAATACTGATTTATGTAATGTGTCAGAAATGAGCAATTCTGATTTATGTAATGTGTCAGAAATTAATAGTACAATAATAAAATGTATTGAAAAGTATAACTATACGTCTTGTGATTTCTTAAATTACAATAACAAAATTCTAAATGATATATGCAGAATCATTAAAGCCCCTGCAGATAGTTTTCACCGTAATAGAGTATATCAAAAATGTAAAAAACACTTCAATGTGTCTTTGTGCAATCCATCAGATGACACAAACCATATAGATTCAAATACTGCTTATATTAATGAAAATTCTGGTATTAAAAATAATAGTTTTGAAAATTTCACTTCATATTCTGATTACACAGAGCCTGAGCTTGTGCAAAATGACTATGTTTCACTTGAATACACCAGTGAATCTCCCCAAAGTGATTATAATTGGACGATGAGGGATCCACTAATACTTAGTAGTACTCCAATTCTAACAGAAAACATAATCGTTGAATCTGATTTTGTTACACCAAGTAAATTAGAATGCAGAAAAAATGTTGGACTTGTGGCAAGTCCCCTTAGAAATGCATTTTTTAAGAAAACTCCGGTTAAGTCTGGTGTAGTGCTGCCTTTGGAAACAAAAAATTGTTTTCCAAAACAATACAACAGCAATGAATGTCCATTTTTTGAAGGAATTTTCACATTTTCATATGATGAGTGGTCCCATATGTTATATACACATGTTAACGGTAAAAAACTTTTGGATAAGACTAAATATCCTATTATGTTCAGAAAACGCATAAGAACTGTGAACAATACATGTGTTATTAATGCGAAAAGGGTTAAATATTTTAATAACCATTGCAATGTGCTCATGTATTGTAGTCATGAGGGGTGCAAAACTTTTAGAATAAAAGTTCAGGCTCAAAACCGAACGTTTGTAGCAAACGTATATAGTTCTGGTTTAAATTACCATCACAATCCAGATGACAATGGTCTCACGAACCACGTAAAAGGGTTTCAGCGAGACTTGAACAAGGAAGCGCTACAAAAAACTAAAGCGTTTTCCTTCAGGTCAGAAACTATTGACATGGCATCACCCACTCAGTTGAATTGTGGCAATTTGCAAGGCATTAAATCAGATGACGCCATCAGGAAAATCAGATCAGAGGCTTTGACTGCCGATGATTATGATAAAGATGATTTTCATGATATTTTATTGATGTGTAACGATAAAGAAAACAACTTTGTACAGCATGTCGGTATACCGTCAGTGCACTGCTATAGTAAAGAACAGTTGGACATACTAAAAAAACTGATTAAAAGTCAAAATGCAGTAACTGGTTACTTGGATGCAACTGGTACATTGGTAAGGAAAATTGACAAGAACAGCAAAAGAGTTCTTTACTATGTTCTAGTCGTAAATGTCCCTTTACCTAGAAACTCGAGTGTCACGTGTCCCGTTGTTGAGATGATTAGTTCAGCGCACGACATAGTTGCAATTTCACAGTGGTTGAACGCTTTTAAAGCATTTGTTTTGAAACACAAACTGACTTGGCCCGTATTCACAAACATAGTGACGGATTTTAGTTATGCACAAATGAATGCCTTGTGTATAGGATGGAATGGTTTTACCTCCATATTCGATTACCTTAACTGGTGTTACAGAGTATTGGTTGAAAACAATGACGGGTCTAATGTCACGATCATAAACATCTGTGCGAATCATTACACAAAAATCATAGTAAACCATGTCTATACATATTTTCAATCAGAGTCAAACGACAGTAACACTGTAGAAAAAACTAAAATAAATAATGTTATTGATTGGATATGTTTACTGTTTAACGCAAAGAGTTTGGACGATATAGAAAATTGGTTCAAAATATTTTCATTAATATTGTTGTCTCCATGTAGTACTGGAAATACCAAAAATGCCATTAGTACAATGAGAGACAAGTGTAATGTTAACCACCAACTGTCGAATGAATCGAACGACGAAGGCAAAGATTATTCAGAAGAGATAAATAAATTTCTATGCGAATCCGACACGAGTAATTCCATGATGTACTGTAGATTTCAGTCTATCAAAGAACATGTTAAAACTGAAGTCTTAAATTGTGCTGTAAATAGTGATAATATAATTATTAATGAATATTATAATGAATCATATTTACACGAATTCATAGTCAAGTGTGTACCCTTCTTAGCATTGTGGACACCTATTATGAATAATAAAGCCAACAATGGCATTGAAATCCGCCAGAGTAATGCTACCGTTGAGTCTTGGTTTAAAACGGTAAAAGTTGACATACTTGATGGCGACCGAAGGTGGAAATGCGGTCGGTTTTTAAAACTTATGAGACAGCGTGTGATCAATGTACACAAACAAATAAAGTATAACATTAGAAAAAAAACTTGTACGCGTGCACTTGATTTTGACAATAAGTCACGGCAGATAACTACCAAAGTAAATGGGAAAAGAAAAATCTCAGCAATTTCTAGTCATAACCATTTGGATGAAATAGAAAGTTGGGGGAAAAAAGAGAAACAACACAAACATCTTCAACCCACCAAGTACCGTCCTTTCAAAGCCCTGTCGTTAAGAATCCCAAAGTCTTCAACCACTGCTACAGCAGATGAAAATAACCGTACGCCTAAAGTGGTCGATGGTATTGAAAGTGTTGTGGTCATAGAATGTGACAATGTGACCAGGTTCACTGTTGATGAGCCTATTAACGACGTGGTTGTCCGTGATTTAAGTAAGCCATTGTCGGATGATTGTTTAATGAAATCCGTTTCGACACCTGGCAGTCATAAATCTCCTTTTCGACTACCAGTAAAATCTATAGATTTATACGACAATATGCTCCCTAAAGATTTGACGTATTATAAACCAATTAAGATGCCAAAGAACAGAGATTATCTAGTTGGAAAATATAATTACATATCTAGTGATCAAAATCATAACATTCTGACTGACCTTTACTTCCTAGATTTTGATTCATTGTCTGGAGAAAATTGGTTATGTAACTTTGTTATTGATATTTGTTTGTTGTCTTATGCTATTAAGTTGGGTTTAACAAACACACACATTTTATCATGTCAAAATGTGACACAGCTGATGGGAAAAAGAGAAATAGGCGAAGAGCATAAAAAAATTGCTTTCACTGAGA
Organism: Schizaphis graminum; assembly: GCA_020882235.1. Taxonomy (NCBI): domain Eukaryota; kingdom Metazoa; phylum Arthropoda; class Insecta; order Hemiptera; family Aphididae; genus Schizaphis; species Schizaphis graminum. The sequence continues at coordinate 6,063,009 of CM037033.1, forward strand.
ACAGTATGGTTATCCTACCATGGTTAGTTAATAATAATTCTCACTGGATTGTAGTTTTTATAAATTTCAAAACCAAACAGTGTTACATCATGGATCCAAGTATGCCATATGACACAGAAAATCGACCATCAAAACTTCGTTCCAAAAAAGTATTTGAAACATTGAAATCAAATTGTACGTACGGTGACGACAAACGACAATGTCCAACGTTAACACTAATTGCATGCCCTTTAGAAAACATTCCGATACAAAAAGATGCATTTAATTGTGGAATTTATGTAATATATTACGCATTTACAATTATGGACAGCTCTAAGTTTAGTTTAGAGTTTGATCCTAACATTCACAGAGCATATTTAAAGACCTATCTCTTGGAAAATTTTGAAGACATGACAAACATATGCCTATACTGTAATTGTCACTCAGATAAACACCGTTGTCATCAGGATGATGAATGCGTAGAATGGGTGTCATGTTCTCGGTGTTGTCGCTGGATAGCCATCAGTTGCATTCCTAAAGAAGACAGAATTGTTAATTACGAAATTAATGATTTCTTCTGTTTGTTGTGTCAAAAATTATAAAATTAAAATATATTAAACATAGACTTCAGTAAGTTGAACAAGTTCAACTTAGGTTAACTACCAATTTGTATAATAGTTGACTATTTTAATAATAATAGTTAAAATGTCTGGGGATAACTATTTTGTCAAACTAAAGGGCATTAAAAAAGTATTTAACTAAATTTATTTTTCAAAAGTATCACTATTTGTAGAGCTAAATGATTACTACAATATAAATAATTAATTAATGTTTGGTATTAGGAAGTAGTATGTGTGAATGTAAGAGAAGAACACTTAAACAATTAAGAAATATTTAAACAATAACTATAAAAACATGTTACTATATTTAAAACAATAAACCAACTAGGTATCTAATAATATTATTATCAAAGATTTTAGATAACTTTTTAATATATTTTGTGCATGCTAAAAAAATATTCTACACGACACCATAGATACCTAGTAGTATGTAAAAAAAAAATAGCAATGTATTGTCAAGATGCAATTAAAAAATTTATACCTAATTGTTTCTAATAGTAAATGAAAAAAATATATTTACAGAATAACCACAAGGCAGTACCTTAAATCATGTTTAAATTACTTTTCATTAAAAAATGCCCGGTTTAATTTAATTTTTATTAGCTAGTCTTGTTTCAGTAACTTGTAAAATATTTTAATCCCAAGACTCATATACATAGGTATGTTAATCACTAGACATAATTTTAAAACACAATTTGTAACCACACCAGTCATGCATTTCATACATCTGCATAACTGACAGTCCGCAGTCTGATATTTCAAAGTGGGACGGCATTAAGTGTTTTGATTTGTTTAATTTATATTTAATGTATAAAAATATACTCACTCGACGTTTCAACAATGATCAATCCAATATAAAAGGTACAATCAATATGATCATCTAGTTGTTGACCTCTCCGGAACAAAATTTTTGATGAAATTAAATTTCTGAAATAAAGATATGATTAGAATAATTTTTAGAAATTAGTTACCATAGACAATCCAAATAAGTATTTAAAAAGATAAACTTTTTTACCATATGTTCATTAACACCTAGTTATAGTTTTTTCAGGGCAGTTATTAATTATTCTATAATGAAGTAATCAATGATTTAATTGAGTTGTATTTAAATTAAATTAAAACACTACATATGGCATATCAAGATACTAACTTACATGTATTCCTATACAACATACAGTTTAAGAATATTATATTCAATAATTATTATAACTGGATCTCTATAAAAATCATATTAACGTACTAGTAACGGGTGAACTAGGTAATGGAAGAGCCAGTATTTTGTAATTACAATACATTTCAGTTGTGCATGACATACATTTAGTATAAAGTTAGCAATAAGAATTAATTTTGCAAACTGTTTTAGTTGAATTGATTAATATTCCTACTTTGTCACTAGTCAACAGCTCTGGACATACTCGCATCGCAATCATCTTTTCTATGAATATAAATAAACAAAAAAAGTGATTAAAAAACTATTGCTGTTCAATGTTACCTATATTAATTTTTACATACCTAGACATAGTGTAGATATAGCATGTGGACTCTTGGTACCCTGGGATGGTCGGACGGCTATTACTATGTCCCCGAAAGGTCTGTGCACTCTAGATTAATTTTCATCGTATTCTAAATTTTCCGGGCTTTCGTAATATGTAGGTTTAAGAGTGCGCCACCGACCGGAACACGGTCGGAAAAATCAAAAACCGCGAATGGATCGCCGTACCGCGGCCGTGCACTCTTGGTACCCTGGGATGGTCGGACGGCTATTACTATGTCCCCGAAAGGTCTGTGCACTCTAGATTAATTTTCATCGTATTCTAAATTTTCCGGGCTTTCGTAATATGTAGGTTTAAGAGTGCGCCACCGACCGGAACACGGTCGGAAAAATCAAAAACCGCGAATGGATCGCCGTACCGCGGCCGTGCACTCTTGGTACCCTGGGATGGTCGGACGGCTATTACTATGTCCTCGAAAGGTCTGTGCACTCTAGATTAATTTTCATCGTATTCTAAATTTTCCGGGCTTTCGTAATATGTAGGTTTAAGAGTGCGCCACCGACCGGAACACGGAAAAGTCGGAAAAGTGGGTATAGCAATAAATCAAAGATTTACTAATGTTTTGCAAAAAAATGTGGAATACCTGAAGATTTGATTAATTTCATTTAAAACAATATCTTAAAAATCGATTTTCATGGCGCCATCTTGTGGTTAACGGCAATATAGTTGGCATGCGCCCGGATTATAATAAATAGCAACCGTGCATACAAGGTTTCTTATCACTAGTTTTTGGTACCCTAGCTTTGGTACCCCAACTTCACACCCGTAAAATTATACTTATTAATAGTAGTAACATTTATACTTACTTTTAATCAAATGTCTTAACTATATCTAATACACTAATATTACGACTTTTATAACAACATATCTGTACCCATGAACTTCAATATTATATAAAATTACTATTAAATCTATTTATACCTATACATATATATACCATAAGACATATGACAAAATATGCGTTAATAAAAACACGCACTTTTTACCTATGTACCTTGATAATAAACGACAATAACATAACAAATCTGTCAACAAGTACCAAGAGTCAATATACTATAAGTAGAGCCCTCTTTACATGATACAGGGAAGTCTGCTAACATCATTCCAGCCTGTCGTATACCTTTAACACCGACTTATTGAGTTGATCGCTATATTCTCCATTCACGGACCTTTGCTACTTGATTGACGGAAATTGTTACTGTTATATTTTCTTACAAATTAAAAAATTAAGTGTTATAAATTAATTTTATTCAATACCTCTTGATTCCAAAAGATCTTTGTAACCTACCATCAACCAACCAACTTCAATACAGTCAAGGTAAGAAATTATATTAATACATAAACAATAAAATATCAGGTTATTATAAATAAATATATTTACGACACGCAGACCCAGGCATCCTAGACGATTTAAATAAATCTATATACTCACGATCCCAATCAATCGTAATAATATATGCTTTAATTGATAATAAAAGATAGGACAAAGAAAGTCGACATTCAGAATCCCTTTAATTATTTTCCTTTAAATAGCTAACTACACCATCTCAGTTAATATATTATTATAAGGTAAAGTTTCATCAATATAGCAACGTACGAGCTTATTTTTGATTCATTACAGACGTGATACCATGTCATCTTGTATAGGTAATTCTTGTTATTTATACAAAATTATTTTCATAGTATTTTATCATTTTTATCATGCAAAATAATAAGTGTCTGGTTAATAATTTCATATTATTTATTGTCATTACATTTGTGATGTAGGTATTGATATTTGGCATTATAATTTTTTAGCTTCACTGAAAAAAATAAAATAAAAAGTACTTGTAATAAAGTTAATTTTTTAACTCAAAGGTAATGTAATTTGATCAAATAAAGATTTTACCCAGAAATAATTTCACTATAATTTTAAAAAAAAATTTTAACATAATATTAAAATTACCAAAAATTAAAATAACTTCCTCAAATCATACATATTTTATAACAATATAACATATATAATACAAATAACATAAATCAAACAAGCATTACCTATCTAACATGCAATTATATTCTCATTATTTTACGGTCCAGAATAATTGGAAATTGTGTGTGCAATATTGTGCTCTAGCAAAGCTTTACATGATTGCTACTATTAAATTTACTGTTATTGTTAATTTAGAACTGACTACATTAATTACATTATCAATAAAACAGTTAAATAAATATATAAAAATTAAAAATATTATGTAAATTATAAAAATGATGAATAAATAACATAATATATATAAAAAAAAAAGCGGGTAAGTTAGTATCGCTCTGCTGTACATTAGGGGTGGGGTGGACCTCGGACTATGGTAGGTTAAATTTGAATGCAATGATGAATATCATTGTATACGAGAAACGATTCTGAACGGAGATGATTTGTCAATCTAGGATATATTCTATTTAAATGTTGTCATATATTCTATTTTCAAACAAATAGTATAGTTTTTATATGTTATTATGGTTACTTTATAGTATCTGTTTATTAATAAAAAAAGCATTAGGCAACATACGCATAATGAGAGTATGAAATTTAATTTAAATTTTGAAATATTTCGTATAAATTCAAACTTTAAGCACTTATAAAAAAAAATTGTAACTAACGATTTCGGATTTTTTTTTATCACTTTAAGAACAACTTATAAGAAACCTTGTATTCAATTTTCATGATTTTCTGGCCACCAAAAAAATTTTTATTGGCATTTGAAGAAAAAAAACTTAGAAAAGTCGAAAATTTCAATTGTCTATAAGTAGATTAAAAATGGTCAAAATATTTTGAAAATTCAACTGTAAAGAGATAACCATAATATAAACATTTGGTGAAAATTTCAAGTATTTACAATGATTCGTTTTTGAGTTACAGCAAAATCAAAAAATCGATTTTGTCGAAAAGCGGTTTTTCGTAATATTGCCATTTTTCTGTCATTTTTTTTTTGTTTTTCTCGATTTTTTTGAAAACTATTTGAAAATTTTGCAATGAATTTTCCTATTCAAAGAGGGGCTGAAGTCAAAAATCGGAGCATTATTACTGCTCCAAATGTTGTCGTCAGACACAAAAAAAAAAAAAAACACATCATAGTAAAATCAATACATTCATCACTTCGTTCAGAATCTAAAAGGGATCTTGTACTATTAATATTAGTTTCCAAAGGAACTATATAAATCTAATATTTAGCTGGTACAGTGAAAACTCTGTATAACGAATTTGAAAGGACCAAAAGATTTCTTACATAATTGAGAGTTTTCGTAATAGACAGTCTCCACTCATAGCTAATACAAATTTATCATTAATTAAACCTAGAACACCTATCTGAAAACATTTACTCAATATTAGTGTATTTTTCCAAATTTTGTCTAACTAATATACTTATTATACTAGGCTTTTTTGATACAAATTTATATTTTTAAGATATTTTGGTTGTTTTCAATAAATTTATTAAATGTTTGTTTTGATTTTAGACCCTGTGATACCCAGTAAAAATTCTTCAAAATCATATTGCACCGACAAGGAGAAGACATTAGGTATGCACATTATGTACAATGTATAATATATAATATATAATATTATACTTTATCAAAGAACATTTGTTATTTCAAAAACTATTACCAGTACCTATACTATTACATTCTATTATTTGAAAATATTTAATATTTCAAGCGGAGCGATTTTCCTTTGTGACTAATTTTTATGTGTACCTATATAAAAAAATTCTTCCATTTTAAATTTTGAGGATAGTTTTCACCATTTTGGTAATAAATTAGATCTAGTTGATACTTTGGAAGAGGTCCGAGCTTAAAATGTCCAGTATTTTTCAAAACAAGCGTCTGAAGGTTAAAAATTGACAACATTCAATATTTAAGCTTAAAATAACAATCGCTTATCAAAGAGTTTTATTATAAGTTCATAGCGAAAAATTTTCTTCAAACGTTTTTATTTAGAACTTTCTATTGCCTATGCTTGACAATATTAAAACTAATTTTCGATAGGTATTGAGGTACTGATTTGAAACGGTATACCAAAATACCGATATAGTACGGTACACCGAAATGATAAATAAAATCTACTGAGTAACGATATATTTTATATAGAATCTATATTATTGTTAATAGAAAACAGCAAGCAATAAAATGCACTTATAATTATTTTATACTTAAAATTAAATTATTTTTTTAATGCAATTTTCTTGCAAAACACTTTGTTTCAATTCTTTTTTAAATAATCAATAAACATCAAAACAAGTGTATTTTTTAAACTGTCTTCGCCTGTCACAAAATCTGTAGGTAATTTATAAGACAATATGCATTTTTTATCTATATTATTGAAACACACTGCTACAATACAGTTTAAATCTTTAAAATTAATCAATTTGGAGTAAAGTAACCCGCCTAAACGGTATATACTATATTATAGTGTACACAAGTTCCATTAATGTTAACTTGTCAATTATTTATTTTAAATTTACTTAATATTGCATTAAATTACTATAAAGGTATAAATAGGTACCGATTCAAAATTCAAATATATTTTTTACTACAAAACAAATGAACATGATAAAGATGAACCTTCAAATAAGAGATCTGATAATAATTTAAAACCAGTCAATCAATTTATTTAATTATTACCGGTTGTCCCGTTTTACTATTGTAACTTCAATATTTATTTTAATCATAATAATTTAATTTACTTATGATAAATTCAATAAAAAAAAAAATCAAATTAATATAATATAATGCCGCGTCTCGCAAAAGAATTATGATTAAAAAAATAAAATAAAGTAATTTGATGAGCCATGCTATGTATCACTTAATCAGTTAGAAATAAACTTGGCATTCATAGACAAAAAAATTAACTCTTCAGCATGTTCCGTTTCATTATATTAACCTCCAATGTTTGTGTTTGTGTCATGATCTTCAACTTTCACTTAGTGTCCAATATCGTATGATATAACGTATAATTAAATCATTTTGTGACAATTCAATATAATGACTTCTATATCTTGGATTTAGAAAACTTATTATTTTAAATTGGTCTTGCTTGATTGTACATAATGTTTAAAAAATGGTGTTTTAATAGCTCTTTTTATGTAATCTTCTGAGTGATTCAACATTATACCTACATGAATAAATCAAGGTTTTTTACGGTATACTTTATATCAAAATTATTTCAAAAGATTCTACTTCAGTCCTACAGAATTACCTAGTAATTAGCCTGAAAGATCTCCACTCAGAAACGTTTTTCGTACCTATAGGTACAACGATTTCTCGTTAAATTCAAATTTAACACATACATTAATAATGAGTAATAACTAATCCTCAAAGTCTAGGTGTACACTTGACATCTTACTACTGTATAGCAGAGCAGTTACTCCCTCTTTTAATATAATTTTAAGTCGTTACAAAACATCACTTGAAAAAATAAAAATATGTAATGATACAATTATTAAGAATTTTACTTTTTTAATGATACACATTTTTATTTCCTTATTCCAGATCTAAATATTTCACCGTATAAGTACTTCGATGTTTTAAAATTGAATTTAAAAAAAAAAAGTAGTTTATTAGTTGTAATTGTAAATATTTAAAATTTTAATGAACTGCAGTGGGTGGTCTGCAAAATGTTGGTTTACTACACCGTTTATCTTCTACACGTTTAACTTATACTAATAAATGTAACTAATAAACTTTTTGTTTGAAATTAATTTTAAGAAATCGAAGTAATCCGTAAAATATTCTGCTTTAGAATAAATAATTAACAAATATTGTCATTAAAAAAGTTGAAAACTTAAAAAAAATACCATTAAAATAAAAAATATATCATACTTAAAATTATGTAAAAAGAATATCAGTAGTTTTTGAATTAATTAGTGGTTGTTTGTTAGAAAAATCATCCAGTATTTATTATATCGGTTATTACCGATATAATCATCTGCCATTAAAAAAAATTAAATTAAAATTAAGGAAGCGTTGTCCAAAATGCTCTTAACATCAACTACCTATTATACAAAATGTGTTCCATCACTGTATTCCAGACAACAATCAACTACTGTGGATCACGAGTTGTTCAACTCCAATGTAGAAGGATATCGAAGCGACTTGGGAGATGCTGGAGCTAGTGGCTTCTAAAAAATACCAGGATATGTTCAACAACCCAAAACTGGTTAAGAATCAGGTGTGGAAAAATATATACGAGGCGCTATTGTTAAAAGGGTACAAATTCGCGAAAACAGTGATCGATGAAGGCGTCAAGTGTTATCAGAAATGGCGCAATCTAGAGAAGAGGTACAAGAAATATATAATGAACAAGGCGAACCCAAAGTGTTTGAAACCCAAATGCCCGCCACCGTACTTCGATCAATTAGACGAAATTCTCAAGGAATACTCGAAGACCGTGGTAATCAGCGATGATATGACTGAACCTGACATGTTGGACACTGACAGCATTCATCTCACGAGTGACTCGAACACGGCACTGGACGTTATAACCTGTCCGTGCAGTCCAGGCGACGACCACTGTTAAGTGGTCAACAATTCCGGTCACGATTCTAAGTGCATCGTAGTAGAACCGATGATAATCGAGCGCTCGACCCTCAATGGTGGCGATAGTGGTGATAATGATAGTGATGACGGCGATGGCCACGTGGGCGTCGGTTTACCATGTTTGTCGTCGTCATCCCGTCAACATTGTCGCGTCCAAAAATCAGCCGCAATGGAACATATACTGCAACAGTTGGCCCACATGCACAAAGATACGTTGGCCGTGTTCGATAAGCATTTTACCAGGATGGAGGACCTGATGGAGGAAAATGTTGCACAGGGCAAGCGGCTAGCCGACATCATGAGTCAGTTTTTGCACAGCAGGCTGATGACCAACCGGGAAAACGAAAAGAATATTGACTAGCATGACGTTGAACGATTTACGTTATATAATCATTTAATCCCGTGCGACATTTACTGTTTCGACTGGAAAGGAATTAGTTAATCTATATTATCATAGTAAATCCATTTGATTTTTCTCCAAATATATTGACTTCAAGTTCACAACCAAAGTTATACTAATTTTTATTTATTTTTGTCCTTGTAATTGTAATTAGTGGACTTATTAATATTATATTACAAACGTCACAATTTATCAAATGTTTTTTAATTAATTTATTGCCTTATTGGTCATGTTCATGTATAATAGCATTTAAGGGCCAGTTGTACCAGTCTAGTTTAAACTAAGTTTAAATAAGATTTTTCTTAAACTCGGTTTAAGACTAAATCACATGTTGTACAAGATTAGTTTAACGCTTAAACCCAGTTTAAAAGCAAGTTTAGATAAACCGCCATCCTTGATGGTTTAAACTAGATTTAGAAATATTTTTGCCATGGATCCATCATACATACATTTTGACAGTTAAAAATTGTGATACTGATAATTTGTGTTAAAACAATGTTTTGTGCAAAGAATCATTTATATTTATTTTTTAATTTATATTTATATAAAAATGAATAACGAAATATCGGAGGATGAGGATTTTGTTGAACTTATAAACTTGATTGCGAATGAACGAATACCAAGAATATTCAGGCAGCGTCCAGATTATTTTCTATGTCTTCGTGATTTTGAGTTTGTTGAAAGGTTTCGGCTCTCAAAACAAGCAGTATTGTATGTACATGATCTAATTCAATCAGAAATTAAACATCCAAGCAGACAGGTAATTAAAGTTATGTACAACTAAGCTTTCCCCTCAGGATTTGCATTTGAATAACTCACCACTGATTCTGCATAATTTATATATTAATTGCTATTTTATTTTAGTTTTAACTTAAGTATTACATTGATTTTATAATTTTACAGGAACTTCGCCGTTACATCAAGACAAATTGTACTAATGACTTTGAGGTATTTTGCGTCTGGTTCGTTTCTTTTTGTGTGTGGCGATTTTGTGGGTGTGCATAAATCAACTGCTTCAAGAATTATAACACGTGTATCAAGAGCTATAGCTAGACTTAGTTCAAACTTTATTAGGTTCCCCGAAACAGAAGAAGACATCTCAGTAACTAGGCAAGAGTTCTTTTCAAAATGTAAATTTCCAAGGTGCATTGGTGTTATTGATTGCACTCATATTACAATTAGATCACCCGGAGGGGAGGATGCAGAAATTTATCGAAATCGAAAACAATACTTTTCTTTTAACGTCCAGGCAATATGTAATTCGAATCTTAAATTTATGAACATCGTAGCAAGATGGCAAGGTAGTGCTCATGATTCAACAATTTTTAACAACTCTGCAATACGAGGAAAATTTGAGAGGGGAGAAATGGGTGATAGTTTACTCATAGGTGATAGTGGATATCCAATCAGACCATTTTTGTTGACAAAATTGTCAATTGCATTAACACGAGCTGAACAATTATATAATAAATCAATAATAAGAACGAGAAATTGTATTGAAAGAAGTTTTGGAGTCTATAAGCGTAGATTCCCAATTTTATCAGTTGGAATAAATATCAATGTGTCAAAAGTTGAATCAGTCGTTGTGGCAACTGCAGTATTACACAACATTGCTATTGACTTAAATGAAATAGTACCCAATATAAGTACAGAAATGGAAAACCTAATCAACCTATCATTTTTTGAACAAGGGGAAGGGGCACAAAATCGTCGACCTAATGGGGCAAATGAAATTACAAGAAACACTTTAATAAGATAGGTACTTTGAAACAATGTAAAATTTAGTTTGTCTTTATCTTGACAAACATAATAATATAATGATTTATAATTTAATTTAATAAAAATTAATAATTTTAAACAAATAATAACAGAATATAAAATATGTTTATTAAAAATTAAACATAATTAATTTTAATACTGTGGTATATTATAACCTAACTAACAACTGTATTATTACATTTATTTAATTTTTAATTTTTTAATTGATTTTAATTGATTTTGAAAAGCCTTTAATTTTAAATCTAAAAGTTCCATTTCTTTGGCATGCTTTTGATTCATACGCTCTATTCTTTGATCTGATTCTCTTTTTTTTATTTCAACAGAGTACTTATGTCTGGAATTCATTAATTCAATTTTAAGTTTATGTTCTTTTCTCATTAGTTCTTCCTGAAGCCCTACTAAGTTAGTTTTGGAAGAGGCCTATTTAGTAAGTTTATCCTGTAATGGACGATTTCGAGCACGACCTATATTGTGATATTTTAAATACATAAATTTATAAATTTTATTTTAAAATCAAAAAAGTAATAAGTTTAAATAAATTTGTCAAGGTAAGTTATCTTGGCCATTCTAAACTTTTAAGTTTCTAAATCATACTACAATGAAAATTAATGTATACAATAAATGAACTAACTCTACAATAATAACATGAACATTCATTTTCATTATAATATAGTTTGAAACTTGTTGAAAATAGAAAATTGTCCAAGGTAACTTACATAATACATAGACAAAATGTTAAATAAAAAATATGTTTTAAGCATTTATATAGGTAATATGTTTAATAAAGTTTTATGAAATATAAAATTATAAAGTTAGGTACTTAATACAAATTGATATTTGATTATTAGTTAATACATTACACTATACTAAATAATATTATCAAAGTTTTACTTTTGAATTCAATCTACAAATATTTTCTTATTTTAAATTTGTTTAAATTAATATTTAATTTTCTACATGAATTGTATTTATTTTTCCAAATTGTTTGTTAACTTAGGAAAAAAAAATTAAACTACTAAACATTTTCAATTGTGTGCAAAATTCCATGCTGAGGAATAAATAAATTAACATTTACTTTTTAACCTAATACAATATAATACAGTTATTTAGTTATTTTTTTTTGGTATTTTTGAATTTTACAAAACTAATAGATGCTATTTTATGTAGGTATGCAATATACTTATATACATTACTATTATTCAATGGAAAAATGGTTTTTAGAGAGATATTAGGTTAGCTAATTAGGTATATATATATAGTAGGTACCTACAATCTACATAGACCTACCTACATAACACTACCATTATTTTCTTACCTTTAACTTCTTTTTGAATAGAGAGATTACCAGAATTGTTACGATCGTCTACTACTGTATCCATAATATCTTTATCTTTCAAAGTTTCAGCTCTGCAGTCAACTTATAATAAGTATACAATTAAATTAAAATGTATAATAGTTTAATTAAATCAACCTAATCAGTAAAACTACTTTTTAGCAATGTTTTTATTTACCTTCAACCATTGGTTCTCCTTCACTATTTATATTTCTGCTTTCTTCATTAAATGATACATCAAACATATTTTGTTGAGAGACTGGTTGAAGTATAAGAGAGGGACGAGTTCTTAACATGTCTGGGCTATATTCAGACCAATCCAAAACTACATCAATTGGTTTCAATCCAGTATTTGATGCCAAAATCATACCACTGTTACTACTCGAGTTCATAACACTTTCTGCTCCCGGTATGGTAAGATTCCTGTCATCATCAAATTCTGAATTGAAACCAGTCATCTGATTCCCAAGGATTTCCTGAAGCTCTGACTGAATGTCTGTTGAAGAGCTGGTTTTTGCTGGTCCCCCACCAGTACCACGAAGGTATGCTCTTTCATCAGAAAATGCTTTTTTGCCACATTTTTTTATGTTTTCATACTTACTACGAAGTTTTCGGTGATCGATAATATTCACCACAAACGCTGTTAAACTCTATAGCTAATTTTTCATAGGAGGCTGCTTTTAGTTTGTTTGAGGTAACATCTGTTTTCTTACATTCAATTGTTGAAGCATATTTTTTAACCAGAGCGAGCAAAGTTTTCTCTTCTTTAAAAGAAAAGTTAGTGGCTCTTTTTTTAATAGAAGTCATTTTTTAATAATTACTAGTATAATGTACCTATTACAAAATTAAATTATATTTGAATGAAATAAAAAAAGATTACCTACCTGAACAAATAAATTAAACTTTAAAACTACAAAAGATTAATACCTAGGTATTCTGAAAATCTGAATTAATGTCATCATGCTATCATTTTTAAACAAGAAGTGATAATGCACTGATAACAATAATATTGATGTGGTATAGTTGTCCCAACGTTCATAGAATTGTAGTGGGCCAGCAGCTTGTCGAAAAATACAGGTCGTGTCGAAATAAAGTAGTCAAAATATTTCTAAGTGTTTTATTAAACTGATTGAAAATTATTCTAAGTCTAAATATTTAATTTAATTGGAAAAAAAATCTAAGTCCCAATGAACGATTTCTGGTACAAAGTGACGTGAAGGTGCTTGCGCTAACTCTGGAATATCACGTCTGCGGGAGTCTTCTTCTGGGCCCCCTTATATAGTCAGTGTCCCCTGATCTCCTACCCAGGTCCCTTCTGGCCTATTCGTAATCAGGTCATTCGCTCTTACGCTATTACGCATTTCAGAGGATGCGCGTGCGATGATGACGTCCGGAGACCATCCGCCATTTCAGGATGCGCGTGCATGATGACGTCCGGTGACCATCCGCCTACGCATGTGGTCAACCGCAAATGCCGTATCCGAGTTCTCAGAACTCGAGATATGATCAAAATTATATTTATAATATATAATTGTGCGCCCATGGTTGGGTAAGGTTTAACGCATCGATACGTTTATTCGTTTCCCTATGCTGAGGTTTAGTGTCAAAAGTTGTTTTATTATTATTGTTTTTCAGGCCTAGCTAAACACCGTTGTGGTACGATGGCTACCCTCCTCATATTGTTTGGTATTTTATTCATTCCTACGTCCTGTAATTAAAATATATAGGTGATTCTTATCTTATTAATTAGGCATATAATGTATGGACCCCTTTATGTATTATATTATTGGTATAGGACATCAGAGCACGTAGCAGAATCCACTGACCGCTCTGATAAACCTAGTTTAACTATCTGTAGTTTAAACTACCATTGAACAACATAGAAAATTTTAAACTCAGTTTAATTTTTAAACCAAGTTTAGATAATCTCTAGTTTAAACTAGACTGGTACAACTGGCCCTAAGTAAAAAAAAAAAGGAGTAAAATTGGGGAATGTAACGGTTATCCCTCGAGGAATTCAATAGATCGTACGTTATAGATATATAACCAAAACGCCATTAACCTATGCATATATTATATTAATTAAGTGTTGGGTAGTAACGTATAGTTACAATTTTCAGTAATGTTATGGTATTTCGTTACTATTATTTTGGGGTAACGGTAAGAGTAACGACGTTAATTATTTAGAAGTAACTCAGCAGAATAACACGTTACATTATAAATTTCATTATATTTTAATTTTTTGGGGGAGATATATATGGTGGTATTACGAGAGTCGAAGGCACTTTCGTGAGCAGTCCTTCCCATGGTATCCACATCAGAAAAATTAATTCAGGGACGTACACAGGGGGGTGTTTTGGATGTTCAAACTTCCCACGAAGTACATATGCATGGTTATGCAAATATATTTGCATGGTTATTTACTTATTTAATTTTAATGTTAATTTTTTTTTAAATCAATGTTTGTACTTAAAAAAAGTATTTTAAATATACCTTCAGGCGTTTGATCGAGTTTGGCATATCGGCCTCCTCTACAAACTAAAACTTTTCCTTCCAGCACCTTACTACTTACTCATTCGTTAGGTTAGTAATAGGTCATTTGCAGTCAGACAAGGGAACTCATTTTCTTCTTACTTCTCTATACAAGCCGGAGTCCCTCAAGGAAGTGATCTCGCCCCAGACTTATTTAAAATATACACATCGGACATTCCCAAAGTTGCAAATACGACTATAGCTACGTACGCAGACGATACAGCTATACTGACCTCTAACACAGACCTCATACTTGCCTCCTCTTACCTTCAAACCCATCTTGACCTAATTAACACCTGGACAACTCAGTGGCGAATAAAAATTAACCCCGAAAAATCATTCAATGTAATATTCACTCTCCGTAGAAACGACTCCCGTCCACTGAAACTGCAGGGAGTTGACATTCCCAAAACTTCTCAAGTACAATATCTAGGACTCATACTCGACAACCTAACCTGGGGCCCTCACCTAAAATCTAAACGTCAAACACTAAATAATCGTCTACACTTACTTCAACCTATACTCAAGTCAAAAAGTTTTTAATTTTAAATTAAAATTTTCAATGGTTGTTTGATTATCCGCACAAATGGATTATTCTGTATTCTCGCCCCCTTCTGTCCCAATTAGTGGGGATAATCGACGCTCCACTGTACAAAAATTGATTAATATTGTAAAATCCTCCTGGAAAAATAAATATTTTTAAACTAAGCGTTCCGTGACTGTACGACGCGACCGTGCAATCGCGACGCGGCGTGTTATACTATTTGAAAGTCACAAAATGTTCGAACGAGTTCAGAAAAATCATATCTCAGACGAAAATCGTATACATGTTTTGTAATTCCGTGACATCTTTCAATAGTATACAGGGTGATTTTTTTATCAAACAACACTCATTATTTCCAAAAGTATTCATGTTTTTGAAAATATTTTTTTACATAGTTTCAAATTGTTAAAAAAACAACGTTTTTATAAAAAAATTATATTTTTAAATATTTTTTATCCTTATAATTTTTTAAGTTTTTTACTTTTTTGAATGACAACATAGATTTTTAATTTCATATTCCAAAGCAAAAAGATTTTTTGAGTATTTTGATACATAAAAATCGAATTTAGGGATGAGTAGTTTATGAGTTATACTTATTTAAAGTTTAGACAAGCGGAGTAGTTGACAAACATTTTGCGGGGTAACCCCGTACCACTCCACTCCGCACAACTAAACTTTAAATACGTATAACTCATAAACTACTCGGGATAAAGTTCTGACTTATTATCTTTCGGGACTTCAATGATTTTTACTTCGGGTACGTTTATTGATGAATGTTTTGATTCTTTATTGAATTGTTTTTTATGAGAATTATACATAAAATAATACTTTAAGCTAGAAAATATGCCTGCTAATAATTTTACGCTCCAACCAAATGTTTGGTATAATAAAGTTATATTGAGCTCAGTATTAAGTGCAGTTGTAATAGCTTTCAATATTACATATATTCACAAAAGTTCTGTTATGAAGGTTCCGAAAGAAATGAACCATCCTCATAGTTTTTGTAGTCTGTTTTTTACCATTTTGCCTATTGTGTCTTCGTCTAAAAGAATTTTTAGTCTTAACCCATGATTTATAAATTCGTATCCCATAGATTGTCTTGCAATGTTTTTTTGACCTATTTCAATCTCTTGTCGGAACAATAGGTATTTTTTAGTACGTTGATATGTCTTGAGTGTAGAAGCCTGCAACCATTAGTTATTCTGGGCTTTTCTAACTCCATGTCCAAGTTGTAGATGGTCTTAGAGTTTGCAGTTTGCAGCGATTTTATTTCTCTTGGTGATGGTGAAATTCCATACCATTCTCCGTCAAGAAAAACTACTGGTCCATTTCGGTCCCATATGTTTGTAATGTGTGGGTTTTTTTAGTCATAGAAATGCATTTTGTTGTTATATTTTATTGAAGATTCGTTAAAACATAATTTGTGCCGAGCTATTTCCACGTTTACAGGTTTGCATTTCAATAGATAAATAATTTCTCCTGCACTTAATGCGGTGTATCCAGGACCTCCGCCCATGGTGTATGAAAACTCCGATAGACTATATGATGCTAGTGATAGTTGTTGTAATAGTAATTAATAATAAATAATCTTAGGCTCAAAAAAGTAATTAAAAACATTAATGCAATGTATATCTACAACAAATCTATTTTAACGCCGTCGTCGTTATAACAATATTGTATTATATTTATCATTTAAGGACAATTCTTTATCGATATCTATCGCAGCTTAAATATTCGTTGTAGCTAATTCATTGTTTTTTCTCCAGGAAACATAGTTTATCTTAGTTGTTTAAACGTTAGCGGCGGAAATACGACAATCGACATTAGTAGTTAGTACCCATACACTGTACCTATACAATTTCACAGTATTACACGAATAGCAAACGAAATAAATACGTACAATATAATAATAATACCCAAAGTAGGTACCAACTTCAATTAAATACTGTTATACGGGCCGGGCACGAACAATAATAGGCCGTGACGCCCAGTCACCAAAATACTTCGTGCGTTGTACTCACGTCTCACACACCGACCGACCTGTGTAAAGGTGTGTATGTATGTATAGTGACTCAAAGGAAGTGGACGGGATCGCCGAGCAAGACCAAAGAGTGCTAGTGTGCGGTGGTATGGGTGGGTGTGTATTATTGTGTGGGTGTACTTAAATGCTAAACGGATATAGGTAACTCTAGTAAAAATGATGGTAATTCAAATGTAATATGATAAAAGATAATATTATATAATGAACAATTATAGATTACGGCCCTTTTGGCCCAACAGGTAAAAATATATAATAATAATAGTTATTTGTATTTCATATTTTATTTTTTAAATTTAAATTTTTCGTAATTATGGAGTTTATGTTTAGTGAAAAGGGAACTAAGTTGTTGATTATTGACAATTACAAGTTTGGATTCCAAAAGAACCTAGCAGATAACATACAGAGGTGGATATGTACAAAACGAAAATGTAAAGCATAATATGTTAAGTTGAACGGAGATTGTTTATGTGAAGAAGTATTAACACATAACCACGAAAAAGAAGGCGATGGTACACTTGTGCGACAACAATTCCTAGTCCTAAGCCTGTAAAATTGAGAAGGAAAATGTGCGTAATTAAATGGGAACCAATTCGGCATGTGGGGTTGGAGCTCGGGAACCAATTCGGTACCAGCCCTTGTTTTGACCTTGGTCTTGCAGGCTCAGTCTTGGTCTTGGTTTTGCAAAGCAATTCGTATTCTTGGTCTTGGTCTTGGTTTTGCTGCTAGACCAAGACCAAGACAATTTTGCTCATTACTAATATGTCAGCATATAATAAAGTTCATGTCATTTTTAAGAAATTTTCTATGTACACGAATTTTGTGTTAACGTAGGCCATTGAATCTATGTTGTGGGGTATTACATTTTTTAAAATGAAGTACTGAAGTGGTACTTGAATGATGGGTCCGTGAGAATAAATAGTTGCGGGTTATAGTAATATTGATATTTCACAGGCAAATATTTTATTTAACTTTCTTTGGCGCAAAAACTATATTTTGAGTTTCAACTAAGAAAATTTCTGTTTATTGAGATGTTGAATGAATTGATTCTGATACCATCACAGAAGCAGGTCAATCGTATAATACATACTCAACGCGGTGGCGTTTAGAAACATTATATTTAAGATACGTTAGGTACTACTGATACTAGGTAGCCATCTGCAGTAGATGGGTCGACACGTCTACGATGGACGTCAAGCACTTTTATGTGATATTTTTTCAACGCAAATACGGACCCAATACCCATAGACCACCGACGGGAGATAGAAACACAACAAACTCGAATAACGTATACTCAATAATACTGTTGAATGTTCGTAATATAATATTCAAGAGTTATGGTGTACCACCAAAATTCACAAATTATGAATTGTATATTTATATCGTATTTCTAAGTTATTCAACGCAAGCGATGGTTTTATAAAGCAATACATTTCATGGTGATTCGTAATGAGTAAGATTGCAAGCTGGAATTACGTCGAACCCAGCAAAGCGTCATAACGTATACGATAATTATTTTTAACTATCTTTAAAATACGGAAATCTATTATTATGGGCAAAATTTAAACATTTGACTTGTGAGGGAGGGGGTTGAATATATTAAAGGCAAGCAAACCCGTAGGTTGATGTTAAAAATGCTGAATTTTTATAATTAACTGTTGAAAATTTAAAACAAATGCTGTAAATTGTAATATAAAACTCCTTAAATGTTAATACTTTTATATATTATAATAAAGAGTAAGCCCTTGTTTAAAAGTTAAGATTAGATTCTTAGAAAACAAATTATCGAAAAAAACAATTGATTAAGTGAAACGCTTTTTACACAAACATTATTATAATATGTTCTTGCCAATAAATAACAATAAATTATCTAAAATTTATTATTTATATGACAAAAATTGAATGATATAATAATTTCTGGTTCAACCTCCTTTCATAAAATCAGTTTAAATTTATTTTTTTATTAATATAATTACTTTAAACGAAGATGAACATGACACTGGCTTGAAACATTGTGTTGACAACTAATCTAATTCTTGATACATTAAATTGTAAATACGTATTTAGTACAATTGAAAAAATACGTGTGCGATAAGTCATTTTCTCTTCACTGTCATTTACCTGTGCACCAGCGGACGTATTCGAGTGAAAACCCGCATCACTGCAAAGTATTTGATTTGACGTTCTTTGTAAGACAAAATATGATCAGACACCAACTGAAATATAACGGTGAAAAACTGTACTCATGTGACAAGGCATTCTCTGGAAAAAACAACCGGACTCGACACCAGCGGTCTCATACGGGTGAAAGACCATACCAATGCGACGTGTGTGACAAGGCATTCTCTGAAAAAAACAACCTGACTCAACACCAGTGGTCTCATACTGGTGAAAGACCATACCAATGTGACGTGTGTGGTATGGCGTTCTCCCAAAAATCCACTCTGACTGTACACCAGCGGTCTCATACTGGTGAAAGACCATACCAATGCGACGTGTGTGACAAGACATTCTCTGTAAAAAGTAACCTGACTGTACACCAGCGGTCTCATACTGGTGAAAGACCATACCAATGCGACGTGTGTGACAAGGCATTCTCTATAAAATGTAACCTGACTGTACACCAGCGGTCTCATACTGGTGAAAGACCGTACCAATGCGACGTGTGTGATATGGCGTTCTCTCGAAAAGACTACCTGACTCGACACCAGCTGTCTCATACTGGTGAAAGACCATACCAATGCGACGTGTGTGACAAGGCATTCTCTGTAAAAAGTAACCTGACTGTACACCAGCGGTCTCATACTGGTGAAAGACCGTACCAATGCGACGTGTGTGATATGGCGTTCTCCCAAAAATCCACTCTGACTGTACACCAGCGGTCTCATACTGGTGAAAGACCATACCAATGCGACGTGTGTGATATGGCGTTCTCTCGAAAAGACTACCTGACTGTACACCAGCGGTCTCATACTGGTGAAAGACCATACCAATGCGACGTGTGTGATATGGCGTTCTCCCAAAAATCCACTCTGATGGTACACCAGCGGTCTCATACTGATGAAAGACCATACCAATGCGACGTGTGTGACAAGGCGTTCTCCCAAAAATCCACTCTGACTGTACACCAGCGGTCTCATACGGGTGAAAGACCATACCAATGCGACGTGTGTGACAAGGCATTCTCTGAAAAAAACAACCTGACTCAACACCAGTGGTCTCATACTGGTGAAAGACCATACCAATGTGACGTGTGTGGTATGGCGTTCTCCCAAAAATCCACTCTGACTGTACACCAGCGGTCTCATACTGGTGAAAGACCATACCAATGCGACGTGTGTGACAAGGCATTCTCTGTAAAAAGTAACCTAATTCTACACCAGCGGATGCATACTGGTGAAAGACCATACCAATGCGACGTGTGTGGTATGGCGTTCTCCCAAAAATCCACTCTGACTGTACACCAGCGGTCTCATACTGGTGAAAGACCGTACCAATGCGACGTGTGTGATATGGCGTTCTCTCGAAAAGACTACCTGACTCGACACCAGCTGTCTCATACTGGTGAAAGACCATACCAATGCGACGTGTGTGACAAGGCATTCTCCCAAAAATCCACTCTGACTGTACACCAGCGGTCTCATACTGGTGAAAGACCATACCAATGCGACGTGTGTGACAAGACATTCTCTGTAAAAAGTAACCTGACTGTACACCAGCGGTCTCATACTGGTGAAAGACCGTACCGATGTGATGTGTGTGATATGGCGTTCTCCCTAAAAACTACCCTGACTAAACACCAGCGGACGTTACACTACCAACATGATTTTAATTATTAATGATGCTGCTAATTATAATGTCTGCGATACCTAATAATACGCTAGATGTTCGTTATTAACTACTTACCCGTATTCATTTTTTGTGTGCATCAAAAATAAATAGTTATATGTTTAATAACGTTTGTGTAAAAATCATTTAAACAATGTTTTGTATTTTGAATAAATAAGCATTGTACATTATGTTCATTTAAACATATTTAATGTTGAACAAGATTGCATTGCACTTCATGAACTATTAAACCTTGAATATGCCCAAGCAATGACGCAAATCATAAGTATTGTGAGAACACAGATTCGCATAATTTCAAAATGACCACCCTTGGATCTCCAAGTTATAGACACGGAGTGTCAAAGTATATTTATGAAACCCCAGTTTACGGTCACACGTGCATTTTTAGACCTGAAGCAAGCTGCAGCTCTCGTCATACCCAGCACAATTTTCATACTAAAAACACTGAATAATTTGGAAAATTTCAATGAATAATTATTCCATTACTTCTACGTGCAACTCGTTTTCCATACCTACAACGATTGTTTCTAGATTTGTGCCACATAAAAATTTTGATAATTGATATTTTCTATAAATAACCATTGGGCAAGAAACGTTATAGGAATTTTTTTCTGATTTTAAGATTCAGTAGAATTAATCACAATATAGAGAAGATAATGTGATAACACTCGGCTTGGCCAAAATAAAATAATGGCTTATTTTTCGACGACAGTTTTGTAATTTAAATAATATCCATTGAGAGCATCACAAGCTTTGATGACCGGTTGTTTGAATAATAGACAATAGCACACATACGGGTAAAAACCCGTACTCCTGCGATGTGTGTATTATGGCTTTCTCTCGAAACAGCCATCTGACCTTACACCAACGGACGCATATCGATGAAAAACCTTATCACTGCGACGTATGTGATATAGCGTTCTCAAAAAAAAAATAATCTACTCAAATACCATCGTCCATCGGACGCATACGGGTGAAGAACCGTTATAATAATAATGGATAAATTATTAATTTGTTTTATTCTAAGATGAGCCTAGGTGGCTGGGTCAATCGCTTGTAGTTTTCATTTTTATATGAATATATACAACTACTACATATATTACAAATATTAACCAAAATATTGGTAACTCGATTAATAATAATGATAATAAAATTATTTTGAATATTTGTTTACAGTAAACTATTTTATAATTTAATTACTTAAATTATTCAAGATAATTTGTTCTCAGATTTTCAGAATTGTTAGATGCCTGTAAAAATAAAAAGCGGTTATGTGAGTATCGCTCTGCTGTACATTAGGGGGTGGGGCGGACCTCAGATTGGGGTAGATTAAATTTGATTGCAATATTAGGTATCATAGTATACGAAAAACGATTCTGTACGGATATGATTTGTCGGTCAAGGATATATTATATTTAAATATTGTCATATATTCTATTTTGAAACAAATGCAAACATTAAAGTAAAAGTTTCAGGATCCTACGTTTGGTAAATTTTTAAAAATAAAAAAAATCGAAAATTATTTAGTAGTTAAACGTTATTTACACGTGTATTTTTGATTTCAAATGAAAATTAAAACTTTAAACACTCGTAAAATTTTTTAAATTGAATAATCATCAAACTCTTTTATAATCATTCTAAGCTTAACTTATGGACAGCATAGTATTAAATTTTCAATTCTTAGCTTTTGATAGTAAAATATTTATAAATTTTTAACTAGCAAAAAGTGAAGAATAATCATGTTTTTGACGAATTTTTGTCAATATTTGAACTTCAAATGTTAATAAAAAAAAATTGTGCCTATGTATTTTTATAATTTTTGAATGAGAGTTAGAATAAGTTATGTGGACCCTTCTATTAAATTTTCAAGTAATTTGTCCCAACTAAATTTTTTTTATCAAAATTTATAAAAAAAAAATAAAAAAAAATTTAAAATTTAAAATGCCTATAAATAGCTCAAAAAAAGTCAAAATATTTTGAAAATTAAATCACGTAAAGAAAATGGCAATCCTAATAACTAGTAAAATTTTCAAGTATTTACGACTTATACTATTTGAAAAACAACAAATATAAAAAATCATTTGAGGCTAAACCGTTATTTAACGCGGTTTTGTAATAATTTAAATTTCACACACCCATAAAAAATTTTTGTCTCAATCTGGTAGAGTTTTTTTACAGATATTTGAAGAAAAATTTATGGAGAATCTTGTACCAAATTTTCAAAGCTTAGTTATAAAAGAAAAATTTTACGATTTTTCAACCACAACATTACTTGCAAATTTTCGCAATTTTGACATATTTCGTATAAATTCGAACTTTAAGCACTTATAAAAAAAAATTGTGACTAACGATTTAGGATTTTTTTTTATCACTTTAAAAATAACTTATAAGAAACCTTTTATTAGATTTTCAAGATTTTCTGGTCAGCCATAAATTTTTATCGTTATTTAAAAAAAAAATACTTAGAAAAATTTAAAATTTTAATTGTCTATAAATAGCTCAACAAAGATCAAAATTCTTTAAAAATTTAATTGTGTATAGATAACGCTAATATAAAAATTTGGTGAAAATTACAAGTGTTTACATTGATTAGTTTTTAAGTTATAGCAAAATAAAAAATTTGATTTTGTCGAAAACTGGTTAGGGTTAGGTAAAAAGTCCCGTTTTTTCCTCATATTTTTAGGGTTTTTCCCGACTCATTTAAAAAATATTGAAAATTTTTAACTTTTGACCCCCCAAAGTACCAACTAGATTCAATTTCCTTTTCAAGGAGGGGCTGAAGTCAAAAATCGAAGCAATTTTACTGCTCCAAATGTTGTCATCTGACACAAAAATAAAAAAAAATAAAAACACACATCATTTTAAAATCAATACATTCATCACTCCGTTCAGAATCTAAAATATAATAAATATTTTATGATTAGAATTTTACAATAAAAGGCATGAGTATTTTATAACGTGTCATTCTAGAAATTAATAGGATCATTAATAATTAGTTTTTCTTTGAAAAATGTTTTCAATTGAAAAAAAAATATGATGGTGTAATAACCTACACATTAGTACTTAACTTAATTTAACCTTCTAGTTTTTGATTCATAATAGCGATAAAGCTGATTGTTTCCTATTCCAACAGTGGCTCAGTGGCATTGTACTTTAGTCTATTATAGTCTCTATCGTAGTTTAACATCAAATGGATTACAAAGAAAGTCAACTCTGATAAGTTTAAAACGAACAAGTCCTCTAAAATATCTCACGGCTATTCTCAAAATCAATCATAATAAGCTGACACGAAACGCGTTCATGATTTTGTTATTTTCAAATCAAAATTACAGTTAAAGGCAATGCTGCTGTATTCCAATCATACATAATTCCGTTTGATTTTAATGGGATCCATCCATCAAAAATAGACTGAAATCCTAAACAAATTTTTTGTATATTAATATTTATTATAGCACATCACTCAGCACTCTGTAATAATAATAATTAGGTAAAATAAAAATGTATTTAGTAATCAAAATTCTAATAATAATGTATTAAATACTTACATAACACTGAAGTCATAATTCACAATATGCATTTAGGTATTTAAACAAAATGCATAATAGCATTCTAATCGCTATTATTTATTAATTAATAATATCTTGAGGTATATTATATTTATTATTACTCCTAAAACTATAAGAATTGATACAACGCTTAAATCGTTCAACAAGGAATTAACAGTAGGTATCTAATAATAAGTATAATAATATAGTTACATTTGTATCATGACATATTATAGTTATTGTTGATATCATTATTATTATTCCAAAGCAGATGTCATGAAGTCTGCATAACAAAATTTTTATGTTTACTACACTAAAACCCTCGTTTCTTCAGTCAAATAGGTTTATTTAAATTAAATAAATGAATAAATACTATGAAACTTCACTATTACTTGAGACTGAGGAATGTTTTTCCCGTATTTTATACTAGCATTAGGGAAATATTTGTTTTTACTTTTTTACTATATTCTACGTTTATTATTATTTATTGGAACCTACTGTAATATTATTTGTTTATATCGGAAACAGCAGTCAACAACGTCAGAACGTGGATAAAGTTCTCATCGAAAACTACAACTCAAAAAATTTGATTTCATGACTCATAAGTTACATGATTGAAATACCTTTTAGATCAAACGGGTTTCGATTGAAAGTTTGTGATCATACTACAGTTAAAGTGCTATATTGACGGACATCAATTGCAATTTTATAGAATATTAATTATCAAAACAATGCATTATTTTTGTTTTTTAAGAATTTTAGAAAAGTATACATTTAAAAATAATGCCTGTATAGCTACGTCCATTGCTTTCCAAGTACTCTTTACATTTACACTTAAACTTAAATACAATTTGTTTTTTTAACAATATACTATTTAATGCAATAGGTAATAAATATTAGAAACAATTATTCACTAACCTATAAACGCAATTTTTAAATAACGTAATAATAAGTATGTAGATCAATGTAGCCACATCATAAAAATGTATAGGTAAAATCGAATTTTAGTATTTTTAACAAGGCATAAAATATACACAACATTTATTATGTGTACATCATTTTTATAATAATGTAGAAAAGAATCTACTAAAAAATCTGTTGATTTATTTTATATTTTATAAATTATAATACAAATATCACAATATTGATTTATTTTATATTGCAACAAAAACGCTATAATTCATATTTTTAGTATGATTGTGTAAAATGTTTGAACGTAAAAGGCAAACGAAATTTTTTTCAAATGGTACATTCACGTTTTGATTTAAGAAAATGAAAAGGTGGTTTAAACGTAGATACTCGTATATTGAATTGGCCTGTAGGAGAGCGCGTTAAGGTATAATCTAAAAATAATTTATTTCAGTTTAGTATGTAAAATAATATACAATAAATCATATTTAAAATACAAGTTAGTTCAACATAATAATTGAGTCTAGAGAGTAATATTACGTACTCTAATTAAAAAGTACGCACGTATAGAAAATTAAAAAAAAAATTGAAACAATTGTTTTTAAATTAACTACCTTCATACCTAAGTTAAAAACTAATAATCATTTTAATACAAATAGATACTTCAAGTAGTCGAGCTTATCAATTTATTGTTTCATTATATGTACACTGTACATATATATATATTATATTATTTTATAAAGTTATTTTTAGAATAGGTACTACATAATATATTTTTTTAAATAAGCAAATAATCAGTATTAGTTTTTTAGATTCTGTGTAGAGTTATTAATGTATTGGTTTTAGAATTGTGTATCGTTTTATTTTATCGGGTGTACCTGGCGTTTATGGAGTTTTTAACTTTGAAAGTAGAAAATGTTTAGTACTTTTACTTATAATTTTCAGTAAACAAAAAAAAAATCACAAGAAAATGTGAATATTTATGTAGGTATTTAAGACAAAATCTATTTCAATTTATTATTTAAAAATAAATAACCTTTTAGAATAAATTGTTTAATAAATACTTATAAAAGTATTTATAAACATATTATAATATTGTCAGTATATTTATAAATACCTATTCGATTATTGAAAATATCAAAATGCAATTCATGTCATATAATTTAATATTGTATATATATTCATAATATTTTGATTTATGAATTTCGATTAAATTACGAACATTTACATATAAATTACTTTATAGATAGAAATTTATAAAATTGTTATAATTTAAATAAAAATTTATAATCATTTTGTTAATATACCACCAAAAAATTCAAATTTTTTTTTCGTTGAAAATTTATATATTCAAATTTAATTACATGTACTTGATAACGTAGTAAACAATTCCAAATATTAATATGTTCCTTATAAATTAAAAAATATTATAATAACGAAAAATAATAAGTATTTTAATTGTATCAGAGTTTAATTTTGTCATTGTGCAAAGTACATGGCTAGTTTCTTAAAGTAATTACTATAGTATTTTGGTTAAAAAAACGACATAATATTGTGCTTTTGACAAGAAATGTGTGGTTTTTTTAATTCATTTATCAAAATCATGTAGGTAGTGTAATTTTTTATATACACACTATTTAATAGTTGTGGTTCTTATGTCATTGCAGTACAGAGTGCTACAATTATTTCTTCAATCTGATTATTATGGTGTATTTCAAAAGCAAGTGTACTTAATTGATTCCGTAATTTGACCTCATTTTGCACAAATTACAAGTCACGTAATTTGGTGATTAAACTCTAGAGCGATTAGTGTGACTCGCTTGTGATTCCAACTCTCTCGCTGAAACATTTTTATCCACATTTGTTGTTTATACAAGTTTTATGAAATTCGATTTTTTATTTTTTTCATGTTATAACTATAGCTTTTTTATTATATACTCGTAATTTATTATTGTTTATTTAAAAATTTCATAAAAGTAATATATAAAATAAACCTTTTAAATATTATAATTTTCTATCGACAAATATACGAACGAATAAACTATTTAAATTTTGAAAATACTATTGCCCACCCTATTTGTGTATAAATAAATATTACTTATAAATACTTTTTAAGGACATCTTTGTTTGCTAATAATATTTTATATAATATTAGTTTAAATAAGAGTATTGAAATATTTATTTTAAACAATGAATAATAAGTTCTAAGTAAATGTTTAAAATATCATTCAGTAACTTGATTAATAAAATATATTTTGTATCATCTACATGCTGCAAATCATTTTATTTCAATTGTATACAGTTGTGCGTCAACTTTTTTTTTAGTAAACGGAGTCGTTTAGATAATTCAAAATAATCTATTCAGTGTAAAATATTTACCATGGTTGAAAAAACTTTCTAGAATAATTTTATTTTTTTGTCATCAATTTTAAATACTTTTATTTAATTAATTAACTTTGTAATGGAAAGATAAATTGTATGCATATTTTTTTTCGTTTCGTTGCGGGTAACGTAATATGCAATCGGCTAAAAAAAAAATGAATAAAAAAAATGATGCATTCGATAAGTGTCGAGCACAATTTTGAATCACCCGAATGATTAACCGAGTTGTGTCCAACGCGTTTACACATAATATATATATAATATTATAATATTAATTAAACCCGAATTCGTTCAATAGCGAAAACTATATTTATTTCGCGTAAAATGCAATGCGAGACGCACACAATATTCTGTATGTAGTTAGCGAAAATCAATAGTTACATATTGTTATGGGCTATTAGATATCTACGAGATATCTACAAGATCAAGGTTAGATTAGTATGACCATGCCTCGTGTCGAAGGAGTTGCACATGCTACTATGACCATGACACGTGTCGGGATAGTAAGCCACCAATTAATGTATATTGCAATAATAGCGCATCTACGAGTAAGGTCACCTAGACTTTGGAAGTGCATCTTTGTATTGCACATTATTTAGCCACGCCTGTATTCACAACAACAACTACAAGGATACCTGGTTTCACCCAGAAGGCTACGGGACGATGTAAACAAGAGTCGCATCACATATATAAGGGAGCTCAAAGACCAACAACGGCAGATGTACCACAGCCACCAACACCTGAGCACCTTCACGACACTCAGCCACTTCTTAAATTCATTACATGTATTTTATTTTATGCGTAATAAAACATTAATCGTTAAAGAATTGTAACTTTCGTTTCAAATATCATCTTTAAGTCAAGTATTGATATTGGCACGCAACAATATATAACGGAACCGAAAATTTTTTTTTACACGCAGGTACATATATATACGTGTGTCATGCACCAGTGGCGAGGACATGGTGTACAATGCCGCGAGTCCTCAAGTGCGTCGCCTGGATATCGGTAATGGCGTCATTACATCAATCGACCAGATTTGTTGACAGAATATACGAACCAATCAAGATATCATGGAGAGGACAAGACTCGGTCGTTGTGCGCAGGATGAGTACCGTGTCTCGATACCTTCCGAAAGCATGCAAACACGTCTTGTCCGCGTAAATCGCGAAAGCGTATAGGTAGGTAGATGACTGATAACTCACCGCTAATTTAACGACGTGGCAAACAAAATATTATATTATAATATTAACCGCGGCGAGAACTATCCTTCGCGTCATAGGGCATTAAAAAAAAAATGATGTCGACAACAGAAAACATTATCAGCTGCGGGACCCGACCATATCGATATAAATTTACTAACGAGCACAAAAATAAAAATAATATTGGGTGCGTCTATGGTCTATAATATTATTATTATCAAGTCCCATGTGTACAAATCGCAAAATTGAAAACATACGACGCACGAATTAGCGGTCAGAATATTAATAATGATTCGGCGTACCCACCACCTCTCGGATAATGCGTAACAGGGACGTACGCAGAAAAAAGTTTTGGGAGATGTTTTTGAAAATCAGTTATTGAAAAGTAGAACTTTTTTTTAATAAATATACAAAAAAAATGTATGAAAATTAAGTATACTTAAAATACTTTTTTTAAATACAAAGATGAAAGATTCATATAACAAAATTAACATTAACATTGAATAAGTAAAAAACCATGCAAAAACCCAAGTATTTGGGGGGAGGGGGTGTTTGAACACCCAAAACACCTCCCTGTGTACGTCCCTGATGCGTTTATACATATTAAATAAAATATAAGGATAAAAAATATAATTTTTTTAGTAATAATATTGTTTTTTAACAACTTGAAACAATGTAAAAAAATGTTTTCAAAAACCTAAATACTTTTTGCAATAACGAGTATATTATGATAAAAAAATCACTGTATATTGTACTTCCAAATTAATATAATTTTATAAATTTTGTTTTATTCGACAGACGATAAAACAAATCACTATAGGACAGTGTTCCAACTTATAATTTTAATTTTCGTATAAAATATTATGTAAAATATTATTGTGTGTTATGTTTCTTGTTTTTAAGAATATAATATATGAAAATGAAACTATAACATTTTTATGTTTACAAGAATGTTTGAGGGTGCTTGGTGGGATTTTTGGGGAGGGGGCTAAGCCCCCTCAAGCCTCCCCCCCTCGATTTCCGCCAATGCGTATAGGTCAGAAAGTTTTAATTTTGTTCCAGTGGGTAAGATAAGATCGTTATCCTTACAAATAGTGTTAGCGATACCTTTTATATTTTATTTATAAAGGTAATGAAAAAAAAAAGAAAAGGTAATAATAATAATAATAACAATAAATAAATATATATATATTAATATATAGAATAAAAGTGAATTAGATGGGGAATAGTAATAAAAAAGAGATATACTGGTGTATATTTTAAATTTTTTTTTATTTTTTAAAAAATAATCATTCTGTGATAGAACGTGTATTATGTTGTTGTGAATAGTATGGTTTTAGTGTTCTAACATAATATATTATATCTTCTATTAACTTATTCTTTAGTACTAAATTGATTTTGTAATTTAAATTTGATAATTTTTCTTTAAATTTCAAATTTAATATTTAATTAGAATGATACAATTTTGATTAAAATATAACAATGTAAATATATAGCTTATTTATAAAAGGCGGTTCACATACAATGTAAATATATAATTTATTTGTTAAAGGAGGTTCACATTCTTATTAGAATATAAGATTATTTTATATAAATAGTGTAACTGTGATAAATAGAATATTTAATAATAATTATTAACTGGCATTATTATAATATATTATAGTATCAATATATCGTATGATAAAATATAATTTGTAATATATTAAGTCATGGGCTTTACTACTTTTCAATAAATGAAATAATAAAAATAGTGAGATTTTAATTAATTTGGACAGTTATGTATTAAATTATTAATAGCTTAAACTTTTTGTTTTTAGGTATATAGGTATATAAGTACCTATTTAATATTAGATGATAATTTTTAATCGCCTATTATGAAATAATTAATTTTATTTATCATTAATTGGATGAATTAAAATAAGTATACCTACTGCCATCAGTGACGTATTTAGGGGGGGGCAGGGGGGGCTTGGGCCCCGGGCGGTCAAATTTTAGGGGCGGTAAATTTTGGAAAGCATTTTGATATAATACGGTAGGTTACAAAAAGTAATTATACTAATAAAATCATTATTATGATTTTTTGTTTTCATTTGTCATGAAACATGCATTTATAATAC
Source organism: Schizaphis graminum (assembly GCA_020882235.1). Taxonomy (NCBI): domain Eukaryota; kingdom Metazoa; phylum Arthropoda; class Insecta; order Hemiptera; family Aphididae; genus Schizaphis; species Schizaphis graminum. Next base: position 6,094,355 of record CM037033.1, read on the forward strand.
CTACTAGGACATAGAAAAATATAATATTTCAGTTTGAGATATAGTGACAGATGAATGATGAAACAAGTCGAAGTGACACTGAACTTGATGGTCATCAAACTTTTAAAATAAAAACATTTTTGGTAATTATAGATAGACTCAATGGAGAAATGAGAAAACGAATAACTGCTTATGAACAAGTATGTGAAAATTTTGATTTTTTTTTAATATTACTAATTTGACACCATCTAAAGTTTCTGAAGCAAAATTATCAGAAAAATTCAGAAAAATTACAAAAGTATTACCATGACGATCTTGCCTCTACATTTTCAAATGAATGTGTGCATTTTAGAAGTTTTTTATTAACTTTACCAAGTAATGATTTACCTAATACTGCACTAAAAATGTACTCTATGATCAAAAAAAATAATTATCAAGATTTGTATCCTTATGTAGAAATTGCATTAAGAATTTTTCTTTCATGCCCTATATCAAACTGTTCTGCTGACTGCTGAGAGATCTTTTTCAGTATTAAAAAGGGTAAAGTCCTATTTAAGATCTAGAACAACAGATGAGAGGCTTAATTGTTTGGCTGTTTTGACGATAGAGTCAGATTTAACACAACAGTTAAATTATGATGATATCATTGATACCTTTGCTAATGAAAAAGCACGACGTAAACATTTTTAATTTTAACATTTATCTTTAATATTCTTTATTAAAATGTTGTCAATTAACCTACATTGAGGTTTTATGTAGAATTAATAATAAATATACCTACTATAATAATTATGTAATATTTGCTTCGATGTAAATTGATTTTTTTATGTATACCTACCTAATATATCATCATGCCGACTATGAGTGTATCAAAAAATGCAGTGGTTTCACTATCATGTGTTTTATACACAGGTTGGGAGGGGGCGTTTTTTTCTTACCTGGGGCGCAAAATTCCTAAATACGTCTCTGACTGCCATAACTTAACTATGTCCTTTTGCTGTTAAAATTAGTTATAAATTTAAAAAATCAATGCTAGCACATCGTTTTACTGATTAAACGAAAAATGATATTGAATGTGTCATTCTTGCATTATATAGAGTTATTTTTTTACAATCCAATAGTAGTTATACAGCATTTTTGTTCTTTTTTTATTTAAACTGATTACATGTTGAAGTATTTCAGTAGTTTTAGAAATCATGTTTAAGTATTCATATAAACCAATTAGTTAAAAATAGTTGCTGTTATGTGAATATCCTTATATTTATATTAAACATGATTGACAAATTTAACTTACAAAATGTTGATTCATGCCAGAGGATGTACATGTACAGGAAGCATTTTAGTTATCAATTTAAAATGGTTTTTATAATTTGCAAACACCATTTGACAAAAACTTTACAGCAGTTAACACATTCTTATCAGATGTAGGGCTTTAAGCTTATGAATATTATAAAAAAAATTTCACTATTTCAGTATTATTTTACGAGTATTATCAAGTGAACTGGTTATTATATTATTATATATTTAAGCTAACTAATGTGCAAACAGTTCAGCCTCCACGTGGTGGCTCAAACAGAAAAAAAAATTATTATATTATATTATTATTATTTATATAATTATATATTTTTAATTATAATTAAAAATTAAGCAGTTAACTAAATATTTTGTTTTATGTAAAAAATATCTTGATTGCAAAAAGAGTCTTTTTAAAAATTTTGATTTTCCAACATTTAAATCATATATCTGATTTTGTTCTTCAAGATGAAATTAATAGTAGAAAAAAGTTTATTAATCCATCTATAATATTGAATAAAATATTAATATTAGGTCAATTTCTTTCCTGCTTGTATACTAATCTCATATTACGGCCACGTGGTTTATGGGATGGAAACAGATTTTTTATGGGTATTGTTATTTGTATTAATACTTATGTTGAATACTTATATATGAAGGCCAATTTTCTGCAGAACGTTTAATTAATTTACCAACTTTATTAAAAAAGTAGAAGGTGCTTTAATAGAGTTCAAAACTGAACACAAACGTTTTCAATATTTTTTTGAACGAGGTTCTTATATTGAACCCAAAGATTATTATATAATATAATGTAAAATTTCTACTAGAACAGGAGTGGCCAAACTTTTTTTGGCCGCGATCTACTAACATTATACTTGACCTTTGAGGATCGACTTCCATAAAAAATTTAACCACCATGATTAATTTTCGTGTGCGTAGCCTAAAAATAAATTCTAACACTATCGACTTTAAAATCGTTAGCGATCGACCGGTAGATCGCAATCGACCGTTAGAATATATTATTCTACTAGAATATATTATTAGGTAAATATTGTATTATTGTAAAATATTAATAAATAGTTATTATTATTAAAAATATATACATATTTACATAATTTATGTTACAAATGTTCAAATGTTGATAAGTGATGGTAATCTATCTATCTATAGGCTATAATATAAATTATATACATTTTTATAAAATATTTTCAGTTAGGTATAGTTTACTACGGAACACGGGGGATATTTTCCACATCCCTAAGTTGTCATAGCCGATGAACTCTTGAGTCTGAAGTGTGACATCTTCACTGCGCAGCTTGTTTGGTGACATGTCTATTGTGCTGGCCTGGGGGTTGAATGACGAACTCATCGTTGCTCACGCTGATAACATCGTTTTCTCATTCTACGGGTTATCAATTGTCTCACTGACTATACTGACTGCGTTGTCTTTGAACTGTGTAAAAGAAAAACAGCACATATAATCTTTAGAATAATCTATGCTCGTACATAGGTACACGTAGACAGTGGCGTATTTACAAATTTAATATTTTTGGGGGAGGGGGGGTCTTCAGAGGAATTTTCTATATCACACATTTTTCTTAGTAGGTATCTACCAAGTCCCAACATCGTACACATTTATTTCTTTGGTACCTACCAAATATAAACAATAAATAGTTCTTAGGTGGTATTCGATTTAGTCAGACCACCCTCAGCGATTAAATTAGTTTTTTAAAATTTTGTTGTACATTTTCATTTTTACCTTTACAGAAAGCATATTGTTTTTTAATCGTGAATCTTTGCGCCCGTTCTCAATGTTCAATGTCTTCCTTTTTCTGGTCCATATAAACATCGAAACGATAAACATTGAGATTAGCGCAATGACCGTAAGTACTATTAAACACAGCATCCAAAATTTCAAGAACTCCAATTCTTTTAATGAATCTGAATATGACGTGAAATAATATTTTATGAGTTATTAAAAAATAGATAAAACTATTAAGTACCCGTAAGGTACTATACATTTATAACTGTAGGCATTTGTTTACCTTGGATATCGTCAGCTCTAACGTAATGATGAATAAAGTCATGAATATAATCTGCGCAAAAAATAAAAAAAAATTAATTAAGTGTTGTATTTGTGTTTAATTAAAAAATATAATCCATAGGTTAGGTACAGTAGGTAAATAACGGAAAACATTTTCACGAAATGTATACGTAATTTTACCATTTAATAGCGTATACAAAATTTTAAAATAATGTATGAAAAAGAATAACGAAAATCGTTTAAATTATAGTTGTTGTAATTGTTGTAGTTATATAATTAAAATTTGTAAATTACTTTTTTTTAATTATATTTCTTTATTTAGTTAATATGTATTGACAACAATTTTATTAGAATGCCTGAAATAATTTTAATGTTTTATGTTTTGAAATAATATAACGCGTTTTATAATCTGAACGCGCGCGTCTCTCAAATGTATTATAGGTAGGTACTAAACAATACCGCACCGTCTCAGATATGGCCTCGCTTGTTCTAGCAAGGATGCCTCCGGTCTTCCTACTGGCTGTAGGCAGGAAGAGGATTATGGTGGCAAGGAAGGAAGGAACGGTACTCAGCAAGGTTGATATTATGGCTGATACCCTACATCGTTGGCAGACCCTCTGGGAGTCAACCCCCAAGGCGGCATGGACAAGAACCCTAATCCCTGATCTGTCTAAATGGTGGCATCATGGACCGAGACAGATCACATTTCACATGGCGCAGATCCTCACGGGCCATGGCTGCTTTCAGCAGTATCTGTGGTCAAGAAATAGGGCGCACAGTCCAGCTTGCCTCCTGTGCCCGGCGGAAGCTGACGACGCGGAACATACGCTATTCATCTGCATGTTCTGGAGCGGAGAGAGAAGGGAGTTGGAGCAGTCACTGGGTAGAACTTTACGCCCCGAGGATGTCTCGAGCATTCTCTGCGGGCCAGCGTTGGCGGACTTACCCGATGACCCTCATACTAAACGGAGGATCATTTTGGCAGCCAACAGAAGGAAGCAGCTGTTCGCGCAAATGGTTAAAGACATCATGGGCCGCAAGGAGGAATTGGAAAGGGAGCGACAGCACAATAAAATAAATGCGATATTGTAGGGAATTGGGTTGTGGCAGTTGGTCGCAGAACTGTAAAATGCAGTGTGTCTCAACCTTATAGTGCTATGATGACACACTGCTAAAATCTTTCATTCTCCGCAATACACATTACACCAATCAGAATAATAAGTAGGTAGTATTTAATTTTAATTGGTTATATAAAATGTAAAATATGTCGATAACAGATAATTTATTTTTAATGATCATTGAAATTATATCAAATAACTATTAATTTTCGTAAATCGTATTGGAAAATGTTAGAATATTATGTATCATTCAATATACTTTGTGAGACATTTGAACTTATTCGGCGATACACTCGTTAAAAAACACTGTTGTAATAAATAATCGTTGAATAATGGTATATGTGTAATTACGTAGATAATTAAAATGGGCGAACAGACATTATTCTATGGTAGAAAGTTGGTTTAGTATAGAATAAGGTTCTAAGCGCGCATGCGCTATCGTTGAGTCATCACAAGTTAATTAATTACTTTTTTTTCACCAAAAAAGGGTGACATGATTGATTTCACATAAATGACTGCTAATTTTTACTATAATAAGTAAAAGTAATAATACTGTGTCGTGGTCTATGTATAAAATGGCTAGGTATAATATAATAATATAACGCGTGAACAGACGTGGCGAGATCTAATTATTATATTATTATTATTATTATTATATTATTATTATTATTATTATTATTATATTATTATTATTATTATTATTATTATATTATTATTATTGTTGTTATTGGAATAGTTTCTGGATTTATATGAAATAAAAAATATTTAAATAGACTTCTAGATTAAAGGACCTCGATTAAATAAATGCATAGAAAATTATCATATGTACTCCATACATCACTTACGTGTAACCAGTAATGGTGTATCTTAAACATATACGGATATATCCATCCGTTGTATCCGAGAATTGTTAAAAAAAGAGTAATTTATTCACTATGTTATACGTGTTTAATCTCAAAATCGTAAAAACAATAACATATTGGTACATGAACATATTTCTTGGCTCTTTAAAGGTGATGGTTATACCTATAATATAAACTTACCTTGGCACTGTCGTTCGCATATATAGGCGTCGAAATTGTGCGATGTATTGTTACAATACGAAGGACATGGGTAACATTGTAAATCGTGGTGCTGGCACAAATGGTATTTTGGGCATTCAAGTTCACCGCATGGTTTTCTCATCGTTAATCCTCCTGACCTATGCATTATGGGAGATACTGCAATAAGGTTCGTTGCGATAAAAAAAAAACAATAATTTATTAGATATCTGTGCTATAAGACAGTAGATTTATCACGGTAATAATAATAATGTCATCGTCATGACTTACCTAGTGAACGAACGTTAATAAAAATGGTAGAAGATGTTACTTGTCTTTGGTGGAAACCCGTTATAACAATTTTCGACTGGCGTGTGATACGAGCAGCGGCTTCGGAAATAATGGCGCAGTACTGCAGTAGTTCAAAAGGAATGTTTTCGTGCGCATATATGTATCGGTACACTACTGCCCCACTGGACAACAAGCGAACCACGATTAAAGGAATTCCGGTTGCACCACATTAGCCTATAACGTATTGACGCGAGCAAGGTCATAGCGCGACGTTGTCGTTCTGTCATCGTGTACCCTGCCCCAACCATAGGTACCATTCGACACTGCTTTCCAGTGGCGTGTCATACATGTGTGCGATGTGTGCAAATGCCACGGGTTCTCGGCTTGATGGGGAGCCCATCATTGCTCAACGTCCCACAAAAAAAAAATTAAATAAATACAGTTATGTACAAAAAACTAAAAAAAATATTTATTGGCATATTTTTAGTTTTGTACACTGGCCCATTTTTGGGATAAACCGCCACTGCAGCAGCTACTGCTATCGACAGATACCTGCACGACGCGCAACGAAATAATCATAATAGGCAACATACCTGTAATGACCGATGACCGGTTTTGGATGGGTGGTGAACGGCCGTTCAGGGAGCTGCCGAGTGGAAGATTCACCTTTATGTCTTTTGTACGTGTCGTTATTTATTTTCGATTAACTACGGATCAAACGTAGGTATTTTCCAGGTGCGTATACAAAAAAAAATTCTGGGGAGGGGGGGTTGAACCCCCAATATCTCCTTGTATACTGGTATTTTCCGATGTAAAGTTAAATCACCAAACTTCCGTCATTTATATTATTTTTTCAGTTATGGTTTATACTCGTTATGCCAGAAATATTTTATATTTGAATTTTGAATTTAAAAAAATTTATTTTAATTTAAAATTTAAATATAGTTTAAAGCAGCGGTTCCCAACCTTTTTGGTACTATTATCCATAAGTCAAGTTAGATATTAACAAATACCCTTCCCTCCCCAAAAAAAAGTCGAGTAAAAAAATAACGAAAACAAAATATACAGGGTGTAACAGGACTATTTAACAAATATAGTAACATTTGTAATGGAAATTTGTCAAATAGTCTTGTAACACCTTATATATTATGATTATAGTTATAATTTATTTTAATTTTTCAATCAAAGAAAACAAGAGTTATTACAATAATATTTACAGTACATATGACTAAATAGATAATAAGTAATTAAAATTAAAACCCTTGTGGTTAATTGCCCACAGGTTGGTAACTGCTGGTCTAAAGTATATTTAATAAATAAAGAGTTTTATCTTTACTTTTTTAATTATTATAAAAAACTTATTTTGTTATAAAAAAATGTTACCAGATAATAAAAAAAAATATTAATCATTCACATTGGTAATTTTACTTATAAAAATATCATTTAGATCAGGGAAGTACGCAGAAAAAAGTTTTAGGGGGTGTTTTTGAAAATCAGTTATTGAAAAGTAGAACTTTTTTTTAATGAATCTACAGAAAAAAATTATGAAAATTAGGTATATATATTTTTTTTTTATTAAAATATATATTTACAATCTGTATCATTTATACAATAAGCAAATGTGATAAGTAGCAGAGACTAACATATTAAATATGACATGACTTACATGAGGAGGGAGACTATCCATTGACAGAACCCTTCAGAGCATGATTACTCAATTCATTCAGGAGATCTCTACACCATCGTCTTTTGAGACGGCGTGGAGGGTTGTCGGGTAGCGTGTGTGACGATAGGTGTAGATTTGGAGGGCGCATGTAAATTCCGCCCAAAAATGGTAAATTCCGCCCAAAATGAACTACAGGTAAAATAAGGTACATGTAAATTCCGCCCTAAAAAAAATTCAGGTAAAGAAACATACATGTAAATTCCGCCCGAAAAAATTGATAATTAATAAACACATCCTACATAATATAACTTATAAGTTATAAGTAAGAAGGTCTTATTACTTAATGAAGTTTAAAAGTTTAAAGTTACTTTAATTTGTATTTTTAAATCAAATCCGTATAGGTTTAATGTCTGCCATACTCTTGGTCTTGGTCTTGGTTTGCCCATCACTATACGACATATTAAGAAAGCAGTGCAAACTTGAAAGAAAATTACTATTACAACAACATTCACTAGCATCATATAGTCTATCGGAGTTTTCATACACCATTGGTGGAGGTCCTGGATACACCGCATTAAGTGCAGGAGAAATTATTTATCTATTGAAATGCAAACCTGTAAACGTGGAAATTGCTCGGCACAAATTATGTTTTAACGAATCTTCAATAAAATATAACAACAAAATGCATTTCTATGACTAAAAAACCCCACACATTACAAACATATAGGACCGAAATGGACCAGTAGTATGTGTTATGTATAATTCTCATAAAAAACAATTCAATAAAGAATCAAACATTCATCGATAAACGTACCCGAAGTAAAAATCATTGAAGTCCCGAAAGATAATAAGTCAGAACTTTATCCAGGGACAAAAAGAGTTTCACTAAAAACATACAATAATAACTCGTATCCACAATCTAACCATAATACATTCGACAATGCTAATAACAACACATTTTACATACCAAATCAACTTTTATTACTGTAGACAATTTATACTTACATTTTAATTCAAAATGTTCTAGTCCTAATTAGCATAAATATCTCATTATATTATTATCATATTCTTTATATTATTGTATTCTATTAAACAAAAATAGCATTTTTATTTATAATATTGTATTATATCACAATGTTTCATTTAGCAGCATATTATTATAATAATATGTAATAATAATTATTTCTCTTAAAACTACTCATATTATAACTATTTATTAAAATTAATAACGATAATTAGAACATTTATATTCATAAATATTCACATAACTCTAAGTACCTATATACTCTCTCATGACTTCATGAGGCACATTTAATATTATATACATATTTTATACGATATATTGATGGCATAATATGGTTCCAGGTCAAAATATCTCCGCAAAAATATCTCCGATTTAAAATATCTCCAGTACAAAATATCTCCGATTTAAAATATCTCCGGTACAAAATATCTCCTGTTAAAAATATCTTTTATGCAAATAAAGAATATTATTGGTAAAAAATATATTATTATATTGTATTTTATAATAATACTGATATCTAAAATGATTAACCTAACCGAAGTAAGTACATTTTCTAGTAATAATGTTTACTTAATATTAATATTTTTTTAGTCCGTAACCTTAAATTATAATTTGACATATATTATTAAATTGTAATATTAATTTTGTGATAAATTGCTATTTTCTGTTTTTGTGACAAATATTATTGTATACATATAAAAATCAAATCACTGTTCATCACAATCTTAAATTTTATATATCTTGATTTGATTTTTTTATTCATTTATTTATTTTTAGATTCTGAACGGAGTGATGAATGTATTGATTTTACAAAGATCGTTAGTCACAATTTTTATTTCTAAGCATTTAAAGTTCAAATGTTTACGAAATATATCAAAATTTAAATTAAATTTCATACTATCATAATGCGTATGTTTTTTTATTATATAAACAGATATTATAAAGTAACTATAGTAATATAATATAGTAACTATACTACTTGTTTCGAAATAGAATATATGACAATATTTAAATATAATATATCCTAGACCTGCGTTTCTCAACCTATGGTACGCGTACCAGTGTACCACTAGTGGTACGCGGAAAGCTCATAAATGGTACGCGAAGAAAATCTCCCTTTATAAAAAAAAATTGGAATGAATCATTATTAACATTAAATATTATTTGGTACACATATTAGATTCTGAACGAAGTGATGAATGTATTGCTTTTACAATGATGTGTGTTTTTTTTTTTTTGTGTCTGACGACAACATTTGGAGCAGTAATAATGCTCCGATTTTTGACTTCAGCCCCTCTTTGAATAGGAAATTGAATCTAGTTGGTACTTTGGGGGGGACAAAATTAAAATTTTCAAATAGTTTTCAAAAAAATCGAGAAAAACAAAAAAAAATGACAGAAAAATGGAAATTTTACGGAAAAACCACTTTTCGACAAAATCGATTTTTTGATTTTGCTGTAACTCAAAAACGAATCATTGTAAATACTTGAAATTTTCACTAAATGTTTATATTATGGTTATCTCTTTACAGTTAAATTTTCAAAATATTTTGACCATTTTTAAGCTACTTATAGACAATTGAAATTTTCGACTTTTCTAAGTATTTTTTCTTCAAATGCCGATAAAAATTTTTTGGGTGGCCAGAAAATCTTGAAAATTTAATACAAGGTTTCTAATAAGTTTTTCTTATAGTGATAAAAAAAAATCCAAAATCGTTAGTCACAATTTTTTTTTATAAGGGCTTAAAGTTCAAATTTATACGAAATATGTCAACATTTAAATTAAATTTCATACCTACTCTCATTATGTGTATGTTGCCAAATATTTTTTTTATTAATAAACAGATATTATAAAGTAACTATAGTAACATAATATAGTAACTATACTATTTGTTTCAAAATAGAATATATGACAATATTTAAATATAATATATCCTAGACTGACAAATCATCTCCGTTCAGAATCGTTTTTCGTATACAATTATACCTATCATTGCATTCAAATTTAACCTACCCTAGTCCGAGGTCCACCCCACCCCCTAATGTACAGCAGAACGATACTCACTTACCCGCTTTTTTATTTTATTTTTTTTTGTACATTAAATACTTGATTCCCATCATTTTGTAATTCCTAATAAAATACAATTCTATACACGTAACATAAACGTATATATTATAAATAAGTAAAAAAAATGATCAGGTGGTATGTAAAATTTTTCAAACTTTGTAGGTGGTACGCGAATATAAAACGGTTGATACCCACTTACCCGCTTTTTTTAAATTTTTATTACATTAGTTACCTACTTAATTTATTTAATTTTGTTTAATTTTATTACATCACCCAATCGTCCACAATATTGAATTATAATTTGACATAAATTATTAAATTGTAATATTAATTTTGTGATAAATTTTTATTTTCTGTTTTTGTGACAAATATTATTGTACCTATACACGTAAAAATCACTGTATTATACTTGTAATAAATAATAATAATAACATATTCAAGAAATTCGCCAGAGTAAACCGGTGTGCAATACCGTACCGTTTATTAATTTATAAATGATGACTCCGGTTCATGTTGATTTACACCGTTTTAGACAGAAATTCGCCAACTAGAACGGTTTACCCCCACCATAAATTATTATCACAATTTAGACATTTATATTCCCGCCATTTTTAAATTTAATATTTTATTTATTTAATTAATTATAATATTATAAAAAATAAAAATATCACATTAGCCTATCAGTAACTTTAAATACATAATATTCTTATTTCATTAATCCATTATATTTTGTATTCTTGTGAGTTGTGTTTGTTGTCCATTATATGAAATTATAACAAATAATAGGTATTAGTTTTAAAATGGATGATATGAAAATCAAAATGTTTAAGGAATTTATCCTCAGTAGAAATCGTATACCAAATCTCATAGTTCAAACATTTCCTGAAAGAAAAAGTAAGAACTTTGTATTTGTATTAAAATAAATGAAAAAAGCTGTATTGCGTCTTATTACATAGTATATATTTTATTAGATGTGTTAGTTCGTTCACTTAATTTTGATGATGAACATACTGACGACTTTGAAGATGATGTAATTCTATTCAACGAAGAGAGTAAAAGTAAAGTATTTAAAACAAAAATTATAGGTTTTGCTGAAACTATGGTTCCCAGATTTGAAGATAAGGAATTCAAATCTCATTTTCGATTAAATAGAAGTAGTATTCAGGTTCGTTTGTTTATTTTAAACACTTAATAATAATCAACAGGTTTTGTAACAGTCAATTACTAAAAGTTGTATTAAAAAAAAAAAACAGTCATTTAAGTACCCTTTTAATTTTTTTAGGTAGTAATTTCATATATAAGTCCTATTTTATCATCAAAATCTGTAAAGATTAATGTTGAAAAGCAAGTGTTATTATTCATTTGGTTTATGGCAAATTGTGAAACGCACCGGTAGTATACCTACTTTTATATCATGTTTTTTTTATAAATAACAATGTATTTAAATTCATTTCAGACAAATTTCAAATAGGTTTAATGTGGCAGAAAGCACTAGTCACGCCATAGTAGAAAACTGTCTACTGGCGTTTAATGAAATAGCTGGGAAGCTTATTGTATGGCCTTCGGGACAAACTGCATTAAATAATGTAAAACAGTTTGATAGGCTTCGTGGAGATGATTCTTTTCCAAATGTTGTTGGATGTATTGACGGTTGTCATGTAAATATATTATATCCATGGGAAAAAAGAACTAAGATGCCCAAACTTGACAGAAATATGTTCTGTAATAGGAAGCAAGTGCCTAGTATAATATTACAGGTTGGATAAAATTGATTAATAAAATGTCAGTCTTGTAAAAGGTACAAAAACATTTTACTCAAGTACTTTACAAGTCTGTTTTAAATATACTATTACTATTTATGTATTATATTAATTATATGTACATTCATTGTATTTAAGAAAACGTCATATTTTTTGTAATTGTAGTAACTTAAGTAGCAACTTGTTTTAGGGAATTGTTGATGCCAATTTAATGTTCATTGATATATTTGCTGGTTGGCCTGGTCGTTCTCATGATGCACGAGTATACCGTTGTAGTAAAATTGGCCAAAAAATAATTAATGATCCTGAATCTGTTTTGCCACCATCATGCCATATTATTGGAGATGGTGCATATCCATTATCTGAAGGCTTGATGATACCCTTTAAGGATAATGGACATTTGACAAGGGAACAAAAAATATTTAATAAAAAATTAAGTAGTAGTCGGATATTGATTGAACAAGCATTTGGGAAATTAATAGGAAGATTCAGGAAATTAAAGTATGTACATATGTGTAATATACAGAGATCCATCTTAAATATTTGATATAGGTAGTAGGTACTAAGTAGAATTGTATTTTGTATTACAGACATATGGATATATATAAAAAAGATTTATGTGGTAAAATTGTTACTGCAGCATGTTGTTTACATAATGTTTGTATGTCGGTGAAGGATAATTTTGACTGTGATCCAATATCAACAGAAATCAACTTTCTGGAATCCAATGAAGAAGAAGCTATAAGTGGTTTAGAAAAACGAAATATGTTATGCCATTTATTATCTATCTAAATGTACATCAATACAAAAATAAGTTTCTTTATATCTAATTATGTGTGTATTTATTTTTTAAGGCTCCTTTCAAAGTCCTACATCATAATTTAAAAACTTGTACAAAAAACATTAATTTTTAGGCATCTCTAGAATTTAGTTATTGAATTGCTGAGTTTTTTTCCATAAATGTATTAGAAACTTCATAAAAAAAAAACAAAATTAGTTTATTTAACTTTCAAACAAATTATAATTATTAATATAATCAAAAACAAATAAAATTACAGTAACACTTATTTTACTATACCCCATAGTATTGCAAAATTAATAAAAACAAAGAAAATAGTAACTGTTTATAGGTAATAGCAATATAATATGATAATATATTATATATCTAGATGTCAACATTAACCTAAATTAAACATTTGTTTATAAAGTTCTAACTTTTGTAACTCTATTTGGTTGGCTTCACCCAACTTGCTTACAAGCTGTTCTTGTATCAGCAACATGGCTTCTTCTCTTTTTTCTAACTTGTCAAATCTAATTCGGAGGTATGAATAGAATAAGAAATTGCATTCCATGAATAATATCAAAAATATTAAGTCCACTTACCGATCATTAAGTTGTGTTGCATTTTTATTGATTGCATCAAGTTGTTTATTTTTTAAACCTTCAAATTGTTGAAACCAGACGGGTGCTTTTGGCTGTGTGATTTTATCTAAACATGATGTTGGTTTTTGTACTGAAGTAGAAGCTAAAACTTCAACTAGTGGTGTAGTAATCAACGTTGTACCAGAACTGGACGCCAATTGAACATCAGACGATTCGTGTAATAAATCTACAACAAGGAAAAATATTAAAAAACATTTATTTATTTGTTGATATAAAAGTCATCTAAGACATCTAACCTCGTACAAGTAAAAAAGTGGATAATTAGGTAAAGTTCTGATGTACACTAGTTACTGCAGGTTTTTATAGACTATTGTATACACAAATACGGATAGGTTAGAACACTAAGTACATATTTTTTATACAGATCATACATTTACAAGGCACATTTAAATATTTACAATTATAAAAATGTATACATAAAAAGTCCATTTGTATAAGTCATATATAAATAAGTCCGCACTAAATTTAATGTACAACTGCCAAGGCCCCCCTCAATCAGAATCATGAATTATCTTAATGATATACTAAATTTACATGCACTATTTCACACAAATTTATTATTAAAATGTAAAGAAAATAAATGTTTATTAATATATTTTTGAAACATGCAATCTTATGTTTGTATAAAACTTAAAAAATATATAAAAAAAAGAATATTTCAAGGTGTAACAGTAAATACACAAAATTCAATTATACCTTTTGGAGGCGAAACAGCCTGCCTTGCCAATGGCGAAAGGGCATCTCTCATTGATTCATAGTACTGCCATTTAATGCCACCACTTCCAGATTTCTTTGACGAATCTCTCACTTGGCGATAACGAGACAACAAACGTCTCCACTTTTCATCACATTGGTTGACGCCAAAATAATAACCATTCTGTTTCATTTCATCTGAAACTTTTTTCCAAATTAATGCTTTTTGACCTTTCTTTTTGGACTTCTCAAACTGTGCATCATTTTGTCCTCTCAAGCAAATCAGCATTTTTGTTGCTGATGCTGTCCATGCACCTATAAAGAAAAAACTGTTATTAAATTATTATTTCTAAAATTCAACTTAATTAAACACATGCTTTTTTCTGGAAAGTCATCTTCATTAGGAAACACATTCACCAATTCTTCTTCAATAGAATCTATAAATATGGTAATATCACAGATTAAATAATATTAACATGAAAAATACCTAGGACCTAGGTATGCTAATTTAATTTTTAGTTATTTAATATCCACTTAGTCATTTACCTTCAGTTTCAACTGTTTCAATCATATTATGATCGGTACCTACTGTAATATAATCGTTCAAATTGAATGAAACTTCAAAGTCTTCCATATTAAATAATAAATGCACTTTGTTAGCTAGCAGCTTGTTTGGTTTCAGGTTTGTCACTTAGATATTAAATTAATAATTTATTAATAAAAAAATAATTATTAACCATAATGATAATATCCAGAATAAGATATATTTAGAATTTTGATTTTTGAATTTAAACAACCGTGATAACTAATAATGTTAACGTGATAACAAATTAAATAAGGAGAAATATCATGTTTGTGGTGGGGACGAATCGTGATCGGTATTTTTCGACCATCTCGCTATAGCGATCGAATAAAAGTAAACCGGTGTGTCTCGATTCTTAACCGGTTTAATCCAGCGAATTTCTTAAAAGTAAATCGGTTTATTTTTTAAGGGGAAATCTACACCGGTTTACTCTGGCGAATTTCTTGATTATGATTACAATAAAATATTTTCATGGGAGAAATTTGTGTTAAAGATATTTTTAACAGGAGATATTTTGTACCGGAGATATATTGACCGGTCACCCATAATATAACATAATAATAATAATAGTTTATAAGTAGTATTAAATATTCTATTTCTCACTCTCACAGTTGCATATTGGCATTCTGGGGTCGGTCTCGGCACCTATAAACTAATTGACACTTTTAATTGGTTCATTTAAATTTCAGCGCGAATAATTCCTTTGCGTTTATCAATAATATCAATGATAATAATATTTGTAGCTTTAGCCTTTAATAATAATATACCTATTAAATAAATATTAAAATATGTTATATTATAAGTCTGTTGGACCTTATTAATACAATTTTGGTGTAATAGGAACATAGTTAAATTATATTAAAATAAATATTTTATTAATAATGTTTAAACTTTTGGAATACGAAAAAAATTCTTTCCGTTGTAATTTGTTCTCTGAACAAGATATAACTCAATGGATTACTGAACATTACTCTATGTACTAAACATAGTTCTACCACAAACACAAATTGGTGTATAAATACTAAGTCCTCTAATAATGATAGTTCCAGATATGTTTGTCGGTGAGTTATGCTTTTGACTATTTATACAAAGCTGGGTCAGGTTATACACAATTAGCGACTGAGTATCTACTTTTACAGTTAATATACTTACAACATAAACAGTTTTATTTTTATATTTTATTTTGTTTCTGTTTAGAAACATCACAGCAATATTATATTATAGCTTTATATATAATAATTATAGACTATACCTAGTAATGCAACTCAAAAGTATTAACAAATTTCATCCATTGCATCCATTGTATCTTTTAAAAAATCATTAACGTTTATAATCTGACAGGTATCGTTTTGATGTTTGAGGCAATAATTGTGTCAATTATAAACTTACTTATTTTTTGAAACATTGTAAGTAGTTATTACTCAGTTTGTGTTGTACCTATATAATAATATTATGTGCATATTTTTGTTATAATTATTATTGAAACATAAAATAACATTTACAATTTGTAAATACTTTAATTTTAGAAAAGTTTATATGTGTCATCATAGTGGTTTTAATAAAGTAAATAGTAAAAGCAATAAGAGAGGTAAGTCAAAAAATACAGAATGTCAAGCACGAATTGATGTAAAAATTAAATTAATAACAAAAGATACATGCAAAAAAGACAAATAGGTATATAAAAGTAAGTGTATGGCAAGGCTGGGCAAGTTAACTATTTTTTTTAACTCGTTATGTTAAGTTAATTTGGAAAAATGTAAGTTAAGTTTAAAGTTAAAAGTTACTTTCCTTTTTTATTTAACTCGTTAAAGTTACAAGTTAGTTGGAAAAAAAAAGTAACTTAACTTAGTTAAACATAAGTTACTTTTTTTTTCTTATAAAACTTATAATTACACCATTTACACCTCAAGTTAAATATTTTCAATAACATAATAATATTATATAGCAGAATAATTTATATTTAACATAATAATTATTGTTATTATTATTTTTTTTTTATTATTACACAAAATGCTATAATAAATCTTTGGGGTTCGTACAAAGAAAAAAAAATAACTTAACGTGGCTATAAAATAAATTAACGCGTTAAGTTAGAAGTTACTTTAAAAATAAAGTAACTCGTTAAGATAGAAGTTACTTCTTAAAAAAAAAGTAACTCGTTAAGTAACTTAGTTAAAAGTAACTTAACTTTAACTTTTTAACTCGTTAATGCCCAGCCTTGGTGTATGGTATATCAAACCTAACCTATGCGCTTACTACATTTGATTTTATTAACTATAATTTATGTATATTTTTGTATACTTATACTCTGACGATTGACACTGATAAAAAATTAAACAATTTACCAACATAAATGTAACATTTATTGTTACATAAAAATTTATACATTTATTAGAAATCTCAATTCTTTAATTATTATATAAATTTAGGATGGCTTTCCAGCAATAATAATATTTAACAATGAACATAATCAATATACAATTTCATATACAATTTCTTCTGCTGAGGCACTCTCATTCTTAAAAGCTAACAATGAAGTAGGTAAGGTTACAATTTGAAAAATACTTCAATGATGGTTTAGGTAAGAATTAGTTATTACTTATTAGTAAAACCCTAACAACAATATATTTAATTTAAAATTCAATCATATTATAACTTTAGCACATCATTCTGTTAAAAATAAAATAGTTGGAATTTAATTAATTACCTGCATTCATGGTTTATTTAATAAAAATAATACTAAGTGTTTGATACTATAATTATACATATACATATAATTTCAAACCTAAGATATTAATCAAGATAACATTTTAGATTCTGAACGGAGTGATGAATGTATTGATTTTACAATGATGTGTGTTTTTTTTTTTTTTGTTTTGTTTTTTTTTTTGTGTCTATGTACAGCATAACTAGTCGAAATAATGCTTCAATTTCAAACTTTGGGGGTGGTTTCCGATGGCAAAGTGGATATCCTTGGTGCATTATAGAGGTGAAAAGTAAACATTTTCCAACAGTTTTCAAAAAAATCGAATTTTTTATTTTGCTATAACTCAAAAACTAATCGATGTTAACACTTGAAATTTTTATCAAATGTTTATATTAGCGTTCTCCATACACAATTAAATTTTCAAAGAATTTTGACTTTTTTTGAGCTATTTATAGACAATTGAAATTTTTAATTTTTTAAAATAACGATAAAATTTTTTTGACCGGCCAGAAAATCTTGAAAATTTAATACAAGGTTTCTTATAAGTTGTTCTTAAAGTGATAAAAAAAAATCCGAAATCGTTAGTTACAATTTTTTTTTTATAAGTGCTTAAAGTTCGAATTTATACGAAATATGTCAAAATTGCGAAAATTTGCAAGTAATTTTGTGGTTGAAAAATCGTAAAATTTTTTTCTTTTATAACTAAGTTTTGAAAAAACTCGACCGGATTCAGACAAAAAATTTTTATGAGTGTTTGAAATTTAAATTTTTACAAAACCGCGTTAAATAACGGTTTAGCCTCAAACGATTTTTGATATTTGTTGTTATTCAAACAGTATAAGTCGTAAATACTTGAAAATTTTACCAGTTATTTAGATTGCCATTTTCTTTACGCGATTTGATTTTCAAAACATTTTGACTTTTTTTGAGCTATTTATAGACAATTGAAATTTTCAATTTTTTTTTATTTTTTTTTTATAAATGTTGATAAAAATAATTTAGCTGGGACAAATTACTTGAAAATTTAATTGAAGGGTCTACATAACTTGTTCTAACTCTCATTCAAAAATTATAAAAATACATAGGCACAATTTTTTTTTATTAGCATTTGAAGTTCAAATATTGACAAAAATTCGTCAAAATCATGAATATTTTTCACTATTTGGTAGTTAAAAATTTATAAATATTTTTCTATCAAAAGCTAAGAATTGAAAATTTAATACTATGCTGTCCATAAGTTAAGCTTAGAATAATTATAAAAAAGTTTGAGGATTGTTCAATTTAAAAAAATTTACGAGTGTTTAAAGTTTTAATTTTAATTTGAAATCAAAAATACACGACGTGTAAAATCACGTTTTACTAATAAATAATTTTCGATTTTTGTTATTTTTAAAAAATTACTAAACGTAAGATCTTGAAACTTTTACTTAAATGTTTGAATTAGTTTCAAAATAGAATGTATGACAATATTTAAGTATAATATATCCTAGACTGACAAATCATCTCCGTTCAGAATCGTCTTTCGTATACAATGATAGGTACCTATCATTGCATTCAAATTTAACCTGCCCTAGTCCGAGGTCCACTCCACCCCCTAATGTACAGCACAGCAATACTCACTTACCCGCTTTTTAGATTCTGAACGGAGTGATGAATGTATTGATTTTACAATGATGTGTGTTTTTTTTTTTTTTTTTTAAATGTGTGTTTAAAGTTTTAATTTTCATTTGAAATCAAAAATACACGTGTAAATAACGTTTTACTAATAAATAATTTTCGATTTTTGTTATTTTTAAAAAATTACTTGACGTAAGATCTTGAAACTTTTACTTAAATTTTTGAATTGTTTCAAAATAGAATATATGACAATATTTAAATATAATATATTAACATATCCTAGACTGACAAATCATCTCCGTTCAGAATCGTTTTTCGTATACAATGATATACCTATATCATTGCATTCAAATTTAACCTACCCTAGTCCGAGGTCCACCCCGCCCCTTAATGTACAGCAGAGCGATACTCACTTACCCGCTTTTTTACAATGGGCTATAAAAAAATGATTTGCCTAGGGCTATGATCGGTCTTAATCCGGTTATAGCATAGCCATAATGCAGTGTTATTACTTTTAATTATATTGTAATAATAAAGGTCTCGTCTTTTGTCGTCGCAGTTGTTTAAGTGAATTCAACCATGTCGCACTTTTTTGGTTAAAATAAAAAGTAATTAGGTAATTAAATTATGATGATTAAACTAACTATCTACCCTGGAATAGCGTCTGTTCACCGATCTTAACTACCTACGTAATTACACATCTACGATTTTACTTTACCTAAATAACTTATACCATGATTCAACAATTATTTATTACAACAGTGTTTCTTAACGAGTGTATCGCCGAAAGACTTACCAAATGTCTCACTAATTATATTAAATATTATACAAAATATTCAAACATTTTCTAATACGATTTACGAAAATTAATAATTATTTGATATAATTTCTATGATCATTAAAAATAATATATCTGTTATCGACATATTTTACATATTTTATATAACCAATTAAAATTAAATACTACTCATTATTCTGATTTGTTTAATAGGTATCGAAATATGGAATATTTTAGTAGTGTGTGTCATAATACTAAGGTTGAGAAACACTGCATTTTAAAACGGTACTAGGTCACTTACGGTCGAACATCAAAAGTGCGAAACGCGGACACTTTGTACTATTATATACATAAAGTATATAGGTACATATGAAAATAATTTATACAATTTTATTAAAATTGTTATTAAGTTTAAATATTATTTGGTGAATCTAAGTATCTTACACATTCTCCAAGTTTTTTCACAGTTTTGGACGAATATGGCAATGGTCTACATAAGAAGCAAAAATCTAATTCTGGTGAAAATAATAAGCTACCTATTAACTTTATGTAACCAGAACCAAAACAAAAAAATAATTTTGAATTTTTAAATTCCATATATTATAATAAATGTCGGTTTTAACATTGATTCTCGTTTTTGCCATATATTGTACACATTTTTTATTGATATAAACTAATTATTTTGACTAATAGTTATACCTATACTATATTTTAAAACGTTTTTAATAAATTTACTTTTTTTTTTAATTTAATTTTTACATTTTAATAATTTACATTATATACACAACACTTAGGTATATTACTTTATACATTAATATATAATTTATGTATATAATAGTACAAAGTGTTCGCGTTCTGCAATTTAAAATTTTCTTCTGTCCGTACACGTTAAGAGACCGCTTAGGTATACCCTTTTTTTCAACCAAAAAACCACGATTAGGTACACGCCTAATAGTATACCTATAGGGATCATCTTTTTTAATTAAACGCAAATACAACACTTTGTGAGCCAAAACAAAGTTCATGTACGAAATTAAGATGGAAAAAATTATTTTATTTTTATTATTACCTAATATAAATATAGAACATATTTTAAATTAAAATTTATATACATTATATATATTTATATTTATAACAACTGATTAGCATTAATTTATTTTTTTTATTTTTTGCGCAGATTATATTCATGACTTTATTCATCATTACGTTAGAGCTGACGATATCCATGGTAAGCAAATGCCTACAGTTATAAATGTATAGTATCTTACATAGTTACATTCTTACGGATACTTAATAGTTTTATCTCTTTTTTAATAACTCATAAAATATTATTTCACGCCAAATTCAAATTCACTTCGAGATTTGAAGTTCCTGAAATTCTGGATGATGTGGTTAACAGTGCTGATGATGATTGCGTTAATTTCAATGTTTATCGCTTGGAGGTTTTTATGGAACCGTATAAGGAAGACATCGAACATTAAGAACGGACGCAAAGATTCGCGTTTAAAAAATAATATGTTTTCTGTAAAGGTAAAAATACAATATAGCTAACTATATTTTTTATTATTGTAACTTATACTTAGAACTATAGAAACTTATAGCATATTTTTCAATAATTATATAATACATAGCTAAGTAATATAGACATTTTTATAATACCTAGTACTAAAAATTTAAAGCAATCATTTTTATTTCAGTTCTTGTTTCGATATAGATAAGTAGGTATGTATATTTTGTTATATTTGTATTTTAAGTACATATTTCACATATTTTATTAAAAAAAAATTTTAAACAATACGTGAAAACGACAATTATATTTTATACATACTATACAATATTTAATAGAAATTTCTAGAAATTGAAAAGTATTAGATTAAAATGATGAAATAACTAATAAATAATCCATCTACCTACTGTGTGTTTTCTCAATTATTTATTTATTGTAAAAAACATAAAACCGGTTGATACGAAATACGCATATATTACGATAAATTGATAACAATTCGTCCTGAGTCAATATAATTATTTTAGTATTTTAGACTAAATAATAGTGACAGTTTTGGTTTTTTAATGAAAAATAAAATATTCTTAATGCATATTTTAACATTTTTGCGTATTTTTAGAGCATAAATGCATGTATTTTTTAAGGTATTTTATAAGATGAAGTCTCTAATAAACCCTATATTTATAATACACACTATCTTTAAGATATTGAGCTATTTCTATTTTTAAAATTATAAATAGCTATATTCTTTCATTTATTAGGATTCACTCATTATGACACAAAATTCCTATATTATAAAAATGTAATATTGAATTGTGTGATGATTGTAGCTTTATGTCTTGAAAATTAAATGTTAAGTTAATAATATAATTTTTAAAACGCTCCCCCTCCCCACCAAAAAAATTAATTTTGTAAATATGTCACTATCTACGTGTACCTATATAATAAGAGTATGGTTTATTCTAAAGATTGTGTGTGTTTTTTTTGTTTTACACAGTACAAACTACAAAGACAACGCGGTCAGTATACTCAGCGAGACAATTAACAATCCGTAGACTGAGAAAACAATGATATCAGCGTGAATAACGATAAGCTCATCATTCAACCCCCAGGCCTGTACAATAGACTCGTCACCGAACAAGCTGCCTTGCTTAGATGTCACATTTGAAACCCAGGAGTTTATCGGCTACGACAACTTATTGGGGGTGTGCAAATTGACCATGTGTTCCGTAATAAACTATAACTGGCGATATTTTATAAATATGTATAATTTGTATTATAGATAGGTATATTGCCATTACCTACATAAGTATGATAAATAATGTATACTTATATATATTTTTTAATAATAATTACTATTTATTAATCATTTTACAACAATACAATATTTACCTAATAATATAGGTAGGTAGGTATTCTAATTTATTTATCTCCTATAAGCAAACCTTAGGTTGGTGATAGAGTTAATATTATGACAATTTTACATTATATTATATTATAATACTTCCATCTAATCTATAATAATAAATAAAATAATACCAGTAAAATGAAGACAAAAATAAAACATTGGATCTAATAATGAATAACTATTATATATCTATTGACTATTAAGAGGATGTCAGCGCCCTATTTGTTTTCTCTCTAGCTCACGCGCAATATAGACAAAAAGCATTTACGTAGTCTGAGTAGAACTCGCTCAATTTTGGTTTTAGAGTAAATATACCTATCACAAAATTAAATTTTGATAATATTTCTGAGTACATTACGATGAGTTTTTTTTAAAAAATTAAAATTTTGAAAAGTTAAAAGTTATTTAAAAATGTTGTAATTTATAGCTATTTTTAAACGGTATATAGTGGGCCAGCAACTGATCGTCAAAAGTACAGGTCGTGTCGAAATATTTTCTAAATCCAGTTTATTATTTTAATTGAAAATTATTCTAAGTCCAGATAAATGATTTCTGACATAGACTGGCGTGAAGGTGCTCGTGTTAACTCTTGTGATTGTATTGTCTGTTTGCGACTTTAGAGCGCACACCAGTACACACATTTTTGCATCAAACTGGTAATCAAAATTATTTGAGTTAAAAAAAAAGTGTAATCGCTATAATTTAATGATACGGGAAATGCCTACGAAATTTAATACATTTCATTCATTTATTTATTTAATATTTTGTCTTTCTCTTTCCCCTTCGGTGGAGGTAGGTGATAGCATTCGAGACGGACCATTTTCGTTATCATTATTTTTTCATATCATTATTCATTACAAGCATGGAGTCCACGACCGTCTCGTCCGTGTACCAGACTTCCAGTTTACCTAATGTATATCTGTATCATTTTTGCTGTTTTTGATTTCGTAATGAAGTTCTCACCGGTTCTCATGCTACGACAGACACTTTTCGTTACTTATATCCACTTAAACCTCCAATTGTTAGTGATAAGAATAACGATCACGTTATAATATGATAACAACACGTAAACCGTAAACGCTAAGCGTGTGATGAAAGCGTAAATTGTAATTGTCAAATACCTCGTTTTTTATACATTTTGTTCTGGTAAGTTTCTTATAATTTTTTCTATTGTTATGTGTATATTTTAATCTCACTTTTAAAAATATTCTGACCATGCAATTATTGTAATTAAATTGTATTTAAACTTTAAAACAATGCATTGATAAAGTGACAAATAGGTCATTTGTTTATCGGTCCATTTCATAAATCCTTAAACATGCTTAATTCGCCTAAGATATTTACTTTAAATAGCAAATATTTAAAAAAAAATAAAATGGATAACATCAACAGAACAAAATAATATACATGCTTTTGTCAACATTTATTGCATACCTACTTTAACACATTCGCTGCGTTTGTCGGCTATAGCCGACGGACCGGGTTTTTCACGGTGCGTATGTCGGATATAGCCGACGCGTAGGTATGTGAATGGTGCGTCTGTCGGATATAGCCGACATCAGGTCTATTGAATTACATGTGCTATAAAATAGTGACGCACTACAGTAATGTTTTCATTTTTACACACGCCACTGCAGAGAAATTTTTTGTTATTTCAGTCCAATCCGTTTATAAATAACTTATTTTTTTGATTTTTTTTTCGATCGAACATTATGCATATTTGATAATTGATATTATCAATTTATTATTATACATCGATATAATTATTATAATTGCTAACAAGTACAGGGGTGGTTCCAGAGACTTGATTGGGGGGGGGGTATGTCATAGTTTTCAATAATAATCAATAGTTGTAATATGTTTATAATATTTTTTTAACAACATACAATTTTTAAAAATGTAACTTAGGGTGTTGTGGGGGGGGGGTACAGACCCTATCACCCCCAAGGAACCACCTCTGAATATGTAATAACCCTTTGAAAATAAAAATTATGTCCTTCCCCAGAAATATTTATGAATAATTACATGACCAAGTGCGCCTGTCGGCGATATCCGACATTAATTAAAATATCCAAATTGGTGGCACGCTCCTAGCGAAACATTGATATATTTTGTGACGCATCGAACGTGTCGCAACAAATTATTTTACGCAGTGAATGTGTTAATTAGTATGTTAACGTAAAATACCTATGCATTTTGTAAATTAATTTCTTTTACATTCCTATATATTTTACATAATATAATGTACATTTAGAAATGAATGGAAATTCAACATAATATGGCTGTCATATAGTATGAAATGTACCTCAAAAAAAAAAAAAAATTTTCAGTAAGAATGTGGTATATTGTATATTGTGTTGTTTTTTGTCGATTTGTGTAGCAATTTCTCAAAGTACACATTATTCCATAAAAACTTCCACTATGTCTTTCAAAAGACAACAATTTATAAATAAATTGCCCTTTCTTTACCCCTCTCCTTACATACGTACAAATTCATATTACTTCAACACTTGGGACATTGGGCATTTTCATTGTTTATCAAACTATTTTTATTAATAAAACAATTTATGTTTGATTCATCAAAACTTATAATTAAATAAAAATCTTTTTCCAACATATTGAGTGTATGACTGCTATTATACACAATGCATACCAATGTCCATAGTAATCTCACACAATAAGTGACGTACTGAGCGACTGAGTTCATACTCGTACAAAATGTAGAAGCATTGTTATCAAAAGTTATAAAGACATAAAGATAAAGTGTTTATCAAAGAAAAGAGATTAAACTGTATTTATTAAAGATAGTCAAATGCCAGGATAAAAATCAACCAGCTGTAGGTAAACCTAAATTATAGCAGCCAATATAACACGTTTACTGCATACTATATGATAGCCCATAATACATTACATTGTAATGTTAATAATGTAATTTATATTGTCGAACATTGCTAACTGGAAATCAATAGTTAACAACTATTTACCATAATATGTTTTAGTTTTAGCGTTAATCTTATATATTTTTTAAATTCTCAATTATTGTTTTTTAATTTTGTTCTTAAAACGATACTTAAAATCTAATTATAAAAAAAAAAGTAGTTATGCTTTCTACTATATAATCTGTATGGAAACACTATTGTCCCATGTTACTTTTTAAAAATAATTGTAATGTCATTATTTAAAACAATTATATATTATTTATTATTTAATATAAGAGTATACAATAGTACTTTGTTTGAACATTAACTGTCACATATGTTAGTAAGAGATCCTCTTAATTCTATGTATTAACGTAAATTGTATATTGAGTATCTAATTTTATGAATTTACCTATTCGTGGGATCAACTTTTCTTTTATATATGTATATACATTATACATTTATGCACAATAAGTAAATGTCATAAAGAATAGTTTTATTGTGACAATTATATATTTTTTTTAAATGCTTAAAATATTTTGAAAACATGTTCAATAATATTAATTTATAGGTTACATATAAATGACTTAAATATGTATATAATTTAAAATTATTGTTTAGTTTAATTGTTAATATTGAGAATTAAGATAAAATATGTTTAAATAGTAAACTTCTTTTATTCAACTGTTAGTGCAGTTGACACAGTTCAAAATTAAGTGGTAAATTAAACTATCCAATTACATTATTTAATTAGTGTTTTTATTCAACTTGGTAATAATATTGTTATATTTAGTATTGTATATTAAGTATATTATTTAGGTACATTAACAGTGGCGTAAACTGGGGGTCGCACGGGGTCGCACTTGAAACCCCTGAAAATATCATAGGGTCGCAAGAGTATCTTTTTGCGACTCCAAAAAATCACGATTTCAGTTTTAAAAAAATTGAAACATTAAATAATAAATTAACTAATTTATATTTTGAGAACCAATGTTTAACTTTGTTTTGAAGCACTAGAATTATTATTATGTTATATCCTTTTCACATTTATTTATAGTTATGTTATTAATAATTTTCTATTATTATCATTATCAAAATGTATATTTATTGTGATCAGCCGATTCGAGTCAAATATTTTATTAAAACTACAATTTTAAAAAATAAAACAGTTTATTTTTGATCATCTGTAATTTAACTTTTATATTAATTATTAAGGTAATATTATATTATTGAGCAAATTAAATTTATTTTTGTAAATATTTTTTTATTATTTCGGTATAGAAAAATATTAATACAAATGTTGAGAAAAATGTTAGCCTTTTTGAAGAAAACCTCCATTCTCCAAGAAAAAGATCAATATAGTTAATAATTAATTTCATATCATATCTTTAGTATTCATTTACAATTTATTGAAATTAAATTATATTAATTTAATATCATTAAACACCTATTTAAGAGGATGTCAGCGCACCGTTTGTTTTCTATCTCTAGCCCACGCGCAACATAGACAAAACGCATTTATGCAGTCTGAGTAGAATTTGCTCAATTTTGGTTTTTAGAGTAAATATACCTATTACAAAATTAAATTTTGACAATATTTCTGAGTACAAGACGATGAGTTTTTTTAAAAAAAATTAAAATTTTGAAAAGGTTAAGGTAATTTAAAAATGTTGTAATTTGTAGCTATTTTTAAACTATATAATTAACGTTGTATTGGGAATAATGGAAAAAACTCATCGTCTTGTACTCAGATATATTATAAAAATGTAATTTTATAATGGGTATATTTACTCTACAGCCAAAATTTAGCGAGTTCTACTCAGACTGTGTAAATGCATTTTGACTATGTTGCGTATGGGCTAGAGAGAGAAAACAAACAGTGCGCTAACATCTTCTTAAGGAAATTTTGTTAAACACTACCTTAACTTAAAGTCAAAATTTTATTTTATTGACAGAAAGCAATTATATACCCTATTTATGGCATATATTTATAATGTATACCAATTATCAATAGATACAATATGTATTTAAGGTTAAAAAAGTTTTGTTGAATTTATGTACTTATAATGTTAAATCTAGAAAAAAAATAAAATATTTTAGAGGGGTGTGGGGGGCATAGCCCCCCACAAGTCTGTCCAACCTAGAAACTGATTGCAACCCTAACAATTTAGCCCAATTTACGCCACTGTACATTAATGTAATATATCTTTATTTAAA
This sequence comes from Schizaphis graminum, assembly GCA_020882235.1. Taxonomy (NCBI): domain Eukaryota; kingdom Metazoa; phylum Arthropoda; class Insecta; order Hemiptera; family Aphididae; genus Schizaphis; species Schizaphis graminum. The sequence continues at coordinate 6,122,505 of CM037033.1, forward strand.
CAAAAGTAATAAAAAATTGTGACAAAAAGTTCACAATTTGCAAATTCAATATTTTAGTTAAAGATATTTTTGTAGAATACTCATATTTATTATCTCATTATTTTTTTATAATCATAAAACATAGACTGGAAGTTATCTTCGCCATCACAAAGTACTAATTTTAGTAAGTACTTTGTCTAAATAGGTAAATCAAATTTAATGAATGCATGACTTATTGACTTACACAATTCATTATTAATTTAAGTGTTGAAAAATGTTTGTATTAATATTGTTTGTGTTTTAACACTAATTTATACTATACATGTAATGTACCTATTTATAAAAAAAAATGGTATTTTATTTGTTACAATTATTTAAGTGTTAATTATTAATTTTTGTAATTATTTTCCAGTAAAATTAATGCGTTTAAAATTGTTATTTGACTTGCATCAAACAATAATTTCTGGAACGCAGTCTGTTCGTGGATTAAGATTACCCAAATACCAAGTAAGAAAATAATGTTAAGTATAAATTAAAAATGACTAACATTTTGCTGAAAAAAAAAATATTAAAATTTGTAAAAATTAATACTTAATTTAGTAATTAAAACTAGTTAAGGGATCTTTAAAGATATTTGTGAAGTATAATAATGTAGTAATCATTAATATTATTATATTAAATATTAATCTTTAAAATATTTATAATAATATTCTGATTATAATATGCTGTAACGTGTAATTTAATAAAAATTTTAAGAATAAGTTGTTTATATTCACTATTATGAAAAGTGGTTCATAAAGTTATCAACAAGAACCATTCATAATAAATATGAAAAATTAAAAACTATATTAATACTGTTAAGTTCTTAACTCAAATAAATTTAAAATTTACTCTGAAATGCTTATAAATATAAAAATGAATCATTTTAGTGATAACAACTAAAATCTTGTTTTAACTCTGTAATTTTAATGTTATTATATCTAATAATTATTATGTTTAGTTAAAATAGTTAAATATAATATTATTTTTAGAAACCAAGTAAGAAAAAAATGGCATTGAAGGAGAAGGAAGGAAAACTGTCGCAAGTTTCAGAATTGAAACCTCGGCCATCCTACATTGAGGTTAGAATAATCAATATAATTTTTACTATCTATTTAAAAAATTTTACTGATTTTGACTTTACATTTTAATTGATTCATAGTAAGTACTATTATAATTTTAGATACTGAACATTTAAAAAAATGAACTATTTCAAATTCATATGCGTTTATATGAACTGTTGTCTTGTCATAGAAAAATATTATTTCAAGCAATTCTTATTAATCATGTACCAAATTATATTTTCTGGCAATCAAATTTTTATTCTATTGTCTATTACTCTAGGATATGTAAAAAAAAAATTTCTTTTTTGAACTAAAACATGTATACTAGATGAAAATAAAGTGTAAATTATTTTTAATGTAAACTGGTAAAGACACTCATAAAATACATAATTATTACTAAATATATAAAACTAAATTTTCCCTTATTTAAAATGCAGTTATAAGCAGCCATATACCTACTTTCGTTTTATTTTAAAAAATAATAATTTTTTTAATTTATATTATCATTTAATAATGTTTTAATATTTAATCTTATCCTAATTTTTTCTATTATTATAGGATCGTTTGAAGCTTTGGGATGAACTTAAAGAAAAATATAACAATGAACTTGCCAATAAGGTATTGGAACCTATAACTGTAACTTTTCCTGATGGAAAAACCACTTCTGCTAAAGCTTGGCAATCTACGCCATATGATGTAGCAAAAGGCATCAGGTTTGGACTAAAATCTAATTTTTTATAGTTATATGTGTTTTGAACACAAAATTTAATTTACATATTCCTAAATATATAGCCAAGGGCTTGCTGATAATACAGTGATTGCCAAGGTCAATGGAGAGCTTTGGGATTTGGATAGACCATTGGAAAAAGATTCAACATTGCAATTACTCAAATTTGACAATGAAGAGGCTCAACAAGTATTCTGGCACTCATCTGCTCACATTTTAGGTGAAGCGATGGAAAGAATATATGGTGGTTGTTTATGCTACGGTCCACCAATTGAAGGAGGATTTTACTATGATATGTTTATTGCGAATAAAGGAGTAATTATAAATAATTAATACAATAAGTTTTTAATTTAATAAATTCATCTAAAATTATTATTGAATTATATGTGTTATATAAATTGCCTTTATTTATAGGTATCAAACGTTGATTACCCTGTTATTGAAAATATTGTCAAACTAATTGTTAAAGAAAAACAACCATTTGAACGACTTGAAGTTAGTAAAGAAGATCTATTAGAAATGTTCAAGGTAATTTTCAAAGTATTTGTATTAATAATAAGGGATATAAATAGCTAAGAACCATTATTTTTGAAGCTTTTAAACTTATAATAACTTTATAAGAAGTAATAATTCATTTTAAAAATTAAAAAAATATACCTAGATTTCAATCAATTCTATAATTTCTTTGTTTTTAAAATAATCATTTTTTATATTTTTTTATTAAAATTTTTAAAATAGATAAATTTATAATACAGTGTAAAATATATTTATAAATATAAACTTCTGTATTTAAAGCAATTAATTTATCAATTATTTTGTTATTAAATATATTTTTTTATAATGTAAATTGTAATAATAACTTTTAGTTGTGCCATTTAAGTTACCAAAAAAAAAAAAAAAAACTCATCATAAATAAAATAAAGTACTAAAACATTCATAAATATATTATAATTTGTATTTATTGACACGTTTACTGCCAATTTCAGCACCTAGTTGACACACGTCATATAACTGCTAAAAGCTGCTGTTAATATGTTGTTTGCACTAGGCCTATCTGTATTTGATTTAACATTGCGAGGTTGTCGTTTTTCGTGTTTCTATGATATAGGTTTTAACCAACCTATGGTACAGTAAATTCTATGATAGATTGGTAGGTAGTTGGCGTTACATGCACTGTTGTAAAATATACACTGTAAGTGATTATAATATAGCATAGTATCTCATTAATTTTAAACTATACTGATTACTGAAGAAAATTAAATAATTCACTAATTCAGATAATAGTTTTATTTACTTATTTCATAATGTTGTTATTTAGTACAATGAATTTAAAGTGAGGATCCTTAAAGAAAAAGTTACAACACCGACAACCACGATTTATAGATGTGGACCATTAATTGACTTATGCAGAGGACCACATATTCGTCATACAGGCAAAGTCAAAGCTTTTAAAGTTGTCAAAGTAAATATAATTTAATTTTTTTTATTTATTAATTTATTTTATTACAACAAAGTGACATATTTTTCATTTGACTGAAATATTGCAGAATTCATCTACTTACTGGGAAGGAAATTGTAAAGCTGAATCATTACAACGTGTCTACGGTATTTCATTTACAGACAATAAGCAAATGAAAGAATGGGAAAAATTTCAAGAAGAAGCTGCTAAAAGAGACCATCGTAAAATTGGAAGAGTCTGTATTATTATTATTATTATAAAATTAAGTGGATAGAAATTTATTGTTTATAATCGTATACTAGGAACAAGAACTATTTTTCTTCCATGAATTAAGCCCAGGATCTTGTTTCTTCCAACCAAAAGGCGCACACATTTATAATACTTTAATTGAGTTCATCAAGAGTGAATACAGGAAGCGTGGATTCCAGGAAGTAGTTTCGCCAAATATTTATAATGTTAAGTTATGGCAAACGTCTGGTCATTGGGCACATTATGCAGTAAGTCAATCTATTTTCTTTTTCTAACCTTTCCTGTAGTGAAGAGAGAACATCATTAAATTATATTTGTCTTATTTTTTTATGCACAGAGATTGAAATTAATAAAAATCAGTAACTTTATTTCTTCAAAAATATGTTATATTCACCTAAAACCTTTACTTCAATTGAGAATTTTGTCGTACATATAACATATTTTATTTTATTTCTAGGAAAACATGTTTTCATTTGATGTTGAGAAAGAAACATATGCTCTGAAACCAATGAATTGTCCTGGCCATTGGTTAGTACATTAGTACATTTACAATTTATTTTTATTTTGTTGCGTAATAAATAAATTAATAAGTACAATTTTATTGTGGTAATATAGAACAAAAAAATATCTGTTAAAATATAAAATATTATACAATTGTTTACAGTTTAATGTTTGATCATCGAAATAGATCATGGAGAGAACTGCCACTTAGAATGGCAGACTTTGGTGTACTTCATCGTAATGAGTTATCGGGGGCTTTAACAGGATTAACACGTGTTCGACGTTTTCAACAAGACGATGCTCATATATTTTGTACCACTGAACAGGTTAGACAAAATAATATTAAATGGAATATTTAAAAGTATTAATTTGTTATTTAATTTAGATTGGTCAAGAAATGATGAGTTCATTAGACTTTTTACGCCATGTATACACTGTATTTGGATTTCAATTCCATCTTCGTTTGTCTACAAGACCTGAAAAGTATTTAGGCGAGTTAGAAATGTGGGAAAATGCTGAAAAGGTTAAATGTTTACATTTTATTTTCATTAAGTAGAATATTAAATTTCTCATATAATGTATTTAGGAATTTATTTGGTTTACATCAATCATTTTGTCATATTATGTTTCTAATTTTTCTTTACACATGTGTTAATAGCAATTAGCTGATAGTTTGGATTCATTTGGTGAACCATGGACATTAAACCCAGGAGATGGTGCTTTTTACGGACCAAAAATTGATATAACTATTTCTGATGCTTTAAAACGCCAACATCAATGCGCTACCATTCAACTTGATTTCCAACTCCCAATTCGATTTAATTTGAATTTTATTAGGTATTTAATTTTAATTCCTTTTAAATGTTAGCAAACGCCAATAAAAAGTTAATAATTTATTGAATGATTATTTGATTATCCATAAATATTATAGTGAATCAGGAGAAAAGAAACGTCCAGTTATCATACATCGTGCTATTTTTGGTTCAGTAGAAAGAATGATTGCTATTTTAACTGAATCATTTGCTGGAAAATGGCCATTTTGGTTGTCGCCTAGACAAGCTATTGTAATACCTGTTGGTCCTCAATTTGACGAATATTCAGAAAAAGCAAGTTTTACCTATTATAATTTATTGTATGTATTAACATAAATTTAATTTTATCTACAGGTAAAAAAGGAAATATACGAAGCTGGATTTATGTGTGATGTAGATGTTGATCATGGTGATACTTTGAACAAAAAAATTCGCAATGCACAATTGGCACAATATAACTTTATTCTTGGTTTGTATTTTAGTTGATTGATTAATTGTTAATTATTAATTATTGTATCAATTTCTTTAATTAATATTCCAGTTGTTGGAGATAAAGAAAAAACAGCTAACACTGTTAATGTTCGTACAAGAGACAACAATGTTCATGGCGAATTCAGTATTGAAGAGACAATTCGAAGACTACAAAAATTAAAAATTTCAAAAACAAATAATAGCGAAGTTGAATTTTAATTTTAATTAAGATTTATAATTTAAATCGGTGGAAAAAAAATAATTTAGAAAATAATATTCATAACTTTTTCACAATATTACTAAAATAAATTTATCCGTTTCACTAATTGTATTCTATCAACATTTTGATAAAAACTATGATAAGTTGCATTTATTCTATTTATTATATAATAATTTATATTTTAAAATTGTGTTTCCTTATACTTATAGCTAGTTTTAGCTAAATATTAAGATTAAACTTAAAAATCACAGAAAATTTTTTTAAATATATTTCTTTTCGCCAAATTTAAAATGTATTTTTTTAGTTGCTACCTAGATAATAGTGAATCACCGGAAAAGCATGTTAACATTACTACATAACAATATAACATAGATTTTGTCAACCATAAGATAATTTTTATGCTAGGGATTTTTTATTAATTTGCATTCTAAATCTTTATGTATAAATAATTTTTGCAGACAATAATTTAATTTAAATAGTCGCTGTACTTGTTTATTTCATAATTGTTGGATTAGACTACACTTGAAATGTTTTACCAAACATTCCAGCATATCATACTAATTTTTCTTTTCTATTCCATTTACTTTTTCGTATAAACAACACAACTAATTGGTTTTCCATCTCATGTTCATTAGCAATGAAGATATGTTAGGTCCTTAAAAACAATAATCATTGTTTTGATCTTAAAAAAAGACATTTTATAACATTGTTGAATAAAACATGTTAATATTGGTCAATTTATCCTAATTAAATATTACAAAATTGAACAAGTTTTCCCAAACTTTTTACTACGTTAATTGGACATCGGTGATTATTTTTTTTTTATATTTTATAAATTTAATATAACCATTATAAAATTATTTATAAATAATACAGGTATAAACAAGCTTAAAATAATATTATTAATCAATTTAAAAAACCATAATTCTAAACAATCTAAAATTCCAGACAATAAAAAATGGATCTTTAGAAACAATTTTTCTATATTATATGTATTTTGTGTAATACATACAGTTGCAGTTTTAGCTTATGGGCAGAGTGGATAACTGCCCATACTAAATTTTCTGGTGTTTGCTTGTTAACAATTTTAATTTTATATTATTTTAAGTAAAGTAATAGGAAGATTATTAATTTAAGGAAAACGAATGTTTCATTAGTTTATTTATCACTTACTTTACACCTTATTAAAATTATTTTGTTTTTCAAACTTATCACATACATATTACATATTGACTTTAATCATAAAAGTATAAAATAGTTTAATAAAATATTGTAAAATCAATCATACATTCTACATTAATTTATGATGTCATATTTTTTTAAAGAATAAGAAAAACTACTTTTTTGTAATATAAATTTATATTTTAAGGGGGGAAAAGTTGGTTATTAAGTATTTTAAGTTCTTTAGTTACATATATACTAGTGAGCACTACTCACTTCAGTAGCCAACTTCTTCAATCCTTTTATTCCAATTTGTAAATGTATAATATAAATATATAAAAAAAAATTGCATGAGAAATACAAATAATTATACAGCTATTATGATTAAAAGCATTATTGTTTATTTTTTTTATTTAACTCATGTCATTGCTTCATACCTATTGTTATTTGTTTATTTGTTGTCTGGTTGCCATGGTTATTATTTAAAATAAAGATTTTAAGATTTTTTTGTACAATAGTGAGATAATAAACGGGTTGGAAGAAACCCTTTATATAGTAGACTAATAGAGTAATGTAGTGAATTGTTGGTTCAAGAGTAGATACAGCAATGTATAATATCCATGATTAACACATTAAGGAAAAATAATAATTAGCAAAATACCTAATTATAAATAAATATAGCTTTAAATAGGAACTAAATTAAAAGCTAAGTATACATTTTATTTTGAAAATGCTACCAGACATAAACAAAAAATCAATATGGTTAACTAATGATCTATAACTCTACTTCATATGAAGAAATATATGTATTCATAGTTGATTTTTATGAAATGAAACATTAAACAAATTATTAAATATTTTTAAAAAGTGGTTGGTTATATTAAAACCAATAACAATTGTAATTCTAAGAAATTTAATAGGCCAATAATAATAATAATAATTTAATAAGCAACAAAGGAACATAATACCTGTCACATATCTTTTCAACTCACAAAAAAACTCAGGGAGATTTGCAAATAGTATAGTTACAAGTATTTAGTAATGAGCATATTTTATTTATAACATAGGTACCATAGACGTGTACACAGAGCGTGCCCAGTCACGCCCTGTGATTTTTCATGGACCGAAGCGCCCTATGCCTCAATCTACCTAAATAATTATATTCATTCAGTTATAGATAAATTTTTTTTTAAAGTGAATTATTATTATTATTATTATTTTCTTGGTTGATGGTATGGCATGCATAAAGTATGAATATAACTCAAAATACTACAAAAATGTTGTTAACATTTTCCAAGGTTTCAGAGGAAGATTTATTTACTGAACTGAAACTTTGAAAATTATTAAAATGTTATGCAACTAAATGGTACTATTGGTAAATTTGTTTATAAATGAATTCATTGGTTGAAAAAAACTGGAAATTCTACAGTATATACTTGTGCTTTTAAAACTTTAAAAATGTTTACAATAATACCTGTAGGCTGTAACTAACTATACGTGTAAACATGTTTTATCAAAATTAACCATGGTAAAAAAAAAATTATGCAGTACAATGGGTAATGAACGTTTAGAGTTCGTAAAAACCGTAAGTTAGGTAGATTTAAATGCAGTAATATATTAATTCAATAATATGGGTAAGGGTACCTAATAACTAATAGACAAATGTATTTCTAAGTACATAAAATACATTTATGATTTCTAGCTATGTAATTCATAATTATACTTTATTTTAATTTACTAGTAAGTACCTGTTTAGTATAAAGTATTTAAAATTATATTAAACTATGTAAGAAAAGAGGGTTATAAAATGGTTAGTCAGACATCTGAAGGCTGATGATAAATATGGGCACTACCCGCCTCCAGAGTCTGCGCACGCCTATAATATGTACCTACAGATATTTAAAAATGTTTAAGTGTACGTTGAACATTTTTAATGAAATATATATATACATGAAGAATAATTTGGTGGCGAGACTAAAATTGAAACTAAAGATGAAATCTGACGATAAGAAAAGAATATTTTTAATGCAATAATATTTATAAATTAGGTAATTTTATTTCTGTTAATAAATCACAACTTCTTGAAAGCCTAATTTTTATAATAAAAGTTCTTATACATGTAAAGAAAAGATTATTGCATTGAAAGAAGTACAACTAGTACAATTCCTAGATCTTTGTAGGTACTTTGTTCTCTAATATTGAAGTAGGTACCCATGGCTAAATAGTAAATATATAGACATATTTAGCCATAGAAGTACCTAACTCACCTAACAGTTAAGTTACCTATCAAACTTGCCACAATTAATTAAAGATATAATAAGCGTATTATATTGTTTTTATCATCCTTTATATGCGTTATCTAAGCGTAAAAAAGTGATAACACCACAGAATAATTCTGTGATAACACTACATACTTTGTTTAAATGATAGGCTATTTGATGACTCTAAAAATGTGAATAAGTGATTGTAAATTTCAAAATATCTAGCCCAAATTAAATTATTAAATGATTTATAAAAATAAAATTTAACACTTTACATGTTAAATGATTGATCTACACAATCGAACCTTAAGAGGACTTTATTTCCCATGTGTTGTTTCTGTCTTACTAATATAATAGATCATAGCAAATTTTTGTTCAACAGAACACATTTTGTGATGTTAGCTTTAGCCTTTAATATTAGAGTAAATTTACCTATCACCAAATTTAAAGGTAAGAATATTACCTAGAAAATTTCATATGCTTTTATTAATATTATGATTTTAAAGTGAGTTATAGCTATGTAAAATATTACAACTTCAAAATACTCATCTTACTTTAATATTACAACCGTATCTGTATGAAATTTGAGCCTTAAAACCACCACTAGATTCATGTATACTCTGTATACTATCTGAGACTGTCTCAAAATAGGTATAGTTAAAAATGTGTTGATGAACACTAAATAAATTACAAAAATTATATAAAAAAAAGCATAGGTATATTATCGCAGTATTGTGAATTAAATTTAAAAGTTAAAAAAAAATTAAAACATGTATGTATATATAAAAATATTTAATAAAAATTAAAAATGAAATTATAGGTAAATTTTTTTGGCACAATTTTTTTATACACTTTATACGAATATTTTTAGCGAGTACACGTATAATATATAATTTCGGTATAGAAATTATGTTCAATGTTTCGGTAGGTATTTTCGATATTATCAATATATCTCATATTTTCGGTATTCAGTTTTATACCTTTTAAATTTAATAATACGATATATCGGCGGTGTACAGTGCTCGATAGTAATACGTCCTACTTACATGTTACGGTAAAAAATAAAAAAATAATAATAACAATTAACATGCATAATTTATTCAATATACAAAATAGATAACAAAATTAATAATTGTTATTTTTTAAATATAAAATAAATAATAAATATGTAATATTATTTATATTATTTATATATTTAATATGTAAAATAAATTCGTTTACTTATACTAGACACTTAGAAGAGCTCAAATTGGTATACTAGTATTACTAAGCAGTTTGCAGGGAACTTAGCTGTTTGTAAATTATTTTTTCGACGGGAGCCGTTTTGAAATAAGCAAACAATGGACGGGAGCCGTTTGGGATGGGCAGGACCCGTTTGGACCAATTTTTCTAAAACACAGCTCGTTTGGACCAACTAGTTTTGAAGACCCGTTTGGACTAAAAAATATTACTTTTATACAACTCGTTTGGACCAGCATTTTCCTTCCCATTTTATTTTTAACAGGCTTAGGACTGTCTTTGGCATGGTTAAAAATGCTGTTTCTTATTTTTATTTTTATTATTGTTTTTTTTTTTATAATAATATCAAATATGTATGATTACTTCGTCTTAAAGATAAAAATATTAAAAAATAAATAGGTACATTAGGTACAATATAAAATTTGTCAAATTATTATTTTTTTTAAATACGAGTCAACTAAATTACGAAAATGTATTTTTTATGAACTATTTAAATTTTAAATTCGAGCTACTTGAAAGATTTGTCCAATAATCTTCAAATACGTTAATTGAGATATCTCACCATTTTTATATTGTGCCCATCGTGCATGTAGTACCTATGTTGTGTTTTTTAAGTGTATCATTTCTTTGAACATTCATTTTATTTTTTGAAATTGATAATATTTTCAGCATAGTTTGAACTTGGAAATCTTTAAGAACGTCAATTACTTGGAAAATGTTTGGATGGGGTGTATAAAATTGTGAATTATAATGAGAGTGAAACGATTCAGGACCATTTGTTGTTCGTGGTGAATCGGAAGGTTCTGCTGCCCAAATAGAAGGATTAAAATCTGCATCTTCTGATACGTAATAATTTAAAACATAGTCAGCAAAGTGAGTAACGTGTTCGATATTGGGAGCAATAGACATCAATTGAGCATACCCATCTCCAACTTCAGATGGTGGTAAAAAAGCTAACCCATAAAAATATCTCAACCAATTTCCAACTTCTGAGTTTTCTTCTTTGTTTTTACTATGTAAATAATAATGTTTTTGAATTTTGCGATAAAAACTTTGGTTTAAATGAAAAAAGCAGCACACAATTTTACAATTAGGAAATGTATTTAAAACAGCACAATGTGCACTGTGCAGGTTTTTCGAAATCTGCATGGAAATTTTTTATATCTAGTTTTTTATCAGTTAAATGTTTACATAATAATTTTATTTCATTCCACACATATGTACATTTCTAAGTTTTTGAATGGAAGTAAACAATACATTACAGGAATGTAAAATTTATTTACATACACATGAATTGTATAGGTACAGCTGAAGAAAGAATTTAGGTGCATAACGAAAAGTACCATCTCCAAAAACATGTGTGCTATCACACAACAGATTTAGATTTGCTTTGCAGGTGAATAAAATTAAATTTTTATCCGAAGAAATATGACAAAATTTTTCATCGTTAAATTTTGTAATATTGTCTCCCTCTGCCGAAAGTATATCAATTGTATCTTCTAATGTTTGTGGTAACGTCGGAAATAATTTTTTACGGGCACAATATAATGATTTACGCACTAACCTTAAATTAGAATATTCAGTGTCTGTATCAAATCCACTTTGACGTATTTCTTTTAAAATAATTTTGTTTGGTTTGGTATGCATGTCTTCTGTCCCCTTTATTTTTATAGCTGTTCTGTTCTAATGATGTACAATTTGATCGAATTATCTTTTAGAGGAGGATAATTGTGAGGAAAATTTTTGGTTTCAATTATTTCATTTAGCTTATCATTAACGATAATAGTCACGTTGCACGAACGATTTGTACACAAAAAACGAATATTACTATTCATTAAAATATTACATTTACTGAGTTTAAAACTATCAACAGTTATACACGTATAACCTCGTTTTGTTTGGAAAACATTTTCGATTTGGATATCCATTTTAACTACACGAATATTAAGAGTGCACTAACCAAAATTGAAAATACTAATACTAACCTAGTATGGTATAAGCTATAGGAACAGAGCCTCGATGTCACCATTGTGCATACGTAGAACATAGTGTTTTAAATTTTTAATAATAACCGAACAACCGCAATATTGCCAATTAGTATTATCGCACCGGCCGATAAGGCCGTTTTGTAACAGATACCTATCTATTATATATTTGTATATATATTGTATATTTGTATTATACGTATGTATAATATAACTGTGGGTTTTTGGTCAGTTATCAATTATAAATAATTTTGTTCTGCACATAATCTACAAATTACTAATTAGTTTACACAGTTTTACTGAACATCTTATTACTCCGACGATGGTGTGTTTTGCTCACCGATACGGTGCGTATGAACTTAACCAATGTAAAATAAAAGCGTGAGCGTACGATACGCGTCCATGTGAAACGAGCATAATCGGACTTTCTAGTAATTAATTAGAAGTAGGTACTGTATCTTAAATTTTTATCTTTAAATTAAAAAATTGGCCCAAGTGGGTTCACAAATTCCTGGTCCAATGGGTTGCATTTTTATTAGTGACCTAAACGTCCCTGGCCCAAACGCGCCTCGCCCTTTGGGATGCGCCGCCTAAGCTTTAGCCTAAACAACTTAAGCGGTAATACGGGCAATACGGCCCTAATATTATACTGCAGTAAACTAATGTAGGTTTCGACGTTTGAACGTTTCAAGTAAAGCTAAAAATAATGGTATTAATTAACAGTGCAAATGTATTAATATTTTATAATATAATTACTGTATCTGCCTAGGTATGTACGATGTACCTACCTAATTGCAATCCATACACGTTTAAGTCGCAGGCCCGTGCGCAAGGGGGGGGTTTTGGGGGTTCAAACTCCCCCCATGGCCGAAAAAATCGTGTTTTTCATTTTTAATCTATTACGTATATGTCATATTTTCTAATCTTATTTGTAATAAATAATAATGTATAACATAATAGTACAATACTATAATAATATAATATAGTGTTGTCTTCACGTTTGCTGTTTATCGACATTCGTAATCGTTGCCGTTATCGATAAAATATAATGTCAATAAATGTATGAATATAAGTATAGACTATAGAGCATTAGAGCATACACGTCGCACAATAATATTTTATTTGACCGCAATTAGTAGAACACGAGATTACACGATAACGGATTTCGGGTATTTTAAAAGTTGTTTATAATCATAGTTCATACACAACGATTGTAAGCTCACAGTAGTTGAAAATTTATAAATATTTTACTATCAAAAGCTAAGAATTGAAAATTTAATACTATGCTGTCCATAAATTAAGCTTAGAATAATTATAAAAAAGTTTGAGGATTATTCAATTTAAAAAAATTTACGAGTGTTTAAAGTTTTAATTTTAATTTGAAGTCAAAAATACACGTGTAAAATTACGTTTTACTAATAAATAATTTTCGATTTTTGTTATTTTTAAAAAATTACTAAACGTAAGATCTTGAAGCCCATCATAGGTACTTACAAAATTAATAATAAATATAAATATGTTATAATACTATTTGCTGATTATTGATGTAGGTATCTATGTTTTGCATTTTTTTTTCAAAACACCCCCCATTCTAAAATCCTGCGCACGGGCCTGTTAAGTCGTACACATTTCAAGTAGATTATAGTTTTAAAAAAATCACTGAAGTAATTACCCAATCAAAAGAATGTTTCAAACCCGTCAAAAGACGGTTATCGGCTATCGCTGAATATTATAGTGTACGATCTTCACGATTTATTTCTTACAAAGCACTCAGTGGCGTACGCAGAATTCTTTAATGGGGGAGTTCCCATATTTTATATATATAAAAAAAATCTTTATTCGTATTTTACTTGGGGTTTACTTGGAGGGGGTTAAACCCCTACCCCCCCCCCCCGCCGGTACGCCACTGAAAGCACTACTATATTATGTAATATTACTTGGCGGCTTGGCGCATAATACTAAATACATATTTTACACATTGTCTAGACTCTAGATTCTAGAAATTAAAATCATTGGTTTCCAAACTGTTGGCATTCCGAATAATGAATACCCTCATATTTTCTATATAATGTTTTTAAGGACTATCGAGATTCTTTAACATTTCCTATAAATATTTCAATCTGCAACAGGTAAGTACCAAACTGCTATTTTAATATCAAAACCTAATTAGTTAATAAATCAAGACCAATCATTTAAAGTAGTTTAAATATTTTTTTTTTGATACGTAGGTCAGGCACGCAATTCGGTTGTTTATTCCAAAAACTAAGTTAACGATTTGGTCGTGCACAATAAAAACTCAAACGTAATTCTACCCATGTTTGAGTTTTGGCACGATGTACTCAGTCGCAATACCGTCTCGTCTGTTCGGATTGAACGATTGGGAGGTATTAGGCGGTATTAATAGGTAGCACCTGCTCGTCTTTAAGAGTTCGGCAACGTCGCTGTTATTTTAATAATAATTTTTATTTTTTATCATTGTTTTCGTTTTATTTATACTTTATAGGTCCCGTACGGCGTACACCAACACGTTTGAATACATTGGCGGTGGGCGTATTAATCACGTTCGGCGTTCGCTGTCGTCACACTGCCGAACTATAATATAATATAACATAATATAACTTAACATATTAGTTATGTTATAGTGTTTAGTTAATTGCATACAGTATGGGGTTTTGCAATACTCTTGGAAATAATGACAAAAACATCACTCATTACTGTTATTAAGAATGCATTTTCATCACAATTTTTAACAATTAATAATAACCATTATTAATCTATATGACTATATAGTATATAATTATATAATTTGATGTATATTTTCCTTATAACTAGAGTTGTCATTTGTCCTGGTGTCCCGGTCGATCATTAAGTTTGTCCCGATTAATGGAAACTGGAAGCGGAAAAAAAATAACTTAATACCTTTAATATTGTATTATTTAATAATCAATCATTGATTATCGTATTATATGTTATGTTTATGACTTAGTCTAAAATGTAATCGGCATGGTTTCAGGTTTATCTAAAAAAAAAAATAGTTATATGATGTCCTGGTTTGGTGATTTAAAAATCTGGTACCTTATTAATTATAACCATATTGAAAAATCAGTACTATATAGAAGCCCATATTTATCATATCTAAATTGTTTAGATGTGGTTTTTGTTTAAAAATATCAAAATTGAATTGGCAATAAAACACTGGGATTCATGTTATCCAATAATAATATGTACCAAAATATACTTTAACCTTCTACAATATACAATATTTTAAAGTTAATTTAAAAAAAAATTGATTTAGGTAAGCATAGAAAATTTCGAACATTATTTAATAAAACTCACGAAGAGGATATCAGCGCACTATTTGTTTTCTCTCTCTGGCCCACGCACAACGTAGACAAAATGCATTTACATAGAATCATTTTTTCTATGTTTTTAAGTAATCTTAGAGTAAAATCACTCATTACAAAAAAGATAGATAATAATATTTTTGAGGGAATAACATATCGATTTTATATTTTATTGTTATTTGACTTTCAAAATAATGTTGTAAATTTAAATGATGTTTAAATTGTTTTGATTCCATATTTAGACAAATCGATGTATCATTCCCTCAAAAATATTATTCTCCATCTTCTTTGTAATGGATGTTTTTTTCTATAAGATTACTTAAAATCATAGAAAAAATGATTCTATGTAAATGCGTTTTCTCTATGTTGTGCGTGGGCCAGAGAGAGAAAACAAATAGTGCGCTGACATACTCTGATACTCTTAACTAACAGTAGTTTATATTTATATAATACATTTATCTGTCATATAAAAATTAAGTGATAGTTGCTTAATACATATTAGCTTTTAAAACTTATGGAGCTTTTCTACTACCTAAAAACAGCACGAGTGTGAGATTATATTTTTCTTATAGTATTAGATAAAATGGGTATCAATGTATCGGGTTGACTTATATAAACAATACATTTGAGTAAATACCAATTTTGTACTCTTACATTTTTTACTAAGTGTAGACTGAAAAAAGAAAAAATATAAATAATATATATTATTTATGTTAATAAATTATATATTAGGTAAAAATAAAAAAGTGAGTTTAGGGAAACTTGTGATTTAATGCATTTTATTTTTATGAGTATTACCTAACCTATTCTTGTTTATTAATAGACTATTTGTTTTTCAGATTTTAATGATCTTAATGATGATGACGACTTTTAATATAAAAATTTCAAGCCATGAAAAATCAATCCACAAATAATTACTTGATTCATACTAACAAATAATTATGTTATTATGGTCATGAAAATGTTTTTTTTTTAATATTGTATTATGTTAAATAATTATTTGTAATGTACCTATTGTAGTATTAAAAATATTAAGCTATTTATTGCCATATTTAATTTTTTTTCTTCATAAATTGATCTAAGTCTTCGAAAGTACAATTATATAATATTTTAATAACGAATGATTTCAAATACTAATTTTTTTTAAATTTTTTATTAAGTAAACAAAGTCTGTATGCATTTGAATATTAAATACTATAAGTATAATAAAGTGGTGCGAAATAAAACTTAAATTGGCAGTTTAAATTATTTGATTGACCCACAAAATACATGTAAAAAAAGTCTAAAGGAAATTAAACATTTTTACTTCTGAAAATCTAATTTTAATTGAAATTATGTATTATTTATTATGATGATTTGGTATTAACTATAATAATAAAGGTAAATTATTTATCATATTATTTTTCAATGAAAATGTAGATCCAAACACCGTGATATATCTGAAAAATAATCTAAATTTGATAATTGGTATTATCTAGTTCATAAATTATAAACAATAATAAATAGAGGAATTGAACAAGACAAGGCAAATACATCTAGCATTCTAGCAACAACTGTTGTAACTGTTACTTCTAGTCAATTTAGAATAAAGATAAAGATGAACTGCCAACTGCAGGTATTAAATAATGATAACTAGATATCTGTCATTATCATAATTAAAGATATATCTTTAAATTTGTACCAAATGTACCATGGTTATTAGTAATAACTTATTACCATGACTAAATTAAACAGGCATGTCAGCAAAATGATTCTGCGCATGAAGTGTGCCCTAGACTTGGAATAAATGAGATAATCATGGATAAAAAATATTGCCGCTTCAATTTAAATGTACACTAAATTGATATATTTGTTATATTATGTTTATTTTTCTAATAAAATAAATAATGCATTTTATTTATTATTAGATTCTGAACGGAGTGATGAATGTATTGATTTTACAAAGATCGTTAGTCACAATTTTTATTTCTAAGCATTTAAAGTTCAAATGTTTACGAAATATATCAAAATTTAAATTAAATTTCATACTATCATAATGCGTATGTTTTTTTATTATATAAACAGATATTATAAAGTAACTATAGTAATATAATATAGTAACTATACTACTTGTTTCGAAATAGAATATATGACAATATTTAAATATAATATATCCTAGACCAGCGTTTCTCAACCTATGGTACGCGTACCAGTGTACCACTAGTGGTACGCGGAAAGCTCATAAATGGTACGCGAAGAAAATCTCCCTTTATAAAAAAAAATTGGAATGAATCATTATTAACATTAAATATTATTTGGTACACATATTAGATTCTGAACGGAGTGATGAATGTATTGCTTTTACAATGATGTGTGTGTTTTTTTTTTTTTGTGTCTGTCGACAACATTTGGGGCAGTAAAAATGCTTCGATTTTTGACTTCAGCCCCACTTTGAAAAGGAAATCAGATCTAGTTGGTACTTTGGGGGGTCAAAAGTTGAAAATTTTCAATATTTTTTAAATGAGTCGGGAAAAACCCTAAAAAAATGACGGAAAAAACGGGATTTTTTACGCAAAACCAGTTTTCGACAAAATCGAATTTTTTATTTTGCTATAACTCAAAAACTAATCGATGTAAATACTTCAAATTTTCACCAAATGTTTATATTAGCGTTCTCCATACACAGTTAAATTTTCAAAGAATTTTGACTTTTTATGAACTATTTATAGACAATTGAAATTTTCAATTTTTCTAAGTATTTTTTTTTTAAATAACGATAAAAATTTTTTGGCCGACCAGAAGATCTTGAAAATTTAATACAAGGTTTCTTATAAGTTGTTCTTAAAGTGATAAAAAAAAATCCGAAATCGTTAGTCACAATTTTTTTTTATAAGTACTTAAAGTTCGAATTTATACGAAATATGTCAAAATTGCGAAAATTTGCAAGTAATTTTGTGGTTGAAAAATCGTAAAATTTTTTTATTTTATAACTAAGTTTTGAAAATTTGGTACAAGGTTCTCCATAAATTTTTCTACTGTAAAAAAACTCTACCGGATTCAGACAAAAAATTTTTAGGAGTGTTTGAAATTTAAATTATTACAAAACCGTGTTAAATAACGGTTTAGCCTCAAACGATTTTTGATATTTGTTGTTATTTAAACAGTATAAGTCGTAAATACTTGAACATTTTACCAGTTATTTAGATTGCCATTTTCTTTACGTGATTTGATTTTCAAAATATTTTGACTTTTTTTGAGCTATTTATAGACAATTGAAATTTTCAATATTTTTTTATTTTTTTTATTATAAATGTTGATAATAAAAATTTGGCTGGGACAAATTACTTGAAAATTTAATAGAAGGCTCCACATAACTTGTTCTAACTCTCATTCAAAAATTATAAAAATACACAAATTTTCACTATTTGGTAGTTAAAAATTTATAAATATTTTACTATCAAAAGCTAAGAATTGAAAATTTAATGCTATGCTGTCCATAAGTTAAGCTTAGAATAATTATAAAAAAGTTTGATAATTATTCAATTTAAAAAATTTTACGAATGTTTAAAGTTTTAATTTTCATTTGAAATCAAAAATACACGTGTAAAATAGCGTTTTACTAATAAATAATTTTCGATTTTTGTATTTTTTAAAAAATTACTTGGAGTAAGATCTTGAAACTTTTATACTTAAATGTTTGAATTAGTTTCAAAATAGAATGTATGACAATATTTAAGTATAATATATCCTAGACTGACAAATCATCTCCGTTCAGAATCGTTTTTCGTATATAATGATACCTATCATTGCATTCAAATTTAACCTGCCCTAGTCCGAGGTCCACTCCACCCCCTAATGTACAGCAGAGCAATACTCACTTACCCGCTTTTTAGATTCTGAACGGAGTGATGAATGTATTGATTTTACAATGATGTGTTTTTTTTTTTTTTTTTTTGTTTTTTTTTTGTGTCTGTCGACAACATTTGGGGCAGTAAAAATGCTTCGATTTTCAACTTCAGCCCCTCTTTGAAAAGGAAATCGGATCTAGTTGGTACTTTGGGGGGTCAAAAGTTAAAATTTTTCAATATTTTTTAAATGAGTCGGGAAAAACCTTAAAAAAATGACGGAAAAACGGGATTTTTTACGCACAACCAGTTTTCGTCAAAATCAAATTTTTATTTTGCTATCACTCAAAAACTAATCGATGTAAATACTTGAAATTTTCACCAAATGTTTATATTAGCGTTCTCCATACACAGTTAAATTTTCAAAGAATTTTGACTTTTTTTGAACTATTTATAGACAATTAAAATTTTTAATTTGTCTAAGTATTTTTTTTTTAAATGCCTATAAAAAAATTTTGGGTGGCCAGAAAATCTTGAAAATTTAATACAAGGTTTCTTATAAGTTGTTCTTAAAGTGATAAAAAAAAATCCGAAATCGTTAGTCACAATTTTTTTTTATAAGTACTTAAAGTTCGAATTTATACGAAATATGTCAAAATTGCGAAAATTTGCAAGTAATTTTGTGGTTGAAAAATCGTAAAATTTTTTTCTTTTATTACTAAGTTTTGAAAATTTTGTAAAAGGTTCTTCATACATTTTTCTTCAAATATCTGTAAAAAAAACTTTACCGGACTAAGACAAAAAAATTTTATGAGTGATTGAAATTTAATTTTTTACAAAACCGCGTTAAATAACGGTTTAGCCTCAAACGATTTTTGATATTTGTTGTTATTCAAACAGTATAAGTCGTAAATACTTGAAAATTTTACCAGTTATTTAGATTGTCATTTTCTTTACGTGATTTGATTTTCAAAACATTTTGACTTTTTTTGAGCTATTTATAGACAATTGAAATTTTCAAATTTTTTTTATTTTTTTTTTATAAATGTTGATAAAAAAAATTTAGCTGGGACAAATTACTTGAAAATTTAATTGAAGGGTCCACATAACTTGTTCTAACTCCCATTCAAAAATTATAAAAATACATACGCACAATTTTTTTTTATTAGCATTTGAAGTTCAAATATTGACAAAAATTCGTCAAAATCATGAATATTTTTCACTATTTGGTAGATAAAAATTTATAAATATTTTTCTATCAAAAGCTAAGAATTGAAAATTTAATACTATGCTGTCCATAAGTTAAGCTTAGAATAATTATAAAAAAGTTTGAGGATTGTTCAATTTAAAAAAATTTACGAGTGTTTAAAGTTTTAATTTTAATTTGAAATTAAAAATACACGTGTAAAATAACTTTTTACTAATAAATAATTTTCGATTTTTGTTATTTTTAAAAAATTACTAAACGTAAGATCTTGAAACTTTTACTTAAATGTTTGAATTAGTTTCAAAGTAGAATATATTACAATATTTAAGTATTATATATCCTAGACTGACAAATCATCTCCGTTCAGAATCGTTTTTCGTATACAATGATACCTATCATTGCATTCAAATTTAACCTTCCCTAGTCCGAGGTCCATCCCCCCCCTAATGTACAGCAGAGCGATACCCACTTATTTTTATATTTATCATGCCAAAAAAATTAACATCAGCACAAGAAAATGGGTTTTAAAAAGAAATCCATTAAACATATATTATGTTATTACAATGAAAAAAATATTATAAATAGTTATAATGTGAATGCTTGTTATACATGCAGAACATTAAAAAAAGAAAGGATGGAACAAAGATAAGGATATTAAGTTAATTTTTATTGATGTTCTAAATATAACCATCAAATACATTTATAATTTTTTTATTGTTGCATTTTCAAGATATGTGATCATAACCAAAATAATTGTTTGTTTGTTTATTTTTTATGCTCTAAATGGTCTTTACTGATTTAGTTGCATTACATTGTTATTTTTGTATTGTCGAATTAAGTAAAAAATTTAAATATGCCTAATTGTATGATTCCTGGGTGTTCAAACAATATGCCATATTGACACATAAAAATATAAGTTTTTATCGATTACTTAAGTCTCCTAGTACTCGGAATAAATGGTTTGCTGCTTGTGGTATTGGTTATCAGATATTGAAAGATGGTAATAGTATATAATAGTTTCATTTTATATTTAATTAATAATAAAAAAAAACCAATGAGTTGTTATTGGTTGATACTCATAAACAATAAAAATAATGAATACATAGCTAGTATTCACTGAGTATTCTCAGTGGGGCCCAGTATTTCATTAAATGAAATTAAAATAATATAAATAAATAAATAAATAGTATACTAGCTATTGTACATACATACTAAATTTTTTTTTTTTAATATTACGGATAAAAAAAATAGCAAGGATATGTTCCATACACTTTTCAATAACACAGCTGGTTGAAAAGTGTTTAATTCAAAAATTTAATAATTATTCTCCGTGCAAAAGAAAAAAGTTACAATAAAAAAGTACAATGCTATACCAACAGAACATTTATGTTTGCAGAAGGTAAATTTAACATGTAAGGATATCATTAAAAATAATATTATTTAAAAAAATTTTAAAAATACATTTTGCAATAATTGTATCAACTAAATCTTATCACTTCTATTTTAGAATTTACCATTTATTGAGGAAACGAAAATTTCCTTTTGAAGTGGAAATACAATAGCCAGAATATAAGTTACTGCCAAATAAACCAGAGGTGTCTTTAACAGTATCTGTAAATTCTTTAAAATTATTAGTTTTTTTTACAGAAATTATAAATAGAAACAAATAAATATATAAATAAATTAACTTCTTTTGGTACATTCTTTAATTTTATTCAGGGACAAACAGATACTGAAATTGGGAAAAAAGTAGTTCATAGGTCATTGTTAAATAAATTTAACACTGCAGATAGTGCCTTAATAACTAATGATAGCAGTGATAGCACCAATCTCCCTGAAAGGTTTAAAAAAAATACAATTTTGTGTTGCTTTGTTCTAATAAAGGAATGCTAGTTATGTTTAATTTATTAGTAATGTTATCGAGTAACTGCAACAAGAATTAATTAAAACAAGAACAGCTCTTTCAAAAGTCCAAGAAGAAAATTATTTGTTGAAATTTTAGAAGACTAAGGACAAAATTATAGAATTCAAAAATGATGTTCAAAATAAATTTTCTAAATTTTTCACCAACACACAAATTCGCTATTTTTTACATCCCGAAATGCGAATACATAAATGGGAAAATGATAAACTAAATGTTTATTTAGTCATGAATAATATAATATGCATTCGTACAGAGAGTGACCACTGGACTGTCTGGACTGGCACGTGTATACTATACACGGCCGTGTATAGGTCAACGAATGACTGAGTTATTTGTCGGTATTCCGAAGAAGTCATTTTTAAACGTCTACAATACATAATATCGTATAGTAAGTTATCGTAGTTACCCGGCCAAGCATACAGTATAACTGCGCACGACGTCGACGATTTTATTTTATTAATGGACTCGGGCTAAACCATTTTATACACGGAGCACGAAACAAAATCGATGTTTAAATATAAATGTTGCACTGTAACTATACATATACATGGAGTATACCATATGTCGTGAAATAAAAGGCTGTAACATAAGCACGATTTTACAAATAATTTCTATTGAGTATCTAATCTTTTTTTCGTAAATGCGATGATGATGCGTATACGTTTAAGCTAATATTATTGCATTCGCGTGTGTCAAACAATTAGCGCAATAATACCGACACGAGTATACACAACCATCCCGCGTCACTAATTCGCTATATTATTATTATTATCGAGCACTGTTTAGTTGCCCATGTATTGCAATAATTAATGCTATTAATTCGACGAGAACTGCGATCGAGCGCACGCCGCCTTTTCGATGTTAAAATTTATTGTCGAATAGGTATGTATCTATCAGAACAGCGCTGCTTGCTATTTTGGTTTTATTACCATTATTATTTTTTCATCTAATATAATTACATCCTGAATGATATGCAACAATAACAACCTACCGTTGTATTACAAACAACCCAGTGTTATATAAGTTAGGTAGGTACATATATGTATATAACATTATATTGCCGAACGTCACGTCACGCGCACATTATTATAGTTGGACAATATTGAATAATAATATATTCCGTCCAAATAGGTAATTATAATAATATAATAATTGATAGACGATTGCCGACCGCAGGTGTGTATGCTGCATGCACTATATACAGCGACGGCACGACGACGCGGGCATTAATAATCGAATACTATGATGTATAGTGTGGTCGATGTGCTGTAGTACCTATAGATAGTATAATAAATACAATAATATTATTAACAATAGGCACATATTTTCGATTGTTTTCACACGACCGTATTATAACAATGTCGTCCGTGGTCCTGGTACATTATTATATTGTATTACATTATGAACGAACCGACGATGATATTTGTGTTTTCATATTTCTTTATACACATTTTTTTTTAGGATTGAACGAGTGCCAATACTAACGTATAGGTACATAATATTATTATAATCATATCCCTTTCAGATAATTGATTTTTGATAATGGCTTACGATATATATACGCGTTGCATAATGTTTAAATTATTTGTCAAGAATCCAAACATGTTTTTTAATAATAAATTAGATCTATTTTTGTACATAATATGGGTAACTGATTTATCAATTATTTTTTGTCAACCGCGTTTCATAAATTATAAATTTAGAATATATTTTTTGAGCAAAAACTAAATTTTTTGGTCGTTTTTATTATTATTACCTAATACCTACTATATATTGTGGCTTACTGGCTTCTCCCGGCGTGAGGAATAACTTAATATACTTATCATACCTTATCATAGCTGTAAAAAAAAAAATCAAAAGACATAAGTCATAAATAATTGACCTCAGTATTCACAATCGTTTTTCGAATGTGGCGATCATGTGGTTTTCCATTGCGACTTAACTAGTTAGTAGTTGGTGTGTATCATATCCTTTAAATCGTATTCGTTGCATATACCATTTATAATATATAGGTAAATAGGTAAATAGGTAAATTGTACCTATAGGTAAATAATCGTCGGAAAAAGGGCCATTCGAAGCGTCATTATTCGCATTCATCTAACCTGCAGCAAACTATCGACCGCACAATTATTTCCAAAAATATTATATAGGTACATATTACAACATAATATATGATTAAACATAATCTGATAGTCATATTATAAATTATAATATAAATATATTATAATAGTCATTCACCCAGGAGTGGTCGTAACCGAATCTTACAATATAGTTATCTCAAACTATTTTGCTGTGGCGTGTCAGCAGGGGTTAAAGTGAGGGGGGACGCAGGAGGACTCAGTCCCCTTACCTCTGACAGCGGTTAAAAAGCGTCCCCTTTAACAAATTAGGATTTTATATATAAGACATTATACATAAAATTATATATGGAACGCTTAAAACTATATGGAGACATTAGTCCCCTCTGGAATTGTTTCCCACTTTAACCCCTGCGTGTCAGGCATTCATGTTAATTCATCGTAAGTTGTTGTCTATATGCAATGTATGCGTCACGTAGGCTTTCGCGAGGCGATCCTAAACGTTATTGAAGTGCCCCGCGATTGAGAATGATTTGTACGCCTTAATTTTAACACATTGCATTATAATTGAAATAATCGCTCCCTGGGCTGCAATATACCTAGATCGCATCACGTATTAACATAATACCTATCATAATGTTATTATACACGACCATTACGGCATTACAGCGTATAATATAACAGTAAAAAGTAAAAACGCCGAAAACGTAGTCGTGCGAAACGGGGAAGGTACCTACGCAAGCGACAATAATAATTATTAATAATATCGTATCATACAAAGGTAGCGATGCGTCGACAAAGCGAATACATATTTATAATTAATACGCCGTATCGTGATACGCGATTTTTTTTTACCGAAAACACACCGCGGCCTTGGTTCACGTGAACGTTGTGCGAATTGGCAGTATAATGCTATAATATTCTTCGTGCCATAAAATACATTTAAAATATGTAATATTGTAATGCACAAAGCTCGTGTTAGTATAGGTATCTTTGGTATCACGTATGCGGTACGGCTACAGAGCTCGTGATGTATATAATATATTATGTAAAATGAATAGGTTTATATTATTGTGTATGTTTACCTATATGGCATTAATGCATTTATGCGTATCGTGATTATTATCGAGCATATAATGTATCATATATATATAAACGATATGTGTGTTGTGTATAGTATTATAATATACACATTTCATATTAAATTGTTTGGCGTATAAATAAAAACTTAACAATCGTTATTTAAACAACCAACGAAAAACCTGTCACGTTTATATTAACAGGTACATTATTAATCGCTATAGGATACGCGAATAAACACCGACGCCCGCGCAATAACATTTTTCACTCATACATTATACAGGGTGATTAGTGGTTATCGCGAAAGAGTATCTTTTCCATATAAATGTATTATGTAAGCGTTTTTGAGAAACATTTTTTCTTATCACATAGTTTGAATATATAATATTACAACACAACTATTTTGGAGGAAAAATATTATAAATTTTAGTAGTTTTAACTTTTTTAAACGATGACACGTTTTTAATTTCATATTCCAGAATAAGACATTATTCTAAACATTTATTACCTAACTAAAAATCAAATTTCAAACTAGCATTTAATAATAGATACATTTATAACTATTTAATACACACAAATTTAGATGATCCTTGGGTGGAGATTAATGAACCAACATTTTTCACAGATCCCTTGTGACTTTCCAAACCACTCATCAAACATGTAAATGGGTAGATAAAGTATATACTAAAATTATTAATTACTGTTACAAAGTTTTAATATTTAGTTTTTATATATCAAAAGTTCTCAGAAAAATCTTCCGTTTTTAGATATGATATAAAAATATATGTTATTGTCATTTAAAAATAAATCATTATAAAAATAAAATTTTTTTCAAAAACTTTATTTTGTCGTGTCTTAAATACTATGTGTAAAAACATTTTTTTATTTTTAAACACAAACTTACCAAGTAGATTGAGTAAAAATAAAAGAATCACCCTGTATAGCTATATGGCTGTATTTATATATTATGTTATTATTTTATATTATTTACGCTCGTAAACATTTCTAAACGGCTATATATAATATGTGATGATGAATGATGATAATAATATATATATGTGTGTACTGGGTTCTAGCTTTGAATGTAATATACCTATATTTACATTATATATATGTATTATACGTAAATATACCGTCGCTGGTATGAACCTCGACAACCTTGTACAGATCTGCGTACACGTTTAATAATACTAATAATATTATAAAAGAGGAATTAGGTACTGTATATATATATTATATTTATATGAAACGCTAACTGCAGAAAGGTAACAAGTCTATTTTTAAAAATTTTTATTTTATTTTCATTTAGTATTAACATCTTTTACTGCTAAATAGTCAAATCCGATTTTCCAATGCCAAATATTATATACTAGAACACTACATTAATAAAGAACGACAGTAGTAAGGGTTTTGTATAGTTGACTCCAACTGTTTCAATTTATAGAGAAATCTAAAGAAACAACTCAATTAGGAAGATTTTTCTTCAAGAGCAAAACGTCTCCCCGTGATTACCAAAATATATCGATAATTAACGATCTATTTTTAAGGAGTTAAATATAGGCAATATAAAGTAATATGTGCTTATTATAGTACACTAGTAATCGTCGTGTGGTTTTATACGTAGTATGTGAATGCCCGCCTATCATAACGTGTAACTTTCGCATACATATATTTTGTTACTAGTGCCAAGCTATCCACAATAACGTTTTTTTTCCGTTAAAGTATGTACTTTTTATCCAACATATCGGTTGATTTATTGAACAAGACTTTGAGCACAGATTTTAATTTTAATAGCTTTATAATATATTATATCGAATTTATTTTTTAAATTTTTTTAAATTTGACAGATAAATATTCATTATTTGTTATTTAAATATTGTTACTAAGAAAATAAAAATTGGTTAAAATTTAAAAATAAACTGTTCCATAAAGTAAAGTTATTGTGGCTAAATAAAAAATTATCTTGTAAAATTAAAGCTGCCTATATTTTGACAATAAAAATTAATTAATATATAAATTTAATTTTAAAATTCTGTATAATAACAATTGACAGTGAATGTGTCTACGCCCTACGGTAGCTACTGATTAATAAAATTGTAACTATGAAATCTATAAAACATTAGTTTAATATTATAAACGAAAAATACAAAAAATAATAATACACAATATACTGTGTTAGTACTAGATTATGTCATGATGAAAACGTTTCAGTTTATTCTACAGCTGGCTCAACAGATTGCCAGGGAATGAACAAATTTTCCGTTGCGATCGAATGGACAAAGTGTGAATAATTCTATTTGACCATAATAGAAGTTTTTTCAATTTTCATTTCATTATACATTTGTATTTATTTAATTCTATATAATAAATAGTAAAATTATTGAGAAACGATAAATAACACGATATTTTAAAAACAAAAATATTCACAAAATGTTTTTTTTTTTAATTGTATAGAATTTTAATTTAAAAATAAACAGATATATATTAGATACGATGTAATGTTTCATTAATAAACATTGAATATTTTGTCAATAATTAGTACGAATATTTTTTTTAATCTTATTAAAAATTGGTAAAGAATAAATAGTATTATAAAAAGGAATTTAAAAAAATAAAATATGTATACTTACGAACTAATATGAAAAACTTTTATATTTTATCTCAGCTAATACATGTTTTTTTAAAGACCAAATTTTTATTTACCGACTAATCACTAAATTAACTAAGTAACATACTTGCGACCGTATGTATGCTCTTTGATAATATGTATGGCATGTGAGTAATAGGAAATATCGTAGCGCGCGTTTTTAAGTGTCATATAAGTAAACACATGTCGACTAGTAGGTTTTTATTGTAATTATATTCCCTGTAAGGAAATATAATTTTCATCTGATTTTGTAACGTAACTCGTAAGAGTAGGTATTGGTACGTCATATATTTTATAATATGCGTGCAAATTATTGAGATTATTATTTTTTTTTATATTAATATTAAAAAATATAGATTCAAGAGTGCGGTTGCACGAAACATATATTTTTAATTGTATACGCTAAATTGAGCCAAACTTATGGTTTCTTGACTGACATAATAAAGTATTGGTTGAGTAAATTATGAAAAATGCTAATATAGGTACATATAGGTACTCTCACAAATAATAGTCAAGGTATTTATATGGTACGTGAGACATGTATTTTATATAATATACACGTAACCCAATACAACAAACAAAAGAAGCCATTTTTGTCCTGTGCGCATTGTATTAATTTGCAAACGTCTTAAATTACGAAACACGTGTAAGTTTTATAGAACTATAGACTACGGGAAAATATATATTAAGGTGTAGAACTAATGTAATGGAATATGTATTAACAGTACCTATAGAGTATATATAGGTAATACAATTTTATATTCAATTTATTTAGTAATATACACAGGGTCGGTAAGACATACCTATATATAAAGAGTCTGTGAACTGTGAATTTAACATTACTGAATGTTTGAACGAAGATGATGTACACGAAAAATTATTTTATTTTTTATTTTTCACTAAATAAATATAAACATACATAAAAATAATACAATTAAAAATCATAATTTAACTAGTTGAATTCTACTGCCCTACTGGTAAGTAAACAAAATAAAAATTTCTAGTTTTAAAAGTGTACTTAAATAAAATATACACATATCTACGTATTTTATACATTTTAGCAACTTACTTAGTTAACTATGTTGATAGCACAGAATACAAATTGACCAAACAAATTGTTAGACAGCACATTGCAGACTATTCACTATAAACTATTACGCTGAACAAAATGTAAAGTATACGTAAATATTTCAAAACTTGTACTAATATATCTACATATTTCTCATTTATCATCATCAGAGAAATAACATGCATTACTTTATTGATGAATCAAAACACGAACCTAACCTATTCCAACCGAAAAAGGGCATGTCGGAGTTGTAAAAATTAATTCATAATTTAAATACAAAATTATCAGTTGTTTTTTTATATACATTTAAGACACAAATGTCAATATATGTAACAATGATGTTATGTAATTAAAAAAAATAATAATAGCTAATATAAAAATTTATTGTACATTTTAAGTACCTATCTCTATAGACTAACTATGCTTAATAATTACAAAAACCTATTTGATAACTGATTTTGAGTAAAAATTTCTGTTTTTTCATTTTTGCATTACCTACTCAATTATTTTGAAAAAAATCAGGGATATTTTTCCACCTTAAAAGTACTAACAAGATTCAATTTTTATCAGAAATTATCCTCAGTCAAAGTTTTACTGCTTCTAAAGGTGGTGTTAGTAAAAAGAACATATTAATCTAAAAACAACATATTCATCACTTTACCCAGAATCTTAAATAACGTGGGTTTAATTTTCTACACTGTACGTTATTTTTATAAATATAATTATGAAATATTCTCGGAAAAATCGTATCAAAACTTTAATCTTAAAATCGTTTAGTATTTTTTGTTAATTATTAAAATATAATAAACTTTATTAAAAGTGCAGAAATTTTCATTCAGCACCATTAAATATTGGCACAAATTATATTACTATACTAATATAATAATATTAAGTATATTTAATATCTATAGGTCTTGGCATTAACGGAAAATTAACGTTAAATAAAGTATGAAAAAATGTAAGTATATATGTAAATATGTAATAAACTAATAAGCATTGAGTTTTAGTATTTTACTTCCATTATAATTTTACCAAGGCAAAAATATAAACAAAAACTATTTAAAAAAAACCATAATATTATTATGTTTATGTAGCTTTATAGGCTCTTTATTTTTTTAATACCTATTCTGTCTTTTCTTTGTAGATGCCATTACTAATGAAAAATATTGCTTATTTATACAGTATAAATAAGCGTTTGTACTCTTCTTGTAAGACGTTAAGTTATTAAGTAAATATATCCCTTTTGCATTAACGGTCAAATGAAAAGAGATAATTTTAAGTTGTGACATGAATACATGATCGTTGTCACGACAAAAACAATTGGCCTCTAACGCATAAAAATCGATATTGATCATCCTAAGGATAAGAAATACGAATATTATGTAAAATGGTATAATATTATTATACAGTAAAAAATATTTAATAACACTAATACTATATCATAACATTCAATATACCATTGTGGCATTGTATAATGTATAGGTACTGACTACTGTCGTCTGTCAATATATTGACAATGTCACCACGCACATGTAGGCGGTTTCGTTCTGTTCATTTTATAGCTTTATCCGACATGTTTTTAGCCATTCTGTTATTGACGCCCCAATATAATTTCTTATCATCATAATACTATTAAAATTCGCCTTAATAATAAATAGGACACCGCTTTAATTTATTTTTAACACGATATACAATATGATCATGCTAAAAATTATAGTACGAGTAATTGTACTAGCTTAGGTATCTACTTAGTATAGTAATACTTATTAGTTACAATAGTTATATTAGATAAACTCTTATATACTTGCACAACTGCACGCAAGTAGTTTAAAAAATAACAAATTAATAAACATCTGCGTACTTACCAAAACATTTTAATTTAGTATAAGCTTAATTGTGCCCATGTTTAATTGAAAATATCTCTATTTATCAATTTTTCATAAATATAAGTTCCTATTTCAAAAAATCTTATTAATCTAAATCTAAATATATATAATATAAATCTATCATGGCAATTCACATAGATATACATATCAGTTTTAATTCAATGGCGACTGCTGGTTATAACTAATGATTTATAAGTCACAGAGTGTCATTAGCAATTAAAATTGTTAATTCTTTTTTAGTATAATTAGTTTTTATTATTTGATATATAAAAAGAGAAGAATAACACTCAACCATAAAAAAGTAGGTGACAGGTTTAAATAACCTGTATTATCTTATTATAAACAGGCAAACAGCTCAAAAAAAGTCAAAATATTTTAATACTATGGTATATATAGAAAATAAAAACGTAAGCACTAGGTGAAAATTTAAAGTTTCTATATGTATATATATATTCAATATTTTTGAATTATAACAAAATAAAGAAATCGATTGTGTTGAAAACTGGTACCTATAGCGTAAAAATTCTCGTTTGAACTTATTATTTTTCCGATTATTAAGAAAAGTATGTATCGGGAATTTTTTATTTTTGATCTACCGGAATACCAACTAGAACCAATTTTCTAACATGAACCATCTCCAAAGTTAAGAATTGACGCATTTTTACTGCTCTAATAATTGATGAAAAAAAACACCATAGTAAAATCAATACCATAATTTAAAATATAATTTACAAATTACAAGTAACTAGGGAAATATTGTATTAAGAAAATCGGTCAACAATGTTATTGGCGATGCAATGCAATAAACGATATATGTGGTCAGACAGATGCGGTATTAGTGGTATTATCCTATTACGGTTATAGACTATAGTCTATAGTAAGTATACAGACTAACGGATATTTTCTAAAAAATATGCTTAAATATACAAATTACTTTAAGTATGCATTCCTGTACACTATAAACAGTATAAACTGTTTTATTTGCATTCTCTACTAAACAAATCTTCGAAATTTCTTACTTCCACTGAACTAAAAAATCTCAATATATAATAAAAATATAAAAATGCATAATACATATACAAATCTAGCCTTAAATCATTATACATAAAAAATAATTGTGGACGGACTATCAGCCTGACAGTCTATATTTAATTGTATAATATTTATATTGATATAATAGTTATTTATTATTCTATTAGTATTATTTATGCTTTACATATAATAATTTAATGTGTACTACCTTGTGTATAATATACGTATCACTGTATCAGCATATATACTAACATATAGGACACGTGCAAACGAGAAATTATTGGGTACACGTCTTTTTATATTAATAACCTTATCCATTAAATACACATTGACCGCGTTGCACGAAAACGTCTGAGCTGTACATGTTTTAATTCCACTCGCCGTCCTTTCAGACGCAATAGAAGAACCATAATACCCACTTATTGGCACGTGTTTTATAATAATAATATATTATTTGGGTGGTTTTTTTATGTAAGTACTAAAAATAAGAACTATATATGTGATACTATATTTTATTAATTTATTTTTATATTTTAAAAATTAAAAAATAAACAAATTTCATCATAGGTAATTTATAAAATTAATAATACTGCCGAGTGGGATGATAGTTAATACACAATCAAAATTTATATGTAAGAGATTGATCTTCCATGATTTTTTCTTCAAAAAATTTTATGAAATAATACTTTT
Source organism: Schizaphis graminum (assembly GCA_020882235.1). Taxonomy (NCBI): domain Eukaryota; kingdom Metazoa; phylum Arthropoda; class Insecta; order Hemiptera; family Aphididae; genus Schizaphis; species Schizaphis graminum. Next base: position 6,155,453 of record CM037033.1, read on the forward strand.
TCGAAGAAGTTCAAAAATATAATAAAATTGTTATTCATATTCATACTTAAAAAAATATAGGTACTTATTTTATTGTAGTCTATGCATAGCGGCAATTTATCCAATAATATTAATTCAAATAATATCAATAATATATTATATTCATAGCCAATAATAGGCTATATCTATAACTTTATAGGTAGGTTATAATTTAGCGCTGAGGCAGAGTGGTTCATTTGGAAATCTAGACTTTAACAGATGAACAGATGTTCTTTAAAACTATAAAGATGCCTAATAGTTCTGCAGCAATATGACATAAATCATATATATATAATATAAGTGCATAGTAAATTACAAAATCGCAATAATTGTGTATATTAAATCAATAATAATTAAAAATTTAGTATAAGTATTCATATCATGCAAATAAAAACTATTTATTATATATTTATATATATTATTATACATTTATATTCTGCGGTATTTCCATTGTCTTAAATATCTGCAGAAGAAGGCTTATCTAAATAGTGATACAGAAAATTAAGATGAAGAAAATTACCTCTCAAAAGAATGTAATAAACATTATACAGTTTGTTTTCATAATATATTAATTAAGATACATACCTATCCTACATTTATCTTGCACATCACTATTTTCTAACATTAACAGTGATATGTGTGGATTGTGAAAACGAAATTTTAACTTCAAACTTTAAAGTCCTTAACAAATATATTAAGGAATGCAATGATGACCGAACTGTCCAAACTCCTCAAATATTATGTAGCAGAAAAATTTTTTTTGTTAAATAATGATGATGTTATAATAAAGTTGGAGAAAAAACCAGAATATTTTCTAAACTAATTTCATAATTGATATATTGAACTTTCATGTTCTAAAAATGCTTATGGACAACATGTTTTACATATTTATGCAATAGTATTTAAGAGGACGCCTAGACGCCATACCCGCATGTGTTGACTCTGTCTTACTGACGTACATCGTACATCATAACAAATTTTCGTTCAGCATAATACATTTTGTGATGTTAGCTTTAACATTAGAATAAATTTACCTATTATCAAATTTAATGGTAAGAATATTATCTAGAGTTATTCTAGACAATGACATATGATTTTATTGATATTATCGTTTTAAAGTAATAAGTTATGAACATTTTAAAGTTGTACTATTTTACATAGCAGTAACTCACTTTAAAATAATAATAACATTAAAAGCATATGCCATTGTCTATATCTATATAATATCCTTACCTTTAAATTTGATAATAGGTAAATTAATATTAAAGCTAACATCACAAAATGTATTCAACTGAACGAAAATTTGTTATAATGAATGTTAGTAAGACAGAGGAAACACGTAATTTTACTATTTGTTATTTTTGCATGTTATGTAAATTATAAGGTACTTACTAATAAAATAAAAAATATAGATTGCTTTTACTTGTAGGTAAATGGCATTAGTGCATTACCTGCCTAATTATATATTATTATAGTGTTCCGAGTGAATGAATGACCAAGTTTAAGTTTATTGTAATTTAGCTCCCTAAGAAAGATTAACAACTAAGTCTAACTAATTTGAAAATTATATTTTTAAAGTTAAAAAATTCTTAAAATTTTTAATATTCATACCTAAAATTTAAATATTTAATACAAAACGTTCCATATTTTACATATCCAGTTTATCTATTGGAATAATAAAAAGTTATGCATCATAATTTCATAAATATTTTTATAAGCGTTTAAAGTTTACATTTTAATACAATTGGATATTTATGGGTAAAATTTCGAATTTTCATTATACGATTTTAGTTTTTGTAATTCATAAAATATTAATAGAAATTTTAAAAATTCCAAATTAACAATATTTAGACTAATTTTAAGCTATTTAAAAGTATTAGAAATTATTGATTTTTTTCGTTTAACGTGTTGATAAAATATAGAAAGATAAATAGAAAATTTTGAAAATTAAACACATAATTTCCAGGGCTAGAATTTTATAGCATTTACTAATTATTATAGGATATACAGATAAAAATAACAGAGTGAGCTATAAATTTGTTTTATGCAACAAGGACTCCAAACATGAATTTTATAAATTTATAATGCTAGGTATTTTTTGCATATTTGCATACTATAACGTTTTATTTGTATTTTCAAATTTGGCAAAACATTTAATCATACAGTATAGACTATAGGTCAGGTAAAATAATTTAATATATTATTTAATTAATAAATAATAATTTATTTTATTTTATTCTTATTTCCAGATAATTTTGAATAGTTGTCATGCCAAATTCAAGTAATTTTAGTAATTAAAAAATGTAAACAAACAATAGTTTTTAATTATTTATAAATGTATCTATTAATTCATAAATAATCTTTAATTAATAAATATAAGTTTTTTTTTAATTATGAACGGTACATATTTTTATTTTTGCTATTTTTTATGTTTTTAAGGCATATTATAGTATTATAGCATTTATTTTAAGATTTTTTAGATCATGTTATAAATATATAATATTTATATTATTTACGCATATTTCATTTATTTTTAGTGCTAAAAAATCATAGCCCTGATAATTTCTCACTATCAATGGTTATTCTTATTAAAACTCAAAAATATAAAGCATAATTTTTTTATATACCTTATTTTGAAGTTTAAACTTTAATGAAATTAAATTTAAGTTTTTTAAACAAATAATAACGATTATTTGTTTTATTGTAATTAAAAAATATTCCTGGGTATTTTAAATTGTTTTTTTTTTATATTACACTTTATTTCACTATACATTGGTCAATGATATTTTTAAAATATTTAGATTGATTTTTAAGGTATTGCCTTATATACTGTTGTACGTTAAACGATTACCATATTATATAAAAAATAAATTATAATAATAGTATAACATAAAAATATTATATAATAAAATAAAATATACTTAGTAATATAGAATGACGGTTTAATTCCCTTCAGAATTGTTTTACGTAGGTATATATTGATTAATCATTGAATTCAAATTTAACATTTTTTACACTTTACGGTGGAAAACTCGAGAAGGGACACTCGAAATCTATTGCTGTACTCCATAACGATATCTACCGCTTTTTATATATTACCTATTAATTATTATGTTTATTTTATTCAGAATTATACCTAAAATAATAATAAAAAAAAAAATCTTTAACGATAGAACAATTAATTATTCTTAATTAATTGGTCACGTATGGAGGTCCAATGGCATAATGAAGAATGCGCTTAACTGGAAACCAGAAGGCAAGAGACCGCTGGGCAGACCGAAGAAAAGGTGGAGAGACGAGCCCAACTAGAATTTCCGGATACTAGGGGTTGAAAACCCGGAAGAGTTGGCGAGTGATAGAGAGAAATGGAGGAGGCTGTGTGGAGCAGTGATGGGCCTTAACGGCCTTTAAAAGCTGAAGAAGAAGAAGAAATTAAAAAAACTGAAATAATTTTTCCCACTCTAACTACTGTGATTAGACTTGCACAATATAATATTTATTATGAATATGTATATAATATAATATATAATATTAATATATTATGTAGATATCAGTTAACTGTTTAGGCCAAAATGGTAAATAATAATAATAATAATAATATTTATATATTGTTATAAATATGTAATATAATAATATAATAGTAACATATATTTCATGAATGTATATTATACTATTATTTTTGATTGATATAAATTGTCCAGTGACTAGTTTGATTATCTCGCAAGGCTATGTATTATATAGTGAGCACTGAGCCCTGAGCACTATATAATGTATATATTAAATAAACCTATGTATAAATGTACAGTATATAAATTAGTATTTACTCTTAATTCTTATATTCTATCTATAATTCGAAATATTCTCTTTAATTTATGTTTCTGTTGTCTGTTTAACTGTATAAGAGTAAATTTTCAAAAATTGAAGTCTATTCGCAATAATAATTATACTCTAATTATTTAAGGGTAAAGATAGGTATAAAGTTAAAAAGAGGTGGTAAAGGTTTCCATCTCACTTATTATTAATTGTATAAAACAAAAAAAATTTTTTTTTAATTAAATTATTTGGGAAAGGAACACTGTTTCTGTGTCACAAAACCTATTATAATAAATAGTAAGAATAGTATATGTATAGTCTACATGAATCATAATAGAATTTAGAAGATAATATGGGGGGCAAAATGATTTTAAAACTATAGTAATTAATATTAATTTACAATTACTAATATCTTATATAATTTATAAAAATTATTTAAGTTAAATAAATAGTAGACTAAACTGGCATTAATTATTTATTTAATGTAAAACAACTATTGTCCTTGTTACTCGTTTTATTTTAGATTTAGATGTATGTATCAAAATTATAAAAAAAACTATTCAAGAATTTTTCGTTTTAAAAAAAGACGGTTCCTATTTTAAAAATAATAAGTTTTCAGCACCAAAAAATATTTAAAAATATTGTCTAAATTCTAAATTACAAAAATCAGAATTTTAAACAAAAGAGGATAATTATGGTTGGTGAATCGTCATATATATAGTGGAACTTCGATAATTCGAATCGGTAGGGGCGAAAATAAAATTCGACTTATAGAGGTTCAAGTTATCATAAATTTAAATGCATTCATTTTAATTATCGAGGTTCCGCTGTATATGCATTTTTTTTGTTTTCCCCTTAGGCACTGATCCAAGATTCCAAATTGGGTTACATGTTTAAAGTGTATTAACAAAATACGAATATCGTATATCCAAATAATTGCATATACAACTAATTGTTACAAAATTATTTAAATAATAAACATTTTTAGAGTAGAAATAAGATATCTAATGAGTTAAAAAATAAGTAAAAAACCTTCGCTGAATATATTCAATAGTACTTACCATATTATGTTTTAACTTATATTTTTGTTTATTTAATTATATATTAGGTATATTGTGTTACTGAACAAAATAACTTTTAATACCCTAACTATGCTATGAATGTATAAAATGTATATGTGTATCTACAACATATCATATAGATATTTTACGGTAATGCTTTAAAAAAAACTTTTATTTGATGACTGATGTACATACAATTAATGGATCTAGGAAAATTTAGTTCCCGCGAAAAAACGCCGTATGCGGACAACTGGTCCCCGTCATAATTTTATACTTGGACAATTAGTCCCCAGCTTAAAAGTTAAATATAAATTATTTTTTTTAGCATAAAACGTTCTTTAAAATTTATTTTCAATAATATAATACGTTTAAAATAAAAGATAGTCGTTGAATAAAAAAATAAAAATGGATATTTCTATGTATGAATGTTTTTATGACTATAATGAAAATAATAATTACAATTTACGAAAGTTTAAAAATTGTTTATCTTATAAATTGGCTAAAAGTTAATATTAAAACTATTTCAAATGGATACAATGTTTTTTCTTTATCACTTAAAGGTTTCAAAAATTCTTTTTAAAAAAACCTCTTTATTGTTCTTTGTAAAAAATATCATCATTGTAGAATTAATTATTTGTATTGATTCAATAAAAATATAAATATTTCAATACTTGGATGTTTAATCCTGATAATATTTTTAAATTTATTGTTAAATGCTTTAGATAATATGTTATTTATGCGAACATAACCTTTTTTTTATGCATTGTAATAAACACTCCATAAAGTGGTGGAAAATTCGTGGTTGAAATAATGATATATATTTCAACTATGATTAAACTATTTAAACTACAAATAATACATTGTATTTGTAAGTAATACTTAAAAATATTACTAAAAAAATAAAAAAGCGGGTAAGTCAGTATCGCTCTGCTGTACATTAGGGGGTGGGGTGGACTTCGGACTAGGGTAGGTTAAATTTGAACGCAATGATAGGTATCATTGTATACGAAAAACGATTCTGAACGGAGATGATTTGTCAGTCTAGGATATATTATTATTATATTTAAATATTGTCATATATTCTATTTTGAAACAAATTCAAACATTTAAGTAAAAGTTTCACGACCTTACGTTTAGTAATTTTTTAAAAATAACAAAAATCGAAAATTATTTATTAGTAAAACGTTATTTTACACGTGTATTTTTTATTTCAAATTAAAATTAAAACTTTAAACACTCGTAAAATTTTTTAAATTGAATAATCCTCAAACTGTTTTATATTTATTCTAAGCTTAACTTATGGACAGCATAGTATTATATTTTCAATTCTTAGCTTTTTATAGTAAAATATTTATAAATTTTTAACTACCAAAAAGTGAAAAATATTCATGATTTTGACGAATTTTTGTCAATATTTGAACTTCAAATGCTAATAAAAAAAAATTGTGCCTATGTATTTTTATAATTTTTCAATGAGAGTTAGAACAAGTTATGTGGACCCTTCAATTAAATTTTCAAGTAATTTGTCCCAGCTAAATTTTTTTTATCAACATTTATAAAAAAAAAATAAAAAAAATTTGAAAATTTCAATTGTCTATAAATAGCTCAAAAAAAGTCAAAATGTTTTGAAAATTAAATCACATAAAGAAAATGGCAATCTAAATAACTGGTAAATTTTTCAAGTATTTACGACTTATACTATTTGAATAACAACAAATATCAAAAATCTTTGAGGCTAAACTGTTATTTAACGTGGTTTTGTAAAAATTTAAATTTCAAACACTCCTAAAAATTGTTTTTCTTAGTCCGGTAGAGTTTTTTTTATAGATATTTGAAGAAAAATTTATGGAGAACCTCATACCAAATTTTCAAAACTTAGTTATTAAATGAAAAAATTTTACGATTTTTCAACCACAAAATTACTTGCAAATTTTCGCAATTTTGACATATTTCGTATAAATTCGAACTTTAAGCACTTATAAAAAAAAATTGTGACTAACAATCTCGGATTTTTTTTATCACTTTAAGAACAACTTATAAGAAACCTTGTATTAAATTTTCAAGATTTTCTGGCCGGCCAAAAAATTTTTATCGTTATTTTAAAAAAAAGTACTAAAAAAAATTAAAAATTGTTTATCAGTTGTCTATTAATAGCTTAAAAAAAGTCAAAATTCTTTGTAAATTTAACTGTGTATGGAGAACGCTAATATAAACATTTGGTGAAAATTTCAAGTATTTACATCGATTAGTTTTTGAGTTATAGGAAAATAAAAAATTCAATTTTGTCGAAAAGTGGTTTTGCTTAAAAATTCCCGTTTTTCTGTCACTTTTTTTTTTGTTTTTCTCGGTTTTTTTGAAAACTGTTGGAAAATGTTTACTTTTCACCTCTATAATGCACCAAGGATATCCACTTTGCCATCGGAAACCACCCCCAAAGTTTGAAATTGAAGCATTATTTCGACTAGTTATGCTGAACACACACAAAAAAAAACACTCATCATTGTAAAATCAATACAGGATCTAATATGTTCATTGTTTCAAGAAAATAGTTGTTCGTGTATAAAATTATGATGAGACCGATTGTCCACATACGGCATTTTTATACAAGGACCGTTACCATAATTAAACATACGTATAGTACGTAAATAGTAGTAGATATACCTATCTGAAAGTGCTATACTTTGTGTACGCAACAAATGTTTGTAACATTTAAACGCCAGTAGGTACTTAAAAATTCGTGTACGTGAATACGTGATTGAGTTGTGCATTTATGAGCAAACGAGTCACAAAAAAAGGTAAATGTACGGCTAACATGGTGGATATCGCCCAAATATACATAAACTTATTACTAAGGTTAGGATTTCGATGCACTGCATTGTTCTATATACAAAGCTTACTGTGTGATGCTCGTATTGTCATAATTTTGTTTATGTACTTTTGATCAAATAAGTTTATTTTGCAATTTTTTTTTTTAAATTGTTTAATTTTTAGGTAATTTTCTTATTTTTTTTAAGGCATTTAAGAGTATTTGGAGCTTTTTTGAGGTTTTGGATACAACAAACAAAATAAGAATTTGAAATTTTATTTAAAAAATTTTACACACCAACATGATTTTTATTTAAATATAACAGATTATTAAGTAGGTACTCATAATTCGTATTATATTACCGGACAATAGTTAAAATGTCAAAACTTAGATAATGAGTCTAGACGACGTCTACGGTAAAACTAACGTGGATTATTTAGAACCACTGCCTATACTTCCTGTTTAATAATTTTAAGTCGGTAAAACCGATATCCGATGATATCGTTCATTAAATATTTTATAATGAAAATAATTTTTTTGCAGATTAAATGAAGTATCTACAAGTCGATGAGATTTATCTTTCTGTACAACTTTATTTTATAAATCAATACTAATTATATTATTTATTTTAAAAACAAAAATACACTCGTAATTTGATATTTTTAATAAATTTAAAATCATTTTTTGTTTTTTTTTTAGTCATTTTTAGATTTTTTAAGGCAATAAAATATTACTTAATCAATATAAATATTAACTTTTTTTTTAGTCTTATATTTGTCAAGCTTTTTTATATCATTATTCTGAGCTTTTGAAATTAGAAAGTTTAAGATGTGTTGAACATCTATAATTAAAATAGTACATAATAACTGATAAGTTTTTTTACAAAATTATAAAAAAAGTAATATTATAAATTTTTGTTAAATAAATTTGTTTAATGTTTTAACTTTAAAATCCTTTTTATTGTTTATATTTATATAATTTAAAAATCCCATAAATTAAATTAATTGTATAATATAATATATATAGGTACTTAATATAAAATAATAATATGTCGTACTATAAAGAGTTATTAAACACAAATTATTTTGACATTTCGATAATATTACTCAGATATTATTTCAAATGTGTTAAAATTGATGACCATAAAGTATTTCACTAAAAATAAATAATAATAAAATGCTGATTCTATGAACCAATAAAATAAACTACAGAAAGTCTCGATAAATGACGAATTTATGTCAAACTAACTGTAAACAGTTTATGTACTGAACATGTCTACATTCATGATTAATACGCACGTATTTTTTTTTTAACTGTAACATTTATAAATACGAAACTAAGTATCCTTAATTTTTTTTAAATACGAGTACATAGACAACTATAAATTCATAAGATATTTTAAATTTTTTTATATTTAATTTAATTAAAACCCCGTACTTAGACATTTCTAATGAAATGGTCCTAATACTCCTAATATACAATTGTGTTATTAAATTTAGTGTACCTATTGACTATTAAAATACATTTCAAGCACTAGATTTAATCCAATTTTACCTATTTACACACTAAAAAACGTACCACCTATGTGCTATGGTGATCGTAAAAATTAAAGGTTTTTGTTAGTGACTTTGCCAAAATAAATATAACTATAGCTTTATTTGTCAGAATATGACGACAACTTATTTATAAGCAAGAATGCAAGATAATTTCTATATGGTGTATAATAATTAATAATAATAATAACATGTTATTTAAATTTATCTACATTACCTAATACATTATTAATATTGAAATAAACGAAAAACAAAACAATTATTATAATAAATTCAAGCAATTTGTATACATTATGTCTTTATTGCAGTGCTGTATATTATAATTTATAGTATATAGCAATCTGAAATAAATAATAATAATTAAGATGATTATTTTCAAATATACCGTGTAGTGACGCATTATTAAATAATGATTATCATTATTTTACGATTTTACCTACGTAGGTTAGGTACTGGTGTGTACATTTAATTAATTATTATCCAATAAAACCGTTCATGCGAAGAAATCCTAACAGGATTGAAAGTTACGAAGTTACTTATCTATATTATATTGTTATACGTAGTAGTGTAGTAAGTATCTACACCTAATTAGGTAACTATTGACCTACAGGTACTTGTATAGTTGTGTATAATACTTAATATAATTATTTATTCGTTTCGAATAATGGTAGATATCCATATTGTATAAATGCCTGTATAGGTATGTAAGCCTGACTAGACTTATAATATGCGACTACATATATACAGGTACACATGCATAATATACACAAGTATATTATACAAGTAGGTACTGAAGTAGGTACCTTTATAGTTTATAGATCTATATTATTCTAACTAAATGCGAGTTATTTTTATATACCTAGGTTCTTAGGTACTTAAATATAGTTAAGTATAATATACGTTTAGATAAAACAATGAGCATTATATTATAATATGTACCTATCCACAGTGCATAACATAATAGGTACTTATTGTCTTTTCGTTTTTTTTAAAACTAATTAAAATGTAAGTTGTGTAATAATTATAATTTATAAATAATAAAATATTGGAACTCGGTATAGATACCTAATACAGTAAAATACATACCTATAGAGTTTTTATGCGATGAAGATTTTAATAGTAATAGATGATGTAGGTACATAATTTAAATTTATCATACCCACTTAAGAGTTGCGATTAGAGAAATAACAATGTGAGATATACGAATATTATTTCAAAGCTTATAATGAAATGAAAAGAAAATGTAAATGACATTTCATAAATTTATACATACGTCATACGTAAATGGAATATTTTAATTGTATACAATATACGGCCTGGTTGGCTGGTTCGTTTAGAATATACATAATATATATATTATATACATATATTTATCTACTTACTCGTAATCTCTTATCGTAATAATTTTGTAAGAAATTAGATTTTATAATAACAGTCGCCTACTCACAACCACAGACATGTATATTATACATGTCTGTGCTCACAACTCACATGAATAAAAATGTCATTCGTCCCAAATGTTTGTCGTCTATGTAGTATATGTACACCACGGAAATAGAAACCCACGGTCTACGTTGAATTGGACGTGTCCGAGAATAGTATTTTTGGAACCCCTGCGCGTCCATACAGCTTATGCGATAGGAATTGATTCTAAGTATGATACTAGGTTCAGACGAGTTATTTCAATTAGTGCTGTTTCACATTTCTATAAGCACCGTTGAGTTAAATTTTTTTTTTCAATTTCCTCCTTTTGTAGGTTGCTAGCCATTTAAAGAAATTACATTTGCAAAATAAATCTGTTAACGGTCCCTAAGGCACGTACGCGTTTCAGTAATCAATCACCACTTAGTCTACCATATTCACACAGAGTAACATTATATAGGTAGGTACATTACAAGAATCAGATTTTTGACTAAATTGCTGTTACCGATATGGCTAATGGTATAAAGAAACTCGATGAATACAATTTAATGGTGCTCCGAGAACAACTATCATTGCCTGCTAATAAATATTGTTTTGACTGTCACCAAAGAGGACCGACATATGTGAATGTTACCATAGGCTCATTTGTCTGTACATCATGTTCTGGACTATTGTAAGTATCTATCTATCTATTAGAAAAAAAAAAACTATTTGATGTATTAAACATAGTAGCTAATTGAAAACATTTAATGTCACTGAAATGTAATTACTATCAGCTTGTGATAGCGGATTATACTAAAAACCTTTTTTTAATTTTTTATAATATTTACATTTGACTTGATATAAAATGTAAATAAAATGAACATTTTTTCCAAACTAAAATATTTATTTTTAATATTTGATTAGATTTCTAATTTGACATTTTTTTTACATTAATAATATATATCTATTATAGGTATTATAATTATCAATTATCAAATTTATTGTTAAGAGTAAATTGCATTTAATTTTATTGAAAATAATGATAGATTAAATATCTAAATTAACATTAAGTTAATTTACACAGGTTAATATTAATTTAAAAGTCATTACTCAAAAATTAAGTTAAATCAACTATTTTAAACAACATTTAAATTATTTTATACTTATGTGTTATAATTTAATATTACTTGCGTATATAATGTAATTTGAAATATATTAAGTTTTCATTTTTAAAATAGGTATTCTTAACTAAAAAATAATATAGTATTTCATACTTAAATAGTTATATATTTTTTACTAAATAAATTGTTATTTTTATTGATAAAAACATATTTTTTAAAACCAAGTTGATCTTTTTATGGTATAGTTATTTACATTTTTAGTTAATGAATTAGATATTTATTATTTCCTGATAAGAATGAATCCATCAACTAAGTTAATTTTATTTGTAATATTTACATATATGAATGTTTTTGAAATGAAATATATCTTTATCAATCTATTAATGGTCAATATTAATTATTTTAATTAAACAATTACCAACATAGGTGCTTATGTGCCTATACATTTAGTTTTGACAAAAATTCCAAATTAAATTATTGATCTATTATTAAGGAGGTAATTAACAGTTGTGTAGTTATAATTTATTATACCTAATATATATTTAAATTTATTATTTTATTGTTTGATGAATATTTGTTGATTTATTTATTTCCTATCAATCAATTTACAGAAATATGTATTAATAGTTATTACTCATCCATTTTAGTTTTATAATTGGTAGGAAATTATGCCTATAATTGTTGGCTTTAATTCCAATTAATAGGTATGTGTTTACTTATTGGTTTGCTTACTTCCTTTGAAATGAATGTTTAGAAGATAATTATATAAAAATAAATAAACAATAGTACCTACCTACATCAACTGTAATTAATTATAACTTCAATTAGTCAAATATTTATCACTCCAATTAATAGCTTATTATATTCTAATAAACACAAATGCATCGTTTAAATGTTTCTAGTTATTTATTTTAGTCATAATTTGCTAATAATTGCTATTATTTTTATTTAAATCATGTTATAATTTTGAATTTATGATATTCCTGATGAATATTAATTTATATTAGGTATAATAACATGGAGATTATAATATAATATATATATACCATTAATATTATCAAACATAATATCATATCTCTACTGTATATGTTTACGTATTCAAGTCTTATAAACATATATTTTCAACATATTTGAAACCAGGTACCAAACCTAAACGATGATTTATTGCAAATGTTTAATAATAATACATCATTATCTTAGAAACCTAGCTCTTAATTATTTTGTCTGGTTTTTAGCTTGATTATTTTTTAATTATTTACACTTATTAAATTATAATGAAATTGAGTCAATCAAAAAATATTTTTGAAAATTATCCACTTCATTTCTAAAGTCCACGTTGAATTAAATGAGTTTTTCTTTCTTAAATAGTCAATAGTTATAATGCATTATTATGTTAGACTTTTTTTTTACTAAGTTCTTGAAAGCAAATAATATATTGTTAGCTCATTAACTATAATTAATAAAATAACATTCAATGTTCAAGTAGGTAAGAAAAATAATTACATAATTTTATAAAAACACCAAATTTGGTTTTTAATTTTTAAACTAAAAATATTGGTGATAAATAATAAATCTATAGGCCATGGCCTATGTCTATAGGGATATATTGTTATTGCAAGTCTTAATAAAGCATTAAAGCATAGCAACTACCTAATAAAGGATTCCAATAAAACTAATAAAAATACCTTAGATATTTTTAATTATAACCAAGGGTCAAATGTCCATGTATTGGATGGATGCTATTGGTGACACTATTCATAGTTGTTTATTAGGACAAAAAATAAAATTAGGTAGGTCATATCTATAGATAGACAAATCAGAGTTGTTGTGGTCATGACGTATGTATTTCGTTGTATAGAATCAATTATGGTCATTATAGCATTGTCTGTTTTACAGACAGTAAATTTATTTTTGCTGAAAATATTTAGTATTTTTTTTTACAAACTTGCGTATATACATACAAATAAATATTAAAAAAATTAGAGTTAAACCTGATTCACTCTTAGGAGTGTTTATAAATAAAATTTTGAAGTAATTAGTTATTTTCTTGTAATTCAAAAAATATTATATCATTGTATAGACTTGAAGCTTTTTGCCCTTATTCTTATACATATTAATATCAAATTTTCAAAATATTCACTAATTTTAAGCTAATTTATACCATGAGTCATAAATGTACTGCCTTCAATTGTTAGTTTCTTTAAATTCTATGTCTTACACATGGGCAACAGCTAATTTATGTTTAGAAGTTCCAATTTTGTGCTGTTGGATTTATTATGAGACTGTACCTATCATCAAACTTAAAAGTAAGATCATTATCTGTGTTATAACATTTAATTGAGTTACAAGTATGAGTATTTTAAAATTTATTTTTATGCCTTACACATTCATAATTTGCTTAAAAATTAAATACCTTAAAGTTTGATGATAGATCAATGTACTCTAATATTGAAACTAACAACATACAATTGGAACTATTTAATGTAAGTCTTAGTATGTTATGCTTATGTAAATTGAAGATAACACATGTTTGTCCTTTTAAAACTATTCTACAGTTTAAAGGTAACACCTTATAAGTTAATTATAACAATATTTAATTTAATATTAATATATGTGTTATTTTTAAAATAATTGTTTAGTCTACTGTATTATTTATACAAAATAATTTCCTAATACTTAGTAATATGAATAAATCATTTACTTAGGAAACTTCCTTTTTTTTATATTTAGGAAATGATTTATTATTGAATTTAAATTAAAAACTACTATTATATTGAAGGTGGTTTCTGGTACCGAATTGTATGTAGTTTGTAATTAGTAAAGGGGAGGGGAGGTCAAAGGTAAAAAATAACCCAATATAATTTTATATTATTTTCAATAATTGGAAAAACAACGGAAAAAGGGAAATATTTATGCAACAGTAGTTTTCTACAAAATCAATTATGTTTTTTTATTGTTATTAGTAAGGAATAAACCATCAGGAGAGCAATGAATGTATTGATTTTATTTTATTATGATTTATTTTTGTGTATGTGTATGAGTATACAATAAGTAGTATTAAAATGCTTCGATTTTAAAAAACCTGGGGTATTTTAAATATCAAATTGGATTTAGTTTTTGCTTTAGAGAGATTAAAATTAAAAATTTCAGCACTTATTTTTATAATTGATAACAGCAAAAAAAAAAAATTAAGAATAAACTAGAATTTTTACATAAATCCTATTTGCAACAAGATAAATGTTGTTTTTTTGTGTTACTAGAAAACAAATAACCGTTGATACTTGACATTTTAAATTTTTTACATGTTTATATTATTGATTTTTATTTACCATAAGAATTTCAAAATATTTCGACTATTTTTGAGCTATTTATAGACATTTTTTTCTAGAAATGTCGATCAAAAATTATTTGCTGGTTAAAAATTTTTGAAAATTTAATTCAAAATGCTTCATAAGATTTTAATTTTTTAAATAAAAATATTGAAGATCTGTAGTCATAATATTTTTTATAATAGTTACTACATTTCATATTCACGTGAAAATAATTTTTTCTTTTCAAACAAGTTTTGATATTTATTGTATTTTAAAACTAAATAATATTAGGTACCTACTTGAAATTTTTATAAAATGTTTATTTTATAATTTTTATTATTCAAACAAAATTTCATTTCTTTCTCCTGAAATTTGGATTAAAAGTTATTCAATTAAATTCAATTTAATACAATAAAATATTCCACAAAATGTAATCTTATATCTGAATAAAATAATGATATGTTAATTATTTTGTTATAATTTTAAAAAATTATTCATCAAAACTTAAATTTTTTGATATTTTATATTATTATATATTAATTTTACTATACGCAATAAGCCAATAACATTTTTGTTTTATTTTAAAGTATTATTTATTTATAGATACTATAAATCTATTTTTTCTGTTGTTTGGTATTTACAGAAAGATGTTATTACAATTTTTGCTATAGAAGTTGTAATATATAATATGGTATAAAATATATATATTATTATTTATTTTAATAATTAAATACTAATTATATAATAAAAGCAATAACCTCAAAAAAACTTATATGATCTTAAATACTAAAAGTGAAATAAATGACTTATAGCTTTATCAAAAAACATAATTTAATGATATAGGTTGATTAGACCATTTCTGCTCAGAATTGTTTTATGTATACAATGATATATCATTGAATTTCAATTTAACATATTAATAATAGTAAGGTTAGATTAAAAACCCACTCGACACCTAATTTGCAGCAGAACAGTATTCATTTTTCTAACTTCTTTAACTTAATATTAAAATTAATAAAAAAAATAAACCTGAAAAATATTTATAAATATACCTATAATATTTATTCTAGTACCTTTGGGTAATAATAATTGTATATTTATTTACTATATTTGTAATATAATATAATTTAAAAATTATTACTTCTTATTTAATTAAAACTTATCATATTTTTAATATTTAATATAAGCACTAGCTAAGGAATAAATAACTGTATATTATGTATTTTTGTTGATCCTCTAAAAAATATTTGTATGTAAAAACCAAATTATAAGAAATAGAAATACTATTCAAGGTATTTTAATAAATTATAATATTATGCGTTCATTTAAAAACTTTATCTAGTGATAAATAATAGTTATTGAGCTTTCTATATTGCATGTATTTTAATGGTTTACTATTAGATATACAATATATAATATGTATAGTTTAAAATAAATAAATAAGAATTTAGTATAACCATTATCAAGTACTATACAATATTATAGGAGATGGTAAAATATTTAAAATCATTGATGACATTATTTGTTAAATTGCTTTCATTTTGCCATCTGTTTTAAATAATATTATTTAATGTCAACAAAGTGACAGACATACATATGTGTTCATGATAAATTTAATTGTATAGTTATTAAACAATATCTGTGATCATTTGTGATCATATTTTCAAATACAATACATTTGTTTTCTAGACGAGGCCTTACTCCACCACATAGATTGAAAAGCGTATCAATGGCAACATTTAGCACAGAAGAAATTGACTTCATAAAATCTAGAGGAAACGAGGTAAATGATATTTATATTAAACACAGATTTTTTAGGAAAAGACTTAATGATTTGTAAAATATAAGCATTTAGGTCTTATTGAATGTTACCTATGATGCAATTTAAAAAATCAAGTATTTATATAACTGATGAATATGTACTTTGTATATTACCTATTTATTACATTAGCTGTTAAAACAGATTACCTAATAATATTTTAACTTAATTTAAAGAGAGGGCAAAGTTATATTAATTGTAATGTATTACTTTTAAAATTATTATTATTTTGTAAACAAAACTCTGTACTTATTTATTTTATAGTTCTTTCTAAGAATCTTTAAATTCTTAAAATATTTTCTATGTATTTTTACCAAGTAATGACAAATTATTTGGATATGAGTTCATATTTTAGATTCTGAACGGAGTGATGAATGTATTGATTTTACAATGATGTGTGTGTTTTTTTTTTTTGTGTGTACAGCATAACTAGTCGAAATAATGCTTCAATTTCAAACTTTGGGGATGGTTTCCGATGGCAAAGTGGATATCTTTGGTGCATTATAGAGGTGAAAAGTAAACATTTTCCAACAATTTTCAAAAAAATCTAGAAAAACAAAAAAAAAAAGTGACAGAAAAACGGGAATTTTTAAGCAAAACCACTTTTCGACAAAATCGATTTTTTGATTTTGCTATAACTCAAACATTAATCGATGTAAATACTTGAAATTTTCAACAAATGTTTATATTAGTGTTCTCCATACACAGTTAAATTTTCAAAGAATGTTGACTTTTTTAGAGCTATTTATAGAGAATTGAAATTTTCAATTTTTTTAAGTATTTTTTTTTAAAAAATAACGATAAAATCTTTTTGGCCCGCCAGAAAATCTAGAAAATGTAATACAAGGTTTCTAATAAGTTGTTCTTAAAGTAATAAAAAAAAATCCGAGATTGTTAGTCATAATTTTTTTTTATAAGTGCTTAAAGTTCGAATTTTTACGAAATATGTCAAAATTGCGAAAATTTGCAAGTAATTTTGTGGTTGAAAAATCGTAAAATTTTTTCCTTTATTAACTAAGTTTTGAAAATTTGGTACGAGGTTCTCCATAAATTTTTCTTCAAATATCTGTAAAAAAATCTCTACCGGATTCAGACAAAAAATTTTTATGAGTATTTGAAATTTAAATTTTTACAAAACCACGTTAAATAACGTTTTAGCCTCAAACGGTTTTTGATATTTGTTGTTATTCAAATAGTATAAGTTGAAAATACTTGAAAATTTTACCAGTTATTTAAATTGCCATTTTCTTTACGTGATTTGATTTTCAAAACATTTTGACTTTTTTTGAGTTATTTATAGGCATTTGAAATAATCAATTTATTTTTATTTTTTTTTTATAAATTTTGATAAAAAAAATTTAGCTGGGACAAATTACTTTAAAATTTAATAGAAGGGTCCACATAACTTGTTCTAACTCTCATTGAAAAATTATAAAAATACATAGGCACAATTTTTTTTTATTAGCATTTGAAGTTCAAATATTGACAAAAATTCGTCAAAATCATGAATATTTTTCACTATTTGGTAGATAAAAATTTATAAATATTTTACTATCAAAAGCTAAGAATTGAAAATTTAATACTATACTGTCCATAAGTTAAGCTTAGAACAATTATAAAAAAGTTTGAGGATTATTCAATTTAAAAATTTTACGAGTGTTTAAAGTTTTAATATTAATTTGAAATCAAAAATACACGTGTAAAATAACGTTTTACTAATAAATAATTTTCGATTTTTGTTATTTTTAAAAAATAACTAAATGTAAGATCTTGATATTTTTACTTAAATGTTTGAATTTGTTTCAAAATAGAATATATGACAATATTTAAGTATAATATATCCTAGACTGACAAATTATCTCCATTCAGAATCGTTTTTCGTATACAATGATACCTATCATTGCATTCAAATTTAACCTACCCTAGTCCGAGGTCCACCCCACCCCCTAATGTATAGCAGAGCGATACTCACTTACTCACTTTTTCGTTTAATTTTTGTGAAATAGGTATGGATGTTGTATTCCTTCTCACCATTGTGAATATGATTTTATAATTGATACAAACCACATTCTTATATTAACTCAATAATGCTACTTTGGTATCATAATTAAATAAAACCAGATTCCTTTGCTGTCTGGTTGCTGGGGTGTAATTTTTTTGGTTATTACTGATAAATAATAAGTTATAACTAAGACAAATAAGGTTTTATTAAATATTTACTTTATTTATTTAAAAAAAAAAAATGAAGATAACATAGTGTTTTAATTTTGGTAATACTATAATAAATAGGTTTAATTGTATAGGATATAGAATATAGATTATAATTTATAGTTAACTATAATACTGTGGTCTGCAACTGTGACAACTGAAATGATACATTTGTATTTTTTCATGCTGTCATTGTATAATTTAAATAAGTATGTAGTTTTATGTTTATATGTGTATATAAGTGAATTGTACATAATACACATGTGTATCATAGTTTTTAACGTATAAAAAAAATTATTTATGGGTAATATTTACATATAACAATGTTATGAACATACCTAAATTATACCACTCAAGTAGAAATATCATACACAGACAAAATGAAATAGTTATGAATAAAATTCATTTTATCAAATTATGATACTATATAATATATTAAACATAAAAAAAACCCTAAAATATTTAAATTTTAAATAATACTTTTATTTTTACAATTTTTATTGTCCATAACATTGTATGTAAGTAATAATTAAGTAAATTGAACAAAACAACAATTCAAGCCTTTTTAAATTGAAAAATTCAAATGGTAAAATAGTTTTTTTGTTTGCTCCACAAACTGTTTCTCATTGATATATGACTTCACGTAATATAATAAATATACGTAATATTTATATCAATCAGTGGAGTTAGGTCAAAGTACAACTCCTCCTTTTTATAGTAATTGATATTACATTTTAATAAATTGTGTACAGTAGAATCCGCTTATTTGGGATACTACACAACCGCTTAATAGGGACAGATTGCATAGTCCCGAACGAATGTATCGGTGTATTAGTTATTCGGTTAATTGGGACAGTCGGATAATGGGGACAATTGGTCACCGCCCAATGTGTCCCAATTAAGCGGATTTTACTGTATTCTCAAATAGTCTTATACATTTGTTAATATGAAAAAAAAGACAGAAAAATAAGCAAAATAAGAGTTTTCATTCGGAATATGCAAAATAAATTTCATCATTTATTTAAAAATAATATAAAACATAAACAATACTTTATTTAGATGATAAAAAAATAAACATACAAAATAATATGTTGAAATGTATAATAATTCTAGCAAAAATTATGCTTGACCAGCAATTAGCCTGAGTTTTAACCTTCGCATATACCTGTAAACTAATTACAAGACAATGACGACATCAGTAGAATGAGTTGAATTGATTATTTTCAATAAAATCTAAATGTTTTGAAAATGTAATTTTTCTGGTGACAGTTAAACTGTGCAATTTTCATAAAGAAAATTTTTATAAACCGAGTTTGGTCTCTTAATCATCAATCTCAATGATATATTATACTGTTATTTTTATCTATTTTTGTTAATCTTTAAACTTCAAACCCTTATAAAAAAAATTGTGATTATACTTTTGATATTTATTAAGAGGATGTTATACCCGTATGTGTTGTCTCTGCCTTACTAATGTAGATCATAGCAAATTTTTGTTCAGCAAAACACATTTTGTGATGGTAGCTTTAATATTAGAGTAAATTTACATATTATCAAATTTAAAGGTAAGAATATTATCTAGGGCATCTCATAGGTTTTTATTGATATCTTAATTTTTAAGTGAGTCATGGTTATGTAAAATATTAAATATTTAAAATACTTGTAACTTGCTTAAAAATTAAAATACCAACAAAAGCCTACGAGATACCCTAGAATCTAAATAACATTACTACCTTTAAATTTGTTAATAGTTAAATTTACTTTAATATTAAAGCTAACATCACAAAATGTGCTATGATCTACATTAGTAAAACAGAGACAACACAGTTGAGTTAACGTCCTTTTAATTGCTGTAAAAAAAATTTATAAAGAACACTATTATGTTTTTTAACTTATGTATCAAAAATTAAAAATATTATCGACCCTAAATCAAAAAATTATTAAACAAATTATAACATGTCAGGTGGCTAAATATAGCAAAAGATTCTAAGTGTTTTTAAAATTATATCATGTGGAGACGTTTATAATAGAAATATTTTATTTAGTTTTATTACAAATGTTGTTTTTAGATTTATACTTATTTTACATAACTTATAATACAATTTATTTTAAATGTTATGAGGTTGTATTTTTATAACTAATAGAATAATATATTTGCTTGATTATGTATTGCATATTATTTTAGTATGTGATCATTCAATTAAATTAAAAATAGTTCATTGGATTACATTTTTATTAAAAATAATATTTCAACAAATAATTCTGGTTTGATGAGTGATGACGTACAATATTATTTAAACAATGTCTACTATTTTTAAATTATTTATACGTTAAATGTCTTATTTAACACTATTAGTATATCATTCTTCATAAATACAATGTACATAATGTATTTAGATAACTAATCAATATCAATCACATTATGAATTCAATTTTTGATAACTTTTAAATTTGGATATGATTGATTTCATAGATCATATTTATTTATTTTTTATACATAAAAAAGTAATGAGTAATTATCTGCTGAAGAAGACGTATTACTCACATGTGTTGTCTTCATCATACTAACGCATACCATATTAAACTATACGATCAGCAGTTCTAATTTTGTGTGTTCAACTTAAAAATTAGTGTTAAAATAATTTCTAATATCAAACTTAAAGGTTATAAGTATAAAATTTAAAAATGATCATAACTTGTTTAAAAATTAAAATACCATAAAAAATCTATGAGAAAACACAGATAATGTTCATACCTTTAAGTTTGAATATAGAGATCATTTAACTAATTTTTAAGCTAAACACACAAAATTGAAACTGCTGGAGGTATGGTATGTGCAGTGGAGGCCCAAGGCACGAACGAACTGGGTGGTCGCCTCCAAAATATGGGCGCCGGAAGTGCATTTATAGGTACTCAAAAAATTGTAAAAACATATGACTTTTTAGTAAAAAACTTTTAAATAATAATAGTGTGTTATAATTATATTCATCTATAATAATAAATTGTTGTATATTATTTAAGATATATTTTTAAGGGCGCCATAATATCTTGGGCCGGCACTAGGTATGTGTTAGTAAGTTAGAGGAAACACATACAGTACAATATATTCTTAATATGAGTACACTGTATTTTGATTCATCCTATTTGTATATTGCGAACACAAAGGTACATGAAAGGTGTTATATATTATGTATAATTCAATTACTTGATATTCAATCAAATTTACACTTATGTTGTAGAGCTGTGAGCGGGTCTGGTTAGGAATGTACGACTCAAAACAACCTACAAATGATGAAAAACAAATAAAAGATTTTATGGTTGCAAAATACGAAAAAAAAATGTATTATTCTGATCAAGTTTCACAAAAACTAACCAATGGCATTCAGACAAGACCCTTTGTTACCACTATTACTACAAATCATCAAGTAAATATAAATTATTTAAGTTTTATGAAAACATTTAATTATTTTAATATTTTATTTACATATTTAATCATATACTTTTAATTTATTAATTATATTTAGAAACCTAGTATTACTACTACACCTGCAATAAATATATCATCCTCAAACAAATTTGAATTTTATAATGAAGAACCTTCAAACCAAAATCAATCTCCAATTCAAACATCCCAATCTTTTGCAAATTTTGAAAATAACCCAGTATTTTCTACATCTTTTGATACTTCTAAAAATCTTGGTATGTATAACATTTAAAATACTGTTGAGATATAAATTTAAATTATTTATATGTAACTACTAAGCATAATTATTATTTAATAGTAAGTCTTGAATTTCTTAATACCCCAAAATTTTA
Organism: Schizaphis graminum; assembly: GCA_020882235.1. Lineage (NCBI taxonomy): Eukaryota > Metazoa > Arthropoda > Insecta > Hemiptera > Aphididae > Schizaphis > Schizaphis graminum. The sequence goes on from CM037033.1 coordinate 6,178,383, forward strand.
ATAACTTAAATAAACACGTCATAAACTAAAATTATGAGGTTTGAATATGTATGAAAGATTTATTTCCTTAAAATTATAATAACTTAAATTTTATTTTTCAATATAATATATTATATAAAAATAAAAATTAAGAAATAAAATAGCTCACTTTAAAGAACTCCATGCCTCAATTCGTTGTCAGTCAGTATCTTAAAAATAATATACTAAATTTATGTTCAACGTTCATGTTTAGTTAGTTTCATTAGTTTTATTATAAAAGCAAATTTACTAATTATTAAACCTAGTAGACAAAATATTGTCTGTTATTTTTGATTTTTATAATTTTAAATAAGTTGTATAAAATGTTAATAATTTACAAAAAGATAAAATAAAAACCCCTCTCATATAATAGAAAATGTTGTTACTGTTAAGTTTGAAAATAATTAAATTAACATTAATATTAAATATTAAAAAAGCTAAGTATAAACTTTTGAATTTAAATTTACACACTTTTAAGAAGGAGGGTAGTATGTGGGTGTGGAATCCTTGTAGAAATATTAAAACTGATTTTATGATGACCTAATATTTATTGGTTTATGTCAAGACTTAAATTTTAAGTTTGTTCAACCACTTCAAACTGGATATTTTGATTATTTGACATCAAATCCAATACAATTTTCACCAGCAAGAAAACCGAACAACATAAATAATCGATGGAGTGAGTTAAATTGGTTTGGTGATGTAATTGTTCTCATCCTTGGTTGTAAAGCTTAGAAGTAATTGTTTGCAATTGCACTTTTTTTAATATTGGCTTGATTATATCAGTTTTTTTTATTCTGTTTTATTTCATATCTATTTTTACAAATATCCTAAACTTTAGAGTATACACTATCTATTTTTAATTAGAATAATAAAATTAGTCTACAAAATCACTTATTAAAAAAAAAAATGTATTATAAGCAATTATAGCTGCTAAATAAACACAGTATTATTGACTTGTTTAGACAATAATGTATTTTACTACATTTTCTTTTATTTTTAAGTATGTAATATTATAAAACAAATTTAAATTTATAACGATTATTTAATTTAATAGTTCAGTAAAATATAAAATTATTTAATACCAAATTATTTTAATAAAGTTTTGCCAAAATGTATTCATGTATTGTTTGTTTTACAAACATTAACATGAAACATTTGCTTTCAACAAAAACTATTTTGTGTTGTTAATATTAATTATTAAATATTACAGTAGATTGACTTATCATACAATTTTAAGGTAAGAATATTATTAGGGTTCTAGTTGATAATTTTAAAGGAATTTATAAGAACTTTTAAATTTTAAATACTTTTAACTCTTAATAAGTTAGAAGTAAAACTTATAAAAAAAATGTAGGTAAGTTATTGATAACCGATCTGTTATACATAAAAGTTGAGTTTATGTATATGAAAAACAAATCCAAGCACAAACTATTTGTCATCATATATTTATTATTTATATTCTGTGATATTATAGTAATTTATTTTAGTAACATAGAAGATTTGATTAATTTTTTGGTTTAAGTATTGACTACTTAATTATTACTTATGAGAGAAACCTTATTAAATTGTCATACCTTAACATTAAAAAAACTGAATATTTTGTACATTTTGAACTACAAATGTTTGTGATTTTCACGTATTCTAGTAGACACTTATAAAAATAAATTGTGCTCGTGCATTTTAAAACTTTTTAAATTCTTAAAATTACAACTGGTTGTGTGTTGTGTATAAACAATTTTAATTTTTCATAATTAGATTAGTTATATTAAAAATATTTGAGCATTTTCTTTTGTTATGTGGATAATCCTATTTATTTAATATATAATAACAGGGCTCAAATTGTATAGTAATTGTTAATTATTCTAGATTATAGATAAATAAAAGCAGAGTATGAACTATGTATTTGTGTATCTCAAAGATTCCAAGTATAAAATTTCATATTTCATATTTTATACTTTTTTTATTGAAATTATATTTATTTTTTTGAATTTATAGTTTTGAAATAAAAAGGAACAAAGTAGGCAATTGCGTTTATATTATCGTAGTAGTCAAATGTATCTTATATTGTCTTAAATTTACAATAAATCATTACATGCGAAAACAATTTTGAGTAAAGACTTATTATCATACAATATAAATATATTGCCATTAATTATTATAGTAATCGTTTTCACTATTAGTAATACAGAATAAACTATAAATAGTCAATACCATAAAATTAATCTAAATATTTTTATAATATTATTGTGTATATAAAATATAATGATAACATGAAGTCAAATCCCGTCAAAAAATATTTTTGAATTACATCAGAATAATTAAAATTGTAATACTTTGTTTAGATATAAAATTTCCTAACATTAACTTACTTCAAATATCTTCATAAAAAAAAAATCAAGTTTATAAATATTTCTTAAATATGATTCCACTATACATAACTTATGGTTATAATTTAAAGTATCTAGGCTTATTCATTAGCATTTTGAGTCGAACAACAAAAATAAATAAATAAAAATTGGTTTTGCATAAAATTATAATTTTTCTTTAATTTGTTTTTTGTGTTGGTATTGTGATTTTTTACTTTTGACCCACTTCCATAAGTCATAAATACTAACTAGATCAAATTTTCTACTAAAAATCACCCTCAAAGTAAAAATCATAGTATTTTTGCTTTTCCAAAATGTGATGACAGACAAACAAAAATAAAAAAAAATTCAAAAAAATACAAAAATCATTGTAAAATAAAAATATATTCATTGTTTATCTTAAAAAAAAATCAATGTATAACAAATTTTCTTTTAGAAATTTGTTTTTAGAAAATGGTTTGTATTATGACTGAACTACATTAAAGATCGATTAGTCAACATTAAATTTATAATCATAAAGCATATAAACTAAAACTTGCTACTATTATTTTTTACCTTTATTTTTAGAGCAAAATTTACAGCGACTATTTCAAGATTTATTAAGTTATATAATATTATATATTATTTTACTTTTCAGTGGTATAAAATCTGAGCCCTGTTAATAAATAATAAATAATCAATTGTCATTTAACTGTTTTACAAAAAAAAAATTGTATTTTGTGTTATTTATAAGTTTATTCCACAAAATATAGGTGTTGCAATTGAAAGTACAAGTCCTAGTACTAGTTGGAAATCAAATGGTGCACCAAGTCAAGCACCAACTGAAGACCGTTATGCTGCATTGAAAGATCTCGATTGCTTAATGAAATCTCAAGTTCAACGAGATACTTCTCCCCAATTAAATAATAGTAACAGTTCTGCATGGAGTAAGTAAAAAGATAGTTTAATTGTAAATTAAACTTACTGTTATAAATTTTTATAGGTTCAGATGCATCTTTGAATGGAACATGGAGCAGTCAAGTTTCTGAAAATACACCTCAAAACCCATTCAAAAGTAATAATACTTATACATTACATTTTCTCGTTCTCATTAACTTAACCTTCGTCTTATAAATGCAAAATATACCTAATATTTAACAGAACAAATAGTGTATTATTAAGTTTAATATTACAATGAATGGACCCTGCTATTATTATATTTTTAATATTATATAGGATATCATAGGCATTAAATGATATTTTAATTTTAAATTGAACTTTAAAAATATTACAACTTTAAAATACTGATAATTTTTTTAAAAATTTTAATTTCAATGAAAGCGTACATTTGCTCTAATCTTAATTTATCTGACCTTTAAATTTGATAATACCTAAGTCAATTCACTCTAGTATTAAAGGTATAATATAATATCAATATTTCCAAACAGGTAAACATAATATTTATTCTGATGAACCAAATGTTGATTGTTGTACAGTTTTTGAAATGGGAAGCAGCCAGTATTCTTAACATTAATTATTCATTATTAATTTAAGTATTAATGATACATTTTTTTTTCATGTAGATAGTGTTCAAGATGATTGGGCATCATCGAATAATGTAGTTAATCCATTTTCAAATAACATATCAGGTATATTTATTTTAAAATATGTTGAATTAATTATTTTAATCTATCTATTGAGTATCTACCTTTATTTAGTAATATCAAATTATAGTGTACAAAAGTTTAAAAATTAATTTACTAACTACATATATGTATAAATAAACATCTATTTAAGATATAAATATTAGCAATGTATGAGTTAATAATTTTGGTAATTTGATGAATATTGTTCAATAAATAAAAATACACGCACCATTGTAAAATCACTGAAAATCTAAAATTTACCCAAAATTTTCAGCCACAAAAAATAAAAAACCATTCAGGGTTGATATTTAATTTATTGTAACTAAATAATAATTTACAAATTATTTATTATATTTTTATTTTTTGCTGTTTATTATCATGGATATTTTCAAAGCTATTTAATATTACTCTAGTATACTCAATTTGTAGAAAAAACATTATTTGCACTTAATTATGTTGATTAATTTGATATGACATACTATATGTTGATTTGATTATTAGTTAAATAAAAATAATTCTATAAACTACTCTTTAAACAATTGGAGTTTATTAAAATTGATAAAAAACCCTTAATTATCAACTAAAAAAATAAAAGTAAATCTTTGTACAACTAATATATTATATATATATATATATATATATGGACGGTTTTGGTGAGAAAGGGTATAAGTCATTTTTTGGATAATTTGGGGTTATTAATCAATTTTATAGGATTTTTAACGCCGCATCGTTTGGTGGCACTGTAATTTTCCTATGTGTTATTGTTATTTTGCTATTTATACGTGCGGTTGGGCACAAGTCAAAACAAAAATAATTTATTTGGTGAGAAAGGGGATAAGTCACTCAAAGCAAAAACTTGTTGTTATATTAATAATATTGTTATTAATGTGATTGACGATCGTCTTCACATGTACAATAAGATGTAAATTCATATTTTTTCGAATTTATATGACATAATTATTATTAGTGTAGTTGTGTAATCATTTTAATTAAATTAATACATATTGATATTTGAGAGAGATGACTTCTAAAAGATCTAAACAACTTCTAACATTGGCAAAAAGTAAGTACTTGTCTATTTTAATAATACAACTAATATTAAAACAAACACACTACTTGTTACATACTTAAAGTAAAATAATGTAATGAATAATAACATTTTGTAGTAAGTAAATCATAGATTGTGGCAACAGAAAATGTTGGCTAGTTTACATATTTAGCAAGAAATCAAACAGAATTATTAAAGATGTTTACATTACATTTTTTACTATATTATTTAAAGTTATTTAATTATATTATTACATACTCTGTAGACATTGATTAACTATGAATTTTTAAATTCAAATATCTAGATTTTAATGATGCCAAGCAACAGTCAACATCAACCATCACCAAATTACCATTGCGACGCAATTTGATGCATTCATTTAATGTTGCTTTAAATTCTGATATAAATGTAAGATTTTATTTTCTATGAATACTTCTAATTATTATAATTTATGTATAACTAAGTACTTAATCATAATTCAATTTTTTTTTTACTAGGACCAAAATAACCAGCATAACGATTCAAACGACAATATGGAAGTTGAAAATCATACTGATGTCAATGAAATTAGTTGTGTAAATTCAAAAATGAATGTTCAAGTCAGTAAATACTTACAACTATTTAAACTTATAGTAAAACAATTATTTTATTTAATTGTTAAAATATATTAATTAAATTAATAATTAATTTTAGAAATGGGTAAATCAGTGTAACTTTTTTGATGCCAACGAACACAAAAATAATAGTGTAAATATGATAACATTAAATGGTGAAGATTTTGAAGTAATAGTACAAGAGACACCTGACTATGATAATGATGTTAGTGTAGTATTAGGAACACCAGAGCATGTTTTTGAACCAGGTATTAATTATTTATACTTAGTAGTTGTAATTTATGTACAAATAATTATGAAACTTAATGAATTTAAATGTATAGAAATGTGTCTTCTTTGAAAATCAAAATTTTTCTTCTCTTTTAATAATATAAAACTACCATTACCAATCTACTTTATTATTAGTTTTATTTATCTTACAATGTTTTTGAAGATTTATCCATACTGTTAAATTACTTTTGATTTGTATGTTACTATAGTGTTAAGTTAAAATTTATTTTTTTTTCCAAGACAGTTAATTTATTTTTGTTCATCTCCCTTACAATACCCTGCCCCCTCTATGCAAAAATAAAAAAACAAAAATTATAAGCTTTAAGACAATTTATTTTTATTAATTAATTTTATAATAATTCTAGTTTTGTGTAAATATATGTAGGTATAATTTACTTAATAATATAATTAATACCTAATAATAATCATTATACACTATAATATATTAATACACACACCTATTAATAAATAATATAATTTACTTAATTATTACTAATTCAATTTACTCTTGAACCTGATATATATAGTGATTTACATAGGTATATCAAATATTTTATTCTGATTTTATGTCTTAGATTTTGCTATGAATATAGAAAATGTTGAAAATGTTGAAAGTCTTGGAATAATTGACAATATTGAAAATGATGGTAATTTTGAAAATGTTGAAAGTCTTGGAATAATTGAAAATATTGAAAGTGATGGGAATGTTGAAAATGTTAGTAATAGCAGAAAAAATAAAATCAGCAAAAAGGGAGATACCAGACTTTATAGACAAAACAGGAAAGAAAAAAGAAATTGTGGGGAGCAATATGTTACTAATAAAGGAAAGCTAGTTAATGGTCGTGTATCTAGACCTTTAACTGACTGTAGACTAAGATGTAAGACTAAAATTAATTGGGATTTACAACAAACATTGTTCAATATTTACTGGTCGATGAAATCATATGATAGGCGGATAACATATATATCTAATCTCATAAGACCAACTAAAAAAGCAGTTACTAGAAAGAGAAGAGACACTCCAGAAAAGCAAAAAAATAGACAAATGACATATCAATATCATGTTCCAAAGGACAATGAAATGGTTATTATTTGCAAGTTATGTTTCTTAAACATATTTGGTGAAACTCCAAAATTCATTCAAAAAATTTGTACACAAAAACTTTTATCTCCTGCTCAAAAAATGTCTCCAGATAAGAGAGGAAAAAGTACACCAAAAAATAAGAAAAGTCCACAAACTGTTAAATCTATTTTAAATCATATTAATCTGCTTCCATCTTATGAAAGCCATTACTGCAGGAAAGAGACTGTCAAAAAATATTTGCCTCCTTATTTCACTATGCAATTGGCATATGATGATTATAAAAAAACTACAAATGAGTCAGTCAGTCGTTGGTTGTATGAAAAACATTTTAAAAAATCTGGTTTGAAAATAAAAAATCCAAAAAAGGACACTTGTTCCCAATGTGACAGCTTAAATATACAAATTGTCAACAATAGGTGCACAAATGAACAAAAGGCTGAATTGATTATTAAAAGAAGTAAGCACCACGAAGAAGCAGAAGATGCATATGATTCAAAAAGGAAAGACTCTAGTTTAGTAACTGATGATATATGTGTGATAGCATTTGATCTTCAACAATGCCTTCCAACTCCCAACTTGGAATCATCTGTGGCCTTCTACAAAAGACAGTTATGGACATTTAATCTTACAGTACATAATGTTTTAACGTCACATGCATATTGTTATATTTGGAATGAAACTATTGCTAAAAGAGGTGCCAACGATATTGGGTCTTGTGTATTCCATTACTTATCAAATCTACCACCAAATATATCTCATGTTATAATGTACAGTGACTGCTGTCCAGGCCAAAATAAAAATACTATATTTATGGCTATGTGCTTGGCTTTTTTGGAACAGCAAGACAAAATACAAATTATAGACCACAAATTCATGGTACCAGGGCACACGCGAATGGAGTGCGACTCTGACCATGCACGTATAGAAAAAGCTAAGAAACGTTTCTCTGCTCCTATCAACCATCCTCATGATTGGGCACAATTGATTCGTTATGCTGGGAAAGATAAATTTAGTGTCATTGAAACAGATCAAACTCATTTTCTAGATTTCAATAGCTTATTAAAATCAAAATATCAATTAAAAAAAAAAAATGTTGTTGGGCAGTTGTTTTTGTTCAGAGATGCCAAGTGGTTCAGATATAAAAAGTGTAATAAAGATTTGGTATACTACAAAACTTCATTGAAAGAAGATGCAGTATTTGAATGTTTAAGTTTATCTCGAAGAAATGCTATTTCCAACCCATTACCAACCATACCTAAAGCTTATAATAATGATTTACCTGTAACACTTGAAAAAAAAAAGGATTTACTATCATTATTACAATTCATTCCTGAATTGTATCATGATTTTTATAAACAATTAAAAACCAAGGAGAATTTAAATGATCCTATTGTGTCGGATGAAGACGACGAGTAAGATATTAATTACCTAATGTGTTTATTATTTTTTATTAATTGTTTTTATTTCAATTTTCTATAAACTATTATTATTATGTTATGATTATGTTCCTAAAGTAAGGATATCAATAAATCATTAAAGTTTTATTTTTTAATGCTCTTAAAATATTAGATAGTTATAAATACCTATTATGTAATTATAATGTTACATATTTCACTATAATAAATATTATGTTTTTACTTTTTATCAATTGTTTTACTTTCTATTTAATGTTATTCATGAAGTAAGGATCTCACTAAGTTGTATAAGCTTTATTTTGTAATGCTTTAAGAAATGTTTAAAATAATAATATGTTTTTACTTCTATCTTAATATTATTAACATTTAATATTTTTTTTGTTAGCTATATTTTATTAATGAACTCAACATTTATTTTCCTGAGAAAAGAATTTCTATTGGTTTGTATTCAATTATTTTGAAATATGAGTTAGTAATATTTTAAAATAACAATATATTATTCATTTTCATTTTTTTGTTACTTATGCCCTTTCTCACAAATAGTATTGAAATTTATTTGTGATAAAAGTATTAAGTCAAATGTGATATAAGTCATAAGTCAATATATTTTAAAATATCTAGTGCAATTGGACATAAGTCATCTATAAACACCTGTTTAATAATTTATACTCATATTTATCATTTTATGTGTGAAAAAGTGCATATAAAAATTATAAAAATTGTTATTGTAAATATAATTACTTCACAGTATAAGTTATTACATTTTTTTTGTCTCCTGGAAAATCGTATAATTTGACTTGTACCCTTTCTCATCAAAACCGTCCATATATATATATATAATATTTTTATTTTATGTAATTTTTAAATGTGAATATAATAATATTAATTTTTTAGATGATTGGCAAAATAATATCCAATGGCCAAATGGTTTAACTTCCAGTCAATCAATGGGTTTTAATGATGTAACACCTTGGAATGCTGATTTCTCAAATCCATTTAAAGTAATTAACTTTAAATTAATTGATTTATATTCATCAAAAAATTAAATAATGTTATAAAAAGTTTATATTTATATAGGTTGGATCAGCGTCTCCGTTAAATAAACATTCAAGCAATCCATTTTTATAAGACCAATTACATCTCTCATTAAAGAAAAAAAAATATCTGGTAAATTGAAAAGGATCATCAATGCATAACTATAACAATGGATTTATTATATTTTAATAAGAATACAATGTTATAAATCTTAACTTGGCAAAAAATATAATTAAACATATTTAATAATAATTAGAATGAAATATTAGTATTTAATTAACTATTTATTTCAATTGTATAATCTCATATAGCTGGCCATTTATTACTATTCCTACATTCAAATTTATGCAACTATCTAGTCTTGAAAATATTTATAGTTCGCCTCAAGTTTTTACATGGTTATTTTTTAACTAAAAATTATTTTTATAAGTTTTAAATATTTGTCTATATAACTCAATACATGATTTAATATATTACATGATCAGTGTATCAAACACATGTTGTAGCATTATAGTAATTAATATTCTTAAAATAAAATAAGTCTTGCAACTTATAACTTATGAAACCACAAACTTATTTTTATATATATTTACTCCAGTCATGGAAAATTAATGAGTATATCAATTTATTGCATACCCAAACTTCTAAGTTTCACCCAAATAGCTTAAAGAATTGTGCTTTAGTTTTTGATAAAGTTTCTAATAGGTAAAATTATGTACTATAAATTTATATTTCACTGCAGTCCCAATATTTCCCAAAATTTTCGAATTCTGGTCTTTTCATTTAACTGCGTTAAAATTACTTTTGAATTAAACAAATCACTTAATGCAGTATTTTAAGTTTAGCAAAATATTATTCTTAGCATTTATACACAAATTTAATTTTAATAGTACATTTTCAAATCATTATCTTGTTATGCATTAACATTAATTATAATTTTTATAGTATAATCACTTATGCTTAATGTGAAATTGTAAACATTTCTTTTTCTTTTTATAAATTTAAATCAAGAAATATTCATCATTAGGATAAACTAAAATATATACTTAATTTATGGAACAAAAACTATAAATATTGGGATTTGTAAAACAAGTATACTTTAATGTATTTTAAGAGATCCGTCAATTAAATTGTAAAAATAAATAATATAAAATGAAAAATTTATATTTATAGAATCTCATAACACATGGTTTTATGGTACACAATAAATGTGTATCATGTATATATAAAGTTAATATATATATATATATATATTATAATATCATATACATCTCACTTGTATTACAGATTTGTACTGTCCGGAGTTTATATGAACTATGTGTTAACTATTAGTATTTAAATAATATTTATTTTATATTTTTACTCGTTGATTAATATTTTATTCTAATTTATTTTCAATTAAAAAAATATTATAATCTAATATTTATTGTAGTGATTATTTAAGTTATTAAATTATTTAACTCATTTCGAACAAAATAATAGTCACTTAACTACTTTGAGTATTAGTTTTAAAAATTGTAATATACAGTCAAAAAGAAAGTTGTTATTTTTTTTTATATACCATGAGTTTTAATTGTAATGTTTATGAAATATAAAAAAGTATTCCTGAAACAAAATACCATTATATTTTATTTTAATGTTGACAAAATTTACCAAGATTTACCTAATTATTGTTCTTGATGATTTTAATTATAAGTTTTTGTAATGGTACACCAAAATTGGTGTATTTAAAAATCATTGTATTTATATTTAATTATTTTTTTTTTTATTTAAATAAAATATTATTTAGCATCAAAAAAAAATTTTTATAATAAATAATAATAATTGATAAAAATAATTTAATTGGAAACTAAAATTTAATATTTTATTTATTTGTTTGTTTGTTTTTTTTTTTTGTTATGTCTTAAATTATTTACTAATATTTAATGTATAAATAGTTAATGTGGTTAAATTAAAATCACAACAAACTACTAAAATAACGTTTTTAATCAATGCTGATGACTACTAAGTTAAATAAACAAATTTGAATGTATATTGTAGCTATAATATACATGCATTAATCCTACATTATACTATATATTGTTTATAATTTTTATTTGATGCTAAATTGGCTTGGAATTATGTTTGTATGCACCAAAGTATGTTATTCATGTTTAACAAATATAACTGTGATAAAATTTTTTATTGTACCTAAAATGTATATTTAATTTTGAGGAATATTTATCTTGGAATAAGTTAAGTTTGTTGAATTAGTATTTTGAATGGGCTATATTTATCAAAGTCAGTTTTTACCCATTGGTTGTTAAATTAATTATTATTTCATTTTTCTAATAAAAAAAATTATAAAAAATTTCTTAAAAGTAATTAAGTAATCTTCTTAAATTATTCATGTTTTGTAAAAGAAAAAACATACCTATTGTAATTATAATTTTCTAACTTACTAATAAATTATAAATCCTTATAACACTTTAATCGAAAAATTATATAGATTATGTATACATAGACTACTCTTATATATTCAGGTACATTAATCAAGAATTGAATATTTTTATTTAAAATTAGTATAATATAGTAGATTAAAGAACCCTCTTTCTCATTTTACATTATAAATCTTGTCAAAAATATTCTAATTTAGTGTCGCACAATAGTTAAAAAATATTTTTTTGGCTTTGATCACCGTTTGTCAATTAAATATACTTATCTATTTAATTAATACTTCCATACCATACATTTCAATATCTTAACATTTGTATCAACCATTTTTATATAACCTTAGTTGTTATACCTATATTTTATTTTTTTTATATATTGCACAGGGTGATTCATTATTCAGATAGTTCTAAGATAATTTTCTGGTGGATATTGCTATTAAAAATCAAGATATGTTTTGTTGTTTTTGTATTTAATATATATACATATAATATATGTTGAATAATAGTACTTGAAACTTACAGGGTTGTGGAAATAAATATTTACGATTTACCAAAACAAATGTATATACAATAAAACATAAAACATTTTAATATTGAATAAATGTTTACAATTTTATAGACAAATGATTCCTAAATAACAACACAATAGTTATGTCAATAAAATTAACCTAATTCAAATAAAAAATTTAAAAAATTATCATTAAAAATACTGCTAATACTGCTATTATTCATAGCAAAGTTATTTATTGGAAAAAATATTTTTTTACTATGTTATTAGTTATAACTTATAAGCCTTAGTGTCACTATATCATTTGAATAAGAAATTAAAATTAATTATTTAATTTTGATATTAACTGCTATTAGTTAAAAATATATATTTAGTCTTACTTTTTAATTTCATACACCTAGCTTAAAAATATAACATTCGTTTTCCAATGAGGTACATATGATAACTTTTTATAAAATTTGCTTAATGTAAATACCTATCGATTAATTTCTAATCATATAACTGAAGATCTATTTTATTTATATTTTGACATTTTTGTTTAACTCTGTGGTAGAGCACATAAGCTCATATTGAATCTAAAGGATTGTTAATGCTAGTACAATATGTTTACATAACTAGTGAACAATAAGTGTATACAATATTTAATATTATAAGTACCTATTATTATTGTTATTATTATTTGATGTACCATTACTTTTTAGTTTAAGTAAATTGTCACTAAGGTTGTGTTTGTGTACCTAATCATTATTAATTTGTAATCATTGTAATTTTATAGATTTATGTCGAATTAAAAATAAAGTATATTTCACTAGAGAATATAATATGTTAAATTGTGATACCATTAGAGCCATTTTACATAGTTGTTCCTTGATATTCTAATTAACTACTAATCTACTACCTATCGCTTAGCTTGCACATAATTATGTATATTATTATATTTTTATACAAAATCCTGCAAATTATGCCACAATATATTACTTTATAAAATGTACTTGCTTCTTTAAAATTATATATTTAGTAGTTACTAGTTAAGAATGATGAAGATGTCACAAGACTATGCATATTTATACCATATAATAAAATCAGACCTATCAATAAATTAATAATCAAGTATCTTATAATACAACTTGTTTGCAAGTGAACTATGATGTATTTAGATATTTTGTAATAAAAAAAAATTTTGAGTTCAAGAATCTAAATAATTAGTTAAAATTAATAACTATTGATCTTATCGTATATAAATATAAAATGTTAATTTATAGGTATCTGCAATAGGCTATATTTATATAATGATTTCATTATGATTTAATCTTGAAAAAATTTTTGATTTTATTGTATACAGGGTGATTTTTTTATCGAAGAACACTCATTATTTTTGAAAGTATTCATGTTTTTGAAAATATTTTTTTTTATATAGTTTCAATTTGTTAAAAAAACAACATTTTTATTAAAAAAATTATATTTATAAATATTTTTTATACTTATATTTTTTTAAGTTTTTTACTTTTATGAATGACAGCATATAGTTTTAATTTCATATTCCAAAGCAGTATAATTTTCTGAATATTTTGATACATAAAAATCGAATTTAGGGCCAGTAGTTTATGAGTTATAAGTATTTAAAGTTTAGATATACGAAGTGGAGTGGTACGGGATTACTCCGCAAAATGTTTGTCTACTACTCGGCTTGTCTAAACTTTAAATAAATATAACTCATAAACTACTTGCCCTAACGAATTTTATGTATCAAAATAAATACTCAGAAAATTATTCTGCTTTGGAATATGAAATTAAAACTATATGTTGTCATTCAAAAAAGTAAAAAACTTAAAAAAATATTTAAAAATATAATTTTTTAATAAAAATGTTGTTTTTTTAACAACTTGAAACTATGTAAAAAATTATTTTCAAAAACATGAATACTTTCAGAAATAATGAGTGTTCTTAGAAAAAAAAATCACCTTGTATATCTAGTCACCTACCCATTTAAAATTTTAAATCCATTCTAGATTTCTTAGGTATGATGTATATATTTAAGATAAAAGTATATATTGTGACTAAAATGTTTTTTAAATCATAATTTATTATAGTTTACACATTTATAATTTTATGAATTTTTGTAAATTTAATAATTGCCCTTTTACAAGTTGATACATTTTTTATTTATATACTAACTATATTACTATTATATTGCAATATACATTACATAATTTAATATACCAACTTTATATACTATATGACTGTTTTGTAAAGTATTTAAATACCTTTGTTTATGTAATACTATATTGTATTAAGGCCTAGATTCAATTTATTTTCTATCAGGAATACACAAGTAGTTTTTATCTTGATTTTTATTCCCACATGGATCTAAAGCTTTTATTAACAAGTTTCACAATATGGATCATTGGTCATAGGTAGCTTAGAAATTGTGTAGGTGGTACTGTGGTAGGTACCTACTTTTACTTTTTTATTTGAAAATACATAAGTACTAGTTCTAGGCCACTTTGTAATAGCTGATTTGATTACCAAAAATTTGAAATTCAGCAATTAAGTACACTTTGGCAAAAGTGAATACTTAAGTAACTTACTAGTTTAGTAGTATATATAAAAATATATATAGTATAAAGTATGTAAATGTAATATGAACTAGACTGAAATGGCAACAAATTACATTAATAATTTTACTTAATTGAGACCAAAACTCGTCAAAGATATTTTTGTCAATATTATATTATTTATCATAACTGGTTTATATCATAAATATTTTTATTTGTACATTGAACATTATAACATTTTTAATTGTGTATATTTTTTGATATTATTTGTTTTAGGTAACATTAAATAGGTGTATATATATATATAAATACATTATTAGATACCAAATATGTTTAAATGTTTAATCACATAATTTGTCATCACTTATTGTTTATACATTTTATACTTTTATAGGTCTAAGTATAACATGTATGCTTAAATGTATATAATAGTTCCTACATTTTAAATAATGAACCATACAATAGTGACCATAGTTTACCAAGTACAAAATAAGTAGGTACCTACAAACTACAAATTTGAGACTTAAGTATTAGGTATTTTAAATATTTTTTGAAAGTACGTTTTATAACAGTGGTAATAAACATAATATGTATATAGGTTATATTAATTTGTATTAGATAGGTACTATTACTTTAACAACAGTGTCATATGCTGTTAACTTAAACTAATCTTCTTTATTTAAAAAAGAAAAAGAAAGTAATAATAACTGCTGTAATTAATAAATTTATTGTTACGCTATGTTGTTTACTTATATTTACTGATTTATAATATTCTGTGATATAAAAATATTGAATAAAATGCATTTATTAATAATTTAAAATATATTTTGTGTTACTTTTTAATCTCTGTTATTGTGATTACTGATAATTTATCAATTGTAATATTATATAATGGTCAATGTTGAAAAATTATGTTAAAGATATATCTTTAATCATGGTTATTAGCAGCTTGATGGCTTACTTTACCAATTTTTGATCTCACAAGTCATAATATTATGTTAAAAGTTGAAAAAAAACAAACAAAAATTTAAAAAAACAAATTAATTTTTCAAAGTCCATAAAATATGCCTAAAAAATGTTGAAAGACTGCTTGAATGGAGCAATTTATTTAAAAATAATACCTACACGATTGATGAAAATAAAGATTTGAAATTAAAAATATATAAATGGTTTCTCGACTCGACATGATTATTCGTGTAAAAACAGTCATGTAGGTAGGTACCTGTGTACCTATAGGTACTTAAACTGCTAAACTCTTTGTTGTGTTTGTGTTTTATGTAATGTGTTGTGCATGGAAGAAAACTTTAAAGGTATAGTTATATAAAATATTATTCCTTTAAGTATAATTTTTATAGGGTTAAGAACTCTAAGACAATTCGCTGCATAAGTCGTAAGTATAATACTTATGATTTATTTGATGACTACGATGGTATCATATATATATATATATATATATGTATATTGTATATATATAATATATATCATTACCTATGCTATAAGGTATACAGCATACAATACTTATAATATAGGTATTAGGTATGTATATCACTGTTTAATGATTTTTAATTGTTTCAACAATGGAATAAATAAACAATAAACAACTAAAAACACAAAAAATAACTGTAAAAGTTATTGTCGAACTATTATGATATAATAGGATGCAGGCATGCAGCAACCAATGTTATATTTTTTTTATAATTAACAATTATAGTTTATTCTTAGATAACTTTTTTCACTTCTTTACATATTATTATTTACTATACATACAACTATACAAGATACAACATACTTACAAAGTAATTATTTTTTATTGTTGATTATAGTCTTATAAACTAAAGGTTTATTTAGTAAATGTTATTATGTAGTTTAAAATTAAATTTTATTTGTTAATGATCATGAGCAAGAACTACAATAATGTGTTTAGTTTAGTTAATCAAATTTAAAAAATTTAAATAATTTCATTTTTTTAGATTTTGAATGGAGTGATGAATGTATTGATTTTACAGTGATGCGTTTTTTTTTTGTGTGCCTGTCGTCTGTCATCACGTATTGGAGTAGTAACTAATAAAACTTTGATTTTTAACTTCAGTCCCGTTTGGATAAGGAATGTGAATCTAGTAAGTACTTCGGGGGGTCAAAAATAAAAAATTTTCCAAAAGTAACGGAAAAACGGGAAATTTTACGCATAGGTATAAATTTTGTATTTAGCTGTAACCAGTGATGGGAAAGAACGCGTTCCATATTGTGTGAACTTGACATGAACTAGTTCGATTTTCAAAAAATGAACTAAGTTCTTATTAATTATGATTTTGAACGTTTTGGGTTCGTTCATTGATAATTTAATTTTCATACGATACCGTTTTGAAATGTTATGTAGCCGATCAGGTGTCTTCTCAAGAATCAAAAGATATAATTTGTTTTTAATTTTGTTTATTTTTAGTTTGGATATTTATGTTTGCCCTGAAATTACGACACCGTTGATCGCCGATATAATAATAAGAATATTATATCATTTATAGTATTGGTATATTATTATAGTTCTGTTGTAACTTGACATAATAGAATAAACTATAAAGTGTTATAAATAACATTCCCAAAACACGTTCATACAAATTATTTTATGCTGTATACAGAGTGTTCCACAGAATACAGGGTGATTGGGAAATATAAAACTATTTTTATCACGCAATCAAAATTATTTTTATTTTTATTTTCATCTTAGTATCTTACTAAACATGTACAATGTACAGTATATTTTATTGAACAATTATGAATAAATACTAAATAGTATTATAAATATTTTTATATTTATTATTTATAACATTCTTTTAACTTTTTACATGTAGTTATAATTCTATTGCACATTTGCACTATACAAACATAAATGTGTTTTTAAACACATTTTCTTTGGTGACTTTTTATAATTTTTGATCATTTTAAAAATTATGAACTACTTCTAGATGAACTAGAACTTGAACTAGTTCATTCTAAAAACTATGAACTAGAATTTGAACTAGTTCATATTTAATGTCTTGAACTTGAACTAATTCATTTTTAGAAAGAACTTTCCCATCACTGGCTGTAACTCAAAAACGAATCATTGTAAATACTTGACATTTTCGTATTAGTGTTATCTATTTTTGAATTTTCTAAGTTTTTTTTTTTTGAAATGCTGATAAAAAAAATTGGTATCCAAAAAAATCTTTAAAATTTAATACAAGGTTTATTATAAGTTGTGCTTGTCGTAGTAAAAAAAAAATCAAAAAACGTTGTTCACAATTTTTGTTTTTAAGCATTTAAAGTTCAAATATTTACAAAATATGTCAAAATCGCAAAAATTTGCAAAGAATTTTGAAGTTGAAAATTCATAAAACTGTTGTGAATTATACCGAAGGTTAAAAAACCCAATACAAGGTTCTTCATAAGTTTTCCTTCAAATAACTGTAAAAAAAACTTCAGCGTCAATATAGAAAACATTTTATGAGCGTATGAAATTTTAATTTTTACGAAATCACGTAAAATAACAATATATCCTAAAATATTTGTTGTTATTCAAAAAATATAAGTCGTAGAAAATTGAAATTTTCACCAGTAAGTTAAGAAAAATAAACTACCTACCTACTTGTATCAAATATATATTACAATTTAAATATAGGTATTAATATAATATAATGTATCTTAGACTGACAAATCATCTCATTTCAGAATCGTTTTTAGTATAAGAGTACAATATGATACCTGCCATTGCATTCAAATTTAACACAGCTATCATAATCATAGTGACCTACTCGCCACTTCTACTATACAGCAGAACGATATCCACTTGCCCACCGTTTTTTTGTTGTACCTTCTTATTACGTGTAGATTGTAGAATCAATTTAAATATAAATTATTAAATATGTATAATAATTATTATTACCTATATAGGATTTATATGCATTGGTATAATGGTATATTATTTGCCATCATTATTTTTTAATACTTGCATGGCCGGTAATGTTTAAGAATGCCATATGTTCTATCTTAGATTCTGAGTGCTTGTTTTTCTGAGTCCTGTTATAATATTATAGTACCTATAGTTCGACTTTCGACGTGAATATATTTTTATTTTTTAACGTTCGACACAACTTTTACAGTTATTATTTTGTGTTTTGGGTTGTTTACTTGTTTATTTATTCCATTGCTGAAACATTAAACAGTGATATTATATTACAAGACGTATTACCTTATGTACCTATATGATACCATGGTTAATGTGTCACCAAATAAATCATAAGTATTTGAGACGTGTTCATTAAAAACAATGAAAACGAAAATTACATAATAAATTCATAATTCTTGTCAGTTGTCACATTTTCACATAATAATATAATATTAAGCCGTAAACTTATAGATTGTGCTTACAAAATATCTTATTTTTTCTTTTCCAAAAGAATTGTTTAACGGGACTATTTGTTCGTATTATACCTTTTATAAAAAAAAGTGTCTACCTCAAAGTACCTATACAAGCTCGTGGCTGCACACTCATCCGTGCGAATTTATATGTACAAATGGAAATTAAAGCTGCAAATTCCAGTTAAAATGTACTTGATTTAAACTAAGGAACATAACAAAATTGATGTTTCACAACTCAAAGTATGTCAATCAGGGACGAGCACATACAAAAATTCAGTAGGTGAGGTTTGAAAAAATATCATAATCTTAGTATAGGTATTTTTATATATTTTTTATATATTTAACAATAAGTAGGTATATTATTGGCTGTAGCGCCCTGGATTAGCCCCGAAGATTATGGCCATTAGTGCCCAAAATAAAAAACTTAACACCCTGACTGCACGCAACGTTGCCGTCAGTTATCGTTTTAGATCGTTTAAAAAAAGTAAAATTTTACGTAAAATTAAAATTAATAATTATTAAAAGCAAGGTATAAGTCTAGTTTACCGGGCACCTTTTTTTTTTGAAATTTTTTTTTGTTGGAAAGGGTTGTTTTGACGAGTTAAGAACGATGGTGCAAAAAAAAATTTGCGGAAATGATTATTTTGGAAGTTATAGCCTCCCAAAGTTAACGATTTTACGTTTATACGCATGCGCGCAACATTACTAATGCCGCGCGAGGACCTCGAGTTTGGCGACCGGAAGACTTTTTTAATTGTTTTTATACTTTAACTGTGTAACACTGCCCATATACTACGATATAACTTACCCTGTAACCTACTTAAGGTGGTGTTGCATAGCAAGTCGGGGGATATTTTCGATTTGCGGAGCGGAGCGACGGCGCCGAGGAGCGCAGCGACGAGTGCCGCTAACAAGGCATCACTGCCCATACTATACAATATAACTTACCCTGTGGCCTACTTGAAGTTGTGTTGCATAGCAAGTCAAGGGATATTTTTTCGTTTTTTTTTTTACATTGAAAACCATACAAGGATATCTTATTTTATAATTAGATGAAGATGAAGATGAAAATGACTGTGAAACTGATGAAAATGAATGTGAAACTGATGAAAATGAATGCTTTGAATAGTTAATAAAAATTAAACATAATAAAACAAAATGTGACTACTGACTTGTAACTTTTAAAATAAAAATCTCGGTCCTCCGTGCGGTAATACAGTAGTGTTGCGCGCATGCGTATAAACGTAAAATCGTTAACTTTGGGAGGCTATAACTTCCAAAATAATCATTTCCGCAAATTTTTTTTTTGCACCATCGTTCTTAACTCGTCAAAACAACCCTTTTCAAAAAAAAAAAGGTGCCCGGTAAACTAGACTTGTTCCAAAAGTAATCATTTTATAAATAATGATAAATACTACACAGTAATATACGTGTTATATATTTAAATATTATTTATATTATATTAAATTATAAATTAAATTAGTAGTTTAAAATTTCTTCAGTTTTCGGATCATGGGTATCTGTCTTTAATTTCGGTTAACTTCGTTTTTAGATTCTGAACGGAGTGATGAATGTATTGATTTTACAATGATGTGTGTTTTTTTTTGTTTTTTTGTTTTTTTGTTTTTTATATCTGTGTACAGCATAACTAGTCGAAATAATGCTTCAATTTCAAGCTTTGGGGGTGGTTTCCGATGGCAAAGTGGATATCCTTGGTGCATTATAGAGGTGAAAAGTAAACATTTTCCAACAATTTTCAAAAAAATCTAGAAAAACAAAAAAAAAAAGCGGGTAAGTGAGTATCGCTCTGCTGTACATTAGGGGGTGGGATGGACCTCGGACTAGGGTAGGTTAAGTTTGAATGCAATGATAGGTATCATTGTATACGAAAAACGATTCTGAACGGAGATGATTTGTCAGTCTAGGATATGTTAATATATTATATTAAAATATTGTCATATATTCTATTTTGAAACAAATTCAAACATTTAAGTAAAAGTTTTAAGATCTTACGTTTGATAATGTTTTAAAAATAACAAAAATCGAAAATTATTTATTAGTAAAACGTTATTTTACACGTGTATTTTTGATTTCAAATTAAAATTAAAACTTTAAACACTCGTAAAATTTTTTAAATTTAATGAACATCAAACTTTTTTATAATTATTCTAAGCTTAACTTATGGACAGCATAGTATTAAATTTTCAATTCTTAGCTTTTGATAGAAAAATATTTATAAATTTTTAACTACCAAATAGTGAAAAATATTCATGATTTTGACGAATTTTTGTCAATATTTGAAATTCAAATGCTAATAAAAAAAAATTGTGCCTATGTATTTTTATAATTTTTGAATGAGAGTTAGACCAAGTTATGTAGACCCTTCAATTAAATTTTCAAGTAATTTGTCCCAGCTAAATTTTTTTTATCAACATTTATAAAAAAAAAATAAAAAAAAATTGATTATTTCAATTGTCTATAAATAGCTCAAAAAAAGTCAAAATATTTTGAAAATCAAATCACATAAAGAAAATGGCAATCTAAATAACTGGTAAAATTTTCAAGTATTTACGACTTATACTATTTGAATAACAACAAATATTAAAAATCGTTCGAGGCTAAACCGTTATTTAACGCGGTTTTTTAAAAATTTAAATTTCAATCACTCATAAAAATTTTTTGTTTTAGTCCGGTAGAGTTTTTTTTGCAGATAGTTGAAGAAAATTTTATGGAGAACCTTGTACCAAATTTTCAAATCTTAGTTATAAAAGAAAAAATTTTTACGATTTTTTAACCACAAAATTACTTGCCAATTTTCGCAATTTTGACATATTTCGTATAAATTCGAACTTTAAGCACTTATAAAAAAAAATTGTGACTAACGATTTCGGATTTTTTTTTATAACTTTAAGAACAACTTATAAGAAACCTTGTATTAAATTTTCAAGATTTTCTGGCCGGCCAAAAAATTTTTATCGTTATTTTAAAAAAAAATACTTAAAAAAATTGAAAATTTCAACTGTCTATAAATAGCTCAAAAAAAGTCAAAATTCTTTGAAAATTTAACTGTGTATGGAGAACGCTAATTTAAACACTTGATGAAAATTTCAAGTGAATACATCGATTAGTTTTTGAGTTATAGCAAAATAAATAATTCGATTTTGTCGAAAACTGGTTTTGCGTAAAAATTCCCGTTTTTCTGTCATTTTTTTTTTGTTTTTCTCGATTTTTTTGAAAACTGTTGGAAAATGACGTACGTGAAGTTGGCACCCCCGACATCTTCTGATCAGAACTAAATTACTATCATCTTTTTGCAACCAATTTGCAACAATTTGCAACGCTGATAAAAAAATTTGCAACGCATTTTTTACGGCGCTACAGACAAACATAGCTTCGGGGTGCCAAATTCACGTGGCACCCCGAAATCGTCCGATCGGTTCCAAATCGGTGTCATATTTTTGCAACTAATTTGCAACAATTTGCAACGCTGATAAAAAAATTTGCAACGCATTTTTTACGGCGCTACAGACAAACATAGCTTCGGGGTGCCAAATTCACGTGGCACCCCGAAATCGTCCGATCGGTTCCAAATCAGTGTCATATTTTTGCAACCAATTTGCAACAATTTGCAACGTTGATAAAAAAATTTGCAACTCATTTTTTACGGCGTCATACCAAAATTCCGTCTGGGGGTGCCAAATTCACGCAGCACCCCGAAATCGTCCGATCGGTTCCAAATCGGTGTCATATTTTTGCAACCAATTTGCAACAATTTGCAACGTCGATAAAAAAATTTGCAACTCATTTTTTACGGCGTCATAACCAAAATTACGTTTGGGGTTGTGAAGTTGCCACCCCGACATCGTCCGATCGGTTCTAAATCGGTGTCATATTTTTGCAATCAATTTGCAACAATTTGCAACGTCGATTAAAAAATTTGCAACTCATTTTTTACGGTGTCATAACCAAAATTACGTTTGGGGTTGTGAAGTTGCCACCCCGACATCGTCCGATCGGTTCTAAATCGGTATTATATTTTTGCAACCAATTTGCAACAATTTTCAACGTCGATTAAAAAATTTGCAACTCATTTTTTACGGCGTCATAACCAAAAAAATTACGTTTGGGGTTGTGAAGTTGCCACGCTGACATCGTCTGATCGGTTCTAAATCGGTTTTATTACCAATCGGTTTTATTATCAAAAATATTTGATAATTGTTCATTAAGACCGCCATCTCATAAAATATGGAACGACATGTGTGAAGAACTTGGCAATGTAATTTCTTATAAAACCCTATATATTTCTGTTTTACAAGATCGTCATAGTTTTAAAAAAAAATTAAAAAAAATGTTGGGAATTGATGAGTTAGAGGCGAAAGATGATTTTGATAGCGATACTGATTCGATTATGGTGGATACTGATGAAGATTGTACAAAAAAAGATGAAGATTACTTTTTAGTTCAAAATAATAATACTGAAAACACATTATTTAAAATAAGTATACCGTATAAAAAGTATGAGCAGTTTGAACCTTCAACATTAATTTATAAGGATAAAAAAAATAAAAGATCATATGATGTTTTGAAAAAAAATACATGGAGTGATATAATTAATGACGAATTCATAGCAAAATATAATTTACCATGCAATTTTGTTTACAAAAGCTGTAAAGTCAGGAAAACTATGATTTACAGTAAGTATTTCCTTACTTTTAAAGCAAAATGTAAAGATGACGGATGTGAATTATTTGGTTGGAGTGAAAAAAAACCAGACATCGGTCAACCACTAGAAATTAGTATACTGACAAAGGATACAAGAAAATGCAATTTTATACATGAATCTAAGAGACAATTGAGAGGTTTTAAACGCAAAAAAGTCGGACAGCAGTTATTAACAGATCTCGCTAGCAATTGGAGAAGAGATAACGTAAAAGACATGGAATTTGGTGACATGTCTCCTCCAAATTTATACAAAAGCAGTGTGTTGAGAAAGGCCAAGCAACAACATAAAGACAACATTCTAGGTATAACTCAAAAAAATCAAATAGAGTCAGTTGTTGAGTTAAAACGAAATTCTAGATTTTCTGGCTCAATTCATGAAGTTGGAACAGATCCATTGCTGGTACATTACTGGACTGGCCATCAGCTTACAATTTACAAAGATTTATGTAAAAATTATTGCAGAATTTCAATTGATGCTACAGGAGGGTTAATTAAAAAAACTACACATTCGTCATTAAATATTCTATCAGCGCACATTTTTTTATATGAAGTCGTTATAAATACATATTATGGACAGATTCCTATTTCACAGATGCTTTCAGAAAAACAAGATGCTTTAACAATATTTAATTGGCTAGCACGATGGAAAACATTTGCAAGAAAGTCTCCAAATGAAGTTGTCTGTGATTTTTCAATGGCCTTATTGGGAGCGATATCAATGGCCTTTTGCAAAATTTTTGGAATAAAATCATATGTTGAACAATGTTTTGGAGTCGCTACTGAACAACACACAAAGTTACCAGATGTATACTTAAGAATTGACGTGGCTCATGTGATAAAAATATTTTGCCGTAATAAATATCTACAAGGCAAAACTAACAAAAATTTAAAATCTTTTTATGTAAGAGGAATGCGACTACTAATAACATCAACTAGTTTGGTTCAATTTAAAGAAGTTTTAATAGCATTACTAAATGTAATGTTATCAGAAACAGATGGCTGGGCGGACAATTTCACCGAAACCCCATCAGAAACTAGTAGACAATTTTTATTGGGATTGATAAAAGGTAATTATTATATTATATCAATTATATAATTAAGTTTTTTATTTATTAGCTACCTTCCTAGTTTTGTATATTAAAACACACAAATTATATTTTAAATTCTGAGTGTAGCTATAAATGTATGGTTTACAAATCATATGTGTTTTTTTATGCTGTGGACATTTTTAAAGTCGAACATTTTTTATTATTTTCAAATTACAATAGAATAACTAAAACTGTTAAACTATGTTTAAAATTTAAATACCAAAATAAATTAGACTTAAAATATCTATAAAAAAAAATTCTGGGTGTATTAAATTTCAGATTTTTTGGTTACATTATGAATTACATAGGTATGATAAATAAATATAAATTTTAAAAATTAAAAAATGTATACTTTCTTAACTATTGTATCATCTTTGATTTTTTTTTTAGTTATTTTTTCTATGAACTCATGTAAAAAATTGTTTGTTTGGTTAGTTTAAAAAATTAAAAAATTAAAAAATATAATACAAAGTTCATCATAAGATGTTATTTTAACTGTATAAAAATATTTAAGACAATTGGCAGGATTTTTTTTTGTAAAACATTTAAAGTTCAACTGTTTAAAAAATTCGTATAAATCATAAAAATTTGCTATTTAATTTGTAGTTAAAAATTTAAACTTTGTACTGTAACCAAAAAATAATTCATAATTTTAGAATAATAGATATGTAAATGCAATGTTTTTTGCAATAATGACCTACCTATTATTATTAATAGTAATATTAATAAAATATAAAATTTCCTGGATAGACACACCATCTTCAATCAGCATATTTTTCCCTATACAAATGTACAAATCACTGAATTCAAATTTAACCCATCCATTGCAGTGATCCATTTGACACCTATACTGCACATCAGAGTGGTGCACACTTGCCTAACTTTTTATAATATTAAATTTATATCACATTTTTTACACATTAAAGGTATTGAACCTACAAAATATTTTGAAGAAGATGATCATAATGAAGGTTTTCCTGAACTCGATGATGATTGCGACTATGATGATGATGATGATAATGAAGATAATATAGATGGTAATTCAACAAATAATATTGATAACTTCTTAAAGGATATCTTATCATTTTGTAAAGGAAATTCTAAAATAAAAGGTGATAGATTGTCGGCGTACTATCTACCTGGCTTATCAAATGATATTATAAGAATGTCAAAATATTTTCCATTATGGACTAACGTCATGCAAATATTTTTCCATTCTCCATATAAAATTGCCTCGTCAGCTTCAGTGGAAAGTGACTTTTCAGAACTAAAAAATAAAATTTTACGTTTTGATACAAAACCTATGACTGTGGATCGGTTTATTGCCAAACATTTGCAAAGTATTGATAGCAATACTAAACTATTTAGAAGTTCACAGCTAAAGCAAAATAATAAAACTTTAACTGACTCTCAGAATTCCGAAAAAT
Source organism: Schizaphis graminum (assembly GCA_020882235.1). Classification (NCBI taxonomy): domain Eukaryota; kingdom Metazoa; phylum Arthropoda; class Insecta; order Hemiptera; family Aphididae; genus Schizaphis; species Schizaphis graminum. The sequence continues at coordinate 6,204,988 of CM037033.1, forward strand.
GCTTTGAACCAAATAATGAATATAAATTTGAAAAACTTGAATCAAATAAAGTCGATTATAACGGAAATGAAGATGATCAGGAAGATGTTAGTAGTTGTGATTCAAATGTATCTCTTGAATTGGCAGAAATCACAGAAAATTGGCACGGCTTTGGTAAAAATCAAGATATAAAACCATTGGAAAAAGAAAAAAGGAAAAGGATTACGAAGTACATGGAATGCACTCCAGAAATTGAAAAAATGTTGAATAAAAAAAATACTCGTTCCCACTTGAATACGCTTCTTTTAAATGGAAATACAACATCTTGTTTGCGGGTATCTCGAAAAAGATATATGGTCCATAATACTTGTCCTTTTGATTCGGTAGCTGCGATGATATCAATGGCTTATCTTGATCATTGTCAATACCAACATTTTATGGATTCCACTACCAATGAGTTTTTAAGATTTTGTAAAAATCTAGCTATTAAGGGAACAACTAAGAACAGTTATATTGAACGTTTACATTTATTAAAAAATATATTCCCAGAGGTAGATGGAATAACTGGTGTTCAATTAATCGATGCAAGATGTAATGTTCTGCATTTAGTTACAAAACTTATGAATAATGTACCATCAGCCACAGAAAATAAAAAATGTTCTAATGAAAAATGTTTAAATGTTAATATCATTAGAAATAGTCCAACCATTATTTTAAGTTTAATCGACGGATTTGAAAATTTGGAAAAATCGTTGGAAGCTTACACTGAACCAATAGTAAGTGAATGTTCATTGATTTCATGTTCAGGAAATGTGACGACAACAAGGAATCTCAGTGAACATTTGTTCATTGAAACTGATGTTTATAGTAATAATGAACAATTTCCACTAACAAGTTTCCAACAAAGATGTCAAGTCAAAAACTCAAGGTAAATATAATATAAATATATTTTGTATCTTAATATAAATTTGTCCAATTTTTGAATAATTGTCAAAATACTAAAATTAATAAATTTTTTTTTCTAGTTACATATTCTATGGAGTCGTGGCTTACGGATTTGATCATTACGTTTCTCATATAAAAAGAGAAAAAAAGTGGGAAACGCACAATGACCTACTAAAAAAAGTTGTTACATTCGTTGAAGGCAAAAACAAGCAAGTAAATCCACATATGCTTATGTACATAAAAGAAAAAGATTTAACAACACAAATTATATAAGTGCTCAAATGTTTATATTATTTCATAAAATAAAGTAAAAAATTTGAATATTTTATCTAAGGTTTTAAGATGTTATAATACAGAAAACTATATTTAAAGGTTTATGGTTATAAGAATAAATACTTGTTTAATTTTTAATTATTATTTGTTACATTCAATAAAGGGTTACAAATTGTAATTATATTTTTAATATTTTATCATCCTTCATTCCTTCATGTGTACTATAACAAACCAAATATTTTTGTATTATTTAATTATTTTGATATGGGTACCTTTGATTATTTAGAATAATATAAAACATTATAAAGTACTTTTGATTAAGAACTATAAAAATTATATAATATAAATTAATATTATTAACACATAAAATCTGTAAAATTGCGTTAATATAACAAAGATAAATTGATTTACATCGATAATAGATATAATGCAAGATAAACTATGGTAGATTTGTATCATTTGGGCAAGTTAATGAATAATTTTTTACTCAGATAAATTAAGTATTTTTTTTCAATTTAACTAAAAGTTAAGGTCATGGATATTTTTAATGTAATAATTAAGTTTAAATTAGGTAAACAATTACTATTAACTTAACTTCAATTAATGACGTATATTATTTATTAATAATTATTATATTCGTTAATGCTAAGCCTTGATCTAGCAAGCTTGATGCTAACGTACTAAAATATGATACCGATTTAGAACCGATCAGACGATGTCAGGGTGGCAACTTTACAACCCCAAACGTAATTTTGGTTATGACGCCGTAAAAAATGAGTTGCAAATTTTTTAATCGACGTTGAAAATTGGTGCAAATTGGTTGCAAAAATATGATACCGATTTAGAACCGATCGGACGATGTCGGGGTGGCAACTTCACAACCCCAAACGTAATTTTGGTTATGACGCCGTAAAAAATGAGTTGCAAATTTTTTTATCGACGTTGCAAATTGTTGCAAATTGGTTGCAAAAATATGACACCGATTTGGAACCGATCGGACGATTTCGGGGTGCTGCGTGAATTTGGCACCCCCAGACGGAATTTTGGTATGACGCCGTAAAAAATGAGTTGCAAATTTTTTTATCAACGTTGCAAATTGTTGCAAATTGGTTGCAAAAATATGACACTGATTTGGAACCGATCGGACGATTTCGGGGTGCCACGTGAATTTGGCACCCCGAAGCTATGTTTGTCTGTAGCGCCGTAAAAAATGCGTTGCAAATTTTTTTATCAGCGTTGCAAATTGTTGCAAATTAGTTGCAAAAATATGACACCGATTTGGAACCGATCGGACGATTTCGGGGTGCCACGTGAATTTGGCACCCCGAAGCTATGTTTGTCTGTAGCGCCGTAAAAAATGCGTTGCAAATTTTTTTATCAGCGTTGCAAATTGTTGCAAATTGGTTGCAAAAATATGACACCGATTTGGAACCGATCGGACGATGTCAGGGTGCCAACTTCACGTACGTTGGAAAATGTTTACTTTTCACCTCTATAATGCACCAAGGATATCCACTTTGCCATCGGAAACCACCCCCAAAGTTTGAAATCGAAGCATTATTTCGACTAGTTATGCTGTACACAGACACAAAAAAAAAAAAACAAAAAAAAAAAAAAAAAAAAAAAAAAACACACATCATTGTAAAATCAATACATTCATCACTCCGTTCAGAATCTAAAAGTGACAGAAAAACGGGAATTTTTAAGCAAAGCCACTTTTCGACAAAATCGATTTTTTGATTTTGCTATAACTCAAAAATTAATCGATGTAAATACTTGAAATTTTCAACAAATGTTTATATTAGTGTTCTCCATACACAGTTAAATTTTCAAAGAATTTTGACTTTTTTTGAGCTATTTATAGACAATTGAAATTTTTAATTTTTTTTAGTATTTTTTTTTAAAATAACGATAAAATTTTTTTGGCCGGCCAAAAAATCTTGAAAATTTAATACAAGGTTTCTTATAAGTTTTTCTTAAAGTGATAAAAAAAAATCCGAAATCGTTAGTCACAATTTTTTTTTATAAGTACTTAAAGTTCGAATTTTAACGAAATATGTCAAAATTGCGAAAATTTGCAAGTAATTTTGTGGTTGAAAAATCGTAAATTTTTTTTATTTTATAACTAAGTTTTGAAAATTTGGTACAAGGTTCTCCATAAATTTTTTTTCAATTATCTGTAAAAAAAACTCGACCGGATTCAGGTCGAAAATTTTTATGAGTGTTTGAAATTTAAATTTTTACAAAACCGCGTTAAATAACGGTTTAGCCTCAAACGATTTTTGATATTTGTTGTTATTCAAACAGTATAAGTCGTAAACACTTGAAAATTTTACCAGTTATTTAGATTGCCATTTTCTTTACATGATTTGATTTTCAAAATATTTTGACTTTTTTTGAGCTATTTATAGACAATTGAAATTTTCAATTTTTTTTATTTTTTTTTTATAAATGTTGATAAAAAAAATTTAGCTGCGACAAATTACTTGAAAATTTAATAGAAGGGTCCACATAACTTGTTCTAACACTCATTCAAAAATTATAAAAATACATAGGCACAATTTTTTTTTATTAGCATTTGAAGTTCAAATATTGATAAAAATTCGTCAAAATCATGAATATTCTTCACTATTTGGTAGTTAAAAATTTATAAATATTTTACTATCAAAAGCTAAGAATTGAAAATTTAATACTATATGCTGTCCATAAGTTAAGCTTAGAATAATTATAAAAAAGTTTGAGGATTATTCAATTTAAAAAATTTTACGAGTGTTTAAATTTTTAATTTTAATTTGAAATCAAAATCACACGTGTAAAATAACATTATACTACTAAATAATTTTCGATTTTTATTATTTTTAAAAAATTACCAAACGTAGGATCTTGAAACTTTTACTTAAATGTTTGAATTTGTTTCAAAATAGAATATATGACAATATTTAAATATAATATATCCTAAACTGACAAATCATCTCCGTTCAGAATCGTTTTTCGTATACAATGATACCTATCATTGCATTCAAATTTAACCTTCCCTAGTCCGAAATTCACCCCACCACCTAATGTCCAGCAGAGCGATACTCACTTACCCGCTTTTTAATTATTGATTTTGATGTATGCAATGCAGTAGGAACTTTACGCTTTTTTAAACAACGCCAACTTAAATCTTCAGAAACAAGATTTCTACTCACGTGATATTTAAAATAAAGAAAAACTAAACGATTCATTATATTCATTATATTATAGTACTCACTATTCATGTACTGATGCAACTGACACATAAACTACAACTGATAAATGCATTTTATATAATATTATAATCTTTATCGATTGGGATTTTACAATTTCGATTAGCTGCACGACTAACGACAAAATATTATTATCGTTAGATATTGGTTTCGATTAGCATAGGAAACGATCAAATATTATTTTAGATTTTTTAGTAACACGTCAATATACTCAATAAATGGCAACGTTGCACGATTTTCAACTGATCTGAATCCGGTGCATATGGACTATGATTTGCGGCGCAAATGTCAAATGGGCTACGGCCTACGATAAAATATGTGTTCGGGCGCAAATTGGTTGCGCACTTACGCCGATATTATTGGTATTATTTCGTGAAGATGTTCTATTCGCGAAGAATCAGCTGCGACGAAAAGTCCGAATTCGTAACTTATATTTAATTAAAATAGTTTTTAATTTTTACATTTTTCAATAAATTTTCATTACATTTAAAGTTTTCTGTAAACACTCTCCTTATGGTTATCGTGCGCTGTGTTGAATAACTTTTGTTATTACCTAAAACAGACCAGTCTCTTAACATTATCACAAAAAAACCAACAACAACAATCAATAGTTGAAGCAAATAATAAAGACGAGTCTTATAATAATAATAATAAAATATATATATGATATCTTATTATAATACGTATAGGTACAGGGACGCCCGCAGAAATGTAGTTCAGGGGGGGCAAAAAAAATTGTAAGTACCTAAATACTTATAGGTAAATTTACCGCTACATCTTTCATCTACTCATATTTTGCAATACTATCAATAATATATTTTTTTAAAATCAAAACTAATTTAAGTTAATATAAAATTACACATTTACACTATTAGTTCTAATATTTGTAAGAAAAAACATAAAAAAGTTTAAACAAAAACTTAAGTTTAAACAACTTTATTTGATAAAATTTATTTCATATTTTATTATTTTATTCAAAAAGTAATGACAATCTCCTTTTGTTTGAAGTAAATAAATTAATTTAATAAATTACTTTGACTCGTCCGCGTTAACAGACAATCTGTAGGAACCAGCCAAAAGTTAAAAAGTGACTTAGCGATTGAAAATAATCGTAATGTCTTTTTCACGATGAAATAATAAATATCTCCTATATGACTTGTTAGATACTTAGATACAAGGATTGTCGAATAGTTGCTGACTATTATAAATCAGCTTTATGTAAAAAACTTCCAATTTTGTAAATTACACGAAAAATCTCAGGGGGGGCAATGGCCCCCACTGGCCCCCCCTTCCGGGCGTCCCTGTATAGGTACGTCACGAATAAAAAAATAATAATTATTAATTATGCTTACGTATTGTTATTAGTCATTAGCTATTAGGACTATAAAGTATAAGGTATTTATAATTATTGGAAAAATAAATACAAAACAAAATATAATTGTTTCGACAGTAAATTATATTTACTTATAATTTTTTATTTTTTTTTTTTTGTGTCTGTCATCACTTTTTGGAGTAGTAATAATGCTTTGATTTTTGACCTCAGCCCCTCTTTGAAAAGGAAAATTCATCTAGTTGGTACTTTATAGGAGGTCAAAAGTAAAAAATTTCCAATAGTTTTCAAAAGCGTCGGGAAAAACCCTGAAAAAATTACGGAAAAACGGAAATTTTACGCATAATCACTTTTCGACAAAATCGATTTTTTAATTTTACTGTAACTCAAAAACAAATCATTTTAAATACTTAAAATTTTCAGAAAATGTTTATATTAGTGTTATCTATTTATAATTAAATTTTTAAAATATTTAGAATTTTTTAAAGCTACTTATAGACAATTAAAATTTTCTAAGTTTTTTTTCTTAAAATGTCGATAAAAAAAATTGACTATCCAAAAAATCTTTAAAATTTAATACAAGGTTTATTATAAGTTTTACTTATCGTAATAAAAAAAATCAAAAATCGTTAATCACAATTTATGTTTATAAGCATTTAAAGTTTAAATGTTTACGAAATATATCAAAATCGCGAAAATTTGCAAAGAATTTTGAAGTTGAAAATTCATAACATTTTTATGATTATACTTAAGATTCAAAAATCTAATACAACGTTATCTATAAGTTTTTCTTCAAGTAACTGTAAAAAAAATTCCAGCGTCAATATAGAAAAAATTTTATGAGCGTATGAAATTTAATTTTTTACGAAATCACGTAAAATAACGATATATTACAATTGAATTGAAATATAGGTAATAATATAATATATCCAACTAATTATCATTGAGTGACAAATCATCTCTGTTCAGAATCGTTTTTCGTTTACAATGATACCCGTTATTGCATTCAAATTTAACACATCCATTATAGTGACCAGTGACCTATACTCTTCATCTCTACTATACAGCAGAGCGATACCCACTTGCTCATTTCTTTTTTATACAGATTGTAAATTCTATTTATATTTTTAATAAAAAAAAAATGTACCTATCGTATTATTGTTAAACAGTGGTTAACACAAAATGGAATATATAGATATTATATCTTGTATGAATGTGAATCACACTTATCTATACGCTATAATATCTACTGTATCATTTAATAGTTTATCACTAACTAAAATATTAATTATTTATAATTGAAATAAACTTGCACACTATACCTACTAGCTTATGAAATATAAATTGACGCAAAATAATAATACACATAAATCATAATTTATACTTCAAACGGGGCTGATACCGTTGCAATCGAACTGCAGCATTGATTAATATTAATATAATTCAATAAGTATAGGTACAAATAATTTATTATTGTACATTTTTTTTTTTAGATTAGTAATATTATTATTTTTTCTAGGTCATAAAGCTTGCCAGTTAAATACAAGTTTCCTTATAAAGTTATAAATAGTACTTATATGTGGCAGTTAATAAATTTAAAAATTGTTACAATTTGTTATAACTTATAAGCATTTAAGACTCAAATGTTAACAGAGTTCGTAAAAACTTGAAAATATTATGTAAATTATTTCGTGTTCAGATATTATATAGAACATTTTCAATTTTAATGCTTTAGAGTTTAGACTAAGGCCTTTAGTTTTAAAAATTCATTACAAATAAGTTTCTCATAACATTTTGCAGTAGTTGCAATATTGAATGTATAATAATACAATTTTAATATCCAAGGATTGACAATTAATACAAATGATTTTAGGTTCCTCATTTTATATTATGCTTTTTTCACTCAATTTTTATGAGTGTTTGAAGTTTCAATTTTAATTTTTTGGTGTTACTCGAAAAACATTATTCATGGACCATGTTTCATGGAGACAAACAACTTTCATGTTTATTATATTTTATACTCGAAATGGTATTTCAATGGTATTTTTCGGAAAATATTAATTTAACTTACTGTATTCTATTAGTAAAATAAACTAATTTACTATTAGTTTAATTGTAGTATCAAAAAATATAACATGAAAATATACTTAGAATGACAGACCGTCTCCGCTCAGAATCTTATATAAATATACAATGATGTATCATTGAACTTAAATTTAACACATTCATCTTAGTGACCCATATGACACCTACTGTACAGTAGAAAAGTATATTTTATTTGCCTAACCTTTTTAAAATGTTTGTGATTCACTGCAACAGTATGTACAACTTGACTTTCAAATAAATTAGTCTTGGAAGACGCCTCCAACTTCACATACGGTAAGAATATGAATATCTAGTTCATATAATATAGTTTATAAAACGATACAATTAAGGTTACCTATACATGCATTTAGTTGTAATAGCGTTATTTTTTATTTAATGTAATTTACCGTAACATAATATTATAGACAAAACTATAATATATCTATCACTACTTCACGTGAATAAGACTGCGTTTAGCGTTTTACATTTTTTTTAAATTAAAAAAATCATTGAATATACACACACATATATTGTATAAATATATTTTTATAATATGTGATAAATAATTGTAGGTTTAGCCGAGGCTTATTCGGTGTAACTACATAATGCTTATAAATAAAACATAATATTATAGACAAGTGTGCTTTTATCCACAAACTACGTGTATTATTATTTATTACAATATTACATGTGCATTACTAAATAAAAAATAACACATTCACGAAAACGAAAATCCCTTTAATAATTTCTTTATGTACATATAGATTAAGAGTTATGCGTTAATAAAATTGTAGGTACCTACTCAATTTACAGTTAAATTAGTTACGCCTACTATTTTTGAGTGTAGATTAGTTCATTTCTATGAATAGCACTGAGAGGACGTTTATAGTTTATATATATGAATGTATAATATGGTATTTTATAGGGTTGACATGCTCGAACAGTCGAGCAGCTGCAGCCCGGAGCGACATATTTTTAGGGGTGTTATTATATTATTATGCTTGAACTCGCAATTCACATTACAGTTTTGATTGAATCCCGCGGGGCGAATTAAGGAAAAAAATCAATCGAATAAAATATGTAAAGAAAGTATATATACTATACATACTATATAACACTTATAAATTATAATACTTAAAAATAGACTTGCCTATGTATATATCCATTATTATCGTTACAATATATTAACTTATACGAACAATTACAAAAACAATGTTTTTGTAAGTAACAATTAACAATATTTATGATGATCGTCGCTCAAAAAAAAAAAAATATATATTATCGACATAGACAACACAACTTATAATAATAATATATGTAATATATATTATATACTATTATACTATAGAGTTGGACAAAAATGATCATTATTATAAAATATAACACGCACTATCTGTATACAGTATAATATTATAATACGTACTATAGATAGTAAGTATACCATATATTAATAAATGATATATAGAAATATACTTGAGCCTTCAGTGATTGTATTATACTGTTATTTCGGTTTTTTATTCAACCATTTAAAATTAAGGCTCAATAATTCTGTAATCCCTTCTGTTTGCGCCACCCGGCCTATACCAAACTTAATTATAACTTATATAGCCAATAGAAGATTTTGATTTAAAATGTTATTTTAATTTTCACTATAATATTCAACTTAAACTTATTATTTATTAGATTATTGTGAATGAACTGAATTATTTAATTTAAATGTAACCCCTATAATCGATTTCATAAAATACGCATTACATACTTACTATTTAGAGACTATTTAAACAAAATATCTTCTTAAGTCAGTGGTCAGTAACCAAGCGGCCCACTTTAAATTTTAGAACGACATTAATTTCGTAATTTCAAAATTTTAGAAAATATTTATTTTTTTTCATAGTAAATAATTTAAGAATGTAAAATTTTTATTTTTATCCGGCTCGCGAACTTTTTAATTCGTGAATGTAGCCCGAGAGTCCAAAAAAAAGGTAAGGTTGCCGACCACTGATCTAGGCAATGGTATATAAATTACAATTATAATATATGGTTAAGTCATACGTAATTCGTTCTCAGAACACTGGAAGTATTTTCTAATCTTCCTAAAATATTCGGTGTGCAGGCGTGCAGCATCCCGAAAAAATGGCAACACCATTATAGTTAGGAATAGTTACGTTGCGGAAAACGACACGGCACTATACTATTTATTATTATTCATTTAATAATATTTAAAATTTTAAAGTAATAATGAATCATTATACTTGAAAAATTATGCATCAATTTATTAAAATATTATTATTACCTAGTCCTAGTGTAATACCTACCAAGGTTAGGTTAGATTTAGCTATTTTCTAGTTTTTGAAAAATGTGGCTATAACTTATAAGTATTTTCGAAATTATTGAATACTCTTTATTTATAGAATATTGTGAATAACTTTTATACTTTGTTATTAGTTGTACTGAAATTTCAGCCTAACCTAATATTATGCAAAACTAAAATTGTTTTGGAATAAAATGTTAAAATAAATTGATCGATATTGTAGAAATAAAATTATATTTTATAACTAACTGTTAATATTTAAAGTTGTGTTGCGCATGCGCAACCTACACGAGTTAAACAAATTGTAAATCATAGGAATTTATGATCCATTTGTCTAGTTTAACGTCCCACAAACAGAATTGAAAAATATTTAAAGATAAAAACCGACGAAAACCTAATAATTGATTAACTCATCGTAATGGCCTAAAAACATTTGATTGGCCTTTATTTCTAAACAATAATATTGCTAACTATTGGTCATTAATTTTTTTATTACAGTTATATCTTATATACACTTCAACTGTTCAACTGATATTTGAAAACCGCATATAGGTACATTGTATAATAATTATTCTAATATTATTATTTTCATCCAATATTACTATTATTACTATTACTATTAATTTATTATTATAAAATAAAAGTCAATAGACTGCAGGTCACTAGCGTACGGTATAATTGTGTTTGATAATAAGTTCAAGATATAAATAACATAAAATTAATTTAAATATTTGGAATATGTCATATAATATTGTGTATAGTAATTAATAATATACACAGTGGAAAAAAGTTATAAGTATCTACAATGTATTCTTTTTAAATTATAACAAAATACTTAAAATCGTCAGCGGAAAAATCGTTTTTCTTTTGTAATATAGGTATTTATCCATTATCCAATTGTCAAAATGTAAACTTCAATTATCTAAAAAAAAATTATTGAATGTTTTTCGATATTTTTAAATTTTAATAATAAGTACTTGTACAACTATTATGATGAATTTCATTTTAAATTTTCAAGTCTTTTGACGAAGCATAATATTTTTTATTAACTTTTATAGAAAAAAATAAAAATAAAAAAAATACGAACATTTCATATAACTATAATTATATTAGATTTGGTCCAAATATTTTAAATATTATTAAGGGGATTCGATACCGTGATTTTCTGTTTTTGTCTAACGCACGCGTGACATAGGATTTTAGACGGATCCTTTGCCAATCATACCAATTGATCCAGTAAAGCGACAAGAATTCTAAAAATAGATTTGAATTTGTCGTTGAGTCTACTTGAAATTAACTTTCCCAGATTTTTGAATTTTTGATTTTAACTTCTCCAAAAATTGAAATACGGCAATTTTTAAATACTCTTTTTTAACATATTTTTTTTTAGAAATTTGGAGGAAAATATCAAAGCTGTGAGAAAGTCGATTTCAAATAGACTTGACGACAAATTCAAATCTGTTTTCAGAATTCTTATCGCTTCATTGGATCAATTGGTATGATTGGCAAAAAATCCGTCTAAAATCCTAGGTCACGAGTGCATTAAACGCAAAAACATAAAATCATGGTATCGAATCTCCTTAATATAAAATAATATTATAAGTATGTATATCAAGTGTTTACGATTTATTATTTTTTTGAATAATTACAAATCTCGTTTGACTAAAAATTGTTATTTTATATGTGAATATTTAATATTGTTTTAATTTCAATTACAATAATTCATAAATGTATATTTTTATTTATAGTAATATATAAATAGATAAAAAAAATTTGTTATGAAAATTGTTCAAACCAATGACATTAAAATAAAATTATTTTTGAAAATTTTGCAAATTTCATAAACACTATAACTTTAAATACTTACTTACAAACAAATTACGTATTTTCGATATTTATTAATTTTTGTGATAATAACTTTCGGAAATCTTGCAATACATTTTTAAGATTTTTTACTTGCAAACAAAATTGTTATACATAAATCGAAATAATGCTAAAAAAAAGCGGGTAAGTGAGTATCGCTCTGCTGTACATTAGGGGGTGGGGTGGACCTCGGACTAGGCTAGGTTAAATTTGAATGCAATGATAGGTATCATTGTATACGAAAAACGATTCTGAACGGAGATGATTTGTCAGTTTAGGATATATTATATTTAAATATTGTCATACATTCTATTTTTAAACAAATTCAAACATTTAATTAAAAGTGTCAAGATCTAATGTTTAGTAATTTTTTAAAAATAACAAAAATCGAAAATTATTTAGTAGTAAAACGTTATTTTACACGTGTATTTTTGATTTCAAATTAATATTAAAACTTTAAACACTCGTAAAATTTTTAAATTGAATAATCCTCAAACTTTTTTATAATTGTTCTAAGCTTAACTTATGGACAGTATAGTATTAAATTTTCAATTCTTAGCTTTTGATAGTAAAATATTTATAAATTTTTAACTACCAAATAGTGAAAAATATTCATGATTTTGACGAATTTTTGTCAATATTTGAACTTCAAATGCGAATAAAAAAAAATTGTGCCTATGTATTTTTATAATTTTTTAATAAGAATTAGAACAAGCTATGTAGACCTTTTAATTAAATTTTCAAGTAATTTGTCCTAACTAGGTTAAATTTTTTTATCAATATTTATAAAAAAAATTGATTATTTCAAATGCCTATAAATAGCTCAAAAAAGTCAAAATATTTTGAAAATCAAATCACGTAAAGAAAATGGCAATCTAAATAACTGGTATAATTTTCAAGTATTTACGACTTATACTATTTGAATAACAACGAATATCAAAAATCGTTTGAGGCTAAACCGTTATTTAACGCGGTTTTGTAAAAATTTAAATTTCAAACACTCATAAAAATTTTTTGTCTGAATCCGGTCGAGTTTTTTTTACAGATAATTGAAAAAAAATTTATGGAGAACCTTGTACCAAATTTTCAAAACTTAGTTATAAAATAAAAAAATTTTACGATTTTTCAACCACAAAATTACTTGCAAATTTTCGCAATTTTGACATATTTCGTATAAATTCGAACTTTAAGCACTTATAAAAAAAAATTGTGACTAACGATTTCGGATTTTTTTTTATCACTTTAAGAACAACTTATAAGAAACCTTGTATTAAATTTTCAAGATTCTCTGGCCGGCCAAAAAATTTTTATCGTTATTTTAAAAAAAAATACTAAAAAAAATTAAAAATTTCAATTGTCTATAAATAGCTCAAAAAAAGTCAAAATTCTTTGAAAATTTAACTGTGTATGGAGAACGCTAATATAAACATTTTGTGAAAATTTCAAGTGTTTACATCGATTAGTTTTTGAGTTATAGCAAAATAAAAAATTCGATTTTTTTGAAAACTGTTGGAAAATGTTTACTTTTCACCTCTATAATGCACCAAGGATATCCAATTTGCCATCGGAAACCACCCCCGAAGTTTGAAATTGAAACATTATTTCGACTAGTTATGCTGTACACAGACACAAAAACAAAAAAACAAAAAAACACACATCATTGTAAAATCAATACATTCATCACTCCGTTCAGAATCTAAAAGATATAAGTGATAACTAATTATTGGTAGTCGTCGTTTTTCCCAAATCGAAATTCCCAAATGAACTTTTTCCGTTTGGTATTTTATCCGATAACCCGTTATTAAGTAAAACGGTTATTGTTCTCGGAATAAAAATTTTGTTATAACGAGGAGCTATAGTGGTGTACTTATATTCTATATACATCATATTTTATAATATATATTACCTATAACGGCTATAACTAAAGTACAACTATTGCTATAATACATTATAATTTATCAATAACCATTTTTTCGAAATGATAACGGACGCATGTAAAATCACATAGTACTTACGAAAAAGAACTTTTATACCTAGGTATATGTCTATAGTGTATTAATGCATATTGTTTGTATTCCTTTCATAATTCTTAGGCGTGTTCCACTATTTCACGATTCTGGGAACATGCAAACACGATTTTCATGATACAGTTGCTGTGCCATTTGTTTTTTCTTTAACATGCACTGTTGTCATCAAAGCAAACTGTTCAGTATATGCTCAGAGCAGTACAATCTTCTTTTAACGAACACAGAATGGTTTGTGAACCGGTTAAGCTCATGACTGACTTTTAAGGCATAAATATTATATTATTAATTATTTTTTATTTTTTATAAGTATTTTTTGTGTTTATTATTTTTAATAATTAAAATTTTTTATATGCTTTATAATTTATCGTTTTTAATATTGATTCGAGTAAAAGGTGTTCGGGTTTACGAACTTTCGGAAAAAAAGTTTTTATTAGGGAATTTTGATTCGGTATCAATATTGTTAACACCAATTATTATTTGTATACCAAAAAATGTGTAAGAAATTATTACAATTAACAAATAATACGACATATCAACATCAAAACTAAAAAGCGGGTAAGTAGGTATCGCTCTGCTGTATATTAGGGGGTGGGGTGGACCTCAGACTATGGTAGGTTAAATTTGAATGCAATGATAGGTATCATTGTATACGAAAAACGATTCTGAACGAAGATGATTTGTCAGTTTAGGATATATTATATTTAAATATTGTCAAATATTCTATTTTGAAACAAATAGTATAGTTTTTATATGTTACTATGGTTACTATGGCCAACATTCGCATTATGAGCGTATGAAATTTAATTTAAATTTTGACATATTTCGTATAAATTCGAACTTTAAACACTTATAAAAAAAAATTGTGACTAACAATTTTGGATTTTTTTTTATCACTTTAAGAACAACTTATAAGAAACCTTGTATTAAATTTTAAAGATTTTCTGGCCACCCAAAAAATTTTTATCGGCATTTGAAGAAAAAAAAACTTAGAAAAGTCGAAAATTTCAATTGTCTATTAGTAGCTTAAAAATGGTCAAAATATTTTGAAAATTTAACTGTAAAGAGATAACCATAATATAAACATTTGGTGAAAATTTCAAGTATTTACAATAATTTGTTTTTGAGTTACAGCAAAATCAAAAAATCGATTTTGTCGAAAAGTGGTTTTTCCGTAAAATTTCCATTTTTCTGTCATTTTTTTTTTGTTTTTCTCGATTTTTTTGAAAACTATTAGAAAATTTTAATTTTGACCCCCCTAAAGTACCAACTAGATTCAATTCCCTATTCAAAGAGGGGCTGAAGTCAAAAATCGGAGCATTATTACTGCTCCAAATGTTGGAGTCAGACACAAAAAAAAAAAAAAAAAAAAAAAAAAAAACACACATCATAGTAAATGCAATACATTCATCACTTCGTTCAGAATCTAAAAAAACTTGATTGAAAAATCTTAAAAACAAATAAATAGATTTAATATACTTTCTGAGCAGAACAATGAAATATATTAGTTTTATAATGAATGCCAATGATGCTAATATATTCACTAGATTTAATATTTATAGTAAAATTTCCTAGACATGATATATTTTTTTAAATATTTTGGTACTTGTATATATGTATAGATATAGGCATTTTATATTGTTGACTACTTCGTATATATATTATTATTTATTTTTTTTTTTGTCAAAAATATTTTACCCATCGTGCAACGCATATTAACATTTATTATTACGTAGGTAAATAAATTATAAAATTGTTTTAAAAATTGTACTGACTGACCACTATCTTCGCCTAGAATCGTTTTTTGTATGAAATTATTTATTATTGTCTATTTGTTTTAAATCCAACACATTAAATATACAGTATCTTAGTTGTTCATGGAGATATTACCATAAATTTATGAGAAATAAAATTCCTTTGCCTTATAAAAATTATTCTTTTTTATTACTTATTTTTTTTTTTTAGTGTTGTATAAAATTATGGAGGTACATACTGCATATTTATTGAAATTGAATTAATTTTAATGATATTATTTTTGGTGGGTATACTTAATAACTAACTATACTTGATTTTTTTTTGCATATGAAATTATTTTACATTGATTTTTTGTTATTGACAAATCATTAATTAACGATAAATTGTTATTACCTAGAACGTAAATAACCTCATATAATTTGTACTTTGTACTCACTGTGATTATTTTACAGGGTGTTTCTGAAATGAATAAAGTCAATAGTATAAGTGTACTCGTTGTGGTTGTCCAATGAAGATATTTTTAAATTTTTTTTCCTATTTTCAAAATCTGGGCTTATTCAAATTACTTTTGGAATATTATCTTAAATATTAAAATAATACTTGAATTGTCAAACAAATTTGACCAATTCACTGTATTATATCCCAGAGCTGACCAAATACTTATGTAATACCTGGTATACCACCATATTCTATATAAAACATTTTTAATTTGTTATAAATAGAGCGTGATGATTAATTATAATCATATAATATTAAATATTAATTATCATAAGTTACTGTAAGACTTGTAAAACACACTGACTATCTGAGACTCTGAAGACTGAAGTATTTGTCACTACTCTCCACATCCCCCCATAGTCAACCTAATACTCTACCTACATAATCAATAACCATACAATCTTAAACAAAATATCATAACAAATACATCGAACTATGTAATCCCTTTTGAACACCTAATTTTATTATTCATTGACTGGAACTGACATCCATTTTAAATGCATTTCAGAAGAAGTAGGTATGCATCATTTTATTGAACCTCGTCATTTTTGATTCGATAGTATTCATGAATACTATGAAATACTATGAATTGCTGCAGCAATTCAGCATTTTTTTTTTTTTTTATTTCATAGTTTTTGTCTCTTTGTAAAAAGTGAAGAATTCTGTTTTAAATATATATATTATTTTTATTGTGTTATATATTATATATATTTTGTGATGACATTTTTCAAATTTCAAAAAAGCAAAATTTTTATTAGGTATTAAAAATGCTTGCAGGAAGTAACGTCTGGTAATTAAACACTATTTTTTAGCTATTAAAAATCCATATGTTAGTTACAACTTATAACCAAATTATTTTGATATTGAATAAACTATTTTTTTTACATTTAAACTTTATATATTTTTCATGATAAAGTATGAAGTTCAAAATTCAGAAAATTCTTATACAAATAGTAAATAATAACCTAATACGTTTCAAAATATTGGTATAAATTTGAGGTAATTAGTATAAAATAAGGGAAACTGTCTTGTTTTAATTTTTTGACTTAAATTGTATATATTAATTTGCTCTTTGAAAAGATGTATGATAAATTGGTAAGTGTTTATTTTCATCTTATTAAGTTAGTTATTAACCTGTTCTATGCTAAATGTTATATAGTTTAAGATGCTAACAATAATAATTTTTCTTGAGATACAATGAAATTAAAAATTATCTATAGTCATTATAGTCCGCCAATATCAGTCAAAACTGATGGGACAATAAATTGATTACTTTCGAAGTTATATATGTAGGTGACCGGTCAACTGAAAGTTTATAAAGAATGCATGAAACACTATATCAGCTTAAAATATTTATAAATAGATAAAAAGTAATAGGTATGTAGGCATATTGTTTTTATCATATATTTAAAAACGAGTTTAAAGGTGATATTTGTTTTCTTTTTTTATTCTGTGATAAAATGACTTATTAATTATAAAATACTTGATATTAATAAAAAAATTATTATAGATATCCGTGAATTATATTATTAATAGATTCGCAAAAACGAAGAAATATAAATATGTTTTATTTAGTGATTTTAGATTACATTTTGTTTCGTATTAAATAATTAGTTTTAATTCTTTAAATATTGAAAAACTACAGTAAAAAAATAATATACGTATCACAAATTCACAAATAATAAACTATTTTCTATAAAAATTGTTGTGTCATATACTTTGTGATGTATTTACTTTAAACTTTTAAAACTTAATATCATACTTAATAAATAGTAGCAGATATATTATACATTCTAAAAATAGATAAATAATAATGCTTATTATATTACGAATTACGATGGAGGTGGATTTATAGAAATGATTAATAAATGAAAACATTCCCATCAACTTCAAAAAAATAACATACTTATTTTCGTAAGTAACCAACAGTTGACAAATATTTCCACATTTATTTTATACATACTACAATTTCAAAATATATTGTACAATTAATTTTTTATTTATATGGGCGGATGGCTATGTCTTCTATTGTTTGCGTAGTGAAGATCGAATTGAGAAGTATTGACTATTATATAATAAGAGGCATTAGTAATTAGATTTTGAATTAGACAAATATGTCCTCACCCGCCGTTACCATTTTAGATTCTGAACGGAGTAATGAATCTATTGATTTTACAAAGATGTGTGTTTTTTTTTTAATTTTTTTTTTTTTTTTTGTGTCTGTCATCACGTTTTGGAGTAATAATAAATAATAATGCTCCGATTTTTGACTTCAGCCCCTTTTTGAATAGGAAAATTAATCTAGTTGCTACTTTGGGAGGTCAAAAGTAAACATTTTTCAATAGTTTTCAAAAAAAAAAATCGAGAAAAACAAAAAAAAAGTGACAGAAAAACGGCAATTTTACGAAAAATCACTTTTTGACAAAATCGATTTTTTTGATTTTGCTACAACTCAAAAACAAATCATTGTAAATACTTGAAATTTTCACCAAATGTTTATATTATGGTTATCTATTTACGATTAAATTTTCAAAATATTTTGACCTTTTTTAAGCTACCTATAGACAATTGAAATTTTCGACTTTTCTAAGTTTTTTTTCTTAAAATGCCGATAAAAAAAATTTGGCTATCCAAAAAATCTTTAAAATTGAATACAAGGTTTATTATAAGTTGTGCTTATCATAGTCAAAAAAAAATCAAAAATCGTTAGTCACAATTTTTATTTCTAAGCATTTAAAGTTCAAATTTTTACGAAATATATTAAAATTTAAATTAAATTTCATACGCTCATAATGCGTATATGTTAGCAAAATACTTTTTTTATTATATATTAACAGATACTATAAAGTAACTATAGTAACATATAGTAATTATACTATTTGTTTCAAAATAGAATATATGACAATATTTAAATATAATATATTATGCTAGACTGACAAATCATCTCCATTCAGAATCGTTTTTCGTATACAATTATACCTATCATTGCATTCAAATTTAACCTACCCTAATACGAGGTCCACCCCACCCCCTAATGTACAGCAGAGCGATACCCACTTACCCGATTTTTTAAATATTTATATGATAATAATATATTATTGATATATTTAAACGAAAAAATTTGAATTATAATATTTTTTCACATTTTAATAATAATAAATTCTGATAGTATCGTAGAAGTAATATTGTACGTATTTAATGCGCTTTATACTAAAATGAAATACTTGTTTAAATAATAAAATAAATATTAAATTGACAGTTCATAGTTCAAATATAAAACATTTATTGCATAAAATATAAAAATTTTACTTTTATCTCATTTATATTTTATAGTTAAATTAAAACTTTTTTTTAAATGTTATTTTAAAACTTTAATATATTAATTTTTAATGTATATAAATATGTATAATTTCCATTTTATTCTATAGAAGAGTTGTATGAGTAATATGGATAATAAGCTACAATCAGTTTTTCATCGTATTAGGTTGGAATAGAATCTCTAATGAACAAATAGATAAACTAAACAAAAAAACTGAACTAATTTAGGTATAATAGCTTATTAATTATTTTTAATTAAATAAATATATCTATAATCCTAAAATTATGTTTTTAAATTTATTTAAAAAATTAGGCAAGTAGGTATACCATTCTGCTGTATACACTATACAGTGATTGTCGAGTGATTGTGTTTAAATATGTTTTAGATATTATGGTTTCAGTGTGCACTAACATTTTTATTTTTTGCAGAGAACACACAAAAAAAAACTAAAATTGCCACACCTATAAGTAAATTAAAAAAAGAAGTTTTTTAAAAGTACTGAATACTTAACACTTATTTAATTAACGTCTCAATCACTTTTTATAAATTATATGGGTTAATAAAATAATAAGTTTTATAAGTTACGTACATCTCAATTCCTAGATAGCGTGACCCAACATAATATTCTATAGTTCCATACATTTTAATAAATTAATCGAATTTTGTGCCACGTATTATGTTTATTTTTAATGTTTATTCCTCTAAGTACCTATATTTCAACTTTTTTTTACATTGTTCTATCGTAATTCGTAGCTCATAGCCCTAAAAACACATCTTTGACTTCTTCATAACTTAAATATTATGTATTCGAGTTACTTTCATAAGTTATCAAACATTTTATTCACATTTCAAAGTTGATATTCAATACTTATCCGCAGTAACAATAATACCGTGCTAATTTTTCGATAAGAATTATTAAATATGGCAACATTGAGAAATATAATATATTATAATATATACTAGCTAAATCCTGTGCATTCGTCACTTCGTTGCCCGTACAAAACGCATCCGTGTTAAATTTAGTTACATAATGCTACATTTAGCGTGACTGCGTGAGGATAAATAATATTTTTTGTTTTCTAATTTGGTGTATAGATGATATTTCTGATATATCAACTTACCCATCGTAACACCCATTGTTGAATTTTTTTAACTATTTAACATCAATTCAGCATTTCAGTATTTTTTATGACGAAACAAACAAACAACCATTTTCATATTAAAAAGATTGTCTATTTTTGTTTCAATAATAATTAATAACCGATTAAAAAAACTCAGTAATTCGATTACTCGGATTTTGGGTAATATAGATTATATTTGATTATTTCGATATACCGATTATGTATCATTCATTGAAAATAGTCGTACAGGACACAGCCATAAACATATAATAAACGTTTAATTGTAATAAAAAAAAAAAAAAAAAAATGAGGTCATTAATCGAGATAAAACTACCCTTTCTTATGATGGAGACCAAATCACACACATGGATCATAATAATTTAATCAAAATACGAAATTTTTATATACAGACATATAAATTGAGTATTCTCAATCGTATTTTACCACTTTTTTATGTATCACATTCGATACGATTTTATTATAGTACCAAAGGTGAATATTATATTAATATATATAATATTATATAATATATTATCAAGAGTACTTGTGTTCGGTATTCGTTATACTCGCCAACTTCTCGCGGATTGTCGGCGATGCGATACAAGTTAAACTAAACAATTATACATTCATCGAATACACAAATCACGGAAATCCGACTCAAGAAGTAATAGAAAGTCGGTTAATCAAAAAAAAAAAAAAGGTCGGTATAACCACCCAACCACCCATTGAATGCGCCACAGCGGTGGCAAAAACCAACGTGTAAACATCACGCACAGTCGATTTTGGTCGGATAGGGGTGACGACGACCCGTCGTCACGCGTTTTATTCGGACAAAATACGAACACCACAGGTACACAACAGGGCGAGGAATATTGTGCGCGCGTTCACGCGTCCGAAGGCGGTTCGTCTGATTCGTCGCCGCCGCGTCTCTTCGCGGACCTCTCGCTCAGCTGCGCCAGGCTAACGCACTTTGGGTTGGTACGTCTGTTCCGCAACATCGAGCTCGCATCCTCGAAACACTCGCCGGTGAAGTCGAGCATGCTCCGCAGTTCCGACCTCTTGAACAGCAACCCGCTGTCCGAGTGCCGTTCGGCGCGCGTTTCGGCCGATCGCGCCGGTCTCGCCGTGCCACCGCCGGCGCCGCCGACGCCGCCGCTGCAGTCGTCGTCGTCGTCGACGCCCCGAACACGACGTCCGGACAACGTGGCACGGTAGTCGTCGGCCGGGATCGGACGTCTCGCCGGCGGACCGGCTGTCGTGTGGCGGCTGTCGCCGTAGTTGCCGGTGCGGCCATCGGGGCCTTTCAGCGCGGCCAGTTTGCGCTTTAGCTCGGAAATCCGCTGTAGCGACTTGTCGACGACAACGGTCCGGCGTTCTTCGAGCGGCGGTTCGACGTTCCCGTGGCCGGCGCTCTGCCGCAACGTGCACAATTTCGGCCGCGGGCACTCGCGTTGCTTGGTCTTCGCGCCACCGCAGCCACCGCCGTCGTTTGGTGCCGGCGGCTGTTGCTGTTGCTGTTGCTCTTCTTTGATAGTTTCTGAAATATTGTAACGATTATTTTTTTTTTTGATTATTACGTATTCATGTGTAATGTGACAAGTTTTTTTGGCATATAAAAAAAATATATTCCTATATAATGTGTACAAAAAATATTTTAATGATAAAAAAAAACGTCCTTAGCTTATTTTATATTTAGATAATATATAATGTCGATTTGTGTATTATTGGTTGTTATGAAGTATTATCACGATATAGGCATAGGTATTAATAAAGTAATAAAACGATATTATTGGATCTAATATACATTGAAATGGACAGTATGCGAGTATGCCACTTACAGGTGATTATAGGCAGATAAAACGCGTATGGGTAAATTTAAGTCAAGTAAACCTGTTGATTTTATTAGTGATCTATGGAAATTTTCACCTATAGGCTATAGTCTATAGAATATCTACTTATATGTTCTTAGTTTCATTTTAATTTGGGAGTATTTGTATCGTATTAATTTTATTATTATTTTTTATTAATTGTTTTTGTACCTACTTAATATGTATTTGATTTTACTATAATACATTATTTTGAAAATTGAATTTATTTTAAGTATTAAAATGTATTATTATACATTTTGTATAGATGTACATAATAACTAATAAGGTATCATATGTCCATATAAGATAAGCGTAAGTGAGTAATAGACTTAATTGTGAACATCTTTTATTTGGGTATTGAAAAGCTCAGATTGAAGCAGCGATGAACTACAGAGAAGATTTCTGAGTTCGAAGAAAAAGTACATATTTTATAAGTCGTAATAAATTATTTATATCATAATTATTAATTATACACCTTATGAGTTATGAGTTATGTAATAGTGTAATACGTATTATACTAAATAAATACAAATGTAAGTAAAAGTAACAATAGTAATAACTAATAATAGACAAAAGTTTTATCACAAATCAACTAATGGTAAAAATACACAGAACAACCACAAAGCATTCCAAAAGTAAAGTTATACTTGAATTTTGAAATAAATGTTTGTAGGTGGTCTTATTTATGACCAGGTAATAATTAGTTGAAGTAAAAAAATAATGAGAAAATGTTCATATTTATAGTTTTGCAAAATTCAAACCTTAAAAGTGATAAATAAAATACAAATTCAAATTCAAACCAAAAATAACTGCTAGAAATATTCAACATTTTTTTTCAGACTAAACCTTATGATTTTATTATATAATTATCATAGTTAAAACAATAATAGCTACTTCATTTTCAAACTTTTGTGAGAATGAAAAAACTTAAATACTATCTCTAAGATTAAAAAATTGCCAATAGGTACATAGAAAAAAGAAGCTGCTTTACTTAACAACTTAACTGCAACTTAACAACTGCAACTATACAATTGTAGTAAATTTTAAGACTTAAAGTGTATTATCACGTTAAACATTAAGGTAAGTAATTACAATGGCTATGTTAATTAAAATTCAATGATAATATATATAGGTATATTGAATATTGATATTGATACGATGCAAAACGATTCTAAACGGAGACGCTATCATATGTTTATACAGCTCTAAGCAAATAAATTAATATAACCTTATTTATTTTTGATATGACATAGTAGGTTGAACTAATTTTTGTAAAATATAATTAATATTATATTATAAATTATAACCTTAATAAATACCACAGAGTCGTGTGATTAAGCTCATGGTATAAATAGCATCATACAAAATCTAAATATTATCGAAATGTCATAGTGTACCAATAATTATTAATGATAATATACGCAGTAAGTAATGAAAAGGTTCAAAGTCCCAACAAATAATATTTTTTGAATAACAACAAAATAACTAAAATTATTAAGGTACGTTTGAATACCCAATGTAATCTATATTCGAATTTCAATCGCACATTAAAAATAATCCAAGTGCTTTTATGCTAACCTTTTTTTTTTTAATTCCAGGAAAAAACTTTAGAGAAATATTGTGTAACAATTCTAAACCCAAGTGTTGAAATTAAAAATTGTTTGAATTTTTAACTACAAAATAGTTTGCAAATGTTTGTAATTGTTGATGGATTATTTCAAATGCTTATGAAACAAATTTTAACTAACTAGCTATATATGTATTTTACTTTCGATGTTTCTTAAAAATTGAATAAGAGCAACTTATGAAAAAAATTGAATTTGTTTTTCAAACTTTTATACTAATAAAGTAATAAATAAAAATGTTTGTCATGCATAAATCAAAAAATATTATAAAAGTAGAAAATTTCATACATAAAAACGATATTATAAAAATTATTTCAAATTTATAAAATGCTTACATAAATATTTAGTGAAAAATTCAAAACTTTATAGTTATTCAATCTAAAAATTCCCATTTTTCTTCTTTAAATTTTGAGCGGCATTCTATAAAACCCCAAAAAATCTATTACAGAGGTAGAAATATTTGAAAATTAATACAAGATTCCTCGTTAGCTTCTTTACTTATAAAAAGTAAAAAATTCCTGGGAAGTCACATTAATCGTGTATAACCGTTTTAAATTTAAAGATACTTAAAATGTTCACCAAATATTTATATTAATGATTTTTACATGTACCTAATATAATTTTTTAAATATGTTGACTCATTTTCTAGCGATTTATAGACATTTTAAACTTTCAAATTATTTCTTTTAAGGGCGTTTAAAAATATTATTTAATTGGTCAAAATTCTTGAAAGTGTAATAAAATATTTAACAACCATTATTTTATATCTGTACAAAAATATTAAAAATACATAGCTACATTTCTTTTTATGTATTTGAATGTTAAATTTTCACAACTAAGGATTGAAAATTTAATACGTTTTTTATAGGTACTAACTACTCAAATCTAAGTTATGTAAGCACGCTTTCGACATGAAGTTTAAATTTGGCTGAAATTATATATTTAAATAACGAACAACGATATTAAATTGTATTATAATTTATACTTCAAAAACATGAACTATATGACTTTTATTGATATTTAAATTTAAATGCGAGTTATGAACATTTTAAAATTGTAATATTTTACTTTTACATGAGTATATTATGAAAATTAAAAGTTTGATAAGTCAATATAATGGACTTTAGTATAGATATAACAATATACAATTTATTCTGCTGAATGCAAATTTGTCATGTTTAACGTTAGTAAGACGGCGATGTACTCTTAAACATACAAATCATACAAATGCATGTATGGGTAGGTATTTTAAATTTTTACTTAAAAGTATAAAAATAATGTATAGTGTATACTTCTTAACCTAATTAAATAAACTATACTATACTTTTATCGCCAGCCTCCGTAACAACGTTTGTTTTCATTGGAATTATATCGTTAATAACCGACTGTTCTACATTTATCAAAAAATCGCCAGGATAAAGTTTATCGTAGGCATTAAATGCTTCTTTGTCAAGTTCTATTTGTGTTTTAACTTGAGCATCAACTTTTCGATCTGCACACATTTCTGCACCAAGTCGTATCTCTCCAGTCAATAAACTAGCATCATTCCATTCGAATACTTCAGTCACATTTCGGTTTTGTTGGTTTATGTGCATTACGTTGCAAATGTCTGAAGTTTCCCCACTTTCTTTCAATTTATCTGACCTAATAATAATTATTAAAATAAATGTATCTAGTTGAAGGATAATTTAACATATGCTACTCTACATATTTTATAATATTACAAAACTGATTTGGTAGTAAGTTCCTACTTATTAGAAAATAATAATAATTTTCCTAATATAGGAAACATAATACCTAATATAGGTACATAGGTATATAAGGTACCTACAAAAGTATAGCTACTTATTATATAGTTCAGATTAAGTACAAAAATATTTAAGTAGTACAATATATTACACAAATTATTCGTATGTATAGTGCAATTTTCTTATAAATGCATTTTAGAAAATAATTTTGTGCGTTGAAATTGTATTATATTTTATAGTCGACTATTGCTTGTTTAAAAATTAAAACAAAAATATATATAAAGTATCACAGATTTTGGTTTTTTATACTATTTTTTACACTCAAATTATATTATAATATAAAAAGCAAGATGTTTCTCGAAAGTGACGTTAGACATTAGAGTTATTGTTGTTTAATACTACAATAATAGCATATACATAGTGTATACACACATCAAGGCTGGGCAAGTTAACTATTTTTTTAAACTCGTTAAGTTAAGTTAATATAGAAAAAAGTAAGTTAAGTTTAAAGTTAAAAGTTACCTCTATTTTTTTTTAATTCGCAAAAGTTACAAGTTAATTAGAAAATAAAAGTACCTAACTTAATTTAGTTAAAAATAAGTTACTTTTTTTTTTTAATATAAAATAAATAATTACACCTGCCTACCTTTTTTTAAGCTCACAAATAACATAATAATTCAATTAATGTATATAATAAAGTTTACTGTAGGTAGGTACTTATATTTGTTAATATATAATCAATGATGAAATCCAATAAAATAATAAAATAATTGTTATGTAGGTATTTGTTAACGTAAATGATCCACAACTATACTAAATATTTTCTGTGAATATGCAATATGTCATATGATAATTATTTTTATAAATTATTGTTTAATAATTATTAATTAATATATTTAAAATTTTAGATTTTTTTTTTTATAAAATAAATTTGTACAAAATTGAATTTATTTTAAATCTGTGGTTTAGGAAAAAAATTAACTTATCGTGCCAATAAAATTAATTAACTCGTTATAGTTACTGAATAATTTGGGAAAAAAATGTAACTCGTTAAGTTAGAAGTTACTTCTAAAAAAAAAGTAACTCGTTAATTAACTTAGTTAAAAGTAACTTAACTTTAAGTTATTAATTCGTTAATGCCCAGCCTTGACACATATATTATATACAAATATATAATTTAAGGCATTAATAAACGTCCACACCAAATTACTTTTTCTTAGATATCCTGCTGCCAGAAACTGATGAAATGACTTCGTTTTCTTCACTGTTGGTAATTTATCAAAGATACATATTAGTAATCATAATCGCACCTATAATACCTATACTATAAGTATATCTTACTCTTTAGTGGTTGCAGTTTTTCGAGCTTTCGAAACTTGTACATTGTCTGTGCTTGGTTTGATAAATTTAATACCTGCTAATGCTCTTTCCCATTCAATGTCCGTGGTATGTGGACCACTTTTCGGTATTGTTATTTGTGATGATAAAGACCAATTATACATTGGTTCGTCTGAAAAGGCATAATAACACTGAACACCTACGTTCGGTATAACTTGATAAGAAGCATATTGGCATTTGTCATTAGACATTGCTGTGCTAACAGTTGGATAAGTGTCCTTGATATCGTATTCATTATCTCCAATACACGTAGCAGTTCCTTCTTTCTTTAAGAATTTCCTCGCCATTTCGATCACCTATTCAACATTTCATACTTTGAGTATTAAAATTACACCTTACGATTCACTTTCGTATATTTTACTCCATTTTCCAATGGATCAATTATATCAGGAGGTGGATCTTTAAATGGACAGATTGGTTCTGTATATTGCAACGCTATTGTCATAAGTTTAATATATTCATTTCGAACAGTTTTATTTTTATTTTGTTCTAACGCTTTCAACCAACTTGATAATACACAAGCATCTATAATACAATATTACATTAGTTAATATTAATATCATACGAGCTATGTTGAAATTATTTAACATTAGAACGGAACCTATATAAATACATTTAGTTAAAACCTAAACAATTAAGTTTATTAATTAAGTATTAGTTATCTATTTAATTACTTAAGCGATTAAGTCAAACATAATATTTTACATCGATCTTATTCAAAAATGTCAGAGTTATTAATTATCATGTATAAAAAATAATAAAAGAAAAATAGTAATGTACTTTATAAAAATATTCTTGTACCTATTCTTATTTATAAATATGCATATTTAATGTTTATTTTGAGATGTTAAGTTAATCTTTAAATTAATTATAATTTAAAAAAATAAAATATTCATTATAGACCATAATTTGTAGAATATGTATAATTACATAAAACAATATTTTAAGTTATGTTACTGTTATAGGATATACAAATGATTTATTAAATTCCATTATTATTATAAATAATAAACAAACTGTATAGTACATTCATTTTAGTGTTATTATATTAAAATTTACCTCCGATATCATAACGTTTTAAAACCAATTGCTTAACTAAACCGTAAAAAAAAAAAAATGTTATGTCTTCATCATCCGTTGGATTGGAATTTGTTGTTAATGGTTTATAATTGCTTTCACTATTGGTAGTCATATTTAACTTATAACTAACAAATCTAAAATTAATCAAGTATCGATATTGTTTTATATCAATGTCAATAATTCGATAAAAAAAATAATTCACTTATTATAAATATTTAATAAAAAATAGTTATTGAATGTTTTATTGTTTTATTTAAATACTTTGTTACTAATTGCAAAAATAAACTTTAAAGCCAATATATATAGTATATAATATTTTAACTTGAAATTCTCATTGTTATTTAACTTTGGTATCCAAAACTTAGAAAAAATATAAATAATGTATTTAATATCAAATTAAAGAAGTCACTCTAATGCATTTTAGTTTCAAGCTTACATTGTCTTCAAGTAGGTTAAATATAATATGTTATATATTATATATAATATATTATTATATATAATATAATATGTTAAATTTGAATTCAATTTTTATAACTAACAGTTAAGATAAGAGAATTTAATACAAGATGTCAAGGTTACTCTAACCAAAACATATATAAGTAACATTTTTATTTTTTTAGACATATTTTAATTTCAAAGTTAGATGAAATAATATATAACAAATAACAAGGTTAATAAATAACAATGTTGATTATTTATTATTTTGTTATAATACAAGAACATTATTCATACTTCATAGAGAATTAAAACGTTGTCATATTTGAATCTGTCGTCAAGTCTACTTGAGATCGACTTTCCCACATTTTTGATTTTATCCCCCCCCCCAAAAAAAAAAAAAAAAATACTAAAAACGTTATATTAAAAAGAAGTAATTGAAATTTTTTTTGAAAATTTGAAATCAAGAAATAAAAAATGTGGGAAAGTTGATCTCAAGAATTTATGCCAAATTTAAATCTGTTTTAAGAATTGTTATCACTTCACTCTATCAATCGGTATACGTTGGAAATAGAACATCTATAATCCTATGTTGCGTGTATGTTAGACAAAGACAAAAATGAGAAAATCACCACTTCCAGTCTTCTTAAACTTTAAGGATTAAAGTATATTATGAATTTTATTAAATACAATGATATTTTTATAATATTATGTAGAATGTAGATTCATTTTTAACATATTATCTTTTTATATTGTGAACCTATTGTCCTATTCACACAGTTTAACGATAAGGTAATGTATTGACTCAAAATAGTTAGCAACAATAAAAATAATTAGGTATAAATGTATAGTAGTTATGTTTATTACTATATTATGATGTAAAATAATAATAAGATTTTCAATCTTTATAAAATACCTCTACCGAAAAATGAAAAATCAAATTCATTTTTATGAGTATTTGAATTTTAAATTTTTACAATATCGGATATTCACCCATAAAATAATTTTTATTTATTTATCTTCAAACAATTTTTGATATTTAATTGTATTTAAAAAAAAAAGTAGATAAATATTGTCACCAAATTATTGTATTATCATTTTCGTTATGTAATGATAAAATTTTCAAAATTTTGATGGGAAATATTTGATTATTTTTTCCTATCAAATTATTTACTGGGTCAAAATTCTTGAATATTTAATACTATTTCTTACATAAGTGTTTCTAATATTTGTATAAAATATTAAAAATACATAGACACAATTCTTTTTTATATGTTTGATGTTAGAATTTGTTCACTGCGCGGCTCATTCACTAAATTAAGCGATAGGAAAATCTTGTACCATTCGGCATTCCTGAAATACGAAATTGTATTGATTCAGTCTCAACAATTATAAATTTCTTTCAAAAATCACCAATGAGATCTGAGGTTTTAAAAGAATGTAAAAAAAAAACATATTCCAAGTACCCAACAAAGTACCAAAAAAATCGAAAATTATTTATTAGTAAAACGTTATTTTACACGTGTATTTTTGATTTCAAATTAAAATTAAAACTTTAAACACTCGTACAATTTTTTAAATTGAATAATCCTCAAATTTTTTTATAATTATTCTAAGGTTCACTTATGGACAGCATAGTATTAAATTTTCAATTCTTAGCTTTTGATAGTAAAATATTTATAAATTTTTAACTACCAAATAGTTAAATATTCATGATTTTGACGAATTTTTGTCAATATTTGAATTTCAAATGCTAATAAAAAAAATTGTGCCTATGTATTTTTATAATTTTTAAATGAGAGTTAGCACAAGTTATGTGGACCCTTCTATTAAATTTTCAAGTAATTTGTCCCAGCTAAATTTTTTTTATCAACATTTATAAAAAAAAAATAAAAAAAATTAACTATTTCAAATGCCTATAAATAGCTCAAAAAAAGTAAAAATATTTTGAAAATCAAATCACATAAAGAAAATGGCAATCTAAATAACTGGTAAAATTTTCAAGTATTTACGACTTATACTATTTGTATAACAACAAATATCAAAATTCGTTTGAGGCTAAACCGTTATTTAACGTGGATTTATAATCATATAAATTTCAAACACTCCTAAAAATTTTTTTTCTTAGTCCGATAGAGTTTTTTTTACAGATATTTGAAGAAAAATTTATGGAGAACCTCGTACCAAATTTTCAAAACTTAGTTATTAAAGGAAAAAATTTTACGATTTTTCAACCACAAAATTACTTGCAAATTTTCGCAATTTTGACATATTTCGTATAAATTCGAACTTTAAGCACTTACAAAAAAAAAATGTGACTAATAATTTTAGTAGGTATATTTAATCTATGATAAGACTCACCGGTCTTCAGAGTCGAACAGATGCTCTTTTTACTTTTGCTGTTGCCCGTCCAACCGTGAATTATAATTTTTGTGGGCTTACTGCCGTCGAAGCCCGCTGACGATAAAAACTTCAGGTTGACGTTGCTGTGCATCATGCTGGTCATGCTGACACCAAATTTGGGGTTCTCTTTACAAACCAAATACACAGACGATCAAGTGATATGAAACCGCGCCCACGACGTGTAGATAGCGCTGGTCGTTCCAAAAAACTTCAATAAGAAGGTTATCCCGTAATTTATCGTATTCAGCACTTTAGCAGTAAAAAATAATTCCGTGTTCGCGTGCGTCTGTAATCTGTTTACAGGTAAGTTACTACGTCATACACTTGTTACTCTACTACCAAGTTTAAGTAGCTGGTGCACTACAGTATTAGTAGTACTATACTATCGTACGTGACTAAGTAGGCTATAGGCTAGGTGACCAAAATATGATATTATATTATTAAATTTTATATTATTGTTTGTTCATTCAATAGCGCATCTCTGTATACGTAAATACTACATTTTGTATCGTATTCTTTTGTCAATTTCGATATTAATGGACGGACTTAATAAACCAAAAACGGAGAAAACCAAATGGGGTGTCCAATAAGACAGATGACAAATTCGTCAAAATGCGCGTACCAGGTTATTAAAAGGTGTATAGCAAAAAGATGCGCGTATACTATTTTTGAAATACGCATAAATAGTGATAGTAAGATTTCCCATATGGGATATATAAATATTATGATAACACGATTAGCTGGTGAAATTTAAACGGTGTATTAAAATCGGTTTAAGCGATAACTCATGCTCATGCGCGTTCGACTACCGTAAAAAAGTTAAAAAAAAATTGCGCATATAGGAAGAAAAGTTCAAAAATGCCATCTAGCTATTATCTAGAAATTTAAAATTGAACAAAAAATCTTATTATTATTTCTCGAATAACGTAATCTAAATCACTGCGAGTTAAACATAATTTGTTAAAATAATTCTTCGTGCACACTGAAATCGGTTACTTTGTAGTGTTCTCAATAAATCGCCGTAAATACTATTGTGGTTTGATCCAATAAACCTCCACTTGTAAGACAATAACGTTTTTATTGACATCTTCGGCGGTGTCAGGTTAGTCCTTACATGTGTCTTGTTATAATTAAAATTCTGGGACTGATTTAGATATTTTAGACAATATAAAATATGTACGTATTAGGTGCATATAATATGTATAATGTATATGTATCGGCATATAAAATATACTACAATAAGAACTAGATAACTTAAGAGGACGTCGCACCCGCATGTGTCGTCTCCGTCTTACACACATACGGCATAGGCGAAACGCGTTTACGCAGTTTGAGTATAACTCGCTCAATTTTGATTCTAGAGTAAATATACCTATTATAAAATGAAAATATGACAATATTTCGGAGGGCAAGCCGATGAGTTTTTTTTAGAAAATTAAAATTTTAATAAGTTAAAGGTCATTTAAACATTTTGAAATTTTAACTAATTCTAAACGGTTATAACGAACGTTATATTAGAAATACTGGAAAAAACTCATCGACTTGCCCTCCGAAAAATTGTCATATTTTAATTTTATAATAGGTATATTTACTCTAGTACCAAAATTGAGCGAGTTATACTCAAACTAAGTAAACGCGTTTCGCCTATGCCGTATGTGTGTAAGACGGAGACAACACATGCGGGTGCGACGTCCTCTTAATTAAAACTTTTAAAACTATACTTATTTATTCATTTAATACTAGTATTACCTCAATTTCCTGTAAAAATTTACCGCTTAGGTACGTTTATAAGATTGCAACTTTTAAAATTAATATAACATGTGCTTTTGTTTATGGTAATTTGTTTGAGTGTGTAAAAAAATTGTTTTTGAGGCTGGGCAAAGCATCTCACAATATTGTCTTTAGTATATTCATTAGCTTTAAGCTTTGTAGGGATGTACATTTGTTTTTGTATCATCAGACAAAGTACCTATATCAACAATTTTTTTTTGCAGTCAAACACTGATTTGAACTATATTGTTGATCAATTAATCTATAAAAAACGGTTGCCATTATTGAAACAACACAACGATTTTATTTCATCCCTATCCCTTACTTCGTATACAACCTGATCGTGATTGGTTGTTTTACTGCTGATCGAGAGGTTAGGTTACGTCCATTAAGGACGTATTATTCTGATAATATGTCGCTTCCTTCTTTTTCTCCATTAAACAACTCGTCAAATGAATGATGCACTTTAGTCGACGACTCTGTAAGAATAAAATAAACATTTCACTATATAATGGTTTGTACATAAACATAATATTATAATACCACCACAATCGCATGTGTGTTCATATACAAAAAATGTTACATTTATATAATTAATAATAATACATTCGTATTTCGTAATATATATACGATTAAATCTTTTCATTCTGTTTAATATTATGAAAATGTACATACCTGGGTCGACATTTTTAAAAACGAAACGAACCTCTCATATACCTAATATTTAATATTGTCTCGTATGGTAAACGACATTTGTTGAGTATTGTCCATTACTCCATTAATATTATAGCGATGACGAATGCCAATTCGAATTATACTCCAAAGCGGTATTTTTTAAGCAAAAAATATTTACTATCTCTATCACACATAAACAATGATTATAAATTTATAATGTAAATTTAAAAGGAGATGACCAATTTCTTTTGATAATGCGTTTAAAAATTTAACTCACACACAATGATCAATAACCTAACGATGTTAACCAATTTTTAACTTATAAGCCGTTTTCAAATAACAACATAATATATATTAGTGAAACATTACGTTAATATTTATACAATTTCTTAGTAGACAAAAAAAATATTTATTGAACGACATATGCATGCGCATGGGGTAGGAAAAGGAGGTAGCTGCCACACTACTAGATTTTTCTTTCCCCTCATCGAGATCTTCTACAAACCTGCTGTCAAAAATTGTTATTTTTTTTTAATAATTTCAATACGCAATCAAAATATTAATATATTAACAAAAATATATAGTATTCTTTTTTTCTTATGATAAAACAGCTTCAGCTATGGTTATACTGGTTTGTTTTATGACAATACCGATAGCACATTCAGTATAATATTATCAAAAACGCATACATTATAATATTATATATACGGGGTGTCTCACGAAGATCTGACAAATAAAATAACTTTTGTTATAATCAATATTTTTAAAAAAAAATTTTAAATATAATTTATAGACACTTGCGCTACATTTTTAGTATACATTTTTTATATTTTATTTTTTAATACTGAAAATAAAAATCTAAAAAATTGATAAAAAATTTTCCAAAATATTCGAAAATAGCCAATTTGGGAATCTAATTTAAAAAAAATTTAGATGATAAAAACATTTTTTTAAAGTCCAGTGGCTGATTTTTACAATTTTTTAAATATCAATATTTTCGTTAAGTAAATTATGATCTAGTTTATGGAAACAGTAAAACAACAAAAAAATTGTTTGATTTTAACATGCACCTATTTAAAAATATTTATACAAAATATTTTTAAAACAAAATTAAATTTTTTGAAATTATAATGTTTCTTACATACCTATTACCTATAATACATAAGTTTTGAAATTTAAATAAACTTATATATTTATCTACGCTTTGTAAAATTATTAAAAAATATGTGTATTAATGTTTTATTATAAAATATAGCTAGTTATACCAATACATGAGTACTTATCTAGATATATAGATAGATATTATAATTATAGTATAATTTGTGTGACGTAAGTACCTACAGTTTAATTTGATATCTACTGCGGCTACTTTGTTTAACAAAATAAACTGAACAATCACTTAGGTTAGATAAAACCTATATAAATAGTTCCTATATTATATTATACTATAATAGTAATATCTATTAAACGCTAAATCTAAATCTTAAGAAGTTATGAATACTTTTATATTTATTTAAATAAATTGTTGCATGATAATTAACACGTATATTATATTATATATAAATTGACAGTATTAAATTATGCTTAAAGAGTTACAGTGCTTGAGTACCAATAAAAGTTTTCTAATTGTTATGATTTGAAATATAAATAATATATATTAATGTCTGAATTATAGAAACGTTGACATTTATACCGTTATAGAGAGTACCATTTAATTTGATCTACACTGGTTTTTAAAATCAAGTACATAGGCTATCAACTTATTTATAAAAAACTTTTTTTTATTATTTAATAAATGAATAAAAAACGTATAGTTACAGATCATAATGGCGACATTGATATATATTTATATATATATTATGTATATCAATATGTTGCCATTATCAATTATACATGTCAAAATATTATATTATTATATAAATATTAGCGTGAAGAACTATCTGTTTACAGTCTACACCTCATTGTTAGTTAAATAAAAACCTAAACTTAAATAATGTTTGTAATGCTATATTGACCTTTTATTAGAATCACTATAATTTTTACATGATAATTGGAATCACTTTTTCAGCTTTTACGATTATAAATAGTCAATACCAGTACCAGAGCTGATATTACTCGTATAATATTATAACATAACATATAATTATG
This sequence comes from Schizaphis graminum, assembly GCA_020882235.1. Lineage (NCBI taxonomy): Eukaryota > Metazoa > Arthropoda > Insecta > Hemiptera > Aphididae > Schizaphis > Schizaphis graminum. The sequence continues at coordinate 6,240,889 of CM037033.1, forward strand.
TAATTGTAGGCTAATATTAAAAATGAATTACGCTATGGTCAAGTGCAATCAATTATTATTTATTGATAGTTTATTTTGTATACTATAATTTTTTTTTAATAATAAGTACTTACAGGTAAAGTGTTTTAACTTTTATTTGTATTAAGTATAGGAGTGTAATAATAAAAGATAATTAATAAAGGTGGGCAAGTGAATACCACTTCACTGTAGACTGTAGAGTATAAGTGTCGAGTGGGTCATCACTGTGTTAATGGATGTGTTTAATTTAAAATCAATAATATAATATCGTTGTATACAAAAAACACGATTCTGAGCGGAGACGGTTTGTCAGACGATATCGCACGAAGAATATTTCATAATTTTTTATTTGATATTACTATTGAAGTAATTTATTTTATTATTATTATTATTATTATTGATTTAATTTTTGACAAAAACATTGCATTTATAAATATTATTAAATATTATTAATATTTAATTATTATAATAATATAAATATATTATATTTATACCATACTGTCCATACATATGATTGTTATTCACTTTTAAGTCACTACTCACTACGACAATATCGTTTTACTATAAAACAGTGTTAATATAGGTTTGTAGTATAAATAGGTATTAAATATAAATTAATCAATAAGTTTTGAAAATTCCATTGCGCGTATACCAAAATTCATAATATATGTAAAAGTTTCCCACAAATAATGTTTTTGAATTACTTATAACGATAAAATGAACATCATCGTTATTCTTTGTTATATATTTAATTTTGTATAAATTATCAATTTAAATTTCTATATACAAAATATTCTTTTAGGTGCTTTGGTGATTTGCGGGCAATCTCATATTAAATTTTTATATTTAAGTTATAAAAATTGAACATTTAAAAAATTTTCAGCTGTAAAACAATTTGTAAATTTTTGTAATTTTGTTGTATTTCCTTAAGTTTTGAACTTAAAATGGTTACCTATAAAATAAATTAAACTAAAATGTATTTTAAACAATTTTATATAGTTAAAATAACAACTTATTTTTGATCTTGTATTATATTTCCAAATTTTCGTCATAGTAAAAAATAGTTAATCGAAATTTAGAGAAATAAAACTAAAACAATTTTGAAATTTAAATTTCTATAAATAATTTTAAAATAATCGAAATATTTTTATAATTTTATCATAAATATAATATGATCATATATTCATATATTTATATAAACAGTGGTGGAAATTTCAAATATCAAAGGCTATTTGTTTTTAAATTTCAACAAAATATCAAACACTGTTTAAAGAAATATATATTTAGGTATATAGTTATTTTATAAGTTAATATGCAATATTAAAAAATTAACGAGAAATCTTGTATTCAATATTTAAATCTGCGATATAAAAAGAAATTTTTTATGAATTTTTAGCTACAAAATAATTTTTATATTTTCGAGATTATGACGCACTTTGTCATGATTTTAACTTAAAATGCTAAATTATAAAAAAATATTGTGACTATGTGTTTTTGACAATTTGTTAATATTAAGTTGATAAATAAAAAACTTATGAAACATTTTGAGTTAAATGTTAAAAGATTATTTCACCAAAAAGTCAAAATTATACTATGTGAAGAAAATACTAACATTAAAATTTGTTTTTTTACGATTTTTTTAACTATACTAATTATCGTGTACATACATAAAAAAACACATCATTGAAAAGTCAATGCGTATTCATGATCCTGCTCAGAATCTAAAATGTTTCGTGTATATGATAATGCAATTAAACAGTTAATATAATCAAAATGACCAGCATTATCTATTATATTATTGATCATAGTGATTAATGATTACTATCGCAGAATTCGTCGTAACTAAAGGTTATTGGCTTCTTTTAATCAATTTAACGTACCTAATATTATTCACACAACACCAGTACCTACATTACATTGAGTTTAATAGCTCATATATTTATGCGTTTTACTAGATAGCATACTTATTATAAGCGACTAAGCCACAACTTCTAGTTTATAGTAACTAAAAATAAATGTAAGTAGAGAAATATTAAGTTTGTTTTTAAATTTTTACAATGTAAGTGTTCAGTATATTGTACTCGTATATCCAGAGGCCGTTTCAAAGTGTTATATTTAGAAGAGTAACATAAATAAACACCCACCCAACCATACGACAATAAAATGTATGATAAAAGAAACTGTTATAAATGATAACAGAATGAATTACAACCACCATTAATCATCATCATTAGTTACTTATTAAAAATTAAAATAAGATGGATCAAATTGTGGTAAGAAAATTTTTAATGAACCACCCGATACCCCTATTCTCTTATACATTGGTAGTAATAGTAAAAATGTTTTCTCTGTCTTTTAAAATATTTTAATGAAATATCGATATTAAGAGGACGCCATACCCGCATGTGTTGTCTCTGTCTTACAAGTACGTAACATAGCAAATTTACGCTAAGCAGATCACGTTTAGCTCCGTCAATTTAAAAATTAGAGTGAATCGACCTATTACGAAACTTGATGCTAAGAAAATTATCTGTGTTTGTATGTTGGTTTTTTACGATAGTTCAATTTTTTAACAAGTTATGCGTATATAACATAGCGTAAATTAAAAATGCTCATAACTCACTTAAAAATTTAATAATTGTAAAAAACCAACATATTTATATTATACGTTATATTATATTCTATAAGCATATATGTATACCTATAGTTCAAAGGTATTATGAACAAATAATATGCATATTTGTTGTCTATAATATGTTTAAAAAATATAAAATGTAATTATTTTATAGTTATCATAATACTTATACGTATTTTGTGAAAAATTCTGAAAATAAAATGACAGTAATTTTTAAGTCCTAATTCAAAAATAAAGTGGTCGTACGGTAAAATACCTGAACATTTAGCTGAGGTACTCACCATCCCCCCTGCTAATTGTAAATTTTTTTCTATACCCTTATGGTACATCTACATCAATGGTGGGCAAACTTTTTTAATAGGGGGCCACAAAGTTTAAGAAATTCTAGAGGAGGGCCATAATTATAGAAAAAATGCATTTTGGGTTAAAGCTTTGAACCATATAATATTAGGTATAAAAACATGACACTTTTATACTATACAGGCCATATACTATCCATGTCGATGAACCCTCGGCGGGCCGGATTAAATACTTTCTCGGGCCGGAGTTGGCCCGCGGGCCGTACTTTGCCCATCACTGATCTACATATTATATGGAAAAAATATATCTATACATACATACATACATCAATCGGTTGATCGTAATTATTCGTGGCTCTAAACAATCACAGATTCATAACTATAATGTGGAGTGAACAGTCGGTTTATTTTATAATAACCTATAGTTAATTACGTATAATATTAGTTACGCTCATTATATTTCAACATTTTGAAAAATAAGAAATTAAAACCGTTTCTTTATGTGAAATTATAATGATAATAAACACGTCTTTTAAAAATAACTAAGAGATTACGATAATTATTATATAACATAGATAATAAAGAAATGGATAGGACAAGCATATGTTAAATATATTTGAGGCCGCGTTCCTGGAGGGGAAGTCAATTGAGGCCTCTTTTGTAATGATAGTCGATACTCGATATAGGTATACTTATTTGGCCTCAATCGTTCCCCTTCATGATCGCTGATAAGACCGTTTGGCCTATCCATATCTTTATTATCTATGTTATATAATGAGTTTAATCAACAATTTAAACTTGTATAACCATTTACGGCCTTTGTGATAACCAGTTATATAACGTCAAACGTTATATGTATCAACATTTACCAAAAATAAACAATTTAATTTTTTTAGAAAATTCGATGTTATGTGTGAAAGGTATCTACTGCGATTATTGTATTTACAATTCCCATTATTATTATTATTATTATTATTATTTTTTTTTTTATGATTACTGTATTGTTTTTTTTAATGTCCATAAAAAATATGTCCTGTAGAACTTTTAATTGTCAGGCTTTGTGTTAAACGTGTTTACATTGATTTCAAGGTTTAATAAGTTATCTATCCTGCTCTATTAAATATAAATATTGTTCTATTGTTCGTTCTGCAATCTTGGAGTATGGTATAATCAGTGGCGTACATTCAAATTTGCTTTGGGAGGGGTTTAAAAAAAAATAACCAACAATAAAACCTCTTTAAAACTACCTATTTTTCTAACAATCAAACACATTACACGTATAATGTATAACTATTAATAGGCAAAATAACAAAACAAAATATAACAAAATTTTACATACCTAATTCATGGCAGTTAAATACTATTTAATACAGTATAATATACCAGTACAGAATATTAAACATATTATATTATTAATTATTTATAATAAAAATCCTAGTCTCCTTTTTTTAATATTTTAAATGTTTAATGTTTTGTTAATAAACAATTTTAATGTTATAAACTCTAACTAATCTTATGTTAATACTTACCTATGGTTTATGGAGTTTAAATAGTTCAATGAATATAAAAATAGTTTTTGACATAAACTTCTTCAACTACAGAATAGAATAGAATGCTGAATGAACGAAAAATACATAATATTATTTAACGAAAATGTTTAATATTATGATCATTTACTGATTTACGATAGTGCTATAAAAATAGAATCTATTTCACCGTATTATTATTCACACGAAATTCAACGATTATAACGTAATCAGTTTTTTTCTCTGTTGTTCGATCGAGACGGTTGAGACAACGACAATAATACAATATTAATATGTATTTTTGTCCGCACACAACTGACTGTCTACGATCAAAATTTTTTGACATTTAATGTCTATTTTGATTGATATACGGCACCCATAATTTCGTTATGAAATCTTTTTCCGTTGTTGGTAAAGTATAGTGTGCACTCAATAGTCATATTATTATCATAATGTATGTTTGTGTATACATGGATGATTAATAATAAGAAATTCATCTATAATATCAATTTTTTTTTGGTCCTGGGGGGGGTATTTGACCCCCCCCCGCATGTACGCCACTGGGTAAAATTGTCTGACATCTTATTACTATTGGTAAGTATCAGATTGAGCGTTTTTAGCAAAAACTTCTCAAATTATTACATTATGTATTACTGTATTAGTTTTAAAAATGTGAATATCTCTTCATGATTAAGTTATTATATTCATGTCCACGTCTTAAAATATTTAGCTAATAGTTAAATTGATAAAGATATTTTATTTTTGTAAAAATATTACAATAATTTGGATATGAATTTTTTTATAAATTTAGTATTACTGAAAAATATCAATTTTCTAATTTTTATCATCCTCGAAACTTTTTCTATTCATATTATTTTTCCATTCTAATTTGTCCGACACGTTATTAAAAAAATAATTTTTTTGTACAGAATAATGAATATGGCTATAACGAAGCTCAACATTCATTTTTGGATTTATTATTAATATTATTAAAATTATTTCATTGATATTTTTACTACCTATTTGTATTTGACTGTATTAGTTTGTCTATAATAATTAATAACTTATTTTATACTTGGTAGGTATACCAATAAATAAATAAATTTATAATATAATAATAATAAACATATTATATAATACATTATTGCAATAAAATATTTAAATTTGTTATCGTTATGTTAATTTATTTGATTTTAGGTTTAAGTACAATACAATTATAGGTATTTATACCTAAATTATACTAGGTAAGTTATTCGTCATTTTATAAAGAAGTTTGAAGTAGGATAGAAATATACCTAGTAATACACGTACTCGTAGTAATAGCTAGTATAGGTTATACTGATAATATAATAAATAATTGTTGAACTACTTAAACTTATACTTTGTTTCATATTTTGTACAAACATTTATATTCCCTTGTGACATATGTGAACACTGAACATACATTTACATACTATATTATACTAATAAAATTGATTCGTAAATATTTGAAGGCGAATTAGAACTTGTATATTTATAATTTATATATAGGAATATTTAAGTAGGACTTTTGGCGGGGGATAAATTAATCAGTTGAAGAGATTCCATTAAATTATGCGGTTGCTAAACAAATAGCCATAGGCTTTTTAGGCGTTATTATTGCATTTATGTTTTAGACAAATTATATGTTTATAATGAAAAATAAATAATGTTTAGATCGATATAAATAACCAGTGAAGTATAATTTCAAAATATATCCAACTAATTCACGTAAGTATAATATATTATTATCATTACAATAAGGTGCTTTTTTTAATATGTACACAATAATAAGTACACCTATTATGTTAATGTGCCTAGTGCCTACATATATTTTACATAATGATAGTAAAATGATTTAACACTAGACGGAATAGTAAAAATTATGTATAAATTATTAATATAATTAATTTATAATGATTAATAGTTTTATACATGTAGGTCATTGAAGTATAATATAATATAATTATAATATAATTGGCAATTTTATTTTACCTTTGTTACTTTATGTAACGGAAAGAAAAAAGATAATTGTGTTGCCTATATTTATGCATTGCAGGCATGCATCAGCGCACCATGCGTAGATCAAAAATAATTATCACACTGCTTTTTTACTGGTAAATTTTTTATTTAGTTATTTTGTTTGTCTGTCACGTTATATGTTATGTGTTTAGTTTAGCTGTATATGCATAATCGAAATACCGATTGCGATTCCATTATATAAATAACGCAAAACACAACTGTTATGTAGCCATTATATATTATATATATTATATTATAGTAAATAGTACGAATAAAATCCTAAGCTGTTTTCATTAAAATACATAATAATAATAATCCCGGTACTCTTAAACGAAGTGAAACCAGTTACTTCCGACTACGAATAAATTGTGATTTTTCTTTTGTTGTTGTAATGTTGTATTAATCACAGTAAAATAATTTTAATTAACATTTATTGCCTTATAACTATTCGTGATACTAAAGCAGTATAGTTGTCATTTATAATAATAGGTATGTACCTATGTCCTATATATTGTATATAGTATACTATAATACCAGATGCATGTAACCATTAATCATAATGCTATTGATAAAATAAACAACAGTTGTGTAATTTAATATATTCAACACATATATTTATTATTTTATGCAGGTAACTAACTTAATATTTAAATGTTAAATATTATAGATTTTGAAAACGTTAGGAACATATCCGACAATATTAAGTACATTCAAATTAAATTACGTTTTTTTATACTGATAAAATACTTTTAATTAGTCATATTTGTATGCTCATTCTATATATAGTTCTGTTCTTGAAGACGTGTGTTTAGTGAATTATTTATACTTTTAATTATGATTATCAGTCATATTAAAGTTTCTGCAGGTAATTGTGTCGTAATAAATTTCTATTAACTATTAAAAACTTGGTAGTTGAAAAAAAAAGATAATTTGATGTTTTTTTATACATTACTTCATAAATGAAAATGAAAACTAAAATAAGTTAATAAATATCTTAAAAATTAAAGAAAATAAAAGGCATATACCAAGGTATAGTTGGATATTCAGGTGTTGATAATAATTATACTATTTTATATTGTTATATCGTTTTATGGTTTATATTTTATAAAAACAATTAATATCTACATATAACAGTATTATAACAAGAGCAGTAAATCAGAGAGTTTTATAGATTGTTATTATTATTTTTTATATCGCTTACGTACTTTGGTACATGACAAATACAATACTGGCATGATTGTTCTGGCAAACATTTGTAATTTGTTGTATACAATATGAATAATATGATTCAGGATCAAACACTTCTATTGAGAATTTGTCTTACCTAATTGTACTTATAAAATATACGATTTATAATAATGATATCCGAGAATTGGTACTGGTTTAAGTAATTTAATATAAGCTATAGGCACAATAAATATATCATTATTATTTATCGTATATTTCAATATATTCCACCAAAATAAAATTTAAGTTGCACCTTTATGAGATCGTCACGCATATTATGTATTGTACATGTGTTAACCGAAATACAGTTCAGCAGTTTAAGTGTTATGTTGTTAACTTGAAAAAAATGAATCTATTATCAAACTTAATGCTACCTAAAGGTAATAATATTATTTAATATACTATCAAGTTGGTTTTTACGGTATTTTGATTATTAATCGAGTATGATGAATATATAAAATATTAATACTTAAACATTTTCATAATAAATTCAGTAATTTGTTTAAACATTTAAATATTGTAAAATACCAATGAGAGAACACTAATAATTATGTTTTTACCTATACGTGATTGGCTTAATAGCCAATAGATAAATTTACTTTAATACATTTACTGAATTAAAGCTAACAACATAAAATTAGAACTGTTGATACAAAGTGGGTTGATGACTTCCTAAAATGTATTATAATTTACGATCTATTGTTTTATTATTAATTATATATTTTATTAGTAGGTGTTAAAAATCAAAAAGTTCCATTTATCGTTAGATTTATTATAAAAAAATTACTTGTATTCTATCGAGTTCAAACTACTCTATAATTATCAACATGATTATTAAAATGTTACATTATAATCATTAAGTAAATTTGTGTATCTATAACAAATAAAAATTATTTATTTGTTTTTCATTTTCGTATGCGGTACGCATTATTTAACTTTTGTCAGTAAATACACACTTTGGCCGCGTATACTATGCTACATATAATTTAACTGTTATATATTATTATATAGTATTAGATATTGCAGGGAGCACAGATTGGTTGTTATATTAGATGATATACCTATTATATTTTATAAAGGATTAAAATATGTTTAATAATTATTTTAAGGACTGTTATAGGTACCTATTTTTGCGAACGTATCTCAGAGGCTATAGAGTATACAAATTATATATACCTAATAGTTAAATTTTACTGTTATTGTATCTAATTATAATAATGGGTCCTTTATTTTTTAATTTACACGCATGCATGCATTTTGGATCTAGCTAGTATAGCTACTTAACCACCACGCTCTTATAAATAAATATGTTTTTAATACACACTTAACACTTAAGTATTTATAAACATTATACACACATGTAAATTAAAGCACATTTTTATTGATACAAATTGTAGAATAAGCCACGAAATTATCTATCTTCGTAGTTCGTAATATGTACCAAAATAATAGTACAGATATAATAAATATAACGTGTAAGACACCTTCGTGTATTTTTATTATCATGTATTTATTTTTTTATTAAAATGTATACAATTTCAACATCTATATTTGTTAAAGATTATAATGCATCTATATATAATCTAATCGGTAAGTACTAAAATATTTACTGAGGTTAATTTAGCACTAAAAATTACAGGCCAATATTAAAGTAGGATCCTACTATTGAAACTACATGTTTTTAGGTATACCTAATCTACTTTACAAACACAATTTAAATATATACACGAAATTTGCTAATATTAACACGTAACTATATATAGTGGTTAATAACTCTATATTGTAGTGTATTTGTTTATCAAATACATTAACATGTTGTGATAAAATTTTCCGGAGTGTTTCTCTTCTACAGCTAAAATGTAAATGCTGGCGCAAAACCATTATACCTAATAGGTACTAAAGACCTGCAAGGACCGGACCGGCCCCACACGGGCACGTCTGAGACTGGACCGGGCCGGGCCTTAAGACAAATAAAAAGGGCTAGATCAGGCTTTTTTTTTTTTTTTAGAACTTTTCGGGCTGGACTCAAAATATTTAAACCAATGCTAATTTTTATTAACATAAATGTTCAGCGTAAAACAATAATAGTTATAATACGGTGTCGAGTGCATATGCGAAACGGTATTCAAAATACGAAAAACATCAAACTGAAACGATCTAATGAAACATTTTATTTTATGTCGAATCAAACTAAGAAATTAAAAAAAAAACATGTATCACACTTTTAGCGAATATTACGGTGTAGGTATCCACGACTTGGAGGAAGCCCGAGAAAATAATTTTTAAAGCGACGTACAAGAAAATATGAACACCCTCATTTAACGAAACTATATAGCAGGCACCTATATAATACTGTCTGAGAGTAATTATCATCCGTCACACAACGCGATGATTATTGTTAAAAAAAAAATATTGGCGATTTAAATAACCAGTAACCTACGCCTCGGACGGCGGCGATCAAACCGTCGGTTGTTTTTAAACGGCGTAGGTACACCTCCTCTACTCAACACCGTCAATGCGTTACCTATCGTACGTTTGGGAGGTTGAAACGCCGTTGTATAATGTATAATACATCGTGGTGTAGGTACAGTACACAATACAATGGCTGTCGGACAATGTGCGAATTCGATAAAACACGTGGAAAAAAAAAAAAAAATGAAAATTATTAACGACAGAATGGCGGACATTTGCAGGACGCAAAATGCGTACGGCCCAGGTAGCCGGGCACACACACAAAACGTCACATGTTATAATAGGTGTACAATATATTATTATATTATACGGCGGCGCGGAGGAGGAGGGTGGAACGCGGCAATATCGGCCAATATACGGAGGTATTGGAAATCGACGGAGAGAACAAACGCCGGTCAATAACGTGCGGCGGAGGGCGCACACACACACACACACACACATACAATACGACGACAACGCTACAACAGCCGCGGGGCAGCAGCCGCCATCCGGCGAAATAAAAAAAAAAAAACGATCGTTATTATTTTCATATATATACGTTTTCGCCGCGATCGTGAAATCCACACGAACGGGCGAAATGGCAAATAATAATAATAATATCGTGTACACGTCGCGCCGCGGCATAATATTATTACTGTGCCCGCGTGTGTCCGTGTGCGTATACCTACGTCGTCCTCTCGCGCGTCTCGTCGCGTCGCGCGACGACGTGTCTAGCGGGGGGGGAGGGCGGCACACGAGCGCTACCTATTGCCCGGCCGTCAACACTAACACCGGACGGAGAAAAAGTAGAATATCATTTATTTATTTTTCGATTGTTCTCTCTCGCCGAGCCGCCGCGCCACGTAAGCAGGCATTACGGGCAATATAGGCGCATTCACATTTCACACGCCGCCGCCGACTTCGGCCGGCGGGCTGGTGGGCGGGCGGATACCGATTCTATACTACTCTCTTTCGGACGTACCGGGATTTTAGCACACACGCTCTAACGCCGCGCGTCACCGCCGAAAACGTTACAACTGTCGGAAGTTGCCCCCCCCCCCCGCCCCAATCATTCGTGCACCCCTCCAGTCCGACGACCGACCCTTCGCCCACCCCTGACAATCTCCGTCGTAGGTCGACCGCACGAAAATTCGATATCGTTTTACGGGTTTACGACTGGCAAACGGTGTGGTGGTGGTCTGCTGCCACACCTATCGCCGCATATTATACGGTGATGATGATCATCGCGTCATTACTGCGGCGACGGTAAAAACAATGTCAATAAAACTGTTATTGGGGCTTATTTGGCACACGGATGCGAGGGCGTACCGACCGACGACGGGGCTACGTCGTAGGTCCCCGGCGCGCAATTCATAAATCGGTCGGATCGGCCGGCGGCGTCGCTGTCGAGAGAACAGGCTGCTGCGACCGGCGCGAGCGTTATCACCGGCGGCCATCGCCGGTGTAGTAGTTGTCTGTAGTCGAACCGGCAGTCGCGGGGTGGCAGGGGAACGCGAAATAAAAGTGCATCGAGAAATGAAAAATAATAATAATAAAAACGGTTCTCGGACGATGGACCTGCAATTCCGCACAATTGACAGCACTGGGTACAGATCAATTAAATGTATATAAAAAAAAAAAAAACTTATTCATCCCGAATGTTGTATGCGGGCAGAGTGGCGGAGCGGGACGGCACCGCCACTAACGCACGCCCTCGCCGCCGTCCCATCGCTCTCTCTCACACCGTTAGCTCTCCGCTCTCGCTCGCGCGGTCCTCGCTCTCTCACTGGTCATGTTATTGATGTTTCGCCGACGGCGTGGTTTAAAAATACGATTTCGTCGGCCCGGAAAATAGCGCGCGCGTCTGCCGAGACGCGAGTACGCGACCCGTCGGGTATTTTTGGCGCGATTCGTCCGGTTTCAACCGGTGGTCGGAACACGACGGCAGTCGGAAACAGACCCGCAGTTTCGGTAGCAACGCGCCGGCGGAAATCCGTAAATATCGTCGTCTAGGGAAACCGACCGACGTTAATGTTAATAGCCCCCACATGATATTTACACGTTATAGTCCCCGTGCGACTCGTAGTACGCGGAACACGGTCAGCACACGACCGCAGTAATTCTGTTGGGTCGTGTCAGTAATGACAATAATTACACACACATAGATTATAAACGTCGAGAGAAATACTGGTACTGTCTGTCGGACGCGATCTGTCTCGGAATTATTATTGTGTGTGTGTGTTGGAAAACGATTTTTTTCAAAAAGAAATCGCGCAAGCCGAACGACGGCGATAATAATGATTATTATTATTATTATTACCGCGACCGTCACATCAAATCGTTATTGCATGCCGTCAAAACGTACGCGTGTCGCATGTCGTGTTTCGTATACCGCGGTTCGACCCTCCGGCGGCTGCGGATCGTCCGAAATCGGGTGGGCCACACGGGCGGGTAGTTAACGAGGGCTGGTGCTAAGGGGTCGCGGTGAGGGGTAGGGGGGGTGAGCGGTATCGCTCGCCCGTATTATACACGCGTATGCATACCAGCGCGCGCGCGCACGCGCGCGCGTGTGTGCGTGTGCATAATATGTCATACAGACGGACGTGTAAAAACATTGTGGTCAAAGAAGAGAGTATAAACGACGGCGGCGGAGGCCGCCGCGACGATATACCGTATTATGCGTTATTGGTCAAATTATCATCCCGCCGGTGTGGCGCGTAACGCGCGCCCCGATTGGTCGGGCCCGCCGCGTTCCTTCCAGCGGCGCTCGGAAGCGTCGGCCAATGGCGGCGCGCGTTACGGGCCGCCCGTACACCGTGTAAGCGCGACCCAAGATACAATGTCGACGCCGAGCGCGATCGCGCGCGCGCGCGCGCTCGTGTGCGTTCGTCGAGCGTCAGCATGTGTGTGTGTGTGTGTGAGCGCGCGTACCCCACCCCGTCCCCGGCCGACCCCACCCGTCGGAACCGGCAAATCGTCGTCGGCGCCGCTCGCCGTCATGGTTCGTGTGTACACCGAGTCGCCGAACCTGAGCGTGCGGGCGCGAGTTCGTGAACGCCGCGGCGTACCGTCAGAGAGAGTGTGCGTGGTGTTTGTGTATTGCCGTGTGCGCGTATGTGTGCGTGCGTGCGTGTGCGTGTGTGAATTGCCGGAGGATTTACTTTTAACTGTTAAACGGGAACGCATAATAATAATATTATAATGTATAATAATAAAAATAAAACATAAATATTACACTTATAAACATAGATTAATGTTATAACGGCAATGAGTACAACAATAGCTGGCTAGCCGGTAGTGTATATAATAGTAAACCGTAAATGTACAACCCACATAGAGCATAGTGACGGTATTAGACAGTAGTGTATTTTAATGACGAGAAATATAGAAATTTGAACGGATACGAAAATCGAAATACCACCGAACCGAGCTCTGGAACATCACACGACACACGGTGTTCACTACTACTACTACTACTACTACTACTACTACAACGACTACTATTACTACTACTATACTAGTACTACCACACGAGTACTACTACCACTACCACTATAATAATACTACGCTACTACATAATAATTGCATGTAACATAATATACACACATAAAATATGTATACTATTTTTTTTTATTATTATTAATATTATCGTTTGTTGTTAAATCAATTTTCGTCTCTTATCGACACGAATCTATCGTTTGTCTCGTTCGCGATAGACGTCGTACGGATTTACACGCCGCCGCCGTTGTAGTTCGGGAGTACGCACGGACTGGAATCGAAACGCGCGTCGTCGTTGCCGCCGCCGCCGCGTAACATGCATTTTGGCCGCCGCCGCCGCAGTTGTTCCGACGTTAAAAGTGTCACGGCGCCTACATGAATGGTCGTCGTTTACGTTGTTGCCGCTTAGCTACGACGCCGCGATATCGTCACACGACAATCTATATGATGTGATTGTCTCGAGAATTACTCTGTCCGGTAAGTTGATTTTCTTCCGCTTTTTTTTTTCCCCCCAAACGACAATATATAATATATTATTGATAATTTAATAACCGTCCGCGATTGTTTATCTATAATGTTGTTGTTATTATTATTATTATTATGATGATGATTACTATTATTATTATTTATTATTGTTTATTGCTTATTAGTTATTAACTACTGCTATTATCGTCGTTATTATTATTGTTATCGTTGTACGCGGTTTATCGGGGGCTCGCTCGTTGGCATTACGCTATCACGATTGCGGCTCTCGGCATTGATTCTGTGCGTTTCAAAATGCACACACACCGAGTTTTCGGTGAAAAAAAATAAAAGAGCCGCGTCAGCGTGCGTGCGAACACACGTAAATCCGCACACGCCGTAGTGTATACGCGTCTGTTTATATTATAATTTATATATACATATTCATACGTATAATATATACATTTATACATAGTTATATACGTTTGTATAATATATACACACACACACATATATATATATATATATATATATACGTATAATATTTATTTGTACATGTATACATACGCACACACGCGCGCACGCGTATACACGCGATTATGTGTGCGTGAGTTTGCGCGTGTGTAAGTGTACCGCCGCCGCCGCCGCCACCAACACCGCCACCGTCTCTGCCGCCGCCGCCGCCGCCGTAGTAGTCGTAGTCGTCGTCGCTGTCGCCGTCGTCGCCGCCGCCGCTGTCGTCGTTTTGTTTGTTGTTTACATGACGGTGATGCACAGCGCACAGGGATAGTGTACGACACGGACCGCAACCGTAAACGACGCAAACGACACGGAAGAGAAACAAATAAAACGCCGCGATCGGCCCGTCACGGTTTTTCATGACATTTGGTCGTCCGGTACGCGTCTCGCCGCGCCGTGCACGTCGCCGCCGCCGCCGCCACCGCCGCCGCCGTCGTCCCGTCGCGCCACACGAACTTCGGCCGTAATTTTGTTTTCTGCCATTCGCCGGATTCGCGGTTTGCTTGCGTGCGTGCCGCATAATAGTGCCGTCCGCGAGAACGCGGCCCACAGAGGAGGACACACGCCGACGGGATAACACCCGTGTTTTGGTAAGGCCTCGATTATGCGTGTCCGCTTGTTATTACTGTTACTATATTGTTGTGGTTGCGGTTATACTGTCGTTGTTGTTGTTTACCTGCTAAAATTATATGTGTTTTTGTTGTTGCTTTTATTTTTACTCGAGTCGATCGCGAGCACTCCGATTGACTCCTCTCCGCGGCGGATTATTATATTGTATTTTTTGTTTTTGCTCGCCGCCGGGCGCCTTCGCTCTGCAGCAGTCTATCGCGATGCGCGCTTACCTTCGGTTAGACTGCTGCAAAGTGAATTATTATACATTTGTCTGGTGCTCAGATTACTTACCTATTTTCAGTGGTTACAGGTCAAAACGTATGTAGTAACGATACTTTTAAATGCGACATACCTTTATGTAGGTTACGTTAGGTTAGGTCCACTATCTAACCCAAGGCTTTTGCAATACAGGTATGTGCTCTTCCTTGTCGAGTCTTTAAAAACGTTTCAACATGGCCAACTAAATTTAATGTTCACTAAATGATTTTAGTCAGCAATAGCGGCTCGAGTATTGAATACCTATCAAAGTAAATTGCCTATAATACATGTAATTTTATATTTTGGTACCTACCTATCTAGATAAACTGTTATAAATAGATAGGTACATGTATTTACTATCTATGTTCCAACTATTATGGCAATGGAAATAGAAATAAGTAACCAAAAATACTAAATACTGTGTGCATGAACTAACCTAGAACCTACTTAAAATGTTTTGTCATTTTTATCAGCACTTTTTTTTTTGTCCAAAATTGTTTAAAGTGATGATCGAAAGATTAACAGTTATACAGATTGAACAATCTAATCGTTTTCTAAATCGTTCAAAATTAGGTATAGATATATATTAAAATATTTGCATAGACATACTTAAAATATACATCTGTTTGATGTATTTACATACTTAAACCATGTTATAATTAGAAGATTATTCTTAAGTATGTAGGTATTAATAACATTAAGTATAAGGAATTATCATAAGAATAAACACCGAATACAGTCAGACCCCTAGAAGACATTGTCATTGGTTGAAATCATCCCTAATAATAATAATTGTCATACACAGCTATTTTCTCATGTTGTCCTACACTAATTTTTATGGTAAGAGCTGTACTAAATTGGTTTTGACTTGAGATATAATGTGTATTACCAGTTATTGTTAGTTAAGCAATGAATCGCTTATCATTTATCCTCAATAGAGTATAGGTGTAATAATTACTGAATATGAGATATATAAGATGATAAGTTGACTAATAGTCTTTTAACATATTCAATGCCGACATTATTTTGGGATATCACGCTACATACCATGCTAATATTTGATTGGTAAAATCTTCTCACAATCACAAAAAAGGAGGAAACTAAACATAAATTATACCAACTTATTTAAAAATATATACTTAGTGGCCAAAAATATTATAGTCATGCACTCTTGGTCAAGTTTTTAAATCGCTATGAAGATACATATAAAATCTGTGGGATACCCTCCTACATTGGCCAGGCGTGTCGGTATCCAAGTGATATCGGCATTGAATGTGTTAAATGTCATTCAGTGGTCTGCTATATTTTAGTGTATTAGATGCACTTGGATCTATTGTTAACATTTGTGAACTCATTCTTGATTACGTTCACTAAATGTTTTGAAGTACCATATCTTACATTTGGAGTTAAAGAAGTACCTATTTTATAATAATTTTAATCTTAATAATTTAACGTTTGCATTTTATTCTTAAAGTATGTATTTTCATAATTTCTTAAGCACCTACATCACCTATAATATAGGTAGGTACTTATATAAATATTTTAATTAATATTATAGCTACTTATTTTGCTACCTACTTAAAGTTTAAATTAATTTAAAACCTAACAAATCTTAGTACCTATTTTTATTTGATTAAAAATTAAAAATTTGTCTTGAAACTAATTGATTTTTAAAATTGTGAATTGAAATTAGTTTTTGAAAAATCAGTTCAATCTTTTTTATTTTCTTAACACATTAACTGTGTATGTCTTTTTGCAGTTTTCATACAGTGCGTATACCACTTTTCTAAAAATAATATAAGAATTTTATCCTATTTGGTCAAACGTTCAAACCGCAGATAAATACATTTTTTAAAACACGCGTTTAACAACGCTAAATAATAATAAAACAACATTCAGCAACGCGTAGAAAATAATAAGCCATTTACTTTAAATATATATTGGACACCAAATGGCGTAAAACGCGTTGCTGAATGATCCTTATGACGCCGATTGGCGTCAGTACGCAGTCAATGTGTTAAGCGGCAACTAAAACCAAAAGCTGTAATTGAAAAGTTCGACGAAAATCAAAAAATTAAATAAATTGTTGACATAACTTGATCGAAACCTAATAATGCTGACTATTGGTAACCGAGTAGTATGGCTATACAAAAAATATAAATTGTGTAGGTACCTATTAAAAATAAAATAACAAAAATTAGAACTATAAGTAAAGTTTAGGTTAAAACTATTATTGTTTTCAAGCCCTGTTTAAGATCTTATTCATTTAAGTTTCTATTAAATATGGAGTCATTAATAATAAAATAAGATAATTGTATTAATTGATAGGACTACCAAATAACAAGTTTCAGTACTTTAGTAAACACTAATAAGGAATATCAAATTCTTTTTGAAACAGTGATATGTCAACCTTCTTTTCATTGTTTTATTTTCAGACTAGGGTTTTGAACCTTTGTCATTTTTTCTACTTTTGGTTTTGGTTGCTTAAAAGTAGAACATGGGTTGTGATCAATCAGGATGTGGATTTTTTTTTAAAAATCAAGTGACATTCTACCTATTGATTTTGTTGTGTAAAAGTGTCGAATTCATTTTATTCGAGTATTAATGAAATAGGTACCCATATAATATATTCTTAAACATTTTTTCATATTTATGTTTCTTTATAACACACATAAAAAAATAATATTTAAAATTAGATTTAAGAATTAAGATTACATAGCTTTTTACAGAGCTTTTTATCTGTTTAGAATAGAATAGTCAGTTACAAACAAAATTAGTTCATATATTGTAGCTTCCTCTACTGTCAGTTAGCAATGATCGACTATCGACAACTCCTCCCAACAGTTAGTGAAATGCAGACAAGTAGAGTGTTGATGTTGGCCATGAGAGTAAATGATTAATTTTTTGTCCGTTAGCTCACAAATTCTTATTCTGAACAGAGTATTAAGAGAAAATGAATATAAAATCCCATATACACATTATCAATAACTCATAAATTGTCATTATAAAAATGTACTATATTATTTATATGATATTGTAAAATTTATGAACAAATTAAATTATTTAAACTGCATACTTAATAATCATTATCAAATTATAATATTCAGCTTAATTATAGTTGTATAGAAGTTATAAGTAAAAAAGTTAATTAAGTTTATTTTTTCTACCTACTTGAATTATTCTATCTTTTAATTGAATTATGTACCTATTATTTATTTCTATCAAGTATCAACACTTAAAATTTAGAAATTAACAATTACTTACAGTTACTAGTTATTTATAAGAAGTAATTAATTTCTCAAAATAAATGTCTTATTTGTTTTATTTTCAATTAAATTATATAATTTTAATGTGTATATTATTATTTAAAAGGACACTACACCTGCATCTATGTGTGTTATTTCTATCTTATAATAAATGCACAACATAGGAAATTTACATTCAGTAGAACCCATTTTGTGTTGTTAGTTTTAATATCAGAGTGAATTGATGTATTATTAAAGTTAAGAGCATAACCAGTAATTAAGCATTGATTTTTGTTCGATTTTAAATTTTCAAACTTGTTAAAAGCATTTTTAATATTAAAAATTAAAATATATAAAATAAAAATTCCAACGCTTAAGTACAAATAATGTTCTTACCTATGAATTTGATAATAGGTAAATTTACTCTAACAACATAATAGGTTTCAATTATATGTTTACTGTTATGTTGTATGGAAATAAAACAATACACGCAGGTATAACATCCTTTTAAAATCTATACTTTTTCAATCGTTAATAATTTTTTTATTAAAAAATAAAGTTTTAATTTATACATATATCGATTAAAAGTAAGATATTTAGAGTTCTATAGAATTACATTTTTATCAAGTTTTAAAATAGGTATATTTGTAGTTAGATATAAAAGGTATGTGTATATGATGTGTATGTAAATATTATTTTTATATGAACATATTGTTTTAATGTGTTGTGGTTTAATTTTTGTATATTTTGAGAAAAACAATCGAAGTATTATATTCCATTGACATTTTTTGTTTAGTAAATAGATTCAAAAATAATGGAAATATCAAAATATAATATATTTTGACATGTAAATATGACAACTAACTTATTTGTCATACTAATATTACTGTATTTAAATAATGATAACAATAGAAAAGTGATGAAATATTTAAATTAGGTAAATTTATATATTTTGTTATTTAATAACCTTATTAGGGAACTTATTTACTATGTATTATGTACTATTTATTAATTTATTGTTTTGCCTAATTATTTAAACATTTTTAGTATAGTTAAATTTAAACTTATATTTTTTTAGGATTTTAAAGTAACTTAATAAAAAAGAATGCAGACATTTTTTATAAATAGATTTATAATGAACTTAACTTAATGTCACCGCATTGGTAAAGATCATTTTGATCCTTCTAAGTTTTTTCCATAAAATTATACATTAGCAAAGATTGGTTAAAGGCGAATAACACTGTTACCACCGAACATTTTAGAAAAATATCAACCATTTATACTTAATGTTTAATTTACTGTTTGCTTACAGATAATTAAAATTCAAAATTAATTTTAAAATTATTATGTATAACTGGTTATGATTTTGTCTATTAAAAGTTATAAAACTATTAAAGTGATTTAATTATCCAAAGTATTGTTATTCTAATAAAATTTAAATTTAATATAACAATTATATGATTTGATTTTTATTTTTATTTTTTTTTATCCTAATAAATGATCAATTCTATAGCTAGTATTCACATTAAATAACAATATAAACAATATTTTATTATCTATTTTAAATCTTTGTATTTATTACATAAGTTGTAACGATATGTACGGTAGATATATTATTAAGTTATTTGTTGATGAAGCGGATATATTTTTATTACAAGTAGTTGGTTCTTTTTAATTAATAGATTAAATATCACAGCATAACATTTATAAATGCAACAATCTCGAAAACGAGTATAAATTTATTTTTAAAATAAGTATTTTAATTGATATTGTTTTGTTAACCCTAAACCTTAACTACACTGTCTTATTACTAGTATCTAAGTTAATTACAAAAATATGAACTTTTAGTATTTATAAATGTGTGATTAATAAAGTATACTCTTAACACATTTTATTATTTTTATCTACATTATCTAATTCATTTTTATTTTGTAATATATATATTTTTGTATAAACATTTCTTATACGTAAAAATTGGATTGTAAACTTTTTTAACATTAAGCTTAAAATAGATTAGTTCTTCATAACTTGAGTATGCTGAAAGAGGAAAAGTTATAACGGTTATGTTCATAATAACAGTCGTAAGCGTATAGCTTTTCCCCTTTTAGTGTATTCATATCAGCAATCAACATTCAAGATTTTTTCTAATAAGAAATGTGTAATTTTTGTAAATCAACTGTAACTTTAAATTGTATTTAAATTAATATATATAAAATGTTTATTTTTATAATATTCTTTTTGTTTTATCCAAATTAATTTTGATTTTTATTTTGTTTTAGGAAATAAATCCAAAACTGATAAATTACGATTCCATCAAACAATGTCAGACGGCGACACCAATGAAGATCTGCTAAATAGCAGTATTTAGTTGGTTCAGAAGACTATGGATTCATATGAGTTGTTTGGAGAGGATGTGGGTGGAAACATGTTGGAAGGTTTATCTGAATTGGGAGGAGATAATTTCACTGATGTGGCAGGTCGTGGAAGTCAACCCCCTGCAAATACAGGTTATGCCCAATCGCAACCATATCAGTTACCTGGAGAAATGCATGGTCACCAAGGGGAGTCTCCACTACAAAAACTTGCATCATTTGGACCCCCAGGTGGTGCAGGGCCGAGTGCACCTGATTACAATCCTGGTAATCACATGGATCACTTTCATTCTAATCACTCTGGGTCAGCTTATGGATCAAGTAGGGTTTCTTCAGGCCTAAGACCTAATTTAGGACAATCTGGACCGCCACAGTATTCACCTTATTCAGACGCTGCAGCAGGCATGTATGGTGCCACTGATCAAGCTGCTATACAAGCTTGGTCTAATTATCCTGCTCCAGGTATTAGTAGGCATTATCCACATATAGCTCAACCATCTTATAGACAGCACATGAGTTATCAACAACAACCCAGTCAAGAAAATCAACAGAAACCAGGCCAGTATGTATCTATGATGACTTCACATCAAGCTCCATCTAGTGTTTATTCGCGAAGTCAACAACAATCAATGGCACCTTATCAAAATATGATGTATTCAAACACTTCACCTGGGTATTCTGCTTATGGTCATCAACAGAACACTACTACAGTCTCTTCAAGAATACCACCTCATCACATGCAACAATATCCACAGCAACAAATGCAAATGCCTGAAATTCCTAATCCTCAAGCACCATCAAATTATAACCATTTACAAACACAAATGACTTCTCATCCAGCATTTTCACAGCAACCTCAACCACCTCAACAACAGCAATCTCAACCACAACAACCACAACAACAAATGCCACAAAGATCATTAGGAATTGATGTGCCTAGTAATCCTTCTTACGGGCCACCTAGTGGGGGTAACCAAAGTAAACCTCATACTTCTCAAGGAGGAAGCCCTCAACCACAATATCGTGCACAGTTTCCTCAACTGTCGCCCCAGATGTCTCCCCGACCTCAAATGTCACCTAGACCACAAATGTCTCCAAGGCCTGTAATGTCGCCAGCAAAACCAACTACACATTCACCACATCCTCATTCCGCTCAATCTAATATGTCTCCAAGGCCTGCTACAGCATTAACTCCCAAAGCAGTGGCTACTTCAAGCCCATCTCCATATGCTCAACAGAGTACCCTTCAACAACTTGAACAAATGGTGATGCCTACAGTTAATACTAATACAACCACCGATTATCCAGGATATAGAAGTGGCTTACAAGCTAATACTTCTCCACATTGGCAATCAGCACCGAGACCTCCTCATAACGGAGGAATGGTTTCTCAAAATATTAACGACCAAGGATTACCAGTTTATTCAGCTATGCCATCTGAAGACCAAAATCTGGATTCTTCTAAATCTCAATCAAATTCTAATTCTAGTGGTAATTTGAATATGAATAATATACCTAATATGGGTGAATCAAATTCTATTCCAAATCAAAATAATCTCGATTATCCTCCTAACGCACAAAATAAATATACCATTTTAGAACCGCAACACATTCCTGTTTCACATTCTGCAGATATGCCTCCAACTTTAGAACCACAAACAAACATACCGCCAGCTCAACAGCAACAACAATTACAACCAACAAACCAGAACCCAAGCTCTATGGAACATATGGGGTCTAACAGTATGACTTCTACAAGTATTGGGTATAATGACTCAATGTCACAGTATCAAAATGGTAGCAAAATGGAAGAAATGATCGGCAATCAACCACCTGATGCACCTCAGCAGATGCAACATTCCCAAGCTTCAATGTACGATCCTAGAGGCCCTCCACCTCCGGGAATGTATCATTCTTCACCAATTAGTCATCAACAAGAAATGGCAGCGTTGCAACAGCAACTTCAAGAATTATACTGTATGCCACCTACTGGTCCTGATCATCAATTAAGGGTATGACATTTATATTTTATATTCAATCAAATTTATACCCTAAGAAAGTAAAAAGCAGACCAATATTAAATTATTATTTATATAGGTTATTTTGAGGAGATAAGTGTATATTATTAAGTTTATTAGTGTGTATGAAAAGAAGGGGAACAATGATTTGAGGTTATAATTGGGGCGAGTAGCATATGTATTCAGTTATTGAACATTCGCCAGTGGTCTGTTATAGTTGTAAAATATTTGAATAACTTTAAACTTCAATATTGTACGTAGAATCTGTATGTGTTGTCTTCGTCTTACACACGTTCGACATACCAAATTTTCGTTCACCAGTTTCAATATTGTGCTGTTAGTTTTGATATTAGAGTAAACTGACCTATTATAAAATTTAAAGGTAAGATTATTATCCAGGGTCCCATGTAGCCTTTTATTGATATTGTTATTTTTTAAGTAAGTTATGATCATTTTAAAATGTACAGTTTCAAAAAGGTCATAACTTACTTAAAAATAATAATATCAATAAAAGGCTTCATGGGGCCCTGGATAATAATCTTACATTTGAATTTTATAACAAGTCAGTTTAGTCTCTAATATCTAGTTAACAGCACAATATTAAAATTGGAGAAAGAAAATTTGCTATTTTGCATGTGTGTAAGACTGAGACAACACATGCGGGTACTACGTCCTCTTAATGATTGTTAAAAACCTATGTAACTAACCTATTTATGGTTTTCACTAGATAAATCATATTCAAGATAGGATATCTATTCTACAACAACATGAAGCAAATGATCAATGCATGGGTGGTGTACACTGTCCAGTTGTTAACCCTATGTATCAACCTGCCATCATGGAACCGGCTGTACCAGTAGTATGTTATTTTTTAATATTTTAAAAATTACTTTATGAAATAACTTTTTATAAATTAAAAACTAATATAGGTATCGGGTCGTGGAAGAGGAAGAGGACGGGGAAGAGGTAGAGGTAGTACATCAGGCGAAGGCCGAGGGACACCTAGACCTAGAAAAAGCAGGAAAAAAGCCCAAGAGCCTGAGCAAATTCCATTTTCTCCTCCCTTATTACAACCAGAAATGCCAACACATCCTATGGTGCCACAAGATATGATGCCAATGCACATGAATATGAGTCCTGGTATGGCTCAACCTCATCATATGATGGCACCTGGAATGCCACATATGGGAATGCCACCTAACCCAATGCATCATGAACATATTCCACAATCTTCAATGTATAATAATTCTGAATCTGCATATCATCACCATATGCAATCCTTAGGATGTCCTCCACCACAGCATGTGCCTCAACAACCTCCACCTCAACAGTTGCAACAGCTGCCGGTGCAGCAACCTATAATACCCTGTACTTCTGAGTCACAAATAGTGTCTAATTCTGTTCCTTATCCAGAGCCTATAATGCCTCCAGTTCATCTTGAACAACCTATACAAATGTCTCCTGAACAACAGCAGCCACAACAGCAAAATCCACAACCACAACAACCGCAGCAAGAAGAATTGCCACAACAACAAATACAACAACCACCTATAATGCCTCAGTCTCCAGTTGAATCAGAATCACAATCTCGTGCTGAATCTCCTTTGATGGAACAAATAAACCAATCTCCACCACCTGAATCTGAAGTACTGTCACCACAAGTTCCGACAGAAGTAAAAAAAGATTCTGAACCTGACATTCAATCACCAATTGGAAGTCCTGTTGAAGAAAAATCAGTAGTTGATAATGATAATACTTCAGTTGTTTCACATCGGTCTAGATCATTATCACCAGCAGAATTAAATGAACCACAATCTCTTGAACGAGATTGTTGGTCTGGTAGTGAACATGATCCTCCTCCGCCAACATTGACCGCAGAAGTATCACCTCCAGCTTCTCCAAAAGTTGAAAATGAAGAAGTAGCTGAATCTAGTATTTTTAATTTCACCGAAGATGAAGAACCTCCTCCACCACTTCATTCATTATCTGATGGATCTCCTAGGAAATTAAAAGGACTTCCAAGGTATTTAGTTTATTTTATTATTATTATATAATAGTAATTTGACTTGATTTTTTAATAATTATATGATACAAATTTAGATCGAAGAAATCACAATCTCCAAAAACAAAAAAGCCTAAAGCAACTAAAGTTCCTAAATCTAAAGCAAAAGATCGTAAGAAAAAAGAAATTATTCTAGAAGCTGAAACAGTTGAAACAACCCCTCTTCCTCCGCCTACAAAGCCTAAAAGGTAAATAATATTTTTAAATAATCAACATTTTTGCTAGATAATTCATGATAGATATTTAATGAAATTTTATCATCAATAAAAAGTCATAATATTTTATTGAGTTTTGAGTGGTTATTATAGTAACAGTATTTTGATCATAATAAATGCAAATTGTGATTCAATAAATTTGTGTATTATTAAAAAATAATTTGGTATATTTTACTTTGTAGACAATCAAAGAAAAAGAAAAACTCTCCACCTGAAAATAAAGTATCTGAAGAAATAGATCATAGTAAAAATACAAATGAAGTAAAGCAAGAGGGAATAAATGATGAAGGTTTAACTGATAAATTGGAAACTAAGATTGATGAAGCAGTTGAAAAGGAGTTGGATGACACTGAACTTGATACAAATCTTGTAAAGAATGATAAAGAAGCTACAGCTGATGAATCATTAGCAGATATAGAATCATTGCCTGAAAGTCAACCAGAGCAGCCTACAAAGTCTTCAAAATCATCTAAACGTAGTACCGATCGAAAATCAAAAAGTCGTAGTAGTCGTGCTTCCAAGTATGTATATAAAAAAAAATTGTATAGTTTTATATTACCCATCATAACCTCAATTGTTATTTAAATTTTAATTATAGACGTAAGAAACCTAAACCACTGATAACAAATGAATCTGAAAATGATGAACCTAATGTTACACCACCACCATCTCCTGAAGGTGATGATAATGTGAGTACCTGTTAGATAATTTATTTTTTTTATTCTTAATTTGTTTATCTACTATTGTATAATACTTTTAAATATTTTAAAAATTCATTAATAGTTGGTTTTAATGTTTGATAAACACATAATTTTTTTTTTAATTTCTAATTAATTTTTATTTATTTAATCAATTATTCACACATTTTACAATAAATTATGTAATAATGAATTAATGATAAATGTTAACAATTACATTGAAAATAAATTGCGTATGTTCAAATATTATAATAACTATGATTAATAATTTATTTTAAATAATGAAAAACAAATTGAAAATTGATTTATTTATTTGTATTTTTTAAATTGATCTTAAAATTATATAATTGCTTTGTGTAATTAATAGAAACGAAGATCTGGTAGACATACACAAAGAAAGAAGTATGTTGATGACATTATGTTAGCTATGTCAGATGAAGATTCAAGAAAATCTTCTTCTCCTCAACGTTCTAAGTCCACAGTTTCTGGTAATGGAAATGAAAATAAACAAACAAATCAAGATAAAAATGCTAATGGAAGTAATTCCATTAAGCCCAATATGGTATATATTGTAAGTAATTAAAATTAGAAAGTATTTAAAAAAATGTCGTTTATATTAAGATAGTATAATGCGCATATTGTGTGTAATCTGTAGTTTAGTATCTTTAGTAAACATTTAATTTATTTCAGAATGTAACTGATGAGGATTCCATGGTTGTACAGCATATATTAGCTGTTCGAAAAGGTACAAGGGAAGCCACTAATTTAAATAAAGAAGATAAAAATTCACCTAGTGATAGTGAAGGTGAAATTAAAAAAGAGATCGAAGAAAATCAAAGTGATGAAAAACCAGATGAAAAACTTGATGAAAAATCTGAAAAGATATCAGAAGACCTATCTGAAGAAAAATCTATTATCAAATCTGAAGAAAAATCTGATACTACCATAAAGGCAGAACAAGATGAATCAGAGAAAAATGATGAAACTGAACAAAAATTAGATGAAAATGAAGATAGTTCCAAGAAAACTATTGAAGTAGACGAATATTATGTAAAATATAGAAATTTTTCATATCTTCACTGTGAGTGGAAAACTGAGGAAGAATTATTAAAAGGTGATAAAAGAATTGCTGCTAAACTTAAGCGATTCAAACAAAAAATGGCGAATAATACTAATATTTTTGAAAATGTAAGTCACAATTAAAGTTATGCAACATTTTTTTATTATTATTGATGTATATAAATTTTAGCTCGAAGAAGAACCTTTCAATCCAGATTATATTGAAGTTGATCGTGTTCTTGATGTATCGGAACAATTAGAAGAACCAAATGCTGAAAAACCAACTAAATACTATTTGGTGAAATGGCGATCTCTTCAATATGAAGACAGTACCTGGGAATTAGAACAAGATGTTGATCCTGCAAAAATTGAAGTTTTTGAAAGAATAAGATATACACCGCCAAAAGATCAATGGAAGGTAAATATAGGAATATTATAATTATAACATTATTTAATTATTTAATATGATGACCGTAGCCATGCTAATATGAATGTTTATACAACCTTATTATAAATATTTAACATATTGATAATATATTATGTCTGAATATTTCTTTGTACAAAACTTATTATAGTTTTTATAAATTACATTTACCTAGTTAAAAACTTACTAAATAATTTTTTTTTCTGTTTTAGCCTAAGAAAAAACCATCTCCTAATGATTGGGTGAAATTAGATAAATCTCCTGTTTATAAAAGCAACAATACTCTTAGAGAATACCAATTAGAAGGCCTTAATTGGTTACTTTTTTCTTGGTATAATGGGTAAGATTAATAAATTAATGTATTTAATAAATAGTAGGTATCTTAACCATCATTAAATTATAATAAATAATCACTTTAGGCGTAATTGTATCTTGGCTGACGAAATGGGTCTCGGTAAAACAATACAGTCATTAACATTTATTCATGCTGTTCATGAATATGGGGTTCGAGGTCCATTTTTAGTTATAGCACCATTGTCAACTATTCCAAATTGGCAAAGAGAATTTGAAGCATGGACTGATTTAAATGTTATTGTTTATCATGGATCGTAAGTATTTTTAAAATTATATTACATATTTTATAAACATTCATAATTTTAAAATTTTTACTGGTCTTAATCTTGGGACATTTAACAAACTTAAAGTATTAAATGATAAAATAACTAAAACATTGTTTATTATTTATTAAAAAATGTGATTTGTAGATCTCATAGTAGAAATATGGTACAGCAATATGAAATGTATTATCGGAATGATAAAGGGGCTATAATTAAAGAAATATCTAAGTTTGATGTTCTTATTACAACATTTGAAACCATTATATCTGATTGTATGGAACTTCGAGATATTAGTTGGCGATTATGTGTAATTGATGAAGCTCATCGTCTTAAGAATAGAAACTGTAAATTGTTAGAAGGATTACGTGCATTAAATCTTGTAAGTTTTGTTTTTGCCAATTGTTTATTTTAGGAAAAAAAGCTTTTTTAACTACTCAAATATTTATTTTAAATTAATTTTAGGAACACAGAGTTTTGTTGTCTGGAACACCTCTTCAAAATAATGTAAATGAGCTATTTTCTTTACTTAATTTCCTTGAACCAACACAATTTTCAAGCTGTGAAGATTTCTTGCAAGAATTTGGTGCTTTGAAATCTGAAACTGAAGTA
The DNA here is from genome assembly GCA_020882235.1 of Schizaphis graminum. Taxonomy (NCBI): domain Eukaryota; kingdom Metazoa; phylum Arthropoda; class Insecta; order Hemiptera; family Aphididae; genus Schizaphis; species Schizaphis graminum. The sequence continues at coordinate 6,269,753 of CM037033.1, forward strand.
CAAAAACTTCAGTTATTGTTAAAGCCTATGATGTTAAGAAGATTAAAAGAAGATGTTGAAAAATCAATCGCTCCTAAAGAAGAAACTGTTGTTGAGGTAAGCTTTAAATTTTTTAATAATCAACTTGATATTAAAACATTTATCTTTAGGTGGAATTGACTAACATTCAGAAAAAGTATTATAGAGGAATTTTGGAAAAAAATTTCTCATTTTTATCTAAAGGAACTACTTCTGCCAACGTACCAAATCTTATGAATACAATGATGGAATTAAGAAAATGTTGTATTCATCCTTATCTGTTGAATGGTATTTTATTTGTGATGTTAATTATTTTTAATTATGTAATCTGTTACATATTTTTAAATGTTAAATTTTAAATTTGTAGGTGCTGAAGATCAAATTCAATATGATTATCGTAATTTAAATGGTGACGATCCTGATGTTTATTACAAAGCTTTAATTCATTCATCTGGTAAAATGGTATTAATTGATAAATTGTTACCAAAACTTAAGGACAACGGTCACAGAGTATTGATTTTTAGTCAGATGGTACGATGCTTAGATATTATTGAAGATTATTTAGTGTACAGAAAGTAAGTTGCTTATACATTTTAAATTCAAATATTTTCAGTGACTAATTTTGTTTTTTAGATATCCTTTTGAAAGATTAGATGGTAGGATTCGAGGAAATTTACGTCAAGCTGCTATTGATAGATACTGTAAACCTGATTCTGATAGATTTGTATTTTTATTGTGTACTAAAGCTGGAGGACTGGGTATTAATTTGACTGCAGCTGACACTGTTATTATTTATGATAGTGATTGGAATCCTCAGAATGACCTTCAGGTAAAATACTGTTAAATTTAACTATTGATTGAATATGATAAATATTTTTTTTTACTATATTATGTATATTTAATTTTTAGGCTCAAGCACGTTGTCACAGAATTGGTCAACAGAAAATGGTTAAAGTGTATAGACTTTTATGTCGAAATACTTATGAAAGAGAAATGTTTAATAAAGCATCCTTGAAACTTGGACTGGACAAAGCAATTCTTCAAAGTATGAACACAGCACAAGGAAAAGATTTAAACAACAAACAACTTACTAAAAAAGAAATTGAAGACTTATTAAAGAAAGGTTCAAAATACTGTTTATTATTTAATTATTATTAAATTTTATTTTTAATCACAAATTTTTTATTAATTATAGGGGCATATGGTGCTGTTATGGAAGAAGATAATGCAGGAGATAAATTTTGTGAAGAAGATATAGATCAAATTCTTAAACGTAGAACTCAGGTTATTACATTAGAAAGTGAAAAGGGATCGACCTTTTCAAAAGCAAGTTTTGCATCTAGTGGTATTCGACAAGATATTGATATTGATGATCCTGATTTTTGGAAAAAATGGGCCAGAAAAGCTGACATTGACACGTCTGAAGGAGGAGATCAAGTATATTATACAACTATTTTTGATTCTAATATTTTATAATTTACTTATTATTAAATTATTCACAGAATGATTTAGTTATATCAGAACCACGCCGACGTACACAAATTAAACGATATGGTCATGATGAAGCTGTTATGGATATGTCAGAACTTGAATCATCAGGTTCTGCTGATAGTGATGTGGACAATAGCTTAGGAGTTGGGCGTGGAAGAGGTTAATTTTATACTTTTAAGAATTAAATAACTTATTTTTTTTTTTCATTTTATGTCATTTCAATAATTTCACGATTCCTTCATAAATCAATGAAAAAATCAATCAAATGAGACTCTTCAAAGTTAATGGTGTTTAGTTTAACTAAATTTGATATACAATTGTTAAGAGAAATATTTAAACTTTAGCCTCTAAACAATTTTTAATTTATTGTAAAATGAAATTTTAATAGAATTAAAAAAAAAAAATAATAAGAATTATTGTATGTTTATTGTTTTGTATTTGTATAATTAGGACGCCGTACTAGAAAAAGCAAAAAATTACGCACTAAATTTATACCTGATGATTATGTACCAAAAGATGGAGAAGTCGCCTATGGTTGTTGGACTAGAAGTGAATGTTTTAAAGTTGAAAGAGGAATTCTGACTTTTGGGTTTGTTTACTTTTTATTAATTTGTTTCATTATTTTTTTATTAATTTATATTAAATGTTATAGTTGGAGCCGTTGGCCAGAAATTATTCAACATAATGATTTTCGTGAAGGATGGAAAGAAAGTGATGTGGAGGATCTTGCACGGATTGTTGTTAGTAATTTTTGAATTTTAAATATATTATAAGTACACTTTTTGAACAAAAAAAAATATGAAATGCATCGTTTGTAAAATGTTCAGTATAGACTATAATAAGAATTTTAGAGTGCAGGCATGGTAGTGTGGTTAGTAAATTATCGTTAGTGTTAACTGAAATGTAGTTCTAGAGATGACACTTGTTGTCGCATGTCCATAAATGCACATTTCAGTAATTTGATGTGTTGTGTATAAATGAATAATAATTTATTATTTCACTGCTAAATTGATCAGTTTTCATTCCATGATATTGTCCAATCTAATGATATGAGTTCGATACTGATAACAGATTTAAACTTATTATGTTAATATATTTACTTTTTTTTTACTCCTAGTGCAATTTCTTTGAACCATACGACCATTTTTTTATTTATTTATCTCATAAAATATTCACTCAAATTTTTTATATTTTTTAAGTTAAACTTTGTTATTTGTTTATCTTAGTTTGTTTGAATGTTAATAGTAAGATCTAAGCAAATGGGACGAGGAATATAAACTTTTTTTAATAATTTATATTATTATTAATTTATTTATTATTCACGTAATAAGTTTGATCAGTACGTTGAAATGAAAATTTGTCTTTTTAGCATGAAAAACTGTTACAAATTTCCTTAGCTAATTATGAAATTTGTATTACATACATTTTTTTTTTATACAGATTTTATATTGTTTACGTTTCTACCGAGGAGATGAAAAAATACGTTCCTTTATTTGGGATCTTATTACACCTGATAATATTTCAACCGATGATTCTCCTTCTCATGGTGGTAAGTTTTATAACGTTTAATGCATTTAATTATCCAAATCTTAAAATGGTGATTTATGTACATTTATATCAAATTTTCCCACTTATTGACTCCAATTATTATACAAGCATGTTTTTCTAAATTAATATTTACCTATATTAGAAAATATTTAATATAATATTTAGATTCTCTTTTATTTTTTATTTAACCATAGTATTGAACAAAAATTAATCATTTGTAGTTAATATGTTAATATCGAAGAATATGATTAATAATTATTCAATGAGTAACTATTATGATACAATTAAAAAATGCTGTGTGTCAGCTATTCATAGATACTCATTCACATAAGTATTATAATTTTATAATACTGCAACCAATACAATTTTAGATACATTTATAGTATTTAATTTGATTTCTTGTATTTATATCAACTATGAATTAATTTTGTTTTATTATTATTGATAAATTAAAATGTCAACGACAAAGGTTATTAGTTTACAGAATATAGAAAATAATTTTTTTTTTGATTGTACAGGGCTGTTTTTTTTCTCCAAAATGTTGTTATTCATAGTGTTGAGATTTTCTATGTTTGCACCTAAAGCTGCATCTAAATTTGTTGGGATATTGAATGTTCTGTCATCTACTATATATTTGTAGTATTCAGTTAATATGTGTTCAAATGTTATGATTACGCCACATCTTTAGTCATTAAGGAACTTGTGAGTTAACCTTGTGTGATCTATCCGGAGACGATTAATTAATTTTACTCTCCTGTTGAGATTTGGATTTGGCCATTCATATAGTGTTTTTGATTTCACGGAGTTTGTCAGGGGCGCGTATAAACCTGGAATTTATAAATCTTAAGCGTATAAATGTGGATCATACAAATCTGGATCTTAGGGTTCTGGACAGTATAAATTTGGACCATAAATTTCTGGAACACAGAATTGTATGATCCAAATTTGTATGCTCCAGATATGTGTATCCAAAACCCTATGATCCAGATTTGTATGGTCCACATTTATACGGTTCAGATATGTACGTTCCTGATATGTACAGTCCGGGTTTAAACGGTCCAGATTAATAAATTCCAAGTTTATACGTGGATCCGAATTTATGTAAGTTATCTCAACGTTCCATTTTATTTGAATTGTGTTAATAATTTAAGTTTTGATGTCAAGAGTATATAGATTTCTTAATTTGGTCATTAGTGCAATTATCTGCTATTTTGTTACTTCCTATGTCAAAAAAATTATTTTTTACAATTAATTCAAACTATTGATTCAAGTGTTTTATGATTCACAATAAATAATTAATATCAAATATTTAAATCCTGATTCCTAAACTTTTTAAATATTTCATTTTCTAATGATAGTTTAATTATTAGTACCTAAATAATTATTATAGTTAAGTAATAATCTGTATTATTTTATATATTTATCTTGTACAGAGTTTGATCTAACCTAATAAGTAATAACTATGTACAAAATTATGTACAGATATTAATTACAATTGATTTGATCTTAACTTTAAATGATGAAAACACGAGTTTCTTCTAATATTTTAGAATTTTATTACCTCTTACTGTATAGTCGTTACTTAATTTTCTTCCTTTTTTTATTAATTATTCATAATTTTTTACTTGTTTTATACAATTATGTGATAGAAATCTTTCATGTATTTTATCCAAATTCAATATTATTAATTTATTGTTTTAATTTAAGTCTCACAATTCTCCAGTTTAAATTGATTTTCCATTTTGATAATAAAATGTAATTTTAGGGAATAGATAAAAAGTACTAATTACTCTAATAAACAATTGTTTAAATTTTTGTTTTGTATTTCATTCAGATTTTGTAGAAAATGATTGAAAAAGATAGCATAGCTTTTTTAAATGTATTTGATAAAGAATTATTTTTTTACGGTCTTAAATTCAGTTATATGCCTTGCTCGTTTGTTGAATTTAAACAATTTGAAAAATGTTATAATATTGAGTATACTACTAAATCTATTATCTATAACTGTTAGGGTTATATGTTATATATATTCCTGATTTTTAACCTTTTTTTGTTTGTGATTTACAATTAGTAATAATCTGTTGACTGAACCACTGAACCACCCCACCTAAAAAATTTGTATACATACTAGCTCAGTGGTTCTTAACCTTTTTTAGTTCAGCGCCCCCTTTATCGTAATAACTATTTGCTAACGCCCCCCTCGTGCAAAATCAAATTTTCTTCTTATAAATATATATATATATTTGTATATTTATTTATTCATCAGTATATTATGACATTATTAATTAAACTACCTATTAAAGTAAAAACTCTTATTTTTAGATAGTTATGATTATATTTAACACCACTTAACAAAACAATTTAATACTTTACTATACAAAGAGTTTGAAAAAGCTTACCGCCCCCTCAATGCCCCCTTCAAAACTATCACCCCCCAGAGAGACCGAAATGCCCCCAAGGGGGCGGTATCGCCCCCGTTAAGAACCACTGTACTAGCTAAACCTCATGCACTTTGTTACCTATACTTAATGCATCCGTGTTAAATTTGATTGCCTAATGCTAATATTTAGAGTGAGAGTAAACTCTATTTTTGGCTTTCTTATTTCGCGTATAGATGATATTTCCTACATATCAACTTCGTCCCGCCCAGTATTGCATTTTTTCAACCAATGAACTGATTATGTATCATTAGTTAAAAATAACCGCACAGCCCTAAACATAATAAAAAGGTATTATAGAAGTCATTAATTGGGATAAAACTATCCTATCTTATGATGGAAACCAAATCACACATTGATCATAATTTCATCTAATTCAGTTGGGTAGTTTCAGAATGCAGTATGGACATACCCGTGGTTCTCTACATTTTCATTTATAAAGATATTTGTTGAGCTGCCTACCTGATAGGCCTTGGCGCCTTCGCCTTCTTCTTGTACATCGTTGTAATCTTAGTAACCTTTAGTACTTTAACTTTTTAATTCAAAATAAAACCATTTTCAAATCCTATGTATATATTTTGTAAATCCGAATTCAGCAAAATGAACATGATCCATATTTTATATTTTACTATTATTGTAATAAGACGTTATTTCCAAAATAAATATATTATAAAGACAAATAAAATTAGGACATAATTTACAAAACTAAACTTAATTAGGTATTTTAATAACTTAATACCTTAATTTTAAAGGCCAAAACTCCCGTGGATCTAAAAAATATCGAAAACCTAAACAAAAAGATTTTAATTCCACTCAATTAATTGATGAAGAACATTGGAGTAGAAACAACAAATATGATGGAGATTTGTTTTTAGAAAGCAATTATCGTAAACATCTAAGTCGACATGCAAACAAGTTAGTTATTGTTTATGTATTTTTAATTCTGATATATTAATTGTGTATTTTATATTGCAGAGTTCTATTACGAATACGTATGTTATATTATATCAAAAGTGATATAGTCGGTGAATTTAGTCAACAAGTCGCTGAAGGTGTTCATGTCAGGTTAGTTAATTACACTTAGAATTTATGAGAAAAAATTAGAAAAATAAATCCATTTTTAACAGTTTAATTAAAAAATTTCTTAAATAGAAAAATATCTTGAATATTAAATAATACACTAGAAATTATTTTAAAACTATTCCGCTTTTACAAAATTTAATTATTGTTTAATGCTATAAAAGTATAAAATGAATACCTAACATTTAATATTGACATTTAGGGACGCCAACAGTGTTTTGAAATTATTTAATTTTATTTAATTTTAATGTATTTAGATATATAATTGACAACTGTTTTTAAAACAAAATATAACTGTTGCAAACAGATGTTTAATCACAGTGTCTCCAATTTCAATGAAATTTGGCAATAATGTTTTTATTAAAAATTTTATGAACTAGGTACATAATTTTTCATTATAAAAAATGTAATCTCAATAGATAATATTTCAAAATATAAAAATGAGTTGTGTAAATTTAAATTTTATTATGCATAATAGAAATCATTAAAAAAATATATGAAATAAAAAATAATTATCGTATTTTAAAACCACTAAATGATTTTTTTTTTTTGTTATTTTATACTCTAGTGTGCCTAAGAGTAATTTGTTTAGATTTTGAGATGTTATGTTCAGCTTTGTTATATTTAATTTAGTTTGTATGATAATATTATTCTAATGATACTTTGAATAATTAATAAATTATATTATTTAAACAAAAGTTAAGGGAAACATAAAAATAATGGAATAATAATAATTTTTTAAATATTTTCATTGCTTATGACTTATAAGTATTCTTATTTCGATTCCCTTCTATTTTTAGTGCTTTACCTATTAATACACCAATTTGCGACTTAACTCCTGCCCCTTGGTGGGACCGAGATGCAGATCGTTCACTTTTAGTAGGCACGTATAAACATGGTTTTGAGTCATACAACCAAATGAGAAGTGATCCAGCTTTGAGTTTTCTAGCAAAATGTGGTCCACCAACACTGTATGTATTTATGTATTCTATTTTTTAGTATTATATTATTATGTTAATGAGCAATGAAGTAAAATATTTCTTTGTTTGACTTGTGTTAAAATACTTTTAATTAATTAAATAGTGAAGAAAAAGAAACAGCAATAACAAAATTCAACGATGTCGAAGAAGGTGCTGAATTACCATTAAACTCAGAAGAAGTATCATCAGAGCCACCAACTCCTTTAGCAACTGAAGATAATGCTATAAGTATAGCACCACCAACTCCGACATCTACTACAGATGAATTTATATGGCCTTCAATTGGTGATCTTAACAATAGGGTGAGACGATTAATAAGCACCTGCCAGAGAAACTTTAAAAAAGAAGAGCAAAAGCTGGTGCAAAAAGCTAAGGTTAGTAATGTTTTGAATTATCTAATAGTATTTAGCTGACATAGTCAAGATTTACCAATTAAAAAATATTCTATCTAGGGAACTATTCTATCCTATTTTAAATTTACAAAATTGTCTTTTAAGTGTTAATCAAGCATTTATGCCTTAAATATTTAGCTAATAACCCTAGATATGCTGGCTAAGAAAAGTTTTCAATTAATTTATATTTATATTAAGTAAATATTCAAAATTGATAGGTTAGAATAGGAATATTATTTTTATTACTACTGTGAATTCTGGAACTCCAAAATTGGTATTTGTTTCTATGCAGGATGTGACCATGTATAAATATGATCTCGGATCGCCGAGATCTTTGATGGATTCCATCAGTTCATCACAGGCATTGCCGGTAAATCTTTTTGTGTGTGTCTTGTGAATATTCTATATTATTATTTTTTTTTTTTGTTTTCGTTTTTATTTGATTTTCATTTGAACCTTTCATTCAGCATGACACATAGATTAAAATATTTTTAAATATTTGTTTTGTGTTTCATTATGATTTATTGATCAGTCACCAATTAATAAGTTTAATTTATAAAACTTTTATTTTTGTAAGTGTAATACTACCTACATCTTAATAGGAAGGACAATTTGAAAATAAGATTAAAAAATTAAACCATAGTTTGGTTCTGTATTTTTTGGGTGTATTTAATATTACTATTTTAGAAACCTCATGGTAATTGGTGGTTTTGGTGCAGGTTATTTTTTCATGAAGTAAGAAGATGGAAAATTAATCTTTGTATTTATTATAATATATCTTCATCAGTAAAAATTTGTTGGTCAACTGTCATGCACATTTGTGGTATATCTATTTAAAGTATATATTGTTCAGAATTTAATACAAAAATTGAAAAATAATTGTTCAGGACACACTTTAAAATATTATGTTTTATTTTACTAGTATGTGGTCACGCTATGTTTGATATTTTGTTATTTATTCATATTAAATTATAATAATTATTCTCTTATTCCAAGGAACCAAAATTAAGTTTGAATTAATTTACTTAAAATAACTCGTAATTTTAAATCTGAAAATGTGTATGATTTGGGTTATATAAAGGCATAAATGTCTGTATAAATATTATGTTTTCTTTGCGTTGGTTTCATGTGTGTGAATGATGTGGTAGTATTATTGATATGGCCTTGTGTGTCGTTGAATTACATTTTTATTTTTGTATATATGTTCACGCGTGCACACACACACACATAATATATTTTGACTATTTTATGTATAAACAAAATTAACTTGAAATTCCATGTCAATAATTATAAATCTATCAAAAATATTTATGTTGAGAATTTTAGTACATTTAATAATAAAATATACTACAAATAAAAATAGTTAAAACATTAATTGTAATGAATAAAAAAAAATCATTTTTTGAGAAATATAAATAGATATGTCTAATGTTATTCCTTGGAATATCTCATAAATAAAATTTGTTTTCTTTGTTGTTATAAAATTAAGTATCAGTTATTATTTATTAGGTACTAAGTAAGATAAACTTTTATCTTTTTTGTACCTCATAAATATTAAATTATTGTTTTTTATATTTTTTGAATTTAAATTATATTATTTTTATTAACCACAAAAGTTATGTGTGTTATTGGTAGTTGACTTGACTGATGAAATTAAATTTTTTATGGTAAAAAACAATATTTTTAATAACTAAAAATATACATAGCATTTTATATTATTTATATCACAATATTTATTAATTGTTAAATACAAATTAATTGAATGATTCAACATATTTTGTATTCGTGTATACTATGTCATATAATTTGTATTAAATATACTTACAATTTTAAAATTCATTAAATATAATCAATATAACTTAAAAGTATTATTTAATTTTTTATAATAAGATTAATTACTGGCTTCCTACTTGATGGATTTTTATTTTTATTTTTATTTTTTATTTACATAGACATTTAATGTATTTAGAAAGCTTATACACGTGTAGTTGGGCGGCTAACACTTTTTTAAAGTTATTTTGTAATTTAATATTTATTGAACAATTATTTTACTAGAAATATCAAGTTGTTTGATAGATTTCTGTAGATGATTTGATTTCTTAAGCTAAATTATAATATTATGGTTTTATGTGAAATATTCGTTAAATATAATATTATAGTATAGTAGATCTGTTGACGTAGATTATGTCTAGTTGCATGGATGTTTGTGTGTTCGTAGCTAGGAGAATCAACATGCGCAGCGACGTCAGGTACAGCCCAATTATCAGGAGACGTTGCCAGCCTCCTTGGTACGGGACAGCCCGGATGGGACTGGCAACAACTGGCCATGTATCTTTGGGTTCGTATCTGAGTTCATCAAAATTACTTGCTGGTCAACAAATAAAATGGATTTGCACTAATACTAATAGTTATGGAATGGACTTGCTTTTTAATAATTAATATTAAAAAGTGGTAAAGTTGATCATGGGACTTACTTTTAAAAATTATTTACCTATTAACATTTTTTACACATTAAAAATGAAAACTAATTTCAAAATAGAAATATTTCTTACAATTTTGTTGGTGAACAAATTGTACAACTTATTGTACATAAATTGGTGAACATATAAATTTCAAAACAAATTATTTTTCTATTCAACTGAAGGAAAATCTTATTAATGTTATATTCGTATTTTCAATAGTATTAATTGATTTTCTAAACAAAACTTGTATATATATTTTGTTGGTATAGTTATATGCATATTGTATAGTTATTTTTAACTGATCAAATAAAATAACCAAATTTATATTAATTAGTACACATTTAGATAGCTAATAAATTAGCAAATCCAAAAATAATATTGTCTGTTTTGATTGAAATTGTTTTACGGTATATTTTTTTTTGAAGGCAAGTTACAAGATGAAATATTTATTACAGAACAGGCAGTTTTCTTACCTTTCAATTACATTGTAGGTTATTCTGATTTAAATACTAACAAAACTTGAGCATTTGATCTTAACTTTGCTATGTTATGAATTTGTAAGACGAATACAACAAATGTAAGTAATGACATACCCTTTCGCATAAAAAATATAAAATACAAAATTGTTAAAAAAGAAATAACAAGAGGGGCCTTAGTTCTATAGATTATTAAAAAATAATAAATAAAAGAAATTTATGTTAGGTTGAATAGATTTATGATGGAAAATAATAGCGTTAAAAACAATAATTTAAGTAAAAATAAATTCTATTGTATTTAACATTAAAATAATATAATCCGTTAATTTGAAATTATTTACAATCAAAATTCAAAATCCATTTTTTATAATTACCTAATTTTGAGGATTCAAATTATAAAATACATTCAACATTTAATTTTTTTCTTTTAATATTTAGTATGATTTGTATCAGTATATAGTTAATTATACTATTTTGTTTGTATATCATACACAATAGATCATATTTTATGATAACAATTTTGTTGATTCGTCTATCATTGAATGATAATACTTCTTCAGCATGATTAATGTTTGTAAAATAATTTTAATTTTATACACAGTAGAACATCATTAATTTGGACCCCATTAGACTAGATTTTGGTTAATCCGGACAGCTGATTAATGGTTTTTTCATGTTTATAAATCTAAAATACATGTTCTAGTAAGTTTCTCAAATTTTCTACATGTTATCGCCATGAAATACCATTTAAATATTGTCATTCACATTTTCTTTTGTTTACCTAATACTATGTATGTATCTTTTACCACTTAATAAATTATATTAAATATTCTTAAATCTTAAATACATGTATTTTGGTTATTTTGTTTAAATAAACATTAAAAATTAACTTTCATTAAAACGGACAATCTAGAGCTCCAATTAGTTCGAATTAATGAAGTTCTACTGTGTTATCCAAATCTATTTATAGTAATGAAATATGTATATATTTGATTGGTGATATTATATTTTTCATATTAAGTATTATTACTATATTATATTTACAAAATAATATGTTGTTACCATTTATTAGTTTATCATATGTTTGTTTATACAGTTCTACTCTAATTATTTGATAATTACAATCTTAAATAATAACAAGGCTATCATTTTTAATTTAGTTTTTTATTTCTATAATTATTATGATTATACGAGTTCTCAATTTATTTTTTTGTTTAAGTATAGATTATATGTTTTAATAACACTCAGTAAAATCTATCTCCTAATACTGAAGTTATTCATACATATAATTATTTTTAGTTAATACCTTCTACTATTACACATAAATAAATGTGTTCAAAATGTTGAATTAAATTTTTAATTAGTTATTTTTGTAAAACTCAGTGTCTAAGTTACATTTGAGATTTTTTTTAATTGATTGCATTTATTTATTAATTTAGTGTTAATATTTAAAAATAAACGAAGTGAATACTGAATGTAATTGTTTGGGTTAATTATGCATGTGGAAAAAAAACTTGTATAAATATATTTTAGATTTATAGATAAATACATTCTATGTTTAATTTAATTTAAATATTTATTAAGTTAGTTATGACCTATAAGTTAATAAATTAGACATTATGTTTATTTATGAATGGAAAATCTTTGTATATTTTATACAATATTTTTTTTATGTTCTTACATACTTATATCTTAATTTAAGCTTGACTTGACGCTTAATGCTTATGTGTGTATTATCTTAGTTTGCTTTTCTTGGCTATATAAATTAATATGAGCACTATCAATGGAGCATGGATATTGTTTATTATAATTTTTAATAACAATAAATTAATAATCATTATTAAATGAATATTAAATATACTTGAATTTATTCACAAAATATAATATTCAACTTACATTTTTTGGTATTTCTATTGTAAAACATTTATTGAAAACAAACTAATATTATATATTTTTTTATTATTTTGTTTTACATAGAAGGTGGAAAGACGAGAAAAATATGAACAATTTGTAAGAGAACGTGAACGTCAAAGACTTGAAATCAGTCAGAAAAAGTGGACACGTAAAGAAGAACAAGAATTTTATAGAGCTGTAACTGCTTATGGTGTAGATTATGACAGGTACTGGTTTATAAATTTATAAGAAATATTACTTTTTTTGTTATTTATAACATTTTAATAATTTATGTATTTTAGGGTTTCAAAGACTTACAATTGGACTAAATTTAAGAGTGTTGCTAGATTAGAAAAGAAATATGATGACACCTTAACAGAATATTTCCGCTCGTTTTATGCTATGTGCAAACGTTTGTGTGGTCAAACTTTAACTGAAGAAGAAGGTAATATTAATCATAATATTTATTTCAAATGTTATTTTTTATGTCTTTAATATTCTTACTTATTATTATAATAAATAATTTTTAGAACTATGTGATTTTCCAATGGAAATGATAAATGAAGAACGAGCTCGACGAGCACTTGATCGTATTAATTTAATTGTTAAAATAAGAGAAGAGACACTGAATCATCCACGTCTAGATGAACGTTTAAAAGGTTGTCAAATATCTGCTGATGTACCTGATTGGTGGCAACCGGGAAAACATGATAAAGATTTACTTATTGGAGTTTCTAAGTAATTATTACTTAAAACTATTATTATAATAGAACATAAAATGTGTTTTTTTTAAATTATATTAATTAAATTGTTATTATTTTAGGCATGGTTTAGGAAGAACAGATTTTTATATTCTTAATGACCCTGAATTATCATTCCGAGAAATTGTTCAAAAAAATCTGTTATCAGCTGTATCTGGATCCTTTACCACAGAAATGCTTGAAGCCGCTAAATTGGAAACAACAAAAACAGAAGCAGCCAAATTAGATGCAACCAAAATTGAAGTACCTAAATTAGATGCAACTAAAATCGAAGCAGCGAAATTGGATGCTACCCAAACTGAAACTGCTAATACAGATGCTAAATTAGACGTTGATAAAACAGATGCTAAATTAGATGTTAAAACAGAATCTATTAAAATAGAATCAACAGTTGAAACTATTAACTCTGAAGTATCAAAAGACGAAATGTCTAAGACTGAAAAAATAGATTCAGAAATAAAAATAGAATCAGTTGAACTACAAGAAACTGATGAAGAAAAAGTTGAAACCAATGAATCAACATCTGATAAAATAGAATCAGCTAAAACTGAGACTATTGCTATTGATATAAATGGAGACGTTGAGAAAAACTCTAATGAAAACGTAGAAATACCATCAAATGAAGAACCTAAGGAACAGATGGATGTAGACGATGAAGAAAATAAAAAACCAGATATTTCTGATAATAATTGTAAAGTAGAAGAAGAAGTATCTGATATTCTAACAGAGCAATCAAATGATAAGTCTTCTGATGAAATAGCCGACCAACAAACTGAAGGTGAACAATCAGAAAATACCATGAATTTAGAGAACAAACAGACTGAAGTAAAAGAAAAAGATGAATCACCATTAATTGAAGAAGAAAATACTGTAAAAAGTGATGATACCGAATCTAAAATTGAATCTATTAAAAATCCTATCGATGAGGTTTCTTCAGACACAAATAATAAATCTGATACTAAAGTTATTGAACCCACTATTAAATCTAAGGAATGTGCATCATCTGTAGAGAGTGTAGATAGATTAAAAGCTATGTTTCCAGAACTGGAAGTTGTGCATAAAGATGTTGCTAATCCAATCATTGATAAATTACCAGTGCATAAGCCTCTACAACAGATTGATCAAACAATTGCTCATCTCTTAGCTACAAGCTATCAAAACCCAATTAAGTGGCCTAAAGTAAGATTACTAATGATATAAAATATTTAATTAATTTAAATGTATTAAAATGATTTTTAATGTTTGATTTGTTAATTTTATTAACTTATAGGAACATGCTCTAGTAGTCCGTTTACAGCATATAGTAGAATGTGTAGAAACAGGAGAATGGCCTGTAAGCAAGAAATTTTCTGCTTATGCTCAAAATCCAAATATGTGTGGAATGGGAATTGAAGAAACTGATATAACTGTTTCTAAAAGAGATGTTGGAGTATCTCATGATCATTTAAGTTTATCTGATATCCATAACGAACATTCAAGTTTGAAAGCTAATAACATTATGGCTCATTCAAATCCTAATTTGAAACGGAAACGTCACATTGCTATTGATGTAGAGACAGAAAGAGGTACTTTTTTCATTTATCTTTCATTATTATATTTGTATAGTTTATACTTATACGTGTTTAAATTTTTATAGCTAAATTGCATGCATTGTTAAATACTAATTCTATCCCTGCTCATCCAATCAAACACTCTCCAGCTCCTATGTGGGAACAAACAGATGAATCACTTTCTGAAGATTCAAGGTTAGAATTTAATTTTTACATACTAGGTATATGCAAATATAATATATTAAACATTTATTCATAGGCGTTCAACTCCAGTCACTCCACAACTCATTCAGCCCCCACCGGCTCACCAACAGTCTCATAATACACCTTCACGATTAATGAATATGGGATATGATCTTAAAGTGTTAAACAATCCCAAACCTCCTACTACTGTTGCTGCTACAACACAGTCTACTGGACCTATGGATTTATCTTCTGGGTAAGTAATAAATATCAAATGGCACTTAATTTTATATACTGTTGAAAAAATATCCTTATTGTATCAATGTAACTGAACGTTTCTAAATAACAAAAAATACCAAGTTTATTTTTAACATCATGTTCATTTTCTTTTTAATTAAGTGGTGGTACACAAGCTGGATGTATGGATTTGAGTTCAGGACCAAGAACACCTTCTGTATCTATTAATGAAGCACAAGATTTTTCAATGCCATTTAAAAATAAACCAGTTCAAAGTATAACTCAAACACCTTCATCTACACCACCAAAAAGCAAATTAGATGATATGTTAAACAAACTAATGCAAAAAAAAAATTGTGTACGCACACCACGCGTAAGTATAATAATGAAATAATAGATTGTAACTAAAATTTTAAATAACATAATTTTGTTTGTATTTTTAGCCTGCTGATGAACCTGTAGTTGGAAAAGAAATGAAACGCCGTAAACTAGATGAAATAGTTTTTGGTCTCTCTGCTGCCAAAGAACAGCAATCATTGCCTTCATCGGAACAGAAAAAACACTTGGCATCAACTTCAGCTTCCCACAATTACCCAACGCCTTCGAATAAATCACAACAAAATATGACACAACAAATAGGAGCAGCTCATAGACAATCTAGTAAATTAGATCCACTTGCAGCATATTTATCTTCACAAGTGCATGAACAACAAACCAATTTACTTAAACAACATACAACTTTACAACAGCAACTTGCTCAACAGCAACAGGTGATACTAATTAATACATTTTTTCTAAATCTTAATACTTATAAATTATCATTTATCACTTTCCAGGTGTTAAAAATGTCTCAAGCATCAAGTGTATCATCTGTATCTCAAACACAGCGTAAAATGTATGAAGCAATGATGGATAGTATGGCAAAGAGTACTGCAGAGTACTCGGGAAAACTAAATGCTTCATCATTTTCTCAAGAATCTAAAGTATTAATTATTATATTTCATAATTTAATTACTATATTTCATAATTTATTTATTAAATAAATAATGTTATGTTAAATTAATTCTCATTTTAGGTTAATAAATGGTTAGCTGAACAAAACGCACTGATGACTGACCAGCAAATGTCTGCAGACTTCTTATCGGCTCCAAGAAGAAGACGTCCAAGGGTAGATCCAACCTTGCTGGATTGGAAAAAATTAACTGGTGAAGAAAATGTATCTGTCATAAATAGAACAACAGGGAAAAAGGTACAGTTAATTCAACTCTTTTATTTAATATTAGTATTAATAAATAATATTTATTATCATTTTTATAGTTAACTGGTACAAAAGCTCCACAGTTAAAAAGAATTGGACAATGGCTACTTGAAAATCCTGCTTATGATGTAGATCCTAAATGGGCAGACTTAGTTAAAGAACGTGGAAATCTCACTCACGATTTACAAAAACGTTTACCTCAAACGGAACGCAAGAAAGGCCCCGGTCGACCACCAATGCAAACTGGAGACAATCCGTCAAGTCAATCTTTATCATCTAATCAACCTTCAACGTCAATGGCACCAAATCTCTCTTTCCCATCATTGGCATCAGCAGGCCTCGGTGGATTAAATCCATCTACTTTGTTATCAAGTTTGTCTATGGGAAATTTTGATCCTAAAAACAATCCTTTGCTTATGCCATTTAGTGGATTACCAAATATTGGTGCTTTAGGAGGTATGGGAGGATTGAGTAATATGAATTTAACCAATTCTTTATTTGCCAATCTCGCTGGTCTAGGCCTTCCTGGCTTGGCTGGTATGGATCCATCAAGTATGAATGACAATTCTCATTCAACGCAAAGTCCGCAGTCCAACTCTAAATCATCTAAATCCAGAAAATCTGATTCTAATACCAAAAATATTCCATCCTCATCAGCTAATGTACCTTCAAGTATGCCTGGCTCATTGCCATTTTTCTTCCCAAATCCTAGTTTATTATATACGCCTTTGGGTTTGGGTGGATTAAATCCATTTTCATTGCAACCAGGAGCTATATCATCTGCATATGATAGCCTTTCATTGTTGAATGGTAGTTTAAATGTTTCATCGCCTAACACATCTCAAAACTCACTTTCTCGTCATAAAACGTCAAGTAGCCGTAGTCAAAATTCTAATGTTAGCACTGTTACATCGTCTAGCCAACGACAACCAAGAAGCAGTACACACCATCTTCCATCGACGACTCAAAGTTCTACGGATCTTCTTGAGAATTTAACACGAGCTGGCCGCAATTTACCTCCCCCAGATTTATCTAAAAATCGTACTTCAAGAGATGTTGATAATTTACGTTCTCTTATGTCAAGTATGCCACCATTTAATGTACTAGCTGCTGGAGCTCTAGCAAGTGGTAGTGATTCAAAGAAGACTAGAGAACAAGAGATGAGAGAAGCCCTTGAGAATTTAAGTAAAGCTTCACCTGAACTATTTGCTCGATCCTTACCTGATGACAAGAAATTTAGTTTTCCATCAATGGAAATGATTGAGAAAACTTTAAAAAGACCGGCGGAGCAAAGTACATCTAACGAGAGACCAAATAAGCGAGCTAAAGACATGATATCACCAATTACAATACCCGTACCTCCTACGATGACAAAACTACCATCTACTAATAGAGAAAATTTATCAGAATCTGGTATTGATTTATCTGGTACAGTTAAAGCCAAATCACCCGAAAAACAAAGAGAAAAACTAAAAAAAATGGATATTCCTCAACCCACCAATGTAGACGTGGAATGTGATTCACAATTATTAGATAAATGTGACGCAGAAAGCATTGATATGACAAAACAAAAATCTGACATGGTCGATGAAAACGACGAAAAAAATGGTGGCAAAAACCGAAAAAGATGTCGAACAAAGAAAACTTCTGTTGATGAGAATGTAGAACGTAAGAACTTACGAAGTAATGCAGGAAGAGCTGCTGCAGCTGCAGCTGCCAGAACGAAGTCGCACTCACCATCGCCATCGCCTGAATAATGAAGTGTATTATATTTTCTCTACTACAACTTGATGAGGTATCAAACCATTCCTAGTATTTGATGCTCAGATAAGCATTTCTGATTGTTTTATTAAAATATTTTTTTTTTCTTAAAAGTATTATTATTATTTTTTTAAATAGTATTTTTAAGATAATTATTTCTTATTTGGTTTGACATTTAAGTTTTTTAAAAATATATTTGTTTAATTTTCGATTACTTCAAACCTAAAGCTCAAATTCGATATTTGATTTTTATTATTTTTGTTCAATTAAATTTATCATCAAAAATATGATAAGTGCCGCTTTACTATAATAGATCATTTTGAGGTGTCCGTGATGTAAATATATTATATTGCTCTCTAAAATGTAAAAAGAATAAGTAAACAAATCTATTTTTAAAAATGTCGATTCCCTGATTTTTTATTGATTTTTTTTTTATTTTGTTTAGTGATTTTTTTATACAACTGTGATAGTGTATTTTCATTTCTGAGAACTTACACTTTGTAGGTGTATTTGTGCATTTGTAAAGAAAACGTATATTTTTACTGCATGTATAAATTATATGTTTTCTTCCTGGCAAATAATAATTCATATAAATACATATTTTTTTTTCCGACAGTTATTAATTTTATTATTTAACCAGTATTCTGTTGCTAGGTAATTTTTACCCTTTTCTCAAGCAGCTAATGTGTCGCTTACGCACACAAAATGTATAAGTGTTAATATAATTATACTGGTATTTATTTGTTAATAACATTTTTAGTCATGTGACCACATTTCCTCAGTCACCATTGTTTATGTATAACCCCAAGCATGTCCGATGTATTTTATGTGTAACCTATTTTTGTATATATGTTATATAATTCTATATAAATATGTGTATACATAAACAAATAATATTATAGGTAAAAAAAACTTATCTAGTTTTTAGTACTATTGTTTTTTTTTTTTTTTTTATTATTATTAAAATTAAAATATCAAGTTTTTCATGTACATTAACCATATTCTGGATCGATGATCCTTTTTAGGACGAGTTTGATGAGTATTATATACATGACCTGAACAAAATCAGTTTATATAAAATACAAATTAGGTGAACGAATATGTACTTCAGTAATATTACTTTGTAGGTTTAATTACAGGTTCTTAAGGTTCTTATCTACATTATAATATAATGTTATGTGTATATAAATATATGTGTATTTATTAGGATGCATATTTACACGTATATTTATGTACATAATATACTTTGAATTATGTATGTTGTATGATTATGTAATAAAAGGTAACGTGGAAAATAATAAAAACATCACAAATGTTCTACAACATTTTTAAATCGACCGCAGAGGTACTTATATTTATAATATTTTACTATATATAAATAATGGGGTTCTTTTATTTTGTTTTCATCATGTGGTGGCCTTTAAAAAATTATATGTATACAAATGTACCATATTTTAACTTACTCAAACCTAAAATATTTTATCATTTTAAATGGTAAGGTCGAGAAGGTTTTTATATGCTAGACATTGTTTATGTTTAACTTTCTTAAAAAATGTTATAATCATTATGGATAGATAACTAGTATTTAATTATTATTTTTTTAGTTTTCTTCAAAACACAATTATTAATAATAAATTCTTGTTATCTATCCAAAGATTTTAACGTTGATATAATACTAATACAAATTACTATTAATTTCAATTAATTTTTTTTTTTAATTAAATACACATATCTGCTCTCAGTTTTAACAACTTTAAATGTGAGTTACAGAACCAAAATATAATGGTTTAATAATAAGTAAATGGATCTTTTTTTTAAGTTAGATTAACTACTGATGGAAATTTTTAGGAAAATTGTGTAATTGTATTAATATTTCCACGTCATTTTTTATTTATTTATTTATTTATTTATTTATTATATTTATATAAACTTTTAAAAACGCCAACCTTTGATAAAATTAAAATTAATTTGTTCCTACTAGGAACCTATTGTCAATATCATTTAGAAACACATGTTGATGATAACCTTTTACTGATTAAATTGTACTGGATATTAATAATTTGCCCATTTGAAGGCTGATATAAGTACCTATAATATATTGTGCACTGTTTACAGTCGATGTTTCTGTAACATTTTTTTTTACTTGTACAAAATAAAAATTGTTTTTCTATTTTATTTCTATTTATTTAAATATGTTTAGAGACATAATAATTGACTTCGATTTTATTTTCTATGATACAAACTTATATTTAATAAGTAAGTTGTGTATACATGAAAAGCAGTCGATTGTTATAAAATTTGTTGTTTATTTTTAAGATAAACATATACAATCTAACTAAATAAAAGTACATAAGATTCTGATGTTAATAAATAGAAGACGGCTTGAAGTTCCTTCTAGAAATACCTATTGCATAATTTTAAATCAAAGTAATTTTTTTTATTTTGTGATATTTTGAAGTTATATATTTTTTTAAATATTTATGCAATTTGAAATTTGGTTATATGATTGGCTCCAAGAATGGGGATTTATGGACTTATGGTGCACAATACATAAATGCATTATATTTATATGGACTTGAGTAACTTTTGTAATTTGAGTTTAATGTAGAATGGTAAAAAAAGATACACAATTTTTAAAAGAATCATACTTTCAAGTTATTAGTAATAACAAGTATAATCATAATTTGTTGGCGTGCGTCTATAATAAACTATTTTGAGTTTTTTTCAATTTAAAACAATAGGTAATGGACAAGGGCCCAGTACTTTGGGCTGAATTCTGCAGCAGTACAAATACATTTTGTTTTGTAAATAAAAAATGTTAATTTTTGTGAGTAATTATCATCATTAAACCGATTTAAATTATGAAATTTATCTTTCATCAAAACTATTAATAGTCCAAATAAATAAAAAAAATTCAGTCTAATTAAAAATGTGGTTAAAATGATATAGTGTAATAATGTAATTGACTGAATTATTGGTAATTTTTATTAATTGCTACAATTTGTTCGTAGTTGAACACTTACAAAATTGTAGAGAGCTTATGATTTTACCCTCAACTTAATTAATTGTTTCATGTGTTAAAAATGTAACACTGATGTTAAAGCTGGACACTTATTAGTATCGTGCATTTTTTTTACCTTTCAACAAGTTTTTTCTTATAACTATATGTTAGACTCATGTCGCTCGAATATTATGTTCTTTGACGAGCTACCAGTCAAACATAAGCTAATATGAGACTTAACAAAATTATAAAAATGTGAACAACGCTTAAATTTTCATTGGTATTTTATGTATGTGTATTTTAATCACATTAATATTAATAATCATTGAAATGTAATCATTTAAGTATATAATACTATCTAAAATATTCAATTAATTTAAAAAAAATTGCTTTTAATAATGTATATAAATATTGTATGAAAAATACATATGAAAATTTGTTCATGTACTTATTATTAATTTTGTATTTTCATATGACACGAAAATAAAAAAGGTTTATGAACAGAATATACACAAAACATATATATTTTATTTCACATTTTTATTGTTAGCAGAATAATAAGTTGTAGGTTGCTTTCCTAGTTTTACATAGGTAGCTTTTACATAGGTTGTAACACGTTTAGACACAAAATTATATTTTTACCTGAGATTTTGGAGAACAATTGGGAACATAAGTTTACGAGTAGGTATACTTTTTTTCATACTCAAAAATTCAATACAACGTTTGGGTACATAATATTTTTGAAATAATTCCATATTTAGGTACACTTTTTTACTTCTAAACTTTAAATTTTATTTTATAGAGCTTATTAGCGTTACCCAGGATAAACCGCGAGGAGGTTGGCTCTTAATAGTCTTCCAAAAACGTTTATTATTTTTGTTATAATTAATATTTTAATTATTTTATTTTGTCATTTTATATTAAAATGTTTGTCAATATATTTGGTTAATCTTATTTTATTTATTTATTTATCTATATTATTTACTTTTTTTTCCCCGACAAAATTCGTAGTCGCATATACTATACGATATTAATCATAGAATAATCAAAACAATAAAGTGATAAATAAATAAAGTGATTGATATTAATTGGTTAAATTTTTTTATTATATTCATTTACTTAAATTAAGTACTAATTACTACCTAGCTATATAAATACAAATAATTGTGTATTTGACTTTATATAATCTATGATTTATTATGAACAGGGCTTGGGACTTAAAGAATTTACTTATATTTATGAATTGACTTCAAATGTAGCAAGTGTATGTTTTGTTGTAACATGCTCAATTAAAAAATTTGAAAGTAAATTTTTTTTGCTTTTTTTAACGATTTTTTTTTAAAGATGCTTATTTCTAGTTGTTCTGATTATTTTTGCTTTTTTGACCATTTTTCTATTTTTTATAGTTTTTTTTCAGAAAATATAAACAATAAATCAAAATGTCTCGAAAGTGAAGTTAGATTTTTTTATAATATAAAGATTTATTTTGATTTTTTTGATTTTATAGTAGCTTTTCTTAATCATTTTGTTTCAATATTTTATGTAATACTCGGGTAATTATATTTATTTTTATTTCAATTACAAATTATGTTTTTTGATTAAATATTTTTGCTCAAATTTAAGTTTTTAAATGCTTATTTGAGTGCTTATAATGATGTTTTTAAGCGCTTATTTTAATGATTTTAAGTGCTATAAGTCCTGATCCCTGATTGTGAACAATTTTGAAATTTTGCCCCCCCCCAAACTAAAATTCCTAGCTACGCTACTGTGTGTACAAACGTTGTGCCTATTTCTACCCAAACGTGTTGACTTTTGGGTCAGTGTTCAGCCCCCTTTTTACCAATACTGGTATATTATAGTAGTTATTAATATTATTGTAATTTATAATATAATATCACACGATTACACATAAGTGTATGAAGATAAAAAAAAAATTATCGATGTTTTAATAATGATCATTTTTATCATTAATTTACATTTGGTTTTCACAAATTAAATCTAAAAAAGATTGAGGAAATCACTTGAGCATACAAGTCTGGTACATCTATTTTGAGTAAAAAAATAAAAATAAATAGGCATAGAGCAGTGTTTCCCAACCTTTTTACCACCACGGACCACTTCCACAATATTTTATAGGTCGCGGACCACCTCAATTTTACACAAACTAGGAAGACCTTTTTTTAGATTCTGAACGAAGTGAGGAATGTATTGCTTTTACAATGATGTGTGTTTTTTTTTTTTTTTTTTTTTTTTTTTTTTTTTTTTTTTTTTTTTTTTTTTTTTGTGTCTGACTCCAACATTTGGAGCAGTAATAATGCTCCGATTTTTGACTTCAGCCCCTCTATGAATAGGGAATTGAATCTAGTTGGTACTTTAGGGGGGTCAAAATGAAAATTTTCTAATAGTTTTCAAAAAAATCGAAAAAAACAAAAAAAAAATGACAGAAAAATGGAAATTTTACGGAAAAACCACTTTTCGACAAAATCAATTTTTTGATTTTGCTGTAACTCAAAAACGAATTATTGTAAATACTTGAAATTTTCACCAAATGTTTATATTATGGTTATCTCTTTACAGTTAAATTTTCAAAATATTTTGACCATTTTTAAGCTACTAATAGACAATTGAAATTTTCGACTTTTCTAAGTTTTTTTTTCTTCAAATGCCGATAAAAATTTTTTGGGTGGCCAGAAAATCTTGAAAATTTAATACAAGGTTTCTTATAAGTTGTTCTTAAAGTGATAAAAAAAAATCCGAAATCGTTAGTCACAATTTTTTTTTATAAGTGTTTAAAGTTCGAATTTATACGAAATATGTCAAAATTTAAATTAAATTTCATACGCTCATAATGCGAATGTTGGCCATAGTAACCATAGTAACATATAAAAACTATACTATTTGTTTCAAAATAGAATATTTGACAATATTTAAATATAATATATCCTAAACTGACAAATCATCTTCGTTCAGAATCGTTTTTCGTATACAATGATACCTATCATTGCATTCAAATTTAACCTACCCTAGTCTGAGGTCCACCCCATCCCCTAATGTACAGCAGAGCGATACTCACTTACCAACTTTTTTTTTTTTTTTTTTGCTCATTAACAAGAATACACAAAATTTATTGAAAAATTTTTATTATAATTATTAATTTTATTATATTTATTTATTTACAAAATATTTTTCGCTGTTCAAAAAAAAAAATAATTTTTAATAGAAAACTAAGAAAGGTACCGCGGACCACCTATGACTGGCCCACGGACCACCGGTTGGGAAACACTGGCATAGAGTGATCTTCGTTATTGAATAAGGCGACTATAATGATAATTCAATTTTAATTTAATGATAAATCATTGACTGAGACACATAAGTTTCAAATTTAGAACATAGTTTTTTTCAAGTAACTTATGGTACAAGAATCAAAGTTAATAACAATCTTATACTTACATTTCTTAAAATATAAAAAGAATGTACAGAAAGTAGTTGTGCTTCAACTTACACAAAGTTGCGGAATCATTCACATATTATAATATTGTAATATACCTACCTAATTGTTATACGAACAATAACTAGGTAATTAAGCCATAGAAATTAAAATAATATAATTTAAATATTACTAGGGTACTAGATGTCATTACATTACATTCATGACAAATTTACTCAAATTACTTAAATTATACTTAGCAGCTAAGTTTTATAAATTTAATTTTTTCGTGATTATATAATCTAAAATATACAAAAAACATTTTTTTTTTACATTTTATAGATTTAGTTTTATTGTTACATAATGGTTGAAGTAGCATATACATTACAAATAAAACAAAAGTAAGTTTTAAAGTTTTTATAGAATTAAATGTATTTTTGATTGATTCACAATATTATATTATAATGGCTAAGTATAATATGTGTTCATTGAATAGACCCATACATAGAGAACCAAAACGACTTACTAATTATTTCTATAAATCGTGTTTTCTGCAAGATTTGTTTTTAGTTTTTCATAAAAATAGTAAGTCTTTATCAATAATATAAATCCATACTTTTCTAAAAGCAATATAAACGTTAGTATGTCGCATAGTACATCTTGCAGAATAATAATAACATAAGACATCATGATGTTTATTTGGAATCTTAAACTTAAAACATGTTTAACCACCCATCAATTGAGATTTTGTACTTACCTATTGTTATGGGTACGCAAATTTGTTGTTTGGTAATATAAATAATCGCAAATTAAATTTCAATTGATTCTATAAAAAGATTAATTAGAGTAATATTACAGTACTTATCACATTTTGGAACAGACGAACAGTCAATAAATAAGATATCAAAAGTACCATAACTAAAAATACTGAAGTATAAAATATTATTTTGTTCACTATGGTTACTTAAATCTTACTATACACTTAATATTTTTTTTTAATAGTAATAATCCTCATTAGAAACTCTAAAAGTTCTAAAAAATTTAAATTGACTTCATAAATAAAACAACCTATTAAACTTATTAGTTACAATACATTTTTTTTTTTTTATGAAAATTACATTTGATATATTTTTATTTTATTTTTAAAATCCATTTAAATTATAATTTAAACTAATAATTATTAGTAGGTATATTGTGCTAACTTTAATTGATATCTATACCTAAAGGCTAAAATATATTTCGTTAAGAAGACGTGACTTCAAGTAATACAGTTTATTAAAAAGTTTTATAGTAACCATTAGTTAGTTAAATAATTAAACAATAAAAAAGTTAAAAAAAAATGTTAATTTATCATGAAATATTGGACCGTTGAAATAAAATATCAAAAACCAAAGTCTTAACTTTAATAAACTGTATTACTTAAAGTATGAAACCATGTTTTTTTGTAAAAGTATGGTTAGTTAGTAGTTACATCTGACAAGTGCTGCACTCATAAATGGAAGTACCTAACCATAGATATTTGGTGTTTATCCTATTTACCTAGCGTACAACGACAGTAGGTATACTGCGCTATCTGCTATTTCAGCTATGCATAATAGTTCATAATCATAAATAACCCAATATGGAAATAATTATATCGATAATAAATATTATTTAATTTTATTCGATTTTATATTTATATTCGTGATATCGTTCTCACACAAATAAAAACTATGTATTGTTAAGTTGTCATATATATGTTGAAAAACGTATGATGTAAATAATTAACTATATTTTAACTATTATTAATATTATTATTGTTTATTTTTTGAAAAATATAATGGACTTCGTTGAACAGTTTAGTGCGTAGGCCCATAAGTTCACAATTTACAAAAATAAACTTAATATAAACATTCTCACAGATTTTTATTTATTTTCTTGAATCTAAATTTAAAAATACAGAATACCTTTAGAGAACCATATTGAATATATCATTTCAATAATCATAATACTATTATAACAGTATTTTAAAAACAACAACCACCAGTCTGCTGTTGGAACACTTCTATGGTATCACCTTCTTCAAGATTTAAAGAAGCTGGTGTATCAAACTCATTAACCGGTTGTCCATCAAATCGAAATCTTAGTGATTTGTAAGCAAGACCCTGAAATATTCAATTTTGAATATATTAAAAATATATTTTAATTATTAATGTAAATAAACCAGCACATAAACATAATTAATACTAGCCATATAAATATTAACATTTAAAATCACAATGTTAATAATATTAATGTTTTTAAGTATAAAAATTCATCATTTATTTACATCACATACAAACAATTTTTTGTGTATTAATACATAATTTAAAAGAACGCCACACCTGCAATATCATAATATTAGTAAATAGACATATTATTAAACTTAGCTCTGATATTTTGATTTTAAATTAAGTTATAACTTATAAGTATGTAAAATATTACAATAAATAAAAAATAATAAAAAAAAACTATTTCAACAAAACACAGACAACGTTGTTACCTTTAATAATATGTCAATCGTAGCTAATATTAAAACCAACAAAACTAAATGTTAACTGCTAAATGTAAATTTTCCACAGACCTTTTAGCTGTTACCTACAACATTTGTCAACTATTAATTGTGCTTACTGCTTACACAAAAATGCAGATGTGGGGTCCTTACTTCTCTTAAAAGCAAATAAGATATGCAGACAATTTAATTTATACCAACAAATGATTATTCTGAACAGAGCAAATAACTTTAATAATTTTGGGTTATGTAACTGTTTTTAATTAAACAGAAAATGAATAAGTGTTAAAATTAATGTTTAATAATTTGATTTTTATTACAAATAAAATAATGTAATGATTATCTTAAAACAATCTGATATAATTATATTTTATATTCAAATATATAATACATACAAAAAGGTATTAAAAATAGTTTTAAAATAATTTAATAGACCTACTTGAACACAAATTAATTTAATAATAGCCTACATTTTTCACTATTTATTGAAAATTTTAATTTGTAGCAAGTGAAATTGTTTTGTGTATTTAACACGGCTAAAAAAATTTCCAGTGTGCTAACAACTAACAGTTGAATGATATTATAATCAGACTACAAGATATATACTTATGACCAGAGTTGAGAAAAATATTATCTAGATCAGTAGTCTAGTGGGATTAGTGGTCGGCAATCGGCCAATTTATTTCATTATTTCAAAGGTTTGGATAATATTTTTTTTTCATAGTAAATAATTTAAAAATTTGAAATTTCTATTTTTATTCGGCATGCACTCTTTTTAATTTGTGAATGTAGCCCGAGAGTTCAAAAAAGTTGCCGACCACTGATCTAGATAATTATTCAAATAAAATATGATTTGAATGCATTTTTAAAATTATTTCAACAAAAATGTATTTAAATAAATTTTAAACATAACGCGAATATAAAATATAAATATATACTAGAATTATTTACTTTATAGTTTCTTCTTTAATTAGTTCTATATTTGTTTCATTTATAGTATTTTTTTTATTTACAGTAGAGTCCCGCTAATCCGGCCATCGCTAATCCGGATATCCGGACAATATGTATTTCGTATTTAGAATGTACTCATGTATAATATATATATATATTCGGGAATCGAAATAATAATGTGTATCTAATGTAAAATTTTAAATCAATAAATTTTGAATTCGTATAAATACATGAGGTGTTTTTTGACAGTATATTTATTGTTTTATTACTGATAGTGTTTACTATAAATTAGTAAGTTAAAAAAAAAACGTCATTTCGTTTAATCCGGAGAGTCCGGTCCCATCTAGTCTAGATTAGCGGAACTCTACTGTATTCTAAATAAAAGAAGATTTACAATCGTGAATCCAGTGTACAATGCCAACTATTGTTTTTTAATAAGTAAATGTATCGATTACCAAAATACCAACCATTATGTTAACTAAGTTAAAATAACTGAAAATATTTTGAATAACTATGTTTGAAAATTAGTTAAATATTTTTTTTATTTGAATAATCATAATTGAAAATGTTTCAAATAAAATATTATTTGAATAACACCCTGCACTGCTGATGACTATTTGCTGACAATCAGTGAATAAATTTGCACAATGTAATCAATTTCTAAGTGAATTCTTAATGAAATATATCCCATACACAAATAGTTTTTAAATTAAAATATTTTGAGGTAATTTAATCTTAAATTTAGTCAGTGGAACTATAAATGTTATAACTGGAATAAAATACTGTTTAATAATATTTATACTTACACTTTTTTCACAGTATGCATTCATCAACTTTCTTAGTGGGGTTCTTTTTCTAATTTTAAATTGTATAACTGAACTGTCTTGTCCGAGAACTTTCAAGTTTATACGTTCCGAAGATATCTAAATAAAACAAATATTTTGAATTATTAATTGGGGTTTAAAAATAATTAATAATTAAATATTCTAATTTCGCATATAGATTTTATGAATGTTAAACAACGGTATAAACATAATGTCAAGACACTGTATTGCGCACAATATTTAATTGATTTGTATGAATCAGATGATTATGAACTAATAAAATCTACTTGGCATCAAAAGCTAGTTGACTTATCGTGCTAAATATAATCAATGTAAATGATAATAATTTCCAACTGTATACAGGTAGGTTGATGATGGTTGTAAATTTCAGGTCTATAAATGACTATCACCACTTTTAGGGCTATAAGCATAATTACTTTCAATAAGACAAGATGCCATGGTACTAGCTAATCATAAATTTCTTATACTATTAAACATATATGAAATAAACAAGCGTTCACAAGAATCAAATAGAACATGTTGACAAGCCGGGTAGAATCCAACGCCATGAAATACGTAATTTAAGACGAAAAATACGGCAAGCAACAAACACGACCGGTCGTCTGCTCTTGTTATCCGACATCATAACGAAGAACGGCAAAACACGTGCTATTTTTCCACGAATATTTGTAATTACTTACTGATGAATTCATGGTTATTTTCAATTAAACCAAATGTCCAAATGGTGACGGCAACAATGAAATGTCGGCAGACTAAATTTTCTGATGAAAAAGCAGACAACAGCATGGACAAAGACGTTAAACACTGACGCCAAACGACAGAGAGGAGCAACAATATGAATATAAGGGCAGTATCAATCAAGTTCAGGTAAACAACCAATCGGAATTACTGGTTAGTAGTCTGGTCCACGATGTAGAGAAGAGAAGGTGATAACACTCGGCTTGATCGGGAGAAAAAAAGTGGCTTATTTTTCGACGGCAATTTTGTAGTTTAAATAAAATCCACCGTGAGCACCACAAGCTTGGAAGGCCGGTTGTTATTCAATAATAGATTAATAGCATTATAACCACTGTCCACTATGCAATTATGCATTATTTTCATTTTAAATCGTAATTTATAAATCAATTAATATTTTATTTAAGATGAAAAATACCTGTGTGTGCCTAATGCCTATGCATTCAACTACCTATATAGAAGTTGACAGTTGGAAATTATAGCAATATATTATAATATTTAATTAGATTTAATCTATATTCTATTCTGTGATACTTATTACCTATATGCTATACATAATCTTATTAATTTATAAAATATCTGGTATAATTTGAATATACTATTCCCTTAAAAATTATTAAGTTAAAATTATCACATTATACAATGATTTATTAAAAAAAAACTATGAACTATATCTGTATCTTCATAAAATTATAGGTACTTAGTCCCTATTTAGTTAGTCATTTAGTTACCTGATAAATTATTTCATATAGCTGTTTTGATGGAACTAATAAATAGGTACCCATAACTCTTAATATTTATGAGTTATGTAATTTTTTAGCTTTACTTATAATATATTTGTTTTTAATTTAAATTGTATATGTTTAATTTGTCTCAATTGTGTACAATGCTCATGTGTATAAAACATTTTTAAGTAAATGTTTATTTTCCATATAGTTATGAGTCTTGTGACTATATAAATTATATCCTAATTTGGGTAGTATTTTTAAATTTTTTATAAATTATACAAATTTCAATAATAAACTTGATTTATTATCAACATAAACAAATGTGTTATTTAATTAAAATTATAATTATATCACAACCAGTTGATTGAAACATGAAACTTAAGCTTAAACATGTTATAGGAATATTATAATAAAGAAAAATTAGTATAATATTATAAATTTTTATAAAAATTTAAAATTGAATTAACATGTACACAGTGGCGGATCCAGGGGGGGTGCCTAGAGGCCTCGGCCCCCCCCAGACCAGACCTCTACAACTGTCTATTTAATTTTTACTAATATAAATATTTTAAATTCTGGTAATAATGCATTATAATTACTTTTTTAGGAACAACATACATTTTTTATGTATTATATACGTATGGCTCAGAAGTAATTTTTTAAGAGGCCCCCCCCAAAATTCAACTCTGGATCCGCCACTGCATGTACATAATAGTTATTATTATGTATAATAACTATAATTAATAATTTTTATTTTAAATTATAATACTTATTTAAAATAATA
This sequence comes from Schizaphis graminum, assembly GCA_020882235.1. Taxonomy (NCBI): domain Eukaryota; kingdom Metazoa; phylum Arthropoda; class Insecta; order Hemiptera; family Aphididae; genus Schizaphis; species Schizaphis graminum. The sequence goes on from CM037033.1 coordinate 6,301,282, forward strand.
ATATCAGTATCTTGAAAATAACTTAAAATTATTGCATGTACAAATAATTTATCATAGTATAAACAAAATTATTAGTACCATATAATAATATATTACTGTGGAACTAGTAATTATCTACTTTAAATTTAAAAATTTTCATAAATTTTGTTTAGTCTATTGTGGTCTTATACCTTTGGTGCTCGAAATAATGTGATATTCTTTCCTTCACTAGCATATCCCGTCTTACAGCCTGGCACAAAACATTTATTTGGCATTTTATAAATTAATTTACTATTAAACTTTTGAAAATATAGGAAAGCCTATTGAGTCTGCCAGTAGTAAATAACTAATGTTTAAATGGGCAGTCAGAGTTCTTACAATAATTCTATTAAATTTGGAACAATATTGGGAAGGGATTTCAATTTTAAATACTGTTTGTTATGACTGGAAGTCTACCTCTATGTATTTATTATATTGAGTTATGAAATTCAAACAATAATACTATATTATAACTTCCATTTATAATGCACCAAAATAGCAAATAATTTATGTTTGTTATGACTGGAATCTGGAACTGGAAGTCTACCTCTATATATTTATTTTATTGAATTTGTGCCTATATTATATAATATTTTTATTTATTTCAACTTGCATGTATGATATAATCATATTTCGTATGAATTATGAAATTTGATCAATAATACCATATTATATAGTTCATTTCACGATGTAGAGAAGATTTCATATACTTAATATTATAATATTATATTCATAATATTCTCTACATCGTGGTTCATTTTCAATACACCTTAATAGGAAAATAGGAAATAATTAATGTAACCGGCCTTCGAATACTGTGGCGGTGTCCGGCGGTATTCATGTTAATTAAAATAGAGCCGTTGAAAAATAAGCCACTTTTTTCACGGAGTGTTATCACCTTCTCTTCTCTACGTCGTGGTCTGGTCCATGATTCAATCGATAGTATATATGCATAATGCATTAAAACTTTGCTGGTGCGTCCTTTGTTAGGTTGGTACACCACCGACACAAAGCCAAAAACCTTTTTTTTTACATTTTTCATATAACTAACTTTTTTAATATTTAAAATTTCAAAAAAAAAATCAATGAGGTTTCCTCCTAAATATTTTTCTCTATAATTTTCATAATTGGTACTTTTACTCAAAAACCACTTTTTTTTTCAAGTTATTATCGAAGTCTTTTTCGTTTGGGAGGGGGGTAGTCGGGTAGAGTGCAGTGGTAGCACTTGTACCCCTTCTCTTCTTATGAAGAGAATTTTTACGTATGTGAACTTCACAGTGGAGTGGGTCCGGTGGGGGGGCAGAGTAGGTAACCAGAACGACGGCTGGGAAGAGAGACTACAGGTTAGATACAAAAACCACTTTTTGATGATATTTTGTTTGTTTTCCGTAGACAACTTTTTACTGCTGAATATGACTAGTGTAGTGTCCTCTTAGTTGTATATTATTCAAAAATTATTTAGTATTTTATTTTAATTTTACATGTTAAAATAATTTAAAATTTTTCTTGTTACATATTTTTTATTTTATACTACATATTTTGGCCATTTTAATTACGTATATATGTACATATTTTTGGTTTTTTATTACATTTAAATCCCAAATTATATTACATATAAATTAATGAAGTAATAATTACTGATTAGGAGCAATTAAGGATACGACGGCGACACAGTCGTATAGTTTGAAGATCAGCAGTACTATATAGAAAGAATATTTTCGCATTCATTAAGATTTAATAGTTTAAATAAAGTTACATGAGCTAAGGTAAGGGGATGAATGATAATTAATATTCTTAACCAGGGCCGTCCCGAAGGGGGGTTATTTTAGGGGGTGTACCCCCAGTGTACAATATGTATGTCAGTTGGCATATTGATACATAAAGTATTTGAGTTGGCATTTGCCAAATTATAATTTTTTTTATACAATTTATAAATAATTTTGTAAATACTACGAAGTACAAATATGACAGCACAATATTTTATTAATAGGTATATTGTAATTTTTAATAATGATGTAGGTATATACAGTGGCGTACATTCAAATTTGCTCTGGGAGGGGTTTAAAAAAAATAACCAACACTAAAACCTTCTCTTTAAAACTATCTATTTTTCCAACAATCAAACACAATATTACACGTATAAATATTAATAGGAAAAATAACAAAACAAATACAAAAGTTTACATACCTAACTCATGGCAGTTAAATACTATTTAATACAGTATATACCAGTACAGAATATTAAACATATTATATTATTAATTACTTATAGTAAAAATTCTTTTTTTTAATATTTTAAACTTTAATGTTTTGTTAATAAACAATTTTAATGTTATAAACTCTAACTAATCTTATCGTAATACTTACCTATGGTTGGAGTTTAAATAGTTCAATGAATAGTTATTAGTTTTTGACATAAACTTCTTCAACTGCAGAATAGAACAGAATGAACGAAACATTCATAATATTATTTAACGAAAATGTTTAACATGATCATTTACGATAAAAATAAAATCCATTTCACCGTGTTATTGTTCACGCGAAATTCAATGATTATAACGTAATCAGTTTTTTCTCCGTTGTTCGATCGAGACGGTCGAGACAACGACAATATTAATATGTATTTTTGTCCGCACACAACTGACTGTCTACGATCAAAGTTTTATGACATTTAATGTCTATTTTGATTGATATAATATGGCATCCATAATTTCGTTATGAAATATTTTTTCGTTGTTGGTTAAGTATAGTGTACACTCAATAGTCATATTATTATCATGATGTATGTTTGTGTATACACGGATGATTAATAATAAGAAATTCATCAATAATATCAATTTTTTTTGGTTCTGGGGGGGGTTTGAACCCGAAAACCCCCCCCGTATGTACGCCACTGGGTATATAAGTTAATTTTCCGATTACCAACTGTCCAACACAAATACTATAATACAATTTAAGTGCTAAAATATAGTTTGTTAAATAATTTAAAACATTTGTATTTTGATTTTTCAGATAGAAAAATTAAATTTTTTAAGTAAGCTAAATTATTGTAAGTTTTAATTAAAACCTTAGTTACCTATTTTTTAAATTATTATTTTCTATTTGTTAAGTATAACATCATCGTAAAAGATAAGCTCCTAAATGATATAATTCTAATACCACAACTCAAGCTGAATTCACAATGCATCTATTTTATAAAAAATAATTTAAAATTGTTCTCGATACTCTGTTGAAACCACGGTTATCTACACAGGTTGGCGTACGGGAGTGTTATCTCTGTTAAAGTGGCATTTGTAATGAACTATTAGTGCTAGTTGTCATCGACCCGACTTTAACATATAAATCATACACAAAAATTTGCTTATAAACGGTTTCAAAAACATATAAATTGTTAATCACCTAAATTATAGATTGAATATTTTTACATAATGTAGAATTATTTTGGTGTTTTTATCTTTAAAATTACGTTTTATTTTCAATGAAAACAATATATTATTTTGACGCCAAAAATCAAAATAACATTATTTATAAAATAGGGAAAAAAGGTTCTTTATTTATAATAACATGACTATAACTTATATAAGAATAGCCATACAAAAATTAATTAAATGTACCTCTAAAAAAAAAAACAGAAGTTGGTATAAGAAAAGAAAAGGTTAAATATATGGTTATGGATAAAAATGAAAAATGAAAATATTTATTAATTATTTATTTATTCAATGACAATCAAGTATTAAGTATTCCTTTATTTCAAAAAAGTGTTTCTAATTGCCATCATGGGTATTGTTTGTATTAAACTATTTATTCTGCTACTTACTGTAATGATGATTTCGGTAACCTATAAAAAATATAAAGAAAAAGAACATTAACAAAACAAATATTAAAAGAGTATTAAATAATTAAAATATAATAGATAATATAAGCTTTTGTTAGAATCCGAGCAGAGTAAAGAATTATAATTTTTTTATAATAATGTTGGCTTTTATGATATTTTGCTCAATTAGCAAAGTGTAGGGACAAAGTTCCACCATCATTGTCTTACCTGATTTTTTTTTTTTTTTAATATAAAAGCCATAAATAAGCTAAAAGCAAATAAACAATTTATTAATGTACAGTTTAAAAGAATGTTCTACATTACAAGAATTCAAATAAAAAATTATTTAGATAAATTAGTTGACCTTTTGACTTCAAAGCAACTACTTCAGCAGCAGGATGATTCATATTGCCAGATTTCAAAAATAACATACAAAATGCGCATTGTTTTCTACTTAATATTTTTTTGTTACATACCAACAAAAATAATATATTAAGCAGTCTCTTGTGTTAGATTTATCTGAATCATTACTGATTTGTGGAAAAATATCACTTGATTCTCAAATACCATCTTCAACGAGTTGGTCCAATTGTGTTCTTAATTAATTTATTTTTTCATACCTTTCATTGGTTTTATTGTGAAAAATTTCTCATAAATCTTCTAATGACAGTTTTGGAACATCTGTATTTGTTATTGTGCAATTGCTGAATTTTGGAGGTTTAAGAACAGAATACACAGATAAGATTTTATAAAGATATAGGAACGTTGGGGTAGTAGGTTGGTCATTAGGCCCAGATGCCTAATGGATGCCCTATAGATCTTGAAAAATTTTTCTTGTTAAGACATAATCAAAATTACAATTTTCCAACAAATGTTTTGAAAATCAATAGTTGATTGAATAGTCACTCGCAGACCTTTAGCTGTACTATCAATTATTAAAAAATCTCCTGGATTTGTATTTCCAACTATCATTAAAAAAGAAAAGAAATTTTTTTCTTCCCAATCATTTAAATATTTAATGTCATTTTCAAAATTCTATAAACTAAAAAATGTTAACTTATTTTTTAATAAGCTATTAGTTAACTAACTAACTAAACATGTATTATAATCGTGTGTATTTTTGTAGTTTTTTCAATAAATAAACAAACATAATTTAATCTCTTTAATTTTACCTGAAATCCATCACTATTTAACTTGAGTCTTTGCCATGGTAAAGTTTGGTTAAAATTATCAAATAGATTATTCCAATATTCAGTAAATTTAGCAGTCTCGGACGAATCTTTCAAATTCAAACATCCTTTACTTAAATAATATTGCATTGCTTTTGACATACTTAAACTTAAAACCTTAAAGTTAATTTTAAAAACTTTATTATAAGACAAATGCTATTTTGCTATGCTTATAATTTATGATAATAAAATTTAAAAAATATTAAAATTACTTGTGTACAAAGACGAACACGCATCTTAGCCATGGGTGTAAGTTCCAAATGTTGTGGTGTTATCTTTGGCATCGCTCTTAAATTACCAGGATTTTTCACATCCATTTTATATACTTCTTTGTAATATTCCCAATAAATTTGTTTTTTTTTTTTTTTGGGCACTAAGCTAAGAAAAAAAGATACTAATTATTAATTACCACATTCTTATATAAATAATAGATGGGGTTTAATATCATACTTGTAAACATTTATTATTGAATAAACGGTTACGGACACATTTAAACAAATGTACAAAATCTGAAAATACATATACTTTTCGGTTGAGATCTATTGGATGTTCAAAAAAATTCTTAAGATTTTTTTTTTTGAACCGTTAATTCCAATTTCTTTCCACATTCTACGGTTAGTTGTAGCACCATCACAAACAATACCTTCAACAATGATTCCAATATTTTCTAAAAGACATAAAATTTTAAACATAGGCTAAGCCATTATTATACCTACAACAAATTGAAATACAATTCAATATAACAGAACAGATAACTATTATTAAATAGTTCATAAATAATTAATAAATAACATTATTTTAATTTTTAATTTACTATTAACTTTCTACTATTTCCTTTAGATGCAAAACAACCAATAGTTTGGTAGAAACTTGATCCTAGTAACTGCTACATGAACACAAGAGAGTAGTCAGCAAATTTTTTATGTTGAGACAAATCACCCTTTTCTCCAAAATCTTCAAGGCCAAGATAGGTTAAGTTTGATGAATTTACTGCTTTACTTTTACGGAGATTTATGGGATCAAATAATAACACTCCATGCTTAGCCTATCTGTCATTTGTTCACATGGTATATTGTAAGTATTACTTAATTATTGATTGTTAACTATTTAATATAAGTAACAAAAATTTATATGAATAGGTATATGATAGCCGATAGGTACTTACTTTAACTGATCCAGATATCCAATACCTAACAACTTCATGTTCATTGAAGTATTTTTTACAGACGTATATACTATTTGATATTACAAAATCTTTTCTAGAAATAGCTTTAATCCATTTATTTCTTACAATTAGATCTTTTAGTACACAAAATTGGGATACAATATCTTTAATAGATTTATATCCAGATGTGCACCCAACTTCGCAACACTTAACCATTTTGAAATGTAGTAAATGTATGATACACGATACTAGGATATAATGATACTATATAAAATAATGACAATTGAAGAATTTTCATATTATTTTGATTTTTGTCGCCAAAATAATATATTGTTTTCATTGCAAATAAAACATAAATTTAAAGGTAAAATCACCAAAAAAATTCTATATGATGTAAAAATATTCAATCTATACTTTTGGTGCTTATCAATTTTTATGTTTTTGTAATCGTTTATGATGAGCAAATAATGAAAAACTATCATTTTTTGTATGATTTACATATTAAAGTCGGGTCTATGACTACTAGCGCTAATAGTTCACTAAAAACGCCACTTCGACAATCCAATGCATTGAATACATATCATCGTACGCCAACCTGTGTAGATAACCGTGGTTGAAACTAACAAATGAAAATAAAAAATCATGTATTTCTTTCCATTGAACCATTATTTATTTTATTGTCTCAACTATTTAATAAAAGCAATATTATAAATTTATATTATGTTATCAAATGGGAAATTATAATAGTTTTGTAAATATACAATAGTGTTATACATTTTGTTATTGAAAAAATTTTATTGTAGTATACTTGTGAAGATATTATCAAAATGGAGAACATAGTAAAATATTTAAGAATTTATAATATTATGTAAAATATGTTAACCGACTACTAAATGTATGTAATGTGTAGGTAACAAATAGTTGTTGAGCGAAGCGAGAAAATTTGTTTTGAGTTGGCACATTAATGCATCTCACCCCCCTTTATTATTTTGTTTGGAACGGCCCTGTCCTTAACCCAAACATTATACGTCATACCTAATATCATTATTTAATTGTGCATTCAAAATTAACAAAAAGCTCAAGTAACTTAATACTTATACTAGTAGCACAGTAGGTTATATTTTAACTATTCTGTGCTAGTAGTACTAGCTGTTAATTTGATTAAACGGATTGTCTTAACTCTTGTCTATAAATAATTTCTAGTTACAATGTCGTCTTAGCAAACTCAGCAACAAATGCAAGAATTAGTTGAATTGTTGAAAAGTGATCCTCAACTGGTAGCTAGTAAATTCACATCAACATTTACTAAACCTAACCTAAGGTTGCACAAAAAAGGTGGGAAGCTACACTGAATGCCTTATCCGGCACTTCCAAATGTTGGATTAAATGGCATAAAGTATTTTTATTTTAGGTGTTATTTAATATAACACACTGAAAATCTAGTAAGTATTTAAGAGGTATTTAGTTTATTTAAACTTTATAAATGTCAGTGGAAAAGGTGAATTATTTATTTTCAATATACCTAAGTATATTAAAGGTAAAATGGTATGTAGACTGGTATAGTATATATGGTTTAATAAAATTACTTAACCCCCAGATTTATAGTAGAAATATTTCAATTAATATTAATAATTTTATCTTTTTAATTTCAATTATCAGACGTGGCAAGACACTAAAGCTTCGAGTGCTTCGACTAAATGCTTTTAAGCTACTGAAATGTCAGCATATGTGCGTAGGGGAACTAGTTGAGGACCACCCACATAGAGATTACAATCCCGGCCCTATTTTACGATTCCGGGATGTTTAGCTATTAATTCTGGATCCCGGGATTCCAAAATTAAGTAAGAAAAAATTTAAGATAATTATGCAAACAAATTTTATTTTAATTTATTTTTATCATTCTAAATATTGAAAAATTTTTATTATCAGTGCTCGGGACTTCAAGCACTTAAAATCTTTAAATTAAACGCTTGAAAAAGCACTTTAAAACATCATTATAAGCACTCAAATAAGCATTTAAAATTTCAAATATGAGTAAAAATATTTAATCAACTTGAATTAATTTTCTACACATTTCTAACATTTATAAAATAGGTTATTACTTTGCAATCCTTGATGGTGTCTGTGCTAACCATGACATAATACTATTGATGATATAATTTCTACAATCTTTTTAGTCAGGAAATTTTTGTCTAACAGCATCTTAAAATAATAACAATTCATCAAAACATTTTCATCGTCAGTTTATAAAATACCATATTTAAACAAAACTGTACAATATAAAACTGACATAATAATTATAATATTATGTAATGAAAAAATAAAAATAATACCTATAATGATTTTACAAATTTTAAATTTTGAAAAGGATTTTTTTTTTTTTTGCCCTTTTCAGCTATAGGTAATATATACTTAAGGAGCTCATCAGAAAACATAATTTTTAAGATACTATAAGTAACTTTGAAAAGATTTTTTCCTTCAGCAGCAAAAATTAATGTAGATACCTAGGTAAAATAAAATGTATATATAAATTATAATTAATCCATAGTAATAATAATAATAATAAACATAAAACATATCAATTGGTTTGTGTAGTTAAGTTCTTCATTTTGTAATGTTGATTCCATTGCTAATAGTCCATTTTCAGTCTTTAATGGGAAACATGATAAATGGGTTTCTTCAGAATTTATACTTGAATTTTGTTTACGATTAGGTGCCAGTTGATCTTCAATAAAGGATGAAACATCTTATTAAACATAATTAATATTTGACTTTACTTTATTTTCATATCAGCTGCAAAAAAAAATCCATATCATTGTATGACTGGTTAAGATACTACGACTCTTGTATATAATTTAGCAAATAGTATTCAAATTAGTTTCTGGTACTCTGGTACAGTTACTTGATAGCTTACAAAGTTGATGACCAATAGCTTGTAATAAACTATTATCTTTGGAATGAATAAAAGTACAAGTATGCAAAAATGTTTTGGCTAATTTACATTTATTCAAATTTGTTGATGGTTCACTTGTTATAGGAGTATTACTGCATATGGAATGGTTGGTGATGACTTATTGGTAAAACATATGTCAAATCCATTACTCAATATTTATTGTTGGAATAATTGTTGCCTCATTAAATGATTGTGACTGACCTAGTTTTAAAAATAAATTATTATTAACTGTATAATAAAATACTATGATTCAAACATGTATACAAGAACTAAAATAGACTAGACATATAGAGTAATAAAAAAAATACAAAATAAAGCTACTTTTCTTTAGAAAATTCAATTTACTTTTTTGTTTCTTAGGGAATGTAAGATATGACGCCGGTTTATCTTTAAGAAGAATATCATCATCATCAGAATGTGAAGGGTAATATTGTTCTAATGATCTTTTTGATTTAACTTTTAATCTTTTTCCACGTCCTCTTTCTTCGATTTCTGAATGAAGGTTATTTGAATTCTTGTTTAATTTATAAATCAGTTATAATCCATATTCATACTTGTCTATAAAAATAAATAATAAATTTATGTTTATTTACAGCATTCATACTAGATTGCATATAAATTAATAAATTATCTATATTTTCATCTATAACGTCAATCTTGGGAGCGGGTCATGTCTTCAAAGGTTATGTTTTCGAATGACGAGTGTTAGAAAAGTTATTTTTTCAAATAGATATATGTTCAAAAAGTCGTATGAACGAAATAATAAATTAAATATCATTATTTTATTTTTAAACCTAAATTTTCACAGCCAACCCGAGTAATATCGTTTAAGTAGATAACATTGCTTATAGTTTATACCTTATTGGTCGTCATTTAGTCGATTTTTTTGAAAACTGTTGGAAAATGTTTACTTTCCACCTTTATAATGCACCAAGGATATCCACTTTGTCATCGGAAACCACCCCCAAAGTTTAAAATTGAAGCATTATTTCGACTAGTTATGCTGCACACAGACACACAAAAAAAAAAAATAAAACACGTCATCATTGTAAAATCAATACATTCATCACTCCGTTCAGAATCTAAAAGTTTATAATGATTATGTTTAATTAACATTTAAATATTTAATTATTAAGTAATAAAAATAATGAATGGATATATTAGTATTAAACATTTAGTTAGGTTCAATAATTTTTTTTAGGGGAAAATAAGTTTTAATATTTATTAAAATTTTGTGTGGATCCTTTGCAAGTTTTTGTCGCCAAACAAATTCGGTCAGGTATGAATCCAAATAATGGCGAGCTGTTCCGTAGGTTTTTTATTTCACCACTATGCCAATCCCTAAAAACGTTAATCGTTTGAGTGAATTAAAAAAATTCTTACAATAATATGGAATATGGATAATAGGACCTAAACTAATTGGTTTGTAGTATATTGTACATTGAAAAAAAAATTAACAAAAAAAAAAAAAAATGACAGAAAAACGGGAATTTTTACGCAAAACCAGTTTTCAACCAAATCGATTTTTTTATATGATTGTAATTCAAAAACTGATCACTGTAAATACTTGAAATTTTCACCAAATGTTTATGTTAGTGTTCTTTATAGACTGTTAAATTTTCAAAGTATTTTGACTTTTTTTGAGCTATTTATAGACAATTGAAATTTTTAATTTTTTTTAGTATTTTTTTTTAAAAATAACGATAAAAAATTTTTGGCCAGCCAGAAAATCTTAAAAATTTAATACAAGGTTTCTTATAAGTTGATCTTAAAGTGAGAAAAAAAAATCCGAAATCGTTAGTCACAATTTTTTTTTATAAGTGCTTAACTTTCGAGTTTATACGAAATATATCAAAATTGCGAAAATTGGCAAGTAATTTTGTGGTTGAAAAATCGTAAAAATGTTTTCTTTTATAACTAAGTTTTGAAAATTTGGTACAAGGTTCACCATAAATTTTTCTTCAAATATCTGTAAAAAAAACTCTACCGGATTTAGTCAAAAATTTTTTAGGAGTGTTTGAAATTTAAATTTTTATAAAACCGCGTTAAATAACGGTTTAGCCTCAAACGATTTTTGATATTTGTTGTTATTCAAACAGTATAAGTCGTAAATACTTGAAAATTTTACCAGTTATTTAGATTGCCATTTTTTTTACGTGATTTGATTTTCAAAATATTTTGACTTTTTTGAGCTATTTATAGGAATTTGAAATAATCAATTTTTTTTTTATAAATATTGATAAAAAAATGTAACCTAGTTAGGACAAATTACTTGAAAATTTAATTGAAAGGTCTACATAACTTGTTCTAATTCTTATTAAAAAATTATAAAAATACATAGGCACAATTTTTTTTTATTAGCATTTGAAGTTCAAGTATTGACAAAAATTCGTCAAAATCATGAATATTTTTCACTATTTGGTAGTTAAAAATTTATAAATATTTTACTATCAAAAGCTAAGAATTAAAAATTTAATTCTATGCTGTCTATAAGTTAAGCATAGAATAATTATAAAAAATTTTGATGATTATTCAATTTAAAAAATTTTACGAGTGTTTAATGTTTTAATTTTAATTTGAAATCAAAAATACACGTGTAAAATAACGTTTTACTAATAAATAATTTTTGATTTTTTGTTATTTTTAAAAAATTACTAAACGTAAGATCTTGAAACTTTTATTTAAATGTTTGAATTTGTTTCAAAATAGAATATATGACAATATTTAAATATAATATATCCTAGACTGACAAATCATCTCCATTCAGAATCGTTTTTCGTATACAATGATACCTATCATTGCATTCAAATTTAACTTACCCAAGTACGAGGTCCATCCCACCCCCTAATGTACAGCAGAGCGATACTCACTTACCTGCTTTTTATTATTTAATAAATTGCAGTAGTCGAGATAACACAGGTGATCATAATAGGTAGTCTTGGAACTATTTTGGTAGGCGAGATAACACGGTTGTATACCTAAAGTAATCGAAATAACACGGAAGTACCTATTATGCTAACAGCTCAAACACACAAGACATTTTTTATTGAGTTTTTGTCATTTTCTGAATAGTTAACAGATTATCTAAGAAATAAATTATTTGAATTAAAGTCCAATAAATCATCTTCATAAATTATATTATGCTCACTAGATGAGGTACTAGATAATATTTGTTCATATTAATCATTGTTAATACTTTAGTTAGTGCAATTAGTTAATTTGAATCATTTAATTGTTGATAACTATTATTGTCATTATTAGAAGAAAATCCATTAGAAGTGTCATTAATATCTGAAGAACTATAATCATCAGATATAATATAAGAACAATCATTATCTTTCGCTCTTACTTTTATTCGATAGTTGATGGGCTTTAGAAAAAGGTCTAGGCATCCTAAAATAAAAGATAATGCTCAACACAAATTGAATATTGAAAAAAAGTATATGATTTTATTAGAAAAACTTGAGTTCTTTAGTATTATAAAAACTATAAAACTACCCGTAAAACTATATTAAAACTATCAAATGTCTAAGTATTTAAAGTAAATAGTACCTAATAGTACCTAATATTAGACAATTCAATTCCATGATCCTTATTGTAGAAATCAATTTACCTATGGCATAAACATGCAAATATATTTAAAAATATATAAATGTATATGTATAAGATTCAAAATATTATAAATATTATTTATTATTTAACTACCTATTAAATAGTGCACATATTTCTTACCTATACCTAATATAATGAATCTATTATAGGTAAAAAATAAATTATAATTAAATAAATTTTTTAAGTTAGGTATAATACTATACCTTGTACCAAATAAGAGCGCACCAAATTTACGTAACAAAACCGGTTTTTTCTGTGGCCGCCCGGTGCGCTCTTATTTGGTACAAGGTATATGTATAATAGGAGGTAGGTAAGGACCTATTTTTATTTTACTATATTATACCTAATTAAAAATCAATTTTGTATTTTATATATATTATTATACTATATTAATACCTATTTTGTTTTAATTATGCAATATAATTTATTTACCACCTACTATGTGGTTAATTAGTAACAATGTAAATGAAGCAACCAGTTTTTTATTCCAAACATATATTTACCAAAAGTCTAAAATATTAAAAGCCTAAAAACATGACAAGTACCTATATCCCAATGCTTAATTATTTAACAACTAATAGATAGTGATAAACACAAAACACTAGTATTGTTGTAATATTGGTTAGAAAAAAAAAAAAATTTTAAATAGGTTTATTAGATTATAAATTAAGAGGATGCCACACTGCATGTGTTGTTTCCACACTACAAACGTACAAATGTACAATATGTCAATACAGAAAATTTGCGTTCAGTTAGGCTAATTTTGAAGTGTTAGATTTAATTTGATAATAGGTCAATTTAATGTAAAATTAAAACTTAACACAAATTATCTTTTGCTGATCGCAAGTTTGATATGTTGTTTGTTTGTAAGACGGAAACAATACATGTGAGTGCAGCAAGTTCTCTTAATAAATAATAACAATATTACCAAGGTAATTATAATCAATAATAATACAATTGCCTAGGTAATTATAATAAATAATAATACTAACCTAGGTAATAGATAATATAAATAATTACCAGGAATCAAGCCAAATATACACAATATAGGTATGCGTTTGTAGTTCCTTGGCGATTTATTCGCACTTTGTTAGTGGCGATTATATAAGGCAGCCGTTTAAGTAGTTGTACTTATAGACTGTAGTTTGTATAAATTATAAACTCGAGTACAGCGTAATACGAACAACGACAGTACTTTACAAAAAACAATTAATACATGAAATGCAAACTACGGAAATACAAGACCACGATGGCACGATATACAGAAGACAGAATAAAATAGAATTTTAACCATTTCAGGTTATTAACTTATTAACATGACGTATTAAATTATGATTAAACCTCGGTCACGGTGAACACATCACTACAGTTTTATTATTGTCTGTTAAACCAAAAATGAAGAATTAATATTGTAGCGTTCTATTTTAAAAACAATACGATAACAACCGTCGACCGTCGTGTAACGCGCGTATGACAGATATCACGTAACGTTTCGTAACGGTACCGTTTTACCAGTTCTTTATACCTTTCAGAGAGCAACATCCTTATCACTTAAAATCAATGCGTTCTTATCTAATTTGTCTGCATTGAGAATTTAAAACACAGAATTATTTTTATTCTGTGTTTAAAATAACATGACAACATTGACAACACGTTATTGTTATTGTTTTAATGTTTTTCTTATTTTCTTTTTAAATGTATTGACTATTTGACTATTGAGTGGCGTACCCAGGATTTAAGTACTGTAGATCAGCTTGGCTCTCGAAAAGTCAATTGTCACCTATGTAGGTAACCAAAGTCCAAACAATATGTATAAATCCAAAAGCGCTCGCATACCAACAATTTTTTATAATAACAAAATATTATTTTACACTTAAATGTAGTTTACATTCTTGATACTTTGTACATTTGTTGTCGGAACATTTCCACTTTACGGTACACCCCTTATTTTGGTCATTTTTTTGGGGACCTTGTCATATTTTTGACGAAAAAAATTATGGTGAAATCAGAATTTGGCGCTCGGACTTTGTTTTCAAGTTATAGGCCCGCGAAGTTAAACCCTTTTTCACAATTTTCTTAAATAGCTAGTTTAGTCAAGCTACATTAGAGTGGGTTGCGGTGCAATGGTCACTAATACCAATTCAATTTGCTTTTTTGTTGCGCCGAGTCACCTGGCGGGGTCATTCGCTCGCTCGAACATTACTACATAAGTTACACTATCTAACGTTTTTAGCGATAAATTTGTTTGAATTTTTTAATTAATTTTAACACCTATATCTATATAGCTATATAAATAGTCAAAACTCGAAAGTCAAACACAATACTATCAACATAGGTTAGGTAACAAATAACAAATAACAATCACAAATTACGAAATAATGACAATAACAGTGCTATCAGCATAATAATAATCGTACGTTATTTAACATTTTATCTACTAACTTTGAAGTGTCGTAACTTCTTAACTATGTCCGAGCGCCAAATTCTGACTTCACCATCGTTTTCAGCGTACTTAACTATTTACCATATATATTTCAATTACAAAAATCGCAAAAATAAGGTGTCCCGTAAAGTAGAAATATGCCTTGTTTATCTAGTTATTCAGTGACGATATTATTTCTAATGCTACCTATAATTTATTGATGAAATAAGAATGATTCAATTTTGATTAAAATATTACAATGTAAATATATAGCTTATTTGTAAAAGGCGGTTCACATTCTTATAAGATTATTTTATGTAAATAGTGTAACTGTGAGAAATAGAATATTTAATAGGTACTACTAATAACTAGCTAGCATTATTATAATATATTATTGTATCAATATATCGTATGATAAAATAAAATATATAATTTATTAAGACTTTACTGCTTTTCAATCAATTAAATAATAAAAATAAAGAGATTTTAATTTATTTGGACAGTTATGTATAAATAACTTAAACTTTTTGTTTTTAGGTACATAGGTATATAAATATGTAATATTAGATGATATTTTTTAGTTGCCTAATATGAAATTGTTAATTATATTTATCATTAATTCAAATTTAATTGGATGAATTAAAATAAGTATACCTACTGCCATAACTTAAATATGGCTTTTTGCTATTAAAATCAACAATAAATTTAAAAAATCAATACTAGCACATCGCTTTACTTGAATATGTCATTCTTGCATTATATAGAAATACTTTTTTACTATCCAATAGTAGCCATACTGCATTTTGGTTCACAGGGTGTAATATATTAACTTGGATATATAAATTTAATAATAATAACTCATTAAAAATTAGCAATAAATAGGCAACAACATTAACTATTTAAAAAAATATATCAATATTTTGCATAATACTACATTGAATGTTCTTACAATAATTAAAAGTTATTAAAGACTAAAGGCTATAGCTAGAATTGGAAACCTATAAGCTTTAAACACAGACAAATACAAACAACAATTTGAGTAAACACATTGGACACTAGAATAACATATATTTTATTTATTTATATAAAAATGTTTTTCTAATTTGTATTATCAAATTTTCTTATTTTAATAATTATACATATTGGATTAATATTAATGTCATTGAATAAAAAAAAAAACTAATAGGTCAATAAGAATTCTTCTAATAAGTAAAAACTGTATAAATGTATGATATGCAAAATATTATATACTTGTATTTACATACATACATACAAAATATATAGTTTTAATTCAATGATAACAACATCAAAGTTCAAATAATGGAATCAAACATAATAAGAAAGTATTTTTAATATGTCCGATAGCATCAGTAAAAATGATCTTAATATATTCTTGTTTACATTTAGTTAATTTAAGTATATTACAATAAACTACATAGATATGAATGGTAAACTAAATTTAAAAGCAAATTTATTATTTTTGAAAGACTATCAATTTTAAAACTCATAATTTAATTTTAATGATTGTTAAAATATTTTAAATATGAACAATTTTGATTTTAAGACAATTATTGTTAACACTTAGCACATTTTAATATAAAATTAATATAAAATAAGCGATCCATCAAGATTGGTAAATTGGATTTACTAAACTAAATTACTTGTTTGCTATATTTATTAAACTATTAAATGTGACTAATATTTATACTGATTACATATGTTGAAGTATTTCAGAAGTTTAAGAAATATGACATAGTAAATTATATTTATTATTAATTGGATGAATTAAAATAAATATACCTACTGCCATAACTTAAATATGGCCTTTTGCTGTTAAAATTAGCTATAAATTTAAGAAATCAATATTACTAATATTAGCACATCGTTTTACCGATTAAATGAAAAATGATATTGAATGTGTCATTCTTGCATTATATAGAGCTATTTTTTTTACAATCCAATAGTAGACATACAGCATTTTTATTCTCTTTTTATTTAAACTAATTACATGTTGAAGTATTTCAGTAGTTTTAGAAATTATGTTTAAGTATTTATATAAACAAATTAGTTAAAATAGTTGCTGTTGTGTGAATATCCTTATAAAATATAAGTACTACTCTTTAAAAAGTTATATCAATATAGGTACTAATTGTTTACAACACTCGTAATATTTAAATTTATTAGCCACGAGTAATAATATTACTTAAATATTTATATTAAACATGATTGATAAATTTAACTTACAAAATGTTGATTCATGCCAGAGACTAAAAATTAGTTCAATCGATTAAATCATAATATTATTTACCATTTTGCTGTATTTATTACATTATTTTATTATTAAATTTTAAATGCAACCAATGTTTACACAAATTAATAGAAAAAAGTGAGCATTCATAAGCTCAAAATGGTAGCTTTTGTATGAATAACCTTATAAAATATAACTGTAAGACTTTAAAAAGTTATAAAATCTTTAATTTTATTAGCAAAAACCAACAAAAAACCACACATGCAAATATTTATTAAGTATATTTTTTATTTTTTTTATTTTTGAAATTATTACTCAATAGTCAAAAATTTAAGTAAAATAATGTTAAATACATTAGCAAATCTAAATTTTTAATTGTGGTGCTGACGCTGAATTGTATCAGTTGTCATTAAAATAAAAAAGTATCATCAAACATAACAACATCAATAAGGAGAACATAATTTAATAAAAAAAATTATGTCACATTTGTAGTCTTAGGTACCTACAATGACAAATATACTTTTAAAATGCATTCAACTTTAAATTTTTAATTAAAAAATCTGTCACAATTTTAATTTGTCGTTTTACATTTATAGGTTGTTGAATCTTGCGATGATATTTTTATTCAACCTAGTACATTATCGAAGATGAATATAAGTTATATTTATCTAATACTATAATTGTACCAGTATGTATTTTACGTTAAATGTCATACAAATACAAATTTTATATGTAAAGTTACTATCGTAAACGGTAAAACTAAGTATAATAATAGATTAAATTCGAATAAACTTGCTAGATATTTTATTTTTATTCAGTTAACGTTGAAATACAATAAGGTTATTTTTATTCATTTTTTAATTTTTCAATAAGTAAAAATACGATTTTATATGAACCGTCATTAATCTGTCGTTTTTGTTAATCCGGCAGTAGCGTGGTTGTGACTTAATATCTGTCGGATTACCGAAATTCTACTGTATATATATACATATATATATATATGTATATATATATAGGTAAGAGTATACAATTTCATAATGACATTCAATATTATATATTATTTTTTTTTCCCAGATGATACAGCTTTTTGATAAATTAAACGGGCGGCATACGATTCCACACAATATACCTATTTACATACCACATTTTTATAATATAAAAGATTTTTTTTTACTTAACCCAAATTTAACACGATTATGCATAAAAATTGTTGTGACGTTGCTAGTTATGAGGAAAAATAATTATAGAAATAATATTAAATAAAACAAATTATTAAAAATAAATTTTATAGAAAAATGTGTTTCAATTTTGTCGTAAATAATATTGTAGTTTAGTTTTTATGCATAAAAAAAATATACATATATGTACTCAAATGTTAAAGTAACAATAAAATAATACAAAAATAGTCAAATTAGTTAAAATAAATAATTAAAATAAGTAGGTAAAATTTTTTCCTTGTTATTGAGGAGCAACTTGTGATAAAATTTAAATGATATCGCATTTGATTTGTTTCATACTTATTTTAATTGAACACAAACATTAGGTATATCAATAATAAAACACCAGAAAATTTACTTAATTATTTGGCCATAGTTGGAAATAGGTATCAGAGCTTTAAAATGTATTTTAAAATTTAAATATTAGGTACATTAAATGTAATTTATTCACTTTTTTGAATTATTAACTTTTTTTCTCTTGTGTTATTTACGTAAATTTAACAATATATTTTTAACGATAATTTTTTTAAATAATAATTTTTAGATTCTGAACGGAGTGATGAAGGTATTGATTTTACAATGATGCGTGTTTTTTTTTGTGTCTGTGTACAGCATAACTAGTCGAAATAATGCTTCAATTTCAAACTTTGGGGGTAGTTTCCGATGGAAAAATGGATATCCTTGGTGCATTATAGAGGTGAAAAGTTAAAAATAATTCATGTATAAAGTTATATTTTTATTATAATATAAAAAAAAATAAAAGTAAGTATAGTAAAGATAAATATTACAATAATTTTCTACGCTTTTTCATTAATGCAAATGTACCTACGTTATTAAAATTAGTCGTTTGTGCTATGTGGCTTTCTATTTAAACTATTCAAAGGCGTACGATTTTTAAAAAAGGTCGTGGAATTGGGTGCGACGTTGCCAAATTTTTTATTAAACAAAAATTAAGTTATATCATAATTATTTTTAATATTTAAATACAGATACAAATACATTTATTCAGAAACTAAAAATGATATAATATTAAAAAATGTTATTAAATAGCAGGGGTGGCCACAAACCTTAACTTTGGGAGCCAAAAATTTATAAAGTTGATTCGAGGTTAGCCACATTGTAAAGCAATATTTAGAAAATGGAGATACATTTTTCATTTTTAGTCAAATGAAAGAACATTTATTTACATTTAATTTTAGTTCAAGAGCCGCATGCGGCTGGCGAGCCTCGTTATTGCCATCGCTGTTATATAGTTATAAAATGAAAAAGCGGGTAAGTGAGTATCGCTCTGCTGTACATTAGGGGTGGGGTGGACCTCGGACTAGGGTAGGTTAAATTTGAATGCAATGATAGGTATCATTGTATACGAAAAACGATTCTAAACGGAGATGATTTGGCAGTCTAGGATATATTATATTTAAATATTGTCATACATTATATATATTTTGAAACAAATTTAAACATTTAAGTAAAAGTTTCAAGATCATACGTTTAGTAATTT
The DNA here is from genome assembly GCA_020882235.1 of Schizaphis graminum. Lineage (NCBI taxonomy): Eukaryota > Metazoa > Arthropoda > Insecta > Hemiptera > Aphididae > Schizaphis > Schizaphis graminum. Next base: position 6,321,461 of record CM037033.1, read on the forward strand.
TTTATGAATAACAAAAATCGAAAATTATTTAGTAGTAAAACGTTATTTTACACGTGTATTTTTGATTTCAAATTAAAATTAAAACTTTAAACACTAGTAAAATTTTTTAAATTGAATAATCCTCAAACTTTTTTATAATTATTTTAAGCTTAACTTATGGACAGCATAGTATTAAAATTTCAATTCTTAGATTTTGATAGTAAAATATTTATAAATTTTTAACTACCAAATAGTGAAAAATATTCATGATTTTGACGAATTTTTGTCAATATTTGAACTTCAAATGCTAATAAAAAAGAATTGTGCATATGTATTTTTAAAATTTTTGAATGAGAGTTAGAAAAAGTTATGTGGAGCCTTCTATTAAATTTTCAAGTAATTTTTCCCAGCTAAATTTTTTTTATCAACATTTATAAAAAAAAAAATAAAAAAAATTTGAAAATTTCAATTGTCTATAAGTAGCTTAAAAATGGTCAAAATATTTTGAAAATTTAACTGTAAAGAGATAACCATAATATAAACATTTGGTGAAAATGTCAAGTATTTACAATAATTCGTTTTTGAGTTACAGCAAAATCAAAAAATCGATTTTGTCGAAAAGTGGATTTTCGTAAAATTGCCATTTTTCTGTAATTTTTTTTTTTGTTTTTCTCGATTTTTTTGAAAACTATTTAAAAATTTTACTTTTGACCCCCCCCCCCCCCCCCAAAAGTACCAACCAGATGAACTTTCCTATTCAAAGAGGGGCTGAAGTCAAAAATCGGAGTATTATTATTTATTACTGCTCCAAATGTTGTCGTCAGACACAAAAGAAAAAAAAAAACACATCATTGTAAAAGCAATATATTCATCACTTCGTTCAGAATCTAAAACACACATCATTGTAAAATCAATACATTCTTCACTCCGTTCAGAATTTAAAATGTCAGCTAAAATTCACTGAATTTTATTACTTTTCATGAAAATAAAAATGTACCATCAAAGATTACAATATCAATAAGGACAATAAAATTTAATGAGAAAAAATGTATGTCACATTTGCAGTCTTAGGTACCACCTACAATGACATTTAGAGTAGTTAAACATTTGCTTTAATTTAATTAGCATAAATTAAATTAGCAAAAACCATACATTTCAATAAACTTTTGTCTAAAACTGAAGAAAATGGATCATATCCAAAACACATTTAATTTAAATCAATGGTATAATATACATACAAAATGTATAGTTATGTATAGTTGTATACTTACATATAAATATAAATATTATATTACTTATGAATTTTTAATTTAATTATAATAACATCAAAGTCTCAACCATGACAACAAACATAATAAGTAAGTATTTCAAATATTTCAAATTACATCAGTAAAAAATTATAATATATTCTGAGTGGTGAATTAATGTTGTCATTTAGTTGATTTTAGTATATTAAAATAAAGTAACCATTAAGGTATGTATGATAAACTAAATTTAAAAGCAAATTAATACATTTTAAAAGACTTTCAATTTTAAAATTCATAATTTAGTTTTAATGAATGTGAAGGTATTTTAAATGTGTATAATTTTGTTATCAAGACAAATAATTTGTCAATAATTATTATTGTTATCATTTGACATTTAGTACATTTTAGTATAAAATAAATGACCCATTAGGATATGTATGGTAAACTAAATTATTAGTTTGCTATATTTATTATACTATTAAATGTGACCAATGTTTAAACGAATTACTTAAAAATTATGTTTAAGTATTCATATAAACAAATTAGTTAAAAATAGTTGTTTCTGAGTGAATAACATTATAAAATAATATAAGTACTAGTCTTTAAAAGTTATATAAATATAGGTTCTAATTGTTTACAACACTCGCAATATTTTAATTTATTAGCTACAAGTAATATTACTTACCTATGTGTATATTTATATTAAACTTGATTGATAAATTAACTTACAGAATTTTGGTTTATGCCAGAAGTTATCTAGTTCAATAAAATAATAAATCATAATATAGGTATTTACTATTTTGCTACATTTCATACATCATTATAAATGCGATCTATGTTTGAACAAATTAGTAAAAAATAATGATAAGGCTCATAATATCCTCAAAATTGTGGCCTTTGTATGAATAACCTTATAAAATAAAATTGCAAGACTTTAAAAATTTATAAATTCTATTATTTTATTAACACAAACCAACAAAAAAACCATACGTGCAAATATTTATTAGTGTAATTAAACATTTGCTTTATTCTAATTAGTTAGGTACCATACATTTCAATAAAATGTTGTCTTAAAATTATTGAAAAAAATGGATTATATCCAATAATATTTTTAATTTAAATCAATTGGCTTAATACAAATTAAATAAACAAAAAATACACGTTGAATTGTGATGAAAAAACTAATTTAAAATTTGAAGTATTAGATATATACAAATGACCTGTAATTATGTATAAAAATTAACTAATGACGGTGATGAACAAAAATATAATTTTTTTATGATCCAAGCAAGAAATATAAAGTACCTTCAAAGTGTAAATAGATAAATTAATTTTACAAATAATATATTCTGAGTGATGAATTATAGTTGTCATTTAGTTGATTTTAGTATATTAAAATAATCTAGCCACTAAGACTAAGATACCTATGTATGGTAAACTAAATTTAAAATATCAATGGGCATGGAAAGCAAAGCCAATGACATAAAATTCACACAATATTTACATAACATTGGTAAAATACATTACATAATAAGCACCAATAAGAACTTTAATTTTTTAACTACATTTCCATGACATTTTTTCCTCTAATAAGTAAACTGTTTAATATGCAAAATACATTGTTGCATACCATATTTATACTTATAATGTATTATGTATAGTTTTATATAATAATAAATATTATAATGTGAGTTTTTAATTTAATTATAACAACATCCAAGTCCAAATCATGACTTCAAGTCTTCAAACAAAATAAGTATTTTAAGTATGTCCTATTGCATCAGCCATCAGTAAAAAAATGTTCATAATATATTCTGAGTGGTGAATTATTTTTGTCATTTAGTTGATTTTAGTATATTAAAATAATCTAGCCACTAAGACTAAGATATGTATGGTAAACTAAATTTAAAAGAAAATTGATAATTTTTAAGACTAGAAAACAATGGACTTAAAAAAATACAATAAGCAAAAAATCACATTAAATTATAATGAAAAGGCAAATTTCAAATTTGAAGTCTTAGATGAGTACAAATGTACTATGAATTGTATATCGTTTATGAATATTAACTAATGATGGTGATGAACAAAAATATAATTTTTAATTATTCAATGATCCATAAAAGAAATATAAAGTACCGTCTTAGTGTAAATAGATAATTGATACATATTATCAAAATTAGGTATGTCGTCTGATGTTAGTTTAAAACAAACGCAAATATTTCCAGACAGTAACAACCAGTTGACGAAAATTCAAACGCACTAACTACAATGACTTAAAATATGAATTTGATTGAAATAATGAAACAATTAGACACGTATTTAAAATTTAAAATATAGTTTAACTTTTTGTCTTAACTGTCATATAAAAATTACAAAGTGACAAGTGACAAGCGTTATCATTTATCAACAAACAACCACATGGTATCTCATCATTTATCACTATAATTTTTAGATTATAAATTATAATCACAGACTTATAGCGTTTTTCATATGACTGCACCAGTGTGAAATCTGTGATTATAATATCTTATATCATCGATAAAATAATTTGATATAAGCAACTATTATTGCGGTCTTGGAGTTTGGACTATTCATCTATTCACAGATTAAGAAATGCAATTAGGACATCATAAATAAAAATAATTTGTACCTAATTGGTTATAATGTCAAACGATAATACTGATATACGTTATGGTACTGTTTACTGTAATAAATTGATAATTACATACCCAGATTAAGGTACAACAGAAGTACTTTTAGTATTAATTATTCACTGTAGAATTTTATAAATTAACACCAATATTCAGATGTCGATAATTCCTTCAATTATTAAGACATTTTTGTTAATGACCCGTCAAAATTCATTTAAAATTAAGATGTACACAAATCATATTTCAAAAATATAGGTTCCATTTGAACTTTTAAAGTTACCCCTCGAACCTCCTCATCCTAATTAATAAAAAAATATTTTAAATCAAATTAATTTAGATTATATGATTCAAAATAGTTTTTACATAGGTCATTTTTTCCTAATTTAAATATATCATGCTGAAATCTGCTGTCACGTGAAATTTGGAACACCCTGTATAACCAATATATTTTATGTACCTACAGATGGCATGCATTCTGTATATTCTGAAAATATTAATAAAAATACCTAAGAATTTAAAAAACTAAATTTGCATATTTTATTAGACCTACAACAACTTATATATATATATTTTTTTTTAAATATCGTTTATTTGAAATTTTACAATTTATACAAGTTTTGTACAATGATTAAATTGGAGGGAGGGGTGACAATGATAGGGCGGTGAAGGGAAGCTTACAGTTAAACTTATATTTATGAAATTAGAACACGAATGTTATACCTGTAAATAAAAAAAAAATTAATACATAAAAAAATAAGTGATAAATAAGATTTACGTAGGAAAATACAGTTATACAGGTAAAAAATCAAATAATTGTTCAACCATCTCTTCAAGAGACATTTCTCTGCCGAGATTAGCTAATATTCTTTCGATATCTTGTTCGCCAGTCCAAAGCTGTAGACGACGTTTGCATACTGTACATTTTTTTGAAATTTCGTAATGTAGTTAATAAATCAACTATAACATTTACGCGTGTATATAAACGAGTGTTTAAATGATTAGTCACATTATTATTAACATTATATATTGTACGACAATTAACATTACTACAAAAATATTCTGTACTAATATGATGCCCATTTCCCGGCCCTTCTACAGTTCTACAGAAGCGTATTCTGATACTTCATAATTTGAAATTATAAAGTGTTTTTCTCTATTGGTATGGCAAAATTCTAAAATATACGACAATTCATGGTAGGTGTAATAAAAAAAATTAGCTCTTATTATATCCAATTCCATTGATGTATCGTGAATTCATAGTTCTACTAATATAGGTTTATATTTGATTTTACGTATTATTGTCCCTAAATCACCCAAATATACTCTATATTTAACTCAATTTGTTTTTAATTCCCAATCAATTTCGTCTCTTATCGGCATACATCTGTCAATATACCTCATTATATCACCACTGAATGATATACGATCGGTATAACAATCCGTATTTTCCCACGTAAATCTACTAAATAAATTATGTACAAAACCTGGATCTACTGTACCAAAATCTGGTGGTTGATCATCTTCTTCTATTCTCCTTCATCCGTGTCGGACTCCATTGAAGTGTCATCACGATTTTCCCGAATCATCGCAGCTGCCAAAGTTCGCCTACGACTTAAAAATAAAATATTGAATTAAAACAAAATTGTAAAAATTTAAATAAAACAGACTTACTTGCGTTCACGTCGTTCACGATTTATTTCGTCTATTAAAATTTCACCTAAAGTCGGCGTTTCTCTTAAAGTCGGCGTTTCTCTTAAAGTCAGCGTTTCTCTTAAAGTCGGCACATCTCTTAAAGTCGGAGGTCGTTCCACGTCTCTTCTTATCCTCCATGGTGGATTTAAAAAGCCGATAATTGTAAGTCCCACGGCTAATGCTGTCATTTTATTAATAAAAACTTGTTATAAAAATAAAATAATAACAATAAACTCAAAGCCTTAGTTGGTGACTTTCAGTAAAATGAAAAGATAAAAAACACAAAATATTTTTTAAAGGTGAGTGGATCGACAAATGTACGTGTTCAACGGTGTAATGTTAAAAACGTACTAAAGAAATGTCACTTCATACAGTTAGGAGTAATTCGATTATTAAGAGGCGGTAAAATGTCCAATTGGAAATGGAGCAGGTAGAGAATCTATAAAATAACAATTGGCAGTACTGCACACTACATATCTATAGTTCGCATCATGAATAGTGGTGGCTAGTCGCCGCCGTATCCGAACTTCACCCACCATGATTCTCATTCTATTGTAACCTGAATAATTCGTTTGGTCACTTTTCGTGACGCGGATTATAGTAAAAGACAGGTAGTAATGTGGCATATCTGTAAAACGTCCGACTGAAAATGATCAAAGGGGATTCTATATATTGTTTTTGTGTTTATAACTCTTAGCATGCATTCTATGTATTTGTGAAAATAAATGTATAAAGTATATCAGTTTTTTTCGTTTTTCACTAAAATGAGTTTGGGTCTAAGCGGAAACAATGATGTTCGTTTCAAACGCAGAATATTATTTTTGCGTGTTTTTTAAACATTTTCTAATATTTTTATTCGTGATTATATTTAAGTGTTTGAAATATTCGATTATTATTAAAGGCGGCGACATATGAAATAAATAGTAATAATAATAATAAATAATAATAGTAGGTAGGTACGTGATATAAGATATAACTGATGTCGCCACCGTTCGACGTGCACTCGCGGGTGTACCAGCCGTCGTGGGTACATTTATTTTTGTATAATATTTATTGTTTTGACATCGTGAATTATTATCCTTATAATATATTATATAAAATAACGGGCCTTTTTTTACCATTTTGTGACGACGCTATTTAAGTTTTTTTCCAATTTTTTTTCACAGAGTTGTTCCAAGCAAGAATATGGCATAGGTATGGCACGGTATGGCACGGCGGCTTGAGTGTTTTTAGATACCTGCAAACTGCAACCTGACCTATATTTTTGTATTTTATCGGCGTGTATATATAAATTGTTCCAAGGCGTAAAACACCGGTCACCAACTCGCTCAATTATATAAATATATATATAAATTTAAATAAATTTTTTTTCTCTTTAAAAAACAATAATACGTGTTGATTTAAGAATATCAATTTGAGAAAACAAAAACTATACACGGGCGAAGAATATTGAGATAAAACGACGTGTTGTCGTCCGTCGGGTGCGCGAAATAACACGGCCACCGCCCGATCCGTATTTGTGAATATATTACTATCGTATAATAAACATTTATAAAGGCCAGTCCGAAAATTCTCACCGTTTTTTGTTATCCGTCGACCGTTTTAAGTCGAGTCGGTGTCGTCCGTGGTTTCATATTACCAATATTATTATTATTATTATTATTTAAATATCATTTTTTGAATAAAGCGCTAATCGTACTTTATTATTTTTATATTATACCTACTAGCTGAATTACCCGGCTTCGCCCGTATGTAGTTTTTGCTTTCTCAAAATGAAATTCTTAAATCAACACACAGTACATTCTGTTGTGTTTTAAAGACGAAAAACATTAATTTTATAATTTATATAATTGAGCTAATCGGTGACCGGTGTTCAATTCATATCTATATATTATGCCGATAAAATACACACACAAAAAAAAGGTTGCAGGTAGCTGGATGCTGGAAACCCTCGGGACGCCGTACCGTACCGTATTTCCGTTATTGGCCGGTTGCTATTGTTATTATTATATGAATATAGATATACAAATTACACGTAAAAATTTATTTTCGCCGATTTCAACCCTTTAAAATTAAAATTTTGAGAATCGAGCGATGTGGCGACACTCAGACTGGTATTTGGAACAACTCTGTGGAAAAAAAACTGGAAAAAAGTTAAATAGCGTCGTCACAAAATGGGTACATAAAAATGGCCTGTTCTTTTATATAAATAAGAATTATATCATTTATAACTCATCGAGTCATAAAAATTGCCATATTATTTGTTTACATGGGTGCAACTAAGTCTAAATTGTTTTTCAAGAGGACGTCGCACCCGCATGTGTTGTCTCCGTCTTACACACGTACGATATATGTAAAATTCGTTTACGCAGTCTGAGTATAATTCGCTCAATTTTGATTCTAGAGTAATACTTATTATAGAATTGAAATATGACAATATTTCAGAGGGCAATACGATGAGTTTTTTCCATTATTTCTAATACAACGTTCATTATAATTTATAACCGTTTAGAATTAGTGAAAATTTCAAAATGTTTAAATGAACTTTAACTTTTTAACATTTTAATTTTCTAAAAAATCTCACCATCTTGCCCTCCAAAATATTGTCATCTTTTAATTTTGTAATAGGTATAGTACTCTAGAATCAAAATTGAGCGTTATACTAAGACTGCGTAAACGTATTATGCCTATTTCGTACGTGTGTAAGACGGAGACGACACTTACGGGTGCTACGTCCTCAAGAGGCCACAATACCTGCATGTGTTGTCTCCGTCGCACAAGTACGTATACATAGCAAATTTGTGCTTAGCAGATCACGTTTAGTTACGTTAGTTTAAAAATTAGAGTGAACCGACCTATTATAAAACTTGACGGTAAGAACATTATCTATATTAGTTTGTTGGTTTTTTACGATTATTAAGCTTTTAAGTGAGTTATGAGCATTTTTAATTTATGCTATGTTATATAGTAATATATACAAATAACTTGCTAAAAAATTGAACTCATAAAAAACCAATATACAAACAGTTAATTTTCTTACAATCAAGTTTCATAATAGGTCGATTCACTCTAATTTTTAATCAGCAGATCTGCTGAGCATGAATTTGCTATGTTATGAACTTGTAAGACGGAGACAACATATATTATTATGCGGGTGTGGCACCCTCTTAATGCGCTAATCGCTGTATTTATTTATTCCGTATATTGTATGTGTGGAAATTGTGTATAATTATAGGATAGGTAGCAGCTAGCCAGACGTGCGCCAACTATATTGTGAGTATTTATTTATACATTTATTATTAATTCAGGGCTTGAAATCGATTTCAAAATCGATTTTAAATATCGATAAAAATCGTTAAATTTTTTTAAAAAAATTAAAATTAATATCGAAATCGTGAATGCTTGTTAATGATTTTCAAAATTTCTATTAAAATTGAAAAAAGTTAAAATCGATATTTTATATCAAAATCGAAATCATTACATAATCAAATCGATTTTAAATAAATTTAAAAAAAAATCAAAAGTATACAAGCATACAGACATCAGGTCTATTTATACTTAATATTATTCAAATGCACACTCATTGTTAAATTGGATAATAACATTAACTATACATACTATTTATCATGCACAATGGTGTGTATAGTAATAACTTCTAATAATTAATAACTTATGTCTAATATTTTGTTTTCTTAGAATGGAATTTTTACAATATAGTATACATATATTTACAGGATAATACTATAATAGGAATCGGGGTTCGACAAGCGTTTGTTGTTGACTTGTTGTTATTGCAAGTTTTATTTTGGTAGGTACCTACACACATTTGGCTTATTAAATAAAATGCTTGGAAAAATATTTTTTCCAATATTGTACATGATTTATTCCGTATTTAGATATTTTGTATTATGGCGATAAGATAACATCTTAGTCATTGGCTTGCATATGTCGTGTTTTAAAACAATAATAATATAATATGCAATTAAATAACATTATTTAACAATAATAAATAAAACATTTGGATGTTTGTAATGTGTGTCTTTATTGTTATTTTTTTAAAAATATTTCTTTAAGAAATTTAAAATGTTCAAAAGAATGGCAATTTATTGGCTCATTACTTATAAGGTACCTATGTTAATTTTGGGTGGATCTAGTGTTTTATTATTAAAATTCTAAACATTAGCCCTTGGGCATTGTTATTTAAATGGTGCGACAGCAATTTAATTGATATAGTTAATCAATATTAGAATTTAAGATCTAGACTAAATAATTATTTTAACTTTGTTTGAAATGTCAAAGTAATAAAAAATAATATACAACCATAGTTCAAAAATTGAAAATAATTCACTAATATCAGTGATATTGAAATAATGTTATTTAAATTTTAAAATTAAACTAAAATCGAAATAAAAGAAAATTATATTTAAAATCGAAATCATAATATAATTAAATCGATATTCTGCATCAATAAAAAAATCATAAAACCACAAAATCAATATATTATTTTTAAATCGAAATCGGAAAATATTAATATCGATAAGCAAAATTGAAATTAAAATTGAAAATTTTTTTTTCGATTTCAAGCCCTGATTATTATTCATTGTTGTTTTATTTTTTACGTATTTCAATTATTATCATTTATTATCGCAACCGATAATATTCGGTACAACTACCGAACCGGCAATTTTAGTTAGTTTTATTAAACGTTTTTACGGATTGGGCCAAAAGGACCGTATTTTATTTATTTTTATTTATTATTCAATCCTTTATATAGTATAATACAGCTATTTGAGCAATTTGCATCAAAAACCTTATAGTTTCCATTTTTTTTTATCAGAGTTACCTATCCCTGTTTTTCTTAGTTTAAGTACACAATCACCCGGTGCTTGGTAGGTCACTTTGTACGGTCGATCATTATAAGTGCAAAATGCGGATATTGTACGGTCGGGTAAAAATTAAAATAGCAGAACACGGACAATTTTTACCTATTATATTATATACATAAAGTACTCGTATACATATAGTATAAATAAATCTGAAGTCATGACCAATTTTATTAAAAATGTTATTAAGTTTAAATATTATTTGGTAAATCTAAGTATCTTCTAAATTTATACATATTATATAGAAATAAACCAGTAAGTTCCTACTATATGTATATATACAAATATTATATTGTTATTGCATGATTGTGTATTTGTGTATTATACACAGTGTATATGTTTAAAATTTAAATAACTATAGTATATTTCTTATTGTAAAAAATATTATTTTATTTTTCAACAATAAAATTTCACAAATCACAAAATATTATAGGTATGTGCGACTTGCATATTATACAAAATAAGTATTTTTGTGAACATTTACATTTTTGTTAGAGTTTTTAAAATCTAATGATTAAAAAGAACTGATTATTTTGACTTGTTTTTAGTCTTACTAAATTATATTTTATAACGTTAGTAATTTACTTTTTATTTTATATTTAATTTTACTTTAATACTTTATACATACTTACTACTTACCTAGCTTTATAACTATAGACAATAAACGATTAATCTATACTTTATGTATATAATTGTACAGTGTCCGCATTCTTAAACTTACATTTTTATTTAACCATATAAAGGGTCAGCATTATACGGTTTTAACAATGGACCATTCAAAATTACCGGTTCATACACACATACCACATACACACTATAGCATTCACAGGATTTGAATAGCGATCCCGTCCACCTCCTGTTGAGTACAAAATAACCACGGAAAAAATAACCCTATATGAGATTTTATAAGATTTTAAATGATAATAATTGTATGATATTCAAAACTAAAATTTATATTCTAATTAATATTATATACGTTTTAGATTCTGAACGGAGTGATGAATGTATTGCTTTTACAATGATGTGTGTTTTTTTTTTTTTTGTGTCTGACGACAACATTTGGAGCAGTAATAATGCTCCGATTTTTGACTTCAGCCCCTCTTTGAATAGGAAAGTTCATCAAGTTGGTACTTGGGGGGGGGGGGGGGGGGTCAAAAGTAAAATTTCCAAATAGTTTTCAAAAAAATCGAGAAAAACAAAAACAAAGTGACAGAAAAATGGCAATTTTACGAAAAACCACTTTTCGACAAAATCGATTTTTTGATTTTGCTGTAACTCAAAAACGAATTATTGTAAATACTTGACATTTTCACCAAATGTTTATATTATGGTTATCTCTTTACAGTTAAATTTTCAAAATATCTTGACCATTTTTAAGCTACTTATAGACAATTGAAATTTTCGACTTTTCTAAGTTTTTTTTCTACAAATGCCGATAAAAATTTTTTTGGTGGCCAGAAAATCTTTAAAATTTAATACAAGGTTTCTTATAAGTTGTTCTTAAAGTGATAAAAAAAAATCCGAAATCGTTAGTCACAATTTTTTTTTATAAGTGCTTAAAGTTTGAATTTATACGAAATATTTAAAAATTTAAATTACATTTCATACTCTCATTATGCGTATGTTGCCTAATACTTTTTTTATTAATAAACAGATACTATAAAGTAACCATAGTAACATATAAAAACTATACTATTTGTTTCAAAATAGAATATATGACAATATTTAAATATAATATATCCTAAACTGACAAATCATCTTCGTTCATAATCGTTTTTCGTATACAATGATACCTATCATTGCATTCAAATTTAACCTACCATAGTCTGAGGTCCACCCCACCCCCTAATATACAGCAGAGCGATACCCACTTACCCGCTTTTTTATTTATTTATATATTATTGACCGTAATTGAAAATATTGATAATTTGTTTTAATTAATAAAAATGTATTTATTTTAAGTTAACTTGCATATTTAATTTTTAAGAACATCTAATGCATACCAAAATACTCGTATATACATTTTTCAATTTTAATGTTATTTTTATTTTGATATTGCATAAATGTATATTTTTATTATTAATAATATGCAATAAAATGTAGGTTTACCTACTGAATTTAAGACATGTTCAAGTATGTATGTATTAAATTTGAATTCAGTTATAAAATTAATTAACGATAATTCACGCGAAAAACTATTCTGATCGTCCTCCTAACCTGATAATAATTATATAGAGATTCAATTATTCCTATACATGAATAATATTTTAAATTAAAATAAAATAACTAAAATTATTATTCTTTGTTAATTTCATTAAAATTGAACTTGAAAAGTCTATAAAAAAAAAATTAGGTTAGTATATAATGTATATATATTTTTCATATTTTATACGGTAACAGTATATGAACTACTATAAAAAACCTTTTATTAAACATTTAAGTATTAGCTACATGAAAATTAAACTGCATATACATTTTTAACTGAAAAATAATTTACAAATATTCGTATAATTTAGACTTATTTTGTCAAGTTAGTACCTACTATACAAATGTTTATAAAAATTTCTAAAATCAGACTAGTAACGATGAACATTAAAATATTATTCTCTACAATCGAAAGTGAACCTTAATATCATAGCTGTCGGAAAAAAAAATATGTCGTACCGTATACACAATATACTTTCAATAATACTACCACTACATAGCACATCCTATTAATTTTAAATAAATGAAATAAAATGTTTTTGTCAATGTACAGAATCAATTTGGCGCCAGTTTACTCAGGTATTTCTTTATAGTGGAGACGCACAAAATACGTCTTATAGTTATATAGGTACATTTTAGTAAATTATAAGGTGCATAACAATATAACCCTTACGACAGCTAATAGGCGGGTCTTTGGCTTACGTAGATTTTCGGATATGCAACACAATATGTAGGGTTTTTAACCGAAGATCAAATTATTTTCGGGCGTTTGACAATATGCGTGTGAAATCCTACAGCCGAAGTCGGAACAGCAGCGTACGTTTTACGTACAATCAAGTGTAGATTAACACTACGAATTCAATCGCTAAATATAAAATAAATTGTAAATTTTTTTTGTATGTTAATTTAAGTGTTTTTTGTGTTTATGACACTGGTGTGATTATAATTTTTACTTTTTGTTTTAGTAGATAAAACTAGTCAATTTCGTAAAATTTGGTTTGCGCGGCAATACAACGCGAGTCACGAACTCAATAATTTTACTAAATTATAATTTAACGATGAACATTAAAATACGTATTATTATTCTCTAAAATCGAGAGTGAATCTTAATATAATACAATACGTGTAGGGATTTCACAATTGTGTACTTATTAACAATGACCTCAGACCGTCTTCAGAGTCACAAAAGACCACAGTTGTTGGGTTCGTCCGGTTTTACAAACTTACTTCTTAGAATATATCATAGCTGTAAAGAAAAAAAAATGTCGTACTCTATACACAATAGTTTCAATAATACTACCACTACATACCACAATCTATTAATCTTAAATAAATAAAATGAAAATGTTTTTGTCAATATACTGGATCTGTTTGGCGCCTGTTAACTCGGGTATAGTTCTTTTGTGGCGATACACAGAAACGTCGTGTATAAGTGAATTTTATACATTACAAGATATATACATTATAATACATAACAATATTACTACCTATACGGCAGATGTGGTAGCACAAATTGTGTTTCTAACGGGAGGTCGAATTATTTTCGTTAAGGCGATACAATTTAAGAGTAAATAATAATTTAAAACCAGTGTCGTCTTTTAGAGTTAATTATTGTATTTACACATATAGTAATTCAGTGAAACCTTCCATAGTGGACACATCCTAATACTTTAGGCAGAATAGTGTTCACCAATAAGCTAAAACCATTTATCTTTATTTAAAATAATGAAAAAACGACAGAAAGATGATAATAATAGAAAAATAAGTTAATACTAGTACAAGTAATAACCTACAACGAAACAAATTCGTAAAAAACCGATTTTATTTTACACGTAAATGAAAGGTACTTATTAATAAGCACCAGTAAGAACTTTAATTTTTAAACTATATTTTTTTTCCTCTAATAAGTAAACTGTTTATGTGCAAAATACATAGTTGCATACCATATTTATACATATAAATGTACCTATTATGTATAGTTTTATATAATAAATATTATAATGTGAGTTTTTAATTTAATTATAACAACATCCAAGTCCAAATCATAACTTCAAACAAAATAAGTATGTTCTATTGCATCAGCCATCAGTAAAAAAATGTTCATAATATATTCTGATGAGAGGTGAATTATTTGGTACCATATTTCTACTTTACCGGACACCTTTTTTTTTTTGCAATTTTTGTAATTGAAATATATGTAGTTAAGTACGCTTAAAACGATGGTGAAGTCAGAATTTGGGACTCGGACTTAGTTTTTATGTTGCAGGTTTAAAACACTTTCTACATTTCTCTTAAATAGGTATTATGGTTCCATTAGTTTAATGATAAGTGTGGCGCAATGGTCAAATTCACAAATCATACAACGTGCGCCCCAGGTTCGAATCTACTGTAAAAATTGGATTTTTACTACTGTAAAGATTGAATTTTTACATTTTTTTTTTCAACTATTTTAATTTTTATTGACAATGACTATCAATTATAAATACAAAATAAATGATTATATGTAAGAATAATCATTTTTGGACTTCACTCGTTATCTTTACCGCCGCAACCGTCGTCGTCGTCGCTAGAGATGTGAGTACTGTAAATTTACCAGGTAAATTTTACCAATTTTTTTTTACCGGTAAATTATTTTTTACCAAAAAAAAATGTTGTGTGAACCCAAGGTTTATAGATTATACAGGTTGCCTCATAGTCCCCTAAATATTTCTATCACCCCGCACCATTCCTTGTCTAGTGACGTCACCCGAAGTATAACATTTACGGCGGCGTATTAACAATGCATGTGAACGTATGTATTTTCATTTTTTTTATGCTATTATTTTTTATTATACCTAACTGATTTACTGCTTATTATTAAATATCGATGTATTATTATTGAATAATGTATTTTATTACTTAATAATACGCTAATGCATTGTTTTTTTTTAATTTTATATTTATACTTTTCAACTAAAAGCGAACATCATCAATAGGCTAAAACCATTAAGGACATCACAACATTAAATACAAATTTGCTTAGATTTAAAGTATGTCATTATATTATCTAAGAAATATTGTGTGGGTCTCAGTGGTCTCACACTGAAAAACTAATTACACATTGAGACACGGGCATTTGAAAATATGCGTGTCACATCCTACGGCCGAAGTCGGAACAGCGGCGTATGTTTTACGCGCAAAAAGGTTTAGATTAACACAACCATTTCTATCGTTAAATATATAATATTTTTAAATTTTAATGTTACTTTAAGTGTTTTTGTTGTTTATGACACTGGTGTGACTATAATTTTGATATACTTTTTATTTTTTGTTATAGTAGATAAAACTAGTCAATTACGTAAAATTTGGTTTGGGCGGCAATACAACGCGAGTCGCGAACTCAATAATTTTACTAAATTATAATTTATAATATGTATACAATAACAAGAAATATTCAATTTCAAATCACATCATCGTCTTAAGCACACAAATATACTTGGGTTTATGAAAAAAAAATTTAAATACTATTTTGAGTTATTAAAATCATTGTGTAAATTAAACTACTTTTACACGTAAAACATAGGCGATTGCTCAGTCGTCATCGGCTCTATGACGTCACGCGGCTATTCATCAACTATCATTTTCTCGTTGAATAATTATTTTTTTAAATTAGAATTTTTACCAAAACGTTTTTCATTGTGTTGACTATAGTAATATAACAATTAACTTAAAATTAAAAAAAAATGTAGTGTTATGATGTCCTTTAGTTTAATAATAATGAAAAAACGACAGATAAACACGTTTATACTAGTAAGTAGTAGAACGAAACGAACTCGTACAAAAACCGATTTTACACGTTATTCAATGGAACTTATGTATGTACGATACATTCATTATTATTAAAATTTTTTTTATTTATATAAAAATGATTGTGTTATAAAAATTTACGTATTATATAATAATATGAGAAATAACGGAATAAAAAGATCGAGAAATTAATGAAAAATAATATGTTTTACATTGATTTTGACCACAATTAGTAAACACCGAAATAATATACGTAATGGTAAAAAGGTTAAATAGGCTCCACGAATAATACTTTTTAAATTACACAACAAAATAGCTGAAAATGATTTATTTTCGTTTAAAAATCTTATTTCTTACTTCAAACGCTTACTGCAATAGAAATCGTGGTCTCGTACCTAATACTAATGTTTTTTTTCTATAGTTCTAAGTTATTACATGAACAATTTTTGTGGAATCTTATATTTCATTTTTAAAATTTTTAACCAAACTTAACTAGGGTACATTTTGTACGAGCGACGAAGTGCACGGGGACAGCTAGTAAATTATACTAGTTGTCCCCCTGCACTATATATTATATTATACTGTATAATACTAGTATAATATAATACAATATATATAATAGATACTATGTACATATCATTATATACCACTACGATAACACATATACGTTTATCATTTAATTAGATATATAATATGCTATGGTATAGCTATATCTATAAGTATGCATTTGATCGGTCACTTACTCACTTACATACGTGATCGATAACGTTTGTACATAGTTATATATAGTTATTAATTTGTTATCTTGTAACATCCACTTATTGTTTTTAATAGATTCAAAAAAATTCAAAATTTAAATAATAAATTATAATACTATGATAATACTATAATTGTCAACTATAATTTATTTAACAATTTGTAACATGCAAATATTGTTTTTGATAGAATTCGTTAACGTAGTGATTGTATAATTAAAAATATTAAAAATTGAAATAATAAATTAATAATACTATAATTGCTAACTCAAATTTATTTAACATCTAGCCGATATTTATAGTATACTTAAAAATGAATTTGGATTTTCTTACAAATTTGTCTCCGACATAACAGATTAATTAAATGATATATATACATGATAATTAATAACACATTGGTATTTATGATGCATCGTGTGTGTATACCTATGTACGCGCGCACGCACCCGTGTGTTTATATACATATTAATATCTGATCGACTACTGCCGACGATCTTCATCATTCTAATTCAGTAAATTATTATTATTATTTATTAAAGTTCGAATTCATATATAATATGATAAGTAATGATCAAAATAAAATGTTAAATACGCTAAACTCCCCACTCCGACTATAAATAATACGAAAGTTTCCGTTAATAATTCGAAAAACATTTTTCGGACAACTAAATACAATATAAAGTTACATACTAAATATAGGTACTCATCACAAAATCATAGCAAAAAAAAAGCGGGTAAGTGAGTATCGCTCTGCTGTACATTAGGGGGTGGGGTGGACCTCGGACTAGGGTAGGTTAAATTTGAATGCAATGATAGGTATCATTGTATACGAAAAACGATTCTGAACGGAGATGATTTGTCAGTCTAGGATATATTATACTTAAATATTGTAATATATTCTACTTTGAAACTAATTCAAACATTTAAGTAAAAGCTTCAAGATCTTACGTTTAGTAATTTTTTAAAAATAACAAAAATCGAAAATTATTTATTAGTAAAAAGTTATTTTACACGTGTATTTTTGATTTCAAATTAAAATTAAAACTTTAAACACACGTAAAATTTTTCTAATTGAACAATCCTCAAACTTTTTTATAATTATTCTAAGCTTAACTTGTGGACAGCATAGTATTAAATTTTCAATCCTTAGCTTTTGATAGAAAAATATTTATAAATTTTTAACTATCAAATAGTGAAAAATATTCATGATTTTGACGAATTTTTGTCAATATTTGAACTTCAAATGCTAATAAAAAAAAATTGTGCCTATGTATTTTTATAATTTTTGAATCAGAGTTAGAACAAGTTATGTGGACCCTTCAATTAAATTTTCAAGTAATTTGTCCCAGCTAAATTTTTTTTATCAACATTTATAAAAAAAAAATAAAAAAAAATTGAAAATTTAAATTGTCTATAAATAGCTCAAAAAAAGTCAAAATGTTTTGAAAATCAAATCACGTAAAGAAAATGGCAATCTAAATAACTGGTAAAATTTTCAAGTATTTACGACTTATACTGTTTGAATAACAACAAATGTCAAAAATCGTTTGAGGCTAAACCGTTATTTAACGCGGTTTTGTAAAAATTAATATTTCAAACACTCATAAAAAATTTTTGTCTGAATCTGGTAGAATTTTTTTTACAGATGTTTGAAGAAAAATGTATGGAGAACCTTGTATCAAATTTTCAAAACTTAGTTATAAAAGAAAAAAATTTTACAATTTTTCAACCACAAAATTACTTGCAAATTTTCGCAATTTTGACATATTTCGTATAAATTCCAACTTTAAGCACTTATAAAAAAAAATTGTGACTAACGATTTCGGATTTTTTTTTATCACTTTAAGAACAACTTATAAGAAACCTTGTATTAAATTTTCAAGATTTTCTAGCCGGCCAAAAATTTTTTATCGTTATTTTAAAAAAAAATACTAAAAAAAATTAAAAATTTCAATTGTCTATAAATAGCTCAAAAAAAGTCAAAATTCTTTGAAAATTTTACTGTGTACGGAGAACGCTAATATAAACATATGGTGAAAATTTCAAGTGTTTACATCGATTAGTTTTTGAGTTATAGCAAAATAAAAAATTCGATTTTGTCGAAAACTGGTTTTGCGTAAAAAATCCCGTTTTTCCTTCATTTTTTTAGGGTTTTTCCCGACTCATTTAAAAAATATTGAAAATTTTTAACTTTTGACCCCCCAAAGTACCAACTAGATTCAATTTCCTTTTCAAAGAGGGGCTGAAGTCCAAAATCGAAGCATTTTTACTGCTCCAAATGTTGTCGTCAGACACAAAAATAAAAAAAAAAAAAAATAAAAAAAAAAAAAAAAAAAAAAAAAAAAAAAAAAAACACACATCATTGTAAAATCAATACATTCTTCACTCCGTTCAGAATCTAAAACAATTTCAATTACAAAACCAACTAAAGTATTATTTTACAATTTATTATAAACTAGAATAATAGATTTTATTAGTAATACTATTATTATTAGTATTATCAAAATTGTTTGTGTTTGTAGATTTTAATTCACATCAAGACAATTTTAACTATGGAATTAATAACAGGAATTATTGTTATGAATAATTGCATTAATTGTAAGATGTAGGTAAAATAGTGGATCTAGAAACTAAAAAATATGAAATATATGGGGAGTTAATTTTTTTTACAAAAAAAAATATAATTTTAATAAATACATAATAAGATAATAGTGACACGGCCGGCAACAGGTACTCGTCCGGACCGACCTCCCGTCCTACCATGTGCCTTTGCGGAGTTGGGGGGGGGGGGGGTGAGTCGACTGTGTGTCGTGTCGTCGTTGGCCGTGGTGGCGAATGATACGGTGCCGTGCGGTCGCAGCGGTGTCTGTACTTTGTACCGGCAGCCGTTGCGTACCGTGTCAATAGTTAGTTATAATACAAAATACAATATACAATATTCTCAAATTATAAATATGAAAAATTATTATCAATAATTCAATAAGAGCAATAATTATTATCTTTACATTTTTAATATAGATATTAATATGAATTAAATATTACACATCCAAAGGCGGGTGAAGAAATACATAATAGATATAATAGTGACACGACCGGCGACAGGTACTCGTCCGGACCGATTTGGGGTGTTTCAGAAATCATTAGGCCCATTGGCCATTACGTCAAAATATTATTGATGTTACCTGTTGGTAAGACGCGCGAACCTGCCGGAGAAAACAAGTGACAGGTAGTAGGTACCTACGATGAAGAGACGTCATCTCAATTGACCGCGAACCGATCGGCTACACACACCACGGGCCGTATTTGAGTATTTTATCGCAAGTAAATCGAAATACCTAATTATAATTATAAAACTCGGTTGTTGTTGGATTGCATATATTTTTAAATTATTTGTTAGGTTGTTTATAAGATCAGACCGGGATATGTTATTATGCCTACTATATGCCGCCCTTTATTCAATCGGCTCAAGTGGTATGATACTATTACTATTAATTATAAATTATAATAAGGTTATTCATGTAAGTTGTAACTGACGATCAGACGATTATCGTTATTTATAATTTAAAAGACACCACAACAATAATTCTTTTTTTTTTAATTTTAAGTTAATTTGTGAATTATTGTAGTCAGCCCAATAAAAAAACCTTTCGGTAAAAATCCAAAGTTAAAAAAAGCGGGTAAGTGGGTATCGCTCTGCTATATATTAGGGGGTGGGGTGGTCCTCAGACTATGGTAGGTTAAATTTGAATGCAATGATAGGTATCATTGTATACGAAAAACGATTCTGAACGAAGATGATTTGTCAGTTTAGGATATATTATATTTAAAAATTGTCATATATTCTATTTTGAAACAAATAGTATAGTTTTTATATGTTACCATGGTTACTTTATAGTATCTGTTTATTAATAATAAAAAAATCGATTTTGTTGAAAAGTGGTTTTTCGTAAAATTGCCATTTTTCTGTCATTTTTTTTTTTTTCTCGATTTTTTTGAAAACTATTTGAAAATTTTACTTTTGACCCCCCCCCCCCCAAAGTACCAACTAGATGAATTTTCCTATTCAAAGAGGGGCTGAAGTCAAAAATCGGAGCATTATTACTGCTCCAAATGTTGTCGTCAGACACAAAAAAAAAAAAACACACATCATTGTAAAAGCAATACATTCATCACTTCGTTCAGAATCTAAAAATGATTATTCAATGAGATAATGGGTTGATGAATAGCCGCGTGACGCCATAGAGCTGATGACCGAACAGCCGCCTGTGTTATACGTGTAAAAGTAGTTTGATTTACACGATGATTTTAATAACTTAAAATAGTATTTACAATATTTTTTCCACAATCTCAAGTATATTTATGTGCTTAAGCCGATGGTATGATTTAAAATTGAATATATCTTGTTGTTGCATACATATTATAAATTATTATTTTGAAAAATTATTGACTTCGCGACTTGCGACTCGCATTGTATTGCCGCGCAAACCACATATTACGAAATTGACTATAATAGTTTTATTTACGATAAAAAAATTAAAAGTATATCAAAATTATAATCACATTAATGTTATAAAAACAAAAAACACTTAAATTTAAATAAAAAATAATTTAAAAATATTATATTTAACAATTGAAATCGTTGTGTTAATCTAGAAAGTTTTGCAGGTAAATCATACGCCGTTGTTACGATTTCGGGTCTATGACGTCACATGCGTATTTTCAAACGCCTGTATCTCATTGTGTAATTTTTAGTGTTTAAGTGTGAGATCCATACCATATTTCTTAGATAATGGTATACTTTAAATCTAAGCAAATTTATTTTTTATGATGATGTGATGTCCTTATAATGGTTTTAGCCTATTGGTGACCGCTTTTAGTTGAAAAGTAGTGAAAATATACTCATTTCCCAAATGACATCCGCTACTAGGAGGTATCCACTATGGAAGATTTCACAGTATTAGATACATGATAATGAACTCTGAAAGACGATATTGGTTTTAAATTATTTACTTTGGAATTGTATCGCCTTAACGAAAATAATTCGACCTTCGGTTAAAAACCTACATTGTGCCCCCTGTCCGAAAATCTGGGTTAGCGGAAGACCACACCTAGCGTACGGATAGTCATATTGTTATGGATTTTATAATGTACTGAAATGTACCTATATATGGCTATATAAGACCTTTTTGTGCGTCGCCACCAAAGAACTACCTGTGTAAACTGGCGTCAAAAAGTTTCATATTGTCCGGTACATTGACAAAAACATTTCATTTCATTTACTTGAAATAAATGGATAGTGCTATATAGTGGTATATAGTATTTACAGTACTTTGTATACGGTACGACATTTTTTTCCCCGACAGCTATAATATATTTCCAGCAGTTATTTTGTAAAACCGGACGAACCCAACGACTGCCGTATTTTGCGGCTCTGAAGACGGTCTGAGGTCATTGTTAATAAATACACAATTGAGAAATTCCTTCTCAGTACTCGAATTTTATTGTATTATATTAAGGTTCAGTTTCGATCATAGAGAATAATATTTTAATGTTCATCGTTACTAGTTTGATTTTAGAGATTGTTAACGAAAATATAAATGAAATTGACAAAGAATATTAATTTTGAATTGAATAATATAAAATAATAATGTTCTAGTGTGAGACCCACACTATATTTCTTAGATAATGACACACTTTAAATCTAAGCAAACTTGTTTTAGTGTTGTGATGTCCTTTAAAATTAAATCATTATTGTTATAAATGTTATAATACTTTAATTGAACGACGGACGTTATTACTTGACTAAATCGGTGCGTGTGTGATTGTTGCGCTAAGAAACGAAATACAATACTATACTTATATATTTATACTTTGAAAGTGCCTATATTATATATTTTTGAATATGAATATTCTATTATTGTGTGTTCTGTGGAACGCAATGTCGCTAATATTCTAGTATTATACCTACTGTAGTCCAGTCATTTAACGATTTTTTGAGGAATTAAATTGGAAAATTTTGAAACATTGCAAAAAGTTTCGTTATAGGCTCTGATTATCCAAAAAAAGTCGCCATCCCTCCGAGGTCCGGAAATTTCCGCCATCTTGGATTTTATGTGCGATTTTTTAGTTTTTTTAAATTATCTTTGAAAATACTAATTTTATCTCAAAAATACTTTTGTACAAAAATATAACTGACAAAATTTTAAACAAATATGCTTCAATTATTTATTTTTGTAGCTTGAATAGGTTAAGTGCAAAATGTATTCATGTTTTATAATATTAGACGCGGCGAGCTATAATAATACTATAATGTATATAGGCGACAAGTTGGCAACGCGCTGCGACGCACTGTGTCCACTAGATAGAAAAAGCAATATTTACGGGGTTTTTTTTTTATTACAAATTAACATATTTATTGATATACACTATATTATTATAAATAATTTAAATATTATAATCATATTATATGTGCACCTCATATTATTTAATAAAATATTATTTTATAACATATTATTTATGTATAGGACATATTGGTGCATTGGATATTTTACAGAATTAACACAATATTTTTAATGTATAAATTGCTTTATTTACATTTATTTTTAATTAATATTATTATTCTAATTCATTATTCATATTATAATACATTAAATAATTAATTTTTTTTGTTTGAATGATGGACCATATATTATTTTATCCTCGTCATTATTTGCATTATCATTGGATTTGTCTTCAATACTTTGCTGTTCACAATTTATACAAAGTAAAAAATATAATAATTTTTATCAAAACTATAAGCTATAGCTATAAACTAAATAAATAAATAAATCATTAATACAAGGAATAGTCGATGTCCAGGCAGTATCGTCATCGTGGTTTTAATTTTACTTTTGTAATAGTATTTATATTTTATTAAATAATATGCGGTGTACATATATAATATGATTATAATATTTAAATTATTCATAATAATATAGTGTACATCAATAATTATGTTTATTTATAATATGTTAATAAATATAAAAAAAACTGTAAATATTGCGTTTTCTAGTGGACTTGAGTGCGACACGGCGCGTCGCCATAATATATACATAATATACAGTATTATAGCTCGCTGTGTTTAATATTATAATACATGGATAAATTTTGTTTTTAATTAATTCAAGCTACAAAAAAAATAATTTAAGCATATTTGTTTAAAATTGTGTCAGTTATATTTTTGTACAGAAGTATTTTTGAGATAAAATTATTATTTTCAAAGATAATTTAAAAAAACTGAAAAATCGCACAAAAAATCCAAGATGGCGGACACTTCCGGAACTCGGAGGGATGGTGACTTTTTTTTGGTTAATCAGGAGCTTATAACGAAACTTTTTGCCAAGTTTCAAAACTTTCCGATTTAATTCCTCAAAACATCTATTTTGAAGCTTAAATGACTGGTATCTACACATAATTCACAATGGATATCGTTCGTGTGTAACGGCCCTAAGGGGTACAAACAATAACAGTAGAGCAGTCGATATTGAATAACAATCGATATTATTGTTTATAAGTAATTAATTTATTTACCATGGTGGTTATTTATTTGTATTTATTTAAGTAAACTTTCACGTCCTATATACTCCTGTCAAGTATAGGTAAACAATAATAATTTGTAAAAGGTAGACAAAATTGTATGGGATTATAGTGATAATACTAATAAATTATTATACTATTATTATATTATTTTTGCTGTTCTATATGTAAAATTTTAGCGTTATTGCGTTTGACAAAATAAAAAGAAGAATAAACAATATTAGCTTGCATTTTTAATGATAGGTACCTATATTATAGAAAAATTGCAAGAGTAATACTATACTTTGTTCCTCCACATACACACACACACAACCGGAAGTATATTTATAATGTATACCAATTACCAATAGATACAATATGTGTTTAAAGTTAAAATAGTTTTGTTGAATTTATATACTTGTAATATTAAATCTATAGAAAAAAATAAAATATTTTATTTTTTAATTTAGCCCAATTTACGCCACTGTTTAAGTAAATAAATTACTCTGAGAATATTATTTAAGTTAATTTAAAATTATATCAAGCTACATATTATACATTATGTATAAACTATGTTATTAGTGGGTAATTAAATTGTTTACAGATTAATTATATTTATCTATTTACATTTGTATGCGTAAACATTGGTTTATACTTATGATAATTTTTTTTTTATTAGTTGACGAAGAAATATAATCCAATAAAAGTTGAATATAATATAATAATGTTTATTATGAGCTAAATATAATTATATAATACACCCAGGCGCGGACTAGCTGGGATGCTGGGATGCTACAGCATCCCTTGCCCTAAAATATATTTTTATTTTTTATCATACAACTAAAAATTTCAAGTAATTTAATATTGTACTACTTGAATGTTTGTTGTAACTTAATATACATTTACGTTTTTTTACGTATTTTCAATAATTTATTTAAACAAAATAAAGTATTTTAATATTTTATAAATAATTTACACGTTTTAAATTTGCCCTTTAAATTATGTAGCATCCCGTGCCTTTTTTTATCAGTCCGCGCCTGAATACACCCCGTTTATAAATTATTAGCGGATCTTACACAGCGACACACCTTAGTCCGTGCAGTTTAAATTAAATAAATGCCGTATTTCACTCTGTCTTAGACCAAGGTAGGACAGTTGATTATTTCCACAAATACAACAATAATACAATTTCGAGGTTCGATGTTCGATAATGGAACAATCATACTTCGTTGTGTGCGCACTGGTGCTCACAGTTTATAAACAAAATATAATAGTATGTTTGAACATTGAAATGGCTACGAATATAATCACTAATAATATATTTATTTAACGTTCTACTTATTTGATATCGTAATATAATAATAAATTATAGTGTATCAACGTATAATATAATGCTCGTTACCTAATAGTAATTAGGTAATCCCATATTCTCGAGTTCGTGTACGGTCAAAATAGTAAATAGAAAATGTAAGTCAATCGATTAATAATGTAATGACAAATGTAATATATTAGTTTATCGTTTATCGGTTTTATTTACATTTCTATGGGTGTGGACGGTGTGGTAATTGGACGTCCGAAGTTCAACCACATATTGTAACATTAGGCATTATCATATTGTAGTACATATTAGTCATTAACAGTGACTCATTATACAATTTGGTGATAGAATTCAATAACTCAATAAGAAATATACTAAGCGGGGGGGAGGAGCATAGATAAAAAAAATATTTATTAAATTTAAATAGTGAATTTATTTTAATTAAAATGCGTTTTAAGTGTAGAAAATTACCTTTCAACTTTACACAATGTAACAAAAAATGTATTCAGTATTTTCAAAAGTTTAGAAACGTTTGGAAAATAAATCAGGTTTAAAATGTCCGGCGGATTGGTGGAGTACGATTGTGCGCGTCTTACCTTTTTAAGTATATGATTGCGTGCAGTACCAGAATAAGAAAGAATATTCGATTGCGTGTGAAATTAGGTGCGACGTTGCCAAAATTTTATTAAACGAAAATTAAGTTGTATCATAATTATTTTTAATATTTAAATACAGATACAAATACATTTATTCAGAAACTAAGAATAATATAATATTAAAAAAATGTTATCATACCGTCATAAAATAAATAAATATTTATTTAAAAAAATTATCATTAAAAATATTTCGTTGAATTTACGTAAATACCACAAAATAAAAAAAGTTAACAATTCAAAAAAAAGTCAAATTACATTTTTTAATTTTTTTAAAATAAATTTGAAAGCCCTTATACATATTTCTAACTATGGCTATATGCTTAAGTACATTTTCTGGTGTTTTATTATTGATATAATGTTTATGTTCAATTTTTAAATTTTCATTTTTTTGTATTTCTTCCTTCGATTTTGATTGTATTTTTCGTTTGAAAAAGGTAAACTTATTTACAATATACCTAAATATTTGGCAGCGTTGCTTAAAATTAAAAATAATATAATATATCGCACGCTAAAAAGGTACCACCAATAAGGACCACGCGCAATCGTATCGTCGTTTTTCTATGAATACGACTGCGTGCAGTGCTGTAGTAACAAAGAACACGATTTTGACTATTCAAGATATTCGTATATAGATAGGACATAGGAAAAAGAAATAATAGACAATTTACATAGCTTTTTTTAATTTAAAAATAAATATAAACGCGCGGTAAATATTTTAAATTGTTTTTAAACAAATTTGTTAACAAATATTTGTATTAAAATTTTTTATACATGTTATAAATAAGTAAAAATTTAAAAATGATTTTTCAACGAAAAATGTTTAGTTAAAAATGTATAAAATAAGTAGGTACTTGTTCTTACTATAAATAACACAATATAAACAAAGTGTATATAAATATATTATTCAGACGCAGAATTTTAGTTAAAATCATAATTTAATTGTATTTATTTCATAATTTCGATAAAAAATAAAAAAAATGTATAACAACCTCTTAATAAAATAAAAGTACCTACCTATATAAATTATTATTTATTACATAATATTATATGACATATGTAAACAAAAAACAAATGTAAACATATTTTGACTTTCTTATTAGGCCTATACATAACAATTCTGCGCCAAGTAAAATGAATAAGTATAATTGTTGTGTTCCAAATGTGCATTATTTGCAATACTTTCATTTTGTGATGTATGTTCTATACATATATATAGCTTATTTTTTATTAATTTCTCGACCTTTTTATTCCGTTATTTCTCATATTATTATATAATACGTAAATTTTTATAACACAATCATTTTTATATAAATAAAAAAAATTTTAATAATAATGAATGTATCGTACATACATAAGTTCCATTGAATAACGTGTAAAATCGGTTTTTGTACGAGTTCGTTTCGTTCTACTACTTACTAGTATAAACGTGTTTATCTGTCGTTTTTTCATTATTATTAAACTAAAGGACATCATAACACTACATTTTTTTTTAATTTTAAGTTAATTGTTATATTACTATAGTCAACACAATGAAAAACGTTTTGGTAAAAATTCTAATTTAAAAAAATAATTATTCAACGAGAAAATGATAGTTGATGAATAGCCGCGTGACGTCATAGAGCCGATGACGACTGAGCAATCGCCTATGTTTTACGTGTAAAAGTAGTTTAATTTACACAATGATTTTAATAACTCAAAATAGTATTTAAATTTTTTTTTCATAAACCCAAGTATATTTGTGTGCTTAAGACGATGATGTGATTTGAAATTGAATATTTCTTGTTATTGTATACATATTATAAATTATAATTTAGTAAAATTATTGAGTTCGCGACTCGCGTTGTATTGCCGCCCAAACCAAATTTTACGTAATTGACTAGTTTTATCTACTATAACAAAAAATAAAAAGTATATCAAAATTATAGTCACACCAGTGTCATAAACAACAAAAACACTTAAAGTAACATTAAAATTTAAAAATATTATATATTTAACGATAGAAATGGTTGTGTTAATCTAAACCTTTTTGCGCGTAAAACATACGCCGCTGTTCCGACTTCGGCCGTAGGATGTGACACGCATATTTTCAAATGCCCGTGTCTCAATGTGTAATTAGTTTTTCAGTGTGAGACCACTGAGACCCACACAATATTTCTTAGATAATATAATGACATACTTTAAATCTAAGCAAATTTGTATTTAATGTTGTGATGTCCTTAATGGTTTTAGCCTATTGATGATGTTCGCTTTTAGTTGAAAAGTATAAATATAAAATTAAAAAAAAAACAATGCATACATGCATAAGTACCTTTCATTTACGTGTAAAATAAAATCGGTTTTTTTACGAATTTGTTTCGTTGTAGGTTATTACTTGTACTAGTATTAACTTATTTTTCTATTATTATCATCTTTCTGTCGTTTTTTCATTATTTTAAATAAAGATAAATGGTTTTAGCTTATTGGTGAACACTATTCTGCCTAAAGTATTAGGATGTGTCCACTATGGAAGGTTTCACTGAATTACTATATGTGTAAATACAATAATTAACTCTAAAAGACGACACTGGTTTTAAATTATTATTTACTCTTAAATTGTATCGCCTTAACGAAAATAATTCGACCTCCCGTTAGAAACAAAATTTGTGCTACCACATCTGCCGTATAGGTAGTAATATTGTTATGTATAATGTATATATCTTGTAATGTATAAAATTCACTTATACACGACGTTTCTGTGTATCGCCACAAAAGAACTATACCCGAGTTAACAGGCGCCAAACAGATCCAGTATATTGACAAAAACATTTTCATTTTATTTATTTAAGATTAATAGATTGTGGTATGTAGTGGTAGTATTATTGAAACTATTGTGTATAGAGTACGACATTTTTTTTTCTTTACAGCTATGATATATTCTAAGAAGTAAGTTTGTAAAACCGGACGAACCCAACAACTGTGGTCTTTTGTGACTCTGAAGACGGTCTGAGGTCATTGTTAATAAGTACACAATTGTGAAATCCCTACATGTATTGTATTATATTAAGATTCACTCTCGATTTTAGAGAATAATAATACGTATTTTAATGTTCATCGTTAAATTATAATTTAGTAAAATTATTGAGTTCGTGACTCGCGTTGTATTGCCGCGCAAACCAAATTTTACAAAATTGACTAGTTTTATCTACTAAAAAAAAAATAAAAATTATATTAAAATTATAATCACACCAGTGTCATAAACACAAAAAACACTTAAATTAACATATAAAAAAAATTTACAATTATTTTATATTTAACGATTGAATTCGTGTTAATCTATACTTGATTGTACGTAAAACGTACGCTGTTGTTCCGACTTCGGCTGTAGGATTTCACACACATATTGTCAAACGCCCGAAAATAATTTGACCTTCGGTTAAAAACTCTACATATTGTGCTGCATATCCGAAAATCTACGTAAACCAAAGACCCACCTGTTAGCTGTCGTAAGGGTTATATTGTTATGCACCTGATAATTTACTAAAATGTACCTATATAACTAAAAGACGTATTTTGTGCGTCGCCACTAAAGAAATACCTGAGTAAACTGGCGCCAAATTGATTCTATACATTGACAAAAACATTTTATTTCATTTATTTAAAATTAATAGGTTGTGCTATGTAGTGGTAGTATTATTGAAAGTATATTGTGTATACGGTACCGCATATTTTTTTTTCCGATAGCTATGATATAATTTAAGAAGTAATTTTGTAAAACCGGACGAACCCAACACCGTCGTCTGTTGTGGCTCTGAACACGGTCAGTAGTCTTTGTTAATAAGTACACAATTATGGAATTCCTATGCGAATAGTATTATATTAAGGTTCACTTTCGATTGTAGAGAATAATATTTTAATGTTCATCGTTACTAGTCTGATTTTAGAAATTTTTATAAACATTTGTAGTAGGTACTAATTTGACAAAATAAGTCTAAATTATACGAATATTTGTATATTATTTTTCAGTTAAAAATGTATATACAGTTTAATTTTCATGTAGCTAATACTTAAATGTTTAATAAAAGGTTTTTTTATAGTAGTTCATATACTGTTACCGTAAAATATGAAAAATATATTATACCTATACATTATATACTAACCTAATTTTTTTTTATAGACTTTTTAAGTTCAATTTTAATGAAATTAACAAAGAATAATAATTTTAGTTATTTTATTTTAATTTAAAATATTATTCATGTATAGGAATAATTGAATCTCTATATAATTAATAATTATTATCAGGTTAGGAGGACGATCAGAATAGTTTTTCGCGTGAATTATCGTTAATTAATTTTATAACTGAATTCAAATTTAATACATACATAAGTATAAGTATAATTTACGAAATGAAAAGTTATACTTGACGTCTTGATCCACTTTACATCAGTGCAATTGCGAATTTTTCACCCTTTTTATACCTGGAAAATTTGTTTATGCCGTTTATGGTATGGATGGTAGGATGGGGACTATAATATAGGCTGCGTATATGAGTTGATTCTCGGGTACCTATTTACCTACATCGGACATCGATACCGTTGAGTTGATTTCTTTTGTCATTTAGAATTTTGATGAGCGCACGAGTTGTGTGTTCCGGTCGAACCCTTTACGGTTGTGCTTGTTTATTGATATACACATTGGCGTAATTCTATTAAATTTCATCAGATACAAACGGTGCGGCTCGTGCCCCCAACCCATAAGAACATATAATACATATTAATTTTTTCTTATAAAGTTTTGTCAAAATTATGACTTAGTTCCCTGTTAACCAAAGTACAAAGCATACTCATAACATAACAATAACAATTCAGTCAAAAACATTATCAAACAATTCAATTAAACAATAAAAAATAATTTTGATTTTTGAATTCTGTTTATTTCAACAGGTTTACACATATCTTTGCATCTGCTATATATTGCCAGGAAGTGTCATGCACCCATGTATTTACACCATTGGATATACAATAACAATAAGAAATCAAATTCGGGAATCTATATGAATGCATAAAGTAGGTATCGCGAATCTATTCACTTACTGCAACTATATTGGTATAGGTTAGGTATAGGGTATGCATATCATAAAAAAGGTCACAGTTATAATTATTATCTCACTTGAACATGTCTTAAATTCAGTAGGTAAACCTACATTTTATTGCATATTATTTATAATAAAAATATACATTTATGCAATATCAAAATAAAAATAAAATTGAAATTGAAAAATGTATATACGAGTATTTTGGCATGCGTTAGATGTTCTTAAAAATTAAATATGCAAGTTAACTTAAAATAAATACATTTTTATTAATTATATATTATTATTTATTGTTGATAATGTATGAGTATATTTAAAAGTATATACCTGTACCAGGTACCTACTTATATAAACTGTAATTATGACTGAAATACCTAATAGCATTGAGTATAATATTATATAGTATATATAGTATATATTATACTCAATGCTAATAGTCTTAAAAATGATTTATTTATCGTTTTTGACAGAATTTTTTTTCGATATTAGTTTTTATTTATATTTATAATGTACGTATTTTTATTTTATTTAAACTGATTATTTTGACTAATTAGTAATAAACTGTATTTTATAACGTAATTAATAAATTTACTTAATTTATATTTCATTTTTACATTTTAATCGTTTACATTGTGTACACTTAACACCTAAGTATGAAACTATATATATATATATATGTATTAATATATACTTTGTGTAAATAATAATAATATAGTATAAAGTGTCCGCGTTCTACAATCTTTATAATTTTACCTGTCCGTACAAAGTGCTGCGTTATGCAGTTTAAACAATGGACCGTTCAAAGTGACCGCTTGCCTTTTTTTCGGACCCTTATCCACTGAGAACATTTTAAAATTTTTATCATATAAATAAATAAAAATTATAAATGTTAAGTATACCTATAAAATGTAGGTATTATGTATATTATGACAAAAAATTAAAAGTAATCTGGATTGAAAAAATGCATAAATAAATCAATATAAACACTAATTTAAAAAAAAATGTATTTATTGACGTGTGTAAAATATTAAAACTGTTAAGGACCGTGGTTAATGTAGTAAATTTCAAAACGGACCTCTATAAAAATTAGTTGGTGACCCTTGGGCTATACTTAATAAAATGTATATGCACTAGTCAAAATTGTGTTTTTATTTTTGGGTTAAGTATAGTATATGCTTACAAATGTTTATATTGACTACAGGTAAATGATTCATAAAAAGAAATTTAAAAATTAAATGAACGACCGAATGAACGCATTCATTTTTTGGGGACTAATCGTGAACGTGAACGAATTCATTTTTTTAATAAACGTTTCGAACACTGTAGTAGTACACCTACACGTAGTATTAAATTATAATTTTATTATAAGACTGTAAAAAACTAAAAACGGTACACACTAAACACACTATACAATCGAGTGGAGAAATATTTATATCGTATTTAATGCTATATATAATATATTATGTTTTCGGCGAATCGCGTTTCTCAAAAATGTTTATCTTCTTCCAAATAACTAGAATTGTTTTTCTCCCAAACCGAGTGCGTATATAATCGTAACAACAATAATAGTCGCGATAGTAAAGTTACGATTACGGCACACCGGCTTAGCTGCCGTCGTCGCCACGACATCGACATTAGAGCGGTGTATCGTAAATCTTTCAGACGGACATTTTAAGAAAAAGACGAAAAAAACACTCGCCTTAATATAATAATATGTAACATCTTCTTACTCTTCATATTATATTTTCTTTACTTATCGTAAAAACTCAAGGCGATGGTACCTACCACCAATAAATCGTCTATATATAATATGTGAGTATGCGACATACCGAACTGATTTGCGTGGTTTTTTGTTTTATATACGCGTGCCGCGTTAAGCTATGTTGCCGCCACGGATAAAATAAAATATGCCACCCTTAAGTAAATTACAATTCAAAATTTTACTGCCCTGAGGCAATTGCCCCCCTTGCCCCCCGTTAACTCTGGTGTAAATGAGCTGTTTTATGAGAAACGTTTTAAATAAATTATTGGTTTAAGAGTTATTGGAAATATTTAGCTTTCCGTGTAATAATTACATTGCGATACGCGATGCCGGCCGTACCTATGCACCACGCACACGGTCGATTCATTACCACCACCTCTCCACCCAAAACTACAGCAACATATAATAACTGTGACGCGTGAGTTATAACTTATAAGCTTATGATTAATATGTGATTAATATGATTTAATATGTGTAACTATAGCCAGAGTTTATAAGAATATATTAATACTATTGACTATTTATAAATAACACTAAAATATTAGGTGTCCTCTTAAATGACCCATATAATAATATTGTATATTGTGTGTAAATGCTTGAACGAATAGTCAAATATTTATATATGTTTTATATAAATCCGGAAACCAATTCATAATAATTGATAACTTTTGGTGTAGGTATAAGAACTGAGAAGTAGTTTAATATAATATATTTATGAATATCGTTTTATTAAACAGTAAACATACGTCTATCAATCACTATAAATGTACCTACATAAAGTAAAGAAAATACACATCAGCATAATGACGAGATTTTAGTCTTAATAAAGCAGTAATATTTATAGGCACATAGATATCACCCTCCCTTCTCAATTCGGGGACATGTTTTTCGTGTTTTTGACGTACAGGTATATAAAATTGTATAACGATGAAATTAAATCAATACATTGAAATTTCTTTCTTAACGGACACAATGCCAAAAAGAGTGTCTGGTATTAAAGGTTTTACTGTATTAATACTAAGATAAAATAATAAATGTACTTACAATTTATTTAGACTTACAATTTATTTAGTATACAATATTTTAAATGAAAAAGTAAGGACATTTTACTACATAAATTTAATATTATAAAGCTATTATCCGATACCTTATCGTGACGTTTTATGATGATGGATAACGAACAATAATTAGCATAATTCCACTAATCAATAATTAAACAAAAAATAAGTAATAGAATAGTTATAATATGTTTATAAAACTAATAATATTCTTGAAATAATAATAAAATAAGTTGAAATTTAGGTATAATTGCCAATTGGTTGAATACCTATATCTACCTACGATCACTGAACAATATAAATGCCTAATAATACAATACGTACCTAATATATTTATATGATATATTGATATATAATATATTCTTTATTTAATATATTTTTTATAAAATATTTTATGATTATGATTTCATCACTCACCCACTATATTGTTCCAACTTTTTGAATATGATTCCACGTTTAAAATGCTTAGTGCAAAAATTTTGACTGCAATGAATGAAACTAAAACTTGCGGTGTTCGAGGTGGACGTTCGTCAGAACGAAATAACGATTGATCAACATCGATTCGTGTTGTGTACCTACCGCTAAACATTAGAGTATTTTTAATAATAATAATAATAATAAACTGAGGTTATCTCAGTTTTAGTATATTATCCTTTATCATAATACGTAGTATACTAAAAATCTGTAAACCGTTGACTAACTTATATTCGATACGATTTCATAAGGTTATCGGTTAAATACTTAAATATCATAATATTGCTATTCTAAATTATTATGTTATTAGACAAGTTCGATTTATTACTGCAGTGGATAAAAACAAATAACTAATATTCATGCTGCGGCAAACGAACAATTATTTAGGTACTATTAAATTATTATTATTGTTATAAAAGCAATCAGGTTATATGCGTTCAAATATCTCACTACGGTTGGAAATTTAAAAAAAAGTTTACCTATTAATTGTAACAGTGAAAAACAAAAAGATACATTTTAGTATTTTATTATAAATTAATAAAATAATCTTTGTTGACTTGTAGTTGATTTTGAACATTTTTTTTTTTTTTTGCTCATTATGATGTTATTATAACCATGTAACTAATATACGAATTTCGTTTTTTGAATATAATATAATTTATAATAATTATAATTATTTATAAGTAAGTACACAAATAAATAAAAATAATTTGCTACACTGAAAATTTAATTACCTATTGGAATAAACAGTGGCTATTTATTAAATAGGTACACTACAACAAAACAACATTTTGTGCACTACGAAATCACAAATGTGTATTACGGAAAATAAAAATGTGTACCTATGTCTTTATAATAATCAACTATCAAGCTGTAATATTTTCTAATAATTTATATTTATAAAGCTATTGCCTATTAATGAGATCAATAAAAATTTAATAACAACCCTAGCGAGGCCCCGTAACTATACTAAATAAACTAGTAAAAATTATTTTGTAAAGACGCCAACAATAGGACAAAATCGATCGTAAAAACATGTTAAATGAACATGTAAAAACGGTAAAAAATTAACGTTCAAATAAAATATTTACATATGTATAATAATAATATATAATAATTCGTTATGGTAGGTATAAATGACCGGTACTTATGTAATTTGAACAAGCAATCTATAAAAAAAATAAAATCATGTATTTTTTATTCACTCGTGTGTTTATCGATAGAGGCAAATATTGGGCAAACCCATGAATATCAAACAATTTGCAATTATTCCTTATCAAGATTGGACTATACTATTATTATACTGGTACATATTTAATGACTCTATATTGGATAAGTAATTCAGATACAAAAAAAACCTCACATATTATTACTCATTGTAAAACTCATTTAAAAACGCAAGGCCCCATATAACGCGGGACCCCATTAAGCGTGAGGCCCTAGGCGAGTGCCCAGTTTACTCACCCTCTTCCACCGGCCCTGATTGACATTGACTGTGCTGACTGACTTGTGACTTTTTGATTCGTCGGTACACGATTATACGTGTAAAATGAATTTATAGGTTTATAAATAATCAGTTTTAACGTGTAGCTAACATAGGAGATTATCGTAGAAGTCCTAGGCATTATAGTCATAACTCATAATTATTTTTACTACTGAAGAACAGTATGATTTTATAGTAAGTATAGACGGGTAGGTAATTTAAAATTAATTACGTTTTAATAATTATTAGTTTCGTTTTAGTCGTTATGTTGAAAGTAGGAATTTTAGGAATTTTAATGTGCTATATAGGATATAGAATGGATTGATGTTTATACCCGATAGCTGATATATGTACATATACCTAACTATATTTCAAAGTAAATCCGAATGAACAAAAATTAATGTTATTTTTGTTTTGTTTAAATAAACATATTTTAATTTTATTTAGCACCCAGAAATTCTTCGAAAAAAATTAAATATATCTACGTATCTTTTTCTACATCGAAAAAATATTTTTCTGCTTGTGTCTAAACGCATCTAAACGCATGTGTATAAAAAAAACTACGAAAACATTATACTAACCATTAGTCTCTACTCTCTATTACACCGGTCATTTTAGTACTGACGAGTAAAAATAAATAACACAATAGATGACCAGTCTATACTAATTGAAATACCATTTACTATACTATACCTGTCTGGAGTACCTATCAATTGACAATCGTGATTATTCGTTATGATAAATATCACACAACCAAATTTACACAATAATAATTACTTTATATAAAAACAATATTTTACAGTGTGATTCAAAAATGTATATTACAATAATTTTGTCATTTAAATATTTATAATAGATAAAAATGTTTAAAAGGAAAGTTTTTTTTATTTAAAAATATCTAAATTAATTACCTATTAATTTTTATATTTTTACAATATTTTAGGGGGGTTGTGGGTCAACTTTAGAAATTCAAATAGGAACTTACATTTTTTTTGCAATCATTTAATGTAAAAATTTTTTCAGAATATTTCGATACATAAAAATATTATAAATTATAATTTTATAAGTATTTAAAGTTTTGATGGACAGTGGAACGAGGATACCCAATAAAATGATGGTCCGACTACTACCTACTCTACTTATTTATACTTAAAATACATATAACTTATAAACCACTCTTCGTTTGCGTTTTTAGTCTCTTTGTGTGTAAATGTTTTAATTATATCATAATTACTAAAAAATAATAATAATTAATATGTATATGTACGTTTAAAAAAATATTGTTGCTCGCTTAACCGTCTTTTCGATTATCCGTCAAAGCTCTGGTCCCGAGACTAACGGTTAATCGAGGTTCCACTGTAATAACGCTTGGTGTCTAGCGGTGACTGAGTCACGATCACCACCACTGACCACTGTTTAGTGGCGTTTAGTCATCCCGTTATCCTTATATTATATTGTTGATTTTTATGTTTAACTTAGTTATCTAATTGACTATGCATAAAACTTAAAATTATACCCTAGTTGTGATATTATTGTTATATTACCCTAGTTACATATATGCTATTAATGATTATACTACTCACAGTCAGTGGCTGGCTCGTAGTAGTTAAGCACAGGAGTGCGATGTAAAAATTGAAGAACTATACTTAATATATCACCCAAAAAATTAAAATGATAAAACAATAATACAAAATTTAGCACGTCGCGCGTCGTTGCCGTCCGATTTGAGCGACAAAATTCACCGCACATCATAAGCTTCTATAGCCGCCGCGCCGTCGTGATGATATTATTATTACTCGTATATTAATATTATACCTATAGTTTATACAGGAAACCGGTATTTTTATGTGCGATGCACAATCTCGCACAAGTACATAATTATAATAGCTATTCATATATCAATATAGGTATCATATATACCCGTAAAATAACATCGCGAGTTCGTAACGATATTCTAATAAACTATATGAAAATAATTTTAATAATAATTTAAAATATATTTAATTGTTAATTTGTTAATGTATAATATACTATGTACTAAAATATGTACCTATTTATTTTGTAAATATATTTGTACTTAAATTGTAAATTTCTGTACGGAGTGCGATGGTGCACATCGCACATATGCACGAGCCGCCACTGTCACTGTTATATTGTTTTCTTAACCTAGTTTTTAAATACTATACATAGTAACATCTATTAATATTAGGTACCTAGTGTATTAATTTATATTTTTCTTAAACACTGTTGTCTGTTGAGCGCTGACATCTTGGAATTTTTACATTAAGTACGCCTAATGCGATTTTAAATGCCTTGTACTTAAGAAATGTAAAATATTTGTAAAATATTTTTATAAAAGCTAAACAGATACTAAAAAAAAACTGACGGCTACAATAAAATAATAGAATCAAATTTCGGTTAATTTATTATTAATAATATATTATTTTAATTAATATATACATATTTTATTTTGACTAATTCATCTTAATTTTGAATACAATAAAATCTGAAAAAAAAATTATCGCATAATTATATCTATTTTTTACAATAATTTGCAACATCACAGTATTTTTTATTTGGAATCATGTAACATTCCGATAATATAAAAAATATTTTGTTTAAACAAAAATTTGAAGAACCATGTATTAAAGTACATTAGCGAAATCATGTGTTACCCCAAA
Organism: Schizaphis graminum; assembly: GCA_020882235.1. Taxonomy (NCBI): domain Eukaryota; kingdom Metazoa; phylum Arthropoda; class Insecta; order Hemiptera; family Aphididae; genus Schizaphis; species Schizaphis graminum. Next base: position 6,360,713 of record CM037033.1, read on the forward strand.
AGTTCGTAATCCCGAGTCTGTACATGAATTTAGTACGATGATATGTGTTTATTATAACACCAGTAGCTACTAAAGGTTAAAAATACGTTTTGGTAAACTTGTTACGACTGCGCCGCCACAATAGGCTAATTGTACCTAATCATAATACGTTTCCAAATATTGTCCATGACATATACAATATAGGTACATAATATTATTGTAAGTCAAGTAAAAATGTAAAATGTATTGTCAATATGCCTCAAAACTTTAAATTATAATAATAAATAATATATATATATATATATAATATATATGCTCAAAGAACTACAGAATATGTATTTGAGTCATTAAAAAATATAATATTGTTGAGCTACAAAATATATACTTAAGATTTAATAAAATTAAAAATTAATTTTTTTCGTTGTGTCTATAAATGCCCCAAATATGGTCGTTTAACTAAAGAACATCGGACTATTATGGATAATATAGAACAAATAAGCTATCACCAAAACCAAATATAAAAATTCTTAAATCAAAATACTTACCGGGTGATCCATTTTAGGTGCGAAACTCGTTATTTCAAAAATAATTAGGTAGGTGTTTTTGAAATGTTGAATATCAATATATTTTTTGTAATATTATTTTAAATCGTTAAAATACAACTTTTCTTTTTTTTCGCCTAAAAAAATATATTTTTATCGTTATCATTTTTAAATTTATTTTGTTGACAACATGCATTTATAATTCGTATTTCAAAACTAAATATTGTTTGGAGCAACACCATGTATCTTAAAAATTGAGTTTAAAATGAAACGTTCGTAAATTAAAACTATAAACGTTGTTGATGTTATTCAAAAGAGTAAAAAAAAATAAACAATAAAAAATGGTAATAAATACAATTTGTCTTAGCAAAAATGTAGTTTTGGAAGAATTTAAAATTATTTAAAATCCATGTTTTCAAAAATAATAGTTTCTTACATTAAATAACACATAGGTCTCGGGCGGCTAAGACGAGATTATGAATTGCCTAAAATATTTTCGCTTAAATAATAACCGTAACGAGGCCCCTTAACGTATCTGTTTTGTCACCGAAAATGTTATAAATATTTAAATTTGCATAAAAATGATTTTATCAGATAAATGTAGACTGTAGTTTATTTTATACAATATTGATACTTAATAATTAATAATAATAATTAGAAAATTAAGAAATAATAATTTCCGATTTGTGCCAAGTACTAATTACGCGCCATGCTACCTTGTGACTAAAGCGAAATTGTATAGGTAGTAGGTACAGATTAAATGAACATGACACGGATATCAATGCAATAATACGACAGATACATGCACCAATACTGGCTAATTCCTCGATCTCCATTTTTACAAATTATCCAGAATAGTCTAGATAGATAAAAAAAAAAAAATTAATATAAGTTGTAGGTATTTGATCAAATATAATAAGCTGTTATTATACTTTATATCAACGACCAATATCACTATTATACATAATTGTATTGAAATTTAATAAAAAAATGTTTATTTCATTACATGAGTTTTTGTGTTATAATTTTATTTTTAGATTCGAAGTTTTTCACTCATGATAAAATTTAATCATGTCATAAATTATTGAGTATATTATTCAGTATAAATAGTGACGACCATTGAATTTGTTGAACTTGGACTGTCAATCGCATTATAATATCATATCTAGCATCACTATTCATCATATTATTATTTTCTGATTTTATTGATGTATAGTTCATCAACTAATTAAAAAAAAAAAAAATTATCATAAGTAGGTAAATACCAACGAATAGATACTATACTAATGTAAATTGATAAATACAATTTAATGTCAATAAATTAAACCCCCGGTTTTAATCAAATAATTGACGCTTAATGTACGTGTACACGATGGTATTTTAACCAATTATAACAACAATTAAAATTCTCGAACTAATTATTTTATAGTTGAAAATTAAATTGTATGGTTTTATTCTTAAATGGGATATTCAACTCCTATTATAATATATATAATTAATAAGACATTAACGACAAATGATGAACATACCGCAAATCGACAGTTGTCGATCGATTATCATAAAATTGTTGTCAATAAATTCAGCAACAATTCCATAGTGCTATAAAATAGCTATACCATAATGTATTACTTACTTATTACTCTACACGGTGAATATAATTCACTTTTGAGCAGATCCCGGTCACACAGCGTAAAAATACGTGCAGAATGACATCTAATGCCGTCCTGGGGCGGACTGGGCCAGTATAAGCCTATACTGTCCTTAATATTGTAGTAGGCCCCCTTTTGTTAAATTCAGAGAAGCAATTACTTTTTTTCTGCGAATTATTAAATGCATATCCATCACACTTATAATCTGTATACGGCTGTACACAAAATACATCTTTTTCCGAATTGAAATTTAAAACATATTATTATTATTATTATTATTATACAATCAATATTGAATATTTTATAATAATTTTATTTTTATTTTTCTATTTTTATAGTTAACACTATACATAATTATTAGTTACTACTAAAGTATAAAACTTATATTTATAATATTTACTTTATGTATATCAAATATAATAGTATAAAGTGTCCGCGTTCTGCAATATACCTTTTTACCAGACCGTACAAAGTGTTCGCGTTTCGCACTTTTAATGCCTAACTGTACAAAGTGACCTAGAACCTTTTCAAATAGATAGGCACATTTGGCTAATATTATTTGTTTTAGATGTTATCTACAATGTTTACTATTAGAAATAGTACAATCACTTTATCCAACTAGAATGCTAAAAAATGATATACTAGAACCAGAGAAAATATTAAAGTAATATAAATCTAGTGTGGTACTATTGTATCTATGTAAAGGATTAGAAATACATATACTAATTACTTAACTTTATTTCTTTATTGGTTATTACTTGCATTATAAACTGTATATAATATTCCATAACTCATTTATATTTTATTTCCTTTCAAACAATTTTTGTTTATTTTACATAAAATATTGAATAATAAACTCTTTAACTAGTTTATGCTTAGTTAATAAATAAAAATTTAAAAAAAATTTAAAAAAAAATGGTTTAAAAATTATAAACGTCAATGCCTAACACATTTTTTCTTTCAAATAAAGATAATATTAAAAAAGCTGGTAAGTGGGTATCGCTCTGCTGTATATTAGGGGGTGGGGTGGACCTCAGACTATGGTAGGTTAAATTTGAATGCAATGATAGGTATCATTGTATACGAAAAACGATTATGAACGAAGATGATTTGTCAGTTTAGGATATATTATATTTAAATATTGTCATATATTCTATTTTGAAACAAATAGTATAGTTTTTATATGTTACTATGGTTACTTTATAGTATCTGTTTATTAATAAAAAAAAGTATTAGGCAACATTCGCATTATGAGCGTATGAAATTTAATTTAAATTTTGACATATTTCGTATAAATTCGAACTTTAAGCACTTATAAAAAAAAATTGTGACTAACGATTTCGGATTTTTTTTTATCACTTTAAGAACAACTTATAAGAAACCTTGTATTAAATTTTCAAGATTTTCTGGCCACCCAAAAAATTTTTATCGGCATTTGAAGAAAAAAAACTTAGAAAAGTCGAAAATTTCAATTGTCTATAAGTAGCTTAAAAATGGTCAAAATATTTTGAAAATTTAACTGTAAATAGATAACCATAATATAAACATTTTATGAAAATTTCAAGTATTTACAGTGATTGGTTTTTGAGTTACAGCAAAATCAAAAAATCGATTTTGTCGAAAAGTGGTTTTTCGTAAAATTGTCATTTTTCTGTCATTTTTTTTTTGTTTTTCTCGATTTTTTTGAAAACTATTTGAAAATTTTAATTTTGACCCCCCTAAAGTACCAACTAGATTCCATTTCCTATTCAAAGAGGGGCTGAAGTAAAAAATCGGAGCATTATTACTGCTCCAAATGTTGTCGTCAAACACAAAAAAAAACACACATCATTGTAAAAGCAATACATTCATCATTTCGTTCAGAATCTAAAAAAGGTAACACATAACACTACAATATTCTTTTCAATTTCACATGCATAGGTAACATATTAGTTTTTTCTGTCTGATTATTATTTATTTCTGTATATATCTAAGTAAAAATTGATTGGTGGGCACATGTGGATATAAAAAATATTTCAATGGAATCATCACACATTTACACATTGTTGCACACCAACAATATGTTTTTTCTATATATGTCAAAGAAGAATAAAATATTATTTTAAGAGAAGTACTTTTGGTCACCAATAAATTGTAACGTAAAAGATACAACACGTTTATTAAAAAAATTATTTAATCGTAAAAAATGTATTATTCTACATGGATTTTAAAAAGTATTTAGATTATAAATATAATTCGAACTATGTTGTATAACAGACTGTATCAAGACCGGATTAAGGGGGTGCAGGGGGGCATGGCTCCGGATCCACAACGGATATCAAACAATAGTGGGGTCCTGGCGAATAGTACCTACGTTTACATTTTTTTTATTATTATTAAATCAAAAATATTTGGATATAATAATAGTAGTATATTTTGTATATCAAAAGAAACATGTACAATTATTTATACAAATAACATTTTTTATTTTTGTATTTAAAAAAGTAAGGAATAAATTTATAAATATAATTTTTTTGTCTGAAATATTTTTTTTTATGATTATGGGCCCCTAAAATCGTTTGGCTCCGGGCCCAAAATTATCTTAATCCGGGCTTGGATTATCGTATGCGTTATGTAATACCAATATTATTTAAGTAAGTAAACAGGAACTTTAAAAATGGTTTGTGACTTGCGCTATGAACGAGCACACTGCGTGTTAGTACAAACAGTACTGCAGTGGTACATGAGAAATTCACGGGTGATAATATTAATATACGCAACGATCGACTGCGTTGACGCTTAACGTTCTATACGACCCGCCTGTGAAAAATATTAATGCACGAGTTTGCACAAATTGAATTTGTCATGTACCACTTCCGCAACTAAGACGCGCAGATCTCGACATGATATTGATAATGGTCGTGGCTACGGCTCGCCGAGACGGCGGAAATACTACTCAGAACGCCATCTATCGATCGTTGTACACGTTTCACTCTTACGGTGTAGTTTTTACTGTCCTCTCAAGTCTGACCATCGGCCATTTCGTGTGTCGTAACTACCAGGGCCCCATGCAGACGAGCGCGCGTTAATTGTACGAGTAGGTAGCGACCACAGACAATATAATATAAAACAACATCAGCTGTGGTAGCAACCGACAACGCATTTGGATATAGTAATGGTCAGGTTCAAGCTACTATTACACTCAAGAGAGAAAAACTAGTAGGTTTGGCCCATACACCTCAACCATTCATTATAATTTTAGATCCTACACTAAAAGAAATTTCCAATTACTTAGTTGTCATTGATAACATATACTATCAATTGAATTCAATTGCTGTCACAGTTGATTGTTTGATTTAAGATTATTATAACATTTAATGTAGAGTATTCTATTGTACAGGAAGCATTTTGGTATTCCATTTAAATTTTATAATTTGCATTTGACAAAACTTAACAGCAGTTAACACATTCTTATGAGATGTAGGGCTTTAAGATTATGAATATTATAAAAACAATTTCACTATTTCAGCATTATTTTATTATCAAATAAACTGGTTATTATATTATATATTTAGGCTAAGTAACTGTTTGTTCAGTCTCCATGTGGTGGCTCAAACAGAAAAAAAGTTATTATATTATTATTATTTATATATTTTTTATAATTTTATGTAATTATAATTAAAAATTAAGCAGTTAACTAAGTATTTTTTTTATGTAAGAAATATCTTGATAGAAAAAGTGCCTTTTAAACATTTTGATTTTCCAACATTTAAATCATATATCTGATTTTGTTCCTCAAAATGAAATTAATAATAGAAAAAAGTTTATTAATCCATTTATAATATTGAATAAAATATTAATATTAGGTCAATTTCTTTCTTGCTTGTATCTAATTCCATTATGCCCAGAAATTGTATACAAATTGTGGTTTATGGGATGGAAACAGATTTTTTTATGGGTATTGTTATTTATATTAATACTAATGTTGAACAAATGATATGTGAAGGCCAATTTTCTGCAGAATGATTAATTAATTTTACCAACTTTATTAAAATAGTATAAGGTGCTTTATTAGAGTTCACAACTGAACACAAATGTTTTCAATATTTTTCTGAACGAGGTTCTTATATTGAACCCAAAGATTATTTATAATATGATGTAAAATGTCCTTAATTAACTCTACTATCAACATAAGCTTTGCTTATAGGAGATAAACACACTAGAATATATTATTAGGTAAATATTGTATTATTGTAAAACATTAATAAATAGTACTTATTATTAAAAAAAAATATATATATATATAATATACATAATTTATCATACTTATGTAGGTGAGTGAAGCAATATATACCTATCTATAAAATATCACCAGTTATAGTTTACTAAGGAACACGGGGGATATTTTCCACATCCCTATGTTGTCATAGATGATTATCTTCCGGGTCTGAAGTAGTGAAGTGTGACATTATCGCAGCGCAGCTTGTTCGGTGACGAGTTTATTGTGCTGGCCTGGGGGTTGAATAACGAGCTCGTCGTTGTTCACGCTGATATCATTGTTTTCTCAGTCTACGGGTTGTCAATTGTCTCGCTGACTAAACTGACTGCGTTGTCTTTGAACTTTGTAAAAGAAAAAAAAGCGGGTAAGTGAGTATCGCTCTGCTGTACATTAGGGGGTGGGATGGACCTCGGACTAGGAAAGGTTAAATTTGAATGCAATGATAGGTATCATTGTATACGAAAAACGATTCTGAACGGAGATGATTTGTCAATCTAGGATATATTATACTTAAATATTGTAATATATTCTACTTTGAAACTAATTCAAACATTTAAGTAAAAGTTTCAAGATCTTACGTTTAGTAATTTTTTAAAAATAACAAAAATCGAAAATTATTTATTAGTAAAAAGTTATTTTACACGTGTATTTTTGATTTCAAATTCAAATTAAAACATTAAACACTCGTAAAATTTTTTAAATTGAACAATCCTCAAACTTTTTTATAATTATTCTAAGCTTAACTTATGGACAGCATAGTATTAAATTTTCAATTCTTAGCTTTTGATAGAAAAATATTTATAAATTTTTAACTATCAAATAGTGAAAAATATTCATGATTTTGACGAATTTTTGTCAATATTTGAAATTCAAATGCTAATAAAAAAAAATTGTGACTATGTATTTTTATAATTTTTGAATGAGAGTTAGAACAAGTTATGTGGACCCTTCAATTAAATTTTCAAGTAATTTGTCCCAGCTAAATTTTTTTTATCAACATTTATAAAAAAAAAAAATTGAAAATTTCAATTGTCTATAAAGAACTCAAAAAAAGACAAAATATTTTGAAAATCAAATCACGTAAAGAAAATGGCATTCTAAATAACTGGTAAAATTTTCAAGTATTTACGACTTATACTGTTTGAATAACAACAAATGTCAAAATTCTTTGAGGCTAAATCGTTATTTAACGCACTTTTGTAAAAATTTTAATTTCAAACTCTCATAAAAAATTTTTGTCTGAATCCGGTAGAGTTTTTTTACAGGCATTTGAAGAAAAATGTATGCAGAACCTTGTACAAAATTTTCAAAACTTAGTTATAAAAGAAAAAAATTTTACGATTTTTCAACCACAAAATTACTTGCAAATTTTCGCAATTTTGACATATTTCGTATAAATTCGAACTTTAAGCACTTATAAAAAAAATTGTGACTAACGATTTCGGATTTTTTTTTATCACTTTAAGAACAACTTATAAGAAACCTTGTATTAAATTTTCAAGATTTTCTGGCCGGCCAAAAATTTTTTATCGTTATTTTAAAAAAAATTACTAAAAAAAATTAAAAATTTCAATTGTCTATAAATAGCTCAAAAAAGTCAAAATTCTTTGAAAATTTAACTGTGTATGGAGAACGCTAATATAAATATTTGGTGAAAATTTAAAGTATTTACATCTATTATTTTTTGAGTTATAGCAAAATAAAAAATTCGATTTTGTCGAAAACTGGTTTTGCGTAAAAAATCCCGTTTTTCCGTCATTTTTTTAGGGTTTTTTCCGACTCGTTTAAAAAATATTGAAAATTTTGACCTTTTTAACTTTTGACCCCTCAAAGTACCAACTAGATTCAATTTCCTTTTCAAAGAGGGGCTGAAGTCAAAAATCGAAGGATTTTTATTGTTCCAAATGTTGTCGTCAGACACAAAAAAAAAACACACATCATTGTAAAATCAATACATTCATCACTCCGTTTAGAATCTAAAAGCACACACATTCTTTAGAATAAACTATACTCGTACATAGGTTCACGTAAACAGTGGCGTATTTACAAATTTAATATTTTTGGGAGAGGGGGGAACCTTTAGAGGAATTTTCTTCATCACACATTTTTCTTAGTATGTATCTACCAAATGTCAACATCGTACATATTTATTTCTTTGTTACCAACCAATAAATAATAAATAGTTCTCGGGTGGTTATCAATTTAGTCAGGCCACCCTCAGCGATTAAATTAGGATTCGTCAAATTTTGTTGTACATTTTCATTTCCAATGATTAGCCATGGTCAAGAAATTACTTTATCAAAGTTTAAGCTAGGCGATTATTAGAATAATAAAGCGTTGCTCCAAAGAGTGTGGCACTCGTTGTAATGTACTAAAAATACAAATATAACAAAATATATACACTTATCTATATTGAAAAAAGAACTAAATATTCGAAATAAAAATGATTGCTTTACATTTTTTAGTAGTAGGTATGATAAAAATGTCTATATCATTAGCTATGTATTGAATAATTATTGAAAAATATGTTATAAGTTCCTATAGTTCTAAGTATAAGTTACAATAATAAAAATATATTAGTAGCTATATTGTATTTTTACCTTTACAGAAAACATTATTTTTTAATCTCGAATCTTTGCGCGCGTTCTCAATGTTCAATGTCTTCCTCTTGCGGGTCCATAAAAACATTGAAGCGATAAATATTGAAATTAACGCAATGACCGTTAGTATTGTTAAACACAGCATCAAAAATTTCAAGAATTCCAATTCTTGAAGTGAATCTGAATTCGGCGTGAAATAATATTTTATGAGTTATTAAAAAAGAGATAAAACTACTAAGTACTCGTGAGGTACTATACATTTATAACAGTAGGAATTTGCTTACCTTGAATTTCGTCAGCTCTAACGTAATGCTGAATAAAATCATGAATATAATCTGCGCAAAAAATAAAAATAAAATTAATGCTAATCAGTTGTTATAAATATAAATATATATACCTACCTAATGTATATAGGTACATTTTAATTTAAAAATATATGTACTTCTATATTTGCATTAGGTAATAATAAAAATGAAACAATTTTTACTTTTTTAATTTCGTACATGAACTTTTAAATAACCCCAGAAATTTAGTCCCCGAAAAAATAACCCCACGTAATAATAACCACAGAATAAATAACCCCATATGAAATTATGTAAGATTTTAAATAATAATTATTGTATAACATTCAAAACTAAAACGTATATTCTAATAAATACGTGTATGTGAAATGTGAATATTTTATAAAATATTTTTATTTTTAAGTGAATTATGAGCATTTTAAAATAAAAAAAATTTAATTATGTGATTATAAAATTTCAAATTTCAAATTAAAATGCTTTTAGTATAGTTGTAGTAAGTACAAAATAAAGATAAACACTGATAAAAAATTAAAATAAAATAAAACAAGGTGTTTTTTTTTATTTAATATTTAAATATTTAAATATACCTAATATAAATATTTAATAACAATTAGTTATTAAAAACAAAATAAAATTAAAAACGAAAACAAAAATAAATTATACCAAGAAATTATATTTATTAAATTATATTTAATTTCTTGGTATAATTATTTTTATTTTATTTTAAAACATTTTTTAATTTTTACGCAAAATAAAAATACAACAATTTTCATAATACAAATATATACAATGTACCATAATTACTGTAGGTAGTTACTATATTTATTTAATAATAAAATATAATCAGCATAATAAGTATAAAATAATATGTGTAATATATAATATTTATAAAATTGTATTGTAGGTGAATGGAGTGTTTTCGAAAATGAAACATGTTTACTATATGATAACCACAGCGAAAATAATGAAAGGGTCATAATATTTAGTACGAGAAACAACTATGAAGTTATTAACATGTGCAAATTGCTGATATGCAGATGGAAATTTTGGATTACCCCCGAAATATTTTTCACAACTTTATATTATATAAGAATTGAAAAATATAATGAATTCTTTACGGTTCTTATCTGTTTACTTGAAAAAAACAAAAATTCAATGTATTTATGAAATATTATAATGTTTAATGCTATTCTACCAGTCTGTGAAAAGAACAATCTTTTTCCAGATCCACTATACATAAAAGTAGATTTTGAAAAAGCAATAATAAATGCAGCAACAAATGTATTAGAGGAACATTTAATAATAAATGGTTGTTTCTATCATTTATTCCAGAGTACTCACAGAAAATTAGCAGAATTAGGATTAAAAAAAATGATATCAAGAAGATTATGTTTTTAATGAATTTTGTGGTATATTAGATGGTTTGGCTTTTTTACCACTAAATAGCTAGGTTGCAAGAAGTTGTTGACTTTTTTAAATCATTTGTTGCCGAGAACTGTTTATTTATTCGATATTGTTTCACTCACGTAAGTTATTTCAATATTTTGAAGAAACTTACGTAAGCGGAACAATATCGAATAAAAAAACAAAACACTACGTTTAACCGTTCGACGTTTTCCAGAATGTTTCCTCTGGAAACAATGAATGTTCACCAAACAACTCTTGATAACAACCACCGAATCAATAATGTTTGTATTTTTGGAGGAAAACACTCCTCGATTTGGACTTCTTTACCAAAATAAAAAATAAAATGTCGGCAGATTGTGCAAAACTTGTTCTGCAAAATACAGAAGAATCCAAAACCAAATGCTCAAAATCGAAAACCGTTCAAAAAAGGTTAAAAACATTATGTGAATGGTTTAATACCAATCAAATTCAAGTGGACAAATTAAAAAAAAAAATTATTTCAATTTGAGAAAACGACTTTAAAATAGATATTAATATATAATTTATTTTATTTACCTATATATTATTGACCGTAATTGAAAATATTGACTTTTTGTTTATATTATTATATTATTATATTATTATATTATTAATTATTATATATATTATTTATATTTAAAACTAATTTACTAAGTAACATGGACAGATTAGTAAGTCCATATTATTTTAACAATATAAATATAAATATAGGACTTATAGATATTAAGATATACTATATCGTCTATATCTTAAGACGACTTCGCACCCCCAATATACCTCGAGTGCTTTTAGTTTTGATGTTAGAGCGAATTGACTTATTATCAATTTATTAGGTAAGAACATAATCTGTGTTTTTTCGTTGGTTTTTTACGATGTTTTAATTTTTAGGTGAGTTATGATTATGAAAAACATTAAATATTTGAAAATGCTCATAATTCACTTAAAAATTAAAATATTCACATACATGTATTTATTAAAATATACATTTTAGTTTTGAATTATTATTATTTAAAATCTTACAAAATCTCATATGGGGTTATTTTTTCGCGGTACCTACTAAAATATTTCATTCTCCGCGATACACATCAGAATAATAAGTATTATTTAATTTTAATTGGTTATATAAAATATGTAAAATATTTAAATATGTTTATAACTGATAATTTATTTTTAATGACCATGGAAATTATATCAAATAATTATTAATTTTCGTAAATCGTATTAGAAAATATTTGAATATTTTGTATCATTTAATATAATTCGTGAGACATTTGGTAAGTCCTTCGGCGATAAACTCGTTAAGAAACACTGTTGTTATAAATAATCGTTGAATCACGGTATGAGTTATTTAGGTAAAGTAAAATCGTAGATGTGTAATTACGTAGGTAGGTATGTAGTTAAGATCGGCGAACAGACGCTATTCCCGGGTAGAAAGTTTAGTTTAATCATCACAATTTAATTACCTAATTAATTTTTATTTTAAACAAAAAAGTGCGACAAGGTTGAATTCACTTAAACAACTGCTGCAATAGACGAGACCTTTATTATTACAATAATTAAAGTAATAACCACAGAATATTATTATTATTATTATTATTCTGTGTAATAACACTGTATTATTATTTATTGCTATAAATGAAGTAGCTATAATTTAATAATACAACGCATGCAATTATGTGGCAAGGTCTAATTATTATTATTGTTATTGGTGTAGTTTCCTGATTTATATGAATTAAAAAATATTTAAATGTACTTTCTAGATTAAAGGACTTTGATTAAATAAATGTAAAACAAATTATCATATTATATACTCTATACATCACTTACATATGTAATCAGTAACAGTGTATGGAGCATAATATACTCGTGTGAAGTGAAACCTATAAGGATATAAGCATCAGTTGTAGCCGAGAATTGTTAGAAAAAGAGTAGGTAGTGTTTACGTGTTTAATCTCAAAATCTTAAAAACAATAATATATTGATATATGAACATATTTCTTGGCTCTTTAACGATGGTTATACCTATAATATAAACTTACCTTGGCACTGTCGTTCGCATATATTGGCGTCGAAGTTGTGCGATGTCTCGTTGCAATACGATGAACATGGGTAGCATTGTAGATCGTGGACCTGGCACAAGTAGTATTTGGGGCATTCAAGTTCACCGCAAAGTTTTCTAATCGTCAATCCTGTAGACCGATGCATTATGGTAAATACTGCATAAGGTTCGTTGCGATAAAAAAAAAAACAATAGTTTATTAGATATCTGTGCTATAAGACATTATATCACGGTAATAATAATAATGTCGTTGTCGTTACTTACCTAGCGAACGAATGTGAATAAAGATCGAAGGCGGAAGTGATAACTTTTGCTTGTTAGAAACCCTGTAAAGTACTGCCGAATGACAGTGTTCAACTGTGGCGTGCGATATGAGCAGTGACTGTGGCAATAAGACAGCAACAAACGTGTACACCAGTTAATACAGAAAAACGCACAGACCTATAATCTGTTTGGAGAGACGTTTTATGCTATTTTTTTGGAGGTCAAATCGTCCCTAGTATATAATATATTTATTGAAAACAATTTTTACAGTTATTTGTGTAATTGAATATTTATTAGTGTAAATATTACATTGATATGATTATATGAATTATATTTTATCTTGATACTTTGTACATTTGTTATCTAGTTATTCAGTGATGATATTATTTCTAATGCTACTTATAATTAATATTTAATGAGAATAATTCAATTTTGATTAAAATATAACAATGTAAATATATAGCTTATTTGTAAAAGGCGGTTCACATACAATGTAAATATATAGTTTATTTGTTAAAGGAGGTTCACATTCTTATAAGATTATTTTATGTAAATAGTGTTACTGTGAGAAATTGAATAAGGTATTTAATACTACTTATAAACTGGCATTATTATAATATATTATGGTGTCAATATATCGTATGATAAAATATAATTTATAATATATTAAGTCATGGGCTTTACTGCTTTCCAATAAATGAAATAATAAAAATAAAGAGATTTTGATTCATTTGGACAGTTATGTATTAAATTAAATTATTAATAGCTTAAACTTTTTGTTTTTAGGTATAATAGGTATATAAGTATTTAATATTAGATGACAATTTTTAATGGCCTATTATAAAATAGTTAATTATATTTATCATTAATAATTGGATGAATTGAAATAAGTATACCTACTGCCATAACTTAAAATTGTCCTTTTGCTGTTAAAATTAGCTATAAATTTAAAAAATTAGTATAATTTCAAGTTTAGCTACCACGCGATTTTTTCAATTTTTTTTTTTTAGAACCATATGTTTTTCAACGAGTTAAGAACAACGATGCAAAAACAAATTTACGCAAACCGTTATTTTGGATGTTACAGCTTTCCAAAGTTTGCGTTTTTAGTTTTAAATGCATGCGTGCTACACTGTACCTATACTGCATTGCCGCGCGGAAGTCTTCGAGTTTATACTATACGCTATTATACTAATATAAATACTTATTTTACTTTAACTCGCCATCGAGTCTGTAATAACTAATTTATAATTACCCTGTGATATGTTACCCCGACACTTGAGCCACTTGAGGTGGTGTTGCATAGCAAGTCGAGGGATATTTTCAATTTGCGGAGCGGATTATTTTATTTTATTATTATTTTCCTAACCCACCCGGGCAGACTTGCGCGATTAGGGAACTGGGAAGGCATATGGTAAACAGTCATTCGTATATAGGAATACGTTATTCGTAAGTGTTCAAGTATGTTTCCCAAACAGAACGTATATTCGTAAAAACCCCGTTTCCCTGTGCGTTATCGTCATTGTCGTCACGCGCAAAGCTTCGGCGGGTTACGTTCCGCAGAAATGACGATTCGCACGTACGTCGAATCTAGCGAGCATATGGCACAGTTCCAGTGACTAGTCAGATTCCCGCGTTACGGGTGTATCGCTCTCGTTTGAGCTGCCCGTCTCGTGTGCCGCCGTAATGATCTGACAACGCGTGCGATTTGATTCTTATCCGATTATTCGGTGGCTGCGACGTCGTTGAATGACATACGAATCTGTTCAAAACATTGTACACATTACGAAAACGTTAATTTTTTTTTTTTGGTAGTGTTTGTAAAATTGTAACGTATAATAATTGTCTATTATACAAGATCTTTTTTAGTAATGCATATATCCACGTTCATTTAGTTAAGTTTATTATTTAGAAACACCTAGTATGAATATTTTTTTTTATATGAGCAATTAACTTAACTGTGGTCAATCGATGTTAAAAGCGAATTGGTGTAAAATTTGTTGAAAAAACACTCATAGATTAAACATATTTTTCTTTTATATATTATTATAATAAAAGTGAAAAATAATCACGTTCACAATATCTAGGATCGCAGCAGTCGCATAGAATAAAGGTATAGCCTGGTCTAGTTGTGGTCGCCGCAGCCTAACGATTGATTATATTAATTACCCATTATTATTAACCAATTTTTTTCATAGTCGATACAAATATACAAATATTATGGTTATAGGTTATAAGTTATAGGTATATTTTGCATCAGAAAAAACTGATGATTTACAAATTCACTACATCAAATTTTGCGTTTCCAGCGTTCCTTTTCAAATAAATAGAAGGGGTATGCTAAAATAAAAATAAAAAAGACGGCGGAATCTGTCCCACACGTCCACCCACAATTCAAGCACTGACTAAAATGATACTAACAACTATTAAAACGTAATTAATATTCTTAATAATTACCATTTACTTGTCTACTGTGACTAGTGACCATATTATACATAAAAATTTATTTATTTTAAAATCAATGATTGGTAGTTTCGGTGTTTAATTTTTTCAATTATTCTAATTGTCATCGAACAAATGTGTACTTTGACTGCGGTCATTAAATCAAAAATATAATCTTTGTTTGTATAATATACAATATTTAAATGTCGTCGTGACGAAGTGTGTGTTTTCTGGCAACGTTTGACCAAGGTAGGACAGTCGATTATTTCTACAAATACAACAATAATACAATATCGAGGTTCGATTTTCGATAATGGAACAATCATACTTCGTTGTGTGCGCACTGGTGCTCACAGTTTATAAAAAAAATATAATAGTATGTTTGACCAGGCCCTGATTTATGCAAGTGCAGATGGAGCACTTGCACTTGGCCCCCAATTTCTGGGGGTCCTCGGGCTCTGTAAATTGTAGACAATTATTTTTTCAAATTAATTCCACAAAAATGTATTTTCTAAAATTTAATATCAACTGTTAAGTGTCAATGTTCAGACTTTAGTATATTCTTATCATTAAATTTTGGTTATTTTTGTCATTCCATACCTCAGTGCTAATAAGTTACCATCACAAAATATTAAAATAATAATAATAGAAAATTGTTTGAACATCAGAAATATTTGATACCTAATAACTAATTTAAACTCTTTTATGATAAAATGTAAAGAGAAATTGGTCATTTTTTATTTAAGTGTAATTATATAGAATAAATTGATAAATGAATAAGTTATTTTATGGAAGACTGAAATTAATTTATTTTAATTTAAATTTATATAATAAAATCCTTAAGTATTTTTAATATTTTAATATAGTATAATTCTGTTATGTTATTTAATTAGTATTGTCTTTTCATTGTCCTTAATTTACTAGACCAAGTAACTAAATTGTATTTATAGTACCTACATGAAAGAATGTACAAGTAGTATTTTATGAGTTTTGAAATATGTATTTTGGTATTTAACACTTTTAACATATACATTTTTTTTTATTATTAACATTTCCCCTCCCCCTTTATGTAGAATTTTTCTAGAACATTTTTTTGACTTGAGGGCCCCAAAAAAAATTGTGTACTTGGCCCTAATTTTATTAAATCAGGCCCTGCATTTGAATATTGGAATGGATACGAATATAATCACTAATTTTATATTTATTTATACGATAAACGTTCTACTTATTTGATAACGTAATATAATAATAAATTATAGTATATTATCATATAGCAATATAATGCTCGTAGTAATTAGTAATTAATCCCATATTCTCGTGTACGGTCAAAATAGTAAATAGAAAATGTAAGTCAATTGATTAACAATGTAATGACAAATGTCAAATATAATATATTAGTTAATCGGTTTTATTTACATTTCTATGGGTGTGGACGGTGTGGTAATTGGCCGTCCGAAGTTCAAACACATATTGTAACATTAGGCATTATCATATTGTAGTACATATTATTCATTAACAGTGACTCATTATATAATTTGGTGATAGAATTCAATAACTCAATCAGAAATATACTAAGCGGGGGGGAGGGACATAGTTAAAAAAAATATTTATTAAATTTAAATAGTGAATTTATTTTAATTAAAATGCGTTTTAAGTGTAGAAAATTACCTTTCAACTTTACACAATGTAACAGAAAATGTATTCAGTATTTTTAAAAGTTTAGAAACGTTTGGAAAATAAATCAGGTTTAAAATGTCCGGCAGAGCGGTGGAGTACGATATTGCGCGCGTTTTTGCTTTTTTTATGAATACAACTGCGCGCAGTGCCGGAGTAACAAAGAACACGATTTTGACTATTCAAAGGTATACGATTGCGCGTGAAATTAGGTGTGACGTTGTCAAATTTTTTATAACAAACTTCAATTCATAATATTATTTAAATACTGATACAAATACAAATACATCATTAAAAACATTTATATGCTAAAAAAATCTTCACTTCGTAATTCCTTTAATTGTGTAACGGCATTTTCTAAAGATTTAGTGTAGCTACTCTAGAGAGGGAAGTTTAATTAATTATAGAAGTTAAGTTAATTTTTTTGGTTGCAGCTATATATAGAACTTGAGGCTTTTTACTTGCACTCTTCCTGTAATATTTGTCTATCAATATTAGATTCTGAACGAAGTGAGGAATGTATTGATTTTACTATGATGTGTGTTTTTTTTTTGTGTCTGACGACAACATTTGGAGCAGTAATAATGCTCCGATTTTTGACTTCAGCCCCTCTTTGAATAGGAAAATTCATTTAGTTGGTACTTTGGGGGGGGGTCAAAAGTAAAATTTTCAAATAGTTTTCAAAAAAATCGAGAAAAACAAAAAAAAAAGTGACTCGATTTTTTTATTTTGCTGTAACTCAAAAACGAATTATTGTAAATACTTGAAATTTTCACCAAATGTTTATATTATGGTTATCTCTTTACAGTTAATTTTTCAAAATATTTTGACCATTTTTAAGCTACTTATAGACAATTGAAATTTTCGACTTTTCTAAGTTTTTTTTCTTCAAATGCCGATAAAAATTTTTTGGGTGGCCAGAAAATCTTGAAAATTTAATACAAGGTTTCTTATAAGTGTTCTTAAAGTGATAAAAAAAAATCCGAAATCGTTAGTCACAATTTTTTTTTATAAGTGCTTAAAGTTCGAATTTACACGAAATATGTCAAAATTTAAATTAAATTTCATACTCTCATTATGCGTATGTTGCCAAATACTTTTTTTATTAATAAACAGATACTATAAAGTAACTATAGTAACATATAGTAACTATACTATTTGTTTCACAATAGAATATATGACAATATTTAAATATAATATATCCTAAACTGACAAATCATCTTCGTTCAGAATCGTTTTACGTATACAATGATACCTATCATTGCATTCAAATTTAACCTACCATAGTCTGAGGTCCACCCCACCCCCTAATATACAGCAGAGCGATACCCACTTACCCGCTTTTTTTAATTGAATCTACGGGGTGGTTATGCTCACTGTATACACGTACACTGTTTTGTACATCATCTCCATCAGCTGTCAAGTATCGAGATTTGTGCCCATTCACTACTAATAAATCACTTTCCATTCTGAAATTATTTGGGGAATTTCATTTTTCATTTAAAATATAAATACAAAATGTTAACACTCCGAAAAAAAGTACGTAGGCTGACAGAGTTTAAACACGAACATAACTGATAGTTAATAGGTTTAGAAAAAGCGTGCGCCTTTATAGTTTAGGTATTAGGTATATTCGTACATGTATAGGAATTTACATAACAGATATTATTGCATGTATATGAAGTATTTTGATACAAATAAAAGAATTATCTAAAACATATAACCAATTACTTCTTAGTGATATATGTTTGTGTTATATTGATAATAATATAAGTAATGAATAATCTTTTATATATAGTAACGTACGGATTTACCGTAAACCTATATGTTTGGAAACGTTGTAAAAAAAATAATATAGCGTCAATGATAGAATTTGTTGAAGAAAATTAATAATATATTGAATATCGAAAAAAACACACAGATATTAGCATAATTATTTGAGAATTTTGTATATAACATGTCTGTCCGTATTATATTATATTATTATTATATTTTTTCTGTTCAATCAATGGTCTGTTTAACATATACGCAAAAAAATAAAAATTATTTTAAAACTTTACACGAAAATATTGTACTCTAAAAAAAACAATATTTGAACTCTTTAAATACGGTTATAACGCTATAATTATTGTTTCAGTAATTGATGTGATAAAATAATAGAAGCTAAACGTATGAAAATAATATGGAAATTATAGGGATAAAAATTAATTAAGGAGTAATTCATGTTTAAAAATTTCCATAAATAATATTTGAAAAAAATGTAACGTTTTGGATCATCGGCGACTTCTGATTCGGACTCCGACTAGTGTCTAAAAATGGTTTTAATACTTTCTCTTTGATAAATTATATTATTATTTAAATTTTTTGTTACTTATTATTTCGAAGTTCATCCTTTTTTATAAATTATGAATAGATATAGATAGGACATAGGAAAAATAAATAATTAGACAATTTAAATAGCTTGTTTTAATTTAAAAATGAATATAAACGCGAGGTAAATACTTTAAATTGTTTTTAAACAAATTTGTGAACAATTATTTGTATTAACATTTTTTATAGGTGTTATAAATAAGTAAAAATTTAAAAATGAGTTTTCAACAAAAAATGTGTAAAATAGTACTTGATGTTCTTACTGTAAATAACAAAATATAAACAAAGTGTATATAAATATATTATTCAGACACGGATTTTTAGTTAAAATCATAATTTAATTGTATTTATTTCTTAATTCCGATTAAAAATAAAAACGCTTTATAACACCCTCTTAATAAAATAAGAGTATCAATTATTATTTATTACACAATATTATATGTAAACATAAAATAAATGTAAACATATTGTGACTTTCTTATTACATAACAATTCTGCGCCGAGTAAAATGAGTATAAGTATAATTTTTTATTTGCAAATGTGAATTATTTGCAATACTTTCATTTTGTGATGTATGTTCTATATATATGTAGCTTATTTTTCATTAATTTCTCGACCTTTTTATTCCGTTATTTCTAAAATTAATATAATATGTAACTTTTTATAACACTTAATCATTTTTAAATAAATAAAAAAAAATTTAAAAAAAGGAATGCATCGTACATATATGTTCCATTGAATAACGTGTAAAATCGGTTTTTGTACGAGTTCGTTTCGTTCTACTACTTACTAGTATAAACGTGTTTATCTGTCGTTTTTTCATTATTATTAAACTAAAGGACATCATAACACTACATTTTTTTTTAATTTTAAGTTAATTGTTATATTACTATAGTCAACACAATGAAAAACGTTTTGGTAAAAATTCTAATTTAAAAAAATAATTATTCAACGAGAAAATGATAGTTGATGAATAGCCGCATGACGTCATAGAGCCGATGACGACTGAGCAATCGCCTATGTTTTACGTGTAAAAGTAGTTTAATTTACACAATGATTTTAATAACTCAAAATAGTATTTAAAATTTTTTTTTCATAAACCCAAGTATATTTGTGTGCTTAAGACGATGATGTGATTTGAAATTGAATATTTCTTGTTATTGTATACATATTATAAATTATAATTTAGTAAAATTATTGAGTTCGCGACTCGCGTTGTATTGCCGCCCAAACCAAATTTTACGTAATTGACTAGTTTTATCTACTATAACAAAAAATAAAAAGTATATCAAAATTATAGTCACACCAGTGTCATAAACAACAAAAACACTTAAAGTAACATTAAAATTTAAAAATATTATATATTTAACGATAGAAATGGTTGTGTTAATCTAAACCTTTTTGCGCGTAAAACATACGCCGCTGTTCCGACTTCGGCCGTAGGATGTGACACGCATATTTTCAAATGCCCGTGTCTCAATGTGTAATTAGTTTTTCAGTGTGAGACCACTGAGACCCACACAATATTTCTTAGATAATATAATGACATACTTTAAATCTAAGCAAATTTGTATTTAATGTTGTGATGTCCTTAATGGTTTTAGTCTATTGATGATGTTCGCTTTTAGTTGAAAAGTATAAATATAAAATTAAAAAAAAAACAATGCATACATGCATAAGTACCTTTCATTTACGTGTAAAATAAAATCGGTTTTTTTACGAATTTGTTTCGTTGTAGGTTATTACTTGTACTAGTATAAACTTATTTTTCTATTATTATCATCTTTCTGTCGTTTTTTCATTATTTTAAATAAAGATAAATGGTTTTAGCTTATTGGTGAACACTATTCTGCCTAAAGTATTAGGATGTGTCCACTATGGAGGGTTTCACTGAATTACTATATGTCTATACACAATAATGAACTCTGAAAGACAACACTGGTTTTAAATTATTATTTACTCTGGAATTGTATCGCCTTAACGAAAATAATACGACCTCCCATTAGAAACCCAAATTATGCTGCCACATCTGCCGTATAGGTAGTAATATTGTTATGTATATATCTTGTAATGTATAAAATGTGCTTATGTATTTTTATAATTTTTGAATGAGAGTTAGAACAAGTTATGTGGACCCTTCTATTAAATTTTCAAGTAATTTGTCCAAGCTTAATTTTTTTTTATCAACATTTATAAAAAAAAAATAAAAAAAAAAATGATTATTTCAAATGCCTATAAATAGCTCAAAAAAAGTAAAATGTTTTGAAAATCAAATCACGTAGAGAAAATGGCAATCTAAATAACTGGTAAGATTTTCAAGTATTTACGACTTATACTGTTTGAATAACAATAAATATCAAATATCGTTTCAGGCTAAACCGTTATTTAACGCAGTTTTGTAAAAATTTAAATTTCAAACACTCATAAAAATTTTTTGTCTGAATCCGGTAGAGTTTTTTTTACAAATATTTGATGAAAAATGTATGGAGAACCTTGTACCAAATTTTCAAAACTTAGTTATAAAAGAAAAAAATTTTACGATTTTTCAACCACAAAATTACTTGCAAATTTTCGCAATTTTGACATATTTCGTATAAATTCGAACTTTAAGCACTTATAAAAAAAATTGTGACTAACGATTTCGGATTTTTTTTATCACTTAAAGAACAACTTATAAGAAATCTTGTATTAAATTTTCAAGATTTTCTGGTCGGCCAAAAAATTTTTATCGTTATATAAAAACAAATACTTAGAAAAATTGAAAATTTCAATTGTCTATAAATAGCTCAAAAAAAGTCATATTTTACTGTGTATGGAGAACGCTAATATAACAATTTGGTGAAAATTTAAAGTATTTACATCTATTATTATTTATTTTTTGAGTTATACCAAAATAAAAAATTCGATTTTGTCGAAAACTGGTTTTGCGTATAAAAACCCACACATCATTGTAAAATCAATACATTCATCTCTCCGTTCAGAATCTTTTTATTATTATTAAATCAAAAATATTTGGATATAATAATAGAAGTATATTTCGTATATCAAAAGAAACATGTACAATTATTTATACAAATAACATTTTTTTATTTTTTTATTTAAAAAAGTAAGCAATAAATTTATAAATATAATTTTTTTTTGTCTGAAATATTTTTATTATGATTATGGGCCCCTAAAATCGTTTGGCTCCGGGCCCAAAATTATCTTAATCCGGGCTTGGATCGTATGCGTTATGTAATATAAATATTATTATGTAAATTATAGTATTAAGTATTATAGTAAACAGGAACTTTAAAAATGGTTTGTGACTTGCGCTAGGAGCGAGCACACTGCGTGTTAGTACAAACAGTACTGCAGTGGTATATGAGAAATTCACGGGTGATAATATTAATATACGCAACGATCGACTGCGTTGACGCTTAACGTTCTATACGACCCGCCTGTGAAAAATATTAATGCACGAGTTTGCACAAATTGAATTTGTCATGTACCACTTCCGCAACTAAGACGCGCAGATCTCGACATGATATTGATAATGGTCGTGGCTACGGCTCGCCGAGACGGCGGAAATACTACTCAGAACGCCATCTATCGATCGTTGTACACGTTTCACTCTTACGGTGTAGTTTTTACTGTCCTCTCAAGTCTGACCATCGGCCATTTCGTGTGTCGTAACTACCAGGGCCCCATGCAGACGAGCGCGCGTTAATTGTACGAGTAGGTAGCGACCACAGACAATATAATATAAAACAACATCAGCTGTGGTAGCAACCGACAACGCATTTGGATATAGTAATGGTCAGGTTCAAGCTACTATTACACTCAAGAGAGAAAAACTAGTAGGTTTGGCCCATACACCTCAACCATTCATTATAATTTTAGATCCTACACTAAAAGAAATTTCCAATTACTTAGTTGTCATTGATAACATGTACTATCAATTGAATTCAATTGCTGTCTCAGTTGATTGTTTGATTTAAGATTATTATAACATTTAATGAAATAAAATTCTTGTTAACTGTTGTATATATTGTACATACTTATTCATTATTGTAAGTACCTACTTATATGAATGTAGTTAAATTAGTGAAAGAAAACAGTGTAGAAGCAGTATCGTGTAAAGATTACAATATATTTTGTTTTTGGCCACTTTATAATAAACAATGAACAGCTGAACTATAAAATGTACCTACAGGAAGTTCACCCATATTAAAAATAGTATAGATGAATATGAAAGTAAAAAAGTTAAAGAACCATATTTTCTAGAACTACCTCAAATTATTATTATAAGTGAATGTTTTTTTTTATTATTATTAGTTATAGATAAGTATAATTTACAATTTTAATTAATATTTCAGATATTATATTAAATTGCACTAATGAAATATTACACAGAGTTAGATAAAGAACATGTAATGAGTGAAATTAATTTAAATCCAAATCTGTCAAATGATTTAATGAAGATTTAATTTAATTTTATGAATGACTATTTTTTTTACACAAACATTTGGTTTATCTGTAATCATATTTTGTAAAATCATATACAGATCACCAAAATATATAGATACCTCAGAGTAATAATAATAGATACACTATACCTACAATCAGGGATGTAGCCACAGGCCGGGTCCATGGGGCCCGGACCCCCCCCCCCCCCAATGAAACGAAAATGCTAGTATTTTTACAATGATGTATTTTTTTGTAGTTGTAAATCTAATAATTAATTATATGTTATGGAAAAAATTACAAAATGATACGGTTAGCACACATATAAATACATATATATGTTACGGGCAATGTGGTCCTGCCCGCGGGTAATGTAAATCACGAAATAATTTTAAATCAACTAATATTGTTTTTAATTATTCTTATAAATTATAATTATTACCTATTTATAGTATTGATTTTTTTTTTAAAACAATGATTATTAATTTTATTCATGTATCATAATATTACAAATATAAAGTAACAAAAATAAGTTTATACAGTGTTCAAAAAATGTATAGTTTATTTTAAAATTTCAATTATTTGCAAATTTAATTAAATTTATTATAAAAATAAAATTATGATACATACTTATTAATTTGTTTTGTTATTCCATCAAAATATTTGTAATATTATGATACACGAAAAAAATTAATAATCATTGTTTTTTAAAAAAATCAATACTATAAATGGGTAATAATTTTAATTTATAATAATAATGAAAAAATAATATAAGTTGATTAAAAAAAAATTCGTGATTTAAATAGATCGTAAATTACATATATATATTATATAAAATACATTATACATACACATTGCATACTATTAATACATTTCTAAAAATTTAAAATCAAGAAAGGTTACACGCCGATATCTGATTTGGCAAGCGATTTTTTTTACAATATGTACATAATATAATATAATATAGCATTCTGTAGGTCATTACTAGGGCTCGGAAGTTGATGACCTTAAAAACAATAAAAAATGACCATAAGAATGACCATAAAAATGGCAAAAAATGTCCTAAAAAAATGACCTAAAAAAATTACAAATATTAGTTTTATATTAATAAAAATACATTTTTTTAAATATTTTACTCTATTTTACTATAAATTTCAAAATATGACATAAAAATGACAAAAATGTCCTTAAAATAGGAAAATTAAAAAATTAAAAATATTTGTTTTATAAATTTATCAATGCTTACAAATTATTTAAAAATCAAAATCATTGCATTGTACAATTAGAGCGTATTTTATGTTATCGAAAGTAAATGACAAGAAACGATAAGAAGTGTGAAATCAGTAAAAATAACTAAAAATGTTGGAAAATGACCTATAAATCTCAAAAAATGACTTAAAAAGTAATAAACACCAAAAAATGCAAAAAAATGCAAAATAAAAATTAGTTATTTAGATTCACATGCTTATGAAACAGATTTGTGGCCAGGAGAGCATCGTCTAAAAAGATCCAAAAAAAAATGCAAAATGCATCAACTTCCGAGCCCTAGTCATTACAAATTTAATTTTTACTTAATAAGAATGGTCAAAATTTCTTATTATTGTTATTATTATTATTTTTTTTTTTTTGACTTGACATCCCTGAAATAAAATCCTGGCTACAATAGTACAATTTACTTATTATTTATATTCAAATTAGGTAAGTTATAAATATAATTTAAAATTAAAGTGCTATTCAAGTCAAGTATAAAGATCAATTAGATAAAAACATAAATTTTATTGTTGGAACTTTGTTTGGCAAATCTAAATAACACAAAAGTATAATAGGAACACAAAATAATATGTTTTAGATTCTGAACGAAGTGATGAATGTATTGCTTTTACAATGATGTGTGTTTTTTTTTGTGTTTGACGACAACATTTGGAGCAGTAATAATGCTCCGATTTTTTACTTCAGCCCCTCTTTGAATAGGAAATTGAATCTAGTTGGTACTTTGGGGGGTCAAAATTAAAATTTTCTAATAGTTTTCAAAAAAATCGAGAAAAACAAAAAAAAAATGACAGAAAAATGGAAATTTTACGGAAAAACCACTTTTCGACAAAATCGATTTTTTGATTTTGCTGTAACTCAAAAACGAATTATTGTAAATACTTGAAATTTTCACCAAATGTTTATATTATGGTTATCTCTTTACAGTTACATTTTCAAAATATTTTGACCATTTTTAAGCTACTAATAGACAATTGAAATTTTCGACTTTTCTAAGTTTTTTTTTCTTCAAATGCCGATAAAAATTTTTTGGGTGGCCAGAAAATCTTGAAAATTTAATACAAGGTTTCTTATAAGTTGTTCTTAAAGTGATAAAAAAAAATCCGAAATCGTTAGTCACAATTTTTTTTTATAAGTGTTTAAAGTTCGAATTTATACGAAATATGTCAAAATTTAAATTAAATTTCATACGCTCATAATGCGAATGTTGGCCATAGTAACCATAGTAACATATAAAAACTATACTATTTGTTTCAAAATAGAATATTTGACAATATTTAAATATAATATATCCTAAACTGACAAATCATCTTCGTTCAGAATCGTTTTTCGTATACAATGATACCTATCATTGCATTCAAATTTAACCTTCCGTAGTCTGAGTTCCACCCCACCCACTAATATACAGCAGAGCGATACCCACTTACCAACTTTTTTTATAATTGACGTTCCAATAAAATTAATTTTATGTAAATTATTTAAATTTTCAACCTTAATCATGTTGTTATCATTATTTTTTTAATTTGAACATTTAATATATTATTATAATTTTATTTAAGATTACATATTTTATTAATATTTTGCTTATTAATTATTATGTATTATTTAATATTTAAATTGATCAGTTTTTAATGATGTTTTTTTTTTAATTTTAATTTTTAAACGTATGTGTAAAATGAATCGCAGACGTTTCGTAACCGCCGTTTCGTCTTCGTCCAAAATACCAGTCTACGGACGTTTCGTCGCCGGTATATTTTTATTAAAGGACTTTCGCGGTTCTCAGGTTTTTTTAAATTATTATTATTTATTAATTTCTTCAAAGTTCATTATTTTAATAACAATTAATAAATTTCTTTTTAATGAACAATTCTGTAATGTCGAATATAGAATATATCCTATAGGCTATAGGCAAGTAATAAAGAGTTCACGTGCACTATACAGCACATATAATGTACCGAAAATACTTAGTTTTAAGGAAATGAAATTATAATCATATTGTACAGAATTTAAATATAATGATGATAATGACATTTTATACTATTTAAAAAAGTAATTCAGTTGACCTAAAAATAATTATATAATTTTAATTTAATCATTTTTAAGACATAGGAGTAGGAACTAGTACTGCATAGTAGTGCATATATGCACGTCAAATATAACCAATTATAATAAATTGATAACATGAAATACATCGATTTTTTTATGAAATTCCTAAATTAGCATATGCCTTAATGGCTAAAAATAATTTTTTTGATAAGCCGATACTATTTTTGACCATGTAACAACACGTTCAACATTGGATAAAGGAGGATGGTTCTGCCCGTACAAAAAAAAAATACTTTTTAAATAAATTTAAAATATGTGCTGCCATCTAGTGTTGAAATTTTAAGAAAAAACTTATTTTCGACTGGTTTAAGCAAATGACCACCAGTTTTTTATTAGCTTTATTGAACATTTCTAACATACAGGACTATCTAATGTACATAATGCATTTGTTGTATTTAAAATTAATGTAGGTATTTAGATTATCAAAGTATGCCGGGGACAAAACGTCCTATGGCTAATAACTCTCCGGGACGAAACGTGCGTGGACTGATTTTTTTGACATGGACGAAACGGCGGCCGGCGGGGGCGAAACGTCCGTTTACCGTGTAAAATAGACATGTTGTAATATAAGTATCTATTGATTTATATTTATACGTATATTTAATAGTTAAGATTAATTAATTTAGTTTATTGTTGGATAACTATATATATAATAAATATATAAATTCTTACAATTATGAATTATAAAAATTTCTGTATGATTATTAAATATTTTATTGTAAAATTTATCAAAATTTAAATTGAATAAATGTATACTTTAGTGGGATTAAATAACCAATTAAACTTAAAATAAATTTATACTTACGATAAGCGTAGAAGAAGACAAAAATTTGTAGTCACTGTTGTCTTTTCGATGTAAGAATAACGGCTTTGCAATCTTCACAGTAGTGCTATATGAATTGGTAATTCAAACTGAAAATAAATATTAACTGCATGTTAAAGTAGCTACATACGACATATCAAAATAAAAATTTTAAAAATAAATACTGAGACAACGTCGACTGAATCGTTTTTTTCAAAACTAGATAGTATACGTTTATATTATGTGAATATTTGGTAAATAATCGATATTTTTAAATTTCCGTAAAAAAAAATTATGAGGATTCAGGAACCTGCATTAAAATGTATTATTCAAACCTTAAGCATTAAAATAGAAAACGTGATTTTTTAACTTACAAACGATTCGTTATATGAACGAGTATACAGCCTAAATATAAAGTTATAAATCAGACTGCATATAATAAAATAAATGAACTTAACATTAAACGATTATCGATAATTAAATAGGTATCAGACATTCGCCAATATTTTTACTTATTAATAGATTTTTTTAAAAATGGTCCAATAAGAATATAATCAAGTTATTTATAGGTATTAATTAAGTTGAATATGAATAGTCAAATAACATAACATTTAAAAGCACGATAAGTAAAAAAACTAAAATTCAATAAAATAATTATTATTATATCCATATTTGCTGCGATTTAAATTATGTGTTAAATGTTTCAGTCATACGATAGGTAATTAAAAAAAAGATTTTTAAAATTTGCTGAACTGTGCAAAATGTCTAAATCATTTTTTGATTGGAAAACAATGAATATCAAAGACATTTCTACTCTGTTTTTAGTATTATTAAAAAAATAATCGAATATAAACAATTTGTTTTACACTCGTACGACATTCGATTATTAATTAATATACTAATCATTGATGAGCATAGCCGCATAGGAGTATAATAAGCATATTATGTGATGAACAGGTCTGTTGTTACCACGGCTGCTAGTGGAGCGGGTTCTCGGAACAGCTGATATAATATTATGTTTGCTTGTTAAGATAACAACTCGAGTTTTATAACTTAGGCAATTACGCGCCGAACACCAAGTCTCGTGCGCTGCCAATAAAAGTTACGATAAAATCATAATAAGTACAAAACAGTAAAACAGAAATATATGACATTTTTAACATACATTATTGTTGTTTTAAAATACGCAATACAGTAGAACGAGGATGTCCAACTCGTAGGTAACCGTAATAGATTTTAAGGTGGCCATCACATTAATTCAAACACCGTCAATCCGGACAGTCCGGTAAGCCAGACGTAATGGATAATTTTTTAGGAATTCTCGAATTTTTTTTATTATTTCTTTATTTTATCGGCAATAATAAATTGCCGAAGAGTTCGATTTTTATGCTAATATAATATGTACCTACACAAATACATCGTATGCGCGTAGTTATAATAAATAGTTAAATCCTATACTCGTCACCTATAATAATATATTTTTCGTAAATATTATTATAACAATTATTATTTTACTTATTTATTTTAATTAAAATGAATTAATTTATCCAGTTTAATTAATAAACGTGGCTTAATTAAAATATGTCTTTTAGTCATTCGAGTAGGACATAGGTATATCTACTCCTAAAACATACAGTAATTCGAGACACAGTGGCGCCGAACTCAATTTAAAATGGGGTAGCATTGGTGGCAAACTAGTAAAAATTACCAAGCGGCAAGCACCCACCTACCCAAAACCGTTAAATTAAACATTAAACCTATATGACTATACCTTATTAGTTTATTACCTTAACGTTATCATCAGACAGTAGACAGTAGTTATGTAAAAATGTAAAATATTTTAGTTTTTGTACAATTATTCATAAATACTAGTCTACGATAGTGAACATCAAGTAAAAAAATTATTTACGGGTTTAGGTAGATAGATATCTATGTTATTATTGAGTATTACAAATTACATTTTTTGTGATCAAAAAAATATAAATACCTATGAAAATGTTTGTATTTGTTATCTGTTAATTTTTAATGTAATTTTGGCTAGACTAGTTTTGTTACCATCTCTATTATATTTTAATTTTAATATATTTTTTTTTTTGCACATTGGTATGTCAAAATACCTACATACATAATATTATGAAATATAAAATAATAAACACAGTAGAGAATTGAGGAAAACTCTGTAGTATGAAAAAATGTAGACAAATACATGTAAACAATATGATATTATTTAATACGTTAACTTCAAGTATAATGTAAGTAACGAATAATTACCGATGTAAACAATTAATGAAGTAATTTCGAAGCACACTACTACACGATTAAAAAATATTGATTACTTCTAATCCTGAAACGAGATCTCTTAAACTATGACTTAAAATAATATATTCATGTTTAAAATCATTTCCGCTAATATCTTTTAACCAATTTGATATATTATGGAAACTATCTTTTGGAATAGATTTATTGTTTTTTTTCATATTCATCAGTCGTTCAGGAGACAAAAGAGATAAATCTTTAAGTATTTCTCTGGCATCACTAAATCTAGAATTAATTGATGAAATTATTTGATCCAATACTTTAAAGTATGTATTTGTTCTATATCTATCACATGCAGAAACAGATACTTCATCATAAATATTTTCACCAAGCACCCTTTTTAGATTCTGAACGGAGTGATGAATGTATTGATTTTACAATGATGTGTGTTTTTTTTTTTTTTGTTTGTGTCTGTCGACAACATTTGGGGCAGTCAAAATACTTCGATTTTTGACTTCAACCCCTCTTTGAAAAGGAAATCGAATCTAGTTGGTACTTTGGGGGTCAGAAGTTAAAAATTTTCAATATTTTTTAAATGAGTCGGGAAAAACCCTAAAAAAATGACGGAAAAACGGGATTTTTTACGCAAAACCAGTTTTTGACAAAATCGAATTTTTTATTTTGCCATAACTCAAAAAATAATCGATGTAAATACTTGAAATTTTCACCAAATGTTTATATTAGAGTTCTCCATACACAGTTAAATTTTCAAAGAATTTTGACTTTTTTTGAACTATTTATAGACAATTGAAATTTTTAATTTTTCTAAGTATTTTTTTTTTAAATAACGATAAAAATTTTTTGGCTGACCAGAAAATCATAAAAATTTAATACAAGGTTTCTTATGAGTTGTTCTTAAAGTGATAAAAAAAAATCCGAAATCGTTAGTCACAATTTTTTTATATAAGTGCATAAAGTTCGAATTTATACGAAATATGTCAAAATTGCGAAAATTTGCAAGTAATTTTGTGGTTGGAAAATCGTAAAATTGTTTTCTTTTATAACTAAGTTTTGAAAATTCGGTACAAGGTTCTCCATACATTTTTCTTTGAATATCTGTAAAAAAAACTCTACCGGATTCAGACAAAAAATTTTTATGAGTGTTTGAAATTTAAATTTTTACAAAACCGCGTTAAATAATGGTTTAGCCTCAATCGATTTTTGATATTTGTTGTTATTCAATCAGTATAAGTCGTAAATACTTGAAAATTTTACCAGTTATTGAGATTGCCATTTTCTTTACGTGATTTGATTTTCAAAATATTTTGACTTTTTTTGAGATATTTATAAACAATTGAAATTTTAAATTTTTTTTTTTATAAATGTTGATAAAAAAAATTTAGCTGGGACAAATTACTTGAAAATTTAATTGAAGGGTCCACATAACTTGTTCTAACTCTCATTCAAAAATTATAAAAATACATAGGCACAATTTTTTTTTATTAGCATTTGAAGTTCATATATTGACAAAAATTCGTAAAAATCATGAATATTTTTCATTATTTGGTAGTTAAAAATTTATAAATATTTTACTATCAAAAGCTAAGAATTGAAAATTTAATACTATGCTGTTCATAAGTTAAGCTTAGAATAATTATAAAAAAGTTTGAGGATTATTCAATTTAAAAAATTTTACGAGTGTTTAAAGTTTTAATTTTAATTTGAAATCAAAAATACACGTGTAAAATAACGTTTTACTAATAAATAATTTTCGATTTTTTTATTTTTAAAAAGTTACTTGACGTAAGATCTTGAAACTTTTATATTTAAATGTTTGAATTTGTTTCAAAATAGAATTTATGACAATATTTAAATATAATATATCCTAGACTGACAAATCATCTCCGTTCAGAATCGTTTTTCGTATACAATGATACCTATCATTGCATTCAAATTTAACCTACCCTAGTCCGAGGTCCATCCCACCCCCTAATGCCGTTAGGACACTAGTGTGTCGCGTATTACCGTGGTGTGTGTCGCCAAAGTATATTATTTATATATTAATATATTACATATAGTTTCATTTGACATATATGATATTATTTCAGCATTATGATGAAATAGTAAAACCCAGAGATAAGAAAAACAATTATGAAGATATTCTTACCTCGTAATGATTTCGACGTAATCATAACTGATAAATAGTAAATTGGGATTATGTGTTTTATAGGTAGGTACGTAAATAAGCACGTTCTCACTATTCTCATTCGTGATCACCGTGTTGTGCGCGTTGTGTCTGTGTAATTTCGTTATATTTTCATATTTTCTTATACATACCATATTAAAAAAGGTACATTAAGTATGGACAAATTTATAATTAAAAAAGTTTCAACTTCGGTTAACACGAGCACTGATGGCTCCACTGATTTGCCGTTACCTTCATCAACAATTAATGATAAAACAGTAAAGCGTCGTAAGTATAAAGACAACTATTTAAATTTCGGATTTACGTTTATTGGTGATGATAATAATCAAATACCTCAGTGTATTGTATGTGGCGTAACTTTATCAAACGAGTCTATGGTACCAAATAAATTAAAAAGACATTTAGATCAAAATCATAGTCATATTAGTAAAAAAAGTTCTGACTATTTTACGCGTTTATTGTCATCACAAAAAAAAAATTCAACGTTCATGGAAAAACGTTTAAAAATATCTGATAAATCTCTTTTATGTTCTTTTAAAATTTCTGAGTTAATTGCAAAGAAAAAAAAACCACATACCATCGGAGAAGAATTGATTTTACCAGCTTGTAAAGAAATTGTTGATGTCATGTTTGGTAAAGAAGCAGCTGAACAAATTTCAAACATACCACTGTCAAATGATACTGTTCGTCGAAGAATAATAACAATGTCGGAGGATATTGTAAAAAATGTAAATGAGATATTACAAAAAGATAAAGAATTCGCATTACAACTTGATGAAAGTACCGATGGTAAATCTCAATTAATTTCTTTCATACGATTTGTCAATGAGGAAAAAATAATTGAACAATTTTTATTTTGCCGTGAATTGCAAACTACAACAACTGGAGTTGATATTTTCAATGCTGTTGATAATTATTTCGAAGAAAATAATATGGTATGGTCGAACTGCATTTCAATTTGCACAGATGGTGCAGCGGCGATGACTGGCCGATTTAAAGGATTTCTGACTCTCGCGAAAAATAAAAAACCTAATTTAATAACAATTCACTGTTTTTTACACCGTGAAGCTCTTATGGTAAAAAGTTCGGATGGGGGAGAATTAAGTGATGTTCTCAAAACTGTCATTGAAATGATTAACTATATTAAAAAACGACCAGTAAAATGTAGAATATTTGAAGAATTATGTAAAAATATCGGTACAGAACACACTACTTTGTTGTATCATACTGAAATACGTTGGCTTTCTAGGGGTAAAATATTAAATCGTGTATTGGAACTTCAAGATCAATTACAAATTTTTTTTGAAGCTGAAAACATAAATAATTATGCAAATAAAATTGATGATCAAATGTGGTGTGCTAAATTAGCTTACCTTGCTGATAT
Source organism: Schizaphis graminum (assembly GCA_020882235.1). Taxonomy (NCBI): domain Eukaryota; kingdom Metazoa; phylum Arthropoda; class Insecta; order Hemiptera; family Aphididae; genus Schizaphis; species Schizaphis graminum. The sequence goes on from CM037033.1 coordinate 6,394,746, forward strand.
TTTTCAAAAACTAAATGTTTTAAATTCGAGTATGCAAGGTCGTAAAGAAAACATAATTTCAACAAGTGATAAAATGGAAAGTTTCAAAAAAAAAATTAATTTATGGTTATCATGCATAAAAAATGACGATTTTTCATGCTTTTCTTCATTTGAAGAATCAAAAATCCATTTAAGCATAAATCAAAAAACGGAATTAAAAAATATAATGTACGAACATTTATTGACACTTTCTCGAAATTTAAAGAGTTATTTTCCATCACTTCTAACAACTGAAATACAGTGGGTAGTTTCATTATATGGTCCATGTGGAGAAGAAAATATAAAAAATGCAAACTTATCTTCTACGGAAAAAGAACAATTACTAGAAATATCATCAGATACCACGTTAAAATCTAAATTTTATATGTCTGAAAATGATTCATTTTGGATTTCTTTGCAAAACGAATACCCAGAAGTGAGCAAAAAAGCGTTGCAAATTTTGCTTCCTTTTTCAACATCATATATGTGTGAATCAGCATTTTCGATATTAGAAGTAACAAAAACCAAAAAAAGGTCAACGCTTAAAGATATTGAAAGTGAATTACGCGTAAGTTTGTCAACAATTCGCCCACGAATTGAAGACCTATGTTCAATTCGCCAATCACAAGTATCGCACTAATTTCCATTATAAACTAACGCTGTTTTTATAATAATATTTTTTTAATACCTAATTTAAATTGTTTATATTTTAATAATGTAAATTTAAAAGATTTGTTTTTTTTTCAAATAAAATGCTAACATGAACTTAATTGTATTAATTTACATAGATTTGTAATTTTTACTTTTTCAAAAATCCATAAAAAAAATTTTAAGTGTGTCGCCATTTTTATGGATCTAAATTAAGGTGTCGTCGTACAAAAAAGGTTGAGAACCACTGCCCTAATGTACAGCAGAGCGATACTCACTTACCCGCTTTTTTTTTCTTGGTCTAGTTTCTTTAAAACTTAACTCTGACATGTTATGTTTTGCTTCATTTACTGTTAGTTCAAATTCTGCATCACAGCGCATAGAGGTTAATTTTTCTTTTGATGCATCAACCAAATTTAATGCCTGAATAAAATCTATTGATTTACTTTGTAAGTAATTGGATAAAGGTGTGGTTATTGCAAATATATTTTTATTTAAGATCATTGTGAGTATAAATTCAAATGTGATTACTGTTAAAAGACTCATTCATTTGTTTCAATCATTGTCATATACTAATCTTTTTAATGTTTCTAATATTGCTCCAAATCTTTCAAATCGAACAGTTATAACCCTTCCATGTGAAGTCCACCTAGTGTCGGAAAATCATTTTAGCCGGTATTTTCTATCGCCTGGATATAACTGCTGTTGACATTCGATGAAAGTGGCAGTTCTTTTTCTTGTCCGAAAAAACGAAACTAATGCTAGAACTTCACCAAAAAAATGTTTCGTTACTTCACAACAATCACAAGTATCTACAACAACCAAGTTCAGTAGATGTGCGAAGCACCATACATATATAGACATATAGTGTTTGATATCAATAACATCGATGACTGATGATGTTTCCACCGGCCGCCTGAGCAGTGAGCAGTACGATGACAACCACAGACTTCTATACTAACTAGATAAGGAACTCGTATATTATTTATATTATTAATAGTGAAGCTCGCGTATCAGTTTCCGCCATTTTGTCGGTTGGCAAAACATTACATTTCCTATACAAAATGTATAAATGTAACATCGTTTTTAATGTTAAAATATAGAAATAAATGAAAAATGATTTATATAAAATATTTTTTATTTTTTTTAAACAACAGGTTTAGACATCATAAAATACAATACAACATAATTAATATTTACCATATAAAATGCCATATAATGCCAACCGAAAAACCTGGCTTCAATTGATAGCGGGAGTTCGCTATCTAGTTCTATATAGAAATCTGTGATGACAACGCACAGGACCGATCATCCGTGGCATCGATGCGTCGCCGTCGTTGTTGTCATCCCGACGCCATTTAATTATTATATTTTTTTTATTATTATTATTCGTGTACGCGGTGTACATAGTACATTAATATTTTTTTCGCTGTTCGTATATTTTACACAGTACACACGGTGTGTACTATAAGTTATAATTCTATAGTGTCAATGCGATTCTGCTGTTATATTATATTCGGTTCGATATTCTTATACGCGGTTCGGTTATTATATTATTACACGCCGGGTGTAGTTTAACGCGTTTGAACTTACATTTTATTATAATATGGTGTGATATGGCTCAACGGTGATTCAATTTGATGCGTTTCGGTTGTTCTTTCCTGTCGCTGGTCAGGTCAGATTTATTTTAATATTTGTTATGCATAATTTTTATTATGTTATTAAATCACAAAAAATGTACCTATTCGTTTTTAAGATCAATATATTATATTACATTAGAGTGGGTCGACCTGGTAAGGACTAATTGTATTGTTATTATTTTATATATGTGTATACGGAATACAGTCCATTATTATTAAAATATTATATTGCACGTATTATATTATTCAAATTAGACAACGTATAAAACCGCCATGAAGTTGAAAAAAATGAAGCTAAATGTTTTTTTATATTGAGGTATTACTTGATTATTTTAATTTATATTTCCCAAGTCCAGTGAAAACTGGTAACCACGGAACGATATACATATTGCATAATACAGATCTGCCGTGTACTATGTAGTACCTATGTTTAAATATTTATACTCGTATAATATATATAAATTGATAATTCTTATTATTATTTGAAATTTTGAAACGACTATACGAGCTGCTCAGACGTAATAAGTAATAACTTGTTAGTAATTATATATACGCTATATTGCAATGATTGCATTGATTGTAGCTAATAGCTATTCGTATATATGTGTATTGTACATAGAAAGAACTTACAAAGTTACAAATGACACGTAGACAGGGCCGTCGCTACGATTTGCAAGGCCTTAGGCAATATCTAAATTACGAAATGCGAGGTCCTTTAATTTATTGTAGGATAAAACCAATAAAATTTCCCATCAATAATAGTAATAATACTATGGAAATCAAAAGCGTGAATAGCGTTTAACATTTAAGGAGCATGATAGCCCTCTGACTATTTACCTACGTCTATATGACCAAAAATGTGTAATTATACCTAATATCTCTGTAGAATTAAATCCAACAAATAATTACTTAAAGTTGATTATGGTAAGTCATTTAGGACATATTTTTTCATGTATGTATAAAAAAAATAATTTATATTATACCATAATAAACAAATATAAAAAATATATATAAAGCTATTCTATAGCTAATAGCTATTAATATCTACGTGCATACATCGCGGCGTATTGCCGTACTGGTTATTATGTTATCTTGACGTAGCACTGGAAGGAGTGTGAGCGGTAGGTCACAAGACGTCTACAACGATAATAATAAACTAAAAAATATAATGATTTAGATGGGTACTGCATTAAAATTAAATACACTACAATACGCAATATAAATTAAAACCCGACAGCATAATATTTTTCATCATACAAATTAAAAATATACATATTATAATCATTGCATTAAAAAAATAATAAAATTCAAAACTAAAAAATGTATTTGTTTGGTCGCCGCGACAAATCTTGCGATGTGTGGGCAGTTGTTTGCCGCGACTCGCGTGGATAAGATAATAGGTGATCAATATATAATTATAAATTATTACGAATAAATTAATTGTATGTCTCCAATATTATTTATATAATTATAATACGACACTGTCGCAAAGTGCCACAAATAAATATAATATTATAATAACACGGGCCCCAAAATAATAATAATAACATATAAATAATACCAAATATGAATTTGACAATAAATTGTAACTTAAAATATAAATTTACCTTTAAGACAAAAAAAAGGTGTATAATACAATATAAAAATAATCGGTGATACTCGTTTGCGCACAGTACACAATGTTTTACCTGTAAACTGACAACTCGTTTGCGTACATAAAAAAACGTGAAAACTCGGTTAATACTAATATTGACCTGAAAAATGACGACTCGTTTGCGTACAGCTATTAAATTAGACTTATATTGTTACTTGTAGAGCAAATTTCGATAAGATACACGTAATTGATTAACTAGTGTGCGGTTCTAAACGATAATGTGATTTTAGATCAATGGGTGCGTTATTGACGACTGCTGGATGTTACTATATGCTTATTATTTAGTCGAACGTGTGATGCTATCGAGATACGAGTCATTTTATTTCGTGTAGTACCATGGACATTCAAATATCAAATGATTTTGAAACGCACAGAGGAAAACGTTGTTTTGATATTGAAAACTATAAGTATAGTGAGTTTTGTGTTTTAAAATCAGGTGATCTTAAACATTATTTTTGTTAAGGGTTTTAGTAGACTTTTGCTATAGTTTATGTACGCAAACGAGTCCTATGTTTTGGATCATTTATCACAGGTATTAAAAATGTGTGTGCGCAATCGAGTTGTATATTTGTACGCAAACGAGTCGCAAAAAAGGTTAAATGTACGCAAACGGGTATCGTCCAAAATAATGGACCTGATTTTCAGTAGCGGTGTCGATCTCACTTCCCGGGTCCGAGTTTGAAGTCTTCACTGCAGGTATAATAAAATATCAGGATCAACTGGCCGATGTAGCAATATAATATATATAGAAGAGACGGCCGCAACGGTTACCGTATATAATACAACGACCAAAAATGGTACTTGGCCGATAAATGGGTAAAAATCGCGATCGCACCTTATTTATCAGAATATGACATACAAATCATATATAATTATATCGGGTCGCACAACTCGCACACGACGCAACAATAAAGTGAATAAAAGTATTCAATTGAATAAGAACACGAGCAATTATAAAAACGCGAACTTAGCGTGCATGACAAACCACGTGTTTGTCAGGTGTCACCGAACATTAGAACCCGGACACACGGGTACAATGCGTAAAGCTTACCGGGTTTGACGAAAGAGTGAAGTAGGCGCGACAAAGTTGACGCGGCGATCACAGCTTGACCACTCGGGAGGGAAAAATAGACAAGTGTGATGACCGGACTGTCACTTGCGTTGCGATGGCCTTTGACCCGGCCGAAACGCGTCAAGAGGATCGGTGTTCGAACAGTATTATTATGAATAATATTTTGTTATGAAGTGCGAATTGCGAGGCATCTACAAGCACGAGGCCCTAGGCACATGCCAGCGCTGCCTACCCTTAACGACGGCCCTGCACGTAGTATAATAACATTTAAAAATTAAATTTTAGTAACTTGTATAATTCTTAACAAAAAATATCACCCACACCCACCCCATTTTCAAGTGGGGCCTAGGCCCCATTTGTGTCTTATCTGCACGCCACTGGACGTGACTGTATATACGTTATACAGCCGTTACACTTTTGATACCAAGTAGTAATTTACTATGGAACACTCAGTATCAACCCGTCCAATTTTTCTGTTAGATATTTACCCACCTACATAACAGGACCCACCGGCCATCGGCCACCACCCACCCATTTAAAAGGGGTGGCGGTCGCCACCCCTACTATATAGGTTCGGCGCCACTGTCGAGACACGCTGCTTGAGTCGTCCCGACTCTACCGAGTGTATTATACGGTATATCGATAATCGATGATAAAATGATTTATTATTAATTTTACTACAACGGTTGCAGTCGTATTGTATTTCACCGAGGCAATAAATTATACTATATCATATTATTATTGACTGTTTATATAACAGATGTAACAAATTAAAAAAAAACAGCAAATAAGGTTTACGGGTTCACAGTGCTGTGATATTAACATAATTTTTTTTAATTTAACAGTTAAAAATAAAAACCCGCAGAGCTTTAGAATGACGTGATAATGCTAGGCTGTAGATTGTGGAGACATGAGAAGGAAAATATAGTTCCGTAATTTACAATATTTATTTTTGGGATTAAGACGTTTTGGCGACGACAGATTGGCGAGAAAGTTTCGGAGAAATGTCAATTGGACGGTATCCGTTTTAACGCGTGACCGTTTCGGCGATACGACAATTATTAATGTACTTAGGTACTATTCGGTGCGTGATCAATAAATTCAGCGATACGGGAATGTATTTATGTTTGTAATATACTTTGTCTCACCGTGTGGCGTGTGGTACATAAATATTATCTTTATATATTGTTATTATTACAACACGAGAAGGTGGTCAGGACAGCTGCAGATAATTTGTAGATGATCCGGCTGTAGTTCAGTCGTAGTAAGCAAAATACAATTATGTTTTTAATTATAAAACTATAAGAGGTATAGCAAATAATATTACTTTATTAAAATTGAATTTTAGAATTATAGTGACCAGCTAATAATGTTGTATAATATTTTAGCTGTATTAGCTATAGATAATTATAATTATTTTAACATATTAATTTATTTATGATTTAAAATCATTTAAAATTTTAAAATAACTGATACATATTTATTATATTACATAATACGGTTTTAGTGTTTTACATTATATTCAATTTTTTTTTCATTATTAATTATCACCTAAACTGTCATGCAACGTAACGTTATTCACGCTCAACTGTCGATACCGAATAGCCCGCACTAAAACATCCTAGATCAGTAGTTCCCAGCCTTTTTAATTGCACAGACTACCAATTTTATAAGAGGATATATATTTATTAATAAACACTACTATAGTAACCATCAAACAATTTAAAGAAATTTAAGTTATATAAATAAATTTATTTTATAGAGGGGGTGAACTAAAAATTAAAAATGTATAATACAGATTACCATGGTAATTATTCCAAAACGTACTTTTTTTATGTTATGTCAAAACGTACTAAAATATAATTTCAATTTATAATATTAAGTTTGAAATTAAATTAAAAATATAATCCTAGATTATTGAACACATTTGAGTCGTCTTTAATAGAAATAATATATTATTAAATAATTTAAAAAAAATCCTCGTCTTCAAAATGATTTGTCTATTTTAGATTCTGAACGGAGTGATGAATGTATTGATTTTACAATGATGTGTGTTTTTTTTTATTTATTTTTTTTTTTGTCTGTCATCACGTTTTGGAGTAGTAATAATGCTTCTATCTAGTTGGTACTTTGGGGGGGGGGGGGGGGGGGGCAAAAGTAAAAAAATTTTAGTAGTTTTTAAAAGCGTCGGGAAAAACCCTCAAAAAATACGGAAAAACGAGAATTTTTACGCATAACCACTTTTCGACAAAATCGATTTTTTGATTTTGCTGTAATTCAAAAAAGAAATCATTGTAAATACTTGAAATTTTCACCAAATGTTTATATTATGGTTATATATTTACGGTTAAATTTTCAAAATATTTTGACCTTTTTTAAGCTACTTATAGACAATTGAAATTTTCGACTTTTCTAAATTTTTTTTCTTAAAATGCCGATAAAAAAAATTTGGCTACCCAAAAACAAATCAAAAATCGTTAGTCACAATTTTTATTTATAAGCATTTAAAGTTCAAATGTTTACGAAATATATCAAAATCGCGAAAATTTGCAAGGAATTTTGAAGTTGAAAATTGATAAAATTTTTGTGATTTATACTCAGGTATAAGGTTCAAAAATCCAATACAAGGTTTTTAAAATTTAAAAAAACAATAAAATAATTAATAATATTTTTATTTTGGAAAAAATACATTTTGGAGTACATTTTAATAGGATTTCCAAAACGAACTATTTTCATTAAATTTACCAAAACGTACTATTTCCATTAAATTAATGGAAAAGGAACGTTTTGGATTATTGTACATTTTTATATGAAAAAAAATAGGGTTTATACTTAAAAAATGAATTTTTTTATTTAAAAAATCGTTTTAACTCATTATACTTTATAGTGCTTCAATTAATTGACATTGGTTATAGAAAAGGTGATATAGAAAATCGCTTCTCCTGAAAAATCAGTATTTTGGCAATAGTACGTTTTGGATTTCCATCCCTCAATTATTCAGTCATATTTAATCTATACCAGTGGTGGGCAAACATTTTTAATAGGGGGCCACAAAGTTCAAGAAATTCTAGAGGAGGGCCATAATTATAGAAAAAATGCATTTTGGGTTAAAGCTTTGAACCATATAATATTATAAAAACATGACACTTTTATACTATACAGGCCATATACTATCCATGTCGATGAACTCTCGGCGGGCCGGATTAAATACTTTCTCGGGCCGGAGTTGGCCCGCGGGCCGTACTTTGCCCATCACTGATCTATACTATAGTTATATACTAAATAATATTGTTTAATTTAATTTTACATGTGTAGTCGTAATACTTACCTAGTTAAATATCAAAAATTCAGATTTATGAATTCAAAAAAACAATAATAATAACATGCTTTAAATTTAAATACTAATTTTATGCTAAAGGTAGAAACTTACAGAAGTTAAAAATATTTTTGCAATTTTTTATAAGCCATTAAATTTTTTTTATTAAATATTCAAATTATACTCCCCCCTAATATGGCTAATATTCTTAAATAAATTATTTACCAGATCTTTCACAGTTTTCCGACGTGTCCACGGGACCATTATTACTGGAAGAACCATTTTCATTATTACGACGTAAGTAACCTGAAATCTGCACAAATATACTGTAATGTAAACAAATTGCATTATACAAAGTTTCTGTTAAAGCATATGTAGAGTAAAACAGATGGCTGAGATGCAATACTCGGTGATAGACAGTGGCGTATTTTCAATTTTTTTGTGGGGGGGGGGTCTTAGAATTAAGTATAAGTTTATAACATTATAATAAAATACATACGAGTTAATTTAATAATGATACTTATTATTGATATTATTTATATAATATATTTTGAAAAAAAATTTCTGGGGGGGGTCGAGACCCGGGGACCCCCCCCCCCCCCCGTAAATACGCCACTGGTGATAGATATTATAGTAATCGACAAGTGGTAGTGAGAGGGTACACTTACATGTGATATAATATATTGGCCGGTTTTACAATTATTGACGTGTGACCGTACATATGGCCACGCCAAAAAACTTATTGCAAGCATAATTATTAATTATTTTTCAATGTATAGGTTATGACGGTAAATTAAATAGTGAATATCACAACCAGGGCCGGCGCAATGGGGGGGGGGCGAGCAGGGCACTTGTCCGGGGCCTCGCGCTTTTATGAGGGTCTCGCAGATCAAAACTTGTATATAATAATATATACAACCATAGCATATATGATTTCGCCCAGGGCCTCGCAAAAGCTAGCGCCGGCCCTGATCACAACGAAAATAATAATAAATAATTACAATTGTTTACCTGGTTACCTATTAATAAACAATACGATATGTTTATAATAATTTTCGCTGTCAAATGGCCAGTATGGGTGATTTAGTGATGACACCCAGAGTATTTTTACTACAATTTATAATATATTACTTTTATATAGGTAGGGAATTATAGGTTATTCAAGATAGATAAGGTACTATTCAACAATGCACTATATAGGAATATATTAAGTATACAAATCTTACAAAATGCTTACAACATAAAATATATATATAAAGTTATAATATTACGCTAAGTGATGATAATAATTTTGAAAATTAATTTGCATACCTAATCATTATTAAATTTAATATAGGATTCAAAATTATAAATAAGAATACACTTATATCTATAAGTAAGTGTAATACCGCTCGATACCCCGGCTTTAATTTACTTTTTCAGATTTCAGATGTTTTAATAAAAATAATATTGGGACAATATGTGGTGCCCTTAAATCCGTGGTCATGTAGGCTGCAGTTTACACTACCTACGCCTTAATTCGGGTTTGACTACTACCGAGGTTTGATATTTTTGACAACAAATCCAAGTTCATCAATTTACCTTGAATGTCATAAAATTTTATTGTCATGGTATCAAATAACCAATGACGATTTGGAACATATCATAATGAACTTGTGTAGGTAGGTATACCACTATATCATTATAAAACTTACTACATACCTATTAGGTATTTATATGTAACAAGCGACCAATGTTTGTTTTAAACCTGAACCTCATTAGCACGCATTAAATTTGTTATTCATTTAAAAAAATATATAAATCTCAGTCACCAATTTAATTTTTATAAAAATCAACTTATTATTCAATAGGTAGATTTTACCAACGATCATCTAATGACCAATTATAAATTAAACTATAATGTATTGTTATAATTTTATATTTTATGTTTTGATTATTTTAAATGTTTGGTGGTTTATATCTTTTTTTAACTTACAATTTTTTAGATTCTGAACGAAGTGATGAATGTATTGCTTTTACAATGATGTGTGTTTTTTTTTTTTTTTGTGTCTGACGACAACACTTGGAGCAGTAATAATGCTCCGATTTTTGACTTCAGCCCCTCTTTGAATAGGAAATTGAATCTAGTTGGTACTTTGGGGGGTCAAAAGTTAAAAATTTTCAATATTTTTTAAATGAGTCGGGAAAAGCCCTAAAAAAATGACGGAAAAAACGGGATTTTTTACGCAAAACCAGTTTTCAACAAAATCGATTTTTTGATTTTGCTGTAACTCAAAAACCAATCATTGTAAATACTTGAAATTTCCACAAAATGTTTATATTATGGTTGTCTCTTTACAGTTAAATTTTCAAAATATTTTGACCATTTTAAAGCTACTTATAGACAATTGAAATTTTCGACTTTTCTAAGTTTTTTTTCTTCAAATGCCGATAACAATTTTTTGGGTGGCCAGAAAATCTTTAAAATTTAATACAAGGTTTCTTATAAGTTGTTCTTAAAGTGATAAAAAAAAATCCGAAATCTTTAGTCACAATTTTTTTTTATAAGTGCATAAAGTTTGAATTTATACGAAATATGTCAAAATTTAAATTAAATTTCATACTCTCATTATGCGTATGTTGCGTAATACTTTTTTTATTAATAAACAGATACTATAAAGTAACCATAGTAACATATAAAAACTATACTATTTGTTTCAAAATAGAATATATGACAATATATATAATATATCCTAAACTGACAAATCATCTTCGTTCAGAATCGTTTTTCGTATACAATGATACCTATCATTGCATTCAAATTTAACCTACCATAGTCCGAGGTCCACCCCACCTCCTAATGTACAGCAAAGCGATGCCCACTTACCCGCTTTTTTTTTAATTGTCATTTATAATTTATTAAATATAATATATATACAGGGTCATTTTTTTATCAAACAACACTCATTATTTCAAAAAGTATTAACATTTTCAATTTTTTTTTTCAAAATTTTTAGTTTTATGCTTTTCTAAAACTATGTAAAATTTTTATTTTTTTCACTTTAATATTTAATAGTGAAATCACTATAAACTTCTAATTTTCAAATGGCAACCTATACTTAAAATGTTATAAAATAGTAGGGATATTTTTTTTTATGAATTCTAACGTTTAAATTACTATTTTTCATTTAACCGTTCACGAGTTATAGCTGCTTAAAGTTGGGTGGTTTGAGATTTTTAGGTGTTAGTCCCAAAGGTTATTACGGCTGTGAGACATTGATTAGAACACAATTATTATTTGCAAAGACCAGTAGTTCAAATTATAAATCGTTATCGTTCGACCAAAGGTACTAATATCGTTGTACCTCCTACTACCTACAATCTACATGAATATAGAATACGAACTATGGACTATCGTGGACTATGGGCTATGGAACTGTATCCGTAATATCAAAAATTATGATTAATAATAAACACGGCTATAGATCTATAGCCGTGATAATAAATCAGATGAAACAGATTTTATCATTTTAAATTTTTATTATCGTGGTTTTATTATGATAACAATATAATAATAAAAAGGCAAAAAAAAAAAGATCCATCAGCTAAGAAATTAAATGAAACACATTTTTGTATAAAAATTATTTTTTTATTATGTTAAATAAAAGAAAAGCATTTGCCTTCAAATCCAAACCCTAGTTATTATACCTATTTAGTGTATTGAATAAATCGGTATATTTATCAGGAACTAATTTATTGGGTGAATGTAAGTTCCTACACGAGAGTAGCAGGTAAAAAAAATACACACGTTAGTTCCTACACGGCGGAAAAAGGTACGTATATAAGTTCCTACACGGTAAAAACCAGGTACCTATGTTAGTTCCTACATGGCGGAAAAAGATACGCATGTAAGTTCCTACACGGTAATATCCAGGTACGTATGTTAGTTCCTTCACTGTGAAAAAAAGGTGTAAATGTGTATATACGAATAAATACATATATGATGATTATACAATATAATACAAATTGCATAATGCATTTTAATTTTTCATAATTGAATATAATATAATATAAAGAGTAAAAAAATCAAAAAAAAAATCGCATAACGCATCGTCACAAATAAATATGATATGATGAGTAAAAATATAATAAAAATCGTATAATGCATTTTAATTTTTCATAATTGAATATAATATAAAAAAAAGAGTAAAAAATAAAAAAAAAATGAAAACTTATATATTTGTATTATATAATATATAATCATCATATATTTATTCGTATATACATATTTACACATATATACACATATAGGTACACTAACATATGTACCTTTTTCCGCCGTGTAGGAACTAACATAGGTACCTGGTTTTTACTGTGTAGGAACTTACATACGTATCTTTTTCCGCCGTGTAAGAACTAATATAGTTACCTGGTTTTTACCCTGTTGGAACTTACATACGTACCTTTTTCCGCCGTGTAGGAACTAACATATGTAATTGTTTACCTGCTACTCTCGTGTAGGAACTTACTATTCCCCAATTTATTAGGTACCTGTTAGAATGAATTTAAGTACAAAAAACACTTTTATGCTCAGGATGCTAGAAAAATCAATAAACAATGTCAAAATCCATGCTAGATGAACTTTGAAAGGAAAATATTTACTAATAGACATACATATGGGTGTGAACGACAAAATAGGGTATCGCTCATGGAGGTTAATAGCTTTTAATGAACACAACTATCCCTATTTTTCAAAACATTTAATTTGTAAAATTTGTATCAATGGGAGAAATGTGTAAAAGTGAAATACGAATCAAGGGGATAAAATTCTTTATGTAACATTTTAAGTTTAGTTTACACTGTTTTTTTCCTTTTATTACAATTTTAATGTTATTTTTTATATTTTCTGTTAAAAGTTTGACATTTATCATCTTATGTGGTCGTTTAAAGTATTATAATTAATCTAAATGTTTTTATTTAATGTCCATTACACTTTTCTATAATTTAAATTAACTTTTTATCTGGCATAATCTTCTACTGTAATGGGAAATTTAGTTGTTGGAATGATTTTCTGTTAGAATTCATATGTTCATTATTCATTTGCCTTTTTTGTAAGGTGATTAAATCACCCAATGCATATTGGTATATATAAATATTTTTTTAATTTTATTTATAATATTAATTTAGTCATCTATTAGTTAATTTTGTTCTGTTAGCTTTAATTTAATTTTTCTATCAACTAATGTAGACATGAACATTTTTAATGTTTAAATTAATCTTAGTTTTTGCAAAATTTGGGAGTACCAAAGGAATGGGAAGTATGTGATATTTTTGGATTTGGGCCCGATGAACTTGCAATTGTTCCTAGACCAGTGGTTTCTGTCATTTTATTATTTCCATACAATGACGCTGTAAGAATTATTTGATTATTTTTTCTAATTATTAAATGCAATTTATCTATAATATTTTATTTATTTTATTTACAGCATCAAAAACGTAAGAATGAAGAAGAGTTAAAATTGAAAGATAAAGGTCAACAAGTATCAGATTATATATATTTTATCAAACAATATGTACACAATGCTTGTGGAACCATGGCTTTAATTCATAGTGTTGCTTATAATAGAGATAAGTAAGATTGATTGTCGTTATGTTTAACATGATACTTATGAATAAAAATTAAATCATTTTAGGATCCAATTAAATGATGGTATATTAAAACGTTTTTTGGACGATGGAAAAGATATGTCTCCAAGTGACCGCGGTGAAATGTTAAAAACAGCTGAAGATATAATTAATACTCATAGGGAAATTGCTATTGAAGGACAAACTGCGGTAAATAATTTTTTCATTATTTTTAAAAAGTATTAATATTTTCTTTTGTGTTAATAAAGTAATATCATTGTTTCCTGATACTTTCAAATTAACAAAGGATTTAATTTTTGTTCTTTTGGTTAATATAATTAATTTTCAAAGATTTTTTATTTTAAAACGCATTCATCTATATACCTAGCTTATTACTATTACTTGTGCTTCATAAGTTTTATCTATTACTCATTAATTTATTAATAAATTATTATTGAACACATTTTTGACAACATGTAATTTTAAAGAATTGTCAATACCCGCGGTTTTAAACTTATAATTTATAATTAATTTAAAAAAATAGTAAATAGAAATAGATTACTAAATACATTTTTGTCAAGTGTCATTAATTATAGATGACATCTTATATAAGTAATGCAGGTATACATTTTAAAATTTTATGATAAAAAATAGTTATTGTGCTAAAAAGTACAGATTTGTGTACCTTAATATAAAAAATATATTTTAATTTGAGGGTTTATTATGAGTTTTAAACAGAAACCTTAACCAATATGTCCAATGAATTCCAGTACTAGCATTATATTTAAAATTGTAATACAATTTGATATAGAAATTAAACAAAATTTATTTTGTAGTTTATAGTTGGTAAAAAAAAGCCCAGCCGCAAAAACCTAGAAATTCACTTTTATTTTATTTTTTTTAAATTTTGTTAATTTATTTTTCCAATTAAAGTATTAAACTGATTAAAAAAAATTAATAATTATTTTTTTGGTTAGGTAGGTACAATTTAAAGTAAAAAATGGAAAAAATTACACACCAACGGTCATTAGAAATGTTAACAATCTTTTTTTTTTTTTTAATAAGGTTAACAACTATTAATAAGGTATTGATTGAATATAAATTAACTTTTCCAGTAAATACTTGAAATTAAATGAATAATTCAATCGCGAGTCATAACTCGTCGTACGTCGCCACCGTTTCCGCAGTAATAATAGTATTAGGATCGTAGGATTGATGAGCGGTGTGTCCAAAAATCAATATTATGATAATATAATTTATTTTTTAGTGGTAGGAAGAAGAATACCGAAGTTGTAACAAATATGACCACTACAACACCTCTACCACCATCTCCACCATCATCTCCATCAACACCACCATCACCTCCATCATCATCACCACCATCACCATCAACACCACCACCATCATCATCATCATCAACAACAGAAATTGACTATTCATTTATGTTTGGTGCACCACCAGAATGGTAAAATTTACCTGGTAAATTTACAGAATTTAAATCTACAGATAACATTTCTAAATTGTTCAAAAAGTGTATCAAAATAAAATTGTATGAAATCTAAATAAACAAAATTTTTTTTATGCATACATTTTGGTGATATAAAAATAAATTAAAACACAATTATTTTATTTTTAAGTTTATATTTGATATTTTTCAATTAACAAAATACCTAGTTGATAAAATGTAATAATTAACAGTTGAATTAATAAATATATGGTGCTATATATCTATTTAAGATTTAAGTTGAAATAAATAATACTTCTTTAATAACTACTATACCTATAAATGAATTTATCAAATAGGTAGTAGTCATTGTGGGAACTGAACAAAACATGAAATGTATTAAATACTAGTGATGTAATAAGTACCAATTTATTAGTTAATTAATAAAATCAGTATAAGTATAATTACAATTGAGTAAAGAAAAAAATAATACATAGTACAAGGGATGAGACCACTTATAACCTGCCAAAAGCCCAAATACTTCCTTTAGAAGATTTATCATGGGCCTAGCTGAAATAATATATGCTGCTTTATATCATAACGCAAAACATATCAATCATATTGTGATTCGGATTTTAAAGGAAATACTTTTTTTTTTATATATTTAAGATAGAAGTCTAATTATTAAACATAAATTCGTTTCACGTTAATCTGATTCCAAATAAACGAATTTATTTTTGCTTTTTTTGATATTTTATTGCTTTTTTCAGTTATTCTAACTGTGGAATTTTTATATGTCTGTTATGCTATACAAATAAAAAAAAAAATGTTTATTTACTAAATAAGAAATGTAAAAACATGCAATAATGACCGTGACCACACTATTAGAATGAAACAACCTTAAATGTATATCCACAGATAGCTTATCGGCTATTGCATATAGTCTGTAGAACTTACGCTCAGTACTCGTTTAACATTGATATCGACCAGTTCAAAATTTGTTATATAAACACATCCTCTCAGAAAAAAATCAGTTTCACTTCTAGAAATCTTACCAAATACATGGTAGTAAATTCTTTTGTTAATTTAAATTAATTTTTAAATACTTTTTATTCAGTTTTATAAAATTATAACTAATTTATGTTAATTTTTAGTCATGCTTTTTTTTGTTTTAAAGAATAAATATGCTTCATCTTTGCTTTTTTAAAATAATTTTGTGCTTTTTTGTTATTTATTATGCTTTAAAATCCGAGCCCTAGATATGAGTAAAGAATTAAATTTAAAGTATACTTCCTTTGTTAACTGACCTTTAGCAAAACAAACATACATATGCACAACAGCTGATTATATTTCTGTAACAACAAGAGCTACTTATGTATGACATGCCATTTTTTTGATGAATATACTTTTAGCACTTTAGCAGACACTCTTACATACTTGGTTGTCAACAAATAAAAAGGAGCCATAAATATAACTCAAGTTTTTAACACAAGTACACAAATATTTAAATTAAATAATACTAAAATTTCACATACTGTGACTGACAATGCTACAAATTTTGGAAAAGCATTCATAGTATTTTCGGTGTCCACAATAATAAGTAAAAAAGATAGTACAAGTAATAGTAATTGATTTGATAGTACAAGTGATGGATCATCAAATATTGAAAAAAGTGATACTGATGATACTAGTGCGGAAGTTGAGATTGTTAATGTGACAATAGGTTTCAAATTGTGTAGTAATCAAATTCAAACTATTATGAGGATGACATAACTTTGCAAAACCATTTAACTTGCTCCGCCCATATATTAAGTTTAATTGCCACTAGTGATGTAGCAAAAATTAGAGACATTTCATATAATAATAATATATCAAAGTCTGTATTTACAATATTAAATTTATTTTCGAATCTCTAAGTAGAACCTCAGTTGCGTCAGATAAAGTATACGAGATATGTAATTGTAAATTCCCAATACCAATTATAACTAGATGGAACTCAATGTTTGATGTACCTAGTTAAAAAGTTCTAGCGATTAAATAAAAACTGTGTGTTACATTTGACAGCCTGAAATTAAAAATAAAATCAAAACTTCAGATTTTCTTGAAGAATAATAATATCACTTGACCTGTTACAAGGTGAAAAAAAATGTTTTTTAGGGTATGTTGCACCCACAATAATTGCTCTTCGATTGAAATTAATTCAATTAACACATTTAAATTATTGTAAGCCATTAGCATTTTAAATTGTTGTTAGTCATGAAAAAAAGATTTAATTATTTATTTAATATAGAGCTTTCTAAAACCAACATTTAATTTGTGCGGCCATTAGTCTCCCAAAATTCAAACTAAGTTAGGTACCAGTAAGGCTGTATGCAAAATGTTATTTATATCAGAATGTAATCTATTAAATATAAGTGAAAATAATTTTGATGTTTATAATGAATCTAATGATAATGAATGCAGTAACAATGAATTTTATAATATTCATATTGGAGATCGTTCTGATGAATATTTAAGTCCATTAAAAACTAATAATGAAAAAACAAATCTAGCAAGTGTGTAAGCGCTTCCTTATTTTGATACCTTGATTAAACTTTTGATATTTTGAGCCTTTTTAACATACAGCCTACCCGACTCCTCATTTATTATTAATAATTATATTTATATTATTCATCAAATAATTTGAACATTGATTTATTTTACAAAAAAAAAAAAAATACATTACATACTCAATAGATTCTATTGTATATTTAAATTTTTAAATATAGTATAGAAATTTGCGATTCTTTGTCGCATTTGAATTATAAGTTAAAACTATTAACTGCAGTTAAAATTTAAATGAAAAATTTCATAAAAATAATATAACATTGATGGTCTACACCAAATGATTTAAACAATGATTTATTAAAAAAAAAAAAAAAATATTCGTACATACTAATTGAGTTTATTGTAGATATCAAAATTAATATATAACAGAAATATTTTTCTTATTCTGTATCTGTATTAACTTGGAAAGTTATAAAGTGTACATGGTGACTGTGTGTAAACAAAAATTACAATTTTGAATTGCATTTTAATTACAATTTAATACTACTAACAACAATAGAATTTGAATAACAAATTTCCTAAAAAATAAATAAAATTGATGATAAACATCAAATTCTTTGTAACAATGATTTATTTTACAAAAACAAAATATTTATATATACAGTAGAAGCCGCTTATTAGAAACACTTTGGGACCAAAGTGAAATGTGTCAATTAAACGATTGTTTCTAATAAGCGATTTGTTTGATTTGTAATATGAAAAAAAAAAAAATGAAAAATACGCGGAAAATTTATTTATAAATGTATTTATTTAACTATGTAC
The DNA here is from genome assembly GCA_020882235.1 of Schizaphis graminum. NCBI lineage: Eukaryota > Metazoa > Arthropoda > Insecta > Hemiptera > Aphididae > Schizaphis > Schizaphis graminum. The sequence goes on from CM037033.1 coordinate 6,413,511, forward strand.
GTGAGTATATGTATATTATTTAAAATATTTATCGATCGAAGTTTGTTTTTTTGCGTCAAGTAACTCCATAACCATATTTTAGAACGTAAGATAAAGTAACGTCTAAAATATAAACGTAACGACAGCAAAGATAAGATTAAATTACATTGGTTATTGCACGCATAACCGGTGTATCTGTTAACTGACTCTCGCCTAATTGTTTCAAATAACCGATGTGATGTTTCAATAATCCGATTTATTTTCAATGTTCTAATATACGGCCGGTCCGTCCTGGTACATTTTGTTTCAATAACCCGATTGTATCAATTATCCGTGTTTCTAATAAGCGGCTTCTACTGTACTTAATCGATTCTGTTATCTCTTTAAAAATTAAAATATAATGCAAAAGTATATTTAATTTGGTACCTAATCTTAGAAAGTTATCATATGTACCACATGTAACAATAAATAACAATTTGCATTTTTTTATTGCATTTGAATTAAAATTTTTCTAAAAATAAATAAAGTTGATGGTAAATATCAAGTTTTTTATAACAATGATTTATTTTACAAATATAAAATATTTATATATACTTAATTGATTCTGTTATTTATTTAAAAATTAAAATATAATACAGAAATGTGTTTCATTCCAATTCCGTTAAACTTAGAAATATTATAATATTATGTACCTATTTGTTATACACTGATACTCGGCTTATTAGCTATATAGACTATGAGCGCTGCATACAATAAATTATACCACTTAATACTTGAATGTGCACGTTTTAACAATAATCTCGATTGGCGAAAAGATAAATTATGGTATTTCCGTATAATATAATAGGTAATATATATAGCACCAAAACACTTTGCATAACTCTGTGTAAAAAATCTGAGTTAAAAAAAAAAATCCTGTAGTGACATTACATTTATACTTTATAGTAGGTAATGACAAAATCTTTAAAAGACGTGATATAATATGGAAAAGAATTATAAAATATCATTTTTAATATTATAAATACTTTTTTTTTTTTTTTTTTTTTTTTTTTATTAATAAAAGCCTCGGCATCTAGGGCCATTGGCTACTACAAATTTATGGGGTTACATTGGAAGGTAATTGCTTAATATTAATACACATATTATTTTACAGAAGGTTGATTAAATTAGAACTGATTATAAATGTTATAAATACTTATGAAGACAAATAAGATCAATTGTAAAGTTAAACGCTTAATTAACATATTATATTGTTTATAAATTATTAATTAATTAATTAAGTTTAGTTTAGTGGTTACTTGTTGTTCAAGTTTGTCGTCATATACCTTATAGGTAAGTACCTAATAGGTATTTGTAATATTAAAAATGGCATTTTACTTACCTAGTTTCCATATTATATAATGTCTTTTAAAGATTTAATCATTACCTACTAAATTTTTTATGTTAAGTCCCTACAGGATTTTTTTTTAACTTAGCTTTTTTTACACAATGTTATAATAAGTGTTATAACAGTATTATTGGTGTGATATCAGCTATTTAAAAAAAAAAAATTGCTATGTTATTTGACTGTTAATTAAAACTGAAGATGAATTTTCAAGTGTTGATCATTTTTATTTATAAGTATATATTATATAGGTACTAATAAATACTATATAGTACCTAATAATTATTATTACAATGTAGGGTTGGAAAAAAAAGCCCAGCCGCAAAAACCTAGAAATTCACTTTTATTTTATTTTTTTTAAATTTTGTTAATTTATTTTTCCAATTAAAGTATTAAACTGATTAAAAAAAATTAATAATTATTTTTTTGATTAGGTAGGTACAATTAAAAGTAAAAAATGGAAAAAATTACACACCAACGGTCATTAGAAATGTTAACAATCTTTTTTTTTTTTTTAATAAGGTTAACAACTATTAATAAGGTATTGATTGAATATAAATTAACTTTTCCAGTAAATACTTGAAATCAAATGAATAATTCAATCGCGAGTCATAACTCGTCGTACGTCGCCACCGTTTCCGCAGTAATAATAGTATTAGGATCGTAGGATTGATGAGCGGTGTGTCTTTGGGGGGGAGAGGTATTATATTTACGAGGATTACATTAGCAATAATCCAATAGCAATAGATAAAACGCCCAGTGTATCATAAACCCTTAACATTTACGAATTCAAAAATACCATAATAAAATAATTATAATATGTTCATGCCAATAAATATCAATGAATTATATTAAATATATTATTTATAAATTATATGAAAAAAATTGTATGATTTTAATGATTTCCGGTTCAGCCACCGTTCATAAAATTATTTATTGTTTTCAATATAATTACTTTAAACAGAAATAAACACAACACTGGCTTGAAACATTGTGTCACAGAATAAAAATGTGTTGACAAACAATCTAATTCTCAGTACATAATATTGTAAATATGGCGCTCAAGAAAATTAATCTACACAATACGGGTGAAAAATCCTACAGATGGTGGCTTGTGTGACAAGACGTTCTCTCACAAAAGCACTCTGACCAGTCACCAGAGGACACATACGGGTGAAAAACTGTGCGCATGTGAGGAGTGTGGTGAGTGGTTCTCTCAAAAAAGCACTCTGACCCGTGAAAAACCATACGCATGTGACGAGTGTGGTAAGTCCTCATAATTCTCAGTACATAATAATGTAAATAGGTAGCATAACATGGCGCTCAAGAAAATTATAATTAATCTACACAATACGGGTGATATTGATATTTACATGTAACCATCATTTGATTTTTCTCGTTTTCTTCTGTTTCTTTTTCTTTTTTTCTATGATTATGACTGTAAAAAATTGGGTATATATAATATATATATATCATAAAATAGCTTAATTATGACTAATTTATACAATTGAATGTGTCCGAGGTCCACCCCACCCCCTAATGTACAGCAGAGCGATACCCACTTACCCGCTTTTATTTATATTAATAATAATTAAACTCAAGAAACAATAATACACATACAATTAAGTTTGCTATACTCATAATATGATTTATCATTTAATGTTTTAACCTGAGAATATTTGTAAAATAATCCTTTTATCCATGCCACTTAGTTCTTGAAGTTGATTAGCCATATTAAATTCTGAACGGAGATGATTTGTCAGTCTAGGATATATTATACTTAAAAATTATCATATATTCTATTTTGAAACAAATTCAAACATTTAAGTAAAAGTTTCAAGATCTTACGTTTAGTAATTTTTTTAAAAATAACAAAGTGAAAAGTGATTTAAATTTTCTTATTTCTAATAAGTAGTTCATTTTCCGAAAATTCAAAATTCTTTAAAATATTTTCTCTTTTTAAACTATTTAAAAACATGAGAAATTTTCGATTTTTTTTCTATAAATGGCGATAAAAAATTATTCGATGAGTCAAACTTCTTAAAATTAAATTTTTATACAAAATACCACATAAGTTATTCTTGTATCTTTATAAAATTATTAAAAATCATTCCTTGTGTACAATTTTTTGTATACATTTTTCAAATTTTTATAAAATTTGTCAAAATTACGAAAACTACATGCTACAAGTATTTTTACAGTAAAGAACTTACAAAATCTTTTATTTTTGTATCTTAGGTTTGAAAATGTACTTCATAAATATTTTATTATGAAACTAAAGAATCTAAAAATAATATATAAACACAACAATTGTTTACAGACATTTGAAAAAGTTCAAATTTTTTAAGATACCTATCGTATTTTAACAATGAATAACACTATACTAATTATTTTTTTATAAATCAAAAATATTCGTAGGGATTTAAAACCTTACGACTATTATATAATTGTTATGAATTTTACTATGAGCAATGACATTTTAAATTTATTTTAAGACATCATCTTTTTAAACTATATGAATCTATTTTACTGATTTAAAGTAAATGCTAGTAGTAGTTTAGTAGTAGTAGTAGTAGTAGTAGTAGTAGTAGTAGTAAACTAAATTTTCACCTTATTTTTATATTAACATTATCTATTTACGATTAAATTTTCAAAATATTTAGAATTCTTTTAAGTTATTTATAAATAGGCCCGGATTGGACCGGCGAGCTACCGCGCTGAGCGCGATGGGCCGCAAGATTATTATGATACATGGGCCGCTTGCTAAAGTATTTAGCTAAATTAACTGGGCCAGTAAAATTATTGTGCTCGGTAAGTTTCTGGGTTCCAATCCGGCACTGTTTATAAAGCATTGAAATTTTCGATTTTTCCAAATTCTTTTTTCTTGAAATGTAGATAAAAAAATTTGCCATAATAAAAAATCTTTAAAAATTAATACAAGGTATATTATACGGTGAACTTATATAGGTATTATACTAATTCTGATGATTTTTTAGTCAATGATAATTACTATTAACTAATTTGTAGGATATATTAATATATTATTATCTTCATGATATCGTTTAAAAAAAAAAAAGAACGAGAAAATTTATAAGTTTAGACGAACACGACGGTTTCTAACACACAACGACAACAGGCTTCCTTATTGTTCCAATACAGGTTGCAGGACTGTTGACACATATATGGACAGTCTATTCAAACGATGAAACGGATTTCCGCTAGTGACGAAACATAAATATTGGATATGAGAACGAAGTATTATAAGATGTATATATTATATATTATATATGTGTATATATATTACTATTACAATATTTATGTAAAAAAAAAGGGCAAGAGATACATACAAATAATTAATTATAAAGAAAAAGAGTGTTCAGAAAAAAAAAATAATAAGGTTAGAAATTAAGTGATTGAAATTTTACAATAATATCAACATAAAAAACAAAAATGATGTTGACATCTGCAAAATAATACGTAGATTAAATTATTCATGATCATCAGATACTGATAATTCAGACAACAGGTATAAAACAATCAGCACTCATTTGATAAAAAATTATGCAACATGCGTGTGATCGTATTTTTGAACAAAAAAAAAGAAAGAAAATTTTAATAAATATAAATATAGATGTATTATATGCTGGAGTGCATTCTGTGTACAAACATATCATGTCAATATCAGTCATCACAATATTATCATAGTGGTATATTCAAATATTCTAGTAAAATTTCAATCAATTTACAAAAAACTAACCTTAAAAATATGTTAAAAAAAATCATTGTTAAATAAAAAACGATTCATATTGTAATTTTGTCTCCGTCATACGTTAGGATAGTTTTTATCCCGATTAATGACCTCAATAGTCAATATATTACAACTTTATTATGTTTAGAGCTTTGCGGTTATTTAATCGATTATTTGAATAAAAGATTGTTTATAAATGCTAAACAATACTCATATAATTTAGGTCAATGAAGCAAATGAGCTGAGACAACAAAATGTATTAGATACCTATTAAAGAGTATCGGAATATGAGAAAAGGTGACTCTTCTGAAAGTCACGGTACGGATAAAGTACTGTGATCAGAGAACGAATATTTGATGTGTTTTAATAAAGATATGCTGTTGAATTTATATTTTGTTTGTATTTATTTAAAGTATCTGTTTTACTTTTACGTTAGTAGTGTTAGTATATAAACGACAGTACGAACATAACAAACTGTTATTACTATTAAGTACTACAGTAAAACCTCGATAAGACGGAACTTTGGTAAAACGGAAACCCTTGTAATACGGAAAATTTCTTTGGAGCTTTTTTTCAAATTTCATTTTTTTGAATCCCGTAAAAACGGAAACTTTTTCACGGAAAAATTGCATGGTCTTAAGCGATTCCGTCTTATCGAGTTTTTACTGTACCTATTACTTTTTTTGTATGGCACTGTTCACACGGCCATGTACGGCAGAAGAAGGAACGGGCGACCATGTTAATCTGGCGAGCCGGCCGCGGCGGCGCAAATAATGCACATATTTTTTTTTTTTTATTATTATAATCAATAATAATCTAAAAATTACAATAAACAAGTTTATAATTACAATACAACGATTATCTATCTCCGAGCTTGAGTAAGAGATAGAGCAGTGTTTCCCAACCTTTTTTTACTCAACGCCCCTTTTAGATTTTAAAAATCTTACACCGCCCCCCCCATCAATTTTTTAAAATAATAAACGTTTTATTTTTTTATAAGCTATTTAATTTAAGACAAAATATCATTTAATATTTTAATGCTAAAATTTAGTTAATTTTAAATTTAAATACCTACTAATAATATGAATTATATAATTTGATTTCGAATTTTCTAATATAATTAATTATAACACAAAAAATACTTATGTGACTAATGACTGCCCTGAGGTTGATAGTTTTTATGGAAATTAGTTTTTATTCTACACAGTTATACATTTCATTACAATCAGTTATAAACAGAAACATTTTAATGATAGATGAGCGCCCCCTTTAGCACCCCCCTAATAAAAACGCCCCCTTCAAAATAAAAAATGCCCACAAGGGGGCGGTAACGCCCACGTTGAGAATCACTGAGATAGAGAGTGTAACGTAACTGTTCCATCCCATATAGCATAAAAATATCTTATGAATATCGTATAAATATTTGAGTTTTGATTTAAATATTACAATTTTATTTCAATAAAGACTCTGCCGTGTTTTTTAATATTCAATTAATATCATATAGATTTCTTATGAACCGAGAACTATTATTTCATAGATACCTATTATTAATAAAATATCTGTATGATATTTGTTTTTCAACAACTCATGAACATCATTTTGTTAAATTTTTTATATTTACTTAATATTTTATGAATAACAAAATTATATTCCTGCAATAAATTTTGATATCTGATGAATGTTAAATATATAACTATATTATTGTAATTATAATTAATTTATATAATATTAAATATATTGATATTAATTACAACAAAAGTTAATCCAAAAGTCAGTTGTGGGTGCTAAGCATCGATATGTTATTAATTGTGCATTTTTATGCAACAAATACTGAATAATTAAATATTGTTTAGCTGATTTAATTAGTATACTATTTCTGTATAATATATACTTAATTATGTATAAATAATATATTATTTATTCGTACAACCGTACGTTATTAGACTATAATAAATAAGTTTTTCTAGTGCATATTATAATATACTATAATAATCTTATTTTAAAATTAAGATTTAAATAAAAAAGTAACAAAATTAAATAGGATTATAATTGTTTATTTTATATATTCTGCATAATAACCTTATTATAATATATAATTATATTAATATTTTGTTATAATATATATATATATACATAAAATATTGTTTTAATTTTAATTTTTTTTTTCTGTTCTGGATTTTGATGTGGTTAACCATTTCCCAATTATTAGAGCAATGTCATCATCACATGCATTTTTAAACTTGGACTTGCGAGTTGCATCTATAAAAATAATAAAATTAAGAAATAATATTAATATTATTTTGTTTATAATAAATTATAAAATACCAAATATTGCTTTATTTATCAGCAAATTAGAAAAGTTGTATTTGTTCCTCAATCCATGATATGTAAATTCCATCAATAAGGAGTCCGCAAACATTTTTTTCATAATTTTATGTATCATATCGGGTAAGGATTTTCTTCCAACTCTGATAAGCTCGCCAACCTAAAGTATTTAATAAGATTAATAGTAATAATAAAAAAAAATTAATAAAACACACAAAACTGTAGGTATTATAGGAAAAATACAAAAGACCAATGTAATGAAAAAGAAAGTAAAGAGTTAATAATAAAATAATATGTAGGTAAATATTTTTAATGTGTAAGTAATAGATAATATTAATTTAATTTTAAATATTTATCATGATATGAACCCATCAAATTAAATACGAGGTACTGTTGATGGACGGTTTTCCCCCCTCAAGATACTCAAGACATTCAATCATTACTATTCACTGTTATCAAATTTACTTATTGTACAAAATGTATAGATTGTAAATATGCTTACATAAATAAAAAAAAAAAATATTTATTAGTATTGTAGTATACTGAAAAAATTGTTTTCTTTTTAAAAGCACCTATAAGTATATTTACATTTAAATATATTTAAACTGTTTTACTTATAAATATAAATACTATTTTTATAAAACAAATAAAAATAACCAAATAATGAATTACTTATTCACCAAATTGTTATTCCATTATACTACTACCAGAAATGATATTGCTAATAAGTGATATATTATAATATATGACATTTCATTAAAAAAAATCTTAAACATGTTTAATTAATATATATATTATATATATAATAAAAATGGAATAATCAGATAGTTTTAGATACATTGAAATATAATAAAAAAAAAAGTGATTCATTTATGATATCAATTTAAAATTGTTTTATACTAATTTTCATAAAAACTGTTCAGTAGATAATTATTAGTTTAATACATACATACTAAAAACACAACATAAAAATAAATAAAGAATTTTACCACTTTGTTTCTGAAGTTCGAGTCTGATCTCATTTTACTTTCCATATCCTCCAGACTTTCATGATTTTGGAGTGGCCATGCAGAAATAAAATAATCGATTTCCTCGTCAACAAAAATAGTTTTATCGTTAAAATGATTATTAGGTAAATTGGACAACATTTGCAGTATTTCTTGTTGGGTATCAGACATTTTATTTAATTCAATCTTTAAATATGCCAAATAACTAAGAACAGATTTCTGAAAGGCTAAACAAAAAGTTGCATACCTATATATTAGTTTATTTTCATGTTTTTAAGTTTTAGTATAAGTATAAAACTTATATTTATTTCACATTAATTATAATTATGTACATATACATGTATGAGAACAATAATATTATGCTTACTATTATTTTGTGAACTAGAAGGTGTACTATCGGTTGTCTTTGGGTTAGTTTTGTTTACATTTGATGGGGTTGTGTTATTAATGTTTATAACTGAAAAATATTGTAATAGATTAATTAATTAATAAAAATATTTATATTAAATTTTTTACCATTATTTTTATGGACATCAAGAGCATACATGTTATTAAATTGGCTACATGAAGAATTAGGTGATGTAGTTTGTGGCACAATAATACTTGAAACAGTTGAAACTGAAAAATTAACAATATTTATTCAACATACTAAAATCAGTTTGTATACTTATAATATATAATATATACCTTCTTGAGATATAGCCGGGTCCAAAATATTTTCTGGATTGAGTTCATCATTTTCTTCAGTTAAATATTTATCAAAAATATGATTATTATACAATAAAGATTCCTTCTGATTATTTTTATATTCTGTAGTGACATTATCATCAGAAATATTCGAACGACCACTATTATATAATAATGTTAAGTCTACATTCCCTGTATCATTTGTTTCAAAGTTCCGGTAAGATGTAGATGTAGATGCAGATGCTGGTGTAGAAGTAGATGTAGATGCTGATTTTTCTTTCTGGCTTTTAGGTTTTGAATTAATAAAATCATTAACAGAATTATGGTTACCATTATAATATGTTTCGTCTCCATTCGGTTTATCAAATAAGTTTTTGTGACATGAAGATACTCCTAATGTTCCTCGAGGAGATCTCTGTACTTTTGCAGGCTTTGTTTTTTTTAGTTCAGATATTTGCTTACGTTTTCTAACCTGCAGTGTTTCTTGATCATAATCTGAAATATCAGAAGTAAACTGTGCTCGTTCACATTTTTCTTTGGCTTCTAATAACGAATCTGATCATAACAGTTTTAATACAATTAAATTATATGTTAATCATTTATTTTAGGTTGGTACAACAATATAAATAACATACTTATATTTGTAGAAAAGACTCTCACTCTATAATAATCAAATTCAAAATCATTGGGTTTTACTCGTGAATCCCTTAATTTTGAAGCTCCATAGTTATTTTTAGGCCAAGCACAATTATCTCCATTAACCCAATACGTGGGTACTACTTCAACACTATTGTCTTGCACAAAGTGTACAATAGTCCACATATTTGATCTAATGAAACTTAATCATATTAAAAATTTATATTAGGTGAATTATAATTTTTAAGAAATAGTTCTACTAAAATAATATTGCTTACACTAAAGAACTATAAATATTCAAAAACTGCTAATGCTTATTATACAGTTATAAACATATAAATATACATAATATATACAAAAAAAAAAAAAAATATATTAATTTTCAAAATGAATAATTGGTATGGCTACAGTAACACCTTGGTCAGTTGTTGATACAACATATTTTGTAATGATGTCATTAATGTCCCATACACATAACATTTTAGAAAAATTACTTATTTTATAAATTCCTAATTTACAACTCTCTACAGGTTTTTCAAACATATTCTCTAACACTTCAAATTTTCTTCCTATGACTACTTCTGTACTGGTATGTGTGTTAAAATATATGTTAACTATTTTAACAATACTCAGTTGTCCATTAACATTAATACCTACAAATGAGTCAGCGTCAGAATGTATTTTAATTATTAATTTATCAATAACTAGAACTCTATATTGTGGAGAACTAGTAATATTAAGTAACGGCCCTTCTTTATGAATCATTTTAAATATTGGTTTTATCCTATTATCTTCTTTCATATTATTGTTTAATTTCAAACAACGTTCATTATACCTGTTAATTACTTGTTGAAGCGGTTTGTCTTGTTTTCGTACCATATTTTTTAGCTGTCCCATATAATTCTCAAATTTAAAACAACTAATTTTATCAAGACAACCAAATTTCTCATAATCATCTATTAAATGTATTAGTCCATGTACATTGTGTGATATGAAATGTATACCATATAATGAACCAAAATCTTTTACAAAATCAATCATTAATGACTTAGCTAAATTTGACAAATGGCTTAAGTTAGGACTTAGAAATATAGTCATAGCTACACTTAAGCATAAAAAGTTCTCATATATTGATTTTGGTACAGATGACTTTATTACTATAATTCCAGTATAAAGAAGGAATTGCCTAAACTCAGTCGCTTTCCATCTAGCTAATTCATCAAATCCTCTTGGTTTACGACTGAAGTCACACGGAATACATTTTTTTATAGATAAAAGATTGGTAGATATATTTTTAATAACATTAATAGGTAATTTTTGACTATTTACATTTAACCTACCTATATCTTTACTTCCTTTCCATAATGTAAGAATTTTTTTAACAACACCTAAGCATACTAAATGCATATAGTCAAGAGCAAAACTATCTACAATATTAACATCTGGAATGTTAATTATTTCAGTAATGTTTTCAGACATATGATAATGTTCTTGTATATGATTGATAAAATCTTCATGAGTTCTTTTTGGACAATCTAGCTTAGGAAAACATACTCTTCTTAATAAATATTCACCTTGTACAGTACATCTAGTACAAGAGTAAAATCCAGTGTGTCCCTTAATCTTCAATAAATAAGATTTGGCTGGCGAGTCACAACAGAAGGCATCGATTCTAACAAATACAGTTTTTAATATTTTTTTTTTTATCTTTGTTTAGTATTTCAACATCAACACCATTCAAAGACAGAAATTTAATTTCATCAACAAAATCCTTTATGAAAATATTACTATCAATAGGTTTCTCGCAGCCCCAATAAATCCCAATTGGAAAAACTGTTTGATTTTTTTGTCTTATATATCCCAATATAGGCCAAAAACAACTACCTGAGCTTTTGGCTAAAGGCAAACCATCTACACCTATAACCAATTTTATTGTTTCGCCAGAAAAATCTTTATCGATATATTTTTTTATACCATTACTAATGCCAAAATGATGATATATACCTGGAGGTACAGTTTTTACTTGGACAGGTAGATTATAAGAAATATTAGAATGGGTCTGATAAAGTGTTCTAGCATCAACGGGAAAATTATTAAAACATGTATGTTCTTTTAAAATTTTTAATAATTCTGAAAATGTATTATTTGGTACATTATGATCAATTGCCCACTCAACTAATTTACTGGTTTCTGATTTTTGTTGATCATAAATACTACCATATTCTTCTTCACTGCTATTTTCATCACTTTCACTTTTACTTTCAAAATTTGAAAAATTATTTATTGGTTCCAAGAAATTATTTTTTTTATTCAGATTTTGGTTGTTATTTGTATTGTTTAGAATAACAGAGATATTTGTATCAACTTTTTGAAATTCTGGTGAACTAGAACTATTGTTAGGGCATTCATATGATTGATTGCTTTGAACTATTTCATTATTATAGTCACCCTCAGCTAAATGTTTAAGCAAATTCATTTCCTCAATTACTCTTCTACGTTTTGTAGATTTACTCATAAAGTTATTACGATGCATTATAATTATTAATTATATTTCACAATAAATACCTAATTAAAATATAGTTCCTTACAGTATACAAACAAAAATATATCGATTTAGGTACATATAAGTTAAAATTTAATTATTATAATTTACAATACCTACTGTCAATACTTACAATTCGTCGGGAGTTTTATTATATTCCAATAATCTAATGCACACAGCACACGCGTCGCATAAATAATTATAATATAATATATTATATTATAATCAGACTCAAATTATACTCAATATAATCAACACAGATTTTAAATAAAATAATGTTGGAATGACAAGATCTTAACCACGCGCGCGGCTGAAAACGTTTCACCACAATAGAAAAAATACGTTTGCGCCTGCCGCCTAATTGCTATATTATATAATACTATACACGCGGGTATTATTGTAGCTGCAGCATGTATATAATATATGATAATAGCTGTAATTCCCGCAGGCAAAGTTATTTTTAGATATTGACTACAATTTAATTTTAATATCGATATGATATTATTTTGATATAAATTATCAAGTTATATTATATATAATAATAATGATTATTATATATTTTGTATACAAAAAAATAGTTATAATTCTAATGTTCCTTAAACAATATCTTTGACATAATAATTATAAAATATCTTAAAGTTGATATCTAGCGTTTATCAAAGCAATATTATATATTTATTATTATTTAACAACTGATAATAAATATCACTTTAATGAAAAAAACTGAATATTACTATGATATTACTCTACAATTATTCCACGTATAAGTAGACATGATACATTATTGAATATTCCTAATTCAACATAATAATAATATCGTTCAATTATTAGAATATTTATGTAAATTATTAAATGTCGAGATAATATTTTGTAGATATTGAAACGTAAACCTCGGAAATTGTATATAATTTACACATCTATTTAATATTAATGTTGATAATTTGCTATATGGGATGTCACCCGAAACTACTCAATGTGAAAACTTAGATCATTCACTTTTTATATTTTTTTTAATCAAGTTATGGTTAAATTTCATTTTTTTTTTTTTTTTTTATGCAAATATATTCATTTATACCTTGAGCCTATACCATTTTTTTTTCAAATTAAAAAAATTAATATTGAAGTTGTAGGAGCTTGGGAAAGTTAAAAATCATGTTCATTTTACCCGTATTCTATGGGCATAACGAAAAAGTTTATACTTCGGGTGACGTCACGGTGTGGCTTCTCCCACTCCCAAAATTTCAAAAATGCAAAATGAGGCAACCTGTATAATCTATAATCCTTGACCTACAGGTACAAAGTTCATTGTCATTACTGTGTTGAACGATAGTCGATAACAAGTTTATTACATGTGAAAAATGTACCTATTATTATTATTTATTACCCATGTGACTACTGGTCTTTAGAAATTAAAACCGAAAACCGCCCAACTTTGAAAAGCTATTACTCGCGAATGGTTAAATGAAAAATAATAATTTAAACGTTAGAATTCATAAAAAAAATATCCCTACTATTTTATAACATTTTAAGTATAGGTTGCCATTTGAAAATCAAAAGTTGATAGTGATTTCACTATTAAATATTTAAGTGAAAAAATATAAATTTTACATAGTTTTAGAAAAGCATAAAACTAAAAATTTTGAAAAAAAAAATTGAAAAAAGTTAATACTTTTTGAAATAATGAGTGTTGTTTGATAAAAAAATCACCCTGTATATATATAAATTATAAGAGACCGCTTCTCCGAATATATAAAACTAATGTCAGGATTTTATCGGATTATAAAGCCGAAACAATAATGCCGTTAAAAAAACTCAAGTATATGAGGTCCGTTTATCGGAGGAGTTTGTATTTCTGCCACTGTTCGGCGCAAAGATTTATTCTCATTATAATATATTATTATTGTGTATAATAACGCGTTGGGGATGATTGTAGCGTAATACATCATATGGTCGAATCGACTGCCAAACATCGGAACGAGATTTATTATACTTACATTCATTACATTTGAAATACCTAGCGCAATTATTGGCGACGGTAAATTTCTTATAGCCGCGACATGTATGTATGTATGTATGTGAATAGGCGCGTGTATGATACAAGCAATAATAATGCAGCAGTCCGCGATAGTGTAATGCTGGAAAACGCAATCGCAAAATTAAACGCACACAATTATATGTATATATATGGATGTGTGTGTTTGTGTAATGTGTGTTGTTAGTTTGTGAAGTAAACAGTTATTATCGGCCCGAGAAGACGTAATATATTATATTATATCTATTATAGGTTTGAAAATGTATCCCGTTAATGACGAGTTTTACAATCTCGAATCAACACGTGGATTATAAATAGGTAATTATCAACAAAACATGTTTTCTATTCCGATAACCAAACTTGGCATTTGGTTGAAAAAGGTAGGTACGAATTAAGAAAAAACAATCAACGAATAAGGTAAAATAAAGTATAGTCACACACTTATAATATTCTAACATGATTTAATGATTAAATAACGAAAGCATCAGATGTGGGTATCGGTGCTGTGAAAAGAAGGCAGAAGTGTGTAGTCAAGTGCTTAAGTTGACTCATAAGTTACGTTCTGATCTATTGCTTTCAGATCTTTTATAATTACACCGATTCACCGGGTCTCGGATCTCCTTAGAGGTTTTTTTTTACGAAATAACTTTTTTTATTAGTTGTCCGTTTGCTCTCCAAACGTGTCAAAACTATACACTACTTCTCTAGCTTATAGACTTTCTATATACCTACTAATACTAGCTACTACTAATAATAATTCTATATATAAGTTCACTGAAACTACAATACTTACTTTTCAATAATTAATACTCATATCGTTAGTTACAAGTGAGTAGAAAAACATGTCTATATATTGGTCAACGGAGTAATTAAGAATTTTCCTTATTCGGGGAGGGGGGCAGAGAGGACAGATTTGTTATAGAAGGGCAAACAAGGGTTAACATTGATAACAGGTAACGTGAATCAAAATATTCGAAATCCTTGTTTAATATTATTATAATACATATACTATAATGAGTAATAGGTAATATTTATCAATGATAAAAGAGTTTGGAAAAATAAACGGGCCCACTACGCTACACTTCTTGTCGTCTGGAAGATTTTCGGTCGCGATGTCTGACAACACTCCAATGGGAGGTCTCTTCATTACCGTTATTCCTGTCCTGTTTTTTTTTTATTGTATCAATTAAACTTATTGTTCAAATTTGTAAAAGATTGCTAAATAAAGAATTATGTTAAAAAAAAAAGTTTATGGATTTAGCATCTACAGCCGTGGTCATGTGCAGTGGCGGTTCTGGTATTAAATTTTGGAGGAGGCAACATGTTATAATACAGGCCAACTCGTGGGGGGCTCTGCAATATCTCATCTGAATATATAATGTTAAGTAACAAATTATCATTTGATAAATATTAATTATTAACTGATAATAGAAATTAGGAATAATCACGAATTAAAATATAATATTTTTCTAATGTTAACTTCAACGGAAATGGATGTCGAGCACTCGAGCACGGTTATAGATATTAGCATGACGAAATAATTATTTCGTCATGGATATTAGTATCTATAGCCGTGATGTCGAGTGACGAGCGTCGAGCGCTGCAGCGGAGATTAATAGAATCATTGCCTCCGTTCGAGTGCTGCGCATGCGCAGCTTCAATTATTTTATGTTTGTGTTATATATATTTATGTGTTTGTGTATAAGTATATACGACTGTATTGTCTATATATTCCAGGAGGCGGCGATATCAGTTGTCTCCGCTACAGCGCTAATAGTTACTATTTACTATTTAATCTATTCTGTGCTTTATTAATTATTATGAATCTTGTACGCGTATGCGTGATTGGTTTGCTAAACAGTTGCCTATTCGCGTGCGCCGTGCGGCGGGCGACTACGAAAACCAGTAAAACAAACCACTATTTTGCCGATGCACTATGCAGCGTTGTTATTAATTTAATTAATCATATTTTTTATACAATTTTCGGAATTCAAATTTTTTTTAAATTAATCTCAATCAAGATTGAATTTAAAATTAATTAGGAACAATAACTCTACATTTTTCCCTCAATTTTCAAGGGAGGCACCGCCTCCCTTGCCTCCCCCTCAAAACCGCCACTGGTCATGTGTAGTGGTTTAGGAGGTATTTTCATATTATGACATTGTTATCATAATAAAACCACGATAATAAAAATTTCAAATGATAAGATCTGTTTCATCTGATTTATTATTAATCATAATTTTTGATATTATGGATACAGTGCCATAGCCCATAGTCCACGATAGTCCATAGTTCGTATTCTGTATTCATGTAGATTGTATGTAGTAGGAGGTACAAATTAAACTACAACGATATTAGTAGGTACCTTTGGTCGAACGATAACGATTTATAATTTGAACTACTGGTCTTTGCAAATAATAATTGTGTTCTAATCAATGTCTCACAGAGTCACAGCCGTAATAACCTTTGGGACTAACACCTAAAAACCTCAAACCGCCCAACTTTGAGTAGCTATAACTCGCGAACGGATAAATGAAAAATAGTAATTTAAACGTTAGAATTCATAAAAAAAAATATCCCTACTATTTTATAACATTTTAAGTATAAGTTGCCATTTGAAAATCAAAAGATGATAGTGATTTCACTATTAAAATATATTAAAGTGAAAAAATTAAAAATTTTACATAGTTTTAGAAAAGCATAAAACTAAAAATTTTGAAAAAAAAAAATTGAAAAAAGTTTATACTTTTTGAAATAATGAGTGTTGTTTGATAAAAAAACCACCCTGTATGCTGTATAGCCATTGCCTGTTCTGTTATCGCTTGCCTAAGAATTTTCGCTTCTTCCGCAGGTTTATTCGCTACAGTTGCATTACTTGCATTGCATACATTATAATATAATTTTTCTACGAGACCGTTATAAGATAATACATCTTCGTCATTTTGCATGCGTAAGGAGTTTAAACTTATTTTAAGTGTTTGCGGGGATAATGGTTGTTCAAACGCGTTTTTTAAAATTATTTTTATATTTTCCCAAGTCGAAGTTTCCCTATAACGACATACGTCTAATGCTTTCCCTGTTAATTTAGTTACTATATAAATTTAATTAATAAAGGTAATTATCGCCTCACATGCGTAATCGCATGCCCTAATGAACGCGTATACGTCTTTTTCGTCAGTGCAATTGGGTATTAATGATGATAATATATCTTTTAATAGAACTTTAGTTTCCGCCATTTTTACTTTAGGTTTTCTTGTTACTGGTTGTAATTTACAGTGCACTATATTCGGTGTTGCGCGCGTACCTATAACCCTTTTTTCGATTTCCTTAACTGAAGTCGGTTTAATAATTGTATCTAATAAACTTTTTTCTACTATTTCGCTTAAATATTTATTTTTATCAAAATCTTGCGGACTTTCGTAACCTTCCGCTGTATTTAATTCAATATCAGCTGTTTTCTTTTTATCAGATCTATTTATATTTAATTCCACTTGAATTCTTATTTCCTTAGATTCACTATTAATTATTTCTTCTGATAAACTATCGTTAAATTCGTCAGTTATACTTCCTTCTGTATCACTACTCATAAATTTATTTTTATATTACTCATTAATCTCCGAAAAATAATTATTTCCAAATTATTTGCAATACTAATTGTCTATTCTACGCATATACTTAAATTAATTTAATCTATACATTTTTTTTTTTTTTTACTTACTTAATTATTAATAATAAATTACGGCTAAATTAATATATAATATTTTTATTGATTGATTTTTTTTTTGTATTTTTTTTAACTAAATTATATTAATTGCTAAACTTAATAATATTCTATTTTTTATATACTTTTTTTACTATATTTAATTATTATCGTTTTCTTCCAAAATTATTCTTATATATTTTTCAAATACTAGGCCTTTGCCTTTAAAACTCATAATTATTTTTCTTAATTATTTTTAATCAACACTATAGGTCTTATATCTTGCCTAAAAATTCACAATTACCTATTTTCTCCTTTATTTTATTCAACACAATAGGGCTTATTTCTGCCTAATAAAATTCACAATTATTTCTTCAATATAAGTATATAACATAGGTACTCTGCCTAATAAAATTCAAATATTCTCAATACAAAATAGGTACTCTGCCTAAGTAATAAAATTCACAATTAATTCCCAATATAAAATAGGTACTTTGCCTAACAAAACTCAAATATTCTCAATATAACTCAAATACTCAATAAAAACTTAAGACTTCACTATCTTTTATAAATTCACAAAATACAAGGTCTTACCACTTTGCCTTCTAATAACTCAATAATAGGATTTAATTTCCTTCAATAAAATTCTCAATTGTGATACTTATATTTCTCTAATAATTCAATTTCTTTTAATTCTCAATAAAATATTTTCCCGTATTTTTCAACGTATTATCCACTTTTTATTTATTCTCAACAATTATTTATTCCGTATTATTTTCAACGGATTACCCTTATAAAAGTTTTTTTTTCTCTCAATACAACAATTATTACGTGTTAGTTTCATGTATAACTCTAAAAAATTCTCTTAATTCTAAACAAATCATTTATCTCTTATGTTCACTCTTTTTAGATTCTGAACGGAGTGAAGAATGTATTGCTTTTACAATGATGTGTGTTTTTTTTTGTTTTTTTTTTTTTTGTGTCTGTTGACAACATTTGGAGCATTAATAATACTCCGATTTTTGACTTCAGTCCCTCTTTGAATAGGAAAATTCATCTAGTTGGTACTTTGGGGGGGCAAAAGTAAAATTTTCAAATAGTTTTCAAAAAAATCGAGAAAAACAAAAAAAAAGTGACAGAAAAACGGCAATTTTACGAAAAACCACTTTTCGACAAAATCGATTTTTTGATTTTGCTGTAACTCAAAAACGAATCATTGTAAATACTTGAAATTTTCACCAAATGTTTATATTATGGTTATCTCTTAATTTTCAAAATATTTTGACCATTTTTAAGCTACTTATAGACAATTGAAATTTTCGACTTTTCTAAGTTTTTTTTCTTCAAATGCCGATAAAAATTTTTTGGGTGGCCAGAAAGTCTTGAAAATTTAATACAAGGTTTCTTATGTTGTTCTTAAAGTGATAATAAAAAATCCGAAATCTTTCGAAAATTTTATCGAAATTCATAAATCAAAATACTATGAATATATACAATATTAAATTATACCTAATCACAATTTTTTTTTATAAGTGTTTAAAGTTCGAATTTATACGAAATATGTCAAAATATAAATTAAATTTCATACGCTCATAATGCATATGTTGGCCAAATACTTTTTTTATTAATAAACAGATACTATAAAGTAACCATAGTAACATATAGTAACTATACTATTTGTTTCAAAATAGAATATATTATTACAATATTTAAATAGAATATATCCTAGATTGACAAATCATCTCCGTTCAGAATCGTTTCTCGTATACAATGATATTCATCATTGCATTCAAATTTAACCTACGCTAGTCCGAGGTCCACCCCACCCCCTAATGTACAGCAGAGCAATACTCACCTTTTAGATTCTGAACGAAGTGATGAATGTATTGCATTTACTATGATGTGTGTTTTTTTTTTTTTTTTTTGTGTCTGACTCCAACATTTGGAGCAGTAATAATGCTCCGATTTTTGACTTCAGCCCCTCTTTGAATAGGGAATTGAATCTAGTTGGTACTTTAGGGGGGTCAAAATTAAAATTTTCTAGTAGTTTTCAAAAAAATCGAGAAAAACAAAAAAAAAATGACAGAAAAATGGAAATTTTACGGAAAAACCACTTTTCGACAAAATCGATTTTTTGATTTTGTTGTAACTCAAAAACGAATTATTGTAAATACTTGAAATTTTCACCAAATGTTTATATTATGGTTATCTCTTTACAGTTAATTTTTCAAAATATTTTGACCATTTTTAAGCTACTAATAGACAATTGAAATTTTCGACTTTTCTAAGTTTTTTTTTCTTCAAATGCCGATAAAAATTTTTTGGGTGGCCAGAAAATCTTGAAAATTTAATACAAGGTTTCTTATAAGTTGTTCTTAAAGTGATAAAAAAAAATCCGAAATCGTTAGTCACAATTTCTTTTTATAAGTGTTTAAAGTTCGAATTTATACGAAATATGTCAAAATTTAAATTAAATTTCATACGCTCATAATGCGAATGTTGGCCATAGTAACCATAGTAACATAATATAAAAACTATACTATTTGTTTCAAAATAGAATATTTGACAATATTTAAATATAATATATCCTAAACTGACAAATCATCTTCGTTCAGAATCGTTTTTCGTATACAATGATACCTATCATTGCATTCAAATTTCACCTACCCTAGTCCGAGGTCCACCCCATCCCCTAATGTACAGCAGAGCGATACTCACTTACCAACTTTTATTTTTTGTTTTTTAATATTCACGTATATCATTCAACCATTTTGACATGTTTTTATTACACTTTTTAGGCCGTTCACAATGGTTAGGAACTGTGTCATGTGCGGCAACGTTGATGCTGTTATTGGCGTTTCGACACACAGGTATTTACAATTTCACTATGCGCAAGTTTATATATTATCATAATATTTACTACATATTATTCCGTTTTAGATTTCCGTCGAACGCTGCACGTCAACGTCTGTGGGTGCAATTCGTGGAGACCAACGGTTTTGCCGTTCGCCCCACCTCAGTGCTGTGTTCGAGGCATTTCAATCCTAACGACTACTTTCCAGGTGCCCGACGCCGTCTGTACAACACAGCAGTGCCGTCCATAGTGAGTTTATTATTGAATATAATTTTAGTTTTAATTGTATAGTATATTCCCGCACACCTCCGATGACAATTTGGCACTGATAAATATGGACTACTTTTTTTCTTTATATTTATTAAATTCCTCTATTAAATATTTAATTCTATTCTAAAAAAATTTTTTTTTTAGTCCGAAAAAATTATTTTTTTTTTTTCAATTCCCAACTATTATTTATTTACTTCTATATTATTTCTATAATTATTTTATCGATATTAAATTATTGATATTATACTTTTATAATAAAAAAAAAATTAATTATTTTGACTGTTAAATTTTCTATGTTACTTATTATTTATTAATTATTTTTATTTCACTGTTTGCAATTATATATATATATATTTTTTTAAATATTTTATTTACTAATTAGTATTTATTTAATTTTTCTTAATTTATTTTATTCATTAATATTTAATTTAATTTAATTTATTTATTTAAACACAAAAATCGGAACTTAAAAAATTTCTTAAGTATTATAAAAATTATTTACGTATTATTATTTTATAACTTATTATTTATTAAATGTTTAATTCATTTTATTTTATTTTATTGCAAAAATTCCAACCTAAAAAAAAATTATTTTAATTAATTTTTTATTTTAATATTTATTTAATTACTTTTTATTACTTAGAAAAATTATTATTGATTATTAAAAATTTATTATTTTATTTTACGGGGAGAATATATATAATATACACCTTCACAATAAAAATTTTACGATGGAATAATAATTCCAATTCATTTACAAAGGAGACGGATCAGAGCTAGCACTTAATAATTATTTTACATTAAAAAAAAAATTATAACTCACACTACGACGGCTTGAGCTGTTGTCGATGGCTCCATTGCTATAGTTGTTGAATTTTTTGAACGTTGATGCTGATGGCTCGCTACACGTACGGTTCTTTCTCGGAGTTGTTGAAATTGACAGTGATCAGTTGTCCTCTTCAACAGTGATTCGTTGATGAATTGCCTCTTTGAATTTTTCTTTGAACTTTTTTTTCAAATATTTCGAAAAAATGTCGAAGTCGAATAAATATTATTTTTTATTTAAAAAAAATAAATAAATTCAGCCAAAGAATTCTGCTTGAAAGAATTCCGTTACCGACTGCGCTAAATTTGTAGTGGGCCAGCAGCTTGTCAATGAATACAAGTCGTGTCGAAAATAAAATAGCCAGAATATTTCTAAGTGTTTTATTAAACTGATTGAAAAATTATCCTAAGTCCAAATAATTATATTTTAATTAAAAAAATATTCTAAGTCCAGATGAACGAATTCTGACATAGACTGACGTGAAGGTGCTTGCGCTAATTCTGGAATATCACGTGTGAGGGAGTCTTCTTCTGGGCCCCCTTATATAGTCAGTGTCACCTGATCTCTTACCCATGTCCCTTCTGGCCTATTCGTAATCAGGTCATTCGTTCTCACGCTATTACGCATTTCAGGATCCACGTGCGATGATGACGTCCGGTGACCATCTGCCTACGCATGTGGTCAACCGCAAGCGCTGTATCCGAGTTCTCAGAACTCGAGATAAAATATTTAATAATTATAAATATAATTAAAAATCATATTTCGATTATAGGCTTACAATGTATCGTTTAGTTCGTTCATCTCCGATTTCCGAAGGTTAAATGTTTAAAAGTATTTAAATGTTAAAAGTTGATTACTCCTATTTTTGTTCTTCATCTCGTTTATTATTTCGTTTAGGCCTAACCTGTTACCTCTCAGGTATGTAGGTACTCCCCCATTATATGTAGCTTTTTATTCCCACGTCGTAATATTGTTATTACGAGTCATGTTATATGGTTGTGTTGTATAGGCATATATATATATATATATGTATAAGAGTATATACGTACGTAGATGCGCGTGTGCGTATACATGTGTGCATATGTGTGTGTATGGGTGTGTATGTTCATGTGCGTATCTGCGTATTGTGTGAGAGTGTAGTTATATAAGTTTTTTATATTATATCCAAAGGACTAGTGTGTAAAATATTGGAATGTGTTGACTAGGGCAAAATGAGTGTGAGAACACTTAGTTTCCCACGATGGTCTACGTGACCAAAAAGGGCTAGATCAGCATTTCCGTGAGGCCTCGAAGAGACCATGACGACGAGCCCTGGGTGGGTCAGTCAGTCGTGTCTGGTCAAGAGTGTGAGCAACAGCCGTGTTGTTCAGCAGAGCATCTTTTTAATTAGTCTTAGCAGAACCTCTTATAGTTTTAATAATCAGAGCCTCTCAGAATATCTTATAATTATTAATGTGCAAATATACAATTAATTAGTGTTAAATTCAATAAAATAGTAATATTATAAATCACATAATTCTCGTATTATTTATTTGACACCAATAACAAAACGTTTGAACGTTTGACGTCGGTGAACTACACTTCAGTTGATTACTATCCTATTACTTAGGCCTACACTGTATCGCCCCCTTTACCTATGTATTATATTATTGATATAGGACATCAGAGCACGTAGCATAATTAACAATTTTTGCAAAGTAATGACATATATTTACGTCATACGTAATTCACACCCTGGAGGAAAGACGTAAATTTACGTCGTGCGTTCTTTAGTCCTCATAGTAATGACGTAAATATACGTCGTGCACAATTGGTTTAATTTATAAACGTTTAAGTTTTTCTCATCGTGATTTACATGTACACTTTCATCACGGACAATCGTCAAATTTTCACTTGTAGTAAACAATTTTGCTGAACATTTTCTCTGTGTATAACGCCAAAGTATTATATTTGTAGTTTTTGTTTTATAAGCAAAATAAAAAGTATGGTTATCGTATTCTAAAATATCTTACCCGCGATTACTTTTAACTATCCTTACTTACTATATTTTAATAAAAAAAATTAAATACTGCACTTCAAAAATGTTACGTTAAATTACGTATTACGACAAAACGGCAAGACTTAACGTATGACTTAGTAATTGATCAAAATAAAAAACAGATATACATTATATAAATATACGTATAACGCCATATAACGCGATTACGACCAACAACTGGACGTAAAACGTCAAAACATTACCAGATAAGGTGAAAATTCCCGAAAAATTATTATTGTCATTCGTGTTCAATGAACATAGTAACAGTCTGTAGTTCAACACTGTCCATCTATGCCTGGTTGCACCAGGGCTTGAAACCGTTTTTAAAACCGATTTCAGAAACCGGTGTAAACCGTTTTAAAACCGAAACCGAAACCATAATCAAAACCGAAACCGAAAAAAATTGGATACCGGTATTTAAGTCAAAACTGAAACCGGCAAAAATTGGATACCGGTATTATAATTTAAAACCAAAACCGAAAAAAATTAAATACCGGTATTAAAGTCAAAATCGAAACGTAAAAAAATAGGAAACCGGTATCAAATTCAAAACAAAAAAAAAAAAAAAAAAAAATGTAAACCGTTAATTTTTTTTTAATTTACGTGTTTTTAAAATTTTAAATACGTAAATTCCATTAATATGTCCGTGAGATCGTGATTAAAATGTTGATAACCATTTCATTATTTGCAAAATTATTAGTTGTTTTATTAATGGTAATGAATATATTTCTTTTAATTGGTAAGTATTGTTTAATTTTTATCGTTAAGGTTAGGTAACCTAACTTTTTCAACTTTAATTTTATCTAAATCGAAACTGAAACCAAAACCGAAATATATAAAAACCAGTATACAAAACGGAAACGGAAACTTAAATTTTTAATACCGGTATTGAAAAATTAAAACCGAAACCGACACCAAAAAATTTAGAAATCGGTATACAAAATCGAAACCAAAACCGAAATTTCCTAATACCGGTATTGAAAAAATGAAACCGAAATCGAAAAAATTAAAAACCGGTATACAAAATCAAAACCGAAACCGAAATTATTTCAATCGGTTTCAAGCCTTGGGTTGCACAAACGACCAATAACTAGTTATAGAATCAATAACTAGGTTATCAAACCGATAACAATTTGGCTGGTTGCACAAAGGATCGTTAAGTTTTATCGATCTAATAACAATTGTGTTATCGGTTTGATAAGTTTTAGATCTGATATTGGTTCGATAAATATTGAAAAGAGTCATATAACCCTTCCCACTACCAGAGGCGGTTTGAGTATACTGTTTTTGGTGCACTGCACCATTAATATTTTAGGGTGGGTGGGTGGTCTTAGGTGGGTGGGTGATATATATCCACACCTTGGATATAACTATATTAGATATAATAATATTATGTCTATGCAGATCATTCAATGATAATATAATAATATATCAGCATTGATTATAAATACTATAGTATTTATAATCAATGATATCAGTCAGTTATAAACATAGAAAAGAGATTAAATGTTATAATATAAGTATAGGTATATGTTGTATGTTCAGTTATCAACATTTTAATCTGTTTTGTGAATTCAATGGGTTTATTTTTAAAATATACCATCATGGGTTTATCCATGTTTCACCAATTTATCGTGTCTATAAACTATAATGATTATACAATAATATCGTTGTCATTCGTCGGCTCGTCGCTAACGCCTAACGTCTGTAATAGTGAAAAACTACGAACTGCGAGTCTAAAATAATAAAAACATTGTTTAATAATCGAAAATTGTTGATATAAGTGGTGTTATTATTTTCTATTCAGTGTTCTGTTATTTTAAGTATTTTAAAACGTAAGTGGAAAACTTTAATTATTATTAAATTTGTAATTTTAAATATGAATTACATATTAATATAATATGATACTTTTATACAGTTCTTTTTGGTCAGTATTTCGGCTTAAGATTAAAAATAGAATAATGTCGTCACAACCAAAATTCAAAATTTGCTCATGTGGTAAAAATCTTAGCCTAATGAATAAACATAATTATGAACTTCATATTCATTCTTGTAAAAAAAGAAAAATAACTACTAGTAACAATTCAAATATTACTAAATATTTCGCTCTTACTGGACCTATTATTCAAACATCTGAAGAAAGTAAGTTTTTGAAGTAAATTAGAACTTAAAATTTTATTTTAAAATATTAAACAATCTAATTGTACATATTTTATTATAGATCAAACAACATCTATGTCCACTTGTAAAACATCATCTTCTAATAATATAAATTATCGTTTAGTGATGAATTCTAATATTATAAATTCTGGCATTACAAGTAATTGTGAGTCTACAAGTGAAACAATGACTAATATAGTAGCCCCATTCACTTCAGAATCAGGTATTGTGTAAATATTTGAATATAATTTTTAATTTGTTATATATTATGTTACAAGTTTATTTAACAAAACCAAATATTTTAGAAAAAACTGTTGAGATCTGTGAGTCTACAGGTGAAACAATGACTAATATAGTGGCTCCATTCACTTCAGAATCAGGTATAGTGTTAATATTTGAATATAATTTTTAAATTTTTGTATATTATGTTAAAAGTTTATTTAACAAAACCAAATATTTTAGAACAAACTGTTAAGATCTGTGAGTCTACAGATGAAACAATGACTAATATAGTGGCTCCATTCACTTCAGAATCAGGTATAGTGTTAATATTTGAATATAATTTTTAAATTTTTGTATATTATGTTAAAAGTTTATTTAACAAAACCAAATATTTTAGAACAAACTGTTAAGATCTGTGAGTCTACAGGTGAAACAATGACTAATATAGTGGCTCCATTCACTTCAGAATCAGGTATAGTGTTAATATTTGAATATAATTTTTAATTTTTTGTATATTATGTTAAAATTTTATTTAACAAAACCAAATATTTTAGAACAAACTGTTAAGATCTGTGAGTCTACAAGTAAAACAATAAATAATGTGATCGACTTCCAATTGTCAGTGGCCAGTACATCAGATGGTATTGTATTTATATATTTACCAATGTAGTCTGTGTTTTATGTTTATCAATTTATCTTTATTGTTCTTAGATGTTGCATGTTTGTTTAATTAGTTTGTTTCTATACATTTGATAACTAACCATTGGTGGTTATTAATTTTTTTTTAACATTTACATTTGTTTTATAGTTGATAAATATGTGATTTAAAATGTTATGATAAAATATTAAAATTTAGTACATTTCTTTAGTTATTATTTTATTAGTTTATTTTATGTTTAAGGTAGGTACTAAACCGAGGTTGAGTATTGTCCAATATTAATATTAATGTTAATTGTAGCTATAAGTTATAAGGTATTTTATTTTAAGGACATAATATTTTATTATTTTATTTCTGAGTTATTTGAGGCATCTATTTTAGATAATTTTAATGTTGCTCATGTTCAGTGTATTTGTAAATAGCGTGTGGGCTTTGATCTATATTCAAGTGTTTAATTTTTGTGTATATTATAATTTACAAATTTTGAACTACTAATATACATTTGTAATTATTTATATTTTATTTCTGATATGATAAAATAGTATAACATTGTATACCTAAAACCTACTTAACCTAGCACTTATGTATAGAATGAATTTAGTTTAATTTGTTTAAATTGTATTAACGTTCCAAATCCATTTGCATATTTGTCACTTATACCTTTGTACCATGTTATATTATAATGATATTCTGATCAATGGTGTTTTAACTATGTAATTATAAAATTGTTTATATTATAATTTATTAATGTTTTTGCTTACTTGTGCATTTTTGAATAAAACTTATGGTAATAATTTCAATAATTCCATAATATTAAAAATCATTTTTTTTTTTTTTTTAAAGATTCTAATCAATTATTTAAGAAGGCAGTAATTGATTTGGAAGACTGTTATTCAGAAGAACCAATTAATTTTATTCCTGATAATTCTTTGGCTACAACCAAATTTCAAAATGATCCAGCGTTTTATATAGGAAAAACAATATCGCCTGGTTTAAAACTTACATTATTAGAATTGGGTCCATGTCAGCCAAAAGATATTGATCTACCTGGAAGGAAATTCCCACATGATTCGTCTACACCTTCGCGTTCATTTTCAATGGTATATTATAGCAAACTGGTAAATGAAAAAACTGAAAATAGAACATGGCTTGCCTATTCACCATCTACTGATAAAGTATACTGTTGGACATGCAAACTCTTTGGTACACCACGAGCACAAAAAGGTTTGTTTGCTAGTTCTGGTTGTAATTCATGGGGTCACCTATCTGGAATTCATGGGAGGTTATATAAACATGAGACATGTAAAGATCATTTAGAGGCTGAACTAAATCGAGTTATGTATATTAATAACAACCGTATAGATTTACAACTAACAAAATCTTCTAATACACAAGTTGCTGCAAATAGAGAAATTGTGAAAGTTCTCATGGACATTGTTGTATGCTTGGCAAAACATAACTCAGCTTTAAGAGGACATTTAGAATCAGCAAATGATAATATTCAAGGACAATTTCTTGACTGGGTTAACCTTTTTTCAAAATACCATCCAGTTTTACGCGCACACTTGGATCGTATACAATCATCGTCCAAGAAAACAAGACTGTCTTTTATATCTAAAGGGTCACAAAATGCAATGCTTGAATGTATAGCAGAAACAATTCGTAAGAAAATACTTAATGAAGTAAAGTTATCGGGGATGTATTCGCTAATACTAGATTCTACCACTGATGTATCTAAGCTAGACCAATTCGCTTTTGTATTACGTTATTGTACTACTGATGGTACTATCTATGAAAGATTAATGTGTGTTGATGAAACTGTGGATTCTACCGGTAATGGTATGTTTCAATTATTTAGTAAAATATGTGACAACCATACATTAAATTGGAAAAAGGAATTGGTTGGCCAAGCATACGATGGTGCTTCTAACATGCAAGGTGCAATAAAAGGTTTACGTACACTAATTCAAAATCATAATCCTAATGCTCTGCATGTTTGGTGTTTTGCTCATTGCTTAAATTTAGCAGTGTGTGATGCATGTGAAGCAACTACTGAAGTTCAGGATTTCTTTGGAACAGTCAGAAGTTTGGTAAATTTTCTTAGTGCAAGAAAACGCACAGCCAAATATGTTGAATTACAAAAATCAATCTATCCTAAACAGCGTATTCGAAGGTTACAACACTTTTCAAATACAAGATGGACTTACCATGATCGTTGTATTGATGTTATGTTAAAAACATATAAAGCAGTAATTGAAACATTAAAATATATTATGTCAGAAGAGGCTGATAAAAAAATCCGTGACATGGCCAAGGGGTTTTATAAAAACTTGAACAAATTTTCTTTTATAGTCACAGCTCATTTAATGAAAAAAATATTTTCAGCTACGACACCATTATCTGTTTATTTACAAGCTCCAGATATGGATTTCATTCAAGCAATGAAACTTGTTAAAGCTACACGACAATTTTTAAATGATATGAGAATAGATGATAATTTATCCAACATATTTTCTGATTCTGAATCATTTTGCACAAGTTTAGACTTAGAAGAAAAAAATATGCCGATTAAACGTACTTCTATTAAAAAAAAAATGAGTGGGGAAAAAACAAACGATGAGCGACTTTTGTCTACAAAGGACCGCTATATTAGCGAAGTATATAATATGACTCTTGATAAAACTTTAATGAAGCTGGATGACAGGTATAACAATGCTGAAAATGTGTTTAATGAAATTTCACTGTTTTCTGCTGAACATTTACTTCAAAAATCTGCTACCACTCCTAGCTCATTTAATTATATATGTAAATGGTTATCATCCACAAATATTGATCAGGACAGTTTAAGTATCGAGTATAATTTATTTTCCAAAAACTTTAAAAATTTCATGAAAACATGTCCTGAAGTCTCAGAAAATATAGATAATAATACAACAATTAATGAATTTAGCCATGAGAATAATAGCAGCGATAATGATAGCGTGAGGTCCAATGATGAAGATACAAATGTATTAAAACTATTAGATATATTTAAAACTCTCAGTAATACAGGTATGTCGGTGGCGTTTCCAAATTTGTACTTAGCTTACAAAGGTATTTGCTCTTTACCTCCAACATCAGCAAGTGCTGAAAGGTGTTTTTCAAAATTAAAATTAATCAAAACAAATCTTCGCTCAACAATGTCTGAATCTAGACTTGATCATTTAATGTTGATATCATGTAATGCTGATTTTGATATACCAATAGACGAAGCTATTAATATGTATGGCTCAAGGTCAAAACTGTTACAATCAGCACTTTTATTTTCTTAAGTTTAATTTGTTTTTATATCATATTATCTGTACTACTTTTAGGCTTGTTATATGTATTATGATTTATGAATAATATATAATAAACATAGTGTATATTTGAATATTTAAGTACCTATTCATCAAATTTCAAAATATAAGCTTTCAATAATTATAAATATATATATTTTTTAAAGTAATCAAATCTTCAATATGAATAATACTATAAAATAGTATGTACCTACCTATTTTTTATTTTTATTTGATTCATTTTTAAATACAACAATGTATATGTTTTATTATTTTATTAACAAAAACAAAGCTAAGTACAAAAATCATTACACAATCATTGTTAATATAAAAAGTGTAAACAACTGAGCTTACTAAAAAATTAGGTACAAAAAAAAAAAAAATATATATTTATTTGTTATTTTTTGTGAAAATAAGGGGGGGGGGTGTCTATAAATTGTCTTGCACCACCAAATATAATACATTCAAACCGCCTCTGCCCACTACTCCTATATAATATGCATAGAAATTAAACATATAGATGCGGCAAAACACAAAAATCTGTAAGCTAACATAATATCTTATCAATTATTTGTACATATCAAGTTATCTCTCTCTTACAAGAGTTAAGAGTTTTACTTTTCTTGTCACACAGAAGATGTGTGGGAGTGAGAACCATCGTTTCTCTCTCCGTTATGTTGGCCTAAACAGTGTATATAGAAAGTTAAAAATTATTTATACAATTTGAAAATTTAACTTGAAGCACCTCATAATTTACCTAATATATATAGAATGAAAAAAATGTATAATTATTCAATAAATATTTTTATGTACTTCTGAAATTTTGACGGAATTATAATATAATAACGATACAAATATGATACCTTATCAAACAATTTAATTTTAATTTCTTAATTGTAATTAAGATAGACCGAGCAGTTTGAAACATTTTAGTGTTACTTAAATTTAAATTTCAATACTTTGTTGCGTGCCAATATCAAAACTGACTTAAAAGTTAAAGATGATATTCGAAACGAAAGTTACAACTCTTTAACGATTAATGTTTTATTACGTATAAAATAAAATACATGTAATTAATTTAAGAAGTGGCTGAGTGTCGTGAAGGTGCTCAGGTGTTGGTGGCTGTGGTACATCTGCCGTTGTTGGTCTTTGAGCTCCCTTATATATGTGGTGCGACCAGGGGCGGACTGGCCCGGGCGGAGAGGCGGAAAAGTCCGCCCGGGCCGCCGGCGCGCACGGGCCGATAGGAAAATAGGATTATTAATAATTTGTACTGCAATAATATGATGGAATAATTTTTGATTTTATAAGTCGAAGACTTCATAGCTGTTGTATACAAAATAAATAATTATACAAGAGTACATGACAGAATTGGTACAGAGTTGGTAACGTAAAATGTATATCGAAACAATAATAGTGAACAATATCCCCGATAAGAGAAACGTTAAAACTATTTTAACCAATTACCGAAATTTTACGTAAACGTTTATTAATAGTCATGAAATTTATCGGCACACCCAGATGGGCCTCGCGGAACACCGGTTTGGAAACCCTGCGATATTGAGTTATCAGAGATAAGCGAGCAACGGCTGTATAATAGTTACTGTGCTATTAATAAATAATAACCAAAAGTAAATACGGTTTTTCAGTAATCAGTTGTTGTGGGGACGTATTGGTCTCGGTCAGTAATCATCATTCGCAATCTGTGCAATCGATTCAATTTTACAATTATTTGTTTTTATTTTTTTTGTGTTACATTTAAAAAAATTACTTTTAAATATTGTAATTTTAAAATGAAGAAAATTAAAGGTGGTGCTGAAGAGTACCGTATAAGACGAGCTGCTGAGCTACTTATTGTTGGAAATGACAAAAATCAAAGAAAGCTTAACTTTTTTAAAATTAAGGTAAGTCGTTTGGTGATTTTTTAGACTATTAAATTCTAACCCGAGTACTTGACTAATTATTTAATTTTTTTTTTTTTGTATATTTATAAACTCCTATTTAACGAAGTTTAAAATATTTTGCATTTACCTTAATATAGGTTTAATAAAATTATAAACTATAAAGCAATAAACAACTTTTAAATTTAAGATGTGGTATACAACACTTGTTCAAGATATTTAAATATATTTTAGGTATATCTAATAAACTTGTATTATTAAATATTAAGTTTCAGAAATCACTGCCTCCTATCTAATATCTACTTATTTAATTTTTAATATTGCATTATTTTAAGGAACATACTAGTAGTGAAAACAACGATACAACAGTTGAAATGGATTTAAACCAAAATCAGAGTCATAATGAAGATGGGCATTTTAATAATGAGCAAGTGGTAAATTTTTATCAATGTTTTTATATTAATTAAAGAAATCACTACCTCCTACCTACTTATGTAATTTTTAATATTGCCTTATTTTAAGGAACATACTAGTAGTGAAAACAACGATACAACAGTTGAAATTGATTTAAACCAAAATCAGAGTCATAATGAAGATGGGCATTTTAATAATGAGCAAGTGGTAAGTTTTTATCAATGTTTTTATATTTATTTTTATTTTTTGTATAATAGTTAAATTAAATTAAATTGGTTACATACATATTTATGTAATGTATTATTAAACAATTTTAACTGTTTATTATATTAACCTATATTTTAATAAGGTTTAAACAGAAATTTAAACTAATGAATAAAAACTTTCTTTTAGAAAAATATTGATGATACCTAATAATACTAGAAATACTATCTCACATAATGAAAGTAGCATGAGCACAGAGCACTAATGTTGACAAACTTCTTGCAAATTTTTCTGTTTTCATTTAATATTCAAAATTTAATAATATTATGTTACTAAATTTTAAGGAAATTTTCACTGATGGACAAAAAGATATGCAATCTTCTTCTTTCACACTTTTGAAAAATTCAAATGTACTACATAAGATGGCTTTTATGAAACATCATCCAATTCAGCCTTCATTTTCAAACTCTCATTTACACATTCAAAAACTATATAAACGAAAAATGCCTGATGGAAAAGAAGTTTCTCGGAATTGGTTGTCGATTCATGTAGAAAATAATGAATTAAAATCAGTATATTGTCCTATTTGTATAGCATTTAGTAGTCATCAGTCCCCTTTTATAAATGGATACAAAGATTTCAAACACATTCACATAGCTGTTAAAAAACATGAAGAGAGTCGTTCACATAACTTTGCCGTTCAAAATTATATTCAAGCCTCATCTGAACAATGCATTGAATTTAAGGTCAACAGAAATTTATTAAATTTAAAAAGGATTCAAGTACAAGAAAACATTCATGTAGTTGAACAGATATTTGATATTATAAAATTTCTTGGAAAACAGAGTCTACCTTTTAGGGGATCTGGATCTTCAGAAGGTCTTTATCAGTTAGGGAGAATTGGAAATCACCATTTAAACAATGGAAACTTTTTAGAATTGGTCCAATTTACTGCCAAAAGAGATTCAATTTTACAAAAACACCTAACGCTAGCAATAAAAAATAGTGAAAAACGAAAGCTAAGTTTAAAAAACAAATCTAAAGGTAGAGGTTCGTTGGTGACATTATTGTCAAAAACCACTATTAATAAAATTATTATTGCTATTCTTCAGTCTATAAGGAATAAAATTAAAAACGAATTGTGTAATCAAAAATTCAGCCTCCAAGTTGACAGCATTCAAGACGTTAGTGTATCTGATCAAGCTGCTATTTATATACGCTATATATACAATGGAGAAATTACCGAAAGACTTTTTGCAGTTATAAAAATTATTGATTCTTCTGGTAAAGGATATTACGAAATGTTGAAAATTTGTTTTTAAAACATAATATTAATTTTAAAAATGTAATTGGAGAATCGTTTGATGGAGCTTCAAACATGAGGGGAGCATTTAGTGGTCTTCAATCAAGGATAAAACATGAAAATCCAAAAAGTATCTATATTTGGTGTTATAGCCATATCCTAAATTTATGTATTAGTGATGCATGCAAACATATTGATGCTAAAAATCTATTTGGATTTTTAAATAGGTTATCAACCTTTTTTGGGGATTCGTACAAACGTATGAATGTGTGGATCGAGTAAAATAATACTATCAATGAAAGAGTCAGCTTGAAAAAACTTCAAAAAGTGGGTGAAAATAATACTAGATGGTGGTCTAGGGAAAAATCTTTATTTTGGGTTTTTGAAGGAAAACAATGTTTATTTTTGACTGTCATTAGTGCATTGAATTTTGTAATGCAGTCTCCAGACTTTGATTCAAAAACTTGTTCTGAGGCATCATCTTTGATTGAAAAACTGTGTAGTTTTAAATTAATACTGACTGCTCATATTTTTATGAAAATTTTTCAAATAATTGGACCAACTTCAAGATATTTGCAGACTAAAAACATGGATCTGTTGACTGCATGGGATATGGTAGAAGTGACTAAATCAGAAATTACTAAATTAAAATTTGAAACTATTTATAAGGAATCCCAAGAATTCATTAAACAAATGAATGAAAAACTGTGTACTTTCAATTTTCCTGATGAAATTAATATCAGCAATACATTTCCAACTTCAAGAATTAGCAAAAAAAAATCATTTTTCGACGAACAATGTTCAGACGAAGTTTTGTCTGTTCCTATTGATAAGTTTAGAGTTGGAACATATGTAGAAATTAATAATAAAAGACCAAATAATAAGTAGTTTAAATCAAAGATTTTCTGCCAACAGTCAGTTAATAGCTGATATTCAGTATTTTATTCCAAAAAATTTTGATTTGGTTGCTAGTATGCCAAACATAGCTTTAACATATTTATCTGAAGTGTCAAACATTCCAAAACATAAACTTCATTCAGAGTTAAAGAGTTTTGTTGCAGTTTTTCCAAAAATATCTACATCAATTAAAGAACGCACTCAGACAATGTATCAAGAGCAATATGTTTCAGAAGATGATGATAATAATGAAGAATCAATTAATGAATTTTCTGATATATTAGAAGATAATACTCTTGAATTAATTGGTATGTTTAATAATAACTTAAAAATATTTTCCTAAATTGTATTAATGAATTATTTATGCATGTAATACTTGAAATTGTTGTAGGTAATGATTTCTACCAGGAGAAGAAGTGTTCTTTAAGTATCGATCATGATCCGAAAAATTGCTTAAACTGTGTGTACAAAGTATTATATTCATTAAATTTACATGTTTCATCTTATAGTTATCTCTGTGAAGCTTATGAATTTTTTTTAACTTTATCTGTAACACAAGTGAATTGTGAACGGACATTCAGTAAACTTAAAATAACAAAAAATCGTCTTCGTTCTAATTTAAGCTCAGAAAATTTAGAAGCATTACTGATTATGTCAATTGAAAAACAGATGTTAGAAGATGTAGAAGTATCCGATATTATTAATTACCTTAAAAGTACATCAACTTTAATGCTAAATATGTTTACATAAATTTTAATTACATTATGTTCTAATAAACTTTTTTGTTCTGTAACATGATTTACTTATATTACTATTATTTCAGAATTTTAGAACTTATTAACATAAAAACTAAGTAAATAGGTATTATAAAGACAACTGAAAATTTTCATTAACTATGTAAAAAAAAGTCGGGCCGCTCATATTCTTCTCCGCCTGGGCTGAAGTATTCCCAGTCCGCCCCTGGGTGCGACTCTTGTTTACATCGTCCCGTAGCCTTCTGGGTGAAACCAGGTATCCTTGTAGTTGTTGTTGTGAACACAGACGTGGCTAGATAATGTGCAATACAAAGATGCACTCTCTGACACTAGTAAAACTGTTTTAGTAATTATAAGATTAATATTAAAATATTATTAAACACATTTTTAATCGTATTGCATAAATATATACTTATGTACAAATGTCGTTTATTTTGTATAAGTATGCGTTTCTAAAAGTTTTATTTACTAACTAAGCATAAACTAGTTAAAGAGTTTATTATTCAATATTTTATGTAAAATAAACAAAAATTGTTTGAAAGGAAATAAAATATAAATGAGTTATGGAATATTATATACAGTTTATAATGCAAGTAATAACCAATAAAGAAATAAAGTTAAGTAATTATTATATGTATTTCTAATCCTTTACATAGATACAATAGTACCACACTAGATTTATATTACTTTAATATTTTCTCTGGTTCTAGTACATCATTTTTTAGCATTCTAGTTGGATAAAGTGATTGTACTATTTCTAATAGTAAACATTGTAGATAACATCTAAAACAAATAATATTAGCCAAATGTGCCTATCTATTTGAAAAGGTTCTAGGTCACTTTGTACAGTTAGGCATTAAAAGTGCGAAACGCGAACACTTTGTACGGTCTGGTAAAAAGGTATATTGCAGAACGCGGGGCGCATGTAAACTCCGCCACAAGTACCTTTTTTTACTGTAAACTCCGCCAGAAAAAAAAAACAGGTAAAATTGGGTTTATGTAAACTCCGTCACTGAAAAAAATCAGGTAAAATTGAGTTCATGTAAACTCCGCCAGTGAAGAAAATCAAATAGTAGTATAAAATTAATATGATATATTATTAAAAAAAAATTATAATATAATATAATATCATATCATATAAATAATCCAAAATCATATTTTTCATAATAATAAATTAATAATTGTCCATATAATATAATAAAATATAATAAAAAATAAATAAAGAATCGTTATACCTAAATCATATTTTCCATAATAATAAATCGTATATAAATCGTCCACATTAAATATACATAAATCATAGTCAAAAAATAATTGTTATATACGTAATAATCCAAAATC
Organism: Schizaphis graminum; assembly: GCA_020882235.1. Classification (NCBI taxonomy): domain Eukaryota; kingdom Metazoa; phylum Arthropoda; class Insecta; order Hemiptera; family Aphididae; genus Schizaphis; species Schizaphis graminum. Next base: position 6,450,711 of record CM037033.1, read on the forward strand.
ATATTTTTCATAATAATAATTAATAATTGTCCACATAATAGAATAAAGTATAATAAATAATAAATTAATAATCGTTATAAATATTGTCATGTATGAAAACTATAATGATGTGATACAATTTGCAAATATTCTAAGTCTTGTATTTCTTTATTAGTACCTATACCTATTCATAGCATCCTGTAATACTGTCGTTTTTTTTTTTTTTTTATATCGAATTTTTTAGCTGATTTACTTGAGATATGCCATTTAATACCATTAAATAACCATTTATAAGTTTGGGTTTGAAATTCGATAAGAACTTTACTAAAAATGTGAACATTCGGATGACTTTTATAAAATGAATTTCTCAGATGACTATGAAAGGATTCACAGGCATTTGTTCGATTTAAATTTGCATTTTGATCACTGTCGCGCTCACTAGGTAAAAAAAAAAAACTGGCGAAGTTTACCATAGACCTATTATTACTTTTTTATCATGACCGATATTCTGGCGGAGTTTACAATCGCCCCAGAACGCGGACACTGTACGGTCGGGTAAAAAGGTACTTTGCAGAACACGGAAACTTTATACTATTATATTTTATATACATAAAGTAAATATTATAAATTATATAATATATATAATAATATTATAATTAATTTAAAAAGTGGCTGAGTGTCGTGAAGGTGCTCAGGTGTTGGTGGCTGTGGTACATCTGCCGTTGTTGGTCTTTGAGCTCCCTTATATAGTTATATATGTGGTGCGACTCTTGTTTATATCGTCCCGTAGCCTTCTGGGTGAAACCAGGTATCCTTGTAGTTGTTGTTGTGAACACAGGCGTGGCTAGATAATGTGCAATACAAAGATGCACTTCCAAAGTCTAGGTGACCTTACTCGTAGATGCGCTATTATTACAATGTACATTAATTGGTGGCTTACTATCCTAACACAGTAACACGTGTCATGGTCATAGTAGCATGTTCAACTCCCTCGACACGAGGCATGGTCATACTAATCTAACCTTGGTCTTGTAAATATCTCATAGATATCTCGTAGCCCATAACAATATAATAATATGTAGGTAACGATAAGACAGCAATTGGCATTCCAAAAAAAAGAAAAATAGTTTCAGTAGGGCTAGTTACGTTTCAATACTGCCAACTTCCACCCAAGGAATTTACATAATATTATTTCGTAATAATTCATAACTAGTTTTTGGAAGTTTATGACATAAAACACCTTTAAAAGTGAATTATAAAAGTATGAATTATTCTTATTTGGTTTGATATTGTTTATTTTAGTTGGCCACACAGAGTTGACGCACAACTGTATACAATTGAAATAAAATGATGTGCAGCATGTAGATGATACAAAATATATTTTATTAATCAAGTTACTGATTGATATTTTAAACATTTACTTAGAACTTATTATTCATTGTTTATAATAAATATTTCAATACTATTTTTTAAACTACTATAATATAAAAAATTATTAGCAAACAAGGATGTCCTTAAAAAGTATTTATAAGTAATATTTATTTATACACAAATAGGGTGGGTAATAGTATTTTCAAAATTTAAATAGTTTATTCGTTCGTATATTTGTCGATAGAAAATTATAATATTTAAAAGGTTTATTTTATATATTACTTTTATGAAATTTTTAAATAATCAATAATAAATTACGAGTATATACTAAAACAGCTATAGTTATAACATGAAAAAAATAAAAAATCGAATTTCATAAAACTTGTATAAACAACAAATGTGGATAAAAATGTTTCAGCGAGAGAGTTGGAATCAAAAGCGAGTCACACTAATCGCTCTAGAGTTTAATCACCAAATTACGTGACTTGTAATTTGTGCAAAATGAGGTCAAATTACAGAATCAATTAAGTACACTTGCTTTTGAAATACACCATAATAATCAGATTGAAGAAATAATTGTAGCACTCTGTACTGCAAAGACATAAGAACCACAACTATTAAATAGTGTGTATATAAAAAATTACACTACCTACATAATTTTGATAAATGAATAAATTAAAAATAACCACACATTTCTTGTCAAAAGCACTATATTATGTCGTTTTTTTAACCAAAATACTATAGTAATTACTTTAAGAAACTAGCCATGTACTTTGTACAATGACAAAATTAAACTCTGATACAATTTAAATACTTATTATTTTTCGTTATTATAATATTTTTTAATTTATAAGGAACATATTAATATTTGGAATTGTTTACTACGCTATCAAGTACATGTAATTAAATTTGAATATATGAATTTTCAACGAAAAAAAAATTTGAATTTTTTGGTGGTACCTATATTAACAAAATTATTATAAATTTTTATTTAAATTATAACAATTTTATAAATTTCTATCTATAAAGTATATTATTCGCAAATGTTCGTAATTTTATCGAAATTCATAAATCAAAATACTATGAATATATAATCACAATTTATTTTATACGTGCTTGTCGTGCTTAAAGTTCGAATTTATACGAAATATGTCAAAATTGCGAAAATTTGCAAGTAATTTTGTGGTTGAAAAATAGTAAAAATTTTTTCTTTTATAACTAAATTTTGAAAATTTGGTACAAGGTTCTCCATAAATTTTTCTTCAAATATCTGTAAAAAAAAAACTCTACCGGATTAAGACAAAAAATTTTTATGAGTGTTTGAAATTTAAATTTTTACAAAACCGCGTTAAATAACGGTTTAGCCTCAAACGATTTTTGATATTTGTTGTTATTCAAACAGTATAAGTCGTAAATACTTGAAAATTTTACCAGTTATAAGAATTGCCATTTTCTTTACGTGATTTGATTTTCAAAATATTTTGATTTTTTTTTAACTGTTTATAGGCATTTGAAATAATCAATTTTTTTTTATTTTTTTTTTATAAATGTTGATAAAAAAAATTTAGCTGGGACAAATTACTTGAAAATATAATAGAAGGGTCCCCATAACTAGTTCTGACTCTCATTCAAAAATTATAAAAATACATAGGCACAATTTTTTTTTATTAGCATTTGAAGTTCAAATATTGACAAAAATTCGTCAAAATCATAAATATTTTTTACTATTTGGTAGTTAAAAGTTTATAAATATTTTACTATCAAAAGCTAAGAATTGAAAATTTAATACTATGCTGTCCATAAGTTAAGCTTACAATAATTATAAAAAAGTTTGAGGATTATTCAATTTAAAAAATTTTACGAGTGTTTAAAGTTTTAATTTTCATTTGAAATCAAAAATACACATGTAAAATAACGTTTTACTAATAAATAATTTTCGATTTTTGTTATTTTTAAAAAATTACTGAACATAAGATCTTGAAACTTTTACTTAAATGTTTGAATTAGTTTTAAAATAGAATGTATGACGATATTTAAATATAATATATCCTAGACTGACAAATCATATCCGTTCAGAATCGTTTTTCGTATAAAATGATACCTATCATTGCATTCAAATTTAATCTACCCAAATCTGAGGTCCATCCCACCCCCTAATGTACAGCAGAGCGAAACTCATTTAGCCGCTTTTTATTTTTACAGGCAACTATCAATCCTGAAAACCTGAGAATAAATTAGCTTGAATAATTTAAGTAATTAAATTATAAAATAGTTTACTGTAAACAAATATTCAAAATAATTTTATTATCATTATTATTACATCGAGTTACCAATATTTTGTTTAATATAAGTAATATATTATATATGTAGTAGTTGTATATATTCATATAAAAATGAAAACTACAAGCGAATGACCAAGCCACCTAGGCTCATCTTAGAATAAAACAAATTAATAATTTATCCATTATTATTGTAACGGTTCTTCACCCTTATGCGTCCGATGGACGATGGTATTTGAGTAGATTGTTTTTTTTTGTGGAGAGAACACTATATCGCATACGTCGCAGTGATAAGGTTTTTCATCGATATGCGTCCGTTGGTGTAATGTCAGATGGCTGTTTCGAGAGAACGCCATAATACACACATCGCATGAGTACGGGTTTTCACCCGTATGTCTGCTATTGTCTATTATTCAAACAACCGGCCATCAAAGCTTGTGATGCTCTCAATAAATATTATTTAAATTACAAAACTATCGTCGAAAAATAAGCCATTCTTTTATTTTGTGTTATCCCATTATCTTCTCTATATTGTGATTAATTCTACTGAATCTTAAAAATCAGAAAAAAATTCCTATAACGTTTCTTGCCCAATGGTTATTTATAGAAAATATCAATTATCAAAATTTTTATGTGGCACAAATCTAGAAATAATCGTTGTAGGTATGGAAAAGGAGTTGCACGTAGAAGTAATGGAATAATTATTCATTGAAATTTTCCAAATTATTCAGTGTTTTTAGTATGAAAATTGTGCTGGGTATGACGAGAGCTGCAGCTTGCTTCAGGTCTAAAAATGCACGTGTGACCGTAAACTGGGGTTTCATAAATATACTTTGACACTCCGTGTCTATAACTTGGAGATCCAAGAGTGGTCATTTTGAAATTATGCGAATCTGTGTTCTCACAATACTTATGATTTGTGTCATTGCTTGGGCATATTCAAGGTTCAATAGTTCATGAAGTGCAATGCAAACTTGTTCAACATTAAATATGTTTAAATGAACATAGTGTACAATGCTTATTTACTCAAAATACAAAACAGTGTTTAAATGATTTTTACACAAACGTTATTAAACATATAACTATTTATTTTTGATGCACACAAAAAATGAATACGGGTAAGTAGTTAATAACGAACATCTAGCGTATCATTAGCTATCGCAGACATTATAATCAGCAGCATCATTAATAATTAAAATCATGTTGGTAGTGTAACGTCCGCTGGTGTCGATTCAGGTTGCTTTTTACAGAGAATGTCTTGTCACACACGACGCATTGGTATGGTCTTTCACCAGTATGAGACCGCTGGTGTACAGTCAGAGCGGATTTTTGGGAGAACGCCATACCACACACGTCGCATTGGTATGGTCTTTCATCAGTATGATACCGCTGGTGTACAGTCAGAGTGGTTTTTTGGGAGAATGCCATATCACACACGTCGCATTGGTATGGTCTTTCACCAGTATGAGTCCGCTGATGTAGAGTTAGGTTGTCTTTTCGAGAGAACTTCTTGTCACACACGTCGCATTGGTATGGTTTTTCTCCCGTATGCGTCCGCTGGTGTACAGTCAAAGTGAATTTGTGGGAGAACGCTATACCACACACGTCGCATTGGTATGGTCTTTCACCAGTATGAGACCGCTGGTGTCGAGTCAGTTTTTTTTTTCAGAGAATGCCTTGTCACACACGTCGCATTGGTATTGTCGTATATGCACTTTTAAAGTGATATACCTTTACCGATAATTGAGTAATTTGATCCTCAATATATCGATATCGCTACCTTACTTGTTTAGACTTTTAATCTTCAAAGACCATAAATTAACCGGTTACAGATTAGATTAAAAGAATACAACTAACATAGGACTACTTTCACCGTCTAAACTTTAAATCGTCAATGACCATAAATTAATCGGTTACAGATCAGATTCAAAGAGTATACTTAGAATTGTGTGGCTACTCAAACAAAACATATAATTTTCACGACGGAAACACTTTTATTCAAAAAACACAAAAATAATTATTAAACGTAGGTACCGCAGTAGTCGTATACCACGACTGCCCTCCTTTTACTATATTTCTGCCTTATATCTAGTTTACAAATTAACTGCCTCAGCACATTTGCTTCCCTGGCCTACATTACTATTTTATTTATAAACAAATATTACTACACTTATTACTACACCCCCCTATGTTAATTTAAAAATATGCCCTCATATTTTATGCTTAATACTAATATAATTATAATACATGTATTTATTTTATATATGTATATATATGTGTGTAATGTGTATTAACATCATTACATTATCACAAATTTTGAATTTATAGTAGGGTTTTTTTTTTTTTTTTTTTTTTATTAGATACAATAAGATGTTCCTAGCCTTGGCTATCTACATCTATTGATATTACAATGGATGGTACATTTTTAACCATTTTAACAAGATTATTAATTTATATAAAATTTAAAATGTATGATAGTATGATTAATTTGCTAGGTACCTATCTAGTGTAATATGTATATTAGTGATAGTTACGCCGAGACGTAATTGACTATAATTAAGTAACAGTGAACTGATATAAAAATGTTAACCATAAAAGGGTATAAACAGATATAATTTAATACATTACAAGTTATAAAACTTAATATTAGAGTATTAGACGCTACGAGTAACAAATAGCTGCTGTATTTTGTGTGGAGTTATTAAACCAGAATGTCATGTGGACGTCCACGTTTTAATCTACGTTGAGGCGGATGTATGTGAAGTTTATAGTGAAGTGAGTCATTATAATAAGTAAGTTTTTATTTAGGATTATCTGGATTTTGGCTTAGGATGAAATTTACAATTTGTTCAAAACCTTTCTTGATCTTTTCGTCTATTAATTGTTTGTCGTTCTTCTTTAATTGTCTCCGATACTTATTAATATTGAATGGTCTTTTGTTCTTTTTCAATTCTTTTAAGTTGAATTCAACCTTTTTTATAGATTTTTTTAATTTTTTTATCATATCCACATTTTTGTTGTTGTCTGACATCTGAAATGTTTATAGCATGATATTAATATTTTAAAATATTAATTGTTGTTTTTTTTTTTTTTTTTTTTCTAATAGAGGTTTCGATCTAAGAGAAGGTGTACATTATTTTTTTTTTTCTCAGGAATGAAATCAGGAAGAGATTTTAAATCATGTATTTTGTGAGCTTCCTTATTGTTTGAAGAGTGTCTTGAATAAGTTCCTTCTGCTGTCTGTTATAGGTACAGTTATCCTGGGTGCAGTGCATTGGTTGTTGATGTTTTGCCGATGATACAATATAAATTATAATTAGTTATACACATTTTTGTATGTGTATAATGTATATACATTTAATTTTTTTTTTTTTTTTTATTCATATGCAGTATAATTTACAGTTTTTTTTTTTTTTTTTTTTATTTTTTATTCCTTCCTGAGTGGAATAGGTGGTGGCAAGGTCATAAATTCGGTTTTAATTATTACAGGATAAATTTTGTAAATAATGAAACCAATTGTGATTGTGAGGATTGTTAGCCATGTTAAGTATATGATGTCTCCTAAGAACTCGTCTACAAATTGTTTGTTATTTTTTTTTAGGATGATATCATTTAAGTATTTTTCTATGTTTGGTATTTGTTTCGTGACGTGAAAGTTTGGTATTTCTTTGATCCAATCAGTATTTAATATTTCTGACATATTGGTGAAGTACATATTATTATCTTTGGTTTCTTCATAATTGGTTTTTAATGACTTAATCTTTGTCCAAGATGCTGGTAACATTCTATTAATTTTAAATTTGTTTAGATTATTAGATTCACATGGGTACATTTTTGGGATTAAAATCTTTTCGTCCTTTAATAATTCATAATTACATGGGAATGATATTTTAATTAACCCTGGGTAGTTATAGTTTATGTTGAGTTCTTTTATAATTGTGGTATCCAACTTTTCAATTTTTATTTTTAGAGTTGGCTGTGGGTTTGTTAGTGCATAGGTGTGTATTCCTATTTGTTTAATTATTGTAGAATCATCACCTTGTTGTTTAATACATTAAAAATAACAGTATTGATTAATTACGTCTAATGGTAGGTTCTTAAATATTGCTTCTACACATTTTGGTGAGAGGGTGATATCGGACGAGAATTTTGGGATGTAACATAATTCAGTAATGGGTGGATCACAATGTTGTAATCCAATTCCTGAAATAATCCTATGTTCGTCATTTATATGATTATTTGCGATATATGTTTTTTCTGAATGTATAAGACAGACAGAGTCATGAAATTTGAAATGTATCGGTATGTATTGGTACAATTTCCATTTTGCAAATCTTTCTTGGATTGGTATTTTTAATTTTATTAGAATTTTTGTTTTTGAAAATTGACACTCAGCTATAGGTAAATTATAATACGCAGAAAGATCTTCCCATGGGATGGTCAGTTCGTACCCATCTTTTTTTATTGTTTTTTCTAGTTTTATGAGATCATTGTACAATGTTTTGGACTCTATTATTCTTGGTGGTATTTTTTGTAACTTACAATGTAAGTGGGTACTAGTATCTCTTTCATAATTCGTGAATTTTAATATTATTCTCATGAGGTTGTATATTATCTCTTGTATGCCTTGAATTGTATTTTCGTGATTTGTTTTTTCTAGTAAATTATTGGTCTTTTCCTCATTTGTGAATTTGATGAAGTTATCTTTTAATAATTGTATATTATTATTTGTATTTTTAGTATATTTGTTTAATTCGGTTGTAATATTAATTAAGTCCCTATGGTCTGACACGAAAACATCTTTAAATTTATTAATTTGTTGATTTAGTGCTTCTTCGTTTGTGTAAACATTTTTCAGTTGTTTTTCAGTAGCTATATTGCAACAGAAATGATAGAGGTTTCCGAATAATTGTATGCCTCTTTTTGATCTATTATTTTTAAGGTTGAGGTTTATGATATCTAATATATCTTTGTCGTTGTCCTCTATATTTTTATTTATGGTAGTTAGGATTTCTAATGTTTCTTTCATAATATTACAATAATTGGTGTTTTTATTTGTACAATATTTTTCTACCCCCCAGCTATAATTGATGTTATTTGAATTGTTATCTTGGATTTCTTGCGTGTATATTAATGGAATACTTTTGTCATACATGATGGTTTCTTGGATTTCTTCAAAAAATGCTCCGGGTGACACAGTTATAGCCATATCTTCTACCGCATATGCGTTGGTAATTGCTATGAGAATTAAAATATATTCGGATAACATCTAGAGCAGATTATTGATTGGTAATTGGTTTAATATTGTAATTTTATAGTAATAAATATATAATATATATAATTTAAGAATGTAAATTTAATTTTTATTTAATTTATAAATTCTCATGAAAAGGTTTTATTCGCTGTACGTGTATAATGTCTAATACCTTTTTCTTATTCAGAATTAATTCTACTTTATAGTTTACCTCTGTTAATCTTTCAACAATCGTAAAAGGACCTCTATATTTGTTAGCTAATTTTTTTGTTTTGTTTGGTTCCTGAAAATCGAATTTTATTAATACCTTCTGTCCCGGTTTGAAGTTAATGTTTTTGTGTTTTTGATCATATAACTTTTTCTGAATTGATTGTTCCTTTTTTATTATTTCTGGTATAGTTTCTCTAATTATCTGTAATTGTTTTAGAGATTTTGTAAGATTAAATGTTTCATTTTCTCCAGACATTAATTTGTTGTCCAATGGTTGATTGGCTTCCATGCCATGTAATAAATAAAACGGGCTGATCTTTAGTCTTGAGCTAGGACAAGTATTATATGCAAAAACTACCATTTTGTAATATAAAGACCATTGTTTTTGATTTTCATTTACGTAGTGGGTTAGGCTACTACAAATAATTTTATTCATTAGTTCAGTCATACCATTTGTTTGTGGATGGTAGGCACTTGAGAATATTTGTTCAATTCCTAGTTTTTTGCATGCATACTCTACTTCTTTGTTTTTAAAGTGAGTTCCTCTATCACTGCAAAAATATTTAGGGACTCCGTAGGATGTTATTAGTTCCATAAGGAAATTTATTGTGGCTGCTCCGTTTGCATTCGTAACTGCTTTAGCAAAGGCCATCTTTGTTGCGTTGCAGGTTGCTACAATAATGTATTTTTTTCCGTTGGACGTTGTTAATGGACCTAGATAATCAAATGTTAGTCGTTGTAATGGTTTTCCCGAAATTAAGGGTATTGGTTGTAGTAGTCCGTTGATTTTACATGGAGGTTTTTTGGAAAGCTGACATGACGTACATGTTTTTATATAAGCATAAGTATCTTGTATAATGGTTGGCCAGTAATATTTTTCTTTTAATTTTGATAAGGTTTTCGTAACACCAAAGTGTGCCGAAAAAACGGATTCGTGGTAGGATTTTAAGACAGTATTTACCAATTTATTTGGAATAACTAATAAATATTTTATGCCATGTGGTGACCAATTTTTGAAGTATAGTAGTTTGTCTTTAATAATGTATTTCCTGGATTTTTTATAGTATTTATTTTTAGTATTTCCTAATAAGGATAAAATTATGTTTTTACAATATTCGTCTGTTGACTGTAATATTCTCAGCGTCTCAGGTTGTATTGTGTCGAAATTAATTGTGTTTTTTTTTTCTTCTTCGTCGTCGTTATTGTTTAACATATCAGCAATTTTTGTTATATTAACTGGGTAACGCGAGAGACAATCTGCAGCCGTGTTCCATGAACCTGGGCGATGTTTTATTTCAAGATCGTATTCTAATAGTTTAAAAATAAATTTTGTAATACGAGATGATGGATTTTTCATTGTTTGATAATACTGTAAGCTGGAATGATCGCTAAACACAGTTATTTTTCTCCCTAAGAGATATTCTCTGAAGTGGTTTGTCGCAAATACTACAGCCGACATTTCTAATTCTGTTGTTGTGTAGTTCTTTTCACCACCTTTTAATTTTCTAGAAGCATAGGCTATAGGGTGCCTTTTACCGTTGTTGTCTTCTTGTTCCAGTATACCAGACAATCCTTCTAGTGAAGCGTCAGTAGTAACAAAGACTGGGTATCCATCTTCGAAATGCGCCAGAACTGGTGCTGTGGTTATGGCCTTTTTTAAAATTTCAAAAGCTTCTATTTGTTCTTTTCCCCAAACAAATTTATTATCTTTTTTTGTTAAACTTGTTAAAGGGCTTGCTATTTTTGCAAAATTGTTAATGTATTTCCTATAATAACTTGTAAGTCCAATGAAGGCTCTTACGTCTTTTATTTTGTTTGGAGTTGGAAATGAAGTAATCGCTTCAACATTTTTCTCTAATGGTTTTATTCCTATGTTTGATACTGAGTGTCCAAGTAATTCAATATTTGAACAAAAAAAATTGCATTTATTTGTTTTTAATTTTAGACCCGTTTCTTCCAGTCTACTGAATATATCTTTTAAGTTAGTTAGCGCTTCTTCAAAATTGTTTCCGAAACAACATATGTCATCTAGGTAGGCTATCATTGTTCTGTATAGGTAGTCACTGAATACATTATTTATTATTCTTTGAAAGATTGGTGCTGAATTTTTAAACCCTTGTGGTATCCTTTTAAAATTAAAAAGTCCAAAATCTGTTATGAATCCCGTCTTATTTTGGTCCTCTTGTTTTATCGGAATTTGAAAATACCCCTGAGCCATGTCTATAGAAGAGTAATATTGAGCCCCTTCCAGGCTTCTGAAAAGATCTTGTGATCGTGGAATTGGGTGTTTGTCGGGTATCGTTTCGTAGTTCAATTTCCTATAGTCTACTAAGAATCGATATTCCCCTTTTTCTTTCTTAGGAATTAAAAATACTGGAGCAGCGTAATTAATTTTACTAGGTTCTATTATATCTGCGTTTATCATTTCTTCAATTAGAATTCTCAATTTATGTCTTTGGGCAGGTGAAACTCTGTATGGCGGTTGAAATATTGCTTTATCTGTTTTTAATTTAATTTCACATGGTTCTACTTTGGCACAACCGATGTCTAAAGGATCTGATGTAAATAAATGTTTATAATTGTTTATAAGTATTAAAGCCTTTTTTCTTTGTTCAGTGTTTAATTCCTGTGATATTTTAATAACATTTCCTTGCTTATCCATAATGTCTTCCATGTTATCGTCATTATAGTTTTCTGTTGGTGTTTTATTCGTGATGTTTATTTGTTCACATACTGTATCGTCTTGTATTCTTAGTGTGTCAGCATTTATTAAATTTGCTATCGTCATTCCTTTCGGTATGTTACTATATAATTTTGAAAAATTGTAAATTGTAATTTCGTCATTAATATTAAAGTATTTTGATTCCAATTTTAAATACTTGTTTTTGCTTAAACTGTCTTTAAGTTCTATTACATAACTTTTGTTTGGTTCTTTTGTGTCTATATACATATTTTCTGTTTTTATATTTATTCTACTTTTTGGTGATATCGTTATATTGTCTTTACATATGATTTTTCCAATATATTTTGTATTATAATTTATGCTAGCTATATTATATTTGATTTCTCTGTTGTTTGAATTATTCTCTTTGTAATAGTTGTACCATACTTCGTTCATCGTTATGACATCGTTATTGATTTTTATATTTTTGTTTTTAAAATTTATTATTAAATTATTTTTAATATTGAAATTGTTCCCCAATAATATTTCACAATTTAGCCCTTTTATAACAAATGCATCAATAAAATATTGCTGATTATTTATTTTAATTATTAAATTAATTTTTCCCACTTGATCCAATTTTGAATTGTTTGCACCTGTTATCGTAACTTGTTCTTTGTTTTTTATGCATTGAAGGTTTTTGATTAGCGAAACATTTATACATGAAATATTTGATCCTGTATCAATTATGGCGTGTTTCTCAATTCCTTCGTGTTCTACATTTATTGACAATACTCTATGTTTATTATCATATTGAGTTCCGGTGTTTGTGCTTGTTTCTGTGCATTTTGTATGGTCTACATATTTATTCATGTAGTGTTGTACATGTTCAATGATAATGTTACGTTCGGGAAAAATTGTGTTTACTATTATACTTGAAAATATTTGTGGTTCATTTGTTTTTATTTCGACTGCCGGCATCCAGTGATTATTTTTATAAAAAATGCCTATATTTGGCCTGTTTTTTTTCCAATAAATTATAGCATTTGAAGTGTTATTATTTTCAGCTATTATAAATAAATTCATGTCAAAATGATCGCAAACATACGCTAAATCGTCGTCTCTAAAATTAAAACCGGATTTTATTTTATCAATAGTCAGCATGTTAATTATTTCTAAGGTAGTTTTTTTTAATCCATGTTGTAGTAAACAAATCCGTAGTGAATGTGCACCACAATCTCCATCGGCTGGTACTTCCTGTATTTTTATGAATGAGCCAGCGGTATGTTTAATTTTACTTTCAATTTCGTCATCACTTTCGTTTTTGTGATGTTTTTCTGGAGTATTATATTTAATTGCTGAATTGTATTTTTCGATGTTGTTTATTATGTCAGTTTTGTTATGATCTCTTAGTAGGTCGATGTTCTGATAATTGTTGATTAAGCATTTCTTCGTTTCTTGTGTGTTGTGCCAGTTTTTTACGTAGTGTATATAATTATTTTTCTCTATACCTATTGTGTCATTAAAATTGTTACTATTATATCCCCGAGTTAAACAATCCGATTTTTTTTTCAACTCGGTACCTTCTAGTTTTTTGCATTTGTACACTTATCAGCATAATGACCTCTTTCATTACACCTATAGCATGTAACTCTTTCTGATTCTTTATTGTAGCGGTCTCCCCTGTATCTTTCTGGTGTTTTCTCTCGACTATGTTCTCTGCTGTATTGTTGCCTGTGGCTGTAATTGTAATTTCCATTATTGTCTCGATCTCTTGAATGTGATCTGTTTCTATAACCTCTGCCGTTGACTGTATTTAGGTTATTTTCTCTATTGCGTGAGTTATCTCTATATTCGTAATTATTTGAATCATATCTATGACTTGGATTTCTTTCGTGATCTTGATTTGTATTATACTTGTTTTGTATTTTATCGTAATATTGTCTCTCTCTGGACTGTGATCTTTCTCTACCATATTGTCTATTTCTGCTAGATTCTCTACTTCTGTCATTAAAACTTCCTGGGTATGGACTTTTATCTCTGTATTCTCGTTGTCGCCCTCGATAATTTGTTTCTCTATTATAACTTCTGCTCCTATCCTCATTATAGTTATAATCTTTATTATTATATCGATTATCTATTTCTTCATCATCGAAGTTTACCGATTTATTTCTTTTTCGTGTAATGTTGATTTGTTGAATATTTTCCCTCAACTGGTTTATCTCCTTTTTGTATTCTATATCTCTCTCTATTAACTGTCTTTTTAGTTCATCGATTTCTCTTCCTTTTTCTTTTGTTTTTTGGTTTAGTTGAGATACATGTTCATTAAGAATTTCTGTATAATCACTTAATTCTGGACCTCTGTTATTAATTCGAAATTGCATCAGTTCAAATTTTTTTAAATTTTTCTTTAGCTCTTTTAGGTTGCTATTGTCATGTAATGAAATTGCATGTAAGACTGTCTCTTTTAATCCCTTTAAAATATAAGTGCAAATTTCATCTTCATGCATATTTTTATTTAATTGTCTGCATATATTTTCAATTTCTGTTACAAAACTCATTATAGACTCTGTATCTCCTTGTCGTCTATTTTCTAATTTAGTTTTTAAAATTGTATTGTAACCGATTGGTTGAAATTCTTCGAGAAACTCCTGTTTCAAATTATTCCATGTCCAATTATTATTTTTGTCCTCTAAATTTTCCAAAAATGTGCTTGCTGTACCTTTTACAAATGCCGATAATAATCTTACTTTATCTTCGTCGTTCCAACCGTTTACATCTGCTGCTTTTTCATATTGTTTGAAATATTTCCTTACGTCCACATTACCTGAGAACTGTTCTGGCCTAATCATTAGTATTTTTTCGGTCATTATCTGTGTTTGTTTATTTATTGGAGTAGAATGAGTTTCAGAGTTTACGTTATCTCCTTTTTGTTTATTTACAATTATTGCGGCGTTTTCGTTTTTGAGTTTTGGTTTTTCACTTGTGTTATTAAAATCAATAGTTGTTGAATTATTAAGATCTATTAATTTATTTCCAATAATCTCACTATTTTCTGATTGATTTTTAATTTTATTTCCTCATAAATATTATTAGAACTATCATTAATTTTAAGATTTTTTAATATATTTTCATGAGTTTCAGAACTTTCCTTTTGACAATTTTGATAAGTTATATCTGAATTTCCTAGAATATTTTCGGTATTATTCACAAATGTGCTTGTACTTGCATTAAGATTATCGTATAATCTTAACTTATCTTTTGATATTTCTGAAAAGCTGTCTGGAGTTAATTTGTTAATTTTATTTGTGTCAGGGCTTGAATCGCTCGAATCGAATATTCCTGCTTCTTTCTCTAATTTATTAAAATCGATTTTATTAGCTTTTGCTCTGATTAAA
Source organism: Schizaphis graminum (assembly GCA_020882235.1). Classification (NCBI taxonomy): domain Eukaryota; kingdom Metazoa; phylum Arthropoda; class Insecta; order Hemiptera; family Aphididae; genus Schizaphis; species Schizaphis graminum. The sequence goes on from CM037033.1 coordinate 6,465,864, forward strand.
ATTGAATCGCATTCTTCTTTACTTAATGTGTTATCTATGTCGTCTAATGTTATGGTGCCTTTTAAGTATCTACTAAGTCTAGCTCTTAATTCACTAGTTGTACCTGTTGATTTTAGTTTTTTATTTTCGCAATATTTAATAAGAAATGGTTTTTTGAAAGTATAGATTTCTGTTGCGGTATTTATTGTTATAGAAAGATCCGATTTAGGGTCTTTAAGTTGATTCATTAAATTATGAAATTTGAAAAATTAATTTTAAATAATCCTAAGTCTATACCCCGTCATTTCAACTGTTTTTAATTATATTTATCTTCAATTAACTAAAATTATATACCTACTTTATACTATTGTTAAAATCCCTTCCAATTTAAATTATTAAGACATTTTATTAATTTTATTGTAAAAAAAACCTAACTAAATAATTTTACTCCTTCTTAAATTTAAATATTAATGAATGAAAGAAAAAAAAAATATCAGTTAAAAAAAAAAATATTCGTAAGATATAGATCGCATACATACAAAAATTTTAAAAATTAAAAAAAATATATAACCATACACCAATATTCACCTCGAGTGTGTGTTGAACACCAAAATGATGGACCTAATTTCTTGTAATCTTCTCGCCGTAAATGTTCAATCTGGTGGAAAAATGTATAAAACGCGATATGTGTGCCACACAAAATTTTACAAATTAAAACGCACACAAACAAACAAACAAAAACACAAATGTTAAAAAAATATTTCGGGTCGTGGATTACGAATGTCGTTGGGCGCCACTGTCGTATATGCACTTTTAAAGTGATATACCTTTACCGATAATTGAGTAATTTGATCCTCAATATAACGATATCGCTACCTTACTTGTTTAGACTTTTAATCTTCAAAGACCATAAATTAACCGGTTACAGATTAGATTAAAAGAATACAACTAACATAGGACTACTTTCACCGTCTAAACTTTAAATCGTCAATGACCATAAATTAATCGGTTACAGATCAGATTCAAAGAGTATACTTAGAATTGTGTGGCTACTCAAACAAAACATATAATTTTCACGACGGAAACACTTTTATTCAAAAAACACAAAAATAATTATTAAACGTACCGCAGTAGTCGTATACCACGACTGCCCTCCTTTTACTATATTTCTGCCTTATATCTAGTTTACAAATTAACTGCCTCAGCACATTTGCTTCCCTGGCCTACATTACTATTTTATTTATAAACAAATATTACTACACTTATTACTACAGTATGGTCTTTCACCAGTATGAGTCCGCTGATGTAGAGTTAGGTTGTCTTTTCGAGAGAACTTCTTGTCACACACGTCGCATTGGTATGGTTTTTCGCCAGTATGAGACCGCTGGTGTACAGTCAGATTGGTTTTTTGGGAGAACGCCATATCACACACGTCGCATTGGTATGGTCTTTCACCCGTATGAGTCCGCTGATGTAGAATTGGGTTGTCTTTTCGAGAGAACTTCTTGTCACACACGTCGCATTGGTATGGTCTTTCGCCAGTATGAGACCGCTGGTGTCGAGTCAGGTTGTTTTTTTTAGAGAATGCCTTGTCACATATGTAGCATGAATACAGTTCTTCACCTTTATATTTCAGTTGGTTTCTGATCATATTTTGTCTTACAGAGAACGTCATATCAAATACTTTGCAGTGATGCGGGTTTTCACTGTGTCCGCTGGTGAACAGGTAAATGACAGTGAAGAGAAAATGACTTATCGCACACGTATTTTCTCAATTGTACTAAATACGTATTTACAATTTAATGTATCAAGAATTAGATTAGTTGTCAAAACAATGTTTCAAGCCAGTGTTATGTTCATCTTCGTTTAAAGTAATTATATATTAATAAAAAAATAAATTTAAACTGATTTTATGAAAGCCGGTTGAACCAGTAATTATTATATCATTCAATTTTTGTCATATAAATAATAAATTTTAGATAATTTATTGTTATTTATTGGTATGAACATATTATAATAATGTTTGTGTAAAAAGCATTTCACTTAATCAATAATTTTTTTTGATAATTTGTTTTCTATGAATCTAATCTTCACTTTTAATCAAGGGCTTACTCTTTATTATAAGATATAAAAATATTAACATTTAAGGAGTTTTATATTACAGCATTTGTTTTAAATTTTCAACAGTTAATTATAAAAATTCAGCATTTTTAACATCAACCTACGGGTTTGCTTGCCTTTAATATATTCAGCCCCCTCCTCCACAAGTCAAAAGTTTAAATTTTGCCCATGATAATAGATTTCCGTATTTTAAAGATAGCTAAAAATAATTATCGTATTCGTTATGACGGTTTGCTGGGTTCGACATAATTCCAGCTTGCAATCTTACTCATTACGAATCACCATGAAATGTATTGCTTTATAAAATCATCGCTTGCGTTGAATAACTTAGAAATACGATATAAATATACAATTCATAATTTGTGAATTTTGGTTAACTCTTGAATATTATATTACGAACATTCAACAGTATTATTGAGTATACGTTATTCGAGTTTGTTGTGTTTCTATCTCCCGTCGGTGATCTCCATAGATAACCCATGTCCGTATTTGCGTTGAAAAAATATCACATAAAAGTGCTCGACGTCCATCGTAGACGTATCGACCCATCTACTGCAGATGGCTACCTAGTATCAGTAGTACCTAACGTGTCTTAAATATAATGTTTCTAAACGCCACCGCGTTGAGTATGTATTATACGATTGACCTGCTTCTGTGATGGTATCAGAATCAATTCATTCAACATCTCAATAAACAGAAATTTTCTTAGTTGAAACTAAGTTTTTGCGCCAAAGAAAGTTAAATAAAATATTTGCCTGTGAAATATCAATATTACTATAACCCGCAACTATTTATTCTCACGGACCCATCATTCAAGTACCACTTCAGTACTTCATTTTAAAAAATGTAATACCCCACAACACAGATTTAATGGCCTACGTTAACACAAAATTCGTGTACATAGAAAATTTCTTATAAATGACATGAACTTCATTATATGCCGACATATTAGTAATGGGCAAAATTGTCTTGGTCTTGGTCTAGCAGCAAAACCAAGACCAAGACCAAGAATATGAATTGCTTTGCAAAACCAAGACCAAGACTGAGTTTGCAAGACCAAGATCAAAACAAGACACACACTGCAAGAGTCTTGCAGTCTTGCAATATTTATTGTAATTTTTTTTTTTTAATTTACCCAAAAAAAATGTCATTTAGTGTAGGTTAAAAGAAATAATTTATGAGGAATATAATAAAAACGTAATATTGCATTTGACTTACAACACGTTCCAGGAATTGATGATAACATCAGTCACCGTACGGGCGATACGGTATATTTATAAACCGCAATATTTATTTAGGGCTGTAAATACTTCTCTTCAATGAATATAATACTAATAACAGTTGCTTGCGCCTAGATTAAATTTTTATTTCTTTTTTTTTTATTATAACAATAATTGCCGTAATAGCAGCTGTTGTTGGTCACACCGTTTCAGTCACCCGCCTAGCTACCTTAAAATATAAGTAAATGGCCTATATTTTACACCGACCGGCACACACACACACACACACACACGCACACACACAAACATCCACTATTTTTATAATTGTTTTTGTTCCTTTAATTTTAATTATTATTGTCGCGTGAATTATATAACTTGTAGGTATTACATAAATTACGACGGCGTGTTATCTGCCGCCGTACCGGCTTGCTGGTGCACGCAGTTTTTAACACGGCCGCCGTAATCTTCATCAGTCTCGCTCGTACTATCGTACTTATTGTTACGCGGACCATATTATTATTATTATTATATACGGGGTGATTCTTTTATCAAACAACACTCATTATTTCAAAAAGTATTAATTTTTTTCAATTTTTTTTTTCAAAATTTTTAGTTTTATGCTTTTCTAAAACTATGTAAAATTTTTATTTTTTTCACTTTAATATTTAATAGTGAAATCACTATAAACTTTTGATTTTCAAATGGCAACCTATACTTAAAATGTAATAAAATAGTAGGGCTATTTTTTTTATGAATTCTAACGTTTAAATTACTATTTTTCATTTAACCGTTCGCGAGTTATAGCTGCTCAAAGTTGGGTGGTTTGAGGTTTTTAGGTGTTAGTCCCAAAGGTTATTACGGCTGTGAGACATTGATAAGAACACAATTATTAGATTATAATTATAAAGACCAGTAGTTCAAATTATAAAATGTTATCGTTCGACCAAAGGTACTAATATCGTTGTAGTTTAATTTGTACCTCCTACTACCTACACGAACTATACGAACTATGGACTATCGTGGACTATGGCACTGTATCCGTAATATCAAAAATTATGATTAATAATAAATCAGATGAAACAGATCTTATCATTTTAAATTTTTATTATGATAACAATATCATAATATGAAAATACTTCCTAAACCACTACCACGATTAAAGTAATCTTTAATCGTGACCACTACACATAAAAAATGATAAAACTTTAATCACAGATAAACTCTCATCGAACCAAACCGTTGGGTAATCCCAATAAAAATAGATAATACAATTGTTTACTTTTCAGTTTTCAGTGCTATACTGCAACTGCTATGGCCTATGTTAATAATATGCCAAATAATGTTTTTTAACTTTTAAACAAAAAAATATAAAATTCATGTGACATTTAGTTTAATAAGTTTAATTTAAATCGTCTTTTCTGTGATTGAAAATTCAATTTTATATTTTATATTTCATAGTTGGTACTCCTGCATTTTCAGTTGGCCCCGATTTTTTCGTTTCTTCCATGAAAATTTCGTGATAAAAAAATCTGGTTGTTATCACGGGGTCCAACTGCCCGAGCCCCGTCAAGGTTTATAGATTATACAGGTTGCCTCGTTTCGCATTTTTGAAATTTTGGGAGTGGGAGAAGCCACCCGAAGTATAAACTGTTTTGTTATTCCCATATAACACGGGTAAAATGAACACGATTTTTAACTTTCCCAAGCTCCTACAACTTCAATATTAATTTTTTTAATTTGAAAAAAAATGGTATAGGCTCAAGGTATAAATGAATATGTTTGCATAAAAAAAAAAAAATGAAATTTAACCATAACTTAATTAAAAAAATTTAAAAAAAATATAAAAATTGAATGATCTAAGTTATCACATTGAGTAGTTTCGGGTGACATGGAACAGTTACGTTACACTCTCTATCTCTTACTCAAGCTCGGAGATAGATAATCGTTGTATTGTAATTATAAACTTGTTTATTGTAATTTTTAGATTATCATTGATTATAATAAAAAAAAAAAAATGTGGCGTTATTTGCGCCGCCGCGGCCGGCTCGCCAGATTAACACGGTCGCCCGTTCCTTCTTCTGCCGTACATGGCCGTGTGAACAGTGCTTTACAAAAAAAGTGATAGGTACAGTAAAAACTCGATAAGACGGAATCGCTTAAGACCATGCAATTTTTCCGTGACAATGTTTCCGTTTTTACGGGATTCAAAAAAATGAAATTTGAAAAAAAGCACCAAAGAAATTTTCCGTTTTACCAAAGTTCCGTCTTATCGAGGTTTTACTGTAGTACTTAATAGTAATAACAGTTTGTTATGTTCGTACTGTCGTTTATATACTAACACTACTAACGTAAAAGTAAAACAGATCCTTTAAATAAATACAAACAAAATATAAATTCAACAGCATATCTTTATTAAAACACATAAAATATTCGTTCTCTGGTCACAGTACTTTATCCGTACCGTGACTTTCAGAAGAGTCACCTTTTCTCACATTCCGATACTCTTTAATAGGTATCTAATACATTTTGTTGTCTCAGCTCATTTGCTTCATTGACCTAAATTATATGAGTATTGTTTAGCATTTATAAACAATCTTTTATTCAAATAATCGATTAAATAACCGCACAGCTCTAAACATAACAAAGTTGTAATATATTGACTATTGAGGTCATTAATCGGGATAAAAACTATCCTAACGTATGACGGAGACAAAATTACAATATGAATCGTTTTTTATTTAACAATGATTTTTTTTTTAACATATTTTTAAGGTTAGTTTTTTGTAAATTGATTGAAATTTTACTAGAATATTTGAATACACCACTGTGATAATATTGTGATGACTGATATTGACATGATATATTTGTACACAGAATGCACTTCAGCATATAATACATCTATATTTATATTTATTAAAATTTTCTTTCTTTTTTTTTGCTCAAAAATACGATCACACGCATGTTGCATAATTTTTTATCAAATGAGTGCTGATTGTTTTATACCTGTTGTCTGAATTATCAGTATCTGATGATCATGAATAATTTAATCTACGTATTATTTTGCAGATGTCAACATCATTTTTGTTTTTTATGTTGATATTATAATACTTCGTTCTCATATCCAATATTTATGTTTCGTCACTAGCGGAAATCCGTTTCATCGTTTGAATAGACTGTCCATATATGTGTCAACAGTCCTGCAACCTGTATTGGAACAATAAGGAAGCCTGTTGTCGTTGTGTGTTAGAAACCGTCGTGTTCGTCTAAACTTATAAATTTTCTCGTTCTTTTTTTTTTTTAAACGATATCATGAAGATAATAATATATTAATATATCCTACAAATTAGTTAATAGTAATTATCATTGACTAAAAAATCATCAGAATTAGTATAATACCTATATAAGTTCACCGTATAATATACCTTGTATTAATTTTTAAAGATTTTTTATTATGGCAAATTTTTTTATCTACATTTCAAGAAAAAAGAATTTGGAAAAATCGAAAATTTCAATGCTTTATAAATAACTTAAAAGAATTCTAAATATTTTGAAAATTTAATCGTAAATAGATAATGTTAATATAAAAATAAGGTGAAAATTTAGTTTACTACTACTACTACTACTACTACTACTACTACTAAACTACTACTAGCATTTACTTTAAATCAGTAAAATAGATTCATATAGTATAAAAAGATGATGTCTTAAAATAAATTTAAAATGTCATTGCTCATAGTAAAATTCATAACAATTATATAATAGTCGTAAGGTTTTAAATCCCTACGAATATTTTTGATTTATAAAAAAATAATTAGTATAGTGTTATTCATTGTTAAAATACGATATCTTAAAAAATTTGAACTTTTTCAAATGTCTGTAAACAATTGTTGTGTTTATATATTATTTTTAGATTCTTTAGTTTCATAATAAAATATTTATGAAGTACATTTTCAAACCTAAGATACAAAAATAAAAGATTTTGTAAGTTCTTTACTGTAAAAATACTTGTAGCATGTAGTTTTCGTAATTTTGACAAATTTTATAAAAATTTGAAAAATGTATACAAAAAATTGTACACAAGGAATGATTTTTAATAATTTTATAAAGATACAAGAATAACTTATGTGGTATTTTGTATAAAAATTTAATTTTAAGAAGTTTGACTCATCGAATAATTTTTTATCGCCATTTATAGAAAAAAAATCGAAAATTTCTCATGTTTTTAAATAGTTTAAAAAGAGAAAATATTTTAAAGAATTTTGAACTTTCGGAAAATGAACTACTTATTAGAAATAAGAAAATTTAAATCACTTTTCACTTTGATATTTTTAAAAAATTACTAAACGTAAGATCTTGAAACTTTTACTTAAATGTTTGAATTTGTTTCAAAATAGAATATATGATAATATTTAAGTATAATATATCCTAGACTGACAAATCATCTCCGTTCAGAATTTAATATGGCTAATCAACTTCAAGAACTAAGTGGCATGGATAAAAGGATTATTTTACAAATATTCTCAGGTTAAAACATTAAATGATAAATCATATTATGAGTATAGCAAACTTAATTGTATGTGTATTATTGTTTCTTGAGTTTAATTATTATTAATATAAATAAAAGCGGGTAAGTGGGTATCGCTCTGCTGTACATTAGGGGGTGGGGTGGACCTCGGACACATTCAATTGTATAAATTAGTCATAATTAAGCTATTTTATGATATATATATATTATATATACCCAATTTTTTACAGTCATAATCATAGAAAAAAAGAAAAAGAAACAGAAGAAAACGAGAAAAATCAAATGATGGTTACATGTAAATATCAATATCACCCGTATTGTGTAGATTAATTATAATTTTCTTGAGCGCCATGTTATGCTACCTATTTACATTATTTTGTACTGAGAATTATGAGGACTTACCACACTCGTCACATGCGCACAGTTTTTCACCCGTATGTGTCCTCTGGTGACTGGTCAGAGTGCTTTTGTGAGAGAACGTCTTGTCACACAAGCCACCATCTGTAGGATTTTTCACCCGTATTGTGTAGATTAATTTTCTTGAGCGCCATATTTACAATATTATGTACTGAGAATTAGATTGTTTGTCAACACATTTTTATTCTGTGACACAATGTTTCAAGCCAGTGTTGTGTTTATTTCTGTTTAAAGTAATTATATTGAAAACAATAAATAATTTTATGAACGGTGGCTGAACCGGAAATCATTAAAATCATACAATTTTTTTCATATAATTTATAAATAATATATTTAATATAATTCATTGATATTTATTGGCATGAACATATTATAATTATTTTATTATGGTATTTTTGAATTCGTAAATGTTAAGGGTTTATGATACACTGGGCGTTTTATCTATTGCTATTGGATTATTGCTAATGTAATCCTCGTAAATATAATACCTCTCCCCCCCAAAGACACACCGCTCATCAATCCTACGATCCTAATACTATTATTACTGCGGAAACGGTGGCGACGTACGACGAGTTATGACTCGCGATTGAATTATTCATTTGATTTCAAGTATTTACTGGAAAAGTTAATTTATATTCAATCAATACCTTATTAATAGTTGTTAACCTTATTAAAAAAAAAAAAAAGATTGTTAACATTTCTAATGACCGTTGGTGTGTAATTTTTTCCATTTTTTACTTTTAATTGTACCTACCTAATCAAAAAAATAATTATTAATTTTTTTTAATCAGTTTAATACTTTAATTGGAAAAATAAATTAACAAAATTTAAAAAAAATAAAATAAAAGTGAATTTCTAGGTTTTTGCGGCTGGGCTTTTTTTTCCAACCCTACATTGTAATAATAATTATTAGGTACTATATAGTATTTATTAGTACCTATATAATATATACTTATAAATAAAAATGATCAACACTTGAAAATTCATCTTCAGTTTTAATTAACAGTCAAATAACATAGCAATTTTTTTTTTTTAAATAGCTGATATCACACCAATAATACTGTTATAACACTTATTATAACATTGTGTAAAAAAAGCTAAGTTAAAAAAAAATCCTGTAGGGACTTAACATAAAAAATTTAGTAGGTAATGATTAAATCTTTAAAAGACATTATATAATATGGAAACTAGGTAAGTAAAATGCCATTTTTAATATTACAAATACCTATTAGGTACTTACCTATAAGGTATATGACGACAAACTTGAACAACAAGTAACCACTAAACTAAACTTAATTAATTAATTAATAATTTATAAACAATATAATATGTTAATTAAGCGTTTAACTTTACAATTGATCTTATTTGTCTTCATAAGTATTTATAACATTTATAATCAGTTCTAATTTAATCAACCTTCTGTAAAATAATATGTGTATTAATATTAAGCAATTACCTTCCAATGTAACCCCATAAATTTGTAGTAGCCAATGGCCCTAGATGCCGAGGCTTTTATTAATAAAAAAAAAAAAAAAAAAAAAAAAAAGTATTTATAATATTAAAAATGATATTTTATAATTCTTTTCCATATTATATCACGTCTTTTAAAGATTTTGTCATTACCTACTATAAAGTATAAATGTAATGTCACTACAGGATTTTTTTTTTTAACTCAGATTTTTTACACAGAGTTATGCAAAGTGTTTTGGTGCTATATATATTACCTATTATATTATACGGAAATACCATAATTTATCTTTTCGCCAATCGAGATTATTGTTAAAACGTGCACATTCAAGTATTAAGTGGTATAATTTATTGTATGCAGCGCTCATAGTCTATATAGCTAATAAGCCGAGTATCAGTGTATAACAAATAGGTACATAATATTATAATATTTCTAAGTTTAACGGAATTGGAATGAAACACATTTCTGTATTATATTTTAATTTTTAAATAAATAACAGAATCAATTAAGTATATATAAATATTTTATATTTGTAAAATAAATCATTGTTATAAAAAACTTGATATTTACCATCAACTTTATTTATTTTTAGAAAAATTTTAATTCAAATGCAATAAAAAAATGCAAATTGTTATTTATTGTTACATGTGGTACATATGATAACTTTCTAAGATTAGGTACCAAATTAAATATACTTTTGCATTATATTTTAATTTTTAAAGAGATAACAGAATCGATTAAGTACAGTAGAAGCCGCTTATTAGAAACACGGATAATTGATACAATCGGGTTATTGAAACAAAATGTACCAGGACGGACCGGCCGTATATTAGAACATTGAAAATAAATCGGATTATTGAAACATCACATCGGTTATTTGAAACAATTAGGCGAGAGTCAGTTAACAGATACACCGGTTATGCGTGCAATAACCAATGTAATTTAATCTTATCTTTGCTGTCGTTACGTTTATATTTTAGACGTTACTTTATCTTACGTTCTAAAATATGGTTATGGAGTTACTTGACGCAAAAAAACAAACTTCGATCGATAAATATTTTAAATAATATACATATACTCACGTACATAGTTAAATAAATACATTTATAAATAAATTTTCCGCGTATTTTTCATTTTTTTTTTTTTCATATTACAAATCAAACAAATCGCTTATTAGAAACAATCGTTTAATTGACACATTTCACTTTGGTCCCAAAGTGTTTCTAATAAGCGGCTTCTACTGTATATATAAATATTTTGTTTTTGTAAAATAAATCATTGTTACAAAGAATTTGATGTTTATCATCAATTTTATTTATTTTTTAGGAAATTTGTTATTCAAATTCTATTGTTGTTAGTAGTATTAAATTGTAATTAAAATGCAATTCAAAATTGTAATTTTTGTTTACACACAGTCACCATGTACACTTTATAACTTTCCAAGTTAATACAGATACAGAATAAGAAAAATATTTCTGTTATATATTAATTTTGATATCTACAATAAACTCAATTAGTATGTACGAATATTTTTTTTTTTTTTTTAATAAATCATTGTTTAAATCATTTGGTGTAGACCATCAATGTTATATTATTTTTATGAAATTTTTCATTTAAATTTTAACTGCAGTTAATAGTTTTAACTTATAATTCAAATGCGACAAAGAATCGCAAATTTCTATACTATATTTAAAAATTTAAATATACAATAGAATCTATTGAGTATGTAATGTATTTTTTTTTTTTTTGTAAAATAAATCAATGTTCAAATTATTTGATGAATAATATAAATATAATTATTAATAATAAATGAGGAGTCGGGTAGGCTGTATGTTAAAAAGGCTCAAAATATCAAAAGTTTAATCAAGGTATCAAAATAAGGAAGCGCTTACACACTTGCTAGATTTGTTTTTTCATTATTAGTTTTTAATGGACTTAAATATTCATCAGAACGATCTCCAATATGAATATTATAAAATTCATTGTTACTGCATTCATTATCATTAGATTCATTATAAACATCAAAATTATTTTCACTTATATTTAATAGATTACATTCTGATATAAATAACATTTTGCATACAGCCTTACTGGTACCTAACTTAGTTTGAATTTTGGGAGACTAATGGCCGCACAAATTAAATGTTGGTTTTAGAAAGCTCTATATTAAATAAATAATTAAATCTTTTTTTCATGACTAACAACAATTTAAAATGCTAATGGCTTACAATAATTTAAATGTGTTAATTGAATTAATTTCAATCGAAGAGCAATTATTGTGGGTGCAACATACCCTAAAAAACATTTTTTTTCACCTTGTAACAGGTCAAGTGATATTATTATTCTTCAAGAAAATCTGAAGTTTTGATTTTATTTTTAATTTCAGGCTGTCAAATGTAACACACAGTTTTTATTTAATCGCTAGAACTTTTTAACTAGGTACATCAAACATTGAGTTCCATCTAGTTATAATTGGTATTGGGAATTTACAATTACATATCTCGTATACTTTATCTGACGCAACTGAGGTTCTACTTAGAGATTCGAAAATAAATTTAATATTGTAAATACAGACTTTGATATATTATTATTATATGAAATGTCTCTAATTTTTGCTACATCACTAGTGGCAATTAAACTTAATATATGGGCGGAGCAAGTTAAATGGTTTTGCAAAGTTATGTCATCCTCATAATAGTTTGAATTTGATTACTACACAATTTGAAACCTATTGTCACATTAACAATCTCAACTTCCGCACTAGTATCATCAGTATCACTTTTTTCAATATTTGATGATCCATCACTTGTACTATCAAATCAATTACTATTACTTGTACTATCTTTTTTACTTATTATTGTGGACACCGAAAATACTATGAATGCTTTTCCAAAATTTGTAGCATTGTCAGTCACAGTATGTGAAATTTTAGTATTATTTAATTTAAATATTTGTGTACTTGTGTTAAAAACTTGAGTTATATTTATGGCTCCTTTTTATTTGTTGACAACCAAGTATGTAAGAGTGTCTGCTAAAGTGCTAAAAGTATATTCATCAAAAAAATGGCATGTCATACATAAGTAGCTCTTGTTGTTACAGAAATATAATCAGCTGTTGTGCATATGTATGTTTGTTTTGCTAAAGGTCAGTTAACAAAGGAAGTATACTTTAAATTTAATTCTTTACTCATATCTAGGGCTCGGATTTTAAAGCATAATAAATAACAAAAAAGCACAAAATTATTTTAAAAAAGCAAAGATGAAGCATATTTATTCTTTAAAACAAAAAAAAGCATGACTAAAAATTAACATAAATTAGTTATAATTTTATAAAACTGAATAAAAAGTATTTAAAAATTAATTTAAATTAACAAAAGAATTTACTACCATGTATTTGGTAAGATTTCTAGAAGTGAAACTGATTTTTTTCTGAGAGGATGTGTTTATATAACAAATTTTGAACTGGTCGATATCAATGTTAAACGAGTACTGAGCGTAAGTTCTACAGACTATATGCAATAGCCGATAAGCTATCTGTGGATATACATTTAAGGTTGTTTCATTCTAATAGTGTGGTCACGGTCATTATTGCATGTTTTTACATTTCTTATTTAGTAAATAAACATTTTTTTTTTTATTTGTATAGCATAACAGACATATAAAAATTCCACAGTTAGAATAACTGAAAAAAGCAATAAAATATCAAAAAAAGCAAAAATAAATTCGTTTATTTGGAATCAGATTAACGTGAAACGAATTTATGTTTAATAATTAGACTTCTATCTTAAATATATAAAAAAAAAAGTATTTCCTTTAAAATCCGAATCACAATATGATTGATATGTTTTGCGTTATGATATAAAGCAGCATATATTATTTCAGCTAGGCCCATGATAAATCTTCTAAAGGAAGTATTTGGGCTTTTGGCAGGTTATAAGTGGTCTCATCCCTTGTACTATGTATTATTTTTTTCTTTACTCAATTGTAATTATACTTATACTGATTTTATTAATTAACTAATAAATTGGTACTTATTACATCACTAGTATTTAATACATTTCATGTTTTGTTCAGTTCTCACAATGACTACTACCTATTTGATAAATTCATTTATAGGTATAGTAGTTATTAAAGAAGTATTATTTCTTTCAACTTAAATCTTAAATAGATATATAGCACCATATATTTATTAATTCAACTGTTAATTATTACAATTTATCAACTAGGTATTTTGTTAATTGAAAAATATCAAATATAAACTTAAAAATAAAATAATTGTGTTTTAATTTATTTTTATATCACCAAAATGTATGCATAAAAAAAATTTTGTTTATTTAGATTTCATACAATTTTATTTTGATACACTTTTTGAACAATTTAGAAATGTTATCTGTAGATTTAAATTCTGTAAATTTACCAGGTAAATTTTACCATTCTGGTGGTGCACCAAACATAAATGAATAGTCAATTTCTGTTGTTGATGATGATGATGATGGTGGTGGTGTTGATGGTGATGGTGGTGATGATGATGGAGGTGATGGTGGTGTTGATGGAGATGATGGTGGAGATGGTGGTAGAGGTGTTGTAGTGGTCATATTTGTTACAACTTCGGTATTCTTCTTCCTACCACTAAAAAATAAATTATATTATCATAATATTGATTTTTGGACAATAAAAATCTAGATATCACAAAGATATCTATGTGTTTTTTTATACTATGTGTATTCCGATGATAAAATTTAATTTATAATCATACATTTAATACATTCCTAATCATGGTAATTGTTTATTATAACTACCATGACAAACCAAATAATCCTTCTACAATGTAAAAAGTGTTACATGTACCTCTTCATTGAATATTTCATTTTCTAGGGATTTTAGGAGTTTGCATATTTTTCAATAATCATTCAGAACATATATTAGTTGTATAGGAATTTGTTTCATAATACTAGAAGTTTAAAACAATCATTGTTATTTTATTCAGTTCTTTTTGCCATATAATTGGATATATAGGTACCAAACATTTGTATTTTAAGTAAATATTTTTTATATTTTATTCATACATTTTCTAGAAATTGAAATATGTATATTAAAATTTCTCTTTGTCACCTCTCAGAATGGTTTTTGTGTAAAATAATTTATTTATCATTTAATTCAATTATTAAATACTAAAATAAAATTCAACCATAAACAGTGAACTTTTGGACGCCTACTGCACAACAGAGCGGTACCTACTTACCAAACTTATCAAGAAAATAGTGTATAATATGTAACTAATGTAATTACTTTTTATAAATTATTTCTTTGAATCAATGAGTATATACTTTGTACACAATTAAAATAGTAATTTAATTCTTTAAATTTAAAAATTAACATAGAACTATTTTATAAAATTACTTCTCTTTTATCTTCATTAAAATAGGTAAAAAAAGTCTTTTTATTTGAAATTTGTTGTGATAAGGTATAGCATAATGTGATTGTCAATAATAAAATAAATTATACCTATCATAAAAGACCAATCATGTAACATGTAGTTTTGTAATATTTTAAAATATAGGTAGTTATGTTAAATTATACTATTTTCAAAATTAGTTATGATTATGAATAGAAAATAGATATACTTTTTTCTTGTTCTTGGACAGTTGTCTTTTATAAAGTCTAAGTTGCATTGTTCCTCGCAGCATTTTTTTTGTAAAAATTGTATTTTTTGGCGTCTTCTTGCTGAAGAATTTATAACAGTATCTATAACGGCTATAACAAATAACATATACAACTATATTAAAATCATTTATGTATTATAAAAATATTGTTCTTATAGTTGCTTCCAGCTATAACATTTCCTGATTTTCAATTACCTCTTGGGCGCCTTATCTGCATCTCAACGCACACAATCTCTATGGATCTCTCAAGCAATTCTCCACAGTATTTTTGGTTGTTCTTCCACGCATCATTAACACTACCGCGAACCACGGTAGTCTTATTCGTTGTACTTAGCCCTATATTCCATGTCAATATCACGAAGAATGCGTTCAAACAATTCCTGAAATACACGGGTGCATGCGTAAATAATAAATGTTATGTATAATATGCATTGATAATAATTTAAGGGTCGCATACGAATGGAATAGAATATCTGTTTTAAAGTTTTTATGGTATGAGGCGAAGTATAATTTCTAAACTGATTGAATACACTATCGATCTAAAGCATTGTGAAACAATAAACAAAAAAAATTGAACATAAAAAACTGTTAATGAACAAAATCAATATGTCTCGTAAATTGAGTAGAATAACGAAAACAACAATTAGATAATTCTATTAGTATATTGATTTCTATACTTAGGAAAGAATGCTTGACAAAATAAACTAATAAATAATTATAAAGTACTTACATCGTATTCTTAAACAGTATCAGTTCTACGTCAATTATTTATAACCTAAAAAAAAATGGATAAATAATTTTCAATGAGCTTTCAAAAGTAGTATATAAGGAAAAGAGTAATAACTAATAATTTTAATATTAATAATAGTTATTTATACTACATACAATGAAGTTTTGGGTAAATGGTATATCTATTATATATTTACCCATCTAAAATATTTGATGTGTAATTTTGTTAATATTCTGTATTGAAAAATAATTAGTCGATTTCAATTTTATTAAGTTTATAAAATAAATAAAGTAATTTTCAAGAAAATTCAACCTTGTTATTTGTTGAATTGAAATCATCATTTACTTACTAATTTTTACTAATTTATCGTTTATTTTGTTTGTAACTAATGTATTATATTTTTAAGTTAATTATTTGAACAGGCTATTTAGCGTGATGATTAAATACGTTTTCGAGATACCTATTTGAAATTTAAAATAAATAAACTAAAAATAAATTATTTCATGAAATATTTTAGTAAAATATAACTAAAGGACATAGGTAACCATTATATTTTATTCCTGGCATAATTTACGTAGATCGTAGTATTTTGTAAACTTGAAAATACTTTTTATTAGTGAATGTATTAAACTTAATAACATGCTATTTTATAGTACCTATAACTAATTATCAAATAATTAAAAAATCTTATACATTCGAGTAAAAATTAGAGGGATGATTTAAATATTGATCGAAAATCGCATAGTATGTTTATACTATAATTATAATTAATTAATTAAATTTTATCTTATTGATCAAATAGATGTATTTAATTCCACTCACTCTATAATTATCTAGTTTTTTCTAAATTTATTAAAAACATTATTTTTCATACCTTATAAATAAAAATAATTATACTATTAAATGTTTTAGTTAGGTTATCTCAGATTAATTTTATAATGTAATGTAATTAATATCGCTTCCAACTTAAATAATCATCTAAATTATTTTTTTACAATTTAATATCTGTGTTATTAAAAAATGTATTTAATACAGTTATTCATAAATCTTAATTCTTGAAAAAATATAAGAACAGTAATACATTAAAATTTAAAACGATTATATATTTAAATTTATTACTAACCTTTTCGTGTCTTATTTTGAAGATAATTGAAGTCAAAAAAATTCAGCGACAAACCTAGAACATTCGCAACCACTGGACAATCGACAACTGTGTTCGTGTAAACCAGTTATGTGAGCTGTTTATATGTGTGATATTCGTAAACTAGAGGGGACAAAATGGCGATCCCGATTCAGGGTGGACCCATCAGTAACAATTAACGCGCAGGTATAGCGTTTGTCCTCGATCAAACAAGCATAACACACAACTATAGACCTGGAGGGGAGTGTAACGAAAAATGAGTCGCAAAAATATTTTAAAGTATGTGTGTGTGAGTTTATGGGTGGACTGGGATATAAAAGTAAGGGATGAATTATTTTTTAAGGGCATCAATTTATGATTTTATAGGTAATTCAAAAAAATGTAATTTTGGTTATATTCCGAAAAGTGTAAATCAGTGTTTCCCAACTGGTGTTCCGCGGAACCAAAGGGTTCCGTCAGCCGGCGCCAAGGGTTCCGTGAGAAATTTGAAAAAATATAAATAAATTAACAATATTTTCGATTTAAATTATGATTCTAACATAGAATAGCTCCAAAAATTATATGAGGGTTCCGCAAAACTTTCAAGCTCCTGCAAAGGTTCCGCGAGTAAAATAAGTTGGGAAACACTGGTGTAAATACATGATAGTTTTTATAATTTACAAATCAACTATTTAATATACCTATCATTTTTAACAAAAATGATCTATGGGATTCAAATAATACCCTTACATATAGTTTTGGATTGTCCCCAAATAAAGTTTGAAGGAAAGATTGAAGATATTCACAGTCGCAACACCGAAGCGATAGACTAAATGCACGAATAATTGGATGTACGTACCTTTCCACATACAACAACATACTGTCATTAACTATAGTTAAAAGTATACTTTGTTTTAGATTCTGAACGGAGTGAAGAATGTATTGATTTTACAATGATGTTTTTTTTTTTTTTTTTTTTTTTTTTTTTTAGTTTTGTGTCTGTCGACAACATTTGGAGCAGTAAAAATGCTTCGATTTTGGACTTCAGCCCCTCTTTGAAAAGGAAATCGAATCTAGTTGGTACTTTGGGGGGTCAAAAGTTAAAAATTTTCAATATTTTTTAAATGAGTCGGGAAAAACCCTAAAAAAATGACGGAAAAACGGGATTTTTTACGCAAAACCAGTTTTCAACAAAATCGAATTTTTTATTTTGCTATAACTCAAAAAATAATAGATGTAAATACTTGAAATTTTCACCAAATGTTTATATTAGCGTTCTCCATACACAGTTAAATTTTCAAAGAATTTTGAATTTTTTTGAGCTATTTATAGACAATTGAAATTTTTAATTTTTTTTAGTATTTTTTTTTAAAATAACGATAAAAAATTTTTGGCCGGCCAGAAAATCTTGAAAATTTAATACAAGATTTCTTATAAGTTGTTCTTAAAGTTATAAAAAAAAATCCGAAATCGTTAGTCACAATTTTTTTTTATAAGTGCTTAAAGTTCGAATTTATACGAAATATGTCAAAATTGCGAAAATTGGCAAGTAATTTTGTGGTTGAAAATTCATAAAATTTTTTTCTTTTATAACTAAGTTTTGAAAATTTGATACAAGGTTCTCCATACATTTTTCTTCAATTATCTGTAAAAAAAACTCAACCGGATTCAGACAAAAAATTTTTATGAGTGTTTGAAATTTAAATTTTTACAATACCGCGTTAAATAACGGTTTAGCCTTAAAGGATTTTTGATATTTGTTGTTATTCAAACAGTATAAGTCGTAAATACTTGAAAATTTTACCAGTTATTTAGATTGCCATTTTCTTTACGTGATTTTATTTTCAAAATATTTTGACTTTTTTTGAGCTATTTATAGACAATTGAAATTTTCAATTTTTTTAAATTTTTTTTTTATAAATGTTGATAAAAAAAATTTAGCTGGGACAAATTACTTGAAAATTTAATTAAAGGGTCCACATAACTTGTTCTAACTCTCATTCAAAAATTATAAAAATACATAGGCACAATTTTTTTTTATTAGCATTTGAAGTTCAAATATTGACAAAAATTCGTCAAAATCATGAATATTTTTTACTATTTGGTAGTTAAAAATTTATAAATATTTTTCTATCAAAAGCTAAGAATTGAAAATTTAATACTATGCTGTCCATAAGTTAAGCTTAGAATAATTATAAAAAAGTTTGAGGATTGTTCAATTTAAAAAATTTTACAAGTGTTTAAAGTTTTAATTTTAATTTGAAATTAAAAATACACATGTACAATAACTTTTTACTAATAAATAATTTTCGATTTTTGTTATTTTTAAAAAGTTACTAAACGTAAGATCTTGAAACTTTTACTTAAATGTTTGAATTAGTTTCAAAGTAGAATATATTACAATATTTAAGTATTATATATCCTAGACTGACAAATCATCTCCGTTCAGAATCGTTTTTCGTATACAATGATACCTATCATTGCATTCAAATTTAACCTTCCCTAGTCCGAGGTCCATCCCACCCCCTAATGTACAGCAGAGCGATACTCACTTACCCGCTTTTTTGTTTCACATTTATTCAAATTTATGCTTCATATTGCAAATTTTTAATTGTTATTATAATTATATTACCTTATATTCACGCTTAAGATATATGCCATAAAAAAGAAAAAACACTTACACCCCATCATTGACATATTTTTTAAATAGATACTAACGTTTAGGTATATCGAAAAATATTCATCTGTATAAAATATATTGATTGTTGAAAAAAAATCAAATTGATTTTTTATAAAGCAGTAAAATCTTAAATAAGTATATTTTCATAACAGTTAAGTTTGAAATTTATTATTAGAAAATTTACAACTTTGTTTTTATAAGATATATAAATTATTATCAATGAGTTATTTCAACAATCAATTAAAAGTTTCAATAATAGCTGATGAAATTTATTTAGGATCAAATTTCTTACAGAAGCTAAGATGATTCTATCTATATGTTAATTTTATTGAATAATTGATTTAAGTTTCAAATTAGAGATATTTAATGATACCAATTATTAATCAAACTATCATTATTAATTTCAAGTTAAATTAAAAATTACATACATTTTGAGTTCACGACCACAAATAAATGTATCTTCATGAAATTTTAATTGCACTACCTGAAAATGCAAGTATATCATTAATCACGATAAATATATTTATTTTATAAACCTATTTACATGACTACAATATTACATAATGTTATGTATTATTATAAGTTAACATAATGATAATATCCATATATCTTTAAACATTATTAAAACATGAGGCGATTTCTTTGGTCAGCTATATCTGAAATTCTACTGGACCAATTTTCATATTTTACTTTCAAACGCAAATACTCAAAAAAATCCAAAACTGTATCAATTGAGTAGTTTTCGGAAATATTTAGTTTCTGTGTAGCGATACGCGTTCATTGCCGCCCGCGCACACACACATTTTTACAAACCCCACTACTCCTATATACGTCTACTACTACAGAACTAACACGTCGTCGGTGGCGGCATGCGTTACTGACTGGCGTATACATTACTCATCCTACCTCTACTGCTGCATTATCATATCATTACTAGACGTAAATTTCCGATAATAATAGCTTTTGCTATGGTAATAAATAAAGCACAGGGTTACTCATTGGATAAAATATTTATCCCAACCTGTATTTAGTCATGGACCATGGTCAACTTTAAGTTGCTATGTCCAGTTGAAACTTTTTAAAAATTAAAAATACAAAAAAAAAGTTTTTAAAAAAATTCTATAAAAATAATAACTTAACTTCATTTAAATTTAAATTTGTTTGTTTTGGGTGAAACATTTGCAGTTTCCCAAAATGAAAATGTATTGCGTAGATACCTACATCAATAAATGTTATTAAAACTTAAGAAAGTAAATTACTTTATATTTTATTTTTCCTAAACATTAATGACACATTATTATAATAATATATGTATATATATTTAGTTATTCAACAATCTTATATTTTTCAAGCGATGGGTTATTCAGCTAGTAATACATTAAACGTTGTCTTAAAAATCAAAATGTCCCTGGTAGGTTTAATGATACAATATGTATATAATTTTTATACATGCTTATACCTACCTTAATACCTAAATATTATAATATTATATTTACGATTTCAGTAAAATATAGGGTTCAGTTAAAAAAAAATGTGAATTCTGATCGTCACTACAAAGGATACTTACTATTGTTAGCGAGCGGCGACGACCAACCTCGATATATGTATATATTTTTATTTCCAAATACTATTATATCGAAACCACCTGTCGGGTTACCAATTCGTAAGAAGCACCACCTGCCATGAAGATGATTATGATATTTTGGAATCCAATTTATTTTACTTATCGTTGGCAGGGAAATAATAAAAGAATTCAAATCGAGGAACATGACAAGAGTTTCAAACATTCCTGCAGTGAACGTGCATTGTTAACCATACTAGTCTGTATCTGAAGTGCAGCTGTCCTTACTACGTCGTAGGTATTATACAGATGTGTTTTATATAAAATAGTAGTAAACTGTCGGCAGTAAGAATATTAAGGTGCGTCGTGATATATACCTACCCAGCAGTGGTGAAGCTTAAGTTTTTAGTTGGGGGAGACGGGGAGACATTAAATAAAATGACACTAATACGTTTGGATTCCTCCCTTTTTATTTTACTTGTTTGATAATACATTTTTTTCGTATGAGTAATTAAGAATTCCATCGTTAAAAATGACATAAATTAAATCATCAACCATGAGAACAAACTACAATATAAAAACAACAATTTTAAGAAACACGTAGAAACATCTATCGGCTATCAGTAATAACGATTTACACGGGGCAATGGCGTGACAACGCGATGGCGATGTCAATAATTAAAGAAATCCAAACAGCGAGACGTGTCTCATAGCGAAGATAGTAAACCCCACTTGCATTAAAATCCCCCTGTAACCGCGCGCCCAAAATTAAAATAAAAAATAATAATATAATATTTGGAATGAGCTGCACGCCGCATGGCCGTATCGCACGCATCTAATCTATTTTAATAATTCTTATAGACTATAAGTTATAGTTATAGTCTATAACTGTAAAAACCAATTTTAACAAATATTAAAACATATATCATTTTTATAATATAAATGACGTTAAAATTTGTAAATATTTTATAAAACAAAATTATTTGTCCTGTTTTCTAATTTCTTAGTGGGTAAACGTTGTCTCATTGTCTCCTAAGACGCTTCGCCACTGCTACCCAGTATCCTTTTAAGACGATTATATACAGAATGCTCGTGTAGTAATACCAAACGTAGATAATAATGGCATTGTCCTCATTGTTGGTTTTTTTTATAAATTCATTAAAGGACATAAATATAATATTATAAATATAATAAGGATATAAAAACTATACTATTTGTTTCAAAATAGAATATAATATGACAATATTTGAATATAATATATCCTAAACTGACAAATCATCTTCGTTCAGAATCGTTTTTCGTATACAATGATACCTATCATTGCATTCAAATTTAACCTACCATAGTCCGAGGTCCACCCCACTCCCTAATATACAGCAGAGCGATACCCACTTACCCGCTTTTTAAAATTAACCGTATACGCTCGTCGTTATCGGTTGCTAATCGCTATTGTTATTGTCGATTATTATCTTTAAATATTTTTATTATTTATAACACTTTAATAATAAAATAATATATACATGTATAATACATGCGTGTACATTTGAACTGCGGTCTTATATACACGTTTTTGACGACTGGTAGCGTCGTCCGTGATATAATTATATATTATAATAATATTATTTTCATTATACTTAATTTGACAATTTGTTATATCTATGACTAGGGGGCAGGGGCATTAATGTATTATATTTAAAGTCGCACCCCCATCACCAGCACCCACGAGCCGCCACTGAAGTGTTAATGAACTTGTTTTTTTTTTATTTAATTAATCAAATATATTTAAGAGCACCTTATAGTCTTTCCATTCGTATACTTGTATCACATTTTGGCTTAATCTTTTAGAAAAAAATAACACTTAAATAAATTGTATTACGAATTTACCACATATTCACGGCAATAAACGTATGTAATATTGTTTTGACGATCGTGACATTTTGTACCTATTAATACGAGTTATAATCCTAGTACATATCAAGATGGAAGTCCCATTTTAAAAAGTCAACATATTACAGTGGCGTAATTGAGAATGTTTTATGGGGGGGGGGGATCAAAATAAATTTCTATGGCAAACTTGTGGAGGGATTTTTTGCATAGGTATAAGACAATATATAAATACAGCTCAAGGGGGGGATCTATCCCCTATACCCCCCCCCCCGTAATTACGCCCCTGCAACATAATAATGGTCCTCTACCAAATACTATATACTTCAAGGAAATCAGTATAAAACCCTGATTTTGACTAATAAATTAATAACTACCTATGAAAATTGATAAAGACTCTGATTGCTATTTTGGTACAGTGAATAATGATGTAGGTAGTTAAAGTTTTCAATATTATAAAAGATTTGAATACTAGACAGATTGTAATTGTAGGAAAAATATTTACTGAAAAAACTTTATTTTATCAAAAACCAATTAAATCTAAAAAATTGAATTTTTTTATTGTAAATAAATTATCTAACGATTTTAGGTTATATTGTATAAATTATATTATTAAAAAATACTTAGTTTTTAAATCTTATGATGATGACTGTAATAATAATATTGCTATGCCTATATTACATACTAATGATAACAAATAAGTTCTGTAATTATTATTAAATTTGGCCAACAAACATTATTATTTTATTAAATAGCCTAAACAATTTTAAATATTATTTATTATATAAACCGTTTAATTTGTTATAATAGCTTACAGTTTATAAGAACTTAATGAATATTAATTATAAATTATGTGTGTTATTTAATTTTATTTTGTATGTATAACTGTTGTATAAATTTAATAAAACCTTTTTATTTCAATATATCAACTATCTTTTATTGATTTGTGTAAGTAGTTATCCTAACGGTGTAACAACATGGTGTATTCTATTGTAATATTTAGTAAAGAAAATTCTGTATCTACAGTTCCATCTTGTTGGTATGATGCATTATTGGGTAAATGTGCTTGGCCCAAATCATCTATGTATTATTTGGAAATTATAAATAAATGAATGAGTAGAGAATCTCCTTACAATACAGTTGAATTTGATTTATTTCAAGCGAGAGAGCTTAAAAGAAATATTGGTAAGCTGCTTTAATTTAAACTTAAACGTCTATACAATTACATAATTTGTAATTGTACATTTGAAGTGCCTATTTATTTTTATTACCAATATTGTTATTACTAGCATCACTCTCTGAAACACAATATAAAGTAAAAGTTGCTTCTATTACTTCAGATATTTCTGAACATGAAAATACCAACAGAAAAAAAAGAAAAATGAAACGCTCAAGTGAAAATATTATTTCTAATAACAGTTTTAAAAAATTAAAAGAAAAACCAATTGAAATTGAAGTTCCTCAATATAATAATCCTACAAAATCATCAAGTTCATCAGAATTTGGTAAGTTTTTATACCTTTTATTTATTAATACTTATTTAAATTATCCTTATACCTTTTACTTTTTTAAATTATTTAAGTTTTCCCTAGATAATATAATACAAAGGACTTAAATTATGGTTTACAGTGTTCTGAACTATGTCATAAATATCTTATGTCATAATGATATTACATATTATGTATTATTAATTATGTATTATGTATTATGTATACGATTTAGAAAATTCCAATATCACCAATACGGCAATACGAGGTACTTCCTCGGTGGTGAATTGGGCAAAATAAATTGTAATATAATTAATTATTCTTTTATGTATTTTATCTATCTTTTTGGCCAATAAATAAATATTATCTTATCTTATATTATATAGATACCTATAATTTTGACCAAAATTAAATATCAAATTTTTATATAAACATAAAAAGGGATAATATATTTGCCTGTTTACAAGTAACATAAATATTTTACATTATTTATTATTTATATTTTTTAATTAAGAACCTTTACTATATTTTCAAATAATAAATTAGAAAATAATTTGTGTAGGTATTTAAGTATTGTTAAATAGTATATTATGTTTATTAATATGTTTAGTTTAATACGACTACGATTTTGTTTTGTTACAAATACATCGATAATATTCTAAATAAATGTTAGATCTTAAGATAATTTTTCTAATTTATTTATTAATTTCTAAATATTATGCATTTGACATTACCAGTGGTTTAAATTAGTAAAATATTTTGCAGCGATTTTACATCAATCTATACCACCGTTTAGCATTCGGTAACAATAAACAGACAATTCAATATTATGTCTTGATAGATACAAATTAATATGGAACAGTGTAAAATGTAAATTACGGATGTATAGTACTGTGATCAATCACATACATGATACAGTAGGTATACAAAAAAAATATTTTTCTATTTGTGAAATTCTTAAATGTAATAGTACCTAATAAGTACTAAGTAGTACCTTTTTCAAGATTTTTATGTGAAGTGCCATCTTGAAAGAATTTAAATAAAAAATCCAACATAACATATTAATATTAACATAATACGCATTATGAAATAAATAATAAAATTAATGTAAAACGTAGAATGTAAGATGCAAAAAGATTCCTAGTAGCTAAGCTTAGTATTATAATTTAGTAGTAATTCTTTAGGTACTTACTTTTATTTTGCATTCGCAATTTTTGCACGCCGATTCATTTAGACTTTTATTGAAACCTAAATAAGAATGAATTTTCGACAAACTTGGAAAGCGATCCATATTTCAATTTGATATTACCTATTATTATTTATTACAATTTATACTTTACGGAGATGGGAGAACTGTTCACTAGACAGAAATTTAATCGTAGTGTCATACAATATACAAAATATAGATTATAGAGTAAAGAGTAAACATTATGTGTAGCTATTTTTAGCGGTAATAATTATTATTAACGGCGGCGACAACGATATCGATAACGCGGCTGTGCTATTACTGCTATTTTCGATAATATTATATTAATTGGAAAAACAAATTAACACTAACTACTAAGAGCACTCATGTTTGCCCCCCCCCCCACAGTTCGATTCGGGATACTAATATCAGCTGATAGGTATGCTAATTCCCGGCATTTCTCAAATACTATGATTTATTATTATTAATTTCATATAAAAATTAAAAATAACTTGTCGATTGTCGTTTAGTCAACACGTCATGTTTATTTTATTTATTTAAAACCAATAACCATGTCTTTATCTTAAATTGACATCTTCACTTATGCCAAGTGTAATTTCAATTTTCGGAGTGCTGTAGAAGGTGAGCAGATTTACCAAAATTTTCAATTGTCATCTTGTTATTAGTTATTACTTACACTTTCATACAGTATAACTGTACTTTATTTACATATTTATGTTATTCTACTGTTGCCGCCGTAGCGTAAAATAATAAAATAATATAAGAATATAAAATACTAGCGGTTGCCGATCGACACACACACACAAACACTCGTGCGCACCAGCCGTTATTTTTATATTTATTTTTGTTTTAATTATATTTTGTGTCTTGTGAGTTATATAATATTATGCAAATCAGGTATCGGCGTGTTATCTGCTGCCGTCGGCTTGCCGGTCCGCGTAGCTTAACATGGCCGCTGCAATTTTTTTCTTTCTCCGTACGTCGCCGTGAGATAGTCCGTTGCGTCGTGTTAACAATATTATTGTATTCATCAAAAAGTGTTGTATATTGTATTATATTTTTTTGGTTTACAAGGTGCCAACTTTTAACTTTCCTTTTATATTTTATTGCGTGGATGCTAATCGCCATATCTTTATTATTATTTTATATTTTGTATACGACGTGTGCGCGAATCGCCACGCTCATATCTTTGTGATATTAAATTTATTATACTCAATCCTAATTATTCATCTATATTTTTTTTTATTGTTATTTATTTATTATTATTACACTATTAGGTATTGTTAACATTTTATTTTGTTGAGCCAAAAGGTCTATATATTTTTTTTTATATCAATTATCCGAGCTTTCAGCTCTAATAGCTGTTTTTATATACCTATCATAATCGTGTTATTAAGCAAGAAGTGCCTTAACTACCTTTTATTACTTATCTTTTATCTTATAACAATATAGACAATATAGTATATACTTATATTTTATTCTGTTTAACCATAAGGGTTAAACACTACGCAGTTTTTAGCATTTATTAATTATTATATTTTGCTATTCATGTGATTTATTTATACGATTTTTATTATAGCTGGTTATGCAAAACCGGCATTTTGGTTAGACATTTTATTATACTATATACATTTATACTTGTTGGGCCAAAAGGACCGTATCTTATTTTCTATATTATTATATCATATTTTTGTCATATTTATATTTGAGTTACCATTATTTATTATAGTTACCTTATCATTTAATATTAAGTTTTACACACACACAAATTTACACACATACACATTACACACACCACTACATTACATAGCTCACTAATATTTGCGCGGCGAACCTAACCAATTCTAGTTGAGCTATACACAATTTACACAAATTTACAAAGGTCGGTCGGTATGTTAGTATAATACGTAGTAAGCGCGAAGTACTTTGGTAACCGGGTGCACGGCCTATTATTGTCCGTTCCCGGCCCAAACATCTACTGAAAATGTACTAGTGTAAAAAAAAAAAATTAAAAAATATTTATTATTTATTTACAAATAGTTAAAATGTTGATACAAAATGTTTTGATTTTTTAACACAAAATTGATTATGAATTAAATTTATCCATAACAAATATTGATGGGCTAATATTGCATATGCCACCAATGATAGTCATTATATCTGAAGCTAAATGGATGTGCGACCAAGGAAATGTATGCTGAAGTACGTTAAATGTTTTTAATCTTTGATTGATTCTTTCTATATGAACCCTAGCCTTGGAAATGTCTTTAGATAAAATTGCATCTTATTTGCTAAATTGTTTTTGATTTTTTAAAAAAGGAGGACGGATAACCATAATTTCTTTTTTACTACACAAGTCATCAATTAGGAAACCTTTATCCACCATCACAGCATCATGTTTTTGCATACATTCAACCAGATTACTTTGTTCAAATATAGCCCTATCAGAAAATCTACCCCCATAAGACTTACTTATATAAGTTATAATACCTGCGGGTGCTATACCTATCAAAAATTTTAAAGTATATGTTTGACTTGTAGTTACTATAACATTTTATTCTGCATGTTAAACATGCTGGCCTTTGTAATGGTACTTCAGTACAATCAAGTATAACTCTAATGTTAGTAAATTTTTCCGAAGCAATATGGAGTATTTAATGATATTTCTTGTCTAGATGGCCAATAAACTAAAGCTTTAAAAATTTGTGCAAGTTGAGAATTATACTGTAATCGACAAGCTTCTGATGTTAAATAATTGAACAAAATACCAAGTATTGCAAAAGACAGTCCCTGTTTCAGTTTTGAAAAGACCATAATAACACGTTCCTTTAAAGTTAAATGGTGCTTTCTTGTATCAGGAAAATATTTTTGGTACAAATCTACTATCTCATCCAAAATTTTGAAAGAATTGATCCCTACCATCGAAATTAATTTTTGTTTTGAATCTATTAAAGATATAAACGATGTAAAAATATCACAACTATTTACTTGTATTGTACTATCCTTAAAAGTTGTTAGTTTAGAGATAAGATTATTAGCAACTGTGATGTCTGTTGAAACATCATTGCACTCTGGGTGAATTTGTGATGTAGATTCAAATTCGTTATTCACATACACTAGAAATTATTTTGTCAAAAAGTAAATATTAATTACAGTAAATACATTTTATAGAAGAAAAATCAGATAAAAATGTAACCATGAAAATACTTACTTCACATAATTGTAGTTTCTCATTATTTAGTTCCACATTTTTTTTTTTTTTGAAGATCTCTTCTTAGACGAAGTTCGCTTTTTTGGAGAAAAAACCTTTACAGATGATTTAGATAAATTCTGTGATGGGATAGAAGTAGGCTTAAGGCGTGAGCGTAATTTACTTTAAACTATAATTTAAAAGGTATTAGAAGAAATTAATAAGAGATAATAAATAATAATTATGAATCATAATCGAAAATATTTTATATATTTTTTTTTACAACATTTATTTAAATGGGAGTATGGTATTTAAAATGAATTTTTTACAAAAAGTATTTGTTATAATATTAAAGAACAACTTACCTGATGAAAAAAATCATTTCCTGTAAAATTATTTGAACAAATTTGAATTCTTTTCTTTGATAATGCTTTTTTATATAACTTTAAAACATTTCCCATATCTCCGACGATCGACCAACTCTTCAATTCCAAAATTATTTTTGTGTAGAATTTTTGGTTCATTAAGATTTGGAAATTGATGGAAACTAATACTTTTATTAGAAAAATAATATGTATTACAACCATAAACACTGCAATGGTTGTTGCTTTTTTTTCGAACTGCCATTAAATTTCAAAAGTAAAAAGTAAAAACAAATAATTACTAACTACTAAGATGTTCATAGAAAAATAAAAATTCATAGACAAAAATCAAACACAAAATAGATGTGGTAGTGAAATAGATACTATATGCGACGCATACGAGTATATTATGCGTGGTTATCAGTCCCGAATCGGAAGGTACAAATTATTCCCACCAGAGCGCGTTTTGTTAATTTGTTTCCTCAATATCATTAATATCATATTATTTTTGTTGTTACTTTAATAATTGTGTATCAAAATAGTATTAGTTTATTTTAATAATGTATACTGTATAGTCTATATAGGATGTATCTTGCTCAATGCTCGGATGTATAATAACAAAAATAAGTGTTTTAAACGTATTTTATATGTTTATTAACTTTTACATAACATGATATAATATTATAATATAAAGTAACAACGTGTGTCTAGCCAAGTAATATAATAATATATAAACATAACCTATGACATAACTATGACTTAATAAGTATAACAACACAGTAGTAACAACATTACAACAATAATTAGGTGTATATTTATATTCTCAGACTATGATACACTCTATTTTCATATTCTTGCATAGGTACCGTTATTACATATTTATTTTGATACCCATTTGTCTACGACAAAATTATTTTTACTTGGTACTACACTACTATCGGTTATTATTAAAACACATCAATATTCCAAGGACGTAAATAACAATTTCACGATAACTGAACTAAATACATTGTAAATATTACATATTTAGTTCAGTGTTCACGATGCACGACGCGCAGAACCGATATCGACACGACGCGTGTGAAGTTGGCCCCCCCACATTGTCCAATTTACTCCAAACCTCCGCCATTATTTTGAAAATAATTTGAAAATATTTGAAAACCATGTTTCAGAATTTTAAAACTATTATTTTCACCGCAAAAACCTTTTTTGAGTTGGGGAGGGCCAAGTTCACGCGAGTTTAGGAAAAAAAAGCAAGTGAATAAAAAGCAAAGGAAAAAAAAGCAAGTAAGAAAAAGCAAGTGAAAAAAAAGCATATGGAAAAAAAAGCAAATTGAAAAAAAAGCGAATGAAAAAAAGCGTATGGAAAAGAAAGCAAAAATAAATTATTATTATTATAGGTATAAATTATTACAAATAGTTTGTAAAAAAAAAAAAACAAACTAATTAATTAATTAATTAATTATATTAATATATTATGTATATAATATTTTAATAAGTCATAAGTGTATAACATTTTACTATAAAAATTGACAAAGAATTATTACAAATACTTTAAAAAAAAAATCTAACAAATTTATTTATTTAAAACGTATATGATAGGCTATGGAGTTTAAGAAATATTCAATATAATTATCATTATTATTATTATTATTATTATATTTTGTACACAGTAAAAATAAATTTTCTTGCATATTTTCATATATTTTTTTTTTGTTTTTTGGTTGTAAATTACCTATATCAAATTGTGCTATTTTAGTTTAGCTTTTCCATAATAGTAAATTGTAATACACTTTTTAACAAAATATTTGTAATAATTTATACCAATAATAATAATAATTTATTTTTGCTTTCTTTTCCATACGCTTTTATCCATATGCTTTTTTTCATTCGCTTTTTTTTCAATTTGCTTTTTTTTCATTCGCTTTTTTTTCAATTTGCTTTTTTTTCCATATGCTTTTTTTTCACTTGCTTTTTTTTACTTGCTTTTTTTTCCTTTGCTTTTTATTCACTTGCTTTTTTTTCCTAACCCCGTTCACGCAGCCCCCCCCCATGTTTTTCGATCAACTCCAAACCTTCACCAATATTTTGAAAATAATTTGAAAACATTTGAAAACTTTGTTTCAGAATTTGAAAACCTTTATTTTATCTATAAACATTTTTTTTACTTGGGGGGGGGCCAAATTCACGCAGCCCCCCCCCCCCATGTCGTTCGATCAACTCCAAACCTTCACCAATATTTTGAAAATAATTTGAAAACATTTGAAAACCTTGTTTCAGAATTTGAAAACCTTTATTTTAGCTATAAACATTTTTTTACTTGGGGGGGGGGGCAAATTCACGCAGCCCCCTCCCATGTCGTTCGATCGACTCCAAACCTTCACCAATATTTTGAAAATATTTTGAAAATATTTGAAAACGAGGTTTCAGAATTTGGAAACTCTTATTTTCACCCCAAGAAGCTTTTTTAACTAATGGGGGCCAAATTAATTAACCTTTATCAATATTTTAAAAACAATATGAAAACTAGGTTTTAGAATAAGAAAACTTATTTTAACCAATAAACATTGTTTTTAATTTCGGTGGGGGTCAACATCACACAGCACCCCCTAGCGTCTATGTAGTTGCTTCCACCCCAAGCCATATAGTCCGTATGGTAGACTTCAAAAAAATATATCGCGAACTTCCTTCACTCCCATGGCATATTTAATTGCTTCTATTAGTTTTTTTTTTTTATTTTATTTTTTTTTTTATAACTATAGTGTGTAAGACATTTTTATTATTATTGAAATGAGACATTTATTTTAATCGTATTTATTAATTATCTTCATTAATTTATTTAACACGAAGCTTTTTTATATAAAATAAATAGTTTAAAATCTGAAAAAAGATACTGCGGAATGTGAAAAAAATAATAAAAAAATACTTCATTAAGTAATACTTCTTTGTAAAAATTAAAATATTTTTTAAAAAAAAAACTGAAAAAATACTGGTTAATTAAATTCTAAAACAAAACATATTGACACATTATTACTGTTTTGTGTATAAAACTAAATGAGGTTTGATTTTTGTTGATTCGGGAGAAAAATTATTTTAACCTATAAACATTGTTTTTAATTTCGGTGGGGGTCAACATCACGCAGCACCCCTTTCTTTTAGCAAATCGGATCTAGTTGGTACTTTTGAGAGGTCACACATTAAAATTTATAAATGCAATATTTTTGAAAAACCCGTCAACGCATTTGAATTTTCCTACGGTTGGGTATGTGTTTATTTGTCACGAGCTCATCGGCATTATTTTTAATTTTTATAATTATTGATTGTCAAGACTGTTTGTCAACTGTCTGTCGATGGTTGACGGTCGTTTTATATCGGCTCGGCGAGATCTGGTAGAAAATTCTTATTCGAAGTATTTTTAAAATAGCGACCATAATAATATGTGTATGCTGCAATTCATGTTAATAAGATGGCCGTCCAGCTAAATGTAACTTAAATTTAGCCCGCTTCCTAAATAAATTGGGTAGCCTTGCATTATAGTAATATAGAGTCTCGACCATCTTCATTCAGAATCGTTTTTCTTATAAGTACACTATAAAATATTTTTATATCTTTGAAATCAAATTTAAGAATTTATCACATTCATTAAGGTGACATACTCAATAACGAGATACATTCGATACCTACTATACGTCTATACTGCAGAGCAACTTTTTAAGGTTTTAAATTTTCCCTTTTACAAGCAAGGATGATGTTTCAATTACCAATATTATTGTAAAAATATATTCATGTGACCGCATGTGGCAGTAACGCATTGTGTGTCCCGATCCCTAAACAAAATTATTATAGTGGTTAAACTGTACCTATTGTTATTTCTTATCGCTTGGTGTTGACATTAATCGCGTGCATTAGATATATAATACATAATATATATATATATATATAGGTTTTCTTATTTTGTATAATATAGTGGCATCGTCTTCTTATGCCATTGACGGTTTCTATAATAATAGTTTCTAGATAATAATAGTCTATTTACAATATTATGTGCTAAATTTAACCGAATAATAACAATAGTTATTGTAATTTAATTAAAATTAAAATCATTCTGTTCTCATTTGCAGTCCAGACGTCCAGTTGCCTTCTCGTGGATTTTATCCACAAATTTAATTGTTTGTACCTTTATTACTTTATAATAGCTTGTGTGTTTTTGTTTTTTTATTGTATTGAAATACATCGTGTTTATAATGGTAAGTTAAGAAATAATTTAAATTATAAATAGTATGTGCCTGTTATTATTAAAATTAATTTATTAAAAGATACAGCCATGAAGGTAGCCCACACTAATTTTATATATGTTGATTTGATTTTTGAATAACGTAAAGAAGTTATAGTTATAGTTACCAAGACATACTATGCAGGTTGTGTTTATTATTTAGATATTAAGAACAATTATACCTTCAGAATTAACTTAAGCTAATTGACATTGAAGGCATATGGCTTAAAAAAATTAGTACCTTTTTATTCTGAGACGACGAAATAGTGTGGTAATACGACTTTCATCACTACCTACTTATTAGTTTGCTATATTGCCTATATTCGAGTAATCTCGCCACGCGTGTTGTTTTATAATCTCGATTAATTGATTTATATTGTATCCGTTTTTGTACTATTGTGAATACGACCTCTATGATTTATAAATTTATATTCATTGTGTTACCGGACGATCTCGTACCCGTACCCGCGTCGGCGACTGCTCACTTGATGGCTGCAACGTCGATGGCCCGTCGTTTGTCCTCTTTTCACCAGGGCTTGAAACCGATTTCAATATCCAAAATCGAAACCGAAATCGAAATTTTTTCAATCAGTTTCAAACCCTGCTTTTCACACCGAGCTCGAACGCAACTCATCTTTTATACCGACGTTTAGGAGTTTGCGATTCGTCTAACAGGGAACGATATCCAAGCGCCTTTGTTCACCATTAAATTATTCACTGTTTTATTGTTTTTAATACATTATTTAATATTCATAGACGCATACGCGTCAGACTTGAATTTATTGTGTGTTCATATTTTTTAAAAACCAAAAACTCATGTTCCCTTCTAACGATAAGTCAGAATCACATTTACGTAAGTGTAGTCGTGCCAGGTTTAACTCTCCGACACCTCGGTGTCTCTACACGTAAGTACCAAAATATAATAGATAAATTAAATTAATTATCATTTTCGTAAAATTAGTGGCACTTGTGTAACAGAATGCAATTAAAATTAATTTAATTAAACCTATCAAACAATTTTTGAACGTTTGTTGGACATTTTTGAAAAGATTTTACAATTTATTGAACTGGCATTAAAAAGTTATGAGCAATTTTCCAAAACCTAAGCTAAGTTCACATCAACGGCCAACACTAAATCAAACACATCATAAACTATCCAAATTTACCCAATTTGAATTGGAACTCAATTTATTTTATACGAATTTTAGAAAAAGTGCCGCTAACTTCAATACTGCCTTTCTTTCAAATATGTCATCATTCATCTTGGATAAAATATTTAAATAAAGTATATAGTTTTAAAATTGAATACCTGAAAACAACAAAAATCTTATATATGAATAAAAAATTGAATTCTAATAAAAAAAAAGCCTAATAGAATGAAAAATCTAACAATATTTTTTCAATCAAGTTAATTTTTTTTATAAAATACATATGTTTTATTCAGCTAGACTTTTCAATTCGAATTGGATATTTTATTCATTTAAGATTTTTTATTCATATTACACTATTCAAATAAGATTTTTAGATTCTGAGCGGAGCGATGAACGTATTGATAAAAATGATTGTGTTTTTTTTTTTTATATTATTTTAGATTCTGAGCGGAGCGATGAATGTATTGATTTTACAATGATGTGTGTTTTTTTATTTTTTTATTTATTTCTTTATTTCTTTATTTATTTTTGTGTCTGTCATCACGTTTTAGGACAGTAAAAATAATTAGATTTTCTTCAAAAGTAACTTTTCTGATAGGCAAGTGAATCTATATGGTACTTTGGAAGGTCAAAAGTAAAAATTTCCCAGTAGTTTTCAAAGCGCCGTGAAAAACAAATGAAAAATTAAGGAAAAAACGGGAATTTTTACGCAAACCCGATTTCCGTCAATTTTGGTTTTTGGTGAAACTCAAAAAATAATGTCCGTAGATACATGAAATTTTTACTGGTTGTTTATATTAGCATTTTTTATATTACCATGTCAATAAAACTTTATTTGTTGGGTAAAAAAGCTTAAAAAGAGCCACATTTTTACTAAATCAGTTGAAAAATAAATAGGCAATACATTTTTTTTATATTAGCATTTATATTTCACATTTTGTTTTTGACGTAGCGTTAAATACCGAAAAATGACCTCTCTTAAGTACTATCTAGAGCCAATTTTCTAAAAGAAAAAATATTATATGCATAGGCGGAGCTTGATAAATTTAGTTGGGGGGGGGGGGGGCTCAAGCCCCAGATTATTTTAGGTATATATATTAACCTATGAATAGTGATATAAAACTATTAAACTGTAGGTAACTTTGGTATACATTTGGGGGGCTAATCTAAAACTTGGGGGGCTTAGCCCTCCCAAGCCCCACCTAGCTCCACCTATGATTATATGCTGCAAGAAACACACCTTATGGTAGACACTAGACATTTTGTTTACAGGATAAAAAAAAAAGAAGAAATAAACATCATTGTAAAACCACTAACTTCCTCGCTTCGGCCAGAATCTTAAATATTAGCTAAATTGATAAAAAGTTAAGTAAAATCTAATTTATATCAGGGTGTACTTACTACTTGATAACATATGCAGAAAAATAATTTATTTGGTAATTTGCATATTTAGGTAAATAATAGAGGAAGGAAACCAAAAATTGATGCAGAATTATTATTTGAACTATTAGTTGAAAGAAAGAACGATGTATTTGTAGATGAAAAATTGGTTTCTGTATCTAATCCTTTGTGGTCTGATTTAGCTAAAAAGCTCAACTACAACATAAATCCAAATAGCATATATTTAATGCTATACAATAATAGGTACAGCTGGCAAACTAAATTAAAAAAGCTTGTTGGTATTGTCATTGAACAGTGCCCTGAAGAATACGATGGTAAGCTAAACGAAAATTATTGTTCATCGTCATCGTCAACGTCTTCATTTTCATTCCAAAAGTCTGAGCGAGAACTTTTTGAATTTGATCTTTCCTATGACGCTTATAGAAGCATTTTACCTTCAGTTGTTGATTATAAACGAAAATGTAGTTCAAGGCAGTATAATATACTTAAACCTAATGCTTGGACTGATGTTTTCAATGATGCATTTATATCAAAATTTAAACTACCATGCAACTTTATATATAAGCGTGCGAAAGTTTGTATTCATCCAAGTCAATTTGAATATTATATTAGATTCGAAGGGAAATGTAAGGAAGATAGTTGCAATGCCTTACTAACTGGTTGGTGCAGAGATAAGCCAAATGAGGGCGAATCATTAAAAATATCAATTCTGACAAAAAATACAATAGGACAAGAGAATAAACACTTAGGGAAAAGACCATTAAAAGGAGAAAAGCGTAAGGCAATTGGTAAGGAGCTTTCGATGGATTTGGCATGCAATTGGAGACGAAAACACGTAGAAAATTTAGAATTTGGACGACTTTCTCCGCCAAACTTATATCGTAATGAAGTACTTCGTAAGACAAAACAAGAATACCGTGATCGAGAATTAGGAATTACAACAAAAAATGCTATTGAGTCACTAGTCGAGTTCAAGCATAATTCTTCATATTCAGGCTCAATTCATACAATAGGTATGGATCCATTTGTAGTTCATTACTGGAGCGGTCATCAAATTACAATCTATAAAGATGTAAGCAAACAATACTGCAAATTATCAATCGATGCAACTGGTGGTCTCGTTAAAAAAATAAAACGTACATCATTAAATTTAACTTCAGCTTATATATTTTTATATGAAGTTGTTATGTGTACCGACTTTGGGCATATATCAATGGCAAATATGCTATCTGAAAAACAGGACACTTTAACAATTCTTAATTGGCTTGCCCAATGGAAAATTTGTATAGTTAATGGTCCAAATGAAATAGTTTCTGATTATTCAAAGGCACTACTTGGAGCATTGACAAGAGCATTTTGTAATGGGTGGAGTCTTCGAAAATACACAGATAAATGTTTTATCTTATTAAATGATAAAACAAGAGAAGTTCCAAAATGTTACATCCGATTAAATGTGGCACATATGATCAAAATTTTCTGTCGATTTAAATGTTTGCTCGTAAAAAAGATAAAACTCTGAAGGAGTTCTATGTTCGAGGAATGCGTCTTTTGATGACATCGGAAACATTGACTCAATTTGAAGAAATACTCCAAGATTTGTTTAATGTTATGATATGTGAAACTGATGGATGGATAGACAATAACAACACATTGAGGACCCCTTCAGAATTAAGTAAAGATAGGTTATTAGAGCTCATGAGGGCTCAAAAAAGAGATTGTGTTGTTACTGTTGAAGATACAATGAAGACGTGTATTGATAATTCATTAAATGACAACGCTGATGAAATGTTTGAATCGAAAGACGGTGATGATTATACCTCATCAAATTCAAGTATTGGACCAATAGAAGCGTTTTTAAATAATATTAAAGTAAAAAGTCAACAAAATTCTTCTGTTATGGGTAAGACACACCTATATTAATATAAACATTATAAGTTTTAAATTGTTTCTATTAAAAGGTTTTAATGTTGATAAACATCAGTTTTTTGTTAAGAAATATTTCTTTTATATAATATTATTATCTATAATATTTTAATTAATTTTTTTACAGGTAATCGAAAGTCAGCTTATTATGTACCAGATCTAGTACATGATGTTTTCCGCATATGTAAAGATTTTCCGTTATGGACAAGTGTTATGCAACCAATTTTCAAATCGCCACACAAAATTGCTTCATCAGCAGTTGTCGAATGTAGTTTTAATGAATTAAAAACCAAATTTTACGATTCGATATAAAACCTATGGCAGTAGATAAGTTTGTAATTAGTCATCTTAAAAACATCGAAAGTAATGCTAAACTATTTCATAGTGCACAACAAAGAAATATATTTTCACAGCAAAACGTCAACGAATCCGATGAAGTCGATAACCCTGAATTAAGTGACCAGCCTGATTACAGTTCATCCAATACTGTCGATTTATTAAGAGGCAACGATGAATCGGAAGAAAATGATGAAACTGACAATTCTTTCAATAATTATGAAAACTGGAAAGGTAAAGGAAATGATGATTTGATAATTCCACATAAAAAAAAAAATAAAAAACCTAGATTAACAAAATACATGGATCCAGTTTCTGAAATAAATCGAATTTTGTTAAATCGTACAACACGTTCTTCCAAGAATAACTTTTTAAAAAATGGCAACATACAAACACCACTAATTATTTCCAAAAAACGATTCCTGCTTCAAAATACGTGCCCATTTGATTCGTTAACTGTGTTAATCGCGATCGCATACAATGATAATAAAAAGTATCAAAATTACTTGAATAACAGTACTAACGATTTATTAAAGTTCTGTATAAAACTTGCGACGGAACCTGTTTCAAAGAATACTTATAAAAGCCGTTTATCACTTCTACGGAAGATTTTCCAAGAAGATACTGGAATAACAGACATTTCACTGATTGATGCTAGATGCAATGTTAATTTTATTGCCACTAGTTTTTTGAAAGAATCCCCATCAGCAGAAGAATATCGCCAATGCACAAACAAAAAATGTACCAATTCAAAAAATATATCGAGCCCAACAATAATATTGTACATGAAACAACATGATTTATCACGTTTAGAGGATAGTTTAAAGTTGTATGTCACTGGAAAATCGACAGGTTGTATGGACACCAAGTGTAAGGGCACAGTAGACATATCTAGAACCTTAAAAGACCATATATTCATAGAAACCGATGCATTTACCGAAACAAAGGATTACAAGTTGATGGATATTCCAGTGTACATCAATATAAATAATGAAAGGTTTGAATTAAATTAATAACAATTTCATATAAAAAAAAAAAAATATAAAATTTAATTTTGGTTATTTCTATCTGTTTTAGTTTCATATTATGTGGTGCAATAGGCTATGCATACGACCATTACGTCACATATGTGCTACGTTTAAATGGATGGGAAGTTCATAATGATATGGAGAAAAGAATTAAGAGAGCTCCCGAATCAACAAAAATCAAACCTCATTTAGTTTTATACACAAAGCAGTAATAATGTGTCAATATGTTTTGTTTTAGAATTTAATTAACCAGTATTTTTTCAGTTTTTTTTTTTAAAAATATTTTAATTTTTACAAAGAAGTATTACTTAATGAAGTATTTTTTTATTATTTTTTTCACATTCCGCAGTATCTTTTTTCAGATTTTAAACTATTTATTTTATATAAAAAAGCTTCGTGTTAAATAAATTAATGAAGATAATTAATAAATACGATTAAAATAAATGTCTTATTTCAATAATAATAAAAATGTCTTACACACTATAGTTATAAAAAAAAAAATAAAAAAACAAAAAAAAAAAACTAATAGAAGCAATTAAATATGCCATGGGAGTGAAGGAAGTTTGCGATATATTTTTTTGAAGTCTACCATACGGACTATATGGCTGGGGGTGGAAGCAACTACATAGACGCTAGGGGGTGCTGTGTGATGTTGACCCCCACCGAAATTAAAAACAATGTTTATTGGTTAAAATAAGTTTTCTTATTCTAAAACCTAGTTTTCATATTGTTTTTAAAATATTGATAAAGGTTAATTAATTTGGCCCCCATTAGTTAAAAAAGCTTCTTGGGGTGAAAATAAGAGTTTTCAAATTCTGAAAC
This sequence comes from Schizaphis graminum, assembly GCA_020882235.1. NCBI lineage: Eukaryota > Metazoa > Arthropoda > Insecta > Hemiptera > Aphididae > Schizaphis > Schizaphis graminum. The sequence continues at coordinate 6,506,411 of CM037033.1, forward strand.
CTCGTTTTCAAATATTTTCAAAATATTTTCAAAATATTGGTGAAGGTTTGGAGTCGATCGAACGACATGGGGGGGGGCTGCGTGAATTTGGCCCCCCCCAAGTAAAAAAAATGTTTATAGCTAAAATAAAGGTTTTCAAATTCTGAAACAAGGTTTTCAAATGTTTTCAAATTATTTTCAAAATATTGGTGAAGGTTTGGAGTTGATCGAAAAACATGGGGGAGGGCTGCCTGAACATGGCCCTCCCCAACTCAAAAAAGGTTTTTGCGGTGAAAATAATAGTTTTAAAATTCTGAAACATGGTTTTCAAATATTTTCAAAATAATGGCGGAAGTTTGGAGTAAATTGGATAATGTGGGGGGGCCAACTTCACACCCGTATCGACACGTCGTATACGATCGTCGGCGCCGGGGCTCAGTTTTAACGCAGAAAAATACTATATTATGCAATATGCAGTATGCACAATGCACATCATAAATAGGCACTTCAAGTGTTAAATGTTAATATTATCATTACAGGCCTCGGGTATACTAGTTGTGTAACAATAAATTATGTATAATTTATTTATTAAATATATTACAACTTACTCTGAAACACTTATAAAGTATAAATCCACAAATTGTTATTAATTTCAGAAATTCTATTTCTATATTAACAGGTATTACGAATTGCGATTAGCTTTTCAATAATAATTGAACGCAAGTAACAGGCTTATAGTCGATTAGGTACATGGGAATTAGAATTTGGATTTTTGGAATTTGTTTCATGACGATTCTGTTGTACACATAATAACTATATATAGGTATATATATATAGGAATTATAGGTCTACGATTTAATAATTATTATTTGTTATTACCTATAACTAACTTATTACTTAGTAGTTATTACCTACTGTATAATATAGAAAAATATCTATTGAATTTTTTAACCGAAAAAAACTGTAAAAACCTCTACAACAAAATATAGGTTTCAGTTTCGGTTTCGGTTCCTAAAAAATTTATTTAAGGGTTCGGGTCCGGTTTCGGTCCCAAGATTTTCAAAAGGTTTCGGTCCAAAACCGATCTATTTCGGTACGGTTCCAGTCCCTGTCATGAAATCATGAGAAAGTATAAACTTAGAGTTATGTGAATATTTATGAATATACATGTTCTAATTATCGTTATTAATTTTAATAAATAGTTATATGGGTGGTTTTTAGAAAAATGATTATTATTACATATTATTATAATAAGATCAAGCTGCTTAATGAAATATTGGGATATAATGCAATATTAAAAATAAAAATGCTATTTTTGTTTAACAGAGTACAATAATGTAAAGAATATGATAATAATATAATGAGATATTTATGCTAATTATGACTAGAACATTTTGAATTAAAATGTAAGTGTAAATTGTCTACGGTAATAAAAGTTGATTTGGTATGTAAAATGTGTTGTTATCAGCATTTTCGATTGTATTATGGTTAGATTGTGGATACGAGTTATTATTTTATGTTTTTAGTGAAATTCTTTTTGTTTCTGGATAAAGTCCTGACTTAATAATCTTTCGGAACTTCAATGATTTTTACTTCGGGTACGCTTATTGATGAATGTTTTGATTCTTTATTGAATATTTGTTATGAGAATTATACCATAAACTAGTGCGTTAAGCTCAGAAACGGATCCTGAGGTCACCAAACGGGGGGGGGGGGGGTAAAAAATGTAATGAGTCATTTTTAATTTTTTTTTAGCTTTTTTATTTATATTTTATAATTTGTAACACCTTTTTTTTAATAATTTTATTATTTAAAATATAATTTGTTTCATTAGAAACTCATATTAGTAAAATACATATTTTGATATTTTTAGCACATATTTATGTACATATTTTGCTAACATAAATACATATTTTGATTTCATAAATACATATAAATCCGAGCCCTAGTAATGACCCTTTTTTATATAACTGGTAATTTATTAGAAGCTAAAATTATTTTCATTATTTCACCTATAAAACTAAATAAATAAATATAGTTAATATAATAATTGGTATAATTACAGAATATTCGGAACAACTCATTTCAAATTGTGATCAGATGACGAAAACAACAACGGTGGCTACAAGTTTATAACAACACCAGTAGTAGCGCACGTTCGTGAAGTAGCGTTTCTATATTATTATGAACATTAAACAGGTTAGGAAAAATCATAACGGAGAATGAGAAAGAAAAATGGGAAATAGTTTTACGCAGGCCCATCATAAGTCATAACTAATGCTTTATGTCTAATTATTAGTGGTATCAAAAAAATTAAAATTTCAGTTTTCAGCCCAATTTTATAATATAAAAATAACGTAAATAATACTCGTATCCGCTACTGGTTAAGCTAGAAAATATGCCTGCTAATAATTTTATGCTCCAACCAAATGTTTGGTATAATAAAGTTATATTAAGCCCAGTATTAAGTGCAGTTGTAATAGCTTTCAATATTACATAAATTCCCGAAAGTCCTGTTATGAAGGTTCCGGAAGAAATGAACCATCCCCAAATTTTTTGTAATTTTTTCCCAATCATTTTGCCTATTGTGTAAGACTTTTTAGTCTTAACCCATGATCTATAAATTCATATCCCATAGATTGTCTTGCAATGTTTTTTTGACCTGTTTAAATCTCTTGTCGGAACAATAGGTTTTTTTTAGTGCGTTGATATGTCTTGAGTGTAGATGCCTGCAACCATTAGTTATTTTGTGCTTTTGTAAGTCCATGTACAAGTTGTAGACGATCTTAGAATTTGCGGTGATTTTATTTATCTTGGTGATCGGTGAAATTCCATACCATTCTCCGTCAAGAAAAACTACTGGTCCATTTCGGTCTGATATGTTTGTAATGTGTGGATTTTGAAGCCATAGAAATGCGTTATGTTGTTATATTTTATTGAAAGTTCGTTAAAGCATGATTTGTGCCGAGCTATTTCGACGTTTACAGGTTAGCATTTCAATAGATAAATGATTTCCCCCTGCACTTAATGCGGTGTATCCAGGATTTTCTCCCATGGTGTATGAAAACTGCGATAGGCTATATGATGCTATAGTGATAGTTGTTGTAATAGCAATTTTCTTTCAAGTTCGCACTTCTTCCTTAATATGTCTGCATATAATGAAGTTCATGTCGTTTTAAATACATTTTCTATGTACACGAATTTTGTGTTAACGTAGTCCAATAAATATGTGTTGTGGGGTATTACATTTTTTAAAAGTGAAGTGGTTCATGAATGATGGGTCCGTAAGAATAAATAGTTGCGGATGTTCCGTGAGTAATACTAGTATTTCACAGGCAAACTTTTTTTTTTAACTTACTTAAGTGCAAAAATTTATTTTGAGTTTCAACTAAGAAAATGTCTATTTATTGAGATGTTGAATAAATTGGTTTTGATACCATCACTGAAGCAGGTCAATCGTATAATAAATTAAAGTCATTATTGTTGCATCTTTGATAGAATTGATCATTGTTCCATATTATTTCTCCTTTAATAGTGTCTAGAGTCTAGACCATATAGGTCAGAAAGTTTTAATTTGGTTCCAGTGGGTAAGATAAGATCGTAATCCTTACAGATAGTGTTAACGATAACTTTTATATTTATTTATATAATAATAAAAAAAAAAAAAGCGGGTAAGTGAGTATCGCTCTGCTGTATATTAGGGGGTGGGGTGGACCTCAGACTATGGTAGGTTAAATTTGAATGCAATGATAGGTATCATTGTATACGAAAAACGATTCTGAACGAAGATGATTTGTCAGTTTAGGATATATTGGAAGTAATGCGCAAGCGGTTCCCACGGCGTCGTCGATTAACCCCCCCCCCCCCAAAAAAAAAAAAAAAACAAAAACAAAAAAGTGCTATAACTTCCGAGCCCTGATAATGATATTTAATTCTGTAATTTTTTTTTAATATGATTTAATTATCTATACACTTTATAAAATCTTGATTGTTATTAATTTAATATTTGTTAAATAAACAAAAAGTAGGTACTGATAACAATAAAAAATGTAATAAAATAATTTGTTTTCACTTTGTCAGTTGGTTGTTACTTGTTTTCGTTGTGTATAAAATAAATATAGGTATACGTGTAGCTTATTAAAGCCATAATAATATTATTTGCTGTCTTACGTGTAATGTTGGCTTATTTAATCGTTGTTCTTCGGTAATTTTAATTTAAGTTTTTTTGTTGAAAAGAATCGTTACTGCTTTTCAACGTTTTTGTTGGCTGGTTCACGATTTTCATTTAGCAACATTACTTTCTTGCTTATTTAATACTTTTTAATTGATTAATTGTTTGTAGCTGTTCATCATTTAATTTACCCACCGGTGACACATACCTATTATGCTGTTTAATTGTTGATATATTATATATAGGAACAATTTAAAATTTCAAAATATTATGTTTTGGGCTTTTGGTATTTGGGAAACAGATTACCACTGGGCGTGCTGTAGTCGTTTAAAGATGACTGATGTATTCGGGTATCAGATTAATATCATGATTATTATAATAAACACGATTATGATTTCCTACTTTTCTTTCTACCTATATTGGCTATATTATTAGTCTTATTATTATGTATTTATGTCTTATGTAAATTATTATTAACGTAGGTGCTTAATAAGTAATTTTATATTCTAATGCATGACGGCTATCAAGACATAACTTACGTAAAATGGTATTACTTTTAAGTGATATATTTTCGTATGCTAAATGCTAAGTCAACTCGAAAAATGCAATTAAGGGTGAACAAATTTTGAATTCGAAACAAATTGTGCTTTGTGGAAAATTAGTAAAGGTAAGTTTTTAATTTTAATTGTTTTGGAATTAGGTTCATATTTTTTTATTGAATTTCATTAAAATAAATAAATAATGCTTAGGTATGAGATGAATATTATGACTGCAATTTATTAATTTAAACAGCTTTAATGTAAATATATTATATATTATATCAATATATGTATATGTATTTTATATTAAAGTAGGTACCTAGCATTAATTTTTAATTAAATAATTTTATATTTTACTATAAGCCTATAAATAATCACAATAAAAGCACTAATTATTCAAATATCTCATATTCGAGAAATGTCTTACAAAGTGAGTGGTAATTTTAAATCAGGTGATAAATCAGAAATACCTAATTCAAATAAAATGTACCTACTTGTGCAGCTGGGGCATCAGAATGTTGTAAACATGTTGTAGCAATACTTTTTTGTTTAAATAAATAACTATTAGCTTTGAGTATATATACTCAATAACTATATATACTATATAACTATAAACTATAACTATATTATATACTCAATGCTATTAGTCTTATGATAATGTTGAATGATTTTTTTAGAACTTCAACATCTGATATTGATACATTATCATCAACTGATGTTAGATGTGAGTGGTCATGTTTAAGGGAACCATTTTTACAACAATATTCTTTAGTTCCCATTAAACAATTTTGTTGCTGCAAACCAATAATTGTTCCAATCTGTAATAGAGCGAAGACATTAGGTATATAACTAAAAATAGAAACCTAACATAATAATGCACACTATTTTTTTTTTTTTTTGTTTTTGTTTTATGCTTTTTAGATCAGCTTTTGTTTTTGCTTCGCCACTATCAGCTTTAGCTTTGCATACTAAAGGTAGAAATTTAAATAGTACTGAAGAAGGTAGATTAAAGAACATTGATGCTGATACTAATATTGAAATTGTGTTGAAACCTAATAGCTTGCTTGATATTGTTCATAATTTGTTTGTAAATGAACTTGAAAATTGCTATTTAGCTAGATATCACGAATTATTAGATAAGTCTACAGAATATGTAAGAAATAAGTCTCTTAAAGATAAAGTCTATTGGAAAGTTATAAAACAGTTTAGGATTACAGGTTGCCGGTGTTATTCATTATACACCTATAATAAATCTCCAAAAACAGAAAGACAGTGGGCACTTAAGGCTAGTAGATATTTTTGGCCAAAACAATTTACCAATAAATTTGTAAAGCGTTGCATTGAGTTTGAAAGTATAGCTAGACAACTTTATTCAAAAACTAATAACATAAAAGTTTATGAATGTGGATTTATTACCCACTCAATAAATTGGTTAGGGTACTCACCTGATGGTGTAATTTTAGATGTAAACAATAAACCTATAAAACTAATTGAAATAAAATGTCCCTAAAAAGTATCATATCAAAGTCAATTAGATATGCTTGGTAACCTATCTTATGTAATAAAAAAAACTAATGGTGAACTGGACTTGAGACAAAATCATGCATATCATGCACAAATACAGCTTGGGCTTGTAATGTTAAATGTAACACATTGTGATTGTATAATTTATAGTAGCTTTGATAACACATATCATGTTATGCTTGTAGATTTTAATTATGACTACTGCAAACATATGCTTTTAAGTTTAAAATGTGTTTACTTTGATAAATTATTGTATGAAATGTGTAAATTATTAGACAATAGATAATTGTATCATATATGATTATTATATAGATACTGTACAGTGTACAATATACCTACTGATTTGGTCAAAAAATAAATTTTCTGTGTTGTATTTAAAAACCAAAATTTAAAAATCTACTTTGGTCACCTTACACCTGTAATTTATCTCAAGCTTTAATTAACTTAATTTTAATACTATTCACGTAATATATTTAAATAATGTATATATTATATATATAATAATAACACTATATTATATTGCTATTTGCTGCTTACAATTTCATTACATAAATAGTATATAAGTACATATCTTGTATACAAATAATGATTAAAATAATTATAAAAATTTACAAATGTAATGTATAAATTATGCGGAATTGTCTATTCCAAAATAATTTTAAATATAATATAGAAATTGATATAAAAGATGTGTAAATTATTTTGTAAAATTAATTAAATAATTCATTTGTCCAAATCATATATATTATCTAACACATTTAATGCAAACAAGACTATAATATTTACTATACTTGGTCAACTGAAATACATACTATTAAATTTATCATTTGAAGAAATTGGCGGATACAGATTATAAATACCTCCAATTATAACCATAATATCTGAAGAGAAATGTGCATGAGCCCATAGAAACTTATTCTGAAGTATTTTAAATGTTTTTAGACACTGGTTTATTCTCTCAATATGAACTCTTGCACTTGTAATGTCTTTACTTCCTAACGCTTCATCCACGAAGAACTGTTTTTTGTTTTTTAAAAAAGGAGGACGAATAATTTCAATTTTTTTCCATTTGCATAAATCATCTACCATAAATCCTTTGTCCACCATAATAGCATCTGGATGTTCCATCTTATTCATCAATCCACTTTTATCACAAAATAGAAAAGTTAGTTTTTAATACATTTTTATATTGTACCTATTACTATATATAATATTTATTGTCTTATTTTGTCAATATTATTATTTATTATTTATATGACATATTGCGTTATTAATTTATTAATAATTCATATTGTTGTAGGTGCAAGAAACTATATTTGTTAAGACTATTTGTGCACATTTGAGTTTCAAATTTAATGAGGTATACAGGGTAATTCTTTTATCATTAAACACACTCATTATTTTGTCAAGTATTAACTTTTTCATTTTTTTTTTTTCAAAATATTTTGTTTCATGTTTTTTTCAAACTGTATGAAATTGTTGTTTCACTCTTTTATTTAATAGATAAACCACTATCGACTTTTTATTTTCAAATGACAATCTATGTTTAAAATGTACTAAATTAATAGGGCAATTTTTTTTTATGAATTTTAACTTTCAAATTATTATTTTTCGTTAATTTTTTAGCGGGATTCAGCTTTTCAAAGTTTGTTGGTTACTGGTTTTAAGTTTTTATAATACTTGTTTCATATAATCATATCTTATTATTATAAATAAATCTTTATTATGTAATAAACTCGTTATCGACGTTGTGATGAACTTTATACCCGTAGTTAACAATGCCTCACAGACGTAATAATCTGTATGACAAACACCTAAAAACCTCAAACCACCCAACTTTGAGTAACTATAACTCAAGGTTAAATGAAAAATAATAAATAATAAAAAATAATTAAAGTTCATAAAAAAATAGCCCTACTATTTTATGACATTTTAATATAGGTTGCTACTTGCTATAAGGAAATCAAAAGTTGATAATAATTTCAATATTTAATATAAGAGTGAAAAAAAAAAAATTGGTAGGGGAGACTGGGGTAAGACGGGACACCTAACTTGCAACTAATTTTTTATCATATTGATTTCATATAAAAGGTTATTTTAAAGTATCAAACTATACAGAACTACACGCAGTTTCAAAATTTGCTATCAAAATTTAAATATTTTAACTTTTTTAATATATATTTTGGTTTTTCCAGAAAATTGAAATTTTCCCATCATACCCCATAACTGTGGTAAGATGGGACATAGTATTGGGTTAGATGGGCCAAATAAATGAATGTATAAAAAATAAATATCAGGTGCCTAATTACTTATTGATAAATAGGTTATTCATAACAGTAACATTAGGGTTCAGTTAGGTATTTATAAATTACTCAATTTTAAAAAAAAAAACTTAAATAAAGCTTTAAGGAACTTTATTTGTAAAATATAAAACATAAAATAAATGAAACAAATAACCTTTCAGTAAAATTTAAAATTTCAAACAAACTATTTAATTAAAAAAAAAAAAAACTATTTCTTATTTCTTATTAAGCTTTTAGGAACATTTCAGTTTCTCAGTCAGGTATTAAAATATATAACAAATACCTACTTAGATAGTTAGTAAAATAAACAAAAAAATAATGAAAATACTAAACAGTTAGGTAGGTAGGTACTTAAACTTAACAAATAACTTTTCAGTAAAATATACAATTTCAAAACAAACTACTTAATTTAAAAAAAAAAAAAAACTATATCTTATTTCTTATTAAGCTTTTAGGAACATTTCAGTTTCTCAGTAAGGTATTAAAATATATAACAAATATCTACTTAAGTAGTTAGTAAAATAAACAAAAACATAATGAAAATACTAAATAAATACTTAATATGTAAGCTTTTAGGAATATTTCAGTTTCTCAGTCAAGTACAAAAATATATAACAAATATTTAGTTAGTTAGTTAGTAAAATAAACAAAAACATAATAACAGTACTAAATAGTTACTTAAACTTTACAAATGTCACAAATGTGATACAGTTCATCATCATTGTCATCTTCGCCAGCACAAGAACAATGTGCCCATTTTAAGCATGCCCTGCATTGAACCCAGCCTTCAGTTGATTGCAAATAGGTATTGCCACAGTAAAGACATTCAACATCATCTTCATTACTTGTTTGATCATCATTTTGTTCATACACTTTGTTGGAAGGTTTGTCGGGTTTGGAAAATAACTTTTTTTTTACATTTGTAACCTTGCGTTTAGCTGGAAACTTTTTACTATTTTTTTGGTGCTCTTCCAATGATTTTTTATATGGAGATTCTGTTATAACAGCAGTTTTCCCTCTAAAGCGAGAGTTCCTTTTTTTCTTTTCCCTATTTTCTAATGTTTGCTGAGGTACAGGTAAAACATCTTCAGGTGAAACATTTTTAAATGTAGTTTTTTTTACTGTAGGTGTTTGATCATTCCAGTGTGAACACCCAGGCATAGGATCTGGTACTTTTTCATTATCTGTTGTAGAATTTGAAGCTTCTGGTAACGTACATGACTCTCTTATGACTGGTAAAGGCGGAACACTGGAAACTTGAGCCATATTATCATTTTCTTTTAGTACATTAGTTGTCTCAGCAGCCATAAAATCCAAATCATTAAAAATATCTGGATTAAACGGACAAATTCCTGTTTTTTGAAAACCATTGATTGCTGTTGTCATGGTTGCAGCTTTTATAAAAGCTAATCCAAAAATTTCAGCCAGTTGTTTTAATGTTACAACATCACCGCCATGGTTTCTAAGCCAATTTGTAGTTTCTTTGTCATAGTATGTACTCAGAGGCTTCATAAATGCAACATCTAGAGGTTGTAACCTGTGAGTACAATGAGGTGGAAAGCAAAGGAGTACAACTCCATTATCACGGGCTATTTGAATCAGTTCAATACTCTTAGTGTGAGTACAATGGCCATCTAACAATAATAAAACTGGATTATCTTGAGTAGCATGAGAAAATTGAATAAAATGCACCATCCATTTTTCAAAAATGTCTTTTTGCATCCACCCTGATTGGTGGAATTCAGCTATTGAACCAATTGGGGCATTTCTCATAAATTCACTGTTGAACCTTTTTCTTGGAAAAATAAAGAAAGGTGGCATGTACGTGCCAGCAGCATTCATACAAATTTCAACAGTAACGGTTTCTCCGCGTTCAGCAGAAGTAATAGCCCCAACTTGTTTTCTACCCTTTGATGCAATAATTTTAGATTTGGATTTTGGTACAGAGGAAATCCCCGTCTCATCACAATTATATATCCTATCAGGCTTAAATTTATATTGATCCATTAATCCACCAAGAAGTTGAAAAAAATCATCTACAACCCTTTTATTAAAGCCCATTGCTCTTGCAACAGATGTCGCTTCAGGTTTCCTTAGAGATAGTTCGGGATGCCTCTTCATGAATCCTTGGTACCAATCAAAGCCTGCTTTTTTTTTAACATGAGAAAAATCATGGGTGATATTATTTTTTTCTGCAAGTTGATAAGCAAGTTTTTTTAAATCTTCAACACTTAGACCAAATAAACGACCTTCCATTAGTTTCAGATAAGAAACCAATTCATTTTCTTCTGTAGTGTTAAAAACTGTTAGTCTTGGTCCTAATGAATCTTTTACTCCAACATCACATGTTGGATCATTTCTTTTTTTCTTTACCTATTAAAATATTACATTATAATTATAAGTAAAACAATACCTAATAAATTTTATATAGTTATTCTACCTTTCTTTCGAGAGTACTTTTTGGAACACTAAACTTCTCACATGCTTCTCTAAATGTTTTTCCAAGAACAAGAATTTCATCTACAGCAGCACGCATATTGTTAGAATCCCACATTTGCCTATTAGATGTTCTTTTTCTACCACGAGGCATATTGATGACAGTATTTTTACCTGTGCATTCGATTAAAACTAATATAATAATATATTAAATTGTAATATTATTTACTAAGTACTAAATACAATATTTGATATTTGAGGTAAGATGGGACATGTCCCATCTTACCTCATAGTGAGTTTACCATCTTGACTCAAATGCTATCAATACATATAATGTTTTATACTATTTTATGGTCTACATAAAACTAAAAATAAACGATATAAATGTAATCCTAACAAAAAATACTATAATAATAATGTATATTAATAATTAATTGAAATAGATTTACATACCTTACACAGCGATGATTTTTCATAAATTTATCATCAAAATTCCGTTATCACGAAAAAACGACTTTTTGTGTTATCGTTATGCTTAATCACAAATATTTCACCGTATTAAAACAGTATGGCCAACATAAATAATTTGTGTGTTGGAAAAAAAATAATGAAAACAATAAATCACGATTTATTAACATTTCCCATCTTACCTCACGACTTCATCTTACCCCAGTCTCCCCTATATAGTTATAGAAAAGCATAAAACTAAAAATTTTGAAAAAAAAATTGAAAAAAGTTAACACTTTGAAATAATGTGTTGTACAAAAACGACGCGCAATCAAATTGTGAATATTTTATATTTAGTGAGATATCAAATACATTTATGATTAAATAATTATTTATTAGTATTGAGACCATACTATAGTGCAGTGGTTGTAAAATTGTAGCATAATCTGGCATACGTTGGAAAACAATTTGGTTAAATTTTATTACATATTTACATTATAGGTATAATACAATATGAGGTAAGATGCGCACATTATTCAGTGTCGGCCTGGTACATAAAAGGCCTCGGCCACAATTTTTCTCTAGGGCCTCAATTTTATTTTTTTACATTCTTCATAGGATAATGGATTAATGTCTATCCTCCTACCCCCCCCCCCCACAGCCTGCTGGAATATTATATATTAAACAAAAAAACGATTAAATAAAAAACGACTATATAATTGTATGATTTGAAGCAGACCGTTAAACACTGACTTCCCCCCTTCCCAACTTTCCAACTAGTCACTCGATTAAACTTTTTTCACTTTTATCATTCTTAATTAAAACCAAGTATGAAGTTGATATTCACTTCTGAGTTCTGATATGCTTAATGACACATGGAATTTTTTAATAAGTTACCAAACAAATAATATAATACAAATTATGAAAAAGATATCACCCAAAATATATTCTTTCTTCTACTCTATTGGCTTCGGCCTTTAAGACCATGCCGCTATAAACAAATCTTGCCATCTGTCCCTGTCCTCTGCAACTTCTCTCCATCTGATTCCTGGTCCTACCGATTTTATGTCCTTCTTTACACAGTCTTCCCACCTCAACCTGGGTCTTCCTAAAGGTCTTTTCCCTATAGGCTCTTCCTCTATTACCAGCCTAACAAGAGATCCTTGCTTACGCCAGGCATGTCCTCCCCACATGAGTCTTCTTTTTGTTATCTCTTTAATTATATCAGGCCTCTGAAACTGCATTTGAATTTCATAATTATGCAATTTCCTCCATTCATTTGTTTGGTTATCAAAGACCGGTCCATATATTTTTCTTAAAACCTTTCTTTCGAATACTCCTAGTCTCTGTTCTTCGGCTTTTCTCAGTGCCCACGTCTCAGATCCGTACATGACAATAGGTCGTAATAATGTCATGTACATTCTTATTTTTAAATTTTTAGAGAGGGTCCTAGATTTCAGTACTTTTTCTAACCCATAGTATCCCTTATTAGCTAGTTGTATTCTCGACGACACCTCTGTTTTAAGTTCATTGTCTTGAGTAATAATAGATCCGAGATACTTAAATTGTGAGACTTTCTTAAAAATATGCCCTTCTAATTCAATATGTTGTCCTAGTCTGTAATTTCTGCTATTTCGGCTAACAGTTAAGTATTCTGTCTTTTCATCGTTAACGGTTAATCCCACTTTCTCTGCAGCCTTTATAAGTTTTATTCCCAGCCTTTTTATCGTCTCAATATCATCTCCTAAGAGAGCTATATCGTCCGCGTATGCTAAAAGTCCTATTGTTATTTGTCCCAGCACAATTCCTTCTGAAACGTTCATTTCTCGTACTATTTTTTCCAGTACCAGGTTAAACAACACTGGGGAAAGCGCATCCCCTTGCCGGAGACCTGTCGTCACCCTCACAGGCTGAGATGTTGTGTTCGCTATCCTAACCTTTATATCCGTCTGGTTGATGCTGGCTCCAATGAGGTTTACAATTTTACTTGCGAATCTAAATTCTTTGAGTATATTTATAAGGCTTTCTCTATGAATAGAATCATAGGCTTTTTTAAAATCTACAAACAATATGTGTACATCTTTATTATACTCCCAACTTTTTTAGAGGATCTGTCTTATTACGAAAATCTGATCCGTTGTAGATCTATTCGGCCTAAAACCTCCCTGATAGTCTCCTAGTAAAGTCTCTGCTATTGGCCTTACTCTATCCAGTATACAATATGCTAGGACTTTATACGTTGTATCTAGTAATGCTATACCCCTATAATTACTACATTCTTGTGGATCATTTTTTTTGTGAATAGGACACACTTATGCGGTGCCCCAATCCTCCGGAAGTCTTTCTTCATGCCAGACACTCTCTATAATACTATGTATTCTATTTATTGTTCCGTCATCCAAGTTCTTTAGTACTTCTCCTTGGATCCCGTCCTCCCCAGGAGTTTTGTGGTTTTTTAGTCTATTAAGTTGTTGTAATATTTCCTCTTTGCTTGGAGGCGGACAATCAGTGTTATTAGGTTCCGTTGGCATCCATGCAAATGTATTGACTGGGTTTTCGCAATTAAGTAATAATCCAAAATATTGTCTCCATTTTTCCAACACCTTGTCTTGTTCTGTCACAAGGGAACCATCGTCATTTTTAAGGAACTTTTCATGTTTTTTGTACCCTCCTCTAATTGAATTTATCTTCTGGTATAATTGTCGAGTTCTATTTACTTTGTGATCAGTTTCGGCTTCCTCTAATACATCTTTTGTATATTTCCGTTTTTCATATCTAAATATATTATTTGCTTCCTTTTGACATTCTTTGTATGCCATCACTTTCTCTCTATTATAGGGATTGTTGAGCATTTGAGTCCTGGCTTCTTTCCTTCTATTAAATGCTTCCTTGCAGGAGTTGTTGAACCACGGTTTCCTTGTCCTGTTTTGTTTGCCTATTACTGTGACTGTGGCCGTTTTTATAGCATCCTTAACCGCTTTCCATTTAGCATCAATTGTCTCTTCTTGATTTATGTTTAAACTGTTCATTGTTTCATGTAATTTTTGCTTGAAATTTCTACGTATATTGGTATCTTTTAGTTTATTCACGTCATATTTGTCCACTAATGTTCCTTTTTTAGAAGTCAGTTTCTTGAGTTTCACCTTCAGTTTTCCTTTAACTAGGTAGTGGTCTGAGTCGCATTCAGCTCCTCTGACTGCTTTTATATCATGCATACAATTTCTGAACCTAGTATTAATCAGGACATGGTCTATCTGACTGACATACCTACCACTCGGTGCCTTCCATGTACCCTTATAGATATCTTTATGTGGGAACATTGTGCTCTTCACAATAAGTCCCCCACCACATGCAAAGTCTATAAGTCTGAGTCCATTTTCACTAGTTATATCGTGAAGGCTGTGGTTACCAATCGTTGATCTAAATATGTTCTCCTTCCCTAACTTGGCATTAAAGTCTCCTAGGACTATCCTAATTCTACTTCGTGGGATTTCATTTAGCGTGTGTTCCAAATTATCATAGAATTCGTCCTTCTCCTCTTGTGTTTTTTCTTCTGTGGGTGCATGCCCATTCACGAATGTGATATCGAAATATTGTGCTTTTAATGTTAGTACTGATATCCTTGGGTTAATGCTTTTGAATTCCCTTACCCAAAATATATTACAGAAACATAATACAAACAATGAATAAAAGTTGACACAACATTATTTTTAAAACAAGTAATACTAAATAAGTAATTCGTGTAACATTTTTGATGACTTAGCTATAGTATCAATAATTTGCATTTTCTGAATTTGTATATCTTTTTCAATCGCCATAAGCATTAAAGGTGATAAATGTTGTTGACTTATTGTTGATCTGATTTTAGACTTTACAAGTTTTAGTTTAGAAAATACCCTTTCACAGGTCACTTGAGTTGAGGGTAACAAGAGTACATATTTATAAACTGTAAATAAATTATGAAATGAGTTGGAATGAAATGAAAGTTCTTTAATTATAATATAAGCACAGGCAATGCATTTATTACATTTATCACAGTCTACTAATTCAGTGTTGTCTTCATCTTCGCTATCATGGATACTATTTTCGGTTAATTTGCTTTCTGAAGCCATACTTGGTTGAAAACTTTCAAACTGACCAGCAAACTGCTTCAATTCATTACAAAATATTTTACGTTCTACTCCTGCCAACTCGCAAATGGTTTCTAAATCACCATTAGGAAATACATTTATAGAATTAATCGATGAAAACGTTTTAGGATCCAACCAGTGACAATCTTTAAGAAGCCCTTCATTTGGCATGAATCTTGCTTCTATACTATTCAGAATAACATCTAAAATAGTAAATGCTTCAGATTTAAATCTGTCATATGAACTTAAACTTCTAGATTCATCTTGGCCATGTTCTCCGGGCATTTTCTTTTTTTTTGATATGCGCTTATCAGAAAAATTTTCTTCAATATCAACTAATTCGTTTGTAAGAAAATAAGAGTTAACATTTTTTATAAAGAGTTGACATTGTTTAAATAAAAATAATATGTGAGTATCTTTTCTTTTATTTTGGATCTGTTTTTTTAAGGTATCAATCATAGTCCAAGCTTGAAGATAATTAATTGATTTTGTTTGTAAATATTTAGATACAGGACTTGTTACAGAAAATATGTCGATGAACAAAGTAGCTATAAAAATTGTTTCAAATTTTGACCAATTACCAATGAGAGAACGTGCCATGTATTTTGATGAGGTATTAAAATTTCCTTCATTAACTGAAATGAGAAACTCTAAAAATGTTACAAATTTACTATTTTCCACATTTTGATTATTCTTGACTAAGTTTATATCTATTATAGATGACAAAGCTTTGTCCTTGCTCCACCATCGTGTAACTCCAATTTTTTGAAGACGATAAAGCTTGTTATGAGCAACATATTTGACTTTAGTTATGGCCATCCAAGCAGACATCCTTTTATGAGAATCTGATAAAAAAACTGCTGATGTTTCAACAAGTCCAAATAGATTTTCAGCAAGTGAGATTTGGGTTGTACTTTCTGTCATCACAAGATTTAGGACGTGTCCCATACAATGGGTATACACAATTTTAGGATTGTTGGTTTTCAAGTGTGCTTGTAGTCCATTATAAATGCCTTTCATATTTGAAGCACCATCAAATGAACAAGCAACAATGTCATTTATCGATAGTCGTAGATTTTGTAATTCTTCATTTAAAAGTTCAAAAAGAGCCTTACCACTGGAATCATGACAAATAACCAAGCTCAATAATCGTTCTTGGACCACTCCTCCATGAATGTAACGTACACATATTGCCAGTTGATCCATAACACTGACATCTTGCGTTGAATCAATCATAATGCTAAAATGTTGACGTTCTCTGATTTCATTGATAATTGCATTTTGAATAGCTTTTCCTATTGGTATTATTAATTTATCGTTAATGAAATGCTTTGACAAAAATGTTACTAACGATCCACGGCCTTTTTTGGATTTGTTTTTGTCACTAAGTTTAATGGAAGTATTCAGATGTTGTTGAAGAATTACATCTTATTTTGAAATTAGAATAACAAGCTCTAAAAAGTTCCCATGGTTTAGATTTTCATTATTCAAAGAATAAGCTCCTTCGTGCTTCCCTCGATAGGGAATACTTTGCTGGCCTATGAATAAAATAATATCAATCAACCTCTCTAAAACTTTTCTACGGGTTTCAACTTCAATAGCACGTTTAGCCATGACGTCCCTGTTGATTATATTTTCTATATCTTTATTAAGAGAAAACCGTATAGCTGTAGATACAGATTCTTCATGAGCTTTGGAATTTCCATGTCTTTCAATATCTTTATACAGACTTTTGTTAATTTTAATATTTGCGGAGTAACCTGTAATAAACTTAGACTCAAATTCACCATGTTTTTACAATGGCCCATAAGCCATGCAAGAAGAACAATAAAAACAAATTGTTTCTGAACAATATGATATCCATTTTCGTTGAACTGTCTTATTATTAGGTAATGTTTTAAAGTATATTCTCTTGAAATCAAGTTTCCCATTACCTGACTTAACAAATGGCTGAATAGGATGTTTACTGAAGAACTGATTTTTAATAGTGATACTATCAGTTCTACATGGCCTGATAAAATTAGCTATGAATGAACCTTGAGAAACATTTTGGCAATCAAGATATTCTTTATTTTTATTTTCAAAATTAAAATCACTAATAGTTTCATCTTCTGAATTTGATTCCTCAGAAATCTGGTCAACAATATTGTCATGTGATTTATCATTATTTCCAAAATTAAGGTCACTAGTAATTTTTTCTTCTTTTGGATTTAATTCAATCTGGTGAACAGTGTCGTCATATTCTTTATCATTATTTCTAAAACTAAGGTCACTAATAATTTCTTTTGAATTTGATTCGACAGAAATCTGATGAACATTGTCATCTTGCACCACACTTATTCCATCTGGGAAATATCAAATCCATGATTAAAAATATAATAATTTAAAAATTATATTTGATTAGAGTTGTAGGGTATGTAGGAAGCAGGTACCTACAGTTAAAGCTTTAAATAATCTAAGAACGTAGTAAACTTAACAGAATTAAATTATTTAATTCAAACTAAGCTTAATAATAAAAAAATCACTAATTTAACCAATATTAAATAGATTTTTTTTAACATATTAGGTAATAATTTATTACTTATAAATATAATATTTATATTGGTAATGTGGTGAAGAATTTAAGAAACTATGTTTCAAACTAGTTTAAATAAAAGTAGTTATTTTTTTTAGGAATCAAAACAATTGGTTATATTATAATAATTTGCAGTCTTGTAAAAATATACTTTTAATTTGTATTTAAATAGAGATACAAATACATCAATCTCAAAAGTATTTAAGAATAAATACAAATACTTAGAAAGTATTTAAATACAAATACTAGTCTTAACTTGGGTTCAATACTTTTTCCCTGATATTTTAACTTTAAGTTTGACTATTGAGAATCATTCAAACTGTGTATATTATTATATATAATACTTTATTCGAGAAGTTTTTTAAAAGTATTCTAAATACAATAAAAATAATTAAATATTAAATACGTTTACTCAAATACTTAACAAGACTGATAATTTGGTATATCATAGTATAATATTGTTATTTTTAATATGTAATAATTTGTACATCTAAAATTTAGGTATTAATTAAACCCTGGTTGGATTATAGTAAAAAAAAAGTAATATTGATTTATTTACTAATTTCTGTGATTTTATGTATAATATTTTCTTCTATATTATCTGGTACAATTTGAATGTCAGATAAAGCATTTGAATTTGAATCATTAATAACACTGGAACTAACTGTAAAACAATATAATAGAAAAAAATAATCATAGGATAATTAACATTTATTTTTGTTAGATAGGAACCTACCAGGGTTGGCATATTTTAAATAAACTCACACTAAAAACAACACTAAAAAGTAAAAACATATATTAGAATATTATAATAATCATTATTTTTTTTAATGTTTAGACACACACTGCAGTGATACTAGTGATAGGTGGAACACAACTGTATTACCTACTTAAATAATTAAAAATCAGTTGAACCTACATATCTATAGACTATATGCAAAACTCTTTAAAATATTTTCTTACCAATTTTTTAAATACAATAATTATTCTATCAATATTTATGCCTAAAATACTAAAACTTAATTTGAATAATACAAGTTACTAACTTAAATACTTAATAACTAACCTAATTATTTAAGATTCTTACCTTGAACTGCTGGGGCAGTTGGAAAAAACAACTTTTTTTGATTTTTGTCATTAGCACATGCTAATAATGCCTGCCTCTGCTTCGCTTTTCTTTTGGAATGCCCGTTTTCAAACTTTCTTTTATACATATTGATTCTTAATATTAAAATGAATAAAAAGAAAAATAATTTGATATTTCACTCACTAAAGTATAAACCAAATTATTAATTAAAAGATAGTTTAAAGTTTCATACTGTATTAATATATTTTTGTACGCGGATTGTTAACGATAAGAAATAGACAGTTACGGGCAACGGCATAAAATATAACTCTAATGAAAACAAATAACAGATAAACCGGTGATTGGTATTTTGTACTAAAAATAGAAATACATACGTATTAATCATATGTTACACGAACAAAATAATATTAGTATATCACTGTTATCTAACGGTAGATAACCGTGTATCGTGGTAAACGTACAAATTAAAATGCACATTATAATAATAATATATACATTATACAATATACAACACGATCAACCGTCAACACGTACCTAGAGTATATATACAGTATACATATATATATATATATATATCATGGTGTAGTTCTTACTTTACTTCTTCATTTCGATATAGCAGTAATGTCATATAATAAAATATTGATCAAACCTATAGTACGCTCGCCGGCTCCCTCACTAGGGCCCGCGAGAACTTTGGTGGGCCTCAGTCCTCAGGGCTGATCAATTCCGGGCTCTTTTATTAGTTTTACTTATATATACTTATTTTATACCTAACCGGACTGGGGGGCCCCAGAGATCCAGGCCATGGGACTCTGGACCCTTCTTCTGTCCCATCTCGCAGGCCCTGATGACAGCATATTTTTTAGTTCCACTAATTAAAAACTAAAAAAAAAAAAAAAGGTCAGGGCCGATACTGCACATTATGATACATTTATTTAACTTCAGAGGTTCTAAAAAAAAATATTAAAAATAATACATGAAATTGGGTGTAGCCTATTTGCACTTTACCTAAATTTGTGTTTAAAATATCGTCGGCAAATTGGGATTTGGTGATGTGGAAAGTCACAGTTGATTTATAGCCCAAATGTATCCACTTGACATTCAATGTTTCGATGTCAGTTAATATTTAAGATGAATTCGAAGAAAGTGTTTTAATAATATTTCTTCACGATCAATTATTTTTTAATAAATTAAACAGATACATGTTTACATTAAATCAAACTAAAAATAATATTTATATTTATACCTATTATATCTATTATTATAATTATTCACTATAACGTTATATTATATAACTATACCGCAGTGGCAGTGAAACTTTACCATATTATGCAATATTGCACGCAGAAATTTACCGTAGCCGCATTTTTCTTAGTTTTCTTCATGCCTTAGCAACTTACATAGGTATACCCGTGGTACCAAACTTAAAACCATATTGTAATGTATACATATAATTTTAATAAAATATAATAAGTAGTACTCAAACAAAAACTCATTTTATGTTATGTCCCTTTTCCGCTCGCCTTAAAAACGCACCTCTCATCACCATTATACACGTATAGGTATATACCTATATATATAAATGTATAACAATAGATAAGTAGGTAATCATTAAAGTTGTAAAATACGTGATTATAATATTATTATTGAAACTAAATAAAATATAATGTTGTAACGTAACAAATACCTATAACGACAAATAAGATTAATTTTAAACACTTAGTCAACATAATATTATTTATCTACTTGAAAGGAGTGCGGACACCCGACATTTTTTTGATTTCGATTTTTAGTTGTATCGGGCACGTCCGCAGACTTGAGGATTTCTATATTTCTAAGAATATTTATTATATGTTCATTCATCGGTATGTATGGGTAATTTATACATTTCTACAGAATGCGATAATATATTATATGAAGTATAGTTTTGTTAAAAAGAATTTATATTAAAGGTATACTATAACTATACCTATTAATATAATATTACTATATGCCGAGTATATGGTTATTTACAACTGTTGTCAACTTGCAAGTAAATTATTACGTATTGTAAAACGATAGTCGGTTAATTCAGTGGCGGATTTAAGGAAAAAAGCCCAGGCGGCATATAATATAAAGGGCCCAATAATTTGAATTGTCGTGAATACTTACTCGTGAAGAACTCCCCCCACCATCCCTCTTAAAACACTATTAAACTAGATAGGTAATAAAACAATATATATAAAAAAAATATATATTTCTTTAAATCGTTCAAACTTGATATAATTTCTAAAAATCCTTATAAAAATGTAAGCTCTGACAATTAAAAGTATCATTAAATTAAAACAAAAAAATTAATATTGTTATTAACATATTATCTTATACGAGGTATAATAGTTAATATAATAGTAAATAATATATATAAAATCTCTTGTTTATTACTTATGTAATCCAGTAATTGTAAATTGTCTTCTGACTTTCTGTTCAGCAAATATTTCAATAGTTGTATCTAAATTAATTTTATTTGCCACTGATCTTTCGATAAAAAGTATACTGTATTCATTTAAGGTTTTTTCAGTTAGAGTAGCACGACGATGTTCTTTGATTCTTTTTAAAGAACTCATTACTCGTTCTGCACTTGCCGTACTAACAGGGAGTGTAAGAAATAATCTTAAAAGACTGCTACATTCTGGAAAACTGTCTGTTAAATTTTTATCAACGATAAACTCCAAGTAATTTAGTGGACTATTGTTAGAAAAATCTTTGTTTTGAGAAAAATACAAATCAATAAAACTAATTAACTCATATTTCAGATCAGTTGTAAAGAAATCAGCGTATTTTTCAATCAAATACTGACACTAATATCTAAATCGTCTTCTTTCAGTTTTTGTAAATTATCAGGCATCAAAAACCCAAAAACTTCGTTGATCTCTTTGAAACCTGTAGCACGTTCATGTAATTCACTGCACATTGTGTCAAGAACTTCATAATAATTGACTCTATGTTTATCAGACGTTTCCAATGAAGAGTCAGCAGCTTTTTCACCAGCCATTTTTTTAATTCGTCGATTTCTTACTATTGGAAAATCAGCATGATCCCAACCCATTTTTTCCCAGTTTGTTTTAGCTTTTGTCATGAAATTATTATAAGATTCTTCATTTCTAAGATTTTTTAACTTTGTTAATGCTGTTGAAATACAATTTTGAGCCATTATCAAATCAATTTCTCTTTTTTGAAGTTGTAGTTGAGCGGAATTGATTATATCAAGCACTGAATGCCACCATAACAAATTAAAAAAAAATAACCAATTAATTGATGATAGTAATGTATTGGCAGCCATAATATCATCTTCAGATGCTGCAACTCTTGATATCTCGTTTTCCAGGCAGTTTACAATGAATTCGAAATTTTGAATTAAGGCTTCCACAGCTTTTAAACGTGCCGCCCAACGAGTGTTACTCAAACTTTTTATGTGGAGCTCCCTTGGCTTATCATTTTGAGTGTCGAGTGCATCGTTTTCTATTTGTTTATTGAACATCTCTTTCTTTAGTTCTTTGAGAAACTGAATGCCAAAACTGTTCGGATTACTCGAAGAGCGATTACTTACATCTAGAAGTGCCTCCCATCGCCTGTGAGAATGTGCAAAATAATTAAAAACTGTTTGAATGATCGTAAAAAACACTTTAATTGAAGGACTTGTATTTTCTTCTGCCGCGTGTACTAAAACTAAATTTAATTGATATGCAGCACAGTGAATATAAGGAACGAATGTTTCATTACCAACGAATTTTTTTATTTTTGCTTGCAAGCCACCTTGTTTTCCTGCCATAACAGCTGCTCCGTCATATCCCTGACCACATAAATGTTTCTTTTCTAGTCCATACTTTTCAAATATCAGGGTAACTATCTCAGAACAAATATATGCAGCATCTCCTTTTTTAAGTTGAGTAAAACATAAAAAGCTCTCTTTTATGTAGACTTTAGGTGGATCTTTATCTTCTTTTTGAATAAGGACGTATCGTAACAAAATGGCCATTTGATCCAAGTGTGCTACATCTGTTGTTGAATCCGCAAGTAACGTAAAAAATTTTGCATCTTTACATTCATCTACAATTATTTTTCTAGTTTGATCAGCTAATATACTTAATAACTCGTACATTATTGTTTTACTCAAGTACTTAATTTTATTTGGTGATTCAATATGAGTGAATAAAATAGGATTGTGACGCGAAATTAATTTAATGATTGTCAAGTAAATTCCAGGATATTCATCATTTTGTAAATTTTCTCGGTGACCACGAAAAGCCACGCCTAAACCAGATAACGTTTTTACAGTATCGAAAAGAATATTTAAAATTGTGGTCCATTTCTTAGCTTCTTCGCTGATCTGTTTATTAAGTTTATGATGAATATCCGATTTTTGAAGAAATGTTGCGGCAGCGACTGCATTATTGAGGTGTACTTTACTTAACCCATGTCTCATAGATGATTGATAAAAGTGTTTCCAGGTTGTAAAACCAGTGTACCACGCACTTCTCTTCGCAGCTTCATCTCCGAATAACCAACAATAGTGACAATACGCATAATGTTTTGAAGGTGAATAGGACAACCAAGGACTGTTGTTGTCTCCAACAAATGGCTTCTTTTTGTTTATGTAATACCACGATGAGCAAAAATGACGTTTGTCATTGGACAGTTTATATTTCTTACCTAATAAATCACATTCTTTTGGTTGACAGGGACCTGCTAATAAAAGAGCCCTGATTTTGTCTTCGTTTAATTTAGAACAATTTTCATAAAGACCTTTATCGTTTTCAAACCTGGGAAATGTAGATGGTAATATTCTTAACTCATTAATAAACGTAGATTCTGGTTTTCCCTCATTATTTTCAACAGATTGATCAGATGTAATATTTTTAGATTTGAACTGTGATTCATTTTGATTAAGATTTATTTGGGTGGTTGAAACTACAGATTCATTCTGACCAAGATTAGTTACAAAAGGTTCAGTTTGACGAGATTTTTCAGAAATAGATTCGTTTTTAGTTATAGATCTACTTTCTTGAGAAGTACTCGTAAAACGGAAAAACGTACTAACTTTAGCTTGTTTCGGATTAGTAGCTACTTCCTCTAAAAGCCTTTTCTCCTTTTCTTTTCTTTTGGTACTACCGCTCTTATGCTTGGTATACTTCTCCATTATATTTATATCTATTTGAATCTATCCATTAAAATCATTAATTGTAAGTTTAAAATAATATTAAAAATTATTTAATTGAAAATAATTAAAAATTAAACTAATTAAAGTTTTTTCTTAAAAAAAGAGAATATTTTAATAATTTTTAGGGTATAACTGCATACGTAATTAATATACTTTTAGGGCATAATAATATGTATATTTGTCGGATGTCAGTCCTAATTATTATGTATATCAAGGCCATCACACCGATTGTCCGGCGATCGTCGAGATCTCTGTATGTTTTTACTTTATATAATTATATGAGTCTAGCCACTCTAGCAACAAGTAACAACAGACAAAATTATAAAATAATATTAAAAGAAATTAATTGGACCATAAGTTGTTAATTTTTAAAGATAAAAATTATTGATTTTATTACTATGTGTGTATGTATTAATATTAAATTCTTTAAAAAGTCAAAATTATATAAATGTTTTAAGGGGCCTCGCTACGGTTATTATTTAAGGAACAACATTTAGGCAATTCATAATCTTGTCTTAGCCGCCCTAGATCTATGTATTAGTTGTAAATGATTATTAGTGTAAATGAAATACGATGCGGGTACCGACTGGAGTACGCGCATGCACATGTCAATAACCCGATAATAATAAAAATTCACCATACGAAATTTAACGACAACTTACTCATTGATTTGACAAAATTTAAGTTAGTTAACGTTGTCTGATCTTAATTCTGAAAAAATATTTATATTCAGCAGAAAAATGTCTATAGATCGTATGAAACATTCTGGTTTTAATTATAATTTTAAATTTAATATTATGATTTGAAAAAATGCATATTTTCAAGTTTTTATTACCACTTCATTAGAATACATTATACTTAATTTTTACAAAGTATTCCGTACGATCTATAGACAATTTTCTGCAAAGTTCAGATTTTATTTCAGAATCAAAATCGGAATCTTAAACTAACTTTAATTTTGTCAAAACTTTACGTATTTTGAGCTCAAATTGATGACAGTAACGAGGCCCCTTAACAGTTAATATATTCTTACCTTATAATTTAAATCAATCTGCTTTATTTGTTAATCGACGGATGTTCTTGATCAAATGCGGAATGCTTATACGATGACATAAATTACAACCATATTAAATACTAAGAAAATTTTCCGAAATAAAAATAGACGTGTTATTACGCAAGTCAACGCTGTAATACGACGCACGACGCGACGCCGCGATAACGTTAAATATCTTCGAAACAATATAAATAAAAATAGTTATAATGATGCCGGTGTATGTAGTTGACTATACATAGGCAATACGTACGTATTATTATTAATTTATTATTTTTATTATATTATTCCAATTATTACTTGATAATATGTGTGTTGCAATCCACCCAAAACTTCAAAAATTACTAATTATATTTGAAAATTTTTGATGAAATGTAAATAAGTGAAGACTGAGGACTGGGGTCTAAGACAGTGGGTCCGGGGGCCTTTTCGGGTAGGGGCCTAGGCGGCAAATGTCCATTTTTTTCCCGTTAAATCCGCCACTGGGTTAATTGTATAAACCAGGCGTGCCCAATCCGCGGCCCGCGAAAGTATTCCAACCAGCCCGAGACTATTTTATAAAAATTAGAAATTTCCATAGGAATATTATTTATTAATACCTAGGTGTAAAAAAAATAAAAATTATAATTTATAAAGAATTTTATTCTATTATACTAAAAAATATCTTACAAATTTAATTATAATAAAAAAAAAAGCGGGTAAGTGAGTATCGCTCTGCTGTACATTAGGGGGTGGGGTGGACCTCGGACTAGCGTAGGTTAAATTTGAATGCAATGATGAATATCATTGTATACGAGAAACGATTCTGAACGGAGATGATTTGTCAATCTAGGATATATTCTAATTAAATATTGTTATATTATAAAAATAATAATAAAAAAAAAAAAATTTTAATCGATTTTTGCATATTTTTTTTTTTTTCATAGGGTATATTTCTATAAAATAAGAGCATAAATGCATATTTTATAGTGCATATTTCCTAGGTTTTTAGAACATATAAATCCGGGCCCTAATAATAACTTATTTAGGTAGTTTCTAGTTAGATATAGGTATGTACAATAACAGTGAACGTTTTCAGATGGAATAAAAATAATATAATGCTTAATCAACACAACTTTTTCTAAAATCTACCATAAGCAAGTTTAATATGTTCATAGCTAGAATGATAATATTTTTCTACATGTTGCTAACCTAACCTAGTGGTATTGTTGTTAAAAAATGTTAAATTAAAATGAAAATATACATTTTAAACACAAATATACATTTATTTATACAAACAACTTACTTTTTTGTAATAATTGTTTTTTATTGAAATAGATATAACTGTAGGGCTAGAATTTATATGCAATAGAAAAATTGTAAAATATGCATTTTATTTACCAAAATATGCAAAAACAAATTTTTATTATTTCTAGAATATTATTATCCATCATAATTCAAAATGTATTATTATTACATTAAAATATTAAATATTAATTTATATTTTATTATTATTACATGCTACTATGATGTGTTGTTTCAATAATTTTCAAATAGGTACAAACTACGAACATCCGGCGATTTGAACGTAAAATAGATTTATACTGACTAAAACTCCTTTCCACATCACACGAGGTTATTGGTGCATATTTAAATAACACGATTTGTCCTGGAGTTAAATTAATATCGATATATTAGATAGATAATATTTATACTCTATATTTACAATAATTCGATGGATAAACCAAAAACTATCGATTTTATGAAAAAAAACCCATTTAAAATTAACAATAAATTATAAAAATTTGATTTTAAGTTAAATAAAATTCAAAATCATCCCAAAAATCTATAAATATGCAATTATATGCATTGTGTTCAAAATATGCAAAAATATGCAAAAAAAATTTGGTTCTATTTAAACGATAATAAGCCAAATCGTGGACAAATCTGACAACCATTAAATTTGGACTTAAGGAAAAAAACATGTAAATGCATATAAATCCTAGCCCTAGTATAAGTATTATTCTATGAGTTATGAAATAAATTTGTAGGTACTAGATAGGTAGGTTAGTTATCTCTAGTAAATTCGTATTTACTGTTAGGCATGGGCGTAGGCGAGGGGGGTTCGGGTGTTCAAACACCCCCAAAATTAAATAAAACAATTGCATTATTTAATACAAACAAATAAATTATTCATAATTTTATAATATTAATATTGATTTAGACAAAAAACCCCACCGAAAATATTTCCTACCTATGCCCATGCTGTTAGGTGAAAAACAATAGGAACCTATATACTATAACTATTTACATAATTTTTCTAATTAATAGGTACCTATATGTATCTAAGTAGGTATACTTCCTATTTTCATCGAGTTAGTAAATTACTGCCATCTTAATATTTATGCCAAATACACAAAATGGCGCGGATGTCAGTTTCAAATGGTATTGTATGAAAATTAAATCTGAGTTAAACACAACAGTGAATTTTTTACACTAAAATATAGGACAAATTTCATGTACCTACTTACTTATTACAAATATCTAAAACTTGTATACCTATATACTACTGACTATCCGCGTATGCCCAGTTCCTACCACCTAAATTATATATTTTATTCACAATACTTATATACATATAGTGATCGACATCACTGCAAGTATCTATTTTGTATCTACCTGGCTATTGATTAGCACACCATTATCTTAAAATAAAATTAATTTTTATATATAAATTAAGTAAACAGTTTTGTTTCCACACTTAATAACTTATATCCAAAGTCTAAAATTTCAAACATATTATCCGATTTATATTCTGAAAATTCGAGGTTTAATGTTAGAAAAAATGCACCTTGCTCCTACATGTGAAAAATAATTTTAAATTCTCAGGAATGAAAAAAAAATTAAAAAAATGTACTAATCTTATAAAGATAATATAGTTAAGCAATTGATTA
Source organism: Schizaphis graminum (assembly GCA_020882235.1). Classification (NCBI taxonomy): domain Eukaryota; kingdom Metazoa; phylum Arthropoda; class Insecta; order Hemiptera; family Aphididae; genus Schizaphis; species Schizaphis graminum. The sequence continues at coordinate 6,534,783 of CM037033.1, forward strand.
AACTGAAGTATTTCGATAAAATTAAAAGTTGCAAATATATATGATATTATGAAAATAATATTATGTTTATGATAAACATTTCTAAAAATAAATGAATAAATACGTACACGCATGAAAATTATTGGCTGTTCAATGCTGAAAGGCGATTGTTGGCTGGATACTAAGAAAATTTAATTTTAATAAAAAACAAAATAAAAAATTACGAATAATATTAATTAATATTAATTTAGTTAAGAAAAATAACAGAAAGGACGTGACTTGCACATGATGTGATCTCTGCAGTTTACAATTGAAGACTAATGAAAAAAATATGAATCGAATAAGGAATTTAACCATTTACTATATATTCTCTTCTTGACTATTAAAAACCTTCATTATCGGTATTTAGTAAACAGACGGTGTTTTTTCCAAATTAAACAGCATTTGGCATTATACGATGGTAAAGTATTTCCAAATTTTTCCAAAATGTTTCAAGTAGCTTTTACTCTTCCAGTAAGTACATCAACATGTGAGAGATAATTTTCTGCTATGCGATGTATTAAAACATGGTTACGTACTTGTATGAATCAAGATAGATTTAGTAATTTAAGTATTTTGAATATAGAAAATGACATTAGTATCAATATTGAAGACATTTTAAATACTTTTAAAAAAACTAAAAGACGCATACAATTAAATTAAAATATATATCTACCTATTCAGTGGCGTAGCCAGGATTTTTTTTTTTTAGGGAGGGGGGGGGGGTTAGTAATAAAATAAAATAAATCTACAACCGTGTTGAAATAATAAAATAATAATTGAATGATAATGATTATTATCACCAGTGTAATCGATAACGTGAATAGAGCATAACAGAATACATTTCACCATGAATAAATGATTGTATTTCTATATTATAAACATTATATTTTTGATAAAAATACGGCCGAAGGGAGGGGGTTTCAACACCCAAACCCCCCTGGCTACGCCACTGTACCTATTTATTTATATATTATGTTCAATTGTGTTACTTATTTAACTACAAATTATTATTATTATTATTATAATTTTTTTAATGAAATAAATCGGTTTATTTATAAAATTATAAATTTGTATTACTATAATATTAATAATTATGTTATATATGTGTTCTATGTATGATACTTAACTACATAAGTCATAATTGAAGAAATACAGGTATCCTTAAAAATATGAACTAATGTACATTGTACTAACATATTATAATTTAAAAAAAAATTTCTTGAGGCTTAAGCCCCCCTAAATAATTTTACTATTTACGCCACTGTGACTATATACCTACCATAATCATTTTGTATGTCATTGTTTAACTTCCTGTATAATCTAAGAAAAACAAAAGACCATGGTATCAGTAATTTTAAATACCAAATAATAAGATAATTTTATTAGATTACTACTCCATTTAATACTTAAATCTATGCTTTCAGTCAATAATTGTGGTACTGATACCACTTACTAATTTTTTCCAAGAAAATCTAATTTGTTTGATCGCTAAAAATTATATTTTTATTTTGTTTATTTTTTATTTTTATATAAGTTTTTTTAGCATATTATAGAATATATTAATATATATAATAATATAATTAATATATATATAATAATTAATATATATATTTTAGCATATTTAATAATTTTATACTGTTATAAATCGTAAACCCTTCTATAATGACTATTAATTCAATCATTGGAAATAGACTTAATAGACCAATTAACCTTTAAACTTATCCTTACCAAAAAATGAATAATAATATACTATCCGAATTTCATTTACCAAATATCAATATAATATTATTATTGTTGGGTGTTCAATTTATAATATTTTAGCATTAATGCGATACAACTGCATGCAGCTGCTAATTGGTGATTAAGGATATTAAGGAAGAAATACGTTGATACACAATTTACAATTAGATATGAGTAAACGTGTAAAGTATTTTTTTTCACATTTATGAACAGTAAACACTAATAATTAATTTAAAGACATTTATTTATAAAATATAAGACAATACATAATAATATGTAATATAACTATTTAAAAATTGTTACACGGTTGGCTATATGTTTTTTAATACCTATTATAAAAGTAGAGCATAATATTTAACGATATGCAGATTGAAGATTTTTTCAAAAAAAATCTAATTTGCTTTACGACTGATGGCTTTTTTTTTGGATCAAACTTTATTTTTAATATGTACTTTATTATTGCATATCATTGATTGAGCCAATAATCAATATAATTTCTTATAAGTAGGTTCCTAATAGGTACAAATAAGAAATATATTAGTATACTGAATATGTGATATTATCATATTATCATGATAATATTTTAGTAATATTCTACAGGAAAATACTTTTCCAAAGTGTGAGTATGAGTACCACACTCCACACTCCATATTATACCGATGTCATTTACATGTACCCAATAAATCATTACAATTTGTTAACTTATTTATCGCCTGTCAGTAAAAATCTCTAAAAAAGAAATATTGTATATTATTATAGATGAAAAGACCATTTTCGAATTCTTTGATAGGTTCCTCAAGTATTAAAATAATCCATAGATAACTATCAAAATATTTCAATCCCATTAAGTGCACATTAAATAGGGCTAATATAAGAAAAAAAATTTCTAGTGTGGTGGTCATTATTTTTAATAAAAAATATAACATATATTAATATAATATACTAATATATAGATTAATCCTCCATTATAGTGAGAAGAGTTGAGGGAAGTAAGACCCTGATGATTGACACCACCATATACCTATATAGTAAATCCACTTTACAGCTATAAAAAATATATAAATATTACACAATATATATTTGTATAAGGTTTATCTTTACAATTTATTTGAAAAAATATTATCCATATAGGTACACTTAATTTTATAAGCTTTTTAGAAGCCTAATAATAAAAATAAATGCCTATTTTGAAAATACAATTAATCATCTATATTGTTATTGAAAACAATCTACTTATGACAAATGGCAATAAATTCATTCAATATTCAATAGATAAAAATAAGCTAGATAAGTGAGTACCATATTGCTATACAATAAGTGTCGAATGGGTTATTATAGGTGTGTTAAATTTTAATTTAATTTGTGTATTAAAAACAATTCTGAGGGCTTATGTCCAAGTAATATATTGTTATTTTATATACTATTATATAGAAGAAGACATAGCTATGTTAGGTTAATATTAACCTAACCTAACTACTTATTACTTTATACGTTATACTTTACTTCAAATTTATCAAGCAAATTAATAAATAATAAAGTATTGTTATTTCTTTAAAAATTAAATATATACATTATACATTTACTAAAAAAAACAATAAATAAATTTAAAGTAATACCTATATTTTTTCTTATTTTTCTTATGATATATTTTATAGTTAAATAACATGCAAGAAAATAATGAGGTAATTTTTTTTGCACAAAATATTAAAAAAATTAGGTATCCCTGACATAGATTAACTAATACTATACTACATTGACCATTTGCAATTTACATAATTTATTAATTATTTTAACCTTTAACGTTGAAGTAATTCTAATATTAAAATACAATAAAGGAAATAAATTAAACACTATTTAATATTTTAATTATGTGAAAAGACAAAATAAAGTTAACATAAACATTTTAAATACACATTATTATATTACTCACATATTATTGTGTTGTCTCCGTCTTACAAGTACATTACATAGCAAATTAATGCTCAATAGATTACCTTTAGTTAAAAAATTAGGGTGAATCGACCTATTATAAAATTTGAAGGTAAGAATATTATATGTGTTTTTAAGTGAGTTATGAGTATTTTTAATTTACACTATGTTATATACACATAACTTGCTAAAAAATTGGACTATCGTCATAAACCAACATACATACACTGGTAATTTTCTCACCATCAAGTTTCATCATAGGTCAATTTTAATCTGACAGTGCTAAACATGATCTACTGAGCATGCATTTGCTGAGTTACATACTTGTAAGATACAGTCAACACATGCGAGTGTGACCCTCTTAAGTACAAATAATGTATAATTTGTCTGAAAAATCAATGAATATTTTTGAAAATAATAATGGAAAACCTTTAAGTATATGATCTGGTTTCTTGATTGAAGTTGAACATGTGAATGATTTGATTCATTAGTTTATTTACAATTAATTGTATTCATTATTAAATTTGAGTGGCTTCATAGGCAACATCAGCCAAAAGCGTTTTCATTTGAACATATTAAATATAAACATCAAAATAAATATGTATTCAATATTACAAATATATATGAAATACAGGAAGAATAATGAGTGTATTTGATATATTTCTAAATTTAGTACCTAAATTATTTCATAAAATCTAATTTCTTACATAAGTATCATTAGGTAATATTATTTTAAAGTTTATCACAAATGATTTAAAATTAATGCAATTCCTCAGTGTTTGTTAGGAAAATACTTATTTATGTTTATTATAATTAGAGAGCGGATTTTAAGGTTTTTAAATATTTTTATTGGCTTTACGCAGCTTAACGAGAGTGAAAAATATGGACGATTTATCCATTACCGAGTTCGTAGGAAAAAATTTATTTTGCATATTAAAGCATATTTTAGACATTAGAGAATATTTAGCCTATTTTTCATATTTTAGAATATATTCTATTATTGTTCATAAAAAATCATATATATTTAATACACTTTGTTTTTTTTGTAGTGTTAACTGTTACCAAAGGGCATGCATAAGTTATATACTGTTTTTATTAATTTATTTTGTTTTTTTTATATATTCATATAGGTAACTAAATATGAACTGATTAATGTTTTTATAGTTAAATAACTTAGCTGATATCAAAGGGCATGCAAGTTATATATTGTTTTTTATATATATTTCATTATATTCATATACCTATGAAATGTTTTGTATTTTTTATAATTAAATATTTTACATGTTACCAAAGGAATGGTACATAAGTTACCTATTTATTGTTTTTATTGAACTATTCAGGAAAAAAAATTATATATATCTGCATATTTAGAAGTTTATGGAATATTTAGAGACTATTTTAGGGTTTTTTTTAGAAAATATTAGCATCATATTTTAAGCTTTTAAGAACCTAAAAATCCGCTCTTTAATTATAAGGCATAGCACTGACACAAACTAAAGCAGGATTGTATGAAAATTGATCAATATATAATGGTTAAATAAAATTTAAAGGGGCAGATTTGAGACACTAAATATTTAAGAGATCATTAAGTATTTCTCAATAGCCATAGACCATTACTATTTATTTATTAAATATTTAAAGTGATTATTGTTCATATATGAAATCTGGTTCTTGTATTTTAATATTAATATTTTAACAATTACATAAAAAATATTTATATATTCAAATTATATATTACCCTGTTGTCTTAATAAACATTGAGGTCTTGGTGTCCAAAAATGATGTTGATGAATTGTTGTTTGTCCTTGATTGTCATTTTGTATTGGATTACAACACTCATCATCACACTATTACAACCCTGGAGTTCATCATCGTCTCCTAGAAGTTTCTTGAACCAATATCGCACAGGCACTCAGAAAAAAACTTATCCTATTTTCAAATAAATGGGTTCATACATTCTTTACTTTTAGTAGCTCTTTAAAATAATTATAAATTGTTTTAAAACAATTAAAATTCTATCATATTAAATATACTTTCTTTAATTGTATTAAAAAAAGAATTCGTTGTTTTAATGTTAAATAATAAATCTTATTACATTTAATTCATAGAAATGAATAATATTAAGTATTAAAATCTATAACATAATTAATTGCATTAAGTAAATGCTAGTATTAATTCATAGATAAAATTTGCATTGTTCTAATTTAATTTAATTTAATTAAAAGAATAACTTAATGTAGTTAAAATAAAGAAATTATTCATTGAAAGTACGAAAATTATTTACTTAATTGTATACAAGGACACCATCAGTTTGATTAATTGCATTTGCCTTTAAATTTATGGATAACAGAATTGAAATAAATAATAAATAATACTTAATATTATGTCAATAACATTAAAACTAAGATTTTTTAATAGATTGTAAGGAATTCCCAGCCGACCATAGTGAACCCCCCGGTCCCCCGACCACCGCACGTATTCATAACCGTTGTTTGGACAATTGTAGCTCTGTATTGGCGACTTACGTTCCTTGTTTGTTTCGCATTGGCTTCAGTTTAATACAGAATCTTTTTAAGATCTTTTAAAGTTAATGTTTATTAATTTTATTATGCCTCGTGGTCGACGGTCGTGATTAAATTGTTATACTTGTTTGTTCTGATTGCCGTTTTAAAGTTAAAGTACCCGAAGTACTGAGTTAAAATAGTGTTAATGTGTAATTTTGTTTTTCGTTAAAACGAAAAATGTTTATGTACTAAAATTAATTTCAATCAAATAACACCAAAGTGAGTGATTACTTATTTTTATTAACTGCTAGATAATATAATTATAGGTCTTAAATAATTATCTAGATAAAATTATGTCGGACTTCCAGTTTATTAATTCTGATGAATTGAACGATTTAAATACCTCCAATGCAGTAGTATTTAATGAAGAAACAGGAGATTTATTAGATGTTCTGATTGAGTTAAAAGGAGACTGTTTTTTTAATGTGTTTATTAGTAAGTACCAAGTTTAACTTGTAATACCTACATATATAAATTAATTTAAATTGTGTCTTTTTTAATTGCCTACAAGTGGTCATTTAAATGTATTAATATTTTTAGACCATGGTATTAATGTTGAAAGCTTAAAGTTAATGAACTTCGATCATTTGAATACTTTATGTCCAGCTGAAAACTATGGACAACGCATAATTTTTGAACATCATTTAAAGAAGTGGCAAAATGCTTTTGAGGTATGTACTAGCCGCTAGGTACCCATGTTTTTTTATTTATTATAATTTATAATACTTACCTATAATATAATATTATTAATTATGTCAATCAATGTAGAACCAGAATACAGATTGTAGTTCATTGTCTTCAACACCACAGTCTTCAGAATCTGAATGTAACTCAAATAATCAAATAGTTTTGAAAGATCAGGTAGGTACCTATATGTTTTAATTTGTTTACTAGTTAGTAGGACTATGAACTCTTAGTAGGTAACTTTAGAAAATGAATATTTGTTTTAATTTAAAGAATACACAAAACTATTTTTACTAGGTACTTTATACTGTCTAGAATTGCATATTATTAAATTCATTTTTTTGAAATAATGAAATGTACCTAGTATACTTTTACTAAATTATATTATTTGCCACTATGATGTACCTTCTCTTTAAGTATTATTCAAATTTAAATTCTGTTTAGTGGTTTTAGTCGTTTTTATCATTTTTGTGTATTATTGTAGATAAATATTGAAGATATTTTAAAAAAATCTGGAAAAGGAAGTTTAATCATAACATATTATAAAAAACACAATAAATTATCAGATAACCTAAGAAAAGTTTTAGCAGATGTTGTCATAGAATATTTAATTGAACATAAAATTCATGCTTCACCCAAGTTCATAGAATATATAGCTGACACTATAATTAAATATTTTAAATCTGAAGTTAAGGTGTGTTTAAATAATCATACATTTTGATAATTAATTTTGTGTTAATTTTTTGTACCTATTTATTTGTATTAAATAGGAAACTTATTTTATGAATGTTCCAAAACATAAACCAAAAGGTGTGTTATACCAAAAGTACCACAATACTGTGACAAAACTGCGCAAGAACGACCTTTGGAATTACCCTAAGACTTCAATTAAAGGAGGGGCTATATTATTACCGAAAATATTGCAGCCGAAAATATATTATCCGAAAATAAATTTACGAAAATTATTTTATCAGAAAAATATTTTATTAGAAACGTATTTTATCCGAAAAATATTTAACACGAAAGTAAAATACACGAAAAATATTTTATCAGAAACGTATTTTATCCGAAAAATATTAAACACGAAAGTGAAATACACGAAAAATATTTTATCAGAAAATATTATACACGAAAATAAGTAAGCCGAAAATATAATAGTCGAAAATATTTTAACCGAAATGTTTTTTATCCAAAAAATATTTTAGTGGACAAATATTTTACCCGAAAAGTTTTCTCGCAGAAAAATATTTCTTCCGAACCGTATTTTATCCGAAAATAATTTTTCCAATCCAGGTGTACCAACAATGAAATATAAAATTTCCCAATTTCTTTCACAAACTAATGTATTTTAAAATCAAATATTGTATAATCGTAGATTTAAAAATATCTCACTTACGACTTTACGAGCTGTTTTCCGGGAAAAGAGGAAACCGCGAGAGATAGTACGAGCTACATAAATACATAATACTTATACATTTGATTTTTCGAAAAACTGTTATTAAGGTTTTAAAATTGACGTACTTATGTCAAATTATTTTGAAAACTCAACATTTGAAATAACAAGTTTTCGGAAAAATGAAAAACTGATTCTAGTGTAGAATTACTTGTAGAACATTTTAACCTCTGTGATAAATTTCCGTTAAACCACAGGTGACTGAGAAAATGCAAATGAAAATTTCAAAATATTGAAAAGCTTGTTTATAAGTTGTATTTGTTAGTAGACATTTATAAAAACTTAGGAATATATCAATGACATTAAAACGCAGTTATATAAATACAATACATGATCGAGTAATACACATTTCCAATAACAATATGATACAACAAATGTGGAATATGAATATATGATGTAATGCTTTTAATTTAATGTTCATCAACAGTTATTTGTGATATGTATTGTTTTAAATGCAGTTTCAAAAACACACAAACATATTAATATCAGCTGTAAATTCAACATAATTTATAAACCATAAATAAATCTTAAAAATTGTTTTTACTTGATTAAAATCTATATATATTTTATGTATAAGATACTTAGTTACATAAAATACACACATAAGTTATGCATAAATTATAAAACTGTTATTTTATATATCTATTAAAAATTATATTGTTGAAATATAAATTTATATATACATTATATTTTGCTTTTGTTGTCATTAAATACAAGTAAAAAAAAAAAAGTAGTACATGTTTCAATCATTTGGGCCTAAGAATCATAATTTAACTTGTTCATTTGTTTGTGACCAGTGACCACCACTGACAAGTTAATTTAATTGAATCATTAATTGATTCTACAGTGAGTTATTTCTTATCGTAATTATATAAAACGAAATTAAATTACTTAATTCTAATTTATATAGTAAAAAAATATAAGTTGTAAGTTTGTAAAGTTTTTAAGATTTGAATACAATACAGTTAGTTGTAGGAATGTAAATATCCGTTATACAAGAAGTCACCATTTCCATTTTTTTTATTTTTATAGAGAGAGAATAAATTTAATTTAAATAGTGAAAAAAAATTAGTTTGTTGACACATTAAAAAGTCAATAAATAAAAACCTTTCATACCTTATAAGGAGTTAAGTAAAAAGAAATAATATTAGTCACAATAATCTTTATATAAAGTTATTCTTTTATTTTATTTTTTTATTTATTTTAAACCGACAAATTATGTTTGATAATCAAATATCAGATATTTATCAATAGATTAATATGGACAACTGGCTGGATAGTGATTAGTTTGTATGAGAACAACACATCTTTTTTGAGTAGTCCATGTTAGTCAATATTTTTCTAATTTATCTGGAATCTCTTCTTTGCAGACTATAACAAAAAAACAAAATCATATAAATAAAAGCATAAGCATGCAATTTGTGAATATAAATGAAAAATAACTATCACCAATGTAGTATTATTTATTAATTATTTATAATAATGTATAGATATTATAGAATAACTGGTTTTTAAAATGGTTAAACTATTGAGATAAAAATTAAACATAGGTAAATAGTAATACAAAAATAGCAGCCAAGTTAACCAGATAGCATTATAGCAATGAGTATAATACTGATTTGAGTACCTGGGTACATTAAATGGATGTTGACAATGTATTATGTATATTGATTGAACATAAAAATTCATATTATTTCCGTTCTCTATAATAAAGTGTAGAATATTGTAAAATATAATGTATTATTTAAATCTCTTATTTTAAATATATAACAATGCCTAACAATATCTAAAAAATTTGTTTTGGGTTAAATTAAAACTTAAAAAATTAATAGCAGTATAAAATTACATTGATCCCCTGTGTTGCTATGGCTGTAATAGCAGACTAATAAAATATCGGTAGTATTGATAAAATAACTTTTATAATAGTAATTCAGATGATATGAACTCTTCTACCTTACCAGATAAACAATTATGTTAGTAGGAACAGTTTTTTCAGATGTTTTTCTAAACAAAATAATCTCATAATTGGCTTGGATACATGTATACTTCAGTTGCTGTATCTTGTTGACTATAATTGGGGAAAAAAACAATTATATTAATTAAATAATTTTGAAAATTGTTTCAATAGCTCAGTATTATATTGAAATTCAATGTAAAATAGAAACCAATCATTAATCAATATTATTATAGCAAACATCCTTGTGTTATAGTTGTGTACCTAAAGTATATACTTATATTATTTATTATTATCTATGCCTAATATATAAAAGTAAAAAAAAATAACAATATAAACATATACAAGCTCTTTAATATTATACAATAGTAATTCTATCACCATTTACTACTACCAAATACTAGTAATGAATAGTATTTGCTACTACTATAAAATTGAACAGCTAACAATTACAAAATCACAGGTATCAACCAACACCTGGTTACAACTTTATAAGATAAATAATTATCTTATTAGTACTCAGTGTACCTCTTAAGTTGTTTCAGATGTGCTAATATTAGGTAATAAACCTTAAATGAGTAATACATTATAGAAATACTATACAGAACTTACATGATTTGAGTTATGAAGTTTGAACATGAATGTTGTAGATAGCATGAATTTAACTTGTTCTTTGCAATGGTTTCAATTATTTGTCGATACATCGTACCTAGACATAATTATACTATTATATAAAATCAAATCTATATATCCAATAACTTTATTATGAATGACTGATGAAAACCACATCTAAGGAGAAATGTTTAGATCTGTAATTTGTTTACTGTACAGAGTAAAGAACATATTATTTAATTATACAAAAACTAACTCCTTAGAAGGTTTGAAAACATAAATATTAAATACCTAGGTACTAAAAAGTAAAATTATTAAAAAAAAATACAAAATATCAAATTAACGTATAACTATAATATTATTATTTACGTAAAAATTGAACATAACCGCAATTGATTATCAGACATTCGAAGTGGTAACCTTATAAAACTAAAACCATGGTTATACTAATTAATAATTCATTATTTATAATATATGATAATATTGATAAAGCAAATTTTGTATTGTTTTTTGGGTTTATTTTATACTTTTTGAAAGCTATCTATTTAACTACCGGAAAATTCATTACACTGACCAATGACCATTTAAATGGAATCTACATTAAATTCTCTATCGATAAACTTTATATTTCACCTTTTATCGTTCTTCTATGTGGGATTAATCTCATCCACAAACGGACAAGGACAATAGTTTTGAAATTTTGAATAGAAAACATAATATTACACTTGTCATTTTATAATTTACTATACCGATTACCTATTGTTCAGCGTTAATACATATTGAGACTTGTAAAACTAGTATTATACATTCACAACAATAAACATTTAATTATAAGCATTTTTGAGGAGTATATATCGTTAATTTTGATGATTGAATTGTTTGGTAGTGGGTTCTTCTTAAGGAATGAAAATCAAATACCTATCAACCCAGTTTTGATTGATGAATTAAATTTATTGATTGAGTCGAATACTGAATAGTTAATAAAGCTTTACTTAATGGAGAATCATAAAATATAATGTTAGAGTAAAACAAAAACGAATTATTAAAAATTGTATAGCATACGATCGGTGATCGACTGACTGCGTCGTACATTTTAAAAATAATAGTTGTATACAATGAAATTTCTTACATATTAAATTCTTAATGCTAAACGAGGGATACCTATAAACATTAAATCGATGTGATTTGATGAAAAACTTCTAAATAAACTATTTTTTATGTTGATGGCGTACGCGTAATAATTTCCAAACGTTGAAACGTAAACAAACTTATGTAATAGATTTTAAATAAATCATTTATTAGTTGTATACGACGTATTGACGTAATATTATAACTTTATAAACATAGGGGCAAATAGTGTTTGAGATTGTGGGGGGGCCTGAAGCCCTAGCTACTGAATGACGCATTGAAGCATTTATACAGGTACTTAATTAACACCTAAAAAAATTTTTAGTAAAACGTATAGGTATATCGTATACTGCTTACTTAATTACAATCATAGGCGCAAATAGCGTTTGAGATTTGGGGGGGCTGAAGCGCTAGCTACTAAATGGAGCATTTATACAAGTAATTAATACCTAAATATTTTTTTAGTACAACATACAGATTATAGGTATATCGTATACTGCGTACTTAATTATTATAATATTGACAGAAAATAAAACTTATTAAATATTTTTTTCAAATGTGCTATCCTATAATTTCATCTACATCTACCTACTTGTAATAGTTCTCAAAATGATATTTATAATATATACCTAATATACATTATACACCACATAACTTTTAGGAAAACAATAGGAATTATTAATACTGTAAGTATGTATGGCTTTAGAGCAATAAGTAACAACAAAATAATATAATTATAGAGTATATAGAGTATAGTATTATAATACTGATAAAGCATAAAAAAAATTTAGAAAACGTTTGGGGGGGGGGGCTATTGAAGTGTTTGGGGGGCTTAGCCCCTAAAGCCCCCCCCCCTATTTGCGCCTATGATTACAATATTGACAGAAAATAAAACTTACTAAACATATTTTTTAAATGTGCTATTTCATCTAGTTAATAGTTGTAAAAATTATATTTATAATAATATATAATATACATTATACATTTATACACCACATAACTTTTAGGAAAACAATAGGATACTATGTACTGTACCTAAGTATGGCTTAAGAGCAACAAGTAACAACAAAATAATATAAATATAGAACATATTTGTATTTAAAAAAATGTACCTAATACATTTTTAGAGCTGTATTCTTCGGTTGGATTTAGCAAATGTGTTTAATATTAATTCAGTATCTACTATATAATATCTTTTTTCGATATTCAATATTGCTAAATTACTAAATCGGTCCTGAATCATGTTAGCTCGGACATATGTGTTGATCCTTTTCATAGTTAAAAAGGACCTTTCACAAGTGGCCGAGCTCACTGGTAATTTTATTGCCACTTGCATAATTTTAAATACCTAAATTAGGAAATACGTCTTCGATGTTTTTTGATATTTTCAAAATTGTATTTTCAGCATGTTTAGCCAAATGGTATATGTATATGTATATCAATATGAGCTGCAACAATAGGCTCCGTAATAAGAATACTTATTATTCTTAGATTCTTAGTTCTTGGTAGGTATTATGGTTTATGGCTACAAGTCTACAATGTACAAAAATAATAAAAATTATAATACCACAATAAATAAAATTTGTTCATTTACGAATTACATAATCTTAAACATACGAACACGAATTTTGCATCATAAACTATAATAGGTACTGATAAAGCTTAAAAAAAATAGGAAATGTTTGGGGGGCGCCCCTAAAGCCCTCCCTATTTGCGCCTATGTTTATAAGGTATTAAGATAATACTTGACTTACCTGTAGTGTAGTAGTGTTCTACGAAATATGAATGCCTTCCTAAAATTTAACAATTTAATGCAAATATACAGTACTAATAAGTAATAATAGTAGGTACTCGTAGATAATGATGAAATACACGACGGTTGAATATGCAGATATGCAGTAGTTAAATAAAATAAATATTTAAAAAAGTTTTATACTGTATAATATAACTTTTCTAAAACTTTACATTCTACAATTCGGTATTTTAACACATGTTATAAAATGTTGTTATTATGATGAAATTCATGTATATAGATTTTGAGATTCAGCTTGAAATACTAACTTTTTTAATACTGGTCATATCGTCTTGAAATCTTCGAGGTTCATCGCAATGACACCTCAAGATCGAATTTCTGTTCTCAAAAATGTTGAATTTCAATTTTAAAACTAAGAAATTGCTAAAACCAAATTTCCCGCCAATTTTTTTGTTGTTGAAAATTTCACATTTAAATCACCACTTACCGTCTAAATAATTGAGTAAAAAGCTTTTACTAATTGGAAGATCATCTAGGGATGCATCTGCGTTGATCCTTGAAGAGATAATCTAGATGGGGCCAATATTAATGTATTTAGTTTTGGAGTTAGATTTTTGAAAACGTAATAATAAATTGAGCTATTGGACAAAAATTTATAAAAAAAAATCAGAATTTGGACAGTTACACAATTATAAATGAGTAGACAATTGTTATATATGCAATGGTTTGTGAGGAAAATAGGAAATCGCGAAAATATTGACCGTATGCCAATATAATAAAATAAATAATGCGTTCATTATTTGAGGTGTACTCGTATACTGTATGATAAAATAATTCATAAAATAAATTGTTTCATAGAGATAGAATAATAGAAGAATCAACCAATATTTTATAATTCAAAAATAATTAAAATATATAGAACTTGCCTATATAAATCTCTTCTATTGATGAAAGAAAGGACAGCCTGGCTATATTAATTAAGCATAATATGAATATATTATGTTGATTGATCACTAATATTATTGAAATATAAATAAAACACAGATCATAAATATCCATAAAACTATTTTTATTGTGTAAAAAAGCTTAAAAATTTGATATAAGAATTTTCATAAGTCATGATTTTCTTTTGAACAAATTATGACAGAAAATAGGAAAAACATTTCAATTAATGCATAATAATAGTTGATTTAATAATTTGCATTTAAAATCTATTAAACAAATAGCCAATCGGTACAGATAAACAACACAAAATACTGTAGTAAAACTAAAAATCTATAAGGTAATATAACATTATTACCCACTCAGTTACATTGCACAAGTCCAATTTACAATTGTTTGTAATTATTCACAATTTTATGTACTTGGTTTGCTATCGATTAACTACGATTGTAATCATTAAATTTATTTATTTCAATTACCAACTTATGAGGTTTAAAAAAGTAATAAAAACCAATTCATAAAACAATAATATTGCACATGGACTTATGTATATAAGATAGGCTAAATCAATTTATTGAATTTTAATTTAAAGGTGAAAATAGTAACTTCTTGCTAGTTAATAATACAAATAAAATATAAGTAATATAATATTATAATATTTATTTGAATTTGTTCTAATTTTTGAATTTTGAAACGATAATACCAATTGAATTATTACACATTGCATTATGGTCACATTGGAGGTCTCAATAATATTTGTGCGCTTTAACATAATTAGAAATATAGGTACATTTAAAGTATAACGTATTTCAATTGTTAAGACTATAATGTTTATAGATGTTATTACTAGGGTATATATCTTGGCTTGAAAAACATAAATTTCAACAGAGAACTTATTGAAATGTATATTGTATGCAATTACCTCCCCTTATAAGTAGACTGCTTGTAAGTCATGAATAACTAATAAGTAGACTGATCCAGTGATACAGTAGTTGGTTCAGTAACCAAGCTTGTAGGTAAAAAATTACTTATTTTATAATATTATTATAAATATAAAAATAATTTATATTTAAATGTACATAATCATCTCATTTTTTATTGGTTATAATTATATTGTGATTACAGTATCATTTTAATAATCTCTCAAAATACACACAAAATGTTATTTTTAGATATTATGTAGATATTTTTAAAAAAATAATAAAAAAATTACAACAAATAATATTGATAATCATTCATCAATGTTTAATATTTGTGTTTTTAATGAACTGAGTTGTACTTAATTTAAATTGGTGTTTTATTGAACTGTGCTGTGCTATACTTAGTTTTATTTATTTATTATTATTATAATACGAGTATAATGGACCACGAAGGATTCCATTACAATTGTACTAAGACTACACGTGATGGCAAACGGTAAGACATTTTAAATTCACATTAAATGGATAAAATTTAAAAACACTATTTAATTAGTAATTACAATATAAATTTATTAATATTTGCAGTTATTATGTATGTGCTACTCCAAATGTGTATTGCAAAGGTACAGCAATTAAGTTAGCGGATGGTACCGTTGTACCAAAAAAATCACATAGCCACGAACCATATGATATTAGTTCCGTTAACACTGATCTAAAAAAACAATTTAGAAGTCATCTGGTAGAAAGAGCGAAATTGGAAACCAAGCCACTGAAATCCATCTATGATGAAGAATCAATTCGGTATAATTATTAAAATTTTTAGTTGTATTAATTAACATAATTTAAAATGGGTATTTTAATAACAATTTTGGTTAGGAACTATGAAAGCATATTTTGTTAGATTTTAGCAGATTCAAATTGTTTCTGGGTTGATTGAATTGATCATACCTTGTTTAATCTAAAATACAGTTTACTAATAAAATACTACTATAGGAATCCAAATGCAGCTTTACTTTATGCATGGCCCACTGCCGAGTCGTCAATGCGTCAAGCTCGTAGACAGCATGTTCCACCTCTGCCATCCACCTTACGCGAGCTAGGGGAATATTTAGATCTAAATATCAACAAGTAATATTAAAGATTTGTTTAATTAATAGCATATAATTCAATTCATAATTACTGTTTTTGTTTGGTGAATATAATGAATATGGCTAATAGATATCAGTGTAGCAATCAGCCATTTTACCAGGAATGGATTGTGGATAGTGATGGTAAATTTAATGTCATGTTTGCTTGCCATGACCTTATAAATTCTGTAGTTCATGAGGGTGGTACAGAGTTGCACGCCGATGGAACCTTCAAAGTTGTGCCATCTAATCCGCATTGTAGGCAACTTTTCATCATACATCTGATTTTACAAAATCACGTGAGTAAATATCTATTTTAAACAAATTTGAATAAAAAAAAATACTTACATTTTTTAACAGTCCATCCCCGTTTGTTTTGTATTGATGGAATCCAAAACCGAGGTTTCATACAAGAAGGTATTGGAGCGATTTAAGATGAAATTCCCTTCTGTAAGACCAACTACAATAATGATAGATTTTGAGACAGGCCTCCGGAATGCTTTTACTGCAGTTTATCCCGAAGCAAACATATTTTCTTGTTGGTTTCACTACATACAGGTTTGACATTTAAAATGTATTGCAGTTACACACACACATTTTTTAACACTGCAATTTATATAAATTCATTGTTTAGATAAAAAAAATTAAGTCTAAAAATTGAATTTTTATAAATATTTTTAGAGTCTACAGAAAAACATTAAAAAGTTAGGTTACGCACGTTATGTAAAAGTGAACATGGCAGCAAAAATGTGTGTGAAAATGACAGCGGCTTTAGCACTATTACCGGAAGATCAAATAGAAACGGGTTTTGAAGACATAAAAATATATGCTCAAACTAATAATGTTCAGCTTCCAAGGTTTTTTACATATTTTTCTAGGTAAACTACAATAAATACATATTTGAAAAATGATAAAATAAAGAACAAAATATATTTATCTTAGTATTACCTTTATTTTTAAATAGCTTTTGGATTATTAGGAAGGGACCTGAATGTTTTTCTGTATATGGCCAACCACGCCGTACCAACAACAACGTGGAAAGTTTTCATTCGTCCCTAAAGCAGACTTTTCAGGTACTGCATCCAAACCTGTGGACATTTCTAGGTTAGTAATACAATTTATGTAATAAAATGTTAAAACTTGGTAATTGTAGTATTTTAGTAATTTATATTCAATTTTATCATAATTTATTAATTTGTATTAATGTATTAGGTACTATGTGTTTGTTTTTATTTTAAATCACTAGTAAAAATGTTTTGGTTATATAGAAAATCTGAACAATATTACTACCAAGCAGCACATCATTGTAGGACAACTGGCTAGGGGTGTGCCAACAACAAGGTCCACTAAATTTAAATATATTTTAAATTCGGTGAGAATAAGAAATTCCACTGCGCTTCTAATGACTGGTGCAATAACAGTAAAAGAGTTCCTCATTCAATGTTCTCATGCTACCGACTCATATTTTGAACGAGAACTGAGCTGGGAAAATGAAACTCAAAGTATGTACCTATAGAAAACAGTTTTAAAATATAAAGGGTTAGAAAGGAGTATAAATCCTCCATATATTTTTATTTTATCATAAGATTTTAGTTACAAATGTGTACAGTAATTTTTTATATATTAAAAAAAATACTGATTAAAAATAGTGGGCCTTGAGACCACTTGCCTTAGATTACACATTTTTAAGTTTCCCAAAAAAATTATGTATGTAATTTTGGTATAACATTATTAGAGTTGAGAACTACTCATACCAATTATTTTGTCTTGTAATATGTAAAATGTAATTAATGAAGGGATCATATTACTTGTTTTTAAATTTAAATTTAAATTTTCAATGTATAATACCCTGAAACTCTCAAACCCCTGCTCATAGATATATATATATATATATATATATATATGTATGTATGGATGTATTGATAAACATTTTAAGTAACAATGTAACTCAAAAGTGAATATGAAAAAAAATTAAAGTTTAAATGTACATATTAAGGTCATAGTAGCTCTAGTTACCATTAATACATTTTTGATGTTTGATTAAATAATATTAAATTATAATATATTACTAGGTTCTGATGAAGAAGTGCCAATTATATATCCACAACAAAATGCCATCCTTGCTGTAGAAGATAATCCAGCCGTTGAAGATGCTGTAGATGTCATTGAGCAACCAATGGCTGGAAATGTAATTCCAATTATTCATGAACCAGAAGTCAATGTTGTAGAAGGTAATATCTATAAAATAGACTCAAAATAGTATTTTTCAATTATTATTATTTTTAATTTGATTGTATAAATGTGTAGGTTTGTTATATTGTTGGTGATAAAGCAATACCACAATATAAAATACAACATTATAAATCTAAAAAGTAAAATGTTCAAAAGAGATTTATTAAGTACCTACCTACAAAAATTAGATACATCTATGAATAAAAAAAAAAAGTTTTTAATTTTGTAATTACCTTGTAAATTATTATTATTATTCATTACTAGATTATGATGAAAGGGACTTCATCATCCCTGAAGACCGGGAAATGAACATCTGGCAACAATTGTTAATTGACGACTCTGAAGAGGATGAAATTACATATGTACAAGTTCCTAGAAATCTGTATGAACTATATCCTCCAGTCGAAAATGAAGAAAACATTTGTACAGTATGCAGAGTAGCTCCAAGGACACACGCACTTGTGCCTTGCGGGCATAGAGTATTGTGTGTGGATTGCTTAACGCATCTAGAAGCACAACGTTGCCCACTTTGTAACAACGATTTTGTTATGTCATTACGTATTTGGTAACTTACTAATGGTGCTTTTTTTTTTTTTTTTAAAGATTAATAATTTAAATAAAAATCACAAAAATTGAATTTCATGCAACATACAACATACAATATAATATAATGCATTAATACCTACATTCCTATACAATAAATATATTATAAGTATATTATACATAATTATTATGTATAATGTCTTCGAGCCTTACTAATATAATATTTATATTCCTGTGTGACATATTTTTTATTTACCAGCTAAAATATTATGTTAATTTTAGTATAATACAATACTTACCTGTCTTATTCCTTAAACAGTTTAAAGTCATTGATTAAACGTCTAAAAGCAACAGAATACCAGTAAGGTACTATTTTGTCGGTTAACCTCACATTCTCACAATAGTATTTAGTTCAGTGGTTTACCTATGAAATCGGTTGTATCAATTCTGTGGCTATTCAGTGTTGTAGGTAGGTAAATGAACAATGATATGTATGATAACGATATTTAATACTAGCCACTAGGTGAAATCACAGAACAATAGTGAATTATAGAATGCAGATAGTATATATAGATTATAAAATACAATTGTGGGTTTTACCGAAAACCATTACATTTATTAGAATTTAATAATAGTTAATAGTTAATTATAAATAGTTTTTAGTTCATGCACTAAAGGTGAAAACTATCAAAATATGCGCTTAAAATCACTCAAATATGCACTAAATATGAATTACATTTTTTGTTTTTACGTTAAGTTTGTTTAGTTTTTGGTAAAAATGTTCATCATATTATATATACTATAGGGATTACCTAATGCTTCCACTAATCATAGTTCTACGAATCTGTTATTGGGGTATTCGAGAATATAGGTAACGATTAGGGTTTTTAATTAAATTTAGTAAGGAGTATTATAACCGGCTTATGGCGATGGCCTATCAGGATATAAATTAGTAGATATATAATATATAATAATATTAAATTATTAAAGTAGGTACGTCCCATAATTATAAAGAGGTTTTTATTCTAAATTGGCGACATGTTTTTTTTGAAAAATTCAAATTTTGTATTTGACATTTACCCCCATAATATTTGAGTTTAAAAACTTTTACAAACTGAGAAATGGTTTAGGGGCGCTTCTGCTTCGCTCACCAAGGTTTTAAATATTTAGTACTTTTTTTTAAAGAATTTGGTTTTTTCGAAATCGTAATATATCGAGAAAACCTAAAAACTTCATTATTGGTCGCATCGTTTTGAAATCTTCGAAAATTGCTCGCCAATTTCTTTTTTGAAAAATTCAAATTTTGAACTCGAAATTTACCCCTTAATATTTGTGTTTAAAAACTTTTACTAACTGGGAAATAGTCTAGGGACGATTCTGCTTCAACCCTTGAAGGTTTAGGTAGATAAGACTAATATTAAAATAATTTGGTTTTGTTGTTGGATATAAACGTAATAATAAAAATTAAAAATTTAGTTTTTGGACAAAAATTCATAAAAATTATGTGTGAGAATGAGTAGACCATTTTTATATGTGCAATATATTTTGAACAAGTTACAACAGTCACACTCACACCTTCATGATTCAAAATCATGTAAGTTATGTGTATGGTATATTAAAATTCCAATAATGTGTTACTTATTGGTTAATGGTTATGAATGTTATGATACATCTGAATAACTCAACAGATACATTAAAACGATAATTATCTATTTATCTTATAAAGATGTAGTCAGATGTGGATTGAACACCTGAAATTTTTTAATTGTTTAGGGCTGTATTCTTAGTCTACGTTCAAGAATAATTATTGCTTAAGCTATACCTACTGACTAAAATGAGATTCATAAACGAGACTTTGGCCTAAGAAAAGAAAAAGTAGTACTTAAACTAAGGTTGGTCGAGACCTAAGTACCTTAAACATGGCTTTTAGTTATTATCACATTTATTTTTATTTTTAAATTACCAAAATTAACTTGAGCAATACTTATTCTTAAGCATTGACTATGAATACTGTTAAATTTTATAGTCACTAATAGTCTAATTATTCATAGTAAGTATTAAAATATTTACAAGTTTATGTTCTTATTTTTTTCTATAAGGCATATATAGTAATAAATAAGGCCCGGATTTTTATGCAAATGCATCTTCTACATTTGACGTATAATAATTCTGATTAAATATCTTGACGTTTCGTAAAATGTAGATTCTACTGTTAATTTTTTTTTTTTTGCATATTTTTGCATATTTGCATCAAAATGCATAATAATTGCATATTTCTGGGTAATTACATAAAATGTGCATATTTAATAAATACTTAATAAAATATTTTAAATTTTACTCAAAATTTGATATACATGCCGATTTTTCCCGATTGCCGACGTTCCTGACAAATATAATTTGACCGAATATAAAACAAAATATTATACAACAATTATTTAATAATAACTCAATCAAAAATGAACTTTCGATAATTCTATCAAATTTCCAACGCATAACAGACACCATCACGTGTCTAGAAAAATCGGGTGTCAATCTTGGAAAAAGTCTAGAATTCGTTCAAAATGTTGAAAATAAATTGAATGAAGGAGGTCGAGGTATTGAATTTGCTGAAGTTAAACTATCGGAAGTATTATCAAAAAATCCCGGATTATCACAAATAAAAAAAAATTCTGAAATTATAAGCTGAGAAATAAGAAACTATGAAGAAGATTTTGGAGAGTTGTCACCAGTAGATATTTTTTGTTTCAAATACGCACCCATTGTGTCAGCAGACGTGGAAAGTTTTTCGAAATACAATTTTGATGCTACGCGACAATCGTAGAAGTTTTCAATTTGATAATTTAAAAGCACATTTTATTTCATCATGTTGGCACTCATTCAATAATTAATACACATTTTTATGCTTTATATACATTTAAAAAATTTATATTTAAATTGTATTTTTTTCACTTACCTAATACTATATTTTTTTCATTTTTTTTTAAATTTCGATTTTTTAAACAATAAATTTTTTTTGCATATTTTTGAATTTTTGAGTGCATAAATATGTGCATATTTAACAAAAATGTTTGCATAAAAATCCGGGCCCTACATATTTATTTTATTTAGTAATAAATAACACAAGGATGTTTGCTATATTACATTGGAACAAACTACCTATGTGTTGAGACTGTGAATAATGTTGATTGGTTACTATTTTACCACATTGATTTTTAATATTATGACATTGAGCCATTCAATTAATACAATTTCCTAAATAATTTAATTAATATATTTGTCTTTTTTTCAATTTTAGTCATCAAGTTTCAGTAGGTAACTGATGTATGCATGACACATGTACCCAAGCCATTTAGGATATTGTTCTGTTTGGAAAAAATTTTCTGAAAAAACTGAATCAACTTGTCTGTCAATTATGATCAACCAGTTCATTTAATTGAAAAATGAATCACTAAATTAGTTCATTAAAAGTAACATGTCCCATCTCTATTACTCAACAATGTATTCTTCAGCTCATACATCTTAGTTATATTTTGTCTATTTTATGTATATTTCAATGTTAATTTTGCTTCTATTTAGTGATAAACTTAGACAAAAAATATGTACCTACCTAGTATATTATTTTATATTTTAATTTTCAGCTATATAATTTTTTTTTAATAAATACTTAAAATCTTAGTTTTATTATTTATACATTACTGACAGTTTGTATCATCTTATATTCTTACTTAACTATGTACCTTGTACATAAAATATATATACATTTTAGGCAATTAAATGCAATTTTAAGTTTTATACTACTTATATGTTATATAATAATATTATTCTGATGAATTTACAATTTATATTAATATGTATATAGTATATAATATATATGTAAGAAATAAGAATTGAAACTGATTAACTAGGTAAGTTTAAGTTAGGTTACTTCCTAGAACTTAAAGTACAATACACTGTCTTCAACATACACAATTTATTCTTTAAAAACGATTATAAAACTATTAATTACTCAGGATTATGTATAGCTAATAATTTTATAAATTACTTATAACTGTACAGATGTCAGATATTTGAAAAATGGATAGTAGGTATTAAATACTTAGGTTTGTACCTACATTGAAAATCAATTTCAATGGAAAATAAATATTAATTATGATAGGTATTTCAATTGCAACATAACAATTTTATATACATGTACTCTAAGTAGTCTAAGTTATATTTAAAATATAGAAAACATTCAATATACCTACATTTCATAAAATTACATGCTTTAAATTAAACTTTCCAATCTCTATACCTATAAAATTAAATAAAATAGGTAATTTTGTTTTTTAATTTTTAAATCATGTTTTAAAAACAATAATTTAATAGGTGGGTAGGTATGCTAGTTTAGTAATTCATACAATTTCTATGATAATAATTATTATATTTTTGAACAAAGATGTGAAATATAACTTTTTACTAATAACATAGTTGAATAATAATACATTTTATAAATAAAATAATTCAATAACAATAAACTTAATAAATTATATTATTTAATAAAAGCAATCAAATATATTTTATTTTTTAAATATAAAATAGTTTTGTAATAAAACATTGGTCTGCAACCTAACATACATTGACAAAAACGAGGGGGGGAGGCATTGGCCTCACTGCCCTAGTGCCCTCACTACCACCCCCGTGGGCGCCCAAAACCGACACTAACTGGTTTACGAATTGTGACGTCTATATATATAAATATTTTTCGGATAAAATACGGTTCGGATGGTATATTTTCGACAAAAATATTTTTCGGATAAAATACGGTTCGGATAAAATATTTTTCTCCATTTATATTTTCGTAAACTATATTTTTCGGATAAAATACGGTTCGGATAAAATATTTTTCTCCATTTATATTTTCGTAAACTATATTTTTCGGATAAAATACGGTTCGGATAAAATATTTTTCTCCATTTATATTTTCGTAAACTATATTTTTCGGATAAAATACGGTTCGGATAAAATATTTTTCTCTATTTATATTTTCGTAAACTATTTTTTTCGGATAAAATATGCTTCTGGAATTATATTTTTCGTATCAAATACAGTTCTGACAAAATACTTTTCTCAAAATATATTTTTCGGATAAAATATTTTTCGGCAAAAATACTGTTCGGACAAAATATTTTCGGAAATTTTACGCGCTCCCAATTAAAGATTCAACTGCTTCAAGTTCTATTGCTAATTTTAACCAACCTATATCTCCTCCTTTGAAAATTTATGGTAAGTTTTTTATATTATTTTTATGTGTCAATGTTACCATTTATTAGTAGATTACTAAAAATATTTGATAATCTACAACCAACCATGTATTATAATATTATTAATTTGAAATTATATAACATCATATGCTTTATAAATGTATGTATTTATAGACCAGACATTTGTTACTACTAAAAGATGGCTTCAATTTAACATTGAACCTTTTGAAGATGTTTTAATGAAGTGGAGAGAAACAGTTGAATATCGTCGGACATTTCTTACACAATATGATACCAAAATTAATGATATATTGGAACAGTGGCCCATGTACAAACAGTCATTTGGACATAATTTGGTAAAAAAAATGAAAAATGTTAAAATACATTTTTCTATATAATTGTGTAACTTTCTTTAACTTATTAATTTATGTACACTATAAATATAGAGATTTTTTTTAGATTGATATTGATTTTGAGTACATCTACACGGGCAAAGAGAATTTTTTATTTGAGAAATGGCCACTTCTTATTCCTAAACTATTAACTCTTATGCATACTAACATTAAAGATTCAAACAGCAAAGAGTTATTGAAGAAACTTTGTAATCAAAATTCTGAAATTGAATTGGGTTGGTAAACTTATTATAATTATTATGTTGTATGATTAATTTTAATGTTCGTATGTAATTTTTTACAGATTCTAAAAACACTGTTGTATTTGCTTTATTGAATTCTCTAATTATTCCAACTTCTAAATCATATGAGATTGACAAGGTAACAAACTCAAAACGTATTGTCAAAACTTCAATAGCTGATGCCCGAAATTCATTTTTATTACTTTGCACAAATACAAGCAATTTGTACACACAAATTCAAAATAAAGTTGACAGTTATTACGAAAAGAAACAAACCTTACAACCGCTAATTTGCATTATAGGAGATGAGTATATTGATGCTAAAGAATTTTTTGTTTATTATTTTAATACATATTACAAAATTCCCAATATTGTTAAAGCTGTAGATTTATGTTTCAAAATATTTAATGTTTTTAATTTGAAGTACCCAATTGAATCTGAGTTGGTGTGGACATTTTTACAAAACTATATTTATGATATTCATACTAAATTTGATGTAAAAAGTTCTTCCATTATTTCCTTAATGTCAGATTTATCTAATTAACATTACATTTTAATTCTGTATAAGTATAATATGGATTTATTTTGTTTCAAATGTAAATTGAAAATAAATGATCTACAAAAATTATTTGTTCATTTAAAATTAGTTCATTCACTTCGTTCTAATGATGTATATAAATGTTGTATTTTTAATTGCACTCAGAGTTTTACATCATTTCGTTCGTTTGCAAAACATATGAAAACAGAAATTAATAATGTATCAATTAGTTTTAGTTCTCAACTAGTTTCTTGTGATAAAAATATTTATGCATCTGAAGGATTAAATACACCTTATAGTGATCTATCTTCTGTTAATTATTCAAACGAAATTAAAAATGATACCCCAGAAGTAAATATTAATTTACTGCTAGATTCAGCATTAAAATTGTCTCTTAAATACTATGGAAAACTTAATCTTTCTAGAAAACAAGCTATTGAATTGCAGGTTGACATTACAGATCTTATAACTAATACTATTGCTATGCAAATTGAAACAAAAGTTTTAGTTAATTGTACAGATTCTAAAATTCTAAAATCATTAGAAACTATTTCCGAGTTTTGTAAAAGTCCTTTTAGATATATTGATACAGAATATAAATTTCTTAAACAATTACAAGACAAAAAATTATATGAAAAACCGAATATTGTTACTTTGAATAATACCATTGAAAATATTATTTTAAATCACAATAATACTATTGATGAAAAAAAAATTAAAGGAGTTCTATTACCAATAAAATTTCAATTTAAAAAATATTTTGAGTTGCCAGGTGTTTTAAACTCATTTTTAGCCAATCACAGTTCTTTAAATTCTGTTACTAACTATACAAATTTTTTTAATGCAGAGTTATGGAAGCATAAAATTTCACAGCATTCTGATAAAATAGTTATTCCTTATTTTTTATATTTCGATGACTTCGAGATCAACAACCCTCTTGGATCTCATTCGTCATCGATATTAGGGGTTTATTACTGTTTTCCTTCAGCTCCTTTTTATTTACGTTCTAACTTACAAAATATTTTTATAGCTGCACTTTTCAATACAAAAGATGTTAAAGCTGTAGGAAATGATAAGACATTTTTTAAATTAATTGAACAACTAAATGATTTAGAAAGTAATGGCCTTCAATTAACATTGCCAGGAAGAAATGAAAAAATATATTTTTCATTAGGATTAATTGTAGGGGACAATTTGGGAGTTAATAGTGTTTTGGGTTTCTCCAGATCGTTTTCTGCTACTTTCTTTTGTCGATTTTGTCATTCTAATAAAATTGATACAAATATTCTTGCTACTGAAGTTGTTGATTCTCTACGCAATAAGCGTAATTATGAAGAAGATGTCATAAAAAATGATTACAAGCAAACGGGTGTCCATGAAAATTCTGTTTTTAATTTAGTTAATTCATTTCATGTTGTTCAAAATTTTTCAGTAGATTTAATGCATGATATATTTGAAGGCGTTTGTGTTTATGATATGTGCCATATTATTTTAAATTTGATAAAATCAGGTTACTTCAATTTAGAAACTTTAAATAACCGTAAACAACATTTTCAGTATGGGGAGAGTGAAATAGGTAACATATCTCCACCTTTAAAAATACTAAATTCAGATAATATGCATATCAAAATGTCAGCTAGGGAAATGCAAACATTTGTACACTTTTTCCCATTACTAGTTGGTGACTTAGTCCCTGAGAATGATCAAATTTGGAAGTTTTTATTAAATTTAATACAAATTATAGATTTACTGTTGTTATCTACATTTGACATTCAAGTTTTATTTAAATTACAAAAGTGTATAGAGTATCATAACTTAAAATATGTAGAACTATTCAATGACAATCTAAAACCCAAACACCACTTTCTTACTCATTACTGTAGCATAATTAAAAAGTCTGGTCCATTAAAATTTATTTGGTCTTACAATTTTGAATCCAAACATAAACAATTAAAATCTTACACTAAAAATACAAATTCACGGATAAACGTACCAATTTCACTAGGCATCAAATTTTCTATACATTTTTCTGAATTTCTTCTTAATTTTAATATAAATAATTTCACCAATTATAAGCTAATAGATGATGGATCTCCCATCATCACTTATGAACATTTTAATCAAATAAATGTATTATGTCTTAATGAGTACAAGCATTTGTTACAAAATGCATTATGCTGCAATAAACTTATGTATTTTAATACTAAATACTCATGCAATAATGTTCTTATAACATATGAAAGTGAATTGACTGTATATTTGTTAAAAAAAATTATATGTTTAGATGAAAACATGGTTTTTATATTTTGTCAAAAAATGGATATTATTTGTTATGTAAATCATTTGGCATCTTACAAAATAAATAAAATAATTAAAAATGAATATGAATTAAAAAACATAAATGATTTTAAGGGACCTCCTATCCATTTATATAGTATACAAAATAATGCAGATACTTATTTTATCAGATTAAAACATTTTTAAAACAGTTTAAATCCTATTAAATATTATACTAAGTCTCATTAATATTACCCATATTGTAAATTTCTTTAATATTTGTTAACTTTGTCAAATAGCTTATGATTTTTAGAATTTAAATTGTGTATATGTTATTATTTAAAAATCTGCAAAGATTCTATTCATAATTTGTATTATAGTAAATGTGATATAGGTAAGCATTTTATTTTTTTTTTATTTCTAATTGTAATTAAATATTGTATACCTACTTATATTCACTGATTTTACTAATTGAAATGTAATAATGTTTTGTTATAATATAATCATTTTTATTTGATTTTGTATTCCTTTATTTCTTTGATTTAAAAACATAATTCCTTTATATTTATTGCATAATATCAATATTAATACATTATATTAATGCAATAGTTATTCATTCAATACCGTTAATTGACTTGATTTGACACAAAATGTCGTTCATTCAACACTAGAGTTTTTAGTTTAAAGAAAGGGTAATATTGATTTAACTAGAAAAATTTATTAAAATTAATGAAAGGTTTCTTTAAATTAATAATTTCTTCTATTAAATGTACAGAATTTTTTTTCATTAATCATTGGAAATTATGTCATTGATTTAAGACACTATGGATTTGAATAGATTATTAATATTTCTTACTTTGAAGATTCTACATTATCATTTTAAGTAGGACTATCTTTAAATTTAATATATTTATATTGATTTTGAAGAAATTAAATAACAATGATTTAATGGAAAAACTTTCTTCAAATGTATTACAGAACTTCATAGGCTCGAAATCATACCCGTTTTTCTTTAATTTAATAGGTGTTTTTCATTAAATGTAGTGTATTTTTTTCTGAGTGGGGATAAGAGAATAACCCATTTTCAATTATTCTACTAAAATAAAAGTTTCAGTGAATCAGATGTATTAATTAATTAATTACTAACAATTTAATTTAATCACAATTATGAAATAATATGCATGTTGTTATTTAATTTGTCTTATGCGTTATTGATTAAAGAAGTCTATAATCGTTGGTGCTAGGTTATAGAACATTGATTTTAGATTCTGAACGAAATGATGAATGTATTGATTTTACAATGATGTGTATTTTTTTTTTTTGTGTCTGTCGACAACATTTGGGGCAGTAAAAATGCTTCAATTTATGACTTTAGCCCCCCATTGAAAAGGAAATCGAATCTAGTTGGTACTTGGAGGGTCAAAAGTTAAAAATTTTCAATATTTTTTAAATGAGTCGGGAAAACCTTAAAAAATTACGGAAAAACGGGATTTTTTAATCAAAACCAGTTTTCGTCAAAATCAAATTTTTATTTTGCTATAACTCAAAAACTAATCGATGTAAATACTTGAAATTTTCACCAAATGTTTATATTAGTGTTCTCCATACACAGTTAAATTTTCAACGAATTTTGACCTTTTTTGAACAATTTATAGACAATTGAAATTTTTAATTTTTCTAAGTATTTTTTTTTTAAATAACGATAAAAATTTTTTGGCCGACCAGAAAATCTTGAAAATTTAATACAAGGTTTCTTATAAGTTGTTCTTAAAGTGATAAAAAAAAATCCAAAATCGTTAGTCACAATTTTTTTTTATAAGTGCTTAAAGTTCGAATTTATACGAAATATGTCATAATTGCGAAAATTTGCAAGTAATTTTGTGGTTGAAAAATCGTAAAATTTTTTTCTTTTATAACTAAGTTTTGAAAATTTGGTACAAGGTTCTCCATACATTTTTCTTCAATTATCTGTAAAAAAAACTCTACCGGATTCAGACAAAAAATTTTTATGAGTGTTTGAAATTTAAATTTTTACAAAACCGCGTTAAATAACGGTTTAGCCTCAAACGATTTTTGATATTTGTTGTTATTCAAACAGTATAAGTCGTGAATACTTGAAAATTTTACCAGTTATTTAGATTGCCATTTTCTTTACGTGATTTGATTTTCAAAATATTTTGACTTTTTTTGAGCTATTTATAGACAATTGAAATTTTCAATTTTTTTTATTTTTTTTTTATAAATGTTGATAAAAATAATTTAGCTGGAACAAATTACTTGAAAATTTAATTGAAAGGTCCACATAACTTGTTCTAACTCTCATTTAAAAATTATAAAAATACATAGGCACAATTTTTTTTTTTATTAGTATTTGAAGTTCAAATATTGACAAAAATTCGTCAAATTCATGAATATTTTTCACTATTTGGCAGTTAAAAATTTATAAATATTTTACTATCAAAAGCTAAGAATTGAAAATTTAATACTATGCTGTCCATAAGTTAAGCTTAGAATAATTATAAAAAAGTTTGAGGATTATTCAGTTTAAAAAATTAATGATACCTATCATTGCATTCAAATTTAACCTGCCCTAGTCCGAGGTCCACTCCACCCCATAATGTACAGCAGAGCGATACTCACTTACCCGCTTTTTTTTATTTAGATTTGGCTGATTTGGGATTATGTGTGTAGCATAGACATTTAAATATTTTAGTGGCTCTAAGAGAGCATGGTATTTTTTAACCAAGTAACCAAAACATACACAATATAACCACGTGGTTATCGACATGTTAATCACGATATTAATACCTATGCGTAAATTATTACATGGTCTTCAAGCAAATAGCAATATCCCTTACGATAGATATGAAAATGAATAAGTACCGCACTTAAAAAAAAAGTAATAAGAAACTATGTTGTAGCTATAAATATTAAGTAGAAACATATTTTATGAAGAAAATAATATTTATGAGAATATTACATCAATATTTCTCAATATTGTCTAAAATTAATTTAAAAAATTTAAAAGTCGGACAATGATATTAATCAATATACTCTTAAAGCAAAAAATACAATAAAACGAATAATATTAAATATACCTTTCAGATGATGACGTCGACGAATGAGTAAGGTGAAATACAAGTGTGCGAACCTGCAATCATAGACAAGTATTGCCTGCAATACAAAAACGATTAACCAGTGAATACGGGCATAATGACCTACCCTACTCAAATCGAAATTTGGAGCGCAAAAAGTGACGTAAGCAGCGCTCGACACGGGCAGCGGAGACGATTGAAATACTTCGGCGTTTAGCAGTGATCAGGGCTGGAGGGGGACGGACCAACACTGAAAGCAGTTTAACATTATCAATATTACCTTTATGTAATCACTGATCGTATTGAGTTATTGAATAGGTAATTGTGTTTATTAATTGGCCATCACAAACTTGTAATCGTGGTTGGTTTTTAATTTACAGTTTGCTTATTTCTACGTATTAACGATATTGTCTATGTATAAGTACATCTATCGGGGCTAAGTAAATTGGGTCCATGACAATTTATGTACATTTTGAAAGCGATAAGTTAAGTCCCAGGTATAAAAAGATAGTATAGGTATTGTAATGAAAATAAAACCACAACCCCCCCTGACCCCTGCATACGTGCCTAAGCTGAATAATTCACTGGTAGATAAATGATTTGATAATGTAACTTCTTACCTGTTGTAAACTTCCAAATTCTTTACTTATTCTGCAATTTATTGATTATTAATTTTTAGTACCTAATATATAAGAATATAAATTGTATATTCGTAATAAATGTAAACTATTTTGTTTATACAAATTATTAACACTGATTATTTGAGCTTATAGGCTTACCAAATATGTCAAATCTGTTCGAGCCAGCGACCAATGTATATGTGAGTTGATACTAAAAAACGCACAGACCGATTATCTGTTGGGAGAGATGTTTTTATTCTATTTTTTTGGAATTCAAATTGTCCATATTAAAATAAATATTTAGCGAAAAATGTATTTTACCGCAATTAATATAATTAAATATTGTAGTGTGAACATTATATTGATGTGAATTAATATTTTATACTTAAAACTTTTACTTTGTACATTAATCCTTATTTACTAGTTCGGGGATAATATTTCTAATGCTACCTATAATTTAATATTTAATAAGACTGATAAGATTTTGATTAATATATGACAATGTAAATATACAGTTTATTTAAGGGGTTCACATTTTATAAGATATTTGTTATGTAAATACCTAGTGTAACTGTGAGAAAAAAATATATAATATTACTTATAAGTAGGGCCCGGATTTATATGCATTTGCATGTTTTTTCTGAATAGTCAAAAAAATAGCTAGGTAAGCTACAAGTTTGATTTGTAATCAATAGGTCCGAAATATAAAATTTTATTTTGCATATTTTTGCATATTTTGTCATTTTTTGACATGTACTGCATATTTCTGTATTTTACGATTTTTTTTTGCATATATACGGTTTTTAAATGCATAATATGTAATATTTTGGTTATTTTTATTAAAATAACGTATTTATAGTTATATTTATAATCCATGTAATTTGACGAAGTCGTTTTCTTATTTTATCTGAGACATATCGGGACAAGTAGTAATCTGTTATTGAGTAAATTTTAGTGAATCATACATTAATCGTGTTTGTTTCGTCGTGTTTGTAAATATAGTATAATTTATTTAAACATAATATAAAAATAATAAAAAAAAAAAATAAATTTTAATCGATTTTTTGCATATTTTTCATTTTATAGGGTATATTTCTATAAAATAAGAGCATAAATGCATATTTTATAGTGCATATTTCTTAGGTTTTTAGAGCATATAAATCCGGGCCCTACTTATAAGCTAATATTATGATTATATTGTAAATTGTAATGTATTATGATATCACTATATTGTATTTGTATAATTGTATGATATATTACTATCATGCAAATATCCTTGATATTAATAGGTACTGAGTAGTAGATAAGTTGGGTTCCGGCTAAAAACCTTTAGCGCAACTAGGTTTAAAGTTTTAAAAACCTAAAACTTTAATATTTTTTATTGATACAATTTACTTTTAAATAATAATGTATGTAATCTACGTTATATATTGTAATAGGGTGTATCTGCAGTTCGAGCCGGTAACATACATTATAATATAATATAATAGTGCTACACCATATGGACACTAATTGATTCTACGCATTGATAGAAAAACAAACATTACATAATTTTTAATTATGTACCTATACCATGTGTTATTTATTACATGAATACTTGATATTATAAACCACGTTAATTTTAATTTATACAATTTATACATCATTTATACCATAATTTTAACATTTGACATACTATACTTTACTTTTTTCCGAGACTCAACTTTTTACAATTATTCCAATTTACTAATCCCTCACGCTTTCCTACTGGTTTATAAGATTAAAATGATTTTTCCTATAATTTTTTTTTTTGGTACAAAATCTAAATTTATTTAATTTCAAATACTTAAAAATAATTTTAATTAAAAAACATTGAAATATTTTCTATAAAAATAACATTTAGAAAATATTCGATATAGGTACGAGAATATAGTATAATATATTAATATGATTTTAGTAATTTGTATTCAAATATAAATTTGATACCAAATTTTTCAACGATTAAAAATGCGATAATAGGTATGTGGAATATATAAATCAAAATATAATTTTTTTAGTGTAACCTATGTTGGTATTCGTAAAACGTATCACAGTGTAACATATTATTATCACATATGATATTCACCTATATTATAACAATATTTTAAACCTACAAGTTACAACCTTCATTATTATATGTATGTCTCTTTTATCACGTTGAAAAATAAGCTGACCTCGAGATTACTATTTTTTCCATACAATATTCAAGTATAGATACCTACACGTTTATAATAGACATATTTTTTCATGTAAATACGGTTTACCGCTATACTGCCTATACTAAAAGCTTTTAAAGTTTTATATTGCCTTAGAAGACACCTGCGTTATGTGGACCACTGGCGAGGTTTTGAAATGTCAAAAACCCGTCCGATCTTATTATAAGTTCGTATTTTTCGTTCAGGTACCGTACCTACAAACGTTTTTTACACGGTTCTCATAGTTCCAAGTCATATATTATCATTATTAATTGTTATAAATATAGTATGACCGTATGAGTATTGAGTATACACTAATAATTGCATACGTATATTATATATTATTATACTAGAGCTTGGCATAATAAAAATTATTGTAGGTATATTGCCTTCCAAACGTAGGCAATAAAATCAAAGTAACAGATATATTTACTATATTATTATGCTTATTTAACATTTAAAGTTAATTAAGAACATTTAACAAATACCAATAATCGATTTAGTAAATTCTATTAAAGTTTGTCAAACCCAGTATAAACATTAGTAGAACAGAAAAAAAATGTTTATAATATTTAATTTAAAAGATTATCCTTCATGAATAATATGAAAAATATTACATTGATGTGAATTATAAAATATCTTTATACATTATTTATTTATTTTTCAGCGTTGATATTTCAAATGTTACTTATAATTTAATATTTAATAAGACTGATAAGAATTTGATTAATACACGACAATGCGTAAATATATAGCTTATTTGTAAAAGGTGATTCACATACTATGTAAATATATAATTTATTTATAAAAGGCACTACCAAACCTAGGTTAATATATTTTTGTTTGCATTTATTATATTGTTAAAATACATATATTTATACCATATTAGATCAACTTTTATAACTTATCCATTAATAGATACCTAATATTTAAAATAAATCAAAAATATTGCACATAATAAAGTTCATAACATTAATATAATATACATTAAAGTTTAAGTTACCATGAATAATGTTTTGAAATAATAACAAACAACATATTGTTGTTTATAGTTTAGAACTTAAAATGTCTAAAAATAATAATTTCCATTATATATAGACTTTATGGTTTCCAGATGAACTACTTAATTAATATGAGGAATCTTATTTTAAATTTTCAAAACTTAGATGTTTATTACTGTGTCATTTTTTAGTAATTTTTACTGATTTCACATTAGTTCACTTTTTATTGTTTCTTGTCGACCTTATGACGTTGATAATTTACTTAAAACTTTGAAATATTGAAATTATCACGGACTAAAATTAGTACCTAACGATTTTATCTCACCGATACAGTCGTCGTTGTCGTGTTGTAGTGAATATTATTATGCCTAAATTGTATTATTTTTTCGTAATATTTTCGAAATGCCATAAATTAAAACGTCGGTTAATGCTCGTCTACTATATTTGTAATTTTTTTTATTAACTTTTAATCGCATTTTTTGTTATTTTTATGACATATTTGCATTTTTTAGGTCATCAACTTCCAAGCCCTAATAATTACATTTATAAATTATAAATAGTTACAAGTACTTGCATACCAAAATAGGAAAATAATGAAAACAATTCATTATTATTTCTAAATAATAGTTATCAATTATAAAATATTGAAAATTTAGAACTCACTCACAAATATATTCTGTATTTTGATCAGTGTTTAATTCCATATACATTCAATTTTACATGTCAACATTTATTTATGAATGTTTATTTTCATATTTTTCTCAATTTATGTTGTCATATCAAAACAGAAGAATAACATATTGATAAATGAATCAATTATTGTGTTTTATTAAAGCTTATTAGCTATATTATACACATTTTAAACATTTTAAGGAATTTTTTTTAAACTTCAATGACTTAAAAAAAAATGGCTGTACCTATATATTTAATGGTAAATGAAAATTTTCAAGACTTTGATTACAATATTTTGGCATGTGAGCAGAAAAAGGTTTGCCACTTCAGATCTACGATACGGGCATATAACATTCAATAATATTAAAAACATAATTTGATAAGTAATGACTTATAGTTTAATAAATAAAAATATAATTTATTTTAACATTGTGAAGAATTTAATTTAGAAATGGCTTTCTTTACATTTGTAATCAGGGAAGAATCAGCGTCAGTATCATTTGTTAAATTTGTGGATAAATTAACCATGTATGTGTCAATAGTCTCATAGGTAGGTGACTCAGTGGTATCTAAAAAAACACAAATATATTTAAAATATAATAATTATAAATTTAAATCATTGAAATAATTAATATAATTAAAGATAAAATAATATATTATTTGGCTATTTTTTTTATCATTTTTATATTTATAAATAGTACAAGTAGTAAATGTATAAATGTTATAGCTATTCAAAGTTTTTTATTATATAATTTGTAGCTGTACCTATAACAGATACAACAATAAACATGTTTGTAAGTAAAAGTGAGACAACAATAAGTTTTAATCCTGTAATCTTTTTTAGCATAGTAATTCTAGTGGTTCTACCCGCTGAATAGAAAATTGACAAGTGCTAGCCACTAGATGTACATTTTTATCAATTCAAAATATATTTATATTTTATTTATTTTCAAGAAGATAATGGGTTACATAATACGTAGTTAGTAATATGTTAAATCAAAATAAATGCTAGCACTTAAACACTCAAGATATTGTACCATGATTGATCATTATAATGAATGATTTATTAAGTGTTTATAAGTAGGTACTATATCTATTTAACATTTTGGGTAATATTTTTGCACAATCTTTAAAAAAATCCTATTTGGCAGAATTCAAATAAAAAAAGTACCATGTTATTTTATTGTTATTAATTAAATAACCAGTGGTGTAGTGGAGGGTACAAGACATATACCCAAAATGCTAAAATTCTTAGATGCATATAGGAAAGAAAATAAAACAAATACACGATACATTCGTTCGGAACTATGCAATCTGTCCCTATTAAGCGGTTGTCCCCTTTATATTGTAATATGTGGTGTCCCAAATAAGCGGATTCTACTGTATTAAAATAGTTGTAGTATAAAATAAAATAAATTTTTTTTTTAAATAATTACCTGTAAATCCAGAGTTAGCAAAAGCATCTAGAAGTTTAGATCGTA
Organism: Schizaphis graminum; assembly: GCA_020882235.1. NCBI lineage: Eukaryota > Metazoa > Arthropoda > Insecta > Hemiptera > Aphididae > Schizaphis > Schizaphis graminum. The sequence continues at coordinate 6,572,159 of CM037033.1, forward strand.
ATTTTTTTAAATATTTCTCATATTTTTTACAACCAGCTTCGAGTTTTTCAGTGTTAGCTTTTAATTTGGCAGTAAGATTTTGTAAATTTTCATTATGTTTATCTAAGACATTTACTTCTTCTTCTTGAGTTCTTACATGTTTACGAAGGTTCCTTAATTAAGTTTCTCTAGCTATATAAAAATAAATAAATAAACATGTATTAATAAAATAAAATAAAATAAATACTAACCTTTATTGAAGTCTAAGAATTCTTCAGTAAATATAGGTATGTCATGTGTTGTATTATTATTTTTACTAGATGTATTTTCTTTTTTCAATTCTTGATCCTAAATAGAATAAGTACATAGATAATTCATAATTATTAACAATGAAATTGTAATTTTACAAAAATTCATTCTGTAATATAAATATTATTCATCCAACCATTTTTATTTAAAAGCTTTAGTATAAAAAAAAGTTTTTTTAATTTGTTTTCAGTAGAAAATTTTTACTACGCATTGGACATTTTATACAATCTTAATCTGCAATATATATTTTTCATGTGTTTTCCATAACATAAATAAAATAAAACATTTTAGATTCTGAACGGAGTGATGAATGTATTGCTTTTACAATGATGTGTGTTTTTTTTTTTTTTTTGTGTCTGACGACAACATGTGGAGCAGTAATAATGCTCCGATTTTTGACTTCAGCCCCTCTTTGAATAGGAAATTGAATCTAGTTGGTACTTTGGGGGGGTCAAAAGTAAAATTTTCAAATAGTTTTCAAAAAAATCGAGAAAAACAAAAAAAAAGTGACAGAAAAACGTCAATTTTATGAAAAACCACTTTTCGACAAAATCGATTTTTTGATTTTGCTGTAACTCAAAAACAAATCATTGTAAATACTTGAAATTTTCACCAAATGTTTATATTATGGTTATCTCTTTACAGTTAAATTTTCAAAATATTTTGACCATTTTTAAGCTACTTATAGCCAATTGAAATTATCGACTTTTCTAAGTTTTTTTTCTTCAAATGCCGATAAAAATTTTTTGGGTGGCCAGAAAATCTTGAAAATTTAATACAAGGTTTCTTATAAGTTTTTCTTATAGTGATAAAAAAAAATCCGAAATCGTTAGTCACAATTTTTTTTTATAAGGGCTTAAAATTCAAATTTATACGAAATATGTTAAAATTTAAATTAAATTTCATACTCTCATTATGCGTATGTTGCCAAATAATTTTTTTATTAATAAACAGATATTATAAAGTAACTATAGTAACATAATATAGTAACAATACTATTTGTTTCAAAATAGAATATATGACAATATTTAAATATAATATATCCTAGACTGACAAATCATCTCCGTTCAGAATCGTTTTTCGTATACAATGATACCTATCATTGCATTCAAATTTAACCTACCCTAGTCCGAGGTCCACCCCACCCCCTAATGTACAGCAGAGCGATACTCACTTACCCGCTTTTAGATTCTGAACGAAGTGATGAATGTATTGCTTTTACTATGATGTGTGTTTTTTTTTTTTTTTTTTTTTTTTTTGTGTCTGACTCCAACATTTGGAGCAGTAATAATGCTCCGATTTTTGACTTCAGCCCCTCTTTGAATAGGGAATTGAATCTAGTTGGTACTTTAGGGGGGTCAAAATTAAAATTTTCTAATAGTTTTCAAAAAAATCGAGAAAAACAAAAAAAATATGACAGAAAAATGGAAATTTTACGGAAAAATCACTTTTCGACAAAATCGATTTTTTGATTTTGCTGTAACTCAAAAACGAATTATTGTAAACACTTGAAATTTTCACCAAATGTTTATATTATGGTTATCTCTTTACAGTTAATTTTTCAAAATATTTTGACCATTTTTAAGCTACTAATAGACAATTGAAATTTTCGACTTTTCTAAGTTTTTTTTTCTTCAAATGCCGATAAAAATTTTTTGGGTGGCCAGAAAATCTTGAAAATTTAATACAAGGTTTCTTATAAGTTGTTCTTAAAGTGATAAAAAAAAATCCGAAATCGTTAGTCACAATTTTTTTTTATAAGTGTTTAAAGTTCGAATTTATACGAAATATGTCAAAATTTAAATTAAATTTCATACGCTCATAATGCGAATGTTGGCCATAGTAACCATAGTAACATAATATAAAAACTATACTATTTGTTTCAAAATAGAATATTTGACAATATATATAATATATCCTAAACTGACAAATCATCTTCGTTCAGAATCGTTTTTCGTATACAATGATACCTATCATTGCATTCAAATTTAACCCTCCATAGTCTGAGGTCCACCCCACCCCCTAATATACAGCAGAGCGATACCCACTTACCCGCTTTTTTTTAATTTGATATTATGAAATTATAAATGTATAGTTTAATTACGATTTATTAATTAAAATAAAGAATTATTGTAACATATGAATGAATTAAGATTTTCATAAATGACATTATTTAAAATCAAAAAAACCTTTTCAAAATATTGTAAAGTTATAATTTTTTATAATATGAGGACTAATATGTCATAAATATTATACTAATTTTAATATACTAACTTTTTGGATAGGAGTATTAATTTTTTTTTTTTGTTTAATTTGCCTTTAATAAAATTTTTGTATGCATCAGTTTTTTTATAAGCAGCTAATTCTTCATCATATTTCACTCGGTCTTGTTCAGCAGCTAAAAGATATGGCTAAAAATATAAAATATTTCTATATAAGAATAGTTTAAATTATTTATCTGATTATAATTGGTGTGTTACTTAATAATATATTAAGAATTAATAAGGTACTTGTTTTTTATCTGCTGGCAATTGGTTCCACTCTGTAGCTAATATCTTGGTTATTTCAGCAAATGATAAATTGTGATTTTCAGAACGAAATTATACACGCCTTTTAGACATAAATCGTATGTATCCTACAAATATAGACAAATAAAGAATGTATTTCTAGTAATTAAATAATTTGAGTTAATTAATTACCAGAAGTCGGAGGTTTTGGAGCTGATTTGTCACGCAAATACGGTCTAGTTTTTTTAACTTTAGTTGTATTGACTTGTTTTGGCATGGCATTCTCGATGAACGTGACATCATCTTGACCTATAACATTTAAAAGAAGGCAATAGGTACGCGATGGAACCAACCTATTATTAAAATACAAAATTATAAATGTTTAAGTACCTGATGATTTGTCGATAGAGTCTGTGTTTTCAGGACTCGACATTGTAATCAATCAAGTTGTATCTTTTTCTGGCGAAGACTGAGCGTAAAAATATTCACACAAGCCAACGGCTTCAACGTCGACCGTCCCGATAAAATCAAAAACAAAGTAGGACGGCAAATATAATTATAATTAATCGCGAAACGCCTAAAAATGTCGATTAATAATTGCTGGGGCGCGACTACGATACATTTGATACAGTGAAAACACTAAGTCGGACACACGGGACGTTTTAACTCGTCGTACCTATATATTTTTAAACGGCGCGCGGACAACCACGGACGTCGGCCATGCGGATACACTATGTACAATGTACTAGACAAATAAAAATATTTAACGGTTCAATAAAACTAATTATTAAATAAATTTAAAGTTCGATGTACCTACGTGCGAAACACACGGTTATCTTGGTTGCGGTTGGCTTATCTATTATTTTTTTCTCGTGGATTTTCGGGAAAAATGTCTCCGGTCGGCTCAATTGGAAAAATGTCGATAAGCCATGCTCGTATACTTGCACACCTGTAACCCATATAATATTGGATACCTGCCCGGTAGGGGCGTCGGCTGCGGACCACCTGCACGATAATCCCTTGCCGCCGGTAATGCGATTTGCTGACGGTGAAAACTGGATATTATGGTAATATGGTTCGGTCGCTCGGTGAAGCGGTTGCTAAACCCGGTTAACATTGTTCAACACCGGTAACCGCGCAACGCCCTGAGCGTGTGCGCACAATATACACGACCCGTCCCGTCGACCGTTCGCCGTCGCGTCGCGCGCAAAAGTCGTCACCACAACAACACTGCTGACAATATAACGTTTGTCGATCCGCACCAATGTATCGCGATGGGATATTCTAGAAAAATTTAAAATCAATTAAATTTATTTTCGATTCCGATAATACTTATCAATATTGTAGAACATTCCAGGAATTTTGTTATTATTTTATTAGCGGAAAAAAAGGAATTCGGTTTAAAAATAGAATTTAATTAAAATGAATTATGATTTTCTTTGGGACGCATATAATGTTCCAGAAAAAAAACTGCCAGAATGTAGATTTGTCGAATGTTAAATAACAGAAAATAATATTACAGAATTGAAAACAACCAGAATATAAAAAACCCAGAAAATATTTGAACAGAAAATAAATTGAACGAAAATAAATACTACAGAATGTAAACTGATAAGAATATATATCAGTAGAAATACAGAAATTGATATTGCAGAATATAACAGAACACAGTTTTCTAGAACGTTATGATGCATAAAATATTTTCTTGGAAAATATTTTAACTGAAAATTATATATTAGAAAATATATTTCCAGAACTATATCTATTGAAATTTTTTTAGTTGTTAATTAAAAATGAAAATGCGTGGGTAGAAAATATAATTTGTTTACGTATTTATGTTTTTAAAGAGTAGTAGTATATTAGGGTGCCTATAAATCATAATTTTCCATAATACTAGGATACCTTTCAATGGGCTATGAATAAACCTATGACTTATTATGTAGGACGTAGGTACGATAATATGTTTGTTATTCTCTGCCTATACTCTATAGGCTATAGGGTGAAATAGGTTTTTAATTTATTACAATCTATAACTGAGATTATTTAAATTAGTTTAGACAAGTATCAGCAATGTTAATCTATTATATTATTTTACTACTATATTGGGACTTGGGAGTCTTTATCAAAATCTTTATTATTATTTACTCAACATTTTTCATACAATTTTTACTTATGATAAAAATAGTGCAATACTGTCCTAGAAATATCAAATATGACCTTAAAAATGTAATTACAGACATACAGTATGTTCAAAAAATGCATCCGATTCCTTATAATAACATAATTTACATTATGGGTTTCAAATAAAATTCTTTGAAATAACATCATGCATATATGATTCAATAAACTACTATAATATAGAATAAAAAACATAATCAGCAAAGTTAATATATTTTGTTAGATGTAAAGTTGGTTCTGTTTTCCATAGTTTACAATGTTTACATATACATTTATTATTCCTACAAGTAACTATAAAGGTACCTATTCAAGTGATATTATATTATAGTTCTAAGAATACTATGATATTAATTTATGATAATTAGTTACTTAGTACTTAGTACCTACACTGTGACAGTTGTGCGAAAGTGGTTTCGTTTATTTTATACGCCCAATTTCAACAGTTTGTAGCATAAAACATTAGGTATAACTTTTTGTTTAGGATAATTGTATACAGATTCTAATATGTTTGATAATTTTATAAGTACATTTTATATTAGCATATTTTCCAATCAGAGGCGCAAATCATTTTCTTTTTAGTTTTTACAGGGGGGCACCTAGAAATTTACCACCCGACACCCACTAACCAATATTAATATTTATGAGTTGTATGAGTTAAACAGTAAATTAATATTACATTTACAATATAATTATTAATTATAATATAACCTTAACCAATTACTAGAATCCTAACCTTACCTAGGTAGGTAACATATATTTTTTTTAAGTGATGGGCAAGTACCCACCACTGTTGGTTTCCACAAAACCTCAAGAACTGTTTAAATTGGTGAACTTACGACTTCAGAGGGCAAGTATCTTTGACTAAACTAGTAAATTATGTCTGATGAATATTTGAATACTGTTTAAGTTAACTGAAATATAATTAATAGTTATTGAAAATAACCTTTACGTACAATAAGTACCTATCAAAATAAGACACAAAAACATCTTGCATCATACTAATAAATTACCTCACCCTTTTATTATAATTGGTCTAATAACTTCTTTTCAAGACTTGTGAAAAAAAAATAAAAAAAATTAGGAATATTTTCATTTTTGTGAATTAGTAAAATAATAATAATAATAGAACGCTAATTGTACTATTGAGTTATTTTATTTAATTGATGACTGTATATAAATGTATTAGAAAGTTGTGTAAAATTTTCTTGAGTTTAACTATTGAAAAAATAGAAATTAATTATAAATTTCAAATACAAATAAAATCGGTTTGAAAACAAATTTCAAAAATCTGATCCAATTCCAACAGTTATTAGTTTAAATGTTTAATTTGGTACTAAAATTATGTTTATACGACTAACGAGTCCTGAGTACTATTGGAATTACGAAAACATGTTTTTACGGTCGATTTTTTCCTACTGTGACGACCTCCAGTAGTCCAGCGTATCATGTTTAGGAATAAGGACTCTTAAGGAGTAATATATAGGCAATTCACATGACTTTAACATTTGGGACATGTCGATTCCAAGAGTCGCTGTAATGTCGCGATGGGCAACCGCCGCCGGATGTAATTGTCACACAGGGGCGGAACTACATATGATTGAAGGCGGGATTTACCCTAGTCCGAAGTCCACCCCACCCCCTAATGTACAGCAGAGCGATACTCACTTACCCGCTTTTTTTTATTGCATACAAATAAACAGCCCAATGGTCTAAAACGCGTGAAACATACGTGTACTGCAAACCCCTTAAAAGTTAAAATGTAAAATACATCATAATCGACCATTAAAAATTATATCTCATGATTTATAAGAAATAATAACATACAAATATTGAGTGTATAATCTTCGTTTTGAATGGGTTGAAAACTATATGCACAATGCACTATGCACTCAAACCTCATAGCCCATAGGCAACGTGTGTTCGCCAGCGTCTGACTACGAAAATAATAATAGTAATTAGTAAATAGGTACTTTTAAAAAAAGAATGCTCATTGCGTGCGTGAGTTGTATATTTGATTGGTATTACAAGTTACAACATATAATATTTATTGTCAGTTTAAAACATTTATAGGTATGTTTTATAATAGTTAGGTAATAGATATACTCAATTATACTACAATTAATACTTGATGGTTTGCTGAGTCAGAGTATTGGGTGTAATTTTTTAAGTATAAAAAATATTTATTAATTATTAAAAAAAAATACAATTAATACATCATGCATTGATTAAATATACATAGATAGCCCATAGCTATACGCAATATGGAAACCCGTAAATTAGTACGGATTATGTGACAATAGATAGCGTTGGTAAATACTAAATTGTACACAATACACAAACCGGTAGAATAAAAATAAACCGCGATAAGAAGAATTCCAAGAATATAAATTAAATTGAATATTGTTATTTACTAAATCCACAGAATATTACATATTATATATTTAATCAATGTCAATGCTAAATCTGAATGGCTAATCATATTATAATGTTATTTTATTTTCGAATATTATGTTTTCTCGTGGCACTACTATGATAATTGCTGAATAAAGTTAAGTTTAAAATGTTAATTTTAAGTAAAATAATTATTTTTTTCAAACAATAATTATTCAAAAGGAACTCAAGCACACTAAGGAACATTATTGATTTATTTTATATTTAATCAATGAGAATACACGCACCGTAATTAATTTATTTTATATCTTATCAATGAGAATATAGGTACCATAGTTGATTTAGGATCTAGCAAAATATTTTTATTTTAAATAAAAAAACTTTAAAACTTACATATCCATCTGAAATTATTGGTAATAAATTTTAAAAAGGCTGTGATTTTACACTTTTACAAATTAACAAACACATAGATACATTATTTTATAATCAAAAATTAAAACAAAAGTAAACACAGGTTGGAACAGATCTAAAATATTAAAATTTAAGACAATAACAATTTTAAATAAAAGTATAGTATAGATAATATAAATATAATTATTACATTTTACGTACTTAAGAGTTTAATGATAATCTACAAATAATAATAATTAAAAACTAATAAAACATAAAAAAAAGTAATTAAAAAACTCCCAAAATAATGTTACATAATAATAGGTAGGTAGTTAAGTACCTAATAATTATACACAAATTAGAGAAATGAGGATCAAACATTCTTTAAAATCTTAAGTTTAGCAACTGTTTGGTTTTTATTATTTTTAGCAGTGGCGGCCTGGGTTCATTTTTTTTGGTCGGCTGGAATTTAAAAGGGCCCCTAACCAATGAGACCAATAGCAAATGGCTATGGGCTTTTTTACAGTTTTATATTTTTAAAGATACCTATAATTTATTTTAATGGCGTATGTATTTTACGCCAAAAACAACATGAAGAAAAAAATATTTATGTAATTTGTACCTTCAAAAATTGTAATTTGAGCCATTATTCGCCTTATTTAAATTCTAATTGTAATTTACACCACTTTTAAAAAACTAAACATTTTTTTTTTTTTACAAAATAACATATTATTGTAATCATTTATTAGTCAAGTTAATTTTAATAGTTATACATTTCTTGAAAATTATTTAAGTATTAAATATATAAGTACCTACAATTCCTGTAATTAAAAAACATATAAAAATCAGTCATATTATAACTATAAATAAATGTATATAAGTATAAAATAACTAAAAAAATTTATTTTTACAGATTAATATATTATTGCATTTTTAATCATTGATTAATCAAGTTCATTTTAATAGTTAAACATTTCTAGAAAATAATTAAAAGTATTAAATAGGTATAATTCCAATGTATACAATTCAGCCATATTATAGTTAAAAATAATAAATGTAATAAGTATACTTAAATTCTAAGTTCCAACGGTGGCACAGATGACAGATTACATATTATTCTATTTAGTTTTCTGGCGTGGCGCAAATTACTGAAATTAATTTTTATATGTGGCGCGACCGCGCAAAATACATTTTATATTTTTATATTTTGGCGCAAAACACCATCTCTCGGTTTATCCGTTGTTTATCGGTTTATAAATTATAATATTATATATTATATAGTATTTCATCACACGGTATTTATTATTTTTAAATTAACACAATACGACTACCAACCACGATTTAAGATAATATCTACAAACTATAAATGGTTTATGAATATTTAAAATAATATATTTTAGAAGCTCAATCGGGTAATAGATGTAAGAGCCCATTTAGCCGAGGGCCCAGTCGGCGATCGCCGACTCGCCGACCTGGCCAGGCCGCCACTGATTTTTAGACTTCCAATTAAAATCTCTAAGCAATTTACAGTTGATCAAATGTAAAATAATGAACTCTAGATGAGGTTGACATTCAGTTTTGAAATTAAAATAAGATGGAACTAGTTTTTTGTAAATTATTCTTTCAATCGTTTTTCCGATTTTATTCATAAATGGTTTTTCAGCTACTATATTACCTAATATTAATTGACACTCTGTAATGAATTTTCTAAAATTATCGGTTGGTTTTTTTAAATAAAAATTTTCTGATTTTATGCCGTAGTTTTTACAAAATATTAAATAGTCCGTTTGTTTATTATAGTTTACTGGGTCTAAAGTTAACATTAAATTTTGACAATCAACACAATTAAATTTTTCATAACATTTTTACCTAAGTAACCACTAAAATAACTATCTGAGCAAACAGAAAGAGTCACGATAGGCTTAACTAAATTTTCATTTCTTTTAGCCAGTGGTGATATTGAAAAAGAAGAAAGACTAGAGTCGGATTGTTCGTCTTCTTCATTAACGGTAGAGTTATCAGTTGGTTTTATAATTGTATTTGTATCAAACTCAAACATAACATTACGATCGTCATCTGCTTCACAATTTGACAATGCAGATGGTTTCATCAATTGTATATTAGATAACATTTTAAAAGTAATTCTAAATGCCTTTGCTGTAGGGTTTGTATTATAACCACCTCTTTGGCGAAAAACGGAAAATGTATTTTCAATTACATCTTGATTTAATCGCGCCGTTAACAAGTATTCAAAACCTAATTTTGATTGTTCTTCATAAATATTAATGACCGCGTTAATTGTCCATTCTAATCCATTAAAACTGTATGGTCTAGAATGGCCACTGCATTTTTTTAGACTTTGGCACCATGTTTTTGCACTTTCTAAAAATTCGAGTTGTTTAGGTCTCTCTTTTGATATTGCACACATGTAAGGATTTGAACTGTACAATGATCGACTATTTAAACAGTCAAAAAGATTATTAACAAATGTAATAAACTCAGCAGTAAATAATGCTGAAGATGATTTAAGTTCACCAGTTTTTATACAAGTTTTAATTGCTGCACTCATTGTATTGCCAAATATTTGTAAAGCCAGTTTACAGCTCATTTTTTGAAATGGCCCGGGATTAATATGACTGTCCGTTATTTTAAGAAGAGCTCGACTTGAAGTACTTTGTTTATCAATTAAATATGTTTGTTTGATGTCCGAAAATGAAATTTTATTATCTAAACAAATTATATCGCTTGATAATAAATTATTTCTTAAATTTTTAAAAAGATGTGGTACGTCATATATGGCAAAAACTTTTATATTATTAACTATTAACCATGGTTTCTCTTTTGTTAGATTAAGTTTGCTAAAAGCAGACCTGTTATTCGGGCCTTGATCACATACTATAGCTCTAACTTTTAACCCACAGTTCATTAATTGTTGTACATGATCAACAATCAGCTTACTCAAAGTAGTTGCTTTCATTGATGTAGCTGAAAAAAATACGAAACAGGCATTTTCCAGCTAGAATACATGCCTCTAATTAAAAAAACCATAGCTTGAGTAGCTAATGCGTTACTACATCTTTTTGTACCCAAATCTTCATATCCTTCAACAACATCTAAATATTTGGAGTACTCTAAGAACTTTTTAATTTTAAAAATTAAAATAATTAATTGAATACAATTAATTGTAAATAAACAATATTCAATCAAATCGTTCACATGTTCAACTTTAATCAAGAAATCAGATCATAAACTTAAGAGTTTTCCATTATTATTTTTAAAAATATTCATTAATTTTTCAAACAAATTATACATTATTTATACTTAGAGGGTCACACCCGCATGTATTGTCCATATCTTACAATATATAACTTAGCAAATGCATGCTCAGCAGATCACGTTTAGCTCCGTCAGATTAAAATTGACCTATAATGAAATTGATGGTGAGAAAATTATCAGTGTATGTATGTTGGTTTATAACGATAGTCCAATTGTTCAGCAAGTTATGTGTATATAACATAGTGTAAATAAAAAATACTCATAACTCACTTAAAAATAATGTTCTTACCATCAAATTTCATAATTGGTCGATTCACTCTAGTTTTTTAGCTAAAGGTGAGCATTAATTTACTATGTAACGTACTTGTAAGACGGAGACAACACATGCGGGTTATATAATAATGTGTATTTAAAATATTTTTGTAAACTTTAATTTGTCTTTTCAAATAATTAAAACATTAATAAAATATTCAATAGTGTTTAATTTATTTCCTTTATTATGTTTTAATTTTAGAATTACTTCAACGTTAAAGATTAAAATAATTAATAAAATATGTAAAATGCAAATGGTTAATTTAGTATAAAATATATTATAAGAAAAATAAGAAAAAATGTAGGTATTACTTTAAATTTATTTATTTTTTAATTCAGTAAATGTATAATGTATATATTTTATTTTAAAAGAAATAACAATACTTTATTAATTAAATAATTTAATTTCTTCCGTTTATCATGACAGAAATAAATATATTCATGTACATATACTAGTGATATACATAAAATATAGAATTATTTTTATTTTATAATTAATGTATAAAAATTACTCATTGGTTATTCAAGTTATGGTAATCCATTTGCAATAGAAGTTAAAAATAAGATCCTTATCATAATAATTGACTTCAATCAGGTCATGTATATAAAAAGAATCATCTACAGTTCTAAAATTTAAATTGAATTAGTATACATATTAACGCTGAATACATGATAAAATTAGAAAATGAAGACAAAGATGCCTACAATCGTCAGTTTTTACAGTTTAATAAATTAGGAATTGTCGTTGATGATGTTACTTATTTTATTATTTAATATTAATTTAAATTCATCAAAGATAAAATAAAATAGATACAAAAAACCAAACAATATTTTTTGTACTAACGTGTGGTTATAGAATCAGAAGATTAATTTAATGACACAGAATGATTGTGGTATGGTATTAAATTTGTTATTAAAACTAAATATAAGGTTTTTATCATATTACAAATGATAGTACTTTTATATCAACCTTTAAATTTTTAATATTTTAATGTTTTGAATCCTAAAACCTACATTTGCTATTTTATTAGGTTTCTAATAACTTGAGTTATAGTGTTTTAGAAATATTGCGACTACTGGTTAACTATTAAGTGTTATAACAGCTATATTCACATTTAGATTAATACAATAATGTATTCACATGTATATGCAGACTTTAAAATAAATATAATACACTTATCTATAATAATTTGAATCATTGGACTGCTGAATTTAATATGTTTTTTTATTGGACATTAATAATAAAATTAAAAAATAATAACAAATATTATGAGTAAAATTTGTTTTAAATTATGTTTATTTTTAACAAGCTAGAGATATCACTGGAATGCTGAATAGTCATGAATATGGATTTTGTTGAAACTCTAATAATTGGTTTCTTGGGATATAAATAAACTACTAAATCTCTCTCATCACAATATGATTTATTTTTATTTTATTTTATTAATTCAAACAGGCAATGTCTAGTAACAGTTTTAAACAAAATATTATAACAAAATAATTTAAACATATGAGACAGATTAATAGATATTACATATAAAAATAGCGAATAATTAATTAAGATTAAATAATAACAGTAATTAACAAGAATAGGCTTTATAGTATTGATAAATAATTTGCATGTGATAATTAATATTATAATTATAAAAAGACTCAAGAGAGTTAAAATAAATAAATCGAACTGTGTATCATTAGCTAACCTCATCATTCCATTAATAGAAGAATTTATTAAGTCATTAGTTCTATGTAGTATGTTATTGCGACTATTGCGTATAAAAAGTATCAGTAGATCTTGTTTGACATAGAGAGACATAGAAATCAAGATAATTTAGTAATCCACTAGAATTCATGATACCGTTTACCACTTTATATAAGAACTTTAAATCAATTATATTTCTCTTTGTTGCCAGACTATTCATATTTAAGGTGTTTAATAAAGGCTTATATGGTGTATGATGTTGACACGAGATATTGTATTTGTACGATATAAAGCCAAGGAAGCGATATTGTACACTTTCAAGGCATTGGATAAGGGTATTTATAGAGGGCAACCAGATAATCAAATTATATTCTAGAATAGAATGTACTAGTCCAAAATATAATACTTTAAGAGTAAAAGGATCAGTAAAATCTTTACACGTCCTACTGATGAATCCTAGTACAGATTTTTTAGTAATAATTAGATAAAGTTTATTGAAGGTAAGATATGATGTTATACCTAAATCTAGATTTTCAACTACCCGATTAAGTAGATCGAAAATTATTTAAATAATAATTATGAATAACTGGATTACAATACCTGGAGAAAGTCATTACTTTTCATTTATTAACATTTAGCATTGATTGATTTATTTTTCACCAAATATGTTATAATATGTAGTTATGTTTTAGAATATCCTATTTTAAATTTAATCTTAAGAAATGTCTACCTATTTTTTACCAATAAATAGATTTTTAATCGACGTTTAGACATTGCCACTAAAAATTATGGATATTCAATAATAGCTATAGTAACATAATTAAATAAATAACATTTGGTCAGAAAAAAGAGTTATCTAATCAAAGTATTAAAATATCTAACACATAAACACATCTATATTAAAGTATTTGTATATGTAGATTCATTAAATATACATTTATATATATATATATATTATTATTTGTATTAATTTCAAACATTAGTTGTTTACCTTTTGGTAAATATTTCATATTTTTGACAATTAAAGTTAATTTATCACATCAAAAATTGACTAACATCAGTATTGATTCACTTGGTATAAAGTACATCTTGGATTTAAATAAAAAAAATAACTGTGTATGTAAATATTACATTTTACAATAAGCATTTTTGTTGAATTTAAATAATTTGTATTACATAAGGCTTAATTTTCTACTAATGTACATACTTTATTATTTTTTGTTGGAAAATATGTACAAGAAAACTCAAAGTCATTTATCATAAATATTTCAAACTAATATTTGAAATATTAAAATCAATAAAATCAAATGTTATCTACTATGACAAGAGAAATTGACTATTTTTAATGCTAATAAAACTTATGTCACTGTTGTAAGTTTGACTTATTGAGCTATGTCTTCCTCTAAATAATGAATCCGTAATATGGGTTAATATTTAGGTTACCTATTGATTTCTTTAAATTATCATATGTACTAAGGTATTTTTAAAAACCTTATTTGAGTTCCAAGTAGAATGCTCAAAAACATTAAAAAAAAACCTTACTGTTCCATATCACCCGAAACACAATGTGATGACTCAGATCATTCACTTTTTATATTTTTTTTATCTAAGTTATGGTTAAATTTCATTTTTTTTTTTATGCAAATATATTCATTTATACCTTAAGCCTATACCATTTTCTTTTTCAAATTAAAAAAATTAATATTGAAGATTTAGGAGCTTGGGAAAGTTAAAAATCGTGTTCACTTTACCCGTATTATATGGGCATAACGAAATAGTTTATACTTCGGGTGACGTCACGGTGTGGCTTCTCCCAATCCAGAAATTTCAAAAATGCGAAATGAGGCAACCTGTATAATCTATAAACCTTGGTCCGTTTAAGCTAGGAGCTCGGTTATATAGTTATATATAGTTAGAGACGTTAATCCCGCGTGAGCCATAGTTTATCATATAAATAATTTAAAAATCTAATGTTTAAGGGATTAAACGTACAATTTTAAATATGTGGAAAAGATGTTTCAAGTAAACTTCATGATGAATTCAAAATAAATGTTTTAAATGATAGGTAATTATTATTGGGGTTTACATGTTTTGGTTATAAATAATATAATAATAATATACTCTACTATATATGTCGCGACCGTAATACCTATGTCCTATACAGTTCGACAGTTCGTTGGTACGTAATTATTTATCATCGTGTATGATTTTTTTTTTTTGTTTTTATAAGACTTTATGTTCTATATTAATTATAATGATGACAATTATAAATTTGGTGTTTATTACTTTTTAAGTCATTTTTTGAGATTTATAGGTCATTTTCCAACATTTTTAGTTATTTTTACTGATTTCACACTTCTTATCGTTTCTTGTCATTTACTTTCGATAACATAAAATACGCTCTAATTGTACAATGCAATGATTTTGATTTTTAAATAATTTGTAAGCATTGATAAATTTATAAAACAAATATTTTTAATTTTTTAATTTTCCTATTTTAAGGACATTTTTGTCATTTTTATGTCATATTTTGAAATTTATAGTAAAATAGAGTAAAATATTTAAAAAAATGTATTTTTATTAATATAAAACTAATATTTGTAATTTTTTTAGGTCATTTTTTTAGGACATTTTTTGCCATTTTTATGGTCATTCTTATGGTCATTTTTTATTGTTTTTAAGGTCATCAACTTCCGAGCCCTAATTATAATAAATATAATGTATCTATATAACCTTCGAGATAATCGATATGGGGTAGGACTGGGCAGGTGCACTCCAATTAGTTTCGACCACTTTGATCTTCCCTTGTTCAACTATAATACGTCGAAATGAAAAGGCAGTATAAATCCGTCCCAAGATTGAACATTTTGCTTTTCGTCTTTGATTATGCTCACATGGATATAATTATTTTTTTTGTGGGGACGTTCGTCTGACCTACCTACCACTACAAAAATATTTTAAATTATAATGGACATTGTGTTTTTTTCGAACGCTTCCCTAGCACCATTCTGTTCAAATAAAACAAAACACAATTCCACAAAACGAAATCGATGACAATGGGTCGAAGCCATAATTCGTTACGTCCCCGGGGTGTTAACTACATATATAATCATACTAATCCCTCGAGTAAATCCCTAGCCTTTTTTTTAGGTGGTAAGGGGGTTTAGAGTATAAATATATTATATTATACAAGTTTTAAATATAATAGGTATTAAACCTATTCAATCTCGTTTCAAGAAAAAAAATTTGGGGGGTTCTGAACCCTGAAACCCTCCCCCAGACTACGCCCTTGCCCTCAAGAACTACTGATTATTTTTGAAAGTCGATTACCTATGTTTGCTTATGCCGAACATAGACATAGACACATAGTTCCCATGTACCTGTACTGCAGTGCACGAAGAAAAAAATATAACAAAAATATTATAAAAAAGTTGTAGTTAAAGTTAAGATTTTGAATAATTTTGATGTGTTAAATTTTATTAAAGAAAAATACATATATATATTTTTTAATTTTCTCTTTCTCTTTTATAATTATATTACACAATACAAGTACCTATGTATTAATAAAGTATATTAAAAACTATACTGAAAATGTATTCGTTAAAAATATATTCATTTTATCAACTTTTATTAATTATATTAACAAATTAATATAAATATATTTATACAAAGAACGATATTTTTACATTTTGAGTAGAGTTATAAATGTGACCTATGATAGAGGGGTAGAGGGATTTTAATGCCCTCGGTTCTCTCACTAATAAAAAAATCCTTGTAAAAATAAATGTCACAAATTTTATTCTAACCATTTAATTTCAGTCTAGAAATGACAAACACTAATAGCCATAATATATGTAAATGTAATAAGCATATGCATAGTGAATAATATAGGCACTTTGAGCCGAGCATCTACCAACTTCACCACCATAGTCGTGTTTAGAACAAATTTGCAAATCTTTCTACAGTATTTTTACATTGGTTATAAAAAGAAACAGTTCATACAACACAAACAAATATAATATATTCATAAAAATGTAACATTGGATTTTAAATTATTATTATTAATTATTATTTCAAACGATTAGTCCACGGTTAAAATTAAGAAATTAATGTAATATTTGTAAACGAATTGGCGCCAAAAAAATTTAAAAAAAAAATTTAATTATAATTCGATTATAAGGTGGCTTTTTGCAGTTAAAATATTGTTAATTGACATACACAAATGTGGATAATATCCACCTTGCCGTACACACTATTTTTGTTGATATACACCGTGATGATTTTATGTCGAATTTAGATTTAGGAAACGACATAATACCCACTTTACGACAATAACCATCGTGACCTTTTGTCGGTTAGTGTTTTACCGAATGGCTTTTTGTCGTGCTTCGTAATGATCGTGTCATCTAGTGGGTATTATAATGTAGAACTATCTAGAAGATGGCGTAGGTATTTTGCACTGGTCAATACAATCTTATAGGGACCGCCCACGCTTAAACCATATAGGTACCCACGAAACCGATACGTGCCGATATCTAACATAACGGAACGCTCGTTATTACCAAAGATAATAAAGAAATCTACGGTTATTACACGCATTTTCTATAAAATTCTTGACGACAAAATTCGTCATAATATTAAAATCTGATATTTTTAATCTTATATAAAAACAGGTCATAAGACCCTTATTATTCTTTTTATAAGAACACTTTTAATTTATAAATTTAAAATTAATAAAATTATTAAATAATGGTTATTTATTGATAAGGATTGATAATATGTCGTTTACTATTTTAACAAGTAATTGTAACATTTTGACACCGCGTCCTGTCCTGTTCAGTTGACAGTTTCCATTTCCAAGCAATATTCACATTGTTGTTGATGTACCTGAACGTCCTGAACAGTTCACTTTGAATCATTGAGGCATTTTCATTTTCAAAATAGAACACTTGCGTTCATACCTGAGAATTAAATCTGAAAAAGTAAGTTGTTAATTACATTTTTTATATAAAATAGTAGTAGGTAATAATGTTTATAATATGTATACATATTAATTAATTTTAAATATTTTAATATCTGATTTCAACGAATTATAATATTGCTTTATTTTTTATTTAAATGTTAACAACCAAATACAATAGCAAAAGACTCAGTTAAGTATCAAGTATTTTGAAATGTATTAGTTACTAACTGGCATTGCACGGGCAAAAGTCACCTTAATAGTCAGTAATAATTATATGAAACAACAAGGCAAGTGAAGATTTCTTTTTTTCGGTATTGCTTATCTGTTATCACTAACTTTTGATCGTCCATCATGATATTGATTTTATGTTCAGTACTAGAGACTTCGACAAATATGCTCACAGCTCACAACTCATGTTTGATCCTATTTATATTAACTGATATGTAGCTGATATATGCACATCATATGATATTATGTATCTTGATTCGTTAGTTATATTTTATTTCATATTTTATTTAAAGGAATTTTAAAGAAAGAACCTATCCGTCACCGTGGAATTCATCATTGACTTGAGCAGTTTGACTTATTCATATTTATTGATAAATGATAATATACTTATTTATTTATTTTGTAAGATTTTGCAATACATCATCATGCATTTTACATAATTAAAACACTAAACTTGCTCAACCTCCTTAAAGCTTGTGATGGAGGTGAGAGTACTTACATATACAAAAAGAAAAATTACTTTTGTTACATAGTTAAAAAATAGGTATTAACATTCTTATTAATCGAAAATAACAAAAACAACATTCAAGACAGTTAAATACCTTTTTAAATACAATATCTTTTATGAACACAGAATAGAAATATAATAAACATTAATAATGTGCAGAAAATTAAATTATCTTTTAGTAAAGCATTTTTAAAACTAGAAATATTTTGAAATTAGTTAAAAATTAATATTTAATGATATACATAGCTTAGTTGCAGTACCACTACAACTTTTCAATCCAAAATGTTTTTAAAATTTGTTTTAATTACATTAATACTTTTCTTATATTATCTAGTATTATAATTATGCTTACATGTAATTAAATAGTTTTTATTTTTATAAGTTAGTAAAAGTAAGTTTTTTTTAAACAATTTATCAAAATCAATCACATTGAGATTATTATAAATGAGACATGTACTAAATAAACAATATAATTTTAGGATATATTTAATTATTTTTTAACTTAATTAAGTGAGTATTAAATGTTCCTTCTCATATTTCAATACCATATGTAATAACTGGTTGCAGAAAGAAAGATAAATTATTCTTAAGTATTTCTTGTCTAGTATATCTCTTATGTTTCTAAAGATAAAGAAAAATTGTCTAACTGTTGTTATAACATAGTTAATGTGCTTTTTCCATTTTAAGTTGCTATCCATATGTAGACCTATGTATATTATGCTATTATCTTTATCAATATTTTTACATGTACAATTTACATATTTATCAGCTATGCAATAGGCTATGCATATTTCAGAATCATCCGTTAAATTAAAATTATGTTTTATAGTTTCCTTTTGTATACTAAAAATAACGTGTTTAGTTTTTTCAAGATTAAGCTCTAGGAAATTGTTATCAAACCACAATTTAATCTCTTTAAAAACTAGGTTAGCTTTGTTGTATAAACTTGGAATGCTTTCTTCTTGAATCAATATTATTGTATTGTAAGCAAAAGAAATTATTTTAGCGTCAATATTTAGGTTCAATAAACCATTTATATATAAAATAAATAATATAGGTCCCAGGACTGTACCTAGTGGTACTCCATACTTTATGTCTAATGAAGTGCTATAAGTATTATTTAATTTTATCTCTTGTATTTGATTAGCTAAGAATGATTTAATTAAATTGTTTGCAGTGCCATGGATTCCAGTATAATTTAGTTATTTTAGAAGTTTCTCATGATTCACACTATCAAATACTTTTTTAACATCCAAGAATATGTCCATAACTTTACGATTTGTATCTAAATTGTAATGTATGTAGTTATTAACAATAAAGTGGGCATCAGTTATAGATTTACCTTGTAAGAAAATTGATTTTTAGAAAAATAATTGCAATTATTAATCTGCATCGGTCGAAGCACTTTTTCGATTGTTTTATTGTTTAAAATAAATATTTTGATGAGAATAAATATTTTAAATTTAATAAATTTGTCAATTTTTATTATTAAATATATATTTAAAATATTAAAAATATACTTCGACTGATGCAAAGTAAACTTGTATACCAATTCAATCATCTTTACATATTTTAAATCGAACAACTAGAAGTACATTAATTTTCGTCAGGCGCGTATAGCTATTTTTCCTATATTCCACGTGTATAAGACAAAGACCGAAAATCAACGCTTCCAATCCCCTTAAAGTTTATTAGTATATTTTCCTATTTTTACCTTGCGAATTGGATTTAAAAATATAGATTTATTATTATGATAACTAAAATGTTGAGTATCTCAGCTTAATTCATCAAATTGTATTTTCAATGCACTTACCTACATTCACAAAGAAGGAATTAATGCATTACAAATACAGAATACTATATTCATTTTCTAACAAATTACCTCCACCTTGATTTATTTTATTTATATTACTATCTTTAGATTTTACTTTACCGGTTATTTCATTAATCATTTTCCACATTTTTTTAAAACTATGTATGTTGTAATGCTTTTAAAGATTTCTGATTAAATAATATTTTTGCCATTCTAATTACAGTACATAAAATGTTTTTACATTGATTTAGCTTCAATTTTAATTTATTGTCAAATGGACAAAATCTTAAAATTTTTGACATCTTGTCTTTGTTTTTTATTGACATAATAAGTCCTTTTGTAATCCATTCTTTAATTTTTGCATATTTATTGGATATTTTTATTATTTTATGAAATTATGACTTTTTTATAACCTCATTCATTTTAGTATTAAAAATATTTAAAGCATTATCAAGACATGCAGAGTTTAATATACTAGACCAATTTTCAGATTTTAAAGTCGAATTTAAATAGTTAATGCTAATTTTATAAATTACATTTTCGAATTTTGTTTGTTTGTTATGATTAAAGTCTATTGGTTGAGCATTAAAGCTTAGTATCATTCCAAAGTGGTGGGTGATATGATAAATAAGTATTAATGCTTGTAATTATTAACATAAAGATAATCAGTAGAAATTAGTGTATCATTAATATTAATGTTAATGTCTCCTGCTATAACATAGTGAATATTATTATTATTTAATTGTTCTAAATATGTATTCAAATTGCAAATAAAGCTATCAATAATACATTGTGGTGATCTATTACTGAAATTTTTAATTTATCTAATTCAAATAGTATTGTAATAGAATTGCAATTAGATATTACTTTTTTTTTAAATGCTTGTGACATTAAAAACATTTTTAATAAAAATTGTAACACAATCATTTTTATTCAGTTCTCCCAATGAATTTATACTACAATATCCGTTGAATACATCATTAAACTCAATATACATCCAGGTTTTACTTAATATTATTACATCAAACTTACCACAAACATTACTAGGCATTAAAATTAATTTATCAATATTAGCATTTATGCTATGAATATTCATACAGAAAACGTTTATATTGTTAAAATAACGGGTAAACAATTAAGAACTATAGACATTACATTTAAATATATTATAAATATCTACGTCCTACATATATCTATATTTTTTAAACATAATCATTTGGTTCAACTCTCAATTTTTGGATGTAGCTAACTATAATACTTAGGTACAATAAAACTTTTGTTTACAGTTACTTTATTTTTTGTCCCTTCGAGTGTTATTCAAAAAATTTATAATACCTCTATTTACCAATGAATTTAAAATTTTTATTTAACATATCTATTATAATTAATTATTTGGAGTCTTATATGCAATAACATTTTGTTAGTATTAAACACATTTATCTCTATTAATAAAAACATACGTAAATATTTAACTATTTTTGTTTAAAAATTATACAATCTAATACAAAATACATGCACTTTAGATAGCAATTAATTGGAAATAATTTACACCTATTAGCAGTTTTAAATATTAGTTACATCTAGTCTCCCAATAGTCATTGTTAGTTTCTTTGTGTAATTTTTATAGTTTATATTGCTAATTTTATGATTGTGTTTGTTACATATTATGAGCTCGATGTTTTTAATAATTGTTGAATGAGGTTTAAATTGTAGTTGGTGGGATCTTTCTGCCAACTGTATACAATGATGTTTATATTGTAATAATTACAACTTAGTATGTTCAAAGTTAAAGACTAAATAGTGTGTCTCCTTAGGTAATATTAAATATTTCAGTTAGGTGACCTCAAATGAATATCAGGTTTTCTGTAGGAGATAGGGAATACAAAAAATACATTTTTAAATTTATATTTCTTGTAGTACAATAGAACTTGATTTTTATTAAATAGCAACAGGTGCTTTTAATACCAATTTTGTATAGATTAAGTTTTTAGTTATTTTGATCTCTTAACCAAGGTTCTAAAATTAAAATTGACTAAATGACAACTAGCTAATATTTAAATTTCAATCATTAAATTGTTCAACAATTACTTCATGCTTTTACAAATTTTTATGTATTTTTTTTTCACTTAATGATCAAAAATTAATTGTTTTTCATTAAAATTTAAAATCAATGAAAATACACACACAAAACATGTTTATAACTTATGTTTAATACCTAGAGAATTATTTTAAATTATGGTCAAAAATATTGTAGTAACTGTAATTTTGTATGAATCAGCTACATACAAGTAACAATATGGGTAATCGGTTAAGAAAACAAAGACATGTTTGTATAACTAGATTGTTTGTGAACTTACAGTTTATCTGCAGCCTGTACATCCACATATACCCAAAATATTAACAATATTTAAACACAACTGTTATATTTTGAATAATAATTCCCTTTTTGTTTTTCCTCAATTATTAAGAAAAGTACTGGCAATTTTTACTCTGAACAGTCTGAACGATACCCCCTTCCCTCTTAAATATCAACTAGAACCAATTTTCTACCAAGAACCAACCCCACAATTTAAAAAAAAATTTTACTGCCCCAAAAAATGATGAAAAACTCACACACACACAAATACATCATTATAGATTCAATAATCTTTATTTTGTTATGGTATAAAGTATTTTGTTAACTTAATGTCACAATAATCAATGTTTTTTTTCAATTGTTGACAGGTTGACTGAATCTAACCAGACATTTATCAACTGATTAATAATTTTACTTTGAAATAAATATGACTACTAAAAAAAATCAAAAAAAATCACAAAAACGGACTAAACAGAAGAAAAAATATTGTGACATCTGCTGTAGAAATTATTCATGTTATACGTCATTCAAAGCACATATGAAATATTTTCATGGTCAGTCAAATTTAAACACAAATGCGTCAAGTGAAAGTGGATCAATTTTTCAGTCAAAACTTTATTTCTCTGAGCAGAAGCAAGCAAGAGATGAAATTAGAAAGGCTGATAAACAAAAATATAATAAAGTCTATTTGAATCTTACCAATGATTATAATAATATAAGCCATCGAAAAATTATACGACGTATAATTGACGAAAATCATATAAAAGCATTAAATGAAATATGTGTAGTTAAACAGCCATTTGATTGTATATTTTGTAATGCGATTTGTAATGAATTTGA
This sequence comes from Schizaphis graminum, assembly GCA_020882235.1. Lineage (NCBI taxonomy): Eukaryota > Metazoa > Arthropoda > Insecta > Hemiptera > Aphididae > Schizaphis > Schizaphis graminum. The sequence continues at coordinate 6,595,908 of CM037033.1, forward strand.
TCATTATCAATTTCAACAGTGGTGGTCATTAGGCGACAATTAAAAATGTCATATTTGTAAAATATAAAATGCATCTATACCATTTTTATTCTTTTACTGTATATAGTTTACTTGTATATGCGTTCATCATACGCTGTCTCATTTAAATTTGAATATTTTAAAACCGCTCAAATTTCAACTTATTAACTTCTAATATGTCAATTTAATTTAATTAATTTATAAAATATTTAAGACACAAGATTTTTTGATTGATAAATTAAATAAAACTACACTTTTAAAGCAATCAGGATGTGTAATTCTTATCTTTTGCTCTATGTTGTTTTTCTCTGTCTATAAATTAAAAATAATTTAGTTTACTTAAAACTATTAATATATTTATAATAATTATAAAATAGTTTATTATAATATGTGAGAGCTTGATGATATATATTATAATATATAGTAAATATAATTTAACCATGTTTGTAAATTATTATTCAATCTTTATTATAATACAAATTTTGTATTTATAAAATTTGTTTGGTTTTTATCACGGATAAAAAGAACAGGATTCTCAACGACTCTAATCAGAGGTTCCAACTTTGTCAATAGTTCTAGCAGCATACCGCTACGAACGCTAGTAGTCCGGGCAAATTGAAGATACCATGGTTTTAAGTGGTATATTATAGTAACTGAACGAAATAAGAACTTATTACCGCCAAAATTCAATTTATGTTATTTAATGATAATTTATTGATTTAATAAGACATAAGAATCAAAGCAAACAATTTTCCAAAAGCCAAAACTTCGCCATCCATATTATGGTTACACTACTGATTAACTGTCATATAATTATAACATAATGTAAATTTAGTTAATACATAATTTAATAAGCATATATTTATTATATTATATTATACATTTATACTTATACTTTATAGAAAAGACAATTGTAAAATATTTATAAGACAATTAAATTAATTATATTTATTATTTTATTTATTAATATATTATTATGTATCAATACTATTAGTTTTGTGTTGTGAGACTATTAGACTAGAACTTTTAACACTGACTGTAAATAAGTACCTTATGTAATATTTTAAATTGTGTGTTGTTAACACTGTCCTATGAGATCTATGTAAAATTATTTAAAATTACAATTATTTTATCTAAACTTTAATAACTATGAATCAGCAAAGTATCATTAAATATCATTAAATATTTAATTTACTGAACACTCAAGTTTTTTTTCTGCCCAATTTTATCGGTTAAAAAAAAATTATGTCTCATAGTCATAAATGTTGTATACGAGGGTGTGCACCTAATATTGCTATTAGGTCAATGTTTAAGGCACCAAAAAAAATTGAGTTGAGAGAAAAATGGCAACAATCAACAGGACTTATGCTTGGAGATAATTCCTATATTTGTGAACTACATTTTAATAGATTAGAAATAATCAGAACTTGGGAATCAGGTGTAGGTTTGTCAAAAGTCTGTGTAAGTAATAAATTAATAATGATTTAATAACTAGAGGTATTTTTGTATAAATTTTAAAATTATTATGTATGTATATTGTATAAGTATAATAAACATATAGGTAGCTAGTACTTAATAGCTATTACTGATGTCAATAGTCTTATAACATTTTCTTGGGACACTAAGTAAAAGTTGAAGTCTATGTACTTTCAATTTTGTTATATACAAAAATATAAATATTTTTATTCATACATATTATCTTAGATTGATTTTAAAAAAATTCGTCTTAAGAAAGATACGGTTCCATCATTAAATTTATATGTCAACCAAAAAATAATATCATCTTTAAAAAATGAACCAGAATCAAATAATAAAATATGTCCGAGGGAACTATTCCCAATAGAATTACATGTTGCTATATCTCCTGTTGTAAGCATTAAAAATGAAAAATAATTCAAAAGAATACATTGTATACATTGTTATAACTAAATATTTTATTATTTTATAATTTATTTAGATATACTTATTGTTTTAATTTATTTTAGGAAAAAAAAGTGTCTTTTGAAAATGATGATATAAATATTTTTAGTCATAATGAAAATGTAGAAACAATCATGGATGTAGAAATGTGTTATCCAAATGATTCAGGGTTTTTAGAAGTAAGTTATATTAAAATATCATAAAAAGAAAATAATAGCATTGATTATAAATACTATGATCAATGATAATAGGTATTATAAATTATTCAATCAATCTTAGATAGGTCCCTATTTTAAATAATTAGTTAGGCCTTAGGATATAAATTGTAAATTTAAATGTACTAACATTTGTTTTACAGGCAAATGAAAATAGAAATTATCATAGTCATCCATGCACTTTCAGTGAAATTTTAAGCGATCTTTATAAGATAAATATTCCTGAAAATTGGAATGTGCAAACTGCAAAGGCTTTCTGGAGCAAATGGTCCAATAATTATATACTACTGCATTCAGTATTTAGATGGTTTTGGTCCTATATTAGATAAACAAGTATTATAATTATTAATTTTACGATACATTTTACATTACAGAAAATGTAAATAATTTAATATTGTTAAAGGTTTTTTTTTGGAAATGATTCAAAAATCAAAATAATGGTTCAAAATCAAACATTATCTTTTGAGGAGTGTGAAATCAGTATTCCAAACGATTGGACATTAATTAATTTGAAAAATGTTTTGAATACTTTAGCAAATAAAAATGTGTGTTATGGTGGACCAAGTCAAAATTTTTATCCAAATATATCTGTTAGAACTGCTTTTAAGCACTATAACCGTTGGAGAAGCATTAACTGTAGTAAACTTATTGATACATCCGGATTAAATTGTAGTTCTTGCAATAAGGTTGGTTTTTAATTAGAACCAAAATCACAGATTAATTAAATAATTATTATTTATTATCTAACAGATTTATAATAGCCTAACTCAGTCAAAGTATAGATCACAAAAGGGAACAATGAAAAGACAATTAATTATCTCACCAAGAAAAATGAAAACAATTTTGACATTGAAAAATAAAAAAAAGCTAATACAAAAACAGTTATACAGAAAAAAAACAAGAAAATGAACTCATAAAAAATTAATTGTTTACTATTAAAATGAAAATGAATGATTTAAACAATTCTCAGTTAAATGTTATTTATAATAATAGTAAAATACCAGATATACAAAAATCTTTGATAAAAGAATGTATTGCTACAAGTAAGGATATATTATACTACCTATATTTATAATATATTAATGAAAAATATATTAATAAAACGCTTAATGGCTTCTTAATAAATACTTAGAACTTTTCAATAAAATGTATATTATTGAGCATATAAAATTTTAAATTTAGGTTACTAATACAAAAAACCGAAGATACTCTGATCACTGGATGTTACTATGTTTATTATTAAATATTAAATCTCCGTGTGCTTACAAAAGTTTAAGGGATCAACAAATTCTACCTTTGCCTTGTACAAATACAGTAAGAAAATATTTATCAATGGTAAGCTATAAAAATCAAATAAAAATACAATTTATACAAAAACATAAATTAAAATATATTTAATAATCATGATTAGTATAATATTATTATTCAAAAGCTGTAATACAAACCACAATAACTCAACAACTTTAAATATTTAGGTTAATATGAATTGTGGATTTGACAAAAATTTTTTTGAATTACTTAAAAAAAGTTTTTCTAATAAAAATATTAACGACAGACGTGGAGTTCTTCTGGTGGATGAAATCATTTTGCGGGAAAGTTTAACTGTTAATACACGTAATTTGACATACATTGGCTTAGAAGATTTTGGTTTAGATGAGATAAATTGTTCTGAAAATGATAAACAAAAGGCAAACCATAGTTTAGTTTTTATGTTCCAATCATTAAAAGAAAATTATTCACAACCTATAGCAGTTTTTGCATCGCATGGTCCAGTAAAAGGTAAATGTAAAGGTTTTAAATAATTAATATGTAATACAAATTAATCTGGTATACTTTAGGAACTGTTATAGCTCAACTTATACTAAAAGCCATACTACTATTAGAAAATAGTGGAGCACTTATACATGGTATTATTAGTGATGGGGCAACAACTAATCGGAAAATGTAGGATGAATTTGGTATAAATGGTAAAATAGATAGCATGAAAAATTACTTCCAACATCCATTAGATGAATCTAGGAAAATTTGGATTTTCAGACACACCTCATTTATTCAAAAATGTTAGAAATCGTCTGAATAATAAAAAAAGCTTAAGGGTAATATGAAATAGTATAATTTGTATTTATACAAAGCCAATTTATTATTAGTCTAATAATAATTATTGTTTAAAAAAAATAGATGAATAATAAAGATTCTTACATCTGCTGGTCATATTATTGGGATGTTTACAATCAGGATAATAATGTTGAATTGAAACCTAGTATTTTAAAAGTATGTCCAAAGATATCAAAAAATCATTTAGATTTAACAAATTTAACAAAAATGAAGGTTAAATTAATAACACAAGTATGTAAATTACATACTTAATAAACGTAAAATGAGTATTAACTTTAAACTATGATATAAATAGGTTTTCAGTAATTCTATGGCAGATGGAATTAAATATTATAGGGAAGTGCAACAAATAAAATCGTTAAAACTTAGTAAATGTACTGAAGATTGGACATGCTTTTTAAATAATGTATTTGATGCCCTAAATCGAAAATTTTGTGCCGAAGGTTTAAAGATGGGCAATAACGATTTTGAGGTACATATACAAATATTTTTTCCATATTTTGCTTCTATTTCCAACTAAATCTAGTAGTATAGTATAGTATAGTATAAATGTTTAAAATAAAAGAGTTCAATTGAATTTAGGTTTTAAAAGAAGCAGAAAAATGGCTCAATGGTTGGGAGAGAGAAATGATTATTAACAATATTACACCGGATGAGTTTCTGACTAACAATACATCAGAAGGTTTACGTATTACATTACGCTCAACTATTGAGATATCAGAATTTCTTTTAAAAGAGTGTGGTTACAGTTTTGTTTTGACAGTCAAGATAAATCAAGATTCTTTAGAAGTTTGTCTAATTTAACTTTTTAATACATTGATTTATATATAAATACATATATACGGTTTTTTTTTTGTTTTAACATCCCAATATTATTTCTTTAATAAAAATTACTTGATACTTGATTTTTACTTTTACAGAAATTTTTTGGAATGATTCGTCAGGCAAATGGTCCAAATGATCATCCTACTACACCAACTTTTTTGCAATTATATCGGATATTGTCAATTTACTGTATAATAAAACCACCAAAAGTAGGAAATTGTACCGCAAATGAAATGGATACTCCTAGAATTATGCCATCTGATATTGCTCTTATATACAATTCTGAAAATACAACACAAAGAAGTATTAAAATTGATAAACTTAAGAACCAACTTGATATAATACTTAAGCATGATCAATGGAAGTGTGAAGACATCTTACCTGATCATGATTACAGCAAGCCACATGTATTGGATACTATTATTTATTATGTTAGTGGGTACTTTTTAAGGAAATTTATAGATCCAAAATCAAGTATGTACAAGACATGTTTAACGTGTAGAAACTCCTTGATAAACAATAACAAATTTATATCAAGTCCCGAAGCAGCATTAACAAATTTAAAATCGAGGGGCAAATTAATACATCCAAATCATAAAATGTTCATTATGTTTACATATTTGGAAGAATGTTTTTCAGCCAACGCAAATTCTGGTGAAGTGTTTGAAAAAACTGTTGATTGTTTTCTTAACAAGTATGAAATAAAATTTCCCTGTGAATTGCATGGATTGGACCTGGTAACAACTATAATAACTTACTACATTCAAATGTGAATGCGGCAATATACAAAAATCATTTCAATTTCAAATCACAAGACATGCAGCAGTTTAAAAAAAAAATCAAAACTAACCAAAACATAATTTAAATAAAAAAATTGTCTTAAGTTAGTTTTATAAATAGGTATTTTGTTTCAGAATAATAGATACTATTATTTGTTTTCTACATTTTAACTGTAATAAAAATTAACAACTTAAATAGGTATTTAATATTAAATATTAATAAAATTATACTAAAAATTATTATTTATTTAAGATTTAATATTTATTATTATTTATACTTTTTTATCATAAATACAGTTGTGAATGTTGTGATATGGCTCGCCCAGACTTATAGCGAACCTAGCGAATAACTCTTAAAATATTTACAAAGTTGGGACAGGCTACTACTATACATCACGGACTAAGATAGAGAGGACTGGAAACGAGCAAGCTTTGAACGGGCCCGAATTGCCTCTGCTGATTATATTAGTACATTGCTGGTTTTAACGCTACCTAGTGGCAATAGAATGATGATAAGAATGAAAATGATATCTTGATAATCTTGACAATTTCTAACAACTAGATAGCAAATTCAAAACATATTTCTTAATAATAATTACAATATTTAAATATAATATTATTATATAAAACATGTGCTATAATATTAAGTATTAACAAGCTTAGCATTTTTTTTCTTTACTGCATTCATTTTTTTTTGATCTTTATTTGCTATTAAGGTATATTGACGCATCCTCATGGTAACATAATATGTTAGAATAGAAGTAATAATTTCACTTCTATGATTAATGCATGGAAATTTGTTAATGTGTATTGTGTGACTATCGTTGCTGAAGAATTCATTTATTGTGAGTTCAAACACATCATGATCGTCACAATATTTACTGAAAGAATTTTCAATAGCAGTTAACAGTTGAAACAAATAAATATTTGGGTGAGTTAAACCACCCCTTGTTTTAATGTTTGTTAAAGCTGCCTCTGGTTTATTACTAAAATATGTTTGGCCTATAACAATACATATATAAAAAGATTGAATATTTCAATAATTGTCAATAGAAACATTTTATTAATTTTATTTATTATTTATTTACCTGATACTGCTGTAAGACAAACATTACATTTAATGGAATTAGTCAAATATCTTGTAACATAGCCACAAATATAATATAATACACATGCATCTGTATCAGCTTTGAAATAGGAGTGGATATCACTTTCAAATATATCATCAACTTCTACTTCGTTTGAAACTAATAAGTCAAGCCTTTTCTTTAAATTAATAATTTTGTCTGTTCTGTTATTTGTATCTGTTTGATCAAATACAGTTTTTAGATCATTGATTGTAATTTTATCAATATTAGTATCCAAAATGGTACAATTTCCTGTTTTTGGAGGTTTTAAAATAGAATACATTGTAAGCATTTTGTAAACTTGCAAAAAAGTTGGTGTACTTGGATGGTCATTTGGACCAGTCGCTTGTCTTGCTATTCCAAAAAATTGCTATTTTAAATTTAAATAAAAATAATCAAATATTAGTTGCTAACTTTTAATAGTTTATCTGAATAAATATTTAGCAATTACTTCTAAATGATCCTGGTTCATTTTATTTGTCAACACATACTTAAAGCCACAATCATTTAAAAGATATTTAGTTAATTCTAATGTTGATGTCATCGTCACTCGTAGTCCTTCAGATGTTGATGAAGTTAAAAATTCTTCTTCGGGTATTAAATTTTTAGTTACGCGGTCTTCCCAAATATTTAACCATTTTAAGTTATCTTCTAATACCTAAATTATTGTTAATTAATTATTTTGAACAAAATTAAATTAATTAATTATTTTACTTTGAAGTCACTGCTATTTTTTTTAATGCCTTCTTTTGAGTACTTTCGATTCAACACATCAAATAAATTATTTATTCGCTCAGTGAACAACTGGGTTTGTTTACTGTCTTTTAAAGAAACAATGTTTGCATAGTCTCTATAAAACTCTATCCCCTTTGCCATACTATTACTAAAAACCTAAAATAATTTCCAATATTTAAAATTAATATAATATATATTTAGTTATGTATTACTCTAAAATAATAATTAGTATAATAATGTACCTGAGTTGCTAATTTAACATTCATTTTACTAAAATTATCTGGTGCTATATGCCTTTGGGTGATTTTTGGACATACTCTTGTTGGGGCGTTAGATTGTCTATCTACATCATTATTATAAACTTCTGCATAATGTGACCATCTTATATAAGATAAATATGGCGATTCCTAAAAAAAAAATGACAAATGATTGCTATATTCAAAATTATAAAAGTTCCTACATTAATACATTATATTCAAAGATAATTTATTACTCTTAAACTTTTTTTGCTGTATAGTCTATTTCGGACATTCTTAATTAGGTGTGGTGCATCCGAAAACGTATAAATTTTCTTTTTGTCATCTAATGGGTGTTTAAATGAATTAGAAAAATTTTCTGTTTTACCGCTTATGCCAAGTTCTGACCAAAGTTTTCTATTTGTCGATGCTCCATCAGATACAATACCATCAACACTAGCTCCAGCATTTTCCAAAAGACAAATGGCTTTAATGACCAATTGTGCCAGAACTATACCTATTATAATTGTAATAGTAATAAGTAGAAATCATTTTAATTTATATCATTAAATTATTATAAAATAAAGAATTAATTATTACATACATTCTAATATTATAAATATCCTTTAATTTAATTTATGAGAATTTCTAGAACATACATACAACAAATAACACAAGCAGTTGGTAATTTTAAATGCAAACAAATTTAACATAACCACAAACACAAATATTTAAATTTTGAAAAAAAAACCTTTAACTGGTCCTCTTGAAGTAAAAACTGCTATTGGTTGGACAAAATTAGCAGCTAAACTTTGGAAAATAAACACTAAACCATGATTAGCTTTTAGTCCAGATCCTTTAACCTCACCACCAAAATCTTCCATCCCAGAATATGTAAGTGTTTGGGAATTAACACTTATGCACTCTCTCAAAAATATTTCATCAAAAACTACCATACCATGTCTTTGCTGTGGCTCTAACAATAATATTTTTTTTTTAATAATAGAAAAAATTGTTCATCAAACCCACATTTTGTTTTTATTAATGATAAATAATTCCTGATGGTACGTTTACAAGGCAGGGGTAGAAATTCCTGTTCTCTCAAAAATGTATAGGTAGAAGATGATCTATAATAATAAAACATAAAATAAAAAATAAAATATATATGAAAAATGCCATTATAGTATTTATTTAAGCATAGGTATCTACCTAATTTTTAATAAAACACATAACAAAATCCAATTTTCTGAATACCGTTTATTTTTAGGATTTGGGACTTTACTTTTATTAATTATTTCCTGAATTAGAGTTTTCTGTGAATCATTCAAATTATTTAAAGCAAATAGTTTATTCAATGAGGTATCAGATAAATTTTCAGTTTGTTTTTTGAGATTTCCTAAATGTATATTTAATTTTTCAATTGTTGACCGAAACCTAATAATTAAATAAAACAATAAATTAGGTAATAAAAAGATAAAATTTTTAAATAATTAAAATTCACCTATTATTTGATTTTTTTCATTTTTTTTTTTCATTTAACATCTTGTTTAGTATTGATCTTCGACTAGGAGTAAGTGTAGGTCCAATTTGTTTCTTTTGTTGCAAAAGTGATCTCCTTTTATAACTTCTAAAGTATGGATACAAAGTTTCACAACGGTCACAACTTTTTTTTACCTTAGTAAATGTACAACACTCTTGATGACGCCATAATGTGTTTTCAAGCTTAGCTGTCTTAACATATATGCCTAGGTATACATTTTTTTAATGATTAGGTGAGTAATTATAATTTATAAAATTGTTTTACATTTGTGTATTTAAATGGTAATTCACCTGGAAAATTATGAACACTAGGGCCACCTTGACAAACTTTCTTAGAATCAAAACATTTAATTGTTTCTGATATTATATTTAAATTTAAAGGATACTCTAAGTTATTCAATTCTAAAAGCTCAGGTTTAATTCTCTTTTGGTTGACATAAAAATCTATATCCAGGTTTTTATTAAAAACTATTTGTCTTTCAATTTTAAGTTCTAATTTGTCAAGATTAGCTTGATACTTTGGCAAATAGAAGGTCACTGCTTTTTCAGTTTTATAAGACATCCAATATGCTGGTAAAATCATAACTTTAACAATTTCCAAGAATTCATCATAATAAATTGTATTCTAAAAATGAAACAAATAATAGTTGTATACTGTACAGTATATAATATGTATTAAAAAAAATACTCCTATATTTCAACTTATGAGCATACTGTTGTTTTTATAATTACATTTATAGTTTGTTTAGGAGAAATTAAACAAATTCGTTTATTTTCAAATTCTCCGTCTATATCATCAATGCCATGTTTTTTTAGTACTCCTGTTGCCTTTAAATTAATATATATATATAGTATGTTATAGAATTTAAGTTTAATAACAAAGGTTTTAAATTATATTATAATTATGATTTTTAAATACTTCTTTTGGAAACAGTTCTTTTCTACATGAGATTAATGACTCAGGGTTATCAATTATGACTTCTGGTAAGTTCTCATTAATACATGACACTAATAACTCAGGTTTAAGATTTAGGTCTTTAAAGATTGTTGGTACTACTCCTTTTTTTAGGTCATATCTTTGTCTTTCCTAGAATATTTAATGAAAATTAGCTTTTAAACTATCGATATAAACAATGAATTAATTTGTATAAGGTACGACAATAGTGTAAATGTATTGTATAGTAAATAGTTCTTACTTACTAAAGTAACATCGCTATAGCCTAAATCATTTGATAATGAAAATGTAGTTTTGACATCATTTGGAGAAAAATGTTCAAAACAAACATATTTCAGTTCCTTTTTTTGGTTAGTTATTTTTTGGACTATGGCTGTCCATTCCAATTTATTTTCAATTGGTACTTTAAATAAAGATGGTTTATGACCCTGTTTAGAACTTTGACAACCAACAACTGAACATGTTCTCATTTTTCAAAATGTTTACAAAATTAATAGACATACAATAGAATTATATAAATATGAATATTATTTAGATACTAGGTATTATACTAATAAATCAGAATAGACGTGTCATAGACTCGTAATCTAGTCTATAGTTATTAGTTTTTATTATGAACCTAATACCTATATAGTATATAGTATATTTATTAATAAATTTATATATTTAAATATTTTCAAAATCAAAATAGTTGATATTTTATCAAGCAGATAGCGTGCATGTTAGCCGTGTACCAATGAGGGCAGGGAAGGGTAGAAGGACCGTGGCAATTGCGGGCCGGCTCCCCGTCACCCGCCTACCATATCGTTTCCAGTCCTCTCTATCTTAGTCCGTGCTATACATTGAGAATCCTGTTCTTTTTATCTGTGGTTTTTATCCATGGTAACAACCTATAATAATTATATAAAACATTAAATAAAGCTCGATACCATGTACCTACATCTATTTTAATAATATATTTATAATCTAATTTAATAACTGACAACAGTTGGAGAATATAAAATATTAATTACCTACATGATATATTATACATATGTGAACAGATAAATTGGTAAATTATTATATTATTATGATTGATGCTGTGTGGCTAGTATGAATTCCTTACGATCAATAATTAACGTATACTTAATACCATTGAGTATATATAGTATATATAGTATATATAGTATATACTATGTATACTCAATGTTAATACTTATATCCACAAATATATAAAATGATACAAATTTCAAATATTTTAATAGATTTACTTAAATAGTAAACAAAATAAAAATAATATTCCTGTCTATCAATGTGATCTCTTTATTTCCAAGCAACTACGACATAAGTGTATAAAATATGTATTAATTAATAAATTGTTTGTAAGATTCTGGTTTATACTATATTCAAAATAAGAATGCATTTATGTATACACAAAAAATAAATAATTTATATTGTTCTGGCGATACCTGTAATATGAACCATATACAATCTGTTAATTATACTCAAACAGATTTTATTATTTTAGTTATTCCGTATTATATTGCCTATATAATTTCATAATTTTACTTTTGTAAATCATACATGTTATTTATATATATATATAATATATACTTATACACATTACACTTAAAACTGCAGTATATTAGCCCATTTGGCGTTTATATATGAGGCGCTCAGCGCCAAAACAGCCTAACCCACAAAAGTGTAATTGCGCAAGACGGGCATTTAAAGTTTTGACTATTTTTCAAAATTTTTTTTTTCTTAATAAATCCACTCCAAGGAAAATAACGATAACTCATTAGTATGCATAAATCCTTGCCTTTTAAACCATCTATAAGGTTCTAGCCAATTTAATGTTTGTTAAGTTTTAATGTGGGTTAGGCCACCATAAATTTTTTAATTTTTTTATTAAATTCAATTTTCTGTGGTTTAGGCCAGCTTATTGGAAATTTGTTATTCACTTTAATTTACTCAACATGCAAATACTATGTAAATAATTGTATAAGTTTATTTGTAACTTTTTTTAAATAATATATTGTAATAATCTTTAGTGCAGAATGTTACTAAACTTAAAAAATAAAAAATAAAAATCACTTTTAATGGTGTGTAACAATAGTTCAGTTTAAAATATTTTACTTTCAACTTGAACATTTTGTATTTATACATTTTTAACATTTTAATTACTTAATACAGTTTTCAGTACTTATAGAATAATATTAATAAAAAATGTGACTGTTACTAAACTTAACAAAAGCATAACATTATAATCACATACAGTCTTCAGTATGGAATAAAGGTATACTTATTTGGCCTCAATCGTTCCCCTTCAAGATCGCTGATAAGACCGTTTGGCCTATCCATATCTTTATTATCTATGGTCTCGACTGTAACAATAACAACTTTACTGATAATGTGTTTTTACGTTGAAATGCCGGCTGACCATAATTCCCGTATACCGCGTCTATTTTTAGTACATAAGGCAATGTTAGTCGAGCCTCCGATGTTCATTGCGCATGCGCAACTTTACTTATTTAATGTTCGCGTGCATTCGCGTACATACGCTTGTGTGTGTAATAATTCATGTACACAATAGTACCATACTCCGAGGCGGAATGAACGGAGCCTCAGCTGCTGACGTCATCGGAACATTGCCGCCGGTTGAAACACCAGCGTTTGTTTACATAATAATTATTTCATTCATTTCTTATCGGTTTATCACTATTTTTTGGTAATAAATACTAAATGATAATATGATTTACCATTTACGCATGAACATTAGAGAAAGGACGCCGAACTGTGCATATCAAAGTGGTCCAGAATTATCGCATTCCGCTAGAATGCGCGTCGGACCGCAACGATGGCGTTTTTACATATACAGCATAGGGAATTTATTGGTTTTTTAATATTATATTCGAAATGGTGTAACTTATGAATAATTACTATAGAACGTTTTTTTTAAACCAAATTGTTCTCGATCGAATACATAAGTTTCCAATAATATACGACTTCTAGAAAAAGAGATATAGTTGTTTTAAAAAAATACATTCGAATTTTTTACACATAATATATCTATATTGATATATCTTTGTGATAATATCAATGATTGCGTCTTACCACGACTCATAACAATAACAATAAATGTAAAATATTATGTACTTACAATAATTATTATATTATGTAGGTAGTTTACATGATTATGTATTGGTTATACATAATTTATATATATTATATATGTAATTAGTTAATAGAGAACCTACTTGTGGAATTTATTAGTTATTACATAATATTTAATATATTAAATAATATAATGTCCAGAAACAGTTTTGTCCCTGGATGCAGTGGCGGCGCCAAAGGCGGGCCCGGGCGGGCCATGGCCCGTCTTAGAAACCCCTGGCCCGCCCGTTGGCCCGCCTAAAAATGTTGATTAAATTTAATACTTGAAATTATTATTTTTAAATATTGTTATGTAAATAGAACATATCCCTGTAATTTCGTGGTCTGGTTTTCCTAAATCACACACAGCTATACATGGATATAATATAGAATGTTTACGTTTTATATTTGGTGCGGTCGTTCACGGAAACGGCTTGGACGGGATTACGATAATATTATGGCAACCGTAAAATAATTTTAAAATAAGTTAAATTATGATTATTACCTGTTATTTATTTAGTTACATAATATTGTCTAATATAATAATTATTAATTATATTGTAAAAGTATTTAATAGTTGTTTTATATTTTATTATGTACCTAGTTATGGTTTGCTAATATATTAAAATATATTAATACCTATGTATTCAATTATAAACTTTGAAATTAAAATTTTTTAGATATATAATATTATGTTGTTTATTAAATAAAGAAAATATAATGGATTACAGTTTTATGTATTTAATTTTACCTTTCTTTTTAAAGTATCTGATAAATAAATAACCCAACTCACCAAAACTCCTGGTCACTGAGACTGAAGACCTTAAGAGATTAAATAAACAATTTTTATTACAAAGGTACTTATATATGTAGATTCAAAGGTGGGTATTCCAAAAAAAGGACACTCCGGCCCCTGTCAACCCCCCCCCTCGTTTATTCAATTATCATACGTCCAAACAACTGTGCCTGCCCAAATATATGTTGGCCTCCTTTGGCCCGCCCTGGGAAAAATTCCTGGCGCCGCCACTGCCTGGATGTCGAAAAGGTTACAAATCCCAAATTAAAACAAATAAATGGCAAAGAATAATAAAAAAAAAAACAATGTTTAAGGCGCCCAAAGTACGATCTTTTTGTTTTAATTTAGTACTTACTTACATAATTTATAATTTGTTATTCATATTTTAGTTATTAATTAATCGTTAGGTATTACTTTAATTGAAGACATACAATATTATCTAATTAAAATTCAATTTAAAAGCCACTTCTTAATATAATACTTCATTAATACATGAATATATAAAACATATCATTAATTATGGAAGTATTTAGTGTTATAAGTAAGTTATTCTCTAATCTCTTCTTATGGCATTGAAATAATATTTTTACAGTTTTTTTTGTATTCTATTGAAGCATAAAATGTATTATGATACATAATATATTATATTTTATTATATGTATATTATATATTCAACCTAGCTGTGATATGAATTAGATTTAATTTACGATTTATAGTTTATACGATTACGAGATATATCAATATAGATATAATATTATATATAAAAAATTCGAATGTATTTTTTAAATCAACTATATCTCTTTTTCTAGAAGTCGTATATTATTGGAAACACGTGTATTCGATCGAGAACAATTTGGTCTAAAAAAAACGTTCTATAGTAATTATTCATAAGTAACACCATTTCGAATATAATATTTAAAAACCAATAAATTCCCTATGCTGTACATGTAAAAACACCATCGTTACGCTCCGACGCGCATTCTGGTGGAATGCGATAATTCCGGACCATGTTTTTTCGCTTCGCCCGGCCGTGTTCGGTGTCCTTTCTCTAATGTTCATGCATTTACGATATAATAAAATATGATAATTCATATTATTAAACATGGCAAAGAGGAATTTTTTCCCAAATAAAATCATAAAAACGTTAAAAATTAATATTGAAATATATGCTATCGGTGGGCCAAAAATGATACTTTTTGCGTATTTTTTTACTTAAAATTGTAGGTTAGGCGGCGCCTAACTTGCCTCACCCCTAAAACCGCCACTGCCCCTTATCTATCATAATTTGGTGGTACCCACTTGCTAAGTCCAATGTCGAAAAGTATTTTGACGAACCTAATGATTCTAATATTTCCAATATATTGAGTAATCCATACGCCTCATTTTCCGTAACTTCGTTAAGTTTACGAAAATCTACGCATAAATACGCATTTTTTGTTTTCCTTAGGAATCTTTTTTCCTTTTCACTACCACTAGTGGAAAATTGAACGGAGATACAGAATCGCGTATAATATTTTCCTCTTTCATTTCCTGAACTTGTTTTTCAATTTCGTCTTTATACGCGTGCGGTAACCTATACGGTCGTATATTAATCGGTTTAACGCACCGAGGTGTATTAATTTTATGTGTTACTATATCAGTAGCACTTAATTGATCACCTTCAAAAAAAAAACAAATCAGAAAAACGACTACATAGGTCTAATATACTATCGTATTCCTCCTTATTTAAATGTTCCGTATTAATACCTAGTTTCTTTAATCTTTTGAATTTTATTCGGCGTTTTATTGTTATATTCGTTAGCAATAAAAACGTTATCATCGTATGGCTCCCATTTCAAATTACTCGTGGTTAATTGGTCTATTATGTACGGTTGTTCGGATATATTAATAATATTACTAATTACTGTATCACCTTTGACAGGGCTGATACTATTAGCTACAATCACGTCTTCGGTGATTTCAAATTTTTTTACTGTTATTAAATTATGATTTATTTTTTCATCGGCTTTAATTTTTAACATACAATTACTTCTCGGCGGAAGTATTAATGGACTTGTTTTTGTTTTTTCTGGTATAATTAATACCTCTTTATCCCAATCTAACATAACTTTATTTAATTTTAGAAAGTTTATGCCTATAATACCTGCTTCGGGTATTGGGAAATCATTATTCACAATGTCAAACTTTACAACGAAAGGTTGTTTATTAATATAAATCGGAATCACTACTGATCCTATTGTCTCTACTGGACTCGCGTGAATGCCCTTAATATTTTTGTATCTCTTTCATTTACAATAATATGTCCTTTTAAACTTGAGATTTTTATAATGTTCATTTCTGAACCACTATCAATTAAAAATTTAATTTCATTTTTTATAAATTTATCAGAAACACACGTTATGTGCTCCTGTTCAATAGGCGTTATAATGCGGACGTTGCTACTGCCTGCCTGTATTTCCTCTACAGATCTGTCCTTATTATTTTCTGCTTTTTTATTTTTTAATTTAAAATACTCACTAATATCATGATTAGTTTTTTTACAATATTTGCAGAATTTACTCGAATATTCCTTTTTAATCTCTCTACTCGTACTTTGACCGCTGTTCGGATTACGAAAAGTAGGTATTTTATGTTCACTAGTCCTACATTCATTAGCGTAATGTCCAAATTTATCGCAACGGTGGCATTTAATATTACTCTTATCTTTAGTACTTTTCAAATTTAATTTATTTTTATCCGATGTATTATTTCCGTGCATTTTACTAAAATAATCGGTTGTTTTTTCCTCCTCCATCGCATGGAGTACCGCCTCTTCAAATATTTTAATATTGCGCACCTTTAAGATTATTCCGATCGACTGCGATATACCCGCTATAAAAACACTCAATGCGTGAGCTTGTACAGTTAGCGCTATTATGCCAGCCTCTACTTTCGGTTTATCTACGGTTAATGTGTGCGTTAATTCATGTGCGGTTTTTTCGATTTTTATAGAAAATTCTTTAACTGTTTCTCTAGTACTTTGTCTCATCTGACTCAGTTTTACTTGTAAATATGACACCGAATGTGTCGAACCAAAAGCAGTTCTAAATAATCTTTTTAATTCCTCCAAAGTTGTAATTTCCTTATAGCATATTGCCTCAAATGTATTTCCCTTTAATTGAGCTAGTATAGCATCTAAAATACTTGGTTTAAGATTATCGGAAATAGTTTTAAATATGAACTCGCATTTAGTTTCGAAAGAAGCTAAGTTTGATTCGGTTCCCCCTCGAAAAGATGGAACTAATTTAAGTGCCCCCTCAAATCCTAATTTATCTGTGTTAGCCATTCTGATTCTAAGTGTTTCCGGGTTATATGATACGATTTGCCAATTTGCGCCTAACCCCTCAGACATACAAAATAATAATTCAAATGACTTACAGAGCTTGCATCTTGAGTGAAGACTTGGTACTTGAATTGAACTTCCTTCCTGGAATGTTATTGAAATTGCGTGCTTGAATACTCCGCAGAACTCTCTCCTTCCTTGTTGTGCTTCGTGAACGTTGCTCCGTCGGTTGATCTCAGCTTACTTCCTAAGATCAAGCCAAACAGGTTTTTCTGCTGACGAAGTGTGACCCCACACCTGACACCAAATTTTATGTAGTAACCTTGTACTCGTGCTGTCACCACTAGGTTACTGCAATTACTTCTTTTACTACGGTAGCACGTGTCGTTCTGCTTCAGCGTAGAAGGTAGAGGTTGAATATAATTGGTATAAAATAAAGTTAACACTTTGTAAAATAATAACTGTTTATTGATAGTTAACTTATAATTAATATAAAGGTTTTTCGACAGATATACTGTATGTAAATCTACCGGAGAGAAAGTATTTAAAATAGTCTAAAACTGGGAATGATTATAGTTCAACGGCTGTACAGTCTCTGGAGCTCTGGGTGATCAGGGCCCCTATTTATATGGAACATGCTATGATAAGGAGAGGACGAATGACGTCAATGGGAAGGTGATTGTGGTAATAGCTCTGGTGCTAGCCAATGAAATGCCTATAATAATGGCCTGTTCCGATGGCGTGATGTTGTAGGTTTAGACTTTGGAACCTCGTTTTTATGTGAAAAACACCGGTGTACTACAATAAGAATGATTCAATTTTGATTAAAATATAACAATGTAAATATATAGCTTATTTGTAAAAGGCGGTTCTCATAAAATGTAAATGTATAGTTTATTTCTTAAAGGTGGTTCACATTCTTATAAGATTATTTTATGTAAATAGTGTAACTGTGATAGTGAGAAATAGAATATTTAATACTACTTATAAACTATTATTATTATTATATAATATTATGCCATCAATATATCGTATAAAATATATATATAATATTAAATGTGCCTCATGAAGTCATGAGAGAGTATATACTTAGAGTTATGTGAATATTTATCAATATACATGTTCTAATTATCGTTATTAATTTTAATAAATAGTTATATGGGTGGTTTTTAAAAAAATGATTATTATTACATATTATTATAATAAGATCAAGCTGCTTAATGAAGCATTGGGATATAATACAATATTAAAAATAAAAATGCTATTTTTGTTTAACAGAGTACAATAATGTAAAGAATATGATAATAATATAATGAGATATTTATGCTAATTATGACTAGAACATTTTGAATTAAAATGTAAGTGTAAATTGTCTACGGTAATAAAAGTTGATTTGGTATGTAAAATGTGTTGTTATCAGCATTTTCGATTGTATTATGGTTAGATTGTGTATACGAGTTATTATTTTATGTTTTTAGTGAAACTCTTTTTGTCTCTGGATAAAGTTCTGACTTTTATCTTTCGGGACTTCAATGATTTTTACTTCGGGTACGTTTATTGATGAATTTTTTGATTCTTTATTGAATTGTTTTTTATGAGAATTATACATAAAATAATACTTTAAGCTAGAAAATATGCCTGCTAATAATTTTACGCTCCAACCAAATGTTTGGTATAATAAAGTTATATTGAGCTTAGTATTAAGTGCAGCTGTAATAGCTTTCAATATTATATATATTCCCAAAAGTTCTGTTATGAAGGTTCCGAAAGAAATGAACCATCCTCATATTTTTTGTAGGCTGTTCTCTACCATTTTGCCTATTGTGTCTTCATCTAAAAGAATTTTTAGTCTTAACCCATGATTTATAAATTCGTATCCCATAGATTGTCTTGCAATGTTTTTTTGATCTATTTCAATCTCTTGTCGGAACAATAGGTGTTTTTTAGTACGTTGATATGTCTTGAGTGTAGAAGCCTGCAACCATTAGTTATTCTAGGCTTTTCTAAGTCCATGTCCAAGTTGTAGATGGTCTTAGAGTTTGCAGTGATTTTATTTCTCTTGGTGATGGTGAAATTCCATACCATTCTCCGTCAAGAAAAACTACTGGTCTATTTCGGTCCCATATGTTTGTAATATGTGGGTTTTTTTAGTCATAGAAATGCATTTTGTTGTTATATTTTATTGAAAATTCGTTAAAACATAATTTGTGCCGAGCTATTTCCAAGTTTACAGGTTTGCATTTCAATAGATAAATAATTTCTCCTGCACTTAATGCGGTGTATCCAGGACCTCCACCCATGGTGTATGAAAACTCCGATAGACTATATGATGCTAGTGATAGTTGTTGCAATAGTAATTTTCTTTCAAGTTCACACTGCTTTCTTAATATGTCGTAGTGATGGGCAAACCAAGTCTTTGTCTTGCTGCAAGACTCTTGCAATATTAAAAAAAAAAATTTTTCCCTATTCATGCTATGAGTTTGTAGAATTCGTTAATTGTTTATTATCTCTAAGATAATAATAAATAATCTTAGGCTCAAAACAGTAATTAAAAACATTAATGTAATGTATATCTACAACAAATCTACTTTAACGCCGTCGTCGTTATAACAATATTATATTATATTTATCATTTAAGGACAATTCTATATCGATTTCATTGTTTTTTCTCCAGGAAACATAGTTTATCTTAGTTGTTTAAATGTTAGCGGCGGAAATACGACAATCGGCAATAGTAGTTAGTACCCATACACTCTACACAGTGGCGTCATTTGGGGGGGGCAAGGTGGGCATTTGCCCCCCCCCCTTGTCATCAGCGGGCCGCTGGCGGCCTACTAACGGGTCGGTCGATTTGATGCAAATAGGACATAAATTGAGGTAAAATTCCCCTTAAAATATGTCATCATATAGTAGCTAATAGCATTGAGTATATTATATTGTTTACTTAATGCTTAATACTAAATACTAATAGGTAATATTGGGTCCCTCTATATATTATATTTTATATACCTATATTATGTATTAATTAGTCATTTTTATCTTTCAAAAATGTGTGTTATTTATATCTAGAGTAACCACAGTTATCTCAGATAACCAACTTGTATGTATATAAATACAAGTAATATAACTATGTAAGAAGGCTGTTTGTATTGAGATAAAAATGTAATTGTTAGTGAGCGGATTTTTTTTTTAATTATGGGCCGGTCAAAACTTTTGCCCCCCCCCCCCCCCTTTCAAAACCTGAAATGACGCCACTGACTGTACCTATACAATTTCACAGTATTACACGAATAGCAAACGAAATTTTAAATTTCAAACACTCCTAAAAAATTTTTGTTTGAATCCGGTAGAGTATTTTTTACAGATATTTGAAGAAAAATGTGTGGAGAACCTTGTACCAAATTTTCATAACTTAGTTATAAAAGAAAAAATTTTACGATTTTTCAACCACAAAATTATTTGAACTTTAAGCACTTATAAAAAAAAATTGTGATTAACGATTTCGGATTTTTTTTATCACTTTAAGAACAACTTATAAGAAACCTTGTATTAGATTTTCAAGATTTTCTGGTTGACCAAAAATTTTTTATCGTTATTTAAAAAAAAATTGAAAATTTCAATTGTCTATAAATAGTTAAAAAAAAGTCAAAATTCTTTGAAATTTAACTGTGTTGGAGAACGCTAATATAAACATTTGGTGAAAATTTCAAGTGTTTACATCGATTAGTTTTTGAGTTATAGCAAAATAAAAAATTCAATTTTGTCGAAAACTGGTTTTGCGTAAAAATTCTCGTTTTTCTGTCACTTTTTTTTTTTGTTTTTCTCGATGTTTTTGAAGACTGTTGGAATATATTTACTTGTTACCTCTATAATGCTCCAAGGATATCCACTTTTCCATCGGAAACCACCCCCAAAATTTGAAATTGAAGCATTATTTTGACTAGTTCTCAGATAGCAAATTTGTATTGCTAACATATTGATAAAATATTTGTTTTAAATATAAATATATTGTAACAATATTTTTTTAGATATAATCTAAAAAATGTTTTAATGTTGTTTTTATTGTGTAAATATTGTAACAAAGACCCGTGGCAGACAAATTAAACGTTGAAGCAATATTAAAATCAATATTTTAATCATATTACTCGGAAACATTGTGACCACATTGGTCAGCAATTTTGTAGCAAAGACCCGTGGCAGAGACAAATAAAAAACGTTGAAGCAATATTAAAAACAATATTTTAATCATATTACTCTGGAAATATTGTGACCGCATTGGTCAACAAGATTGTAACAATTATCTGTAAATATTTTTAATATTGCTCAAATAATATGTTTATTTTGTGTTTTAAATATTGTAATATTATTATACATAGTTTAGTTATTAATATCAAAAAATAATATAAAACCATTTGCCTTATTAATGCACAATATTTTATTCAAATTCATATATTATATATTTTTAGTTGGAATTTACAACATAATAATATGTAATATTATAGATAAAATAATAATAATTAAAATTTAATATTTTAAAATATTTAAATTATTTAATATATAGTTAATACAATAAAAAAAAACTGCATAATATTGAGAGGTAAACTAGTTAGTTTAGCTATTTAGTTATAAGTAATAATAATAATAATCATGTTAATAAGACTTGCATTTTAAAATAATTTCGCTTAATGCATACAATATCATATTCAAATATATATATATACAATGTTGTTAAAAATACTTTTCAAAAGTATTTCAAATAGGTATTTAAATACTTCAATTAAAAAGTATTAAAATATTTATTTAAATACATTTGCTAATAAATATTTAAATACAAATACAAATATATTAAAAAAGTATTTCAAATATTTTTAAATACATTTTTTTAACCTTTTTTATTTTCTGGTTCTTAATTCTCAAAACTAGGTAATTATTTGTTTAATGTAATAATGTGTATTGAATATAGAAGACAATAAAATTGTAGGTTTATACAGAATTCCTTCATTTATAAAAAATTGTAAATGTAATTATGTTTTATGTGATAATTTATAACTTATACAGTAATACTATTTTAAAATTTATTACATTTAAGAAACATAACCTTTTCAAAATGATCGTCAGTTATGCGCCCTCTACGTTTTGTGAGTATAGCGTTGCTTATACTAAAAATTCTTTCTACCGAAGCACTGCTTGGTAACGGAGTGTTGTGTTCTATAAAAACTTTTTTAATGTTAGGTGTGTCTTCTAAAACCAATAAATTCTTCGTAGGGCTCTTATTCAAAAAACTTGCTATTTCATTTTCAATGGTAATGTTGGAATTTGAACGAATTTTGGACCAAGAAAAAAATGAAGATGTTTCATCACCATGTTTATTAGTATTTTCAATATTTTCATCATCTATGTTAGATGACTCAATACCTTCAGACTTTGATTTTTTAAAACAGCTTCTTTGAGGTTAGCAACAGCCAAATCTTTGATTATATTATTATTTATCCACAATGTCTTAAAATATGGATGAGATAAAGCAGCAATAACTAAAAACTTATCTGCTTGTTCTTTTCGAAAGCGTGTTTCAATGCTTGTTTTGATAATATTAATTAATGTTGCACAATAATTTAATCTCTTTTTTGTAAGCAAATCATCATATTTTGATAACAATATAGAAATAGTAGGCAGTAAAAAACCAAAATACATGTTTTTTTCACCCTGTAGAATATCAAGGGCAGCTGCTAGAGGTTCCATGATTGTTACATAATCTTCCATAAATTCAATATCTTCTTTTTTAAAACGCACAACACCAATTGAGTCACACAATCTAACACATTTTGAAAAATTTACTTTAATATGATTCAATAAAAAGGTAATGGAATCATAAGTGGAATTCCATCTAGTTTCATTTGGTGTCACTAGATACACACCAAAACATTCTTTAATACTGTCTGCAACTTGAGTAGAGCGGTTTTGTTTGTTCCATAGATTATTAGCTTTGGCAAAAGTAGCTCTACATTGCTGTTTGTAGCTCCATAGTGTTGAAGATTTACTTTTTACGGAAGCCAATTCTTTTTCTATGTCCTGAAAGTAAAAGATAAGTCATTCAGTTTAAATTGCTATTTGCTAAATATACATTAATAACAAAATGTTAGTTCTTACATTGGTTGCAATTAGATTCAAAGTATGTGCAGCACATCTATGATGCTTGGGTAGAATATAATCTAAATCTTCTGCTTCATCAAATAGGTCTGCAATATTTACATAAGCTGTACCATCTGTGTTTTCATCACTTATATCAAAATCTTCCGATTCTTCACTATCAGATAAAATAGTAATATTATTTTCAATTGGTAATTCAACATCATTTTTTTGACCATAAACTCTGAAAAAGGATATACCTAATATAGTTTACTCCAATAAATACTGTTATTAACTAAGTAAGTAATAATCCTAATAAATAAATTATATATAAATTTAATTCTATCTTACTTAAAACTCTTAACAAAATTTGATCCATTGTCTGTTGTTGAGTACTTTATTTTATCATTTATGTCAAAAAGAGTATATACTGACTCCATCGCTCTAGCCAGTACATCATAAGTATGTTTACCTTTCAAAGGTTTTATGGATAGCAAATAAGATTGGCGTTCAAATGTTTTTGTATCGATCCAGTGTACAGTAATTCCTAGGTATGATCTATTTAGAAATAATCAAATAAATAAACTTAAGTATCAGTAATTAGTAATACAAATATAAAATAATACAAGTACCTACTACATTTAATAATGTCAAAACTTTTTATTTTATTAAAATACATTTATATATGTAAAGCCCCTCCAAGTCAAAAACTGAAATTGTGCCTATAGGTCATATACTTATGGAGGCACAGGTCCAATGTGCGACCTACAACTGATAATTGACCTGTCCTTATCTTTGCCGGGCTAATGTGCGACCTACGTCCAATGTGTGTTTTTTCCTATATAACATGGGGAAATATATTTATTTTTGTGAAGAGAATAGAGATACAAACGTGATAATTGTAAACCGTTCGGCATTCAGTAACGGTCTCACTGTCTTTGTCGAATTACGTTATTGTGAGTTTTAGTAATTTTAAATACAGCGTTATAGTGATTTTAGTAAATTTGTGTTTTTTATTATGAGTGCTACATTAGGATACCTATATCGACATATTATACACGATGAAAAAATGTGTGTACAATTCTTGCAAGACCGAGAATTATTACCATCTCTAAATGAAAATAATAATCGTTGTACCAAAGTGAGAAACAACGAAGAGTGTGGTGGAATATTAAAGGAATGTGAGAGAACGAGTAAAAAACGAAACTCAGATGGTACCTTTAAAAAATACATTTCTTTTAAGTGTTCAAAAAGAGGTTGCCAAACTTATTGTTCAATTCGAAAACAAAATCAATTTTTTTCTTACTTAGATTTAAATAATAGATGTCACAGTAATTTATCATTAACCGAGATCATGGAATTAGTATGGCATTGGACACATTTGGTACCAGTTCATCAAGTTGTACAATTTACTGGTCGAAGTAAGAATACAGTTGTCGATTGGTTTAATTTATGTCGCGATGTGGCTATTTATAAATTTGACAAGCGATCAAAATTAGGTGGAAAAGATGTGATAGTTCAAATCGATGAATCATTATTCAAAGGAAAACGCAAATACAACCGTGGTCGTCTTCGATGTGGTGATATTAGACCAAATGAGGTAAATGAAAATGATAGTGACGATAGTGATGATACAGAAGAAGATAACAATAGTAATAACACAGTGGGTGCAAAAAATTATGGAACGCGTGTATCTGGACCGTGGGTTTTTGGACTTTGTTGCAAAAAAAATGATATTTTGGAACGACGTTTATTCATCGTAGAAAAACGTGACAAAGCAACATTACTTCCTATAATTAAAAATGAAGTAGAACTAGGAAGTATAATCCATAGTGATGAATGGAGAGCTTATTCGTCATTAAACAATGAAGGGTACATACACAGTACTGTGAATCATCAAAAATGGTTTATTGATCCTGATACAAATGCCAATACTCAAACCATAGAATGTGTGTGGAAAATAGTGAAAAAGCGATATGAAATAAGAGTAAACGGCGCATCACCATTATTACCGAGACAACTTAAAGAGGAGTGGTGGAGATCTCTTCACCCAAACAAGCAAACTATATTTGACGAATTTTTATCAGACATGAAAGATGCTTTTATGACATAAATTATATATAAAATTACGATGAATTCTTATCAGACAAGAAAGATAATAATTATAAATGAATTAATAACTATAATAACTATTAATATGGATAAATTTAAAGGATAAAATAACTAATTAATTAATAACTATAATAACTATTACAAATGCAGTATAGGTCAATACGTATATGTAGGTCGCACACTGGACCGAAAATGTATGTGTAGGTCGCACATTGGACCTGTGCCCTCATGGATTATGGTGACTAAATATAAAATTAAAATTTTTTTTTTTTTTTAGTAAAAATACCATGTGTAAAATTTGAATAAATAAATACAAAACTTTGTTATTAATACGTAGGAAACATATTAACAGATAACAAATTAAATTAACTATGCTACCAACCAATTAGATTGCATTAGCTTGAACCATAAAATATATTATAGAAATTAATACCAAATTATAAAAATTATAAGCATGTATTAGCCCATAATATTTTCAAAAAAAAAGTACAATTTTAAGTACATACACTATTGTTAAGGACACTAGGACATGAATAAAAAAAGAGTACTGTCCTACGAAAAATAGTACGTCTGGTCACCATACATATAGTAAGCTTGATTTTTACTCTGTAGAATGTAGATGGTATGTCACATACACACATACTAAATGAGTACTGAAAATTAAATTAAATGTATAAGTGTATTAGAATTACCTTTTAAATGTAGACCAAGCATCTGCTGTTGTTGTTACAAATTCAACTAAATTCAACTTGTTCTTTAATTTATCAAAGGCAACTTTATAGCTATTATCTATACGTTTCATTAAAGTCTGGCGACATAATACGGATCTTCCAGGATAGCCTTTAGAAATTATTGTTTTAAAACTTTCATGAGATACCAAATTGAATGGTAAATGTGCATTTATTATGACGTCTAAGATCATTTGATCGAGGTCTTCTGTAAAATACAATCTAAGTTAGGTAGGTAATATCTAAGTCATTTCTATACGTACATATAACATATTATTATTTATTACTATATTATATTATTATTTGTAATACTAAATCCACTGTACCTTGAGAAGTCAAACTTTTACGATTTGAACAATTAAGTATTGACATCTGAACTGTATTTAAATTTTTGATTTTTTTTACATCAGAATCATCACAAATTTCAGTGTTGACTTTTCTTTTAACATCTATTGAAACAGTAGTAGCAGGAGCTAGTAATTCTCTAACAGACTTGACATTACTATGTTTATCCTATGAATTTTAGAACATTTAGATAAAAATAATAAATATAGATGGTACCTAGGTAATTTTTTTATCTGATCTTTACTTCTTAATTTTTTTTACAATTTGACTGAATTTGTAAAATCATAGATCTAAGGACTAAGGAGGCACACAGGACAATTGTAAAAATTTCCTAGTAATAAAAAATATGAATTTAAAATTATCCATTAGAGGTACTTACTTTCAAATGCTTGCGAAGATTTGATGGGGCACGTGAATCAGCAGTGCGTGTCTTCGAACAAATACAATGTTTGCAAGATACTTCGTACGTAGTGTACAACTCGCAACTATTTATTATTTTAATAACTTTATAATGAATATTATAAATATTCCACGGAAGAATTAGTTCATTTTTGTTATCCATACTAGTTAAATCTTTAATATAAAAATTAAGAATATACAGCGTATTTTAAAGCGAGTCAGGACTCACGGCACATAAAAATAAAATTACAACAATTTCTAATAAGTACTAAGTAGTGACTAGAAACTAACGTCAAGTCATCAAATGTCGACACGTAATAAAATAACTTTTAACGATTATCAAAATATTAACGAATAACGAATGACGGAGTGTGTGTGTATGTGTGTGTGTGTGGTATACTGTAATACGGAGGTGTCGCCGTGCTATGATACTATGAACTATAAATAGCCAAATAGATTTTCGATATACGGGAAATATTATTTTTCCCGTAAAATCCTTGTTTGTCAATAACAATATTTATAATCGTCTAATCGTCATGTCTTTTCGTCGACGATAAGCAATTTCTTCATAATCGATAAACCAAATAAAATAATAAATATCTTGTTTGAAAATTTTGTATTTAATATTTTTAAATACAAAATATAATAATAAGTATTTGAAATATACTTGAAATACCTCTGTCCAAAAGTATTTAAAATGTATTTAAAATACAGAAAAAGTATTTAAATACTAGTATTTAAATATTAATATTTAAATATTTAACAAGTATGTATATATATAATATTTAGTTGAAACTTACAACATAAATATAATAATAATTACAATTTAATATTTAAATTGTAATATATTAGTTATTGAATAGTTAATATAATAACAAAAAATAATATGTACAATATTGATAAACTAAGTCATAATATTAATATGATAAACATAGTAATAGAAATAAATTTTAAAATAATTTTACAATTTATAGATGGAACTTATAACGTCATACCTATTATAATAGTAGGTAAAATAATAATAATATAAATAACAATTTAATATTTAAATTATAATATAGTAATCAAATAGTTAATACAATAACAAAAAATACGACTGTGTAATACAATATTGATTAACTATGATTTTATTTTCTTGTTTTTTTTATTTAATCGGTTGGTGGCTTGTGCCATCCATTTAGACACTGATGTGGATATTTCTTCATCTGAATTCGTTTCAAATTTTTTATTTATTCTTATAGATTCTGTAAATAAGAATAATTATACTGTTTTAAGGCCACTAAAATAAGTAACTTTTATAATGATTTATAATAGAATTCTATCAGATTCCGTTTATTTTTACTATGAATTAGTTATAAATTTATAATGTTATATATTTATTTTTGGATATATTTTAAAATTGCAGTAAATAATTACTTATTATTAATAAATTGTAAATGCTCACACTGCTATAACCTATTATGCTTATTTATATTGCTTATTAGTTACCTAAATCTATGGTGGCTTATCTACTTTTAAAATTACAATATTTTTAAAGAATCTGAGTAGAGCAATATTTTATAATATGAATATATAGTAGAGTATTGATTTTACAATATTTTTGTTTTGTGTGTGTCTAACAGCACTTTTTCTAGTAGAAATAATACTTAAGTTTTCAGACTTAAAGAAAAGTTTCTGGTATAAAATTA
This sequence comes from Schizaphis graminum, assembly GCA_020882235.1. NCBI lineage: Eukaryota > Metazoa > Arthropoda > Insecta > Hemiptera > Aphididae > Schizaphis > Schizaphis graminum. Next base: position 6,625,023 of record CM037033.1, read on the forward strand.
GATGTAGTTTATATTTTGGGAAAGATGAGAGATATTTAAATAATAGGATATAGGTTAGGTCTTAGGTTAAGTTAGGGAATCGGGAATCGTTTTTTCATATTATATTCAAATTCAAACTTAAACACATCTATCAATAATAATGATTTACTCAATTATGGTGAGGTAAATGCTTGACAAAGTTGCAACTATACTGAAAGCAGCAGCCTAGTGGTTATATACCTACTGCAGACCTGGTTTTAAATACCTACATGGCTACATAATTACCATATTAATACTATTTAAAACCCTTACCAAACAACAAACGGCAACAGTTTAACCCTTGGAATTTATTTTTTCCTTTAAATCCAACATAGGAATAATCTTTTATAAAAGTATCAAGGAACACACGTTGCATAATTCTTCTAACAGAATCATTTATTTTTGAGCCAGCTAATCTTGAAAAAATTATTGCCTATAAATATAATTATCGAAAATAGTTAAAATTTAAACTAAATGTGTTAAGTACAATTTATTATTATTATTACTTGATTTTTCCTTATCTTGATATCAACTAATAATTTTCCAATTGTATCCATATCTTCAGAATTTTCTATTGGCCACATTATTTCACAACCATCAGAAATATCATAGTGTAAAGTTTGCTTAGCGAAAGAAGAATCTATAATTTGAGCTGTCATATTTTTAATTGTTTCAACAGAGTACGATATACTTTTCATCTCATATTTTAAATTTGTTAATGCGGTTTTAACAAAATGTTCAAAGTCTAAAACTAAAAAAAATAAATACATATATATAATCTATGAAAAAAATTATAAGTACACTATTATAATACCAGTATTTGATGATGTTATTACAGCTGAAGGAGTAAAAACAGAAGATGATGTTGAGGTCTTCTGTGTTATGAATGATATTGTAGGTTTACTTGTTGATGGAGTAGAATATCCTATTTGCTCATTATTAGTCTCATTTAAAATGTTAACATCTATAATACATTCAATTATTTAATTTTTATCGTGCAGTTGTATATACTAATATTTTTTAAAACTAAAAATAACATATTATAATATATACAGTAATATAATTATAACTTATAAGATACCAGGTATATCATAGATTATATTTTCTGCTTTTGCGTCTGCATCTGTTAAATTGTTAACTTCACTCATTGTACCCAACTGCATATATGTTTCAGAGTCTTTTTTATTTAAAATAGTAGATATATGTGTAATTGATTCACTATTATCTGATGATTCATTATTGCCTATACAAATTAAAATGTTGCAATAATTATTTCATCATCCGAAATTAGATTTTAATTCAAATTTTTAAAATACAGTTTATTTAGTTTTAATATAATATAAACAGTATAGTAATAGTAATAGTACACTCACTGTCTTTAGTAACATTTGGATTATAAGATTTGTCAATATCACTGCCATCATTGGTATTTTCACCATTATCACTATCTATATAATAGTTTAATATAGGTATTAAATAGATGCAATGCAATTACAATATAAGTATAATAAGCAAACAGAAAATAAAAACATTATTATAAAATCATTTTAAAAATTAAATAGAAAGGTACCTGAAATACTATTTGTGAAAATAGGTGGTTTATTTGACATAGGAAATTTCTTTGGTTGTTTTGAAATGTTTCTCACTCTTTTCAAAGATGTCTTGAATTGTCTTCATGTTTTCTTTTTTCTTTTTTTTTTTCGCTTCTGTTAAAGACTCTGAAAAAAATATAATATTTTTAACTATACAGGGTGATTGATTAAGCGTAAAACACTCATTATTTCAAAGTATTACCTTTTTTCAATTTTTTTTTTTCAAAATTTTTAGTTTTATGCTTTTCTAAAACTATGTAAAATTTTTATTTTTTTCACTTTAATATTTAATAGTGTAATCACTATCAACTTTTGATTTTCAAATGGAAACCTATACTTAAAATATTATAAAATAGTAAGAATATTTTTTTTATGAATTCTAACGTTCAAATTATTATTATACATTAATTGGTTAGCTAGATATAGCTTTTCAAAGTTGGCCGGTTTTCAGTTTTTATTTCTGAAGACCAGTAGTCACATGGGTAATAAATAATAATAATAGGTACATATTTTCACATGTAATAAACTCGTTATCGACTATCGTTCAACACAGTAATGATAATGAACTTTGTAGCTGTAGGTTACAAATTAATTGATATAACTAATTTAGATAATAACCTAATTAAAGTTTTGATAAAAAATAATTAAATGAGTTGGGGACAGTAGTGAGTCGTCCACGGACCAAAGAGTAATATTATAGTTATATATTACTCTATGCCCCATCACCAATTACACAGCAGCATTCTATTTATAGAATAAAATATTTAAATAGTTTAATCTACAACCGTTTTTTTAGCTATTTATTTGCAATTGAAATTGTTGATGTTTCTAATTCTTATAATTTAATACAAGGTTTTATAATAAGTTGTACTTAGCATAGTAAAAAGAAAAAAATCGAAAATTGTTAATCACAATCACGGATATCAAAAAAAAAAAAAAAGTGGGTAAGTGAGTATCGCTCTGCTGTACATTAGGGGGTGGGATGGACCTCGGACTAGGGTAGGTTAAATTTGAATGCAATGATATGTATCATTGTATACGAAAAACGATTCTGAACGGAGATGATTTGTCAGTCTAGGATATATTATATTTAAATATTGTCATATATTCTATTTTGAAACAAATTCACAAATTCAAACATTTAAGTAAAAGTGTAGAAAGTAAATTTTTTATCAACATTTATAAAAAAAAAATAAAAAAAAATTGAAAATTTCAATTGTCTATAAATAGCTCAAAAAAAGTCAAAATATTTTGAAAATCAAATCACGTAAAAAAAAAATGGCAATCTAAATAACTGGTAAAATTTTCAAGTATTTGCGACTTATAATATTTGAATAACAACAAATATCAAAAAGCGGGTAAGTGGGTATCGCTCTGCTGTATATTAGGGGGTGGGGTGGACCTCAGATTATGGTAGGTTAAATTTGAATGCAATGATAGGTATCATTGTATACGAAAAACGATTCTGAACGAAGATGATTTGTCAGTTTAGGATATATTATATTTAAATATTGTCATATATTCTATTTTGAAACAAATAGTATAGTTTTTATATGTTACTATAGTTACTTTATAGTATCTTTTTATTAATAAAAAAAGTGTTAGGCAACATACGCATAATGATGAGAGTATGAAATTTAATTTAAATTTTGACATATTTCGTATAAATTCGAACTTTAAGCACTTGTAAAAAAAAATTGTGACTAACGATTTCGGATTTTTTTTATTACTTTAAGAACAACTTATAAGAAACCTTGTATTAAATTTTCAAGATTTTCTGGCCACCCAAAAAATTTTTATCGGCATTTGAAGAAAAAAAACTTAGAAAAGTCGGAAATTTCAATTGTCTATAAGTAGCTTAAAAATGGTTCTTCGTAAAATTGCCGTTTTTCTGTCACTTTTTTCTTGTTTTTCTCTATTTTTTTTAAAAAATATTTGAAAATTTTACTTTTGACCCCCCCCCCCCCCAAAGTACCAACTAGATGAATTTTCCTATTCAAAGAGGGGCTGAAGTCAAAAATCGGAGCATTATTACTGCTCCAAATGTTGTCGTCAGACACAAAAAAAAAAAAAACACACATTATAGTAAAATCAATACATTCTTCACTAAAAAAAAAAAATTTTACGATTTTTCAACTACAAAATTACTTGCAAATTTTCGCAATTTTGACATATTTCATATAAATTCGAACTTTAAGCACTTATAACAAAAAAATTGTTACTAACGATTTTGAATTTTTTTTATATCACTTTAAGAACAACTCATATGAAATCTTGTATTAAATTTTCAAGATTTTCTGGCCGGCCAAAAAATTGTTATCGTTATTTTAAAAAAAATTCTCATAAAAATCGAAAATTTCAATGGTCTATAAAAAGCTCAAAAAATTTCGACATTTTTTGAAAATTTAACTGTATATAGATAACACTAACATAAACATTTGGTGAAAATTTCAAATTTTTACAGTGATTAGTTTTCGAATTACAACCATATAAAAAAATTGATTTGGTCGAAAACTGGTTTTGCGTAAAAATTCCCGTTTTTCTATCATTTTTTTTTGTTTTTCTCGATTTTTTTGAAAACTGTTGGAAAATGTTTACTTTTTACCTCTATAACGCACCAAGGATATGCACTTTGCCATCGTAAACCACCCTCAAATTTTGAAATTGAAGCATTATTTCGACTAGTTATGCTGTACACAGACACAAAAAAAAAACAAAATAAAAGAAAAACACACATCATTGTCAAATCAATACATTCATCACTACGTTCAGAATCTAAAATATAAGGATAAAAAATATTTAAAAATATAATTTTTTAATAAAAACGTACCTAGTCTTTTTAACGACTTGAAAGTATGTAAAAAATGTTTTCAAAAACATGATTACTTTTTGAAATAATGAGTGTTTTACGCTTAATCAATCACCCTGTAGACGTATGAAATGTATATTGTATACCATATGTATATTAAATTTACCAATTACTATACTTGATAAGATTTCCAAAATATTTTGACTCGTTTCTAGTTGATTACGAACATTTAAAATTTAAAAATTTAAGAGCCGCGGAGTAATGAATGTATTGGTTTTACAATTATGTGTTTTATTTTTTTTTTTTTTTTTTTGTTTGGGAGGATAAAATTTTAATTTCTTTATAGTATTCAAAAACGCCCAAAAAAACAAACTAAAAATTAAGAAAAAATAGGAATTTTTACTCAAAATAGGTTTTTGACAAAATAGATTTTGGTTTTTGGTGTAACTCTAAAACAAATTATCGTAAACACATCAATTAATGTTCAATAAATGTTTATACTAGCCTTTTCTATACCTACATTAAACTTTTTTCAAAATATTTTGATTTGTTATAATATTAAAAATCCAGTCATTATTTTTATAAGCATTTCAAGTTAAAAAAAAAGCGGGTAAGTGGGTATGAGAGTTAGACCAAGTTATGTGGACCCTTCAATTAAATTTTTAAGTAATTTGTCTCAGCTAAATTTTTTTTAATCAACATTTATAAAAAAAAAAAATAAAAAAATTGATTATTTCAAATGCCTATAAATAGCTCAAAAATAGTCAAAATACTTTGAAAATCAAATCGTGTGAAGAAAATGCCATCTTAATAACTGGTGAAATTTTCAACTATTTACGACTTATACTATTTGAATAACAACTAATATTTAAAATCGTTTGAAGATAAATCATTGTCGTCACGCTATTTAGAAAAAATTTAAAATTCTAACGCACTTAAAATTTTTCCTATAATGATGCTTCGAGTTTTCTCTATAGCTACTTGAAGGAAAACTTATGGAAAACTTAGTGTTGAATTTTTATTCTTAGATACAAACACAAACATTTTTATGTTTTTTCAACTTCAAAATTTCTTTCAAGTTTTCAAGATTTTGACATATTTCGTAAAAATTTGAACTATAAATGTTTATAAAAAAAAATAGTGACCAACTATTAAGGAACCTTGTATTAAATTTTCACGTTTTTTTGGTAATCCAAAATTTTTTTATTGACACTTCAAAAAAAAATTCCAATAAAAATTGAAAATTTCAGTGGTCTATAAATAATTCAAAATTTTTTTGAAAATGTAATTGTATATAGATAACACTAACATTAACATTTGGTGAAAATTTCAAGTATTTACAGTGATTAGTTTTTGAATTACAACCTTATAAAAAAATCGATTTTTTGAAAACTGTTGGAAAATGTTTACTTTTGACCTCTATAATGTACCAATTCCACTTTGCCATCAGAAACCACCCCCAAAGTTTGAAATTGAAGCATTATTTTGACTAGTTATGCTGTACACAGACACAAAAAAAAATACACATCATTGTAAAATCAATACATTCATCACTCCGTTCAGAATCTAATATACTAAATACGTAAAAATTAAAAAAAATTTGCAAATTATTTATTTTTAATAATATTTAATTATTTAATTATTTAATTATTAATTATTTTATAAATCATAGCAACAATGATTACAATTATTATACATAATGATTCTAACTTATAGTTAAACATCTCAACCCTGGATATTTGTTTAATTTAGTAGGTAAATCATTTCAAATCTTGCTGCAGTTCTAGTATTTTTTGCCATTTCATAATGGCAATTAAGCATATCCGTTTTTTCTTGATTTGAATAAGACATAATGTATTTATGTCAGTTGAAGGCACTTGACTGTTTATTTATACAGAAAACAAATTTAAAATTGATAGTTAAATATTATTGTCTGACAAAATTTTTAAGATGTATGATACCATATGTACCATATTAATGCCATGAATTGATATTATTAATTTTACAATAATTTATTGAATAAATTAAAATTATACATACATGTACATAATATTAAGTAATTATAATTTGCATAGGTACAAATATTAATATAATAAGTATAAGTATAATATAAATTAATTTTCATTAACATTATAAAAAAAAAATTGATTACCTACCTAAATGATAAAAATACAAGTTACCTAATATTGTTTAGCAATCAGCATATCGATGTAATAATAATAATAATAATAATAATAAAATTATTTTGAATATTCGTTTGCAGTAAAATATTTTATAATTTAATATTCAAGCTAATTTGTTCTCAGATTTTCAGGATTACTAGTTGCCTGTAAAAATAAAAATATAATAAATATTTTATGATTAGAATTTTACAATAAAAGGCATGAATATAGTTTATGATTTCAAAATTACAAATAACACAAATGTAATATGTATAACGTTTCATTCCAGAAATCAATACGATCATTAATAATTTTTTTTTTTTTCAAAAATGTTTTCAATTGAAAAATATGATGGTGTAATAAGCTACACACAGTGGCGGACTGGCAAGGGATGCCAGGATGTGATTGCATCCCGGGCCCTAACTTAGCAGGGCCCTACGGCCCCCATGTACACTTACAGAAATAATTTAAATAAAATGTTTTTAAGAATTATTATTTGTCAGTGTAACGGGTTCAAAATAACGTTATTAATAATTATCATTATTTTTACTATTACTGCTGATTACATTATATTATGTAATGATCACTGCTGTAGTAGGTACCATGAACAATATGTTGCGCTGTTTCGATATGAAGCGATAAGGAATTCGGTGTCGGTCTATAATAAAACGAAAATGAATAAACTTTATTTTATTTTTGGATTTCTCTCTGAATAATAATGAAATAATAATATCATGTAAATATAACACTATCGACTATCGTGTTTTATTCACTACTGCTGTTTGATTATTTTTATTTTGTGTAAAACTAGAACGTATATTACATACGTCTTAGTCGTCTTACACATTTCATATATTTTATTGAATAGTAAACCAAACTAGTGCAACTGGAATCCTGATTTTCAAAAAGGTGAATTAATTTAATATTTTTATGTCTATTTAGACTCATATAAAAAATGAAGCACAATTTATAATTGTGAGTTGTATTTCTTTATTTTGATACTGTTAAAACACAAGAATAAGAAGTTAAAAAAATAATAATAGTGTTTTCAATTTTGTATATGATAGGTATTATTAATTAATTTTTTTCCTTTAAATTTTTGTTGTATATTTGGTTGTTTTTACTGCTTATTTTTAATGTATATTTTATGATATTTATTTATAGAGAAATATTTTAATTTTATTTTTATGATAAATTAATTAATACATATTAAATTATTTTAGTAGAAAAATTTTTATTATTATACAATAACATTAAAAAAAAATTGTATTGCATTAAATTCATCAATTACTAATAAATAATTTATATTGTCGTCAAAAAAATTTTTACCGAATTGTACCATTGAAATAGGATTTAAGATATTGATATATAACGACTCTTGCATGAAAATTAAATTTTATGCATAGGTACTTGTAATTTGTAAAACAAATTCAAAATACTTTTGAAAATAGAAATTATTGATAAGTATACAATTTGTTATTATTTTTTGGTGGTACAATTGTTATAATATTGATATACATATTTGCATCACCCAATTTACGCCACTGTTTGCTATATTTATATATTATTTCTCTACTTATTTTACTTACACGATATATTTTTAATTTTGTCTATAGATCAGAATTATTTATAAATTATATCAATTTTATTACAATTTAACTCAAAATTCTTCATTTTTAACACAAAATGTCCAAAAACCAAGATCGTTATAAACATAAATCCGGGTGCGAAAAAAGAAAACGAATCTTAGAACATGAACTACAGAAGGCAGGAAATAATCCTAAGCAAACAAAACTAACTGCTCTTTTTAAAACATCAACTTCAGAAGTAGAAACTAAAACTACACCCGCGAATCAGATTAATTTAGAAAAATCGAATAATTCTGAAAGTATTGAATGTTTCCAAAATATAGAAAATCTGATTCGTAGTCATGATGATCTATAGAGACCGGTCATGTACACAAGTAGCGCGGACAGCGGACATTGTGTGAACTTCTCCCGGGAGTAATCAAACTATAATTTATTTATAACACGTAATACGTAATGTAGTATTATTGTATGTCATAATAATAACAATATAATTTATAATATTAGTTCACAATTTTCTGTTCATAATACATTATTTATTATTATTTTGACTATTTACTCTTTTTTAAAAATGAGCAAATCAAATAATAACTGTTGTGTAGTTTCTTGCATCAACACCTATAAAAATTCGTCAAATATTAAGTTTTATAATTTCCCTAATCGTCCTCACGAAAAAGACCTAAAAAAGAAATGGATTAAAGCTGTGAATCGTTTAGAGTAAATATTATTAGAAATTGTATATTTTAATGTAGGTAGTAAATTTAGTAAGAGTAGTAATTGAATAATTGTGAACAATATTTAGGTAAATGTAAATATAATTTTTTTTTTTTTCAATACTCTCCCTTTTATCAGATAATTAATCAAATCACAATAATAATTATTACTTTATGTATAACAATAAATTGTACTGTCTAATCATTTACAATATTATTGCACTTGACTTTATTGTTTGTAAAGAAGTATATAATTATCAGATTAAAATATTTAATTTTCTAGTAAAAATGGTAAATTATGGCAACCAAATGGAAGTCAGTCATATGTAGTGCTCATTTTGTTGGAAATGCTAAGTCCAAAAATCCACTACACCCCTCATTTGTACCTTCAATATTTCCTGAAATATACAAAAACAATAATACTAATCAAGAACATAGAATGAATAGATATCACCGTGCTCAAAAACGTCAAAAAGTATCATCAGATAATGTAATTCAATATGTTGATATCAACAATCATTGTGATTTTAGCATAACAAGTACTGATGAAGGAAATACTTTAGTGGACCAATTCAAAGAAGTTAGCACCCAAGTAGCATTTAAAAATTCTGTTGACAAAAACTTTATATTTAGCTGTGAATTTGTAGGTTCTGATGTTTGTACACAAGCAACAATCCCATACAATAATTTTAATTTAACTTCTTCTGCAGTTGAGCATAAATCTTGTGGTCCAGATTCTCTTCAAGTTGATTCCTGTCTTTCGTGTAACAAATTCCACGGATTTGATTGCATTAAAGATGAAAACCAACTTAAAGATTTGGCAGGGGTGACATTTAAAGTTTTTAATCTTTTGCTTTCATTTTTATCTGATTCAAACAAAAATTTACTTGACATAAAAAATCAATTATTATTATTTTTAATAAAAATTAAATTAGGTATAAAATTTTCTGCATTAAGTGTATTTTTTAAAATAAGTCGAAGAACTGCCTCTAGAATATTTTTTAAATTATTAGATGTGTTATGTTCTAAAACTAAACACTTTATATTTTGGCCAGATAAGTATTCCATTACTCAAACATTACCAGATTCATTTAAAATAAATTTTCCAAATTGCAGATGCATAATAGATTGTACAGAAATTAAAGTTGAACAGTCAAGTACTGTTGAACAGCGTGTTTATCTTTATTCATCATATAAAAGTTGTTATACAGTTAAAACATTAGTTGCAATAACTCCAAATGGCATGATTTCATTTCTATCTAAATGTTACGGTGGTAGAACTAGTGACTCATTCATAACAAATGATTCTGGATTTTTGGAAAAGTTAGAGCAGGGTGATGAAGTTCTTGCAGATAAAGGTTTTCCTGGAATTAAAACTGAATGTGAAAATAATAATTTGATATTAGTTATGCCACCAATACTACATAATAGTAGATTTTCAGAAGAAGAAGTTCTTGAAACATATAGTGTAGCTAGTGTTAGGATTCATATAGAACGAGTTTTTGCTAGACTTAAGTCACATGGTATACTTAACAAAATTAAAATTAATATTCTTCCAGAAATTGATAATATAATGCATATTTGTTGTGTCTTAACAAATTTACAGTCTCCAATAATAAAACAAAAATAAAAATGTGTTTAAAATATTAATTATCTGTATTCATTTGTGTACCTATTTTTAGTTATAAAATATTAATTATAATTTTCAAAATTAATACAAGTTAATAAGTTTAATTTCATCATGGTTATACCTATTATGTATTATTAAATAAAATTATTATGTATCTCATCATATGCTTTTTTATTAATATTTGTAAATTATAATCACCATAAATATATATTACATTTATAAAACTAATTGTGTATTTAGAAAATTATTTCAACTTGAATAAAACAAAACTTACAAATAAAATAATAGTTATACATGAATAACATAGGTATTAAAAATATTATATAGCATCAAAATTATCAACCAATTGTGGTAAAAAAAAAAGAAAAGTAAAAAAAGGACATTTTATTAATTAACTTGTTAAGAAATAGTTCATTTTTTTCCACTGTAACTAGAATTGGTTCAATGTTATTATATACAAATAAGTCACAATACTTCAAACCACTGCAATGCATTAACAATTGGCATTGAGTATAATATACATGTGTAATTTTTAAAGTTAATTTTTCGGTTGTATTATCCCATTTCAAATACTTAACATTTATATTTTTATTAGAATCAACTATAGGTTTGTCTTTGCATGATATTGGACATTTAATTTCCAATACCTTTTCTATGACACCGCTTTCATTCAAAATAAGTCCATCGGAACTTGCACATAGCCAAGGTCTTTTTATATCTACTATTAAACCACATTTTACTACATCTTTATTGTATATTTGCTTGAATGCTTTTAAAGCTATTGGTTCATTTTTTAAACCATAATTTACATTTATTTCACCTTGTTTTCCCAGTTTGTTTTCCTTTAATAATGTGCTACATAAAATTGATAATCCTTCATCTGACCAGTTCCTGCAAGTCTTTATTTTGTGAGCTTTTGTACTTGCTGATAAACGAAAATATCTCTCTTTTTTCCATAAATCATTTGACTGACTAACTGTGCTATTAAACAATTGAATCATTTTACTATCATCTATATCTATATACAAAAAGTAAAAATTATGAACTTTTAAATTTAAAGGAAATATGTTCAGATTTAATGAGGTTATGTTTAGTTTTTGTGCATATAAAATTGTAGATAAATGAATTTGATTTAACTCTTCAATAAAATTGAATTCTAATTGGTTTATAATAAATGAAATGCATTTTTTACATTCTCTTTCGGTCACTGAAAGACATTCCTCTTTTAATACTGTACTCAAACTACAATGAATGTCTAATATGTTGCATTTTTCAATAAGAGTTTGATGATCCACTGCAATATCTGGTTTTATTTTTTCTGATTTTAGCCTTTTATTGGGAAATAAGTGTTCAATAGTTTTACCTTTCTTATATTTTTCTTGGCCAGACTTAGAGGGCTTACCCCATTGTTGAGGCAAATTTGTTTTTGACAAACCATCTTCATGGTTAATATAATAAGCAACAGCACAAATGTGTTTACACATCCCTCCTGCACCAGCAGGACAGTTACAAATTGTATGGGTAACAATTCTATTTTCATTTAACTAAAAATATAAATACAATAGGTAACATATTTACCGGTTAAGTTAAAAAAAAAACTACAAAACATACGTCAAGTGTTACTTTCCAAGGTTCTAAAGTTACTGATGTCTGTCTTATAACATGTCCTGTAATTCTTGAATAACCTATAGATTTGTTTTCTTGGACATTAATTACATGTTGACTTTCATACAGTTTTTGTCCTTTATTGTTTGGAACACTAAACTTAAGGTATATTTCTTGAAAACCGTGATGTACTATAATATTAGGAGTATTAGAGGTCATTTTTGTAAATTAATTATCTATGTAATGTTTTAAAAGTTTTATGATCAAAATATCAGTGGATAAATTAATTATTCAATTTTATTTATATACTATGATATAATATATTGTTTTGCTAATAATTATATATTATTTTCCCTTTAAAAAATTATTTTGTTAAATACTCAAAATTATAAACCATTTAGTTATATAAACCATTATATAACCATTATATAAATTTAATATTATATTATTACAATGTACTTTATTGTATACCACAATGTATTTTGTCTCCCGGAAGAATTTCAGAGTCTGCCCACTAGAGCGCGCTGTATTTCAAAACGTGACCGGTCTCTATAAGTCAACCATCTGACCATCATAAAATATCTTATTATAGTATTGATAATGAAAGTAAATCCGATGATGATTCTGACTCTGATAATAGTAACTCAAATTTCACTTCTAGTAAAAACTGTACTTTAACTACAATGAATTCGGGTTTATTTATTGCTTCGAATGAAAATGAAACTTTAGTAGTTAAAATGGATTTTATTAAAAAACACCTAGTCCAACCAACACCGGATTTACATAATTTGCCATTTAATATCTCAAGAGTATATTTTCGATCTATTAATGATGGTACAGAACATAAAGTTCATCGAAAGTGGTTATCATTTGATAATGTTTCATCAAAAATATATTGTTCAGTTTGCATGACATTTGGAAAAAATCGAGACAGTGTTTTTGTAAAAGGAATAGACATAAATTTAAAGTCTTTATATATTAAAATAAATAAGCATGAAGAATATAGTGTTCACAATGAAGCTGTCAGTACGTATCTGAGATTAGATTCTGGAAAATCAGTTAAAGCATTAATTCATATTCAGAGGTCAAAAGAAGTTCAAGAAAATTGTCTCGTTATGTTAAGAATAATTGATATCTTCTTACATTAGCTAAACAGGAAATAGCTTTTAGAGGCCACAGTTTTGAATCTGCGTATAATTTACAACAGTCAGAAAATTTGTTACAAAACCAAGGCAATTTTCTTGCGCTTATAAAACTTGTTGCTAAGTACGATTCAATTTTATTAAATCATGTACAAAAATCTAGTCTAAAAAGCGAATCATTACGAAAATCATATAATGAAAAATTAAATAGTATTAGCAAAAAATCAGGAAGAGGCTCGTTATTAACGTTTTTATCAAAAACTACTGTCAATAATATTGTTATTATTATCAGTGCTGTAGTCCTAAAAAAGGCAGAGGGTATACTATGAGTTGTAATATTAAACATTTATACTATCATTAGGTATCATGTCTTAAAGTAGCTAAAACGCATAATCGTCTAACCGAATACCATGGTAGAGGGTAAATAACACAACGCACTTACATTAATTGTACAAATTAAAATTAAAATTAAAACTAAAATTTTTTTTTTTTTTATTGAAGTCTGACCGAATACTTTGGTAGAGATTAAATAACAAAACACACATACATTAATTGTATAAATTAAAAATTAAAACTAAACATTTTTTTTAAATAAATTTATTGAAAAATATCCCATAAATGTTGTCTGGATTCCGATTTTGTTAAATTATTTCTTTTCAATCTTGATTGGTTGTCATCAGCTGAGCGATGGTCTTCTAGCCACGATCTTACGTACATTTCTGGATTGAACACTTCAATAGGAGGTCCGTTACTTTTAATAAACATTAAACTTGATACGTTTGAAATTAAAAGTGATGCCCTCAAATTTGTAATAATATTATTCATAAGGCTAAAACCTCTTTCGCACTCAGCTGTCGAACATGGTAATGATGCAATTGTATTTAAAATGGATTTAAAATTATCTGGTATCAGTTCATTATTTTCTATAAAGGCTCTTAATCCTTGAACAGCTTGTATTTCATCAACATCAAAACGCCTACAAATTCTTCGTAATTCTAATTCTCCATATCTAATACTTCCACTACTTCCAATTTTTATGTTATTTAGATCTAGTGCTGAAATATCACTAAGTAATTGATAGTTCTCATCCTCTGACCTCGAACATAATCGAGTCGTCATTCTATCAACTATACTTTGAATAAATTGATTTTGATTTATAGCAACAATTTTTTTATTCGGAAAAAGCTCAATCTCATTAAATAATAGTTTTGATTTAGCATTTAATGCTATTTGTGTATATTCTCCTGGTTCTTGTTTAAAACTTTCAATTATTCTAATTGTTCTTTTTATTGACTGTTCAGCTTTTGGTAGCGTAATTATTCGAGACTGTAATTCATTCGATAACATTGAAAGTTCTTGAAGTACATCATACATAATACCTAGATCTAAAATAAATTCTGGACTTTCAAGTCTTTTTTTCAAACCAATAAATACTGCAATTGTATTTTTATCATTACTTTGGTCATCACAAGAATTTTTGAAATGAGAATGAAGGGCAGCAAATGACTTCCAAACTGCTCTTACTGTCCTTAAACTACTGGATACCCATCGAGTACTAAGTACACGACCTATTTTATTAAACTGCAGTTTTAGATCTTGGCAACAACTTTCCAGAGCACGAGAATGTTTTGGCGATTGATTGTATAAACTATATAATTTATCTATAAAGCATTTAAAATGGTCAATTCCTCGTACGTCTTTTATTGTATCGGATACTGATAGTTCAAGCCTATGATTAAAGCAATGCCAAGTAAATAGTTTTGGATATTTCTCACGTAATCGAGTTACTACACCTGAATTTTTACCAACCATGACACTAGCTCCATCTGTAGCTATAGCCACCCAATTTTTTTGTAAGTATTTTTCATGTAAACCATTTGATTTTAATGTGTTTAAAAGTTGTTTTTCTATTTGTTCAGCATCTTGTGATTGTAATTCACATAAATCCAAGAATACATATTCGGGATTATTTCCACCTAAATAAGTTTTTAAATAAATTACCAGAGTAGTTTTATTACTTAAGCTAGTAGATTCGTCAATAAGAATACTTAATTTTGAGTTTAATGTGATAATCTTAGATATTAATTGTTTTCTCATTATATTCGATATGTGATTTATTATATTTGTTGTGGAATATATAGAATGAAGTATTTTACCTAGATTTACACCATTTATTTCTTGTAGTTTAATTAAATCATCGTGATCAGAAAACGGTCTATTTTGCATTGCAATATAATATGCTGTTCTAAATACCTTAATTGTTGTCTGTTCGTGATCGACTATACTTTTTTGCATAGACACTTGGATGGATTTTTCTTTTCTTTCTTTATTTATTTTGTCAGCAAGTTGGTGCCCTTCAGATTCATAGTGTTTTTTAATTTTTATACGAAGATTTGATAGTTGGCTGGTACGATCTTTCCCAGAAGCCTCAATTAAACCATTACTCCACTCATTAGAAATACGTAATCTTTCTTTCTTTGACGCCCCCAAGCATGTTATAGACGAACAAATATTACATCCTAATTTTCCATCTGCACTAACAATCCATGGATATTTTTCTTTAAATTCGATCCATTGAGACTCATTCCATACCATTGGCCATTTTTTGCTTTCAATATTACTGTTGCTACTACTAGGACTCACTAACGTTACATTATCGGTGGTTTTAGAGGTTTCTGGTAAAATAATATCATTATTTTTTTTTATTTTATTCGGAGGGTTTTTATTATTTTCCGATTTCCTTTTTCTTTCTAATAAACTTCCCGTTCTTAACCAACTATCCATATTATAACTGTTTATTAAAATAGATTTGCAAATAAAATAAACACGTACCTTTTTATTGATCGACTGGACATAACTTATACACAGATATGATATACGAATCACTTTCAACGGCAAAATGAAAAATGAACGGTAATGTGCGTCGGCTGGACATTTTATTTTTATCTTAAATACAGAAATTACAGCACTAATGTTATTTGATTGTTATATTATCTAATCTACAGTACACTGCCATCAATCGCCCGATATATATATTATATAGGTATATATACCTATATAAATTATGTTTTATACAAATTGTCTATCTTAACATTCTTAGTTTTTCTATCAAAAATATTAATAATAATCTAATGACTTTTATCTTTATATTATTTGGTAATTTCACTACAACAGAGAGTATACGATCTTAATCAGAAGGTATACGGAGTTAATTAGAAATAACCAGAAAGTATACGGCGTATACCGCCGTATACCCTCCACTACAGCACTGATTATTATAGGCAACTTAATTTCAGCATCCATTGCGGAAGATGTTATCGCAGCAAAAGCCTTTTCGCTCAAAGTAGATTCAACGCAAGATATTTCTGTAACAGATCAACTCAGTATATGTGTCCGATATGTTTTAAATCAGGGATGGCCAACCCGCGGCCCGCCTTGGAAAGTTTTGCGGCCCGCGACATATATCAAATATTTACAAAAAAAAATATTTTTACGCCGATAGAATATTCTGGAATGCCCGTGCAACGCGGTATCTGTAATCGCAACAAAAGTAATAATTCTAATCTAATCTGATAAAAGTATATATACGAGTAGACACCAGCTTATAGTAATATAGCAAATCGAATTTTTAAAATAAAACGTGGCTAATAACAGTCATAATCTGTTCGTTCGCTGTGACTGTTGAAGTGCGTTCAGTGTGGAAAAATATTTAAGTACGTACTTTTTTTATTATTGTATTTTTTTTTTAGATTCTGAACGGAGTGATGAATGTATTGATTTTACAATGATGTGTGTTTTTTTTTTTTTTTGTTTTTTTTGTTTTTGTGTCTGTGTACAGCATAACTAGTCGAAATAATGCTTCAATTTCAAACTTTGGGGGTGGTTTCCGATGGAAAATTGGATATCTTTGGTGCATTATAGAGGTGAAAAGTAAACATTTTCCAACAGTTTTCAAAAAAATCGAGAAAAACAAAAAAAAAATGACAGAAAAACGGGAATTTTTACGCAAAACCAGTTTTCGGCAAAATCGAATTTTTTATTTTGCTATAACTCAAAAACTAATCGATGTAAACACTTGAAATTTTCACCAAATGTTTATATTAGCGTTCTCCATACACAGTTAAATTTTCAAAGAATTTTTACTTTTTTTGAGCTATTTATAGACAATTGAAATTTTTAATTTTTTTTAGTATTTTATTTTAAAATAACGATAAAAATTTTTTGGCCGGCCAGAAAATCTTAAAAATTTAATGCGAGGTTTCTTATGAGTTTTTCTTAAAGTGATAAAAAAAAATCCGAAATCGTTAGTCACAATTTTTTTTTATAAGTGCTTAAAGTTCGAATTTATACGAAATATGTCAAAATTGCGAAAATTTGCAAGTAATTTTGTGGTTGAAAAATCGTAAATTTTTTTTCTTTTATAACTAAGTTTTCAAAATTTGGTACAAGGTTCTCCATACATTTTTCTTCAATTATCTGTAAAAAAAACTCTACCGGACTAAGTCAAAAAATTTTTAGGAGTGTTTGAAATTTAAATTTTTACAAAACCGCGTTAAATAACGGATTAGCCTCTAACGATTTTTGATATTTGTTGTTATTCAAACAGTATAAGTCGTAAATACTTGAAAATTTTACCTGTTATTTAGATTACCATTTTCTTTAAGTGATTTGATTTTCAAATTATTTTGACTTTTTTTTGAGCTATTTATAGGCATTTGAAATTTTCAATTTTTTTTTATTTTTTTTTTATAAATGTTGATAAAAAAAATTTAGCTGGGACAAATTTCTTGAAAATTTAATTGAAGGGTCCACATAACTTGTACTAACTCACATTCAAAAATTATAAAAATACATAGGCACAATTTTTTTTTATTAGCATTTGAAGTTCAAATATTGACAAAAATTCGTCAAAATCATGAATATTTTTCACTATTTAGTAGTTAAAAATGTATAAATATTTTACTATCAATAGCTAAGAATTGAAAATTTAATACTATGCTGTCCATAAGTTAAGCTTAAAATAATTATAAAAAAGTTTGAGGATTATTCAATTTGAAAAATTTTACTAGTGTTTAAAGTTTTAATTTTAATTTGAAATCAAAAACTCACGTGTAAAATAACGTTTTACTAATAAATAATTTTCGATTTTTGTTATTTTTAAAAAATTACTAAACGTAAGATCTTGAAACTTTTACTTAAATGTTTGAATTAGTTTCAAAATAGAATGTATGGCAATATTTAAATATAATATATCCTAGACTGACAAATCATCTCCGTTCAGAATCGTTTTTCGTATACAATGATACCTATCATTGCATTCAAATTTAACCTACCCTAGTCCGAGGTCCACCTCATCCCCTAATGTACAGCAGAGCGATACTCACTTACCCGCTTTTTTTTAATATGAGTGTTGCAAAGAAAAGAAAAATAGTAGACGAAAATAGAAAGTACAGTGAGGAGTGGGAAGAAAAGTACTTTTTTATAATTCAAAACACAAAATTAATGTGTTTGATTTGCCGAGAAACAGTAGCTGTATTTAAAGAATATAATGTTAAAAGGCATTATGAAACAAAACATAATAATTATTTGAAATTTAGTAGTGAAGTGAAACAATCGAAGCTCAGGGAATTTACGTCACAATTAAAAACTCAACAAAAAATGTTTAGTTCAGCATTACAGCAACCATCTAATATCGTTAAAGCAAGTTATTCTGTTTCATTTTTGATTGCAAAAAAAATGAAAAAATTTTCAGATGGTGAATTTGTGAAAGAATGTTTGGAAGCTGTAGCAAAGGATATTTTACCTGATAAAAATAAACTTTTTTCGAATATAAGTTTATCCCGACAAACAGTATGTCGTCGAATTAATGACATTTCAAACGAAATTATTGTAAAACTACGCGATCGAATTCAAGATTTTAAATATTTTTCTATTGCATTTGACGAAAGTACAGATATATCAGATACAGCTCAACTTGTAATATTCGTTCGTGGAGTAAATGAATCATTTCAAATAACTGAAGAAATGTTAAAACTGATAAGTTTGAAAGGAACTACAAAAGGTGAAGATATTTTTCACGCTGTTGAAAACAGTTTATGCGAAAACAATTTGGATTTGGAAATTATTTCTGGAATATCAACTGATGGTGCACCTGCTATGGTTGGCAAAGAAAAAGGAGCTATAAAACTACTGATCGATAAAATAGAATCTACCAGAAAAACTAATAATTTCTGGAAAAGAGATGATTTATTTATAATCCATTGTTTGATTCATCAACAAAATTTATGTTCTCAAGTTTTATCGATGAACCATGTTATGCAAGTAGTTATAAAAACAGTGAATTACATTCGATCACATGCGCTTCCCCACCGACAATTTAAGGAGTTCCTGAAAGAATTGGATTCAGAATATGGTGACGTAGTATATTTCAGTCATGTCAGATGGTTAAGTCGTGGAAAATGTTTAAAGCGATTTTATGAGTTACGTCATGAAATTGACTTGTTTATGAATGATAAACAAAAACCAGTATTTGAATTAAGTAATGATGAATGGTTTTTAGATTTATGCTTTTTAGTGGATATTGTCGAAAAACTGAACCAATTAAATATATCATTACAGGGAAAAGATAATTTAATAATTGACTCATGTAATTACATCAATGCATTTCAGAAGAAATTGTTGTTATTTGAATTTCAATTTAAAAATAATAACGTTCAACACTTTCCATTGCTAAACGAATTGAAAAATTCCAAACATATCGATAGCATTAAATATGCACAAGAAATAAGGAAACTTATAGCTGCTTTTGAAAGTCGTTTCACTAATTTAGACAAATACAAGACAATATTTGAAATATATTCATCTCCTTTTCATACTGATGTCAATTCGGCCCCAGAATATCTTCAGATGGAACTCATTGACTTACAATGCAATAATGAATTAAAACACATTTTTGAAACATCAAAATCAAAAATAGATTTTTATAATATTAATATCACAAAAGAACATTTTCCCAATTTGAGAAATCTGGCACAAAAAGTTGTGAGTGCTTTTGGATCGACTTACACTTGTGAATCGTTTTTTTCGAAAATGAAATTCGCCAAAGATAAATCACGCACAAACCTAACAGATGAAAACCTGCAACATCAATTACGGTGTGCAAATACAAGTATTTCTATTGATTTGAAAAAGCTTAGTGAACGAGTTGAGAAACAAATATCTCACTAAATAGTAATGTTTTTTGTATTAAATACTTTTATTATAACTTTTATATATTTTAATTTTTTTTTAAATTCTTTTATATTTTTATATGTGGCCTAATTTTGAATAAAATATGTGATTACTTATATTAATATTTTGGCTGATGACCTTTTTTTTTTTGGCAACCCTATATGTGGCCCGCAAGATTGTGATGTATTTACAAAGTGGCCCGCAAGATCATTTGGGTTGGCCATCCCTGTTTTAAATGGTGAAATTTATGAAAGACTTATTAAAATGTGTGCTCAGCATGATAGTACTGGTAAAGCTCAATACGATTTAATAAAGACAGAGTTAAATTCTTTGGGAATTGATTTAAAAAATGTGATAAGTAATTCATTTGACGGGGCAGCAAACATGAGCGGACAATATAAAGAACTTCGAAATATTTTAAAGAAAGATGCTCCCAAGTCTATTTATACACATTGTCATGCTCACGTTCTTAATTTAGTTATAAGTGATACAACTTTGAGTATTTTTTTCATACTCTTACAAAAGATCTGATCTTTGGAAACGTATAGTAAGTTCTCAAGATGGAAATGAAAAACTACGTCGTTAGAAAAAAATTGGAACCACCAGATGGAATAGTAAGCATCATGCTCTCCAAGATATATTTCATACAACTTCGACGCCAAATAACGACCGTTATCGATACATTAAATTGATTGAAGCACTTCAATTGTTAGGATATCACGAGGCTGTCGATTCTAATACATCTTCTGACGCCCGTAATCTATTAGAAAAATGGACCAATTATGAAATTATATTAACAAGTTTCACTTTTATTATTATACTCGTATTTGAAGCATCAACGCCAGTTTCAGCATACCTACAAACTAAAAATCTTGATTATATAGCTGCATGGAATCATATATCATCACTTCAAGAAAAAATGGACAAACTTGCAACTAACTTCACTGGAATTTACCAAAAAGTAAAAGATTTTATTACCATAGCAAAAGCAAAAACAGAATGCTTTGAGCATGTCAACTTGAATGACGAATTACCGGTTCATAGGCCTAGAAAAAACAACGAATGGACGGTGAATTAGCAATTGATGAATTGCCTACTCTTAGTCCAGTTACCAATTATAAGGTAACTACTTTTATTCCCATCATGGATCAAATTAAATCAACTATTCAAAGAAGGTTTTCCAAATGTGAAGATTTAATGAAATCGTTGGCCTATCTAGAACCTAAGCGTTTTGTGGATATTAACCGTGGTGTACTACTCATAGATGGAGACAACTATCTCTTGAAACGTCTCACAAATCTTGCAAATGTTAATCATGAAAAATTAATCATAGAATTGTAAACTCCCGTTAACTGGGGCGATAGCGTCAAAAGTTCTATGCGGTCGGGTAGCTCAGTAGATGAGCAATCGCCCGGCAAGCGAGAGGACTCGGGTTCGATTCCCGGTCCGGCCGCGGCGGCTAGATTTTTGACGTTATTTCCCCCGGAGAAGTTAACATAATATCAAAAGTGGGATTTAGACCGAAGGACGCAGAGAGGTGAGTTGTTGTGATGAACCTGGACTTGGTCCACCAGAAGTCGTGCGGAGACGATCGCGTTGTGTTACGGGTCGTGCGCTCTGGTGGTCAAGTGGTGAAGCAACGGTCACAGTGTGTGTGACGTGAGTTGTTGTTGTGACGGACCTGGACTTGGTCCACCAGAGGTCGTACGGAGACGATCGCGTTGTGTTACGGGTCGTGCGCTCTGGTGGTCAAGTGGTGAAGCAACGGTCACAGTGTGTGACGGAAAGGGGACCGGCGACGATCGAGGGCGATCGTGGACTCCAGGATGGTCGAATGTAAACTCCCGTTAACTGGGGCGATAGCGTCAAAAGTTCTATGCGGTCGGGTAGCTCAGTGGAAGAGCAATCGCCCGGCAAGCGAGAGGATCGGGTTCGATTCCCGGAAACATGATAACGTTTAAAACTGTAAACACTAGTCGAACAAGACTTTACCCTTCAACGAATAGATGATTAATTAAATATAGTAAAATATATTTTACTTTAAATATCAGTGTGAAATGATTTTATCTAAGCGATTCACTAGCGCATACGTACAATATAGTGGTAGAAAAGCGAAATGTAATATTTGTTAATAATAAAATTTTTAAAACACTGGTAAAATAACTGAGAAAACTTCTAAATTAACATATTACACAACCTAACACTTGAAGAGTAGTACACGGACTGATTTCATTTTGCTTCATGACATTACTTTCTGTCTAGTATTCACCGAAAATACTCGGACATGTCTCTGCAGGTTTGTACAGGTTTGTATCTGGAACGGACTTGGTGACAGGGATGTGGTGGGTTTGTTATGGACAACGTATGTTTGAAAAGGTGCGTGTGTGTGTATGTGTGTATGTATGTATGTGTATGTGTGTATGTGTGTATGAATGTTTGTCAGTGTATATATGTGTCTGACTTGGGGTTAGAGATTTATATAATATTAATTAATGGGTGTATGGGTTAAGTTAAATGGATGGATGTGTGTCGTATAATGGTGACGGATCCTAATGTCCACTAATATGTATATTTTATAATATTATGAGACACTTATAAGAATAGACCTAACTGGTTGCGGTTGTGTATACGTGGTAATGCTTTAATATTTTAGGTAGGTCTAGAACAGTGATTCCCAACGTGGGCGCTACCGCCCCCTTGTGGGCATTTTTTATTTTGAAGGGGGCGTTTTTATGAGGGGGGCGCTAAAGGGGGCGCTCATCTATCATTTAATTTTTTTTGTTTATAACTGATTGTAATGAAATGTATAACTGCGTAGAATAAAATACCTTATGTAATCCACAGAATTATATAGGTATAATATTTATACACTTAAATAATATCAAAATAATTATATTGACAGGTACTTGACATTATTAAAATGTTAAATTTTGTCTTAAATTAAATAGCTTATTAAAAAATAAAACGTTTATCATTTTAAAAAATTGATTGGGGGGGGGCGGTGTGAGATTTTTAAAATCTAAAAGGGGCGTTGAGTAAAAAAAGGTTGGGAAACACTGGTCTAGAATATATTATATAATAATTGGAATTATATTTTTAACAATAATCGGTTATTTTTTGAACTGTTCTTTTGTTTAGTCGATGAAGGGACTGGTGGTGAGTCCGGCGACGGCGAATCGGTGTCGGCTGAGGACTAAGGTGTAGAGGCGGGGAGATGAGGATGTAGGTCAGAATATATTATATTATAGTTGTATGTGATTGTTGTCACTAGGATATCTCACAACGAAAAAAAATTGATTAATATTTATTTGATAACATATGTGATAATGCTGGGTTTTTCGACGGCGGCGGGTCATTTGACGAGATAATATGTGTTGCAGATTGCCTATACTGTTTAAATATTGTCAGTTTCGGAGGAGCCTAGGAGGAACCTGTACTACGAATTGCCTATACAGAGGAGCCCATGCTTTTACATGTAAAATTTAAGGGGGAGGAGGTCCAGAACACCCCATTTCATACTACTGATTATTTTTATTTAATTATATGGTTATTTGTTCGACAACAATATTATTTTGGACAATGTGGTCTATCGTCGGCGACATTCACTTAACTATTACATATATCGTGCACTGCAGCGGCGGCATTTAGAAACATTATATTTAAGACACGTTAGATACTAGGTAGCCATCTGCAGTAGATGGATCGACACGTCTACGATGAACGTCGAGCACTTTTATGTGATATTTTATCAACGCAAATACGGAAGCATAGATCACCGACGAGGGATAGAAATACAACAAATTCGAATAACGTATACTCTTTAATACTGTTGAATGTTCGTAATACAATGTTAATATTATAATATTAATATTCAAGAGTTATGGTGTACCGCCAAAATTCAAAAATTATGAATTGTATATTTACATGGTATTTCTAAGTTATTCAACGCAAGCGATGGTTTTATAAAGCCATACATTTCACGGTGATTCGTAATGAGTAAGATTGCAGGCTGTAATAATGTCGAACCCAGCAAAGCGTCATAACGTATACGATAATTATTTTTAACTATCTTTAAAATACGGAAATCTATTATCATGAGCGCAATTTAAACTTTTGACTTGTGGGGGAGGGGGCTGAATATATTAAAGGCGAGCAAACACGTAGGTTGATGTTAAAAATGCTGAATTTTTATAATTAACTCTTGAAAATTTAAAACAAATGCTGTAATATAAAACTCCTTAAATGTTAATATTTTTATATCTTATAATAAAGAGTAAGCCCTTGTTTAAAAGTGAAGATTAGATTCTTAGAAAACAAATTATCGAAAAAAACCATTGATTAGGTAAGTGAAACGCTTTTTACACAAACATTATTATAATATGTTCATACCAATAAATAACAATAAATTATCTAAAATTTATTATTTATATGACAAAAATTGAATGATATAATAATTTCTGGTTCAACCGCCTTTCATAAAATCAATTTAAATTAATTTTTTTATTAATATATAATTACTTTAAACGAAGATGAACATAACACTGGCTTGAAACATTGTTTTGACAACTAATCTAATTCTTGATACATTAAATTGTAAATACGAATTATTTAGTACAATTGAGAAAATACGTGTGCGATAAGTCATTTTCTCTTCACTATCATCTACCTGTACACCAGCGGACGTATTCGAGTGAAAACCCGCATCACTGCAAAGTATATGATATGACGTTCTCTGTAAGACAAAACATGATCAGACACCAACTGAAATATAAAGGTGAAAAACCGTACCCGTGCGACGTGTGTGATATGGCGTTCTCTAAAAAAAACAACCTAACTCTACACCAGCGGACTCATACGGGTGAAAGACCGTACACATGCGACGTGTGTGACAAGGCATTCTCCCAAAAAACCAATCTGACTGTACACCAGCGAACGCATACGGGAGAAAGACCGTACCCATGTGACGTGTGTGATATGGCGTACTCCCAAAAAAACAACCTAACTTTACACCAGCGGACTCATACGGGTGAAAGACCGTACACATGCGACGTGTGTGATATGGCGTTCTCCCAAAAAACCACTCTGACTCAACACCAGCGGAGGCATACGGGAGAAAAACCGTACCGATGTGACGTGTGTGATATGGCGTTCTCCCAAAAATCCACTCTGACTCAACACCAGCGGAGGCATACGGGAGAAAAACCATACCAATGCGACGTGTGTGGTATGGCGTACTCCCAAAAAAACAACCTAACTTTACACCAGCGGACTCATACGGGTGAAAGACCGTACACATGCGACGTGTGTGATATGGCGTTCTCTAAAAAAAACAACCTAACTCTACACCAGCGGACTCATACGGGTGAAAGACCATACCAATGCGACGTGTGTGATATGGCGTACTCCCAAAAAAACAATCTGACCGTACACCAACGAACGCATACTGGAGAAAAACCGTATCGATGTGACGTGTGTGATATGGCGTACTCCCAAAAAAACAACCTAACTTTACACCAGCGGACTCATACGGGTGAAAGACCGTACACATGCGACGTGTGTGATATGGCGTTCTCCCAAAAAACCACTCTGACTCAACACCAGCGGAGGCATACGGGAGAAAAACCATACCAATGCGACGTGTGTGGTATGGCGTTCTCCCAAAAAAACAATCTGACCGTACACCAACGAACGCATACTGGAGAAAAACCGTATCGATGTGACGTGTGTGATATGGCGTTCTCTAAAAAAAACAACCTAACTCTACACCAGCGGACTCATACGGGTGAAAGACCATACCAATGCGACGTGTGTGATATGGCGTACTCCCAAAAAAACAATCTGACCGTACACCAACGAACGCATACTGGAGAAAAACCGTATCGATGTGACGTGTGTGATATGGCGTTCTCCCAAAAATCCACTCTGACTCAACACCAGCGGAGGCATACGGGAGAAAAACCATACCAATGCGACGTGTGTGGTATGGCGTTCTCTCGAAAAGACAAACTAACTCTACACCAGCGGACGCATACGGGAGAAAAACCGTACCCATGCGACGTGTGTGATATGGCGTTCTCTAAAAAAAACAACCTAACTTTACACCAGCGGACTCATACGGGTGAAAGACCGTACACATGCGACGTGTGTGACAAGGCATTCTCCCAAAAAACCAATCTGACTGTACACCAGCGAACGCATATGGGTGAAAGACCGTACACATGCGACGTGTGTAATATGGCGTTCTCTCGAAAAACCACTCTGACTGTACACCAGCGGACGTTACACAAGCCGTTCCGATGTGACAAGTGGTGTCAGTGTCAAGTACTCAAGTACTTAGACTGTAGTTCACTCTTTGTGACAGTCTGACGAGTCACAATAAATAGAAGAACCAGAAGTCGACATACTTATCGGACGTGTCAGTAAATTTCACAACGCCGTCTGCTAGTCGTGTTTGACAAACATGATCATACCAATATGATTTTAATTATTGATGATGCTGCTGATTATAATGTCTGCGATAGCTAATAATACGCTAATGTTCGTTATTAACTACTTATCCGTATTCATTTTTTGTGTGCATCAAAAATAAATAGTTATATGTTTATTAACGTTTGTTGTGAAAATCATTTAATCACTGTTTTGTATTTTGAATAAATAAGCATTGTACATTATGTTCTTTTAAACATATTTAATGTTGAACAAGTTTGCATTGCACTTCATGAACCATGGCGTGGATGCCGTGGACATAACACGTATGAGGCGATCATAGGCTGATGAGGATACAAATCTATAAATCTATATATTTTATACTACGCGGAAGAAATGTACCTGTAATGTCAATATTATTGTATTATGTGACTTGTGACGAGGTTTTTGTTTGGGCAACAACATCGTTGCTCCACTGTACATCGCGTCGGGTGTCGAACATTCGCGAAGTTGTACCTCCGGTCAACCAGTTCTGTCCGGGGATGGGTACAGTTGGACCCCGTGATAAGAAATTATAGGTGATAACAGAAATTAAAAGTTCGAACACTAACCTCAAATCGCAAAAATTCAAATTGATACCAACCATTCGGCAATGTAAATAGTTCAACTATGATTTTTGAGTATATAAATTTCTCACCCTGGTCCCCAGAACCAGATATATTATTTATCCGTCGGTTAAAATTTCAAATTAGTAAATAACCGTTATTTTAACAAGTTAACGGTCATTTTAATTTTGAATTTTTGCCATTTGTGGCTGGAGTCGCTGGAGGTTGGTGCTTTCAGCTTTGTTCGGAATGTTAACGTAAGTAAAATTTGAATTTTTTTAATTTTCCCCTTAATAATAAGTTCTTACATAAATTGTTTGTAATGTAATGTATCTGAATGTTTATTACTTTATTAGGTATTAAATATTTATTCATAGCAGGTGCACTTGCACTCCTAATTAATAACTTTGTCGACTAACATGTACTACATTTGAGTTTTTACCCATTACCCATTGACGTAATTTAAAACCACATTTTTGTAAAACAATTTCAACATTTTCATTTATTTTTATTTTATACACTTACAATTTTTAAATGATTACACTCATTAATTAAATAATTACTTTACAATATAAATAATGTAATAATTTATAAGTTACAAATAACATATTTACATTGTATATTGATTAGGATCTTAATGTATTAATTTAAAACTATTTTTTTTTGTGCTCTATTATTTTTATGTTATTTACAACATATTCTCAATCTCAAATGAATAATTCACTAAACCGTTGTTGTAATATACTTGTCTTCAACCAATTTGTACTTGTTGCATTAACCGGATTCACATGTTGTAGAACTTATTTGAAATGTAACTATTTATTACAACTTGAAGTAACTTAAAAAATTAATTTCATTACAATAAATGTTTTGGACAAATTAACAAACCTAGATGTATTAAATTAAACTAAATTGTATGAATACAAGTGTAAACACTTTGTTATTAATAATTATAGTTTTGAGATTTTAATTGTTGATAAAATAATAAATTATTTAAAAAAATAATCACAAACTTATGCAAACAATTTATAACCTATTGTTTTCAGATTTTAAATATTTTCAAACATACTGTGGTACAAATATAATGAAAACTAAAACAAATCTACTTATCTATGTATGTATATGTGGACAATTTTTCTTAACAGTTTAATTTTCTTAATAATGTTATATTATTCAATATAGTTATTCTGCCATTAAGTGAGTTATGAATTTTTATATTTTATCTCATTAACTAAAATCTATTAATACATAATTACTTAGTTATTCAAAATTTTATTTAAATGGTAGTATTTATAGTTACATTAAATAATAATTAATATATTTTATAAAATTGTAACAACAAATACAACATTTATTGTTATTTGTTCACCACTATTATCCAGATCGATTGTAACAAGGTTTGAAATATTTTAATTTTCTATAACTACAGATTTGAAAAAACTGAATGCGGCTCACAAAAATCTTCAAAATATATTTGATGTAGTAAAAACCAAAAACATTGTTGTGATGGTCATTGGTTGGTGTTGGCAGATTAGATGACAAATTCTGCAATACTTAGCTTAACCATTACTTTTGTAGTAAATGGTTACACATATTTGATATGTTCAAGCCTACTAATTTTGGGAAAAAATGGGATTATTATAGGACGACTGGTGTAAAATTTAAGTCACTATTTTGAGATAATAGATTTCTCTAAGCCCTTATTTTTAAATTTAAATTTTGATATTTTCTCAGTTATGGATGGTAAACAATGCAATTTTCTGATTTGTCTTATAAATACCTCACTTGTCCATAAATAGATAATTTATTATTCATAATCGCATGGGATATGATAATTCAAAAATAATAACTCACTAATTTAATTTTTAAAAAAAAAAGTGTACATACCTATTACCTGATAATATTATCATTAAAAATAGATAAACTTGAGCAACTCTTTACCCTTTTTAAATAATAATTTTTGTTTTATTATATTTAATAATATTTTATTACTCTATTATTGATTTAGTGTACCTAACTAAATGTTTACAAATTTGGAATAGACCTTCATTAATATAGTATTGTACAACAGAATTAAAAAAAACTGTGTTTGTGTGTTAACTTCTGTTTACTATACAGTCCTGTTTGAAAAAGTTGAGTTTTTATACACTATTTTTAATTTTATTGTGTATGAAATATGCAATTCATTATGTTTTAAAATAAATATTTAATAATTTCTGAAAATGTTATGATAATGATGATTGGAATTTAATGTTTGGCCAAGAATCTATAAAATTGCCTATTTTTTTATGTATCAAATAATTTTAAGCTTATGTTAAATTAATTATTAATTGATGAAAACACCAAAAATAATATTAGTAAATAATCTCTATTTTGATTACCTAAATTATATATGTTTTTTAACTGAAACAACTTCAGTGTATGTAAAGTAAATAATTATTACCTAATGTATTATGTTAATATTATGAGTAATTAATATGTAAAAGTAACCAAAAATATAATTTTATTTATTATATATTTCATGATATTTGTGATACTAATATAATTTAATTAACTTTGTAATATTATTCTTTGTAGAATTTCAACAGCTCACCAATAACCTCATGGTAATTATTTAATTAATTTTAATTTTTTGAACAAACATAATTGTTGTTTTGGTTGTTTTTGAATAATATCAATTATATTTACTTTTTTAGATCAGAGATGGCACTTCCAGATATATAGTATGATTTATTCATTCAATTAATGGGTAGTTTCTGGTAGAGCCCTGACGAACAGAAAAATGTGAAGTGAGTTGTTGTTAGTAGAGATTTAAATAAATTACAGATTTTTATGATACACCCTATGAGTTTTCTAAAGAAATTATTTTTTATTTCAGACACCTCTCATTTTATAAAAATTGTCAAGAATAAACTTCACAATAAGAAGATTCTTAGATTAATTATAAAAATATATTAATAAATCTCCAATATTTATTCATTTTTACATTTCTGATTTATATAAATTATTATAAGCTCTCACTAAAATCAGCCTCTTATAAACTTGATTTTTATAATGTAGTACACAAGTTAGATGACTGTCAAGCTTTCTACACAAGTAAAATAAATTGATTACTTTTATAGGATTTTACAGAGAATTTTTATTCAGTATTTGATGCTTTGAATCAAGCGAAGAAACGTATCTGAAGCAGTAATAAAGATAAGTTTTGTTCAACTATATTTTTATGAACAACAATCATTTTACTTATTTTTATCTGACATCATAATGTTGTGTCTCACTGTATCTTGTTTATTAGGTTTTAGAGAAAACTATTTCTTGGCTCAATTATTAGAAAATCCGTGTTGTATGGGTTATGTGTCACTATGAATTCAACAAATTATTTATTGCAAACTTTTAATTTGAAATATGTGTCAAACAAACAAGATGAACTAATATTCTTTGGAGGTGGTGAAATAACTTGAACAATTGTTATAAATTTGTATTATTAATGTTTATACTTTTAATTATAGCAATTTTTTCGGTACAATATGCCAATCTATTGGTCCAAATAATCATCCATCTTGCAAGTCTACCAACTTCTGATCGTAAACTCAATAATAAAACCGCCTGCGAAAAGAAACTGCCAAATACTTAAAATATTATATTACAATGAAAATTAAACAATTTATATTAGAACAAAACAAAAAAGCTGTTAGTTGGTGTAAACCTAATCTAACTATTTAAGAACTTTATTTAATTGTTATAAGTAAAATATTATACTTTTTTTTTTTTTAAATAATGATAGTTATTATGAGAAAAATTGTATAATTAATAAACTAATATGTCTTATTACATTGTTTTTAAAATATGATTTGAAAATTTAAAAGTATTGTGTTATTTTTATTGATATTAAATGTAAATGCCTATACAAAAATTGTATTGAAGTATTTTCAGATTACAGTATGAACTGTTTATGAGAAATTTTCAATCTTTGGGTACAAAAATTTAACTATTCATAATTTTTAAATTACAATCAATTTGAACTTGAAATATTCATAAAAAATTATAGGCTAAATTTAATATAAAATGTCACATACCAAAATGTTCAGGAAAACCATTTAAAGTTTTACTATTTTTCAAATATAAGTAATTTTTTAGTGGAATTAGAATGTACTTATTACAATGACAATTGTTATTGTATTTTGCTACAGTCCAAAATTGAATTTATCAGTTTTGTCAAATAGTGTATGTCCAGTTAAAATAAAGACTCATGCTAATATATCTGTTCAAAACAATTGTGTGCCACATCTAGTTTTCTTAATTGAACATATAAAACCAATTTTTGAATAAGTGGACATATTTTTTAGCATTTTTAATCTGTGTTTTGATTTTATTTCAAAAGTATTAGTGATCATATGATTAATTAAAATAGTCTGGCTATCTGAAATTTTCCATTATCAATAGAAGGGGTTTATATAGGCAAATTCTATATATTTTAATTATTCTTGAGTTATAAAATATTGATTGATTATTTTATTATTATATCTATATGATACAATTTATTTTTTAAATTATTTTATCAAACAGTAAATTTAATAATGAACGCATTGTGTATTTTATTATATTGGACCATATATTATTATTGACATACAGTTTTAAAGGTGTTTTCTATAGGCAACCCTACTGCACATTTAATATTTTCACGATTTCCTATTTTCCTCGCAAACCGTTGCATACATAAAAATTGTCTACTCATTGATAATTATTTAACTGTCCAAATACTGATATTTTTATGAAGTTTTGTCCAAAAACTTAATTTTTTAATTTTTATTATTACGGTTTCCAAAAATGTATCTCTAACACTAAATCCTTTAGGCTTTAATACTTTCCCCATCCATATAAAATCTTCAAGGATCGACGCAGTTTCGTCCCTAGATGATTTTCCAATTAGTAAAATTTTTTTAACTCAATCATTTTGACTATAAGCAGTGTTTTAAATCATATCGAGCATCATGCGGATGCAGCAATGATATGATATATTATAAATTTAAAAAATTCGTATCAAAAAAACTATTGTGTCTTCAGCTATAAAAGTTAGGTCCCTAAACAATAGTTAGGCCCCTCCAAAAAGTCTCCCGTAGTTGGGGTACCTTAGAACCCCCCCCCCCCAAAAAAAAAAATATTTTTGAAAAACCTTTTTCGTAATTCTACGTGTCTGAAACTCGAGATTCTAGAATTTTGGAGGATGCTGATCAAAAGTGGTGTCTTTTGTTAAGATCGTAAGAGCCGTTTTTACCCCATTTTGGGGCCTTGGAATTCCGAAATTTGAGTTTTTTAGTCGAATGTTACTCGGCCGGGTTTCGATGTAGGGGCATAATTTCTTTATGAAAAGTTTTGTTTTAAGTTATTTTACACAAAATCTTTCGGTGGTCGGAGGGTCCTATGGCCCCCCCTTATGGATATTTTGAAAAATTTTTATTTTTTGTTCCACGTTTCTGAAATTCACAGGTTTGGTTTTTTGTAGGTCGGTGATCAAAATCGGCGTCTTGTGTCGACACTGTAGGAGCCTATTTTACCCCTCTTTTTGGCGTCGGAAGTTAGGATTTTGCAGTATTTAGGCTTTGTCACCACGTAACACTTCGACTTTGGGTGATTAGAGCAGTTTTTTTTACGCATTATTTAGACATTTTTGTCAAAAATCGAACGGCACCAAAACCGAAGGAATCGGACGTTTTGTTGGGAAGTTATGATTTTCTTTTTCTTTTTTGGCACTTAGATTTTACGTATTTTCCGAATTTGTTGAACTTGAGTTTTTGTTCAATCTTTTTGAAATTCGAATGCTGACTCATAAATATCATTACGAGTCATAAAGGTTCTATGGTCAAAATGCGTAGGATCATTATTTACCCCGTAATCGGGGTGCAAAAATTGTTGAAAATCGAATTGCTTATTTTTTCGTATACGCATACGTTTCTTTATGATATACCCCCGAATAACGGTTTAACAATTTATTTTTATGAACTTTTTTTTCGTTATTACTCGTTTTAGGTTTTTACGTTTCGACTTTGCCAATTATTTCATCAGCATAAAAAATAGTTTATTTAGAAGTAGTTTTTCATCAAATCACATCGAGAATACATCTATTCAATGTTTATAGTGTTTATACCCCTCGATTAGAATTTAATATGTAAGCAATTTCGTTGTATATAAGAGATATAATCATCAATTTCAAAATGTACGATACAGTCAGTCGATCATTTGATCGTAAGCCATGCAATTTCTATAATAAGTTGTTTTACTCAATACTATATTTTATGATCCTTCATTAAGTAATGCTTTAATAACTATTCAGTATTCGACTCAATCAATAAATTAAATTCATCAACCAAAACTCCGTTGATATTTGATTTTCATTCCTTTAGAAGAACCCTGTACCAAACAATTAAACAAGCGAACAAGATTTGACTAGAACGGGATATAATAGTGTTAAATATGAACAATTGTTCATATAGGTAATTTATGAACTTAGAATTTCAATCATTAAAATTAACGGTATAAAGGCCTCGAAAATACTTATAATTAATGTGCATGTATAATAGTAATATGAAAAGTACCAAAATCTACTAATGCTGAACAATAGGTGTAGTGAATTACAAATTACACATTAATATATTATAGTATATCAGTTTTATATTCAGAACTTGAGAACTGTAATGATCGTCCGTTTGTGGATGAGATTAATCCCACATAGGAGAATGGGTAATGGTAAAATTTAAAGGTATCGATAGGAAATTTTATGGAGATTCCATTTACATAGTCAGTGTAACGAATTTTTTAGTAAATAAATAGATAAGTTTCAAAAAGAATAAAAAAAATTAAAAAAAAATTCAAAATTCGCTTTATCAATTATCATATATTATAAATTATGATAATGAATTATTAACCATGGTTTATAAGGTTACCACTTCGAATACAGACAACTAATAATAATTGCGGTTAGGTTAAATTTTGATATTTTTTTTATTATTTTAATATTTTCAATTTTGTATTTTTGAAATTTTTTAAGTACCTACCTAGTTTCTGTTTAATTAAATAGGTAATGTTAAGTTAACTTTCACTATAGATACAGAACACAAATTTGATTAACATTTTGATGATTATAACAATATAAATTACAAAATAAAGTATGTACAATCATAAAATATTATATTTAATAACAGGATTAAACATTAGTTGTTAATGTTTTATTTATATTTACTGTGAGTAGGTGTGAAGAATTTTGTATTAAATTAATTCCACTGGTGATTCTGTTTCATATCTCTGCCACAAAATCTTTACTTAACACATGCAAGTGTAATCAATTGACAATTCATAGATGTAAAAGCAAACAACAAACACATTCAAACCTTCATAACTCAAATCATGTAAGTTCTGTAGTGTTAAAATGTATTACTTATGAAAGGTTTATTTAAAGTTATTTATATTGTTATTTTTTTCTTTTCTCATAGACATAAAGTGCATACCTCATTCAATAATACGGAAGCTGCTACGTCAGGTCTGGGTTCCATATTAAATGATAGAATTCGGTGTTTCCGCAGGAGTTCATTTTCTGTGGCTGGTTCAGATATTAAATATGTGATCTATTATTACTAAACATAGTTTGTTGGTTTTTATTTATTGTCTTATTATACTTTTACACTATTTAAATGCAAATTTCATCTATAAAAATAAAAAATTGAAATAATGATTTTTATTGGATAATGGATATTTATATTCCTATAAATGATTATTTTGTATTCAAACCTAAATTACAAATTTAAGACTTATATTAATATATAAACTTTAGTTAAGTCATTTAATTTAATTTTTGTATAATCATGAAGTATGAAATACTGAATCTGTTCACTAAAGTAAACATGTCACATCTCTTCTATTCAACAATGTATTCTTTGCTATTCATATAGCTTGACTAATGTATTTTGACTATTTAATGTATAATTGAATGTTTTTTTTCTTGTATTCAATAACAAAAATAACTAATAAGTAACATATAAAATATATGTATTGTAATATAATTTACAACCGATTTTAATAAGTATGTATGTTTTTGAAACTGCATTTAATTCAAAAAATATTACAAATAATTGTTTGTGAAAAATCCACACATCTTTTGTAAATACTTATTAGAAATATACAATATTATTACAAGTTCTTTGTTACCCTCATTTAAACAACAAGCAAGAGACCATGATAGAAATAACTTTCTATTATTTCTATCATGGAGGAGACTTAGGGAGCCTTAGCACCCTCAAAATGCATTTTATTCCCCACAAATGTTTATGATTATTTAAGAATGAATAATAATTTAAGCAATAAAATGTGACATATGGAATTATTCAAAAGTAAATTGTATAAATATAAAATTGGTATATTAAAAATAC
This sequence comes from Schizaphis graminum, assembly GCA_020882235.1. Lineage (NCBI taxonomy): Eukaryota > Metazoa > Arthropoda > Insecta > Hemiptera > Aphididae > Schizaphis > Schizaphis graminum. Next base: position 6,660,961 of record CM037033.1, read on the forward strand.
ATTTAGTATTTTTAATATACCATAAAAAGTATCTAGACCTACACATACAGTTATTAGTTTATTACTATTGAAAATTAAAATAACCAAAACAATCCTAGTTTTTTGTAAAGCATAAATGTAAGTAAATTAAATTAGGTATTTATTTGTACAGCTGCAGTTAATCTAATATTTTAGACCTAGTTGCATCAATAGTTAGACATTACACAGATTCACCAATGACCTCACAAACATATTATTTTTGGTCATTCAGGTTCTAATTGTTGTGAGTAGCTTCAATGTTTCCTATTAGGTATATTGTTATACGTTGGTTTATGATCCCTTTGAGTTTCATTGAATATTTTTTATTGATATAATCTTTAAGTACAGAAATATCATATAATTTTAATATTTATGACTATTGACTAAACACATCACTAGATGGTGTTGAACCAAATCATTCTTTAAAATTAGCTTAGGATTAAATGTATGTGTAATTAATTTTTTAATAATTCTTTACCTTTGTGTGGAATTTTTCGAAATTTTCAATTTTAATTCGCGTTTTCTCGGTCACCTGATGGTCCAACGACAATTTATCACTGAAGTTAAAATGTTCTACATGTAATTCTACACCAGAATCAGTTTTTATTTTTTCCAAAAACTCGTTATTTCAAAATTTTAGTTTTTCAAAATCGTTCGACCCAAGTGCGACATTGAAAAATCCTTAATAACGGTTTTTCGAAAAATCAAATGCACACAACTTATGAAGATAGTTATGGGGATCAATTTTATGTCTTACGACTTTCGTCCTATCTCTCACGGTTTCCCCGGAAAACACTTCGTAAACGAAATATTTTTCAATTTACGAATTGTACAATAATATTTGAATTTAAAAATACATAAATTTGAATTTTACAATAATTGTACAATAATATTTGAATTTTAAAATACATAAATTTGGGAATTATTTGGGATATTTTATATTTCATTGTTGGTACTCCTGCATTTTCAGTTGGTCCCGATTTTTTCGTTTCTTCCATGAGAATTTCGTGATAAAAAATCTGGTTGTTATCACGGGTTCCAACTGCCCGAGCCCCGTCAAGGTTTATAGATTATACAGGTTGCCTCATTTCGCATTTTTGAAATTTTGGGAGTGGGAGAAGTCACACCGTGACGTCACCCGAAGTATAAACTGTTTTGTTATTCCCATATAACACGGGTAAAATGAACACGATTTTTAACTTTCCCAAGCTCCTACAACTTCAATATTAATTTTTTTTAATTTGAAAAAAAAATGGTATAGGTATAAATGAATATATTTGCATAAAAAAAAAAAAATGAAATTTAACCATAACTTGATTAAAAAAATTTAAAAAAATATAAAAAGTGAATGATCTAAGTTATCACATTGAGTAGTTTCGGGTGACATGGAACAGTTACGTTACACTCTCTATCTCTTACTCAAGCTCGGAGATAGATAATCGTTGTATTGTAATTATAAACTTGTTTATTGTAATTTTTAGATTATCATTGATTATAATAAAAAAAAAAAAATGTGGCGTTATTTGCTCCGCCGCGGCCGGCTCACCAGATTAACACGGTCGCCCGTTCCTTCTTCTGCCGTACATGGCCGTGTGAACAGTGCTTTACAAAAAAAGTGATAGGTACAGTAAAAACTCGATAAGACGGAATCGCTTAAGACCATGCAATTTTTCCGTGACAAAGTTTCCGTTTTGACGGGATTCAAAAAAATGAAATTTGAAAAAAAGCACCAAAGAAATTTTCCGTATTACCAGGGTTTCCGTTTTACCAAAGTTCCGTCTTATCGAGGTTTTACTGTAGTACTTAATAGTAATAACAGTTTGTTATGTTCGTACTGTCGTTTATATACTAACACTACTAACGTAAAAGTAAAACAGATACTTTCAATAAATACAAACAAAATATAAATTCAACAGCATATCTTTATTAAAACACATAAAATATTCGTTCTCTGATCACAGTACTTTATCCGTACCGTGACTTTCAGAAGAGTCACCTTTTCTCACATTCCGATACTCTTTAATAGGTATCTAATACATTTTGTTGTCTCAGCTCATTTGCTTCATTGACCTAAATTATATGAGTATTGTTTAGCATTTATAAACAATCTTTTATTCAAATAATCGATTAAGGGCCGTCCCGAAAAAAAAACTATGGGGGGGTGTAGACTAACTAATTGCCAACTCACTGAGTAAAAATAATTTTCTCGCTTCGCTCGAAGAATATTATCTTATAATGTTATTTTATCATTTTTATTTGCTTTGTGTTTAAAAAAAAACATACTTTTTTTAGTTTTATAAATTTAAATAAAAGAAAATATTGTTATTATTCTCTTTGATATCAAATACAATCAATAGTAGTATAAATACCAAAATATTATTTTTTATTATGTTGATATTATAAATCATTATATATTAGGTATATTGTATATAGTACAAAATAATAAATCTACATTTTTACCAAACATTTTATTATAAAACAATAGAATATAATTTTGATGAATAGGTATTCAAATAAAAATATTTTAATACATGTTAAACATACAAATATAATATATAACAAATATAAAAAACATAAACAAATTTTTTTTTATTAAAAATTAAACTTGTAAAATATTAACAGTTAAATTTCTATTCTGCGTTCTTTCAATTTTGACCACTGTTGTGCTAATTTATTAATGTCCAATTGGTCCACAATATCTTTTTCTATTTCTAATATTACTAATGAATTTAATCGGTCATCCTTCATTGTCGATCTGAGAAATGTCTTAACTAATTTCAATTTACTGAATGTCCTTTCATTCGATGCTACACAGTCACTGGAGAAGTTATCGAGCAGTAAGCACTTTCGCGGAACGACAGTATTTCATTGTCATTTTATTATTATTTTTATTTTTATTTATCAGTTATAATATTAATATTACCCATAGTTATTGTATGATATTCTTATTTCTTATATCTACAATATTATAAATAAAGTAGATATTTTTTTTTTCATAGAAAAATACTTAAACTATGAATTTTATTGTATAATATAAATACAATTTATAGTTAAATATTATAATAAAATACTTAAAATATTATTAAATTGCCGACTCAATTACCTATCGATGAGCCATTGTGCCAACTGGGCCCAACTATAACTGTCATGGGGGGGGTGGCCCACCCCCTACACCCCCCCATCAGGACGGCCCTGTAAATAACCGCACAGCTCTAAACATAATAAAGTTGTAATATATTGACTATTGAGGTCATTAATCGGGATAAAAACTATCCTAACGTATGACGGAGACAAAATTACAATATGAATCATTTTTTATTTAACAATGATTTTTTTTAACATATTTTTAAGGTTAGTTTTTTGTAAATTGATTGAAATTTTACTAGAATATTTGAATATACCACTATGATAATATTGTGATGACTGATATTGACATGATATGTTTGTACACAGAATGCACTTCAGCATATAATATACATCTATATTTATATTTATTAAAATTTTCTTTCTTTTTTTTTGCTCAAAAATACGATCACACGCATGTTGCATAATTTTTTATCAAATGAGTGCTGATTTTTTTATACCTGTTGTCTGAATTATCAGTATCTGATGATCATGAATAATTTAATCTACGTAATATTTTGCAGATGTCAACATCATTTTTGTTTTTTATGTTGATATTATTGAAAAATTTCAATCACTTAATTTTTAACCTTATTATTTTTTTTTTCTGAACACTCTTTCTCTTTATAATTAATTATTTGTATGTATCTCTTGCCCTTTTTTTTTACATAAATATTGTAATAGTAATATATATACACATATATAATATATAATATATACATCTTATAATACTTCGTTCTCATATCCAATATTTATGTTTCGTCACTTGCGGAAATCTGTTTCATCGTTTGAATAGACTGTCCATATATGTGTCAACAGTCCTGCAACCTGTATTGGAACAATAAGGAAGCCTGTTGTCGTTGTGTGTTAGAAACCGTCGTGTTCGTCTAAACTTATAAATTTTCTCGTTCTTTTTTTTTTTTTTAAACGATATCATGAAGATAATAATATATTAATATATCCTACAAATTAGTTAATAGTAATTATCATAGACTAAAAAATCATCAGAATTAGTATAATACCTATATAAGTTCAACGTATAATATACCTTGTATTAATTTTTAAAGATTTTTTATTATGGCAAATTTTTTTATCTACATTTCAAGAAAAAAGAATTTGGAAAAATCGAAAATTTCAATGCTTTATAAATAACTTAAAAGAATTCTAAATATTTTGAAAATTTGATCGTAAATAGATAATGTTAATATAAAAATAAGGTGAAAATTTAGTTTACTACTACTACTACTAAACTACTACTAGCATTTACTTTAAATCAGTAAAATAGATTCATATAGTATAAAAAGATGATGTCTTAAAATAAATTAAAAATGTCATTGCTCATAGTAAAATTCATAATAATATAATAGTCGTAAGGTTTTAAATCCCTACGAATATTTTTGATTTATAAAAAAATAATTAGTATAGTGTTATTCATTGTTAAAATATGATATCTTAAAAAATTTGAACTTTTTCAAATGTCTGTAAACAATTGTTGTGTTTATATATTATTTTTAGATTCTTTAGTTTCATAATAAAATATTTATGAAGTACATTTTCAAACCTAAGATACAAAAATAAAAGATTTTGTAAGTTCTTTACTGTAAAAATACTTGTAGCATGTAGTTTTCGTAATTTTGACAAATTTTATAAGAATTTGAAAAATGTATACAAAAAATTGTACACAAGGAAGGATTTTTAATAATTTTATAAAGATACAAGAATAACTTATGTGGTATTTTGTATAAAAATTTAATTTTAAGAAGTTTGACTCATCGAATAATTTCTTATCGCCATTTATAGAAAAAAAATCGAAAATTTCTCATGTTTTTAAAGGGGGGCTATAAAATACAGGAAAATAATTCACCGGAACATAATTTCCAGGAACAATAAATACAGGAAAGGTATAATAAGGAATTATAATAAATAGGAACGTTTTTTATCAGGAAAGATAATTTTACAGAAAAATAAAAATAGGAAAGTAAAATTATAGGAACATTATTCATAGGAATTATAAAATATAGGAAAGGAGTTGTACGGAATGATAATACACGGGAAAGTTATTATCAGGAAAGATTTTTCACTGGAAAATAAAAAGCAGGAATGACAAATAAAGGAATAGTGCTGTATGGAATAATAAAATACGGAATATTACATTCAGGAAAAATAATTTCGGGAAAATTAAAACTCATGCACAGGAATGAAATGTAGTTGAAAATTAGTAAGTATTTTTTAAAACTTCTTAATTTAGAAATGATATTTTTAAGTTAAAATGACGTACACATGAGGTCAGAGGGTGTTTTGGGGATCTTTAACACCTCCCTCTTATATATAATTAGGCGTATAATAACAAATTGTATAAAAAAATAAAAATGAATATAATTTTAAATTCTTACTTTTATAAGTGTATATATACTATATATATATTTTTACGTCAACTTAGAAAATATCTCGGGACGCTTAGATACTTAGAACTTATTGAATGATCTAAGCTTTAAAGATAATAATACTTATATTTCCTATATATAAACATTAAACCTTAATATTAAACTAGAGTTTAGTTACTATACTTATAGAATAATTAGAGTATTTATCACAGTTGTCTATATTATTACTAAACTATATAATAGTTAGCATTGCTATTTTATACATAAACTTGTGGTATTTACTACTTACTATGTAGGTATACTTTTTGGTAATTTGGTAGAATTGGATAGATTTATTATTAATGCTAATAATAAAATGGAGTCATTTATTGTCTTATTGACGAAAATGAAATAGAGTTGGACATTACAATTGAAATAGTTACAAAAATTTAGATTAAGAAAAAAAAGAGGCTTTTGAAGTGTTAACAAAAGATGACCCAATCGTTGATTAATTTAAAAAAGCGAAAGTGGGTATCGCTCTGCTGTATATTAGGGGGTGGGGTGGACCTCGGACTATGATAAGTTAAATTTGAATGCAATGATAGGTATCATTGTATACGAAAAACGATTCTGAACGAAGATGATTTGTCAGTTTAGGATATATTAAATTTAAATATTGTCATATATTCTATTTTGAAAAAAATAGTTTAGTTACTATATGTTGCTATAGTTACTTTATAGTATCTGTTTATTAATAAAAAAAGTATTTGGCCAACATACGCATAATGAGCGTATGAAATTTAATTTAAATTTTGACATATTTCGTATAAATTCGAACTTTAAGCACTTATAAAAAAAAATTGTGACTAACGATTTCGGATTTTTTATTATCACTTTAAGAACAACTTATAAGAAACCTTGTATTAATTTTTCAAGATTTTCTGGCCACCCACCCAAAAAATTTTTATCGGCATTTGAAGAAAAAAAACTTAGAAAAGTCGAAAATTTCAATTGTCTATAATTAACTTAAAAATGGTCAAAATATTTTGAAAATTTAACTGTAAAAAGATAACAATAATATAAACATTTGGTGAAAATTTCAAGTATTTACAATGATTCGTTTTTGAGTTACAGCAAAATCAAAAAATCGATTTTGTCGAAAAGTGGTTTTTCGTAAAATTGCCGTTTTTCTGTTACTTTTTTTTTGTTTTTCTCGATTTTTTTGAAAACTATTTGAAAATGTTTACTTTTGACCCCCCCAAAGTACCAACTAGATGAATTTTCCTATTCAAAGAGGGGCTGAAGTCAAAAATCGGAGCATTATTACTGCTCCAAATGGCTTCGAATGCTTGTTTTCAATTTTAAAAGTAATTAAATCTCGCTTGAGAAATACTATATTAACGAAGATAAATTAGAAGCGTTTATGCTTATGGCTTTGAAAAAAGATTTTTAGAGTAATAAGTAATATAGATTCTGATTTCTGACCAAGTAATTGAACTACTGAAAAACAAGAATAAATTGCTTTTCAGAGAACTTAGTTATTAAGGTGTATGTACTTTAATACATAATAATAAGTAATTTGAATTAAAATATATTTAAGTTTTAGAAATTTAATTATTATTAATTTAACTATATAATTAAGAAACTAAAAATTAATAATTGAGGAGAAAATTGTTAGCTATAATATTATAACTTATAAGTATAGTTATAAGTGTTATATATTTTACTAATTTAAGGGCAAAACTACCTAAACAAATTTTGAAATTCATATAAAATTATGCCTTTTTAGTGTGAGGTGTAAGGGGAAATTACTGATGTGGCACATGGGCAGAGAGCAATACCCATCAATTGCCTCCTTTTAAAAATATCGTAATTAATAAATTATTTTATTTATTTATATTAAAATTGTATAATAGCCAATAGACAATTTTATTTTACTTAACCTTTAAATTGTATTTATTATTCGGTATAATACATCGATGCTATACATCGTGCCGCTGTGGTATACAAATTTAAATATTCTAAATAAAAAAATGTTTTAAGTGAAGTCTATATATCGTCTAATTAGACTAGGCTATTGGCCTAGTGGCTAGTATAGTAGTATGTTATATTATGGACTAAGGTGTTAAGAGTGTTAGTCGTACAGACCAATTCAACTCGATTTAGATTTGAATCCATATAATATGCGTTTCTTTACATATTACATGGCATAATTACTTCGATAGAACAATAACATTTCAAGAAACAAAATATTTTTTTAATGTTTTGACGTCCATATTAATATTTCTTTATTACTCTCTAATGTCTATGAGTATAGACGCGTAGATTATTGTAACGAACAACAGCCGCCGCCGCATAAAATGTCCAATAAAGAATAGTAGTAAGTACACCGGACCAGTCCACTAAATACACGTGATTATTTTATGTAATTTTATTACAATAATATTATATTTTGGTAATTAGTAATTACTAATTGGTCATTATAGCCAAAAAAAATTATTTTATAAAAATATATTTTGTGGTCCTTATCACTGACAAATATTAATATTATTCGGTATTCCATAAAAGGTTAAAAATAGAAATTATTCCAATCGTTGCATTTGCTTGTAAACAATGTCACAGTTGTTTTTGTCGTTTTTCGTCAACGGACAGTTAACGATTAACTAGTTGACTTTTGTAATCGTTGTTGTGCTGTGGACGTTTTGGTATTATTGTATTAATGCAGCCATAATAGTCATATTTTATTTACCATTTACAAAATAGTATAATCTTGTGTGACTTTGTCGACTTGTATTCTCAAAATGAACTATGATGGTTATACTTATAAATTTAATGGCGGAGAAAAAAAAGGCACTCGGTAAGATTTATTTATTATTTATTATATACAATATTTGCACCACTTACCTTATATAATTGTATTATTATTTAAGTATTACATAATTTATTAATAATAATTAGGTATATGATATGCTGCCAAAAGTTTTGTAAGGGTTCAGCTAAACGATTAATTGATGGTACTATAGTGAACAATGCAGCTCACTCACATCAACCAAATAATTTGGAGAACGAACTCATGGAATTAAAAAAACAATTTAGGTTGATTCTGATTCGAAGAGCAGTAAATGAAACTACAAGACTTAGTGATATTTATGATGAAGAATCAATAAGGTATTGTTTATCAACTTAATATTATGCTAATAATTATGGTTTAATTTAACTTTATGAAAGTAAAAAAAAAAAAAAACAGGTATATTAATAATATAGACTTACTTTAGTTTGAAAACTGTTAATTTTAAAATAATGATAATAGGTATAAGAATGTTATTTTTAAAATAAATATTAATAATCAGTATTAAATAATAACCTATAACTTGTCTATTATATCATTTACATGAATTTTAAGTATAAAACTTCTTGCCAATTCCTGACATAATAATTTGTTTAAAAGTAAGTTGCTTGTTTTTTTACATTAGTAAATAATACTAAAAATTTTGTTTGTGAGGTTCAATAAATGTTGACACCCCCCGAGATCTCACCCAAAATACGCCACTGTATATTATTATAATAAAATAATAATTAGGTCAATTTTTCAGACATGCGAGAGCTGCAGAACAATATTGTTGCCCAATCCTGTAGCTGAGATGTCGATGCGCCACGCTCGTAGAAAAAATGTGCCAGTTTTGCCACCTACCATGCATGCACTATCAGAAATGTTAGAATCTAATGTCGATCGATATATTTGTTGTGGTCATTCCTTTTATCAGGACCATACAATTGATGATGATGGAAAGACATCAATTATATTTGGATGTTTGGACCTGATTCAAGAAGTTGTACGACAGGGTGGATCTGAGCTCCATGCAGATGCCACTTTCAAAATAGTACCTTCGGCACCAAAGTGTCGCCAACTATTTGTTATGCACTTAATTATTCAAAACCATGTACGTTTAAAAGTTTGATTTAATATTTTGATAATTATTAATATTTTTAATGTATTTTAGAGTATTCCAGTTATATATGTTCTTATGGAATCAAAAACTGAACAAGCTTATACTCTTGTTCTAAGGAAATGTAAAGCTATGTTTCCGGCTATTCAACCAGAAAGTATAATGACCGATTATGAAATTGCCTTAAAAAATGCATTCAGCATTATTTATCCTGAAAGTATTCAACATGCTTGTTGGTTTCACTATGTACAGGTATGTATTATTTACTTAAATAAAATATTTAACTATTGTTTTAACTATATATCGTAATGATTACTTTTTAGTGTCTTGTCAAGAATCTTAAAAGTAATGGGTTAGCAAATTATGTTAAAAATAACCAAGAAGCCCAGATTTGTTTTAAAATGACGTCTGCATTAGCATTGCTACCTCCCAATTTAATTGACCAAGGTTACCAGATAATTCGTAGGTATGCAAGGGATAATAATGTAAATCTTGTGTCCTTTTTTACATATTTTTCCAAGTAAGTATGACATTTATTAATATAGTTTGAACTTAAAAATTAAACATGTATATATTTGAAGTTATTGGTTACGTACAAGAAAACCAGAAGTATTTTCAGTACATAATTCTCCAAGAAGAACAAATAATAATGTAGAGTCTTTTCACAGTGGATTAAAAGAAAAATTCCAAACTCTTCACCCAAATTTGTGGACATTTTTAGGTGAGTAAAATCATTGAAATAATATATAACATTTATTATGTACTTATAACTCTATTATTATTAGTATAGTATTAAATACAATCTATCTTATTGAACCTTATAATCCGAGATAGCCTAATATTTCCTAAGCAAATCAATAGTTTTTAATGGACCATTTTCAACAATTGTTTTTGTAGAAAAAAAATCATAAATTTATTTTTAATTTAATTTTTGATTTAGATCACTTGAAACGCCTAAGTTTAAAAAACCATGTAATCATCAAACAGTTGGCAAGAGGTCAACAAGTATCACGTTCAGTAAAAGTTAAATATTTATTAAATTCTGTACGCATTCAAACGGCGACTACACAATTGGAACTTGGAGTTATAAATATCAAAGAATTTTTACTTCAATGTTCACATTGTGCTGAACGTTATTTAAGGGAAGAAATCCATTGGCACATTAATATTGAACAAGGTAATAATAACATACCCATTAAAAACAAATGTATTAGCTTGGTTATTTGTAAATTATAATTATTTGATTAATTCTAAGTACTTATAAAATATTATTATCCGTTTTGCCTGATGTAATATTTTATTATGTTTTGCCATTAACCATTATATATTAACCTACTCTAAATTATAATTTTTGGTACATAACAATCATTTAATATAGGTATGCTATAATGTTGGCATGTTTCAGATGAAGTAGTAATTGAGGAAAATATTCCAGAAGTCCCGATAGAAAGAGGTAAAATAATTAAGTGTATATACTATAGGTAACTTCCTATAATAATATAATATACTTATATTGTAGTATGAATCAATCTATTATCAATAGATATAAAATGTTTGGCAAAAACAAAATTATTTCTAAATTATATTTTTGATATATAACAATCATTTAATATATTATGCTATAATGTTGGCATGTTTCAGATGAAGTAGTAATTGAGGAAAATATTCCAGAGGTCCCGATAGAAAGAGGTAAAATAATTAAGTGTATGTACTATAAATTACTATAATAATATAATTTACTTATATTGTAATATGAATCAATCTATTATCAATAGGTATATAATGTTTGGCAAAAACAAAATTATTGCTTTGTATCTCAGATTCTCAGCACACTTACTTTATTGACCTAACATTAATTAAATAACTAAATTTTCTATTTTGTACATTGTGAAATAGTCATATTTAATATATGACATTTTTGTGTCTCTTTTCTACTGTAGAATTGATGAGTATATATTATCATAATTCATACGTTTTCTAAATAAATTGTCGCCTATTTCACTCTTCTCAAATTGTCTTTTTTAAATTCTATATTTTTAGTTATTTTTTAGGATAAATAATTATAAATAATGTTATTATTTATTAATAATAATCCATAATTATTAGCATAATATTAAGTTGATAGTAGTTATGTAAAAAATAAATTTATTTTGTATTTGGAATACATATTTGAGTAAATAAGTACTAAAGTATATTCTGAATACACATTTGAATACTTTACAGTCAATAAGATTGTTTATCATTAAATTTTGTTCTTGATTACTTCACTATAGAAGATAGGGATCCAGATATGGTTGCTATGTTAGAAGTTGCTGCCAGGCGTCGCCAATTAGAAATTGAAAACATTCCTTATGTACAAGTTCCAGCTGTTCTCCCTTCTTTGGAGAACCAAGATCAAATGTGCATAATATGTACGGTAGCAAACAGAACACATGCCCTAATACCATGTGGCCATAGAATATTATGCCAAGATTGTGTAGCTCTCTTAGACCCTGAACGTTGTCCACTTTGTAATGACCATTTTACTGATTCTATGAGAATTTGGTAATTTACTAACCAACAACTATTTTTATTTTTTTTTTTTGATACTTTATTTTCAAATGTTTTTTTTTTTTTTTTGAATTTTAGAAAAAAGTAATTGTTTTTATTTTTAATATATTATTTTAATGTATAATAATGTATGTTATTTTTTTTCGTGTACATTCAAATTTAAAGGTCTGGTATTAATGGTGTTATAACCTATATTGGTATTTTTAATTGTATCCAAAAGAAGGAAGCTCAAGATTTATGAAATTAGACGATTAAATTTTTCTGACTAGTACATAAATAGTTAAAAAAATATATAGGTATTTAAATTCTGCTTATGAGTATAAGGTAGGAAATAAATGTTATTATCAAAAATCTATAAGAAAAAAAAGGAAAATTGAATCCAAAATCTCTAATTAATATAGACATTTTCACAAAATATAACTAAAAAAATGTAAAGTAAAAACATAAGTTTCACTTCAAACTTTGATCACAGTTATACTTAATTTATTACATATTATCAAATACTATATATGATATAGTATTTGATATTATTAAGGGAAATGCAAACGGACAGTTTTTAAGGAGTTCAATATAGGCAATAATATAAGAACATGTGTGCGATCCGTACTGGTGTATGCGTAGTAAATGATCATTAGTGTTAGTGACACTGCCAGACAGAAGGGGAAACACTGCGGGCGGAGGTTCTAAGAACATATTATTTTATAATGGGTGATAATAACATCCGTTGTTATAAAACGGTTGCAAATAATAATAAAGAATATTATTATTTATTACAAAATTAAATACAATTATATACACAAAATAATCAAACCTTTTGATTAAAATTTTCCTAATTCAAACTATAAAATAAAGAAAAAATTACCTATTCATAAAAAAGTATAATTCATGATATAATGATAAATGATACTTTAAAGATGTAATTTATTTAATAATATAAATATTTAATACTTTTAGGATATTATAAATTATAAATATAAATTTTATATTATAATAATTGCAATATTTATTGAATAAATTATTGTCAATCAAATTTATTATATTTTTAGTATGTTTAATTGAGGGCTAATTATTTCTGGCAATAAGTGGTTAAAACTCTGACAATAATATTTCCATTTTATTTTTCCAAAATGTGTATCATCATGTTCTATTTTATCAACACAAATTCCTATAATGATACAAAAATATATAATAATAATTATTACCTATTTATTTTAGATTCTGAACGGAGTGATGAATGTATTGATTTTACAATGATGTGTGTTTTTTTTTGTTTTTTTTTGTGTCTGTCGACAACATTTGGGGCAGTAAAAATGCTTTGATTTTGGACTTCAGCCCCTCTTTGAAAAAGAAATCGGATCTAGTTGGTACTTTGGGGGGTCAAAAGTTTAAAATTTTCAATATTTTTTAAATGAGTCGGGAAAAACCCTAAAAAAATGACGGAAAAACGGGATTTTTCACGCAAAACCAATTTTCGTCAAAATCGAATTTTTTATTTTGCTATAACTCAAAAACTAATCGATGTAAATACTTCAAATTTTCACCAAATGTTTATATTAGCGTTCTCCATACACAGTTAAATTTTCAAAGAATTTTGACTTTTTTTGAGCTATTTATAGACAATTGAAATTTTTAATTTTTTTTAGTATTTTTTTTTAAAATAACGATAACAATTTTTTGGCCGGCCAGAAAATCTTGAAAATTTAATGCAAGGTTTCTTATAAGTTGTTCTTAAAGTGATAAAAAAAAATCCGAAATCGTTACTCACAATTTTTTTTTATAAGTGCTTAAAGTTCGAATTTATACGAAATATGTCAAAATTGCGAAAATTTGCGAGTAATTTTATGGTTGAAAAATCGTAAAATTTTTTTCTTTTATAACTAAGTTTTGAAAATTTGATACAAGGTTCTCCATACATTCTTCTTCAATTATCTGTAATAAAAACTCTACCGGATTCAGACAAAAATTTTTTATAAGTGTTTGAAATTTAAATTTTTACAAAACCGCGTTAAATAACGGTTTAGCCTCAAACGATTTTTGATATTTATTGTTATTCAAACAGTATAAATCGTAAATACTTGAAAATTTTACCAGTTATTTAGATTGCCATTTTCTTTACGTGATTTGATTTTCAAAACATTTTGACTTTTTTTGAGCTATTTATAGACAATTGAAATTTTCAATTTTTTTTTATAAATGTTGATAAAAAAAAATTTAGCTGGGACAAATTACTTGAAAATTTAATTGAAGGGTCTACACATAACTTGTTCTAACTCTCATTCAAAAATTATAAAAATACATAGGCACAATTTTTTTTTATTAGCAATTGAAGTTCAAATATTGACAAAAATTCGTCAAAATCATGAATATTTTCACTATTTGGTAGTTAAAAATTTATAAATATTTTTCTATCAAAAGCTAAGAATTGAAAATTTAATACTATGCTGTCCATAAGTTAAGCTTAGAATAATTATAAAAATGTTTGAGGATTATTCAATTTAAAAAAATTTACGAGTATTTAAAGTTTTAATTTTAATTTGAAATAAAAAATACACGTGTAAATAACGTTTTACTAATACATAATTTTCGATTTTTGTTATTTTTAAAAAATTACTTGACGTAAGATCTTGAAACTTTTACTTAAATGTTTGAATTTGTTTCAAAATAGAATATATGACAATATTTAAATATAATATATTAACATATCCTAGGACCTAGACTGACAAATCATCTCTGTTCAGAATCGTTTTTCGTATACAATGATACCTATCATTGCATTCAAATTAAACCTACCCTAGTCCGAGGTCCACCCCACCCCCTAATGTACAGCAGAGCGATACTCACTTACCCGCTTTTTTAAAAATAAATTGTATTACTTAATTAAATGTTCAAAAAAATAATTTTTTTTTGCTAATTTTGTAAATTATTTTGCATATAAGTCCGCGCTCTAAATTAATAACTAATAATAGTTCCTATACAATTTTAATTTTTTTGAGTTATTAACTATTTCAATACACATTATTTAAATTACTTTAAATTGGGAAGTTACAACGTCATAATATCTTTACTTTCCCGATTTTTATTTTCCTGTGTAATTTTTTTCCTGATTTTTATATTCCTAAACAATATCATTCCTAAATATAATGTTCCTAATCAAAATGTATTCCTTAATTTTATTTTCCTGTTTATTATTTTCCTGTGTAATTAATTTTCTGGTTTTTATTTTCCTGTGTAATTTATTTTCTGGTTTTTATTTTCCTGTGTAATTTTTTTCCTGATTTTTATTTTCCTGTGTAATTTTTTTCCTGATTTTTATATTCCTACACAACATCTTTCCTGGATATAATCTTCCTAATCAAAATGTATTCCTTAATTTTATTTTATTGATTATCACATTCCTGTGTTATATTTTCCTGTGTTTTAAGCGGTCCCGTTTTTAAATAGTTTAAAAAGAGAAAATATTTTAAAGAATTTTGAATTTTCGGAAAATGAACTACTTATTAGAAATAAGAAAATTTAAATCACTTTTCACTTTGTTATTTTTAAAAAATTACTAAACGTAAGATCTTGAAACTTTTACTTAAATGTTTGAATTTGTTTCAAAATAGAATAATATATGACAATATTTAAGTATTATATATCCTAGACTGACAAATCATCTCCGTTCAGAATTTAATATGGCTAATCAACTTCAAGAACTAATCCCACACAGCATTTAGGAAATGATAATATTTTGTGAATATTTTGAAGTGCTTGAATAATGAATATTTGACTAATAATATTGTAAAAATATTTTCTTCTCATGCTAACTAATTATTGTACTAAATGATTGTATAAAAATATTTATTAAATATTTATTAAATATTTTTATAAGGTTTCCATGAAAATGTTTTTTGAACAATAGTCATACAACTTTTCATAAATATTATTTCACAGATATTTTATCAATAATGTGAAAATATATTTTTAAAATATATTGCACTAGTTGCTAAAAAATATTTTCTAGACAATTATTATAAAACTTTTAATAAATATTTTTTACAAATATTTTATAAATACTTTGAAAAGTTTGAAAATTATTAGTCTAATAGCACATAAATACCTATAATATAATATATGTAATTATTATAAATATTAAATAAACATAATATTATAATATAGAATTAATAATTAATATAGAATATTATTATGGACTATAATATGAATAATAAGAAGGCCGCTACACCAACATTTGTTTTATCTCCCACTTTATAATATATATTATAGGAACCAAGGACTAAGAATAATATATTTAACGACTTATTACGACGCTATTTATTATAAGTTAAAACACTAAACTCGTAAACGCAAATGTGCTCAACGCAAATACAAGTGACAAACTGAGAACGATACTATAGCATTGATTAATATTTAAATATATAGTATATTTAATGAATGATATTAGTGATACCACCCGCTCGTATTTTAAATAATATTGTTTGTGAATAACTGCAGTAAACGGTCAAACGTAAATATATTTTGAACTTGTCCCAACGTAGTGTTATATTTTCTTTTTCTACATCGTGTTATTTACATTTTAATTTTGAATGTGTAATATAGTATCTCACACGGGCACCTCTGCAATATTCCCTAGGTACTCAATATCTATTATACGTGCTCAACATAATACTACCGAATGTAAGTATAATTTGGCGTACCTATTTCTAATAAATATTATAATATTTATTTTTTCAATACCTACAGTATTTATTTGATTATATTGTTATATTAATATGTATAATATTTCAATATCTGTTTCAGAGGAACTTGCAGTTTAATTGTGTTACACATATTATTATAATAATTATAGTAAGTTTATTTTATTATATATTATTACCCACCTATTATTATAATTTATAATTCATTATTACTTATTACTATTATTAGGTATATATTATATTTCCCAATTAATATATAGAATTAATTTTATTAATTTTATTTATGTGTATTAGTGAATTCTAGTGTTAATTCATTATAAAAATTATTTTAAAAATAAGATTTACCGTCATATTCAATAGGTAACTAAATAATCTTTCGTAATTGCAATGTGCCTATGATTAGTTGCATTTTATATTAATATGCCTTAGAAATAAAATTAAAGTGATTATGCTTTTAATATCACATAATATTATATTTTATTTTGTAACTATTATGTTATTAAAGAAATTCAGATAGATATATAGTAAATTTTAAATTATGACAAGTAAAAGAACTAAACGCCGAAGAGTGAGGGAGGAACTAGAATTTTTATATGATGAAGACAATGAATCTCTTGATTTATCAACAAATAATATTGAATCTCATATTGTAACATCTGTTGTCAATACAAATGATAATGTAGAACACATTACTACTAAAGTTGTTAAAAAAAATTATTTAAATATAGGAAATAGTTCTCCAGAGGTATGCATTTATTTTACAATTTATTATTGTATTACATTACTTATGGGTAAACATTTTTTTTTAAGTTTACTCAACATGATACTTCTGTATTGGAAATTATGAATGATGAAGCTGGAGCATTTATTTCATTGGATCATAAAATAAAAATTAATCTGGCTGCATGGGCTTTGCAATATAATATTGCTCACAATGCGTTAAATGGACTATTATTAATTTTAAAAGAAATTCCTGGTTTGGAAAAACTTCCTAAAGATTCTCGATCTGTACTTAAAACAAGACAAGTAAACGAAACAAATAACATAACAGTTTTGGAACCTGGTTTATATTTTCACTTTGGTCTAGCTTCTGCCATTAAAAGATTTTTTTTAGTAAATCCAACTACCAATGTAGATGTGGTAAAAATTGTGATTGGGATTGATGGATTGCCCATCTCTAAAAGCAGCAATAGTGCATTTTGGCCGATATTAGGGTATATTCGGCCTCATAATAATTCAGTTTTTCCAATTGGTATTTATTGGGGAAATGAAAAACCCTATGATTCTAATAAATACCTAGAAGAGTTTGTTTTTGAGGCAAGATATTTGTTAAGGAATGGTATAAATATTGATGATACAAATATTAAAGTTATAATAGATGGATTCTCAATGGACGCTCCAGCTAAGTCTTTTATTTTAAGAATTAAAGGACATACTGGGTTTGATTCATCAATAGATGTATTGAAGAAGGTGAATATATACAAAATCGTACCTGTTTTCCATTTACTTCTAGTTGTTTAGTTAAAAAAACACACGATGACTATATTACAAAAAAGTATGAGGAACATCATGTTGGAGATACTGTATCAATTTTATCAGAATTGCCAGATATAGACCTTGTTTCTGCTATTGGCCTAGATTATATGCATCTAACTTGTTTGGGTATATAAATTTTATTTATTAATTGCAACGATTAGTCATAGATACATTAGGTATTTAAAATAATATATTTTTCAAGGCACCTCAGTATTCTTTTCTACTTTACTTAAATTATTTTATATTTATATTTAATATTATATATATATTTTAAATATCTATGTTTCAAAATCATAGATTATAAGTTGATCCACTTCTTATATTATTATAATTATTATTATTAAACAGCTACTATAGTAGTATAGTATATTATAATAAAAATGTTTTTACATTGGGTTTAGGCGTAATGAAGAAATTAATTACTTTATGGATATATAAAGGAAAACTGAATGTCCGTTTGCCAAGTTTGGTAATTAAACAGTTATCAGGATTTTTACTAGTATTACGTTCAAATATACCTTGCGAGTTTGCCCGAAAACCTAGATCATTGAGTGAATTATCAAGGTTTAAAGCTACTGAGTTTAGGCAGTTATTGATTTACACTGGACAAGTTGTGTTCAAACCATTTTTAAGTGAAGATTGTTTCAATCATTTTATGACTCTAAATATTGCTATGGTTATTTTATTAAGTACAAATATGAATGAATATATAGATTATGCCAGAAATCTCTTAGAATATTTTGTTAAAAACTTTGAAATAATTTATGGCAAACATTTAGTTTCCCACAATGTACACGGTCTACTTCATCTTGTTGATGATTATGAAAATTTTGGTCCTTTGGATAATATAAGTGCTTAATATAAGGGCCGGCGGAAGGCACGTGCGACCTGTGCGATCGCACAGGGCGGCAATTTTTTTTGGAATTTTAGGGGCGGCATCGTTTATAAATAAAAATATGTATTTTTCACCACTACTCACTGTAAATCTAAAATAAAAATAATGCTCATTATATTATTTTGACTGGAACTGTGTCATTGTATGTAGTACCTAAGTAAGAGCTATTAGTAGATAATTAGATATAATATAATGTGCGGGCAAGCCGCTAGCATTGTCGCTCGGCGTGTTTCGCGATTATCTAATATCTTTATGGTCTCCAATTAGTAAACATGAACCGAATCAAATCATGATAAAGATCCCCAAAATCGTATATACAATAATCAATACTCGTAATTTATTGTCAGCGATACAAACTAGTTTACTTATGACGATTGACAACTATCGAACTATACGTACCTAGTATATTGTCATTTGTTAACGAGTCGTAGTGTCAACGATTATAGAGTGCTGTGCATTGTGCATATTATTTAGTCGATCAACATTCAACATTCAACACGTCATATTTTAATATTAATAATTTGGTGAGTATTATTTTTATTTTAAATAATTGTAATATTATTAATATTAAGTAGCAGGGACGCCCGCAGAAATGTAATTCAGGGGGGGGCAAAAGAAATTGTAAATACCTAAATACTTATAGGTAAATTTACCGCTACATCTTTCATCTACTCATATTTTGCAATACTATCAATAACATATTTTTTAAAAATCAAAACTAATTTAAGTTAATATAAAATTACACATTTACACTATTAGTTCTAATATTTGTAAGAAAAAACATAACAAAGTTTAAACAAAAACTTAAGTTTAAACAACTTTATTTGATATTTTATTATTTTATTATTTTATTCAAAAAGTAATGGCAATCTCCTTTTGTTTGAAGTAAATAAATTAATTTAATTAATTACTTTGACTCGTCCGAGTTAACAGACAATCTGTAGGAACGTACCAAAAGTTAAAAAGTGACTTAGCGATTGAAAATAATCGTAATGTCTTTTTCACGATTAAATAATAAATACCTCCTATATGAATTGTTAGATACTTAGATACAAGGATTGTCGAATAGTTGCTGACTATTATAGATCAGCTTTATGTAAAAAACTTCCAATTTTGTAAATGACACGAAAAATCTCAGGGGGGGCAATGGCCCCCACTGGCCCCCCCTTCCGGGCGTCCCTGTTAAGTAGGTAATTTATGTAAATACAATGAAAAATTAAGAAAAAAGAATACATCCCGATATCTGATTTTAAATTTTGAATGTATTTATATATTCCTAATATATTTAGGAAGTGAATTTTTAATTTTCAAAATTAAAAACCTATAAGCTACATTATTATTTTATTATTTGGGTTGACTCTAGGAATTAGGATAGTCAATAATAATAATTGTATTGTTTGTTTGGGGTTTTGAAAAACTGTATTATTTTCATACATTGTGTTCTCATTTTATGTAATTCAACCGTATACATACGTCATACATATATTTAAAAAAATTTTAGTAAGTTACTATATTTTTAAAACTATCACATTTTTTTTTTAAAGAAATTCGAGATGATTTTTGTTAGAAAATGACAAGTGTCAATTTTCAAGTTTCTCGGCAAAAATATTAAATACAGACTCAAAGATCATTTATCCATGTTTTAGTGACATGCTTATTTTTAACAAATTATATTTTTTATTTATGTAGTAAAAAGTTAAGAAAGCGCCAATATGTCGGATGGTAGACAGCGATTTTCGGGTGCAGAATATAGGAAAAGAAAACGTGAAAAAGAAGCTGTAATTAAAAAACAGTCTAATTCTATCAAAAAATTTTTAACGGGTTCTTCCTCTTCATTAAATATTTCAAATGCTGTAGTTGTACAACCTAGTGAAGTTGTTGACTCTTTCTCAGTTATAGATGCCACTGTACCTTCTGAAACCACAGTAGCCAAAAATATAACAGACAATGTTATAATGCAACCCAGTGAGGTTTTTGACTCTTTCTCAGTTGAAGATGTCACTGTACCTTCTGAAACTACAGTAGCCAAAAGTTCAACAGAAAATGTTATCAGTACAGACCCTGCGGAATGGCCTTTAATTATTAATAACGACTTTAAAACATTGTTGGTTGAAAAAGGCCCTCCTGCTCCGTTAAATGCAAATTTTGTATTTCCTTCAGATGATCAAGGACGAAAATTCACACAATTTCATTACAAACGAAGTATGAGTAATGGAGAAAATGTCACAAGAACATGGCTTGTATACTCTATTTCCAATGACGTAATATTTTGTTTTTGCTGTAAACTATTTGATAATTCAAACTCTAAGTTGGCTTTAGAAGGGTATAATGACTGGAGGCATTGTACACAAATGTTAAAAGGACATGAAACATCAAAAAATCATTTGACCGCATATAGTACATGGTTAGAATTGTCATTGAGGTTAAAAAAAACAAAAACAATTGATGACGTAAACCAACGTATTTTAGAATCCGAGTGTAGGCATTGGAATGAAGTTTTACAACGTATCATGTCGGTAGTACAATTTCTCGGTCATCAAAATTTAGCTTTTCGTGGATCATCTGATCAGTTATTCAAACATAATAATGGAAATTTTTTAAAATTAATTGAACTTATGGCTAAGTATGATTCTGTGATGGCTGAACATGTAAGAAGAATAATTAATAGTAAAAAAAATATAAGCCATTATTTAGGAAAAGATATTCAAAATGAGATGATTAATTTATTAGCTCAGTCTATTAAGTCTCGCATAGTTACTATGGTTAGCGAAGCGAAGTATTATAGTATTATACTAGATTGTACTCCTGATATAAGTCACTCGGAGCTCATGACTATTATTATTCGTTTTGTGTCAATTGAAGATTCAAAAGTTACCATACGTGAACATTTTCTTGGTTTTATTTCAGTTGAAAATAGTACTGGACAAAATCTATGCGATGTACTTTTAAATATATTACGTGAGCTGAATATACCTTTGAGTAATATGCGAGGACAAGGATATGACAATGGAGCCAATATGAAAGGTGTGCACTCCGGAGTCCAACGGCACATTCGAAATATTAATCCACGTGCATTTTTTGTTCCTTGTAGTGCGCATTCCTTAAATCTTGTTGTAAATGATGCCGCAAAATCTTCAAAAGAAGCTGTAGCGTTTTTTGATATAATTCAAAAAGTATTCAACTTTTTTTCTGCCTCAACTATTCGTTGGCAAATTCTTTTAAAACATGTTAAAGAACTAACACTCAAACCATTAAGTCAAACCCGGTGGGAAAGTCGAATAGACGCACTTAAACCGTTTCGAAATTACATAGGTGAAATTTATGATGCTTTGTTTGAAATATCAGAAAATATAAATTTAGATCCGATGGTAAAACATGAAGCTGAATGTTTATGTAATCTTATTAAAACATTTAAATTTATTTGTTCTGTTGTCATTTGGTACGACATACTTAATCATATAAATCCAGTTAGTAAATTAATGCAAAAACCAAATTTTGACATATCTTTAGCTTTGGGAATTTTAGAAACTTTATTGAAACATTTAAATGAACTGAGATCTGAAGAATCTTTTGAGAAAATGATTATAGATTCAACAGCACTTGCGACGGAAATGGGAGTAGAGTCTGTTTTTGAGAACTCACGGGGTAGAGTTAAACCACGACGTACTCGTAAACACTTTGATTATGAACACAACGATGAACCAGTTATTGACCCAAAACAGCAATTCAAAATACATTTTTATTACTTTACACTTGATGTAGCTATAAATAGCGTGAATGATAGATTTGAACAACTAAAAGAACATAATAACAATTTTTCGTTTCTTTACAATATAAAAAAAATAAAAAATCTTACACATGAAGAACTATTAAAACATTGCAAAGACTTACAAATTCTTCTTACCGATGGTGATTCAACAGATATCAATGGAATTGAAATGGCCCATGAATTAAAGTCAGTATCAGCTATGGTTGATGATAACTTAACACCTTATGAACTCTTAACATTTGTGATAAATGCAGGTGACTTTGCACCAAACCTATCCATTGCCTTACGAATTTTGATAACATTACCAGTATCAGTGGCAACTGGTGAAAGAAGTTTTTCGAAATTGAAACTTATCAAAACATACTTACGCTCAACAATGAAAAACGAACGACTTTGTGGTCTAGCCATGATCTCAATTGAACACGAAGTTGGTCAAGAATTAACAGAGAAAAAGTTAGTCGACGATTTTGCTAAGTTAAAAGCAAGAAAACATTTATAAAATTATGATTTATTGTTGTATGAATTATTAATTGTAAATATGAACTACCATTTATTTTTATAAATGTAAATAAAAAACTTTGGTGAAAAAAATATTAAGTGTAACAATGTAAAATGTAAATAAATAAATTGATTATTTATTTCACCGTTTAAACTCCTATTCACCTACAATTTAGTCCAGTTTATAATTAATTTTGTATAAAATAAATAATACTATGTACTAATTATATGACAAAAAGTATTGGAAGGGGCGGCATTTTATTAACTGCACAGGGCGGCAAAATACTTAGCGCCGGCCCTTCACTGCTTTCCCATTCGAGAATTTTATGAAAAATATAAAAAAAAAGTTAAGAAAACATGAGTTACCTCTTCAACAGCTTATAAAACGATTCCATGAAGAATTTAATCAGGCTAAAGAGTATAAAATAGGTCAGAAAAATACTTGTTCAAAACAACCTTATTTTAAAAAAGAGCATACAAATGGGCCACTTTTAACAAATTTGATTGGACCATTTTGGACCTCAATACAGTACAGTACATTTAAAAGATATGATTATCAAAACGACAAAGGCTGCTAACTGCTATGTCTTAACTATTAGCAATGATGTTGTTAAAGTAATAAATGTTGCACATATAAAAGACATCAACGTTGCAGTTTTGATTGGGAAAACGTTTTTATCAAAAAAACCATATTATGAACAGCCAATCAATTCAGAAATTTTTAATATATATGAAGTAGACAATTTATCAGAGCATATGTGTATTATTCATTTTGAAGAACTTAAAAAAAAAATTATGCTAGTGGATACATTAGATAAAAAAAAGATAGCTATACCTATTATACATACAAATCTTTGTGATGTATAACCTTGATGATAATTATTATAATTCTTTTCTTCTGTAGATTATGTGGTCAATTGTTTGTTTTATTGAAGAAAATACAGTTGAATGTGTCCCAAATTTTTGGTACAAAAATAGCTTATGTGCTTGGCCGAATAGTTCAAATAAAATCAATTCTCGATTACTTGTTGAACGTCGCACTTCTCCGAATCAAATTGATTTTAACTTCTTTTCAGCAAGATTATTAGCTACTGATATAAGTAATTAAACATTTACATTGTATTAATATAGAAAATAATTAAATAATCCAATTTTATTAATTTTATATTAGGTAATTTAACCAAAGCATATAAAAAATTAAAAAAAGCTGAATATACTTAAGAATTATCCACATTTGAAAATGACATCAGTGAAGAAAATTCTAAGTCATCAAAACGTATAAATAATTATTCTAGTCGTATAAATACTGTACATAAAAAAAATACGATGAAGATAAATGTAAATAAAATCCCATCAATTCTGAGTAGTCCGCCTAAATATATTCATAAAGCTGCAGGTAATATATAATTCTGACTGTTCTGAGTATAATAAACTTTAATATACATAATATTTTTAATTATATTTTTTTATCATTGTTGTAGGTGCGAACAACAAGACAAATTCTAAAACTACTAGTAATGTTAAAACTATGGTCATGATGGACCAAGTCACTGACAAACATTACATATCCAAAGGTAATAACTAATAACTAATATTAAATAACAGAAAAATGTGATTTAATTAAGTTACCATGTA
This sequence comes from Schizaphis graminum, assembly GCA_020882235.1. Classification (NCBI taxonomy): domain Eukaryota; kingdom Metazoa; phylum Arthropoda; class Insecta; order Hemiptera; family Aphididae; genus Schizaphis; species Schizaphis graminum. The sequence goes on from CM037033.1 coordinate 6,685,989, forward strand.
AATAATAATAAAAAAAAAATATATTTTTTTTAATTATTGTAAATAATAAATAAGATATAATTTATTTATTTTTAAAACATTTTGAATGTTAGATAAAGGTGATGAAGAGTTTGTTGTAAATTCTAATGGAGATAACTGTGCTCCATTTAATCAGCAATGCAACAGCTACAGCTATTCAGATTTAAAATCAAGTATTTACAAATTTATTCAATTAATTAATACACAATTAACACCTTATAGAATCATTTTCACTTATAAATCAAAAATAATTTGTAAATTAATTCATTAAGTGGGTGTGAGTAATAATTAATATAATATAATTTTATTCAAATAAATAACAATAACAATATGATTACTTATTAGTTATTACTTACTACTATATATTTTATTAATTTGTTGAAACAATATTATTTTAGATTTTGATAGAAACAATAGTGATAATATTTTATACCAATTAGTGATTTTAAGTCTTATATTCATACATTTTTTTTTTTTAATAGGTATTGAAAAAAAAAAATCTCCCTTCAAATGGGACGTGAGTGCTAGTAATTCACCTCTTATCGATAAACAAAAAATATCTAGTCCCATACCAAAGTCATGGATTATAACACCTGTAAAATTACAAACAACTGAAACCCCTATCATTCAGTGTAAAAAGAAATTGGATTTTTATTCAGAACCTATATATCCTAGTAATTAAATTGCTTGAATAATCAATGCATAAAATTCAATGTTAGTTTGCATAAATATTTTTACTTTCATTTTAGAAATTACTAAAGATAACAATGTTTCAACATGCCATACTGTTCAATCAGGAAGTGATAGGACATCTTCTGGAGGTATTCATTATTTTCAAATTTTTATTATATATAAATATAAATAATATGTAAAATTTGTTAATGTTTTAGATTTGATGAACAAATTATATCGCACTGTAGTTTCCTTAAAGTATGATGTTAAGGAAATTCTTATAAAATTGGATCGTTTGGAAAATACAGCAACTGACAATCAGGCACGCCTAATTATGACTGGAGAAATAAGGGATAATTAACAAGAAAGTGCAATTTTATGGAATTTTCCAATAACCTCATTGGAAGAAATGGCACTGTTTGAAGAAAAACTACTTGAAAGATCTTTTCGATTGAAAATGGTAGTTGTTATAATAAATTAATTTTTATAAATTTAAATTTAATTTAATCTTAAATTCATAATAATTTGTTTTGTTTTAGATAAAAGATCTTAGTTTAATGGTTCGAAATACTGTATCAGAGACTGTACGTCAAATGCTTTCAAGGATGTTCATAAATGAAGTTTTATGAAAATATTCATTTGTTGGACAAAAAAAAAAAACTATCATTTTCTATTTTAAACGCATGCACAATTATATTTGGTAAGAAACTTAAAATGTTGATAGTATATATTGTAGTAATGTAAATATATAAAATATTATATGCATCTAAATTATCAAACATATACAATATAACAAATAGCTATTATAATTACATACAAATTATAATGCATTTTTTAACTACAAAATTATAGTAATTCAATTTTCCTAATTTACCCTTGTAATAATAATTATGCCTTTTCTTTGGTATTATGTTTAAATATTTGTTTTTTTTTTTTTTTTTTTTGTAGACGCCATAAGAAATATTAAACAATTTAAAGATATACCATCTTTAACAATTGAAAAGCCGTTGAAAGAATATTTAGCTGGGGCAAAATTCCGTGATTTGAAGAAAAAAAAGCGGGTAAGTGAGTATCGCTCTGCTGTACATTAGGGGGTGGGATGGACCTCGGACTAGGGAAGGTTAAATTTGAATGCAATGATAGGTATCATTGTATACGAAAAACGATTCTGAACGGAGATGATTTGTCAGTCTAGGATATATAATACTTAAATATTGTAATATATTCTACTTTGAAACTAATTCAAACATTTAAGTAAAAGTTTCAAGATCTTACGTTTAGTAATTTTTTAAAAATAACAAAAATCGAAAATTATTTATTAGTAAAAGTTATTTTACACGTGTATTTTTAATTTCAAATTAAAGTTAAAACTTTAAACGCTCGTAAAATTTTTTAAATTGAACAATCCTCAAACTTTTTTATAATTATTCTAAGCTTAACTTATGGACAGCATAGTATTAAATTTTCAATTCTTAGCTTTTGATAAATATTTATAAATTTTTAACTACCAAATAGTGAAAAATATTCATGATTTTGACGAATTTTTGTCAATATTTGAACTACAAATGCTAATAAAAAAAAATTGTGCCTATGTATTTTTATAATTTTTGAATGAGAGTTAGAACAAGTTATGTGGACCCTTCAATTAAATTTTCAAGTAATTTGTCCCAGCTAATTTTTTTTTATCAACATTTATAAAAAAAAAATTAAAAAAAATTGAAAATTTCAATTGTCTATAAATAGCTCAAAAAAAGTCAAAATGTTTTGAAAATAAAATCACGTAAAGAAAATGGCAATCTAAATAACTGGTAAAATTTTCAAGTATTTACGACTTATACTATTTGAATAACAACAAATATCAAAAACCGTTTGAGGCTAAACCGTTATTTAACGCGGTATTGTAAAAATTTAAATTTCACTCATAAAAATTTTTTGTCTGAATCCGGTTGAGTTTTTTTTACAGATAATTGAAGAAAAATGTATGGAGAACCTTGTATCAAATTTTCAAAACTTAGTTATAAAAGAAAAAAATTTTACGAATTTTCAACCACAAAATTACTTGTCAATTTTCGCACTTTTGACATATTTCGTATAAATTCGAACTTTAAGCACTTATAAAAAAAAATTGTGACTTACGATTTCGGATTTTTTTTTATCACTTTAAGAAAAACTTATAAGAAACCTTGTATTAAATTTTCAAGATTTTCTGGCCGGCCAAAAAATTTTTATCGTTATTTTAAAAAAAAATACTAAAAAAATTAAAAATTTCAATTGTCTATAAATAGCTCAAAAAAAGTCTAAATTCTTTGAAAATTTAACTGTGTATGGAGAACGCTAATATAAACATTTGGTGAAATTTTCAAGTATTTACATCTATTAATTGTTGAGTTATAGCAAAATAAAAAATTCGATTTTGTCGAAAACTGGGTTTGCGTAAAAAATCCCGTTTTTCCGTCATTTTTTTAGGGTTTTTCCCGACTCATTTAAAAAATATTGAAAATTTTTAACTTTTGACCCCCCAAAGTACCAACTAGATTCGATTTCCTTTTCAAAGAGGGGCTGAAGTCCAAAATCGAAGCATTTTTAACTCCAAATGTTGTCGTCAGACACAAAACTAAAAAAAAAAAAAAAAAAAAAAAAAAAACACACATCATTGTAAAATCAATACATTCTTCACTCCGTTCAGAATCTAAAAAATGAAGATAATATAACCAAAAGCCTTTAAATTATAATTACATATTATATGTATTTTTTTTTTATTATTATTAATATTTATGTTTCTATATATTACTAAACTTGCAAAAGCATGCAAACATTTTTATTTTATTATTCTTAATATATTTCTATTACTATGCGCAGTGGCGTGGTGAAAGGGGTTTAATGACGCCTAGGCGTCATGGTGAAAATTTTTTGGGTGGGTGGGTGTATGGGTGGGTATGAAGTATGAACTATGTAGTTGTATCCAACTTGGATACCAAACATTATGGTAAGTAATAATATAACACAAACATTATATACTGGTAACCGGTGGAGACATTTCCACCTGCGCATGACAAGTCAACTACACTCAATAACACACTCGTTGCTAAATAGGTAATTGTTTTCTGCTAGTGGCAACAATATGATTAGTATTTTGTTATACATAATGATATAATATTATCTAACGCTTATTATAGAACTTATTAGTTATTACATTATAATATATAGTTCAATAGTTGATTGTAAATAATATTTGATAATATTGGCAGCGGTCTACGGCCAGAGGCAGTTTGAGTACCTATACTGTTTTTGGTGCACTGCACTACCAATATTAGGGTGGTGGGTGGGTGGTCTTGGTTGAGCATGTGCTGACCGTAATGTTTAATTTTAACGTTCAATAAAGTAATGAAGTACCTAATCAATGACATTTGATAAATGATAATCGTGGCCGAAACTGTTGAAAGCTTCGAGTTAAGAATATAAAGGTATTAGCATCGAATATCGATTATAAACATTAAACACTACGGTATAAATGGTAGACTTTATTTTCATATAGTCAGTCAGTGCCCAGTGGTATTAAATAAAATAATCTTATTGATAAGCTAATAATAATAATAATAATAATATTTCCAATAATATGAATTTATGATGTTGATGTTATTGTCGTCATGTTCGCCGTTTCATGGGAAAAATATTATTATCTGTCTAAAAATAGCCTAAAATAAAATTGAAATAATGTATTATTATCCGTGGTATCGGTCTTCGACCATTGTGGTTATACTGAAATCACACAGCCGACTATTATGTTTATTATGATTAATGATTGTTGAGTTTTAAATAATTTGATTTTCTTCTGATTTTATTTTTGTTGTGTAACGTGTGTGCTGCGTAGTCGTATGTGTATGACTCTTTAAATTGTCAGTAATACGCATCTACTTGCTAATTAATTCAGTGTTTTTAAATAATGTCTTCTAACGAAAATGAAAAATGTGATTGTAATAAAAAACGCTGTCTTATGAATGATGTGAACTGGACTCGCCACTTAAATGCTTGCCCCGTTCGTAAATCTAAACGAAAAAATCAAACTATCAAGACTTTTTTTACTTTATCTCAAGCTAAAAATATATGTAAAGATTTTACCAGAATATCAGAATGTAAGTTACCTACTCTATTTATTTTTATTGTTCTATTACGTATTATTTTTATAATTTTAATTATATTAAACAAATTAACTATTTATGAAAGGTGATAAAAACAGCGAGACTTTGGAAGTTGAGGCCGTTGAGTGTGAAAAACCTACAACGTCCTCAAGTAAATACGAAAAAAAAATCCCCGAAAAATCTACATTTGATGGACCTTACACTGCAGATTTGGGTAAATAGTTTTTTCATAATGTATACTTATTTTTAGGTATTCATATTTTTATTTAAAACTATATTTTGATGGGAAAATAAACACTTACCAATTGGTAAAAATAAAAAAAATGTTTGAACTTATTGTCAAATAAATTATTTACTATTTAAATATTTTACTATGTTGTGTTAATTTAATGTAGACTAACTAATTTTGTATTAAATAATAACGATCTACCTATCTATAATATAGATTTGCAATTATATTTTAATTTATAAACACCTACTTGAATTATTATAGAAGAAATGAATACTGATGATATTGAAAATAGTAATACAACATTTGAAGAACCGATTGTCTCTGCTACTTCTACTTGTCTTCCAGTTCCAGGTAATAAATAAAATAATTTTTTTTCATTAAAATAACCATCATTACTCATTAGGTGTGATTCATAAGTCATAACCATACGTCCATACTTATTTTATTAACTATAATAATTTAAATGCCATAAGTAATAATAGTTTAAATCTAGAGATAAATCTGTTAATTTATTTGGTTGTCAATTTGTCATTTTCATGATTAACATTTTTCATTTGATTGAATATAGGATTTTAGTATTTTGCATTTAAATGTTTTACTATTTTGTGTTAATTTAATGTAGACTAACTAATTTTGTATTAAATAATAACGATCTACCTATCTATAATATAGATTTGCAATTATATTTTAATTTATAAACACCTACTTGAATTATTATAGAAGAAATGAATACTGATGATATTGAAAATAGTAATACAACATTTGAAGAACCGATTGTCTCTGCTACTTCTACTTGTCTTCCAGTCCCAGGTAATTATATAAAATAATTGTGTTTTAATAATAAGAATAATCATTATTATGATATTAAATAAAAACAATAATTATATTGTATAATTTATATATTATATAATTAATATTGTGCCAAGTTATAGCTACTCAAAGTGTTAGACCTTCTGGATAAAATATTAGTATTATATTGTCATTGAGATATAATGTCTTATTTATCAAATAATATTCATACTGTGATTAAATTTATAAATTATAATTATTCAGTTGAAATACATTTTCAGATGATATTGAGTTAAATTTAACAATTCAAAATTTTCCAAACGATCCAGCCTATATACCAGACTATGTACCATACGCTCAGCTATTGCTATTTACCCAGTTGGGTCCTTGTCAACCATTACCTTCCGAGTTAATTGATAACAAATATCCCATAACTACCAACACAAAAACAGGAAAGGTAAGGTCTTTTCATGATGTTTACTACTACAAACAATTAAAGGATCAACCCCCATGTAAAAGATCATGGTTATCATATTCTCCTGCTCTGAACAAAGTGTTCTGCGTGACATGTAAATTGTTTGGTTTACCCAAAGCAAAAAAGTTGTTAATTGCTTCCCAGGGTACAAATGAATGGTCTAATATTAAAAGAAATATTGAACAACATGAGTTACTACCGGAACATTTACAGTCTGAAATGAGTAAAGCTCTTTATACCAATAACCATAGAATTGATTTAAAAATGGTACATGGAACTAATAAACAAGTAGTCGAAAATCGTGAGATTGTAAAGGTAGTCATTGATGCATTATTGTATACTGCTCGACAAAACATTGCTCTTCGAGGCCATAATGAGCACAAATCATCTAACAATAGAGGAAATTTCCTTGAACTAATTAATTTAATGGGAAAGTATCATCCAGTTCTCAATTTGCACCTTCAAAAAATAAATAATGTTTCCAAGAATCGGATATCATTTTTATCAAATGTAAGCCAAAACAAATTGTTAGATATTATGAAAGAGTATGTTCGTTCAATAATATTAGAAGAAGTCAAGCAATCACAAATGTTTAGTATTATTATAGACACTACTACTGATTTGTCAAGTTTAGAACAAGTAGTATTTGTGTTAAGGTATGTCTATATGGGAAAAATCAAAGAAAGATTAATTGCTTTGGAAACTGCCGAAGATAGTTCAGGTAAAGGAATTTTTGATGTATTTCAAAAAATAATGCAACAGTATAACATTAATTGGAAAGAATATTTATATGCACAATCGTATGATGGTGCTGCTTCAATGCAGGGACAATATAAAGGATTAAAAACATTAATTCAAAAGGAAAATGATAAAGCCATATACGTGTGGTGTTTCGCTCACAGACTTAATTTAGTAATCGTAGACACTGCCGATGCTAGTACCAATACAAAAAATTTCTTTGGTGATCTTCAAGCTTTAGTTAATTTTATGAGAGCGAGAAAAAGAACTGCGGAATTTGTAAAATCTCAAAAGCTTCTTCAACCTCTTAAGCGTGTTAGATCAATGAAAAATTTTTCAGACACAAGGTGGACATCACACGGCCGTGTCATTGAAGTTGTATATTCTAAATTTGATGCTTTACTAGATTCACTTCAAAAACTATCAAACTCTGAAGATAGAATCACTTCTGCTGGAGCTAACAACTTTTTAAAAATAATAACCTCATTCAATTTTATTTTATCCATGATTTTTATGAAAAACATATTTGGTATTACTACACCTCTTTCGAATTATCTCCAATCCAAATCCTTAGACTTTATAGAAGCTATTAATTTAATGAATACTAGCTTAAAACAATTAACTCATAAAAGGAATGATATTGAATATGAAAAATTAGTAAGCGAAGCAAAGCAATTTGCCGAAAATAATTGTCTTTCTTCTACAAGCTTTAAAGAAAATAGAAGAAGAAATAAAAAAAGGATGCCTGGTGAAAACAGTAGGGATGAAGTATTATCTTCTCCAGAAAATAAGTATAAATGTGAAACTTATTTTAAAGTGTTGGATCAAATCATAAATTCTATTCATACAAGATTTAATGAATCCCATGAAATAATGAAAGATTTAGCTTTGTTATCTCCAGAAAGAATAGCATTATATAACGACCAAAATCAAACACTACCGTATGATGCTTTTAATAGATTAGGAACTTGGATACAAAACCTTAATGTAGAACAATTAAAAAACGAATATAAAACATTTGCTAAAAGTTTCAATGAGTTAATTTCCAGTATTAATTTACCATCTCAACTTCATACAGAAATTAAAAATATAACTACTAAACAAGGAGAAGGTGATCAAAACTCTGATTGTGAATTAAATAATAGTAGCAGTAGCAGTAGCAGTAGTAGTGGGGAAAGCAGCAAAATAACTGATAAATTAGAAAAAATAAAATTCCACGCCATGCTTCATATATTATCAACTCTGGATTTATCTGTTGCTTTTCCTAATTTATATTTGGCATTTAAAGCCTATGGAACAATTCCAGTGTCTTCAGCATCAGCAGAGAGGACATTTTCAAAAGTAATTAATTAACATACTTAAATTCTATAATATTAACTATTAATTCTTTTATAATATGATTCTTAAGGTGAAACTTATCAAAACTAGACTGAGGACCACGGTTAATGAAGGAAGGCTTGAGAGCTTATTAATGCTTAGCGTTGAAAAAGATGTTCAAATTGACTACGAAGAAATTATTAATCGATTTGGTCAATCATCTACAATATTACAAAGGGCACTTTTGTTTGTTTAATTTAAAATTTAATTTTAAACAATATATTTTAGTTAAACAAATTTTTATTAATTTATGTATACTGACATACTGTTATTTACATAATTTGTTTAAAAAGTATTTCAAAGTTTGAATGTTATTAAATAAATTGTGATACATGTATAATATCCCTGTTTTCCCATAATTTAGTGTAAATAATTTACATTTCTATCAAAATATAGTATTATTCTCATTAAGTAAATATTAATTACTATACAATATGGTCGTATAATTGGGTATTGCAAAGTTTAATTTTATTTTTTGCCAATTTTATAACTATTTTGTGTTTAATTTATATTTAATGTATGGTACAATTTAAAAAAAGCTGACATATTTGTTAACATATTTGAGTGTGTCAACTCCCAAAATTACTTCTTAAATAAATACTTGGTACATTTTCAATAAATGATAAATCAAGAGTCAATTACAACAAAAGAGGGAAAAACCTCTTATAATTTTATAATCCTCATTATTCCTATGTACGATATAGATAAGTATAAGTAGATAGGTGCTTAAATCATTATTAGTTTATAGTTTTCATTAATTTGTTTTGGAAATATTTTATGGATGGTGTCTGAGAAAGGGCCCACCAAATTTGCAGTGGCGCAAATAGGCAATTTTTCAGGGGGGGCTCAAACCCCAAATGCATATTTTTGAATAAATGCCTATTCTATTCTAATTTTTTGTGGTTGCTCCAAGAAGTTTTTATTGGAGGGGGTAGGTAAGCCTCCCACATATTTGCGCTTCTGGGTGGGTGGGTAGGAACTAAAATTGTTGTGCATCATGGTTTATAAATGTTCACCACGCCACTGACTATGCGTATTATATTACTTGCAGAAGAAAATGCATTTATTTTATTTTATGAATTGTGTATATTAAAGATATAATAAGTGTATTATTTATTTGCATATCAGATTTTTAAGTATTAATATAATCAAAGCAATTTTCTTAGAAATATTGTAGTAAGGCAATTCAAATATTTTGTAATCATTTTTAAAATGAAATGTACATAATTTCAAAATATTTTACCGATATTTTTTGGGCAACTAATTCATATTTTGAAAATGTTGTTTAGTAATATTTTTAAAATTTCAAAATAAAACATTTAAAAAATATAGTATTAAAATGTTTTGTAAATATTTTTATAAAATATTTTCCAAATATGAACTTCTTGGACAAAGAATATAACTAAAATATTTTCTAATTATTTACGCAAGTTTTTAACAATAATCAAACAATATTTTGAAAACTATATTATTTTCCTGAAAATATTTTTATCATAATTGGGAAATATTTTTATGCTGTGTGGGAAGTGGCATGGATAAAAGGATTATTTTACAAATATTCTCAGGTTAGGATATATTATATTTGGATATTTGTTTATGTTGATTCCACTGATTGTATTTTTTTTAATCAATAGTAGGTATAGGATTTGCAATTATATTTTAATTTATAAACACCTACTTGAATTATTATAGAAGAAATGAATACTGATGATATTGAAAATAGTAATACAACATTTGAAGAACCGATTGTCTCTGCTACTTCTACTTGTCTTCCAGTTCCAGGTAATAAATAAAATAATTTTTTTTCATTAAAATAACCATCATTACTCATTAGGTGTGATTCATAAGTCATAACCATACGTCCATACTTATTTTATTAACTATAATAATTTAAATGCCATAAGTAATAATAGTTTAAATCTAGAGATAAATCTGTTAATTTATTTGGTTGTCAATTTGTCATTTTCATGATTAACATTTTTCATTTGATTGAATATAGGATTTTAGTATTTTGCATTTAAATGTTTTACTATTTTGTGTTAATTTAATGTAGACTAACTAATTTTGTATTAAATAATAACGATCTACCTATCTATAATATAGATTTGCAATTATATTTTAATTTATAAACACCTACTTGAATTATTATAGAAGAAATGAATACTGATGATATTGAAAATAGTAATACAACATTTGAAGAACCGATTGTCTCTGCTACTTCTACTTGTCTTCCAGTTCCAGGTAATAAATAAAATAATTTTTTTTCATTAAAATAACCATCATTACTCATTAGGTGTGATTCATAAGTCATAACCATACGTCCATACTTATTTTATTAACTATAATAATTTAAATGCCATAAGTAATAATAGTTTAAATCTAGAGATAAATCTGTTAATTTATTTGGTTGTCAATTTGTCATTTTCATGATTAACATTTTTCATTTGATTGAATATAGGATTTTAGTATTTTGCATTTAAATGTTTTACTATTTTGTGTTAATTTAATGTAGACTAACTAATTTTGTATTAAATAATAACGATCTACCTATCTATAATATAGATTTGCAATTATATTTTAATTTATAAACACCTACTTGAATTATTATAGAAGAAATGAATACTGATGATATTGAAAATAGTAATACAACATTTGAAGAACCGATTGTCTCTGCTACTTCTACTTGTCTTCCAGTCCCAGGTAATTATATAAAATAATTGTGTTTTAATAATAAGAATAATCATTATTATGATATTAAATAAAAACAATAATTATATTGTATAATTTATATATTATATAATTAATATTGTGCCAAGTTATAGCTACTCAAAGTGTTAGACCTTCTGGATAAAATATTAGTATTATATTGTCATTGAGATATAATGTCTTATTTATCAAATAATATTCATACTGTGATTAAATTTATAAATTATAATTATTCAGTTGAAATACATTTTCAGATGATATTGAGTTAAATTTAACAATTCAAAATTTTCCAAACGATCCAGCCTATATACCAGACTATGTACCATACGCTCAGCTATTGCTATTTACCCAGTTGGGTCCTTGTCAACCATTACCTTCCGAGTTAATTGATAACAAATATCCCATAACTACCAACACAAAAACAGGAAAGGTAAGGTCTTTTCATGATGTTTACTACTACAAACAATTAAAGGATCAACCCCCATGTAAAAGATCATGGTTATCATATTCTCCTGCTCTGAACAAAGTGTTCTGCGTGACATGTAAATTGTTTGGTTTACCCAAAGCAAAAAAGTTGTTAATTGCTTCCCAGGGTACAAATGAATGGTCTAATATTAAAAGAAATATTGAACAACATGAGTTACTACCGGAACATTTACAGTCTGAAATGAGTAAAGCTCTTTATACCAATAACCATAGAATTGATTTAAAAATGGTACATGGAACTAATAAACAAGTAGTCGAAAATCGTGAGATTGTAAAGGTAGTCATTGATGCATTATTGTATACTGCTCGACAAAACATTGCTCTTCGAGGCCATAATGAGCACAAATCATCTAACAATAGAGGAAATTTCCTTGAACTAATTAATTTAATGGGAAAGTATCATCCAGTTCTCAATTTGCACCTTCAAAAAATAAATAATGTTTCCAAGAATCGGATATCATTTTTATCAAATGTAAGCCAAAACAAATTGTTAGATATTATGAAAGAGTATGTTCGTTCAATAATATTAGAAGAAGTCAAGCAATCACAAATGTTTAGTATTATTATAGACACTACTACTGATTTGTCAAGTTTAGAACAAGTAGTATTTGTGTTAAGGTATGTCTATATGGGAAAAATCAAAGAAAGATTAATTGCTTTGGAAACTGCCGAAGATAGTTCAGGTAAAGGAATTTTTGATGTATTTCAAAAAATAATGCAACAGTATAACATTAATTGGAAAGAATATTTATATGCACAATCGTATGATGGTGCTGCTTCAATGCAGGGACAATATAAAGGATTAAAAACATTAATTCAAAAGGAAAATGATAAAGCCATATACGTGTGGTGTTTCGCTCACAGACTTAATTTAGTAATCGTAGACACTGCCGATGCTAGTACCAATACAAAAAATTTCTTTGGTGATCTTCAAGCTTTAGTTAATTTTATGAGAGCGAGAAAAAGAACTGCGGAATTTGTAAAATCTCAAAAGCTTCTTCAACCTCTTAAGCGTGTTAGATCAATGAAAAATTTTTCAGACACAAGGTGGACATCACACGGCCGTGTCATTGAAGTTGTATATTCTAAATTTGATGCTTTACTAGATTCACTTCAAAAACTATCAAACTCTGAAGATAGAATCACTTCTGCTGGAGCTAACAACTTTTTAAAAATAATAACCTCATTCAATTTTATTTTATCCATGATTTTTATGAAAAACATATTTGGTATTACTACACCTCTTTCGAATTATCTCCAATCCAAATCCTTAGACTTTATAGAAGCTATTAATTTAATGAATACTAGCTTAAAACAATTAACTCATAAAAGGAATGATATTGAATATGAAAAATTAGTAAGCGAAGCAAAGCAATTTGCCGAAAATAATTGTCTTTCTTCTACAAGCTTTAAAGAAAATAGAAGAAGAAATAAAAAAAGGATGCCTGGTGAAAACAGTAGGGATGAAGTATTATCTTCTCCAGAAAATAAGTATAAATGTGAAACTTATTTTAAAGTGTTGGATCAAATCATAAATTCTATTCATACAAGATTTAATGAATCCCATGAAATAATGAAAGATTTAGCTTTGTTATCTCCAGAAAGAATAGCATTATATAACGACCAAAATCAAACACTACCGTATGATGCTTTTAATAGATTAGGAACTTGGATACAAAACCTTAATGTAGAACAATTAAAAAACGAATATAAAACATTTGCTAAAAGTTTCAATGAGTTAATTTCCAGTATTAATTTACCATCTCAACTTCATACAGAAATTAAAAATATAACTACTAAACAAGGAGAAGGTGATCAAAACTCTGATTGTGAATTAAATAATAGTAGCAGTAGCAGTAGCAGTAGTAGTGGGGAAAGCAGCAAAATAACTGATAAATTAGAAAAAATAAAATTCCACGCCATGCTTCATATATTATCAACTCTGGATTTATCTGTTGCTTTTCCTAATTTATATTTGGCATTTAAAGCCTATGGAACAATTCCAGTGTCTTCAGCATCAGCAGAGAGGACATTTTCAAAAGTAATTAATTAACATACTTAAATTCTATAATATTAACTATTAATTCTTTTATAATATGATTCTTAAGGTGAAACTTATCAAAACTAGACTGAGGACCACGGTTAATGAAGGAAGGCTTGAGAGCTTATTAATGCTTAGCGTTGAAAAAGATGTTCAAATTGACTACGAAGAAATTATTAATCGATTTGGTCAATCATCTACAATATTACAAAGGGCACTTTTGTTTGTTTAATTTAAAATTTAATTTTAAACAATATATTTTAGTTAAACAAATTTTTATTAATTTATGTATACTGACATACTGTTATTTACATAATTTGTTTAAAAAGTATTTCAAAGTTTGAATGTTATTAAATAAATTGTGATACATGTATAATATCCCTGTTTTCCCATAATTTAGTGTAAATAATTTACATTTCTATCAAAATATAGTATTATTCTCATTAAGTAAATATTAATTACTATACAATATGGTCGTATAATTGGGTATTGCAAAGTTTAATTTTATTTTTTGCCAATTTTATAACTATTTTGTGTTTAATTTATATTTAATGTATGGTACAATTTAAAAAAAGCTGACATATTTGTTAACATATTTGAGTGTGTCAACTCCCAAAATTACTTCTTAAATAAATACTTGGTACATTTTCAATAAATGATAAATCAAGAGTCAATTACAACAAAAGAGGGAAAAACCTCTTATAATTTTATAATCCTCATTATTCCTATGTACGATATAGATAAGTATAAGTAGATAGGTGCTTAAATCATTATTAGTTTATAGTTTTCATTAATTTGTTTTGGAAATATTTTATGGATGGTGTCTGAGAAAGGGCCCACCAAATTTGCAGTGGCGCAAATAGGCAATTTTTCAGGGGGGGCTCAAACCCCAAATGCATATTTTTGAATAAATGCCTATTCTATTCTAATTTTTTGTGGTTGCTCCAAGAAGTTTTTATTGGAGGGGGTAGGTAAGCCTCCCACATATTTGCGCTTCTGGGTGGGTGGGTAGGAACTAAAATTGTTGTGCATCATGGTTTATAAATGTTCACCACGCCACTGACTATGCGTATTATATTACTTGCAGAAGAAAATGCATTTATTTTATTTTATGAATTGTGTATATTAAAGATATAATAAGTGTATTATTTATTTGCATATCAGATTTTTAAGTATTAATATAATCAAAGCAATTTTCTTAGAAATATTGTAGTAAGGCAATTCAAATATTTTGTAATCATTTTTAAAATGAAATGTACATAATTTCAAAATATTTTACCGATATTTTTTGGGCAACTAATTCATATTTTGAAAATGTTGTTTAGTAATATTTTTAAAATTTAAAAATAAAACATTTAAAAAATATAGTATTAAAATGTTTTGTAAATATTTTTATAAAATATTTTCCAAATATGAACTTCTTGGACAAAGAATATAACTAAAATATTTTCTAATTATTTACGCAAGTTTTTAACAATAATCAAACAATATTTTGAAAACTATATTATTTTCCTGAAAATATTTTTATCATAATTGGGAAATATTTTTATGCTGTGTGGGAAGTGGCATGGATAAAAGGATTATTTTACAAATATTCTCAGGTTAGGATATATTATATTTGGATATTTGTTTATGTTGATTCCACTGATTGTATTTTTTTTAATCAATAGTAGGTATAGGATAAGACACACCCAGTTTAACATAATTTTTAAATTTAACCTTGACATAGTAAAAAATTAAGATTAAGATTCAAGATATAATAAGATATATAATTATCATTTATGTTTTCTATAGGGAACAAACCCTGACAAAATATTTTTAGGACTTTTCAAGGCCATTATTACTATTGGTACTATGATGTCTATGACGTATTCCACGGATTTTTTACTCGGTAAATATATACACATTCAATTGTATAAATTAGTCATAATTAAGCTATTTTCATGATATATATATATTATATATACCCAATTTTTTACCGTCATAATCATAGAAAAAAAGAAAAAGAAACAGAAGAAAACGAGAAAAATCAAATGATGGTTACATGTAAATATCAATATGACGATAAATAAGGTAAATGATTAACTAATTTCACCCCTAAAAACGAGGAATTAACGATTCCGCCAAAACTACCTGTTTTGGAAAAAGGTTTGTATTGATTTGTCTCACTTCACAACTTTTTGGTACTTTGATTGGATCTTGTAGTAGTTGTTTGGAGATAATAAGCTTGGGTGCATTTGCCCTATTTTAGTCATACGTATTCAGCGCCGGCGCTAGGTTTTTCGGGGCCCGGGGCACATCATATTGGAAGGGGCCCCAATATGCGAAATATTGAAAGCAAAAACCTACCGGCTACCAACTGGAAAAAATACAAGTCCTATACATCTTCTTATAATTTACATAGTTATATTTGTTAATACTAGGTATGTTACCTACCTTTACAGTCTATAATATAGATATTAGACTCTATACTCTATATGTATTAGAATTTTATAAGTACCTATTTAATACTTGAAAATAAAAAAAGCCTGCTTCGTAGTTCATTTAACAATAAACAGTATGTATGCAACAAAATACAAAATATGATTTTATAGTAGGTAAAAGATTTTATTTGAGAAACTGAACTAGGAAGTTTTTATATTTGAATAGTGTTTTACATCAAGCTTAACATAATTTGTAATATTATTATATTTTTTAGCGATTACAAGTATTTTATAGTGTATAAAAAAATATAGAAGTATGTATTATTACTTACACAATAAATTTACTTTTATTATTATTTTTATTAATTCCCTTACCTAAGAATGAGACAAGACTTTGTTCTATGTTCGCCTCTCAGATGTTCATAATATGAAATATGAACGTGAAATGACAATAAAATAAAAATAATATTAATATAATATTGTTGTTACTCATGATAATCAAATAATAACAGAAACACACAGACACCCAGTACAATAGTAGCATGCATTTGGTTTTTATGAAAATAAAATTTATGAATCGTTATTGTGGTTTAAAATAATTACGAATTCGATTTATTTATAAGTTATAACTCATCTACAATATATTTTAATATTTCAGAGTCTGACCACTAACATCAAAATAATATTATGCAACTATACTCGATAATAAAATCCTGTATGGAACTTAACAAAAGAGTTTTAAATATAAATAATGTTATTTTAAACAATAATTGGTACTGGTTTGTTATAGCCCTGCCGCGGCGAGTGAAAACTTTATAGCCCCGCCACTCAGGTTTGTTATCACCCCGCCATTCATGTAACAATAAATACATTGTATATAAAAAATATAAAAAAATATATATAAATATTATAAATATATTAAAAAATTGAATAATAATAAATATAAAACAGTGATATAATTAAAAATGTTTATGCTTTATGTGATTCCCAAAATTCTGCTATATCTTTTGAAATAGTTTCATACGGATCACTATTATTCAGTTTTGATCGCCACATAAATTCTGCCAAGTACGAGTCTAAAAAAACTATTGTTGCTCTCCATGCGCCAAACACAAACTTATATTATAGTCTATTAATTATTATTAACCGATATATTAGACATGGTTCTATAATTTTTTCTGACAGTTGCAAAGCATATGTTAATTTGCAACAACGTGGATTTCAACATAATCAAGTCAATCATAAATATAATTTCGTGGACCCTAACTCAGGAACCCACACACAAAATGTTGAAAGAATGTGGGATTCGGCCAAATCACATAAAGCATAAACATTTTTAATCACCGTTTTATATTAATTATTATTCAATTTTTTTTAATATTATATCAATACCTATATAGTCAATAAATAACATTTTTTAATTATATCACTGTTTTATATTTATTATTATTCGATTTTTTAATATATTTATATACGATGTATTTATTGCTACGTGCTCTGATGTCCTATACCCATAATATAATACATAAAGGGGGTGATACAGTGTAAATCTAAGTAATAGGATAGTAATCAACCATATATTATAAAAACATGACTCGTAATAAGAATAGTACAAAGTGGAAATACTTAGAAATACATAATGGGGAGTAGATACCTGCATACCTGAGAGGTAACAGGTTAGGCCTAAACGAAATATACGAGATGAAGAAAGTAATCAACCTTTAACATTTAAATACTTAAACTAAACAACCTTCGGAAATAGGAGATCAACGAACTCCACGATACACTGTAAGCCTATAATCGAAATATGATTTTTAATCATATTTATAATTATTAAATATTAATCTCGAGTTCTGAGAATCTCGAGCGAGGCTGACCACCTGCATGTGGGCGGACGGTCGCCGGACGCCACCATGCACGCGCATCCTGAAAGAGCGGATGGTCTTCGGACGTCATCATCGCACGCGCAGCCTCTGAAATGCGTAATAGCGTGAGAAGCGAATGACTTGAATACGAATAGGCCAGAAGGGACCTGGGTAGGAGATCAGGGGACACTGACTATATAAGGGGGTCCAGAAGAAGACTCCCGTAGACGTGATTTTCCAGAGCTAGTGCAAACACCTTCACGTCACTTTACACCAGAAATCGTTCATTTGGACTTAGTTTATTTTCCAATTAAATTAATTATTTGGACTTAGAATATTTTCAATCAGTTTTAATAAAACACTTAGTAATATTTCGATTACTTTATTTCATCACAACCTATATCTTTTCGACAAGCTGCTGACCCACTACAAATTTGGCGCAGTCGGTAGGATTCTTTCAAGAAGAATTCTTTGGAAGAATTTATTTATTTATTTTAAATAAAAAATAATTTTTTTTCAACTTCGGAATTTTTTCGAAATATTGGAAAAAATTTTTCAACGAAGAATTCGAGAGGCAAATCAATCACGATTCACTGTTGAAGAGGACAACTGATCACTGTCAACTTCAACGACTCTGAGAAAGAACCATATACGCAGCGAGCCAACAGATTCAAAGTCAAAAATTCAACAACCAGAAATGGAAGCAACAACTCAAGCCGTCGTAGTGTGAGTTATAATTTTTTTTTTGTAATGTAAAATAATTATTAAGTGCTAGCTCTGATCTGTCTCCTTTGGAATTAATATTCCATCGTAAAATTTTTATTGTGAAGGTGTATATATATTCTCCCCGTAAAATAAAATAATACATTTTTAACAATCAATAATAATTTTCTAAATAATAAAAATAATTAAATAAATATTAAAATAAAAAATTAATTAAAATAATTTTTTTTTTAAGTTGGAATTTTTACAATTAAATAAAATAAAATAAATTAAACAATTTAATAAATAATAAGTTATAAAATAATAATTTTTATAATACTTAGGAAATTTTTCAAGTTCCGATTTTTGTGTTTAAATAAACAAATTAAATTAAATTAAATATTAAAGAATAAAATTAAGAAGAATTTAAATAAATAATAATTAATAAATAAAATATTTTGTTGAGTAAAATAATTGCAAACAGTTATAAAAATAATTAATAAATAATAGTAACATAGAAAATTTTTCTAACAGTCAAAATAATTAAATTTTTTTTATATTATAAAAGTACCTATATCAATAATTTAATTTCGATAATTAATTATAAAGGTAATATAGAAATAAATAAATAATAGTTGAAAATCGAAGAAAAAAATAAAATAATTTTTCGGACTTAGAAAAATAAACGTGAATAAAATAAAACAATTTTTTCAGATTTAGAAATAAAAGTGAATTTTTAGAATAGAATTAAATATATATTGAGGATTTAAATAAATATAAGAAAAAAAAAAAGAGTGAACATAAGTAAATAATTTATTGAGAATTAAGAAAATTTTTTAGGATTTTACGTTGAAATTAATACGTAATAATTATCGTTTTTTAAAGAAAAATGTATAAGGGTAACCGTTGAAAATAATACGGAATAAATAATTTGTTGAGAATAAATAAAAGTAAAAGTGAATATACGTTGAAAATAATACGTAATAAATAATTTGTTGAGAATAAATAAAAATAAAAGTGAATATACGTTGGAAATAATACGTAATAAATAATTGTTGAGAATAAATAAAAGTGGATAATACGTTGAAAAATACGGAGAAATATTTTATTGAGAATTAAAAGAAGTTGATTTATTAGAGAAATATATGTATCACAATTGAGAATTTTATTGAGGGAATTTAAATCCTATTATTGAGTTATATTGAGTTATTAGAAGGCAAAGTGGTAAGACCTTATATTTTGTGAATTTATAAAAGACAGTGAAGTCTTAAGTTTTTATTGAGTTATATTGAGAATAATTGTGAATTTTATGAGGCAAAGTACCTATTTTATATTGAGAGATAATTGTGAATTTTATTAGGCAAAGTACCTATTTTATATTGAGAGATAATTGTGAATTTTATTAGGCAAAGTACCTATTTTATATTGAGAAATAATTGTGAATTTTTTATTAGGCAGAGAGTCCTATTTTGTGTTGAATAAATAATTGAAAAATAATTGAGAATTTTAATTAGGCAGAAATAAGCCCTATTGTGTTGAATAAAATAATTGAGAAAAATAATTGTGAATTTTAGAGACAAAGGCCTAGTATTTGAAAAATATATGAGAATAATTTTGGAAGAAAAACGATAATAATTAAGTTAAAAGAAAAAATAATATAAAAAAAAAAATAGAATATTATTAAGTTAGCAATTAATATAATTTAGTAAAAAAAAAAATCAAAAAAAAAATATTATATATTAATTTAGCCGTAATTTAGTAATTTATTATTAAGGATTAACTAAGTTAATTTTATTTAAGTATATGAGTAGAATAGACAATTTGTTTTACGAATAGTTATTTTTCGATGATTAATGAGTAATATAAAAATAAATTTATGAATAGTGATACGGAAGGTAGTATAACTGACGAATTAAACGATAGATTATCGGAAGAAAAAATAAATAGTGAAACTAAAGAAAAAGGAATTCAAGTAGAATTAAATATAAATAAATCTGATACAAATAAAACAGATGGTGAATTAATTACAGCGGAAGGTTACGGAAGTCCGCAAGATTTTGATAAAAATAAATATTTAAGTGAAATAGTAGAAAAAAGTTTATTAGATACGAGTATTAAATTTACTTCGATTAACGAAATCGAAAAAAGGGTTATAGGTACGCGCACAAAACCGAATATAGTACACGCGCAATTGCAACCAGTAACTAGAAAACCTAGAGTAAAAATGGCGGAAACTAAACTTTTATTAAAAGATATTTCATCATTAATACCAAATTGCGCTGACGAAAAAGATGTATACGCGTTTATTAGGGCATGCGATTACGCATGTGAGGCGATAGAAAAAGAACAATTACCATTATTAACTAAATTTATAGCAACTAAGTTAACAGGGAAGGCATTAGACGTATGTCGCTATAGGGAAACTTCGACTTGGGATAATATAAAATTTATTTTAAAAAGCGCATTTGAACAACCATTATCTCCGCAAACACTTCAAATAAGTCTAAACTCTTTACGCATGCGAAATGACGAAGATGTACAATCTTATAACGGTCGCGTAGAAAAATTGTATTATAATTTATGCAGCGCAACGGTAGCAAATAAACCCGCGGAGGAAGCGAAAATCCTTAGGCAAGCGATAACGGAACAGGCATTGGCTATTTACATTAATGGTTTAAAAATGAATTTACAAACAATAATACGTGCGAGAGATCCAAAAACTTTAGAAGTAGCTATGCAACTAGCCAGACAACTGGAAATCGAACTTAGTCATAATACGGAAATAACGCAGAATAATGTAAAAAAGGAACAAAACGCGAACAACTATAATAATAATAAACGTTGGTCGAATAACTATCAGGGTAATAATAACGCGCAGAAATTTAATAACAATTACAGCAATAATTTTAGACAAAATTATAATCGCGGAAATGACGGGAACTATGGACAAAATAATTTTAACAATAATTATCGCAATAATAACGGCAACAATTTACCTAGGAATAATAATTTTAACAGAGGCGGTAATATTCCAAATAATAACTATAATAATTATCCGCGTAATAATAATAACCAATATAATAATAATAATCAGAATAATAATAGACAAAATAATACAGGATGTTTTAATTGTGGTAGAAATAATCATATCGCGCGAGATTGTCGCATGGGCAGACAAAACCAAAGACAAAATAATAATGTTCGTCAACCCGTACAAAGTAATAATGTGCAACAAAATAATATTAATAATAATGCAACGCCGATAACTTGCACTTACTGTAATAAAATAGGACACGATAGTGTTAGCTGTTATAGTAGGCAAAGAAATGAGCGTAATAATACTAATCAGCCGGGAAACGGGCAGGCATCGAACGGCGCCGGCGTCCGTTCGATCAGCCAAATAGTAGCCGTACCGGAGGAGCAAATGTACAACGTTGCTTCAACATCGTCTCAGTAATACACGATAATTATATTTCATTCCAATCACCTAATTTTAATACAGAAAATATTAGTCTTCTTTTAGATACCGGTAGCGAAATAAATTTAATAAAAATAGATAAATTAACTGGCGAAACTTTAGTAATCGAAAAGGAAAAAATATTTTTAAAAGGCATAAATGACAAAATAGTATCTACTATTGGTAAAATTACAATAATATTAATATTAAACAAAAATGAAATAAAAACCGATTTTCATGTAGTGAATAAAGAATTCCCAATACCGAAAGACGGGATTCTAGGTCACCACTTCCTGTTGCAAAATAACGCAGTAATAGATATCGCGAATAATATATTGACGATTAAAAACGATATTAAACGCAAATTAAATAAAATATGTTTTACATTAAAACCGCGAACAGAAACAGTAGTATCTATACCAATAGCCGATCCTAATATGGAAAATAAAAATATTTTAATACACAAACAAGAATTAATACAGGACGTATATTGCGCTAATATAATAAATACAGTTAAAAATGGAAACACAGTTATAAGTATATTAAATATTTCGGAATCACCACAAAACATTTTCGAGGACGAATTAAATAAAATTTTATACGAAGATAATGTAGAATATAAGTTACACGAAATAAAAATGATTAATGATAATAACGACCGCGTAAATAAAATTAAAAATTTAATACGAAGTGACCATTTAAATAAGGAGGAACGAGATACGATATTAGAAATATGCGAACATTTTTCGGACGTTTTTCATTTAGAAAATGATTATCTAACATTTACAAACGCGGCAGAACATATAATACGATTACCGGCTAATCAGCCACCAATTTATAAAAGACCATATAGGTTACCGCAAGCTCAACAAAAAGAGATTGAGGAACAATTAAGTAAAATGGAAAAAGACGATATAATAGAACGTTCAATGTCACCTTTTAATGCACCATTACTTTTAGTAAAGAAAAAATCAGATTCATCTGGTAAAGATAAATTTCGAATAGTAATAGATTTTAGAGCGCTTAATCAAGTAACATTAAATGAATTTCACCCGTTACCAAATATTACGGAAATATTAGACCAGTTGGGACAATGTCAACTTTTTACTATTTTGGATTTAGCAAGCGGATTTTATCAAATACCTTTAGCAAAAGAATCTCGGGAATTAACAGCGTTTTCGACCGGTCAAGGTCATTATCATTTTAAGCGTATGACTATGGGAATGAAAACAAGTCCCGCGACTTTTCAAAGACTTATGAATAACGTACTTTCAGGGATTATAGGCGTTAAATGTTTAGTATACCTGGATGACATAATAATATACGCGAAAAATTTAGCAGATCATAATAGTAAATTGATAGACGTATTCGAACGCCTACGGACGCATAATCTAAAAATACAACCGGATAAATGCGAATTTTTAAAGCGCGAATGTTTGTACTTAGGTCATGTAATTTCAGAACACGGTATTAAACCGGATCCGAAAAAGATAACATCAGTATTAGAATTTCCGACACCAAAGAACGTTAAACAAATAAAATCATTTTTAGGCTTATCGGGATATTACAGAAAATTTATAAAATCATATAGCTTATTATCTAAACCGATGACACACTTATTAAGAAAAGATGTAAAATTTGATTGGGACGAAAATTGTCAAGCAGCTTTCGATAAATTAAAAAACGCACTTTGTTCAGAACCGATTTTACAATATCCAGGTTTTACAAAAGAATTTATACTTACGACCGATGCGAGTGGTAAAGCTTTAGGAGCTATATTGTCGCAAGGTAAAATAGGTAGCGATTTACCGATAGCTTATGCATCTAGGACTTTAAATAGAAGCGAAATGAACTATTCAACAACCGAGTTAGAATGTTTAGCAATAGTATTCGGAGTTAAACAATTTAGACCCTATCTTTATGGTAGAAAATTCGTAATATTAACAGATCATAGACCGTTATCTTGGCTATTTAATTTAAAAGATCCTTTATCTAAATTAGCGAGATGGCGCATACAACTCGAAGAATATGAATACGAAATAAAACATAAACCGGGAGTACAAAATTCGAATGTAGACGCATTGAGTAGAATGTATAATATACAGGAAATAAAAAACGAAAGTTATACCAGCTTTTTGGAAAAATCGGAAACAACCGTAATAACAAATAAAAACGTAAAAGAAGTAAATGGAGATTTATTGGAATCGCCAATAGAATAACACATAGTATCAGAAATAGAAAAATATTATAATTTCAAATCGGGAATTAATTATGAATTAAAAAGAAAGTTCAGAAATAATGAAATGTTAAAGTCTAATAAAGAGATAGGCGATGTAGTAAAATTTAAGCATGAGGAAAGATATATTATATTTATAATAACTAAAAGTAAAGTAAAGCAATTAACTACGTATGAAAACCTTTATTTAGCATTATTAAATTTAAAATACTTTTGTATCAAACATTCTTTGAATAAATTAACTATGAATCAAATAGGTAAAAAGGATGGTTTGGATTGGGCAAAGGTTAGATCAATGATTAGGTATATATTTCGCAATACAGATATAGAAATACTAATTTGCACTAAATTAGAATATACCAAAGAGGAAAAATTAATTATATTTAAACAATTTCATGATTCTTTATTAGGGGGTCATGCTGGATTACACAGAACGGTTAAAAAGATAAAACGGCAATTTAATTGGCCAGGTTTAAAACAAGAAGTGAAAGAGTATATAAAAAATTGTCCTTCATGTCAGGCTAATAAGACGACAAATAGACATCATAGAAGTCCGATGATAATTACAACGACAAGTTCTAGACCGTTTGAAAAAATATTTATGGATATAGTAGGACCTTTAATAACAACTGTCATGGGAAATACATATATATTGACCATGCAGGACAACCTAACAAAATTTTCTTTAGGCGTTCCATTGCCAAATCATACGGCAAATACTATAGCTGAGGCTTTTGTAGTAAATTTCGTATGTGTGCACGGTATACTTGAAACTATTTTGACAGATCAAGGTACAGATTTTCTTAGTAAAATTTTCACAGAAGTGTGTAAGTTACTAAAAATCAATAAAATAAATACAAGTCCTTATCACCCACAAACTAACGGTAGCTTAGAACGATCACATAGAACATTAGCCGAATATTTAAGACATTACGTAGATAAAGATCTAAACAATTGGGACCAATTATTACCATATGCATTGTTATATGGAAGAGAGATAGACATACCAGTTAAATTAAAAAGTAATCCGGAACCGAGATATAATTATGATGACTATATATTTGATTTAAAACAAAAAATGCAGGAATCGCATAAAATAGCGAGAGAAAGGTTAATTAAAAAGAAAATAAAATCTAAAAAACATTATGATAAAAAAGAGCATACTGAAGAGTTAGATGTAGAAGATTTAATATTACTTAAAGATAAAACGCAAAAGAATAAATTAAGTCCTTTATGGAAGGGTCCATATGAGGTTTTGGAAATATTAGATAGTGAAAACGTAATAATAAAAAGAGGTAGAAAACATGTTACTGTACATAAAAATGATGTGAAAAAATATCACGAAAAATCGGAAGAAGATAAAAGTGATTAAATAAAAATAATAATATAAAATATTTAAGTAAATTAAGAAATAAATGATAATTATAAATTATAAGAAGTAATAGAAATAAGTAAATAAGTAAAATTTATAAAAACTATAACATAATAAGTTAGATTGATATTTCATATAAATAAGTTATAAGTAATTAGTAAAATATTATAGGTTATTTCTCATAATGGCAACAAATTGTTTTGATATTGACGAAGATGATGAAACTGGTGAGACCACAGATTGGGTTGCGTATAATAAGCCTCCAACTGTTTTATACGATATATCAAACGACCATATTACCTTTCAAAATGCGAATTGGAATACAGAGGAAATATACAATTTAGAAATTACAAAAGAGTGTAAATATAACTCGTTAATCTTTAACTGTAGTACAACTTTAAAACCTATAAATGAATATACAGGAGAAACAATGGGCTTTGAATTAATTAAATCGTGTGAAGTATACAAGAGACAATTAAAAGAAGGAATCAAAAAACAAATCCCTTATATGAAGCAAGTTGAACAAATATTTATTAAAAATGCAGATACAGAAAAAAACAATACAGATGTTAGAACAATTACAACGCCTATTAAACAAATTAAATAAATAAGCAATATAACAAATATTACCATATACATTAATACAACAAAACCTAATACACATACTGATACAACAGTAGAATCAATCATAAACACCACAAATAGCACAATAAAATTGAAAAATACTTTTGCAAAAAGTGAAATGAGCAACAATAACATTACAAATAAGAATAATGTTACAAAATGTATAGAAAATTTGGTACAAAAACAAAATAACTTTAAAAACGACTACTTTATTTGTATAACCTTGGGGATATTTTTAATGATCACTATATTATCAATAGTATACGTATTTTGCAAATACAAATGCATAGAGCGATATCGATATAAATACGTTATGAACCAAATAGATCTAAGAAGGACTAACTTAAAAGAATTAGAGTTATAAGAACGAATTTAAACTTTCATAGTAATTCAAAGAAGTAAAATATAATTAAAATAAATTAATAAATAAACATTAATAAGAAAAGAATATAAAGACTTTAGATACAGATGAAGTAATAAAAAAATATGAAAATTCATAATAATCATATATAGATAATAATTAAGACCATTTCTGAATAAATTTAGTATAAGTAGTCTAATATATACAATTATGAAATAATTAATTATAAATATTATAGGAAAGGAAGAAGAGATGTAATTTATGTTACTACGCCAGTAGAACAGAAATTGAAAATGCCATTGGTAATAGGAGTAGACAGTACAACTATTCCAGATTTCGAACTAGAATTAGTTGAACAATTTCAAGGTCGTAATTTGACCCTTAGGGCTTAGACTAAATAAAAACGATCAAATGATAGGAGAAATACTTGTGTGGACTATTAGTTACTACGAGTCTTTCCAAAGATTCGCATATAGGAGCACATTAGATTTCGCTCATAGAATTATTTGTGGAGAAGAACATGAGTATTACAGAACCCTACCTGAAGATGCTACGATATGTATTTGTCTTTTAGAGGCACTGCTATATGGGCATCTACGTGATGTGTCACGTACTCCCATTCCATATGAATCAGAGAGGGAGTTTCTACTATTGGAAAAACTATGAATTAGAAATTGTACGACCAATGACCATTATATTATGTGAATTATTAACCTTATATATAAATTATATTATTGAACATTGACTAATTATTAAACTCGTGTGTAGCTATTAATAATATGTAAATAATACGTAATGTAAAATACATGAAATGCATTCATATCATATATTACCTATAATACATTGCATTTAGGGATAATATTTGAAAAAAAAAAAATTTTAAAATTATATGTACATAAAAGAAATTACGCTAGAAAAGAACAATAAATATTAAAAATATAAATTAGAGTATAAAATAAAAAAATTATTATTCAATATGTATATATATATATACCCTTATACTTAATGGTTAGATTTACTTAACGTAACTTAACGGAAACGTATCAGAAATACTAGAAATATTAGAAATTGTAAATAAAAACCATACATTACAAATATATTTCATTATTATATACCTTACTATTTTTATTCTATGGCAATAAATGCATTATTATCCACTAGACTTTAACTTTTATATTATATAAAATTAAATCATTATACTATTATAACCACTAACAACTTAGCATTTACATATTATTCAATTATTCTATATAACCATATTAAAAATATTATTCACTAAACATTTATTTCATTGTAAAAAAAAAAAAAAAAAATTGTAAGCACTAACAATTATATACTAACAAACTAACAATTATTTACTAACCACTAAAAAAATTATATATTAAGTACACTATTGTAATCAATAAATTTGTATTGTACCTATAACTGAAATTTTATGAAAATGTTCAAATAATTGTAATATGATATTGTAAAATATACAAATGATTGTAAAATGTATTGTAATTGAAATTATTGTAAACAAGTTTTGTAACTTGTATTGTATTTTGTAAACTTATGTAACTATTTTTGTGCTAAGACTTTTGAAAGATTTCTGTCTTGAGGACATAAACCTTTTTTTTCGTGGGGAGGTGCTACGTGCTCTGATGTCCTATACCCATAATATAATACATAAAGGGGGCGATACAGTGTAAATCTAAGTAATAGGATAGTAATCAACCATATATTATAAAAACATGACTCGTAATAAGAATAGTACAAAGTGGAAATACTTAGAAATACATAATGGGGAGTAGATACCTGCATACCTGAGAGGTAACAGGTTAGGCCTAAACGAAATATACGAGATGAAGAAAGTAATCAACCTTTAACATTTAAATACTTAAATTAAACAACCTTCGGAAATAGGAGATCAACGAACTCCACGATACACTGTAAGCCTATAATCGAAATATGATTTTTAATCATATTTATAATTATTAAATATTAATCTCGAGTTCTGAGAATCTCGAGCGAGGCTGACCACCTGCATGTGGGCGGACGGTCGCCGGACGCCACCATGCACGCGCATCCTGAAAGAGCGGATGGTCTTCGGACGTCATCATCGCACGCGCAGCCTCTGAAATGCGTAATAGCGTGAGAAGCGAATGACCTGAATACGAATAGGCCAGAAGGGACCTGGGTAGGAGATCAGGGGACACTGACTATATAAGGGGGTCCAGAAGAAGACTCCCGCAGACGTGATTTTCCAGAGCTAGTGCAAACACCTTCACGTCACTTTACACCAGAAATCGTTCATTTGGACTTAGTTTATTTTCCAATTAAATTAATTATTTGGACTTAGAATATTTTCAATCAGTTTTAATAAAACACTTAGTAATATTTCGATTACTTTATTTCATCACAACCTATATCTTTTCGACAAGCAGCTGGCCCACTACATTATTATTATATGAATGGCGGGGCGATAACAAACCTTAGTGGCGGGGCTATAAAGTTTTCACTCGCCGCGGCGGGGATATAACAAACCAGTACCCAATAATTTCTAGCGGGGCCCTGAAAGCGCGGGGCCCGGGGCATGTGTCCCGCTCGCCCCGGCGCTGTACGTATTGTTCTAATATTGTATTCGTTTCATAAATATATCCAGAAGACGGAAATAACTTTGCATCGTAATATACATTTTAAGCGAATTATAAATTCTAATATTTCTTAGCCCCAAACAATAATTATAATATTCAGAAAATCGTGTACCTAAATAAAACAAAAAAAATCAATAATTATCAATAATTTTTTGTTGTGGTTGAAACATTTTTGCTATCATAAAAAATGAGTTTAACATGTCAATATTTTAAATTAGTTGTTCATTACTTTTGTATAGTAACAATGCGAGCAAAGCGAGCTGTTTTGATATGTAGGGATATTAAGAAGGCGCAACGGTGAAAAAAATAGACAATAAAAACATGATTTCGTATTTCCAGAATTACAGCTTATTGAAGCGGTTTACAGTAAAAATACCTATTATGAAAATTATAGAGGAAAACTTTATCTACAAACGTAAGAAGCCCGATTTTCGATATTTTTATTCATTAGCTAAATAATTAATTAATAAAAAAGCGGGTAAGTTGGTATCGCTCTGCTGTATATTAGGGGGTGGGGTGGACCTCGGACTATGGTAGGTTAAATTTGAATGTAATGAAAGGTATCATTGTATACGAAAAACGATTCTGAACGAAGATGATTCGTCAGTTTAGGATATATTATATTTAAATATTGTCATATATTCTATTTTGAAACAAATAGTATAGTTACTATTTAAAATATAAAATATAAAATAACCCATAACCCGACCATAATAATATAAAATAAAAAATAAAAAATATTTATTGTTATTAACGATTTTTCAACCGTATTGTGTAGATTAATTATAATTTTCTTGAGCGCCATATTATGCTACCTATTTACAATATTATGTACTGAGAATTATGAGGACTTACCACACTCGTCACATGCGTAGGTACGGTTTTTCACGGGTCAGAGTGCTTTTTTGAGAGAACGACTCACCACACTCGTCACATGCGCACAGTTTTTCACCCGTATGTGTCCTCTGGTGACTGGTCAGAGTGCTTTTGTGAGAGAACGTCTTGTCACACAAGCCACCATCTGTAGGATTTTTCACCCGTATACGGTCAATTAGTGTTACGTCACAAATGTGATAAATCCTTATCAAATGTCCCAATTGGATCCAAACAAATATTTCGTACTATATGAAAAGCATATACTTTTCTACAATTTGAACAAAATTGTATTTTAAACTTTCAATTTACGCGATTTTTCATTAAACTAACTATTCACAGTGCATTAGTGCACGCAAACCTTAAGAATTAAACAATTCTGCTTAAACAACGTATAAAATATTAATTTTAAGCGATATTATTACATTGTAATAGTCTTTGTTTGGATCCAACGGATCCATTGATAAGATTTGTACGTATGATAAGAACGTGTATGACGTAAACACTAATCGTCCGTATTGTGTAGATTAATTTTCTTGAGCGCCATATTTACAATATTATGTACTGAGAATTAGATTGTTTGTCAACACATTTTTATTCTGTGACACAATGTTTCAAGCCAGTGTTGTGTTTATTTCTGTTTAAAGTAATTATATTGAAAACAATAAATAATTTTATGAACGGTGGCTGAACCGGAAATCATTAAAATCATACAATTTTTTTCATATAATTTATAAATAATATATTTAATATAATTCATTGATATTTATTGGCATGAACATATTATAATTATTTTATTATGGTATTTTTGAATTCGTAAATGTTAAGGGTTTAGGATACACTGGGCGTCTTATCTATTGCTATTGGATTATTGCTAATGTAATCCTCGTAAATATAATACCTCTCCCCCCCAAAGACACACCGCTCATCAATCCTACGATCCTAATACTATTATTACTGCGGAAACGGTGGCGACGTACGACGAGTTATGACTCGCGATTGAATTATTCATTTAATTTCAAGTATTTATTGGAAAAGTTAATTTATATTCAATCAATACCTTATTAATAATTGTTAACCTTATTAAAAAAAAAAAAAAAGATTGTTAACATTTCTAATGACCGTTGGTGTGTAATTTTTTCCATTTTTTACTTTTAATTGTACCTACCTAATCAAAAAAATAATTATTAATTTTTTTCAATCAGTTTAATACTTTAATTGGAAAAATAAATTAACAAAATTTAAAAAAAAAAATAAAAGTGAATTTCTAGGTTTTTGCGGCTGGGCTTTTTTTTCCAACCCTACATTGTAATAATAATTATTAGGTACTATATAGTATTTATTAGTACCTATATAATATATACTTATAAATAGAAATGATCAACACTTGAAAATTCATCTTCAGTTTTAATTAACAGTCAAATAACATAGCAATTTTTTTTTTTAAATAGCTGATATCATACCAATAATACTGTTATAACACTTATTATAACATTGTGTAAAAAAAGCTAAGTTAAAAAAAAATCCTGTAGTGACTTAACATAAAAATTTAGTAGGTAATGATTAAATCTTTAAAAGGCATTATATAATATGGAAACTAGGTAAGTAAAATGCCATTTTTAATATTACAAATACCTATTACTTACCTATAAGGTATATGACGACAAACTTGAACAACAAGTAACCACTAAACTAAACTTAATAAATTAATTAATAATTTATAAACAATATACCTAATATGTTAATTAAGCGTTTAACTTTACAATAAAATTGATCTTATTTGTCTTCATAAGTATTTATAATATTAAAAATGATATTTTATAATTCTTTTCCATATTATATCACGTCTTTTAAAGATTTTGTCATTACCTACTATAAAGTATAAATGTAATGTCACTTCAGGAATTTTTTTTTTTTTTTAACTCAGATTTTTTACACAGAGTTATGCAAAGTGTTTTGGTGCTAAATATATTACCTATTATATTATACGGAAATACCATAATTTATCTTTTCGCCAATCGAGATTATTGTTAAAACGTGCACATTCAAGTATTAAGTGGTATAATTTATTGTATGCAGCGCTCATAGTCTATAGACCAGCTAATAAGCCGAGTATCAGTGTATAATAAATAGGTATACATAATATTATAATATTTCTAAGTTTAACGGAATTGGAATGAAACATATTTCTGTATTATATTTTAATTTTTAAATAAATAACAGAATCAATTAAGTAGGTATACAGGGTGATTTTTTTATCGAAGAACACTCATTATTTCAAAAAGTATTAACTTTTTTCAATTTTTTTTTTTTCAAAATTTTTAGTTTTATGCTTTTCTAAAACTATGTAAAATTTTTATTTTTTTCACTTTAATATTTAATAGTGAAATCACTATCAACTTTTGATTTTCAAATGGCAACCTATACTTAAAATGTTATAAAATAGTAGGGATATTTTTTTTATGAATTCTAACGTTTAAATTACTATTTTTCATTTAACCGTTCGCGAGTTATAGCTGCTCAAAGTTGGGCGGTTTGAGGTTTTTAGGTGTTAGTCCCAAAGGTTATTACGGCTGTGAGACATTGATTAGAACACAATTATTAGATTATAATTATAAAGACCAGTAGTTCAAATTATAAATTGTTATCGTTCGACCAAAGGTACTAATAAGTAATATCGTTGTAGTTTAATTTGTACCTCCTACTACCTACACGAACTATACGAACTATGGACTATCGTGGACTATGGCACTGTATCCGTAATAACAAAAATTATGATTAATAATAAATCAGATGAAACAGATCTTATCATTTAAAATTTTTATTATGATAATAATATCATAATATGAAAATACTTCCTAAACCACTACCACGATTAAAGATATCTTTAATCGTGACCACTACAAATGACAAATGATAATACTTTATTTAATCACAGATAAACTCTCATCGAACCAAACCGTTGGGTATTCCCAATAAAAATAGATAATACAATTGTTTACTTTTCAGTTTCCAGTGCTAGTGCTATAATACTGCTATGGCCTATGTTAATAATATGCCAAATAATGTTTTTTAACTTTTAAACAAAAAAATATAAAATTCATGTGACATTTAGTTTAATAAGTTTAATTTAAATCGCCTTTTCTGTGATTGAAAATTCAATTTTATTATTTTATTACTTTCATTGCTAACGTAAAGAGTAAACACGTCATACGCCAACATCAAATACTGTAAATGATTCATTTATCATCATAAATGATCATTTACAGTATTTGCCAACATTCATAATATAATTTAATATTGAAACATTTATTCTCTAATATAATGTTGTTAAATAAGTAAAATTTATATTAAATATGATGGGTAATCATAAGTAGTTTTTTATGACGTATTTTGTTTAACTATTTATTTAAACCTAAGTTTCATTTAAATTGCTATTACACGTGTGAATATTATACTACTTGACGACCTATCAGGAACTTGGAATAATTTATTGGTAAGTTTTAATAATTTTGTAAAAAGCTTTAAAAATTATAGTAAATAATAATAATGTATTTAAAAAATTTTAATTTCAGTTTTATCAGTTCTATACAATTTTTGTTCAAATGTATATCGATAGACATAAGACAATAATACAATATTGTAGATCTATTATGTATTATTTATAAGTTGATAATACATAGCTTGTTTTAAAATCAAGTTGCATTGTAACTGTACAGCTATTGGCTTCAATTAATCCAGAATGTTTGTTGCATACAAAAACTCTAAGATAATTACAAGCATGTACTAATAAGAATATTCTTGGACATATGAATTGAAGAATATACATATTATACTAAAATTGTACTTAGAAAAATTGAGAACAATGTGAAAACTAAAATAATACTATACAACTGTTAAAAATACTATATTGGATTTTAATATTCCAACATAT
This sequence comes from Schizaphis graminum, assembly GCA_020882235.1. Lineage (NCBI taxonomy): Eukaryota > Metazoa > Arthropoda > Insecta > Hemiptera > Aphididae > Schizaphis > Schizaphis graminum. The sequence continues at coordinate 6,720,145 of CM037033.1, forward strand.
TATAACAACATCGATCATAGGTATGTATAAATATTTTTTATTTGTAACATTCAATTTTACGAGGAAGTTATTAGGTTTTTATTATCTTTTTTGTAGATAATCTAGTTAATTTCAAAGAAGCGTAAAATAATCAAGTCTGCCCAACTACATCCTGAGGAAAACTGTAACCTATCAATAAATAATATGTAAAGAAAATTGTAAATGATAAAAAAATATTGTAAATGCTAGTATACTAAATTTTAATACTTCATATTATGTAGTTAAATTAAATATGGGGCAGCAACATTAATCATTAAAACTTATGTTTAATAAAAATAAAAATAATTATAATATGTATAAATAGAGTAAATTAAATTATTAATGTTTTAAAAAAAAAAAAACCTATCACATATGTATATTATGATTATCACTAAGTACCTACTTGTTTATATATGTGTATACTCAATTGACAATTTAAATATTAAACTAAATATATTTTTAAAATTATATTTAGGTATTACATAGTAGTTAGTAATATGCAAAATAAACATTGTTTTTTTGTAAATGGTTGATGTTGTTGCCTATTTATTGCTAATTATTAAGTTATTAATTATTATTATTAAATTTACATATCTAAGTTGATATATTATTAGTGCCACTTTTAAATGTTACTATTGTTTTAGGTCTGGGGTTAATGGAGAATTTGTTCTGAATTTCTTGAACACATGTTTATCATTACTCATATTTTGCATAACTGCTTAACGAACATTTTGATTAAACTGTGTCATCAAATTTGGAATAGATTTTTCATAATCCTGGACTTTAAAATGATATTAACATTTTATAGTGGTTACTAATAATATAAAATAAAATGAATTAGGGATTTATTGTTACTAGGGCCCGGTTTTTAATGCAAACAATTAATTTAAGGATATGAACATATTTATGCATTAACAATATAATATATATTATTGTTTGTGAATATTATACATATTAATGTGTTTAAATATTTAAAAAAATATATAAAGTATTTAAAGATTTATTTACTATGAAAAAATTGAAATGTCATGAATAAAGAGAATTATAAATTTATATAATTATAATTATAATTATATGTATAACTGAGCTAAGTTAAAATTATTTTACTTAATTTTATAATATTTTAACATATTGAACTTGTATCCAACACCCAATAGGTATTATAATTATCATTACAATGTTATATTTTATTTAGATATGCATTAAGATAATACTAACTATAGAAATAGAATTTAGAAATTAGGAAATGTTGATCAATATTTAATCAGAATTATTTTAAGTGAAAAAATTTACATTTTGTTAAAAATCGGGCCCTAATGACTTGAATTATGATGTTTAAAAAATAACGATTATATGCATACTTGATTCGTCGTGAATGCCTAATCATTAAATTTATAAATATGTCTTGTTCTAAAATTAACTGTATAATGAAAAATATGCTGATTGCTAAACAATTTAAGGTAACTTGTATTTTTATCATTTAATCAATTGTTTTTTTTATAATTTTAATGAAAATTAATTTATATTATACTTATACTTATTATATTAATACAGTAGAAACCGTTTATAATGACATTCAAGGGAGTAGTCAAAATTGGTCATAATAACCGATTGTCATTATAACCAAAATGATAAAAATTAAATTACAATATAGGAGTTTTGCCGGGACTTGCAATCTAAGGTCATTACACCCGGTATGTCATTACAACCGGTGTCATTATAAACGGTTTCTACTGTATTTATATGCACATTATAATTACTTAATTATGTGTACAATGTACATGTATACGTATAATATTAATTTATTTAATAAATTATTGTGAAACTAATTTTTTTTTCTATACTTACCTTAAAGAGAATTTCAAATAGTATCAATTCATGGTATTAATATAAATCATACATCTTAAACATTTTGTCAGACAAATAGACAATAATATTTAACTATTAGTTTTAAATTTGTTTTCTGTATAAATAAACAGTCAAATGCCTTCAACTGACATAAATACATTATGTCTTATTCAAATCAAGAAAAAACGGATATGCTTAATTGCTATTATGAAATGGCTAGTAAATAATAAATATCCAATGTTGTAATAATATGAAATTCATACCCTAAATAAAAACTTAATGTGAATTTCATGTAAACATTTTTTTTCTTGATAAAGGTCGACAAACTTATGAGAAATCTTGTATTACATTTTTAAATCTCAGATTTAAAAAGAACATTTTTTATGAATTATAGCTCAAAATAATTTGCAAATTTTATTCATTTTTTGCGTATTTTGTTAATATTTTAACTTGAAATGCTTATAAAAAAAGTGACTGAATTTTTAATATTATAACAAATCAAAATATTTTGAAAAAATTTTAATGTATAGAAAAGGCTAGTATAAACATTTTGTGAAAATTTCATGTGTTTTCGTCGTTTTCGATCATTTTTTTAGAGAAAAACCAAAATCGATTTTGCGTAAAAATTCCCATTTTTTCTCAATTTTTATTTTGTTTTCCTGGGCAACTATTGGGAAATTAAAATGTTGACCTTCAATAAAAAAAAAAAAAAGCAATTGTAAAACCAATACATTCATTGCTCCGCTCAGACTCTTAAATTTTAAAATTTTAAATGTTCGTAATCAACTAAAAACGAGTCATTATATTTTGGAAATTTTATCAAGTATAATAATTAGTAAATATACATATGGTATACATTCCTAGTGTCTATAAGGTCATTCGTTTTTGAAATCAAGTGATTATCTAATTTCGAAAAATTTTCAACTTCAAACACTCATAAAAATTTAATTTGACTTTTCGGTAGAGAATTTTGTTTTTAATAAAAATAAACAAACTTATGAGGAATCTTTTATTAAATTTTCAAATTATAGATTTAAAACGTAAAATATTCATGAATTTCTAATTCGAAATAATTGTTTTTACGTCTTTTGTAAAAAATCGAACTTTAAATGCTAATAAAAAAAAGCGGGTAGTGGGTGTCGCTCTGCTGTACATTAGGGGGTGGGGTGGACTTCGAACTAGGGTAGGTTAAATTTGAATGCAATTATCATTGTACCTATACGAAAACCGATTCTGAACGGAGATGATTTGTCAGTCTAGAATATATTATATTTAAATATTGTCATATATTCTATTTTGTAACAAATTCAAACATTTAAGTAAAAGTCTAAAAAATACAAAAATCGAAAATTATTTATTTGTAAAACGTTATTTTACACGTGTATTTTTGATTTCAAATTAAAATTAAAACTTTAAACAATCGTAAAATTGTTTTAATTGAATAATCCTCAAACTTTTTTTTAATTATTCTAAGCTTAACTTATGGACAGCATAGTATTAAATTTTAAATTCTTAGCTTTTGATAGTAAAATATTTATAAATTTTTAACTACCAAATAGTTAAAAATATTCATGATTTTGACGAATTTTTGTCAAAATTTGAACTTCAAATGCAAATAAAAAAATAAGAAAAAAGCGGGCAAGTGAGTATCGCTCTGCTGTACATTAGGGGGTGGGGTGGACCTCGGACTTGGGTAGGTTAAATTTGAATGCAATGATAGGTATCATTGTATACGAAAAACGATTCTGAACGGAGATGATTTGTCAGTCTAGGATATGTTAATATATTATATTTAAATATTGTCATATATTCTATTTTGAAACAATTCAAACATTTAAGTAAAAGTTTCAAGATCTTACGTCAAGTAATTTTTTAAAAATAACAAAAATCGAAATTTATTTATTAGTAAAACGTTATTTACACGTGTATTTTTGATTTCATATTAAAATTAAAACTTTAAACACTCGTAAAATTTTTTAAATTGAATAATCCTCAAACTTTTTTATAATTATTCTAAGCTTAACTCATGGACAGTATAGTATTAAATTTTCAATTCTTAGCTTTTGATAGTAAAATATTTATAAATTTTTAACTACCAAATAGTGAAAAATATTCATGATTTTGACGAATTTTTGTCAATATTTGAACTTCAAATGCTAATAAAAAAAAATTGTGCCTATGTATTTTTATAATTTTTGAATGAGAGTTAGAACGAGTTATGTGGACCCTTCAATTAAATTTTCAAGTAAATTGTCCCAGCTAAATTTTTTTTATCAACATTTATAAAAAAAAAATAAAAAAAAATTGAAAATTTCAATTGTCTATAAATAGCTCAAAAAAAGTCAAAATATTTTGAAACTCAAATCACGTAAAGAAAATGGCAATCTAAATAACTGGTAAAAATTTCAAGTGTTTACGACTTATACTGTTTGAATAACAACAAATATCAAAAATCGTTTGAGGCTAAACCGTTATTTAACGCGGTTTTGTAAAAATTTAAATTTCAAACACACATAAAAAATTTTTTTCTGAATCTGGTCGAGTTTTTTTTACAGATAATTGAAAAAAAATTTATGGAAAACCTTGTACCAAATTTTCAAAACTTAGTAATAAAAGAAAAAAATTTTACGATTTTTCAACCACAAAATTACTTGTAAATTTTCGCAATTTTGACATATTTCGTATAAATTCGAACTTTAAGTACTTATAAAAAAAAATTGTGACTAAAGATTTCGGATTTTTTTTTATCACTTTAAGAACAACTTATAAGAAACCTTGTATTAAATTTTCAAGATTTTCTGGCCACCCAAAAATTTTTTATAGGCATTTAAAAAAAAAATACTTAGAAAAATTAAAAATTTTAATTGTATATAAATAGTTCAAAAAAAGTCAAAATTCTTTGAAAATTTAACTGTGTATGGAGAACGCTAATATAAACATTTGGTGAAAATTTCAAGTATTTACATCGATTAGTTTTTGAGTGATAGCAAAATAAAAATTTGATTTTGACGAAAACTGGTTGTGCGTAAAAAATCCCGTTTTTCCGTCATTTTTTTAAGGTTTTTCCCGACTCATTTAAAAAATATTGAAAAATTTTAACTTTTGACCCCCCAAAGTACCAACTAGATCCGATTTCCTTTTCAAAGAGGGGCTGAAGTTGAAAATCGAAGCATTTTTACTGCCCCAAATGTTGTCGACAGACACAAAAAAAAAAAAACAAAAAAAACAAAAAAAAAAAAAAAAAAAACACATCATTGTAAAATCAATACATTCTTCACTCCGTTCAGAATCTAAAAAAATAGTGCCTATATATTCTTATAATTTTTTTATCGCCATAAGAATAACTTATGAGGAACTTTGTTCCGCCAAAAAAATGTTATCGACATTTCAAAAAAAAAATTTTAGGAAAATTGAAAATTTCAGTTATCTATAAATTGCTCAAAAAAAGTCAAAATATTTTGAAAATCAAATCATGTGAAGAAAATGCCAATCTAAATAACTGTTGAAATTTTCAAGTATTCACCATCTTAAACTATTTGAATAACAACAAATATTTAAAATCGTTTGAGGATAAATCGTTGTCGTTACGCTATTTGGTAAAAATTTAAAATTCTAACGCACTTAAAATTTTTCCTATAATGATGCTTCGAGTTTTCTCTATAGCTACTTGAAGGAAAACTTATGTAAAACTTAGTGTTAAATTTTTTATTCTTAGATATAAACACAAAAAATTTTATGATTTTTAAACTTCAAAATTACTTGCAAATTTTCACGATTTTGACATATTTCGTAAAAATTTGAACTATAAACGCTTATAAAAAAAATTGTGATTAACGATTTTTAATTTTTTTTCAGCTACAATGAGAACAACTCATAATTAACCTTGTATTAAATTTTCAAGTTTTCTTGGTAATCCAAAATTTTTTTTATCAACACTTCAAAAAAAAATTCTCATAAAAATCAAAAATTTCAGTGGTCTATAAATAACTCAAAAAAAATCAAAATTTTTTTGAAAATTTAACTGTATATAGATAATACTAACATAAACATTTGGTGAAAATTTCAAGTAGCCAGTAGGTATTTACATAAATTAGTTTTTGAATTACATTTGAACACACAAAAAAAAAAAAAAAAAACACACATCATTGTAAAATCAATAGGTACATTCATCACTCCGTACAGAATCTAAAAAATTGATTATTTCAAATGCCTATAAATTGATTAAAAATTAGTGAAATCTTTTGAAAATAAAATTATATAAAGAAAATGCTAGGTAATGTAAACAACTGATGAAATTTTCAAATTTCTACAACTTATACTTTTTGGATAAAAACAAATATCAAAAAAGTGGGTAAGTGAGTATCGCTCTGCTGTACATTAGGGGGTGGGGTGGACCTCGGACTAGCGTAGGTTAAATTTGAATGCAATGATGAATATCATTGTATACGAGAAACGATTCTGAACGGAGATGATTTGTCAATCTAGGATATATTCTATTTACATATTGTCATATATTCTATTTTGAAACAAATAGTATAGTTACTATATGTTACTATAGTTACTTTATAGTATCTGTTTATTAATAAAAAAAGTATTTGATAACATAGGCATAATGAGAGTATGAAATTTAATTTAAATTTTGACATATTTCGTGTAAATTCGAACTTTAAGCACTTATAAAAAAAAATTGTGACTAACGATTTCGGATTTTTTTTTATCACTTTAAGAACAACTTATAAAAAACCTTGTATTAAATTTTAAAGATTTTTTGGCCAGCCAAAAATTTTTTATCGTTATTTAAAAAAAAAATACTTAAAAAAACTGAAAATTTCAATTGTCTATAAATAGCTCAAAAAAAGTTAAAATACTTTGAAAATTTAACGGTGTATAGAGAACACTAACATAAACATTTGGTCAAAATTTCAAGTATTTATAATGATTAGATTTTGAATTACAACCATATATTTAGTCGATTTGGTCGAAAACTAGTTTTGCGTAAAAAAACCCGTTTTTCCGTTACTTTTTTAGGGTTTTTTCCGACGTATTTTTTAACTTTTGACCTCCCCAAAGTACCAACTAGATTCAATTTCCTTTTCAAAGAGGGGCTGAAGTCAAAAATTGAAGCAATATTACTGCTCCAAATGTTGTCGTCAGACACACATCATTGTAAATTCATCACTCCGTTCAGAATCTAAAATAGTCGTGTAAAATTTATTACCAACATAAAATTTTTAAAATTATAATTATATTTTTTTTGAGTGATAAGCACTTGTCCGAAAAATGTTAACAGTGGTAGACCTTCAGACGATTCACTGTCCCCATTTCCACAACTCATTTATTTTCTTATCAAAACTTTAATCAGGTTATTAATTATTATCTAAATTAGTTATAACAATTAATTTGTAACCTACAGGTACAAAGTTCATTGTCATTACTGTGTTGAACGATAGTCGATAACGAGTTTATTACATGTGAAAATATGTACCTATTATTATTATTTATTACCCATGTGACTACTGGTCTTTAGAAATTAAAACCGAAAATCGCCCAACTTTGAAAAGCTATAACTCCCGAACGGTTAAATGAAAAATAGTAATTTAAACGTTAGAATTCATAAAAAAAATATCCCTACTATTTTATAACATTTTAAGTATAGGTTGCCATTTGAAAATCAAAAGTTGATAGTGATTTCACTATTAAATATTAAAGTGAAAAAAATAAAAATTTTACATAGTTTTAGAAAAGCATAAAACTAAAAATTTTGAAAAAAAAAAAATTGAAAAAAGTTAATACTTTTTGAAATAATGAGTGTTCTTCGATAAAAAAATCACCCTGTATATAAATATTTTATATTTGTAAAATAAATCATTGTTATAAAAAAACTTGATATTTACCATCAACTTTATTTATTTTTAGAAAAATTTTAATTCAAATGCAATGAAAAAATGCAAATTGTTATTTATTGTTACATGTAGTCATATGGTACATATGATAACTTTCTAAGATTAGGTACCTACCAAATTAAATATACTTTTGCATTATATTTTAATTTTTGAATAGATAACAGAATCAATTAAGTACAGTAGAAGCCGCTTATTAGAAACACGGATAATTGATACAATCGGGTTGTTGAAACAAAATGTACCAGGACGGACCGGCCGTATATTAGAACATTGAAAATAAATCGGATTACCTATTGAAACATCACATCGGTTATTTGAAACAATTAGGCGAAGGCACGAATAAAGATATACAGGATACGAAACGATGTGCCTTATCAATAATATTTTTGAAGATCGGACCTTCTCATCTTGCGGCTAGACACCTAGCGCTTACAGATGATACCGGTAGAATAAGGAACTAATGAAATATAATACGTAAAATGGATTTTTTTGACAATATTTTTAACTGAAATGCAGGCACGTAGCCAGACATTTTTCCATAAGGGGGCTAATATTTTTTTGCCCCTTTCTGTTTTTGTACCCGCTACCACTCCTAACCTAACCACTTCTAATCACATATTCTATATAAAAATAAATACTACATATTAACAATATAATGTATGTATTGGTAGATTAAGTATTATATTAATATAGGTAGGTACATTTTATACAAGAATAAGTCTTTTGTTTTTATGATTTACTGCAAATCTTTCAGTAAATTCATCTAAATCTAATAATTTTGAAATATGTTTTTCAATTGATAACAGTGCCAAATTATTCAACCTACAACAAAAAAAATAAAAAAATATTATCTCATAGGTATCTTATTTTAATTAGGTAATTGAGATGCTTATAATTTACAAAAAAAAATTCCCAGTTTAATTGTTTTTCAATGGGATAGTTTTTGGATTTATGAATGAAATATTTTATTTATATTTTGTTAGATAATTGTATTACACATAATAGCATTTTTAAAGATATGTAATAATTTTTTGAGTTTACTAGTTAAATAATTATTATGATATAGTATTTGGAATTTATAGTTTTCAATCTATTATTAGACGTGTAATTCACTCTTATCTCAAATTGTCGGGTGACGAATTCCACGGACTAACGCATTTACTAAGATATTATCTAGTCCATGACGAATATTTATAAAATAAAATCTTGGAATTTAATTTTTGTAATACGATTGTTTGATACGGCCATTTGGGACAATCAAGCACCATAATATTTAAAAATAAAATTAAGGGGGCCAGTTCGGGGCCACTGACTTTTCTTAGGGAGCCAGGCCCCCTAAGGACCCCCCCTTGGTGACGTGCCTGCTGAAATGACAAAATCCACTATCAAGTTAAAAATACTACAAAATCATATATTTTAAGTTTAATATTGTATACAAATACATATATTATGAATTATAAATTAAAAATATAGACAAGTCATATAAATAATAATAAATATATCAAAGTTACAGGTAATTCAATTAATTTGCCGATAATTTTGATAACTTTTTCTTCACTTTATTTGTTGTCTTCTTTTCTTTATTATGCATAAAAGTGAACTGCCTCATTCTCATAGTCAAATATGATATGAAAATATATTCAATAATTTCAGACTTATGTTCATTACATGGAAAAGGGATTGTGTAGTTATTGTTAAAGAAATTTTCAACCGTATCATCAAAAGCATTTGGACTATTGGCATTAATTGAAAATTATTAAACAATTAAAAACACGAAGATAATATTTTTTATAATATATAATTATAATATTATATTATATTTTAATGTTTATCTTAATTCGTAATTAAAAATGAGCGGGAGATTAAATTAACTGAGTATGTCTCGAGATCGCGCTAGTAGTCTAGCCGCAACGTGAGAAGGTGCGGGTTTCACTTATCACAAGTTCGTTTCGTATCCTGTATATCTTAATTCGTGATCTCCTTTAGAAAAATATTATATTTTAATTCGTGATTATTCCTAATTGATATTATCAGTTAATAATTAATATTTATCAAATGATAATATTATGTTACTTATCATTAAATATTCTGTATCTATTATCTATATTCTAGACAGAATAAAAAGAAACTAGTTAGTTCAAAAATATTTTTTTTACCTTTTAATATTATTATTATTAACGTATTTTGTAATTAAGAAAAGTTAATCCTTTTACATATTTGTTGTAACTTTGTAAGGGGGGTGTGGGGGGCAGAGCCCCCCACGAGTTAGCCTGTATCATAACATATTGCCTCCTCCAAAATTTATTACCAGAACCGCCACTGTTATTTTTATGAAATTTTTCATTTAAATTTTAACTGCAGTTAATAGTTTTAACTTTTAATTCAAATGCGACAAAGAATCGCAAATTTCTATACTATATTTAAAAATTTAAATAAACAATAGAATCTATTGAGTATGTAATGTATTTTTTTTTTTTTTGTAAAATAAATCAATGTTCAAATTATTTGATGTTTACCATAATATATTTTATTTTATTTTTTAGGAAATTTTTCATTCAAATTTCATTTGTCGTTAGTAGTATTAACTTTTAATTCAAATGCAAATAAGCAATGATCAAATGAAAATTGTTTTTTTTTATTATACACAGTTACATAGTCACCTGATAACTTTCTAAGTTAATATGGAATGAAATATATTTCTGTTTTATAATTAAAATATAATAATTATAATAATATAAATATAATTATTAATAATAAATGAGGAGTCGGGTAGGCTGTATGTTAAAAAGGCTCAAAATATCAAAAGTTTAATCAAGGTATCAAAATAAGGAAGCGCTTACACACTTGCTAGATTTGTTTTTTCATTATTAGTTTTTAATAGACTTAAATATTCATCAGAACGATCTCCAATAAGAATATTATAAAATTCATTGTTACTGCATTCATTATCATCAGATTCATTATAAACATCAAAATTATTTTCACTTATATTTAATAGATTACATTCTGATATAAATAACATTATGCATACAGCCTTACTGGTACCTAACTTAGTTTAAATTTTGGGAGACTAATGGCCACACAAATTAAATGTTGGTTTTAGAAAGCTCTATATTAAATAAATAATTAAATCTTTTTTTCATGACTAACAACAATTTAAAATGCTAATGGCTTACAATAATTTAAATGTGTTAATTGAATTAATTTCAATCGAAGAGCAATTATTGTGGGTGCAACATACCCTAAAAAACATTTTTTTTCACCATGTAACAGGTCAAGTGATATTATTATTCTTCAAGAAAATCTGAAGTTTAGATTTTATTTTTAATTTCAAGCTGTCAAATGTAACACACAGTTTTTATTTAATCGCTAGAACTTTTTAACTACATCAAACATTGAGTTCCATCTAGTTATAATTGGTATTGGGAATTTACAATTACATATCTCGTATACTTTAAGTGACACAACTGAGGTTCTACTTAAGAGATTCGAAAATAAATTTAATATTGTAAATACAGACTTTGATATATTATTATTATATGAAATGTCTCTAATTTTTGCTACATCACTAGTGGCAATTAAACTTAATATATGGGCGGAGCAAGTTAAATGGTTTTGCAAAGTTATGTCATCCTCATAATAGTTTGAATTTGATTACCACAAAATTTGAAACCCATTGTCACATTAACAATCTCAACTTCCGCACTAGTACCTATCATCAGTATCACTTTTTTCAATATTTTATGATTCATCACTTGTACTATCAAACCAATTACTATTACTTGTACTATCTTTTTTACTTATTATTGTGGACACCGAAAATACTATGAATGCTTTTCCAAAATTTGTAGCATTGTCAGTCACAGTATGTGAAATTTTAGTATTATTTAATTTAAATGTTTGTGTAGGTACTTGTGTTAAAAACTTGAGTTATATTTATGGCTCCTTTTTATTTGTTGACAACCAAGTATGTAAGAGTGTCTGCTAAAGTGTTAAAAGTATATTCATCAAAAAAATGGCATGTCATACATAAGTAGCTCTTGTTGTTACAGAAATAAAATCAGCTGTTGTACATATGTATGTTTGTTTTTCTAAAGGTCAGTTAACAAAGGAAGTATACCTTAAATTTAATTCTTTACTCATATCTAGGGCTCGGATTTTAAAGCATAATAAATAACAAAAAAGCACAAAATTATTTAAAAAAAGCAAAGATGAAGCATATTTATTCTTTAAAACAAAAAAAAGCATGACTAAAAATTAATTTAAATTAACAAAAGAATTTACTACCATGTATTTGGTAAGATTTCTAGAAGTGAAACTGATTTTTTTCTGAGAGGATGTGTTTATATAACAAATTTTGAACTGGTCGATATCAATGTTAAACAAATACTGAGCGTAAGTTCTACAGACTATATGCAATAGCCGATAAGCTATCTGTGGATATACATTTAAGGTTGTTTCATTCTAATAGTACGGTCACGGTCATTATTGTATGTTTTTACATTTCTTATTTAGTAAATAAACATTTTTTTTTATTTGTATAGCATAACAGACATATAAAAATTCCACAGTTAGAAAAACTGAAAAAAGCAATAAAATATCAAAAAAAGCAAAAATAAATTCGTTAATTTGGAATCAGATTAACGTGAAACGAATTTATGTTTAATAATTAGACTTCTATCTTAAATATATAAAAAAAAAGTATTTCCTTTAAAATCCGAATCACAATATGATTGATATGTTTTGCGTTATGATATAAAGCAGCATATATTATTCCAGCTAGGCCCATGATAAATCTTCTAATGGAAGTATTTGGGCTTATGTCAGGTTATAAGTGGTCTCATTCCTTGTACTATGTATTATTTTTTTTCTTTACTCAATTGTAATTATACTTATACTGATTTTATTAATTAACTAATAAATTGGTACTTATTACATCACTAGTATTTAATACATTTCATGTTTTGTCCAGTTCTCACAATGACTACTAACTATTTGATAAATTAATTTATAGGTATAGTAGTTATTAAAGAAGTATTATTTCTTTCAACTTAAATCTTAAATAGATATGTAAACTCCACCAGATGGCGGGTCGGACTTGTTAACGCGGGACCCAACCCCGCCATCATGTAGTGAGGTATGGCCGAGTGGCGGTCATGAGTAGTTAGTTAGTGCGTAGCTGTGTGCGAGGGTAGCGAGCTAAAGAGTGAAGACTTTTAGTCTTACTCGCTTTACTCTGTTATTGTTTTCTTTGGTTATTTTATACATAAGTGTTTTTAATAAACGAGACTGTTTTATTAAACGAAGTACGTGTGTTATTTATTCGTTTATTTAACGAGAAGTTAACAGATATATAGCACCATATATTTATTAATTCAACTGTTAATTATTACATTTTATCAACTAGGTATTTTATTAATTGAAAAATATCAAATATAAACTTAAAAATAAAATAATTGTGTTTTAATTTATTTTTATATCACCAAAATTTATGCATAAAAAAAATTTTGTTTATTTAGATTTCATACAATCTTATTTTGGATATAGGACCATATATGCGATATTTAGGACTTTCACAGCTAGAGTTTTACACGTTGACGTTAGATACACCTATGATCACCAACTCGCAGGTTAGTAATTACTAATTACTCACAAGAAACAAGCCAATGGTTGCTGGAGAGCGGAGACTAGACAGCAAACGTGACACAGTACTAGTATTCATAGTACTAGTTACCATAAGTAAGTAGGTAGACAGGTAGTTATTAGCGTAAGCGTGCGCAGACTTTAATCGCAGATGTAGCGTATAGAATAAAGCGGCCAATTTTTTATATTCAGCCAAATTCATTTTGAAAATTATTAATTGTTTAATTCACTAGGTTGTATTCATATAGTAGCAATAGTAATATGATTCATAATTTGAACTAGAATTTTTTTTTAAACTAGGTATAGTTACAGGATTGAGGATTGTGCCTGGTAAGAGATTCGTTTATATAACAATGCTTTGATTCTTTTATCAATATATTTGTTGGATTATTTGATCATAATATTATTATGGAATAATTCTAATGCAATTCTCTTGATTACCTATTTTGCTTTTGGATTTTACAGAATAAAATGAACAATTATTAATTTTTTTTTTTTTTTGCTATTGTAAACAATTGAATTTTTTATGTATTTTAAGGTTCTATTGAATGAAACATGGCGTGGTGAAATGGTGGAAGACAATCTATAATTGCATATCAAATGATAGGGGATCAACCATTGGTCCATGTCTAGTGGGCGAGTTATATATTTTCACCTCTTATGCCGGGTTGCATAAAAGATCGTTAAATGTTTAACGGACCGTTAGCAGCTTTAACGACTCGCTAAATAAATTTCGTTGCATAAACGATCTTAAAATATTTAACGGCCCGGTAAATTTTAGTTTAACGGTCCATTAGATAATCACCCAATATCGGATCGCTAAACTTTAAATGATCGTTAAAACGTGTTATCTGTAATTAATTTATCTATACATTTTATGATATCTGATAACAAAAAATATAAACATAAACATTTTTACACATATGATTTTTATGTAGCAATAAATTATTAGATTTTTTATTTGTCATATAGTTAATCGATAGTTTTACTTTACAATTATGGCATTATATTATGAATCATCATCATCATCATCATCATCGAATGAGAGTGAAGAAGAATTTATGTTAAATATATTTATTCGTTTACCAAAACCAAGGGTGTTTCGAGATAGATCTGATCCACTGACTCATTTTGATGATGTAGAATTCAGTCGTAGATTCCGGTATATAAATCTAATTTAATATTTATGTATAGGTATGTATTAATTAGATACCTAATAAATAAATCTTTTTAGTCTTTCCAAAATCATGTTTGGTGAATTGGTGCATTTGATTGGGGAAAAAATTCAACATGACACAAAAAGAAATCATGCTATTCTATCTTCAATGCAAATATTAATTACATTAAGATTTCTTGCTACTGGAACATTTCAAGTAAGTAATTGAAAGATTTATTTATAATTCAATCATTTGGTGATAGATAATGGACCCTCCTCAGAGCCAAAAATAATGTTATTTGTTATTTTTTATTAGTTAGTATAAGGCAAGGTAGAAAATGTAGGTCCTATAGAAGAGTATATGGCCTCATTAAATACCCTATTCCTCTGCCACTGACTTACTTTGAGAAATATTTTCAGGCAGTAATAGGTGATTTGGTAAACATTCACAAATCGTCAGTATGTCGTATTATAAAACGAGTATGTAATGAAATTGCCAAACTCCGCAGAAACTTTATACAAATGCCATCATCTATTGAAGAAATTCAACAAACAAAAGTTGGATTTTACAAAATGCACAAATTTCCTCAAGTAATAGGAGTTATAGATTGTACTCATATCCGAATTCAGTCTCCTTGCCGAGATATTGGGGAACAATATCGAAATAGAAAGGGTTATTTTAGCTTTAATGTACAGGCCGTATGTAATAGTAATCTAGAAATAACCGATATTGTTGCAAGGTAATATGATACATTTATACCCAGTATGTTTGGGTTCTATAAAAATAATTAAAAATATAATATAACCATATTATTTTTTCATGCCTGATTTAGATGGCCCGGATCAGTGCATGATAGCACTATATTTGATAATAGTTCACTACGTGCCAAATTAGAAAACAACGAGTTTGGAGATTGTTATATTCTTGGAGATGGAGGTTACCCATGCAGGAGATATTTAATGACCCCTCTTTTAAATCCTCTAACAGCATCAGAAAAAAAATACCAAGTAATTTTATTAAATTATTATTATATTATTTAAGCTAAAAATATTTTAAAAATTGTATGGTGTATGTATTAAAATTTTTAAGCCAATTAATGTTGCTAAAATCAAACAATATATTAAGAAATTTAAAGATCAAACTTTATTCACTGAGCATGGGTTGACTAATTATACTTTTTTTAAAACAGCCTCGATAATATCTTACCCTTTATCACATATAAAGTTGGGATATGTATGGAATACACATGGAAGTATTCTTTCATCTCTCCTATATTTAAAAAAGGTGACAAATCTCTAGTTACCAATTATCGACCAATCTCTAAGATTTCTATACTTCCTAAAATCTTTTCTAAACTTGTTAACAAAATTATTTTTCCCCTTTGTAATCATATTCTTATTAATGAACAACATGGCTTTCGTCCTAAGCGTTCAACAATTACTAATTTATGTTTATTTAAAAATTCAATTTTAGATTCATTTGTAGATAAAGCTCAAATAGACGTCATTTATACGGATTTTGAAAAGGCTTTCGATAGGGTTAACCATTCATTATTAATTTACAAACTAAAACTATATGGGTTTAGAGATCCTTTACTTTCTTGGTTAAATTCATTCCTAATAAATCGTATACAAGTTGTTAAATACGAAAATTTTATATCTAATTCAATAAATGTATTATCAGGTGTTCCCCAAGGTGACCACCTATCTCCATTACTTTTTTCTTTTTTCATTAACGATATTAATAAAGTTCTAAATTACTCAAAATGTCTATTATTTGCGGATGACACTAAAATATTTAAAAAAATCAAGTGTATTGATGATTCATTGGAACTTCAAGCCGACTTAGATAATATTTATAAATGGTGTATCCGTAATGGAATGTCCCTAAATATTGATAAATGCTCCATTATTTCGTACTCTTTAAAAAAAAATACTATACTTAATAATTATGTTTTACATAATACAAATCTAACACGTAAATATATTATTGAAGACCTAGGAGTTTCATTTGACTCAAAATTATCTTTTAACAATCATGTAGATTTCATTCGAAATAAATCATATATGAAGTTGGGATTATTAAAACGTATGTGTAGTTGATTTCAACGATAGTTCAGTCTTAAAAATATTATATTATTCCTTAGTACGCTCCCATATTGACTATGCCTCTTTAATTTGGCACTCTGATAGCATTTGTCAAAACCAGAGTCTGTCTAGTATACAAAATAATTTTTTGAGATATTTATCTTTTAAATGTCGTTTTGAAAGACTTCCTCATTCTGGGTATATTAATATTAGCACTTTTTTTAATATTACTCCTTTAAATAGTAGATTTAAAATATTAAATTTAAAATTTCTTTTTAAACTATTACATAATTTAATTGACTGCCCTGAACTTTTAGAGCGTATTAATTTCAATGTAAATATAAAAAATTCTAGAAATAAACATCCTTTTTATTTATCAATTATTAAAACAAACTACATGTCATACTACCCTGCTATTATATTAATGTCATGTGGAAACTTTTTTAACAACTTAGACCTGTTCAATATGACTCTTAGCTCTTTAAATTGTTATTTTTGATTATTACCTACTATTATATTTAATTTAATCGGATTTTTATGTAATCAATAGTTTAATTTTTAATTTCTATATATATATATATATATTATATTTTTTTTTTCTCGTTCTTATATCATTTGTTTTAATTGTTAGTATAACACACACCTATGAAACTGTCATTATTTTTAATATTGTAAATTGGAATTTTATTCCGTTAATAAAATATTATTATTATTATTATTATTATATTTTTAATTTGTCTATCAAATAGGACACAATTAGTAAAAATAAATAATACATTTAATCAATTACACATTTTACATGGTGTTCCTCAATATACCATTCTAGGTTCCATTTTATTTGTTATATATATTTATTGCTTATGGAGGAGTTGCAAACATGTGTCTTATATTACTTTCGTATATATTAGTGTAAATTGTATATTTTTGCCAAATAAATTGTTAAGTATTATTAAATATTTAGTAATAATTTTATCTAATACAAATATTCTATTTTTATTTTAGAAATCTCAAATAGGTACAAGAAATATAATTGAAAGAGTTTTTGGTATTTTAAAAAGAAGATTTCCTGCATTAGCCTTGGGTATAAGGACAAAATTGACAACCACTATGGCTATAATAGTAGCTGCTGCGGTTTTACACAATATTTTACGAATACATAATGACCCCATGCCTCAAGATGACAGTGATGAAATTAATCCAGAAATATTTCATGAATTACCTGTTTTACCAGCAAGACAAGTTGGAAATGTATATAGGACACATTTAATTAATACTATATTTTCCAGTGATGACTAAAAATCACTTAATTCAATTATATTACTTTTTCATGTAATTTGGCTGTGCCTTAATAGTAATTATAATTGTTCCACTATATATTGTACTGTACTTGAGCCTTTGGGCGTTTACTCAATAAATAATAAAAAATAATGATTAAATAACTTTAATTTGTTTTACAATATTTTTATATTTACAATCTACTTTTGTAATAAATTTTTTTTTAATTCTAATTCCAATTTCAAAATTTCTTCTTTGTATCTGTTTTGCTGCACCTCGGATATAGAACTTAACTTCTTATTTTCAGCTACCTCTTTTTCAATTATTGTAGTTTCCAATTCTACCTTGGCCTTTGCTACTTGAAGATCATATATTTTTTTTTTGTTTTCAACATTATTGTCTACCATCAATGAACGTTTTCCAATAAGTTCATTTAAATTTTTATAAACATGACTGCTAGTACTTTTGGAAGCTGTTACTTGATCACGAGCTTGATCATTGAATTTTATTTTTTTTTTTTGTAGAAGTTTGTTCTATAAAATAATGAAGTCATTAGGTTTAAGTTAATAATAATTAAAATAAATAACTCATTTGTTTTATAACTATATACATTTAAGTATCCAGGTATAACAGGAATGGAATGTTCTTCAGTGTCAACTAGAAAAAATTTAATTTAAATTATCTATTCATATTTTATGAATTGCTATATTACCAATTGCTGTTTTTGTTTCATTATTTATTGAAAAATTATGTTGATCAGATGAATGACAAGAATCATATGCCTGTTCTATTCCTAATTCTACAATATCAACTGAAACATGTAATTTCATATAAGATAATATAACAAAATATTTATAAATTTACAATTACTAATTTCAATGTTTTATATACCATTATCATCAACACTTTTGGTAAAAGTTTCCTCTTTATTTCTAGAATGTTTAGTGAGTTCTAAAAGATATACATATAATTTGGAATATATGATATTGTTCAAGAAATATATAAGCAGTTTTATTTACCAAGGTAATCAGTGTCAGAATCAAAATTGTTTTCAAGAGGCTCCATGCGATCACCTATAAAGCCTAAGATTTTATCTTGTCCTGGTGTTGATTGTATTGTACAATCAGCCTCCCCACCACCAGTTTTATAAATGCTTTTCTAAAACATAGACAGTTTGAATTTATATAGTAGCATTATAGTATTAATAATAACATTGATTATAATTATAAATACTAATTATTTATAAATCTATAATAAATAATAATAGTTTAGAAAAAATAGAATATAATTTACTTTTTCAACGTTTTGATTGAATTTAGCTTCTTTTTTTATAATTTCATAAATATCACAGATTTCTTTTGTGGTTTTTGGATTTGTTGTTTGTGAATTATATATATCACTAACTTCCTGCCAAATAAGTTTAACTAATTCTGAATTTTTCTAAAATAATAAAAAAAAAACAGTAAAGTTATTCTTAATATGAGTAATATGGAATGTTTATACATACTTCAATATCTAAACTGCCCTTAAATGGAATCATTATATCGACCAATATTTCTTTATCGCTGCGGGTGAAAGAGTTAACCAAACTTTCTTTTTTGTAATCCATATATGATTTCACCTTAAAAATTATGTTCATTGACTGAAGTTTATTAAAGTATTTAAAATATAACTTACTTTTTGATCGCTCTTCTCTTTTCTTGTAACTCTTTTTAAGTTATCATAAACATTTTTCAGTTGATTTATTGACCTAATACCACTTTGCTGATGAGTATTGTAGTCAATAGTAATTTGTTCCCAAATTGAATCTTTACTTTTATTTGTTGCATTATCAGTCTAAAATCACATAGTTTCATAAAATGTACTATGTATGACACATGTTTAAAATTAAAACTAAAACCAGTAATATCTTTTTTCTATTTGATGGATTTGTACTTACCTTTATGTTTTCTATAATACTTTTGTGCGGTACAATAAGGTCAATAAGCATTTCTTTCTCGCTCTCTAGGAAATTTTTTCCTCTAGGCCGCTTTGTATCAGTCATTTTAAATTGACAGAAGGAACTACGGTAGTAAGGTACACCGTACACAATAAACAAATTTCAAAAATAAATTAAATATTAAATAGGTATGAATAAAATATTAAATAATTATTCGAAACAATTGAAACGTATACGTAATAACAATAAACAAATTTAACATCGTAATAAATATTAATAAATAGGTATAACGTAAAAATAAATTAATAATTATTTGAAACGCGATAACAACCGTATGATATCAACTCAGCTGTTAAAAAATATATTTTAAATAGGAGATTATAAATTAAATATATTATTCTCCTTGGAGAATTTGAAAAATTGTATATTGTTTTAACGAGTCATTAAGATCATTAATGAGCCATTAGCTAATCATCTGTTAGCTATTTAATCAACGATCTTTTATGCAACCCGGCATTAGTCATTGTTTGCGTTAATAGTATGTAATTATAGTAAGTATTATTTAAATTAAGACATGCGCATAACTCGATTAAAAGATTAAATAATGTTAATACAGATATCATTAAGTTCAATAATATGTAAAATCACTAATATTAACTAAAATCACAAAGCTCATTGCTAATATGTGTTAAATTGTTACTTTTACATACCGAAATAAATGTTTTGTGACGATAATATTATAATTATATTTGTTAAAAGGTTCATTGTGCATGATTGAGTTGCATTGAGTTTATCATTCATGGGTGACATTTAGTCCATCAGAATGTGCTGTAAGCGGTGTTGCAAATTTCATGGATAACAATGTTCAAGTAATTTAAAAGGAAAAATACTATAATAATAATAGTTTAGTTTATTGTTTTTTCAAAGAAATGACAACTTAAAAATTATACAATAGAATGTGAAAAAATTTGTCTCCAGAAGCCGTAGCTTGTGGGGAGACAAGAGTTCAAATGCATCTTAATATTATTAATTTTCCTTATCCACACAATTTACAAATTTAATACAATAAAACATACGAAAGAAAACAAAAATAAAATAAAGATAAATAACATAGTGGTATATAATTATATATTAATTAAAGACAAAATTGTTAAAAAGTTTATATAGAAAAAGTAAATAAAACTAATTTTATTAGTTTCTATTCAATTTGTGATATTGTTATTTTATAAACAACATATTTTTTATATGAGGTCAAATTATCAAAACTATTAATATTAATACAAAGATAATTACAAAAATATAAACTGATATAATATGGATTTCTTTTACCAAATTCACTATTACATTTGAACATTCGAAAGGTATTGTTTACAATTTGGCGAGTATCATGGTTGTGCTTAAAATTAAACTCTTTATGATTATAGGAGTACAAATTACATAAAACTTCTTTAATATACAGTTGTTTAAGTTTGAATAAGTTATAAGTTTTATATACAATGTCAGTATTTGTACGATATGGTAGTTTGAAGGCAATTCTAAGTAGCGAATTTATCGTCGATGTAAGGTTTTTTAGATGTGTAATATAAGCTCCTCCCCAAGCTGAAATCCCATAATTAAAAATAGATTGAGCAAGTGCACAAAAAACCATTCGCATGGTAATTGGCAATAGGATATTCTTTAGAGACTTGAATTTATAGAAGAGGCTTCTAATTTTTTTTACAGTAATACCAATATGAGTATCCCATTTTAAGTACTTATCAAAAGTTACACCAAGGTATTTAATTGATTCAACCGATTTAATTTGAGTACAATTACAACTTAAGTTATTCTGATTTGAAGATTTAACTTTAAAGCAATTTAAATGATGTATTTTTATATTGTCAATAATTTGAGAGCTTTTTTTTGAAATCGTGAAAGAAATACAACAAGTTTTTTCATAGTTTATTTCAAGAGAATTTGAAATAAACCATTTATTAACATCAGACATAATTTGTGTCGCTTTAGAAACTAGTGAGTCTTTATTTTTATCATTGATTAGTACAGTGGTATCATCAGCAAAACACGTAATCAAGCCATCACAATTTAAATCTAGAAGATCATTAATATAAACAATGAAAAGTAGAGGTCCCAGCACGGTTCCTTGCGGAACTCCGTAATTTAAAGTGTCATAGTCACTGAATACATTATTTATTTTAACTCTTTGGTTACGATTTGTTAAAAAACTTTTTATGAGATTGTTTGAAACACCACGAACTCCATAATTGTGTAGTTTTTTTAATAGTAAACTATGATCTACGGAATCAAAGGCTTTTTTAACATCGAGAAAGATACCAATTACAAAATCACCTTCGTCCAATTTTTTGTGGATATTACTTACAATGTGTTGTAACGCTTTAGATGTACCTTTATTTTTCCTGAAACCAAATTGATTATCAGAGAAAATTTGTGATGTTTCAAGAAACTCATATAACCTTGATTTTATACATTTTTCAAGCACTTTAGCTAAAGTACAAGTAAGAGATATTGGGCGATAATTCGTACAAATGTTTTTATTTCCCTGTTTAAAGAGTGGAATGATAGTAGTTTCTTTAAGTGCATTTGGGAAAATTCCAGAAGTCAATGACAAATTAAAAATATATTCTAAAGGTATAATAATATCATCGATAATATGCTTCAAAACAAAATTTGTTAGACCATAAATATAAAAAGAGTTATGTTCTTTACTATTTAGGATATAATTTTTAATTTCATCTTTAGAGATTGGCCTAAGAAAAATAGAGTTTATATTAGCTTTGTTATCAGAATTGTTTATAGTGATATTTGATGTTGAAAGTAAATTAATTTTTTTGGCGATATTTCCACCTACATTTGTAAAAAAATTATTAAATTTATTGGCAATATCTTTGCTTTCATGTATAATATTATTATGATTTTGTTCATCTATTAACGATGCAACATTAGTTGGAGTTTTTTTACTATCTTTATTATTTATTGATTCCTTAATTAAATTCCATACCTTTTTTGGATTTCCTTGTGCTATACTTATTTCCTTAGAAAAATATATATCTTTAGCAGATTTAATAATTTTTGTTAGTAAGTTTCTATATATTTTGTAGCTAGATTTGAGTTTAGTATTGAAAGGTTGTTGTTTAATTTTATTAAAAATTTTATCTCTGTGCCGCATCGATACAATTATGCCTGTAGTGACCCATTTTTTAATTTTATACTTAAATTTTGGTCGGTGAAATTGTTTGGTTGTAGTAGACAAGTTAATTGCATTATTTATTTTATAAAAGAACGAATTTATTGCATTATTGATATCACTTGTGTTAACAACATCATACCATGTTTCTTCTATACATAATTTTTTAAGTAGATCAAAATTTATACTATCGACTTTTTTATTTTCAGAAATTTCACCACTGTTTATGTTTTCATTTTTAGTTTTATTTAATGTGAAAATTACAGTATAATGATCAGTAATAGTATTTTTACATACATATCCTTCAACATTATCAAAACTTATACAATCTTTATAAAAAATATGATCAATGCAAGATGACGAGTTATTTAATAAGTTATATCTAGTTGTATTATTAATGCATGATTTGAAACCAAATGTAGACAAGACATTAAGATAACTAACAGTATCAATGGTCTCTAGCTGTAAATTAATATTTATATCTCCGCAAAAAATAACTGGACCTTTAACAGGGATATTTTTTAAATAATTTTCTACACTATCAATAAAAAGATTTTGTAACAGACTTGGTGAGCGATATACACATATTATATTGAATATAGAATTGTTTTTTAAAAAATTAAAATTTATAGAGCTACAATGATCAATTACATCGTAACTAATAGCATTTATATTTATTGAGTTCCTAATATAAACAGAGATACCGTCAGACTTATTTAATTTCCTATAGTAATTATAATTTATGTACCCTTCTATTTCGAACTCTAAAAAATTATCCTCTAGCCAAGTTTCAACCAAACAAATAACATCGAAAATAACATCACAATTATTCAAGAATATAATAAATTCATCAAAATGTTTACAAATACTACGTATGTTCATGCACAGTAAAGAAAAATCATTAGTTTTATAATGAATATCATTTAAATTATGTATATTGTATGTACTATATTCTAATTTAGACTTTGTGTTTAAAAAATTAAAATCTAAATTATTAACCATCAATAAACAAGAGAAAAAATACTAATACATGTTATAACCATATAGGTATTTATTATTCAATATTTTCCCAAAGAACTTTTACCTTTTGTTCTTCGTCCATTTTTCGTAGAGTCTCCAAATTTGAAATTTTGAACGCTTGTCCATCTATTTGTTTTCTGATGAATACTCCGCCCGAGTTCGCCCAAGTGTATTTGAAGTTGTAGTTTTTTGCTACTTGTTTAGCAGTCCATAATAGTTTTTTGTTATAATGAGTTAGTTGATCGTTTATGTAAATATTGGAATCTTCAAAACTTGAATGGAGGTTCTTTGCGGTTATTGGGTTTTTATTTTTATGACGAATTTTAATATTATTTAATAATAAATCTTTGACAGTTTTTGAGCAAAACTGTACAAAAATATTTCCATCTTTGTTTTTATATGATTTTCCTCTAAATGAATGTAAGATATCTTTAGGTTTAATTTCACTGTTGCTAATATATATATGATATAACTATTTCTACAGTGGCATATTACTACAGATTTTTTGAAAAAAATATTCTCGTATATGGGACATATCTTGTCGTTCATATTAGACACACCACAAAAATATAAGCGAGTTATATTTTATGAAGACGAAAAAATGAAACTATCGAGCATGATGTATAGCGGAGAAAATGTGTTGGTGATCGAAGCAAAAAATCGTGATGGATGCAGAGTACTGTTGAACCGGGCGGATCTTATACGTCTTCAATATCTCGAATGCTCTATTTTCGAAAGCATCGTGCGAAAAGAAGTATTCACCGCTCCGTTGGTTATAAAACAATATGAAGAGATTGTCGTATACCTAGACAAGAAATGCACTCAACATAATTCACCGCTGAAAAATGTTGACGAGATGATAGTTTTCATTAAGAACATACAAGACGATCGAGTCGTTAAGTCTATACCAAATTTCACCAATCAAATACAGATGTGTGCAGCTGAACAATTAGCTGAATCATTGTTGAACCAGAGGGCGAACAACTCACATAAGGTAATTCAAAATTATATTATTCCTTAAACAAAAATATTAAATAATATTTTTTATTTTAGATTTTCGACGAAACGATGGCTATTTCACCATTATCATTACCTACACCAATGTCACCACCGTCTACACCGATATCACGATCTCCTTCACCGAGTCATATTATACCAAGGTGGAGCAGAGCAGCCGATGAAAATGATGGACCAAATTTTTTCAATACGTCAGCGTCAACACAAAACTTCGATAGCGCTGTATCGGAATTTTATTTCATACCAAAACGTAAACTCTTTTAATAATAAATACATAAATGTAAAAACAATTTTCATATTTGTAAAATAATTTTGTGTAAAATAAAAAAAGACGTGATATTTAAAAACAATTTTTCATTTATTAAATTAATATTAAGTTTTACAAGGTTCTCACTTCCCCGTTAAACGGGTTATAAGTTATAATTTGATCATGTAATATTAAACAATATGCTGAAGTGGAAGCTGGAAACGCTTCGTCGGCTTCGAGTTCAATTCTGAGGTCCACTGTCGACATTTTCACGTTGTCGTTCTGCCGGCTCATATCAACGACTATGATTGGAGAAAGATTTTTGAAATCTGTGCGGCTCAACAGGGGTGTCACATCATCGCGTCCGTAGTAAGATTTTTGGAACTCTGCGTACGCGTGGTATAATGTAGCCATCTTATTCTTGGTAAAGTCGCTTTGAAAATCTTCATAGGGAAACACTTCGCTGTTCAAATAGACCTTCAAGTTTTTAATTTTACAATGATCGAAATATGACATTGCTTTGTTCGAGCTATTTTTTCTATCAGTTTGAAATCCGATTATGACATATCTAGGTTTTTCTAATTTGTTAGATGTCTTTACTTTCCACGAATGTGAAGTGTTTTGCGGTAAAAATGGATATTCACACAACTCCCACGATCTAAATGCACATGTTAGGGGTTTCTGATTGTTTACTACTTTCAACAATCTAATTTTTTCTTTATCACTGACTTTTACTATAGGCATTCGCCATAGTATCTTCGTTATATTTATTTTAACGTCTTTCAGTTTAGGTGCGTCTACTACAACCGCGTTATCTTTATACTGTTTAATAGCATTCATGTCTAATGAAGCTCTATTTAATATAAGCTGTTGGTTACAGTTTATTAAAATACGTTTATAATCTTCACAAAAACCGAACAAATCTTTAAGATTAATACATCCGTTAAAATTGCCACCATCAATGAAATCTTTATTTACATTTTTAATATCACTATCCCAGGTAGAGTTGTAGTGTGATGTAATATTCGTTTTATTATACGAACAATATCCTTTTAATGTAGTCGTTATTCCGGGATTCATAAGTTTTTGAATTTGATTGCCGTTTATTTCATATTTCATTTCGGAGAAGAGAAATGACAGGCCGTTGTTTATAAATCTAATCTCGTCAGTTATATCTGCAGGTTTGGTTATTGTACCCTCGATGTAAATATAACTCTCGCACGGTAAAGTATAGGACTCTGTGTTGTGTAACGCAATACGCACCTCGTCGTTATTAGAAAGAGCGGACGTCGAATAAGGTAAAAAAGAATGATATTCAATTTGAGTTATTTTACAATCGTCGGTGTATCCAGCCGTGACATCTAAATACATATCGTCCATATTAAATAGCGTCTAGCGAGCATAGAAAAGCTAAATTGTCCGCAGTAAGACTATGTCCAACTTGTTTGTGTCTTGAATATTTTTTTTTTCTTCACAGTTGTTGCCTTGTTAGTGTTTTTAACACGACTAACGGGTTTTGCATATGCTCCCGTATTTATATTATAAAACTGCAGCCCCATTTCACAAGTCTTGAATTAATAATCGTATCGAAACTGGCTCACCTCGTAGATCGATCAACTCGTTGTCTTGATTTTTTAAAATTATACTCGCATGCGTTATAGATGTAGAATTGAGGGGGTAAAATACCAAATGAGTTGGTACCTCTATTATTTTATAACCTGGAGGTACGTTCGGATAAAACTCGTGTATTGTATGGCACTGCTTGCCGTTGACGAATGAACCCATGACCAGGTTTGAATCGATATATATACAGTTTGTTTTGGTAATATTAACCAACGCGTCGGACTCGTGATTGACATTAGCGCCATAAATTTGATTTTTAAAACCCAACAACACGCCTATATTATTGGACATGGAAAAATCTACGGTCTCGCTACAAAACATTGAGCATTTCAATGTATTATTATCTGCCCTCAACACGAATAAAGTATCTGAATTAGGTAATACACGTATTATTGCAGCTTCGATTTCCTTCAACTCATAAGAGCCTGTAGGTATTGTGTAGCTAACACTTGTACGCTTGCCGTCAATATTATTCGTTATTCCTATTTTGTTGCATTTGTCGTTTACATTAGGTATAGAATTATTCGTTTGAAAACCGAGAAGGCTTTTTTACTGACTTCTATCGGCGGGAAAAAGTCGCATGACATCACGCTCGAGTTACCGGTTAACGTTATGGTGTACATGACAAAAATTTTAAGCACACGTGTCCGCAGTTTGTCGTATTATATTTTTGATGTCTGTCGTAATTATATTTGATATTGCAACCGTTGAAATATTTTTGTATTTCTAGCGGCGGCGGTAAATTTCCAAAACTATCATAATATTTAACTTGCTTTCCGATTTTCTTATACGCTACCCAATGAGTTCCTGTACCGATTTCGACGTCTAAATTAACTACAGCCGACTCTTGATTTTTCGAACGTTGAGGCAACTTGTCTCTAGAAAAAACACCAATGAAATGAGGTATTTTCATCATGTCAGCGTATTTTATAATCTCGTAATCGTACAACGCTCTATCGGGTAACGTGGAAATTAGTTTTTTTTCGTTTTTCTAGTTTTCTTTACTGAACCGCCTTTGTATGGTGCTAGGTATAAACCTTTACCTTTAGCAATTTTATAAGATCTTCCTTTGTGCGGTGCTAGGTATAAACCTTTTCCCAAGTGAATTGGTGTTTTTTTACCGGAATTTAATTCATTCACGACTTTTACTATATTTCCGACTCCGCCGGTAAGTGCGCCTAATGCCGATAAACCGGCGAAAATCGGTATTAAAGGCAGAACACCACCTTTTTTCGGTATAGGTATGATTCTCGGAGTTTTAGTTTTCTTATTTTTCTTTTTTTTAGCAGCAGACAAACATGTTTTTATTAACTTGGTTATATTCTTGTCGTTCATTTTATTCTTGATTGATTTTTTAGCCGCCAAAACCATCTGTTTGAAACCGCAACCAGCGCCCATCTTGCGTTTAGCCTTCATAGCTGTAGTGACCAGCCAAGACGCTGCTTTTTCCTTAATACCAGTGTTTTTAGATTTAAACACTTCCCAAGCTTGATTTTCTAATATTTCGTCAGCTCTTTGTCGATCGGTGAACAAATTGCTTTCTTCGTATACGATATCGTGAGCTCTGGCCAACTCGTCTAGTCTGTTTATTCCCCGTTCACCACGTGCTAGTCTTTCTTTTAATTTAGTACCGGGACCAGCAAATCTGGAAAAAAAACAAACAAAAAAAATGTAGTTCGGATTTAATAATAATAATATATTTTAGTGACTTACCTATAGCCAGGCAGATGTAATTCCACAGGTAGATGATTTATAACAGAGTTAATAAGACCGGAACCCTTATTGTTGTTTCGCTTACGAACGCGAGACATCGTGTGACGCTTTCGCTAACATAGCTTTCGTATTTATAGTGAAAAAATGCGGTTTATCGAACAAGAGAAAAAACTACGTATTTATAACATTGATACTCCAGATACAATACAGTTTAGACATGGTGAGCTATTTCCAAACACTATACGCTCGTTGGTGTTGGGTAGCTCCGGATGCGGTAAAACAAATTTGATATATTTTCTACTAGTTGACGAAAACGGTTTAAGATTTGAAAACGTTTACATATACTCTAAAACGTTGGAACAACCAAAATATAAATTATTGAAACGTATATTTGACGATATTGACGGTATTAACATTTTTACTTTTTTCGAGAATGATAAAGTCCTCCCACCCGAGCAAGTCTTACCAAACTATATTTCTCATGGATGACGTCATAGGTGAACAGCAAAACATAATTAAATCGTTCTTCTCCAGGGGTCGTCACAATAAAATAGATATATTTTATTTGGCTCAGAGTTATTCAAAAGTACCAAAGCAGTTGATACGCGACAATGCTAATTTAATAGTATTATTCAAACAAGACGAGACCAATTTAAAACATTTATACAACGAACACTGTTCGGGCGATATGACATGTATACAATTTAAACATTTTTGTGTTACGTGTTGGAACCGTGATAGATTTGCATTCGTTGTTATTTGTAAAGATAGCGATCGTGATAACGGTCGTTACCGTTATGGCTTTGATACTTATGTCGTTATATAAGACGTCGCAAATAATAAATATCATCATTTAAAACGCAGTCATGAAGGATGAAGGAAGTATATTAGATGAGATAGTTAAAGCTAATGATAGTATTAAACGAAAATACATCGCTTTAAAAACCGGCTCAGATAATGTTCAACAATTAATGACACAGACATTAAAACCAATTATCGAGCCATTAAATAAAATATCGAATACAACCCGGACGCCTTCAATCAAAATAAAAAATAACGACGAAACCAAACCGAATGACAACTATCAACAAGAAATTGAAAATTGGTTCAACTCTACAGATTTAGATAAAATCTATGGCCCGAAAAAAAATACATATGGAAATATTATTTTAGGCAAAAAAGAAGCCAAGTTTTTTGAAAACACTATACTTATTGACGGAACTACTTATCCAACAACCTCGGGTATAATCCAGTTATTATTTTTGAAAAATCCACTTATTTATTCCGATGACGATCTAGAAGTATATAAATCTATATTAAAGCATACATCGGCACATTTGACTTTAGACGGAAGAAAAATTAAAAAAAGTGGTTTCAAATATAAAGATATAATAAGAAAATTATTTCCTTCTGGCGGCCAACTATCTATGAAAATACAGAAAAATAACTTAGTGTATTGGGATAACCCGAATGAGTTAGTCGATCGGTTACGATTACTTTTGGCTTCGAAAGATGCTGGTAATACAGGTGTCTCCAATGAAATAATATCTATTTTTGAAGAATTGCACGAAGCTGGGTTAATAAGACGAATACCAGATGTCTAAACGTGAAATCGCTATCGAACTACACAAACCGTCACGGAAAAATTTCGTTAGACGTAGAGTCAACGTTTATGGAAAAAATGATTTATGGCAAGCTGACTTGGTGGAAATGATACCGTATTCGAAGAAAAATAAAGGCTACAAATATATTTTATGTGTAATAGACTGTTTTACTAAATTTGCGTGGGCTGTACCATTAAAATCAAAAACTGAGAAAGAAGTCACAAACGCAATGTCTAAAATATTACTCAATCGCTCACCGAGACTTTTACAACTCGATAACGGGAAAGAATTTTACAACACCACTTTCGACACACTGAT
The DNA here is from genome assembly GCA_020882235.1 of Schizaphis graminum. Lineage (NCBI taxonomy): Eukaryota > Metazoa > Arthropoda > Insecta > Hemiptera > Aphididae > Schizaphis > Schizaphis graminum. Next base: position 6,750,759 of record CM037033.1, read on the forward strand.
GGAGAAATATAACATACATAAATATTCAACGTTTAGTATCACAAAGGCGTGTATTGTCGAACGATTTAATCGTACAATAAAAGAAAAAATGTTTAGAGAGTTTACGGCGCGCGGCTCTCACGAATGGATTTCAATTTTACCGTCGCTACTCGATGAATATAACAATTCAAAACATAGAACTATAGGAATGTCACCGGTGCAGGCAGATTTAAATCCTTTGTCAGTTACAATAAAACATCGTGAAATTAAAAATGAAAAAAATAAAAGCGGGTAAGTGGGTATCGCTCTGCTGTATATTAGGGGGTGGGGTGGACCTCAGACTATGGAAGGTTAAATTTGAATGCAATGATAGGTATCATTGTATACGAAAAACGATTCTGAACGAAGATGATTTGTCAGTTTAGGATATATTATATTTAAATATTGTCAAATATTCTATTTTGAAACAAATAGTATAGTTTTTATATTATGTTACTATGGTTACTATGGCCAACATTCGCATTATGAGCGTATGAAATTTAATTTAAATTTTGACATATTTCGTATAAATTCGAACTTTAAACACTTATAAAAAAAAATTGTGACTAACGATTTCGGATTTTTTTTTATCACTTTAAGAACAACTTATAAGAAACCTTGTATTAAATTTTCAAGATTTTCTGGCCACCAAAAAAATTTTTATCGGCATTTGAAAAAAAAAAAACTTAGAAAAGTCGAAAATTTCAATTGTCTATTAGTAGCTTAAAAATGGTCAAAATATTTTGAAAATTTAACTGTAAAGAGATAACCATAATATAAACATTTGGTGAAAATTTCAAGTATTTACAATAATTCGTTTTTGAGTTACAGCAAAATCAAAAAATCGATTTTGTCGAAAAGTGGTTTTTCCGTAAAATTTCCATTTTTCTGTCATTTTTTTTTTGTTTTTCTCGATTTTTTTGAAAACTATTTGAAAACTTTAATTTTGACCCCCCTAAAGTACCAACTAGATTCAATTTCCTATTCAAAGAGGGGCTGAAGTCTAAAATCGGAGCATTATTACTGCTCCAAATGTTGGAGTCAGACACAAAAAAAAAAAAAAAAAAAAAAAAAAAAAAAAAAAAAAAAAAAACACACATCATTGTAAAAGCAATACATTCATCACTTCGTTCAGAATCTAAAAATAAATTCAGAGTTGGTGATAACGTCCGTATCAGTACACAAAAAGGTGTGTTTACAAAAGGTTATTTACCCAATTGGTCAACGGAAATCTTCGAGATTATCAAAATAAATAGAACATTACCCGTCACTTATCAGTTACAAGATTATACTGGTAAACCTATAGCCGGCTGTTTTTACTCGTCGGAAATACACAAAACCGAGTACCCAAACGAATATCTGATTGAAAAAGTTATACGTAAAAAACAAAATCAAATGCTTGTCAAGTGGCTCGGATTTGATAACACAGATAATAGTTGGATAAATACACGTGATGTTAAAATATAGTGTCAGTCGTTGTATAACTATGAATGTGTTTGGAGGTTCTCAAGCTGGTGAAAATAAAAGAATTATTTCAGATATTCAATCAAGTAGCAAAACAATTTTAAATGATATAAAACTTCAACAGAAAGAAATTGATACTTTGAAAAGCAATATTATTAATCTACACGTAAAGACACAATTGCTGGAAAATAATATACAAACAAGTAATAAGTCTCTGTTAAATTGTGAAGATCGCATATCAGAACTGTTTATTAAGTACGCGGAAATTACTACAACACTTGGAGTTAATGGTGAGAACTTTGACCGTCTAAGTGACGAAATAAACCGTATAACAGGAATATATGCTGAAGATTCTTTACCTAATCATGGGGCATATATTTCAGACTTAAATTCTCGTATGAAAAAAATTGAAGATAAATATAATAAGTTAAATTGATTTTTTCGAAATAAATGTCATTTTTGTTTAAAATCGAACCTGTTACGATGTCGTCCTCGATCATAGACATTCAATGCATTCTTGGAGCAAAAAATAAATATTTTATTAAAGAATTGTCTATTGTAGACACAGAAACATGGGCGACTCAACACTGGATTTTTAAAAATTCAAAATTATTACAAGACAACAAGAGTCGAAAAACCAACAAGTGGCTAGAACGTAATTATCATCAGATATCTGTAGACTATGGTGTTATCGAATATGAAGAGCTAAGTAGAATATTGAATTCTTTAAAGTCCACATACATTTACATCAAAGGTGAACAGAAAAAACAACTTATTATGGAGTTTATACCTCACGTCACAATCATCAACATTGAAGACTTGGGCTGTCCTCGACTGGAACAAATTTGTGATGAAGAAACTTTACCTTGCTGTATTTTTCATAAGGATTTAAATCCTAAACAATGTACATTTTATAAAGTATTTGCTTTAAGGAAATGGTTTATAAATAATTCTTAAAGATTGTATAAATTTTATTGAATAAACATGAAAATATTTTAACATTGTTTTTTTTTATTTATATGGTAACATATACATTTATATATATATATGACAACATTTACATAGGTTATTAATTTAAATATTTGACTCCCCATCTACCTGAAACAGAAAAAATGATTAATTTATATAGGAAAAAACTTAAATATCTAACAATTATACATTATAAATATTATACATGGATAAAAACAAAGCATACAATATAAAATAAAATAAATATTACAAGTTTTCAAAAATAATTACAAATTATACAATATAAAGGTTAAAATACTACAAGTTAATAATACAGAAATATTTACAAACTAAAAATTAAAATGAGAAATATACATTTTAATCTATTTGAAGTATTTACATCGACACTATACAACATGGACAATATTTACATCAATATATAACAAAAACATTTACAAAGTATTTACAAAGTATTTACACAGTATATACAAATTATTCGAATGATATTTACAAGTTATTTACAAAAAAAAAAAATAAACAGTGCTATTTACAAATTGGAAATATATACAGTTAACTAGTATTCCATAATAGCTCTCTCATAAAATCTTTTTCAAAATCTGCCCATTCCCGTCCTGTAGCATCTACCTCATCGTCAAGTTCTGGCCATATGTCATCTTTCCTATAAAATTTAAAAGTAAAATCAGTAAAATAATTTTTAAACTATATATATTTGTAATAACTTACTCTATACTATAGTGTCCATGGGCTAGTGTGTTTATTTTGTCTTCTAACACCACCCTCTTATCATCGTAACTATTGTAAGTCAGCTTCCTGGTCTTTATCGTCACTAGCTGGTGGTTGAATGACCGTATTGATACATTCTCCTTGTATGCATCCACACCAGTTTCTCCAAACAAACACTTCCTGTGATCTTCCAACGTCATGTGGTTTTTAACCACATGAGCTCTGATACCCTTGGCCTTGATCTTTTCACCACCAACTCTGTCCTCTCCTGCTTGTACATTGAAAGCGTAGGACTTTGCCCTCAACGCACAAAACTCAGTAATCACATTACCGTCCACTTCATCGGAAAAGAACCCCGGGCTCTTCTTCCTATCTGCCACATAACACGGATGGTCACTGGACAGGTTAGCAGTGTCCATCCGGTCCAACAAGTTATGGTTGGCCGCCAAGTCCACATAAAAATCTTCAGTATCAATATGATACACTAATGAATCTAGAAAAATAATGTTAAATTAATATATTATATACATGAGTATAGTTTTAATATATTTACCTGTGTCAGTGTACATTAATTTAATTTTGTCTCTGTAGAATTTCTTCATTACATTATAATGATAGTCGTACATCAGCGTCTTACTTATGTCTAGTACTGCAAATCCTGTAAATAATAAATGTGTTAATATAAAATATAAAATATAAAATCTATTACGGCGCGATGCTGGTGTGGTCGGTATGAATACTGTCTGCGAGCAGAGTCGACCAGAGATCGAATCTCATCTACTGAAAGATTTTTTCCAAAAAGATTACTAGAAAATTGGAAAACTTTCGTAAGCACTTCCTTCTTCCTCCGATTGAGAATAAACAATTATTTAGCACACCAGCGTACCAAAAATACTGCAGCTAGACCAATACCGCTTGTAGCCAAATATTTTTTTTTGAATAATGGGACGACCGATCTCATTGTGCATCAACCCTTCGACCGATAACACTTAAACTTTCACACATCGTAGCAAGTACCCCGGGCTACCGTCCCTGCGAGTTTGGTGAGTCTGCTACAAATATCACGGAGACAGTGATCTCATTGTGCATTGGTGGTCTACAGCTGTATTCACCCGGCAACAACTTAACGCCCTTTAGAAAATCTTATAAAATCAACCCTTTGACCGATCGTTTTGAAACATACACACATCGTAGTAAGTACCCCGAGCTACCATTCCTGTGATTTTGGTTAGCCTACTACAAATATCTCGGAGACCGCGTTCTAATTGTGCATCGGTGGTCTACCGCTGTATTCACCCGGCAACAACTAAACGCCCTTTAGAAAATCATATAAAATCAACCCTTTGACCGATCGTTTTGAAACATACACACATCGTAGTAAGTACCCCGAGCTACCATTCCTGTGATTTTGGTTAGCCTACTACAAATATCTCGGAGATCGCGTTCTAATTGTGCATCGGTGGTCTACCGCTGTATTCACCCGGCAACAACTAAACGCCCTTTAGAAAATCATATAAAATCAACCCTTTGACCAATCGTTTTGAAACTTACACACATAGTATAAAGTACCCCGAGCTACCATGCCTGCGATTTTGGTGAACCTACTACAAATATCACGGTGACGGCGTTCTCATTGTGCATCGGTGGTCTACCGCTGTATTCACCCGGCAACAACTAAACGCCCTTTAGAAAATCATATAAAATCAACCCTTTGACCGATCGTTTTGAAACATACACACATCGTAGTAAGTACCCCGAGCTACCATTCCTGTGATTTTGGTTAGCCTACTACAAATATCTCGGAGATCGCGTTCTAATTGTGCATCGGTGGTCTACCGCTGTATTCACCCGGCAACAACTAAACGCCCTTTAGAAAATCATATAAAATCAACCCTTTGACCAATCGTTTTGAAACTTACACACATAGTATAAAGTACCCCGAGCTACCATGCCTGCGATTTTGGTGAACCTACTACAAATATCACGGTGACGGCGTTCTCATTGTGCATCGGTGGTATTCAAGGGGAATTCGCATTCTAAGTGAAATCTTGCGGATCGCACCAATACATTTATCGACTGGTTTGCGGATTTTTTCTAGATGTTTCGTTTTAATGTGTCTTGTTATTTTATTATCGTCCGTCTGATATCGACAAAATGGACAGTACTTGATCAACTGCGGATAACGATACCATGAGTTTATTGCTAGGAGGTAAGGTACATTGAGCAATGATTACTTACGCGATGGCTGATGACGCTGTTAAGTCTTTCGGTCACGTTTAGCCGGTTCCGCTTGAGTTGCAACGATGAAGGTGCTATAAAAAAAAATTAGTAATAATAAAACACAACTCCAAGCGAACCAGATCATAACAATAATACTCACAGCGGACGATCGACGATTCACGTGACGACGTAGGTGAATATTGTCTAGATGTGGACGGGCCGGCCATCGGTGATATGGTCCTATGTGAGGACGGAATTTCAAGCCTCGATGGACGTTGGAAAAGTTCAATTTCATCGTCTTCGGACTTGAAGTCGTATTCATCGGACTTCTTCAGCGTGGACGATGGCGTGAAAACCACGTCTACGTCAAGCGGTTGAACGGTAGCTGAAAATGAATTTTATTCAATTATGATCACAAACTTTGTAAAGATATCATTACTTACGGTTTATCATCTGCACGACGCGTCTTCACCGTCGATAAACGTTGGCTTCAGATAAATTGAAGCCATCTCGGTTTCGACTGTCAGTGTAGTCTGTTGGAATTGAGTTGACGTCGTTACCTCTGCTGTTAGTGTCTCTACAATGTTACATCAAATTTTAATACCACTCGGATATATTCAAAAAGCATTTGTACTTATACGTTAAATTAAATAAGCAGAATTGAAATATATGAAGTCTGCACGTACTTATTGAGTGTTTACACTTATCGTAACCACACTGCATAATATAATAATTTTCTTACTCTTTATTATACGACAAAAAATCATCCGCTAAATTTGTTGTGAATAATATATTATGGATAGTGTTGTTTTTTTTTTTATAAAATTATAGTCATCACTATATACTTTAAACTTATCAAATACGATATTTGGTATAATATTCAACATTTTCAGGTTCTTTAATTTGTCAAATTTGGAAATATTCCAATTAATAGGAACCATATTATGCGGTGTTTTACTATAGGTGAAAGCTCGTTTATACCATTACGCATAGTTTCGATTACATTGTACATAATACGCACGCTGTAAATCGTATAATATACATAAAACTAAAATTTAAGAATAAGATAAATATAATTGTAATGATCTACTCATTAAATAAAATATAAATACATTTTTTTTTTTTTAAAAAACACCAATGGATGAAAATTATGTTTCTTCTGCGTCGACAACATTTGCATTTACCATTACCAGATACAGTCTTTCCAGACGACGAGCAAGAAAACGGTGGAAGTGCCTGATAGCCACCGACGCGATCGAGATCGGCTGGTAATTGCCAGGACACTGGGGGTCCCCTTTCTTCGCCACAAAGACGGTACGGGACTTCACCAAGATAGGAGGCAAAGAACCGCAGGCGACAAACAGATTGAATAGACAAAATAATTATCAATCGTGTATGGATTATGGGAATAATTAAAATTAAAATTACTTGCAAGCACTTTTTTCATTATCAAATTCATACCTTTTTCATCAATTTCATCATCACTAGTGCCCAGCTCTAATATATAGAAACAAAATGGTTTTAATTATTTAGTTTTTAAGATTTATGGGTTATTTATGGGAGGCTAAATTTAACATTGCCAAAAACCATCACTAAAAAGTAACAAGTTGAAAAGGGTTAATAATAATGAATAATTTATTTATTAATTTTGAATCAATTTTACAATATCGTCTACACTAAGCAATGAGGAAGTGGATTTTTTGGGTAATATTTTTATCAATTGTTTTGATGACTCCAGGTATTCAGATTTCTTTTTTAAATGTGTTGTTTCCATATAACATTCCACGTTTTCATAAATTATGTTTAAATAATGATTTATAATTCTGTTTAATAAATTTTTGATATTTGAATTTTTTTTAAAATATAACTCAGAAATAATTTTTTAGACTGGACGGAGTTAGAAATGGATTTTTGGTTCAGAAATAAGGTGGTAGGAAGTTAAAACAGAATAAAATACAATTGATGAAATCATTTGAATTTGTTATATTAACACTACACTCACCTTATAGAATACTGAGGTTTGTAAATATTCAGTGGCTGTAATATCAAGAATTTTTTTTATAATTTTGAAGTTTTTAAAGTTATTTACTGTTTCAGATATATTTTTGAAATTTGTTGGCCATTAAATTGTTTTGTTCTTTAATTTTTGTGTGTATAAATACTCTTTTTTAGTTAATATATCCAAAATTAATTTTATTTTTTTATTGGTCAATGAATTTAAATTTTAATATTGCCATCATTACTTTCAAATGTCCAAATATGTTGCATAGCTAAGATAAAAAATATGTTGTAGGGTGTCATTAATATTTTATTATATTTTTGAATATTATTGTGTACTAACTGTATCATTATTGGATAGTAATGTATTTTTATAATACACTTGAAGACATGCTAACATAATAATCTCATTGTTGTTTTTATCAGAAGGTAAAATTAAAAACTGTATCATTTTGATGTCATTCAGCACAACTGATCTGTTAACACATTCTTCATTGTTCCTTTCATTGACGAAGGATTCCTTCCCGAATATCTTTTCGAATCTGAAATAAAATAAACACCGTTATCGTCGTGTATTCGTCGATTTTAAATTATCCGGTAACTCACTTGTCCATTACGGCGCCCTCAAAGAGCTGGGTTTTGTCGACAAGGTTTAGTTTATCTTGCTGGCGGATGGCCTCGCTGGTTTCGGGGAGTCGATAAAACTTTAACGCCGTCCCCTCACCGTGCTGGAGGCACCTTGCGACGTCGCGACCGACTTCCGCGCGGTGACCTCGAGACTTTGTCTTAATCATCCGCCGGAAGACGGTCGCCGACAACTTTGTTACCGAATCGGATCCCAGTAGGGCTTCGTTCTATGCAACATGCTTTCCATAAGTATACCTACCTACCTGTATTTATTTATTTAACACGTTGGCGGACAGTCATTACTAAAAAAGTTAATAAAATATGTCGTAAATTGCATAACTGCTAGAGCACTCCACACTAGTGTCCTATTGTGACTTACATGCAAAAAAAAAAAAAAATCAAATATTCTTAATACTTTGAACACACAATCAATGACTCCCAAATTACAATTATGTCCGGCAACGTCTATATTACCTATATATTTTTTACAAAAAAAAAATGTATTAATTACTATTTCCAGAATTCCAGATGGTGATATACATCAGACTTTTGTGTCTAAGAAAATGTTGATAAATTATGGCTTTTTGGAAATCGTAAATGAAAAAGTCGAACAAAATTTCCAAGATTTAGTTGAAGCTACCCCTACAGAATACAGCAATCAAGATCTGTCCTTACATTATAATACAAATACTAATAAAATCCCATCTACTAATCCATTGCATTCAGATAAAAATATACCTAAATTTTGTAGTGTTATCTTAAATTTTACTTTGATTAAAAATTTGTTTTTTAATGATTTAATATTTATTCACCAATTTCATTATATTGAAATTAGAAAAATTCAAATGGAATAAAAGTTCAATCGAACTTTTAATTGATACTAGGGCTGAATTTGATCATCAGTTTTACAAAAATCGAAACAACATAGCCATGTGGAAAAAAAGTGCCAGTATTATGAATGCCAATGGTTATGTTGTTGCTCATTCTGATGTTAATGATAAACTTAGAAATCTCATGGCTATTTACAGGTATGACAATTTTTGTATTCTGTTAGGTTTTGTTTTTAACTAAAGCTTTTTAAATTGGTCAACATTTGATTTTAAAATTATTAGAACAATTTATTGTACTTGTGAAAACTAAATACACAAGATTATTATTTTTAATTTACAACCCTATTTATGAGAATTTTAAAAACAAGATTATACGTTATTTAGCGTAATACAGTACGCGAATCGATGTATAATATGATATAATTGTGTGAACGAGATTAAACCATGGTTACACGGAGTCTATAGAGCCTTTTTCAGGATCAAAATAACTAGGGATGATCAGGGGAGAGTCGGTTTTTCGACTAAAAATGTTAAGGTAGACCAAAAATACACAATCAGAACAACGGCTCCAAGAATCTTTGGTGTTACCTTTAGAATGATCGAAATGGATACGTATAAAAATATGTTCAAGAAACATATCAAGTCAGTGAAAACCTTTCAGGTCTTTTAATAATTAAAATAAATAAAAAAATACAATTCTGAATCTTTAGATAAAGATGATATCATCATAATCATAAATCAGTTGGCCGTAAAAAATGTTTAATACACGAATGACTATAATTTTTATCTAAACGGAAAAAAAATTGAATATTTTGTTATTAATAAATGTTATATTGATTATTGCGTGTGTATAGTGGGTTCCCACCGGGAGCGGTAGTGTTGCTATCGCGGTATAATGGTCGTGAGTAGGCTCTCAACGTATCAGTTTTCGACGTGCTCTTTTCGTTGCACGTAGTCGTCTCTTGTATTATAATGGATTCGAAAAGACCATATTATGCGGTGTTTTACCCATAGTCTTGGTGTAAACTCGTTTATACTATTACGTATAGTTTCGATTACATTGTACATAATAGGCACGCTGTAAATCGTATAATATACATATTATGTATATCGAATATCGATGTTATAAAAAATCAAAAACAGTGAACCGCATACGTGTATAGAAACTATAATAGCTTCATAGCTTAATACCAATTGTTACAATATTACCGGGTATCTTCTTTCAAAAACGAAATACACTATGATTTTGTTTTTTTTTTTTATAGATGCACCAAAATTTAAATTGAAAAAAATATAAAAATACTTGACCGCAACTTAACTGGCGCGTGATCAAACTGTGGAGTTACATGTAAGCAATCTGCAGTATGTGTGTTGTGTGTTTTTTTTATATTTATTTTCCCTTATCCCAAAAATATCGGTTTATTCATTCCGGTAGATTTATTTGCGCAAAGCTAGGTATATGCAATAACCCACTCGACAATCGTTATTTCAGTGGCGTCTGCAACTAGGATACATTGAATACATATATTTTGATATATATTCTGCCAATACCGAGGCTGCCACAAGTTTTCGAAAGTGCACGATCAAAAACAATTTTAAGCTTTTACTATTCGACGGTTTATACAAATAATATAAATAACGATAATTATTAAAACTTGTCTACACGTTTTAGCAAAATATTATGCATAAGTTCATAAAATAACAATAATAATAATTTATCAATATTGCGACTCCCCCATAAAGCAAAGCGTGTGCTGGGAGAGTAAATTCTTAAGACGAATGAAATATACGATTTAAGAATAAGAATTATAAACTGATAATTGAAATACAATTTCGTATTAATGACTAAGAGCTTTAATTTTTTAAATGGTACAAATATTATTTGAATTTTGTTTATTTTGCATTGGAATTTTGCTAAACACGAATGATGGCAATCTAATGAAACATGTGCACGCTGAAGTTGTCGACGTGCTCTTTTCGTTGCACGTAGTCATCTCTTGTATTTTAATAGATCCCAAAAGACCATATGCGGTGTTTTACCCATAGTCTTGGTGTAAACTCGTTTATACCATTACAATATATCATACAATATATATATTTGATTTTGTTTGTTGTATATTTGATATATAACACCTAAACACATTTAAACTTGTGAATAGGTAAAGGACTTGGTTTAAAACTCCAACAGTTGATCTATATGGCAGCTCAAAGATTAATTATTTTCATTAACTTGCCCACTATTGGTATACTTTAGATTTAGAAGTTTCAAGTACCCACGAATAATATTATACAATGCGATTAATTTCTGTGGAACCAACATATTTAATAATAAACTACTAGGAAATTCGATTTAATAATTTATATTCTATATATTCTATATAGGTAGGTAACTAATTACTATTACAAATATATACAAATATCAAATAGGGCGACGAGGTGGCCGAGCGGTCCAACGTGTCGGCTGTGGCGCAGCCGGTTCCGGGTTTCCGGAGATGTGTGCCGCCATCCCCCACTCCGGGGCATGGGAGAAACCTACGGGTGCCCCCAATCTGAAATAAAATAAACACTGTTATTGTCGTGTATTCGTCGATTTTAAATTATCCGGTAACTCACTTGTCCATTACGGCGCCCTCAAAGAGCTGGGTTTTGTCGACAAGGTTTAGTTTATCTTGCTGGCGGATGGCCTCGCTGGTTTCGGGGAGACGATAAAACTTTAACCCCGTCCCCTCACCGTGCTGGAGGCACCTTGCGACGTCGCGACCGACTTCCGCGCGGTGACCTCGACACTTTGTCTTAATCATCCGCCGGAAGACGGTCGCCGACAACTTTGTTACCGAATAATATCTCAGTAGGGCTTCGTATACGCGATTTACGTCCTCGTATAATTTGGTAACCCTCTGGCCCCGATTGCTAACGAAGAAATTGCACACCCGTGTGTCCACTGTTCTGTGGAGTGCATAGTACCTGTAAAGTATTTACGATTATAAACGGCAAAACATAATAATATAAGGATCCACGTGTGTTAAGTGACGGAGTCGACCGCTTACCGAGCCATGTGGTCGGCCAAATCGTCGTCGATGACCATCGTGGCCGGATCTTTGTCCCCGGTTTTGTGGTCGGCGACCGTCATTACAGTAATCTGCCCCTACACCTTCCGAGTTTCCCACTCGGAAATCATGAGATTGGTGACGACTCCGCTCCGATTCTTGGACGTCCACAGAAGACGTATAGCTAGACCGCACGTCAAACGCCTCCAAAGACTACCGAGCTGAAAGTTTATAGTCATCAAATATTGTGTTGTTTCAGATTTTAATAATTCTAATGTACTTACGTATATTTGGGCAGCCTTTTTTTTGTGTAACGACACGCCAACCGTTCCCGCGGTACCAACGTTTCTTCCAGATCTTCTAAAAAGTTTGCAACGTCTACGGACACTTTTCTAATTACTTTTTCAATTGCCGCGTATTCCGGGAGCACTTCGGCTTCATTAATTTTCCGCTTGAAGAGTTCCTCGGACTGTTGTTTAAGCTTCTTCGAGTGCAGAATATGTAATTTTTGTTGCAATAGCATCCCGTTTAACACTTTTTCACTGGGGTCGCCGTCGAAGTTTTTGGGGAAAATTGGATCGTCCAAACAATAGAGACTGATGCTCTGCGACATCAACGTGTTGATGTTTTTAAGGTAGTTGATTGTGGTCGATATGGTCTGACCCAATTTTTCTCGCCTATAAAATTAAATATATTGTAGTTACGGTTAGGTTAGAAGTCGACGGGTTGCTAAAACATACTCCTCAAATTACATCACATAGGGTTGTTCGCTGCAACTCAGTAAGTTCGACCAATGTCGGTGCGGCGAGTGCCGCTGCTGAAGCCAATTTGCCACGAAAGCTAGCACTCGTGACACATTAGCTATGTAATTTTTACAGGCTTGGGCGTCCTTTTCGTGGCCTAACTCCAAGTATTTGGCGTGCAGCACCAGGATGGGGTGCCCCTTTGGCAACTGATCCTGGTAGCCCCTGTCGGCCAGCATTTTTCTTACTTTTTTGTAACTAGAAGACCGAAATTAAAACACGGTTAATACACTACATCGGTGGTCTACCGCTGTATTCATCCGGCAAAGTAAACTCCCTTCCAAAATTCGTATAAAATCAACCCTTTGACCGATCGTTTTGAAACTTACACACATCGTAGTAAGTACCCCGAGCTACCATTCCTGTGATCTTGGTTAGCCTACTACAAATATCACGGAGACGGCGATCTCATTGTGCATTGGTGGTCTAATGATGTATTCACCCGGCAACAGCTAAACGCCCTTTAGAAAATCATATAAAATCAACCCTTTGATATACCGACATAAGATTTTTACCCAATGGGTGAAAATACTGAGTTTGATTCACAATCGTGATTTACGTAGGCTGCAGGGCCGAGATAGATGTGGTGGTTGTTTGATCGACTGCGGGTAAATACTGAAAAATCATTCACACCAGGAACTAGATTCTTTTCGTCTATGTAAAAGCATTGCCCTCCTAAATCGGTTATATATATATTTTTTTTTTTTTATCAACATGTTCGCAACAACCTTTGCACCATACCCTTCTTCATTTGCAAAGCGAGTACGTGGTTCATACCTGTAATTCAATATACTATCGTAGACACATCTCGCTCAAATATTTCAAAACATATCTTAACAATAAACATACCTAAACAAAGAATGTTTGTTAACAGATCTTTCATACAAATCTTTTTGGTATGTCCATATCCGATGCTCAACTCGTGATAAATGCAGCTCGAGTTTAAGTGTACTTGTCTTGTGTGACCTGAATCCTAATTGCGGGTCCACAAACTGTTCGGTGTATACATCGTCGGCCAAGCATAACAGTCGAGTTTGTTTACGATATCTGGCGTCTGTAATAAAAATGTAATTAATATTATCAGTGTCGGTTGATAACACGGTTCTGAACATAAAAACATCTGTTGATACGGTTACAACTTTATGCGGTCTTTCGCTGATAATGTCATAACGGCTCGTGTTTACAACGGTTTAATTATAGAAATCCCGGTATTGACAAAGAATAACGGAACCCGGACGTATCGTACGCGGGCGTTTTTGGCTTGCATCGATGAAGTTCATACGCGCCATTGTCAGAGTAACCAATGTAAATGAAGACGCGCGCAGACGATACCATACGCGTGCATGTGTAACGGGCCTAATAGCGATTGACACGCGTGAAGAACGCTACATCCAACAAATAAATAATAATAATAAAAATAAAACTGTAATATGTACAAATTTGGGTACGTTACCACTATGCCCCCATGATATGTGCCGGCCGATGACGTTCCGGCGACCGTGACGCTCTACTCCTACAACATTGTGGTGTTCGGGCGTATGGGAAGAGAACAACTAAACAAACATGTCGTCCGTCGGCTTAGTCGTTCACAAAAACGCACGAAACAGACGACGGGTGACAGAGACAGTAGGAGGGGAAGACTGAGTGAGAGCATGTGGAGACGTAACTTAATCGACCGATATCCCGATTTACATAATTAGGTGGCGTGGCCCAGCTATGGAGACGTGAGAGGGGAGCGTGTGTGCGTTTGTCGCACCTGCAGGTATTGTCGTGAAGAACGCGACATCCAACAAATAAATAATAATAATAAAAATAATACTCACAGCAAAACTCATAAGGACAGTTCCAAACATTCGGGCGTCGAAAAAATAAATTAAGTTCTGCACCAAACATCGACTCGTCCGGCTTAAGCATGACTTTCCCGTACAGTGTTGCCGGTTCATTAAAAACAAATCAAATTATCGAAACTGTCGACCACAAAGAACGACAACTGTTGTATTACAACATATTATAACCCGGTGCTATAAACGATATCTCGATAAATACTAGTCCTACGGACTTTTATGCGTGATTCAATTATGAGTTACGATTAATGGATGTTGCCGAGTGAATCCCGCGGTAGACCAACAATGCACAATGAGATCGCCGTCACGGTTATATTTTAAGTAGGCATTGTTGGTCTACTGCGAGACTCTCCCGGCAACAGCTAAACGCCCTTTAGAAAATCATATAAAATCAACCCTTTGACCAATCGTCCTGAAACTTTCACACATCGTAGCAAGTACCCCGGGCTACCGTCCCTGCGAGTTTGGTGAGTCTGCTACGAATATCACGGAGACGGTGATATCATTGTGCATTGACGGTCTACCGCGGGATTCATCCGGCAAATGATAAATGTTCATAACGGGGGGGTACCTCTCGATTTTTTGGCGAAAAAACGACCATCCCCCGATCATCCCCATCTATTGCGACCCTGTAAGGGACCCTGTAGACTCTGTGTTACCGAGGTTTAAACCCGTTCACACCATTATACCGTATTATACATCGATCCGCGTACAGTATTGCGCTGTATTACGTATAATCGTGTTTAAAAAATTTCCAAAAAATCTGTAAAATCAACCCTTTAACCGATCGTCCTGAAACTTTCACACATCGTAGCAAGTACCCCGGGCTACCGTCCCTGCGAGTTTGGTGAGTCTGCTACAAATATCACGGAGACGGTGATCTCATTGTGCATTGACGGTCTACCGCGGGATTCATCCGGCAAATGACAATCTCCTTTCCGAAAATCGTGTAAAATCAGCCCTTCGACCGATCGTCCTGAAACTTTCACACATCGTAGCAAGTACCCCGGGCTACCGTCCCTGCGAGTTTGGTGAGTCTGCTACAAATATCAACGAGACGGTGATCTCATTGTGCATTGTTGGTCTGTCGCAGGATTCATCCGGCAAACGATAAAAGTACTCAACGGGGGGGGGGGGGGGTACCTCTCGATTTCTTGGCGAAAAACGACCATCCCCCGATCGAGCAATATCCCCAGCTATTGCGACCCTGTAGACTCTGTGTTACCGAGGTTTAAACCCGTTCACACCATTATACCGTATTATACATCGATCCGCGTACAGTATTGCGCTGTATTATGGAGGATTTTGAACTGTAAGAGCGTAAATGGCATTTCGTGCTTCATTCAGTGCCACTGCAAGTTGTCCAATATCATGGGGTTGTGCCGGGAATCTTCGACGTCTCATCTTTTTCACTCGTTCTTGAGCCTGAATAAATGTGTAGTTGGGAGCTGCTTCTGGATGGCTAACAAAACCAAAAAATCAGTTAATAAATAATTTTGCATTGTTTATTATTAATTATGGATAGTAGGTACCTATAGTTAACTGAAACTACCTAATACTAACCTTATTACTAACAAGTAGTAAACAATAATTTAGTATATAAAGATAAGTTTGAATACGACTCACTTGATAATTTCGTTGTTGTACAAAGTTCTCATAAATGAGGTTGTAACTGCTGGATCAATTCCTCTTTCACCTATGGTTTCCCTCAAAAACGGCACATTCAAGTCGATCACTCTGGGCTGATGGTCGTGGTAGTACCCTAGACGAATTCTGTTGTCGTTAAAATTTGCACTAACAGTTGCAGTGGAAGGGCAGTACTGGTTGCGTTGCTTCTGCCGTTCGCATACTAAATACCTATAAAATATAAAAACATTATTTATGATTAGCCATAATTTTATTATCATTACCCAAATAGGTAGAGGTAATTATATTGGATAAACTATTAAACATACACGCGTTGTCCACGAGTTTCTCGTTTGTAATACTTGAATCCCAAGTTGCAACATATATCCTCGATCGGTTATGAACCCCAGGAATCAATCTGTATGTTTCCGACACTCTGAAAATTGGTTCCTCTTCTTCGTCCAATTCTTCTACTTCTTCTTCTTCTACCAATTCCTCTACTTCTTCTTCACGCAGTATATGATCATCTTCATATACAACTGGCAGGAAGTAGTCATGGTCAACCAAATGATCTGGAAGAAATACTTCCTCGTTGTCCATTATTATTAATATATAACTAGAATCAGAACACCAAAAATACAAAAAAAAAAAAAAAAAGAGTAGTTATGTTATAGTAGGTAAGAAATTTAAAACGAAATTAATAAGTAAAAACAAAACAACGTTTTAACAATAAAGTGCGAAAGCACGAGCTGGGTTTTTGGTATGAACTATGTTCAAAGTTTTAATGGCAGGTAAATCGCAAGTGAATCGCAGGTGTATCGCAGCCAAATTGCAGATAGACAGATCTATATAAAAAATTTAAAATTTTATCAATATCACAGATATCATAAAATATCTAATTAATATAATCATTTTTTTGGTTACATTTACATAATATTACATTCGTTATATGAACGATTTATAACATAATACATAAATAAGTATTCACTTTACATAATATTATACTGAAGTTGTTTCAGTTCAAAACATACATAATTTAGGTAATCAACATAAGATTAATTACTAATATTATTTTTGATGTTTTCCACAATAAATTAATTTTGCATAAGTTTAAAGTTATTTGATACAACATCAAAAAATAGGCAATATTGTAGATCCTCCTTAACAGGCCAAAAAATGAATTCCTATCATTGCCATCATTAAATATTTATCTCAAAATATATTGAACTGAGGAGTTCACACATAGTAAAGTTAAAAATAGTGAACAGAAACTCAACTTTTCCAAACAAGACTGTACAGTTGTTAACACACAAACACTTTTATTTTAATTTTCTTGTACAATACTACCTCTACCAATTAAGGTCTATTCAAAATTTGTAAACATATTATGTAAAAAAGTAAAAAGTGGCTTAGGTTTATCTGTTTTTTATTCTGGTATTAGTATCAGGCAGGAGATAGTATCCATTTACGCGCATGGATATCCACAAGCACAGAATAGAATTGACCAAAGGCTCCGGAGATGCCACTCCTGAATAATAACAATTGAGAAAATATTTTGCATGAGTGACAGTGGCATCCATATGTGGTCTGGAATATCTTGGCACTGGATTGAGATATGAGTCGACAAACACTGTGTCATCCCAATGTGTTGAAGGAGTGGAGGTTAATGAGATATCTATATTCTTGTTGCTAGGGTCCATTAGAGCAGTGGAAGTCATTGCCGCGTGAGTTTTCCAGCTCTGAGGGTTGTTGGCCCTTTGTCTGTCGTTATCTTGGTTCTCTCCCATCTTTTTTAGTCAAGTCTCTTTAAACCTGATAGAAATAGAATTGATGTGTCAGTTAGTTTTGACCTCAAGATAATTAATTGCGATGCTCACCAGGTGTAGAGTTCAAGTGATGCTGAGTGATGATCAAATTGGAATTGGTTGTAATTTACGATTGTATTGCCTTAATTTTTTCTAAGTTCAGCAATTTGTTAATCACATTCTGTTGAAAACTGTTGGAAAATGTTTACTTTTCACCTCTATAATGCACCAAGGATATCCACTTTGCCATCGGAAACCACCCCCAAAGTTTGAAATTGAAGCATTATTTCGACTAGTTATGCTGTACACAGACACAAAAACAAAAAAACAAAAAAAAAAAACACACATCATTGTAAAATCAATACATTCATCACTCCGTTCAGAATCTAAAAATAAATAAATAAAAATAAATAAAAGAAATATGCAAAAAAAAAAAATTTTTATGGTAGAAGTTAACTTGGGTCTGAAAGGGTTAAATTACATCAAATGGGCTACCTTAAATGCGAAAAAAAATTAACAATAAAGTTACGCAATAAAAACCGTTCGGCGATAATGTTCAACGCGTTTGGTATTAATTCTTAATAATACTACAATAAAAAAAATACGTTGTAAGACATGCAACAAGAATGTCCATTCACGACTTAGAACGATTCGAGTAACCACACGACATGAAACGATTGATCTTCATACTCTCGCCGCGTGACTTTCGAGTTTCGAGTATAGTCAAAGTGTGGTTTTCGAAAACGTGGTTTGGTCCGGCGGACTGTCGTGACGCAACAGTAATAAACACAAATACAACCCCGAGAATAATAATAACGATATAATGAATATCCTGAACAATACTTACACGTTTTTAGAAGTTCGCAGCTCGTGTAGGTACTTGGTCGGACTCGTGACGCGGTGTGCAAGACGGATTAACTGGACCTCAAAGGGTGCGTACTCGCGGAAGAGCCAAAAAGAAATAACGGCCGCGGACTGCGGAGCGCTGTGTACCGTTGTCGTCGGTTGTCAAGTTACATTCCGTGTGTTCCTTAAACAACTTGATTATCAATCAGATTAGTAATCTGATGTTTTTTTATGTTCCTTGATAAATTTTGGTGAGGGACACTATCTATATTACATAACTTTTCCTATAAAGTGCCCCGACCGTTAGTATTTGCTAGATCCACCCTTATTTATGTGACACTTAGACTACAGGTGCCTATATACACTTCAAAATTAAGTACCATCCAATCATACACTCGGTAGACAGCTCATAGGTGAAAACGAAAAAATGAAAAAAATACGAAACGCTTTTAAACCTACACGAACGGAAAGGGCAGGTGATGTTTAACAAAGTGTTAAAATATCTAAGGGAACACTTTGGCCAGTTTCGAGATATGAATTTTCGAAATTGAGTAAGTACCGCGCGCGCGACGGTATGCCCGGTAGACGGTCGTCCGTTAAACCGCGTATTTTGGAAAAAATATTTGAACGTGTTCCGGCAGAGCTCACGCTTTTAAACCTACACGAACGGAAAGGGCAGGTGATGTTTAACAAAGTGTTAAAATATCTAAGGGAACACTTTGGCCAGTTTCGAGATATGAATTTTCGAAATTGAGTAAGTACCGCGCGCGCGACGGTATGCCCGGTAGACGGTCGTCCGTTAAACCGCGTATTTTGGAAAAAATATTTGAACGTGTTCCGGCAGAGCTCACGCTTTTAAACCTACACGAACGGAAAGGGCAGGTAATGTTTAACAAAGTGTTAAAATATCTAAGGGAACACTTTGGCCAGTTTCGAGATATGAATTTTCGAAATTGAGTAAGTACCGCGCGCGCGACGGTATGCCCGGTAGACGGTCGTCCGTTAAACCGCGTATTTTGGAAAAAATATTTGAACGTGTTCCGGCAGAGCTCACGCTTTTAAACCTACACGAACGGAAAGGGCAGGTGATGTTTAACAAAGTGTTAAAATATCTAAGGGAACACTTTGGCCAGTTTCGAGATATGAATTTTCGAAATTGAGTAAGTACCGCGCGCGCGACGGTATGCCCGGTAGACGGTCGTCCGTTAAACCGCGTATTTTGGAAAAAATATTTGAACGTGTTCCGGCAGAGCTCACGCTTTTAAACCTACACGAACGGAAAGGGCAGGTGATGTTTAACAAAGTGTTAAAATATCTAAGGGAACACTTTGGCCAGTTTCGAGATATGAATTTTCGAAATTGAGTAAGTACCGCGCGCGCGACGGTATGCCCGGTAGACGGTCGTCCGTTAAACCGCGTATTTTGGAAAAAATATTTGAACGTGTTCCGGCAGAGCTCACGCTTTTAAACCTACACGAACGGAAAGGGCAGGTGATGTTTAACAAAGTGTTAAAATAGCTAAGGGAACACTTTGGCCAGTTTCGAGATATGAATTTTCGAAATTGAGTAAGTACCGCGCGCGCGACGGTATGCCCGGTAGACGGTCGTCCGTTAAACCGCGTATTTTGGAAAAAATATTTGAACGTGTTCCGGCAGAGCTCACGCTTTTAAACCTACACGAACGGAAAGGGCAGGTGATGTTTAACAAAGTGTTAAAATATCTAAGGGAACACTTTGGCCAGTTTCGAGATATGAATTTTCGAAATTGAGTAAGTACCGCGCGCGCGACGGTATGCCCGGTAGACGGTCGTCCGTTAAACCGCGTATTTTGGAAAAAATATTTGAACGTGTTCCGGCAGAGCTCACGCTTTTAAACCTACACGAACGGAAAGGGCAGGTGATGTTTAACAAAGTGTTAAAATATCTAAGGGAACACTTTGGCCAGTTTCGAGATATGAATTTTCGAAATTGAGTAAGTACCGCGCGCGCGACGGTATGCCCGGTAGACGGTCGTCCGTTAAACCGCGTATTTTGGAAAAAATATTTGAACGTGTTCCGGCAGAGCTCACGCTTTTAAACCTACACGAACGGAAAGGGCAGGTGATGTTTAACAAAGTGTTAAAATAGCTAAGGGAACACTTTGGCCAGTTTCGAGATATGAATTTTCGAAATTGAGTAAGTACCGCGCGCGCGACGGTATGCCCGGTAGACGGTCGTCCGTTAAACCGCGTATTTTGGAAAAAATATTTGAACGTGTTCCGGCAGAGCTCACGCTTTTAAACCTACACGAACGGAAAGGGCTGGTGATTTGTCTTCACTACTATTGTATTCACAATTTAAAACTAAAATTTAAGAATAAGATAAATATAATTGTAATGATCTACTCATTAAATAAAATATAAATACATTTTTTTTTTTTAAAAACACCAATGGATGAAAATTATGCTTTTTCTGCGTCGACAACATTTGCATTTACCATTAAAAGTTAAAAATTTATTTTGGTTCTGAACACAAGCCTAATTTTCCTTTATTTTTCACCGATACTTTATAAAGTTGTGTTTTTCTGATAGACCAATTTATGACGGATATGTTCATATAACTTTTGTCATAGTATTATAGATTTTTTTTTTTTTAAATTACTTCGAAAAAGTGTATATAGTGATAATCCAAAATATCATAATTGCAGTGGTTATAATAGTTCTTGTTAGTTTGAAAATCGTAATAAATCTTATGAAAGTGGTATGAGTACATTTCTATGTGCTTCTACTATCGTCCTATGGGGGTTTCGAAGGTTAGATTAAATATAATAATATACACAAAACTTATAATATATCATACGGTTGCTGCATGATGGCAGTTACTCGGACTTGTGGTAAGGCTATTAACCGCATGATGCCGCGACACTCACAGCCAATGTATTACGATTTGTGCCACCAGGTGCGCTGCATTCGGTTCCTCACACAACGCGTCGGTAGCTTACTGGCCGCCGGCGATCTGTCAATCTTTCATGGACTGCCGATGACACACGTACATACTAAAATTTTTATTCAAAATACTAATGTTATTCAATACTATAACAGAAACAAATCATGTAGGTACACGTTAAAAAAATGTACAATATTATACAAATAACACCAATTACACGATTTTATATTGTAGTACGCACTATATAAATGCACTTGAAACAAGTAACAACATATATATTAACGACCAGTCGGTTGTGCAATTGTTTTTGCCCCACTACTAATATACATGTACTCCGAACTTGTACTTGGAAAATCGTATAAAGTCAAGTTTTGAAAGTGGTATGAGTGCATTCCTGAGTGCAATTACTATCGGACTGTTGTGTTTTTTAAAACAACAAGTCCAAAAAACATCCGTCCGAGATCGTGAAAACTTATAATACCTAATGACTTGTACTTTTAATATATATTATGCATAAGAGGACCTTGTATCCTAAAATAAAATGAATATATAATATTATTATTATTGTTGTTGCTTTATCGTCGCCCGTTGGTATTAATATTTAAATTATCATATTTTCTACAATTCAGTTGCCAAACTTTAAATAAATACATAAAGTTTTATTTTGTTTATTAATATTTATTATTTATAATCTGTAGCAGAATTTTAACCTAACCAAATCTCACTCACCATGTCGGAAGTTGGCGGCAGCCGCGATTCCTAAAAATTGTAAAATCAAAATTCATTAACAAATATGAACACAAACATAAAACGTGAACTTGCGAGTAAAAAAAATATTAGATATACGTGATTAACTTACGTTCATCGGTTCAACAGCTACACCGCCGAAATCTTGACCTGCGCTACTAGTCTGAATAACAAAAAAACATGAAAAGTCTCATGAAATGACAATTAACAAATAAAT
Organism: Schizaphis graminum; assembly: GCA_020882235.1. Lineage (NCBI taxonomy): Eukaryota > Metazoa > Arthropoda > Insecta > Hemiptera > Aphididae > Schizaphis > Schizaphis graminum. Next base: position 6,773,468 of record CM037033.1, read on the forward strand.
AAAATATACTTACTGAAGGTCTTTGGTCCATAGCTACAAAAAAAGGACGAAAAATCTAAAAAAAAAATAATATAAATAATAAAATTGTTAAATTTCGAAATTGGAAAACAAAAATAAAAGTTAGTCAATTAAAACTCAACAAAATTTTCGAAAAGGAAATCATAGGTGCTCGCCGACAATATGTGGAAGAGGCCTAGTAAATTGCCAGGAGATTATTCCGGACGCTTTTGAATATCACCGGCGAGCACCTATGATTTCCTTTTCGATAATTGGCACTTTAAGACTTCCTTTTTATTACAAGATGTTGGCGTATATGTCAAAGAAGAAACTTCTTGATTGTTTATAATATGTGTTATTGATTTATGTTTAATATAGAAATCAATTTGTGAAAGGTTTTTTTTATAATTTTGAAGATGAAGGCGGAAATCGGAAGTAAAAGTATTTAAGTCGGTTTGTAGATGTCGTATAAAACCAACCCTTTTACCGATCGTCTTGAAACTTACACACATCGTAGAAAGTGATCGAAATGGATACGTGTAAAAATATGTTCAAGAAACATATCAAGTCAGTGAAAACCTTTCAGGTCTTTTAATAATTAAAATAAATAAAAAAAATACAATTCTGAATCTTTAGATAAAGATGATATCATCATAATCATAAATCAGTTGGCCGTAAAAAATGTTTAATACACAAATGACTATAATTTTTATCAAAACGGAAAAAAAAATTGAATATTTTGTTATTAATAAATGTTATATTGATTATTGCGTGTGAATAGTGGGAACCCACGGGAGCGCTAGTGTTGCTATCGCGGTATAATGGTCGTGAATAGGCTCTCAACGGATCAGTTGTCGACGTGCTCTTTTCGTTGCACGTAGTCATCTCTTGAATTATAGTGGATTCCAAAAGACCATATTATGCGGTGTTTTACCCATAGTCTTCGTGTAAACTCATTTATACCATTACGTATAGTTTCGATTACATTTAACATAATACGCACGCTGTAAATCGTATATGTATATCGAATATCAATTGTTACAATATTACCGGGTATCTTCTTTCAAAAACGAAAAACACTATGATTTTGTTTTTTTTTTTTTAAAGATGCACCGAAATTTAAATTGAAAAAAAATATATAATTAAATAATACTTGACCCGCACCTTTACTGGCTCGTGATCGAACTGTGGAGTTACATGTAAGTAATCTGCAGTATGTGTTTTGTGTGTTTTTATATTTATTTTCCCATATCCCAAAAATATCGGTTTATTCATTCCGGTAGATTTATTTGCGCAAAGCTAGGTATATGCAATTGCAATAACCCACTCGACAATCGTTATTTCAGTGGCGTCTGCAGAGCTGGAATACATCGAATATTTGATATAATATTTAACACTAATATACCTTGAACTTTGAGTTTTTTTTTTTAATTTTTATTGAGCAATATCCAATATACTCAGTTACTCAAAAGTTAAATGATTTATAGGTACATAACTTATAATAGGTACCTTCTAAGTTTAGAAAATCTGCGTTCTGGTGAAGCAACACTATTAGGTAGTTTACAAATAATACTAAGCATAATATAATGGATATTTGGAATCTTGCAGACCCACTCGACAAAGGCATCGGATACCTTGGCCGCCGGGTTTGCCTCGAACGCTTCAGATTGCATCAGTTTTTCTTTTACTATCGTTTCATTATACCTAGAATATGGCTCGGCCGGGAAATGATCTTCAAATCTGAAACGAAATATATAAGATTTTTTTGTATTGTTACCGATCTGTTGAAGTACGTTTGGAAGACTCACTTTTCGATAACGGCGGCCTCGAAAATTGCCGTTTGGTCGACTGTGTCAATATTAGATTGGCGGCGAATCGCTTCATTGGCATTTTTCCATTGAGACGGAAATGTTTTCGTTCTCAGCACTGTTTGGAAAACATGGGTGATTTGCCTTGCAAGGACGGGACATGTCTGTCGCAGTATGCCATCCGCACCCGGGGATTTGGCTGTTTGAATGCGCCAGATGGCGGCACGAACTTCTTCCGAGTCGCACATGTCAATCGGGTCGAGAGTTGGGATAAGCCCAGGTAATGCCGGCTCGAAAGTTCCCACACGAGTGCCAACCTCCCTACGAATCGCAGCCATTTCGGCGCTTTCGTTCGCGTCACTATCCTCAGGGACCAGCTGTTCAAATAGTCTTTCACCGGTCTCCCTAAGTGACTGCGTGAATGATCCGTCAGTCTTTCGGATCGACGCTGGAATGTTTTCAGACGTGCGGCGCTTACCAAGTTTAAGCCATTTGAAGACTGAACCCCACGGGTCCTCGTTCCCTTTTACAGTCACGAAGGACCGCCATGTGTCACGCCAGGCTCTGTAGCAGTATCTTTTAAACTCTGCTTTGATCGCAATATATTTCTTTCTAAGGGCTTTCCGCCTGAACTGGTTTCGTTCATTTCTGAGTCGCCTTTTCCAGCGTTCATGAGTGATGAGTTTCTGACCTAAGTCTCTATTCCACCAGGGAGATGGTTTGAGCCGCCTCACCACGTTCCGTCTCATGTGTTTCTCGCAAGCCGTTTCTAGCACTCCTGAGAGTGCTTTCACTCAGGTCTCAACGTCCGGGCAACCAAGCTCGATTGAGTTTTCATTCACTAGGTCTCTTAAGGTCTTACGGAACTCATACCAGTTCGTTTCCTTCCAGACATATCGTTTAAGCCTGGCGCTGTCTGGAGGCGATGGTGCTTCGCTAGTCTGTGATATATTGTATGTGATCACTCGACTTAAGGTCATGGTCAACTCTCCAGTCCGTCACGTAAAATAAATAAACTACTAAAACTGTTAAAAGATTGCAGACCAAGGATGTATTATAATATATGAATTGTATAAAAAATATAATATTAAGTATAAAACATGTTTATGTATTTTAAAATACCTAAGTATATTGATAATAATTTAATAATAATATTAAATTGTCTTTTATTTATTTTACTAATTTACTTAGCATTATGAGTTGATCCTAATGGCTTATTTTTATCCACACAATAAGACAACTGATAAGGCATTTTTGATACTTTTTTGGGAACGACTGAAGGATCAAAAGATTTTCTATTACCTCTTGGCAACTGGCTAGAAGACAATTTTTTGTTATATCCATGTTCGTTGACTCTTTTCCATTTAGGAACTCGGCCAGAAGTTAAATTTAGTACCAAAGGCAGTCTTAAGTATTACAATACAGTCAATACATTATCAGTATTTTATTACATTTAAATCATATTCATAAGTATCTTAACATCTTTCAATGAATTAACAATAAATATTAATACTTAAAAATAATTATACATAGAAAATTTAAAATTATATTTTTGAGTTTCTCAACATAGTCATACATTACAATTTCAAGATAAATAATCTACCATAAAACTAGAAAACATTAATAAATAATACATAAAACTAGTGTGTACTGTTCAACTCTAATCTTATACATCTTATATTTATTTTTATTTTAAAAGTTAATTAAATAGAACATTTTCTTTCTAATAAAAAAAAAACAAAAACAAAGCTTTTTTGAATGTTGCTTCCTGTTGTGTTTGGCTCTGAACCCAGGTCTGGTAAATGATAATATTCACACTTTGTACATTGATATGGGGTTATATTATTGTGCTGATTCATATGATATTGTAAGTTTCTGGTACAAGAAAATGAAGTTTTACATAACTCACAAATAATCTCCTCCCGGCTTGGGTTGTGTTTTAGTTTATGGTGTTTGAACAAATTTGATTTGTCATTGTAACTCACACTGAATGCACTACAATTGAATTTTTTTGGTTCACTATGACTGGGTGTGGTGTTGTAATAAAAATCTTTTGTTGTAAGTCATCGGACAATAGTTACATGGAAAAGTAGACTTTTTGTGCATCGAAAATGGCACGTTTAGTGGGAAAGTCCTCGGGGCAACCGTCGATTTTGACCCTCAAACGCGTGTACCCGGAGGCAAATTTCGTCTCTAGTCAAACCTCGACCACTTCAATGTGAAGCATGACCAATGATTGGCGGCTTCGGGTCGGGGGACCGCCGCCTACGGGATTTTTAATATTGTTACGCGTCAGGTTAGGTAGGCGTAGTATGTGGGTGTGTAGCGGTACCTTCGACGGTGCACCGGATCCTCCCAACAGAAATTCATCCCCCCCGAAAACCATTAGGATTTAAAAAAAAAAAATTGCGAACTTCGGAAAACCGCGTTACCCGTGGTAGCCGCTACCGCGAACCCGGCGTACGCTGTAAACGTTACGTTACGTTACGCCAGATTGCCCAGGCGCATAAATATCAATAACTAGATATTTAAAAAAATTAATATCAATACATTGTTTCCGCACCTTTTTAATAAAAACAATAATACATTTATATAATATAATTAAAAAATAAATAAATATTTATTCAAAAGAATTTTTTAGGTATCTTATAGGTATTTTAGGTTTTATGATCATTAGAGCCAACAAACACCAGAAAGTTAAAAAAAATTAATACATTCATATATGAAAATTAATTTTATTATATTTATGTTTATAAATATCATCTTATACTGTTCGACTTACCATCATCAACGGGTCCAGCTACTCTACTAGGCCCTGCCACATTTAGATCTTTTTCATCATCACTAGATGATGAATAAATACCCAGCTCTAAAATATAGTAACAAAAAAGTATTTATTATTTAGTTATTAAGACTAACACGCATATAGCTATTACCATCTAATTTCTTGATATTTTTTTCTGCGACCACAAGTAGCTCTGTAACTTTCTGTGCAGTACTCACATTATCATCATCTGCTACTGATGCTTGATGTACTACTATAAATTAAGCAAAATAAATATTAATAATTAATATTGAAATTACCTTCAATCATTTTTATCATACACGGATGAATTGTATTGCACCCAAGTTAATAATCAAAAATTCATTTAATTCTTCTAAATTAATATGTGCCCCATAGCTGCATATATAATTCGAAGATTTAAATATAAATTCTTGAATACAAAATGGGCATCGTATCATCAGTCGATGTTCATTTGACTTATGTTCTGTATATTTATCATCTGTATTCATCTGTATAATATTCGATTTGTCTATAACTAAAAAAATAATAAATATTATGTCTTTCGAAGTTGAAATAAAATGGGTTCTATTAGATTAGGTCCGGGTGATAATCTTAGTTTCCATTGGGGTGGGTTGTAAAAATTATATTTTTTAAACATTTTTTATCATAATAAAAAACTTAAAAAATTATAAGGATAAAAAATGTTTAAAAATATAATTTTTACAACCCACCCCAACACCTAACTACTGATTAAAGAAAAATATTAAAATTATATCTGTGAAATTGTAACAACTAACTCCGCTCTCCCTTACGTGTTCCATAGGATTTCTTCGAAAAAATCAATGGGTTCTATTAGATTAAAAATGATATACTTACAATCACCAAATGTAGGAATTATTAAAAAATAACCGACATTCCTACAGCTAAAAAAATAAGTCCCGGAAAGGGGTCTGCTATCCTGTGAATACGTTTTTAGGGATAACATTTGAACTGGTTAGCGATGAGGAGATGATTACCGCAGTAGGTCCATATAAACGTCAAATCAGTGTATAACTATACGCTGATACATCTATACTACGATATAATGTTAACAACGTTTTATAAGTTTGGCAATACACTGTCTTAAGGTCACTTAACAACGTCATGAGTGCTGGTGACACTAGTCAAGAATCCCTCGGAGAATAAATCGACCTCTATGCGAATTGTACGTCCGGCCATCGGTTTACCGGGAAAACGCGAATGAAAACTGATGGCGTGGTGTCTGGCTGCTGCTGTGGTGAAGTCGGCGATGGCGATGTCATTTTAATTAGGACTGGATCTACGAACAGATAAAAATAGGATTTGCTTTAAAAATCAAAATGACGGCTAAATTACCTCGTTAGTCGCCTTTTACGACAGGCTGAGGAGCCGTGGAAGTATTCTAACCCCCTTCCACAGGGGTAATGGTTGGGTTGGATTATATGAAAAATAATTTTATATCGCATAGTACACCAGCTTATTTCCATACCACCTCGGAGGTATAGCGTCTGACGCGTTTTATTTAGGCCTAAGTTACTTGACACGCCAGTGTTCACTACGTTTTTTTCCTTATCATCTTCCTCAACATTGGTTGTTAATGATACAAAACACATTTGATAAGCGATCAGTAAAGGGTTTACGGTCGACGAATTTTCAGTTAGTATTAATAAAAAATTAAAAAATATATACTAAAAATATACATCAAGTGCCTATGAATTATATTAAAAAGAATTGTTTTAAAAATATTGATTAGAACAATGATTTCAAATGAATATTTCATTTCATATATCTCCGTGCGACACCCTATGTTGTCATATTGTATGGGCTTTCCTCGTTAAATATTCCCCTAGTACCTCAATCCGTCCGTCTGTTCGTGCTGTTTACTACACCAGCATAGGGGTACAGTACAAGGTGCGTTTTTTATAGTGGTATCCCCATTAAGCCTAATCCACTTCTTATTGGTAATTATTATGTAATGTATTTTACCAATGTACGATCGCATCGTACACCGAAAACGTTACGTTACGTTACGCCAATTGCAACGCTGAAAACCGCGTTACCCGTGGCGGCCACGGCGACCGCCACCGCCATCGCGTCGGTATCGAAAAAATTTCGTTTTTTTAACACGTGGTCGCACGCCAACCACCTCTCCGATCGAGGAAATCACCTAAATCACGTTTACGAGCTGTTTCCCGGGAAAACCGTGGGAGATATGACGAAAACCAATAGAGATTAAATTGTTGTCCGTAGGAATCTGCATAAGTTCTATTATTTAGATTTTCCGAAAACGTGTTATTTAGGTTTTTTAAAAATATCGTATACCTCAAACGCCATTTAAAAAATAAAAGTTTTTAATAATGACTTTTTGGAAAAACGAAAAACTGTCTCCGTGATATTTTAGCTAGATATGTGCCCTTGGTAACAGATTTGTTTATTACATATTGTTTTAATAAAAAAAATAAAAAAATAAACATACATTTTTAGATCAATATTAATTTAATTTTTTTTAATTACATAACGAAAAATTTTTATTATCTCTAAAATGCATTTCCGTCGGCTTGTAGCATTTGTGTACCGCGAGTTTGTTGCACAAATGCTCAATATACATCCACATTGCGTTACAAGTGAACAAATTATTGTGTACTCCGCTTCGTTATAATTGAAAAGGAGTCGTCAGGCCGATACAGTACGCTGTATTTTCCAGGCGTTGTTCCAATCAGATCCGATTTCCCAGGATGTAGCGGGTTACGTGGCCGCATGGATACGAAATCCTGAAATGTTAATTGGTGTGAGTTGGGCCACTTACTTAACCTAACCTAACCTTGGTGTTATTGAACGTTGTATAATGTTTCTTTTAGGTTCTTGATTCTACGTTGAGGGTAAATAACAAATCAAATAGATTTACAGAAAATGATTTCCTACCCTACAACATAAATAGATGCTGGTGGATAGTGTGCTCGGGATCTGATGCTTTCAAGCCTTCAGATGCCACTTTAATTGACATTGATAATGTATTTGAAGTTTATGAACACTCCATAAATCCAATGTCCAAACCTAAACTACAAACACGTTCTACCGGAAACTATGGCTGTACGACAAGGAGAGTTATATAGCAGACTACATAACCTTTTCAGGGACGTATTTTTTATAGCTGTAGGGTGGATGGTTTTTATTTTTTACGAATTTTCCACTCATGATTAGTCATATCGTTGCCGCATGATGCCTGTGACAAAAGTCAAAAGTTCTCAACGGGGGGGGGGGGGGGTAACCTTGGTAACACAGAGTCTATAGGTTCCTTCACGGGGTCGCAATAGCTAGGGGTGATCGGGGGATGGTAGTTTTTTCGCCAAAAAAACGCGAGGTACCCCCCCGTTGAGAACTTGTTTTATTTGCCGGATGAATCCCGCGGTAGACCAACAATGCACAATGAGATTATTACCATTATTTAAGGTGGCTTAGGGCTGGGAAGTGATCTGCGGTGCGGGGGGCGGTAATACCTCTTTGAACATGTATTGCATTTGTTCAGCAGACGGGGAGGGAAGTAATATTATACACACACATTATTATATTAATATAAATAAGAAAAAAATCTATTATATACTATTATATATACTAGTGACTTTTACCTTATAACCGTAACAAGTTTTTTGCAATCGTTCCACACCGCCCAAGGGGCCATTGCACATGGTGCGTTTTTTTTTAAGTGGTGATCGCCATGAGCCCTAATCCACTGACAATTTGTGACGTTTACTGTTAGTCACCATACAATAATGATGGTTACGCATATATGATATATAACATAAATAATGTTTTAAATTATGTACACCATTTCACCATAATATAGTAAATAACAATACCATCAAGAACATTTGAAAACTTGCTTTAAAAATCTTATTATGCAAGCATGAGCTTAAAAATACAAGATAGAAATACCTAAATAAAAATGTAGGTAACTAAGCCAAGACATTCAAATCTGTTATGTAGTCATGGTCAGTCACATGCTTGATAAATCAATGTTGGATAAAGATAAAATTGGTTTTTCTACTGAAGATCAAAGTACTAAATGTGAAAATGATAAAATTATTTTGGTTTGTGAGAAATGTACAAAAGTTAAGTAAATTTTGATAATAATGGTGGTAAATGGCATAATTGATACCTCCAGGACAAAATTATGGACACATTAATAATTACAAAAATTCCTTGTTAAAAATAAAAAAAACTTTTTTGCTGAAAATGAACTGGAAGCTTCACCACAAATGGTTAAAAACTCACAGCAAATCTCTGGACCAGAAATTAGAAACTTTTACAACAGGTAATAATATTAAATTTACAAACATACCTATGTAAAACTACATAAAATACTTTATCACATTTGAAAAAACCACTTGTTTACTCACAAGTCGTGATCGTTTAATGGTAGTTAACATTTTTTTTACATTCACGATGTACAATATTAAATGTATACAATGCCTGACATACGCATATTTTTTTTATTAATAAACAAATACTATAAAGTAACCATAGAAACATATAAAAACTATACTATTTGTTTCAAAATAGAATATAATATGACAATATTTAAATATAATATATCCTAAACTGACAAATCATCTTCGTTCAGAATCGTTTTTCGTATACAATGATACCCATCATTGCATTCAAATTTAACCTACCCTAGTCCGAGGTCCACCCCACTCCCTAATGTACAGCAGAGAAATACCCACTTACCCGCATTTTTTTTTTATATTCTATTTTGGATTTCACAATATTGTGATGCTCTTTTTTCGTGTCTTTTACACATTTTTCTTTGGACATCTCGATGCATATTTGATACATAGTACAACGGTTGAAATTTTCCTCCAGGAAATTGTGTTACGAAAGGTCTTACATTTTTGTATGAAAATATAAATTCATTTAATCCATACTTGGAATATGGAAAAATGACGTTCACTCCATCTTCACATACTGACGCAACAATCCCCGCCAAATATGGTTCACCTTTTACTTTTGTATTTACCTTATCACCAACTTGGTATACTCTCGCCTCTCGTTGTTCAGGTATTTCGCACCTGTAGCTATAACGGTATTAGTTTTAGTATTAATTAGTATTCATTCACTTTATCTGGTAATATGGTATTTTTTACCTATTAGGAGAGGCGTAATTAGATGTGCTTGCTTGCGGTAAATCCGTGTTTTGGCAAACATAGGATCGACAGGATTCTGGTTGTTCAGATATTTCGCACCTGTTGCTATAACGGTATTAGTTTTAGTATTAATTAGTATTCGTTCACTTTATCTGGTAATATGGTATTTTTTACCTATTAGGAGAGGCGTAATTAGATGTGCTTGCTTGCGGTAAATCCGTGTTTTGGCAAACATAGGATCGACAGGATTCTGGTTGTTCAGATATTTCGCACGTGTTGCTATAACGGTATTAGTTTTAGTATTAATTAGTATTCATTCACATTATCTGGTAATATGGTATTTTTTACCTATTAGGAGAGGCGTAATTAGATGTGCTTGCTTGCGGTAAATCCGTGTTTTGGCAAACATAGGATCGACAGGATTCTGGTTGTTCAGATATTTCGCACGTGTTGCTATAACGGTATTAGTTTTAGTATTAATTAGTATTCATTCACATTATCTGGTAATATGGTATTTTTTACCTATTAGGAGAGGCGTAATTAGATGTGCTTGCTTGCGGTAAATCCGTGTTTTGGCAAACATAGGATCGACAGGATTCTGGTTGTTCAGATATTTCGCACCTGTTGCTATAACGGTATTAGTTTTAGTATTAATTAGTATTCATTCACATTATCTGGTAATATGGTATTTTTTACCTATTAGGAGAGGCGTAATTAGATGTGCTTGCTTGCGGTAAATCCGTGTTTTGGCAAACATAGGATCGACAGGATTCTGGTTGTTCAGATATTTCGCACCTGTTGCTATACATATTATTTATTATTTATATTTTAATTTGTGTTCAAATTGTTTTCCATTTTCAGCTAAACAAAAATTTAATCGCTTCAATACTTCAATAGATGTAGATTTTTTTAGTATTGTAATTGCATTGTTACAGTACGTTTCGATACTCAACGATTCAAATTACGATTCAGCTTGCCCGGCACTTTTGTCAATTGTTTGGGAATGTTACAGTACGTTATATTTCGATACTTAACAATGTAATACCGTAGTTCTGTAGAGCTCGTGCCGCTGATTACGATTCAGCTTTTGAATTTTCGCGGAAATGAATGTCTTGGAAGTTTTCGGGTGGGGAAGTTATGTGTGCGGGGGGTCGTAAATATTACGTAAATTCGCGAGACGTCTACAATTTAGCATCCAATGACCCATCGATTTTGTCGACAATCCTATGGAACGACAACCGGGAAGTATTTTCGGTCCGTTGCATAAAGACCATTACTTAGGTGATCGCACTTAAACTTGCAAAGTCTTGGTTAACTTGGTTACTGCATCACTTTTAAAAACTCCAGCCGTCAGCTCAGTGCATACGGGGTTTTTAATATTTTTACACGAAACTAGCAGGGATGGTAGCTGGGTACCATCCCTTCTAGTTCCGTGAAAAAAATACTAATAACCCTGTGTGCACTGAGCTGACGGGTGGAGTCCGGCCGATCGCCACTGCAATCACCCGGACGTCTTGCAAATGGTACTATAATAAATAAATTAAAAATCTAATAATTGTGCGATCGACTCGAATCGTATACCATTAGATTACCCAAAAACCCAGCTACCATCCCTGCTAGTTTCGTGTAAAAATACTAAAAACCCCGTATGCACTGAGCTGACGGCTGTAGTTTGACAGTTTAACGTGCAATCACCCGGTAGTTGTGCAAATTTTGATTTCAAAAATTAATTAAAAATCGAATAATAGTACGACCGACTCGAAACCTGGACCATTAGATTACAGACGTTCCAGACTATTATACCTGCTATTTTCGCGTATAACACTTTAAAATCTCGTTGTCCAGTAGCGGACGGCTGGAGTCTGGCCGATCGCCCCCGCAATCACCTAGGAATCACCCTGCAATCATCTAAGAATCACCCTGTATTAAAATTATTAATATAGCGAGTCTGCTACAAATATCATGGACACGGTGATCTCATTGTGCATTGTTGGTCTGTCGCAGGATTCATCCGGCAAACGATAAAAGTTCTCAACGGGGGGGTACCTCTCGATTTCTTGGCGAAAAACGACCATCCCCCGATCATCCCCAGCTACTGCGACCCTGTAGACTCTGTGTTACCGAGGTTTAAACCCATTCACACCATTATATCGTATTATACATCGATCCGCTTACAGTATTACGCTATATTACATATAATCGTGTTTTAAATAATTCCAAATATTCTGTAAGATCAACCCTTCCACCGATCGTCCTGAAACTTTCACAGATCGTAGCAAGTACCCCGGGCAACCGTCCCTGCGAGTTTGGCGAGTCTGCTACAAATATCACGGACACGGTGATGTCATTGTGCATTGGTGGTCTGATTGGTTACACATTTTTATTGGATTTTTATTGCATTTTCATACATATAAATTTTTTTCCTTATATATTGTCTTTGTAGTTTTGGTACTAATTTTATTGGTTTGAATATCCCATTTTCGAATTGTGATCGAAAAGGTATAATATTTGTTTTTTCGTATACATATGATCCTTTCCCTGGAAATTGTACTGTCACCACTTCCCCTTCAATACTGGCTACTATACCAGCTAGGTTCTCCTCTTGATGTTGCTAGAACTGGAATTCCAACTGTTGGCTGCTACAAAAAAAAAAAAAACATTTACTTTATATGTTGATAGAAGTTATCTTTTGTACTAGAAACCCAATTTTCCATTATGCCATGAGAGTAGTTCGAACAGGATGGTACATTTTCGTGGTCCACTGCAGGTTCAGGCTATGAACAATTAAATCAGACATATGGATTTTAATTTTTATTATTTTTTTTTTTCATAAAATTAACGTTCCAAACACATCTAGTCTCGAGAAACTATTGAGTTCCATTTAAAACGTGTTCTATAATTTCAAATCACCAAATCTATTGACGACAGTTCTCCACAGGCAGCCGAACAAGAACAACATGGCTGTAAATGGAAATCTTCTGCTGTGGGCTGATGTGGAATGTACTTTGACGGCTGCGATTCCACAACATCATTTTCGCGTCGACGTTTAGGGGTCATTATTTTTGACATAGGGTTTACAGGGTTGTGATATACTTCGTAAATATAGTCAATATCAGCTAACGTCTGTTGTGAGGGCGTGAAAGGGTCACAGCTGGAACATACTTTCCAAGAGTATCTGTTAATGTTATATGATTGGAAATCATTCTCCTTAAAATTTGGCAATTTATTGTTTATCCTATGCGTTGAACTATTTAAAACCTACAAAAAATGTCATATAATGTTAAATAATACCATTTTAAATCATCCATTAAAACCGTTAGCTATAAACTCACCCCGATCAATGGTTCAGGGTTTCGGATCCACGCCACGACGTAAGTCGCTACCTCTTGGTACACTGGATTCGTCTGAAATAACGCCTGAAAAATGCATTTCACTGTGTCTGCTTGCCTATTTCTTTTAAGTCTCAATGACGCCGAGTATACCAATATCTCTTCGCTCGTCACACAATGAGGTGAGATACTCAATACGTGTGCTACGAACTCTCGGTAAACGATCGCCACCAGTTTTCGAAAATGCATTTAGAGTGTAAAAATCGTGTTAATATTGTGTTATTCAAATAGTGGAAAAAATAAATAATGCATGTATTAAGTAACTGAGAAAAATTTAATTAGCTAGATATAAGGTATAAAACGTCGAGTGATAAAGTGTGTATAAATGTGGATAAACGGCCGTCTTTTAAAAAATTCCAAAAATCATATAAAATCAACCCTTTGACCGATCGTTTTGAAACTTACACACATAATATAAAGTACCCCGAGCTACCATGCCTGCGATTTTGGTGAACCTACTACAAATATCACGGAGACGGCGTTCTCATTGTGCATCGGTGGTTTACCGCTGTATTCACCCGGCAGCAACTAAACGCCCTTTAGAAAATCGTATAAAATCAACCCTTTGATCGATCGTTTTGAGACTTACACACATAGTATAAAGTACCCCGATCTACCATGCCTGCGATTTTGGTGAACCTACTACAAATATCACGGACACGGTGATCTCATTGTGCATTGTTGGTACAGTGATACGCGTACAGTACATTTTATGCAAAATTACGTATAATCGTCTTTTAAACAATTCCAAAAATCGTATAAAAGCAACCCTTTCACCGATCGTTTTGAAACTTACACACATAGTATAAATTACCCCGGGCAACCGTCCCTGCGAGTTTGGTGAACCTACTACAAATATCATAGTGGTTGAACATTATCACCAAGTCCACGAAGTGCACCGCCATCTCCTCTTTCATCGTTCGACTAGAGCGAAGGATGGCAGGCTATCGACATCCAACACTTTTTTCGTAAATGATGAACATTTTATACATTTTTAACAACTAAAGAATTTGTAAATTTTCAATTAAACAAATTTTGTCAAAATTTTAACTTTAAATGGTTATAAAAAAAATTGTGCCTATGGATTTTTAATATTTTCTGCCTACTATTATATTAACTTATGGGGAACCTTGTATTAAATTTTCAATTTTTTTGTCCCAACGAATAAAATCTTATAGACATTTATAGAATAAAAAAACTAAAATAACGGAAAATTTCAAACGTCTATAAATAACTTAAAAATTATTGAAATATTTTGAAAATTTTATAAAATATAGGAATTGATGAAATAAAAATTTGGTGTAAATTTCAAGTTTCTACAATTATTCGTTTTTATTTAACAACAAAATAATTATATCGGTTTTAAATAAATTTAAATAAATTAAAAAATAAAAAAATTTAAATAAATATATTGAAGGACAAAATATATCAGACTTCAAAAACTCACACAGTGGACAACATAGACATGGACAGTGGATCAGTAAAACTTTCGATGATATATATTTCGTATCTTATCGACAGTTATTAATATGTGTTCTCTAACAAAAGCTTTCTATATGGGATTTTTTCTGTATCGGACGGCAGGATTCCTAAGAATAGAAATATACAACCAACGTGGTTGCATAAAGTGGTTGTGAGGTCGAGTTGTCCAGAAAACGGTATATCGGTGCAGGATTACGTGGGTAAAATACTGGTTTTGCCACCACTACAAGTCTAATTCGCTTACCAGGGGACTTAAAACTATTTGGGGGTATAGAGTAAGTCATGTAGAGTCGAGGAATATCTTTTTGAAAGCGGTAGTACCAAATTTGGATTTTTAGTAAGTTTATTTCATATTATAAGTGCCGGGCGAACGTAATTTGCACTACTCCGGTAGATATCTATAGGTTTATAATTCATTAAAAATCGAAATATTGTACTACGACTTAGCCAAGCACATCCCTGGCTTCGTTAAGATGTCCCCTTTTTGGGAAATGCATTTTGGATACTTACAATTTGGACCTCACCACCACTTTATGCAAATTGTTACACCGATTCGTATCTACTGCGGTAGTGCGTATTATATGTACCCGGTACATATAGTTCAAAAAAAAAAATATTTAAAATCAAAATTTTGTACTACCGTTTTGAAAATGATATCCCTCGACTCTAAATGACTTACTCTATTGGATTCGGAAGCCAAATGCCAGAGTTGAATGTTTGTAATTTTTGTTTCAACGTACCCCTCCCGGAACGCCTCCTTCGCGAGGATTATCGCTCTAGGCCGGGCCAAAAGTTCTTCCGTCTTCTCTTCAATTACCCGGTAATCGGACATAGTCAATTCGCCCATCGGGAATTGCAATCGGATCGTGTCGAGATCATAGATCTCCTTCCAAAATTCCTCCAACGACGGCATCTTGTAAAATGAGTCCGTGATAGGTACATAGGCTCTCAATGGATCAGTTGTACGTACTGTAGTACGTACTCTTGTCGTTGCACGTAGTCGTTTCTTGTTTTTGAATAGATCACTGTATAATAATAAAAAGTTGAACATTTTATACATTTTTAAATACAGAATTGTTTTTAAATTTTTAAACTTGATACATTTTGTCAAAATGCAAACTTTAAATAATAATAAGAAAAAATTGTGCCTATGTATTTTTAATATTTTTCAACTGCCATTATAACAGTATATTAAAGTCTTTCAAGCTATTTTACCCAACGAATACAATTTTATTGACATCTATAGATAAAAAACCTAAAAAAAATTGGAAACTGAATATATCCGTAAATAGCTTAAAACAAGTCAAAATATTTTGAAAATTATATGACGGTGTTTACAGTGGCGTACTTATATAATATAAAAATATTTCTAAAATTATTGAGGTAATTTGTAAGGCTACATCTGTAAATATTTGAATTATTGTCATATTATTATTAAATATTGTTAAATAATAAATGCTTAATACTCACGAATCTGTATTAACAAAAATATTACTGTCTTCGAATTCCATTTTGTTTATCACAAAATCCATTAGATATGTGTGATATTTGTTATTTTATTTTCTTTCAAATATAACCACAATTCATACGGTAACATATTAGGTAATTTTCGTATTATGGTATCAATTCTATGATTCTGTTTGTATACAATTTTCATACTGTCTTCACATTGATTTTTTTTTTGATTACTACAGTTTCTAATAAATATTATAAGTGTAAAGGTAATATTATAAGTTTTAGGTAGTGTAATTATAGTATACATACTTCTGGAATAATTCATATAAGCCAAATAATTTTTTAATTTGTACACTATTCATTTTATTTTTGGCTTCCTGATACGCCACTTTTTTAATATATTTGTTTTTTTTTTAAGAATTTTGGCTGACCATCCACATACATTTTTGCTAAAATATTGATGTCGTTGATTTTATAATTTTTACACATGAACAGTACTATGCTTCAAACTTCTTCAGATAATTGAAAATTATAGATTGTTCCATCATAAATATTGGACTGTAATTCACAAGCATTGCCCAAATACTTGTGAGTGTCTATCATCAGACCAAAACTCTTTAAAATATTGTTCAAATGTTCAGGAGTAGTATGAAATGGCCGGTTTTGGCCCCTCTCCGCTTCACCCCCCCCCCCCCCGCACTCCTCTGTGAACCCTAAACCCTCCCCCTCCCCCACCTTCCCAGTCTATGTACGTCACTGAACCCTCCCCCTCCCCCACCATCCCAGCCAGTGTACGTCACCGAATCCTCCCCCTCCCCCAAGTCCCTGGCCCATGTGCGTCACCGAACCATGCAATTTGGGAGAAGTTGCTACAGAAAAACAAACATAATAATTGAAATTCAAACAGAACTATAAACATATTGAAAAAAGTTATTACCTGATGTGCCAACCTAACGCCATTACACTTAAAATACCCATAGTCATAGCAACCTAACCCGGGGTAAAAGCGGACTTGTTTACACAATTTTGAAACCTCAGAGCGGGACGTCATCAGTGACCGAACTGAGGATTTCAGACGTACTGTGACAGCTACGTGCACTTGGAGCACAACAATGCTCTTGTGGTGAACGTCCACGTACCTGCCTAGCCAACCATTTAACAAATCCAACGGCATCTGCAGCCCATGACTAGCGACGTAAAAACTAAATAAAAAAAATAAAAATGTACAAGTGATGATAAATAACCTGAAAGCAAATCAATAACAATAAAATGAAGAAAAAGTTAATACACTAACAGGAAATAACCAGATAAATTTGTTTCAGCAGCAATTTTGTCTGCTTCAAGCGTTAACTTTCCCCAGTCGGTGTTATGGACGTGCCATTTTAAATAGTGAAAAATATTCATGATTTTGTCAATATTTGAACTTCAAATGCTAATAAAAAAAAAATTGTGCCTATGTATTTTTATAATTTTTGAATGAGAGTTAGAACAAGTTATGTGGACCCTTCAATTAAATTTTCAAGTAATTTGTCCCAGCTAAATTATTTTTATCAACATTTATAAAAAAAAAAAATAAAAAAAAATTGAAAATTTCAATTGTCTATAAATAGATCAAAAAGTCAAAATATTTTGAAAATCAAATCACGTAAAGAAAATGGCAATCTAAATAACTCGTAAAATTTTCAAGTATTTACAACTTATACTATTTGAATAACAACAAATATCAAAAATCGTTTGAGGCTAAACCGTTATTTAATGCGGTATTGTAAAAATTTAAATTTCAAACACTCCTAAAAATTTTTTGTCTTAGTCCGGTAGAGTTTACCGGTAGAGCCTACTACAAATATCACGGAGACGGAGATCTCATTGTGCATCGGTGGTCTACCGCTGTATTCACCCGACAACAACTAAACGCCCTTTAGAAAATCGTATAGAATCAACCCTTTGACCGATCGTTTTGAAACTTACACACATAGTATAAAGTACCCCGATCTACCATGCCTGCGATTTTGATGAACCTACTACAAATATCACGGACACGGTGATCTCATTGTGCATTGTTGGTACAGTGATACGCGTACAGTACATTTTATGCTAAATTACGAATTATCGTGTTTTAAAAAATTCCAAAAATCGTATAGAATCAACCCTTTGACCTATCGTCTTGAAACGTACCTACACACATCGTAGCAAGTAATACGTTCTACCATACCTATGAGTTTGGTTAGCCTATTACAAATATCACGGAGACGGCGATCTCATTGTGCATTGACGGTCTACGGCGGGATTCATCCGGCAAATGGTAAAAGTTCTCAACGGGGGGGGGGTAGTTCTCGATTTTTTGGCGAAAAAATGACCATCCCCCGATAATCCCCAGCTATTCCGACCCTGTAAAGGACCCATTAGACTCTGTGTTACCGAGGTTTAAACCCGTTCACACCATTATATCGTATTATACATCGATCCGCGTACAGTATTGCGCTGTATTACATATAATCGTGTTTTAAAAAAATCCAAAAATTCTGTAAAATCAACCCTTCGACCGATCGTCCTGAAACTTTCACACATCGTTGCAAGTACCCCGGACTACCGTCCCTACGAGTTTGGTTAGCCTACTACAAATATCACGGAAACAGTGATCTCATTGTGTATTGTTGGTACAGCGATCAGCATACGCGTGCTGTATTACGATAAATTACGTATAATCGTGTTTTAAAAAATTCCAAAAATCGTATAAAATCAACCCTTTTACCGATCGTTTTGAAACTTACACACATCGTAGAAAGTAATACGGTGCTTAAATACACTATATTTTACGATTCTATTACGGCGCGATGCTGGTGTGGTCGGTATGAATACTGTCTGCGAGCAGAGTCGACCAGAGATCGAATCTCATCTACTGAAAGATTTTTTCCAAAAAGATTACTAGAAAATTGGAAAACTTTCGTAAGCACTTCCTTCTTCCTCCGATTGAGAATAAACAATTATTTAGCACACCAGCGTACCAAAAATACTGCAGCTAGACCAATACCGCTTGTAGCCAAATATTTTTTTTTGAATAATGGGACGACCGATCTCATTGTGCATCAACCCTTCGACCGATAACACTTAAACTTTCACACATCGTAGCAAGTACCCCGGGCTACCGTCCCTGCGAGTTTGGTGAGTCTGCTACAAATATCACGGAGACAGTGATCTCATTGTGCATTGGTGGTCTACAGCTGTATTCACCCGGCAACAACTTAACGCCCTTTAGAAAATCTTATAAAATCAACCCTTTGACCGATCGTTTTGAAACATACACACATCGTAGTAAGTACCCCGAGCTACCATTCCTGTGATTTTGGTTAGCCTACTACAAATATCTCGGAGACCGCGTTCTAATTGTGCATCGGTGGTCTACCGCTGTATTCACCCGGCAACAACTAAACGCCCTTTAGAAAATCATATAAAATCAACCCTTTGACCGATCGTTTTGAAACATACACACATCGTAGTAAGTACCCCGAGCTACCATTCCTGTGATTTTGGTTAGCCTACTACAAATATCTCGGAGATCGCGTTCTAATTGTGCATCGGTGGTCTACCGCTGTATTCACCCGGCAACAACTAAACGCCCTTTAGAAAATCATATAAAATCAACCCTTTGACCAATCGTTTTGAAACTTACACACATCGTAGTAAGTACCCCGAGCTACCATTCCTGTGATTTTGGTTAGCCTACTACAAATATCTCGGAGATCGCGTTCTAATTGTGCATCGGTGGTCTACCGCTGTATTCACCCGGCAACAACTAAACGCCCTTTTGAAAATCATATAAAATCAACCCTTTGACCAATCGTTTTGAAACTTACACACATAGTATAAAGTACCCCGAGCTACCATGCCTGCGATTTTGGTGAACCTACTACAAATATCACGGTGACGGCGTTCTCATTGTGCATCGGTGGTATTCAAGGGGAATTCGCATTCTAAGTGAAATCTTGCGGATCGCACCAATACATTTATCGACTGGTTTGCGGATTTTTTCTAGATGTTTCGTTTTAATGTGTCTTGTTATTTTATTATCGTCCGTCTGATATCGACAAAATGGACAGTACTTGATCAACTGCGGATAACGATACCATGAGTTTATTGCTAGGAGGTAAGGTACATTGAGCAATGATTACTTACGCGATGGCTGATGACGCTGTTAAGTCTTTCGGTCACGTTTAGCCGGTTCCGCTTGAGTTGCAACGATGAAGGTGCTATAAAAAAAAATTAGTAATAATAAAACACAACTCCAAGCGAACCAGATCATAACAATAATACTCACAGCGGACGATCGACGATTCACGTGACGACGTAGGTGAATATTGTCTAGATGTGGACGGGCCGGCCATCGGTGATATGGTCCTATGTGAGGACGGAATTTCAAGCCTCGATGGACGTTGGAAAAGTTCAATTTCATCGTCTTCGGACTTGAAGTCGTATTCATCGGACTTCTTCAGCGTGGACGATGGCGTGAAAACCACGTCTACGTCAAGCGGTTGAACGGTAGCTGAAAATGAATTTTATTCAATTATGATCACAAACTTTGTAAAGATATCATTACTTACGGTTTATCATCTGCACGACGCGTCTTCACCGTCGATAAACGTTGGCTTCAGATAAATTGAAGCCATCTCGGTTTCGACTGTCAGTGTAGTCTGTTGGAATTGAGTTGACGTCGTTACCTCTGCTGTTAGTGTCTCTACAATGTTACATCAAATTTTAATACCACTCGGATATATTCAAAAAGCATTTGTACTTATACGTTAAATTAAATAAGCAGAATTGAAATATATGAAGTCTGCACGTACTTATTGAGTGTTTACACTTATCGTAACCACACTGCATAATATAATAATTTTCTTACTCTTTATTATACGACAAAAAATCATCCGCTAAATTTGTTGTGAATAATATATTATGGATAGTGTTGTTTTTTTTTTTATAAAATTATAGTCATCACTATATACTTTAAACTTATCAAATACGATATTTGGTATAATATTCAACATTTTCAGGTTCTTTAATTTGTCAAATTTGGAAATATTCCAATTAATAGGAACCATATTATGCGGTGTTTTACTATAGGTGAAAGCTCGTTTATACCATTACGCATAGTTTCGATTACATTGTACATAATACGCACGCTGTAAATCGTATAATATACATAAAACTAAAATTTAAGAATAAGATAAATATAATTGTAATGATCTACTCATTAAATAAAATATAAATACATTTTTTTTTTTTTAAAAAACACCAATGGATGAAAATTATGTTTCTTCTGCGTCGACAACATTTGCATTTACCATTACCAGATACAGTCTTTCCAGACGACGAGCAAGAAAACGGTGGAAGTGCCTGATAGCCACCGACGCGATCGAGATCGGCTGGTAATTGCCAGGACACTGGGGGTCCCCTTTCTTCGCCACAAAGACGGTACGGGACTTCACCAAGATAGGAGGCAAAGAACCGCAGGCGACAAACAGATTGAATAGACAAAATAATTATCAATCGTGTATGGATTATGGGAATAATTAAAATTAAAATTACTTGCAAGCACTTTTTTCATTATCAAATTCATACCTTTTTCATCAATTTCATCATCACTAGTGCCCAGCTCT
Source organism: Schizaphis graminum (assembly GCA_020882235.1). NCBI lineage: Eukaryota > Metazoa > Arthropoda > Insecta > Hemiptera > Aphididae > Schizaphis > Schizaphis graminum. The sequence goes on from CM037033.1 coordinate 6,795,200, forward strand.
AATATATAGAAACAAAATGGTTTTAATTATTTAGTTTTTAAGATTTATGGGTTATTTATGGGAGGCTAAATTTAACATTGCCAAAAACCATCACTAAAAAGTAACAAGTTGAAAAGGGTTAATAATAATGAATAATTTATTTATTAATTTTGAATCAATTTTACAATATCGTCTACACTAAGCAATGAGGAAGTGGATTTTTTGGGTAATATTTTTATCAATTGTTTTGATGACTCCAGGTATTCAGATTTCTTTTTTAAATGTGTTGTTTCCATATAACATTCCACGTTTTCATAAATTATGTTTAAATAATGATTTATAATTCTGTTTAATAAATTTTTGATATTTGAATTTTTTTTAAAATATAACTCAGAAATAATTTTTTAGACTGGACGGAGTTAGAAATGGATTTTTGGTTCAGAAATAAGGTGGTAGGAAGTTAAAACAGAATAAAATACAATTGATGAAATCATTTGAATTTGTTATATTAACACTACACTCACCTTATAGAATACTGAGGTTTGTAAATATTCAGTGGCTGTAATATCAAGAATTTTTTTTATAATTTTGAAGTTTTTAAAGTTATTTACTGTTTCAGATATATTTTTGAAATTTGTTGGCCATTAAATTGTTTTGTTCTTTAATTTTTGTGTGTATAAATACTCTTTTTTAGTTAATATATCCAAAATTAATTTTATTTTTTTATTGGTCAATGAATTTAAATTTTAATATTGCCATCATTACTTTCAAATGTCCAAATATGTTGCATAGCTAAGATAAAAAATATGTTGTAGGGTGTCATTAATATTTTATTATATTTTTGAATATTATTGTGTACTAACTGTATCATTATTGGATAGTAATGTATTTTTATAATACACTTGAAGACATGCTAACATAATAATCTCATTGTTGTTTTTATCAGAAGGTAAAATTAAAAACTGTATCATTTTGATGTCATTCAGCACAACTGATCTGTTAACACATTCTTCATTGTTCCTTTCATTGACGAAGGATTCCTTCCCGAATATCTTTTCGAATCTGAAATAAAATAAACACCGTTATCGTCGTGTATTCGTCGATTTTAAATTATCCGGTAACTCACTTGTCCATTACGGCGCCCTCAAAGAGCTGGGTTTTGTCGACAAGGTTTAGTTTATCTTGCTGGCGGATGGCCTCGCTGGTTTCGGGGAGTCGATAAAACTTTAACGCCGTCCCCTCACCGTGCTGGAGGCACCTTGCGACGTCGCGACCGACTTCCGCGCGGTGACCTCGAGACTTTGTCTTAATCATCCGCCGGAAGACGGTCGCCGACAACTTTGTTACCGAATCGGATCCCAGTAGGGCTTCGTTCTATGCAACATGCTTTCCATAAGTATACCTACCTACCTGTATTTATTTATTTAACACGTTGGCGGACAGTCATTACTAAAAAAGTTAATAAAATATGTCGTAAATTGCATAACTGCTAGAGCACTCCACACTAGTGTCCTATTGTGACTTACATGCAAAAAAAAAAAAAAATCAAATATTCTTAATACTTTGAACACACAATCAATGACTCCCAAATTACAATTATGTCCGGCAACGTCTATATTACCTATATATTTTTTACAAAAAAAAAATGTATTAATTACTATTTCCAGAATTCCAGATGGTGATATACATCAGACTTTTGTGTCTAAGAAAATGTTGATAAATTATGGCTTTTTGGAAATCGTAAATGAAAAAGTCGAACAAAATTTCCAAGATTTAGTTGAAGCTACCCCTACAGAATACAGCAATCAAGATCTGTCCTTACATTATAATACAAATACTAATAAAATCCCATCTACTAATCCATTGCATTCAGATAAAAATATACCTAAATTTTGTAGTGTGCGACGTATCGTTTTCGTCCATTCTCCTTTGAACGATTTCCGCCCAGCGGCCGACTGCCCAGTTTGGACAAGGTCGCCACCCTAGGCCGAGTCGACTTAACAACGGAGCGCTAGGGATTTTTATTATGTTTTTTTTTTTATTCATATAAAAAAACCAGATAATATATTTATAATAACAAAAAAAACTGTTTCACTCAGATAACATTCAAGATTTTAATTTTTTTTATTTATTTGTTTCTCGGGTCCACAGGCACATCGGTATAATAATAATAAAATAATGTAATCACACAATTAATAAAAAATAAAACAATATAACCGTAATACCGGCCTGGTAGTAATAGACTATTAAATATCAGATATATTGTGTAATAATTTTGGTTACCTATCCGAAATATTATATTAATAACTCATGGTCAGTGTTGGGAGACCGACACCTCCGCCTGCCCGGTAGCGTTTACCGCCACGGGAAAGAGTAACGTGTTTTTTTACTCCATGTTTTTTTTTTTTATCACATTAACTCCAAAATATATATATTATAATAATGAAGGATAAAAAAAGACGCGCACAACACAAAAAAAAACGTTCGTTCGGCGGTAATCGGCACATACAACTAACACAGATGAGAGGATAGCGTATTGACGGTGTATTATCGGTATTACGTAAGGTACCTAATTAAAATTCACAAATATCATTATGCGGTGATCGGTGTCTTATCGGCATTGATTAATATTATGTTGGGTATATTGACTCATAACCGATCACCGGACTATGTATAGTTTGTGACGTTACAGATACCCCCTTGACGAAGTTAGAACCATAGGGTGAACTTCGTCAACATGACGATAAAGACAAACTATACGAAACCACTTTTTTTTTTTTTTTTTTTTATATATATATTATCATTTGTCATTCGAGGAAACGTATTTTCTCAGATGGATCACATTAAATGTACCCCTTGTCATATTGGTTTTGGGGTCCACAACGACGTAGGCATTCTGCATTTTTATCTCACTAACAATGTACGGGCCTTCGAACAACAAAAAGAATTTCCGGATTACCCTTTCGGTGACTGAACTGAGACGGTGTGATCTTATAAGAACGTGATCACCAACATTAAATTTAGTTGGAGCCCCTTGACGATCGTGTCGCTGTTTACGTTTTTCAGCTTTGGACATTTGTATTTCCTTCGCCATGGTTAATTTAGTGTGGTGGTCTTGTGGTGTACGAGGTGGGAATTCAACCGATTCTGCCAGAGGATTGTATTTATGCCCATCCTGGAGAAAAAGTTCTTGTGGAGTACAGCCGGTGGCCTCGTGGACGGTATTATTCAGAACCCATTCAATGTACGGAACATATCGGGCCCACGTTTCGTGTTGGCTGTGACAATAAGTTCTAAACATTCTCCCAAGTTCTCGCATGATACGCTCTGCTGGATTGCTCTGCGGATGATAAACACTAGTCATCGTTGGGGGTACACCAATTTCACGTAGGCGACTCTGCCATATTTTGCTCGTGAATTGGACTCCATGATCAGACACAATACACTTCGGCCTCCCATACGCTTGGATGTAGTCATTTATCATACGATTCGTAACAGCTACGGCGGTAGCTTTGCATAGTGGGTAAAGTCGGACGAATCGAGTGAAGTTGTCCAAAACTACAAGAATATATGAAACCTTGTTCCAAGCGGGTGGTAGTGGTCCATACAGGTCAACTAATACCCGCTCTAGTGGCGCAGAACATATGACGTGTTGCATCTCCCCTTCGATCCTTATGACGTTTGGCTTGGCTTTTTGACACACATCACAGGTTTGAAGAATCTTCCGTATGGTTCGATCCATGTTGGTGAAATAACAAAAATCTTTAAGTGAATTTATGCATTTTTTGGGGCCAACATGACCAAAATGCTCATGTATACAGTTGACCAAAGTTGGTATTTGTTGATGTGGAATGCACACTTGCCAGTCGTCACTTTCTACGTGCTTACGGTGAAAAAGTATGCCATGGAAAAGCATGTAGTATTCAAAAACGGATGTGGCGATCTCATCGCCCGAGGACAATTCGGTCATGAGTTTTCGTAGTTTAGGATCGTCCCTTTGCTTCTCGATGACGCGAGAAAAACATTGCTGCTGTTTTGAGATGTCCTTGTTGACCAATTTTGTATTTATACCATAAATATATGTTTCATTGATTGGGTTCGGTTGCTGGTTATCTCGACCGACTGGATTGCGAGATAACACGTCCATTATGTTCGAGGATCCAGTGCAGTGGGTGATATGGAGGTCGTACTCTTGTAGTTGGAGGGTCCACCGGGTTAGTCGTGCATTTCTTAAGCGACATCTGTTCAAGAAAGTTAAAGCTTGATGGTCTGTGATCACGTGTATTCGATGTCCCAAGATAAATATGCGGAATTTGCTACAGGCATATACTATCGACAGCAGTTCCATTTCGGTGATGGAGTAGTTTTGTTCAGCCATGTTTAGTGTTCGACTAGCAAATGCAATTGTTTGCCGTTCATCGTGTTCGTCGACTTGGAAAAGTTCGGCCCCCAGGCCCAGCTTAGAAGCGTCTGTCTGGATGTAGAAATCGCGGTTGAAATCTGGATGTGCGAGGAATCGCTCCGTGAATGATTGTTTAATTTTATTAAACTGACGTAGTTGTTCTTCACCAAAACTCCATGGGATGTTCTTCTGTGTCAATCTGATAAGTGGTTGAACCAACGATGCATGATGCCGTGAGAACTTGCGGTAAAAATTACAAAAACCTATGAAAGACTGCAACTCTTTCTTGTTCCTGGGGTTTGGGAATTCATGTATGGCCTTCAGTTTGTTTGGGTTTAAAGTCATTCCACCGGAGGTGATAATGTGTCCTAAAAACTTTATACTTTGCCGTATAAATTCGCACTTGGACAATTTTAACGTCATTCCAGATTTGGAAATTTTGCAGAAAATGTGTCGTAACCGTTTGATGTGACCACCGAAAGTCGTCGAGGACACCATCATATCATCAACGTAGATGTGTAGACCACTCTCTTCATCGTCCTCTTCTGGGATTTTCTGTAATAGTATGGTTTCCAAACCTTGTCCAAAAGCGGTGTTTGAAATATTTAAACCAAACGGGACTACGCAAAATTGATACGTACGCCCGTTATAAACGAAAGCGGTGTATTTTCGGACATCAGGGTGGAGAGGGATTTGCCAGTACCCCGCGGAAAAATCTAAACTTGTGAAATATCGTTTTCCCCCAAACTCGGCGAGTAACTCTTCCATTGGCGGTGATGTATCTCGCATAGGTTGAATTATCTGATTGACGCGACGAGCATCGAGACATAATCGTACTGATCCGTTAACTTTATTTACGCATATTATGGGATTGCTATAGGGCGAGGAGCATCGTTCAACCACCCCCCAATCAAGCATTCGAGCGAGTTCGTGTTCAACTGCGGGGCGCTTTGCAAACGGTACGGGATATGGCTTCACCTTGAATGGCTCGTCCTGTGACACATTGAAACGACACGTATATAAATTATTCAAACCTGGACGGTCACTGAACAGATGTCGGTAATCCATAAGTAATTCCAATAATTGTTCACGTTCTTCGGAGGAGATGCTTTCAATCGACCGTACGCGCTCACGGATGTCTGTCACGAGATCTTGGTTAGCGGTATCCCAATTCATCGTTGAGATAACCTCCTGGCGATCAAACCATTGAGATGGACTTATATACGCGTCGGTGTCGAAAATATTTGACAAGTTTTGTTCCAACGTTGATCGTGACACGTTCTGGGGACGTTGGGTTACAGATATTAACGAACACTTTCCTTGACCCAAATCGTTCGAGGGTGGTTGAAATGAGATTGACTTTTTCCATAAAGGAAATACAATAACATGGTTCTGGTAATCGAGAATAACGTTAGTCCGGGTCAGCCAATCATCACCAAGAATCATCGGAGTTGCTAGATGGGGAACCACGAGGAATATTCCTTCCATGGGTTCCGTGTCAATGATGATGTTTAAGAGCACTTGTTGAGTTATTTTTTTGCTTCTCCCTTGAACCGCAGTGGTAATTGTCACGCCCGTCACTGGTAGTACCTGCATACGCTGACCTTCTGGAACATTCCGTTGTAGGTCGATAAAAAGTTGTTCAGATATTGCAGATACCGAGGCCCCAGAATCTAGTAGTGCGATAACTGATATGGAATAGATCTTGACTTCCAGTTCTGGTCGTCGAGCTATTGATAAATTATAATTTGTGGAATTGGGTGCAGTTGTCTCCGAGGTAAAAAAACTTACTGGACCATCATTCAATGTTGCACCCACTGAGATGGTCCCGGTTCGTTTCCCGAAATTTCAAGCTGTTGGACTGGTACCGGTCCCGCTGCTTGAACTTGCTGTGCTTGTTGTGGTTGACGATTTGATAAGCGGTGGTTATATCCATTCGAATTGTTATTCGGACGAGGTGGTTGTTGATTTGTTGGTTGGCGATTCGGTGGTGTATCACAAAACGACGTTGATTCGTCGAATTCATTGAGGACCAATAGTAATTCATTTGTGGTCCGTGGTGCACGTCCTCGCAAAGCAATCCCAAGAGCTGAAGGATAGTGTTGGATTATTATACCTACCAGGGCACATTGATCCACTGGTGGATTCAAATACTTCGCCTTTGCAATCCAATACATGGCGTGAGTGCTCAGCCCATAAGATTGCCGATAGGAGAAAGGGCGGAAAATCTCATTTCGTAATTTTTGTTGAGTTGCATTCGACCAAAATTGCCCACGGAATAGGATTTTGAAATCCTCATATGTGTCTGGTGTCGGCATCAAGGCGTCGAACCACACTTTAGCATCACCGTTCAAACGTCGTTGAATTAATGACACTTGTTGTAATCCGGGCATACAGTGGTACTGAAAATATTGGTCAAGCTGTTCAAGGAATTTTTCGGGATGCAGGTCCTTACGAATACCAGAAAATTCACCTACCATTTCCGAGAACCGTTCAGTTCCACTGAACATTGATGACGGTATGTGGTATGAAATGCTTCCTGGATTCATGGTAGTAGTGATCGGGGGTCGCGTATCAGTCTGCAACGTAGGCGTGGGTTGTTTGGTTGGGTCAACAATTAACTGGTGTTGATTTTTTTTCATTTTGGAGATGTCCGTTCGTATGTCATGAAGGCAATTATTAATACGGGTTTCAATTGTTTTCTGGTTTGTAGTGATCTCAGTTATCCGTTGATCGTTTTCGTCCATTCTCTGACGTTGAACTATGAACTCTTCTGCGTGCTCATTTATTTGGAATGTCATGGATTTACTGCGTTCATCTAACTTATTTAATTTGCCCGTTTGTTCTTCAATTTTCGCTTCTACTTTGGTGTGGATTGTATCGACCAGTTTTCGAACTTCATCGACATACGTTTGGAGAGCATCGGTCCGTTCACGGCTATGGGAGGATTGTTGGTCAATTTTTGACATGAGGTTTACCAACATTTTTTCGACCTGTGTTGCTGGTGGCGCTGAGGTGTCACCCGGTAGCTCTCCACTAGTCCTGTTCGTGGACATGGTAGAGCCTTGTTTTGCCGGTGGACTGTTTACTACTTGTGGCATAGGGTTGGGGTATGCTCTGACCTGCTTCTGGGGCTCGTGAGTTATCTCAAACCTATCAGGGGGCCTGGTTTCACGTCTTCCAGCACTTTCCATTCGCTAGATCGGTGTTTACTGGGACTGTGGCCGACGTAAGAAAGTGGAGATCCGAAACACCAACAAATAAAAACGACCCGAAACCAAAATCAAACAAAAGAATACCGCTTAACAAAAAAAACTTTTTGTCAAATATGATAAGTAAAAAAAATTAGGAAAGAAAATTTTCAAAAAAAAATCGCTGATATGACTAATAAAATGGTAATAGATGTGATAAACTTACTTAATTCAAACATCTTTCCCGTTGGCGTTAACCGGGCAAGGCCAGAAATAGACGGTCAAGTCCAAAACACCCATAATAAACAAAATCAGATAGGTAACCAATTACAAAAAAATAATATATATACATGGACTAAATGACATATGTCCGGACACGGACATACACACGAAATACAATAATCGAGTATCACAGCGGGTGTCTCGCGTGTCGGACGATTAATATCAGCTATACTTAAATAATTCACAAATATTTCTTATATATATTATGACATTATTTTTTTTTCTTATTGATACATGTGTGTGTGAGGGAATAATTAAGACAAAATTTTTTTTTTTTTTTTTTTTTTTTTTTTATTTATTTATTTACTTTTTTTTTTTTTTTAAATTAAGTTGATTAAGTCAGAAGCGGTAGGGAAGCAGTCTAATGCATACAAATTTACTGTCACACCACACCATACGCGAGACTGGCTTAAAACCTAATCATGCTTAGAACCGATTAATATAAACACGTTCGTAAGCATGTAAACAAAAATACCATAACGCAATATTCATCAGCGTATTACGTATTTGTATAATTAAAATGTTAGCGAGGAAAAATAATATCTATAATAACAATGATAGGTATATATATATTTTGTTTTTTTTTGTTTTTTTTTTTTTTTTTTTTGATAGCCAACATTTTACAATATTGAGTAATAACTATATTGAAATCTTACGTTGATTAGGAAACGGATAATACCGGCATGACGAAAACAATCATTGCAAAAAGAAATATAATACGGGAACAAAATCACTCACACATGTATGGAACATTAAAAAAATAAAACTTAACAGACCTGTCAACCGGCTTGCTGTGTATATCCGCTGTGTCCTGACGCATTGAAAATGAGGTAGCTTTGTGTTGTCGGTGGACTGTTTGGCTCCAGAATCCACTTCGACTCTTATGTGGGCATGTAAACGCATTGAAAATCCAAAATCCGCTTTGACTCAGCAGTGGACTCGTTTCGTGTTAGTCACCATTTTTTTTTTTTTTTTTTTTTAACATTTACGTGACGCCACTGACTTGTCTCTTGCATATTTTCGAATATAAACTGGCATCAGAAAAATTTTAGGTACATCCTGGCAAGGTCGCCATCTGCGACGTTTCGTTTTCGTCCATTCTCCTTTGAACGATTTCCGCCCAGCGGCCGACTGCCCAGTTTGGACAAGGTCGCCACCCTAGGCCGAGTCGACTTAACAACGGAGCGCTAGGGATTTTTATTATGTTTTTTTTTTATTCATATAAAAAAACCAGATAATATATTTATAATAACAAAAAAAACTGTTTCACTCAGATAACATTCAAGATTTTAATTTTTTTTATTTATTTGTTTCTCGGGTCCACAGGCACATCGGTATAATAATAATAAAATAATGTAATCACACAATTAATAAAAAATAAAACAATATAACCGTAATACCGGCCTGGTAGTAATAGACTATTAAATATCAGATATATTGTGTAATAATTTTGGTTACCTATCCGAAATATTATATTAATAACTCATGGTCAGTGTTGGGAGACCGACACCTCCGCCTGCCCGGTAGCGTTTACCGCCACGGGAAAGAGTAACGTGTTTTTTTACTCCATGTTTTTTTTTTTTATCACATTAACTCCAAAATACAGTGGCGCCGAACACGGGGTACAGGTCGGGCGTTCGCCCGACCAATTTTTTGGGGTGGTGGGTGGTAGCAGTGGACCCGGTGGATCGTGGATGGTTAGTAAAAATGATGGGGTAATTATTTGTAATATAATATGCAACCAATTTTAGAATAAATAAACGTTAAACGTGTATAGTATTGATATATGCTTTAATACTTTATAGAATATAGAATAGAATAGTTACTTATAGAGACATAGAGTTAACTGCTTGTAATATACATTATACACTATAAAAAAAGTATATACAGTATACTTTATATACTACGTTATGTCGTTATGTCTATAATCAATGATAAATGATAATAATTGGTAAGTGTACTAAGTGATAACATTAACACGACAGACGTTATTGGTTCCTTTGACAACATCCTGAAAAATAATTCTCGTTCTATTTATAGACTCATTATACCCAACAATATTTATCGTCTTATCATAAGGATAACAAACGAGTAAACGACTGACGACTATTATAATATTACAGTCAAGAGTCCTCACTGGCCCCTCTACTATAGTCACTATTCGCTCCTCAGTCCTCACTTCCCTGGTGGCTTGTTAACCGATCACCAGTGTATACTATTAATAATTGTTATTAAGAACTGCTTATTGATTTATTTTTCTTTTAGTTTATGGATATATTTTCGTAAACATGTTTCATAAGACCGTGTATATTATTTCAATTTAGAAATTTATTATTATTTTTGTTAACACAATAACACCGTAATATTGTTGTTAAAAGTTTTAAGTTAAAATCATGTCTCGTGAAAGTGAAAAATGTATGTATTGTGACAGAGCAAGAAAAAATTTAAATAAAACAAATTGGAATCGCCATAAAGCCGCGTGTGAAATTGCAACTATCGTCTCAAAAAAGGATAAAGTATCAATTACAAACAAATATAAAGTTAATGATATTAAATCATTTTTCACGAGTAAAACGCCCAGAAGAGAAACATCTATAACTGTTTCAACAGGTTCAACTGCAGCTACTGATGGCTTTAGTAAGTAATCTAATCTTAATATAACTAATGGCTAATTTATTATATATATTATAAATATACATATAATTTCAAATATTAAACGTAAACATAATGTATTAACAAGTTTTAAAACAAAACTGCGCACCACCACACCAACTAATTAGGCTAAAATGCAAGTTTGTGTTTTGGGTAGGTATTTAGTTAGTTAGCTACCTTTTAAAATAATAAATTTAAAATTGTTACAAAAGCAGTTGAAAAATATTGAAAATACAAGGGTTCAATTTTTTTGTATAAGCATTCAAATCTCAAATTTTAACAAAACTTATCAAATTTATTAAAATTATTTTGTAGCTAAAAATGTAAAACAAGGTTGCAAGTAAATCGGTTATAATATATAAATTAATTTACTGACAATAATATCATCAATTATACTTATAGTAATATAGCTGACTCGCTGACTGACTATCTTTGCTAAGAATCGTTTTTCTTATTCAATGATGTAATATAATTTAATTCAAATTTAACACAATCTATTACAGTGACCCACTTGGGAGAAACCTACTGTACAGCAGAATGATAGCCACTTGACCACTTTTTTAAAATATTTTTTTTTTTTTAGATTTCTGTGATTTTAAATGTTCAAATTTTGAGACTTCAAATGTGCAGGTAATAAAATATTAAACAATAAGAATACATTTTACATTATAATTATACTATTTTGTATTATTATCCTTTAATTTTATTAAAAAAAATACCTAATTGATGGAGTTGATATTAATAATAATTTTAATTTTTCTATTTCAGATTTCAGGACCATCTGTTCCTGATGAGTCAATGAATATGACTGATTCTTCCAATATACAGGACATAAACATGGTAAGTATAGTTTTTTTACACTTCTTAAATTAAAATTGATTTTTCTTTTTATTTATTATAAATATATCATTTTAATTTCAGCTTCCAGGACCATCATTTCTTGATGTGTCAACGAATATGACCGATTCTTCCAATATACAGGACATAAGCATGGTAAGTATAGTTTTTTTACACTTCTTAAATTAAAATTGATTTTTTGTTATTTAATATAAATATATCATTTTAATTTCAGCTTCCAGGACCATCTTTTCTTGATGTGTCAACGAATATGACTGATTCTTCCAATATACAGGACATAAGCATGGTAAGTATAGTTTTTTTATACTTCTAAAATTAAAATTGATTTTTCTTTTTATTTATTATAAATATATCATTTTAATTTCAGCTTCCAGGACCATCATTTCTTGATGTGTCAACGAATATGACCGATTCTTCCAATATACAGGACATAAGCATGGTAAGTATAGTTTTTTTACACTTCTAAAATTAAAATTGATTTTTCTTTTTATTTATTATAAATATATCATTTTAATTTCAGCTTCCAAGACCATCTTTTATTGATGAGTCAACGAATATGACCGATTCTTCCAATATACAGGACATAAATATGGTAAGTATAGTTTTTTTACACTACAAAAATTAAAATTAAGAACATACAAACATAAGAAGATAAAGTTTTTCTTTAATTTTTACTTCAATTTTAAAGTGAGTTATGTTATTTTAGGTTTTGGACACTGGAGTTGAAATAGTAGATATTTTGTAGGATAAAATCAGTATAAAAAATTATGTTGATTAACTCTTCTAACTTTCTTTCTTAATATTTGAGTTTTTACAATAATTAGTTTTTGAATTACAATTTTTAATATTCATATTCAACATATAATTCAAATTATCAAATACTATAATTACATCTATAAAAATGTTGGCTTATAGATATTTATGTTGTTACTTAAAATGTTTTAATATATATATTACATATTTTTTTTAATTTACAGGAAAGCCCATGGAAAAATGATCCAGCTCTACTATCTAAAATGAGTTGCCTCACTCCAGAAATTATTAACATGATAGTCGAGTGGGGCCCTTGTCAACCTGTATGCAATGATTTACCGAATAAAATATTTCCAAAAAGTAAAGATGGCCGTTCATTCCATGTTAGTTGGTACTTCATGCTACATCCAGATGGAACACAAACAAAACGTAATTGGTTATCTTATTCACCATCAATAGATAAAATTTTTTGTTTAGATTGCATTTTGTTTGGAAGGAAAACTAACAAGGCGTGGGTGAGGGATGGGTTTTCTCACTGGAAAAATGGATGTATAGCTATTATATCGCATGAAACATCTACTCCTCATGTTATTGCATCAATGAAGTTAAAAATCAGAAAATCCGTTTTACCTTTATTGCCATCATTAGACCAACATAGAAAATCAAATGTTGCGTTAAACAGAGAGATTGTTAAGCAACTTATAAGTATTACGGTTTTCTTAGGACAACATTGTCTTTCGTTCCGAGGCCATAGAGAACATTGGAAAGATCATCTAAGAGGAAATTTTAAAGATTTAGTTTTATTATTATCTGAACACTCTCCTGCTTTATTATCTCATGTTACTAGCCTCAAAACTAAAGGTCGTAAAGAAGATTCATTTATCTCATGGGATCGTCAAAATCTCTTAATTGAATCAGTTTCTAAAAACATAGCAGACAAAATAGTAACTGATATAAAAGCATCTCCAGTATTTAGTGTTTCTGTTGACTCAACATTTGATGTTTCGCATAAGGAACAAGTATCATTCATAATAAGATATGTCGATGAGACAGATGGTAAAGTGATGGAGAGATTAATAGCTTTAAAAGAATCCCCTCATACAACTGGAGCTGTTCTGGCAGAATTGTTTGATAATGTTTTTAAACAATACAATATTGAATGGAAGAAATACTTGGTGGGTCAGTCTTACGATGGAGCGGCCAATATGAGTGGTCAATATAATGGTCTACAGGCAAAAATCATTGAAAAAAATCCACATGCGTTGTATATTTGGTGTTCAGCGCATAGGCTTAACTTAATCGTAAGTCAAGCTGTTGGTTCATGCCTGAATGCCATTGACCTTTTTGGGAAGTTGGAAAAAATGTTCACTTTTATTTCAGGAAGTAAAAAAAGAGCAGCTATATTCAGAGAAAAACAGAAAATGTTATATCCTAAAAAACAAATACGATCATTAAAACGTGTGGATACCACCCGCTGGATGTCTCATTCTTATGCATTGACTACAATCCTCGACACTTATTATGCTGTGTATTTAACAATTGAAGAAATTCAAATTACAGAAGGAACATCTGATTACATGCTTGGTAGCGAGTGTGTAGGATTACTTTCATATATAACTTCGTATAGGTTTATAATAACTGCTTTTACTTTTAAATCTATTTTTGATGTACTTGAACCTTTAAATCGAATATTACAGGCACGTGATATAGACATTCTTTCTACAGTATCTGTAATAAACAAGGTGAAAAATATAATTAAATTGTATAGAACAGATGAAAAATTTAATAAAATTGTGGAAGATGTTAAAGCCTTTGTCGAAGTTTGTGAGATTGAAAATTTTACACCATTAGAAAATGTGCGATCGCGAAAAAAAAGAGTTCCTCGCAAAGCAGATGAATTATGTCAAGATGAAACAGTGCAAGATCCTTTAAAAAAATTTAAAATTGATACTTTTTTTTTGGTGTTAGATTTAATTATAACCCAGATAAATAACAGATTCACAGATAATAATTTAGAGGTCTTGAAAGATTTAGCTTTGCTTTCTATTAAAAGAATCAATGAAATTAAAAAAAATCCTGACAAAATTCCAAAAGATGCTTTTAAATCAGTGTGTTCTGTATATCATACATTTTTAAATTTAAATGATGTTAAAAGAGAATATGATCAGTATATATATTCTGATTTTAATTTAAGTAACAAATTACCCGATTACTTACATTCATGTTTGAATGATACCTCAAATAACTCAGACTATTCGGATGATGAATCTATGTCACAAGAGTCATTAAAAACATATCAAAATTCGTCAAGTTTGTTGTGTGTGTATAAGGAATTTTGTTTAAATGGTTTCAAAACCATTTTCCCAAATTTATTTATGCTGATAAAAATTGGCGTTACACTTCCAGTATCAAGTTGCTCACCCGAAAGAACTTTTTCTAAACTTAAACTAGTCAAAACAAGATTAAGAAGCACAATGGGAGAAAACCGTTTAGAAGATTTAATACGTATTACCTGTGAATCAGACATAGACATTAATGTAGAAACTGTTATTGACGAATTTGCTTCAAAAAGTGTAGTTTTAACTAAAGCACTAAAATATTGACAAAAATATGTATAAAAATATAATTTAATATGTTATAATAATATAAAAATGTTATCTTATTGTGCTAAAATTATTTATGTACTATTGTTGTTTGAAACGATATCTGTCTTATTTGTAATTAAATTAAGGGGGGCGTGGGGGGCTTTGCCCCCCACGGGTTTGTTTGAAGTTTTTTAGGGGTGGGTGGTGTGTTACGTTTTTTTACCTAGTCTGCCCGACTGTTTTTAAACTACTTCGGCGCCACTGCCAAAATATATATATTATAATAATGAAGGATAAAAAAAGACGCGCACAACACAAAAAAAAACCGGACTCGGTCATTTCGCCGCGATCATTTCGCCGCCAAACTATTCGTCGCCTTCGTTTCGCCACTACCGTTTCGCCGCCGTTTATTTCACCGCCGTTTATTTCGCCGCTGTTTATTTCGCCGCCGTTTATTTCGCCGCCGTTTATTTCGACGCCGTTTATTTTGCCGCCATCGTTTCGCCGCTATCGTTTCGCCGCCATCGTTTCGCCGCCATCATTTCGCCGCCGTTTAATTTAAAATTTTTTAAAAACTTAAAATTCAAAATGTTTATTACATGTTTATACTGTTTATTTACCTAATCTAACCGTTCATTTGCCGGGTATTGGACGTTTTCCCCCGTGAATTTTAGCGGTACATGTACATTTACCCTCTGAAAGTCTGAATCAATATATATATCTTTTTTACACATAATAATATATAGACCAACAATATTTCGGAAGGGTGGAATAATAGATTTGTAACACTACTCTAGTGCGAATTAATCATCCAAATATTTGGCTTTTTATTGAAGCTCTACAGCAGATACTTTACTGTCTTGCACTGCAACTACGTT
The DNA here is from genome assembly GCA_020882235.1 of Schizaphis graminum. NCBI lineage: Eukaryota > Metazoa > Arthropoda > Insecta > Hemiptera > Aphididae > Schizaphis > Schizaphis graminum. The sequence goes on from CM037033.1 coordinate 6,810,780, forward strand.
TTTCAAATAGGTACCTAATGATATTTACCATTTTTTAATTATCGTGAGTCATTCACCATATTATACTCTACTACTCTACATCAGTGGTCACTGGTCTTTAACCTTTTTGAACTCGCGACCCACTTTTTTAGGCCTATATTTTTCGAGACCCACGTAAGCTTTGTAAAAAAGCTAAGATTGCTTAATGTTTTGCAGTAATACTATTAAAACTGCAGAATAAATAAAAATTATATTTTAGTAGGAATTTTCATTTATTAATTTTCTAAGTTTAATAATTAAAAAATTATTTTTTTACCTTGTATAATTTTATAAATTTAATTTTTATTTTAAAAAGAAGACTTATCGCGACCAACCGGTTGAAGACCACTGCTCTACATTATAGTAGAGTGAAATAGTGAAATTATTATATGAGGAGTTTATGGGCTAAGACATTTTTAGTCTATTATTTTCAATATAAGTTGATGTCAACATAACAAAAATTATGTTTAGATTCGTGCAAAATTAAAATAATGAGTAAAATAACCTAATTATAACATTATGTTAAATTAAAAAATCTTTATAATAATTTTTAGATTTTGTTTGTGTTTAAATAATTTGTTGGCACCTAGGTACTTATATTATCATACGCCAAAAATACGAGAATTTAATAATTTTTTTATTAATAAATAATATACCTAACTTAAAAAATTCAATAATTATTGAATAATCAATATTTTTATTATTAATTAATTTAAAATTAAAAAAAAAACAATAGGTAATCATTACAACTAAATATTTTTTAGTATACCTATCTATCATACCTAAAAATATAGACTTCATTAGTTATTTAAACGGCTATTTTAAAATATGTATAAAACAGTTAAATATTTTTATTTATATCTGTAAAATAACTATGTTAATACGTTATAAGTATTATATGAGAAATCAAATATTATTAAATTTATTAAAACAGTGAGTTTGATACATAGGTATATATGTATTTTAACTATTTTACCTAGCAAATGTAAGTGCGTGGTCAATATTATTGAAATAAATAATATTCATCAAACTTTATAGATGTTATTATGTCAACCAAAAACTTAATTTTTAAAATACGTTTTTTAACTTAGTAAATTAACTGTTTCATCAAGAAAAACATTTTCTACCAGAATCGAAAGTTTGGTACGATATTTTGATCATAGACGTCTGGCAACACTGCAGGTACGTATATTTTATCATATTAATCAGTCAAAGGACAACTGGACTGGTAATATCCACAGATTTCTATAGGTATCTAATAATAGATATATTATATATATTAATAGGTTAATGGTTCACGAAAGCCGTGGTTCAAACACTAAACAGCTATTGGCGAGATATTTGAAAACAAATATCTTTGTTAACCGGTTTACCGCCTTTTTTTTTTATCACAAGTCTATATTATGTAAAATATTCAATTCTATGTTTTTCTATATTTTATATTCATCATCGATTATATTTTATTTTATTATTACCAGCGAATGTCGATGTTTACGTTTTATATAATTAGATATAAATACATAGATATAATTACATTTGAAATGTGTGGGCTTTTGGTGTGTGTAACCTAAAATATCAGGGTTCGAGATTACAACTTCACCCAAGACCCGACCATAGTTGGTCCTATAGGCTATAGGTTAGGAAGCGGAGTCACCAACCACATATTCGTTGGCCCTGGCCCTCGAATATAGTTAATGTTAGATACATAAACCAAAGTACCTACAAGCAATTTAACAACTTAAAGTTCCATTGAGGTGAGTAAAATACTAATTTAAGAATTATTTCTAATGTTCATCTTATTATGTAATAACTTGATTTAATATTAATATTTATTGTAATTAAAGTTAACAATTTGATTGTAGGAGGTACTAGGAGTACTAGGGTTGAATATTCATATTCAATATATATAAGGAACAATGTTAAAAGATATTTTATGAAGTTGCATAGGTACATTATTTCAAGTTATTTATTTATTGTTTTTATTGATCCATTATAAAATTATGTGCTAATCCTCTTAGGTACTCGGTGGCTTGGCGGTTTCTATAATTTTGTACCAGGTGCAAAATGCGATTTCCAGCATCAACAAACTTCCTTTTTGAAGGAGGTGGTTGATTACCTGCCACAAGAAATTCATAATAGATATCTCTCTCTGCTTGCACCTTTCTGAGTTCTATTATGAATTTCCAAATTGTAGGGTTGGACATGCTGAGCTGTGCTTGGAGCCTCCTATGAGATGCTTCAGCAATATTATTCGTTTTCTGTTACCACAGATGACCAATTCATAAAAATAAAAAATAATAATAATTAACAACAATGATTTGTAAGTACTTACAATTATTTATAATTTAAAATGATAATTAATATTAATATGTTTATAATGAGTTAAATATATATAACAACATATAATAATATAGAAAAATAATATAAATAATAATACTCGTCCTGTAGGTATAAATTAGTATTCATTATTAACTAAAGTAGAGTTATTAATTATGTTTTAATTTTTAATGGATAATTTATTGGATGTCATAAACTTGTATTAAAAGAATATGAATTTAAATATTACATAATATATTATATATGTAACTATTGCCTATTAATTTATATCATTATAATTATTACAGGTAGTTAACTAATTTAAAAAAAATAATCTTGTTGTAATTATTTTTTAGATCATGTATGTTATTGATTTTTTTACTTGAAATTAAACATAGACAACTAAACTAAGGAGTACATGAAATAAAAGAGCTTTAATACTCATGATTTGTTTACATCATTATAATAATGTTATTGAGGAATTAAAAAAACTTTGGTTTTATCATGCATTATGATGGCAATTTATTTATTTAATATTGATGAAACTTATAAAAAATTTACATATTTAAATAACATTGGATTACATTTTTGTATTTTAAATTGTTGAGGGATTAATATATGCAAAAATATATGTGCACATCTAACCTTGTTAACTTTAAATTTAATATTTGTCATTAATAGTACCATACACATTACACAATTTATATTCATTAATAAAAATTAAAAAAAAAATGTTTTTGCTGTAAATTTAAATTTAAAAAAGAAACATTTTTAATGTTGTTTTAAAATGAGAAATTGATTTGCTTTTTTTTTAGATAAAATGTAATTAGTTCTAATTGCATATGGATTAAAATGAGGGAAAAAAGAAAGGATTCGAATATGTTACATACCATTTGTTCTGCTAAGACTCGATTATATAGATTCCAAGTAGGAATAGGAAAAGCTGGTATTCTTCTAACACCTTCCCTTCTCAGCATTCCAATGTAATGCGATTCTAGCCAATCGAGGATTGGCTGTAATGATGGAAATACTGCTTCTATTTCTATGCTTAGAATTTCAAAATAAGCAGCTACGTCTTCTGGCGGGACAAATGCCAATGCTGTTATCATCCGAGCATATAAATTGAAATCGGGATTATTTCTGTAGTCTCTAAATGGAGTAATATTAAAACATATCAATGTAGGTATTGTATATTAAATTATTAAGCATATCTTATTTTCATATTTAATTATTCAAAAGTGGTTTATGTATTAATTCAGAGGCGTATTTAAACATTTTTTTGGGAGCGGCTGAGGTATTTTTAATTACCTATATAGAACTTCTACTATATACATATGATAGAACATAATAAGCAGACTTAATAAATATTTCCTGGATTTCCCGGGGGGGCTGAAGCCTACCAGCCCCCCATAAATATGTCACTGTATTAACTCGGTGAGTATTAAAACAAGAACCAACATTTTATTTGTTTTTCAATACATATATACTGTATAATAATATAATATAATATATAATATATATTTTATTTATTTAACTTTTTAAATTTAAATTTTATTATTAATGAATCAAATTTTATGATTTTAAAGCATTGTTCTTACTTATATTTTTTTCAAATAATTTAAGCCCTAACATTTATTTATCATAATATTATATTCCATTTAAATTAACTAAAATATTTAACTTACGCCATTAATCCTACAGCTCCAACTTGTTTTTTCATGTTCTGCAGGAGATGGAAAAAACATCCTCGGATTTCAATTTCTGGAAACTCAGTCCTGAACGCGTTATGGATAGCTATCTCAAAATCTACAGAAATGCTTCCGGCAATTATCCCTGGAGCTAGATTTTTAATTTCTATTAAAAGTCTATTGTAGGTTGCTTGGTTTTTATTTGGCAAAAGAGCATATATACATGGATGAACACCACCGTTGCGAGTACCTAGGATTACAAATACTTGTGTAAAAAGGATTGGGGCGATCTTGAATGTTCCGTCCACAAACCACTCATTGCTTGTTGCAAGTATCTAAATTATAATATACAAAATTCAAATGAATAATTTTTTTAAAAAAAAGAAGGTATTAGTTATTATTGGACACTTATTGTATAATAGGGTATAATATATTATTTTAACATTAGCATATTATTATTATTATTATTATTATTATTATTTTGTTAAGTATTATTTTTAATTATATTCTTGCTATATGGTATATAAGATATAACCATATACACTGTACAAAAATCATCTATTCTGTTTGTAGCAATTTAAAAGTCATATAAAATATGTTAACATTTCTACCTCTAATCCTCTTTGGCGGCCAAATATTAAAATTCTGTTAGGTCCAGGTCCAGTATCACATAGCAAAAAATTTTCAAATTGCCCAGGTTCAACCTCATAATTTTTGTATTCCTCAGGAATTTCTAATTCCATTAATGATAATGGAGCAACCGGAATTTGTGGACCATTATGTCGGCGAACTCTACGTACAACTTGTTTTAAGTTGTTAATAGATGTTAACGCCCCTTTTCCAGCCACTGTTAAGCTTTCTAAAAAAATATATTTTAGGATTAATTCTTGTGCAATAAACATTTTAACTTGAAAAATTTTTAAAAAAATCTATGTACAATTAAAATTAAAAGTATGATTAACAAAATAATGTCTTAGAATTTTAAGTTTTTAGTTTCAAATATAAGTAAATTATATACTCATGTTAAAACTTGAATAAATAATAATTTGTAAACATTAACTTTATAAATACCCCTATTTTTAAGGGGTTAGTCTTATGCCTAAATTTGTATGACATATTTATATTGAAAGGGTCAGCTAACTGGGTGAAAGCAATTTGAATTGTAATAATTAAAATTATATGTTGTATGGTGTATTGTAACATTAAAAAAAAAACAAATAAGCTTAGTTCAGAATTTAAATTTAACCCATTCATTTACAATTACAGGTTCAACTTATTGATTTTACAATGATGTGTGTTTTATTTTCTGTCTATCAACAGCTTTTTGATCAGTAAAAGGCCCAGATTTTCAACTTTTTGATTGGTTCTTAGTAGCAAATTAGTCTAGTTAGTAATTTGGGGGGAGCAGATCAAAAGTAAATGTTCAGTAAGTACTTTGCAAAATATCCAATGAAAACAAAAAACTTAAAGTTTATTTTATAATATATATGACTTGAAAATTATTTTTTAGTTAAGAAAATTATAAAATATTCAATTTTTATGGATAAGATTTGAAAGGTTTAATTCTAGGTTCCTTAGTTCCTTGTAAGTAGTTCATATAATATGTACTGAAAACAAAATATCTAAAATGTATAAGCATAATGTTTGTATAGACAATATAAAGTTTAAGTGTTGATGAAATTATATATAAAACGAAGAATAACAATTTTAGTTATTTTATTGTAATTTAAAAATATTATTCGTGGGTACCTACTTATTAAAACGTTTAACATTTAGATGTTTTATGTTTCAATTTTTGTGTTAATTATGGGCATGTAAAATATTGCAATTTAAAAATACTCATACTTACCTCGCTTTGAAATTGAAATAGGTATTACAAAAAAGTTAACTTACTAAAACATATAAGTATATGTATAGTTAATGTTCTTAACTTTAAGTTTGATAATAACTCAATTTAGTCCAGTATTAAAGCTTTCAACACAATATTGATTTGGGGTTTAGCTAAACCTAATTTATTATACTGCTAAAGTTGCTTATGAGTGAAAAATCTACCTTCTTAGCGTGTAACATGGGTAACAAATATACGTTTAGTAATTATTATAAATTATAATTCTAAATAAATTAGTTACTTGTAATTATTGACATGTTAAATAATATAATTATCTGCGTTTTATCAGAGGTATTTTTAATATTTTAATTTTAAACTGAGTTATAGCTTATAGTCTATAAGTTATAGATACCTAGGTAACTAGCTAGCTAGGTAGACATGTAGTTATAATGATATATGTAAATATAATAATAATTAAATTTAATTGTCTCGCTTTAAAATTCTGTATTTAGAGAATAACTATGAGAGAACGCAGATAATGCTGAAACCTTTAAATATAATAATAGTAAATCTATATTTACTATATAAAGATCACTTTAATTTCTCATGCTATATACTCGTCTGTAAAATAGTCAAAAAATTGGGGTATGCTTTCTCTTAAATATTATAATCACTAAGGTCAGTGCCGTACCCAGGATTTGTTTTCGTGGTGGGCTTAAGCATTCATATTTAACTCTATACGAAAATAGGAAATAATTTAAAAACATACGTCATATACACATACTATTTAAAATAAAAGATTTCGGGATGGGCTTAAGCCCAAAAGCCCCCCCCCCTGGATACGGCACTGACTAAGGTTATTAAAAAAATGAGCGAATTTAAAATGATTTTTAAGTAATTTAATATTTGTTGATAAATACCTATACATTGATTAATTGCCACAGCTGGTGCCTCCATCGTTTCCAAAGCTCTTTTTTTAATATTTGTAATCGTCGAAGCTATCTATAATATTCAAAAACATACGCTATTTACAAAATATTTAAATAATAAAAGACAATCATTAGTAACAATTAATTATTAATGATGTTTAGCATAATATTATCCTTATTCAGGCTCGGATTTGACGGAGGATTTTAAGTGCAGCCGAACAAATTTAAAAAAATCTGGCCCTTGGTTTAAGAAATCGAAATATACCTAATAAAAATATATCACCATATTGATTTATATTTATATAGTATACGTTTATTTAATAAACGATTATTGAAAAATACACATGCATAACACAACGAGATTTCCATAATTTAAATCTTATTAGTTGAATATAGGTGTAACTAGGGGGGACTTGGGGGCTAAGCCCCCCCTCCCAAACAAATTTTAGCCCCCCTATCAAAATTCCTAGTCCTACCAACGGTAACGCTTATGAGATGCCCTCGATAATGTTCTTAGCTTTAAATCCTATGATAGATTATTTCACTCTAATTTGAGAAATATGGTTATAGTCATTTTTGTGAACGTAAAATTTACTATGTTGTGCGTGGGTTAGAGAGAGATAACTAATACTACACTGGCATCCTATTAATTTGTATCTAGATATCATTCAACACTAGTTCTTTCATAACCTGTTCTTAAATTTGATTTAAAATTAGTTAAAATTGATTTAAGCACTAATTTTGTGCTATAATACAATTAAAATTAATGATTTAGCTGGTAAGTAAAATCAGTACCTACATACGTAGATAACCATAATAGAAATAAAATCCCAAATATACCACTGCATGTAGACAAAAAAGCTTGAGAAACAATATTTTAAGGTGTACCTACTGCACCTACTACCTATTTTTTTAAATTTAAATTTTAAAAGTAAATAATGTAATTTAACTTTTCGGTTTTAATTTGGGTTTTAACATATTCAAGACGAATCGTGTGTGAGGTGCGTGTGATTCAACTATTTTAGGTATGTCAATGGAGACGGAAAATTGAATTTTCATACAATTATTATTATATCAAGTATTTATTTTAATTTTTTATCTTAAAAAAAGATTTGCCCCGGGCGTACGAAAATCTAAATCCGGCCCTGCCCATATTAGCTCATGTGGTATTTAATACTTAAATATTTTACTTACCTCTATTGCTACTGGTGATTCATCGTGACCACCGTGGTTTCCAGTAATTTCAATTACCCCATTTATACATACTCTTATGCGCCCTTTACAGTGTATGTCACGTCTGCGACATCTATACAATTTAGTGACATTGTCTGCCGCTAATTTGTCAAAAATATACTGATACCCTTCATGGATAAAAACTTGTCTGTTGCGATTAGTAAGTGCATCCATATTATTGTAAAAAATATAACAATTTTATAACAAAAAAAAAAAAGCAGAAAAACTCAAATGCCAAATTAATAATTAAGTATACTTGTATACTCGTGCCTCGTGTCGTGTACTGATGGACGATGGACAGAGAATGATTTCATTTTATTAAAAATATAATATCTGATTAGCAATAAAAAAATCTTGTCAATAATGTCATACAATTCTATGAATAAAATTATTTAAAAAAGTTATTTAAATAGAATGTTACTCCTTTACACCGCAATCCCTGTGGTAGAAATCTATTGTCTACATAATCGTATTATTAGATTATTGTCACATAAAAAAATCATTCATAGTAGTAACTGAATAACTGATAAAAGCATAAAACACTCATTTTCAATAATAGATAATATTTCGAATAAAAATATCGTTTTAAAAAGCAATTTGATGTTGAATATTATAATAGACTTATATTAAAAGGATTTCAGCGCATCGTTTATTATTGCTTTGACCTATGCGCAATATAGACAAAACGCATTTACGAAAAATAATTTTTTTTATATTTTTAAGTTAAAATCATAGATTATAAAAATTATAGAGAATAATATTTTTGAGAGTAAGACCTATCCTAACATAGGTGCAGTGGCGAATCCAGGATTGTAGTACTGTGGGTCTATTTGACTTACGAGAGGCCACTGCATGTGTAGAAGGTTTAACAAACTATGCATTACAAAGTTGCTCGCAACGTTCGCGATTTACCTTATTAGTTATTTATATTATATTTTAATGTCAAAATTTAATATATGTATAAGAGATGAAACATATGAGACATAAGTCACATATATACATTACTATTTTATTAATTGTATAGTCGTATAGGTAGTTGTAGTATATTTATTTTATTTTAGTTTTCAATAATTATCGTTTTAATTTTCACAATAGAAGGTACTTCAAAACAAAAATAATTCATGTACAAAGTTGTATTTTTATTAAAAAAAAAAAAAAACGGGTAAGTGAGTATCGCTCTGCTGTACATTAGGGAGTGGCGTGGACCTCGGACTAGGGCAGGTTAAATTTGAATGCAATGATAGGTATCATTGTATATTTGTATATGAAAAACGATTCTGAACGGAGATGATTTGTCAGTCTAGGATATATTATACTTAAATATTGTAATATATTCTACTTTGAAACTAATTCAAACGTTTAAGTATAAAAGTTTCAAGATCTTACTTCAAGTAATTTTTTAAAAATAACAAAAATCAAAAATTATTTATTAGTAAAAAGTTATTTTACACGTGTATTTTTGATTTCAAATTAAAATTAAAACTTTAAACATTCGTAAAATTTTTTAAATTGAATAATCCTCAAACTTTTTATAATTATTCTAAGCTTAACTTATGGACAGCACAGTATTAAATTTTCAATTCTTAGCTTTTGATAATAAAATATTTATAAATTTTTAACTACAAAATAGTGAAAAATATTCATGATTTTGACGAATTTTTGTCAATATATTTGAACTTCAAATGCTAATAAAAAAAAATTGTGCCTATGTATTTTTATAATTTTTTAATGAGAATTAGAACAAGTTATGTGGACCCTTCAATTAAATTTTCAAGTAATTTGTCCCAGCTTAATTTTTTTTATCAACATTTATATAAAAAAAAAAAATTGAAAATTTCAATTGTCTATAAATAGCTCAAAAAAAGTCAAAATATTTTGAAAATCAAATCACGTAAAGAAAATGGCAATCTAAATAACTGGTAAAATTTTCAAGTATTTACGACTTATACTGTTTGAATAACAACAAATATCAAAAATCGTTTGAGGCTAAACCGTTATTTAACGCGGTTTTGTAAAAATTTAAATTTCAAACACTCATAAAAATTTTTTGCCTGAATCCGGTAGAGTTTTTTTTACAGATATTTGAAGAAAAATGTATGGAGAACCTTGTACCAAATTTTCAAAACTTAGTTTTAAAAGAAAAAAATTTTACGATTTTTCAACCACAAAATTACTTGCAAATTTTCGCAATTTTGACATATTTCGTATAAATTCGAACTTTAAGCACATATAAAAAAAAATTGTGACTAACGATTTCGGATTTTTTTTTATCGCTTTAAGAACAACTTATAAGAAACCTTGTATTAAATTTTCAAGATTTTCTGGTCGGCCAAAAAATTTTTATCGTTATTTAAAAGAAAAATACTTAGAAAAATTAAAAATTTCAATTGTCTATAAATAGTTCAAAAAAAGTCAAAATTCTTTGAAAATTTAATTGTGTATGGAGAACGCTAATATAAATATTTGGTGAAAATTTCAAGTATTTACATAGATTAGTTTTTGAGCAAAATAAAAATTTGATTTTGACAAAAACTGGTTTTGCGTAAAAAATCCCGTGTTTCCGTCATTTTTTTAAGGTTTTTCCCGACTCACTTAAAAAATATTGAAAATTTTTAACTTTTGACCCCCCAAAGTACCAACTAGATTCGAATTCATTTTCAAAGAGGGGCTGAAGTCAAAAATCGAAGTATTTTTACTGCCCCAAATGTTGTCGACAGACACACAAAAAAAAAAACACATCATTATAAAATCAATACATTCATCACTCCGTTCAGAATCTAAAAAAAACACACATCATTGTAAAATCAATACATTCATCACTCCGTTCAGAATCTAAAATATAAGTACCTATCTATAGAAAAGAATATTACAATAATTTTGAACGCTTTTTCATTAATGCAAATGTACTTATTACATTATTAAAATTAGTTGTTTGACGTTTGTAGTAGTATGTTGCTTTCTATGCTCAATATAGCTAAATTTGATAGCCGGTCTTTAGTCATAGTTGAGCGAAGGTATATTTTGTGATGTTTTAGCTGGCTAAAGCTTCTTTCTGCAATTGCACAGCTGAGTGCTGCTAGAAGTGTATACAATTGTTCATACAAAGTTAATAAATTTGGATATACAGAAATCATGTCGAGAGGTATCATGAACTTTAACACTTTATTTAATTTTAATGGTTCAGTTTCATAATTATAAACTTAAAACTAGATAGTAAACCAGATAATTTTAATCAGCAAATCCAATAATATTTCCCAAATTTTTTTTCATCATGCATTATGTTACCTACTTTTACCTATATATATTTATGTGAAGAACAGCCTGTGTATGTTTTGTATATAGATTAAGGCAGCCGCGCGTACGGTACGAATGTTTTTCGATTTAGGTATATTATATTATTGTTGATTTGCGCCGGCAGGCGTGTCCCCAAGGGGAGTGCGAAGAAGCGTTCGCCTCCCTCATAACAATTTATAATATATAAAATTATAAAATATAATTTTACATAAGCTTATTTATAATGTAAATGCATTAAAAAGTTAGTAAAATCGAATTAAGTTCACCCGATCTTTTGAAAAATACGTATAGGGTATAGTTATTGATTAGTTATTAATTTAAAAAATAGGTTCGCCCCCCGCCACCCTTTGAAAACTGTCTAGGGACGGCACCGGCCGCACGATTTCATACACGATATTTATACTCAATACCCAGTCTTCACGTTCTTCTATACATCGTAATATACTTGTACATTAATAATTAAATTTTTATAGAAATGTTCTTGAGTCAGTGTACATTTTAAAAATTATTATTATTAATATTATTCTATATACTACCTGACCCGGCATACGTTGTTTTGTCATATAAATTATTTCTAGGGGATTTATGGTGTTGAAAAAAAATAACTAACTTATTGTAAGTGTGTAAGGATGTGGTAAATGAGTGATAAAGGCATGGAGCGCTGTGAACGATAAGGGAATATAAAAATAACAAAACACCAAACATAAATTGTTTAAATTTATTTTAATTTATTCCTCAAAATAATATATATCATTAAAAGTTAATTACGACAGTAACACTAACAAACAATATCAATTTCTTAATGCTGTAGCGTGAACAATATTTTTTGTTAGCCCATCTTTAGCTGACACAAACAAACTGGATGGTTTACCCACTCGAGAACATTCCACGTATAATTGTCCGTTTTTGGTGGACTTATAGCACGATCAATCGCTGTCTCGTTCGTAAAAAATACACGCTGACCGTTTTCAAGATGGACAGCTAACTGAACAACTGCTGGATCCCGTTCATGAATAGGAAAACCAAAGATACGCCAAGCAGCTTCATTGGAGCTGATGTACCAACCAATTTGGTAGAGCGTTCGAATTGACTTTAGGAACACGTTAGAATCTAGATCCGTGCCAATAAGTAAACCGTTCAATGGTTCAGGCGGTGTTTCAATTTCAGGTACCTAGTTGCATACTTGCACCTTTCCTGACGCACAACACATCCCGTCTGGCTCATTTTTTAATTTGAGAGCATGACAATGCGGGCATTCCTTGTCTATAGCACCAATTACTACTTTAGAATGAGCATAATATTCAATATCGGGCTCATACTGGAATGCTTGACGCAGGAATGAATCAGATATAAATGCTCGATCTACCTGTTGGCGTTGTTGGTTATTTATTCTGCGTCTATTGACGGCGTGATTGTCGTTGTTCTAATCTTATTACTTCATTGCGTTCAGCTCGTGTATCTTTTGATTGTTCTTGACGTAATTGCGCCATGCTGGCATGCTCACACGCGCATCAGTATTTTGTTGCTGGATTTGTTCTTCAGTTCTTTGGACTCTTATATTTCGCATGCTTCTGAATCTACTTGTATTACGGCTCAAATTAGCACCTTTGCGTTTTGGTGGCATAAAACGGTATAATATAAATAAAATATACTGAATAAGTAATATATATATATGAATAGGATTCAAAATTCAACTCATCCTCGCCAATATATTCATGCATATATTACTTTTAATCAGTATACCTTATTTAAATACTTTATTTAGTATCCTATAGAAACCAAAAATCTTTAATGATAAATATGTCAAATATACCTACACTTAAATTTGTCTATGTTTTTTTTATATATATATTTTTAGTATCCTAGCAACCGTTAATAATAAAAATTAAAAATTAAACAAAAAACTTGAAATTTTGTTCAGATGTAGGGGCAATGTGCACTTAAGAGGCCATAACTCCGGAACTACTTATCACACAGCATATACAAACTTAGATAGTAGCCGATCGGCTACTGAGACGGTTCTCAGACCTACTGAATATACATATAAAATTTCATAAAAATCAGTCAAACCGTTTCGGAGGAGTATGGTAACTAACACTGTGACACGAGAATTTTATATATATAGATAAATTATTATAATATTTCATTTTTGATTATTGTAATATTGTACATATTGATGTAGTTTGTAATTTTGAGGTGCCACAAATTACTGAGAAAAAAACTAAATTAAATTCTAAAGTTTTAATAGTTTTATATGTATAAAGTTATTGTATTGTATTAGTAAAATGTAAAAATATAAATATTTTATTATAATTTATTGTAAATTAAAACATGTCGTGGTCTGTAGTTGAGTTTACTGTAGACAATTCACTGTACGTTGCACCATATTTTTGGTTAAATCCAAACGAGTGTGCTTGACCAATACACAATGTCTCCAAGTTTATTACTCGCCGTAAACAGCCAAATGAAATATAATTCATTATTATTTATATATTATTATAATAATACTATAAAAATGTTATTTTGTATAATGTTATAAGAACGTGATTGTGTTGGACAAAATTTGATAATATGATGTATGAATAACGTTATTGTATTAACAATATTATTAGAAATTATTAAAATAATACTAATCTAATATTATTGTAATGTAATTTTGCTATCTGGGATATTAATTTTATATTATAATTTTATAAATAAAATTATAAAATGAACTCAGTGTTTAGTTTTATATTTTTTTCAACTCATTAATATTCACGGTAACGGTGTGTAAGTAATTAGGTAGAATGAATACTTGAAACTGGCAACTGCTGATCAATTGAAAAACGCTGTTTTAGTTTTTTATTACTAGTACTCGTAATATATATATTGTAGAGATTCCATAATAGTAGGTACTTGTATTATACAAATTCAAATCTCGTTTATGTAGCGTACACATTTAGATAATTATATTGAATTTGAATAGAGACAGTGGGTCAATATTATAAGGGTACCTATATAACGTTATTGGTTATTCATTCAGAAATAACTGTAAATTAACAGGTAATCATAGTATTAGTATATTCTGCTAAATTATTGTAAAAAACAAAATTTAGAATTGAAAAACTCCACGCCGACCTTAATGAAGAATTGGAGAATGATCAAAATCAACAGATGTATCAAAATAGTGGTTTCAAGCCTCAATGTCATGTAGGTATCACTTAGTATTTTTCGGATGGACCACTGTTTAAAATCTGGCAGTGAATAAACGGTGGCGAAACGATGGCGGCGAAACGATGGCGGCGAAACGATGGCGGCGAAACGATAGCGGCGAAACGATAGCGGCAAAATGAACGGCGGCGAAATAAACGGCGACGAAATAAACGGCGGCGAAATAAACGGCGACGAAATAAACGGCGGCGAAATAAACGGCGGCGAAATAAACGGCGGTGAAATAAACGGCGGCGAAATAAACGGCGGCGAATAGTTTGGCGGCGAAACGAAGGCGGCGAAATTATCGCGGCGAATAGTTTGGCGGCGAAATGATCGCGGCGAAACGAACTAGACCCAAAAAAAACGTTCGTTCGGCGGTAATCGGCACATACAACTAACACAGATGAGAGGATAGCGTATTGACGGTGTATTATCGGTATTACGTAAGGTACCTAATTAAAATTCACAAATATCATTATGCGGTGATCGGTGTCTTATCGGCATTGATTAATATTATGTTGGGTATATTGACTCATAACCGATCACCGGACTATGTATAGTTTGTGACGTTACAAGTGTTATCTTAAATTTTACTTTGATTAAAAATTTGTTTTTTAATGATTTAATATTTATTCACCAATTTCATTATATTGAAATTAGAAAAATTCAAATGGAATAAAAGTTCAATCGAACTTTTAATTGATACTAGGGCTGAATTTGATCATCAGTTTTACAAAAATCGAAACAACATAGCCATGTGGAAAAAAAGTGCCAGTATTATGAATGCCAATGGTTATGTTGTTGCTCATTCTGATGTTAATGATAAACTTAGAAATCTCATGGCTATTTACAGGTATGACAATTTTTGTATTCTGTTAGGTTTTGTTTTTAACTAAAGCTTTTTAAATTGGTCAACATTTGATTTTAAAATTATTAGAACAATTTATTGTACTTGTGAAAACTAAATACACAAGATTATTATTTTTAATTTACAACCCTATTTATGAGAATTTTAAAAACAAGATTATACGTTATTTAGCGTAATACAGTACGCGAATCGATGTATAATATGATATAATTGTGTGAACGAGATTAAACCATGGTTACACGGAGTCTATAGAGCCTTTTTCAGGATCAAAATAACTAGGGATGATCAGGGGAGAGTCGGTTTTTCGACTAAAAATGTTAAGGTAGACCAAAAATACACAATCAGAACAACGGCTCCAAGAATCTTTGGTGTTACCTTTAGAATGATCGAAATGGATACGTATAAAAATATGTTCAAGAAACATATCAAGTCAGTGAAAACCTTTCAGGTCTTTTAATAATTAAAATAAATAAAAAAATACAATTCTGAATCTTTAGATAAAGATGATATCATCATAATCATAAATCAGTTGGCCGTAAAAAATGTTTAATACACGAATGACTATAATTTTTATCTAAACGGAAAAAAAATTGAATATTTTGTTATTAATAAATGTTATATTGATTATTGCGTGTGTATAGTGGGTTCCCACCGGGAGCGGTAGTGTTGCTATCGCGGTATAATGGTCGTGAGTAGGCTCTCAACGTATCAGTTTTCGACGTGCTCTTTTCGTTGCACGTAGTCGTCTCTTGTATTATAATGGATTCGAAAAGACCATATTATGCGGTGTTTTACCCATAGTCTTGGTGTAAACTCGTTTATACTATTACGTATAGTTTCGATTACATTGTACATAATAGGCACGCTGTAAATCGTATAATATACATATTATGTATATCGAATATCGATGTTATAAAAAATCAAAAACAGTGAACCGCATACGTGTATAGAAACTATAATAGCTTCATAGCTTAATACCAATTGTTACAATATTACCGGGTATCTTCTTTCAAAAACGAAATACACTATGATTTTGTTTTTTTTTTTATAGATGCACCAAAATTTAACCCGTCGTTGGTATCGCCATGCAGCGTCCCACCGTTGGTATTGAGTGAGCGCCGTGCTCACCTCGTTGTTTTTTCAACATAACTCATTATATAATAAACATAGAATATTGAAACCAACACCAAATTGTTTATATATTAATCTTTTACTAAAAATGTTCTTACAATTTTCCTTAATTATAAATATTTTGAACAATAAAAATTAATTTATAATTTTATATATATAATAATATTATTATTATCATTCATCTTGGCCCGAGTGGTCTGACATGGCGCGCAACGCTCACTTTATGGATACTAATGACATTGCATGTTGATATCTAATCAAGAAATATTTATAAAATTATTATATTTACAAAAGTATTCGCGGGAAGGGGTGTACAGTTCAGCTTCAATCTGGCTGTCTGTCATTAGCGCCGCGTCTACCCCCTTCATTGATCTGGTCTTCTTCGTCTTCCCTTCAATGGTGACGTAGGTTTTTTCTCCGGTCCCTGCTTTACCTCGGACCCATCTGCCAGTGTCTAGCCACTCCTTAATAGTAGGGATAGTTTTCGGCCTCCGCCAGAACTGTTGCATTATAATACGGGTCTGATGGTACATCTCGTCCGCATATTGTTCCGGTGTAAAGAACCCGGCTAGCACGTTGGGCGTGTGGAGCCACTTACGGGCCTCATCCTCCATATTGTCCACGCCAACGTAGGGGAAATAGCCGTAAAGCTGTTCCCAGTAGCAGATTAGACGCCACTGGTGGTCAATATATTCGCCACCCATTTTTGCCATCGCTGTTTGGTCCTTCAAGATATGGTTCAAGCCGTGAGGACAGAAGTCGCGGCAGAATTGTTTAAGTGTTATGTACTGCTTCATGACGAACCGCCTACCTGCCGGGAGGCTGCTGCGCCACAGAATGTGCAGTCCGTCCTCTAGTGCGCCTTTACCGAGGGTGCAACCCCCGCACCACCGGTGTTTGCTGTTTCGGAAGCGTCGTAGTTCGTAGGTGAATGGAGTGTACCGACCATTAAACGCAGAGTAACCGCACCCGCAGTTAGCTTTCCCCTCTTTCCTTACCCGCGCTACCGTATTACGCTGCTTATTCAAGAACATATTGTACGACCATTGATTGTCCTGTAATAGGGTGGGGACGTCGTCCCAGTCGACAACTATTTCTACGTTGCCGTAGGTGCTACCCTGTGATCCGGGTTTGCATCGGCAGCTTTCTTGTCCGTGCCGATCTTCGGTTTCTGCTTGGGGTCCACGTCCACCGGTATTAACGTCGGGGATGTCGCATTGGTCGCCGCTCCGGTCGATGACGTCGGTGTAGTCTGAGTAGGCCAATTGGTTGTAGCCGTAGCGGAAGTGCCATGCCCTGCTACACTGTGAGCACTGGTCGCACCGGGAACCGTAGAAGATGCAGTTTGTGCGGTCGTCGCACCGACTAAGGGGGTTGTGGTCTGCTTCGAGCTTCCCGGTCTGTCGTCGCCAGGTTTGCCACCGTTGGGGCCCCCAGGTGTGTTGGTCTCCCCTGAGCGGGTAGGATCCTCTGAGGACCCGCCCGGCTGATGTGGCATGGAGGCAAGTTGCCGAAAATCCGCCGCCTCGAATCCCTCCATCCCATAGACGAAGCTGTCCGCGGACGTTGAGAAAGGCTGCACCGTGCTTGGGGGGAAGAATACTGTGTTAGCGTTGCAGTCCCCGCTTTTTAGTGAAATTCCGAGCTCGTTGGTGATTACGAGCACACGGTACATCATAGCTTGCCAGTCACGAGTGGCGAAATGGCCAGCCCAGCCCCAAGACCTGCACAACACCGCCGCGGGGGGGTCCATCAGCCCGTCGCCCCATCCGGCCCTCTTGAACAGCTGAATCTGAGATACACTCTCTACTCTCTATCCTACCGTTTGCGCCAAATTTGTAGCGGGCCAGCAGCTTGTCGAAAAGATATAGGTTGTGATGAAATGAAGTGGTCGAAATATTACTAAGTGTTTTATTAAAACTGATCGAAAATATTCTAAGTTCAAATAATTAAATTAATTGAAAAATAAACTAAGTTCAAATGAACGATTTCTGATGTAAAGTGACGTGAAGGTGCTTGCACTAGCTCTGGAAATCACGTCTGCGGGAGTCCTCTCCTGGGCCCCCTTATATAGTCAGTGTCCCCTGATCTTCTACTCATGTCCCTTCTGGCCTATTCGTATTCAGGTCATTCGCTTCTCACGCTATTACGCATTTCAGAGGATGCGCGTGCGATGATGACGTCCGAAGACCATCCGCTCTTTCAGGATGTGCGTACATAGTGACGTCCGGCAACCGTATCCCACGCGCCTGTGGTCAGCCTCGCTCGAGATTCTCAGAACTCGAGATTAATATTTTATAATTATAAATATGATTGACAGTTATATTATAGGCCTACAATGTTCTTTCATCTCCGATTTCCGAAGGTCAATTTAATAGGTGGCTATTCTTCATTGTGACTAGGCCTAATATATTACCTCTCAGGTATGTAGGTATTTGCTCCCCATTATATATTTCTAAGTATTCCTACGTTGTACTATTCTTATTACCAGTCATGGTTTTATAATATATGGTTGATTACTATCCTATTACTTGGATTTACACTGTATCGCCCCCTTTATGTATTATATTATGGGTATAGAACATCAGAGCACGTAGCACTATCTAAGCCATGTGAATTGGTTATATGTTGTACGGGACTTTTTCCAATTATTATGGTGTTACCCTTTGAATGATCGAAATCGATACGAATAAAAACACGTTCTAGAAACGTATCAGGTCTTTCAATAATTCCAATAAAAATTAATACATTTCTGAATCTCTGGATAAAAAATGATATCGCCATAATCATAAATCTGTTGGCCGAAAGGATCAGGAATGTTTAATAGACAAATGACTATAATAATTATCAAAACGGAAAAAAAAATTGATTATTTTGTTATTAATAAATGTTATATTGATTATTGCGTGTGAATAGTGGGAACCCACCGGGAGCGGTAGTGTTGCTATCGCGGTATAATGGTCGTGAGTAGGCTCTCAACGGAACAGTAAAGTTGTCGACGTGCTCTTTTCGTTGCACGTAGTCGTCTCTTGTATTATAATGGATCCCAAAAGACCATATTCGGTGTTTTACCCATAGTCTTGGTGTAAACTCGTTTATTCCATTACGTATAGTTTCGATTACATTTAACATAATACGCACGCTGTAAATCGTATAGGTATGTATATCGAATATCGATATTATAAAAAATAAAAACAGTGATCCGCATATGTGTATAGAAACTATAATAGCTTCATAGCTCAATGTAGTTGGCCAGCAGCTTGTTAATGAATACAAGTCGTGTCGAAAATAAAATAGCCAAAACATTTCTAAGTGTTTTATTAAACTGATTGAAAATTATTCTAAGTCTAAATATTTAATTTAATTGGAAAAATAATCTAAGTCCCAATGAACGATTTCTGGTGCAAAGTGACGTGAAGGTGCTTGCGCTAACTCTGGAAAATCACGTCTGAGGGAGTCCTCTTCTGGGCACCCTTGTATAGTCAGTGTCCCCTGATCTCCTATCCATATCCCTTCTGGCCCATTCGTAATCAGGTCATT
Organism: Schizaphis graminum; assembly: GCA_020882235.1. Taxonomy (NCBI): domain Eukaryota; kingdom Metazoa; phylum Arthropoda; class Insecta; order Hemiptera; family Aphididae; genus Schizaphis; species Schizaphis graminum. Next base: position 6,830,817 of record CM037033.1, read on the forward strand.
CGCCCTCACGCTATTATGCATTTCAGGATGCACGTGCGATGATGACGTCCGGTGACCATCTCTTTAGGTTTTTATAGAGCTATGATCAAAAAAAGGTTGGTAAAACTATGGGATATTTGTAAAATCTACTGTTTTAATTAGTTCTAAAAATGAGAACTTCCAATATATTTTAAGTATATAAGCACATTGCATATAATTTTCGTTATAAAACGTTCTATCAGGAAATAATAACATCATAGACTTGGGAAAAATATTTAAGTTTTTAGAGCGTTATGTTCAAAAAGTTGATGGTATCACATTTTGAACGTAAATATTCGGCATATGTTCATCGTTTTAGCGGGTTATTTTGTGTTTGAACATAAGACTATGAAACTTTTATTTCTCACCTAAACTTTATGAAGTTGTACTTTTCTGATAGACAAGGTCATGATGGTTAAGCAAATATAATTTTTGTTAAAGCACGATAGATATTTTTTTCCTAAATTACTTCGAAAAAATGTATATTCTGATGATCCAAAATATCGTATTTACAGTGGTTTCTTTTTTAAACATAAGTCTATTTACCCTTTAATTTTTACCCAAATTTTATGAAACTATATTTTTCTGAGAGATCAATTTGTGACGAAAAAATAAATGTAAAATTCGTCATTGTATATTTATTTTATTTTTTTAATTACTACGAAAAAATATTTTTTATGACCAACCAAAATATCGTAATTTTCAACCCATTTTTCGGTCTGAGGGCTGATGGAAATTTTCCAACAGTAAAATATGAGTGAGAATACCATTCTGAACATTAAAAAAAAAATCAAGTCGATATGTGCAATATTAAAGAAATTCGGTTTTCATAGATTTTTGTTGAAGTCCAGGCTGCTTACGTATAGCTGTGAATATGTTATTTCTTAACTCTGCGGACGATATGTAGTAGAAAAACTTTATTTCTTAATTAAACTATATAAATTTATATTTTCCTGATGGATAATATCACGCTGAATCTTTATATATACAAAACTCACCTTACTATACCTACGAGACGTCTAAAATGTAATGACATGACTTTCCTAAAAAATAAAAACATTAAAACTTTTAGGTTAACGTAGACATGGTGCACAATTGAACATAATGAAAATGAAATAAAAAGTGTATAAAATATAATGTAAGTTTAGTCACGTGTGGCATCCTACTTAATGGTAATTGAACGTACATAAGGTAATTGAACATAGGTTAATTGAACTTCGCTATGGTGATAGTGTGAGACATTTTAAAATCCACAATAATATATAATCTTTACAATGCTACCTTTTCCAACTATAGTACTATGAATGTAATTTTGAAATTCTTGAACGTCAGTTACATATGACATATATATCAGCTGTTGCATTTTTAAACTAAGTCCTTTACCTATACACAGGTTATACTCACTCCCAAAATATTCCATTCTATACTGAAATAAAATACAGATAAATAGTATATTAATAATATACTAGTTTAACTACATTTTATTATTTCATAATTTTGCGGACCATATGTAGTAAAAAACCTATAATACACTACCAAACTCTATGAATTTATATTTTTCTGATAGATAATTACACGCTGAATCGTTTGATATACAAAACTTAGCTTAGGTTCATAAACATTTCCAGAAAATCGTGTATTAATCATAAATTATTCAGTATATTTTAATCGTTTTAGCGAGTTTTTTTCGTTTTTGAACGTAAGGCTATTTCTATTTTGTTTTTTAACTAAAGTTTATGAGCATAATTTTTACACAATCTTATAATTTTTTATTTTTTTATTTGAATAAATTTAAATATAAATTAATTTGTTTAGAAGTAATAACTATTTTTCACAAGTGCAAAATTTACATCAATTAACTCTACACATTTAGAAAATCTTCCCTTAGCATGTGCCGTCGCCAGTCGGATTAGGGACTCTTCTGTTCGGGGAGTCACAGGAACAGTCCTCTCATTATCCGTCTTAAGGTATTCCTGTGACCGCAGTCTACCATATTCTTCAATGATATTAGCAGACGCTTCATTGGTAAGTTTGGGTTTTATACATTTAGCAATTGCTATATATTTTTTTAAAAAGCTTACTTTTTATAGTATTTACTTTTTTTGGTCTATGTAGATATTGATTATATTTTTCAAATACTTGATCCTCAGTGTCTGTTTCTATTTCATTTATCTATTGATGAATTTTAACACGGCATTAGATCGGCATGCGTGGTTACAAAATGCAGCTGACCCGAGGAAAAGCGATGCGTACGAATTGCGTCCCGTCTAAAATGATATAAAAAGGTATAATACTAATTGCGTCCCGGGTTTTTCTCGAGCACGGCTGAATTGCGTCCCCAGTACCTGTGATATCTAAAATGTATAAAGGCGAATAGTTTTTCCTACTTCCTGATAAGGAATCAAAATCGTACGAAAAGGCATTTTTGCACATTTTATCTGAATGTAGTAAAATTAATATCATATTTTCTCCAAAAAAAGTGTTTGCAGATTTTGAAAAGGCAATACATTTAGCTATTTTATCAGTTTGGCCTTCGATAACTTTAAAAGGATGTCGCTTTCATTTGGGGCAAAGCTGGTATAGGAAAATACAATCGATTGGCCTAAGTTCTGAGTATAAAATTGATAGCGATATAAGTAAATACTTGAAATATGTTTTTGGATTGCCATTTCTGCGTCCTGACGAAGTGATCGACTGCTTCACAGACGATTTAATATCTTTTATCTATTAAACCGTTAGACGAAAAAATAGATATATTCACGGATTATATATTAGATACATATATACTGCCAGAATCTAGTTTTCCACCTTCATTATGGGCAGAATACTCGGCTACAACAATACGAACTACTAATAGCTGTGAAGCTTTTCATTCGAAGCTCAACGCGATGTTTTATAATGCCCATCCAAACATTTTTCAATTTATAAATAATCTGAAGAAGTTACAAACTTATATAAAACAACGTAGCACTCAATTAAAGAACCGTACAACTTCGATAATTAATAAAGAACAATTTTTAAAACAAGCAATGGCAGATTTTCAATCAAAAAAAATTAGTAGATTCGAATTTATAAAAACCTTATCTTTTAAATTTTTACCAATACCATAATATTTTTTACTACAGTTTATACTTATATTTATATATTTTTTAATATTTTTAATATTTTTATACATGTACAATTAAAAATGCAATAATTAATATAAAAAGCAAAAACAATATTTTTAACGGTTAAAATGAGACGCATTTGGTATGCACAAAAAAAATCGGGACGCAATTAGTATGACCCCCAAAAAAAACTCGGGACGCCATTAGTATGACCCCCAAAAAAACTTGGGACGCAATTCGGAAGGAATTGTTGCCGCGGGACGCAATTCGTATGCAGCCAGGAAAAGCATATCTTTTTTTAGACGGTTGCTATAAATTAGTGAAAAATCGTTTTCACTTGGACGAAAATAATCATCTTCGATGAGGTACATTTAGGTAGGTAGGTAGGTATATTTTTGAATAAAATAAACGACCGTATAAAATATGTACCGTAGTCATTGTTTTTATAATTTGCCGCATCATGCCGGTTTGTTAGGGACAGTGAATATTTCGGAGTACTCCTACGCACCGACGAAAGTACCGCTACGCGGTTTTCATTGTTGCAATCTGGCCTAACGTAACGTAACTAAGCGTAACGTAATTTAAAGTAACGTAACGTTTTCGGAGTACAGCAATTTTTTTTCTTAAATTCCTCCCGGTTTTGGAGGGATTGAATTTCTGTTGGGAGGACCCTGTGCGGGGCGACCGGCTTTTGCTTGTATCCGAAGCCCGTGGTCGTCGTACAGTCGGTACCAGGGTTGTAAAATTTTCTCCGAAACGTGATGAGGGGGAAAATCTGGGTACAGGTGGGGGTAGATGCCCTGTTCCCGTGTGTGTTTACCTCCATTCAATCGGAGCAATCGTCGTCGTGCGATGACGTTTTAAAAAAACTGAATTTGAATGGAAAAAAACTTCCTAGGTTTAGTCTAGATTTTAGTCTTAGTGGCTAGATTATTTTAATATACTAAAATCAACTAAATGACAAAAATAATTCACCACTCAGAATTTATTATGAATATTTTTTACCGATGCAATAGGACCTACTTAAAATACTTATTTCGTTTGAAGTCATGATTTAGACTTGGATGTTGTTATAATTAAATTAAAAACTCATTTTATAATATTTATAATTATATAAAGTTATACATAATCCACCTGTTTTAATTAATGTTTATTCATTGTTGCTTATAAAATAAAATATACGTACAAAATATGGTATGCAACTATATATTTTGCATATTAAACAGTTTACTTATTAGAGTAAAATGGTGTCATATAAATTTAGTTTAAAAATTCTTATTGGTAATTATTATGTAATGTATTTTACCAATGTTATGTAAATATACATGCACTACTTGGCGACTGCAACTTCGGTCGCTTCTATCTCCAGGTGACTGAGATAGGGACAGTGTTGCTCCGATCTCGATTACTTTGTATTCGCTAATTTCCGCACCACCTCGGAGGTACAGCGTTCGGCGCGTTTTTTTTATAGTTGTATCCCCAGTAGGCCTAATCCACTTGACACGCTAGTGTCCACTACGTTTTTCCTTGTCTTGCTAGTTTTACAATCCTATCAGAATGGTCCGTTAATGTAAATATTTTAAATTTATATCATTTATGTTATAACTCACATTTTTGCTCGTCCACTGGCCGTATTTGGGAACTTCTAATTCATTTAAAAAATTCATTATTTTATTGTCTTTTGTATTCTATTTTTATATTGTTATATTTACCTCCTCCGAGTTACTGGTCGAATCTGCACCTAACCAGACTGGCGAATTTATTGACACCATTTTGCTTTTGGTCTTCACTTTGGATGTCGTCACTTCTGAAACACGACAACAATAACAGATGTCACTACTATGGAACTTATTCTTTTAAGCAAAACACTTGCCGTCCGGCGCGGTAACTGGCTGTGGTGGCGGAGAAGCCAGTGACGGCGACCGCGACCTCCTGTACATCACTTCTGAAAAACGACAACAATAGATGTGAATACTGCGGAACACAATTTTTAAAGGGAAACACTAGCCGTCCGGCGTGGTGTCTGGCTGATGCTGCGGTGAAGTCGGCGATGGCAATGTCATTTTAATTAGGACTGGATCTACTAACAGATAAAAATAGGATTTGCTTTAAAAATCAAAATGACGGCTATATTACCTCGTTAGTCGCTTTTTACGACAGGCTGAGGAGCCGTGGAATTATTCTAACCCCCTTCCACGGGGGTAATGGTTGGGTTGGATTTTATGAAAAATAATTTTATATCGCATAGTACACCGGCTTATTTCCATACCACCTCGGAGGTATAGCGTCTGACGCGTTTTATTTATCACTGTTCCCCGGTAGGCCTAAGTTACTTGACACGCCAGTGTTCACTACGTTTAACCTTCTTCCTCTTGGCGACGTCCATGATAGCGTAGTCCGTGACGTTCGCGCGGTCGAAACCAGCGAGCTTCACCAACTCTACTAGAACGTCCACTCTTTCGGCCAGAAGGGTGGCGTCATAGCGGTCTTGGAGTTTCTGTATGTAGTCCATATCGATGACCGCCGACGGATAATTGAGCATTATGTCGCTTTCCTTAATCGATTTGGTCGCCGTCTCCGTTTTCCGGAACGGAGAGTGTGCTATTGATGGGAAAAAGTCCTCGAAACTGAAAATATGTCATGGTCAGTATACGGTGTGTTTTAGTCGACGGAGGTGTGTTCGCTTACTGTTTATCGACGTAGCTCTTTAGCAAAGCCGTGTGCTCCACCCGGTCTAAGTTGCCCTGGCGTCGAATCGCCTCCGCCGCGTCCGGCACACGGTAATAGCGGCTGGCCGTGTTCTCGGAGTGCTGCAACGCCTTCGCCACCCCCGAAGACGTCGCAGCATCGTGGTCCCGACCCTCTGACTCGACCATGCGCCGGAACAGAGTCGCCGAAAGACGGGCGCCAAATGTCTTGTTCACGTCGTCATAAATTTTCACGACTTTTTCGCTTCGGTTCGTAACAAAAAAGTTGGGCCTACCGTACCCGAGCCTTAGCCTTAATCGATAATATCTGAAAACAGAACACATCGATGAGTTTCTCATTTTGCGAATTCGTTATCTTTACTAATCACTACCTCTCCATCAGTTCACCGATGTCCTCTTGGAGGACGAGCGTGGCGGGCTCCTTATCTCCGGTCTTGTGCTCGGCTACGGTGATAATGGACCTGGTGTCCATTATCCGACGGGACTCCCACTCGCCGATGGTCATCCCGACGGCGACCCCGCTCCGTTGTTTGGAGATCCACAGCACCTCGATGATTAGCGCACAGGTAACCTGTCGCCACAGTTTTGAGAGCTGAAAAAAAAGTTAGCGGTTAATTATAAGCCTGTTAAGCGATCACGACGCGCATTTTCAAACCTCCTTCTCCGCCGGCGGACTATTTTATTCACTTCGGACGTTCGCCGTGCCCGAGTTCCCGAACCTGTCTTCCAGCAACCGCAAATTTCCGTTGATCGTGCGCTTAATTTTGCGCAAGGACTCGACGACAGCTTCGAACTCGGGCAGGGTTTCGGCCTCTCTTGTCTTCCTCGTAAATAACTCTCCTGGCTGTTGCTTTGTCGTCCGTTTGTACACAAGTCCCAGCTTGTGGTCTAACAACTTAATGGCCGTGACCGTCTTGACGCAGGGCGACAAATCAAAATCTTTAGGGAAGGCGGGGTCCTCGTGTATGTAAGAATTGATAATATTATGGAACAGCTTACAGCATTCGCAAATTCTTCAAGTAGTTGATTGTTGTCGCCTTCGTTTGCCCGATCTCCTCGCGTCTAGGTATAAAATATAAATATAAAAATAAAACGTTCGACGAATTCTGTATTTCAAAAAACGTTCAACGGTTACTCACAGTCTAAAGTATTCAATATAGAGATCGACGTCGACGGTGACCAACGCCGACCAGTATTCGGGAGGAGTTTTGTTTTCCACCAAACGCCTCTGCACGTACGCTGTAGTAAACCCAATACGCTTGTATTGTGTTAACTTCATTATTTAGTGTAGAAAATACATTAATTATTTTTACCTACTTATTATTTCTACATTTTAAGCAATAGGCCATAGGCCAGAAAGATACGGCTTTCCGCCGAATAGTAGCTTTTACACTATGTTAAATTTATACAGGGAAAAGTCCAAAAAAATACGTTGTTTTCGCGAAAACAACGTGTTATATTTCCATAAATATGTAGATTAGGTAATAGGATCACGTCACTCCAAATCAAGCCTGATTATAATTATTAATAGTACTAGTCCCCTACATGTCATTGAGAACTCATATAAATACGAGTAGAGGACCTAGTATTATTCAGAAAGGTAGTATTCTTCACAGAAGGTAGAAGGTAGTTAACTCCCAATGTCAGACTATTGCTCGTCGTGGACCTCGTCACAGCCACATCGCCGCGAGTTTAAGGTCCATTCCCAGTACTTCGAACTATACATAGCAGTAAGCTATTCTTTGTAACTTTGTTCTATTTTTATTTAGTATTGTGTTGTTTAACGTAATAAAATAATAGTATTTTATTTCAAATAATACATCAAGTATTATAATTATTCTACCTACCTTTCTCAAACACCAACTCAAGTTCAACCAGAAACGTATCCTGCACAGCGATCACTAAAACGCCAATGTTCTAGAAACGTTGGCTACATAATTTGTAGCCGCCGCCGAGTCCACCCCGTGGCTCGCTTTAAAGCGTACGCTTTAGCATGGCTATCAACGGGTGGTCGACGGGCAGCTGATGGTTCAGCCCCTTGCTGGTGGCCGCCTTGCGCAAGTTCCTGAATTCATAGTAAACAAAATTTACAAAAAACTTATAAAAAATCAGATTTAATCCTAAAGAAAATTAAAGGGAAATAAATTATAATCAACTCAAACTTATATAAATTTATTTTATATTTTAAACTATTATATTTGTATTACCTTTTTTTTGTTATTTAGTTATTAAGATTATAGGAGTAATTAATATATAGTATATATCTTTCTTTCGAATTGCTTGTAGAGCATCATCTGCGGCCTTATTTGATCAGCTGCGGAAAACGATACCATGATGAGTTTAATGCTAGGAGATTAGGTACCTTGTGCAAACATTACTTACGCGATGGCTAATAGTGCTTTCTACCCTTTCAATAACATTTAATCTCGATTTTCTGATACGCAACGGCGACCGACGGTGCTGTAGGAAAAAAATAGTATTAATAAATCGGCACAGGACGTGTTCCCAGCTGTAACTAAAATACTCACAGCGGACAACCGATGAACTCCTCGAGGAGTATATAACGGGCAATGGCGATCGATTTCGTGACGGTACCAATACAGTTGACGTTGACCTTTCGTAATGCGGTATGTAAACGGGTGACGGGAGGAACAAGCCCTTAACCGGTAACCGGAAAAGCGGTGACGGTGATCTTCCAGATGATGGCCCCGCTATTGGTGACCGAGAATTGGACGGTCTATACATGTTTACTTTTGACCTCTATAATGCACCAAGGATATCCACTTTGCCATCGGAAACCACCCCCAAAGTTTGAAATCGAAGCATTATTTCGAGTAGTTATGCTGTACACAGACACAAAAATAAAAATAAAAACACGTCATTGTAAAATCAATACATTCATCACTCCGTTCAGAATCTAAAAGAACCTAATTTCCACATCACCCAGGAGGTACGGTGTTTGATGCGTTTTTTTTAATTTGGTATCCCCAATAGGCATAATCCACAAACACCGCTGCTTAATATAGCACTATACAATCATTATCTACTCAGCACTCTCTAGCCTAGTGGTGCTGTGAGATGTGCAGGCCTCACACATCTCGGCGCCGAAAGCTATTAGACTTTTAGATCTCGGTTCAAGATCACCAACAAAGGTCCAATCACACCTATTAAAGCAAAAAAAATGTATTACAATACACAAAAACTAGTGAAATGTCAATAAACATACATGGCCCTGTGTGACCTAGGTATAATAAATTGAACCGGGATGACCTCAAAATCATTACCAATGATATTAAGAAATATCAATTGAACGACATCCAAATCTTTATGCCGTTGGAACAATCCCTTGACCAATGACATTTTGTAAGAATGGCATTTTAAAAAACAAAGGTAAACATCTCTGGCTGGTACTGTACCAGCCACAGAAAGTTTACCAAAACTTGCACCTTCTCGGGTGCCATATTCCCGCACCAACCACTTTATCGTGAACGCCAGACCAGCCGAAACCGAAGTTACCATACCAGCCTCGGCACTGACGATACGGGAAACGATCATTACCCATTCGTAGGCGGCCTGAAAATATAAACTTATGTATATTTTAAAGAAAACAAAAAAAAAACTTACTTCTTCGGGGCTACAGTTAACTACATCAATAGATATAAAACTGAAAATGTAGCATATCAGTTCACGAACAAATCTGCCAACCAGCACGTGACCAAAACAGTTAGTTGGCAAGAGACCTCTAAACCGTCCTATAGCTTTTGGATCAAACCGGCAATAACCATCATCGTCACGACGAAGTCACCTTTTATTTCCAGGCCGGATACAACTGACAGGAAATAATTGGCTAATTCTCGTATAATCCAGAAACCGCGTTTCACTAAATACATGAAATCGTAGTACAATCTCCAAATCGTAAACCTCGGCTAGAAGCTAACCAGATAGAATAAAACAAAAAAAATTCCTTGAATTAAATAAAAAAAAATTAAAAAAACAACCCTTAAAAAACAAACATTACTAAACACCCCTAAAAGCAAAAACAAAATAAAACCAACACTTAAAATTAAAAATCCCTATAACAAAACAAAAAAAAACCTTACTTCGTGGGTGAACGAACTAATATCAGCTGCCCTCGTTAGCCCAATCATCCTTCTTAAGGACGAGGTTATACATTCATCGACGTAAAAAGGCCAGTTCTTAGATGATTTGCGAATTATACCAGTGGTTAGGCAAAAGTCTGGTACCTTAGTCGGGCACAAGAGACAACACTTCTGAGCCAGATCGACCACTAACAACTGCCTCAACCCTCAGGTCTGGACCACGAACAGCATCGTCAAGAAAGTCGGACATGCAACTTATGAATTGTGGACAAACCTTCTCCACCTCCCTTACTTGGCTAATGTCGCTGAGGCGGCAATTCATCCCACCTAACAATAGCCAAGTAAACACAGAGGTGTTTCTAAGCCCTCGGCGTAAAATATGGATGGCTAGGTTGTACCCCTGAAGGTACATGCAATTTGGGAGAAGTTGCTACAGAAAAACAAACAAAATAATTGAAATTCAAACAGAACTATAAACATATTGAAAAAAGTTATTACCTGATGTGCCAACCTAACGCCATTACACTTAAAATACCCATAGTCATAGCAACCTAACCCGGGGTAAAAGCGGACTTGTTTACTCAATTTTGAAACCTCAGAGCGGGACGTCATCAGTGACCGAACTGAGGATTTCAGACGTACTGTGACAGCTACGTGCACTTGGAGCACAACAATGCTCTTGTGGTGAACGTCCACGTACCTGCCTAGCCAACCATTTAACAAATCCAACGGCAACTGCAGCCCATGACTAGCGACGTAAAAACTAAATTAAAAAAATAAAAATGTACAAGTGATGATAAATAACCTGAAAGCAAAATATTAAAAAAAAATTTTATTTGTTATAAATAGTTTTAGTTAAGCAATACATACTAATTATGTCTTCTGGTTTGATGGATGATGTTTGCGCGCAAAGGGTTTTAATTACCGTTAATTAAATTTTAACTTATATATTAAGTAATAACTTAATTTTAACTATTAGTTCGTTAATGCCCAGCCTTGGTAATTACAGTGGTTTCGTTTTAGAACATAAGTTTATTTTCCTTTTAATTTTTACCCAAACTTTATGAAATTATACTTTTTAGATAGACCATTTTATGACGAATAAATACTTATGATTTTTGTCATTGTACTATATTTATTTTATTTTTTTAAGTACTACGAACAATAATATTTTGTGACGACTACTACCTACTACTACTACTGATAAATAAGGTTAATATTAAGGAAAATAGGTTAATAGGTAAAAGAAGACTATTTTTATTCAATTTATGTATATTTTGTTTTATGTCTTTCATATTTTTTTTCCCATTCATATATAATTCTGTTTAATTTCTGTGTAATAGACAAATGAGGAGTTTAGCATGAAATTCAACATGAGGCTATAAAACATAATGTTTAAGTATTAATATTGATTTTTACAAACATTTTATACCTGACCGATAAATATCGAATTTCAATATACTTACGACATTATCTATCTTTGAGCTCTCCCCTTGGGTTGATGACTGCTCTGCTTCGGGTTCAACATGTGGCTATAAAACATAATGTTTATGTATTAATATTGATTTTTACAAACATTTTATACCTGACCGATAAATATCTAATTTCAATATACTTACGACATTTTCTATCTTTGAGCAACCTTGATAGTCATATATACTTTCGTCAGTATTGCTTAACTTTTGACGTTTCACATGATGTGTGTTGGTTATACAACCGAGATTACGTCTCACATTTGTTGACGGTAGCCCTTTAAAATTGATGTCCATATATGACCATTTTCTCAAAACCAATATGATACCAATCATCTTCAATTACATCTTTGTTGTGCTGAATAGGATGTACATTTTTAAAAACTTTTTCATTTTTAACAACATAAATTTCTGTGGATCCATTATTTTGATTTATATTAGTCTCAATATTATCTGAACTGATATTTGAATCACTTGTACTAGAGGTATCTAATTCATTTATTTCTTCCACTGATGAAACAGTTTCCACGCTTCTACCGGGTTGTATATTTAATCTTTTTCTGGTCTGTCTCTTTTTGGTTTGATCTGAAGGCCGCATTTCTTTTAAAAAATCTTTAAGTGTTGTGGATAGAGCAGCCTCAATATTAGGATCAGATTTGTCTATATCGTCGGATGGTAACATATCACGGAATCGAACCCTGGTCATCACCGCCTTAAACACTAACGCCGACGACCACACCACATTCGCGCCGTGTGAACTTTAAGAAATATGAATTATATAGCGTGCGTTCTAGGTTAATATGAAATCGTTTTTATTTACAACACTAATTATTAGTTCTTAAAGTTAGGTTATTAAGTACGTCGGAAATTTCCCTGATATTATAAACATTTAAAAAAAACTAGCAATTTATTATTTTTACAATTTTTCTTTATTTATACATACAACAAAATATAAACAATGTCTTTAATGTCTCGCTTTTTGCCGGTTATTTTAATTTTGGAGGACGTGCTGCATTCGTCTAAAATTCAAATAAATAAAATAAAATTAACATTCAACTCTTAAGAGGACGCTACCCGTGCATTTGTTGTCTCCGTCTTACACACTTATGACATACCAATACACACCAATACACTAATTCTTAAATTAATTCAATTATATGCTGTTTGCACTATGGAAGAGCCAACTAATATTATTACTTAATTTATGAAAAATGGAAGTTTATTTGACTTTTTACAAGGTATCATTCAATATATATATTTGATTTTTGTTTGTTGTATATTTGATATATAACACCTAAACACATTTAAACTTGTGAATAGGTAAAGGACTTGGTTTAAAACTCCAACAGTTGATCTATATGGCAGCTCAAAGATTAATTATTTTCATTAACTTGCCCACCATTGGTATACTTTAGATTTAGGAGTTTCAAGTACCCACGAATAATATTATACAATGCGATTAATTTCTGTGGAACCAACATATTTAATAATAAACTACTAGGAAATTCGATTTAATAATTTATATTCTATATAGGTAGGTAACTAATTACTATTACAAATATATACAAATATCAAATAGGGCGACGAGGTGGCCGAGCGGTCCAACGTGTCGGCTGTGGCGCGGCCGGTTCCGGGTTTCCGGAGATGTGTGCCGCCATCCCCCACTCCGGGGCATGGGAGAAACCTACGGGTGCCCCCAATCTGAAATAAAATAAACACCGTTATCGTCGTGTATTCGTCGATTTTAAATTATCCGGTAACTCACTTGTCCATTACGGCGCCCTCAAAGAGCTGGGTTTTGTCGACAAGGTTTAGTTTATCTTGCTGGCGGATGGCCTCGCTGGTTTCGGGGAGTCGATAAAACTTTAACGCCGTCCCCTCACCGTGCTGGAGGCACCTTGCGACGTCGCGACCGACTTCCGCGCGGTGACCTCGAGACTTTGTCTTAATCATCCGCCGGAAGACGGTCGCTGACAACTTTGTTACCCAATCGGATCCCAGTAGGGCTTCGTATACGCGATTTACGTCCTCGTATAATTTGGTAACCCTCTGGCCCCGATTGCTAACGAAGAAATTGCACACCCGTGTGTCAACTGTTCTGTGGAGTGCATAGTACCTGTAAAGTATTTACGATTATAAACGGCAAAACATAATAATATAAGGATCCACGTGTGTTAAGGGACGGAGTCGACCGCTTACCGAGCCATGTGTTCGCCAAATCGCCGTCGATGACCATCGTGGCCGGATCTTTGTCCCCGGTTTTGTGGTCGGCGACCGTCATTACAGTAATCTGCCCCTACACCTTCCGAGTTTCCCACTCGGAAATCATGAGATTGGTGACGACTCCGCTCCGATTCTTGGACGTCCACAGAAGACGTATCGCTAGACCGCACGTCAAACGCCTCCAAAGACTACCGAGCTGAAAGTTTAGTCATCAAATATTGTGTTGTTTCAGATTTTAATAATTCTAATGTACTTACGTATATTTGGGCAGCCTTTTTTTTGTGTAACGACACGCCAACCGTTCCCGCGGTACCAACGTTTCTTCCAGATCTTCTAAAAAGTTTGCAACGTCTACGGACACTTTTCTAATTACTTTTTCAATTGCCGCGTATTCCGGGAGCACTTCGGCTTCATTAATTTTCCGCTTGAAGAGTTCCTCGGACTGTTGTTTAAGCTTCTTCGAGTGCAGAATATGTAATTTTTGTTACAATAGCATCCCGTTTAACACTTTTTCACTGGGGTCGCCGTCGAAGTTTTTGGGGAAAATTGGATCGTCCAAACAATAGAGACTGATGCTCTGCGACATCAACGTGTTGATGTTTTTAAGGTAGTTGATTGTGGTCGATATGGTCTGACCCAATTTTTCTCGCCTATAAAATTAAATATATTGTAGTTACGGTTAGGTTAGAAGTCGACGGGTTGCTAAAACATACTCCTCAAATTACATCACATAGGGTTGTTCGCTGCAACTCAGTAAGTTCGACCAATGTCGGTGCGGCGAGTGCCGCTGCTGAAGCCAATTTGCCACGAAAGCTAGCACTCGTGACACATTAGCTATGTAATTTTTACAGGCTTGGGCGTCCTTTTCGTGGCCTAACTCCAAGTATTTGGCGTGCAGCACCAGGATGGGGTGCCCCTTTGGCAACTGATCCTGGTAGCCCCTGTCGGCCAGCATTTTTCTTACTTTTTTGTAACTAGAAGACCGAAATTAAAACACGGTTAATACACTACATCGGTGGTCTACCGCTGTATTCATCCGGCAAAGTAAACTCCTCCCTTCCAAAATTCGTATAAAATCAACCCTTTGACCGATCGTTTTGAAACTTACACACATCGTAGTAAGTACCCCGAGTTACCATTCCTGTGATCTTGGTTAGCCTACTACAAATATCACGGAGACGGCGATCTCATTGTGCATTGGTGGTCTAATGATGTATTCACCCGGCAACAGCTAAACGCCCTTTAGAAAATCATATAAAATCAACCCTTTGATATACCTTTGATATATATAAGATTTTTACCCAATGGGTGAAAATACTGAGTTTGATTCACAATCGTGATTTACGTAGGCTGCAGGGCCGAGATAGATGTGGTGGTCGACTGCGGGTAAATACTGAAAAATCATTCACACCAGGAACTAGATTCTTTTCGTCTATGTAAAAGTATTGCCCTCCTAAATCGGTTATATATATATTTTTTTTTTTTATCAACATGTTCGCAACAACCTTTGCACCATACCCTTTTTCATTTGCAAAGCGAGTACATGGTTCATACCTGTAATTCAATATACTATCGTAGACACATCTCGCTCAAATATTTCAAAACATATCTTAACAATAAACATACCTAAACAAAGAATGTTTGTTAACAGATCTTTCATACAAATCTTTTTGGTATGTCCATATCCGATGCTCAACTCGTGATAAATGCAGCTCGAGTTTAGGTGTACTTGTCTTGTGTGACCTGAATCATAATTGCGGGTCCACAAACTGTTCGGTGTATACATCGTCGGCCAAGCATAACACAATTGCTAAACGGCTCTTGGGATCAAAAACGTCGAGTTTGTTTACGATATCTGGCGTCTGTAATAAAAATGTAATTAATATTATCAGTGTCGGTTGATAACACGGTTCTGAACATAAAAACATCTGTTGATACGGTTACAACTTTATGCGGTCTTTCGCTGATAATGTCATAACGGCTCGTGTTTACAACGGTTTAATTATAGAAATCCCGGTATTGACAAAGAATAACGGAACCCGGATGTATCGTACGCGGGCGTTTTTGGCTTGCATCGATGAAGTTCATACGCGCCATTGTCAGAGTAAACCAATGTAAATGAAGACGCGCGCAGACGATACCATACGCGTGCATGTGTAACGGGCCTAATAGCGATTGACACGCGTGAAGAACGCAACATCCAACAAATAAATAATAATAATAAAAATAAAACTCATAAGGACAGTTCCAAACACTCGGGCGTCGCAAAAATAAATGAAGTTCTGCACCAAACATCGACTCGCCCGGCTTAAGCATGACTTTCCCGTACAGTTTTGCCGGTTCATTAAAAACAAATCAAATTATCGAAACTGTCGACCACACAGAACGACAACTATTGTATTACAACATATTATAACCCGGTGCTATAAACGATATCTCGATAAATACTAGTCCTACGGACTTTTATGTGTGATTCAATTATGAATTATGATTAATGGATGTTGCCGGTTGAATCCCGCGGTAGACCAACAATGCACCATGAGATCGCCATCTCCGTGATATTTTAAGTAGGCATTGTTGGTCTACTGCGAGACTCTCCCGGCAACAGCTAAACGCCCTTTAGAAAATCCTATAGAATCAACCCTTTAACCGATCGTTTTGAAACTTACACCCCCCCCCCCCCCCCCCCAAAAAAAAAAAAATCTATAGGAATTTAAAAAAAAAAAACACGTTTAAATTGCCGTTCATCGACCACGCCCGTATGTATGCGCGAAGAACGCCATCACGCCTTGAAAAATTAACCGATTTTCGCGCTCAATTTCTTTAAATTTTTTTTAAATGTTAAATTATTGTAGTTATGGTTATATGAAATGATTTTGTGAAGATACGATGTAAAAAAAAATATTACTTTAAAAGATATTAAGAGATGTAGAATAGCCGCGTAAATCAATTGTACATTAGCATAAACTTTATACTATAAAGCAGCGGTTCCCAACCCATGGGCCGTGAGCAGCGTTATACTGGGACGTGAACAATTATAATATTAAATATTATCAGTGGCGTAGTTACGAGGGGGGCAAAGGGGGCGCTTGCCCCCCAACCTCTTCTGAAAATTAACTTTTAAGCAACATTTGGTAATTAAAAAAAAAACTGTACTTATATTGGAAAAAAATATTTTAGATTCTGAACGGAGTTATGAATATATTGATTTTACAAAGATATGTGTTTTTTATTTTTTAGATTCTGAACGGAGTGATGAATGTATTGATTTTACAATGATGTGTGTTTTTTTTTTTTTTTTTTTTTTTTTTTTTTTTTTTTTTTTTTTTTTTGTTTTTGTGTCTGTCGACAACATTTGGGGCAGTAAAAATGCTTCGATTTTTAACTTCAGCCCCTCTTTGAAAAGGAAATCGGATCTAGTTGGTACTTTGGGGGGTCAAAAGTTAAAAATTTTCAATAGTTTTTATGTGAGTCGGGAAAAACCTTAAAAAAATGACGGAAAAACGGGAATTTTTACGCAAAACCAGTTTTCGCCCAAATCGAATTTTTTATTTTGCTATAACTCAAAAACTAATAGATGTAAATACTTGAAATTTTCACCAAATGTTTATATTAGCGTTCTCCATACACAGTTACATTTTCAAAGAATTTTGACTTTTTTTGAGCTATTTATAGACAATTGAAATTTTTAATTTTTTTTAGTATTTTTTTTTAAAATAACGATAAAAATTTTTTGGCCGGCCAGAAAATCTTGAAAATTTAATACAAGGATTCTTATAAGTTGTTCTTAAAGTGATAAAAAAAAATCCGAAATCGTTAGTCACAATTTTTCTTTATAAGTGCTTAAAGTTCGAATTTATATGAAATGTGTCAAAATTGCGAAAATTGGCAAGTAATTTTATGGTTGAAAAATCGTAAAAGTTCTTTCTTTTATAACTAAGTTTTGAAAATTTAATACAAGGTTCTCCATACATTTTACTTCAATTATCTATAAAAAAAACTCTACCGGACTAAAACAAAAAATTTTTATGAGTGATTGAAATTTAAATTTTTACAAAACCGCGTTAAATAACGGTTTAGCCTCAAACGATTTTTGATATTTGTTGTTATTCAAACAGTATAAGTCGTAAATACTTGAAAATTTTACCAGTTATTTAGATTGCCATTTTCTTTACGTGATTCGATTTTCAAAACATTTTGAATTTTTTTGAGCTATTTATAGGCATTTGAAATTTTCAATATTTTTTTATTTTTTTTTTATAAATGTTGATAAAAAAAATTTAGCTGGGACAAATTACTTGAAAATTTAATTGAAGGGTCCACATAACTTATTCTAACTCTCATTCAAAAATTATAAAAATACATAGGCACAATTTTTTTTTATTAGCATTTGAAGTTCAAATATTGACATAAATTCGTCAAAATCATGAATACTTTTCACTATTTGGTAGTTAAAAATTTATAAATATTTTTCTATCAAAAGCTAAGAATTGAAAATTTAATACTATGCTGTCCATAAGTTAAGCTTAGAATAATTATAAAAAAGTTTGAGGATTGTTCAATTGAAAAAATTTCACGTGTGTTTAAAGTTTTAATTTTAATTTGAAATCAAAAATACACGTGTAAAATAACTTTTTACTAATAAATAATTTTCGATTTTTGTTATTTTTAAAAAATTACTAAACGTAAGATCTTGAAACTTTTACTTAAATGTTTGAATTAGTTTCAAAGTAGAATATATTACAATATTTAAGTATAATATATCCTAGACTGACAAATCATCTCCGTTCAGAATCGTTTTTCGTATACAATGATACCTATCATTGCATTCAAATTTAACCTTCCCTAGTCCAAGGTCCATCCCACCCCCTAATGTACAGCAGAGCGATACTCACTTACCCGCTTTTTTTATTATTATTATTATTACTAACATTTCTGCGCGTAAAATTCATATATAATATTGTTATTGCAGTTTATTCTTATGTATCATTATTTGTTATTCTTTAATACAATTGACATATTTATTAATTGTTATTTTGTTTTAAATTGCTATGCAATAATTAAGTCACCTCAATAAATACGTTATTAGTGATCGGTTCCATTGACAGATACACAATTGAATAATTTAAATAGTGTAAGACAGATTAATGCACCAACCGCTATTAGGAGTGCTTAATCGAACAATATTAAATAGGAGATTGACTTGGCAAAATTAATTACACTAATAGGTACATTGCCATTATTGATTTGATTTTAAATATTGGTCAATTTGGCACTGTTTTACAATATACTTTAATTTCAATTTGCAAATATTATGTAGTAGGTACATTTTTATATACATTTTAGTATTTTACATTCTTATATATGTTAAATCAATCAAAACCTGTGCTTAATTATGCCAAGGTTTATCAGGGTTTTATGCAAAATTACTATCATAACTTTCAATTTTCAAGATAAAAAAATATAACACTTTTACAACATGATATAATAAATGGATTGTAGATTATTACACTCACAATACTTTCATTGTCCGCGATCCGACGCAGTCGGATTGCATACCTGAGGGATTTAGTAACACATAAAGTATATTCAATTTTTAGCAAATAAATAATTCAGATTCGACGCAGTCGGATTGCCTACTTAAGCGATTTATTAGTGTATAAATCGATATTTCTAAAAGATAGGAAGTTAACACTTCGTTCAACTTAAACTTTTTCCACTACAATACAACATCAACTTTCGACGTTAGGAGGTATAACAATCCGCCGTAGGCGGATTGCCCAGCACAATTATTGATTTGCCCCGGTTGAGGACTGATGGCTAGACGCTCAATTACAATTTTGGATATGTTATTTATTTTTTTTACATACAAAAAAGAACCGGGCAGGCGACGGGACGCGATATTACACCATATGATGATTGATAGCTAGACATTCAATTAGCATTTTCGGTACACATTTAATTTTTTTGAATTCAAAGCCCTGGGAAAGCGTCAATACAAAGTTTTACACCGAATGATAACTGATTACTGATAACTCACACTCATGTTAATCAACTTTATAACAATTTTAGTGACCGATTTCTAGAAACCCGACTACCATTTCTAACCGAATTTACCTTGAAACGATTTTCACTCGACCCTCACGAAGGCGCCGTAGGCGGCTTCTACAAGCTGACACGGTACGCAACGGTCGCCGGTACAAAGTACAGGCACCGTAGCGACCGGTCTATGCCTTATCAACCGCCGCCACGGACTACGACGACACGACACCGTCGACTCTCCCCCCGCGCCGCAAAAGCACAGGGCGGGACGGGAAGACAAGTCGGTCCGGACGAGTACCGGCCGCCGGCCGTCTCGCTCTCTTGCGTGAACCGTCTTACAGACAACGGTGACAACGTCGCCTAGTCGTAAGACCGCGTAGAGCATAATTGTGTATTCTCTTTTATATCGTCAACACCTGACATAGTGACATTTGACAACTAGCTATTGTGTATCGTTGTTTATCATCAATAAAAAATACACCGTACAAATAGTGAAATTCGTGTTGTTCTTTTATACTGACCGGCTCACCGCGGACTCAGCGAGTACCTACCGCCGTAGCCGTGTCAAAGCCTGGAATCGAGGCACACCAGCCGCTAGTCTTCTTCTTATATTATAAAACCGGACGGAGTTGGCCCGATTCCCGCCTGGGGGTCAATTCTCGAACGGCGCTATCTACTAGTCGTATACGACATTAAGGAATTGTCGAGCGAGATTTGAAATAGTCTATTCTTGAATTTCGCACGACTTAAAGTGTTGTAGAGAGATGTAATGGTGTTCTAAAAATGAGATTTAGGTAAGCCTTAAAATAAATAAAATATTTAAATGCAACAACAAATAGTAATATTACTCTTAATGCTATTACATAATATATTTAGGTGTCTTAAAACATAGATTCCTTCATTACCACCCTGAAAAATGCACGAAAATTATAAACGCATGTACAGTATTACACAATATGTGTATAATACATAATGTTGAACTGCCGGTAGAAGAAGGCCCAACAAATATAGAAATGGGTATAATTCAACATTCAAATCACCCAAATAATGATCAGCATTTTGGAGGAAATGATTTGTTGCTAGGTAGACAAACACGATCAGTGGTTGCAAATTATTTGTATCGAAATAGACGACATTAGATACCTACCTAAAAGCATATTTTAAAGTTGTATGCTAATTTTATGTTTAAATAATTAAAATAGATTTAAATAAACAAGTAAATTGTTAATTTCAATACTTACTCTATATATGTTAACTACTTAATTAATAATATTTTATAAAAAAAGTGTTGAGTCATTGAAAACATTTTAAATTTATTACTCTTTAAGATTTTGAAATTATATACTAATATTATACCTGGATGTAAATGAATGTTTTTAATGTATAATAATTTTAAGAAATATTACTTTTATATAAAATATGTTTCTTTTAAATGAAAAATAAAAATAAATAGAAGTAGGTAAATATGTAAGTATGTTTTATAAGAATTTATTAAATGAATATTAGGTTATAAAAAAAAAAATTAAATATTTTTATTGACGAGTGCGTCTGCTATGCAGCTTAAAATGTCATTTAAAATGTCATTTTTTTTTTGCATTAATTCCAATTTTTCTTTATAATATTTAGCTTTCATAGCTAATATTTTTTCCCCCAGAACAGCCAGTCGTGCTGCAGCATCGTTACTCTCATCTAGTCTTTTTTCTGTTGATGCCCTTTTTGATTTTAAAGTTGTGGTTTCTATAATAAAAAACATATTCATTTCTACTAAATCATAATATAAGATAATAAAATATTTTATGTAATACATAGTATTTTAGAAATTGCATAATTAATATTACTCAAGATATATGATATTGAGTTGAATCAATGGCGCAACCAGAGGTCGTGGTCCCCGGGTCCAGACCCCCTACCTTGAGCCATACGCCATACCTATAATGGCCGATAAAAGATAATTTTTTTCATTTATTTAATTTAGAATAATAAAGTAAGTATGGACCCCCCCCCCTTAAACAAATTCTGGTTATGCTACTGAGTTGAATAATACAGTTGACTTAGTAGTATTATTATGTATAAAGCAATACTTATGGTGAAATATTTGAAATATAAGAAAGAAAACTGTTAAAGGAAATTTAAGGAAAATTATACGGTTAAGCTAACAACAGCTCTCATAGGAAAATTGAATTTGAACATACTTTTGATTGGATCATTAATGGAACTGATGTTAGGATTTGGAAGAGATGAGGTACCAAATGGAATGGAATTTTCTTCCTGTAACAAGACTTCACTCAGATCAACAGTGACAATATTGTCATCAAGTTGTTGTGTCCCTAAATCACTGTCATCGTCAAACACAAAATAAGCTTTAGAAGCGTTGCTCGATGTGTGACCAGAAATGCTAGTTGGGTTGATTAGCTCCAACGTATCATTTTCAACCACAGAAAGACTGGAGCAAGGAGTGTTTAGACCAGTTTTTTTCATATCTGCACGAATCATTGAATGTTTTGATTTTGTCTTAGTACGGTTGTCTTGGAATGTCTTAAATACAATACAAAAGATTGTTGTAAACACCAACTATATTTTAAAGTAAGCACTCACTTTACGCCATTTATTCCAACTTTTAACAGCCCCGGGCATGGCATTTAATGATTCAGCAATAATTTCCCATCGTTTTTGAGCTATCTTAAAGGTGAACGTACTACTAAACTTACCACTTAGTAATTGTGGATCGACCTTTAAGAAACCGTTCAAAGCAATCATTTGATCGGTGGTTGCTCGGCCTGAAATTTCAGTAAAGTCTTTCGACATTGCGTAAAGATATACAAATATGTATTAAAAAAATATTCAATATTTCAAACTCCGAGTTCCAACAATATTATAAAATATGAACATAAAGTAAACGACATAAAAGTTTACAACAGCGTATAGAGTAAAATCATCAAACCATATCACACTATCAAGTTTTGAGTTCTTGTCTTGAAAATAACTACAGATAATTCATATAGGTACCACAATCGTGGTATATACGATTTGACGTCACCACTCTACAAAATGTAGCGTTCGACTATGTAATTGTCGAGTGGTGTTCAAGAATAGACATCAACAGATAAGATAAAACGTATACGACTAACCATACGACTATTGTCGTATACTACTAATTTTCGTTTGCATTTCGAACGAGTTCAAGAATCGACCCCCTGGAGCTCTTGCTGTACTAACCGTGGTTCCTAAAACGGAAAAAAGAATGCGCTCCGGTCGCCGCGGCCCGCCGTTATCCATAGATATTAATCACAGACTTCTATACTAACTAGATAAGGAACTCGTATATTATTTATATTATTAATAGTGAAGCTCGCGTATCAGTTTCCGCCATTTTGTCGGTTGGCAAAACATTACATTTCCTATACAAAATGTATAAATATAACAGCGTTTTTAATGGTAAAATATAGAAATAAATGAAAAATGATTAATATAAAATATTTTTTATTTTTTTTAAACAACAGGTTTAGACATCATAAAATACAATACAACATAATTAATATTTACCATATAAAATACCATATAATGCCAACCGAAAAACCTGGCTTCAATTGATAGCGGGAGTTCGCTATCTAGTTCTATATAGAAATCTGTGATATTAATATCTATGCCGTTATCGCGCCCGTCCGGTTATCAAACCTACGGGCTACGAGTTTAGTGTTGTAAGTCGGTAATATTACTTTGGTAAAGTATTTTAAAGTAAGTAATTTATCGGTAAAGTAATAAATATAAATTACTTTACCACTTTATGAGTATTTTTTTTTTTAAATTTTATTTATATAATCATATATTTTTAATTATAATTTATAATTGATTAGTGATAGTGAGTAGTAAATAGTAATTAGTGATTACTGATTAGGTACTGTCGGTACTGGTAATTGGTAGTATGGTACTGATGAAGAAAAATATAAACATAATCATTATTATAAATTTATAAAACGCTGATTTATCGCTTCGACAGAATACAGAACTTTTATATTCATCTAATTATTGTCTAATGTCTTAGACCAGTTAGACGTTAGACGTTAGACCTGAGTAAAATTTTAGGAACTTTACTGTTCTACCTTAAAATGGGTCGTGATCGTTCCAAAATATGGTCGGAATTTGTAAAATGTACTATCAACGGCCGTTCTGGGGCTCAGTGTATTCATTGCAATGTTTTTTATAATTTTATTAACGCAACCAAAATGGAGTTTCATATATCTAAGTGCATCAAGTGTCCAGCTAATATTAAAACCAAATATTTGAGGAAGCATATCATGAAAAAGAAGCTAAATAAAGGATCTTTATCAAATGATGATGGAAATGAAGGTTGGTATTCACTATTTTCATTTAATACCATGTAATATTTTTTTTAAATTTATTTCAAAATATTTTAATAATTTCCATTTCAGACTTAGTAACTAGTGATCTTAATCAAAATCTAGAATCAACTTCTACAGCTAGTTCAGTAGCCAGAGTTCCAAAATCTGTATTAGATCTGGTTGATACTGATGATAATAACAGTTTATCTGGTTTAGCTGGAATGATAAATGATTCTGGAAGATCAACTGTACTTTCACAATGTTCATCAGCCATTATCAAGTCCCAAAAACTTGAGCATTATTTTGACTCAATGAATAAGTCTCAAAAGGTAAATTCCTTATAATTTTAAACAACTTCTTTTTATAAAATAGGTTTTATTAAGTTATAACTAATAAGTGGTTTCTATATTTTAAAGGATGACCTTGATAAACACATAGCAAATGCAATTTATGTCACTGGTGCTCCATTAAGTATGTTCTCTTAACTATGTTTTTGCAGTTTGTCGTCCAGTATATAAAATACCAACTCGGAGCGCATTGTCATCTACCTTATTAGAAAGTCAATATAGTGAAATGAAAAAAAAGGTATCTGAAATTGTTTTGTCTGCCTCACATCTACATCTACAATGTGATGGTTGGACCAATATTAGAAATAATGGAATTATGAATTTTATACTGTCAACACCACGTCCAGTTTTTGTTAAAAGTGTCGCAACTGGTCAAAATCGACATACAGCGGAATACATATCAGATGAAATCAACAAAGTGTTAATTGAGTTCAATCCCATGAAATTTGTTACTTTAATTGGTGATAATGCATCAAATGTTCAAAAAAACCTTCATGTTGCTTAAAAATTTGTATCCTCATTTAGTTCCTCTTAATTGTTTAGCACATTCTATAAACCTACTGTTCAATGATATTGTAAGCCTTGAGTCATTAGTTAAATTAAAATCAGATAGTTTATCAATTGTAAAATCAATTAATCGTTCGCAGATACTCAAAGCTTGCTTAGAGAATATTAATAAAGAACAAAACATTTTATGTTCCCTAAAACTACCATCTCCAACAAGATGGGCTAGTTTTTTTTATTGTCTGGAAAGTTTAATTTCAACTAAATTTAGTTTACAAATCTTAGCTGTTCGTGAACCAACATTATCAGCTTCTATTAAAAAGCTTTTATTGGATGATAGTGGTTTTTGGGAAAATATTGACAAGTGTATTAGTTTATTAAAACCTATGGTTAAATGTATTACTTTATTAGAGTCAGATTCGCCAAATATCCATAAGGTTTACAAATATATAATGGAAATTGAAACTTGTTTAAACAAAAGCACCGATTCTTCGCTTTTGTCACTAACTGATTCCTCAAAAATGTGTATTAATTTTCAAAGAAGAAAAGTAAATATGATAAAACCCATACATTTGGCAGCAACAGTATTCGATCCTTGTGACCAAGGAACTTCACTCACTCCTGAAGAATATATTGATGCATCTGAATTTATTTATAATATTTCAATGACCAGAGGTTTAAATGCTAGTATCATAATGTCCGAGTTGGCTAACTATAAAACAAAATCAACAGGGGTTTGGTTAAAAAGTTATTTATGGGAATCTGCAAGTTCAATGGAACCTTTAGTATGGTGGAATGGTTTATGTTCTTTTTCCGCTCTTTCGTCAATAGCTACAAGTATTTTAACTGCTCCAACTACATCAGCTGCCACAGAGCGCTCGTTCAGTACTTATGGGAACATCCACACAAAAAAAAGGAATAAACTAACATGTGATAGGGCTGGTAAAATAACCTACATCAGCCATAATTGGAAGTTAACTAACAATAATCTAAAACCTAAAGCTTTAAAATTAATTTCTGCTTCATCTACATTGACTACTACATCACAGGAGTTGAATGATATGCCAATGAACATTGATGAACATGAGTATGAAACGGTTGAATACGAAGACAGTTCAGATGATGAAAGTTTTGAAATTCCATATGCTGATGAAAAATCTGAATGTGGGTCAGAAACTGAAGCCGAAGTAGAATATTTAACATATGATGATCTCGAAACACAAAGTACTTAAAAACTTAAGTACCTAAATTATTATTTTTATTTTGTTGATAATTTTTACAATTTAACATTTTATAATAAGTTACCTCCTCAATTTCTATATTGTTTAAACAACATGTTATTACTTATTTTATTACATTTTAAAATAACCAAACAAGTGCAATTTACTATTTTTATTTTGTTGATAATTTGTATAATTTAATATTTATTTGTTTAAATAATATGTTATTACTCATTTTTTTTATATTCTAAAATAACCAAACAAGTGCAATTTACTATTTTTATTTTGTTGATAATTTGTATAATTTAATATTTATTTGTTTAAATAATATGTTATTACTCATTTTTTTATATTCTAAAATAACCAAACAAGTGCAATTTACTATTTTTATTTTGTTGATAATTTGTATAATTTAATATTTATTTGTTTAAATAATATGTTATTACTCATTTTTTTATATTCTAAAATAACCAACAAGTGCAGTTTATTATTTGTATTTTGATGGTAATTTTTATAATAATAATTTTATAGGTACTGAAAGTTACTATCTTTTTTTATTTTCTAATATTGTTTTTTGAGGTGTATATTAAATCGTTATATTTTTTTGTAATCTAACAACAGTCAAGACCGACTTAATTTGTTGATTTTATTGAATTAAATCAAAATGCTTTTTTTGTATAATATCAAAAAATATGTTTTTTTATTTCTAAATTTCTATTTTCAGATAAAAGTATATTATTTAGTTTTGTACATTTGCTTAGCATTATTTTATAAAGTATTATAAGCACCTTTATATTTGTAAAGAAAATATATACAGGGAGAAATAATATTTATATAAATCGTAGCCATTTAGGTATTTTATTGCTTTATTAATAATTAATAAATAATTAATATTACTTTTTTATCAATTGGGTGTTGAAAAATAAATTTCCCAATATTACCATTAACAAGTAATATTACCAGTAATTTACTCAAGTAAATTACCCAAAAATAAATTACCGGTAATTTTACAACACTATACGAGTTACGACCATAGAATAAAGATAATGCCTACGACGTTGGACAACCATACGATTATTATTACCTATTTATTCATTTTTCACTTTTCTACGGATATTATAGCTTTTTCTGAGTTTTTCCGTATTCGCGTAGTATACGTTATTATTATACGTACCAAATTTCTGTCGTGTGATCACGAAGAGCGTTTGGGTGTAAGACAAAAGTCGTTAAATACATATATATATATAGGTAATATGTATTATATTATATTATTATATATAATAATAATAAAACGCATATTGATTACAAATATATTCAAAAGAAAATTAACAAGAATGTTTGTGTACGCCAATTCCGTAATCAAATCAAACGTCGTGGAGCAGATGAGACATTCAGTGTTGATTTACTCATGTACCTACAATACGATATGGTTAAATTACTGTTTTTGATTCAATAAATTGTGTTATATAGTTTTATTTACATTGTCTTATCCTTTGCTCAACCCTACTCCATTACATTAATATTTTACCTCGGGTTGTGCTGGGTGGCACGGAAGTGTTTGTCGACGATAAAGGTCCATTCGCACAGTACAGTATTATTGTATAGTACAGTACAGTATTATTATTACAGTATTATTGTACTTTTATGGACAGTGTATTATCATATATCAATAAATATAAGTGATTTAAAACTACAGAGGTCAATTGTTTTATTTGAGTTGGTAATATTTATATATATATACAACTCCAGATAATTACATCTGATCAAATGTATATATATTGACCGTACAAACAACTATTGCAGGTTAAATTAAAAACATACTGAAAATGTTAGACCGTTTTAAGCTAATAGTTTTTAAGTGAGTTTTTGAGTTAAGGTAGTTGATCAGTAGTTATATACATATACTTATGGTGACCATATATTAAAAAAGAAAAAACAGTACATAATAATATAGGCTAATATATCATGTATATTGTATATATATATATCAATATAAATACCTAACAATATAACATCAATTTAAACTCATTTATTTATTTTTAAACATAAATATGCATCACAGATTTTTAATCTTACTAAGAGTGAAAAATAAAATATGTGTTTTTATATAACTAAACTCATGTGACTTATGTAATTTTTTTCCATTTGGAATTTTTAAATTATTAAAAATAAGTACATTTAAGTGTACTTCGACCATTTATTTAGGACAGTAGGACATGTTACCAAAAAACAGTACTGTCCTTATAAAATAAGTACGTCTGGTCACCATAACTATACATAAACTACTTCTTCAAGGTAATATTTAATACTGACGTTCAACTAAACTTTTATAAAGAGTAATGTGTACTATACAGTACTTCACAATATGAATGCAAACCCATATAGTAATAATATTATATTATACAATTGATTATACCTATCCTAATTGATTAAATCTATCTAATAAATCTAATAAAAAAAAAAATTTAAATTTTTGTATTGATGTGTCATGAATATATAAATATTTAATTTTTTGAATAGAGAACACCATGAGTAAGTTGCAAACGATATACATACATTTTTTATTTGTATATTATAATGTTTTTAGTAAAAAATATTTAATACTAAACATCATACAACAGTATTAATCAGAAACTTTACATTCAATTTAGCATATAAATATTTAATCAAATATAATATTATATTATATACCTAACAGAAAAAAAGTTTGAGTCTCGACTATAAATTATAGTTTTTAAATATATTATACTAAATATTCATGTATAATTTTACAGGATTTAAAATATTAAATAAACTAATGAATATTGTTATATAGATACCAACCTAATTATACATTATACATGTATTTGTAATTAAAATATATTGTAATATTTTAGGAAGCATTTGTTTAATGTATTTTGATAATAATATGGAATTATATTGATAGGTGTGGGCATTAATATTTAATATTGTATGATAAATATATGTCATCAATCATCATACATATAAAAAATGACAATACAAACAAATATTCTGGACAAACTCATAAAAAACACAATTAATATGAGTATCCGAGTCTCATTATACATGAAATATACGAATTGCATATTATTCTTATTAAGAAAAACGGTGCTTAATGCAAAATTCGTCGCGGATCGGAAACGGTTTAAATGCTCGAGATTTGATAGATTTTAACAACTAGAACGGCTACAACTCGTTTGCGCACATTTACCTTTTTTGCAACTCGTTTGCGCAAAAATACACAACTCAATTGCGCACATATATTTAGGCTACCTGTGACAAAAATCACTATTGTCAGAACTCGTTTGCGCACACACTTTCTTTCTCACTTTAACAGGCTTAGGACTGTCTGTTTCAAACTTTTAAACAGGCGTGATTAAAAATGTATGTATGTGTGTGTGTGTATGATATGTGTTACATATATCGTTATAACATCATTAGTCAATATAAAAATATAAATAAATAATAATGAATAATATAAAGTATAAATACAAACATATTCTACAACTAATATGAAGTATCGTCGTAATTATTATTATTTTAAATTAGATTTGTATGATGGAATTTATTTCCAATATTTTTAATATAAGTTAAGCGGTCGATAGTTTTATTTTTATAATTATTCCACATATCTTGTAAGTATTCTTCTTTATGTATAGTTTCCTTTCTTTTATAATTCATTACATTGTTTTTTATTGAGTTAATTTTTAAATCTGTTTCACTTTGAATTTGAATGAGTATATCAATGACTTGATGTATGTGTGCAGTGGCGTAGCCAGGGGGGGGTTTTGGGGGTTCAAACCCCCCCCCCCCCTTCGGCCGTATTTTTATCAAAAATATAATTTTTATAATATAGAAATACAATCATTTATTCGTGGTGAAATGTATTCTGTTATGCTGTATTCACGTTATCGACTGCACTAGTGATAATGATCATTATCATTCAATTATTTTATTATTTCAATACGGTTGTAGATTTATTTTATTTTATTACTAAAAAAAACCCCCCCCTAAAAAAAATCCTGGCTACGCCACTGTATGTGTGGATGTGGTGTATAAAATTGGCTATTATAATGTTTATGGAAACTTTCTGCACTATTCGTCGTCTTGGGATTACCATTTGGTTCACAAGCCCATAAGATTGGTGGAAAATTGCTATTAGAATCAATATAATTTTCTAAAATATAATCTGAGAATATAACACTAACTGTTTCATACATTGACCTTCGTAGCAATTTAACATCACTGTGTTCTAAATTTGTTGTAAAATTCTCTGTATTTCGTAACTCATGGTGTATTAATTTGTTTGGTTTTGTATACAAATCGTTTTCTGCACTACGTTTAACAGTACTTCTGATTATTTCTTTCGTCATTGTTCGATTATTATACTCTTTGTGGTTATGAGAGTTGGTTACTTTTATTATTTTATTTAGTTTATTAACAATAACACTCGCAGGACATTTTTTATTAGTACATCTAAAATTAAAATTTCCATTCATTAAAACACGATACTCACTAAATTTATAATTGTCAATATTAAAACATCGTTTTCCTCGCCGAGTTTCAAAAATATTAGAAATTTCTACGTCCATATTAAATAGTTTACGTTGTCTAACACACTAGCCACAACTGTACTGAAACTGAACCATACATATTAAAACTATCCTAAAAGTAGTTTAGAAAATCCAAAATCATATAAACTACATAATCACAATGATATAATCTACACTTATAAGATAATATTGCTATAAAATATTTGATAATTTTACTGCAGTACATGTGTGTGAATGTGTTGTAGTTGTGCGCAAACTAGGCATGTGTAGTTCATGAACTACTCGGCTCAATGAGTCGACTCTTTCAAATGAACTGATCGAGTTGAATCAGTGTTTCAAGATTCGGCAACTCGATGACTCAGTTTGACCAACCAAAGCTGGGTAGTTCAAAACTGAGTTATCAATTTTAGTATTTACCAGGATTCTTGAAACAAGTCACGACCATCGGATAGACTAGACTATGGTCACGACTCTCGGGTGATTTTTAAAAATGATTTTACGACTTGGTCACGGTTATCTACTCGAGTAGATAACCGTGGACTTGGTAGTTCAGCCTAGTATAATAGCCGGCGTGCTCTGCTCAGACCCACGACTCGTAAAGTCGTAACTGACGTGATAACAGCCAAAACCAATTAATTCAGAAATCAGCATACAGTATCAATTATTAATTATCTCTTTCTCTTAAAGTCTAGTAAGTAGTAATTACTAATCAGTAATCACGTTTTTATTTTTTCACCTATAATAATAAATAAAGATTTTTTATTAAAATGTTAATGTCTTTGTCTTATAGAAGTATAGACTACTGTACTACTATAATAGTAGTATAGTGTTTTGGTCAAAAATTCATAAATTATCTGGTTCTGGTAAATTTCAACTTTTTACTAATTGATTTGATGTAAAAATGTAAAATATATATTCTTAATGATAATATTAACAGTAAGAAACTAAGAAATGTGTCTTTTCTTTTGTGATTTATTATAACAATATAATATCATTTTGCTTGATAAAATATAAAATAAGTAATAATAAAACTGTAAAACTGATATTTAATCAAAAACTAAATATGAACAAGATAACAAATTACATTTTAAATATAATAAAATAGGAATAAACTACACATTTAGTTTTTACAATATTACATTTGCAACCTTGCCATTTTTATAACATTTAAATAGGTAGGACTCACAAAATACATTTTATTCTAAATTGAAATTAAGAAAAATCATTTGTTCAAACTTTGAACTTATTAACCTACTTCTTTTTTTTGTGATTGTCTGTCCAGCCTTGGAAAAAATCCGCTCACATGGTACAGATGTACCCATGATACAAAACCTTTTTTTCACAAATTTGAAAAGTCTAGGGTACACATACTGATTTAGCTTCCACCAAACCAGGGGATCTTCTCTTCGAGACAGTAGTGGTTCATGCAGATATTTATCAAGTTCAACGATAAATGCTGCTGTAGGATCGGAAGATTGAACTATTGAAACCACTTCACTGTCAAAATCATTCCATATAGAATCATCATCAGCCTGATTTGGCAATTTAGTGACTTGAGTGTTATTCACAATATTAACTGTTGCAGCTTTGTTAATTAAGGATTTTTTACCCTCGCTAAATGCATGCTCATGCAAAAATCCATAATTTTTAAACCTTGGGTCCAATATTGTTGATTCGGCGTACAATGGATTTAGTTCTAATGACTTAAACCGTGTATCTACTTCACTAACTAGAACATCAATCATATTTGAAATTTGCATGCATGTATTATATTCAGCTTTTATTTTGTTACAGTATTTAATTAAAGATTTGCTTAGTACTACTATCTTTGAAATTGATACAGATTTTTCAGAACTTATTTCGGTAGTTATTTCTTTAAATGGCTTTAATAATTCACAGGCTCTACTAATAATAACCCAATCATTATTAGTTAGATATTCGTTATAATTGGTTTCTGCTAATGCTGTGGAAAGAGGAATCTTCAAGTCAAGTACTCGTTGAAACATTTCAAAAGTTGAGTTCCATCGTGTGACAACATCTTGGATAAGAACAAGTGGAGGAGAATAGCCCAGTTGTTCTTGGATCGATTTTAATTTGCCTGCAGCAGTAGAACTTTTTTTGAAATGTCTTACTATACCAGAAACCTTCTCCTTGACCTCTTGAATTTCTTTTATAGCTTTTTGTACAGCCAAGTTCAAGCTATGAGCAAAACATCGTACATGCCTCCATTTGCATAAATCTATTGCCTTGGATATATTTGATGCATTGTCAGATGTGCAAGCTGAAACTTTATTTTCCAAACCCCATTTTTTTATGACTCTTAACAATTCATTTTTCAAATTATCACTGGTATGTGATTCAGAATACATAAAACATGAGAGTAAGTATGACTTCAGCTCACAATTGTTGTCTATAAAGTGTGTTGTGACAGCAATGTAACCCTCATTCTTTATAGATGTCCATCCATCAGTCGTGATACTAACAAAATTACCATTCGCTGCTATATCGGACTTAACTTTATCATATGTCTCATTATAAAGAACAGAAAGCAATGAAGTCGACAGAGATTTTCTGGATGGTAAACTATACCCGGGGTTTAACATTTTTAAAAGTTTAACAAACTCTTTGTCCTCGACAATACTGAATGGATAATATTCCTTAACAATCATTTTTAAAACTTGCTGATCAATTAAAGTTCGTCGGGAAGCTCCTACTGGTCTTGGTAAATAACTTGTAATTGTGTTTTGTACATTATGAACTGTTGGTCTATGCAAATTTATCATCGGTGTGTGAGTTTGAGAGTCAACAACCGACTAAAAAAAAATGTAATGCAATGAATTACTCATAGACCATAGTAAAGTATAAATATTATAATTTAATTGTGATGAAATTATTTTTTTTCCGTTTGAAAAAATAAAACATTTATGTACATTAATTTATAATTTATTATTTAATAAAGGACCAATAAAATATTATTAATTATTATATTGTTAAATATAAGTATAATATAATTTAATTATAATAAATATTTTAAGTTTCAATATAATAAGTACTGTTATATTGTCATAAAAAATTTACTTTACTAATTAAATTTAAAAAAATTTAATTTGTAGTTAGCATTTTTTTTTTTATTAAGTAGGAACTAAGGAACTATATTTAATTTATAGTCTATCAATTATTTTATTGCATTTTAACCATCAATACTTTATTAATTAATATTTCATACAGGTAATTTACTTAAAAATACTCACTGAAGTAGATGTAAGATTTTTTTCAATTACTGTAGGGTCATCAATATTTTCTTCAACATGTATTTGACGACGTTTGCTCATGTCAATTGTTGAGTGTTTTAAACGCATGTGTCTCATCATGTTAGAAGTGGATGTTTGGTTGTGTTTCATTTCAAGACGACACAAACCACACTTAACATTTTTTTTATTATCATCCAGTTTAAAATAAGTCCAAACAACACTAGTTTTACTCATTTTATAATAGCAATATTTTAATATTATTAAATTTAATATAAAAACTAAGAACACACTTTTTTTCTATGCAGACTTCAAAAGAAGATTAAATAGAATGAATTGAATGAAATATTATACACTGTTTTGTAAATGTCTACTAAAGGATAAGAACCATCAAATATGCTAATAGTTATTTTTAGATTAATTTGTCCAGAACTCCAGAATAATTAGTAATAATAATAATAATAATAATAATAGTAATAATAATAATACAAACAACTGTTATTTTGAATTCATATTTTTTATTTCAATACTATTGTATAGTACATACATATTTTACTCATAAAATATCCATCATTATATTAGGTACCTACTAGGAGGTAAGGTAATTTTGTAAATTTATAATTCAAATTCAAACAATAATTATAAAGTACCTACAGCATATTATTGATCAAATCTTAAAATACTTTCTTCAACATGTTGGTATGTTAGAAGCAGAACGATGTATTCAAATCTATTTCTAAGTGCCAAACACATGTCTCATAATGTTAATGTGGATATTTGGTTGTGTTTTATTTCAAGAAAACCCAAACCGCATTTTACGTTTTTCTTTTCATAATATATGCTGAAAGTTATTTTCAGATTAACTTTTCCAGAATCCGGAGTCCAGATAAGTCATAATCATAATAATAATAAAAATAACTAATATTTCATAATCATATAATATATTAAAATGTATACAATAGCTTCATACAAATTATGGTAGTGTAGGGCTAAATTAAAAATAGGTAATAGGTATTGGGTAGGTAGGTACTGAGTAGTAGGAGGCATCATTTTGTACACGTTTTTCTAATAGGTAATTAATGTAAATCTTATATCTATAGTTCAAATTCATACAATAATAATTATAAAGCACCTATTGATTAAATCTTAAATAATGAAACAGGTAGATAAGTAAAATAATTATAAACAATGATTGCTGTATAAGCTTTAAAATATCTTGTCAATTCACAAGTAAATCATGTGAAACATGAATCAAACTAACAAAAGTGGTAATCATAAATTAAGAACTATGAAAAGAGTTAAGAGTTGATTTGATGATTCAGTTCATTTAAATGAACTGATTCACAGGAGCTGATTCATCAAAATGAGTTGAAATTCCCACCTCTAGCGCAAACGAGTGATCTATTTTCAGGTAAATGATTGATTTCGTCTTGCGCAAACGAGTCGTCAATTTTCAGGTAAACAATTTTGAATGTGCGCAAACGAGTTGCAGCGACTAGAACACTGTAGTCGATAGGTGTTAGGCGTAGGTCCCCATGATTAGGTAGGCAGGTTCGAATCCCGCTCCGGCGAAAATAGCGGCGGCGCATGCTGTATGTATACTGGCCGCCGTATTTTTTTGCATTTTTTTCCTGTTTTTCACGAAATATTTTGTTTTAAATTTATTTTGAATTATTATTGTATATAATACGTTAAATACACAATTAAAGTGACTTCCGTGATTATAGTTTTTTTTTCT
The DNA here is from genome assembly GCA_020882235.1 of Schizaphis graminum. Taxonomy (NCBI): domain Eukaryota; kingdom Metazoa; phylum Arthropoda; class Insecta; order Hemiptera; family Aphididae; genus Schizaphis; species Schizaphis graminum. The sequence continues at coordinate 6,866,437 of CM037033.1, forward strand.
GTAAATTAATAGAATAAATTACGAATTGTTTTTAATAATACTCCAGTGTTACGATTTTTAGTAATATTGTATATTTAATACATAAAGATTTCACATATGCGCCCACATTGTCCGCGATCCGACGAAGTCGGATTGCCTACCTGGCGGGTTTAGTTGCGTGTAAATTGATTTATACTATTGATATCTTGATAATGTATTTAACATTCAAAAACGCGATTCGACTTTAAATATTCTACAAACAAAACAGTGTCCACCTAACGACGTCAGGAGGTAGGACAATCCGGATTGTATTGCCAGTAGCGGATCCAGAGGTCAACCAAGGGGGGGGGGGGCGAATTTTCAAAAATTAAATGACCTTTTTTTATATAACCAGAAATTTATTGGAGGCTAAAATTATTTGCATTATTTCACCTATAAAACTAAATAAATACGAAATAAATAAACTTCATAAACAATAAATAAATAAAAGTAATTTATTTTTACTGGTTCGTTTACAAAATCATATCAATACATCTTTTCTTCTCCTTAGCAAACCTGTCAATGATGTCTTCCACATTAAGTTGTATGTCCCTATGAATGTGTAAAAGCGCTAAGCCAGTTGAGCGTTCTTCCCCCATTCGAGACCTCAACCAGGTTTTTAATCTAATAAAATTTAAAGCAACAAGCAAGCAATATAATATAGCTATATAATAACTATTTATAAATTAGAAACTTTAAACTTTAAAATACAAATATATATAATATTATATAACTAAGTATACAGATTATGCATTCATGCTATTAGATGCATTGTAAAACATATTTTATTTTAATTTAAAATTATTGAAAATAAGCTAACCTGCGAAGCGTAGAGAAGCTCCTCTCTGCAGAGGCTACACTTAAAGGCAAAATGTAAATAGTTATAAGCAACTGTTTTATAGTTGGGTAAATATCACTAGAGCATTCATTTAAAGCTAGCATCGTTGATACTCCATTACCTAAAAAGCAAGTCACTATAAGTATTTAAGGTATTTACAGGTATAATACTACAACATATAACTCAATAACATTACAAATAATGAAAAAGATACCTTCAGTTATTAGACGTTTCCATTTTATAAACCATAGTTCCAGCTCTGAATTTAAGGTTGAATCACAAACATTTGTGAAACATGAAAAGTGTTTAACAGCTTCACTTATCTGGTTAACCAATTGATTAATATTATTAAAATCTGACATATTTTTTGATACTAATTTCATTAGCGATTGTAGTATTAAATTGTTTGAATTTAGAAATCTATGCTGTAAGTTATCAATTACATTGTCAAGGAGAGGAATGAATACTGTAGTTCTGTAATAGTCTTCAAAGCTACTTAAATTAGTTGGATTAGGTCGGTTTATTTGTTTTCCAACAATTCTAGGAACTTTGATTTCAATTTCTAAAAGGTTCATCATACATACACTTTCTTTATATATATTATTAAAGACATCTGTAGCGTTAGAGCGTTTTTCTTTTAAAAGTGATATAATATCTTTAACAATTTCAAAAGCAGATGAAATATCTTGGTCTTTTAATTGCAGAATTTTACTTGCATGGTGTGTGACTGATAATATAGATGATAATGAATACATAGAAATAACAAATTCACAGTTTATTGTATTTAAAAATGTATTAGCTTTTGAAGAAGATGTCATATCTTCCCATTCTGAAATACTTGTCAATGATTTTATAATATCAGGTAAACATTTTTGAAACAATAAAATACTATCATGTTTTTCGACCCAACGAGTTTCACAAATATTGATAAGATGATTGCGGTCTTTAAGTGTATTTTTTAGTATGTAATGACGTTTTGCTGATACATTAAAAAATGATATTATTTCTTTCATTGTACCAACACAGTTACGAACACGTTGAACTGTTGAACACTTATGCCCGGTTGCACAAACGACCAATAAAAACAGTTCAATAAACTGTGATAACGGTTCAATAAACAGTCCGATAAATAACTTTATTGGTTCCCTAAAGTGTTGGTCTGTTGCACAGACATTTCTTTAACATTTTAATGGTTAGTACTCTAACCAAAGTTTAGATACCATTATAACAAAACAATATCATTCCATCATATATTTTTAATGTTATCAGTGTTAACTGTTATCATTTTTATATTTTTATAATAATAATTAATAATTATAATTTATATTTAAATATTTAATTGTAATCATAACTAGTTTGTAAATTTTTAATTCAGTTAAAATTAAAAATGTCTTGCGTCAAAAAAAGAAGTAAGAATGTTTCCGACGCCGAGAAAGAAATTCTTGTTGATATCATAAAACCTAAACTTTCGATCATAGAAAATATGAAGGTGAGGATTGTAATTTACTGAGTACCCATGAAACATAGTTTTTGGTTCTACCATTTTCGAAAACCAAAAATGTTTTTGAAATATTAAAAACTGTTTCTAGTACAAAATTAATCATATCATTTTTATTTCATATACTATGTAAAAAGACTGACAGTACTACAAACAAAATAAAAGGCAAGACATGGGAAGACATTACAAATGACTACAATGCATTGCAAACAACTGGCATAAGAACTATAGTCCAGTTAAAAGCAATGTTTGATATCATGAAGCGCAATACCAGGAAAGCTCAAAGCAGCGAAAAAGTAAAAAGTAGTTTATTAAAATTATACATACCTATTCATATAATGAAGTATGCACTTATGCTAGTTAATGCTTGGTTATCCAATTTTTATTTAGTCCTAAATCACAGTTAAGTATTAAATGTTAAATTATGGATCTAACAATAATTTTGTTCAAACGTTTTTGGTATGTTAGCTGATCAATAAATTAATGATATTATTATTTTAGGTTAATACTTACTTACTCCAACCCAATGGACAAACTGAAAGAGAAAAATAATTAATAGTTGATCTTATTTCATCAAATCAACTATCAATCGTATGTATTACTTACAAATAATTTAATTACATGTTAATTTTTCGAAAACAACATAGGTATAATAGGAATTATAAAATTATTTTACTTATAGAATCAATCTGTTAGTTTGGATTTTCAAACTCAAGCATGGGAAAATATTGCTGAGTCGTATAATGACCTACAAACAAGTGGAAAAAGATCAGTCAATGAATTAAAATTGTACAAGGAAAATTTATTTAAAAGAGCTAAATTAGATATTAATAAAGAAAAAGTAAACATCAATATTTCTTTTATGTTGTTTAATGCATTTATACTATCATAATTGTGTACTTGTCTACAGAGAGAAACCTACAAAACTGGAGGTAGGCAAGCTAATTGTCATTACACTACTACAAGTAGTAAAATTTCTGGTATGCTGGGTGAAAGATTTCAATCGCTAGAGTCTCCTTATGACTGTGATGGAGATTATCCAGTTGAAGTTCCATTAAATTGCCAAAATATATTTACATACGATGTTGATCAAAATGTCAGTACTGTTAATGATGAGGGTTCAATATGTTAGTTATTATTAAATTAAAATAGTTTTTATTGTTAATGTTATATTCCCGAATAACATATTTATTAAAATTGTTTTATTATTAGATTGTGACCTAGGCCCAGATGATATAGGTTCTTCTGCAGATATAAGTGTTGTACAGCCAATTTCTATTGAATATAATGATGTGATAAGTGGTAAGAAGTGAATTTTAAATTACATTTTTAATAAAAGTCTAATATTTTTTAAAATTATAATCATTAACTAGATAAGTTAAAAACTATCAATCAGCAGCCAAAAACAACCATCACACAACCTATTACAACATCTACGCCTCTAAAAATTAATAAATCAACAAAACACTCAAATTCGAAGACAGTTTTTGAAAGTTTGAACGATATAACGACATACCATTTGAGTTCTTGTAATACAAAGAAAACATTTATTGATCAATATAATGACATAAAGCTTATGAGAGTTAGAGTTCAACTAGACATAGCAGAATTAGAAAAAAATATTTTAATTGCAAAACAAAAGGTATATAATGACCATTATCTTTCTCAAGCTAGACAAAATAAAATGAAGGAAGAGATTTTAGAACTTAGTCTAAAAACTAATAAAAAGGAAATATGATTTTGTTATTTAGTGGAACTATTAGAAACTAAAATAAATATTGATACTGTTTGTTTCAAATTTTTATATAATTTTAAACCTAGAATATGTGTTATTGTTAATTTTTATTTATTATTCAAGCAAAGAATTTATGTTATTGTTACTTTTCATTTATTATTCAACCAAATAATTTATGTTATTTTTATATATACTATTCAAGGAAAGAATTTATGTTATTGTTAATTTTTATATACTTGCTATTAAAACTAAAAGAAATGTTACAAATTTTAAATAATTTTTTTTTATTCTTATCAGATTAACCTTAACAAAATAGTACAACACAGTCAAGGTTTATAGATTATACAGGTTGCCTCATAACTATGTAAACAAAGCAATCCCCCCGCAGCGCCTTATTACGCATGACGTCATCCGTAGGAGAGTTTCTCGGGCGGCCATGGTTTCGTATGTAAATACAATGGTTAATATTCATACTTACAGCCATACTTGACTGCTAATTATTGTGAATTTGTGTTTGACATATGTTTATTGTTATGTTATTAACAGGACTCGGGACTTATACCACTTAAAATCTTAAAAATAAGCGCTTAAAAAGCACTAAAAAACATCATTATAAGCACTCAAATAAGCATTTAAAAACTTAAATTTGATCAAAAATATTTAATAAAAAAAAAAACTTTCTTTTTACACGATAAATAAGAAACTAGACATAATTTGTGTATTTTTTGTATATTATATACTTACCTATACTGTATATAATATATATTATATATTTATATATATATTGACCAATTTTTTTTCGTTTAATTTCAAACTGTGCTAAAAACAATACTTCTTAATATGTCTTTAATAATAATTAAAGACTACAAAAAATATTGAGACAAAATGATTATGAAACATTTTTAACAAAAAAATCAAAAAAAAATATCTATATTACAAAAAAATCAAACTTTACTTTCGAGACATTCTGAAAGTATCATTGTAAGTAGAAAAACTGGTCAAAAAAGCAAAAATCGTAAAAAAAAACTGGAAATAAGCAAATTTTTATAAAATCGTCTAAAAAAGCAACAAAAAAAGCGCTTTCAAATTTCATAGGTAGAACGTGTTTAACATGAGTAGTTTACACTTTCATAGCACTCTACTGCATTTTAAATCAATCCAAGAAATAAGCAAATGCTTTAAGTCACGAGCCCTAGTTATTAGCATAGGCGCAACTAGAGCTTTTATTTTGGGGGGGCTAAATATACCAATACCACACAGACCCGTGGGGGCTATGCCCCCACACCCCCTATTCCCTCATAATACACATTAATGATACATATACACAAATTCAACTCAATAATTTTAATTTTATTTTAATACAAATTTTCTGTCTTTAGTACAAAACACTTCTAAAATATCTTCATTATTTAACAAGTTAACAATATCTCTCTCGATATTCAATACTGCCAAATTAGTGAAATGGTCTTGTAGCATACTGGTTCGTAACCAATTTTTGATGCGCCTCATAGAAGAAAATGATCGTTCGCAAGTTGCTGAGCTTATAGGAATACTTATTGCTACTTGTAACAACGTGTAAAGATTTGGATAAACATGTTTTTCAATCACTTTGCTAATATCATTAATATCAAAATCAGGTTTGATAGTAATCATAGGGGCTGGTACAGATTTCCCGATTTTGATAACAGCGAGAAATCACCAAAATCAAAATTCGGGAGATCGGTGTGCCAACCTTAGAAAAATAAATTTCCCGTGTTATAATTAAATTATAATATAATTAAAAAAAAATTTTAACCAAGCCAAACGTTACCAACGTAAAATTGCAAAAATCCTTATTTCAAATAGCTCAAAACCTAACTACTGCTTATCAATTATAACTACAAGTTATCAAAACTAATTACCATGTTTCTGCATCTAGTAAGACTTCTGTAAAATAAACAATTAAATTAATATAGAATTCACTTAAATATATTGCAGTACTTCCAGGTGAGAGGTGACCGAGAAAACGCGAATGAAAATTGAAAATTTAGAAAAATGAAAATTCTCGTTTACGAAGTGTTTTCCGGGGAAACCGTGAGAGATAGGACGAAAGTCGTTAGACATAAAATTGATCCCCATAACTATCTTCATAAGTTGTGTGCATTTGCTTTTTCGAAAAACCGTTATTAAGGATTTTTAAACGTCGCACTTGGGTCGAACGATTTTGAAAAACCAAAATTTTGAAATAACAAGTTTTCGGAAAAAAGAAAAACTGATTCTGGTGTAGAATTACATGTAGAACATTTTAACTTCTGTGATAAATTGTCGCTGGACCACCAGGTGACCGAGAAAACGCGAATGAAAATTGAAAATTTAGAAAAATTCCTCACAAAGGTAAAGAATTATTTAAAAATTAATTACACATACATTTAATCCTAAGCTAATTTTAAAGAATGATTTGGTTCAACACCATCTAGTGATGTATTTAGTCAATAGTCATAAATATTAAAATTATATTTAATTTACTTACGTTTATGCTTTCTAAAAAACTAGGATTGTTTTGGTTATTTTAATTTTCAATAGTAATAAACTAATAACTGTGTTCGTAGGTCTAGATACTTTTTACCAATTTTATATTTATACAATTTACTTTTGAATAATTCTATATGTCACATTTTATTGCTTAAATTATTATTCATTCTTAAATAATCATAAACATTTGTGGGGAATAAAATGCATTTTGAGGGTGCTAAGCCTCCCTAAGTCTCCTCCATGATTGAAATAATAGAAAGTTATTTCTATCATGGTCTCTTGCTTGTTGTTTAAATGAGGGTAACAAAGAACTTGTAATAATATTGTATATTTCTAATAACTAATAAGTATTGACAAAAGATGTGTGGATTTTTCAAGAACAATTATTTGTAATATTTTTTGAATTAAATGCAGTTTCAAAAACATACATACTTATTAAAATCGGTTGTAAATTATATTACAATACATATAGTTTATATGTTACTTATTAGTTATTTTTGTTATTAAATACAAGAAAAAAAATATTCAATTATACATTAAATAGTCAAAATATATTAGTCAAGCTATATGAATAGCAAAGAATACAGCTGAAGAATACATTGTTGAGTAGAAGAGATGTGACATGTTTACTTTAGTGAACAGATTTAGTATTTCATACTTCATGATTATACAAAAATATAAATTAAATGACTTAACTAAAGTTTATATATTAATATATAAGTCTTAAATTTTTAATTTAGGTTTGAATACAAAATAATTATTTATAGGAATATAAATATCAATTATCCAAAAAAAATCATTATTTCAATTTTTTTTTTATAGATGAAATTTGCATTCCAATAGTGTAAAAGTATAATAAGACAATAAATAAAAACCAACAAACTATGTTTAGTAATAATAGATCACATATTTAATATCTGAACCAGCCACAGAAAATGAATTCCTGCGGAAACATCGAATTCTATCATTTAATGTGGAACGCAGACCTGAAGTAGCAGCTTCCTTAATATTGAATGATATGCACTTTATGTCTATGAGAAAAGAAAAAAATAACAATATAAATAACTTTAAATAAACCTTTCATAAGTAATACATTTTAACACTATAGAACTTACATGATTTGAGTTATGAAGGTTTGAATGTGTTTGTTGTTTGCTTTTACATCTATGAATCGATTACACTTGCATGTGTTAAGTAAAGATTTTGTGGCAGAGATATGAAACAGAATCACCAGTGGAAATCATTTAATACAAAATTCTTCATACCTACTCACTGCAGTAAATATAAACAAAACATTAACAACTAATGTTTAATCCTGTTATTAAATATAATATTTTATGATTGTACATAGGTACTTTATTTTGTAACTTATATTGTTACAATCATCAAAATGTTAATCAAATTTGTGTTCTGTGTCTATAGTGAAAGTGAACTTAACATTACCTATTTAATTAAACAGTAACTAGGTAGGTACTTAAAAAAGTTCAAAAATACAAAATTGAAAATATTAAAATAATAAAAAAAATATCAAAATTTAACCTAACCGCAATTATTATTAGTTGTCTGTATTCTAAGTGGTAACTTTATAAACCATGGTTAATAATTCATTATCATAATTTATAATATAATATGATAATTGATAAAGCGAATTTTGTATTGTTTTTTAATTTTTTTATTCTTTTTGAAACCTATCTATTTATTTACTAAAAATTTCGTTACACTGACTATGTAAATAGAATCTCCATAAAATTTCCTATCGATACCTTTAAATTTTACCATTACCCATTCTCCTATGTGGGATTAATCTCATCCACAAACGGATGATCACTACAATTCTCAAGTTCTGAATATAAAACTGATATACTATAATATATTAATATGTAATTTGTAATTCACTACACCTATTGTTCAGCATTAGTAGATTTTGGTACTTTTCATATTACTATTATACATGCACATTAATTATAAGTATTTTCGAGGCCTTTATACCGTTAATTTTAATGATTGAAATTCTAAGTTCATAAATTACCTATATGAACAATTGTTCATATTTAACACTATTATATCCCGTTCCAGTCAAATCTTGTTCGCTTGTTTAATTGTTTGGTAGAGGGTTCTTCTAAAGGAATGAAAATCAAATATCAACGCAGTTTTGGTTGATGAATTTAATTTATTGATTGAGTCAAATACTGAATAGTTATTAAAGCATTACTTAATGAAGGATCATAAAATATAGTGTTGAGTATAACAACTTATTATAGAAATTGACAATTGTATGGCTTACGATCAAATGATCGACTGACTGTGTCGTACATTTTGAAATTGATGATTATATCTCGTATATACAACGAAATTGCTTACATATTAAATTCTTAATGCTAAACGAGGGGTATAAACACTATAAACATTGAATAGCTGTATTCTCGATGTGATTTGATGAAAAACTACTTCTAAATAAACTATTTTTTATGTTGAAGACATAAATGCCAAACGTTGAAACGTGAACAAACCTAAAACTAATAAAAAGTTCAAAAAAGTTCAAAAAGATAATTCGTTAAATCGATATACGGAGGTATACCATAAAGAAATGTATGCGTATACGAAAAAATAAGCAATTCGATTTTCAACTATTTTTGCACCCCGATTACGGGGTAAATAATGGTCCTACGCATTTTGACCATAGAACCTTTATGACTCGTCATGACATTTATGAATCAGCATTCGAATTTCAAAAAGATTGAACAAAAACTCAAGTTCAAAAAATTCGGAAAATACGTAAAATCTAAGTGCCAAAAAAGAAAAAGAAAATCATAACTTCCCAACAAAACGTCCGATTCCTTCGGTTTTGGTGCCGTTCGATTTTTGACAAAAATGTCTAAATAATGCGTAGAAAAAAACTGCTCTAATCACCCAAAGTCTAAGTGTTACGTGGTGACAAAGTGTAAAAACTGCAAAATCCTATCTTCCGACGCCAAAAAGAGGGGTAAAAAAGGCTCCTACAGTGTCGACACAAGACGCCGATTTTGATCACCGATCTACAAAAAATCGTACCTGCGAATTTCAGAAACGTGGAACAACAAATAAACATTTTTCAAAATATCCATGGGGGGGGGCATAGGACCCTCCGACCACCGAAAGATTTTATGTAAAATAACTTAAAACAAAACTTTTGGTGAAGAAACTATGCCCCTACATTGAAACCCAGCCGAGTAACACTCGACTAAAAAACTCAAATTTCGGAATTCCAAAGCCCCAAAGTGGGGTAAAAACGGCTTTTACGGTCTCGACAAAAGATACCACTTTTAATCAGAATCCTCCAAAATACCAGAATCTTGAGTTTCAGACACGTCGAGCGACCACTAAGGTTTTTCAATAATATATTTAGGGGGGTTGAAGGTACTTAGGTACCCCAACTACAGGGTAATTTTTGGAGAGGCCTAATCATTGTTTCAAAATTATAATATATCATATCATTGCCGCATGATTCTCGATATGATTTGATGAAAAACTATTTCTAAATAATACGTAGGTATACTTACCTAGTGTTTTACTACATATGAATGCCTTCCTAAAATTTAACAATTTAATGTAAGTATACAGTACTAATAAGTAATAATAGTAGGTACTCATAAATAATGATGAAACACACGAAATTAAGAATATTTACGCTTTTGAAAATGTGTTTAAGGTCTACCTTTTGAAATTGTACGTATAATAAGTAATGTAGTTTTTTTATTTACATAGAATATTATATGACTTTGACTTTTGGTGATTAAAATGTAGAAGATTCAGTATTATTATACCGTTTAGGGTAATGTTAAACTTTTAATTTAGACACTTACGTAATTATAAATGAGTCGACAGTTTTTATATAATATGCAATGGTTTATGAGGAAAATAGAAAATCGCGAAAATATTGAATGTGCGGTAGGGTTGCCTATACAAAATACCTTCAAATCTGTATGCCAATTTAATAAAATACATAATGCGTTCATTATTTGAGGTGTACTGTATGACAAAATAATTTATAAAATAAATTGTATCATAGAGATAGAATAAAAGAATCAACCGACCAACCAATATTTTATTTTTAAAAAATAATTAATTCTTCTGATGAAAGAAGTAAGGATCTGACAGCCAGGCTATAACTAATATTATTGAAATATAAACAAAACACAGATCACAAATGTCCATAAAACTTTTTTTTGTTGTTTTTAATTAAGAAGTTAAATGTTTGGTCTAAATGATACTATATCAAAATATCTAAGTTGTTAAAATTAAGTTTTGTTTGTCACGAGTCATATGATTTGTCATAAATATTAAACTAATAATGCCAGATTGTATAGAAAATTAATTTCATGGTTCACTAAAATATGTTTAAGGGAACAGGGACCATTATTAGCTCACTATTGATTCATTAAATATTTAGCGATTACAGATTGTTCATATAACCAGGTATGTGTTTCTTGTTAATGTTATTGTAACATTAATACTGTAATAGTTAGGTAACAAAATAATTTATTATGTGGTAAATGTTTCCATACTTAATATATTTATATCTGCCTTTGTTATATAATTATTGGAATATGTAGTATATTCTATGATTAAGATTGCTTTTTTTTTTTTTGTGATATTGCTGTAATTTACAATATATATAATGGTTATTACTACCATATATTGGTAATATTTGTATATTACATCAATAAGAGTTTCTACTGTTTTTCAGTACAATATATTAATATTTAATTCAACTTTTTTAACCTTTAATTTATTTAATTTAATAAACTCAATACAATAAAATAGGTACAATGAACAATTAAAAATGAATACTCAAAATTGTATATAAGAAAACAATAAATCCTAAAAACAAAAATATAAACAAAAACTGCTCTCTTCAAGGCTGAGCATATGGTCCAATTTCCCTTTGAACATATCCATCAATACGGTGACCGGTGCTGCGCAAAAACATCAAGAGGTCATGGTCTTCATTAAGGCGCTGGACATTTTGTGCAATTATATGGGTGGCAATAACTCGTTCGGATCTTGATATTCCATCTCTAATCTAGTAAATTTAATAATTTACATTATATTTCAAATTAACTAAAATAAGTTTAATGTATTAACTATTTACCCTGAGATTATTCCGAACTTGATTGAACTCAACTGAAAACTGGTTTTCAATGTAAGTTAATTTTCCTGAAACAAAGCATGGCTGATTACTAATGGAAAAACAATAGCAATTTAATATAATATATTATAAAAATTACATAAATAGACTTAATATCAAGCAAAATATTAAATCAAATAAACATTGAACTCAAGGCAAAGCAATCAAAAACAGTTAATCGATTAGATTGGCCATATATCCCAGATTTTCCAACTCACTACTGATTTGAAATATGGTTATACATTTTAGTTGTTAGAACACAATACAAAAATTGTTGTGTATTATATAAAATTTTTAATTCATAATTACATGCACATATAATTATTTATTTGTAACAAAGCCTAGTTAAAAATAAGTAAGGTGTTATATTTAAAAATATACTATAACTATTTAAATAAGCTGATACAAAAAAAAAAAAAGAAGAAAACTGTCGATTATAGTATAAGCATTACAAATAAAATCAAACTACAATAGCACACAGAGCATGCTCTAAAAATATTACTAAGAATATAATAAATAAAGCATCAATTGATTTTAACTAAAATTAAAATACACACAAATTTAGTATTTACTTACTCATCTCTTAGACATTGTTCCACTGTCGACCATTGGAAACGATACACTTTTAAATACCACTTGAAAAGTCAGAAAACTTTTCAAGTCTGCTGGAGCTGCGGGGACAGTTTTAAATGTTCCATCAATTCCAACTGTAGTAACTGTGGCCAACTCTTCTCGGAATCTTCCAATTGCATCCAAATTTGCAAAAATCACACCTTCACTTGTTCCATTGACCACTAATTCTTGTTGGAAGAATGGCGATGGTGGTGTTTGAACGGTGAAACTGTAGGCAGCATTTTCTGGCCGGATCAATGCTTCAGCAAGGTCATGAATGGTTTCAGGTATGTGTCCACCATTTGGTTGACGTGACCTTCGCATCCTTTTCCATCTTCTTTGCCCTTGCAAAAATGTGTAGTTGTTGGCAGCTACTGGATGTCTAAAAAAAAAAATTAAATTAAAATAATGACAATTGAAGGAATGAATAGATATAGGACATAGGTGTTAATTTACTAAACTATTATAAATTAATTTAATATACATGATAAAAAACCTTTTTGGTATACTATAAGGTTAATTTAGATTTAAAGTTAAAAGTTATATTGATAAATAAAATATGTTTGTATTAATTAATTTATTATAATATTATTAACACATTTAAAAAGTTTAACGTGTTAAGCATAAGACAACCTATCTATATAAAAAATACAATAAAAATAATAATAAAAACATGTTTATATACTAGTCTTTAAAACATTTATCAATTGTCTAACGTAAGTCATAAAATTAGTACATAATATATGTAAAGTACTAGTAATATAAAATAGTAATATTTATAGTAATTAAATTATTAACCAAGTCAATGTTATTTATATAGTATGAGAGGTAATACAATTTAAAATTAAATAAAAGAATTGTATAAATTATTTTTACTGAAATTAATATGATTAATTTCCTTAAAGAAAAACTAATTTTTCAATATTTTAATCAGATCAATTTTTTCTATAAGTAGTCTTCTATAGTAGGACAATGAATTAACCCAGCAAATTAAAATAACATTTCCACTTTTCACACAGAGATTTGTATTAAATTTTACAAATAGTTTTTATTATTGTGATATAATTATTTCAAATTGATTATGACTTATTTTAATCATTAAAAAATTGTCATTATAAACATTTTGTTCTATGTTATAAATATTAAATACAGTCCATTACAGCCAAAGATATATAAACATAAATAATATTATGTCTACAAAAATATGATAACCATGATGATAATTATTAAATATGTATTATGTATATTATGTATACTGTAACTTTTAATTTTAATATAAAGTTACAAGATGTGTAACTAGTTACATATAGAGTATGTAATAGTTATACAAGTATAACATTTTTTAGGTATACCAATAAATCTAAAAATAGACATATACCTACTAAATTGTAATTTTTTTCACAGTAATACTTGTTATATTATAAATCTTGGTATAAATTTAGCAATAAGTGACAATAACCACCCATAAAAGCTGAACAAATCTACTATAATGATTATATAGAGTCGATTGACAATTGTTCATCAATAATAAGTACTTAACTTATACCTATTTGATGTGTTGTTATATAAAGCATATTATTATACAATATTAAAATTTCCCCTTATTCGTTAAATTATTAAAAATATAACTATCAAATAAACATTATTTCTTATAAAATTAGAAAATTAACTGTTTTTAAAAACCCTAGCAAATATTATAACCCAACTGGCAACTAGGAGTACAAATACATAGATAAGCAAATGTTTAAAAAACAAAATAGTTAGTAAAATTAAATATTAGTTCAACAACTTACTGAACAATTGCATTGTTGTAAACAGTCCTAACTGAAACAGACATGTTTTCAGGATCAATGGCCCTTGCACCGATCACTTCTCTTAAGAAAGGAACATGCAAATTTAAATCAGCAGGTCCATGGTTGTGTCGTTGTCGAATTCTTATCCTATTATCAATGAGTTCTGCACTCACTGAAGCTGTACAAGGACAAAATTCATAAATACGACTTTTTTGACGCTCACATACTAAATAAATACGATTAACCCTGGCTTCACGTTTATAGTACTTGAAACCTAAATTATCTACATAAATCCTGGATCCATGATGAACACCTGGAATCACTCTATACGTTACTGGTACTTGATTCAAGATGTTTTCTTCTGGAACTTCTTCAGCTGAATCTTCGTCATCAAGTACTTCTCCTTCTTCATCATCCGTGAATTCTTCATTTGGATTGTCCTCGTAAACTACTGGCCTAAAATAATCATGGTCCAACAAATGAACAGGGACGACGATTTCTTCCTCGATGTTCATCATGTTTTTGAACTATAAAAAAACGCCTTCAAAAGTTAAAAAGCTCGAGTAGTAGCTTAAACACACTAACAAATAGTCGGCGGAATGAGTGTATGACCTATGGTCAAAGTTTTAAATAAATGATGTGCGATAACACGAAGCTACGAAAAAGTCGAAGGTATGACCTATGGTCAAAGTTTTAAAGAACAGCGTGCAATAGCACGAAGCCACGAGCTAAGTCGGAGGGTATGACCTATGGTCAAATTTTTAATGAACGGCGTACGATAGTACGAAGCCACGAGCTAAGTAGGAGGTATGACCTATGGTCAAATTTTTAAAGAACGGCGTACGATAGTACGAAGCCACGACCTAAGTAGGAGGTATGACCTATGGTCAAAGTTTTAAAGAACGGTGTGCGATAGCACAAAAAATAAAAGGTTAAAACCTTAAAACGAACGAATAACTTAAACAGCAAACAAGTTGATGCGTAAAAAGAAACGATCAAAATATTCGAAAAAGACGAAACCACGAGTAGAGAGTACCGTCGAGTTCGAAAGTGGTGAAGCAAGTCGTTGTTCGTACAGATGTATTACGTGATGGTGCGAGTCGTCTGGGTGGGTGCGGTGAGGAACTGGGAAAAACGTCTCGCAAAAACCGTTACAAAATACAACAAAGATGAAAATTAATAATTATTAAATACATTATTGATGTATTTAAACGTGGGGTAGACTTATGGGTAGTGGGTCATCATTGGTTTCAACTTTCAAATTTAAATTAATCTTCACTTCCATATTATCTACTGAATAGAGCATTAGAACGCATCAAGAGAGGTGTAAAAGGAGCAATTGCTCCAGGTGACAAAACATTGAAGTGCAATAAAAAAATCAATAATACCTATTGTTTTAATTATAATAACATATAATATTGAGTTAAATAAATAGTATGTAGTTTTTACACTAGTCAGAAACTCAAAATATCAACATTATATAAATGCATACCCACCCATTATGGAATTTTTATTAAAAATTAATTGGGTGTAAGAAAAATGCTAATGGTAAAAAATAATACTAACAGGTTGCTAATCTTCATATCTCATACATCAATATTACTGAAAAAGGGGAAGCAAATTGATGTTTGCTTCCATACTATACATTGTCATTTATAATATTATAATATTCAAATAATATCTCTTACATTCTTACAAGTTAAATTTACCTACAATTTATAAGAAATAGAAGTGTTAATAATTATTTAATATACATAGGTACTAAAATAACAATCTCAAAAAGTATTTATATTTTCAAAGTATTTAAAAAAGTATAAGTATATTAGATAATTAATAATCATTTCAGAATTATTTTATTGTTTTTTCTAAGCATTATATGTATTAATGGTTAATGCTTGATATATTAAAATATATAAATAAATATAATAGTTTCTCACATCTATTTACTGAATTAACACTGAATACTTTATAAAAGTATTTATTTTCTGTAATTTTGTCTTATTATTGGAAAAACTATTGAGTTTCAAAAATTACATCTATTAAGTTTCAAGTAGAATACATTTCTGAACTGTAGAATAGGCTAATAGCTGAACAAAAAAATTGTTTAGTGTCTTGAGCTACCAGTCTAAAATATATAAACTTACCTATCAAATTAAATAAAAACAATCAGTAAAAGTAATCTGTGTCTATACAACTATGAACTATTATTACAATATTGAAGACCAATGTATATATTTTTTATTATATAATAACTAACATTTATTACTTCTTGTACTTTTTTAAATTTTTAACGGTGGCATTCATTTGTAGTAATTCAAATTGTAACATAACTTTGTACTAGGCTGCATATGCTTGAATTTTCAAAGTGAGTAGAATCAACCTAACCTTACATTATTGTTAAATTATAGTGTATAGTGTAAGAAGATATGAATTATATCATTACACCAATAGTTTTGTTAAATACATTTTCAATAAATATGGCTAGTTAGTATTATTTGACACATTTTTCATACCTCAATAAGTGTAAATACTTTCATTAATATTGAAGCTTCACCTAATTCAAAAATTAAAATAATAATACTAGTAATCGTAAGTAGGTATGTATTGTAGGAGGTAAACAGGCATAATAGACCTTAGATCTAAAAAAAAGCAATGGGTGCTAAATTTGAACTTGGGGAGGTACTAAAGAACCTCCTGTATATGCGCCAATAATGGTAAATAAATTAAGTACTTATAAAATATAAATTATAAAATAATAACAAACTATGATATAAAGTTAAATGAATCAATGAATGAAATTAATTAAATGATAAAAACCTAACTACACCGATTAAAAGCTAACTAAACAGGGTTTTATTTTATAGAAGACAAAATTTCTCAGTATACATTTTTCGAAAAATTACTATTGGTATGAAATCGAATATTTATGTATTTATTTATTTGCTGGAAAACGAAACGGGAATTGGGATTTTATCTACGTTTTGGAGGTTGGCATTAGCTTTTTTTTTTGTTCTTATCAATTTCGCTGTTATCAGTTGTTATCAAAATCGGGAAATCTGTACCCGTCCCGTAGTTGCAAACACCACATAGTCATGAAGATTTTGAGTTTCCCTTCTTTGACGTTTGGATCCTTTTATTAAATTTAAACAGAAATATAAATTAAATTGCTTTTAAAATTAACACTGTTTAATATATAAATATAGATACCTATAGTTGGAATTTGTAAGTTAATATTATTTTCATCAGCAAATTTAACTATTTTTTTCCAAACATTGTGGAATTCCTCATCTGTTCTTGATGTTTCAAATGTTTGTATAACAGACTCAATAATATTTTTAGATTTCCCAAGTGTTGCTGTTTTACTTTGTAAACTATTACTTAGTATGTTCATTATACTTAATACATCTTTAAGAATAATAAGAAAAATAATGAATTCACATTTTTGTATAGAACTTAATATGCCTGAAAAATTAAAATTAGTTTATAATTACTAAAATGAACAGTTATTACATTATTAGTTTATTACCAATAGCTTGAGCAATATCTTTATCAGATTGTTCATTAATTTCAGTTTCAAGATATTCAATAATTGCATTAAAATTGTTTACCATAGCCTCACAATTTTTGTACCTGCAAACCCATCTAGTATCACATACCCTTAACATATTGCCTTTCTTTAAACCTAATTTAGATTGTATATCACATAACTTGGAATTTTTTAAAGGTCTTGAAAAATGGACATATACAGCTTCAAGCATGTTAAATATTGTACGAGCTCCCTAAAAAAACAATTGAATTGTGGGTAGTTTAAAATTTATAATATTTATAAATTTAAGTGGTGTAGGCTAAAGGTTTACCTTAATATTTTTACACGTATCAACAACAACTAAGTTTAGTCGGTGTGCCATACAGTGGGTGTAAATTGCACAAGGATAAAAGGATTTAAGTTTTGATTGGACTCCGTTCAGATGACCTGACATCACACTTGCACCGTCATATGACTGGGCAATAATCTTAACAGCATTCATATCAACTTTATGCTTTTCAAAAAAATTAAATATGGCTGAAACTATGTGATTAGCATCTTGCCCAGTTGATACATTTACAAATCCCAAAAAACGTTCAAAAACTTGAAATTTTACCGAATATCGCACACAAATTGAAAGCTGTTCTTCTTTAAAACATCTATGTTTAAACAAAATATATACATTTTTAAATTATATAAACTTTTCAACAAGTACCTGATACATATAGTTGTAGTAATAAAATTATTAGCATACCTTGCTTCATCACACATTATTGCAAAAAAACCTATTTCCACTATTTGTTTGAAAATTTCTTTATTTACTAAATGTGCACAGATTTCAATTATTTCTTCTTGAATATGCCAACTAGTTAAGTTTATTTTTCTCTCATGTATTTCATTGAAACTTGGAAGGTGCTTGGCAAATAATTCACACATTTCTTTAAAATCTCCTAAAGAAGTAGGTTACGAAAATAAATTGAGATCCTATATAATTTTAGTTTTAAATAAGTAATATTTTTATGTAATTTAATTTAAAATTGAGAGGTATTCAAATGTATTACCTTTATTTGTTGATTTAGATGATTCTTCGTGACCTCTAAATGCAATGCCTTGTTTGCTCAGGTATAAAACTATATCTATTAACTGAGATACATATTTTCTATTTTTTTCTATTAAAATTTTATTAGCTATACACATTTTTGATACAACAGTTCCTAATTTCTTACTGGACACATATTCAGACAATCTTGTAGTACTCTGTACATGTATTTTAGTACCAGTATGAGACATTAATTTTGAAGATAACTAAATTAATTTAATTAAAAAAAAAAAAAAATAATTGTAATAGACGTCACATATTAACCGATTTAACCGAGTAATAAGTATAAGAAATAGTAATTAAAGAACTTGCTTTTTTCCAATTATTAAACCCAGTTTTGATAAATGTATCTTCAGTATAACCAAAATTGTTTGCAAACATGCGGCAAGCATAACAAAATACAGCATTTTTCTTGATACTATACTCTAACCACTCAAATTTAGCATAATAAGAAGATGAAAATGCGCGATTTTGTGAACCAAATTTTGATTTTGGATATTCCTAAGCAAAGCAAAAGCCATAATAAACGATATAAAAATGTAATACACCAATGAAATATAGTCATTAATCATTACTCATTGCAGCACTGTTATAACTTAATACTTATAAGTTAATAGTTATTGGCATTTAGGCATTTAGCAATTGTATCTAATGTTTGTACTAAGTAGTAAGTACCTAATTTAATTTTATATTTACCTTTTGTATTGGTCTATAAGGTCCAGATACTAAATCACCTAGATCATCATTAAAAGTGTCTACCGAATAAGATACATTCTTGGGAGTATCAGCGTTAGAATTATCTGCAGTCTCCAAAATTAAATTGTTTTCGTTAGAAGCACATGATACTGTAGGATTATCAATATTATTTTGATCATTTTCTGGTGTACTTGGCAAAGTGGATTTGGACTTATTGAATTTGAAAATATTAAAAATGTCACGTTTTTCCATATTAAATAAATTGAAATAAAACAAAATTAAATTAATTTATAATAAACGTTAAAATAATAACAATTAACATTAAACATTTCACATTTGTGTAAGAATTAACACATTCACTTCCCACATGGCCACATATAATCAGAATTATAAGAAATAAGATTGATTCTTGATTAAAGTAATACAATAGTAGGTATAATACGGGCACAAACTACGAGCGTGGGTCGTCGGTAACCGTGTTCTAACTTCTAAAATTGTACATTGTACAACAATATGTCAATAAGACAGACTCTAACAGTGTTGCCAGATTAAAATATGTGAATGTTCGGATAATCATCGCAAAATACACTGAATAACAGATAATTTTCAAACTTGATAATTATTTCGTTTAGATATTGAGATTATAGATATAGATGATTAAGTTTTATCACAAAAATCACAAAATCCTTAGATTATTCATCGAAGGGGGCTATGGAAAAATTTAAGGGGGCTAAGCCCCCCCAAGCCCCCCCCCCTAGTTGCGCCTATGGTTATTAGTGTACCTACCTATAATTTTTAATCATATATTAAAATATTTTCTGTTTAAGAAAGTAGAAACCTATAGTGTACCTATGTGTATATTGAAAGAATACTATTCATTATTCATAATGTTATACTCAACACAATTTACAAATAAAGTGTCGACTGATTATAAACAATTGTAATTATTACTAAATGTGTAAAACTACTAAAACTTTAAACCCAATATTAAAATATGATACTTTAAATTCATTGTATTATCAGTCCTCATACTAATATAAACTAATTTTTAAAGTTTCAGTTTTCTCATGCATCAGAAATATTTTCCAAATCATAATCATAGTCAGAATCAATAATATAATTATTTATTAGTAGAGTTAGGATGTTGATGACCTAAAAATCGCACAAAAATGCCCTAAAAAAATGCAAAAATTACCTTAAAAATTATCTAAAAAACTAATTAATTAAGTGAAAAGATGTATTTATAAATAATAATGCATGATAATGATGGGTGTATTTAATACTGTAATAGTAGGTAATTTAATATATCAATTATAGATTATAATATTAATACATTAATAAATAAAAATAGGTATACATTTATAATTTGTACTACTTGTCCAAATCCAAAATTAGATTTTAAATAAATTAAATTTATTTCCAAAATTGGGCTTAACACTTGCTCTAAAATCTAAAATTGCCCCACATTGTACAAAAAGCACAAAAAATGACTTAAAAATGTTGAAAAATGACATTAAAAACAATTACAATTGAACCACCTAAATTACCCAGAAAAAGAAGAATACCACAAAAATACGGTGGAGGTGAAAATTGCCCTGAAAATGTCCCAGTTGAACAATATTATCGAATAAATATATACTTCACAGTCTTAGATATAATAATAAAAGAAATGGAGGTACGTTTTAAGGAGAATCAACTCCAAATTTTGAATGGACTGAAGAATTTGATTATTAATGACAACCTTGAAGAAAATGTGTTAACATTAGTATGTAATACTTATAAGTTAGATATGCAACCATTAAAAAATGAACTGAATATTTTTAATAGAATGTTTGCATCCAAATACCCTAATATATCTGGAGAAAGTAATATATTTAAAAAAAAAAGTGAATACATAGCAAACCATGATATAAAATCAGGATTTCCATTAACATATACAATTTTTAAAACATTTTTAACAATTCCTACGAATACTGCGTCGTGTGAAAGAAGTTTTTCTTGTTTACGGCGTTTAAAAACTTATCTGCGGACAACCATGGGCCAGGAACGTCTCAGTAGTTTGTCATTGTTACAAATAGAAAAAAATCAACAGATTGATGAAGAAAAAGTTATTGATGAATTTAATAGCAGTGTATCAGTTTCTGGACGTCGCTTAGCATTAGCATAATTATTGTTATAATTAAATACTTAAATGTTATGTATTATTATTATTATATATATATCTTGTATTTTTAAATATATGCATTTAAAATGTACAGATTATGAATTATGATGATTTTTTTTTTATATGTATTTCACTGTATTTTTGAATTTTCATTGAATATTACGAAATTGGTCTTTTTGATTATTGGACCTATGAAAGCTTTGCACCTGCTGAAATTTAATGGAATTACGCCAATGTATGTACCTAATTTAAATTTAATAACATAAGCTTTTTTACCATTACCACGTAGAACCGGACGTATAATAAGCGATGGGTCATTGTTTTGTTTACGGAATCAAACGATTACAGTGTTGTGCCTGTTAATTGGCTAATTTTACCACCAACATTGGAGCTAACAGCTTTAAACATTTCAGTAATTGAATTTTGTCGATGGCCTCCATTTAATGTTACTAGCGTTGAACTAACAAATGCTTATGATCCAGAAGATTTATGGGGTTTATTCAAAATTAAAATTTTGTCCAGTAAAATATATGGTAGGTACTTTATAAAAAGTTTTAAAACATTATAAAAGGTTCAATTAATAATTAATACAAGTCAAATAAACTTGATTCCTACTTGACATTACTTCATAATTCAAATTGTACCTGATTGTATTGGTTTACTTAGTCAATTTCAAAGAAGCCTGGCATCAACGTGTGGAGATTGAAAGTTCTGCTACAGAAAATGAATCTGAAGTACTCAAAAAAAAAAAGAAAAACCGCCAAAGAAGTTCATCTGAAGATGACAGTGACTTTGAGGGTATGCCTACTATTTTTATACTTCTTTAAAAATTTGGTATTAATTTATTTTTATTTAGATTGTAGCTTTTCAGTAACACCTATCAGCAAAAAACCTAAAAAAGATGTGCCAATAACATTTACTGAATTGCTGAAGAGAAATTCCGATGAAGAATTCAATTGTGAACTAGAGTCTGATCATCACCGGCAGTACAAATTGCAGCTAGTTCCTCAATATCTTACATAATTAATGATGACATAGATACGGTAATACAAATTTAATTTTTAATTAGGTATTTAAGCACTGCAATAGTCAAATTTTAAAAAGTTAAAAATAAAATAGTACCTATAGGTACTATGTTTTAATATAATATAAAATATAAAATATTGTTACATCAATTTAAATTTATAAAATATTAAGTACCATAAAAAATTAACAATTGAACCAAATTTATTTTCATTTTGATGCGGAAATTAATATTTAATTGATAGCAGGCAACATCTCAGGTTGAAAATACTGATGAAATACAATTACTTGAACAATATGAACCATTTATTGTTCCTAATACCTCATACAGTACAACCAGTGAGTATACTTACTTGGTATTTTATCTGAATTACCTATATTTTTGAATTAACTACTTCAATATTATTAATTTAAAACCAATACAAATATTTTTTTGTTATTTTTTTATTACATAGATACTGGTAGCTTAAATCATAAAATCCTTGATATTTTAACTAGTATGCAATTAGAACAAGTCAATATTAAAAAAGAGTTAGTGGCATCAAATTTAATATTGAATCGATTACTTACAAAAGTTGAAGTTTTGGAAACTAATTCAAAAAACAATAATTTTAACTCTGCAACGGCCAACCAGTATATTGATTCAAATTTTCTTTCATTATTCCCAATAAAAGATAAAGATGAATTTTTATCAGTTGAATCGAACATAGTAAATGAAGTGGACTTTGTGTTGAAACTAGTATGTTATCTTTGTAAAAAACTAATTTAAACTTAGAAAATTTGATTTCAATATATTCTTATATTCCTATAAATAATTTTAGGAATCATTCATTAAAAGTATTGGTGGATGTGGACTAAAAAGTAATATTACAAGGGTGTTACAAAAAATATTTAGTGATGAATTTGCTGTTATCTCTACGTGGACTGGACGTGGTAAAAATATATCCATTACAATAGGAAGTTCTGAAGTGATAAAACTAATAAAAAGTTATTTAATTTACTATATTACAAATCAATTACATATAAACATATATTATAATATACAGAAACAATGATTTTTTTTAGGGTTTATTAAAGCTAATTCTAATGATGTATTAACGGATTCAGAATTTGAAATCACTGTTGCTAATTGGCTTAGACATGCAAACACTCGTTTGAGTAGAGCAAAATAATTTTAATTTTCAAAAGTTAGTATATGGTTATTTTGAATATATTGAATTTTGTATGTAAGAATGAAAATATAGGTATTGTAGTTAGAATGCAGATACATTATTCTCCATAGTCCTATAAGTAAATTAATATAATATTAATACTGGTTTTTAATTTTTATTTTTTTGTGGTGCATTCAATTTAACTTTTTTAGATTGAATTACTTTTAACCCCTATTTGTGGACTAATTATTTTATTTTTATTTTTTCAGATTTGCAGTTCAAAGAAAAAAGATTTATCTCTCATATCAACAAAATATTTTAGAAGAGTACTTAAAGCTGAACAACAAAAAGTAAATTTGAATGTTACGTCCATAGTAAATAGTAATAGTATAAATTGTGTTAAGACAAACATTACAAACAATGATTTACCACTAAAATTATCAGTATCCGTGAAAGATCCCATGATACCTGAATGTTTGTTAAATACATTAAATTTTGAAACCGTCCAATCCAATAACTTAAATTTGGGTTTTGATGCTTTTAATGATCCAACTATAACCAATCATGACCCTATAAGCCCTATGTTAGAAGTTGATTTACAGAAAAATGTATGTATTACAGATAAATTGCGTCTATTAATTATTAAACACAAAGTTTCTCATAATTTTTGTAACAGCTTGCTTCAGTTATTGAAAAGTGAAGGTTTAGACGTTCCAAAAGATATTAGGACTTTGATGAAAACTCCTAAACTCCATGATGTTGTCGATATTTCTGGTGGTAACTACATACATTTAGGTCTAAGAAATATGCTACTACCTATTTTAATTAAAAATAATGCTCAAATATATATAAAATCCCATGTATTAGAGATAGGTATCAATATAGATGGCCTTCCTGTATCTAAAAGTTCTAAAAGTCAAATTTGGCCAGCATTAATATCAATTTTAAATTTTAAAGAGCTAAAAGAAAATGTTATACCAATAGGCATTTTCCATGGATTTCAAAAACCCATTTCTATTGAGGAATTCTTAAATCCATTAATAATAGATTTATTGGAGGTGTTAGATAATGGGTTGACTGTAAATGGGTTGTTTTTTACTGTAAATATTTCAAATTTTTCATGTGATAGCCCGGCGAAGGCGTTTTTACTTAACGTTAAGGGTCATAATGCATATTTTGGCTGTACATTATGTATAGAGGAAGGTACATATTTGGAACATCGACGTACATTTCCCCAGCCCCCCCTTTTTTAAATTCTCAAATTTTTTTTCGGCCAAACATTAGTGCGCCATTAGTGTGAATTTGTGCGACTATTTCCAGAATTTGTGCGAAACTGGTTTAACCATAAATTTAAAAATAGAGAAGGGGGGCTAGAGAAATGTTCCCCAGCCCCCCCTCGTGCAAAACACATCAATTCTCAAATTTTTTTTCGACCAAACATTAGTGCGCCATTAGTGTGAATTTGTGCGACTATTTCCAGAATTTGTGCGAATCCGCTTACAACCGTAAAAACCGATTTTTCGGTTTTGGCATTTCCCCAGCCCCCCCTCGTGCAAAAAACATCAATTCTCAAATTTTTTTCGGCCAAACATTAGTGCGCCATTAGTGTGAATTTGTGCGACTATTTCCAGAATTTGTGCGAAACCGGTTTAACCATAAATTTAAAAATAGAGAAGGGGGGCTAGAGAAATGTTCTCCAGCCCCCCCTCGTGCAAAACACATCAATTCTCAAATTTTTTTTCGACCAAACATTAGTGCGCCATTAGTGTGAATTTGTGCGACTATTTCCAGAATTTGTGCGAATCCGCTTACAACCGTAAAAACCGATTTTTCGGTTTTGGCATTTCCCCAGCCCCCCCCTCGTGCAAAACACATCAATTCTCAAATTTTTTTTCGGCCAAACATTAGTGCGCCATTAGTGTGAATTTGTGCGACTATTTCCAGAATTTGTGCGAATCCGCTTACAACCGTAAAAACCGATTTTTCGGTTTTGGCATTTCCCCAGCCCCCCCTCGTGCAAAAAACATCAATTCTCAAATTTTTTTTCGGCCAAACATTAGTGCGCCATTAGTGTGAATTTGTGCGACTATTTCCAGAATTTGTGCGAATCCGCTTACAACCGTAAAAACCGATTTTTCGGTTTTGGCATTTCCCCAGCCCCCCCTCGTGCAAAAAACATCAATTCTCAAATTTTTTTTCAGCCAAACATTAGTGCGCCATTAGTGTGAATTTGTGCGACTATTTCCAGAATTTGTGCGAATCCGCTTACAACCGTAAAAACTGTAATTTATTTTTATTCTGTTAAAAAAAAAATACGCTTACTTTTTATAGCAACTTTAAATTAGGCACCTAAGTAGGTAATTTCAATTGAGATATTATTTGATATTCAGTCATTACAAACGTTGCATACACTTATAAATTATGATCTATAGAATGTATGCATGTTTAAAAATATCACATAATTGTATCTAGTTTTTAGGGTGAAATAGATTTCATTTTTTAAGTTTATAATCAATCATAAATTAATCTTTTTGCGATAAGCTAAATTAAATTTTTTAGAACAATGAATACATTAATACTTTTTTGAAAAATAATTTATTATCTGGTTTAGCGGTTGAGTGGGTCTGGGATAGAGTAATTAAAGTTTGCACGCTACACTCAGATCTGCTTTTGTCTACGCGCTTGATCTCGGCATTGTTTTCAAATATAAATCTAAGAGCATCAATGTAACTTTTTTGTCTGCATTATTTTGTATGTAGGAATTCATCATTGATATATTGTATTACATTTTCACAGGACACATGAGTAAATTCAGTGTTTTATTGAACTGTAAGGTGTAGTTTTGTCTACTTGAATTTATTAAACATTTTAGTGCGATATTTATATTAAACAAACTCTTTTATTATTAAATAAGTATATATCACCATAGGCGAAACTACGGGTCAGGCCAGTCAGGCCATGGCCTGACCTAATACTGACTAAAAATTTGTATACATTATATATTTTAATAATTATTTAGGCCTTATAATTAATAATATATTTATACATGGAAACGTATACATTTGTACGTTTTATATAATACTATAATAAAATATAGTATATAGGTACAATTGGTACAAATGAGGATTATAATATAACATAATAAAGTGATTTTTTAAAAAGTCGGAAAGGTGGGATACAAAAGGTTATTTAATTTTTATCTGTGAGCAACTTACAGTATACCACTGCTAACAAAAACGATTCTGAGTGAAGCTCGGTGGATAGCATTACATTATCAACAATCTATAATTTGTTAATTGTTAAATAGTAAAATAAATAAATAGGTACATCTAAAATACAAATGTAGTTAAAAAATATTATGGTATTATTCAAAATCACATTCTTTGTTCTTAATTAATATAGGTTTTCTGGTAGAAAACGGCGTCCGTAATTATTTAATATTATAGAATCGTGAAATCTTACGGTTTTTCTCATTTAACCGTTTTTATTTTGAGTTATTTTTATTTTTGAAAATCGAAAAATGACCTGTCTAAAGTTACAGCTCAAGAACATAACCTTTCATAAAAGATGCTACACTGCCTACACTTCAACACTTGATACTTTTGAGCAAGTTTAGGAGGAGAAAAAGTGTTTCCAGAATAAAAAAAGAAAAAGAAAAAAAAATAAACATCATTGTATAAAACAAAATAAATACATTCCTCGCTTCACTCAGAATCTAAAATTCCTAATAAGTAATAATATATTTATTTAAAATTAAAAACTTTATTTTTGGCATCTAAAATTTGTGAAATTTTCCATTAATATGTCTATTATTATAAATTTATTAATTATTATAAATTTTTATTTATTATTAAATATTTAAATTATAAAAAAATATTCATTATAATATATGCATTAAACAAAATTATTATATTGTAAAGTTGTTATTAGAAGTATTTTTTATATTTTTCATTTGGCCTGACCTAATAAAAGTGTCTAGTTTCGCCTATGTATATCACAATATAATATACTGCAGCACAGCTTTAATTTTAAATTGTATATAATAAAAATTCACAAAATACATTTTTCGATTCATTTACTGGAATCGGCTTTTTATTTAAATCGTCAAATAACTGCCAATTTCTATTCCCTCTTTTGGCATATGCATGATAATGTCCTATTGAATTTCTTTAAGTAATTCTACCTATTCTCAGTTTCCCGACGTCGTGGTCGTCGTTGCGCGTCGCCTCTAGCGGGCTTTTAATCGTTGCAAATCGGTTATCATAATAATATAGCAAAATCATATTACTTTGAAAATAATTATACTTTTATTGAAATTTATTACAGATTGATGATAATTCGAATTTGAATTTTATGTAATTTTCTTTACATATTTGTATACACATGACAAACAACATATTTAAAAAAAAAACGCAACAATTTAGCATCGCCGACATAATGTCGGAAGTTCCGACTCGGAACAACTAAACAGACCTAAGAAATACGATACTTTCTCGTATAATATGGATGTCCGGCCATCTTACGAATTCATGGTATATAGTCGTTTAGATTGTTGAACATTTGTGCTACCTTTTGAGTCGACTTTTGCTGTATGGTTCAAGAACATATGAACTTAGAGGAGTCGTTAGTTTTAAAAGAGGACGGACATCACTAAGAAATTCAATAGGACATTATCATGCATATGCCAAAAGAGGGAATAGAAATTGGCAGTTATTTGACGATTTAAATAAAAAGCCGATTCCAGTAAATGAATCGAAAAATGTATTTTGTGAATTTTTATTATATACAATTTAAAATTAAAGCTGTGCTGCAGTATATTATATTGTGATATATACTTATTTAATAATAAAAAAGTTTGTTTAATATAAATATCGCACTAAAATGTTTAATAAATTCAAGTAGACAAAACTACACCTTACAGTTCAATAAAACACTGAATTTACTCATGTGTCCTGTGAAAATGTAATACAATATATCAATGATGAATTCCTACATACAAAATAATGCAGACAAAAAAGTTACATTGATGCTCTTAGATTTATATTTGAAAACAATGCCGAGATCAAGCACGTAGCCAAAAGCAGATCTGAGTGTAGCGTGCAAACTTTAATTACTCTATCCCAGACCCACTCAACCGCTAAACCAGATAATAAATTATTTTTCAAAAAAGTATTAATGTATTCATTGTTCTAAAAAATTTAATTTAGCTTATCGCAAAAAGATTAATTTATGATTGATTATAAACTTAAAAAAGCGGGTAAGTGGGTATCGCTCTGCTGTATATTAGGGGGTGGGGTGGACCTCAGACTATGGAAGGTTAAATTTGAATGCAATGATAGGTATCATTGTATACGAAAAACGATTCTGAACGAAGATGATTTATCAGTTTAGGATATATTATATTTAAATATTGTCAAATATTCTATTTTGAAACAAATAGTATAGTTTTTATATTATGTTACTATGGTTACTATGGCCAACATTCGCATTATGAGCGTATGAAATTTAATTTAAATTTTGACATATTTCGTATAAATTCGAACTTTAAACACTTATAAAAAAAAATTGTGACTAACGATATCTGATTTTTTTTTATCACTTTAAGAACAACTTATAAGAAACCTTGTATTAAATTTTCAAGATTTTCTGGCCACCCAAAAAATTTTTATCGGCATTTGAAGAAAAAAAAACTTAGAAAAGTCGAAAATTTCAATTGTCTATTAGTAGCTTAAAAATGGTCAAAATATTTTGAAAATTTAACTGTAAAGAGATAACCATAATATAAACATTTGGTGAAAATTTCAAGTATTTACAATAATTCGTTTTTGAGTTACAGCAAAATCAAAAAATCGATTTTGTCGAAAAGTGGTTTTTCCGTAAAATTGCCATTTTTCTGTCATTTTTTTTTTGTTTTTCTCGATTTTTTTGAAAACTATTAGAAAATTTTAATTTTGACCCCCCTAAAGTACCAACTAGATTCAATTCCCTATTCATAGAGGGGCTGAAGTCAAAAATCGGAGCATTATTACTGCTCCAAATGTTGGAGTCAGACACAAAAAAAAAAAAAACACACATCATTGTAAAAGCAATACATTCATCACTCCGTTCAGAATCTAAAATGAAATCTATTTCACCCTAAAAACTAGATACAATTATGTGATATTTTTAAACATGCATACATTCTATAGATCATAATTTATAAGTGTATGCAACGTTTGTAATGACTGAATATCAAATAATATCTCAATTGAAATTACCTACTTAGGTGCCTAATTTAAAGTTGCTATAAAAAGTAAGCGTATTTTTTTTTTAACAGAATAAAAATAAATTACAGTTTTTACGGTTGTAAGCGGATTCGCACAAATTCTGGAAATAGTCGCACAAATTCACACTAATGGCGCACTAATGTTTGGCCGAAAAAAAATTTGAGAATTGATGTTTTTTGCACGAGGGGGGGCTGGGGAAATGCCAAAACCGAAAAATCGGTTTTTACGGTTGTAAGCGGATTCGCACAAATTCTGGAAATAGTCGCACAAATTCACACTAATGGCGCACTAATGTTTGGCCGAAAAAAAATTTGAGAATTGATGTTTTTTGCACGAGGGGGGGCTGGGGAAATGCCAAAACCGAAAAATCGGTTTTTACGGTTGTAAGCGGATTCGCACAAATTCTGGAAATAGTCGCACAAATTCACACTAATGGCGCACTAATGTTTGGTCGAAAAAAAATTTGAGAATTGATGTGTTTTGCACGAGGGGGGGCTGGGGAACATTTCTCTAGCCCCCCTTCTCTATTTTTAAATTTATGGTTAAACCGGTTTCGCACAAATTCTGGAAATAGTCGCACAAATTCACACTAATGGCGCACTAATGTTTGGCCGAAAAAAAATTTGAGAATTTAAAAAAGGGGGGGCTGGGGAAATGTACGTGGAACATCGTATGACTTATCCTGGTTTAGATGCAACATTAAGAACTGATGAGTCTTTCAGAAGTAAAAAAGATGAGGATTACCATAAAGGCAATAGTCCTTTAGTTTGTTTACCAATTAATATAATCAATACAGTTGTGTTAGATTACATGCATAATGTATGCCTAGGTGTAGTTAAAAAATTAATTGAATTTTGGGTGAAAGGTAATAAGCAAGTAAGATTGGAAAAAGATAAAAAATAAAAAATAAATGATGAGTTAAAAAAATTAAGACCTTATGTACCTTCTGAGATATGTCGCTTACCCAGGGCGCTGGATGAAATTGAACATTATAAAGCCACAGAACTTAGAACTTTATTATTATATACCGGTCAAATAGTTCTAAAGGGTAACTTAAAAAAAAAGTTTTATTATCATTTCCTATTGTTGGTTTATGCAATTAGAATTTTAATTTGTCCTGAAACCTGTTCTAAATATAATGAACTATCAACTCAGTTCCTAAAGAAGTTTGTTAATGATTATTCTGCATTATACGGTTCTCATTACATATCTTATAATGTACATAGTTTAATTCACTTACCATTTTATGTTCTTCTTCATGGTCCATTAGACAATTTTAGTTGTTTTCGTTATGAAAATTATTTACAGGAAATAAAAAAATCTATCAAGTCAATCAAATATCCTCTGCAAGAAATTTTCAATAGAATAGTAGAAAAACAAAAACTTTATGATACACTTCCTGCTCAATTACATAAAATATATCCTGTCTTAAGCAATGAAATAATACACAGTAATCCTTCACCTCTCTTTCATATAAATGATAAACTTTTTGAAAAAATCACTTTAGAACTAACAAGTACAATTATAAATGTTTTTAAAGAAAAAGATAAATACATAATGCTTACTAATAACACTCTAGTTATGGTTCAGCATATTGTTGAACCGAAAAATGAACCTCCTAATTTAATTGTAAAACAGTTCATCAGCTTTTCTGAATTTACTAATACACCAGAATCTTCTTTCAAAATCGGGGTTTACATGGTTGACACTTCTAAAATGTCTAAATTATATCGTATTAATTTAACTGATATAAAATATAAATGTTTTTTTATTAGACTCTCCGACAATTTGGCATTGATCTCAACACTTTGTCATTTAGAGACTTAATTAGCTTGTACCTTCTGGCTACAATTAACATACTATTAAGTCATTCAAACAACATTTTTAAAAATCATTCTGTTTATATTTTATTATCATTAATGTTATTTTGCAAAGTACATTTTTAACTGTATACCTATTATTTTATAATAATTTAATACACTATACTAGGTATATATTATATATATATAGATATATATTATATGTATACACTTTTTTATATTAAGATTGATTGTTTTTTTTTTTTTTTTTATTTATATATAATTTTATTTCAATAATATAATATAACTGAAAATTAACAGATTTAAATCATTCAATCCAATTATATTCTTTTGTTTGTTATTATAATTTCATTTATGTTATTTTTTAAATACATTTTTTACTGTATACCTATTATTTTATAGTAATTTAATATACTATACTATATATTATATTATGTGTATACACTTTTTTATTTTAAGATTGTTTATTTTATTTATATATAATTTTTATTATTCAATAATTTTATTTCATTTTATATTAATCTGATATAATATAACTTTAAAAATAAACAGATTTTAATCATTCAAACAAATTATATTCTTTTATTTGTATTATATTATCAATTACCTATCATTTATGTTATTTTTTAAATACATTTTAACTTATACCTATTCAAATAAATAAATTGGAATTACTAAATTATAATATTATTTTTTTTTAAATTTTAAATATTTAATTAGGTGGTAAATATTGATTCATAGATATTTATTATTTATGCATAGGTAATACAGGTATTATATTATAAATAATCCATAATATGTATAATATTAAAAAAAAATTCAGCATTGTATATTTTTAATTAAACAACTATACAACAATAGGATTAAACATCGCAGTGATGTTTTTAATAACATCACATTGAGACATCTATGAAACATCAGTGATGTTTCATAGACGTTCTAATTTAATGTGGAAGGAACATCGTGTTTGATCGTTGTAGAGATGTTACAAAGAGATGTTCAGTATATGTCTTATTTGTGACATCATTGCGGTACAAATACGGTCCCAGGGATGTTTTAAATACACTTATGGAACGCAATTTGTAATGTTCCATGTTTCATTGCAACAGCCCAGAAACGTTTGTGGTACAAATTATTGCACAGTGGGAAATGATTAGGTAGGTAGGTATTTATAAATTATAATAATATTATAGTGTTAAAATAGGTTTCGGGACTTCTTGCATTTGCATGTTTTTTGCAGTGGTCGTAGTCCGTAAATTATTCTAATTTCTAGGTAAATTATAAATTTGTTTTATGAAATGGCAAAATTAAATATAAAGTTTTAATTTGAATATTTTTGCATATATCGTTATATTTTAGAAAAAGCCCATGTTTGAACAATTTCTAACATATTTGTGCATTTCTTACATTTTTTTTTTATTTAAATTATGTAAAATTTTATTTTTGAGTTTTTTGTTTCTAAAATTATACCCAAGTATTATGTTTTATCCTTTTTTTAAAATAATACAAAAATTTAAATGCATATATTTAAGCATATTTTGACAATTTTTACTGCATATTTCGATGACTATTAGTGCAAAAAGTCCCGAACCTTAATTATAAATAAAATATGCAAAATACCAAACTTCTAAAGGATATAAGTTATACTTTGAAACTATCTAAGTCCAACCGATAAATTCTGATTGCACCATTGTTCTTCAATGGTTGAAAAAAGTACAATGGTTTCAGAAAAAAAATAGCTAGATAGAATTTATGCCTAATAAAAATCAAAATTCGATCAACTGTTAATTGATTTTTAATTTTTAAATATTTGTTTCATGTTTGTAGTATGAAACCTACATAAAACCATTTAAGAACACGATTATATATATAATATATTATATTATAATTAAATCGGAAAAAAACTCAAGAAATTGACACTTAACAATTTGAAGTACCAATAACGTATGCGAACCGATTGAATCGTATGACGCTTATACGGCTATGTTTATTAACGAGCGGATAATATATTTGTGGTTGTATTTATTTTTATAATATGAGTACAATATTAATAAGACTACACTGTCTAGTTTTTCAACGTTATTTCCAAATTCCAATATCAGCCCGATTCTTCGAACTTCAAATTACTAATTAGAACGTCTGAACGGTTACATAATAATCAACTTTACCTATAATTATTCAATATTTAAATTTAATAATCGGCGTTTGTTGATAATATGTTGGCTAATAGTAATAGTTATATTTGCGGATTTTAATATTTTGGTTTTTGGTTTTTGCTCTGATGTTACTTTTTATTTCAACACTGGTCACTGGTCATTTATTATATCGCATTAAAAAAACCAAAACTAAGATGATAATTCATTATTTCCGACATCTTCTTTCACTACTTATATTCTTTGGTACCGGCGTACCGCAGTATAGCTAGAATATTGGTCTATGTGAGGTGGGAGGGGTAGCTTCATTTTTTTGTGTTTCAAAAATTGGAAAATATGACGTCACAAGTTCCTCTTAAGATGATCTTACAACGATTTAAAACAATCGAAATCACATCATTGTGCATTTGTGCACTGTTACACACTAAAGGCAAATTGTTCAAACACATGGACGTGTTTTTAAAACGCCGAAAACATACAGTTTGAATTATATAGCCTATTTTGGATAAGACCATTCACATTTGACACTTAGTAAACAGCTTTTCTGTTATTATTTTAATTTTTTTTTTTCAATTTTAGATTTTCATAGACGCAAATTACGAATAGCAAGTAGCGAGATTTCGAAAACCCTACTTTAATTATAATGAATAAGCTTATGAAAATTTTTGTGGGTGATTGGCCCCTTACGCCCCTACCCTATTTGGGACTGAGGTTTGTATATTTCTGGTTAAAATAATTAAATTAGAATCGATTTTTATTTAATAATCGCATAATTCATGAATATTGAGTTAGAACATTTTATTATTATAATATCGTTATAAAATATACATAATATTATGAACGTAAAGTTGGCCCATCCGCTTTGGAGTATCAGTATTATAGATATCGAAACAAAACCTTTATCAATATTTTGCGAGAATTGGTGAAAAACTGAGACATAAGTACATAACCACATAGGCGTGTGGGCAGACCTATTTGGCATGTCGCGAGCACACGCTAAATATAATATGGAATAGGTATATCTTCTTTATCAGGCTACTATTTTTTTTTACAATAGTGCGAAAAAAAAATAATTTTTTGCATTTGGTTTTTGATTCTAATAAGGTTAGCCGTTTCAGACACAATTATTTTTAAATTCAAAAACAAACTGTAAGCAAAATCAACGACTATAGTCCACCAAAATGATGTGTCTAAGTGTATTCACTCTTCACTCCTTAAAGCAATGATGAGAAACGATGTATATTCTACAATATCAAGCTTACAAAATGCTACGTAACCCCATACATCTTTGTAGTTTGGAAAGGAACACTTTTGTCTATTGCTACATCTTACAGCAGCGTTTCTCAACCTGTGGTACGCGGAAAGCTCATAGGTGGTACACTAAGAACATCTCCCTTTTACCTTTATAAAAAAAAAAATAGAATGGATCGTTCATATTAGAAATTATTTGGTATATTTGATATATTTAATAATAATATAAATAATAATTTATACATTTAATTTTCTTTTTACCTATGCATTAAATGCTTATATTATTATTATTATTATTATTATTTTTTTTTTGTAGTTCCTAATAAAATAAAATTCCGTATACTTACATGTAAAATAACATTTTCGATAAGCAAAAAAACGTTATTTGATCTAGTGGTTCATGACAATTTTTAAACTGTGTAGGTGGTACGCGGATAAAAAAAGGTGAGAACCGCTGTAATTACAGTATTACCATTGATCATAATATTTTTTTTTTTCGTGAGATGAAATAAAATGATGTAGTATGAGCTGTCTTTTAGCTACCTGGGTATAGAAAAAGTAAACTATGAACACCCTTTAAATCTTACTTGGTATAACTATAGTATTATAAATGTATAAATAGGTAGGTACCTACTAGTATTCATAATCGATGGTATTACTTATAAAATTAGTCGATTATATTTTTTTTATAATACATTCAATAGATTAATTAATCTCTCTACAATTGCAATAGAACGCTTTAAATTGCTTAATCTGTTTTTCAAAAGATATTTTATTAGATGATTTTCTTGGTCCATAGGATCAATCAGGCAGAGCCATATTTAGGGGGGAGCTACAGGGTACTGTTGCCCCAGGCGGCCAATTTTTGACACATTTAGGGGGGGGCGGACAGGCGCTGGTGTAGATTATATAAATAACCTATACTTGGTCTTTTTCCATTGCATGACTATGATACGGCAATTAGCCGTCATTTACTCATTTTGTCAATCAATGATAATTATTAATTTTTGTAATTTTTTTAATAAAAATGATTCTGAGCGAAAACGGTCAGTCAGCCTATGATATTACTAAGTATATTTGATGATATTATTATTGTGAATAATGTAATTTACGTGGAACCTTGTAATACATTTTCAATCCTTAGCTATACAAGTTGAACATTTTATACATTTTTAACTAAAAAATAATTATTAATAATATATTTGATAAATTTTGTCAAAATTCAAACTTTAAATGCTTATAAAAAAAATTGTGATTATGTATTTTTAATTTTTTAACTGCTATTGTAACAATACATCAGGAGCTTTGCATTTAATTTTCACGCTTTTGTTAATATTTATAAAAAAAAAACTAAAAAAATTGAAAACTGACAATATCCGTAAACATCCCAAAAAGAGTCAAAATAATTTCAACATTGTATGGTGTATAGAAAATGAAAATATAAACATTCAATAAAATGTTCTTATATCTAAATTTAATCTTTTTTGAATTACAATAAAATAACAAAACAGCTACATGCAAAATCGAGTGAATATACAATATTGTAAAAATAAGAATTTCAAACGTTCATAATAATTTAATTTAATTTGCTTATAGATATTTTTTATTGATAAAAGTAAAAAAAACTTATGAGAAATCTTGTATTACATTTTCAAAACTTAGATTTAAAAAGAAAATTTTTTATGAGTTCTCAACTCAAAGTATAAACGACCAGTAAACATTTCCTGTATATACGTTAATTTATTATAGAGTACACCAAAAATCAAAATCGATTTTGTGGAAAACCGATTTTGCGTAAAAATTCCAGTTTTTGCCTTAATTTTTATGTTGTTTTTTCCGGCGTTTTTGAAAACTATTGGGAATTTTAAATTTTGACCTCCCCAATGCACCAACAATATTTACTTTCCCATCAAATAAGATTCTGAAGTTGAAAATAGAAGCATTATTTTGACTGCTTATCGTGTACAGACACAAAAAAAAAAAATTTAAAAAATAAAAAAAAAAAAAAAAAAAAAACCTTGTTTTAAATCAATACATTCATCGTTCCACTCAGAATCTAAAAGGGATTATTTTTTTTTTTGGTGTGGGGGCGTACAAATATTGTTGACCCAGGGCGCAAAAAGTGTAAATACGTCCCTTGAATCGGGATAAAAATCTAATTTACTCATAATAATAAGCATAATATGGTGTATTACAAATCTGTAAAATATTTAATCATCTATCTATCTATCTATCTGAACAATATGTATCCGGATGGATCATCGGATATGAACAAAGGTGGGCAAGTTAATGAAAACAATTAACTCAAGCTAAGTTAAGTTAAATCGATAAGTTGACAGTTAACAGTTAACAAATCATACATTTAACTCGATAAGTTAAAAGTTAATAGGGACAAAATATTAACTTAACTTAGTTTAAAAAAAGTTAATATAGGTACTTTTTTTTATTAGTATGTGGATCATATAATTAGTATTACAAATTTAAGGTCATATTATAATCTTATTAATTATGCGTATCTAATCTAGGTACTATATAACATAAATCTATTTACAAAATTACTTTATCTAGAAAAATAACATAAATGTTTGTATTATTATAGTATTGGATTATTTTTATTTTAGTATTAATATTTACGTATAAAACCATAAAAACAAAAAATTTCAAAAATGTTTAATTTGATGCTGATTATTTTTAAACAAACTGAGGAAAGCTAAGTTATTTTAACTGTCAATTAAACTAGTTAAATTCATAAGTTGATTAGAAAATTAACTAACTAGTTAATGCCCACCTTTGAATATAAAATCAAATTTAATAATGGATAATTTAAAATGTGTCTTGTCACTGTAGATACAACTTTTTTTTATTTTTTTGAACAAGTCCTTCAAACGATTTTCGTAAGAAACATTTAAACATTTAGTACAAAATAAGAGTTTATAAAGTAGGTAATAACCAACAGATAACTTGATAACAAAAAATGATGGCGTTGAGGTAACGTACACTCGACTGACAGCATACGAATAAATTAAAAATATATGGCTTCCGTATAGGACAGCCTAGAGAGCCTTGATAATAATTTTATTATAATTTAATTATTTAATTTATTTATTTAATTATTAATTAATTTTTATTATAATTTTATTATCTAGGCTCTCTAGGACAGCCTGCATAGTCGTCGAAAATCGGTTACTTATTCAAATG
This sequence comes from Schizaphis graminum, assembly GCA_020882235.1. NCBI lineage: Eukaryota > Metazoa > Arthropoda > Insecta > Hemiptera > Aphididae > Schizaphis > Schizaphis graminum. The sequence continues at coordinate 6,904,956 of CM037033.1, forward strand.
GCCCGCCTCTTGATTCTTAAAAATCAACCTTAGACCCTACAGCTATAAAAAATACGTCCCTGGAAAGGGTGGGTAGTCTGCTATCCGGTAAACTTTATAAGAAAGATAACACTTGCGATTGTTGGTGAGGAGAAGCTCGTGATAGTTTAGCATGCCGTTGCAGCATGATGCCATTTTATTTAGACTTGCTGCGGAAATCACGCCCTCGTCACTTACCAATTAAAAAGTTATCCCTAAACACTTATTCACAGGATAGCAGACTACCCACCCTTTCCAGGGACGTATTTTTTATAGCTGTATGGTGGATGGATGATTTTTAATAATTTTTTAACGTGATAGTTTAGCATACTGTTGCCGCATGATGCCATGTATTCGGACTTGATGCGGTAATCATCTCATCATCGCTAACCAGTTCAAATCATATCCCTGATAACGTATTCACAAGGTACTAGGTAGCACAATACTTCTCTTTCCAGGGACGTATTTTTTATAGCTGTAAGGTTTAAGGTTGATTTTTAATAATTTGCAGGGTAATTGCAAACAACCTGGTGATTGCTAGGTGACTGCAGGGTGATTGGACTTTTTTGTAAAATTTAGCTCATTGTGCATTGTTCATTGGTCGATATCTCGGTTAGTATTTGTTTTTCGACCCCCCTGCAAAGGACTGAAAATACTCCCCGGTTGCCGTTCCATAGGATTTGTCGAAAAAATCGATGGGTCATTGGAGGCTAAATTGTAGACGTTTCACGAATTTACGTAATACATACGACCCCCCGCACACATAACTTCCCCCCCCCGAAAACTTCCAAGATATTCATTTCCGCAAAAATTTGAAAAATGATTAATGCTCAGCGTCTCGGACTCTACAAGTTTATGGTCTTAAAGTGCCAATTTTCGAAAAGGAAATCATAGGTGCTCGCCGGAGATATTCAAAAGGGCTCGGAATAATCTCTAGGCAATTCACTAGGCCTCTTCCGCATATTGTCGGCGAGCACCTATGATTTCCTTTTCGAAAATTGGCACTTTAAGACCTTAAACTTGTAGAGTTCGAGACGCTGAGCATTAATCATTTTTCAAATTTTTGCGGAAATGAATATCTTGGAAGTTTTCGGGTGGGGAAGTTATGTGTGCGCGGGGGAGTCGGAAACGGCCGATATGTCCCAGTTCAAGAAATCGTTATTTATTAAGTTTTTGGTATTATAATTTCTTCATTAGAAATAAACAATTCTTTGCGAATGCACTCAAGATCTAAAAGTAAAGGTAACACAATTGCATACATGTCTATATTTGGTTGAAAAATGGTTGAATATTTATAAGACTTCCAAAAGAAGAAAAATTAATGACTGCCAGGTGATTCCCATCAAGCAGCCAAACTCCCAGTGCCTACAGGGTTTTTCGTATTTTTACACGAAACTAGCAGGGATTGTAGCCAGAAACATTTGCAATCTAACAGTGAAGGTTTCAAGTCGGCAGTCCAATTATTAGGTATTTAAATAATTTTTTTAATACAAATTCGCGCAGTTGCCGGGTGATTCCCGTGCGATCGGTCAGACTCCAGCCGTCAGCTCGGTGCCTACAGGGTTTTTCGTATTTTTACACGAAACTAGCAGGGACGGTAGCCAGAAACATTTGCAATCTAACAGTGAAGGTTTCAAGTCGGTAGTCCAATTATTAGGTATTTAAATAATTTTTTTAATACAAATTCGCGCTGTTGCTGGGTGATTCCCGTGCGATCGGTCAGACTCCATGATATTTGTAGCAGACTCACCAAACTTGCAGGGACGGTAGCCCAGGGTACTTGCTACGATCTGTGAAAGTTTCAGGACGATCGGTCGAAGGGTTGATCTTAGAGAATTTTTGGTATTATTTAAAACACGATTATATGTAATATAATATGCATCCCAGTTCTGTATACTATACTAAATACACTATATATTTTTCGATGTTACTACGGCGCTAGCTGGAGTGGTCGGTCAAGTAAGTATGTGTTTTACGATCAAACATTGAATTTATTTAAGAAAATATAAATGAGATTAATAAGACATTACGGACATTACGCTGGGATGCAAATCCCCCGCCCTCGCTACACTTTCCCCGCCCAAAATCCCCCCATATATTTATTTCCGCAAAAATTTGAAAAATGATTAATGCTCAGCGTCTCGAATTCTACAAGTTTGATGCCTTAAAGTGCCAATTATCGAAAAGGAAAGCATAGGTGCTCGCCGGAGATATTCAAAAGGGTCCGGAATAATCTCCTGGCGATTCACTAGGCCTCTTCCACATATTGCCGGCGAGCACCTATGCTTTCCTTTTCGAAAATTGGCTCTTTAAGACTTCAAACTTGTAGAGTTCGATACGCTGAGCATTAATCATTTTTCAAATTTTAGATTCTGAACGGAGTGAAGAATGTATTGATTTTACAATGATGTGTGTTTTTTTTTTTTTTTTTATTTTTATTTTTTTTTGTTTTGTGTCTGACGACAACATTTGGAGCAGTAAAAATGCTTCGATTTTGGACTTCAGCCCCTCTTTGAAAAGGAAATCGAATCTAGTTGGTACTTTGGGGGGTCAAAAGTTAAAAATTTTCAATATTTTTTAAATGAGTCGGGAAAACCCCTAAAAAAATGAGGGAAAAACGGGATTTTTTACGCAAAACCAGTTTTCGACAAAATCGAATTATTTATTTTGCTATAACTCAAAAACTAATCGATGTAAACACTTGAAATTTTCACAAAATATTTATATTAGCGTTCTCCATACACAGTTAAATTTTCAAAGAATTTTGACTTTTTTTGAGCTATTTATAGACAGTTGAAATTTTCAATTTTTTTAAGTATTTTTTTTTAAAATAACGATAAAAATTTTTTGGCCGGCCAGAAAATCTTGAAAATTTAATACAAGGTTTCTTATAAGTTGTTCTTAAAGTTATAAAAAAAAATCCGAAATCGTTAGTCACAATTTTTTTTTATGAGTGCTTAAAGTTCGAATTTATACGAAATATGTCAAAATTGCGAAAATTTGCAAGTAATTTTGTGGTTGAAAAATCGTAAAATTTTTTTCTTTTATAACTAAGTTTTGAAAATTTGGTACAAGGTGCTCCATACATTTTTCTTCAAATATCTGTAAAAAAAACTCTACCGGACTAAGTCAAAAAATTTTTAGGAGTGTTTGAAATTTAAATTTTTACAAAACCGCGTTAAATAACGGTTTAGCCTCAAACGATTTTTGATATTTGTTGTTATTCAAACAGTATAAATCGTAAATACTTGAAAATTTTACCAGTTATTTAGATTTCCATTTTATTTACGTGATTTGATTTTCAAAACATTTTGACTTTTTTTGAGCTATTTATAGACAATTGAAATTTTCAATTTTTATTTATTTTTTTTTTTATAAATGTTGATAAAAAAAATTTAGCTGGAACAAATTACTTGAAAATTTAATTGAAGGGTCCACATAACTTGTTCTAACTCTCATTCAAAAATTATAAAAATACATAGGCACAATTTTTTTTTATTAGCATTTGAAGTTCAAATATTGACAAAAATTCGTTAAAATCATGAATATTTTTCACTATTTGGTAGTTAAAAATTTATAAATATTTATCAAAAGCTAAGAATTGAAAATTTAATACTATGCTGTCCATAAGTTAAGCTTAGAATAATTATAAAAAGTTTGAGGATTGTTCAATTTAAAAAATTTTACGAGTGTTTAAAGTTTTAATTTTAATTTGAAATTAAAAATACACGTGTAAAATAACGTTTTACTAATAAATAATTTTCGATTTTTGTTATTTTTAAAAAATTACTAAACGTAAGATCTTGAAACTTTTACTTAAATGTTTGAATTTGTTTCAAAATAGAATATATGATAATATTTAAGTATAATATATCCTAGACTGACAAATCATCTCCGTTCAGAATCGTTTTTCGTATACAATGATACCTATCATTGCATTCAAATTTAACCTTCCCTAGTCCGAGGTCCATCCCACCCCCTAATGTACAGCAGAGCGATACTCACTTACCCGCTTTTTGCGGAAATGAATATCTTGGAAGTTTTTGGGCGGGGAAGTACAGCGAGCGCGGGGGCAATTACACCTATAGGAGCTATTTAGTTGCCGGGTGAGTTCCGCGGTAGACCAAAAATGGACAATGACGTCACCGTCTCCGTGATATTTGTAGCAGATTCACCAAACTCGCAGGGACGGTATCCCAGGGTACTTGCTACGATCTGTGAAAGTTTCAGGACGATCGGTCGAAGGGTTGATCTTAGAGAATTTTTGGAATTGTTTAATACACGATTATATGTAATATAATATGCATTACGATGAACAATACGAACTACGAACACACTAATTTATTAAAGTAACAGACCACCGTTATCGAATAATATATTTCGACACACGATCAAACACATACCACGAATATACAATATGCCAATATCAATGCCCGTTGGTATAATATGGGTATTTTGTTTAATTTTATCTAACGAGCGACTTCAATATAAATTAAAACCTGGGCGGTCATTACGGTAAGAGTAACGGCTAATTCTTATTTCTTAGTAAAAACATTATAAACCATGCGGGCGAGCGTAATATTACTCGGTATAGTATAATTCAAAATATAGACTAGGAAACCGTGTGCGGCGGCTATTTATTTTTAAATTATTTTATTTACAATATTCAATTATCAAAAACTTGTTTGTTGTTGATTTCTTATACATTTTTACCATAAAATGGATTTATATACTCAAAATCTTTAAATATGCATAATCATATAAATTTGGTAAAATATGCAAAACTATGCAACATCAACTTTTGTATTTCAACTGTATGGTTCATGAAACGAATTTGTATCGAATCAGATTTGAAATATGCAGCTTCCTGAGAAAGATGCAAATCCATAAAGTTACGAGCCCTGATTATATATTATGGAATATTTTTCTTAAGCATATAGAAAATAGAATATATTATATTATAATATACAAAATTGTTAACATATCAAAATATTACTATATTTTTTTGTCTTGGCATGCTGAATTAAATCAAACCGTTTTGCATTGACATCACGTTTGCAAAATCGGCATCTTCCTTTAGTGGTATCATCGTTCTTTACCATTATCCAGTAATAATGTTTGACACGAAGAACAATATTTTGTGATGCAAGAGTGTACAGTACTTCCTCCAATATTGTATATTAAGTCCAATTCTATGTAGTTTTCTTGTATTGGAACAGTTTGTAACCTATAAGAATTTCGTGAAAATGCATCAAAATAGTAGTTGTGATCTAAATGAGAAATTTATGGTCCCATTTTTAAAACTGATGTGCTTAGGTTTTTACAATGCTCCACCAATGTAATATCACTATCCGCACAATAATTGGTTTGCTTCACATCAGAAATAAATTGACTAACAGATATAAGCTTTATCACATTCCGACACTGCTGAAGAAGGCAGTTTACCTGCCCGTCGACGTACCTGTGAGAAAACATTCTCTATAGCATCTTGTGTGAAACGATATGTCAAAATAAATTCATATTCATGTTTGAAAAGTACATGCGATAAATCACAGATGGATAATGTTGTCAATATTTTTTTATTTTTTTTTTTTTTATTTATGTATGAACGGGCTAGGAGCCCAATAGTAAACACAATATGTAGTTATGAAAATTAATATTATAACAATAAATAGATAGACGCCAAACAATACACGGCGATTATATACAAATAAAAATAAAACAATAACTAAACAAAGGTAAAAACAGTAATAAGTAATAACAGATTAAGTATCAATATTAATCCAGTATTCAAAGGTTTCCATCCATTTTAATTAAACTGAATATCATTAATTGTGGTTATAAATTTCATTAAAAATTCTAATTCTTGGCCATAATTGCGTTGAGTGATTGATGTCTTTCTCACTTTAGAATTCATAAATGAATTTAATGAAAGTAGCTGTGCTTAACGCTCCCTCGGGCAATTCTTTCAATTCTACTGCTACTCTGATCGCTGCAACAGCTTGTAGGCTAAAAACCCGAACTGCCGTACCTACATGCATTTTCTGAAAATTATCGGGGTAAATATCTTCATTTTTTAAATGATGCAACAACCGAATTTCTCTGTTCTCAGCCACCTCTTTTTGCCACAGACTTTTAATGTGAAACCCAGTAACATGTTCAGTGACTAAATTTTCTTCCAGTTTAAAATATTATTCTGGAATTTTAATATAACCCCCTAAAAGAGCGAACTTCAAATTTTTCAATTGATGGCATTGATCAGCAATAACATAGCTTTTCCTTTATAATCAAACTTGTTAGTTCGAGCCCCTTGTTTTTTGACAGAAATATTCAGTATCTTCCATAAATTGCGGTTTTTCCTCCCATGTCGGACGATATAGCAATTACAGTAAGTCCTAGCTCTGTTGCAAAGCCAATACATTCAAAAACAAAATTTTTCATATCCTTTCCACTCGTTTGATTTCCTGTTATATGACAACCCACTACTTGCTTCCAAGGGTCAATAGCTCCTCTAAGTAAAGTCACTAACAATTGATTGCCTTTCTCCTGAACAGGACCCAAGGTTATATTGCCAATGAATTTCATTTCATGTTTATTAATGGTTATACTGTCATTAATATGCATTTCATCTATATTTAAAATGCAAAATCTGTCCAAATTTCCTATTTTTGATAGTAACGGAGTTTATAAGTCTCTAAAATGTCCAAAGTTAATTTCCAACTCTTGCAATCTGCGACACAGTGTTATATATGCTGGTAATGGATAATGACTGCTGTGTAAATATTCATACCCATGCACTCATAAAGCGAATCGAAACTTCGAAGCTACAAATATAAAAACAATGGTATTCCAATAAAATTCAAATAAAAATAATTGACAATGAAAAAATAGATAGAAAAAATAATATCCTTTAATAATAGCTTCAGGAGACCATTCTCGTACCGAAGTATGCGTTTCTGTCTTCTGATTATAATGCAGTAATTTTATCATCATCGAGAAACTTCTTCAATAATTGTTTTTGTTGTTCAATATAAAATATAAAATATTAAAAATAATATAAAATATTCAAGTTATTTTTTTTTCTTCTATAAGTGTGCAATGAGCTTGTTGAATTTGTTATTAAGTTGTTCTAACAAAATACCATTTTCTTTTAGATTCTAAACGGAGTGATGAATGTATTGATTTTAAAATTATGTGTGTTTTTTTTTGTGTCTGTGTACAGCATAACTAGTCGAAATAATGCTTCAATTTCAAACTTTGGGGGTGGTTTCCGATGGCAAAGTGGATATCCTTGTTGCATTATAGAGGTCAAAAGTAAACATTTTCCAACAGTTTTCAAAAAAATCGATTTGTCCATTTCAAAATAATGTTGTTACTCGTTAAAATTAAAAATATTTAATATCATTTTATTCACATACCCATTATTACACATTTCTTTTAAAATATTATTTTGTAGTTACGACTTTTGTTTTAGTTCATTTAAAATTTAAAACCTTTAAAATACGTCCACGAAAATTATACGCCCGGGAATAAATCCCCGACTTCCACCCCTAGATCCGGCCCTGACTACCACCTAGAATTCCAAAAAGTAACTCTAAATGATTAATTGTATAATTAGACTTATACTTATCATTTCACTTCCTTAAACCATAATATAATAATATGTAGGTAACGATAAGACAGCAATTGGCATTCAAAAAAAAAAGAAAAATAGTTTCAGTAGGGTTAGTTACGTTTCAAATACTGCCAACTTCCGCACAAGGAATTTACATAATATTATTTCGTAATAATTCATAACTAGTTTTTGGAAGTTTATGACATAAAACACCTTTAAAAGTGAATTATAAAAGTATGAATTATTCTTATTTGGTTTGATATTGTTTATTTTAGTGGGTACCTATTGATTATTTTTTTCCGAATTACGACGACGGCGAATGGCGATAGCGATGCCGACAGTGCAGCTGTGCTATTTCCAAATAAGTATTAATATATTATTTTTGTTGTTACTATAAATCATTATTATTTATTTTTTATCATTTTTCTTTACATCGAACAATGAAAATTACATTTCTATCTAATTACATTCATAGGCGGATATTGGGGGGGACTTTGGGGGCTTAAGCCCCCCCCAGAACGTAGCAAAGCCCCCTCGGAAGGTTCTAGTATCTCTACTTCAATTACAACAAACAATATTGATACAATTGTAGAAAATAATCAAAATATAAAAAAAATAATATTGTTTTGTAAGAATTTATTTTCAACTGTTCCCCTTAATTACCGCTGATAAGACCGTTATATTATCCTATCCATATCTTTATTATCTATGATAATCTATGACAGAGGACTAGAGATAAGGAGTCCAAACTCTGCTGGCCGCCTGGAATGCCGCCCGAAAACCATGAACCATAACCATTATTCTGGGCGTGAACAAAAATATTATGTTATCCTAATCAATATCACTTATTATTAATCACAGATTTGATATTATCATATTCTGACTACACTCTGACTTCAAAGCAAAGGCTGTTAACTCTTTGTTAACGCTTTGCAGTTTGTACGTTTTCTATGCTTCAAAATAAATTATATATATTTTCTAATTGACGATTGTACGTGTTAATCATTTTTATTTTATGTAATTAATTTGTGTTGCGTGTGAACGAATTCATTTACTATGGCTAAAGTGTTTGACATTTTTAATATCAAAAAACAGAAAACAACACTACAATCTCAAAATGAACAATTAACTGTTGGTATAGAAATTGATATAACTGCACAAAAAAGTATTGTAGATGAAGACAATGTCATTTGTGACTTAGGAACTTTAATAACAGGCCCTGTGCAACCAATTTTGACGGTAAGTAAAAATATTGGTAAATTAAGTTTTGTTAATTAAAATTATATATATTGCAGTCATATCCACTAACTAAATTTGGTACTCAAAATCGCGCTTTCAATAATAAGCATTACAAATTATATGAATGGCTTGAGTATAGTATTTCGAAAGATTCTATTTTTTGCTTTGCTTGTAGAAATTTTAACACTGGAAATAGTGGCAATTTTGAAGATAGCTTTCTAGTTGGTTTTATAAATTGGAAAAAAGCAAGTGCTTTGTTGTTTTGTATTTATACTTGATTCATTAATTTTTGTAATTTAATTATTAATGTATATTATAATTTACAGTTGAGTGTTAGTAGTGGAACTAAAGGTGGGAATAAAAGTAAACTTAATAAATTGGATACACATGCTAAAAGTAATTTACATTTAACATGTATGGTTAAATGGTCAGCATATCAGAAGACAAAAGAAACTGGGAGTGTTTATTCTCAAGTATCTTCGCAGCATACATTGATGGTTGAAAGTAATAGAAAATATATGAAAATATTAGTTGATATTGTTCTATTTATAAGTTGTCAAGGACTTAGTTTTCGAGGACATGACGAGAAAAAAGATTCTTTAAATCAATGTATTAAACTAATAATTAATAAGTAATAACTAATAATATTGCTATTATTCTGAAATAAACTTAAATGTAAAATACAAAATATCTAATTATGATATTATTATTATTATTATTTACTATATTATTTGTAAAAAATTCAATATATTTTCAGGAAACTTTAAAGAAATATGTAAACTATTAGCAAAAAATAACGAGGAATTTGCAAAAAAATTTAATTTGAAAACCAATTATTCGAGTCATATCATTCAAGATGAACTTACAAGTATACTTGCAGATGTTGTGAAAGATATTGAAGATGTTGAGATATTTGGAATTATGTGCGATGAAGCAAGGTAAAATATATATTATTATGTATTATACATGGTCTATAGTTGTTTAATTTTTATTAAATTCATGTATAGGTGTTACAAACAAGAACAAATGGCATTATGTGTAAGGTATGTCAAAAATCTAGATGTCGTTGAGAGATTTCTTGGTTTTATAGATTGTTCTAAGAAACAAGATGCTGAATCTTTATATCAACACATATTATTGTATATGAAAAATTGTAATCTTAGTTCTAAACCACAAATAGTTGCTCAGTCATATGACGGTGCGAACGTAATGTCTGGGAAATTTAACGGACTACAAAGTAAAGTAAAAAGTCAATATCCTTACGCTATTTATACGCATTGTATGGCGCATAAAATGAACCTCATTGTCATTGATATGTGTAAATATGTAAAGGTAATGAATATTTTTTTATACCTATTTTTATATCAATGATTTTAGTTTTTACTTATTATATTAATATTAGGAAACGAGGAATGTGTTTAACACTTTAGAATCCCTGTACATACATTTTTCACATCCGTCAAAAAATCAACATTTAATTGAGATTCAAACCAATCTGGGGATAAAACATAGGTCAATGATTAGACTCAGTGACACTAGATGGAACTGCCGCTATAGAAATATAGAGTGTGTTAAAGCAAGTTATAAAGCAATTATTCAAGCTTTAGAAGAAGAAATCGAAAATGAAGATGATAGAGGAGTAAATGAAGCAACTGGTATATTAATATATTATTATAATAACTAATAAGTAATAATTTATAAATTAATAAAAAGTAATTATAGTCCTTTTTTTTTGTTTTAGGAATATTAGCAAATTTAAAAAGTGGACCATTTATAGTTTATTTATTTATCTTACATAAAGTATTAATTCATATTAATATCGTTACCAACAAATTTCAAGAAAAAACTGCAACCTTAGGGCAATCTAAAAATATTATTCAAGGTGTGATGATGACTTTTAAAAATTTAAGAACAACAGAATATTTTTCTCAGCTTTGGTGTGAAATAGAAACCTTTGCTAAAGATCATGACATATCAATACAAACACCGTCTAAAGGTTAGCCTTGATTATACATATATTTATTTATAGTTCTTAATTTTAAGTAAATATTTATTTAACTAGGATGTAAAAGAAAAAGACAAGAGCCAACAATTTTTAAAAATTTTGATGTCACTGCAACCACAAGTGCTGAACATAGTATCAATGAAACTAATGAAACCACTGAAGGTTATTTCAAAAAAAATGCTTTCTTTCCTGTATTTGATGCTATCTTGGTAAATCTGGAAAAAAGGTTTTCTCCTGAAAGTCTCCAAATGGCTACAGCTGTTGATCAATTTTGTCAACTTAACTTTGAGGAAAGTGTTTTTTTTGTAGATCATTACAAAGTAAGTATTGATTTATCGCTTATAAAAATGAATTTCTACTTACACTCTAGTTTTCTATTTTTAAAAGTAATCCTGTATTTTATATATTTTTTAGGATTTGATGTGTGTATCTAAAGATTTACTGAAGTCAGAAATGGCAGTGGCAAAGAATTGCATATTGCAGTCTACTAACGAAGAATATATATCTTTAAATGATGTAAAAAAGATTTTAACAAAAAGTATTTTCCCTAATTTGTACAAATTATTTAAAGTTGCTTTAACAATACCTATAAGTTCCTCAACATGTGAAAGGAGTTTTTCAGTAATGCGTCGAATCAAAACATGGCTTCGAACTTCCATGTTGCAGGAACGGTTCAACAACACATCAATACTATACATTGAAAAAAACATAACAAAACATATTGATACCGATACTGTTATAGATATATTTGCAAAAAAAAATAGATTTATAACATTAAAATAAAAAACATATTTAATAGCTTTAAATATTTATTTATTTATGTTCATAAAACCTATACATATTTTGGGCCTCAGATAGAATAAAGTAGGAGAGCTACTAGCTTGCAGGTTGAAGTGTCTAATAATGTGTTGACGCTAATGGATATGGAAAAAATGTTAAGCCCCCCCACGAATATGACCAAATATCCGCCTATGATTACATTACAATATTATCCAACTCTGTTGGCTTGTGAAAAGATAGATTTAATACCACGCTCCCGGTGGATTTTTTTTTAACCACAGCTATAGGTGAACCACGTCAGACGGCACTTCGGTAGTCTGATACTATTAAGACGCCGTTCGTTGCAGGCGCTATAAGTATATATTATATTATATTATGTGGTTCGTGTTAAGCAATAGTTTTTTAATATTATTCTATTTGCACTCGATTAGGCATAATATTTTATGCGGCGATCGTAACAGATTCAGATATCTATAAATATTTTTATGATTTTATGAATGTGTGGAACGTAATGAATCAATAACATCCGTTAATTTAGCTACACTGCAACTAATCAAAATTGTGTAAATTCTGCGTATGTGTAAATACGAGTTACGACGGTATAATTGGAGACTACCTACTAACATTGTGATGTTATTTATGTTAAAAATATAAATTATTTGTTTATTTATAATTCAACGAGATCAGCTCTATTTTGTAGTATAGAATGTGACACAAATGACCGCTGTGGTCATGTATTATAATATTACATATACATAAATATGTATAACAATGTTCTAGAAAAAAACCACGGACTAATTAAAATTATTATATATTTTGTTAAGAAGAATTAACATCTACCTATAAGTATTTCGATTTGTATCAATAAAATCGATAGTAGTGTGGTGACTAAATGCGGTATTTCCAGAGTTCTAACTAAAAAGGAGTTATTACTTAAATTGTAATAGCATAAAGATCATGATTTCGTAAATAGTAAGAGGGAATACGAAAATTGATTTTACAGCGTTTACGAAATTTCGAATCGGCATAATATAGTCCCTAGAATTGGGTAGGTTAATTTCATAATTAATTCGTTAATTCTTTTTAAAAATATAAATTGAATATTATCAAAATTGTAACCGCGAGTGGACACCAAATTACAGAGCATATTTAAGGAACCGATTGTACCAGTGAGCAATAAATTATTTTTATAATAGTAGATTTATTAAATTGTCGAGTGTTTTCATGTGTGAAACGTAACATTTTGTAAGATTTGCTGATTTACCTTGAAGGATAAATCTGATCTGAAGTGATCACAATGTCTTTTATCAAATGAACTTTATTAAAGGTTGTATTATTCAGTAAATTGTTGTGCAAGTAATACGTTTTTTACAACCAGTGACGGAAAATATTTTACATTACTCTATACTTAAAGGTAGACCTAGACAATTATTTTTACTCAAATAATAAAATGTATTCCCATTCCTGGCCAGTTGGTTGAATCTGATATTCAATAAATGTATGTATACATTTTGCATCTTTTGCAAAAATAAGAAATCTTACGTTATTACTAACGATTTGAGACAAATCATTTATAAATAATTAAATTAAGAATACTATGTACTAACAAAAGTCCAGCGAAAGAAAATCCGGTTTATTTATTTATTTATTATATTATACAGTCGAATCGGTATAACTCGAAGTTGAAGGGAAATAAAAATTCGCTTCAAAATATCTAACTTGAATTTATATTAATTTGTACACAATTTATATTTGTAGGGAAATAAAAAAAAATCGAGTTGTCAAGTTACTAAGAATATACATTATATACAGGGCTCGGAACTTTATGCGCTAAAAAACCATGAAATATGTGCATACGTATGCACTAAAAAAAAAACCAAAATATGCGGTATAATATGCATTTATTATTTTATAAAAGATGTATTTAAAAGCATAATTAATAATTATAGAAACAAAAATTTTTTTTTATTTTATTTGTATTTTTCTTTTGATAATGAAGCTGTTCTATACTGGATCTATTCCCAGAGTCCTAAATTTAAAAAAAAATAGAATTTATCAAATACAGCGATTATTAAATCATGTTAGGTATTCATTGTTATATTTACCTGAATTAGACTGAATGATGCTTTTTTATGTTTTCAAGTTTAAATGATCGTCTGTTGTGGCTCAGAAGGTTTTTGTAAACAGAAAATGATCTTTCAACGTCCACTGACGTAATTGGTGCGTACTTGTAGAAAATAAGGTCATTTGTTGTCAGATCTTCGGGAAGATGTGTGATGTCGGGATGGTGGAGATAGATCCACTAAGTATTGACGAGATTTGTTTTAATGTTTTTAAACCGATATTTTTAGACAAAACATTTTCCATTTTTTCATAAACTTTTTTCCCTGGTTCACCTTGAACGGATTATAATTGTGTTTGGACATTGTCCACGATACTCAACGATTCAGCTAAAGGCATGTTTTTTGTCTGCAGTTTCAAAATTGATTCAGAAAGAACTTTTAAAATTTGAAGTAATATAGACCAAATTATTTTGAACGTGTTCTTTTACCAAATTTTTTTTTGAAACTTTGGTACTTAAAGCATCATTGGAGTCCAACATATTTACAACATCACGAATTTTTTCGTAATATTTACAATAATAGAGTACAGCATTGATCCAGGTACCCCCATCGGGTTATGATTAGTTCTGGAGGTAAAGGGATATCCGGTGCGTAATTTTAAAAATTTGAATGCGTGATGGTGCTTTTTTAAATATATTTTTTTAACATTAGCTACAATTTTATCAACAGTACCAAATTGATTTCGTACTTCCTCCGAAACTCTATGGAGGCCATGAGCAGCACAAGTCACATGTACCATTTTAGAGTAGAGTGCATTCAGAGATTTTCCACACTTCACCATATACGGCGCAGCGTCGGACAAAAATAATAAAACGTCGTCGTGTCTTATCCCATCAGGCCATAAAATGCTTAATAAAGCATGATATTGATACAAAAAAAAAAAAAAATTAAAAATATGTAATAATACCTTTTTTATAGAAAATGCCTTGGCCTTTATTCTCACAGGAGACACAAGCACAATGTCTATTGTTTTCATTAAAGAAGTGATCTCCGTAATTTACTGTGATTTCTTCACCAGGAAGTATACACTTGATCGCAGATATGTTGACATACGATGGTTGGCCAATAGGAGAGAATATTGAGTTAGATTCGCAATCGTGGTTCGTTCACATATGCTGCAGGACCAAGGTACACATGCTGTTTTCCTGATTTACTACGGTAAAATATTGAAAAGTCATTTTCACCAACTCTAATATCTGAGTTGGCAATAAAAAACGATTGCCCTCCTAAATCAGTAATAGTTTGACTTTTTTTTATGAGTACGTTTGTAACCACCTTAGCCCCATAACCTTTTTCGTTTGTAAAACGATTGCATGGTTCATATCTGAAATTCAATATATTACCATAAACACATAGCGCTCAAATATTTCAAAACAATTTATAACAAGAAATAGCATACCTAAACAAAGCATTTTTGCCTATGGAACTTTCATAAAGATTTTTCTGAAATTTCCATATCCTTTGTCCAATACGCGTCAACTGCAGTTTATATTGTGGTGTCTTTGTTTTGTGGGAACAAAATTCTAATATTGGATCAACAAATTCTTTTGTATACATGTCATCTGCCATGCATAAGACAATTGCCTGCATGCTCGCCTCTTTAAATGGCAGTTTGTCAATTTTATCATGGGTCTGTAATAAAAATGTAAAAATTAGTAACAGTATCAGTTGATAACACGATTACTACGCACATGCGCAATAGAATTTCAGGTTGAGCGATCGGTTGTTGTGTTTTAAAAATTATTGTATGATAACGAATTTCGAAATAAATAAAATCAGATTTTTTTTTTTTTTGATTACTTTTTTGTACCAATATTATTTAGCGTAGACAAAGCTATATCAGTTAATATGTTATTCAACAAAAATATACAAAAATAAAACGTATAGGCATAGGAACTATAATACTATGTATATATTCAATGTTATGGTTATTGTCGTTGGCCGGGAGGTGGTAGTGGTTAGCAGATTAGCTCTACTAGCTACCTGGCACGTCGGCCGCTTCCGCTGGAAAACCTTAGGACGTTCTAAAAATAACTCAGTAATCGACTGGATAACCGCAATAATCAGAATATCGAATTTCTATTCGATGACTGATTATAATGACTATTCAACATTTATTTGGCCGATTGTTAAAAAAATGGGCTGCTTAATTTTATATGCTGCATCTGCAATAAAAGATTGCGCACGCGTATGCCGTAAACCCCATGTTCTCAAACTTATCTCAGACATCGCCCATTTTATAAAACAATTGTCCAGAGCCCCCCAAAAATGTCAAACTTATATATAAAATAATATTAATACAAATATAATGCAAACTACGACTGCAGCAGAGCAATACAATTTCAAAAATTAAGATGAAAACGAAAAGCGTTGGTCTTTATACATACATTTATATTCCAAAACATGCAGGCTATGAATTATGACAGACATAAACTGGCAGGCAATACGATTTCGCAGAGAATTATTCCGCCGAGAGATTCGTAGTCGGTCAACGTTTTTTTTTTTAAATCCGCCCAACCCACAAAACCGCAATAACCGTCTATTTCCATAACTTAACTTACTTAACGTAACTCGACATTATAGTATCAATATAATAATAAAAAAAAATAATAATAAACATAATACTCACAACAACAGCCATTGTAGAAGATCGCCGATCGGAAGGAATGAGCGGCGAAAAGTAAACGAAGTCTGGCGCACCAGGTTCAGATATCGGCCGATAAACTACGACTCCCCGGCAGTGTTGCCTCTTAATAAATAAAATTTATATAAAAAACCCTGTAGGTGCCGAGCTGACGGCGGGAGTATTTAAATGTGAACGCACTAACCAAGTTCTCAAAATCGACTTTGACGTTATTTATTAAATTAGACATGAACAACAACTTGTAGTTTTAACAACCCTTTGACCGATCGTTTTGAAACTTACACACATAGTATAAAGTACCCCGAGATACCATGCCTGTGATTTTGGTTAGCCTACTACAAATATCACGGAGACGGCGATCTCATTGTGCATTGTTGGTACAGTAATACGCGTACAGTACATTTTATGCTAAATTACGTATAATGGTCTTTTAAAAAATTCCAAAAATCGTATAAAATCAACCCTTCGACCAATCGTTTTGAAACTTACGCACATAGTATAGAGTACCCCGAGCTACCATGTCTGCGATTTTGGTGAACCTACTACAAATATCACGGAGACGGCGTTCTCATTGTGCATCGGTGGTCTACCGCTGTATTCATCCGGCAACAGCTAAACATCCTTTGGAAAATCGTATAAAATCAACCCTTCGACCAATCGTTTTGAAACTTACACAAATAGTATAGAGTACCCTGAGCAACCATGTCTGCGATTTTGGTGAACCTACTACAAATATCACGGAGACGGCGTTCTCATTGTGCATTGTTGGAACAGTGATATGCGTACAGTACATTTTATGCTAAATTACGTATAATCGTCTTTTAAAAAATTCCAAAAATCGTATAAAATCAACCCTTTGACCGATCGTTTTGAAACTTACACACATAGTATAGAGTACCCCGAGCTACCATGTCTGCGATTTTGGTGAACCTACTACAAATATCACGGAGACGGCGTTCTCATTGTGCATCGGTGGTCTACCGCTGTATTCATCCGGCAACAGCTAAACATCCTTTGGAAAATCGTATAAAATCAACCCTTCGACCAATCGTTTTGAAACTTACACACATAGTATAGAGTACCCTGAGCAACCATGTCTGCGATTTTGGTGAACCTACTACAAATATCACGGAGACGGCGTTCTCATTGTGCATTGTTGGAACAGTGATATGCGTACAGTACATTTTATGCTAAATTACGTATAATCGTCTTTTAAAAAATTCCAAAAATCGTATAAAATCAACCCTTTGACCGATCGTTTTGAAACTTCCTCCAATATTGTATATTAAGTCCAATTCTATGTAGTTTTCTTGTATTGGAACAGTTTGTAACCTATAAGAATTTCGTGAAAATGCATCAAAATAGTAGTTGTGATCTAAATGAGAAATTTATGGTCCCATTTTTAAAACTGATGTGCTTAGGTTTTTACAATGCTCCACCAATGTAATATCACTATCCGCACAATAATTGGTTTGCTTCACATCAGAAATAAATTGACTAAAAGATATACGAATGGATCTTCGCAGGAAAAAATTTTTTGTGTCCGTATATAATATTGCCTATGTTTGGTCCCTGTTCTGCAACTAATATAATGTGATAAGGATAATATTGATAATAGTTAAATATATATAATACGATCTTCATTAAATAATATATATATATATATTTTATATTATATTTATTCACATAATGTATTATTTTCACAATATTTATTTGGATTTAAGAAATTTATGTTTTAAACATGTTTAAATTTAAAACAATGTATTTTAGACATAATAACTTTTTTGTTATTAAATTTAAACTGTTTAAAGTTTAAAATATGGCCTATGGGTTTCTTAAAAACAGATTTTGTCATTTCCAAGTACAGTTATGTTTTCCTAAATTTGTTGCAACATTCTTGCCCAGTCACCTTGGTGTTTTTTCACTGTTGTGATTAAATTGATAGCCTCCCCTGGAGAAAAATTCTGGCTACACCACTGCATTTTATTAATTGTTGTTAATGTTGAATATGATAAAAAAGCAGTATCTGATGTGGCACCACCTACAGTGCTCGAGTCTCAAGTCACACAAAGTAAAACTGCTGTTTTTTTTTATACATTTTACTTTCTATCATGTTAATTTCTGCCACTATCAACCATGCTCTTATAGAAAATCAACATTACTTTTTTTTTACAATATAACTGTTGTTCATTGTCACATGCAGTTATTAACTTTTTTGTTAACACATTGCTTCTAAATATTTGTGCAATTTATGCAGGCTTAATTTCAAGAGCCGTGCTTTTTTAATAATACACCTCGGTACATACCATGGCATACAAAATCCTCAGTCTGTTGCTCACAGAATGTGTTACTGTACATTTCACATATTAATTTCAATAATTTAACTTCTAGCATTATTTAAAATAAATTTATGACTATATTTTTACATAATATTTTTATATTACAGTAGAGTATATGGATGGTGACCAAGTCCAAATTGAAAACCAGACAATAAGTAGTGACACTGACAATGATGATGAAAAAGAAGACTATGATGCACTATCAGTAGAATTAAGTAGTTCTGACAATTATTACACCTCCTACAGTGAAGGTAACACTTTGATTTTTTTTACATATTTTATAAACCATACTTGATTTTATTTTTTTTCATTTTACACTAGATGGTACCACAGATGAGGATAACGTACTTAAATATGAGTGTGAAAAATGTAAAATAAGGTTTCGATTTAAAATTTGGTATAATCGGCACCTTTCAACCCACGACCCATCCAGCTTCCGGTGCAACTACTGTCCTAAAGTTTATAAAAGAAAGCAGTGGCGTATCCAGGGGGGGCTTAGGGGGCTTCAGCCCCCCCCCATTGGCCGTGTTATGGAGTACATTTTGTAATAATAATAAATCAGTCCCTACTTCCTACTATTTAAATATATCACTAATATATTATGTATATGTTATAAAAAGTATATAATAATGAAATATTACAATTAACAGCTATAAGACTTTATTGAAGCTAGTGATAAGATGTCAAATTTTTATTTACTTTGTTTAGCCCCCCCCATTCAAAAATCCTGGGTACGCCACTGAAAGAAAGGATACATTAGGAGAGCATATGTCTTGTCATGTTGGTGGTAGAGTTTTTAAATGCATCACTTGCGTTAAGAATTTTAGCGATAGGAGAAATCTCAGAACACACGAAAAGTTAATACATAATTCTGACCCGGTTAAATGCCCGAAATGTCAAAATTTTTACGCTGATAATAGACAATTAAGATATCACAATCTGCGGATGCACACAAACAAAAAACCTTTCCGTTGTGAATGCAACGCTTCATTTGCCGTGCCATCAATGCTTTCAAAACACCGAACGAAAATGGTAAAATATTGAAACCTCATTAAAACATTATAATGACACTTAACATTTTAAGCAATTATGTCTTTTTCAGAATCACCCAAGACCAAAATGAAGGTTATTATACATATGTAACATTTATATTACAATAAACTATTAAATTATGATAAATTCATTATTTTTTAATAAAGTTTCAATAATGACTAATGGCACTTGATTAATCATCATAGGCGCACATAGGGTGTGGATTTAGGGGGTGCTGGAATAATTTATGGTACACAGACCCGTGGGGGCAAAGCCCCCGCACCCCCCTCCCCAATACTATAATAACTGCATTGCGATAATTATAAATTTTTATCAAAAATAAAAACAAATATTTAAAAGTAATTCATATTATATATGTTAATATGTTATAATAATATGTAATCATTAATTATTAATGTTAAACAAGATTTAATTTTCTGTTTGATATTGCACATTTTTGCAATATAATTTCCCCCTCTATTTTATTGGTAAGATCTCTCCCAATGCTAAGCGTAGATAGCTAAGTAAATCTTTCTTGGCCCCTAGTTTTTCAATTTACACATAACTGAGAAGGAGCGTTCACACGTCGAAAAAGAAATTGGAATTGTCATTCCCACTTGAACTAGTTATAAATTGAAAATAATTTAGTAGCCACGATTGTTTAACTAACCGTGAACAGTAGATAAGAATATAAAGTAAGATTAGGTAAATGATAATATGATTTCCTATAATAGGTATTATGATTGCTGTTTATTGTTCAATATTCAATGTTTAGACGAAAACTTAAACAGGGAAACGTGCAATCATACAATACTGTGAATTCGTGAACTATAATATTGTCTATTTAAAATGAAAAAAGAATATGTCCTACTCAATAAACCATAATAATTTACAAATTATTGGTGAAATACTGAAATAAATTTTACAGGAAACTGGGGGTGCTAAGCACCCCCAAGCACCCCCCTATGTGCGCCAATGTTAATCATTAAGCTTTTTCCTCATATATTGCCTTTTAATGTTTTAAATATGTTTGTAAATGTAATATTAATACCTATTGTAGAAACTTCCAACTCCAGGTTTGCTTTTAAATAAATAAATATAGTAATAATAATAATATATATATTATATATACAAAGAAAAAAAATTAATATAATAATAAAAATAAAATAATAAATAATAAAAATATTAAAAAACATAATGTTTTTTTATACAACTCATTAGTTCCGTTCTACAAACAATGGTCCACTTGCCATATTAATACTAAGATATTATAATAATAATAATAATTATAAATAAATAAATATAGTAATAATAATAATATATATATTATAAATACAAAGAAAAAAAATTAATATAATAATAAAAATATTAAAAAACATAATGTTTTTTTATATAACTCATTAGTTGTGTGTCGGTCGAGTAAAAGTTTGTTGTTTTTTTTTTTAAATTTTCTAAGTTATATGTCTGTATGTTATGTTGAATGTCACTGTTTGTATTTGTTGGTTGTTGGTTGTTGGGTTGTAATACTAGGTCAGTAAGTTCGTCAATTGTTAAGTTTGAGTCATTTTTTTTTAGTAATTAATGTTTGTAATTTTTTCTGTAATAGTTGTTTGTAACTGTGTAAATACAAGGTTAGTGTAGTCAATGTGTATTTGTTCTGGAGTCGTTGTAAGTGTTATTGTTATGTTGTTAATTAAATTTTTGATAAACAGATATTTTTTTATAAATTGGTTAATTAAGAAATTTTTATCGCATGATGTCTTTTTTTCATCTAATTTAGAAAATACTATTGTTGGAAGCTGAAACAGATGACAAAATACAATTAAATAAATTATTTGAATATATGACTCGTGATTGTCTCTTACTCCATAAAAAAGTGTCGTTACTAAATAATTAATTTCATTTATATTTGGAATTTTGTTTGCAATTTGATTTGATGAATTTTGTATATCCCTGATAACGTATTCACAATGTAGCACACTACCTACTCTTTCCAGGGACGTATTTTTTATAGCTGTAGGGTCTAAGGTTGATTTTTAATAATTTGCAGGGTAATTGCAAACAACCTGGTGACTGCAGGGTGATTGGACTTTTTTGTAAAATTTAGCTCATTGTGCATTGTTCATTGGTCGATATCTCGGTTAGTATTTGTTTTTCGACCCCCATGCAAAGGACCGAAAATACTCCCCGGTTGCCGTTCCATAGGATTTGTCGAAAAAATCGATGGGTCATTGGAGGCTAAATTGTAGACGTTTCACGAATTTACGTAATACATACGACCCCCCGCACACATAACTTCCCCACCCGAAAACTTCCAAGATATTCATTTCCGCAAAAATTTGAAAAATGATTAATGTTCAGCGTCTCGGACTCTACAAGTTTATGGTCTTAAAGTGCCAATTTTCGAAAAGGAAATCATAGGTGCTCGCTCATAGTTTAGCATACCGTTGCAGACGTATACCGTAAGCAAACGACTGGTTATACCAGTGGCGGACTGGACAGGGGGGCTAGGGGGATACATCCCCCTGGGCCGGTCAAAATTGTGAAATATGGGCTGGTTGTCCAACAATAAACTTGTAATATATTTAGTCAAGTAATCAACTAATAAATAATAATTAATAATATTTTCTATTGGTCATTGACATGCGATCAATTTCCAACTGGTTTGTATTTAGACTTAATAAATAATTGCGGATCTATTCTTTACTCGTTTACTCTATTGCTATATTTTATGTAATATGTAAAATTTAGGTAATTAAAAATCATTTATTATTTTTGTTATCGATGAAACTAACATAATATTGTTGGTTGTATTTTATATGGGTTATTTTTATCATTAGATAAACGTGTCTGAATATCCAATTCTTATTTCCCAGAAAATGTTTATTTTTATACTTTAAACACTATCTGCGACTGAGCGACTGTGGACTGTGGCAGTACGGGACGCGGGTTGAACACGAGACATTTACGTTTTCGATATTGTAAATTGTAATTGGTGACTATAATAGTCTGACTATTTCAGTGTATTATACATTTGTACTATTGTGTATAGTTTGTTAAAGTTTTTCGTATAAAATATACAAATTTAATATGAACAGCTCTAATAAAGTAAAAGGTGGCGCAGAAAAAAAACGTTTAAAACGAGCGTCAGAATTAAAGTCTGCAGCTTCAGATCCGAAGCAGACAAAAATTTGTTTTAGCAATGTTAGCCAATCTAATGCTACAAATTCCATTGCTGTAATAGAAAAGGTTAGTTATATATGTTTGTAACCAGAATCTTAGTATCAACCTTAATTGTTGAAATTAGTGACATAATAAATATAGTCGATTAAATTTTTGAACACACAACTTCTTTTGTGTGCTGCCGATTTTTATTCACTAAAAACATGTTTTGGAATATTTTGGACTATATTTAATATTTTAAGTCATAACTACAGCAATTTATCGTTTTATGATTTATTTTTAAATAATAAATTTTAAAGCTTTTATGTACAGTAAAGGTAAAGGAAAATGTACTGTCTATTGATAATAAATATAATTATTAAAGAGTAGATGGATGTTCAAAGTTCATGCAATCGGTTTTATATTTTCTCTGTTTGACTAAATAAATGCATACTTATTTTATATATTATGTTATACTTTTTTTCAATTATAACGTTTAATTTTGACTTTAAATCAGACTATTATATTATAATATAATTATTATTTTTAAAATTATAAAATTTATAATAAATACATTTAACATACAAAATATTATTATATATATATTTATTTATATATTTTGTTAATACATTTTACTGAGTTCATTTTTCATTTCTTATTTAAAAATAAAATTATTTTAATTAAGAGTAATTAGGTAATAAGTATTTTAATAGTTGATTACTTTAATTTAGAAAGTAAAATAACTTAACTTATTATGTTTGGTGTGTGATTTGCATATGAATGAATCAATGATATAGGTATAAGACACTTAGTTCAAGCAATTGGAATAGTTTCAGGTGTTGTGGTAGAATTAAAAAATGTTGGTTACAAATTACAATTTATTCAATAATATGAGTCACCATTACTGTATCTCACTTGTGCATCAGCTTATTTTTTATTGATTTCTTATTATAAAATATTTCTTATATTAAAATTGTTTATATTATTATAAATGTCAGTTGTCAGTAAATAGTAATAATAATTAGGAAAAAACTTTTCTAGAGAGAACTTGATTGCAATGATGGTAATGACAATGTTTTTGATATTCCTGATGATGATGTAAATGGCTTACATATAAATATAAATATTATAATACTTATGAATTTTTAATTTAATTATAATAACATCAAAGTCTCAACCATGACAACAAACATAATAAGTAAGTATTTCAAATATTTCAAATTACATCAGTAAAAAATTATAATATATTCTGAGTGGTGAATTAATGTTGTCATTTAGTTGATTTTAGTATATTAAAATAAAGTAACCATTAAGGTATGTATGATACTAAATTTAAAAGCAAATTAATACATTTTAAAAGACTTTCAATTTTAAAATTCATAATTTAGTTTTAATGAATATGAAGATATTTTAAATGTGTATAATTTTGTTATCAAGACAAATAATTTGTCAATAATTATTATTGTTATCATTTGACATTTAGTACATTTTAGTATAAAATAAATGACCCATTAGGATATGTATGGTAAACTAAATTATTAGTTTGCTATATTTATTATACTATTAAATGTGACCAATGTTTAAACGAATTACTTAAAAATTATGTTTAAGTATTCATATAAACAAATTAGTTAAAAATAGTTGTTTCTGAGTGAATAACATTATAAAATAATATAAGTACTAGTCTTTAAAAGTTATATAAATATAGGTTCTAATTGTTTACAACACTCGCAATATTTTAATTTATTAGCTACAAGTAATATTACTTACCTATGTGTATATTTATATTAAACTTGATTGATAAATTAACTTACAGAATTTTGGTTTATGTCAGAAGTTATCTAGTTCAATAAAATAATAAATCATAATATAGGTAGGTATTTACTATTTTGCTACATTTCATACATAATTATAAATGCTATCTATGTTTGAACAAATTAGTAAAAAATAATGATAAGGCTCATAATATCATCAAAATTGTGGCCTTTGTATGAATAACCTTATAAAATAAAATTGCAAGACTTTAAAAATTTATAAATTCTATTATTTTATTAACACAGACCAACAAAAAAACCATACGTGCAAATATTTATTAGTGTAATTAAACATTTGCTTTATTCTAATTAGTTAGGTACCATACATTTCAATAAAATGTTGTCTTAAAATTATTGAAAAAAATGGATTATATCCAATAATATTTTTAATTTAAATCAATTGGCTTAATACAAATTAAATAAACAAAAAATACACGTTGAATTGTGATGAAAAAACTAATTTAAAATTTGAAGTATTAGATATGTACAAATGACCTGTAATTATGTATAAAAATTAACTAATGACGGTGATGAACAAAAATATAATTTTTTTATGATCCAAGCAAGAAATATAAAGTACCTTCAAAGTGTAAATAGATAAATTAATTTTACAAATAATATATTCTGAGTGATGAATTATAGTTGTCATTTAGTTGATTTTAGTATATTAAAATAATCTAGCCACTAAGACTAAGATACCTATGTATGGTAAACTAAATTTAAAATATCAATGGGCATGGAAAGCAAAGCCAATGACATAAAATTCACACAATATTTACATAACATTGGTAAAATACATTACATAATAAGCACCAATAAGAACTTTAATTTTTTAACTACATTTCCATGACATTTTTTTCCTCTAATAAGTAAACTGTTTAATATGCAAAATACATTGTTGCATACCATATTTATACATATAATGTATTAAGTATAGTTTTATATAATAATAAATATTATAATGTGAGTTTTTAATTTAATTATAACAACATCCAAGTCCAAATCATGACTTCAAGTCTTCAAACTAAATAAGTGTTTTAAGTATGTCCTATTGCATCAGCCATCAGTAAAAAAATGTTCATAATATATTCTGAGTGGTGAATTATTTTTGTCATTTAGTTGATTTTAGTGTATTAAAATAATCTAGCCACTAAGACTAAGATATGTATGGTAAACTAAATTTAAAAGAAAATTGATAATTTTTAAGACTAGAAAACAATGGATTTAAAAAAATTCAATAAGCAAAAAATCACATTAAATTATAATGAAAAGGCAAATTTCAAATTTGAAGTCTTAGATGAGTACAAATGTACTATGAATTGTATATTGTATATGAATATTAACTAATGATGGTGATGAACAAAAATATAATTTTTAATTATTCAATGATCCATAAAAGAAATATAAAGTACCGTCTTAGTGTAAATAGATAATTGATACATATTATCAAAATTAGGTATGTCGTCTGATGTTAGTTTAAAACAAACGCAAATATTTCCAGACAGTAACAACCAGTTGACGAAAATTCAAACGCACTAACTACAATGACTTAAAATATGAATTTGATTGAAATAATGAAACAATTAGACACGTATTTAAAATTTAAAATATAGTTTAACTTTTTGTCTTAACTGTCATATAAAAATTACAAAGTGACAAGCGTTATCATTTATCAACAAACAACCACATGGTATCTCATCATTTATCACTATAATTTTTAGATTATAAATTATAATCACAGACTTATAGCGTTTTTCATATGACTGCACCAGTGTGAAATCTGTGATTATAATATCTTATATCATCGATAAAATAATTTGATATAAGCAACTATTATTGCGGTCTTGGAGTTTGGACTATTCATCTATTCACAGATTAAGAAATGCAATTAGGACATCATAAATAAAAATAATTTGTACCTAATTGGTTATAATGTCAAACGATAATACTGATATACGTTATGTACTGACTACTGTTTACTGTAATAAATTGATAATTACATACCCAGATTAAGGTACAACAGAAGTACTTTTAGTATTAATTATTCACTGTAGAATTTTATAAATTAACACCAATATTCAGATGTCGATAATTCCTTCAATTATTAAGACATTTTTGTTAATGACCCGTCAAAATTCATTTAAAATTAAGATGTACACAAATCATATTTCAAAAATATAGGTTCCCATTTGAATTTTTAAAGTTACCCCTCGAACCTCTTCATCCTAATTAATAAAAAAAATATTTTATATCAAATTAATTTAGATTATATGATTCAAAATAGTTTTTACATAGGTCATTTTTTCCTAATTTAAATATATCATGCTGAAATCTGCTGTCACGTGAAATTTGGAACACCCTGTATAACCAATATATTTTATGTACCTACAGTTGGCATGCATTCTGTATATTCTGAAAATATTAATAAAAATACCTAAGAATTTAAAAACCAAATTTGCATATTTTATTAGACCTACAACAACTTATATATATATATATATTTTTAAATATCGTTTATTTGAAAATTTACAATTTATACAAGTTTTGTACAATGATTAAATTGGAGGGAGGGGTGACAATGATAGGGCGGTGAAGGGAAGCTTACAGTTAAGCTTCCTTTTAATTTTTAAACTTATATTTATGAAATTAGAACACGAATGTTATACCTGTAAATAAAAAAAAAATTAATACATAAAAAAATAAGTGATAAATAAGATTTACGTAGGAAAATACAGTTATACAGGTAAAAAATCAAATAATTGTTCAGCCATCTCTTCAAGAGACATTTCTCTGCCGAGATTAGCTAATATTCTTTCGATATCTTGTTCGCCAGTCCAAAGCTGTAGACGACGTTTGCATACTGTACATTTTTTTGAAATTTCGTAATGTAGTTAATAAATCAACTATAACATTTACGCGTGTATATAAACGAGTGTTTAAATGATTAGTCACATTATTATTAACATTATATATTGTACGACAATTAACATTACTACAAAAATATTCTGTACTAATATGATGCCCATTTCCCGGCCCTTCTACAGTTCTACAGAAGCGTATTCTGATACTTCATAATTTGAAATTATAAAGTGTTTTTCTCTATTGGTATGGCAAAATTCTAAAATATACGACAATTCATGGTAGGTGTAATAAAAAAAATTAGCTCTTATTATATCCAATTCCATTGATGTATCGTGAATTCATAGTTCTACTAATATAGGTTTATATTTGATTTTACGTATTATTGTCCCTAAATCACCCAAATATACTCTATATTTAACTCAATTTGTTTTTAATTCCCAATCAATTTCGTCTCTTATCGGCATACATCTGTCAATATACCTCATTATATCACCACTGAATGATATACGATCGGTATAACAATCCGTATTTTCCCACGTAAATCTACTAAATAAATTATGCACAAAACCTGGATCTACTGTACCAAAATCTGGTGGTTGATCATCTTCTTCTATTCTCCTTCATCCGTGTCGGACTCCATTGAAGTGTCATCACGATTTTCCCGAATCATCGCAGCTGCCAAAGTTCGCCTACGACTTAAAAATAAAATATTGAATTAAAACAAAATTGTAAAAATTTAAATAAAACAGACTTACTTGCGTTCACGTCGTTCACGATTTATTTCGTCTATTAAAATATCACGTAAAGTCGGCGTTTCTCTTAAAGTCGGCACATCTCTTAAAGTCGGAGGTCGTTCCACGTCTCTTCTTATCCTCCATGGTGGATTTAAAAAGCCGATAATTGTAAGTCCCACGGCTAATGCTGTCATTTTATTAATAAAAACTTGTTATAAAAATAAAATAATAACAATAAACTCAAAGCCTTAGTTGGTGACTTTCAGTAAAATGAAAAGATAAAAATCACAAAATATTTTTTAAAGGTGAGTGGATCGACAAATGTACGTGTTCAACGGTGTAATGTTAAAAACGTACTAAAGAAATGTCACTTCATACAGTTAGGAGTAATTCGATTATTAAGAGGCGGTAAAATGTCCAATTGGAAATGGAGCAGGTAGAGAATCTATAAAATAACAATTGGCAGTACTGCACACTACATATCTATAGTTCGCATCATGAATAGTGGTGGCTAGTCGCCGCCGTATCCGAACTTCACCCACCATGATTCTCATTCTATTGTAACCTGAATAATTCGTTTGGTCACTTTTCGTGACGCGGATTATAGTAAAAGACAGGTAGTAATGTGGCATATCTGTAAAACGTCCGACTGAAAATGATCAAAGGGGATTCTATATATTGTTTTTGTGTTTATAACTCTTAGCATGCATTCTATATATGTATTTGTGAAAATAAATGTATAAAGTATATCAGTTTTTTTCGTTTTTGACTAAAATGAGTTTGGGTCTAAGCGGAAACAATGATGTTCGTTTCAAACGCAGAATATTATTTTTGCGTGTTTTTTAAACATTTTCTAATATTTTTATTCGTGATTATATTTAAGTGTTTGAAATATTCGATTATTATTACAGGCGGCGACATATGAAATAAATAGTAATAATAATAATAAATAATAATAGTAGGTAGGTACGTGATATAAGATATAACTGATGTCGCCACCGTTCGACGTGCACTCGCGGGTGTACCAGCCGTCGTGGGTACATTTGTTTTTGTATAATATTTATTGTTTTGACATCGTGAATTATTATCCTTATAATATATTATATAAAATAACGGGCCTTTTTTTTCCATTTTGTGACGACGCTATTTAAGTTTTTTCCAATTTTTTTTCACAGAGTTGTTCCAAGCAAGAATACGGTATGGCACGGCGGCCCGAGTGTTTTTAGATACCTGCAAGCTGCAACCTGACCTATATTTTTGTATTTTATCGGCGTGTAGATATAAATTGTTCCAAGGCGTAAAACACCGGTCACCAACTCG
The DNA here is from genome assembly GCA_020882235.1 of Schizaphis graminum. Lineage (NCBI taxonomy): Eukaryota > Metazoa > Arthropoda > Insecta > Hemiptera > Aphididae > Schizaphis > Schizaphis graminum. Next base: position 6,934,643 of record CM037033.1, read on the forward strand.
CTCAATTATATAAATATATATATAAATTTAAATAAATTTTTTTTCTCTTTAAAAAACAATAATACGTGTTGATTTAAGAATATCAATTTGAGAAAACAAAAACTACACACGGGCGAAGAATATTGAGATAAAACGACGTGTTGTCGTCCGTCGGGTGCGCGAAATAACACGGCCGCCGCCCGATCCGTATTTGTGAATATATTACTATCGTATAATAAACATTTATAAAGGCCAGTCCAAAAATTCTCACCGTTTTTCGTTATCCGTCGACCGTTTTAAGTCGAGTCGATGTCGTCCGTGGTTTCATATTGCCAATATTATTATTATTATTATTATTATTATTTAAATATCATTTTTTGAATAAAGCGCTAATCGTACTTTATTATTTTTATATTATACTAGCTGAATTACTCGGCTTCGCCCGTGTGTAGTTTTTGCTTTTTCAAAATGAAATTCTTAAATCAACACACAGTACATTCTGTTGTGTTTTAAAGACGAAAAACATTAATTTTATAATGGGGCTAGGTAAATTGAGTCCCAAATGACCCAAACTCAGTAAATTGAGTCCCAGGAAAAAACAGGTAGTAGGTAAGTTGAGTCCCGGAAAAAATAAGGTAGTAGGTAAGTTGAGTCCCGGAAGAAAAAAGGTAGTAGGTAAGTTGAGTCCCGGGGAAAAACGAATTATATGTATTTTAAATTTAAAAATATGCTTGCAAACATGCACTAACGTCAGAATATGCAAAAATATGCACTACAGTTTTTATTTGTGGTTTTTGGACATTTATTGACTGCATGTATAAGATTTTGAAATAATTATTATTAATTATATAATTATTTTTTTCCCAAACGATAAAATAACGATACACTTAATATACTTAATATATATAATAATAATGATAATTTTTAACGATAATAATTTTTTTTAAACAATTTGTAAATAAATGGAGTGTATACTAATATAATGTATAATGTATAATAATAATGAAATTTATTCATTTATAAGTATTTGTATTATTTGTAATATTTGTAATATTTGTTATATTTTTACTGGGTGCATAATATATATATAATAATAATGATAAATTTTAATGATAAAATTTTTTTAAATTAATTTGTTAATAAATTGAGTGTAAATTATTATGACTATTGTTTTATTAACATTATTATTGTATTTTTTTAAACAATTTTTATTTTATGTGTTAATATATTGCAAGACTAATATTTTTTACAGCAATACGAGCGGTACCAATTAGTTAACACTATATTTTGAAGAAGATTACACTACAATTGTTGGGGTAAGATATTAACATAAGTCAAAATATTTACTTACTACCAATTTTTTCCCGGGACTCAACTACTATCTTATTTTTTCCGGGACTCAACTTACCTACTACCTGTCTTTTTCCGGGATTCAACTTACCTACTACCTGTTTTTTCTCGGGACTCAATTTACCGCTTTCAAAATGTACCTAATTTATCTCGGACTCAATTTACCAAGCCCCTTTATAATTTATATAATTGAGCTAATCGGCGACCGGTGTTCAATTCATATCTATATATTATGCCGATAAAATACACACACAAAAAAAAGGTTGCAGGTAGCTGGATGCTGGAAACCCTCGGGACACCGTACCGTACCGTATTCCCGTTATTGGCCGGTTGCTATTGTTATTTTGTATGAATATAGATATACAAATTACACGTAAAAATTTATTTTCGCCGATTTCAACCCTTTAAAATTAAAATTTTGAGAATCGAGCGATGTGGCGACACTCAGACTGGTATTTGGAACAACTCTGTGGAAAAAAAACTAGAAAAAAGTTAAATAGCGTCGTCACAAAATGGGTACATAAAAATGGCCTGTTCTTTTATATAAATAAGAATTATATCATTTATAACTCATCGAGTCATAAAAATTGCCATATTATTTGTTTACATGGGCGCCACTAAGTCTAAATTGTTTTTCAAGAGGACGTCGCACCCGCATGTGTTGTCTCCGTCTTACACACGTACGATATATGTAAAATTCGTTTACGCAGTCTGAGTATAATTCGCTCAATTTTGATTCTAGAGTAATACTTATTATAGAATTGAAATATGACAATATTTCAGAGGGCAATACGATGAGTTTTTTCCATTATTTCTAATACAACGTTCATTATAATTTATAACCGTTTAGAATTAGTGAAAATTTCAAAATGTTTAAATGAACTTTAACTTTTTAACATTTTAATTTTCTAAAAAATCTCACCATCTTGCCCTCCAAAATATTGTCATCTTTTAATTTTGTAATAGCCAATTATAGGTATAGTACTCTAGAATCAAAATTGAGCGTTATACTAAGACTGCGTAAACGTATTATGCCTATTTCGTACGTGTGTAAGACGGAGACGACACTTACGGGTGCGACGTCCTCAAGAGACCGCAATACCTGCACCCATATAGGAAATTTAATGTATTGATGTCTATTTGATATTCAGTTTAAATACGTTTTTGTATATTCGTTAGTGAATATACGTACAATATATTGACGATAATTGAAAACCAATGTATTAGTTTATATATTTCTATGATAACTTCAGTATATCAAGATTCCGATATCAAAAAAATAATTTGTGCGCGATGTACATAGGATATTTTTTTTATGGTATCTGCTGTACATGTTATAATAAATATATATTAGATATCTAAAAATGTTTATCTTGAATAAGATATTTGCAGTGTATCTATCTAATATCAGAAAGAATATATCAAAAATCTGATTTGTTAAAAATATCCAATAGATATTTTGTTAATGATATATACAGAATATAGTGTCACTTATATTTATATGATAGCTAAAAAAGGTTATCTCGAATAGCTTATTTGCAGTGTATCTATTTAATATTAAGAAAAATATATATCAAAAATCTGACTTTTGTAGAATATGCAACATATTATTATTATATTGTCATTCTTATTTAAGTAGCTATTCAAGAATGTAAATTCTCATGAGAATGTAACTCGATCATATAACTGCTCATTGATTATGGAATATGAATACCTACTCTAATATTATAGTACTATAATAATAATAGTTCTGTTAAACATCATACATTTGTTTAAATCAAACCACAAAATTTGTGTTTACGCGTTACATATAAATTATAATAATATGCAGTTTATGTGAAAAAAAAGTAGCTGTGCGATATCATAATTATTTATTAATTTGATTCTTGTACTGGCTACACAATATTTACCTAGGTATGTGCTTTATTAAATATTGAATTACTAATATAGGCTAATCATAGTAGTTAACTTACCTATCAACACTAAAATTTAAAACAGTACGTGTACCAATACATAGTGACATTCATATTGAATCACTGTCGATGAACAGTTCTGTACCTATATTACACTAGGTACATAGGTTGTGCGTTTAATTAAATATTTAACCACCAATATAGATCATACGATTCATACGCACACCAACTAACTTACACAATTTGTGTTCATAGTTAAATAATAAATAAATATCATTATACATTATATATATATATATATATAATAAATACACATACAGGCCAATACTAACATATTTTCAATGAGCAATTCTTTACCTATAGTAGTATAGTACATTACACTATTGCACAATTTGTGTGGTTAATTAAATATTGAATGACCAATATGGGCTCCTCATATAGTAGCTAACTCACCTATATCAACACTAATATTTAAAACATTATGTCGCCGTTCCGGTAGAACAATGACACAACTGCAATAATTGCAATTTTACAGGAAACCCAAAAAACTAAATTATTTTCACTAAAATGTCAATTAATCATGAATGTACAATTGAATATGGAATTGGGCTTTTGGATATTGTTACAATATCAGTCCGCTAATAGGTGTACTTTTTTTTTTTTGTAAAAATCACCCCTACCCAGAATTTTACTACCTAAGTAGCAAATAAGTATTATTATTTTGCACAGTAATTTAGGGAAAAATAAAATATTTTTTGAACAACATTTTAAAACAATATTTTTATTTGAATATTTTAATGACTGATGCTTGTAATACATTTAAGACTTAGAATAGTTTAAAATAATAAAAAAAATACAATAACGTTGTTGAGCAAATTTTAAGTATAAACATAACAAAATAATAAAAATCAAATTTCAGTTTCAGTAACAAAAAGTGAGAAAAATTAACATTTACTTTTTATATTGCACTTTAAAACAATATTTTTATTTGAATATTTTAATAACTGATGCTTGTAATACATTTAAGACTTAGAATAGTTTAAAATAATAAAAAAAATACAATAACATTGTTGAGCAAACTTAAGTACATAAATATTAAATGAATAACTAACTATTTTTTTTTAAGAGATTCATAAAAACTTTTATAATATTGTGGAATTATGTTGGTTTGAATTAAACTCATTAAATCGCGTAGTTTATTTTCCGAGAGGGTCATCATTTTAGTGTAAGCTGATTTTAGAATTATGTTATTAGTAGCTTCTATGCTTTTTCGAGCACGTGTTTTTTTGGATGTAAAGTTAAGTTCATTCCACTCCAACTGTTTATAACTATTTTTAAAAAAAATTACTTCACTTCCTTTCTCAAAACGTACAACTTTAATTTCCGATAGTTTAAAATCATTACCAGATACATCTTTTGTCATGGTAAGGGCCATGTCATCGTGCAAAGTCTTAATGTCCTTGAAGTCTGAAAAATTCATTTCTCGAACATGTAGTGGTTCTCCCTTCTTTTTAGCGTTTCGGATAATGGGCACATATTGGTCTGGAACGTAAATTGGTCCGGATTTCTTGGCTCGGGTTAATGATTTTTCAATTATGCTGTGGATAGTATCTCCCTCATTCTGAGTGTGTCCTCGAATCAAGTACTTATGGGTTATGGATTGAATGTCAAGGTATTGAACCACATACAAATACATGGCAATGATGTATCTACAAAATAAATTAAGGACACAATTATAATTAATAATCAAAGAATCAGAGTAATTCTAAAAATAAAAATACATTTTCTTGAATTTACTTGTTTTTTTGTTGTCCTCCACAATTGTCCGAGTAAAAAACAACGTTTGCCCCAGGAAAATGACTCGCCAACTCCTCGAGATATTGTAACACACAACTTCCGATTTCAATCACACCTCTATTTCCGATTCCTTCGTGCCAAAAAAAGCAATAGCTTTTGTCTTTTCCAATTTCACTAATCTACACCAAGAACCAAACAAATTATCATTAATTATACTAAAGAAAATTTTTGTTATGTGTTTTAAATTTACTCCTATTTACCGTGAAATTATAACAATTAAGTCTTGATTTGTAGAAAAAAGCCGAAGATTGACCCATTGGCACTGGTAAGACAGCTTGTAAATCATAAACTGCCAAATGTATCTCCCCTCTTTGAGCCATTTGCTTGTCAATATTTTTTTCTTCACGGCTCAGAGTTTTCTCCTCTTGATGACGTTGGTACTTTTCATCGAGCTTTGCTTTCTCTTCACCTGTCGCGTTTTTATAACCTTCACAAATATCACATTGATCCTTCTTTGGCAGAAAAAAACCAATATTAAATTCAGTGTTAAATATACGTGAGTAGGTGTCGTAATTTGCAGCTTGTAGGTTAGCGATAGTCCTTTGAGAAGAATAATTTCTGTGCATTTCTGAGATAGTTAAACCACCGTCGATGAACTCTCTAGAGGTGTCATTTCTTACATAATGACTCTCGATTCGAGGAATTGAGTTTATGTGGTTTCTAACGGAGGCCAAAACTTCGGGATCAGTCTTGCGATGATTTGAATGTTTCCCTCTGTTGTCTATAGGGGCTATCCCAGTCCCAGTTTTTCCGTGGATAATAGTACGAATTCTTCTTTCGGTTATTCCCAAGGTATTTATCAAAAAAGTTTTACAAACACGAATTTTTTGCTCATTTTTCTTAATGTAGAATGCGCAATTCGGCTTTCTAGGTTCTTGAGCACTTACGCGACGGTATTTGAGAATAAGTGTTTCAATACATGAATTCAAGTACTCCCGTTGTCGTTGGAAAGAACCCATGGCCCAATAATCTGCAAATAGTTGTGATCTGTAGTCCTGTGAAATATTCTTTGTACACGAGAGAATACATTTATCACTACATGGTGGTCCCATCTTTCGAGCGTCAACCATTTTTCCTGTTCTTGATTTATAAGCTTGTCCTGAATTTTTCAACCTTTTTGCTTTCACTTTACCCCAGTTTTTAACATCGCGCAGTCTTTTTTTGGGTTTGTTAGTATTAGTAGGACACGTAGTTTCAAGAAAATTACCTGAATTCGAGTCAGCACTTCGAGTTGCACTAGGTGTATCAGTACCTGTACTTGGTGTATCTGTACCTGTACTTGATGAATCGCTATCTTCACTGGATGGCTGGTAACTGTCACTTGAGCCACCAAGTGACAGTTCATCTGAACTACTTTCAGAATTACGTAACAATATTGGCTGTCGTTTTATAATTGATTTAGTTGCGCTAGTTCTTGTAATCAAATACACACTTTTTTTATGTGAAACTTTTTTTACTTGCTGTTGTTGGTCTTCGCTGCTGACTACTGTTTCTGGCTCTTTAGTAGGTGGTTCTTCACATAATTCAATGTGCTGCTGTTTTGAAGTTGTTGCTAGTTGACCCTCACTGCTGACTACTGTTTCTGGCTCTTTAGTAGGTGGTTCTTCACATAATTCAATGTGCTGCTGTTTTGAAGTTTTTGCTAGTTGACCCTCGCTTGTGACTACTGTTTCTGCACCTACTTGTCCTCCTGCCGCAACAATTTGTATCATCTTTCGTGCTCTGCTACTCATTTTTAGTCCTACTGTAAATACTTCACTATTAGGTACCTCTATTTTTTTTTCAAATTCTATTCTAAGGAATGGAGAACTCCGAAAAATTAACTATGATAAACAAATAGAAATAGTTCTATTAAAATTTAGATACGGACATTAAAATACGTAATTTTAATTACATATTTTCGTACTAAAAATAGGTATTAATATAATAATACATAATATTATTATGATTAAAACCTATTATCGCATAAATAACGGAATACGCGTGAAGTAATAAAAGATTAATTAATTAAATTTAATAGAAAATTCACGTAACTGTCATAACTACTATCTATTTTTAGTGACAACAATGACGCAAAATACAGCTATGGCGCAATCGAGTAAACAGTCTAGTTAAACAACGGCCCAAATTATAGTTATGCCAGTTGATTATTTAGGAGTTCCAAGTAAACAATGACACAAAAGACACTTACGTCGTTGTTGCTCCAATATTATAAGACAAACAATTTAAAACTGACCTATCTTGCAGTTAAGTCTTTTTTCATTTGGAGACTGTAGCTCCCTCGTTGACATCAAATGCATTACTGACACATGCAGCAATGTTGCACTGAATTCATTTTACAAATAACTGATAATTCCACAACGACGCACCGCTCTCTGGCGGTCCGAAATACAACTACAGTTACGTCGTTTTTCTATATTATGCGTACGCTATATCTACACTCATTGAAGCATTTAGACCATTTATACCCAATTTTGCAGTTACGTCATTGTTTTACCGGAACGGCGATGTGTAGCAGTACATACTGACATTTATAACACCGTCGATGAACAGTTCTGTAGGTACCCTTTATGACAAGTATAGTATATTACAATTTACATAACATTACATATAGACTATAGTCGACCAGGGCTTAAATATATAAGTGTCTAATTTTCTGTTCAAATATCAGAAATCGAAAAACGTGTTATGCGTATAATAATGGAAACCTTGTTTTTCCCTGGGCTCGGCGACTCTGTGAGCAACGTTGGTCACTCTACCCGCTTGGCCGCTTTGTCCGTTTGCCGGTCGTGACACGAGAGGATCGCGACAGCAACGTGAGCTAGTTTTTCGGAGCTGGTTATCACGGTTTTCTTATCATCGTAAATTTGTTATTTCTAAAAATAGTATTAATTATTACTATTATTAACAAATACTATAAAAAAAATAAAGATACAATAAAGTTACGATAACATCATTATTCATTATTATTATTTTATATGTCTCTTAATATATTTATTATTAATTATTAAGTATGACGGTAGTTTGTTCGCTATGTGGTAAAAATTTTTCAAAAAATAGTAATTTAACTCGTCATATTGCCCGAATTCATTCAGAAACTCGTACATCAGAACATTCAAAACCATCAACAACTCATTCATTTATTTGTGATTATTGTAATCAGATATTTTCCAGAAAACAGAACCTTAAACGTCATTTTTTGGTTCATAAATCAACCTTCGATGAGCGTTGTAAGATAGTATGTATGTATTGCATGTCCAATGGTGTATCTAAAAAATTCGTCACTCGTAAATTACTGCAGGAACATTGTGTGAAGGTACATGATGTGGAATTACGAGAAGAAATCAAAACATTTTCTTCAAAGTCAGGTAGGAAAAATAAGTTTAGAATGCAACTTTCAATCTTAATGTAAGATAACTGTGAGTTTGAAATTGTATAGAATTCAAGAAATGGCAACTGGATGTTCAACGAAGTACCAAATGTCGATTTGTTTCTACTCGTGGTATTAATAAAGTTGCAAATGGTGTGAAAAAGTTATATCTGAATTGCCACCGTGATGGTTATTTTAACAGAAAGTTGAATTCTATAAGGAAACTAAAAAGCCAGGGTTCCAATAAGATTAATGCAACATGTACTGCACAAATGGTTGTATCTGAAAACCTTGATGGTACCTATATTGTTAATTATACAAGTACCCACTGTGACCATGGTTCTAACATAGGCCGCCTCACTTTAACTAAGGAAGAACGAGCTTCTATTGCTGGTAAGTGTTAGAGAACTTATCAGTAGGAAAAAAAAGTATTTTATGTCTTATCTTTTTTTAATTATTATTGAGGATTGAGGAATATCCAATTTTCTTTCTTGAATCTTATATAAATTATTTGTTAGTAGGTAGCTACTACTAATTATTAATTATTATTAAAATCCAAACATTGAGATTCTGATTTTTTGTTGATGATACAGCTACTAAGCTACTTTATTATTGGAGCAAATTGTAGAAAACTTGTATTGTGAAGCAGATACAATTTTAAATAAAATTTATGTATGTTTGTATGTTTATTAAAATAAATTAAAATTTAATTTAAGCAAATCAAATTATATTTGTATGCTCCAAAAATTACAAACTGCTTAAATAATATAATAAGTACCTACATTCATTAAAATCTAGTACCTACTAATTTAATTAATGCATGTGATTCAAAATGAATATAACTTAATAATGTAAAAAACTTAAATAGATATTATCTTGGTTTAATTATTGACAATAGTCTAAAATGGAATAGTCATATAAGGTATAAAAAAATTATTTATTTCTCAATCATACAATCAATTTTTTCTTATGGTATATCAATTTGGGAGGAATCATTTGATGTTCACTTAACTAAAATTAATATAACAATAAATTGCAACATACCTGTTTAATATACCTATGCAAACTAGCATCATTATAATTTATAAGAGAATAAATGTAAAAAATTTTAATTTTATTTATAATTTATCAACTTAATGGAACTTTATAAGCATAAAACTTAATATCTTTCTCTAATCATGAATATAATACCAGATATAGACAAAATAATATATTAAATTTGGGTTTAAGTTTATGTAGTAAGTTAAATATAAACATAAATAATTTTCATAATACATTTAAAATACAGCTGTCTAGTACCTACTTAAATTGTATTTTCTATTTTTCCTAAATTTTTTAATTGTATAATTCTAATACAAAACATCTTTATTAAAAATAAATTTAAATAAACTATAAATTATTATGTATATGTAAACTTAAATACATAAGAATCACTATCCCAGTGGCCAGTACAAGCTCTGATTTTAGGGGTAGCGGTAATATTATAATCTATTTTCGAAATTGTCAATTATGAATGCTATTGTTATAATAAAGCTATTATTATTATTATTATTAATATACTTAATTCAAGATAGACAGATTATATGTTCCAACAAACAATATTATTATTAATAAATTATTCTGTAAGTTCTGTTTGCTCAAAAAACTGTTAGATTCTAAAACTATTGGAATTATTTATTAAACTCTTGCGTTATTGAGTTATTTAACTCTTGCGCATATCAATGTTTTGTCTATAACTATTATTCGTAATGAGCTTAGATTTCATTCGTCTTAAAGAAAAATAAATTAAACTTAATTTATTCTGAGTTTCAGAACCATACTTTTATTCAAAGTTTTATGATTATACATACTTTATTTTTTTAATAAATTAGTGTTTTTAATTGTTGTATTTTTTCACTTTTAAGTCTTCATTTTTTCAAAAAAAAAAAAAAAAAATGCACCCTTTTTGAATAACAAGGATCTGGTAACCCTACTTATTATAGTTATATTAGGATATATTAGGAATAGGAAACAAAAGAGTGAAATTTTTTTATATACTTATATTTCAAACAAATTTAATTGTCAGAAAAGTGAATAATTATGTTTAAAAATATGTATAAGTAATAAGTATATTATATAATTTTATTATTACAGGAAAAGTAAAGGAAGGTGTTCCTTTTGATACGATTCTTGATCAAATTCGAGATTCGATCAATGATGTATATGTAGACAATGCATTGGTGTGTTTAGAAAAACGAGACATTTGGAATATACGACGTGATTTCCAGTTACACAAAGGCCGTCAAAATACAAATGATTTCATCAGTGTTAAGTTATGGGTTGAGAAAGTTCAACATTTAAAAGAGAAGAACCCTGTCCTCTATTACAAAGAACAAGGCGATGAAAAAATTGAATATTCAGCAAATAATGTTCGAGAAGATAGAAACATCATATTGGTTATAGTAAATGATTTTCAATTAAGTATGTTGGAAAAATTTGGTAATCATATTGTATGTATAGATTCAACACATGGGACAAATATATATGATTTTCATCTAACTACTCTTCTTGTAGTAGATGAGTTTGGGAATGGAATTCCAACAGCATTCTGTATATCAAATAAGAAAGATACTGCTACATGGATTACGTTTTTTGAAAAAAATACGTGATCGCGGTATTTTTCTCCAGCCAAAAGTTTTTATGTCTGATATTGATGACACATTTTACAATGCATGGAAGACTGTCATGAAATCTGCTGAGAAGAGATTATTGTGTACATGGCACGTTGATAAAGCTTGGAGAACAAACCTTCAATGTAAAATTAAAATACAAGAGAAGAGAGCCTTGGTGTATAAAGGACTACGAGTTTTATTACAAGAGACAAATGTTGACAAATTTGTTAAACTTGTGGAAGGTTTTTTAATAGATACTTATAGTGATGATGAAACTAAAGAGTTTGCTTTATATTTTGAGAACTTTTATGTGAAACGTGTTAATGAATGGGCTTATTGCTATAGAAAAGCTAGCTTTATAAATACAAACATGTATTTAGAAAGCTTTCATAAAACTTTCAAATATTATTATTTAGAAGGTAGGAAAAATAAACGTCTTGATACATGTATTGATGCCCTTTTAAAACTAATTCGTGACCATTATTTTAAAAGGGCACGGAAATTATGCAAAAGTAAGCCTTCTAAAATTATGGAAGCAATTTTACTAAGTCATCGCAAGGCTATGAATGGAGTAGTGACAAAATTAATTCAAGTATCAGATAGGATTTTGTTTGTCACATCTTTTACTAATGTAAATATTACTTATGAAGTGGTGAAAATCTTAGATGAGAATGAAGCCTGCTCTGATAGTGACAATTGCTACTCTACTTGTGTTCCATGCAATATTTGTATTCATACATATTCATGTGAATGTATTGACTATATCATTAAAAATAAATTTGTAAACATATACATTTCTGTGTACAAACACTACAAACAAGGATGAAGCCAGATTTTGTTGTATCCAATAATGCAATAGAAGTAAATAAAGACAACATTGCTATGTTGGAGCCCTACATTGCACCTGTTAATCGTTCAACTTTAAATGATAAACTAACAACAGTTAAATTAAAAGCAGAAGCCTTCCTGGGTTACTTATCAAAAGGGACTTATGTGGATTCAGATTTCACTGATGAAACATTAAGTTCCTGGTCCAGAAAGCTTAATAAAATGTTGGAAGATATTGATTCTAAAAAGCAGTGCTCGAAACAAAATATTAGTCCCGAAGCTATCAAGGAACCTGGAAACAAGAAAGTAACGAAACAGGTACGATTTTATTCAACAAAGAAAAACCGCCACCCATTAACTACATTAAACATGTCTGTTCCTACATCAAATGAGAAGATTAATATTGTGCAAGGGCTCTTACGCACCAGTGAGGATATTGAAAATATTCATACCAACTTTGACCATAAATACATATAATTAATGTTTCTAATACTTTATACTTACTTATTTGTTTTATTTTCATAATAAAATCAAGTTGAAATCAATTTTATTCAAATATAAAAGTAATACATTTTAAACATGTTTTCTTTTTATTTATTTCAACAAGTTATTACATTTGACCCACAATACCTACATGTTTGGCTTCAAGAATTATACTCAAAAAATATAAATAATAGATTATAAGAAGTTAATTAAATATGATCATTAGAATTCATTAGAATAATATTAATGAATAATGATGTTACTAAGTTGTAATAATTAATATTATTTTTGGTGATAACAAATTTACGATGATAAGAAACGGTGATAACCGACTCCGAAAAAAGAGCTCGCGTTGCTCCCGCGATCCTCTCGTGTCGTGACTTGACGTAACCGATGTCTATTAATAAGGTTTTCCCTGTGTTCGCGCATTAATTGTTTTGCTCATTATTTTATAGTCTGTTTTGAATATTGGTTATACGTAATAATATAACATAATATTATATATTAATTTTAATTTATCTGTGTAGTGACTACTAACTATAATTTTTCTATTTTGTATTAATCGTGTCTACTCAGTACGTTCTGTTTTGTACTTTTGTCTACAGTAATATATCTACTACAATACTACAGTCGTACCCACTTACCCGCTTTTTTTATTTATTTATATATTATTGACCGCAATTGAAAATATTGATTATTTGTTTTAATTAATAAAAATGTATTTATTTTAAGTTAACTTGCATATTTAATTTTTAAGAACATCTAATGCATACCAAAATACTCGTATATACATTTTTCAATTTTAATGTTATTTTTATTTTGATATTGCATAAATGTATATTTTTATTATTAATAATATGCAATAAAATGTAGGTTTACCTACTGAATTTAAGACATGTTCAAGTATGTATGTATTAAATTTGAATTCAGTTATAAAATTAATTAACGATAATTCACGAGAAAAACTATTCTGATCGTCCTCCTAACCTGATAATAATTATATAGAGATTCAATTATTCCTATACATGAATAATATTTTAAATTAAAATAAAATAACTAAAATTATTATTCTTTGTTAATTTCATTAAAATTGAACTTGAAAAGTCTATAAAAAAAAAATTAGGTTAGTATATAATGTATATATATTTTTCATATTTTATACGGTAACAGTATATGAACTACTATAAAAAACCTTTTATTAAACATTTAAGTATTAGCTACATGAAAATTAAACGGCATATACATTTTTAACTGAAAAATAATTTACAAATATTCGTATAATTTAGACTTATTTTGTCAAGTTAGTACCTACTATACAAATGTTTATAAAAATTTCTAAAATCAGACTAGTAACGATGAACATTAAAATATTATTCTCTACAATCGAAAGTGAACCTTAATATAATACTATTTTCATAGGAATTCCACAATTGTGTATTTATTAACAAAGACTACTGACCGTCTTCAGAGCCACAACAGACAACGGTGTTGGGTTCGTCCGGTTTTACAAAATTACTTCTTAAATTATATCATAGCTGTCGGAAAAAAAATATGTCGTACCGTATACACAATATACTTTCAATAATACTACCACTACATAGCACAACCTATTAATTTTAAATAAATGAAATAAAATGTTTTTGTCAATGTATAGAATCAATTTGACGCCAGTGTACTCAGGTATTTCTTTAGTGGCGACGCACAAAATACGTCTTATAGTTATATAGGTACATTTTAGTAAATTATCAGGTGCATAACAATATAACCCTTACGACAGCATTGCTAACAGGTGGGTCTTTGGTTTACGTAGATTTTCGGATATGCGGCACAATATGTAGGGTTTTTAACCGAAGGTCAAATTATTTTCGGGCGTTTGACAATATGCGTGTGAAATCCTACAGCCGAAGTCGTAACAACAGCGTACGTTTTACGTACAATCAAGTGTAGATTAACACTACGAATTCAATCGTTAAATATAAAATAATTGTAATTTTTTTTTATATGTTAATTTAAGTGTTTTTTGTGTTTATGACACTGGTGTGATTATAATTTTAATATAATTTTTATTTCTTGTTTTAGTAAATAAAACTAGTCAATTTCGTAAAATTTGGTTTGCGCGGCAATACAACGCGAGTCACGAACTCAATAATTTTACTAAATTATAATTTAACGATGAACATTAAAATACGTATTATTATTCTCTAAAATCGAGAGTGAATCTTAATATAATACAATACGTGTAGGGATTTCACAATTGTGTACTTATTAACAATGACCTCAGACCGTCTTCAGAGTCACAAAAGACCACAGTTGTTGGGTTCGTCCGGTTTTACAAACTTACTTCTTAGAATATATCATAGCTGTAAAGAAAAAAAAATGTCGTACTCTATACACAATACTTTCAATAATACTACCACTACATACCACAATCTATTAATCTTAAATAAATAAAATGAAAATGTTTTTGTCAATATACTGGATCTGTTTGGCGCCTGTTAACTCGGGTATAGTTCTTTTGTGGCGATACACAGAAACGTCGTGTATAAGTGAATTTTATACATTACAAGATATATACATAACAATATTACTACCTATACGGCAGATGTGGCAGCATAATTTGGGTTTCTAACGGGAGGTCGAATTATTTTCGTTAAGGCGATACAATTCCAGAGTAAATAATAATTTAAAACCAGTGTCGTCTTTCAGAGTTAATTATTGTATTTACACATATAGTAATTCAGTGAAACCTTTCATAGTGGACACATCCTAATACTTTAGGCAGAATAGTGTTCACCAATAAGCTAAAACCATTTAACTTTATTTAAAATAATGAAAAAACGACAGAAAGATGATAATAATAGAAAAATAAGTTTATACTAGGTAGTACAAGTAATAACCTACAACGAAACAAATTCGTAAAAAAACCGATTTTATTTTACACGTAAATGAAAGGTACTTATGCATGCATGCATTGTTTTTTTTTTAATTTTATATTTATACTTTTCAACTAAAAGCGAACATCATCAATAGGCTAAAACCATTAAGGACATCACAACATTAAATACAAATTTGTTTAGATTTAAAGTATGTCATTATATTATCTAAGAAATATTGTGTGGGTCTCAGTGGTCTCACACTGAAAAACTAATTACACATTGAGACACGGGCATTTGAAAATATGCGTGTCACATCCTACGGCCGAAGTCGGAACAGCGGCGTATGTTTTACGCGCAAAAAGGTTTAGATTAACACAACCATTTCTATCGTTAAATATATAATAATTTTAAATTTTAATGTTACTTTAAGTGTTTTTTGTGTTTATGACATTGGTGAGGTTATAATTTTGATATACTTTTTTATTTTTTGTTTTGTAGATAAAACTAGTCAATTACGTAAAATTTGGTTTCGGGCGGCAATACAACGCGATTCGCGAACTCAATAATTTTACTAAATTATAATTTATAATATGTATTCAATAACAAGAAATATTCAATTTCAAATCACATCATCGTCTTAAGCACACAAATATACTTGGGTTTATGAAAAAAAAAATTTTAAATACTATTTGGAGTTATTAAAATCATTGTGTAAATTAAACTACTTTTACACGTAAAACATAGGCGATTGCTCAGTCGTCATCGGCTCTATGACGTCACGCGGATATTCATCAACTATCATATTCTCGTTGAATAATTATTTTTTTAAATTAGAATTTTTACCAAAACGTTTTTCATTGTGTTGACTATAGTAATATAACAATTAACTTAAAATTAAAAAAAAATGTAGTGTTGTGATGTCCTTTAGTTTAATAATAATGAAAAAACGACAGATAAACACGTTTATACTAGTAAGTAGTAGAACGAAACGAACTCGTACAAAAACCGATTTTACACGTTATTCAATGGAACTTATGTATGTACGATACATTCCTTATTATTAAAATTTTTTTTATTTATATAAAAATGATTGTGTTATAAAAATTTACGTATTATATAATAATATGAGAAATAACGGAATAAAAAGATCGAGAAATTAATGAAAAATAATATGTTTTACATAGATTTTGACCACAATTAGTAAACACCGAAATAATATACGTAATGGTAAAAAGGTTAAATAGGCTCCACGAATAATACTTTTTAAATTACACAACTAAATAGCTTAAAATGATTTATTTTCGTTTAAAAATCTTATTTATTCTTACTTCAAACGCTTACTGCAATAGAAATCGTGGTCTCGTACCTAATACTAATGTTTTTTTTCTATAGTTCTAAGTTATTACATGAACAATTTTTGTGGAATCTTATATTTCATTTTTAAAATTTTTAACCAAACTTAACTAGGGTACATTTTGTACGAGCGACGAAGTGCACGGGGACAGCTAGTAAATTATACTAGTTGTCCCCCTGCACTATATATTATATTATACTGTATAATACTAGTATAATATATATAATAGATACAGTGCCGCAACTTGGTACATATTGGTGGGTGTGCGACCAACTATAAAGGGCCCATGTACAGAGGCACAACAATGTGGGGGGGAAGCTCCCCCCCCCCGAATACGATTTAGACCCCTCCAAAAAATATTCCTTATTTATTTAGATATAAGCCGCTTATAGGTTATTTTAAATTAATAGTTTTGTTAGGTGGGCTGTATAGCCCCCCCCCAGAAATTTAACCCTAGTTGAGACCATCTTCATGCACCAATAGGTCATTACATATTGCTTGTTGCTTTTAGTTACATACATTATGTTATGTGGTTAATATAATATTCACTGCTATACTGCTTACAGATAGGTGAAGAGCTTTGAACACATATAGGTGAGGACTGAGGAGCAGTGATAGCGGCATTAAAAACATTTATTTTCTTTCTTTTCCCAATTTAAATACAATAGCCTATTGATGATGTTCGCTTTTAGTTGAAAAGTATAAATATAAAATTAAAAAAAAAACAATGCATGCATGCATAAGTACCTTTCATTTACGTGTAAAATAAAATCGGTTTTTTTACGAATTTGTTTCGTTGTAGGTTATTACTTGTACTACCTAGTATAAACTTATTTTTCTATTATTATCATCTTTCTGTCGTTTTTTCATTATTTTAAATAAAGTTAAATGGTTTTAGCTTATTGGTGAACACTATTCTGCCTAAAGTATTAGGATGTGTCCACTATGAAAGGTTTCACTGAATTACTATATGTGTAAATACAATAATTAACTCTGAAAGACGACACTGGTTTTAAATTATTATTTACTCTGGAATTGTATCGCCTTAACGAAAATAATTCGACCTCCCGTTAGAAACCCAAATTATGCTGCCACATCTGCCGTATAGGTAGTAATATTGTTATGTATATATCTTGTAATGTATAAAATTCACTTATACACGACGTTTCTGTGTATCGCCACAAAAGAACTATACCCGAGTTAACAGGCGCCAAACAGATCCAGTATATTGACAAAAACATTTTCATTTTATTTATTTAAGATTAATAGATTGTGGTATGTAGTGGTAGTATTATTGAAAGTATTGTGTATAGAGTACGACATTTTTTTTTCTTTACAGCTATGATATATTCTAAGAAGTAAGTTTGTAAAACCGGACGAACCCAACAACTGTGGTCTTTTGTGACTCTGAAGACGGTCTGAGGTCATTGTTAATAAGTACACAATTGTGAAATCCCTACACGTATTGTATTATATTAAGATTCACTCTCGATTTTAGAGAATAATAATACGTATTTTAATGTTCATCGTTAAATTATAATTTAGTAAAATTATTGAGTTCGTGACTCGCGTTGTATTGCCGCGCAAACCAAATTTTACGAAATTGACTAGTTTTATTTACTAAAACAAGAAATAAAAATTATATTAAAATTATAATCACACCAGTGTCATAAACACAAAAAACACTTAAATTAACATATAAAAAAAAATTACAATTATTTTATATTTAACGATTGAATTCGTAGTGTTAATCTACACTTGATTGTACGTAAAACGTACGCTGTTGTTACGACTTCGGCTGTAGGATTTCACACGCATATTGTCAAACGCCCGAAAATAATTTGACCTTCGGTTAAAAACCCTACATATTGTGCCGCATATCCGAAAATCTACGTAAACCAAAGACCCACCTGTTAGCAATGCTGTCGTAAGGGTTATATTGTTATGCACCTGATAATTTACTAAAATGTACCTATATAACTATAAGACGTATTTTGTGCGTCGCCACTAAAGAAATACCTGAGTACACTGGCGTCAAATTGATTCTATACATTGACAAAAACATTTTATTTCATTTATTTAAAATTAATAGGTTGTGCTATGTAGTGGTAGTATTATTGAAAGTATATTGTGTATACGGTACGACATATTTTTTTTCCGACAGCTATGATATAATTTAAGAAGTAATTTTGTAAAACCGGACGAACCCAACACCGTTGTCTGTTGTGGCTCTGAAGACGGTCAGTAGTCTTTGTTAATAAATACACAATTGTGGAATTCCTATGAAAATAGTATTATATTAAGGTTCACTTTCGATTGTAGAGAATAATATTTTAATGTTCATCGTTACTAGTCTGATTTTAGAAATTTTTATAAACATTTGTATAGTAGGTACTAACTTGACAAAATAAGTCTAAATTATACGAATATTTGTAAATTATTTTTCAGTTAAAAATGTATATGCCGTTTAATTTTCATGTAGCTAATACTTAAATGTTTAATAAAAGGTTTTTTATAGTAGTTCATATACTGTTACCGTATAAAATATGAAAAATATATATACATTATATACTAACCTAATTTTTTTTTTATAGACTTTTCAAGTTCAATTTTAATGAAATTAACAAAGAATAATAATTTTAGTTATTTTATTTTAATTTAAAATATTATTCATGTATAGGAATAATTGAATCTCTATATAATTATTATCAGGTTAGGAGGACGATCAGAATAGTTTTTCTCGTGAATTATCGTTAATTAATTTTATAACTGAATTCAAATTTAATACATACATACTTGAACATGTCTTAAATTCAGTAGGTAAACCTACATTTTATTGCATATTATTAATAATAAAAATATACATTTATGCAATATCAAAATAAAAATAACATTAAAATTGAAAAATGTATATACGAGTATTTTGGTATGCATTAGATGTTCTTAAAAATTAAATATGCAAGTTAACTTAAAATAAATACATTTTTATTAATTAAAACAAATAATCAATATTTTCAATTGCGGTCAATAATATATAAATAAATAAAAAAAGCGGGTAAGTGGGTACGACTGTAGTATTGTAGTAGATATATTACTGTAGACAAAAGTACAAAACAGAACGTACTGAGTAGACACGATTAATACAAAATAGAAAAATTATAGTTAGTAGTCACTACACAGATAAATTAAAATTAATATATAATATTATGTTATATTATTACGTATAACCAATATTCAAAACAGACTATAAAATAATGAGCAAAACAATTAATGCGCGAACACAGGGAAAACCTTATTAATAGACATCGGTTACGTCAAGTCACGACACGAGAGGATCGCGGGAGCAACGCGAGCTCTTTTTTCGGAGTCGGTTATCACCGTTTCTTATCATCGTAAATTTGTTATCACCAAAAATAATATTAATTATTACAACTTAGTAACATCATTATTCATTAATATTATTCTAATGAATTCTAATGATCATATTTAATTAACTTCTTATAATCTATTATTTATATTTTTTGAGTATAATTCTTGAAGCCAAACATGTAGGTATTGTGGGTCAAATGTAATAACTTGTTGAAATAAATAAAAAGAAAACATGTTTAAAATGTATTACTTTTATATTTGAATAAAATTGATTTCAACTTGATTTTATTATGAAAATAAAACAAATAAGTAAGTATAAAGTATTAGAAACATTAATTATATGTATTTATGGTCAAAGTTGGTATGAATATTTTCAATATCCTCACTGGTGCGTAAGAGCCCTTGCACAATATTAATCTTCTCATTTGATGTAGGAACAGACATGTTTAATGTAGTTAATGGGTGGCGGTTTTTCTTTGTTGAATAAAATCGTACCTGTTTCGTTACTTTCTTGTTTCCAGGTTCCTTGATAGCTTCGGGACTAATATTTTGTTTCGAGCACTGCTTTTTAGAATCAATATCTTCCAACATTTTATTAAGCTTTCTGGACCAGGAACTTAATGTTTCATCAGTGAAATCTGAATCCACATAAGTCCCTTTTGATAAGTAACCCAGGAAGGCTTCTGCTTTTAATTTAACTGTTGTTAGTTTATCATTTAAAGTTGAACGATTAACAGGTGCAATGTAGGGCTCCAACATAGCAATGTTGTCTTTATTTACTTCTATTGCATTATTGGATACAACAAAATCTGGCTTCATCCTTGTTTGTAGTGTTTGTACACAGAAATGTATATGTTTACAAATTTATTTTTAATGATATAGTCAATACATTCACATGAATATGTATGAATACAAATATTGCATGGAACACAAGTAGAGTAGCAATTGTCACTATCAGAGCAGGCTTCATTCTCATCTAAGATTTTCACCACTTCATAAGTAATATTTACATTAGTAAAAGATGTGACAAACAAAATCCTATCTGATACTTGAATTAATTTTGTCACTACTCCATTCATAGCCTTGCGATGACTTAGTAAAATTGCTTCCATAATTTTAGAAGACAGAAATAGAATACAGATAGAATATAATAGAATACAGATACACACAAATGCGTGTTGGTAGTGAATAATATACTAGTTATATAGTCGGCTATATATTATTATAATTTTTGTTTATAAACTAATAAAATTTGGAAATGGATACAACCAAAAATGTAAAGAAGCGATAAGGAGGAGCTTCTAAGAAACGAGAAATAAAAAATAAAATGAAGCTGCAAAAACCTGCCACAACATAAAAATGTTATGAATAACAAAGCTCTCCAAAATTAATATCAAACACACAATGATTTTAGTAATAATATCTTTACTTCTTATACGGTAAATTAGTATTTTTTGCAAACACCAATATTTGGAATTATGTATTATTATTTATTTACATTTTCATAACATTTTATTTATATTCATTATTCATAATTGTACCTATTTACTGTTAATTAATTATAGGAATATGAACATGAAAAAATTGATGATGTGGTTGTGATATTATTATGTTGTTCTTTAATAATACATTTTTAACTTTTTTTTTCACCTATCTATATTTATTTATTTTTATTTTTATTTTTATTATTTTATTATTATTATTATTTTTTATTTTGGAATTATTATTTATTTTATATTACAAACAATAACGTAGACATTATCATTGGAGCAAAAATATTACTAATTGTACTATTTAGGTGAGGCTACAATATTCAAATAAGAAAAAATTAGGAAACTTGCATGTTTTCTTAGTGAGAAGCGAAAGCGCGACAGCATCACCATATTTATTCCTATGTATCTATGATAATAAATATATTATTATTATTATGCTTTTGGCCTTTGGGCCGGTATATTTCATCTCCACCTGGGCTGATATAGTCCCAGTCCGCCCCTGATAGAGCTGATGACCGAACAGCCGCCTATGTTATACGTGTAAAAGTAGTTTGATTTACACGATGATTTTAATAACTTAAAATAGTATTTACAATATTTTTTCCACAATCTCAAGTATATTTATGTGCTTAAGCCGATGGAATGATTTAAAATTGAATATATCTTGTTGTTGCATACATATTATAAATTATTATTTTGAAAAATTATTGACTTCGCGACTTGCGACTCGCATTGTATTGCCGCGCAAACCACATAATATTATTACGAAATTGACTATAATAGTTTTATTTACGATAAAAAAATTAAAAGTATATCAAAATTATAATCACATCAGTGTTATAAAAACAAAAAAACACTTAAATTTAAATAAAAAATAATTTAAAAATATTATATTTAACAATTGAATTCGTTGTGTTAATCTAGAAAGTTTCGCAGGTAAATCATACGCCGTTGTTCCGATTTCGGGTCTATGACGTCACATGCGTATTTTCAAACTCTTTGTATTTTCTCATTGTGTAATTTTTAGTGTTTAAGTGTGAGATCCATACCATATTTCTTAGATAATGGTATACTTTAAATCTAAGCAAATTTATTTTTTATGATGATGTGATGTCCTTATAATGGTTTTAGCCTATTGGTGACCGATTTTAGTTGAAAAGTAGTGAAAATATACTCATTTCCCAAATGACATCCGCTACTAGGAGGTATCCACTATGGAAGATTTCACAGTATTAGATACATGATAATGAACTCTGAAAGACGATATTGGTTTTAAATTATTTACTTTGGAATTGTATCGCCTTAACGAAAATAATTGGACCTTCGGTTAAAAACCTACATTGTGCCCCCTGTCCGAAAATCTGGGTTAGCGGAAGACCACACCTAGCGTACGGATAGTCATATTGTTATGGATTTTATAATGTACTGAAATGTACCTATATATGGCTATATAAGACCTTTTTGTGCGTCGCCACCAAAGAACTACCCGAGTAAACTGGCGTCAAAAAGTTTCATATTGTCCGGTACATTGACAAAAACATTTAATTCATTTACTTGAAATAAATGGATAGTGCTATATAGTGGTATATAGTATTTACAGTACTTTGTATACCGTACGACATTTTTTTTCCCGACAGCTATAATATATTTCCAGCAGTTATTTTGTAAAACCGGACGAACCCAACGACTGTCGTATTTTGCGGCTCTGAAGACGGTCTGAGGTCATTGTTAATAAATACACAATTGAGAAATTCCTTCTCAGTACTCGAATTGTATTATATTAAGGTTCAGTTTCGATCATAGAGAATAATATTTTAATGTTCATCGTTACTAGTTTGATTTTAGAGATTGTTAACGAAAATATAAATGAAATTGACAAGAATATTAATTTTGAATTGAATAATATAAAATAATAATGTTCTAGTGTGAGACCCACACTATATTTCTTAGATAATGACACACTTTAAATCTAAGCAAACTTGTTTTAGTGTTGTGATGTCCTTTAAAATTAAATCATTATTGTCAGGGGCGGACTGAGAGGTAAGCGGCCCAGTATTCTACATAAATAAACAGCCGGCCCAACCCGTTTATACCATTCTCTATAAATACCTACCTTGCTACCTATTTTTTCGGGTAGTTTATCAAATATTTTATATATAAAATACCTAATTCTTCATCTTGTAGCCTGAAAATATACTATAATACACTTAGCTTATTACGATTATAATTCATAACATTAATTGCACTAAATACTTAAAATATTAGTTACATATTGATTTAAATTAGAGCAAAATAAAAAAGCTAGTCAAGTCCGACGTTATCTCACCTTTGTTATGTAAGTTAAGTGTATTTAATCAAGAATGACCAATATTTTTTTCAATAAAACTTTTGTCACCAATTTTTCAATGAAATATACAAAAAAAATATAACCAGATTTGTACGCAAAAATTAAATTTGTATTAAAAAAATTATCATGCATCTTTATTTAAGTGAGCATTTTTTTCATTAAATATTTAAATCTGAAGTATCTTTTACATATTTAAGAAAATCTATAGTTTCATAAATATTTGAAAATTATTGTAGTTCAGAAATTAATTTCTGGTGGTCGATACCAACCAAATCAGATAAAGCATTTATCCAATATTCCGGATAGAGCTAGCTGATTTTTAAAAAAATTTTGAAATTAGATATTGGATATCTGATATAATGTGCATATTAGTTGAAAAACGATTTGTGAAGCTGCTAATTAGTTGATCAACAACACATTGAAACATTTCTATACGGAATCTATCTACAACATTTGCATACGATTTATAAAAAATAATAACAAACAATAAAAATAATTTTATATTTATCTAAATAATATACAACTGTAATAATTTTTAATAAACCATCAACAATAAGTATTTCTGCAAAAATAATCAGATTTTCATAATACACCAAGCAGGTTCAAGGTATTTGTGCTATACGGCAAATGATCCTACTACTTGTATCGGTCGTTAGAGCTTTTTAATTTATTGAACCATTAAAACAAGTAACTTAAATATGGTAGAAACCACAATACTACTACACTAGTAAAGATTTAGTAATACAAAATACATAAATTATATATATTTATTGTGATAAATACAATATGTAATAGGTACTACTAATACTGAATCACTTTTACATAATAACTCAAAGGTATTGGAAACGCTAGTAATAAAGAGTATAGTTTGGTGACTGAAAAAAATATTTTAATGTTCAAACATCACCAAGTCCAGCAGTAAAAAAGTAGTGCTTGAATGTTCAATCTTCATGTTAATTGCAATCAATTAGCATTTCGGAGACTATATCACAAAATCGGATAGCTATGTTAAGTTGACTGTCCGAGACGAAAGTTGATTTTTTTTGGAAAATTTTCAGTTACAAATTGTTTGATGTCAGTTACGTAACATGTGTAATGATAGTTTAATATTTTTACACATGTTTGAAATGTAAAATAAATGTTATTAGATAACCTTATCACACAAATACATATAGATAAATATATATTATACAAAAAAGTGAGAAAATATAAACGTTATTATTATACAATCTAGTAGAATTAAAGTTAAATGAACTTATTTCATTCCCAAAATATTAGAAAGTGTATTTTAAACATCATAAAATTGTAAATATATTTCACCTAGCAAGGCTGGGCATTAACGAGTTAATAAGTTAAAAGTTAAGTTAATTTTAACTTATTAACTTAACTTACTAGTTCGCTGTTTTAATTAACTTAACTTTAACTTAACTCATTTATATCTACGTTAACTTAAAATCAACTTCTACTTTTTAATATTACCAATTAAGTTAATTTTAATACTTTGAATAAACCAGCAGCAAAGTACAAACCTTACATATAAATAAATATATTTCTATATTATATTATATTTATATACAAATATAATATTTGTAATATTTAAAAAATAAAAGTTATATAAGTAAAAAATATAGTTACTAGTTTTTTTTTATACCTCATCTTTAAATGTTTGAGTTATTTAATTTTGAATTGTAAAGGTTAAACAATAAAGTAAGCACATTTAAACTAAAATGTAAATCAACCCAGACTCCAAAATGAAATATAAATATTAAATAGAGTGATAAAATGATACAGCCCTACAACAGTTTTTAAATTATATAGATCATATTAATATATATTATTAATATTAGTATATTACATTATTACCTACTATACAAGTGATTTTCACTTATTTTAAAACCTTTTCAATGAATTTTTTTTTTTATTATTAACTTAACTTATTAATTGAAGTTAAGTTAACAAAAATTTGTTAACTTAACTTTAAACTTAATTGATATATTAAAAAAATAAATTAACTTAACTATTAATTTAATTGAACAAAAATTTTTTAACTTAACTTAACTGAGTTAAAAAAAATCATTAACTTGCTCAGCCTTGTCACCTAGTATATTAAATTATTGTAAAAATAAACTAGTGAACGTTAAGTATAACTACCAAAGTATAGTTTTCATTGTTTTATTGTGCCTATACACAATAGGCTATTCTAAGTATAGGATAGCTGTTTATGAATAATAATTATTAGGCATTCAATTAAAATTACTTAACATTGGGCAATGCCGCAATGGTGAAAACTTTGAAAATTCGTAGGGGTGAGGTTTATGACTTGCAAATTCCGGGAGTGGATCTGCAATTCTTGCTAATTGTAACGAGTGTTTTGATACCAATTTCGAAAGTTTCGGACAACAAGTAAGGGCTGGGGTGAAAACTTTGAAAATTCGTAGGGGTGAGATTTTTGACTTGCAAATTCCGGGAGTGGACTTGCAAATTCTTGCTAATTATAACGAGTGTTTTGATACCAATTTCGAAAGTTTCGGACAACAAGTAAGGGCTACGTGAAGTTAGCCCTTCTTTGGTTCCACCCCTCAAAACTTCTTTGTTATAGACTTGCAAATTCTGGGACTGGATTTGCAAATTCTTGCTAATTACTTGCAAAATTTTGGCAATATGCAAAACTTGTTTTAATTAAGTGTAAGGGCCAACTTCACGAACGTGTATTTATTTCATAAGTTCGATAAAAAATAAAAAAAATGTATAACAACCTCTTAATAAAATAAAAGTACCTATATAAATTATTATTTATTACATAATATTATATGACATATGTAAACAAAAAACAAATGTAAACATATTTTGACTTTCTTATTAGGCCTACATAACAATTCTGCGCCAAGTAAAATGAATAAGTATAATTTTTGTGTTCCAAATGTGCATTATTTGCAATACTTTCATTTTGTGATGTATGTTCTATACATATATATAGCTTATTTTAGAT
Organism: Schizaphis graminum; assembly: GCA_020882235.1. Classification (NCBI taxonomy): domain Eukaryota; kingdom Metazoa; phylum Arthropoda; class Insecta; order Hemiptera; family Aphididae; genus Schizaphis; species Schizaphis graminum. Next base: position 6,961,502 of record CM037033.1, read on the forward strand.
TCTGAACGGAGTGAAGAATGTATTGATTTTACAATGATGTGTGTTTTTTTTTTTTTTTTTTTTTTTTTTTTTTATTTTTTTATTTTTTTTTTTTTGTGTCTGACGACAACATTTGGAGCAGTAAAAATGCTTCGATTTTGGACTTCAGCCCCTCTTTGAAAAGGAAATTGAATCTAGTTGGTACTTTGAGGGGTCAAAAGTTAAAAATTTTCAATATTTTTTAAATGAGTCGGGAAAAACCCTAAAAAAATGACGGAAAAACGGGATTTTTTACGCAAAACCAGTTTTCGACAAAATCGAATTTTTTATTTTGCTATAACTCAAAAACTAATCGATGTAAACACTTGAAATTTTCACCATATGTTTATATTAGCGTTTTCCATACACAGTTAAATTTTCAAAGAATTTTGACTTTTTTTGAGCTATTTATAGACAATTGAAATTTTTAATTTTTTTTAGTATTTTTTTTTAAAATAACGATAAAAAATTTTTGGCCGGCCAGAAAATCTTGAAAATTTAATACAAGGTTTCTTATAAGTTGTTCTTAAAGTGATAAAAAAAAATCCGAAATCGTTAGTCACAATTTTTTTTTATAAGTGCTTAAAGTTTGAATTTATAAGAAATATGTCAAAATTGCGAAAATTGGCAAGTAATTTTGTGGTTGAAAAATCGTAAAATTTTTTTCTTTTATAACTAAGTTTTGAAAATTTGGTACAAGGTTCTCCATACATTTTTCTTCAATTATCTGTAAAAAAAACTCTACCGGATTCAGACAAAAATTTTTTATGAGTGTTTGAAATTTAAATTTTTACAAAACCGCATTAAATAACGGTTTAGCCTCAAACGATTTTTGATATTTGTTGTTATTCAAACAGTATAAGTCGTAAATACTTGAAAATTTTACCAGTTATTTAGATTGCCATTTTCTTTACGTGATTTGATTTTCAAAACATTTTGACTTTTTTTGAGCTATTTATAGACAATTGAAATTTTCAATTTTTTTTTATTTTTTTTTTATAAATGTTGATAAAAAAAATTCAGCTCGGGCAAATTACTTGAAAATTTAATTGAAGGGTCCACATAACTTGTTCTAACTCTCATTTAAAAATTATAAAAATACATAGGCACAATTTTTTTTTATTAGCATTTGAAGTTCAAATATTGACACAAATTCGTCAAAATCATGAATATTTTTCACTATTTGGTAGTAAAAAATTTATAAATATTTTACTATCAATAGCTAAGAATTGAAAATTTAATACTATGCTGTCCATAAGTTAAGCTTAGAATAATTATAAAAAAGTTTGAGGATTATTCAATTTAAAAAATTTTACGAGTGTTTAAAGTTTTAATTTTAATTTGAAATCAAAAATACGCGTGTAAAATTACGTTTTACTAATAAATAATTTTCGATTTTTGTTATTTTTAAAAAATTATCAAACGTAAGATCTTGAAGCTTTTACTTAAGTGTTTGAATTTGTGAATTTTTTTCAAAATATAATATATGACAATATTTAAATATAATATATCCCAGACTGACAAATCATCTCCGTTCAGAATCGTTTTTCGTATACAATGATACCTATCATTGCATTCAAATTTAACCTACCATAGTCCGAGGTCCACCCCACCACCTAATGTACAGCAGAGCGATACTCACTTACCCGCTTTTTTATTAATTTCTCGACCTTTTTATTCCGTTATACGAAACTTTCGTATTATTTATAGTCGGAGTGGGGAGTTTAGCGTATTTAACATTTTATTTTGATCATTACTTGTCATATTATATATGAATTCGAACTTTAATAAATAATAATAATAATTTACTGAATTAGAATGATGAAGATCGTCGGCAGTAGTCGATCAGATATTAATATGTATATAAATACACGGGTGCGTGCGCGCGTACATATACACACACGATGCATCATAAATACCAATGTGTTATTAATTATCATGTATATATATCATTTAATTAATCTGTTATGTCGGAGACAAATTTGTAAGAAAATCCAAATTCATTTTTAAGTATACTATAAATATCGGCTAGATGTTAAATAAATTTGAGTTAGCAATTATAGTATTATTAATTTATTATTTCAATTTTTAATATTTTTAATTATACAATCACTACGTTAACGAATTCTATCAAAATCAATATTTGCATGTTACAAATTGTTAAATAAATTAGAGTTGACAATTATAGTATTATCATAGTATTATAATTTATTATTTAAATTTTGAATTTTTTTGAATCTATTAAAAACAATAAGTGGATGTTACAAGATAACAAATTAATAACTATATATAACTATGTACAAACGTTATCGATCACGTATGTAAGTGAGTAAGTGACCGATCAAATGCATACTTATAGATATAGCTATACCATAGCATATTATATATCTAATTAAATGATAAACGTATATGTGTTATCGTAGTGGTATATAATGATATGTACATAGTATCTATTCAGTGCCGCAACAACCGGGGGTGCTAGGGGTGCAAAGAACCCCCGGGCCCCCTGTAAATCATAACAATGGGCCCCGGGGCCAGTGGCCGAACTATTTGGAACCTTTTTTTCTTTTAAAATATTTATTTGTTATTTAAAAATAGAAAGTTATAAAATATTATTAACTTATCGCGATTATAACGATATATATAATATATGTACATAATATAACGAAAGAATGAAGTAGATGGTGGTATGTAAAATTGTATTACTACTATTTATTTATTTTGTTGAAGAATAGAATAATGTTTAAATACTATAAATATTAAATAGTATTATACTATTATACAATTCTACAATTTGGGGACGTTTTTATCTTCAAAGTTAGTAAAATGTTTAATCGTTATTGTAACAATGTTAAAATAGTTAACTCTAATATTATAAGAAACCCATCTGTACTAAATTAAAAACAAAGTACTAATATTTTCACAGGATTGGATTTGAATTTAGATTTTCCAACTGATCGAGGTCACTTTCCAGAGACATTAACCAGTTCCAGTTTAAAAAAATAAATTATTTTGTATGGCCCAAGTAAACCTTCAGATAAGTATGTATTCTGCTCAAAATCAATGGTTACCTACTGATGGGAATATACTGATGTGTTAATATATGTGTTTTCATGAAGATAGTATTTAATATATTTTATTACTAAGGTGTTTCACAAAGTGGTTCTTACTATTTTATTATTTTATCAAAAAATAGAAACTTATGAATACATACATTAGAACAATAATAATTATTATTTATTATAATATAAAACAAAGTCCTAACCAAAGTTATAACAAAATAATGAAAATAATAATTTAATATTCTCGAATTTCTTAATTTTGCTATGTTGTGACGGCTGATTCCCAATTTAAATGTTTATTGTATTTAAATTGGGAAAAGAAAGAAAATAAATGTTTTTAATGCCGCTATCACTGCTCCTCAGTCCTCACCTATATGTGTTCAAAGCTCTTCACCTATCTGTAAGCAGTATAGCAGTGAATATTATATTAACCACATAACATAATGTATGTAACTAAAAGCAACAAGCAATATGTAATGACCTATTGGTGCATGAAGATGGTCTCAACTAGGGTTAAATTTCTGGGGGGGGGCTATACAGCCCACCTAACAAAACTATTAATTTAAAATAACCTATAAGCGGCTTATATCTAAATAAATAAGGAATATTTTTTGGAGGGGTCTAAATCGTATTCGGGGGGGGGGGAGCTTCCCCCCCACATTGTTGTGCCTCTGTACATGGGCCCTTTATAGTTGGTCGCACACCCACCAATATGTACCAAGTTGCGGCACTGTATCTATTATATATATTATACTAGTATTATACAGTATAATATAATATATAGTGCAGGGGGACAACTAGTATAATTTACTAGCTGTCCCCGTGCACTTCGTCGCTCGTACAAAATGTACCCTAGTTAAGTTTGGTTAAAAATTTTAAAAATGAAATATAAGATTCCACAAAAATTGTTCATGTAATAACTTAGAACTATAGAAAAAAAACATTAGTATTAGGTACGAGACCACGATTTCTATTGCAGTAAGCGTTTGAAGTAAGAATAAATAAGATTTTTAAACGAAAATAAATCATTTTAAGCTATTTAGTTGTGTAATTTAAAAAGTATTATTCGTGGAGCCTATTTAACCTTTTTACCATTACGTATATTATTTCGGTGTTTACTAATTGTGGTCAAAATCTATGTAAAACATATTATTTTTCATTAATTTCTCGATCTTTTTATTCCGTTATTTCTCATATTATTATATAATACGTAAATTTTTATAACACAATCATTTTTATATAAATAAAAAAAATTTTAATAATAAGGAATGTATCGTACATACATAAGTTCCATTGAATAACGTGTAAAATCGGTTTTTGTACGAGTTCGTTTCGTTCTACTACTTACTAGTATAAACGTGTTTATCTGTCGTTTTTTCATTATTATTAAACTAAAGGACATCACAACACTACATTTTTTTTTAATTTTAAGTTAATTGTTATATTACTATAGTCAACACAATGAAAAACGTTTTGGTAAAAATTCTAATTTAAAAAAATAATTATTCAACGAGAATATGATAGTTGATGAATATCCGCGTGACGTCATAGAGCCGATGACGACTGAGCAATCGCCTATGTTTTACGTGTAAAAGTAGTTTAATTTACACAATGATTTTAATAACTCCAAATAGTATTTAAAATTTTTTTTTTCATAAACCCAAGTATATTTGTGTGCTTAAGACGATGATGTGATTTGAAATTGAATATTTCTTGTTATTGAATACATATTATAAATTATAATTTAGTAAAATTATTGAGTTCGCGAATCGCGTTGTATTGCCGCCCGAAACCAAATTTTACGTAATTGACTAGTTTTATCTACAAAACAAAAAATAAAAAAGTATATCAAAATTATAACCTCACCAATGTCATAAACACAAAAAACACTTAAAGTAACATTAAAATTTAAAATTATTATATATTTAACGATAGAAATGGTTGTGTTAATCTAAACCTTTTTGCGCGTAAAACATACGCCGCTGTTCCGACTTCGGCCGTAGGATGTGACACGCATATTTTCAAATGCCCGTGTCTCAATGTGTAATTAGTTTTTCAGTGTGAGACCACTGAGACCCACACAATATTTCTTAGATAATATAATGACATACTTTAAATCTAAACAAATTTGTATTTAATGTTGTGATGTCCTTAAGAGGACGTGATACCCGCATGTGTTGTCTCTGTCTTATACACGCGTAACATAGTTAAAAAGTGTTTTGCGCGGGACAACATTACTCACTCAATATTCATATCAAAATTACCAAAATTTTAAATCTCATTGAGAAGAACTTTATCTGTGATGTAGCGTTTTTATTTTTTTGATAGTAATAATTAATAATTTTTAATAATTAAATGAAAAAGTTATATGTTTGAGAACTTTAGGTTTTTTTCGTTTAATTATTAAAAATTATTGATTATTACTAACAAAAAAATAAAAACGCTACATCACAGATAAAGTTCTTCTCAATGAGATTTAAAATTTTGGTAATTTTGATATGAATATTGAGGGAGTAATGTTGTCCCGCGCAAAACACGTTTTAACTATGTTACGCGTGTATAAGACAGAGACAACACATGCGGGTATCACTTCCTCTTAATGGTTTTAGCCTATTGATGATGTTCGCTTTTAGTTGAAAAGTATAAATATAAAATTAAAAAAAAAACAATGCATGCATGCATAAGTACCTTTCATTTACGTGTAAAATAAAATCGGTTTTTTTACGAATTTGTTTCGTTGTAGGTTATTACTTGTACTACCTAGTATAAACTTATTTTTCTATTATTATCATCTTTCTGTCGTTTTTTCATTATTTTAAATAAAGTTAAATGGTTTTAGCTTATTGGTGAACACTATTCTGCCTAAAGTATTAGGATGTGTCCACTATGAAAGGTTTCACTGAATTACTATATGTGTAAATACAATAATTAACTCTGAAAGACGACACTGGTTTTAAATTATTATTTACTCTGGAATTGTATCGCCTTAACGAAAATAATTCGACCTCCCGTTAGAAACCCAAATTATGCTGCCACATCTGCCGTATAGGTAGTAATATTGTTATGTATATATCTTGTAATGTATAAAATTCACTTATACACGACGTTTCTGTGTATCGCCACAAAAGAACTATACCCGAGTTAACAGGCGCCAAACAGATCCAGTATATTGACAAAAACATTTTCATTTTATTTATTTAAGATTAATAGATTGTGGTATGTAGTGGTAGTATTATTGAAAGTATTGTGTATAGAGTACGACATTTTTTTTTCTTTACAGCTATGATATATTCTAAGAAGTAAGTTTGTAAAACCGGACGAACCCAACAACTGTGGTCTTTTGTGACTCTGAAGACGGTCTGAGGTCATTGTTAATAAGTACACAATTGTGAAATCCCTACACGTATTGTATTATATTAAGATTCACTCTCGATTTTAGAGAATAATAATACGTATTTTAATGTTCATCGTTAAATTATAATTTAGTAAAATTATTGAGTTCGTGACTCGCGTTGTATTGCCGCGCAAACCAAATTTTACGAAATTGACTAGTTTTATTTACTAAAACAAGAAATAAAAATTATATTAAAATTATAATCACACCAGTGTCATAAACACAAAAAACACTTAAATTAACATATAAAAAAAAATTACAATTATTTTATATTTAACGATTGAATTCGTAGTGTTAATCTACACTTGATTGTACGTAAAACGTACGCTGTTGTTACGACTTCGGCTGTAGGATTTCACACGCATATTGTCAAACGCCCGAAAATAATTTGACCTTCGGTTAAAAACCCTACATATTGTGCCGCATATCCGAAAATCTACGTAAACCAAAGACCCACCTGTTAGCAATGCTGTCGTAAGGGTTATATTGTTATGCACCTGATAATTTACTAAAATGTACCTATATAACTATAAGACGTATTTTGTGCGTCGCCACTAAAGAAATACCTGAGTACACTGGCGTCAAATTGATTCTATACATTGACAAAAACATTTTATTTCATTTATTTAAAATTAATAGGTTGTGCTATGTAGTGGTAGTATTATTGAAAGTATATTGTGTATACGGTACGACATATTTTTTTTCCGACAGCTATGATATAATTTAAGAAGTAATTTTGTAAAACCGGACGAACCCAACACCGTTGTCTGTTGTGGCTCTGAAGACGGTCAGTAGTCTTTGTTAATAAATACACAATTGTGGAATTCCTATGAAAATAGTATTATATTAAGGTTCACTTTCGATTGTAGAGAATAATATTTTAATGTTCATCGTTACTAGTCTGATTTTAGAAATTTTTATAAACATTTGTATAGTAGGTACTAACTTGACAAAATAAGTCTAAATTATACGAATATTTGTAAATTATTTTTCAGTTAAAAATGTATATGCCGTTTAATTTTCATGTAGCTAATACTTAAATGTTTAATAAAAGGTTTTTTATAGTAGTTCATATACTGTTACCGTATAAAATATGAAAAATATATATACATTATATACTAACCTAATTTTTTTTTTATAGACTTTTCAAGTTCAATTTTAATGAAATTAACAAAGAATAATAATTTTAGTTATTTTATTTTAATTTAAAATATTATTCATGTATAGGAATAATTGAATCTCTATATAATTATTATCAGGTTAGGAGGACGATCAGAATAGTTTTTCTCGTGAATTATCGTTAATTAATTTTATAACTGAATTCAAATTTAATACATACATACTTGAACATGTCTTAAATTCAGTAGGTAAACCTACATTTTATTGCATATTATTAATAATAAAAATATACATTTATGCAATATCAAAATAAAAATAACATTAAAATTGAAAAATGTATATACGAGTATTTTGGTATGCATTAGATGTTCTTAAAAATTAAATATGCAAGTTAACTTAAAATAAATACATTTTTATTAATTAAAACAAATAATCAATATTTTCAATTGCGGTCAATAATATATAAATAAATAAAAAAAGCGGGTAAGTGGGTACGACTGTAGTATTGTAGTAGATATATTACTGTAGACAAAAGTACAAAACAGAACGTACTGAGTAGACACGATTAATACAAAATAGAAAAATTATAGTTAGTAGTCACTACACAGATAAATTAAAATTAATATATAATATTATGTTATATTATTACGTATAACCAATATTCAAAACAGACTATAAAATAATGAGCAAAACAATTAATGCGCGAACACAGGGAAAACCTTATTAATAGACATCGGTTACGTCAAGTCACGACACGAGAGGATCGCGGGAGCAACGCGAGCTCTTTTTTCGGAGTCGGTTATCACCGTTTCTTATCATCGTAAATTTGTTATCACCAAAAATAATATTAATTATTACAACTTAGTAACATCATTATTCATTAATATTATTCTAATGAATTCTAATGATCATATTTAATTAACTTCTTATAATCTATTATTTATATTTTTTGAGTATAATTCTTGAAGCCAAACATGTAGGTATTGTGGGTCAAATGTAATAACTTGTTGAAATAAATAAAAAGAAAACATGTTTAAAATGTATTACTTTTATATTTGAATAAAATTGATTTCAACTTGATTTTATTATGAAAATAAAACAAATAAGTAAGTATAAAGTATTAGAAACATTAATTATATGTATTTATGGTCAAAGTTGGTATGAATATTTTCAATATCCTCACTGGTGCGTAAGAGCCCTTGCACAATATTAATCTTCTCATTTGATGTAGGAACAGACATGTTTAATGTAGTTAATGGGTGGCGGTTTTTCTTTGTTGAATAAAATCGTACCTGTTTCGTTACTTTCTTGTTTCCAGGTTCCTTGATAGCTTCGGGACTAATATTTTGTTTCGAGCACTGCTTTTTAGAATCAATATCTTCCAACATTTTACTAAGCTTTCTGGACCAGGAACTTAATGTTTCATCAGTGAAATCTGAATCCACATAAGTCCCTTTTGATAAGTAACCCAGGAAGGCTTCTGCTTTTAATTTAACTGTTGTTAGTTTATCATTTAAAGTTGAACGATTAACAGGTGCAATATAGGGCTCCAACATAGCAATGTTGTCTTTATTTACTTCTATTGCATTATTGGATACAACAAAATCTGGCTTCATCCTTGTTTGTAGTGTTTGTACACAGAAATGTATATGTTTACAAATTTATTTTTAATGATATAGTCAATACATTCACATGAATATGTATGAATACAAATATTGCATGGAACACAAGTAGAGTAGCAATTGTCACTATCAGAGCAGGCTTCATTCTCATCTAAGATTTTCACCACTTCATAAGTAATATTTACATTAGTAAAAGATGTGACAAACAAAATCCTATCTGATACTTGAATTAATTTTGTCACTACTCCATTCATAGCCTTGCGATGACTTAGTAAAATTGCTTCCATAATTTTAGAAGGCTTACTTTTGCATAATTTCCGTGCCCTTTTAAAATAATGGTCACGAATTAGTTTTAAAAGGGCATCAATACATGTATCAAGACGTTTATTTTTCCTACCTTCTAAATAATAATATTTGAAAGTTTTATGAAAGCTTTCTAAATACATGTTTGTATTTATAAAGCTAGCTTTTCTATAGCAATAAGCCCATTCATTAACACGTTTCACATAAAAGTTCTCAAAATATAAAGCAAACTCTTTAGTTTCATCATCACTATAAGTATCTATTAAAAAACCTTCCACAAGTTTAACAAATTTGTCAACATTTGTCTCTTGTAATAAAACTCGTAGTCCTTTATACACCAAGGCTCTCTTCTCTTGTATTTTAATTTTACATTGAAGGTTTGTTCTCCAAGCTTTATCAACGTGCCATGTACACAATAATCTCTTCTCAGCAGATTTCATGACAGTCTTCCATGCATTGTAAAATGTGTCATCAATATCAGACATAAAAACTTTTGGCTGGAGAAAAATACCGCGATCACGTATTTTTTTCAAAAAACGTAATCCATGTAGCAGTATCTTTCTTATTTGATATACAGAATGCTGTTGGAATTCCATTCCCAAACTCATCTACTACAAGAAGAGTAGTTAGATGAAAATCATATATATTTGTCCCATGTGTTGAATCTATACATACAATATGATTACCAAATTTTTCCAACATACTTAATTGAAAATCATTTACTATAACCAATATGATGTTTCTATCTTCTCGAACATTATTTGCTGAATATTCAATTTTTTCATCGCCTTGTTCTTTGTAATAGAGGACAGGGTTCTTCTCTTTTAAATGTTGAACTTTCTCAACCCATAACTTAACACTGATGAAATCATTTGTATTTTGACGGCCTTTGTGTAACTGGAAATCACGTCGTATATTCCAAATGTCTCGTTTTTCTAAACACACCAATGCATTGTCTACATATACATCATTGATCGAATCTCGAATTTGATCAAGAATCGTATCAAAAGGAACACCTTCCTTTACTTTTCCTGTAATAATAAAATTATATAATATACTTATTACTTATACATATTTTTAAACATAATTATTCACTTTTCTGACAATTAAATTTGTTTGAAATATAAGTATATAAAAAAATTTCACTCTTTTGTTTCCTATTCCTAATATATCCTAATATAACTATAATAAGTAGGGTTACCAGATCCTTGTTATTCAAAAAGGGTGCATTTTTTTTTTTTTTTTTTGAAAAAATGAAGACTTAAAAGTGAAAAAATACAACAATTAAAAACACTAATTTATTAAAAAAATAAAGTATGTATAATCATAAAACTTTGAATAAAAGTATGGTTCTGAAACTCAGAATAAATTAAGTTTAATTTATTTTTCTTTAAGACGAATGAAATCTAAGCTCATTACGAATAATAGTTATAGACAAAACATTGATATGCGCAAGAGTTAAATAACTCAATAACGCAAGAGTTTAATAAATAATTCCAATAGTTTTAGAATCTAACAGTTTTTTGAGCAAACAGAACTTACAGAATAATTTATTAATAATAATATTGTTTGTTGGAACATATAATCTGTCTATCTTGAATTAAGTATATTAATAATAATAATAATAATAGCTTTATTATAACAATAGCATTCATAATTGACAATTTCGAAAATAGATTATAATATTACCGCTACCCCTAAAATCAGAGCTTGTACTGGCCACTGGGATAGTGATTCTTATGTATTTAAGTTTACATATACATAATAATTTATAGTTTATTTAAATTTATTTTTAATAAAGATGTTTTGTATTAGAATTATACAATTAAAAAATTTAGGAAAAATAGAAAATACAATTTAAGTAGGTACTAGACAGCTGTATTTTAAATGTATTATGAAAATTATTTATGTTTATATTTAACTTACTACATAAACTTAAACCCAAATTTAATATATTATTTTGTCTATATCTGGTATTATATTCATGATTAGAGAAAGATATTAAGTTTTATGCTTATAAAGTTCCATTAAGTTGATAAATTATAAATAAAATTAAAATTTTTTACATTTATTCTCTTATAAATTATAATGATGCTAGTTTGCATAGGTATATTAAACAGGTATGTTGCAATTTATTGTTATATTAATTTTAGTTAAGTGAACATCAAATGATTCCTCCCAAATTGATATACCATAAGAAAAAATTGATTGTATGATTGAGAAATAAATAATTTTTTTATACCTTATATGACTATTCCATTTTAGACTATTGTCAATAATTAAACCAAGATAATATCTATTTAAGTTTTTTACATTATTAAGTTATATTCATTTTGAATCACATGCATTAATTAAATTAGTAGGTACTAGATTTTAATGAATGTAGGTACTTATTATATTATTTAAGCAGTTTGTAATTTTTGGAGCATACAAATATAATTTGATTTGCTTAAATTAAATTTTAATTTATTTTAATAAACATACAAACATACATAAATTTTATTTAAAATTGTATCTGCTTCACAATACAAGTTTTCTACAATTTGCTCCAATAATAAAGTAGCTTAGTAGCTGTATCATCAACAAAAAATCAGAATCTCAATGTTTGGATTTTAATAATAATTAATAATTAGTAGTAGCTACCTACTAACAAATAATTTATATAAGATTCAAGAAAGAAAATTGGATATTCCTCAATCCTCAATAATAATTAAAAAAAGATAAGACATAAAATACTTTTTTTTCCTACTGATAAGTTCTCTAACACTTACCAGCAATAGAAGCTCGTTCTTCCTTAGTTAAAGTGAGGCGGCCTATGTTAGAACCATGGTCACAGTGGGTACTTGTATAATTAACAATATAGGTACCATCAAGGTTTTCAGATACAACCATTTGTGCAGTACATGTTGCATTAATCTTATTGGAACCCTGGCTTTTTAGTTTCCTTATAGAATTCAACTTTCTGTTAAAATAACCATCACGGTGGCAATTCAGATATAACTTTTTCACACCATTTGCAACTTTATTAATACCACGAGTAGAAACAAATCGACATTTGGTACTTCGTTGAACATCCAGTTGCCATTTCTTGAATTCTATACAATTTCAAACTCACAGTTATCTTACATTAAGATTGAAAGTTGCATTCTAAACTTATTTTTCCTACCTGACTTTGAAGAAAATGTTTTGATTTCTTCTCGTAATTCCACATCATGTACCTTCACACAATGTTCCTGCAGTAATTTACGAGTGACGAATTTTTTAGATACACCATTGGACATGCAATACATACATACTATCTTACAACGCTCATCGAAGGTTGATTTATGAACCAAAAAATGACGTTTAAGGTTCTGTTTTCTGGAAAATATCTGATTACAATAATCACAAATAAATGAATGAGTTGTTGATGGTTTTGAATGTTCTGATGTACGAGTTTCTGAATGAATTCGGGCAATATGACGAGTTAAATTACTATTTTTTGAAAAATTTTTACCACATAGCGAACAAACTACCGTCATACTTAATAATTAATAATAAATATATTAAGAGACATATAAAATAATAATAATGAATAATGATGTTATCGTAACTTTATTGTATCTTTATTTTTTTTATAGTATTTGTTAATAATAGTAATAATTAATACTATTTTTAGAAATAACAAATTTACGATGATAAGAAAACCGTGATAACCAGCTCCGAAAAACTAGCTCACGTTGCTGTCGCGATCCTCTCGTGTCACGACCGGCAAACGGACAAAGCGGCCAAGCGGGTAGAGTGACCAACGTTGCTCACAGAGTCGCCGAGCCCAGGGAAAAACAAGGTTTCCATTATTATACGCATAACACGTTTTTCGATTTCTGATATTTGAACAGAAAATTAGACACTTATATATTTAAGCCCTGGTCGACTATAGTCTATATGTAATGTTATGTAAATTGTAATATACTATACTTGTCATAAAGGGTACCTACAGAACTGTTCATCGACGGTGTTATAAATGTCAGTATGTACTGCTACACATCGCCGTTCCGGTAAAACAATGACGTAACTGCAAAATTGGGTATAAATGGTCTAAATGCTTCAATGAGTGTAGATATAGCGTACGCATAATATAGAAAAACGACGTAACTGTAGTTGTATTTCGGACCGCCAGAGAGCGGTGCGTCGTTGTGGAATTATCAGTTATTTGTAAAATGAATTCAGTGCAACATTGCTGCATGTGTCAGTAATGCATTTGATGTCAACGAGGGAGCTACAGTCTCCAAATGAAAAAAGACTTAACTGCAAGATAGGTCAGTTTTAAATTGTTTGTCTTATAATATTGGAGCAACAACGACGTAAGTGTCTTTTGTGTCATTGTTTACTTGGAACTCCTAAATAATCAACTGGCATAACTATAATTTGGGCCGTTGTTTAACTAGACTGTTTACTCGATTGCGCCATAGCTGTATTTTGCGTCATTGTTGTCACTAAAAATAGATAGTAGTTATGACAGTTACGTGAATTTTCTATTAAATTTAATTAATTAATCTTTTATTACTTCACGCGTATTCCGTTATTTATGCGATAATAGGTTTTAATCATAATAATATTATGTATTATTATATTAATACCTATTTTTAGTACGAAAATATGTAATTAAAATTACGTATTTTAATGTCCGTATCTAAATTTTAATAGAACTATTTCTATTTGTTTATCATAGTTAATTTTTCGGAGTTCTCCATTCCTTAGAATAGAATTTGAAAAAAAAATAGAGGTACCTAATAGTGAAGTATTTACAGTAGGACTAAAAATGAGTAGCAGAGCACGAAAGATGATACAAATTGTTGCGGCAGGAGGACAAGTAGGTGCAGAAACAGTAGTCACAAGCGAGGGTCAACTAGCAAAAACTTCAAAACAGCAGCACATTGAATTATGTGAAGAACCACCTACTAAAGAGCCAGAAACAGTAGTCAGCAGCGAAGACCAACAACAGCAAGTAAAAAAAGTTTCACATAAAAAAAGTGTGTATTTGATTACAAGAACTAGCGCAACTAAATCAATTATAAAACGACAGCCAATATTGTTACGTAATTCTGAAAGTAGTTCAGATGAACTGTCACTTGGTGGCTCAAGTGACAGTTACCAGCCATCCAGTGAAGATAGCGATTCATCAAGTACAGGTACAGATACACCAAGTACAGGTACTGATACACCTAGTGCAACTCGAAGTGCTGACTCGAATTCAGGTAATTTTCTTGAAACTACGTGTCCTACTAATACTAACAAACCCAAAAAAAGACTGCGCGATGTTAAAAACTGGGGTAAAGTGAAAGCAAAAAGGTTGAAAAATTCAGGACAAGCTTATAAATCAAGAACAGGAAAAATGGTTGACGCTCGAAAGATGGGACCACCATGTAGTGATAAATGTATTCTCTCGTGTACAAAGAATATTTCACAGGACTACAGATCACAACTATTTGCAGATTATTGGGCCATGGGTTCTTTCCAACGACAACGGGAGTACTTGAATTCATGTATTGAAACACTTATTCTCAAATACCGTCGCGTAAGTGCTCAAGAACCTAGAAAGCCGAATTGCGCATTCTACATTAAGAAAAATGAGCAAAAAATTCGTGTTTGTAAAACTTTTTTGATAAATACCTTGGGAATAACCGAAAGAAGAATTCGTACTATTATCCACGGAAAAACTGGGACTGGGATAGCCCCTATAGACAACAGAGGGAAACATTCAAATCATCGCAAGACTGATCCCGAAGTTTTGGCCTCCGTTAGAAACCACATAAACTCAATTCCTCGAATCGAGAGTCATTATGTAAGAAATGACACCTCTAGAGAGTTCATCGACGGTGGTTTAACTATCTCAGAAATGCACAGAAATTATTCTTCTCAAAGGACTATCGCTAACCTACAAGCTGCAAATTACGACACCTACTCACGTATATTTAACACTGAATTTAATATTGGTTTTTTTCTGCCAAAGAAGGATCAATGTGATATTTGTGAAGGTTATAAAAACGCGACAGGTGAAGAGAAAGCAAAGCTCGATGAAAAGTACCAACGTCATCAAGAGGAGAAAACTCTGAGCCGTGAAGAAAAAAATATTGACAAGCAAATGGCTCAAAGAGGGGAGATACATTTGGCAGTTTATGATTTACAAGCTGTCTTACCAGTGCCAATGGGTCAATCTTCGGCTTTTTTCTACAAATCAAGACTTAATTGTTATAATTTCACGGTAAATAGGAGTAAATTTAAAACACATAACAAAAATTTTCTTTAGTATAATTAATGATAATTTGTTTGGTTCTTGGTGTAGATTAGTGAAATTGGAAAAGACAAAAGCTATTGCTTTTTTTGGCACGAAGGAATCGGAAATAGAGGTGTGATTGAAATCGGAAGTTGTGTGTTACAATATCTCGAGGAGTTGGCGAGTCATTTTCCTGGGGCAAACGTTGTTTTTTACTCGGACAATTGTGGAGGACAACAAAAAAACAAGTAAATTCAAGAAAATGTATTTTTATTTTTAGAATTACTCTGATTCTTTGATTATTAATTATAATTGTGTCCTTAATTTATTTTGTAGATACATCATTGCCATGTATTTGTATGTGGTTCAATACCTTGACATTCAATCCATAACCCATAAGTACTTGATTCGAGGACACACTCAGAATGAGGGAGATACTATCCACAGCATAATTGAAAAATCATTAACCCGAGCCAAGAAATCCGGACCAATTTACGTTCCAGACCAATATGTGCCCATTATCCGAAACGCTAAAAAGAAGGGAGAACCACTACATGTTCGAGAAATGAATTTTTCAGACTTCAAGGACATTAAGACTTTGCACGATGACATGGCCCTTACCATGACAAAAGATGTATCTGGTAATGATTTTAAACTATCGGAAATTAAAGTTGTACGTTTTGAGAAAGGAAGTGAAGTAATTTTTTTTAAAAATAGTTATAAACAGTTGGAGTGGAATGAACTTAACTTTACATCCAAAAAAACACGTGCTCGAAAAAGCATAGAAGCTACTAATAACATAATTCTAAAATCAGCTTACACTAAAATGATGACCCTCTCGGAAAATAAACTACGCGATTTAATGAGTTTAATTCAAACCAACATAATTCCACAATATTATAAAAGTTTTTATGAATCTCTTAAAAAAAAATAGTTAGTTATTCATTTAATATTTATGTACTTAAGTTTGCTCAACAATGTTATTGTATTTTTTTTATTATTTTAAACTATTCTAAGTCTTAAATGTATTACAAGCATCAGTTATTAAAATATTCAAATAAAAATATTGTTTTAAAGTGCAATATAAAAAGTAAATGTTAATTTTTCTCACTTTTTGTTACTGAAACTGAAATTTGATTTTTATTATTTTGTTATGTTTATACTTAAAATTTGCTCAACAATGTTATTGTATTTTTTTTATTATTTTAAACTATTCTAAGTCTTAAATGTATTACAAGCATCAGTCATTAAAATATTCAAATAAAAATATTGTTTTAAAATGTTGTTCAAAAAATATTTTATTTTTCCCTAAATTACTGTGCAAAATAATAATACTTATTTGCTACTTAGGTAGTAAAATTCTGGGTAGGGGTGATTTTTACAAAAAAAAAAAAGTACACCTATTAGCGGACTGATATTGTAACAATATCCAAAAGCCCAATTCCATATTCAATTGTACATTCATGATTAATTGACATTTTAGTGAAAATAATTTAGTTTTTTGGGTTTCCTGTAAAATTGCAATTATTGCAGTTGTGTCATTGTTCTACCGGAACGGCGACATAATGTTTTAAATATTAGTGTTGATATAGGTGAGTTAGCTACTATATGAGGAGCCCATATTGGTCATTCAATATTTAATTAACCACACAAATTGTGCAATAGTGTAATGTACTATACTACTATAGGTAAAGAATTGCTCATTGAAAATATGTTAGTATTGGCCTGTATGTGTATTTATTATATATATATATATATATAATGTATAATGATATTTATTTATTATTTAACTATGAACACAAATTGTGTAAGTTAGTTGGTGTGCGTATGAATCGTATGATCTATATTGGTGGTTAAATATTTAATTAAACGCACAACCTATGTACCTAGTGTAATATAGGTACAGAACTGTTCATCGACAGTGATTCAATATGAATGTCACTATGTATTGGTACACGTACTGTTTTAAATTTTAGTGTTGATAGGTAAGTTAACTACTATGATTAGCCTATATTAGTAATTCAATATTTAATAAAGCACATACCTAGGTAAATATTGTAAAGCCAGTACAAGAATCAAATTAATAAATAATTATGATATCGCACAGCTACTTTTTTTTCACATAAACTGCATATTATTATAATTTATATGTAACGCGTAAACACAAATTTTGTGGTTTGATTTAAACAAATGTATGATGTTTAACAGAACTATTATTATTATAGTACTATAATATTAGAGTAGGTATTCATATTCCATAATCAATGAGCAGTTATATGATCGAGTTACATTCTCATGAGAATTTACATTCTTGAATAGCTACTTAAATAAGAATGACAATATAATAATAATATGTTGCATATTCTACAAAAGTCAGATTTTTGATATATATTTTTCTTAATATTAAATAGATACACTGCAAATAAGCTATTCGAGATAACCTTTTTTAGCTATCATATAAATATAAGTGACACTATATTCTGTATATATCATTAACAAAATATCTATTGGATATTTTTAACAAATCAGATTTTTGATATATTCTTTCTGATATTAGATAGATACACTGCAAATATCTTATTCAAGATAAACATTTTTAGATATCTAATATATATTTATTATAACATGTACAGCAGATACCATAAAAAAAATATCCTATGTACATCGCGCACAAATTATTTTTTTGATATCGGAATCTTGATATACTGAAGTTATCATAGAAATATATAAACTAATACATTGGTTTTCAATTATCGTCAATATATTGTACGTATATTCACTAACGAATATACAAAAACGTATTTAAACTGAATATCAAATAGACATCAATACATTAAATTTCCTATATGGGTGCAGGTATTGCGGTCTCTTGAGGACGTCGCACCCGTAAGTGTCGTCTCCGTCTTACACACGTACGAAATAGGCATAATACGTTTACGCAGTCTTAGTATAACGCTCAATTTTGATTCTAGAGTACTATACCTATAATTGGCTATTACAAAATTAAAAGATGACAATATTTTGGAGGGCAAGATGGTGAGATTTTTTAGAAAATTAAAATGTTAAAAAGTTAAAGTTCATTTAAACATTTTGAAATTTTCACTAATTCTAAACGGTTATAAATTATAATGAACGTTGTATTAGAAATAATGGAAAAAACTCATCGTATTGCCCTCTGAAATATTGTCATATTTCAATTCTATAATAAGTATTACTCTAGAATCAAAATTGAGCGAATTATACTCAGACTGCGTAAACGAATTTTACATATATCGTACGTGTGTAAGACGGAGACAACACATGCGGGTGCGACGTCCTCTTGAAAAACAATTTAGACTTAGTGGCGCCCATGTAAACAAATAATATGGCAATTTTTATGACTCGATGAGTTATAAATGATATAATTCTTATTTATATAAAAGAACAGGCCATTTTTATGTACCCATTTTGTGACGACGCTATTTAACTTTTTTCTAGTTTTTTTTCCACAGAGTTGTTCCAAATACCAGTCTGAGTGTCGCCACATCGCTCGATTCTCAAAATTTTAATTTTAAAGGGTTGAAATCGGCGAAAATAAATTTTTACGTGTAATTTGTATATCTATATTCATACAAAATAACAATAGCAACCGGCCAATAACGGGAATACGGTACGGTACGGTGTCCCGAGGGTTTCCAGCATCCAGCTACCTGCAACCTTTTTTTTGTGTGTGTATTTTATCGGCATAATATATAGATATGAATTGAACACCGGTCGCCGATTAGCTCAATTATATAAATTATAAAGGGGCTTGGTAAATTGAGTCCGAGATAAATTAGGTACATTTTGAAAGCGGTAAATTGAGTCCCGAGAAAAAACAGGTAGTAGGTAAGTTGAATCCCGGAAAAAGACAGGTAGTAGGTAAGTTGAGTCCCGGAAAAAATAAGATAGTAGTTGAGTCCCGGGAAAAAATTGGTAGTAAGTAAATATTTTGACTTATGTTAATATCTTACCCCAACAATTGTAGTGTAATCTTCTTCAAAATATAGTGTTAACTAATTGGTACCGCTCGTATTGCTGTAAAAAATATTAGTCTTGCAATATATTAACACATAAAATAAAAATTGTTTAAAAAAATACAATAATAATGTTAATAAAACAATAGTCATAATAATTTACACTCAATTTATTAACAAATTAATTTAAAAAAATTTTATCATTAAAATTTATCATTATTATTATATATATATTATGCACCCAGTAAAAATATAACAAATATTACAAATATTACAAATAATACAAATACTTATAAATGAATAAATTTCATTATTATTATACATTATACATTATATTAGTATACACTCCATTTATTTACAAATTGTTTAAAAAAAATTATTATCGTTAAAAATTATCATTATTATTATATATATTAAGTATATTAAGTGTATCGTTATTTTATCGTTTGGGAAAAAAATAATTATATAATTAATAATAATTATTTCAAAATCTTATACATGCAGTCAATAAATGTCCAAAAACCACAAATAAAAACTGTAGTGCATATTTTTGCATATTCTGACGTTAGTGCATGTTTGCAAGCATATTTTTAAATTTAAAATACATATAATTCGTTTTTCCCCGGGACTCAACTTACCTACTACCTTTTTTCTTCCGGGACTCAACTTACCTACTACCTTATTTTTTCCGGGACTCAACTTACCTACTACCTGTTTTTTCCTGGGACTCAATTTACTGAGTTTGGGTCATTTGGGACTCAATTTACCTAGCCCCATTATAAAATTAATGTTTTTCGTCTTTAAAACACAACAGAATGTACTGTGTGTTGATTTAAGAATTTCATTTTGAAAAAGCAAAAACTACACACGGGCGAAGCCGAGTAATTCAGCTAGTATAATATAAAAATAATAAAGTACGATTAGCGCTTTATTCAAAAAATGATATTTAAATAATAATAATAATAATAATAATAATATTGGCAATATGAAACCACGGACGACATCGACTCGACTTAAAACGGTCGACGGATAACGAAAAACGGTGAGAATTTTTGGACTGGCCTTTATAAATGTTTATTATACGATAGTAATATATTCACAAATACGGATCGGGCGGCGGCCGTGTTATTTCGCGCACCCGACGGACGACAACACGTCGTTTTATCTCAATATTCTTCGCCCGTGTGTAGTTTTTGTTTTCTCAAATTGATATTCTTAAATCAACACGTATTATTGTTTTTTAAAGAGAAAAAAAATTTATTTAAATTTATATATATATTTATATAATTGAGCGAGTTGGTGACCGGTGTTTTACGCCTTGGAACAATTTATATCTACACGCCGATAAAATACAAAAATATAGGTCAGGTTGCAGCTTGCAGGTATCTAAAAACACTCGGGCCGCCGTGCCATACCGTATTCTTGCTTGGAACAACTCTGTGAAAAAAAATTGGAAAAAACTTAAATAGCGTCGTCACAAAATGGAAAAAAAAGGCCCGTTATTTTATATAATATATTATAAGGATAATAATTCACGATGTCAAAACAATAAATATTATACAAAAACAAATGTACCCACGACGGCTGGTACACCCGCGAGTGCACGTCGAACGGTGGCGACATCAGTTATATCTTATATCACGTACCTACCTACTATTATTATTTATTATTATTATTACTATTTATTTCATATGTCGCCGCCTGTAATAATAATCGAATATTTCAAACACTTAAATATAATCACGAATAAAAATATTAGAAAATGTTTAAAAAACACGCAAAAATAATATTCTGCGTTTGAAACGAACATCATTGTTTCCGCTTAGACCCAAACTCATTTTAGTCAAAAACGAAAAAAACTGATATACTTTATACATTTATTTTCACAAATACATATATAGAATGCATGCTAAGAGTTATAAACACAAAAACAATATATAGAATCCCCTTTGATCATTTTCAGTCGGACGTTTTACAGATATGCCACATTACTACCTGTCTTTTACTATAATCCGCGTCACGAAAAGTGACCAAACGAATTATTCAGGTTACAATAGAATGAGAATCATGGTGGGTGAAGTTCGGATACGGCGGCGACTAGCCACCACTATTCATGATGCGAACTATAGATATGTAGTGTGCAGTACTGCCAATTGTTATTTTATAGATTCTCTACCTGCTCCATTTCCAATTGGACATTTTACCGCCTCTTAATAATCGAATTACTCCTAACTGTATGAAGTGACATTTCTTTAGTACGTTTTTAACATTACACCGTTGAACACGTACATTTGTCGATCCACTCACCTTTAAAAAATATTTTGTGATTTTTATCTTTTCATTTTACTGAAAGTCACCAACTAAGGCTTTGAGTTTATTGTTATTATTTTATTTTTATAACAAGTTTTTATTAATAAAATGACAGCATTAGCCGTGGGACTTACAATTATCGGCTTTTTAAATCCACCATGGAGGATAAGAAGAGACGTGGAACGACCTCCGACTTTAAGAGATGTGCCGACTTTAAGAGAAACGCCGACTTTACGTGATATTTTAATAGACGAAATAAATCGTGAACGACGTGAACGCAAGTAAGTCTGTTTTATTTAAATTTTTACAATTTTGTTTTAATTCAATATTTTATTTTTAAGTCGTAGGCGAACTTTGGCAGCTGCGATGATTCGGGAAAATCGTGATGACACTTCAATGGAGTCCGACACGGATGAAGGAGAATAGAAGAAGATGATCAACCACCAGATTTTGGTACAGTAGATCCAGGTTTTGTGCATAATTTATTTAGTAGATTTACGTGGGAAAATACGGATTGTTATACCGATCGTATATCATTCAGTGGTGATATAATGAGGTATATTGACAGATGTATGCCGATAAGAGACGAAATTGATTGGGAATTAAAAACAAATTGAGTTAAATATAGAGTATATTTGGGTGATTTAGGGACAATAATACGTAAAATCAAATATAAACCTATATTAGTAGAACTATGAATTCACGATACATCAATGGAATTGGATATAATAAGAGCTAATTTTTTTTATTACACCTACCATGAATTGTCGTATATTTTAGAATTTTGCCATACCAATAGAGAAAAACACTTTATAATTTCAAATTATGAAGTATCAGAATACGCTTCTGTAGAACTGTAGAAGGGCCGGGAAATGGGCATCATATTAGTACAGAATATTTTTGTAGTAATGTTAATTGTCGTACAATATATAATGTTAATAATAATGTGACTAATCATTTAAACACTCGTTTATATACACGCGTAAATGTTATAGTTGATTTATTAACTACATTACGAAATTTCAAAAAAATGTACAGTATGCAAACGTCGTCTACAGCTTTGGACTGGCGAACAAGATATCGAAAGAATATTAGCTAATCTCGGCAGAGAAATGTCTCTTGAAGAGATGGCTGAACAATTATTTGATTTTTTACCTGTATAACTGTATTTTCCTACGTAAATCTTATTTATCACTTATTTTTTTATGTATTAATTTTTTTTTTATTTACAGGTATAACATTCGTGTTCTAATTTCATAAATATAAGTTTAAAAATTAAAAGGAAGCTTAACTGTAAGCTTCCCTTCACCGCCCTATCATTGTCACCCCTCCCTCCAATTTAATCATTGTACAAAACTTGTATAAATTGTAAATTTTCAAATAAACGATATTTAAAAATATATATATATATATAAGTTGTTGTAGGTCTAATAAAATATGCAAATTTGGTTTTTAAATTCTTAGGTATTTTTATTAATATTTTCAGAATATACAGAATGCATGCCAACTGTAGGTACATAAAATATATTGGTTATACAGGGTGTTCCAAATTTCACGTGACAGCAGATTTCAGCATGATATATTTAAATTAGGAAAAAATGACCTATGTAAAAACTATTTTGAATCATATAATCTAAATTAATTTGATATAAAATATTTTTTTTATTAATTAGGATGAAGAGGTTCGAGGGGTAACTTTAAAAATTCAAATGGGAACCTATATTTTTGAAATATGATTTGTGTACATCTTAATTTTAAATGAATTTTGACGGGTCATTAACAAAAATGTCTTAATAATTGAAGGAATTATCGACATCTGAATATTGGTGTTAATTTATAAAATTCTACAGTGAATAATTAATACTAAAAGTACTTCTGTTGTACCTTAATCTGGGTATGTAATTATCAATTTATTACAGTAAACAGTAGTCAGTACATAACGTATATCAGTATTATCGTTTGACATTATAACCAATTAGGTACAAATTATTTTTATTTATGATGTCCTAATTGCATTTCTTAATCTGTGAATAGATGAATAGTCCAAACTCCAAGACCGCAATAATAGTTGCTTATATCAAATTATTTTATCGATGATATAAGATATTATAATCACAGATTTCACACTGGTGCAGTCATATGAAAAACGCTATAAGTCTGTGATTATAATTTATAATCTAAAAATTATAGTGATAAATGATGAGATACCATGTGGTTGTTTGTTGATAAATGATAACGCTTGTCACTTTGTAATTTTTATATGACAGTTAAGACAAAAAGTTAAACTATATTTTAAATTTTAAATACGTGTCTAATTGTTTCATTATTTCAATCAAATTCATATTTTAAGTCATTGTAGTTAGTGCGTTTGAATTTTCGTCAACTGGTTGTTACTGTCTGGAAATATTTGCGTTTGTTTTAAACTAACATCAGACGACATACCTAATTTTGATAATATGTATCAATTATCTATTTACACTAAGACGGTACTTTATATTTCTTTTATGGATCATTGAATAATTAAAAATTATATTTTTGTTCATCACCATCATTAGTTAATATTCATATACAATATACAATTCATAGTACATTTGTACTCATCTAAGACTTCAAATTTGAAATTTGCCTTTTCATTATAATTTAATGTGATTTTTTGCTTATTGAATTTTTTTAAATCCATTGTTTTCTAGTCTTAAAAATTATCAATTTTCTTTTAAATTTAGTTTACCATACATATCTTAGTCTTAGTGGCTAGATTATTTTAATACACTAAAATCAACTAAATGACAAAAATAATTCACCACTCAGAATATATTATGAACATTTTTTTACTGATGGCTGATGCAATAGGACATACTTAAAACACTTATTTAGTTTGAAGACTTGAAGTCATGATTTGGACTTGGATGTTGTTATAATTAAATTAAAAACTCACATTATAATATTTATTATTATATAAAACTATACTTAATACATTATATGTATAAATATGGTATGCAACAATGTATTTTGCATATTAAACAGTTTACTTATTAGAGGAAAAAAATGTCATGGAAATGTAGTTAAAAAATTAAAGTTCTTATTGGTGCTTATTATGTAATGTATTTTACCAATGTTATGTAAATATTGTGTGAATTTTATGTCATTGGCTTTGCTTTCCATGCCCATTGATATTTTAAATTTAGTTTACCATACATAGGTATCTTAGTCTTAGTGGCTAGATTATTTTAATATACTAAAATCAACTAAATGACAACTATAATTCATCACTCAGAATATATTATTTGTAAAATTAATTTATCTATTTACACTTTGAAGGTACTTTATATTTCTTGCTTGGATCATAAAAAAATTATATTTTTGTTCATCACCGTCATTAGTTAATTTTTATACATAATTACAGGTCATTTGTACATATCTAATACTTCAAATTTTAAATTAGTTTTTTCATCACAATTCAACGTGTATTTTTTGTTTATTTAATTTGTATTAAGCCAATTGATTTAAATTAAAAATATTATTGGATATAATCCATTTTTTTCAATAATTTTAAGACAACATTTTATTGAAATGTATGGTACCTAACTAATTAGAATAAAGCAAATGTTTAATTACACTAATAAATATTTGCACGTATGGTTTTTTTGTTGGTCTGTGTTAATAAAATAATAGAATTTATAAATTTTTAAAGTCTTGCAATTTTATTTTATAAGGTTATTCATACAAAGGCCACAATTTTGATGATATTATGAGCCTTATCATTATTTTTTACTAATTTGTTCAAACATAGATAGCATTTATAATTATGTATGAAATGTAGCAAAATAGTAAATACCTACCTATATTATGATTTATTATTTTATTGAACTAGATAACTTCTGACATAAACCAAAATTCTGTAAGTTAATTTATCAATCAAGTTTAATATAAATATACACATAGGTAAGTAATATTACTTGTAGCTAATAAATTAAAATATTGCGAGTGTTGTAAACAATTAGAACCTATATTTATATAACTTTTAAAGACTAACACTTATATTATTTTATAATGTTATTCACTCAGAAACAACTATTTTTAACTAATTTGTTTATATGAATACTTAAACATAATTTTTAAGTAATTCGTTTAAACATTGGTCACATTTAATAGTATAATAAATATAGCAAACTAATAATTTAGTTTACCATACATATCCTAATGGGTCATTTATTTTATACTAAAATGTACTAAATGTCAAATGATAACAATAATAATTATTGACAAATTATTTGTCTTGATAACAAAATTATACACATTTAAAATATCTTCATATTCATTAAAACTAAATTATGAATTTTAAAATTGAAAGTCTTTTAAAATGTATTAATTTGCTTTTAAATTTAGTATCATACATACCTTAATGGTTACTTTATTTTAATATACTAAAATCAACTAAATGACAACATTAATTCACCACTCAGAATATATTATAATTTTTTACTGATGTAATTTGAAATATTTGAAATACTTACTTATTATGTTTGTTGTCATGGTTGAGACTTTGATGTTATTATAATTAAATTAAAAATTCATAAGTATTATAATATTTATATTTATATGTAAGCCATTTACATCATCATCAGGAATATCAAAAACATTGTCATTACCATCATTGCAATCAAGTTCTCTCTAGAAAAGTTTTTTCCTAATTATTATTACTATTTACTGACAACTGACATTTATAATAATATAAACAATTTTAATATAAGAAATATTTTATAATAAGAAATCAATAAAAAATAAGCTGATGCACAAGTGAGATACAGTAATGGTGACTCATATTATTGAATAAATTGTAATTTGTAACCAACATTTTTTAATTCTACCACAACACCTGAAACTATTCCAATTGCTTGAACTAAGTGTCTTATACCTATATCATTGATTCATTCATATGCAAATCACACACCAAACATAATAAGTTAAGTTATTTTACTTTCTAAATTAAAGTAATCAACTATTAAAATACTTATTACCTAATTACTCTTAATTAAAATAATTTTATTTTTAAATAAGAAATGAAAAATGAACTCAGTAAAATGTATTAACAAAATATATAAATAAATATATATATAATAATATTTTGTATGTTAAATGTATTTATTATAAATTTTATAATTTTAAAAATAATAATTATATTATAATATAATAGTCTGATTTAAAGTCAAAATTAAACGTTATAATTGAAAAAAAGTATAACATAATATATAAAATAAGTATGCATTTATTTAGTCAAACAGAGAAAATATAAAACCGATTGCATGAACTTTGAACATCCATCTACTCTTTAATAATTATATTTATTATCAATAGACAGTACATTTTCCTTTACCTTTACTGTACATAAAAGCTTTAAAATTTATTATTTAAAAATAAATCATAAAACGATAAATTGCTGTAGTTATGACTTAAAATATTAAATATAGTCCAAAATATTCCAAAACATGTTTTTAGTGAATAAAAATCGGCAGCACACAAAAGAAGTTGTGTGTTCAAAAATTTAATCGACTATATTTATTATGTCACTAATTTCAACAATTAAGGTTGATACTAAGATTCTGGTTACAAACATATATAACTAACCTTTTCTATTACAGCAATGGAATTTGTAGCATTAGATTGGCTAACATTGCTAAAACAAATTTTTGTCTGCTTCGGATCTGAAGCTGCAGACTTTAATTCTGACGCTCGTTTTAAACGTTTTTTTTCTGCGCCACCTTTTACTTTATTAGAGCTGTTCATATTAAATTTGTATATTTTATACGAAAAACTTTAACAAACTATACACAATAGTACAAATGTATAATACACTGAAATAGTCAGACTATTATAGTCACCAATTACAATTTACAATATCGAAAACGTAAATGTCTCGTGTTCAACCCGCGTCCCGTACTGCCACAGTCCACAGTCGCTCAGTCGCAGATAGTGTTTAAAGTATAAAAATAAACATTTTCTGGGAAATAAGAATTGGATATTCAGACACGTTTATCTAATGATAAAAATAACCCATATAAAATACAACCAACAATATTATGTTAGTTTCATCGATAACAAAAATAATAAATGATTTTTAATTACCTAAATTTTACATATTACATAAAATATAGCAATAGAGTAAACGAGTAAAG
This sequence comes from Schizaphis graminum, assembly GCA_020882235.1. Taxonomy (NCBI): domain Eukaryota; kingdom Metazoa; phylum Arthropoda; class Insecta; order Hemiptera; family Aphididae; genus Schizaphis; species Schizaphis graminum. The sequence goes on from CM037033.1 coordinate 6,989,754, forward strand.
AATAGATCCGCAATTATTTATTAAGTCTAAATACAAACCAGTTGGAAATTGATCGCATGTCAATGACCAATAGAAAATATTATTAATTATTATTTATTAGTTGATTACTTGACTAAATATATTACAAGTTTATTGTTGGACAACCAGCCCATATTTCACAATTTTGACCGGCCCAGGGGGATGTATCCCCCTAGCCCCCCTGTCCAGTCCGCCACTGGTATAACCAGTCGTTTGCTTACGGTATACGTCTGCAACGGTATGCTAAACTATGAGCGAGCACCTATGATTTCCTTTTCGAAAATTGGCACTTTAAGACCATAAACTTGTAGAGTCCGAGACGCTGAACATTAATCATTTTTCAAATTTTTGCGGAAATGAATATCTTGGAAGTTTTCGGGTGGGGAAGTTATGTGTGCGGGGGGTCGTATGTATTACGTAAATTCGTGAAACGTCTACAATTTAGCCTCCAATGACCCATCGATTTTTTCGACAAATCCTATGGAACGGCAACCGGGGAGTATTTTCGGTCCTTTGCATGGGGGTCGAAAAACAAATACTAACCGAGATATCGACCAATGAACAATGCACAATGAGCTAAATTTTACAAAAAAGTCCAATCACCCTGCAGTCACCAGGTTGTTTGCAATTACCCTGCAAATTATTAAAAATCAACCTTAGACCCTACAGCTATAAAAAATACGTCCCTGGAAAGAGTAGGTAGTGTGCTACATTGTGAATACGTTATCAGGGATATACAAAATTCATCAAATCAAATTGCAAACAAAATTCCAAATATAAATGAAATTAATTATTTAGTAACGACACTTTTTTATGGAGTAAGAGACAATCACGAGTCATATATTCAAATAATTTATTTAATTGTATTTTGTCATCTGTTTCAGCTTCCAACAATAGTATTTTCTAAATTAGATGAAAAAAAGACATCATGCGATAAAAATTTCTTAATTAACCAATTTATAAAAAAATATCTGTTTATCAAAAATTTAATTAACAACATAACAATAACACTTACAACGACTCCAGAACAAATACACATTGACTACACTAACCTTGTATTTACACAGTTACAAACAACTATTACAGAAAAAATTACAAACATTAATTACTAAAAAAAAATGACTCAAACTTAACAATTGACGAACTTACTGACCTAGTATTACAACCCAACAACCAACAACCAACAAATACAAACAGTGACATTCAACATAACATACAGACATATAACTTAGAAAATTTAAAAAAAAAAACAACAAACTTTTACTCGACCGACACACAACTAATGAGTTATATAAAAAAACATTATGTTTTTTAATATTTTTATTATTATATTAATTTTTTTTCTTTGTATTTATAATATATATATTATTATTATTACTATATTTATTTATTTATAATTATTATTATTATTATAATATCTTAGTATTAATATGGCAAGTGGACCATTGTTTGTAGAACGGAACTAATGAGTTGTATAAAAAAACATTATGTTTTTTAATATTTTTATTATTTATTATTTTATTTTTATTATTATATTAATTTTTTTTCTTTGTATATATAATATATATATTATTATTATTACTATATTTATTTATTTAAAAGCAAACCTGGAGTTGGAAGTTTCTACAATAGGTATTAATATTACATTTACAAACATATTTAAAACATTAAAAGGCAATATATGAGGAAAAAGCTTAATGATTAACATTGGCGCACATAGGGGGGTGCTTGGGGGTGCTTAGCACCCCCAGTTTCCTGTAAAATTTATTTCAGTATTTCACCAATAATTTGTAAATTATTATGGTTTATTGAGTAGGACATATTCTTTTTTCATTTTAAATAGACAATATTATAGTTCACGAATTCACAGTATTGTATGATTGCACGTTTCCCTGTTTAAGTTTTCGTCTAAACATTGAATATTGAACAATAAACAGCAATCATAATACCTATTATAGGAAATCATATTATCATTTACCTAATCTTACTTTATATTCTTATCTACTGTTCACGGTTAGTTAAACAATCGTGGCTACTAAATTATTTTCAATTTATAACTAGTTCAAGTGGGAATGACAATTCCAATTTCTTTTTCGACGTGTGAACGCTCCTTCTCAGTTATGTGTAAATTGAAAAACTAGGGGCCAAGAAAGATTTACTTAGCTATCTACGCTTAGCATTGGGAGAGATCTTACCAATAAAATAGAGGGGGAAATTATATTGCAAAAATGTGCAATATCAAACAGAAAATTAAATCTTGTTTAACATTAATAATTAATGATTACATATTATTATAACATATTAACATATATAATATGAATTACTTTTAAATATTTGTTTTTATTTTTGATAAAAATTTATAATTATCGCAATGCAGTTATTATAGTATTGGGGAGGGGGGTGCGGGGGCTTTGCCCCCACGGGTCTGTGTACCATAAATTATTCCAGCACCCCCTAAATCCACACCCTATGTGCGCCTATGATGATTAATCAAGTGCCATTAGTCATTATTGAAACTTTATTAAAAAATAATGAATTTATCATAATTTAATAGTTTATTGTAATATAAATGTTACATATGTAGTGATCGCTGTGCAGGACACTGTGATCACGTTACAATTATTATTTAAACGACGTAGCACGTTCCTGGTTGGCTTGAGTTGGTGTTTGAGAAAGGTAGGTAGAATAATTATAACACTTGATGTATTAATTTAAAATAAAATACTATTACTTTATTACGTTAAACAACACAATACTAAATAAAAATAGAACAAAGTTACAAATAATAGCTTACTGCTATGTATAGTTCTAAGTACTGGGGAATGGACCGTAAACTCGCGGCGATGTGGCTGTGACGAAGTCCACGACGAGCAATAGTCTTACATTGGGAGTTAACTACCTTCTCTGAAGAATACTACCTTTCTGAATAATACTAGGTCCTCTACTCGTATTTATATGAGTTCTCAATGACATATAGGGGACTAGTATTATTAATAATTATAATCGGGCTTGATTCGGAATGGCGTGAGCCTATTACATAATCTACATATTTATGAAAATATAACACGTTGTTTCCGCTGAATGTGTTAAAAAGAACACCTATTCACGAAAACAACGTATTTTTCTGGACTTTGGCCTATGTAAATTTAACATAGTGTTTCCGCTGAGTGTAGTAAAAACTACCATTCGGCGGAAAGCCGTATCTTTCTGGCCTATGGCCTATTGCTTACAATGTAGAAATAATAAGTAGGTAAAAATGTTTAATTAATGTGTTTTCTACACTAAATAATAAGTTAACACAATACAAGTGTATTGGGTTCACTACATCCCTCCCCTCTAAAATGAAAGTCCCTCGACTTTCTAAAAAAAAATAAAAATAAAATGAAATATATTTTTACCTATATACTATTATTAATTATTCCCCTTTTTTTTTTTTTTGGATTTTACTAAGTTTTTAATTTAGGGTATAATGTAAAAGTTGTCTCAATCACTTCCTCTGGAATAGTTGTTAAAATATTTTCGCTAGGTGCTGTGGCTTCATGAAAATCGATAGTATCGACTTGTGTCCACTGTTCTTTTGTTTGACTTGGTTCTTCGCATGGTTTTTGAGACGATCTTTTTGTTACAACTTTAAATAAGAATGACATTATCCATGTAATTATTGCAATAACAATAATTGTTGATATTCCAACGACGGCGACTATATATATTTTTGACTCTATTCGTTGGTATAGTAATTTCTGTTGTATTTGTTCCGCGACTTGTTCATGTGTGACTGTAATATCATTTAAGTCACTCATTTGGTTTGTTTTTACATGGTGAAACTTCATTGTTTTCGTAAAATGACTATTTTCCGCGTCATTGTCGGGCTTCTTGAGTAGAGATGTTGGAATAAAATCGGTATATTGTGTTTTTCCTGCTATACGTCCGGGTATAAGGACGTCTCTGTTAGCGTAACCGCGGCATGTTTCGTTTAATGCGATAATGCCTGCTCCCTCTAATATGTGGTTCTTCGATTCCTTGTCTTCGTCGCAAGTGACAAACACAGAATCGTTATTTGTGACATATAACCACTCGTTTTTGTGCTTCAATTTGTGAAAAACTGTCGTAGCCATTTCCACGTAACGTATCTCACAACTTTCCGGGACCTCCCTAGGCTCCTGCATCAGGAGTATTTCACACACAGGTCTCATACTCCTGGGGTGCAATGGATGTGTTTCGGGACATATCAGAAACTCGTGAGCAGTTCTACAAATTGTAGGGTTAAAATTATCATAAGTCGAGTAGAGTTCCTTAGATTTAGTTACAGCTAAGAAATCATGCTTAGGCTTAATATACATACATTTTTTCTTATCATTAGTAACACATACCGGTAATGGTATTAATTTATATAAACTTAAATCGTGCTGGTATACTAAAGGAATATTTAAAATAAATACAAGGTTATTTTTATTATAATATACTGTCAAATCTGCTAATTTTACTAAATCGTAGACATTGTTAAACTCCACCTCAAGTGGCATATTGGTCCCACTAGGTAGAACCAATTTAATGTCTTTAAACTGTTCCAATAAAGCTTTCGTATTTATTAAGCTTGGGTGTACTTGACCTAACCTTGCACTTTGTATAATTTCTACTAACGTGTTTACTCTCATCATTTGTATAATCATAATTTGATTAACAATTAAAAATTGTTTATTAACTTCTATCCTAGGAAATAAAGTATTAGTCATATTTACTAATTGTCGAACGTTATCATTTAAAAACATAATCCTCTGTTCATCCACTTCGTGTTTAATATTTATTACTCTTAAATTTTCTTTAACTAAATTTATTTGATCATTTTTAGATTCTTTTAATTTATGAATAGAAAAATCGAATTTTTTCATACAATCTAAATTACATAATCCATATAGTACTTGGGCCGCCTGTGCCACATGTTGCCAAAGACCCCGGCGAGCTCGTGTTTCTACAGATTCTAATAAAATATCCTTACGTTCGAGTATTTTCCTTCTCATTAGTGCCATGTGCGTTAGCATTGGTTCACAATTTGGTAACTCCTCCCATTTCGTGATTTCAGCGCACATACGCTTAATTTTCTCTATACGATCCTCAAGAACGTTCCATTGTTCTCCGTAACAGGTCGTATCTAAATAAATCGCTAAATCCCATGTATTAGTTACAATTTTAATAGGTCCTAAATTTTCATAATATATTCCTGATCCTTGACGTATTTGGTTGTCTTGGTAATGTACTTGTGCCATTGCCAGCTGTATTCCAAAAAATAACCATATCATACTGTAATACAATAAAGTATAACATATAATCATATAACCCCTTATTATTTATTTATTTAAATTTTAATTTATTGATTAGCGAATTAATTATAATTAATAAATTTATATTAAATAATTAGAAATTAAAGTACACATTTTTTTTTTTTTCATATATATATTTTATAGTAATAAATTTATGACTACTGTTTTCAAATACTACGATTAATATTAAAATTATTTAAAGTTCCGTTTCATTGAATATTTTTACATTATTCTTATGAATACGGTAACCCTTATGACCTTTATTAACAGTTATGTTTTCGTTATCATGTACCTCAATTACTTCGTACGGCCTCGTCCAATTCCTACTCAATGTATTGCGTTTATTATGTTCTTTTATTAGAACTTTGTCTCCTATTTTTATGTTAATCGCGTGCGTGTTTTTATCGTAATAATTTTTATTGCTTTCTTTTTCCGATATTAAATTTATACGCGCGATCTCATGTGCCCCCTGCATCATACGTTTTAGGTCCAACAGTTTGCATATATTTTTGAAAACGTCCCATAGGAAATTTGTACCACAATCGGGAAGTATTGAACTAGGTATCCCGTAAATGCATACGACGTTTTCCACGAATGCTTGTGCAACCGTAGATACGTCTGTTCTGGCTAGTGCAATTGCTAAAGCATAATGAGACAACTCGTTTTGCAATGTCAACCTGTTAACGTTCCCCCTTACTATAGGTTGCAGTGGCTCTACTATATCCAAACATATGCGCTCACATGTTTTTGTGACCGTTGACGTAATCGGCATTGACTGTTTTGTTTTTAAGTGTGATTTCTTTTTTTGACAAATATCACCTTTCTCAATATAACGCTTAACATCCTTTTTCAAATTTTTCCACTTATAATTCATTTGTAACCTTTTTATGGTCTGATACGCCCACGGATTTCGATAAGGTCTTATATTTAGTAGTTTAATAACACGCGGCGTATTAGTTTTATGTGACACGACGTTCGTTGCCGTTAAACAGTTCCCCTCTAAATAGAATGCGTCGGAGTACTCATTGCTTATACTAATTATATTTTGTTTTTCCTCCGTATTATGTTCGGTTTTAATTGTTTCATTTGACAACCGGATCCTACCAGGTTGCCCTTTGCCACCTGCCTGTTCATTATTCGGTTGATTAATCATAAATACTTTATCTGTATACAATTCCCGTTTTAAATGGCTCGTGGTTAATTCATCGCTAATAATTGATTGTTCCGATATGTTAATTATATTATTTATAACCATATTATCATTTTTTAAACTGTTCGTTATTATTATATCTTTATTTAACTCATGTTTTTTAATCGCTACTAAGTCGGCGCTAATTAATTCGTTTGCTTCTATTCGCAAAACACAATTTCTACGCGCGGGTATGATTATCGGTTCGACTTTGTTATGCGCGATCGATTCAGGTATAATTAGTACGTCTTTATCCATGTCAATAATTGCTTTGTTAGTTTTTAGAAAAGCTATTCCTAATATTCCTGCCTCAGGTATTAGAAAATCGTCACAGACGATGTCGAATTTTACATCGAACGTCTTATCTTTAATAAATAATTCTATCATGATAGTTCCTACTGTACGTATAGTGGTCGCGCTTACTCCCTTAATATTACGTCGTTCGGTTTCGTTAACCATTACATGGTTTTTAAGTGTTGACAGTTTTATTACATTCATGTCCGCGCCACTATCGATTAAAAATTTGTGTTCATTTCTTACGAAATCTTTTGACCTACACAGAATATGCTCCGCATGAATCGGTGTAGTTACGCGTACATTATTTTTGATATCACCGACGGAACGGTTCTCTGACCCTGAGCTATCGCCAGAACTACCGGAAGGATCCCCCTCGGTTAGTTTTTTCAGTTTTCGACATTCGCTTATGTCATGATTTTTTAATTTACAATATTTGCAAAACTTAACCTGCCCTGAGTACTCTTTTTTAATTTCGGGCTTTTTCGCAATATACTGCTCGGGCGTCCTACATTCGTTCGCGTAATGACCCATTTTATCACAGCGATAACATTTAATCGTACTCTTATCTTTATTCGGTTTATCTCCGCTTCTCTCGAAATTATAATTATAATTTTTAAAGTTCGATTTAAATTTATTTTTATCAGTTTTCTTATTATTCGCGTCCGCTGGGCGGAAAAATTTCTCTTGCTCCATGGCAATTAAAACGGCTTCTTCGAAATTATTTATATTTCGTGCCAACAAAATTATTTGTATTGATTGATTAACACCTGACGTAAATACACTTAATGCATGTGATTGTACGGTTTGCGCAATTATTTTTGCCTCCGCTGAGGTCTTACCTACTGTTAGCGCGTGTGTTAATTCATGATACGTTTTTTCTATACGTTGTGCGAAATTTTTAATGTCCTCGGTCGGACCCTGTTTCATTGCGCTTAGTTCCCCCTGTAAATACTGTACTGAATGCGAGGTACCAAATATGGTCCTAAGATGTAATTTTAATTCATCCCATGTCGTTATTTCCCTATATCTAACTGCGTCAAAAGCTTTCCCCTTTAACTGAGTAAGTACCGCTGCTAGTATATCTGCTTTAAATAACTCTGGAATTTTTGAAAATACAAAATCGCATTTTGAAATAAATGATGCTAGATCTGTTTCACTTCCTCCTGTAAACTCGGGAATAAAACGTAATGCCGTAACAAAATCTAATTGATTTGCCATAGTTACTACCTCACCTCTAATTGTTCGGTTAAGGTCTATTAAATCACCGATTGAATTTTCCTCACTCGTGGTATTTAGTGTATCGGTAAGTGCGGAATCTTCCGGTTCGGGAATATTTAAAGCTGGGTCCTGATCACTGGGCCCTTTGCTCCTCGTATACATTTACTGAGTATAACCCTCAAATACTTCCTACCTATTTGACAGTATAAGATAATAAAAATAACTTACACTTTCGACATCTTCGTTGCGGTAGGTGAAAAACTTGCGTCCCTGTATCTGCTCTGCTGGCTAGGTTGCGCTGCTCCGTGAACTTGGTTCCTTGAGCTGCCTTGCTGGCTGGATAGACCGTGTCCTTGAACTGTACTGTTCTGACTACTGATCCGTTACTCGTTCTGCCTTGCTGGCTGGACAGACCGCCCCTTGAACTCAACTGTTCTGGCTGCTGATCTGGTTACTTGTACTGCCTTGCTGGCTTGACAGATCGCCCCTTGAACTAAACTGTTCTGGCTGCTGATCCGGTTGACAACTCTTGCTGTCCGTGGAACGTGGTTCGTCGGTGGGTCTCAGGTTACTTAAAATTGTTGGTATAATTTTATTTCACCTGATTGACATGACCCCACACCTGACACCAAATTTGTGTAGTGATCGCTGTGCAGGACACTGTGATCACGTTACAATTATTATTTAAACGACGTAGCACGTTCCTGGTTGGCTTGAGTTGGTGTTTGAGAAAGGTAGGTAGAATAATTATAACACTTGATGTATTAATTTAAAATAAAATACTATTACTTTATTACGTTAAACAACACAATACTAAATAAAAATAGAACAAAGTTACAAATAATAGCTTACTGCTATGTATAGTTCTAAGTACTGGGGAATGGACCGTAAACTCGCGGCGATGTGGCTGTGACGAAGTCCACGACGAGCAATAGTCTTACATTGGGAGTTAACTACCTTCTCTGAAGAATACTACCTTTCTGAATAATACTAGGTCCTCTACTCGTATTTATATGAGTTCTCAATGACATATAGGGGACTAGTATTATTAATAATTATAATCGGGCTTGATTCGGAATGGCGTGAGCCTATTACATAATCTACATATTTATGAAAATATAACACGTTGTTTCCGCTGAATGTGTTAAAAAGAACACCTATTCACGAAAACAACGTATTTTTCTGGACTTTGGCCTATGTAAATTTAACATAGTGTTTCCGCTGAGTGTAGTAAAAACTACCATTCGGCGGAAAGCCGTATCTTTCTGGCCTATGGCCTATTGCTTACAATGTAGAAATAATAAGTAGGTAAAAATGTTTAATTAATGTGTTTTCTACACTAAATAATAAGTTAACACAATACAAGTGTATTGGGTTCACTACACATATGTATAATAACCTTCATTTTGGTCTTGGGTGATTCTGAAAAAGACATAATTGCTTAAAATGTTAAGTGTCATTATAATGTTTTAATGAGGTTTCAATATTTTACCATTTTCGTTCGGTGTTTTGAAAGCATTGATGGCACGGTAAATGAAGCGTTGCATTCACAACGGAAAGGTTTTTTGTTTGTGTGCATCCGCAGATTGTGATATCTTAATTGTCTATTATCAGCGTAAAAATTTTGACATTTCGGGCATTTAACCGGGTCAGAATTATGTATTAACTTTTCGTGTGTTCTGAGATTTCTCCTATCGCTAAAATTCTTAACGCAAGTGATGCATTTAAAAACTCTACCACCAACATGACAAGACATATGCTCTCCTAATGTATCCTTTCTAGTTTCTTTTATAAACTTTAGGACAGTAGTTGCACCGGAAGCTGGATGGGTCGTGGGTTGAAAGGTGCCGATTATACCAAATTTTAAATCGAAACCTTATTTTACATTTTTCACACTCATATTTAAGTACGTTATCCTCATCTGTGGTACCATCTAGTGTAAAATGAAAAAAAATAAAATCAAGTATGGTTTATAAAATATGTAAAAAAAATCAAAGTGTTACCTTCACTGTAGGAGGTGTAATAATTGTCAGAACTACTTAATTCTACTGATAGTGCATCATAGTCTTCTTTTTCATCATCATTGTCAGTGTCACTACTTATTGTCTGGTTTTCAATTTGGACTTGGTCACCATCCATATACTCTACTGTAATATAAAAATATTATGTAAAAATATAGTCATAAATTTATTTTAAATAATGCTAGAAGTTAAATTATTGAAATTAATATGTGAAATGTACAGTAACACATTCTGTGAGCAACAGACTGAGGATTTTGTATGCCATGGTATGTACCGAGGTGTATTATTAAAAAAGCACGGCTCTTGAAATTAAGCCTGCATAAATTGCACAAATATTTAGAAGCAATGTGTTAACAAAAAAGTTAATAACTGCATGTGACAATGAACAACAGTTATATTGTAAAAAAAAAGTAATGTTGATTTTCTATAAGAGCATGGTTGATAGTGGCAGAAATTAACATGATAGAAAGTAAAATGTATAAAAAAAAAAACAGCAGTTTTACTTTGTGTGACTTGAGACTCGAGCACTGTAGGTGGTGCCACATCAGATACTGCTTTTTTATCATATTCAACATTAACAACAATTAATAAAATGCAGTGGTGTAGCCAGAATTTTTCTCCAGGGGAGGCTATCAATTTAATCACAACAGTGAAAAAACACCAAGGTGACTGGGCAAGAATGTTGCAACAAATTTAGGAAAACATAACTGTACTTGGAAATGACAAAATCTGTTTTTAAGAAACCCATAGGCCATATTTTAAACTTTAAACAGTTTAAATTTAATAACAAAAAAGTTATTATGTCTAAAATACATTGTTTTAAATTTAAACATGTTTAAAACATAAATTTCTTAAATCCAAATAAATATTGTGAAAATAATACATTATGTGAATAAATATAATATAAAATATATATATATATTATTTAATGAAGATCGTATTATATATATTTAACTATTATCAATATTATCCTTATCACATTATATTAGTTGCAGAACAGGGACCAAACATAGGCAATATTATATACGGACACAAAAAATTTTTTCCTGCGAAGATCCATTCGTATATCTTTTAGTCAATTTATTTCTGATGTGAAGCAAACCAATTATTGTGCGGATAGTGATATTACATTGGTGGAGCATTGTAAAAACCTAAGCACATCAGTTTTAAAAATGGGACCATAAATTTCTCATTTAGATCACAACTACTATTTTGATGCATTTTCACGAAATTCTTATAGGTTACAAACTGTTCCAATACAAGAAAACTACATAGAATTGGACTTAATATACAATATTGGAGGAAGTTTCAAAACGATCGGTCAAAGGGTTGATTTTATACGATTTTTGGAATTTTTTAAAAGACGATTATACGTAATTTAGCATAAAATGTACTGTACGCATATCACTGTTCCAACAATGCACAATGAGAACGCCGTCTCCGTGATATTTGTAGTAGGTTCACCAAAATCGCAGACATGGTTGCTCAGGGTACTCTATACTATTTGTGTAAGTTTCAAAACGATTGGTCGAAGGGTTGATTTTATACGATTTTCCAAAGGATGTTTAGCTGTTGCCGGATGAATACAGCGGTAGACCACCGATGCACAATGAGAACGCCGTCTCCGTGATATTTGTAGTAGGTTCACCAAAATCGCAGACATGGTAGCTCGGGGTACTCTATACTATTTGTGTAAGTTTCAAAACGATTGGTCGAAGGGTTGATTTTATACGATTTTTGGAATTTTTTAAAAGACGATTATACGTAATTTAGCATAAAATGTACTGTACGCGTATTACTGTACCAACAATGCACAATGAGATCGCCGTCTCCGTGATATTTGTAGTAGGCTAACCAAAATCACAGGCATGGTATCTCGGGGTACTTTATACTATGTGTGTAAGTTTCAAAACGATCGGTCAAAGGGTTGTTAAAACTACAAGTTGTTGTTCATGTCTAATTTAATAAATAACGTCAAAGTCGATTTTGAGAACTTGGTTAGTGCGTTCACATTTAAATACTCCCGCCGTCAGCTCGGCACCTACAGGGTTTTTTATATAAATTTTATTTATTAAGAGGCAACACTGCCGGGGAGTCGTAGTTTATCGGCCGATATCTGAACCTGGTGCGCCAGACTTCGTTTACTTTTCGCCGCTCATTCCTTCCGATCGGCGATCTTCTACAATGGCTGTTGTTGTGAGTATTATGTTTATTATTATTTTTTTTTATTATTATATTGATACTATAATGTCGAGTTACGTTAAGTAAGTTAAGTTATGGAAATAGACGGTTATTGCGGTTTTGTGGGTTGGGCGGATTTAAAAAAAAAAACGTTGACCGACTACGAATCTCTCGGCGGAATAATTCTCTGCGAAATCGTATTGCCTGCCAGTTTATGTCTGTCATAATTCATAGCCTGCATGTTTTGGAATATAAATGTATGTATAAAGACCAACGCTTTTCGTTTTCATCTTAATTTTTGAAATTGTATTGTTCTGCTGCAGTCGTAGTTTGCATTATATTTGTATTAATATTATTTTATATATAAGTTTGACATTTTTGGGGGGCTCTGGACAATTGTTTTATAAAATGGGCGATGTCTGAGATAAGTTTGAGAACATGGGGTTTACGGCATACGCGTGCGCAATCTTTTATTGCAGATGCAGCATATAAAATTAAGCAGCCCATTTTTTTAACAATCGGCCAAATAAATGTTGAATAGTCATTATAATCAGTCATCGAATAGAAATTCGATATTCTGATTATTGCGGTTATCCAGTCGATTACTGAGTTATTTTTAGAACGTCCTAAGGTTTTCCAGCGGAAGCGGCCGACGTGCCAGGTAGCTAGTAGAGCTAATCTGCTAACCACTACCACCTCCCGGCCAACGACAATAACCATAACATTGAATATATACATAGTATTATAGTTCCTATGCCTATACGTTTTATTTTTGTATATTTTTGTTGAATAACATATTAACTGATATAGCTTTGTCTACGCTAAATAATATTGGTACAAAAAAGTAATCAAAAAAAAAAAAAATCTGATTTTATTCATTTCGAAATTCGTTATCATACAATAATTTTTAAAACACAACAACCGATCGCTCAACCTGAAATTCTATTGCGCATGTGCGTAGTAATCGTGTTATCAACTGATACTGTTACTAATTTTTACATTTTTATTACAGACCCATGATAAAATTGACAAACTGCCATTTAAAGAGGCGAGCATGCAGGCAATTGTCTTATGCATGGCAGATGACATGTATACAAAAGAATTTGTTGATCCAATATTAGAATTTTGTTCCCACAAAACAAAGACACCACAAAATAAACTGCAGTTGACGCGTATTGGACAAAGGATATGGAAATTTCAGAAAAATCTTTATGAAAGTTCCATAGGCAAAAATGCTTTGTTTAGGTATGCTATTTCTTGTTATAAATTGTTTTGAAATATTTGAGCGCTATGTGTTTATGGTAATATATTGAATTTCAGATATGAACCATGCAATCGTTTTACAAACGAAAAAGGTTATGGGGCTAAGGTGGTTGCAAACGTACTCATAAAAAAAAGTCAAACTATTACTGATTTAGGAGGGCAATCGTTTTTTATTGCCAACTCAGATATTAGAGTTGGTGAAAATGACTTTTCAATATTTTACCGTAGTAAATCAGGAAAACAGCATGTGTACCTTGGTCCTGCAGCATATGTGAACCACGATTGCGAATCTAACTCAATATTCTCTCCTATTGGCCAACCATCGTATGTCAACATATCTGCGATCAAGTGTATACTTCCTGGTGAAGAAATCACAGTAAATTACGGAGATCACTTCTTTAATGAAAACAATAGACATTGTGCTTGTGTCTCCTGTGAGAATAAAGGCCAAGGCATTTTCTATAAAAAAGGTATTATTACATATTTTTAATTTTTTTTTTTTTTTGTATCAATATCATGCTTTATTAAGCATTTTATGGCCTGATGGGATAAGACACGACGACGTTTTATTATTTTTGTCCGACGCTGCGCCGTATATGGTTAAGTGTGGAAAATCTCTGAATGCACTCTACTCTAAAATGGTACATGTGACTTGTGCTGCTCATGGCCTCCATAGAGTTTCGGAGGAAGTACGAAATCAATTTGGTACTGTTGATAAAATTGTAGCTAATGTTAAAAAAATATATTTAAAAAAGCACCATCACGCATTCAAATTTTTAAAATTACGCACCGGATATCCCTTTACCTCCAGAACCAATCATAACCCGATGGGGGTACCTGGATCAATGCTGTACTCTATTATTGTAAATATTACGAAAAAATTCGTGATGTTGTAAATATGTTGGACTCCAATGATGCTTTAAGTACCAAAGTTTCAAAAAAAAATTTGGTAAAAGAACACGTTCAAAATAATTTGGTCTATATTACTTCAAATTTTAAAAGTTCTTTCTGAATCAATTTTGAAACTGCAGACAAAAAACATGCCTTTAGCTGAATCGTTGAGTATCGTGGACAATGTCCAAACACAATTATAATCCGTTCAAGGTGAACCAGGGAAAAAAGTTTATGAAAAAATGGAAAATGTTTTGTCTAAAAATATCGGTTTAAAAACATTAAAACAAATCTCGTCAATACTTAGTGGATCTATCTCCACCATCCCGACATCACACATCTTCCCGAAGATCTGACAACAAATGACCTTATTTTCTACAAGTACGCACCAATTACGTCAGTGGACGTTGAAAGATCATTTTCTGTTTACAAAAACCTTCTGAGCCACAACAGACGATCATTTAAACTTGAAAACATAAAAAAGCATCATTCAGTCTAATTCAGGTAAATATAACAATGAATACCTAACATGATTTAATAATCGCTGTATTTGATAAATTCTATTTTTTTTTAAATTTAGGACTCTGGGAATAGATCCAGTATAGAACAGCTTCATTATCAAAAGAAAAATACAAATAAAATAAAAAAAAATTTTTGTTTCTATAATTATTAATTATGCTTTTAAATACATCTTTTATAAAATAATAAATGCATATTATACCGCATATTTTGGTTTTTTTTTTAGTGCATACGTATGCACATATTTCATGGTTTTTTAGCGCATAAAGTTCCGAGCCCTGTATATAATGTATATTCTTAGTAACTTGACAACTCGATTTTTTTTTATTTCCCTACAAATATAAATTGTGTACAAATTAATATAAATTCAAGTTAGATATTTTGAAGCGAATTTTTATTTCCCTTCAACTTCGAGTTATACCGATTCGACTGTATAATATAATAAATAAATAAATAAACCGGATTTTCTTTCGCTGGACTTTTGTTAGTACATAGTATTCTTAATTTAATTATTTATAAATGATTTGTCTCAAATCGTTAGTAATAACGTAAGATTTCTTATTTTTGCAAAAGATGCAAAATGTATACATACATTTATTGAATATCAGATTCAACCAACTAGCCAGGAATGGGAATACATTTTATTATTTGAGTAAAAATAATTGTCTAGGTCTATCTTTAAGTATAGAGTAATGTAAAATATTTTCCGTCACTGGTTGTAAAAAACGTATTACTTGCACAACAATTTACTGAATAATACAACCTTTAATAAAGTTCATTTGATAAAAGACGTTGTGTTCACTTCAGATCAGATTTATCCTTCAAGGTAAATCAGCAAATCTTACAAAATGTTACGTTTCACACATGAAAACACTCGACAATTTAATAAATCTACTATTATAAAAATAATTTATTGCTCACTGGTACAATCGGTTCCTTAAATATGCTCTGTAATTTGGTGTCCACTCGCGGTTACAATTTTGATAATATTCAATTTATATTTTTAAAAAGAATTAACGAATTAATTATGAAATTAACCTACCCAATTCTAGGGACTATATTATGCCGATTCGAAATTTCGTAAACGCTGTAAAATCAATTTTCGTATTCCCTCTTACTATTTACGAAATCATGATCTTTATGCTATTACAATTTAAGTAATAACTCCTTTTTAGTTAGAACTCTGGAAATACCGCATTTAGTCACCACACTACTATCGATTTTATTGATACAAATCGAAATACTTATAGGTAGATGTTAATTCTTCTTAACAAAATATATAATAATTTTAATTAGTCCGTGGTTTTTTTCTAGAACATTGTTATACATATTTATGTATATGTAATATTATAATACATGACCACAGCGGTCATTTGTGTCACATTCTATACTACAAAATAGAGCTGATCTCGTTGAATTATAAATAAACAAATAATTTATATTTTTAACATAAATAACATCACAATGTTAGTAGGTAGTCTCCAATTATACCGTCGTAGCTCGTATTTACACATACGCAGAATTTACACAATTTTGATTAGTTGCAGTGTAGCTAAATTAACGGATGTTATTGATTCATTACGTTCCACACATTCATAAAATCATAAAAATATTTATAGATATCTGAATCTGTTACGATCGCCGCATAAAATATTATGCCTAATCGAGTGCAAATAGAATAATATTAAAAAACTATTGCTTAACACGAACCACATAATATAATATAATATATACTTATAGCGCCTGCAACGAACGGCGTCTTAATAGTATCAGACTACCGAAGTGCCGTCTGACGTGGTTCACCTATAGCTGTGGTTAAAAAAAAATCCACCGGGAGCGTGGTATTAAATCTATCTTTTCACAAGCCAACAGAGTTGGATAATATTTTAATGTAATTAGATAGAAATGTAATTTTCATTGTTCGATGTAAAGAAAAATGATAAAAAATAAATAATAATGATTTATAGTAACAACAAAAATAATATATTAATACTTATTTGGAAATAGCACAGCTGCACTGTCGGCATCGCTATCGCCATTCGCCGTCGTCGTAATTCGGAAAAAAATAATCAATAGGTACCCACTAAAATAAACAATATCAAACCAAATAAGAATAATTCATACTTTTATAATTCACTTTTAAAGGTGTTTTATGTCATAAACTTCCAAAAACTAGTTATGAATTATTACGAAATAATATTATGTAAATTCCTTGTGCGGAAGTTGGCAGTATTTGAAACGTAACTAACCCTACTGAAACTATTTTTCTTTTTTTTTTGAATGCCAATTGCTGTCTTATCGTTACCTACATATTATTATATTATGGTTTAAGGAAGTGAAATGATAAGTATAAGTCTAATTATACAATTAATCATTTAGAGTTACTTTTTGGAATTCTAGGTGGTAGTCAGGGCCGGATCTAGGGGTGGAAGTCGGGGATTTATTCCCGGGCGTATAATTTTCGTGGACGTATTTTAAAGGTTTTAAATTTTAAATGAACTAAAACAAAAGTCGTAACTACAAAATAATATTTTAAAAGAAATGTGTAATAATGGGTATGTGAATAAAATGATATTAAATATTTTTAATTTTAACGAGTAACAACATTATTTTGAAATGGACAAATCGATTTTTTTGAAAACTGTTGGAAAATGTTTACTTTTGACCTCTATAATGCAACAAGGATATCCACTTTGCCATCGGAAACCACCCCCAAAGTTTGAAATTGAAGCATTATTTCGACTAGTTATGCTGTACACAGACACAAAAAAAAACACACATAATTTTAAAATCAATACATTCATCACTCCGTTTAGAATCTAAAAGAAAATGGTATTTTGTTAGAACAACTTAATAACAAATTCAACAAGCTCATTGCACACTTATAGAAGAAAAAAAAATAACTTGAATATTTTATATTATTTTTAATATTTTATATTTTATATTGAACAACAAAAACAATTATTGAAGAAGTTTCTCGATGATGATAAAATTACTGCATTATAATCAGAAACGCATACTTCGGTACGAGAATGGTCTCCTGAAGCTATTATTAAAGGATATTATTTTTTCTATCTATTTTTTCATTGTCAATTATTTTTATTTGAATTTTATTGGAATACCATTGTTTTTATATTTGTAGCTTCGAAGTTTCGATTCGCTTTATGAGTGCATGGGTATGAATATTTACACAGCAGTCATTATCCATTACCAGCATATATAACACTGTGTCGCAGATTGCAAGAGTTGGAAATTAACTTTGGACATTTTAGAGACTTATAAACTCCGTTACTATCAAAAATAGGAAATTTGGACAGATTTTGCATTTTAAATATAGATGAAATGCATATTAATGACAGTATAACCATTAATAAACATGAAATGAAATTCATTGGCAATATAACCTTGGGTCCTGTTCAGGAGAAAGGCAATCAATTGTTAGTGGCTTTACTTAGAGGAGCTATTGACCCTTGGAAGCAAGTAGTGGGTTGTCATATAACAGGAAATCAAACGAGTGGAAAGGATATGAAAAATTTTGTTTTTGAATGTATTGGCTTTGCAACAGAGCTAGGACTTACTGTAATTGCTATATCGTCCGACATGGGAGGAAAAACCGCAATTTATGGAAGATACTGAATATTTCTGTCAAAAAACAAGGGGCTCGAACTAACAAGTTTGATTATAAAGGAAAAGCTATGTTATTGCTGATCAATGCCATCAATTGAAAAATTTGAAGTTCGCTCTTTTAGGGGGTTATATTAAAATTCCAGAATAATATTTTAAACTGGAAGAAAATTTAGTCACTGAACATGTTACTGGGTTTCACATTAAAAGTCTGTGGCAAAAAGAGGTGGCTGAGAACAGAGAAATTCGGTTGTTGCATCATTTAAAAAATGAAGATATTTACCCCGATAATTTTCAGAAAATGCATGTAGGTACGGCAGTTCGGGTTTTTAGCCTACAAGCTGTTGCAGCGATCAGAGTAGCAGTAGAATTGAAAGAATTGCCCGAGGGAGCGTTAAGCACAGCTACTTTCATTAAATTCATTTATGAATTCTAAAGTGAGAAAGACATCAATCACTCAACGCAATTATGGCCAAGAATTAGAATTTTTAATGAAATTTATAACCACAATTAATGATATTCAGTTTAATTAAAATGGATGGAAACCTTTGAATACTGGATTAATATTGATACTTAATCTGTTATTACTTATTACTGTTTTTACCTTTGTTTAGTTATTGTTTTATTTTTATTTGTATATAATCGCCGTGTATTGTTTGGCGTCTATCTATTTATTGTTATAATATTAATTTTCATAACTACATATTGTGTTTACTATTGGGCTCCTAGCCCGTTCATACATAAATAAAAAAAAAAAAAATAAAAAAATATTGACAACATTATCCATCTGTGATTTATCGCATGTACTTTTCAAACATGAATATGAATTTATTTTGACACATCGTTTCACACAAGATGCTATAGAGAATGTTTTCTCACAGGTACGTCGACGGGCAGGTAAACTGCCTTCTTCAGCAGTGTCGGAATGTGATAAAGCTTATATCTGTTAGTCAATTTATTTCTGATGTGAAGCAAACCAATTATTGTGCGGATAGTGATATTACATTGGTGGAGCATTGTAAAAACCTAAGCACATCAGTTTTAAAAATGGGACCATAAATTTCTCATTTAGATCACAACTACTATTTTGATGCATTTTCACGAAATACTTATAGGTTACAAACTGTTCCAATACAAGAAAACTACATAGAATTGGACTTAATATACAATATTGGAGGAAGTACTGTACACTCTTGCATCACAAAATATTGTTCTTCGTGTCAAACATTATTACTGGATAATGGTAAAGAACGATGATACCACTAAAGGAAGATGCCGATTTTGCAAACGTGATGTCAATGCAAAACGGTTTGATTTAATTCAGCATGCCAAGACAAAAAAATATAGTAATATTTTGATATGTTAACAATTTTGTATATTATAATATAATATATTCTATTTTCTATATGCTTAAGAAAAATATTCCATAATATATAATCAGGGCTCGTAACTTTATGGATTTGCATCTTTCTCAGGAAGCTGCATATTTCAAATCTGATTCGATACAAATTCGTTTCATGAACCATACAGTTGAAATACAAAAGTTGATGTTGCATAGTTTTGCATATTTTACCAAATTTATATGATTATGCATATTTAAAGATTTTGAGTATATAAATGCATTTTATGGTAAAAATGTATAAGAAATCAACAACAAACAAGTTTTTGATAATTGAATATTGTAAATAAAATAATTTAAAAATAAATAGCCACCGCACACGGTTTCCTAGTCTATATTTTGAATTATACTATACCGAGTAATATTACGCTCGCCCGCATGGTTTATAATGTTTTTACTAAGAAATAAGAATTAGCCGTTACTCTTACCGTAATGACCGCCCAGGTTTTAATTTATATTGAAGTCGCTCGTTAGATAAAATTAAACAAAATACCCATATACCAACGGGCATTGATATTGGCATATTGTATATTCGTGGTATGTGTTTGATCGTGTGTCGAAAACATATTATTCGATAACGGTGGTCTGTTACTTTAATAAATTAGTGTGTTCGTAGTTCGTATTGTTCGCTTACCGTGCTCGATTACCGCTTATGTGCCACGTAATATACCTACATGAGGAAAAAGCTTAATGATTAACATTGGCGCACATAGGGGGGTGCTTGGGGGTGCTTAGCACCCCCAGTTTCCTGTAAAATTTATTTCAGTATTTCACCAATAATTTGTAAATTATTATGGTTTATTGAGTAGGACCAGTGGCGGCTCGTGACTTGGACGACGGGACGATCGCACCCCCTACTAAAATTACCTAATTAAAAGAAAAAAATTTATTTTTTTTTTTAATTCTATAATTTTAAAAAAATAATTTTTTATTAAGACCTAACTTAAATTTCTAGTATATTTTGTCGTATACTCGTATGCGAACATTAAATTTGTTTCCCTTAGATACCAGGAGCATATGGGTACGCTGGTACGCATGCACACACGAGCAGTGTATGGACGACCGGCAGCGTCGTCCAGACGTAATTCTGAATACGTACATTATAACCGATAGCACTGCAATCGTGTGCGTGCGGGTACGTTTAAGCTGCGATCTTATTGCGGGATTTGGACGACCGGCAGCGTCGTCCAGTCGTAATTCTGAATACGTACATTATAACCGATGGCACCGCAGTCGTGTGCGTGCGGGTACGTTTTAGCTGCGATCTTATTGCGGGATCTGGACGACCGGCAGCGTCGTCCATACAGAAAAATATTAGTGTTTATTTTTAAAATTAACCGTATACGCTCGTTGTTATCGGTTGCTAATCGCTATTGTTATTGTCGATTATTATCTTTAAACATTTTTATTATTTATAACACTTTAATAATAAAATAATATATACATGTATACATGCGTGTACATTTGAACTGCGGTCTTATATACGCGTTTTTGACGACTAGTAGCGTCGTCCGTGATATAATTATATATTATTATAATATTATTTTCATTATACTTAATTTGACAATTTGTTATATCTATGACTAGGGGGCAGGGGCATTAATGTATTATATTTAAAGTCGCACCCCCATCACCAGCACCCACGAGCCGCCACTGAGTAGGACATATTCTTTTTTCATTTTAAATAGACAATATTATAGTTCACGAATTCACAGTATTGTATGATTGCACGTTTCCCTGTTTAAGTTTTCGTCTAAACATTGAATATTGAACAATAAACAGCAATCATAATACCTATTATAGGAAATCATATTATCATTTACCTAATCTTACTTTATATTCTTATCTACTGTTCACGGTTAGTTAAACAATCGTGGCTACTAAATTATTTTCAATTTATAACTAGTTCAAGTGGGAATGACAATTCCAATTTCTTTTTCGACGTGTGAACGCTCCTTCTCAGTTATGTGTAAATTGAAAAACTAGGGGCCAAGAAAGATTTACTTAGCTATCTACGCTTAGCATTGGGAGAGATCTAACCCAGCGATTCTCAACCGGGGGGTCGCGACCCCCTTGGGGGTCGCCAACAATTTTTTTAGGGTCGCCAATTCATGTGGGAAAAAAAAATGTTTCACTTAGAATCTTATAATTTTATTAATAGTAAGTGTTAAAATATATATATTTTTGTTTGGATAGTCCGATAGTCGATAAAAACGTACTATTTATTTATAATACAATGCAAGGCTAATTACAGATAAGATGACAATATAATCGATTACGCGATGTTCTGAGTATTTTATCGGTGGTTCGTCAGTTGTATGTCGTACACCAGCTCGCTGGTAAAGTATTGTTATTATAAGTTATACGCTATTTGTACATATTGTACGTTTATTCAATACCTAATTATTAAAAAATGAGTAAGCAAACATCTTTGTCAAATTTTTTTAAACAACCCTCAACATCAAATTCATCTTCAGCAATTGTGAACGGTCCTGATTCAGATGTTAGTGAAAATGAATTAAGACCACCACTTAAAAAGGTAAAACTAACTACAAAAATTTTGAACTACAATGAAAATTACGTCGAATACGGGTTTACTTATTTACGTTAAAATAATATAGATTTACCTCAATGTATTATATGTAGTATGGTGTTGGCCAATGCATCTCTAAAACCTAATAAACTTTTGCGTCATCTTGAAACAAATCACGCTCATTATAAAAATCGAAATAAAGATTTTTTTTTAAGAAAATTACACGAGTTTAAAGAAAATAAAAAAAATATCAAATCTTTTACTACTGAAGATAAAAAATACTTAAAATGTTCATATTTAGCAGCCATGCATATAGCTAAATCTAAAAAGGCATATACAATCGGTGAAAAACTATTGAAACCTTGCATGATAGATATTTTTACTGAGTTGTTTGGTAGTGAATATGCAACAAAAATAAACAGTATACCCATGTCCAATGATACTATCAGCAGAAGAATAAATATTATGGCTGTTGACATTGAATATCAACTTATTCAAAAAATAAACAAATCTATATTTTATGGAATTCAAATCGATGAATCTACAGACATTAATAATGAAGCAATATTATTAATTTATATTAGATATGTAGATACCGATTTGAATGACATAAATGAAGAGTTTTTATGTTGTTTAAATTTACCAACGTTTTGTACATCTGAGGAAATTTTCAAAGCTATTTTAATGTACTTCGACAAAAATGATCTATCTATTTCCAAGTGTATTGGTATATGTACTGACGGTGCTGCAGCCATGACGGGAAAGTTTAATGGTCTTGTAGCACGAATTAAACAGATAGCTCATAAGGATATAATTTCAACTCATTGTTTCATTCACCGAGAGCAATTGGCCACTAAAGATATGGGTGAAAATTTATTTAATGTTTTAAATACCTGCATTAAAATTATAAACTTTATTCGATCTAGTGCAGTAAATACGCGTATTTTTAAAGTCATGTGTGACGAAATGGGTTCAGATTACACTAGTTTGCTATTACATACACATGTCAGATGGTTATCACGGGGAAAATGTTTAACTCGTTTATTTGAACTTAAAACCGAAGTGGAAATATTTTTGAAAGATAAAAAATCACCCTTGGGTGATTATTTTGAAAATAATTTATGGTTAGCAAATCTTGCTTATCTTTCAGATATATTCTCTATTCTCAACGATTTAAATTTGAGTTTACAAGGGCCCTATACTAATATTTTTACATCAAACAATAAAATAGAAGCATTTCTTAACAAAATCGAACTTTGGGAAAAAAGATTACAAAAGCTTACGTTTGATATGTTCCCATCTTTTTTTAATATGGTGGAAGAAAAAATAATAAATGAAAATGAAATAAATGAAATGCAAAATGTTATTGCGATTCATTTATTAAAACTAAAAGAAAAATTTCTTAAATATTTTGATCCAACGACAGATATTCGTTTAAACAATTTATGGGTTATTAATCCATTTATTAAATCAGAAAAAAATAAATTATCATCATTAAATGAAGAAAAATTAATTGAGTTGTATTCAGACAAAGGGTTGGAACAGATTTTTCATAGTAATAAAAACATAAGTAAATTTTGGATCAAAATTCAATCTGAGTATCCTGCATTGACAGAGGAAGCTTTAAAAAAGTTAATTCCATTTTCAACGACATACTTATGCGAAGCAGGATTTTCTACGATGACTACAATTAAAACTAAATCGAGAAATCGGCTGGATATATCGCCAACAATGAGAATAAGTCTATCCAAATCTATTGAGCCAAGGATTGACAAAATTATTTCAAATCAACAACAGCAAAAGAGTCATTAAATTAAAAAATATTCAAATGTACATAGTATACCTTTTTTTGTAAAATATTTAAGACGAAAAAAAATTTAAATTTAATATTATATTACCTATTTATTTAAAATTATCTGTAAGTCGAATTAATTACTTTTTTTGTAAAATATATACATAAATAAATACAATAACAGTTTATTCAATTTTTTAATGCTTACTTTACGAAAGGGTCGTTAGACATCTTGGTGACATTATAGGGGGTCGCGAACTCAAAAAGGTTGAGAACCGCTGATCTAACCAATAAAATAGAGGGGGAAATTATATTGCAAAAATGTGCAATATCAAACAGAAAATTAAATCTTGTTTAACATTAATAATTAATGATTACATATTATTATAACATATTAACATATACAGGGTGTTCCAAATTTCATGTGACAGCAGATATCAGCATGATCTACTTAAATTAGGAAAAAATTACCTATGTGAAAACTTTTTTGAATCATATAATCTAAATTAATTTGATATTAAATATTTTTTTTATTAATTAGGATGGGGAGGTTCGAGGGGTAACTTTAAAAATTCAAATGGGAACCTATATTTTTGAAACATAATTCATGCACAGATTAATTTTAAATGAATTTTGACGGGTCATTCACAAAAATGTCTTAATAATTGAAGGAGTTATTGACATCTGAATATTGGTGTTAATTTATAAAATTCTACAGTGAATAATTAATACTAAAAGTGCTTCTGTTGTACGACCTTAATTATATGGGTATGTAATTATCAATTTATTACAGTAAACAGTAGCAATACAAAACGTATATCAGTATTATCGCTTGATATTATTAGTTTATTACCAATTATAGATTATTTTTATTTATGTTGTCCTAATTGCATTTCTTAATCTGACAATCGATGACTTTAATTAAATTTTATAAAATAAAATAATATATTAATATGTAGGTATAACCTATAAGAGTCTGAGACCGTGATAATAGCGTTTTGTATTATTTAATTATTTTATCAATAATAATAGTGATATAAGCATGAACATTAGAGAATTTCTTTAAAATTCATGGATATAAGATTAAAGATATGATGATTTATAACTTTAAGATTATTTAATTTTAATAAAATTTACTACGTCAACCTTTTTGAATCATATAATCTAAAATAATTTGATATTAATAATTTTTTTTTATTAATTAAAAAGGGGAAATTTTAGGGGGAAATTTTAAAATTCAAATGGGAACAAAAATTTTTTGAAATATGATTCATATACGATTTATTTTTTAATGAGTTTTGACGTATCATTCATAATTATGCATAAATAAATAAAGAAGTTAATAGTTATTAACATTTGAATTTTGTATTTTAATTTATAAAATGCCATCAATGAATAATAATAATAGACATTTGTGCTTCTGTTATACGCCGATGCATTCTTATGCAACCTTAATAATCTTTACGCTATCTAACTATCAATTTATTAGTCATAAAACGTATGTTTGATATCTTAATTTAAGCTTAATATATTACATAGGTAAAATCGCATCATTGTATTGAAAATAAAAAAAAACAACACATTATAACAATATGTATACCTACATAATATTACAATACGTAATATATTGTATATTGTTCTATTTATTATTTATAATATAAAGTTATAAACAAATATCATACAGTAAATAAATAGGCTATAGCTATTTTATACCAAATTGTTGTATAAATTATATTATACAGCATAAAATTATTTAAAATTTATACAAATAGGTACCTGTATTTTTCGACTAATTTAGGAACCTAAATATATTTTTTAATTTAAATAATAGGTAATAACTAGGGCCCGGAAGTTCATACATTTGCATGTTTTTACTGAGTGCATCAAAACGTTGCTGGATGAGATAAAAGTTTGAATCACAATCTAACGAGTTCAAAAATGAAATTTTAATGTACATATTTTCGCATAGGTATTTTGAGGTTTTTTAAAAATACGAGTATAAGCATACTTAAAATAAAATTGCATTTTACTGCATTTTAGTATTATTATTATTATTATTATTATTTTTTTTTTTTATTAATATTTCATGATAATGTCGGACTTTGAGTATATTTCAAAATGTACCTATTTGTTGAAAAATATGTCCTTTCAACGTTGCCAATATGAAATAAAAACCTGATTATAATTATTAGCGTCATTGCTTGGTCGGGCTGATAATTGTCATTCATTTGTATTTGAAACCCTAACAAAATATTCAAAATCCATAGTTGTAAATTTTAATTCTTGAAGTAAATAATATAACATATTAAATCATATTAAAATTGATATTTTTCCCATCTTTGAATTATTATTTTTACAGAAAAAAAAAACCTTAACGTAAAAAAAAAAAAAATACACATTTAGCTCATATTTTAGTGATTTTAAGCGTATATTTTGATAGTTTTTAATGTATGAACTTTCAGGCCCTATTAATACTATTATCATACCTATTTTCATATTTTGTTTGAATAAACTTAATATTAGATATACCATTTCTAAACACTACAAAATGACAACATTGATTTCGAAAACTTGTATGATTAAATTTCGCGTTCAACATATAGCTAAATGATGCATAAAAATCAAACAGTTTTTGAAAGAACATCATCCTTTCACAACATAAAGATACAATTTATCAAATATTAAATAATAATAATAACTAGGACTTGGATGTTGTTACAATGATTAAAAGTCATTAAAGACTTAAGGTTATAGCTAGACTTGGGAATTTAAAAGTTATAAAAACAGACAAATACAAATAAAAATATGAGCAAATACAAACATACACTAGAACAAGGCAATTTTGACTGAATTTATTTGAAAATGTGTCTATTATTTGTATTATCAATTTTTCCTTTTTTTGAATAATTGTACCTGCCTATTGATCCAATATCAATATCATTGAATAAAATAACTGATAGGTTAATATGAAGTATAATATTCATCTGTGGCATGGAGAACAAAGCCAATGACATAAAATTCACACAATATTTACATAAAATTGGTAAAATACATTACATAATAAGTACCAATAAGAACTTTAATTTTTAAACTAAATTTACATGACATTTTTTCCTCTAATAAGTAAACTGTTTAACGTACGTATTTGCTAATTTTATTAGTTGCATACCATATTTATACGTATACAAATGTATTATGTATAGTTTTATATAATAATAAATATTATAATGTGAGTTTTTAATTTAATTCTAACAACATCCAAGTCCAAATCATGACTTCAAACAAAATATGTATTTTAAGTATGTCCTATTGCATCAGCCATCAGTAAAAAAATATTCATAATATATTCTGAGTGGTGAATTATTTTTGTCATTTAGTTTATTTTAGTATATTAAAATAATCTAGTCACTAAGACTAAGGTATGTATGGTAAACTAAATTTAAAAGCAAATTAATACATTTTAAAAGACTATCAATTTTAAAATTCATAATTTAATTTTAATGAATGTGAAGATAGTTGAAATGTGTATAATTTTGTCAAGACAAATTATTGTTGTCATTTAGTAGGTAGGTACATTTTAGTATAAAATAAGCAACCCTGCGACCCATTGAGATATGTATCATACTATTATGTATGGTAAACTAAATTTGCAAAACTAAAATTACAAATTTGCTTTATTTATTACACTATTAAATGTGATAATAACCAATTACTTAAATATTATGTTTAAGTATTCATATGAATTAATTAGTTAAAAATAGTTGCTTAT
This sequence comes from Schizaphis graminum, assembly GCA_020882235.1. NCBI lineage: Eukaryota > Metazoa > Arthropoda > Insecta > Hemiptera > Aphididae > Schizaphis > Schizaphis graminum. Next base: position 7,017,786 of record CM037033.1, read on the forward strand.
GTGTGAATAACATTATAAACTATAAGTGCTAGTCTTTAAAAAGTTATTTCAATATAGGTACTAATTGTTTACAACACTCGCAATATTTAAATTAAGCTACAAGTAATATTACCTATGATATGTATATTTATTGTGATTGTCTTACAGAAACTTACAGAATTTTGGTTCATGCCAGCGGTTTCATGTAGTACAATCGAATAATAAATCATAATATAGTTATTTACTATTTTGCTATATTTATTATATTTATGTTTAACATGATTGACTTACAGAAACTTACAGAATTTTGGTTCATGCCAGCGGTTTCATGTAGTACAATCGAATAATAAATCATAATATAGTTTTTTTTTTTTTTTTTTTTTTTTATTATAGCTTCAAGTTTACAACTAATATAGCTATCATAATATAGTTATTTGCTATATTTATGTTTAACATGATTGACTAGTTTAACTTACAGAATTTTGGTTCATGCCAGCGGTTTCATGTAGTTCAATCGAATAATAAATCATAATATAGGTATTTACTATTTTGCTATATTTATTGCGACAGTGCTTAAACAAATTAATAGAAAATATTGATAAGCTCAAAATAGTAGGTTTTGTTTGAATAACCTTATAAAATATAACTGCAAGACTTTAAAACGTTATAAATTCTATAATTTTATTAACACAAACCAACAATAAACCATACAATATAATAATATTTATTAAGTAAATTTATGAATTCTATGTACCTAATTATTACTCATGAGCAAGAAATAAATAAAATTAATTAATTAATTAAATACATTAACAAATCTAAAAGTTTCAGCTAAAATTCACTGAATTTTATTATTTTTCATGAAAATAAATATGTACCATCAAATGTTACAATATCAATAAGGAAAATAAAATTTAATGAAAAAAAAATGATGTCACATTTGCAGTCTTATGTACCTACCTACAATGACTTTTAGAGTAGTTAAACATTTGCTTTAATTTAATTAGCTACCATACATTTCAATAAACTTTTGTCTAAAACTGAAGAAAATGGATCATATCCAAAACAGATTTAATTTAAATCAATGGTATAATATGCATAAAAAATATACATACAAAATGTATAGTTATGTATAGTTGTATACTTATATATAATTATAAATAATATACAATGAATAATACTTATGAATTTTTTATTTAATTATAACAACATCAAAGTCTCAACCATGACAACAAACATAATAAGTAAGTATTTCAAATATTTCAAATTACATCAGTAAAAAATTATAATATATTCTGAGTGGTGAATTAATGTTGTCATTTGGTTAATTTTAGTATAAAATAAATGACCCATTAAGATATGTATGGTAAACTAAATTATTAGTTTGCTATATTTATTATACTATTAAAAGTGACCAATGTTTAAATGAATTACTTAAAAAATATGTTTAAGTATTCATATAAACAAATTAGTTAAAAATAGTTGTTTCTGAGTGAATAACATTATAAAATATAAATACTAGTCTTTAAAAGTTATATAAATATAGGTTCTGATTGTTTACAACACTCGCAATATTTTAATTTATTAGCTACAAGTAATATTACCTATGTGTATACTGTATATTTATATTAAACTTGATTGATAAATTAAATTATAGAATTTTGGCTCTTGCCAGAGGTTATCTAGTTCAATCAAATAATAAATCATAATATAGGTATTTACTATTTTGCTACATTTAATACAACATTATAAATGCGATCTATGTTTGAACAAATTAGTAAAAAATAATGATAAGGATCATAATATCCTCAAAATTGTGGCCTTTGTATGAATAACCTTGTAAAATAAAATTGCAAGACTTTAAAAATTTATAAATTCTATTATTTTATTAACACAAACCAACAAAAAAACCATACATGCAAATATTTATTAGTGTAATTAAACATTTGCTCTATTCTAATTAGTTAAGTACTAAAGTACCATACATTTCAATAAAATGTTGTCTTAAAATTATTGAAAATAATGGATTATATCCAATAATATTTTTAATTTAAATCAATTGGCTAAATACAACTTAAATAAACAAAGAATACACGTTGAATTGTGATGGAAAAACTAATTTAAAATTTGAAGTCTTAGATATGTACAAATGACCTGTAATTATGTATAAAAAATTAACTAATGACGGTGATGAACAAAAATTTAATTTTTTTATGATCCAAGCAAGAAATATAAAGTACCTTCAAAGTGTAAATAGATAAATTAATTTTACGAATAATATATTCTGAGTGGTGAATTATTGTTGTCATTTAGTTGATTTTAGTATATTAAAATAATCTAGCCACTAAGACTAAGATACCTATGTATGGTAAACTAAATTTAAAATATCAATGGGCATGGAAAGCAAAGTCAATGACATAAAATTCTAATTTCATAAAATTTTCATGACATTTTTTTTTCCTCTAATAAATAAACTCTTTAATATGCAAAATACATAGTTGAATACAATATTTATACATAATATAAATGTATTATGTATAGTGTTATATAATAAATATTATAATGTGAGTTTTTAATTTAATTATAACAACATAAGTACAAATCATTACTTCAAACAAAATAAGTATGTTCTATTGCATCAGCCATCAGTAAAAAAATGTTCATAATATATTCTGATGAGTGGTGAATTATTTTTGTCATTTAGTTGATTTTAGTATATTAAAATAATCTAGCCACTAAGACTATGATATGTATGGTAAACTAAATTTAAAAGCAAATTGATAATTTTTAAGACTAGAAATAAATGGGCTTAAAAAAATTCAATAAGCAAAAAAATCACATTAAATTAGGTATAATGAAAATGCTAATTTCAAATTTGAAGTCTTAGATAAGTACAAATATAGTATGAATTGTATATTGTATATGAATATTAACTAATGATGGTGATGAACAAAAATATAATTTTTAATTATTCAATGATCAATAAAAGAAATATAAAGTACCTTCTTAGTGTAAATAGATAATTGATACATATTATCAAAATTAGGTATGTCATTTGATGTTAGTTTAAAACAAATGCAAATACTTCCAGACAGTAACAACCAGTTGACGAAAATTCAAACGCACTAACTACAATGACTTAAAATATGCATTTGATTGAAATAATGAAACAATTAGACACGTATTTAAATATAGTTTAACTTTTTGTCTTAACTGTCATATACTCATATAAAAATTACAAAGTGACAAGTGACAAGCGTTATCATTTATCAACAAACAACCACATCATCTCAGATTATCTATCTCATCATTTATCACTATAATTTTTAGGTTATAAATTATTATCACAGACTTAAAGAAATCTGTGATTATAATATCTTGTATTATCATCGATAAAATAATTTGATATAATCAACTATTATCGCGGTCTTGGAGTTTGGACTTTTCATCTATTCATAGATTAAGAAATGCAATTAGGACATCATAAATAAAAATAATTCGTAATTGGTTATAATGTCAAACGATAATACTGATATACGTTTTGTACTGACTACTGTTTACTGTAATAAATTGATAATTACATACCCAGATTAAGGTCGTACAACAGAAGCACTTTTAGTATTAATTATTCACTGTAGAATTTTATAAATTAACACCAATATTCAGATGTCGATAACTCCTTCAATTATTAAGACATTTTTGTTAATGACCCGTCAAAATTCATTTAAAATTAAGCTGTGCACAAATCATATTTCAAAAATATAGGTTCCCATTTGAATTTTTAAAGTTACCCCTCGAACCTCCCCATCCTAATTAATAAAAAAAATATTTAATATCAAATTAATTTAGATTATATCATTCAAAATAGTTTTTACATAGGTCATTTTTTCCTAATTTAAATATATCATGCTGAAATCTGCTGTCACATGAAATTTGGAACACCCTGTATAATATGAATTACTTTTAAATATTTGTTTTTATGTTTGATAAAAATTTATAATTATCGCAATGCAGTTATTATAGTATTGGGGAGGGGGTGTGGGGGGCTTTGCCCCCACGGGTCTGTGTACCATAAATTATTCCAGCACCCCCTAAATCCACACCCTATGTGCGCCTATGATGATTAATCAAGTGCCATTAGTCATTATTGAAACTTTATTAAAAAATAATGAATTTATCATAATTTAATAGTTTATTGTAATATAAATGTTACATATGTATAATAACCTTCATTTTGGTCTTGGGTGATTCTGAAAAAGACATAATTGCTTAAAATGTTAAGTGTCATTATGATGTTTTAATGAGGTTTCAATATTTTACCATTTTCGTTCGGTGTTTTGAAAGCATTGATGGCACGGCAAATGAAGCGTTGCATTCACAACGGAAAGGTTTTTTGTTTGTATGCATCCGCAGATTGTGATATCTAACCTAACCTGGCCAGCCAAAATTTTTTTATCGTTATTTAAAAAAAAAATACTTAAAAAAACTGAAAATTTCAATTGTCTATAAATAACTCAAAAAAAGTTAAAATACTTTGAAAATTTAACGGTGTATAGAGAACATTAACATAAACATTTGGTCAAAATTTCAAGTATTTATAATGATTAGATTTTGAATTACAACCATATATTTAGTCGATTTGGTCGAAAACTGGTTTTGCGTAAAAAATCCCGTTTTTCCGTTACTTTTTTAGGATTTTTTCCGACGTATTTGAAAAATATTGAAATTTTTTAACTTTTGACCTCCCCAAAATTAAAATTTTCAAATAGTTTTCAAAAAAATCAAGAAAAACAAAAAAAAAATGACAGAAATATGGCAATTTTACGAAAAACCACTTTTCGACAAAATCGTTTTTTTTTGATTTAGCTGTAACTCAAAAACGAATTATTGTAAATACTTGAAATTTTCACCAAATGTTTATATTATGGTTATCTCTTTACAGTTAAATTTTCAAAATATTTTGACCATTTTTAAGCTACTTATAGACAATTGAAATTTTCGACTTTTCTAAGTTTTTGGGCCCTGGCCCAGGCCGACACTCCACATTATGATACATTTATTTAACTTCAGAGGTTCTAAAAAAAAATATTAAAAATAATACATGAAATTGGGTGTAGCCTATTTGCACTTTACCTAAATTTGTGTTTAAAATATGGTCGGCAAATTGGGATTTGGTGACGTGGAAAGTCACAGTTGATTTATAGCCCAAATGTATCCACTTGACATTCAATGTTTCGATGTCAGTTAATATTTAAGATGAATTCGAAGAAAGTGTTTTAATAATATTTCTTCACGATCAATTATTTTTTAATAAATTAAACAGATACATGTTTACATTAAATCAAACTAAAAATAAATATTTATACCTATTATATCTATTATTATAATTATTCACTATAAAGTTATATTATATAACTATACCGCAGTGGCAGTGAAACTTTACCATATTATGCAATATTGCACGCAGAAATTTACCGTAGCCGCATTTTTCTTAGTTTTCTTCATGCCTTAGCAACTTACATAGGTATACCCGTGGTACCAAACTTAAAACCATATTGTAATGTATACATATAATTTTAATAAAATATAATAAGTAGTACTCAAACAAAAACTCATTTTATGTTATGTCCCTTTTCCGCTCGCCTTAAAAACGCACCTCTCATCACCATTATACACGTATAGGTATATACCTATATAAATATAAATGTAAATATAAATATATAAATGTATAACAATAGATAAGTAGGTAATCATTAAAGTTTTAAAATACGTGATTATAATATTATTATTGAAACTAAATAAAATATAATGTTGTAACGTAACAAATGCCTATAACGACAAATAAGATTAATTTTAAACACTTAGTCAACATAATATTATTTATCTACTTGAAAGGAGTGCGGACACCCGACATTTTTTTGATTTCGATTTTTAGTTGTATCGGGCACGTCCGCAGACTTGAGGATTTCTATAATTCTAAGAATATTTATTATATGTTCATTCATCGGTATGTATGGGTAATTTATACATTTCTACAGAATGCGATAATATATTATATGAAGTATAGTTTTGTTAAAAAGAATTTATATTAAAGGTATACTATAACTATACCTATTAATATAATATTACTATATGCCGAGTATATGGTTATTTACAACTGTTGTCAACTTGCAAGTAAATTATTACGTATTGTAAAACGATAGTCGGTTAATTGTATAAACCAGGCGTGCCCAATCCGCGGCCCGCGAAAGTATTCCAACCAGCCCGAGACTATTTTATAAAAATTAGAAATTTCCATAGGAATATTATTTATTAATACCTAGGTGTAAAAAAAAATAAAAATTATAATTTATAAAGAATTTTATTCTATTATACTAAAAAATATCTTACAAATTTAATTATAATAAAAAAAAAAGCGGGTAAGTGAGTATCGCTCTGCTGTACACTAGGGGGTGGGGTGGACCTCAGACTAGCGTAGGTTAAATTTGAATGCAATGATGAATATCATTGTATACGAGAAACGATTCTGAACGGAGATGATTTGTCAATCTAGGATATATTCTAATTAAATATTGTAATATATTCTATTTTGAAACAAATAATATAGTTACTATATGTTACTATGGTTACTTTATAGTATCTGTTTAATAATAAAAAAAGTATTTGGCCAACATACGCATTATGAGCGTATGAAATTTAAATGTTGACATATTTCGTATAAATTCTAACTTTAAACACTTATAAAAAAAAATTGTGACTAACGATTTCGGATTTTTTATTATCACTTTAAGAACAACTTATAAGAAACCTTGTATTAAATTTTCAAGATTTTCTGGCGACCCAAAAATTTTTTATCGGCATTTGAAGAAAAAAAACTTAGAAAATTCGAAAATTTCAATAGTCTATAAGTAGCTTAAAAATGGTCAAAATATTTTAAAAATTTAACTGTAAAGAGATAACCATAATATAAACATTTGGTGAAAATTTCAAGTATTTACAATGATTCGTTTTTGAGTTACAGCAAAATCAAAAAATCGATTTTGTCGAAAAGTGGTTTTTCGTAAAATTGCCGTTTTTCTGTCACTTTTTTTTTGTTTTTCTTGATTTTTTTGAAAACTATTTGAAAATTTTTAACTTTTGACCTCCCCAAAGTACCAACTAGATGAATTTTCCTATTCAAAGAGGGGCTGAAGTCAAAAATCGGTGCATTATTACTGCTCCAAATGTTGTCATCAGACAAAAAAAAAACACACATCATTGTAAAAGTAATACATTCTTCACTCCGTTCAGAATCTAAAATGTATTGGATTTTAGAATATTTATAGAGATATATTAGTGTGATATTTGGGCTTGTTTTTTTTTATGGCCCGCAGTATAAAAATATAAATTTCAAATGTGGCTCGCAAGTTGAGAAAGGTTGGGCACGCCTGGACTATAAGCTATAATTTCGTTGAAATAAGAAAATTTGTAGATACTTATAGTAAATATATGTTGTTGCGAAAAGTTGCAATCCTTATGGATAATATATAAACAAATTTAGATATATAAATCAATATATATAAGTTGAGAAAATAATATTTTAGTTTTATACACAATTTTCCTGTGCCTTCAATATATAATCATGCAATAATTAATGTAGTTTTTCTCGCATTTATCCAGTCCCTTTGAAGTCTAAAATTGAAATTGTTCTAATAAGAATATTAATACAGCTATATTAGCATTAGATTAAGTGCACATGATTATGTGGACGGTGGTCATTTGTATAATGTGTACTTAATGAGGTATATAAACACGTTTTAACTGCTCATATTATATTATATTATATTACTTTTTATTATTACTGTGGTTTTTGGCCTTATGGGTAAACGCACAGGACCGACAATTGTTGCTTATACGAACTCTTTATTCCTTACAATCGCTACAGTACAATACTATTCGTATCCCGTCCGGTACGGTATCCGTTCATTGTTCGCACACGTTTTCAAAAATCTTTACACCGTATTATAATATAGTGTAAACATTTGTGAACTATATGAATTGGCACGGTCGTGTATTCATCGCAGTCCATCACAAGAATAGCAATTCAATAAACAGGTTATTTCCTATGTTTAGATGTTTTTCTTCAGATTTGTCTGTTACAAATGTTAATGATAGTATGTGTTTTGGTATTATAGTGGAGCTTGTTTTCTTCTATACTCGCGAGTGGCGACAATATAACTAACCGTTGGATATAAATATATAATATATTAAATTTACTATACGTATAAATTATTAACTGTTAATATTAATACTGCAGTACCTATTTTTAAAATTAAACCATCATATAAATTATAAATATAATATGATTTATCGTAATCCAACATTTAATGTAACCTACATGTTCATCGAAAAACGTGTAGGATATATATTATATAGGTATATGGTTAATACGAAAAACCAATTTTTGAAGAGATCGATTTTAGTTTTTTTGGTTGTATTTAAACATTTAATGCAATACTGCAATAATCTACGAGATTTGTAATGTTCACAAAACCATTCTATTTAAAACAAGACGTTACTCCTACAGTACTACCCCTTTTCCATGAACTGCGAATGTCGTGTACCTACCAGTGGCGCAACTAGAAAAAAATTTCGGGGGGGGAGGTGGAGGATTACATTATTACAATATATAGGTATACATAAGATTATATTTTATATAGGTTATTATACAAGGCTTCGGAGAAATTTCGGAGGGGGTTACAACCCCTTAACCCCCCCCCTGGTTGCGCCACTGGTACCTACCGTGTATAGTATCTATACAAATGTATGTTGTAATAACGTGTAATGTATAGTATAGTAAAATAAATTTATTTAATGTGTAGCATGCATACACATACATCTTATAAAATTACTAAACATCATTAAAAATTATATGGATTTACATAATTAAAAAATCTTATATAGGTTAGTAGGTACCTTAAAAAATTGCCTTTATATCATGTTAGGTATCAATGTTTCAATGTTATTACATAGGTACAATATAAGGTTCGGAGAAAAAGGCAGTACCTAGGCCTATTCACCCATACAGGTTTTTGAACACGACGGCGTTTACTAGTTGTGGTCAACATTTAAATTACATACTAGTTGAGATCAAAAAACTAAAAGGTTACCTTTTTGATTGAGGTAGATTATAGATTAGACTAAATTGATTTTTACTATTAAGTGGAAAACGTTTTTTTAATAATAAGTATAATCAGATGAATAAGTTTAAAAATATAATGTTTGTGTTTCTTTTATATAAACTAAATAAAAATAAAACGATTTTCAAATATTATATTTAAATACCAATATTTAAAGATATCCGATTTTTTTTATCATTAATATCCAAATATTGCTACGTGCTCTGATGTTCCATACCAATAACATAATACATAAAGGGGGCGCTACAACGTAGGCCTGATTATTAAGGTAACACTCACCCATATATTATAATAACAGGACGTAGGAATGAACATCTTATTACCAAACAATATGAGGAAGGTAGCCATCGTGATCGTACCAAAACAGTGTTTAACTAGGCCTGAAAAAAACAATAATAATAAAACAACTTTTGACTCTAACCCTCAGCACTGGTAGATAAACTTAGCGATACGTTAAACCTAACTCAACCATAAGCACACAATTATAAATTATAAATATAATTTTAATCATATCGTGAGTTCTGAGAACTCGGATACAGCGTTTGCGGTTGACCACCTGCGTGTGGGCGGATTGTCACCGAACGTCACCATCGCACGTGCATCCTGAAATGCGTAATAACGTGAGAACAAATGACGCATTTAGGAATAGGCCAGAGGATACACGGGTAGTTGGTCGGGGGACACCGACTATATAAGAGGGCCCTGGAGAGGACTCCTGCAGACGTGATTTACCACCTTCACGTCAGTCTATGTCAGAAATCTCTCATTTGGACTTAGAATATTTTTTAACTATTTTAATAAACAACACTTTAATATTTCGACTATTTTATTACGACACGATCTATATTCATTGACGAGCTGCTGGCTATGAGAAATAGGTACAATAATAATTCGAGTATAATATCACAGCATTGAGAGAAGTTGCCATAAGATTTCTATGAAAAAATAATTACTTCTATGTGAAGTTTTATTTGAGTCGCATTATTAACGTCTCTAAAACATATAGGATAGGCTTTTTTGAGAAGTCAAAATAATATACATATACGAGTATAGTTCTAGCATTATAGTAATAACTATTAACTACCTACTATAAGAATTTTAAAATATTATATTGTTGAAATACATTGTGTCTTGGAGTCTTGGACAAGAGTTGTACAATTCAAGTTTAAATTAAAATCATCATCTTCTCAATTTTCTGTTTTCAACAAATATTAATTATGATGCAGCAAAACAATGATAATAAATAATAGGTAATACAACATTAAATAATTACAACCAAGCAGGTCTTGCAAACAGTACTCAATAGTTGCCGACTTCATCAAATCTAACAAATAAAATGTTAAGTTGAATAACGTAGATACGACGTATTAATACAAAACATTGAAAATAATAAATAGCACGTGTTATGGTACCGTAATATCGTATTATATGTATTACTTGTATTAGGTAGGTATATCGGTATATGAACATGCAAAATAAACTATATATACCATATTTTCATACATTATATAATGACCATAGTATACAGTTAAACAATAAGCTTTTAGTAGGTACACCTGTCTATAATAATATTATAATTATTATGATTTTGAGTGTATTGTGTAGGTATAGGTATATTATATAGATTAACTATATTTTGTTAGTTGTTATTGTTACCTATATTTACTATTATATTATATGTATATATTACGCAGAATTTATGAAATTGCCGATTTCATGACATCAGAAACGTTGTTGCCGATTACGTGAAATTGGTAACTCAAAGGGTAACCGGCCAAAAAAGCGAAAAAAAATAGCGAATTAAAAATATCAAAAATGAAAATAAGGAAACTAAATTATGGCGAAAAATAATATATCGAATGTTTAAGGGAAAACTCTTGTTTTTATAGTAAATATTAAACAGTGCATAGGCGTAATCTGGGGTAAAATCTTGGGGGGGCAGTTTGTGGTACAACTAAAAATATATAAGGTAGGTTGGAAAATTGTGGCTTTTTTCCTCCCAATAAATAAATAAATAAATAAATCAGTAAGTTTTATATTTATTAGTTACTAGTTAGTAATAGACAACATCAAAATATTATAAATGAATAAACAACAATATAATTTAGTAATTTTATTTCAATACAAGCCGTCGACCACGAATTGGTGCTCCTTCGTCAAATTCATTTATTACTTGATCAAAATCAATTTCTCTATCTCTTTCAATGTAGAGAGTAGCGATACTACTCAGCCTTGTTTGGCCCATAGTAAGCCGTAGATATGTTTTTAGTTTCTTCAACGAAGAGAAACTTCTTTCATTTGAAGCTGTGTTTGTTGGTATTGACAAAAATATAGTTAAACATTTGCTATAATTTTCAAATCCACCCTTTAAATTATTTTTCTTAAAAAAATCTATTCTATTTTCCAATGAATCTTTTATTTCACTGTTTTTTAACATTTTATTTAAAATAGACAGCTCTCCTTTTAATTCTACTTCGGTTAAACTGTATGTTGTACATACTTTTTTAATAACGTCATTCGATGGGTTTTCTTCACATAGTACGTCATATAATGCTTGTAGGATATCAAGATCATTTTCAGAAAAACGATTTGATATATCGTTAGTTAATAAATCTAAAAGAGGGAAGAAAAAGTTAATTTTAAAATAGTGTTGAACATCTTGGTAAACTGCCTGTTTGGCACCTCCACCGTGTCTATTTGGAACTTTGGACATTCTAGGAATCTTAGGAGGATCTAATTTATTTTGATCACAAACAGTTTTTGAAAGTATCCATAATTCATTAAATTTTGAATCACATCTATAATCCTTTAAAGACTCAATTGTATGCATAGCCATATCTTTAACAGTTGCATAGTTATTTTTTGGTGACTGTAAATATAAATTTAATACATTAGTCAAACCTAAAATTTCCCTAAGAACATGGAGACAAAATATAAACTCAAAGTTCTTGACACATCGTGAAAGTGAAGCTGCATCAGAACCAGAATGTGTATCTATACTTTCTATTTCCAAAAGAGTTTGAAATATAGTCTCCAGATTTTCAAGAACAGATTTTATAGCTTCAATTCTACAATTCCAACGAGTATCACTGAGTGATTTTAATGTTTTTTTTTTTATGTTTTTTAAATCTTCTTGCACTTTTTGATTGTCAATATTTGAATGATCTGGAATTGTTTTATTTTCTGCATTTGATTCTTGTACTTTTTTGAAAATAGCATATCTTTTTGAAGATGCCTTTATAAAATTATGAAGAGTTGATAAAGTTCCAAAAGTATTTCTTACCATTGGTACAGACTTAGCTAAATCAACTAAACATAAATTGAGTATATGTGCATAACAATGCACATATAGTGCTAATGGATTTTCTTCTTTTATTCTACTTTGCACGCCACTGTAGGATCCTCTCATCGACGCAGCCCCATCATAGCATTGACCTCTAATATTATTTAAATCTATTCCATAAGAATTTAATACATTTTTAATTAGATTAGTTAAAGCTAACCCATCAGTAGTATTAGTTTTATAAAAACCTAAAAATACTTCATGTGGGACAAAATGTTGATCAACGTATCGTATATAAATAGAAACTTGTTCATGATAACTCAAATCTTGAGTTTCATCCACCAAAATACTGTAAAAGCCATTACTTTGAATATCTTTTATGATGGATTTTTTAATGCTATCTGCCATATATTTTAAAAATAAATTTTGGTATTCAGGATTTGTATAGGTAAATGACATTTCTTTTTCGATATAATATTTATGAATAATTGCATTATCGTGTGCTCTCAACTTTAAAAGTTCGAGAAAATTTCCACAATTTGTTGACATTTCTGTTTCATTGTGTCCTCTCATTGCTATACCTTGTCTTGCACAAAACAAAAGGGTTTTTAATAGACATCCAATATATTCTCGGTTCTGAGTTACAGAATTCTTATGTGCTAAATTCAATTCAGAAATCACTGATCCATTCTTTTTAGAAAACGTATAACTTGACAATTTGCATGTAGACTCTTTGTGTGCAATACATTTTTGGTGTAGAGTAAATTTCTCTATTCCTTTCTTCCAATTTTTAAAACCAACATTAGTGAAAGTCATTTCTGCATTTTTTGATGGAAATACTCTACAATTGAAACAAAAAGCTGCTTGTAAATGCTCACTGAACTCAATCCATGGGAATTGGCTATACCATTCAGTTCTAAATGATCTACCATTTATCTTGATAAATTCAACATCTATTGGTTGGTAAGGACCATAATTTTCAATAAATAATGTAAATGCTGATGTTTTACTAGCAGGATCACGCACTGGTATATTATTAGCTATGCAATTACCATCTATTTAAAATAACAATAATAATAATATAAGATAATTCTTGTTTCTGAGGTTAGTAATGTATAATATTAATTGAATATTTATAATGTTAAAATTATTAAATTTAAAATAATAATAAATAAGCAACAATCTACTTTCTTTATATATTTAAACCATTAGTAATTAATTTACATGCAAAACTAATTAATATATTATTAACTGTTATATAAATATTTATATAATATACAATATACCTATATAATTAATTGTTTTTAATTTGTATTAACTTACCTTATTAACTTGATTTATTTGATCAATGATTAATGAATAATTATAATTAATTAACACATAAATCATAGACAACAATTAACACAATACACAAACATAGAGTTTTTGGTACTAACTAATAAACAAAAACATCAAATTATTTTAGATTATTAGTATTATTTTTAACTGTACCAAACATCCATAAAATACATAAATATTTAAATGTTAAAATAATACACTTTTGAATAACATAAATCAATATCAAATATTACTTAGGTACCTACCTTCTAAAATATTGTTGATTCCTTGAGAATTTGATACTTCTGTCAATGTATTTTTCTGATTGGTATGATCTAAAAACAAGATAATATAATATTAGACATAATAATATAATATTATTTAATTTATAATTTATATAATTTAATTATATTGAATACCTTCTAAAATATTATTTATTTCATGAGAAACTGATGTAGTGGCTATTGGTAAACTTGTTTGATTGGTCTGATCTAAAAAAAATGTTTATAACACAAATAAAAAATGATAAAGTAATAATAACTTGACATTTTGACTTACCATTATTACATGATACTTTTATAAAAAAGTCACCAATGGTTTTTCTTTTCATATTTGTAAAAATTAAAAATACAACACAGATTTCTATATGTGGTGTAGAAGTTTGTGAAACACAAACACAATAACAAATAACAAAAACAATGATAAGCACTGTCTGAAAATGATAAGAGTGTTTTACGGCGGTTACCACTTACTCTGTTTACTGTGGCAATGCGGCATAGACGTCCTTAGGATAGGTCTTTGCAATGCGGGCATAAGTAATTTACAATTTTTTTTCTTACAATGGCGTCACTGCTGGATCACTAGTATAATTTGTGGTTTAATTCCTTATCATTTTTAACTATTTTGGAAAATTTTGCCTCAAATAAAAATTTTAATTAAACTTATGACAGGGGGGGCAAAATGACACTATTGCCCCCTCAATGAAATATCTGGGGGGGCAGTTGCCCACCCTTGCCCCCCCCCCAGATTACGCCTATGAAACAGTGAATAGGGAAAAACTATAGATAATAATATTATAATCTTTATTATTTTGTCATTATTATTGTGACTCAAGGTAATATCCGTTATCGCTTTTATCGTGAATAGTGTAGGTACATCGTATAGCTATACAATATGGACATCAAATAGTTTTATGCGACGTTCGACATCGTGACAATCGTTGACTAAGTGTTGTGCTTATTATTTTATTTCTCATATTTTATTTAAACTATATTTTTTGAATTTTGATTATTAATAAATAATTATAAAATAATTAATTATTTATTATAAAATTATGGAATTTATTAAATCTAATAAAAATAAACTTTTACTCGTGTATAATAGTTACACTTATAGAATGGAAAAAAATGTACAAGGAATCGAAGTATTGGAAATGTATAGATATGCAATGTCAAAAAAAAAAAATATATAAAGATTATTCAGAAGAAATACGTAATTTAACCTTATCTTACAATACTAACGACAACATTAATTATTTAAAAGTTATCGCCTACAACATAAATCTATAAATGTAATTTTGATTTTGTGAATATTTTTTGTTATATTAGATTCTGAACGAAGTGATGAATGTATTGCTTTTACTATGTGTGTTTTTTTTTTTTTTTTTTTTTTTTTTTTTTTTTTTTTTTTTTTTTTTTTTTTTTTTTGTGTCTGACGACAACATTTGGAGCAGTAATAATGCTCCGATTTTTGACTTCAGCCCCTCTTTGAATAGGGAATTGAATCTAGTTGGTACTTTAGGGGGGTCAAAATTAAAATTTTCTAATAGTTTTCAAAAAAATCGAGAAAAACAAAAAAAAAATGACAGAAAAATGGAAATTTTACGGAAAAACCACTTTTCGACAAAATCGATTTTTTGATTTTGCTGTAACTCAAAAACGAATTATTGTAAATACTTGAAATTTTCACCAAATGTTTATATTATGGTTATCTCTTTACAGTTAATTTTTCAAAATATTTTGACCATTTTTAAGCTACTTATAGCCAATTGAAATTTTCGACTTTTCTAAGTTTTTTTTCTTCAAATGCCGATAAAAATTTTTTGGGTGGCCAGAAAATCTTGAAAATTTAATACAAGGTTTCTTATAAGTTGTTCTTAAAGTGATAAAAAAAATCCGAAATCGTTAGTCACAATTTTTTTTTATAAGTGTTTAAAGTTCGAATTTATACGAAATATGTCAAAATTTAAATTAAATTTCATACGCTCATAATGCGAATGTTGGCCATAGTAACCATAGTAACATAATATAAAAACTATACTATTTGTTTCAAAATAGAATATTTGACAATATTTAAATATAATATATCCTAAACTGACAAATCATCTTCGTTCAGAATCGTTTTTCGTATACAATGATACCTATCATTGCATTCAAATTTAACCTTCCATAGTCTGAGGTCCATCCCACCCCCTAATATACAGCAGAGCGATACCCACTTACCCGCTTTTTTTTTATACTTGTACTTATTATAAAATATTTTTTCGCTATTTTTGATTTCGTAATTATATAAACTTTGCTTTTATTTTTTTCGCTATTTTTCTTTTCGCCTTTATTTTTTCGATATTTTGGCCTATAATCAACTCAAAGTGCATAATACTGCCGATTGCGTGAAATCGACATGACTACTTAAAAAATTATAAAATATAATTTAGTTTAAATAAATGTATAAAACGCTGGAAATATAATAAAATAATATAAAATTTTAATATGTAAAAAAAGTAAAAAAAAAATTGCATTATATTTAAACATTTTAACAAGTATGGCTATTGGGTGGCATTTCGAATTACACATCATATTATTTTTTTTACGTGTGCACTCTCTAGATATGCAATTTGTATACGACAAGTACGTCGCGATAGCCTTGTCTAGTCCCAACTGACCCGTCTCTGGCCCCAATCTAACAAATTCTCGTAATGAATATTTATTTTGTTGAACTTCTGCAGTCGCCAGAGAATAGTTGGTACTTTGTAGCTGCCAAATTGTTCCACTCCAGCCATATGCTTAGAATCCCTTCTTTAGCCCCGATACGAAATTTGCCATCTTTTTCTTCTATGATGACTACAAGAAGGTTGGCTGCATCTCATTGCCCTCGATCCACCGACGGGGTCGACACCAGCACATTGTCACCAACTTTTGAAGGAGGGAGTATGCGTTTGTCTCTGATTATCGTCCGCTTGACATTTTATTTTGAGCTGCTATGTTGCGTCGTTTAAGTGTACCGTCGTGTTCGAGTTCCGTATTGGTATATTCAAAACTTTAATATACCTATGTATAAATTAAAATACAAATAATAAAAAATAATTGTTAATCAATAATTTAAATTAAATTTTATGCATAATCATACTTTGTCGGTGTCACTTTCAATATCTAAAATTGTTTGCGTGTTCTTTATTTAATTTCTCGAATCGTTGTTGTATTTTATTTTCGGGAATAATATTATGCTGCTAGCACGCAGCAGTGGCTTCTAATACTTCTAATACTTCTTCTGTATTTTGCGTATACACTCTAAATATATTATTGTCTATAAAAAATATTACGTTTTAATTGTTGTATTAATAAATATAATATCAAAATACATAATGATAATTAGAGAGAGGATTTTAAGGTTTTTACTTTTTTATTGGCTTTATGCAGCTTTACGAGAGTGAAAAATGTGGACGATTTATCCATCACCGAGTTCGTAGGAAAAAATTTATTTTGCATATTAAAGCATATTTTAGATATTAGAGAATATTTAGACTATTTTTTATATTTTAAAAAATATTCTATTATTGTTCATAAAAAAATCATATATATTTAATGCACTTTGTTTTTTTTTTTATAGTGTTAACTTAACTGTTACCAAAGGGCATGCTTAAGTTATATACTGTTTTTATTAATTTATTTTGTTTTTTTTATATATTCATATAGGTAACTAAGTATGAACTGATTAATGTTTTTATAGTTAAATAACTTAGCCGATACCGAAGGGCATGCAAGTTATATATTGTTTTTTATATATATTTCATTATATTCATATATCTATGAACTGTTTTGTATTTTTTATAATTAAATATATTACATGTTACCAAAGGAATGGTATATGAGTTATTTATTGTTTTTATTGGACTATTTTGGAGAAAAAAATCATATATCTGCATATTTACAAGTTTATCGAATATTTAGAGAATATTTTAGGGCTTTTTTAGAACATATTAGCATCATATTTTAAGCTTTTTTAAACCTAAAAATCCGCTCTTTAATGATAATATTAATAACAATAAAGAAATTGCTGTTCATTTTGATAATCTAATTTTAATTATTTGTTAATTGTACTATGGACTATGAATTATAATAATTAAATAATTTATTAAACAATTTACAATATTGATATTGACATATTATTTATCTTAAACAATAAAATTGCTATCATCAAGGAAATGATTAGCTATAATGTTTATTGCATGTATATTATTATAATATAATATTATAAACATTGTAACGTAGATTGGAGGAGTGTATCTCAAAATCTGCTATCAAGTCTAAGTTTTTAAATCATTCACAGCAAGGGAAACATTTAATGAAAGAAATTTTATTATTAAAATGACGGAAACAATTAATAATAGAATTGAAGTAGAAAAAAACTTAAAAATGTGTCTGAAAAAAAAATTGAATTTCATTGAACAATTAACAAATATAAAAAGTGAAATAAATATCAAAATCCATCAAATTAGTGTTGGTGTGAAGAATGAGTTATCTGCGCTGAATGACCTTATCACCCAGAACCCCAGAATTTTTCAATAAAATAAAAAAAAGCATTCGACATTAAAACCATATTGTTAGCTCCCGTTGAATCATTGGTAATTACACTATAGCTGTCATATGGAACACGATAATGTTAATACATTTACAACTGTACTGAACAACATATACTTTCGTTTATAGGCTTATAGCGTTTATTTTTGCATCGTTATATAGTCTATTGTTATTACCTAATCGTGTTTAATATTACAACAACGCATTAAAATCATGAAGCTAATAAAATATGACACTATGCCTAACATTTCTACAATACCTGACCTGCTCTTGAATTTGAACACAACGAAATGCCACTATAATGCAAGCTCAGATTAGCAGTCTCAATGCCGAACATTTCGTTCGTGGAAACAGAATCCTCGAGCAGAACTCTTAGACATCCCAATTATTATCGTTCTACCAGCCTAGTCGGAACAGCCAGAAACCGATGACGGATAAGCGCGTGGCGATTTTGCTGGTCCGCCGGAACAAACACGCGTACCGACACCCGCTAAGATACTTATATCTTGTCCTCCGTTCCCATATTATTCTAAACTAGGTATATAGCATAATTTTTGTACAGCATCAAATACATTCCGCGGTTATCAATCAATGTGAAGCTATATATACAAACAGTACACAACATGTAGAAGTAAATGATTGTGATAAACATTTAAACTCACACGGTAGTCAGATACTTTCGGCGGTTGTCAGACAATGTAAACCAATACGTACAAAAACAAGACAACCGGAAAGGTTATAAGGCCGTATTTTCTGAAAAACAATTTTTTTATTCACATACACCTCAAAATTTACCATATTGTTAGCCCTTATGGAAAGTTTTTTTTTGAAAATCATTTTTTGCTTCAATCATCAACACATTTTTCAGTAAAATTTTACAATATACATAAGTACAATATAATATTTTTCAAATTCATTATTATTTCGAATAACCCGATCGTACGTATTTCTCAATAAGAAACTAAAATATAGATATACTTTGTTTTTTTAAATATCTATTTAACAATACATGCTACATAAAACATCGCTATGGAATCAAAAATGTACGAGGCAAAAACAATTTGTTTTGATTTTGGTAAGTAATTATTTTTTTTAGTTTTTAACGCACAAGAATTAAATCATTTACTTTTTATCTATTTACTCTGAGCTTTTTTATTTTGCTTATAAAAATTATTGTATGTGTTTAATATTTTTTAACTGCTATAATAACAACTATGACACAACAACAAATTATCAATAAACTACATTTAAAGGAAAAAATATTAAAATGTTTTTAAAATGATATCATGTATGGAAAATGTTTGGTAAATATTTAAAGTAATATCTAGTTATACATTTTTGAGTTAAAAAAAAACCTAATTGATTTTATCAAAAGCTGGTTATGAGTAAAAATTCATATTCTTTCTTATTTTTTTTTTTACGTTTGCTTTTGAAAACTACTGGTATTACACTCCTCCAACCAGGGCCGTCGTTAAGGGTAGGCAGCGCTGGCATGTGCCTAGGGCCTCGCGCTTGTAGGGGCCTCGCAATTCGCACTTCATAACAAAATATTATTCATAATAATACTGTTCATTGTTGATAAATAAATAATAATACCTATTCGTTCTTATAATTTATAACACAGTAAACTTTTAAACAATAAATTAATTTTTATTTTTTTAATAATTTACAATATATTATATTTTTTATTTTATTAAATGGCATCAATTAATGATAAGGCAATAATTCTTTGCACAGTAGATGACACATGTCTACGAGAATATTTGGACATACATACATCTGGGCTTTGAAACACATAAATCAGGCGTTATGCAACGCAAGTGACAGTCCGGTCATCACACTTGTCTATTTTTCCCTCCCGAGTGGTCAAGCTGTGATCGCCGAGTCAACTTTGTCGCGCCTACTTCACTCTTTCGTCAAACCCGGTTGACGTGTGTTGTTTCCGAGGTAAGCTTTACGCATTGTACCTGTGTGTCCGGGTTCTTATGTCCGGTGACACCTGACAAACACGTGGTTTGTCATGCACGCTAAGTTCGCGTTTTTATTGCTCGTGTTCTTATTCAATTGAATACTTTTATTCACTTTATTGTCGCATCGTGTGCGATTTGTGCGACCCGATATAATTATATATGATTTGTATGTCATATTCTGATAAATAAGGTGCGATCGCGATTTTTACCCATTTATCGGTCAAGTACCATTTTTGGTCGTTGTATTATATATGGTAACCGTTGCGGCCGTCTTTTCTATATATATTATATTGCTACATCGGCCAGTTGATCCTGATATTTTATTATACCTGCAGTGAAGACTTTAAACTCGGACCCGGGAAGTGAGATCGACACCGCTACTGGAAATCAGGTCCATTATTTTTATATTGTATTATACACCTTTTTTTTTGCCTTTAAGTTACAATTTATTGTCAAATTCATATTTGGTATTATTTATATGTTATTATTATTATTTTGGGGCCCCGTGTTATTATAATATTATATTTATTTGTGGCACTTTGCGAAAGTGTCGTATTATAATTATATAAATAATATAGGAGACATACAATTAATTTATTCGTAATAATTTATAATTATATATTGGTCACCTATTATCGTATCCACGCGAGTCGCGGCAAACAACTGCCCACACATCGCAAGATTTGTTGCGGCGACCAAACAAATACATTTTTTAGTTTTGAATTTTATTATTTTTTTAATGCAATGATTATAATATGTATATTTTTAATTTGTATGATGAAAAATATTATGCTGTCGGGTTTTAATTTATATTGGGTATTGTAGTGTATTTAATTTTAATGCAGTACCCATCTAAATCATTATATTTTTTAGTTTATTATTATCGTTGTAGACGTCTTGTGGCCTACCGCTCACACTCCTTCCAGTGCTACGTCAAGATAACATAATAATATTATCGCTAACCAGTACGGCAATACGCCGCGCTGTATGCACGTAGATATTAATAGCTATTAGCTATTGATGAAACAAGCTAATAATCGCTCCCTGGTGGACAAAAATATAACTATCCGATGTGGGACATAAATACATAATTAATAAAATAAGTTGAAATACATGTGTAAATGTGTTATTTTCTCATCGTATTTATATTAAATATATTTAAAAATTAAAAATGGCTGTTTCTCGCAACAGTAGAATCTATTGTGGTGTCTTTGGTTGTAATACTTTTTATTCTACAAATGAAAATATAAGTTTTCATTTACTTCCCAGAGAAAATGATCCAAAGGTGCTTTGGATTAATAAAATAGGTAAGGAAGAACTAGTAGACAGGCGATGTGTATGGGCAATGAACTTAAGGTTAGGAAAAGAATCTTTGAAAAAGACACAACTTCGTGTATGTTCACTCCACTTTACTGAAAATGACTTTATGCCTTCAGGTAATATTTTCTAACCAATAGGTACTATATCTATATGCTAAGTTAATTTGGTAGTAATGGTATTACAAAAATTGGTATAGGAGTAAATACAAAACGAAAACGACTTAAAACTACTGCTATTCCGAGTATAAATTTGCCAAAATCTACAGTTTCACTTGAATCTCCTAAAAAAAGACGCTCTCCAAAGAAAAGAGATTATTTACCTACATCTACAAATTATTTATGTGAAACTTCTACTTCGGTTGAAATACAAGAAAAGGTAGAATTGTTCTTGATTTAAAAATATTCTTTAAGTAATTTTATTTCAATTGAAATTATAGCCATTACCACTTCAAACAACATGTTCAGAAGATATTTCTGATGTTGATGAAGGTGATACTGCTGAAACAATTGAAAAATTATATGAAAAAATTGACTATAAAAGCACAATGACTAATGTTTCCACTCAAGTAACTAGTGGTGATTTAATGGTTCCATTTATTTCAATAATTAACTCTTCTAAAAATTTATATACCTTGACTGGAATACCTTCATTTGATTTATTAAATAAGATTGAAGAACTGTATCAGTTGCAGTTTCCAGATAAACGTCCCCATAATTTGAGTTATAAAGAAAGAATTGTCATGGTTTTTATGAAATTTAAACAAGATTTACCTTTTGTAGTATTATCAATATTATTCAAAAATGTTTCACCTGAATCTTGTAGATTAATTTATACCACAATTGTACCTTCGCTAGCTATGATTTTAAACAGTGTCATATATTGGCCATCAAAACAGGAAATTTTATCAAACATACCATATTGTTTTGAAAAGTTTAATAACACCAGAGTAATTATAGACTGTACAGAAATTGCAACCCAAAAACCCAAATGTTTAACATGTCGTATTAAAACCTACAGCAACTATAAATCAACGTTTACTTTAAAATTTTTAATAGGTATATCACCTGGTGGACTAATAACATATGTAAGCAAACCATATGGAGGAAGAGCTTCAGATAAAGCAATATTTGAGCAAAGTGGATTGATATAAATGGTGGATAGATTTGATGGGATTATGGTAGATAAGGGATTTTTAATTGACGACTTATGTTTAGAAAAACAAATTGAATTGATCCGACCACCTTTTTTAAAAAACAAAACAACATTCTCTAAAGCTGAGGCACTTTTAAATAAAGACATAGCTAGTGCACGTGTACATATTGAGAGAGTAAACCAGCGTATAAAATCATTTAAGATTTTCCAAAATAAATTTTCATGGTCTCATAATTATTTAGCACATGACATAATGATCATTATTTGTGGAATGTGTAATTTAAGCTCTCCCATTTTCGCAAATGATAAATTTAGTGTATAACATTTTAGATTTAAAATAATAATGAACATAACATATTAATTCCATAGAATAATTATATTTAATTTTGTAATTCACAAATTGTATGTAATAATTTTTCAAAATATACAATTTTTAAAACTTGTAATAATGTTTTACAATAATGAAAATCAAATTCAACATTTATAACTATATAACTATGTTCTAAACTACTGTAAACTACAAAGTCACAACTACTTAAATTTAATAAAACTAAACCTAGTTGGACTTGAGCATAATATGAATCTTTTTTGTTTAATGTTAATGACCCATCAGTATTTTTTGAAATAAACTTTACTTTTTCAATAACATTTTGTAATCCAATTGTACTACCAAGGTATGGACATTTTATTTCAACTAATTTAGTTGGTTCATTAAAATTATTAACAATTATACCATCAGGTGAATAACCTAACCAAGGATAGTTGTAACTAGTAACAAAACCACAAGGAACAATTTTTTGTTTACTATCCCTTGCAAATAACTCTATCGCTACACTCTCATATTTTATTCCATGTTTTACAAACTTATTAGAAAAAGTGTTGGGCCAAAAATATTTGCTGGCTTTTAGAGCCCACTGTGCATCAGTCTTTTTTGAAGCTGTGTAGTAAGTAAATAAAGAATAACACCTACTACCAGTAATTTTAAATTGTCGTATTTGATGCCAATAAGATTTGTCTACCAAAGATTTTGTTCTAATATTAATTGGACTATCATTAAGTTTAATTTTACTATCATAAATGGTTTGCAAGGCTGGGCATTAACGAATTAACGAGTAATTGCATCCCGGGCCCTAACTTAGCAGGGCCTCACGGCCCCCATGTACACTTCCAAAAATAATTTAAATAAAATGCTTTTAAGAATTATTTGTCAGTGTAACGGGTCCAAAAAAAACGTTATTAATAATTATCATTATTTTAGATTCTGAACGAAGTGATGAATGTATTGATTTTACTATGATGTGTGTCTGACGACAACATTTGGAGCAGTAATAATGCTCCGATTTTTAACTTCAGCCCCTCTTTTGAATAGGAAATTGAATCTAGTTGGTACTTTGGGAGAGTCAAAATTAAAATTTTCAAATAGTTTTCAAAAAAATCGAGAAAAACAAAAAAAAATGACAGAAAAATGGCAATTTTACGAAAAACCACTTTTCGACAAAATCGATTTTTTGATTTTGCTGTAACTCAAAAACGAATTATTGTAAATATTTGAAATTTTCACCAAATGTTTATATTATGGTTATCTCTTTACAGTTAAATTTTCAAAATATTTTGACCATTTTTAAGCTACTTATAGCCAATTGAAATTTTCGACTTTTCTAAGTTTTTTTTCTTCAAATGCCGATAAAAATTTTTTGGGTGGCCAGAAAATCTTAAACATTTAATACAAGGTTTCTTATAAGTTGTTCTTAAAGTGATAAAAAAAAAATCCGAAATCGTTAGTCACAATTTTTTTTTATAAGTGGTTAAAGTTCGAATTTATACGAAATATATCAAAATTTAAATTAAATTTCATACGCTCATAATGCGAATGTTGGCCATAGTAACCATAGTAACATATAAAAACTATACTATTTATTTCAAAATAGAATATATGACAATATTTAAATATAATATATCCTAAACTGACAAATCATCTTCGTTCAGAATCGTTTTTCGTATACAATGATACCATAGTCTGAGGTCCACCCCACCCCCTAATATACAGCAAAGCGATACCCACTTACCCACTTTTTTAAATTTAACCTTGACATAATAAAAAACTAAGATTAAGATTCAAGATATTATAATAAGATATATAATTATCATTTATGTTTTCTATAGAGAACAATCCACAATAAAGATGGCTGTGATTATGTCAAAATTTTTTCTGAAGGATTTTTTGCCGGCTTTAGTTTCGTGATTCTAGTTATCAGCAATATTTCCAAAAAATAATTTAAGCGGTAAATATGTACACATTCAATTGTATAAATTAGTCATAATTAAGCTATTTTCATCGTTGACATCGCCTACCAATTTATATTATGACAGATCGGCACTTTGAACAAATGTTTTTAAAATGCAACACTCAAATTTTTACTATTACTGCTGAAGTGCTGATTACAAAATATATTATTTTATGATCACTGCTATTAGTACCATGAACAATATGTTGCGCTGTTTCGATATGGAGCGATAAGGAATTCGGTCTATAATAAAACGAAAATGAATAAACTTTATTTTATTTTTGGATTTCTCTCTGAACAATAATGAAATAATAATATTATGTAAATATAACTCTATCGACTATCATCTTTTAATCACTACTATAGCTGCTGTTTGATTATTTTTATTTTGTGTAAAAGTAGAACGTACGTAACAATGTAACTAGGTTTCCCTTAGTTTATTATTTTTAATAAGAGCTTTGTGCGTTAATAAAGATAGTTAGGTACAAAAAATAACATAAGAAATTGAAGCATAATACATATTTTAAGAAGATAAAGTCCTCCTTATAAAATAATTTCTACCAATATTTCAGGCCCCTTACATAGAGCGCATCCCGGGCTCTTAATGTCCCAGTCCGCCACTGTACAGTGGCGTGCGGTCAGGACGCATATAAGCAAAGTGTACATTGTTACTATAGACGTAGGTAAATAGTCAGAGGGCTATCATGCTCCTTAAATGTTAAACGCTATTCACGCTTTTGATTTCCATAGTATTATTACTATTATTGATAGGAAATTGTATTGGTTTTATCCTACTATAAATTAAAGGGCCTCACATATCGTAATTTAGATATTGCCAAGGCCTTGCAAATCATAACGACGGCCCTGCCTCCAACATACATTTGAAATTTCCACCGATCGTTTAAACTTTAAATATTAGCATTACCTTTATTCACCACACAATTTTAAAAATATTCTGATAATTTTTGATACATACGATAACGTCATTGGAAATACACTTAAATACCGACGTTAACCGAAGTACCTACTAATTATTTCGTGCATTTCTTATATCGGGTTGTCGTTTATTTTGGTAACACATGCGGAATGATATACAAAAATATATGTATCATAATATATAAAATATTAAAGCAAAATGAACTATGAAGATAATTTCACGCGCAATCTTACGCGTTTGAATAGTTAAATCATGCTCTTTGTTATTCTGGCACTACGAGAAATCTAAGAAGGTAAAACGCACGCAGTACGATTGCGTAAAACGCACGCAATCGTACTCCGCCGGACAAATCTTATATAATAAGCAACAACAAAAACTTAAAAGTCTTATCTGAGCCCGTTGTGGTAATACGACAGCTGCTGATGATGACGCCTTGTTACTACTGTCAACCAGACTGAAACCGCAACGGCTCACAAGACCCAGCTTCCATGGGCACTCCTGGCAATTACTGAGTCAATACGTTAAACGCTCGGATCACCGGTGGATGACGGGCCACGGGTAGAACTATATGACAAAATAATTTATTTATTTATTATTTTTTTTAGGTCAAAGAGAGCACAAAAAACGCACGATCGCGGATCTTGGTGGGTTGGCGGTCAAGTGAAGAAGCTCTCAACATAATAACAAGCAGAAGGCTGTAAAGTATACGGTGGGGGAGGCGCGTCGACGACACGCGCGAACGGCGTACAGAAAAAATGTGGTCGGATAACGCCAATAACGGGTCCGGACAACGTATAGGCAGGTGGCGCGGACGCGATGCTTTTAGGTGGACCAAGCACCGAGGTGGCGAGGTGCATACGCGAACTACGAAGATTACGGAGAAAACTGGTCGACGCAACGTCGTCGTCGGCAGGCTGGTCGCGGCTCGTGACGCGCAATGAGGGAGGCAAGGGGGCAGCCGGGGCAGGGTGAAAGTTTGCGAACGTTCGACGCCCGTTACGATGACGGTCATCACTGTGGTGCACAAACACTTTATCTCTACGATATGTATGTACCATTATAGTATTACACTAGTAATTAGTATAATATAATATTATATCAATATCTGTGGGTTTTGAAACGGAATGGCTGCGGTGACTGGGCGAGTGTGTTGTTGACAATTTACAATCGATATAAACTGATGGTAAATTACTATTGAATCTATGAAATCACGTGGTTTGAGCCAAGTCAATGTTATTTGTTTTGTCATGCTGTCGTTCGTGTCAACATCATAAGCCGCCACCATATTATCCGATATTCGGTTGAAATATAATACATATATATACAATATACATAGTAATATATGAAAGTGTATGTGTGTATATAGATACGCATGCGTTTATAATATAGATAACTGGTTCTGGCAAAAATGTATATATTTTAACCAAATGTGTACCATTGAAGACATGAATTGTCTAAAATTATTTAAAAATAATTAAATAAATGACTTTTTGTCACGATCTAACATTATACACTTCATAAGCCACGCATGGTTCAGGTAATCTTTCTATGCACTTGGAAATGTATTTAGAATATTTTTATAAGACTTTTTAATAATAATAATTATTATTAATTTTATATAATTAAAAAAAATAAAATTTAACAATACAAATGATTTAAATAATGAAAACGATAAAACTATTTATCAATGCTACTATGCTAGTTGCTAGTAGCAGCCATCAAATATCATTAATATCAATAAACAAAGTACTCATACGGACATGACACAAGAACTGTGTACATTTCACAGAGAATAACAGTTAAATTAAAGCACAATAAGCGCACAGCGAATATTTAGTTGCCTATAATATTCTATTCTTATATAATATCATAATCGCGAATGATACGAATATATCGTTGTTACCTCGCACATTTTTTATCTGCTATATCTAATGACTCGTTAGTAATGAGTAAAATAAGCAAGCATTGTGAACTATTTTTTCATTGGACTGTGGGGAATAAAATATGCGTCTACATTGATTACATCGTTCGGGTAGCGGATTATTCATAGAAATAAATACATTTTATTTTGAGTTTAAAAAGTAAATTTAATCCCCCCTAAAAAAATAATAAAATAAACTTACGTAATCATCGACTCTTCCGAGTTGTGTCAATCTACAGTATAATATACGTAGTGGTGCACCGCCGCCGAAGAAACTGCAAATTATCTTCATATCGATCTTCATCGTGATTCTAAATAAGAGTATAAACATATTTTATGAAAAAAACCGCACGAGATGAAAATGAGAGTACTTGTCATGTACTGAAGACTGTTGTTTAACGACTGTTCATTAAGACTATTATAGAATTGTTAATCGTCTCCGACGAATGCCATCGATGGTCGTTTCCATGGATAACAAATATTATAAATTTATAATATACCTAATAAATCATATGGTTTTTATTTTATGGAACTCTTTGTGATATTATACTATCTATTTTTCTATTTTAGCTGTTTGACATAAAATTGAAACATAAAAACTAAACCAAATTTTGCAAAGTACCTATTAATATTTTATTCCAATGTACAAATTATTTAATTTAATCTATGAAAATATTAAACTAAATAAAAATAATTATATTATTAAATATTAAAAAAAAAGAATTATGATTAATATAACGTTATATTTCTGAGTTATTATTTCTGCTTATGTTTTAACTTAACCTTTCATTATATTATATTACATTATATGCATTTGCCTTTGTTTGTAAATTTTGTGTCTAAAGACACCTACCTATATCATAATAGAAACAAATTCATACATTTCTTTTATTGTGGTTTTTTTTTGTTCTTTTATTGAGGGATTCAATTTTAAGTACCATTTTTATAAAAAATCAAAAATTGCATTAAATTAAAGTTAGGGTAATGGTTTCCGTTACTTTATACATTAGGTATTAATAAGTAGAGTAGATTACTGTAATTAGAGTGTTCAATTTAAATTTGAAAAACGATACTGAGACGGTCAGTTGACCTATATCACTAAGTATAAGTATGATGTATTATGAATCATAATATTATATGTTTGTTGATATTGCTAAGTAATTAATTTTATTTTTTGTATTTAGTTTGACAGCTCACATTTTTTCCGAAAACATTTGTCATATAATTATTATTATAAAAAATAAAAATGATAAAACAAGTATAATTTAAATTGTATTATATTCTTGCTATTAACTTTGAGTAAATATAGGTACAACCCTTCCGTAAAATAATGTTAACAAATTATTAGAATCAATAATAATAACTTAAGATTAATCTGCATTACCTATATGTCAAAAATATCATTACGTATATTATAACATACATCACGTAAAAGTCTTATGTTCCTAAAAATAATGTTTTGAAATAATAAAAAAATAATGAACGTCGTTAATATAAATAATTTCAAAATATTTTTAAAATAATAGCATAAGTAAGAAATACTCTCATAAAAAATTGGTTAAAACTTTAAGTTATCAGTATATAGGTTATTTGTTTTTAAACTATAACACAATATAAAAATCATTTTAGAAGAATTAGTTTTTATTTTTAGGATGAATAATTAATACTCAATAAGTCATAAAATATTGAACTTCAAAAGTCATAAAAAATAATGTGACTTTGCAGTAAACCTTAGGTTTATTAAATTTTTAAATTCAATTTTTATACAAAAAGACAATAATAGTTATATGAATATCTAATGAAAAAATAATTTAAAAATTGTATAGATTTAGACAAAATTTGTCAACATTTTAATTTAAAACACGTTTATAAAAATATATCGGGATAATAGATTTTTAATTACAGTAATTTAGTGAACGACTGATGAGGAACCCTGCATTAAATTTTAAATCATATTTGCCTATCGATTATTTTTTTCGGCTTAAAAAAAAAAATTTAGTTGTTTTAAATAGGGAAAATGTTTTTAAAATTATACAATGTACGGGAAATCATAATATAGACAGTTGATAAAATTGTCAACATTCTATAATTACTATTTTTGGGTTAAGACTAAATTAATAAATTAATTTGGCCGAAATTATACAAATATAGCTAATAATTTTTATTTTTATTAATTTTTTTTTTCGATATTATGACAAGATCTGAAATTTTTATTTTATTTTACTTAACCATCAAGTACTAAATAGATCATATTTGCTACGAGAAATCATAACAGACAGAAAAAAAACTACATAATATGTAGTAATTGTAAAATCAATAATATTATACATTTATTGCTACGTTTAGGATCCAAAGTATACTTCACAACTTTATTTTATTTTTGGCTATTTTATGCATCGGCCTAGTGGTCGCTAAACTTTTTGGACTCTCGGGTCACATTCACAAATTAAAAACAGTTTGCGGAACAGACAAAAATAATAAATTTTTATTCTTAAATTATTTACTATGAAAAAAAATATTGCCTAAAACTTTAAAATAATAAAATATATTTTTAAAAATGTCATTGTTTTAGGGAAAACGCGAGTTGGGTCCCGAGATATTTGATCCCTTAAAAAAAACACGAATTGGGTCCGCGGTATAATTTGATAATACTCGAATTGGGTCCGCGGTAATATTTGATAATACTCGAATTGGGTCCGCGGTAATAATATCTTATATTATTTTAATAAGACATTAGGACGTATAATACGACGTAATCGGAAAGGTCGTTGTCCGATTACGATAACGAATCTTGATAGCTAGTTAATCGAATATATAGAATATAAAATTATATATCTGCTGTTAGTTCACAGTGTCAACGCTAGAAGTGTCCATCTAATATTCTATTAAAATATAAAATAAAATAAGTATAGGGTTTTGCAGTGTTAATATTATATAAAAATTAAATTATGGAGTTCATGTCAAGCGAAAAAGGTAAAAAAATTATCATTGAAGATGGATTTAAATTTCGCTTCCACAAAATGTTGCGGAATGATGTACAACGTTGGAAGTGTTATCTTAATACATGTAAGTGTTTTTTAAAATTATCGTCCACTTTAGACATAATAGAGAAATGTAACGTTCATAATCACCAAAAATGTGATAAAAAGGTTCTGAATAGACAAAAGTTAAGTAACTCAGTTAAAAGAAAAGCACAAGATGATATTTCTACACGGCCTTCAAAGCTCATTAGAACCGAATTGAAAAACAGCGATATACCTTCAATAAATACTAATGATTTGAAATTAATAAGAAATAACGTTCATCATGCTCGTAAAGTAATATATCCAAAATTACCTAAAAATATGCAAGAAACACATAATTGTTTAAGCACAATGAACATAACTACCAACAAAGATGAAAATTTTTTATTCTGTAATAATTTGATAGATAATATCATAGGTTTTTCAACTGAGACAAATTTGAAAGCTTTGTGTGATGTTACTAAAGTATATATGGACGGGACGTTTAAAAGTTGTACGAAATACTTCTTACAGCTTTTTACTATTCACGGATTTCGAAATGGATTGTATGTACCGTTGGTTTTTTTGATATTACCCAATAAAACATTAGAAACGTACACTAAAGCTTTCCAGTGTATTGTGAGTTATTGCACGTCTCTTAAACTGAATTTTCAACCTACCAAAATTTTTGTGGATTTTGAGGTGGCAATTCATACGTCTGTTAAGTGTGTTTGGCCAAATGCTATTATTAGGGGTTGTAGATTTCACTTAGCACAAAGTTGGTGGTGAAAAATTCAACAACTTGGGCTATCAAAAGTGTATAAAAGTTCCAATAATGATATAAGTGACTATCTTAAGTGTGTTTTTGGTTTACCATTTTTGAAACCAGAGGAGGTGTTTGATTGTTTTATTGATGATTTAATGACTATTAAACCAGTAAATACAACTGTCGATAAATTTTGTGATTATCTTCTAAAAACATATATAGAGCAAGATGCATTGTTTCCACCTAATATTTGGGCCGAGTTTGCTGCAACCACAAATCGCACCACAAATAGTTGTGAAAGTTATCATGCAAAATTAAATGCTAGTATCAGTGCAGCTCACCCTAACATTTTTGTTTTAATAGAAATTTTACTTGGGATTCAGAGTGAAATTTACGTGTCACTTCGGAGCTCAGCCACACAGCCAGTCAAAAAAACTGTAGAAAAAGAAAATTTTTTAAGAGAAAAGATGCTTTCTTTTACTAGTGGAGAATTAACCCGGTTAAATTTTGTTAAAGAAGTATCTTTTAAATTTATTCCCTAGCTTATAATATTTATTATTATACAAATATTTATTACTAAATAACATATAATCTATTTTATTTTTTGAAATTAATCTAATTAATAATAAATTTAATATTTTAATAATTTTTACATCAGACCGTTACCTTAACGTAACAAAAAACAAAATTTTTGGGAGACATTCTAGCCAACCTCCACGTGGTGTCTCCTGGGTAAGGCTAGTCCCAACTCACATACTTCCATAAAATATACCAACTATAAATATAACATATATAATATAACCAACTTATGTACTCCATAAAATATACCGGGACCCAACTCGTGTATTCCATAAAATATACCGGGACCCAACTCGTGTATTCCATAAAATATACCGGGACCCAACTCATGTACTCTATAAAATATACCGGGACCCAACTCATGCTGTTTTTGAAATCTGGGACCCAACTCGAGTTTGTCCTTGTTTTAGAATTTAAAGCGGGCCATTTATATAATAACCCGCCAGTTGCCGACCACTGCATTGGATGATCGGAAATAAAATATAGGTCTAAGTCGTCCAGGTAGCAGCTTATAAAAGCTAATAAAAATTTATTATAATATGAAAAATATATAAGCTTACGGAAGTATTCTTCTAAGCTTTTCAGTGAAATAGAGCTGTGCCGCGTTTACAGTTCAAACAATGTGTACCGCCACCGCGAAGAAACAGCTAGCTTATTTCTTCATTCATCTTCTTTACGTTTCAAAATGAAATATTTTATGAAAATGAGAGTACTTGTCATGTTCTGAAGGCTGTTGCTTGGCGACTGTTCAATAAGACTATTATAGAATTGTCAATCGTCTCCGACGAATGCCATCGATTGTCGTTTCCACGGATAACGGATATTATAATAATATGATAGATCTTCTCTCCGACTTGCCCTCAGCGAAGAAAACACAGAAGCTATATACAAATTTTTTTTATTTTATACATTTAAACATTTAACAAGTTGTGAATAATTATAATTTTACATTGTTATATCTTTCTGTAGGCTAATAACCTAAGCTGTTGAAGCCTTAACATAAATAAAAAAAAAAAAAAAAAAAAAAAAAAAATAATATGATAGATCATGAGTTTTTTTTTTTCATAGAAGAACTCTGTGAATATCATATCGTTTTTTATCGTAAAAATTACGGTAACGGTTGATAATCATTTAAAATAATTATATTACAGTACCTATAAACTTATATCAAATGGTATTTGATAGCTCTAAAGTCAACTAATATAAAATCATGGAATTTGTACATAGAAAAAATAAATTCCCGATTGGACTACTTAAAAACTGTGTTCTTCATATTTAGCCTCATTACTAAAAATACATTTGTAAAATTATATAAATTATAAATCTATAGGTTTTATAGTATGAAGTACCTTACGAGTACCTTTATGTAAGATATTTCAATTAAAAAATGTCCATAATTAGATTAAAAATAAAAATATCGTAAATAACCGTCGCAAAAACATAAATAATGTTCTTACCTTATAAAGTGCAGTAATGATATGTTGATAAATCATAATTGTATAGCTATTTAAATATAATAAATAAATAAGGGTCAAGTTGTCGCGTGCAGATTGGTTAATTTCAATATAAATCTTTCTTCGCCGATGAAAGTCACGATTCACACTGTAGTAGGTCACGTAGAAATTCAAACGTGTTTGTGACAATGGGTCGCAAGACGGTGACTTTCTCTTTCTCGTGTACCGCCAGGGCCAAAGACACGGAATGGCCTAACGAGGGTCTCTATCATTAAATAATATATAATCCATTGCCAGTCCACGAAAATATAATACCAGGTCGTAGAATTTAATAAAATTGTCATATTAAATTTTATTACTTATCATTTCGTTTGATAATTTGAACTTTTTAGTAAAAATAAATTCATTATTATATTGTTATTACAAATTAACGCTTCAATTTTATTATAAAATTCTATGTGGACATACAAATGTATTTTATTTTGCCTTTTTTACTCAATGATAAATATTAAATGTAAAATATTTTGGTGGGTCACGAAGGCGAAAATATTAATAATTACCGGGCCAGCTCAAACAAGAGTTTGAGAAACGCTGAATTATGCTGTGTTAATGTCCTACAAAATCTCGAATCATATCAATGAATAGTGTTTATATAATGATCTCTAAGATATAAGTTTAATAATCTACTCTAATTTATATAATTTATTTGTAATTTCAATTACATAAGCCAATCCAATAATTTAATATTTATTTTTATATTTTAAAAATCATTTTTTAATTAAATTATAATTATGTGTATAATGTATATTTTTAAATGTTTAAATTAATATTACTTCAATATTTTGATTACCTTTTTGAATACAATGTTTATAAAAATTAATAAAAAACTATGGTAATAAAGTAATAGTTCTTGTAAAAATTCTGAAACACCATTATATTTATTTTTTTATTTCTATCATTTTATTTTTTATAAACCGCTTTAATCTATTTCTTATATCAGGGGTGGGCGGTGGCCAACCAGTTAATCGCTACGTCCTTTCGCATTTTCTTGAATTTTTGATTAAAATATTTATTTATTTTTTTTTTATAAATATAATTTGTATATCTTTGTATATCCCACGAATATAAAAATTATATTTAGAAAAAAGCAATAAATAAATATGAAAAACGGGATTATACACAAATATTGAATAAAAGAAGTGATGGATTAAGGCAACAAATTATATTTGTTTTTGTATATTTTATAGTTTTTTAAGCGTACCTACCTATTTACTAATTTGATACTGCTATAAATCTCGAGCTCTTCTATAATGACTATTAATCATTAAAAACGGATCATACGGACCTTACTATGAATTTTCGTTTACCAGTTTTAATAGTGTGCTTTTAGTTTTAATATTAAAGTGAATTGACCTATTATCAAACTTTTAAGTAAGAAAATTATCTGTGTTTTCTCGTTGGCTTTTTACGATATTTTAATTTTTAGATGAGTTATGAGTATGAAATTATTAAATATTTGAAAATGATCATAATTCACTTAAAAATTAATAAATATCGTAAAAAGCCAACGAGAGAATACAGATAATGTTCTTACCTAAAAGTTTGATAATAGATCAATTCACTCTAATATTAAAACTAAAAGCACACTATTGAAACTGGTGAATGAAAATTTACTATGTCGTACATGTGTAAAACGGAGACAACACATTCGGGTGAGACGTTCTCTTAAGGATATTAAGGAAATACGTTGATACCTACACAATATTAGGAATAATTAGTGTAAAACTGTAAAGTATTTTTTCACATTTATAAACACTGATATTAATTTAAACTCTAAAGACAGTTATTTATAAAGCATAAGACAATAATATAACTATTAAAAAATCGTTTTAAGGTTGCCTATATTATATTTTATAATATTGTAAAACTAGAGTATTATATCTAACGATATGTAAAGTGAAAATATAATGACCAACCGATAAACGTCACATCAAATAGGCTTTATATAAATAGTAAGTAAATCTAAATTAATTAATTTAAAAAGGAAAAGAAAATGGGGAGACTGGCTTAATATGACATACCATTTTTTAATTAAAAAAAACTGAAGGAAATAATGTTAGTTAACACATGAAACTTGAGCAACATATTTGTATTTATATTATACACATATTTCTGAAGTATAATTGTACATTCAATACAAACAAATTATTTTAATTCATTTTTTTTTAAATGTATCTACTATGTCATAGTACCCGGAGTGTCGGATAAAATGGCATACACCATTTGTATAAGCAACCATTGTATGCTTGGCAATAGAAATAAATTATAATTTTTTGGAATGCAATAGTTTATTTAATAGTTTAATTTTTTTATTATTATTATAAATAACAAGACTTTAGTTATATATAAAATTCTATAAAAACATAATAAAAACAAATAAAATGCTGTTTAGTAATTAAAAATAAAACATAAGTCTTCCTTAGACTAACTTTAGAATTTCAGTCTTAGTTAATTTTTAAAATTCAGTCTTTTTTTAAAATTCAGTCTTCTTGACATAACTCACATTCAAAATATTTTACTCCAAAATCAATACCTGCACAGGCTGTGTGCGCCCATTTTTTACAGAAATTACAACGTATCCATGTCTCATTAGATTTAGAATGTTTGTATAAATCATTACAATAAAGACAAGCAACTTCAACTTCATCATTATCAACATCATCAGCTTCTAGGGCCAGCAAAGGAACAGCTAGGCAAAGGTGAAATTTTTTGTATAATTTTAGAAATATTTTCAGTATTTAGGTTTGTTTCTGTGTTTGAACAAGTAGGCATTGGCAAAAGTAATGGTGAAGTCTGAAAATTTGTATCTATGTCTACAACAGTCACATTATTCACATTATCTTCAGTATCTTCAGTACTTGGAAAAATGACTTCATTTTGTTCCTCAGAAAGTATATTTGTATTATTAGTAGGTTCTTCAAAATTCAAATTATTTGTTGTCAAACTTGGAGCAAATAAATGATCTGGAAAGATATCTGGGTTATATGGATTTAAACCGCAGGCTTGAAATGATGACAAAATATTCTTCATTGTAACTGTTTTTACAAAAGCACGACCAAAAATGCTAGATATTTGATAGAGTCCAACTGTTCGGCCTGCATTAGCCTTTAACCAAATTTCTATTTCTTGGTTAAAATATACATCAAGAGAACCAAAAATACCAACATCCAAAGGTTGAAGTCGGTGCGTGCAATGAGGAGGTAGACAAAGTAAAACAACACCTGACTTTTTAGCAAGTTCAAGTGCATCTACTGTTTTGTGACTTGAATGGCCATCTAGAAGTAATAACACTTTTTCTTCAAGACTAGGTTTAACATTCCTTATAAAGTGGTTCATCCATTCAATAAATAATTCCCCAGTCATATAACCTGTGTCCTGATACATTTTCAAAGTACCTGGAGGGGCTCCATCGTACAAATTAGCATTAAATGTTTTTCTGGGAAAAATGAGAGCAGGGGGTACACATTGCTCAGATGAACCTATACAACAAACAACTGTAACATGCTGCCCACGTTCGGCACTTGTTAATACACCTACTTGTTTTTTGCCCTTTTGAGCAAGTATCTTTGATGGCTTTTGTACCGTTGTCAATGCAGATTCATCCATATTATATATTTTTTCAACTGATATGTTTTTATTGCGCATAGTGTCAAAAAAAAGATTAAAAAATTTGTGTACCTGTGGCTTGTTAAAAGCTTGTGCTCTGGCAGCTGATGTTGGTTCCGGAGAACGTAATGATAGCTGTGGATTTCTTTTACGAAACCCAGCTAACCAGTCCCACCCTGATTCTCTCTTTTCTTTATTAAAGTTATGTGGAATATGAGCTTCTTCGGCAAAATCATAAGCCATTTTCTTTACTTCTTGGACAGTCATTCCAAAAAATCTAGACTCCAAGTTTAAAATATGGTCAACCAATTTTTTTTCTACCATAAATGGCAAACAACTTGGTCGACCAAGATGTTTCATTATTCCTTTTGCTATTTTATTTGTATTATGAAAATGACGACGAAGTGTAGCTTGAGGTATATTGAAATATTTGGAAGTTTTAAGTCACCCCATTTCTTTATTTTGTACAGCCAATATAGCTTTCTTCATACTTTCTTCCGACCATGTTTGTCGTTTAGTTTTTCTTGCATAGTGGGATACCATTCTCAACTACAGTGAATAAATTAAAAAACAATTAATTAATATGATAATACCTATAACCATAATAATCTATAAGAGCTATAATAAAATTAAAATATAAATAATAGGTAAAAATGTACCTATAGTCATAATATATTATACTATAGGTAAAATGACACACAGCTATGTCATTTTGCCTGATACCATACAAGTTTTTTTCAAAGTTTTTATGGTAAAAGTATTATAATAAGCGTATTTATAAAATAATAGTAGTATAGCTTACCTTTTTATGTTCAACTTCTAGCAAAAAAAAATGAAGGAACATAAAAATTTGTATTTTTAAATTAATTTTTAAAAATGATAAAAAAAAAAGTTGATAAGACACAAAACACATTTTTGTTAACAAATTCTCTGATAAGATCAAAACATGTGGTCACTGTATACAATCATATGTAGGAAGTTATATGTCAAGTATTTAAAGAGTCTTTGGTTCCTAAATGTCAATAATTCTAATCAAAACATCAATGTGTCATATTACCCTAATATGTCATATTAAGCCAGTCTCCCTAATAATAATTATTGTATATAAGTATGTGTTTCCCAACCGAAAATGAATCACGCTTCGCTGTGTTTGTAAACTAATTAGGCAACTATATTTATAAATTTATAATCATATATAAAAAACCTGGTCATTTTTTTTAATTTTAATGCGGGTTTCGTACCCAACAAACAGTATAATTGTGGGTAACTGTTACAAAAAGGTTGCGGTAAATACTGGCATATACCAAATATCATTAAATTTAACATAGACTTAAGTGTAGTTTTTCATTAATCTAATTAGCTGGTAAGCTTGACATTTTAAATTAAATACATTCATCTTGTTCCTGTAACGACAAGTTTTCTAGGTTTGAATATTCCTGGACCGCTTCTTGTACCAACTGATAGGACGACTCGTTCTAATAGAAAATATGTATTTAATTAAAGAAAGGTGTTAAGTAGGTAGGTACCGTTCTTTTTTACAGGAGGAGTTAAATGAGTCTTTTGTAATGGAAGTGTTAAATTTTATTTTAAGAGGACGCCATACACGCATGTTGTCTTTACGTACATCATAACAAATTTGCATTTAGCAGAACATATTTTGTGATGTTAGCTTTAATATTAGAAAGTGAGTTATGAACATTTTAAAGTTGTAATATTTTACATAGCTGTAGCCTATAACGCTTTAAAATAATAATATCAATAAAAGTTTATGTAATTTTCAAGATAATATTCTTACCTTTAAATTTGATAATAATTAAATTTACTCTAATATGAAAGCTAAAATCATAAAATGATTAAAATGTATTCTACTGAACGTAAATTTGTTATGATGTAACGACGTTATAGTAAAACAGAGACAACACATGCGGGCATGGGTTCCCTTAATGATATATCATATAGTGACATACTGACATTATGCTGACATTGTATACCAAAAACGATTCTGAGTGGAGACAATCTGTAAGTATATTTCATATTCATGATATGTTTTTTGATATTCTATTAGAACAATTTACATTGCTATTAGTATTATAGTAGTTTGATTTAATTTTTTCCAAAAACATGGGATTTATGATTTATTACATTATTAATATTGAATTTTTTTAATAATACGTATACATTTATAGGTTATAGGTACCATATTCTATTATTGTTAAAACTTTTAAAAATATCGTCTATTATAGTATTATAACTATGGTGACCAGACGTACTTATTTTATAAGGACAGTACTGTTTTTTGGTAACATGTCCTACTGTCCTAAATAAATGGTCGAAGTACACTTAAATGTACTTATTTTTAATAATTTAATAATTCTAAATGGAAAAAAATTACATGAGTCACATGAGTTTAGTTATATAAAAACACATATTTTATTTTTACTCTTAGTAAGATTAAAAATCTGTGATGCATATTTATATTTAAAAATAAATAAATGAGTTTAAATTGATGTTATATTGTTAGGTACCTATTTATATTGATATATAAATATATATATATATATATATGTATAAACATATATATACATAATACATTAGCCTATATTATTATGTACTGTTTTTTCTTTTTTAATATATGGTCACCATAATTATAACACAATTAATAATCTACTACATACGATAAGTTCCTCACGAATAATGTTTTTGAATTATCTATAGTAAAATTACTTTTTTTTAGTTTCGATATAACTACTTATAAAAAAAATCTAATTTAAAATTGTCTAAGCTTAACTTTATAAAAATTGAAAATGTAATAATTTTTTTAACTATAAAATAGTTTGCAAATTTTCGTGATTTTATCGGTTTTGACGAATTTTGTCAAAATTTTAATTTCAAATGATTCTAAAAGAGAAAATTGAATGAATTAATTTGATAATTTTTAATTAATAAATGAAAAATTTATGAGATTATCTAGTATTACATTTTTAAGCATTTTGTCCAAGCGAAAATATTATTATTGATATTAAAAAAAAAAAAAAAATAAGTAAAATAAGTCAATAATTTAAATTGTCTATAATTAGCTCTAAAACAGTTAAAATACTTTCCATTACTACTATAGTAATATAAGAAATATGAAATTAACTTACATTAGGTACCTAACTATATTGTTATACCTAATGTTATTATATCATTGTGATTTAAATATTAAAATAAATCACATATTTACATAATACATACGTAGTTATCAATGTAAGTAAAAAAGGTACCTAACTTTAGTCTTTAATCAGAGTGAATTATAAAATATGTCCAATGTTATAATAATAATAATTTAACATCATTATTATACCTTAGTCTCCTACTTAAATATTAAAATGTATATAATTATAGGAGAAATAATAACTGCTAAAATACTAAAATATAACGTGACAAATAAATTGTAATTATACAATTATAGTAATAACTTGTTTTATGATTACATGTAAAAAAATTGAAAAAATTGAAAATAATGAACTATGTTTGTTAATTATTTTGTAGAAATTTATCCAGGCATTGAATACTTTTTTTGTGTGTTTAGGTCTATTATCGATTTAAATGTATAAAAGGATATGAATATGAAATTTACTAAACTTTAGAAAACCATAGTTAATAAACAATATTATCATCAACATTTTCAGAAAAAATCTCTACTAAAATCTATCAAAAAAATAAAGTTGTTACCATTCAAAAATATTAAGTTGAGTTTGTTGTTGCTACAACTGCGTCTTTAAAACATTTGAAAATTGTGATAAAAATTGCCAAAAAGACCATGTTTTTTTTTGTTTTTTGAAATTCTATATTATTATCGATCCATAACAATTAAAAACCCTTATATAATACACCCTATATAATAATTAGGTATTTATAAATTTTTATTATTTGATGTTATAAATATTAGAGTAATTAATCATTTGTAAAATATATAATGTTGTGTGTACAAGTCATTAAGGAACAAGGAATAGTTATTGTAATGTGTGTATTAAATTTAAATTTAATGATAAATCATGCATGGGTATACGAAAAACAATTCTAAGGAAAAACGGATTGTCAGTCTATATTATCAGGGGCGTATACATCATTTTTGTATGGGGGGGGATAAGAAAAAAAAATTTAAACCTAGCTACTGTTACCTAATATTTGTGCATTAAAATAATAAATAACAAAACACATGTATTTAATACATTTTATTTTAAAACTACAAACAATTAAAAACTATAGTAAAAAATTTAGTTTTCTTTTTTTTTTGGCTAATTCGTCAATTACTTCTTCAGTACTGATAGGAATATTCCTATGCACTGCCATTAAAGTAAGGCCGTTTAGTCGCTCCTAAAACAATAAATTGTAATATGTTAACTAATAGTAAAAAAGTAAATGTATTTATATTTTTAACATTTAACATTGAAATATTACCTCTTTCATAGTATTCCTTAAATAAGTCTTTAACCTTTTTAAACATGAAAACATTCTCTCGGGTGTAGCAGTAGACACGGGTAATGTACAAAATATTTTAAATAATTTTGACAAATTAGGATAAATAAGTTCACTGCATTCTTCTAATGCTTTCAGTCCTGTCTTTGGTTGTATATTTAATCTTTTGAGTTTAACATTCCACATTTGTAACTCAGCTCTGACAGTATCAATATCAATTTCAGGTAAATAAAATTTTACCAGGTCATCAAATTCAGTTGGTGGATTATCTGACTCATATGAGAATAAACACTGAAAACCTGAAACATGAGAAACATTTAGAATAATAATAAGTTAACAATGATTTTATTTATTCATTATGTTCTAACCATTAAAAACATTTCTATGTTCTAAAAATCTGTCTCTCCAATTGCTGTATGAAAGCATCGATGAATGGAATGCATATAGTTATTCGAAAATAGGCTTCCGGTTCAAGTTCTTTATCATTTGTTGATGGATTAGCTCGATTTTGCTGTCTCTTATTTAAACGTTTAATTGAAATAGTTACATCCAAAAATTCAGCCATTTTCTAATATAAATTTAATTTAATATACAAATATAAATATAAATATTTATTTAATATAAGGGAGAGTAAAAATACAATTAATTATATGCAATAATAATTAGATACTTTTGCTTTTTCAAACATCTTATGAAATTCAACATCTATATTTTGTCTTAGAATTTTAAGAGCATTTACATTATCATCAGCAGCTCCAACAGCTTCTCTTAAATCAATTTCTATTTGTTGAAGCTGTTTACATAAAGGAAGTCCATACGAGAATAAAACCTAAAATAAAAATAAATACTTATATATTAATATATTGAAATTAAAAACAAAATAATTGAATAATTAATGTATTTAATATTTTAATGTCATTATTAAAATGTATAAATACATTGTACAACTATAAACATAATGTCATAATATTTTATCTGATATATTTACTTTTATAACTTGTAAAGATATTAAAAATGTAGAATCCATTGACTTCAACAATAAGTTAGCATCCACAGAAGATGCATCAGTCCATTCGGATATATTTTCCAATGAGATTACTACATATGGAAATAGTTCTACAAAATCATTTATCGCATCGTATCGTTGGACCCACCGTGTTGCACATAAACGTTTTAAAGTCTTGACTTTTGGTTCCAAATCACTTTCATCAATTGTTGTTAAAATTACATTTTGGCGTTTAGGAAAATTGAAAAAACAATACATTTTTTGAACTATCCATAAGCAATTTCTAATTGGCTGGATATTGCAAGCAGAAGATACAGCTAAATTTAAGGTGTGTGATACACAGTGCACGTATAAGGCTTTAGGATATTTAGCTCTAATTATGGTTTGAACTCCTTTAATGTGACCTGACATATTTGAGGCTCCATCATATCCCTGCCCACAAATATTATCACAATTAATTCCACACGAGTTGAGACCTAAACAATTTTAATACAATTTATTATGTTAAGAACAATGACTAATAGATGTATAATTTATAAATTACCACTTAATATATATGAAGCTAAATTTTCTCCTGTTAAACTAGTAACTTCAGTAAATTTTAAAAAACTTTCATGTACATTCCTATCTTTTCCAGTACCAACTAAATATCTAACACAGAGTGTAAGTTGCTCCTTTACAGATACGTCTGTAGTTTCATCAGCTAATACACTAAAATAGCCTGAATCATTAATTTCTTTCACAAGTTTTTTTAAAATTATATCTCCACAACTATTTATAATTTCATTTTGTATAAAAGGACTAATATATTTGTTTCGATAGTCCGATGAAAGAAAATTTTTCATGTAATCAATATCTTTAGTTTTATATTTTAATATTTCACGGAAGTTTCCTTCGTTTGCTTTAGACTGCTCTGTAATTAAATAATTTATATCTTCTAATAATATTTATTTATTAAAATATTAAGCTGGTATAG
Organism: Schizaphis graminum; assembly: GCA_020882235.1. Classification (NCBI taxonomy): domain Eukaryota; kingdom Metazoa; phylum Arthropoda; class Insecta; order Hemiptera; family Aphididae; genus Schizaphis; species Schizaphis graminum. Next base: position 7,061,895 of record CM037033.1, read on the forward strand.
TAACTAGTAAACATCAATAATAAAACTATAATTTTTACAATACAACTTACCATCAAATGAAATTGAACCAAAATCTCGATGGCCTCTTAAAGCAAGTTCTTGGCGGCCACATAGCATAATACATTCTATAATACAACTTAAGCGTTTTCGATTTTCAATTACTTGTTTATTCCTGTATAAATAACAAATATTTTACATTAAAATATATTTAAAAAATGCATAAAATTTCATACTCGCCTTTCTTCATTTAAGTTGTTTATTATTTCCGGTTCCTTTTGCATACAAATGTTCAAAAATCGATCAGCTTTTAGCAATGCTAATTTGTGATATTCATGATTAGCATGATTGTTTAAAGTCTTATAATTATAAAATAAATAAATAATAAAATTAATATGTTGCATTTTAAAATATGTAGAAAATACAACTTAATACATACTTCTAAAGCTTTTTTAAAGCTGTCCATCGGTTTCAATACAAGTACACAAAGCTTTTGACCTCCAATACCACCAATTTTTGAAAAAACCACACACACTTTACAAAAACCACCCTGTTTAATTTCTGAGTATGCTAACCACTTGTATAATTGTAACCAACGATGTTGAAATCTAAGATTTCTAGTTTTATTCTTTTCAGCTAATGGGAATTTATATGTTACTTCCGGAATCCATAAATTAGTTAAAATCTGCATAAGTTAATTAACAAAAAAACTATCAATAAATAATTAAAAGTAATAATACTACCTACTTCATCAATAATAAAACATAAATAAATATAACTATTTACTTACAAGATTTTTTTCAGCGTCTTTTAAATTACGATTTATAAACAAACCAATATCATTTATACGTTGTAAAGGTTGTGTTGCATTATTAGGTATTTAGGTTCAGCAATTTCTAATTCATCCAAATATTCCAAATGCATTATTTTTGGAGGTGTAGAAATAATAGAATCATCATCAGAATTTCGTTTAATTGTACTAGTTATGGCTGGAGGAGTAGTCGAGGATATTTGGAAAAAATTATTTAATGTTTGCTGTTTATTCATTATTATTTATTACTTTTAATTCAATTTTAAAGACAATATTTAGTTAACTAAACACGGAACATACGAGGTACGAATGTACGACTGACGGAATGCCGATTTTAATACAAAATTGATTATTGATAATATTTTATTTATTTTTATTTTTATTTTTTGCTTACAATACGGGCGTGAGCCCAATTTCATATAGTATAATATAACAAATTACAATAATTACAATAATGTGATAATAGTGAAAATATACAGATACATAAATACTTGGTTACAGGTTATGAAATAGAAAAGAAAGGGTCTGAATTGGCAATAGACATACAACGTCGAAGTGGTTCATTTAAACCATAATTTGTGGAGGCGGAAGGTAAATTAAAAGAGGTGTGTTGACGAGTGTAGCGCGGAGGGACATTTAAAGGAATTAGAGAGAGAAGGTGCGGTGAGTCAATTTGCCCATTTAATAATTTGGATAAAAATGTGAGGTTATTAGCAGCACGCCTACGAGTCGCTAGCGAATCTAGTTTGAGATAATCGAGTACTGGTAAATAATTATGAGGAGGACATTCAATCTTAAGTACATGACTGGCATATTTTAAAAATTTATTTTGGACTCGTTCAAGCATTGAGGCGTTTTGAGCAGTACTAGGATCCCAAATGATAGAGCCGTATTCAAGGATAGGCCTAACAAGCGAACAGTACAGTGCCTTAAGGGGGGAAGCTAACTTAAACTCAGTTGTAACACGCTTAATAAAACCTAAGATTTTAAATGATTTACAGCAGATATGCAAAATATTGAAGTATAAATGTGTAAAACCCATCCGTGCATGGTGCATTATATTATTATAAATTATAATCATTTCTTTCAAAAGTAGGAAAATGTATTATTAGCCGCACGGACATGCGGGCGTCTTCGTCGTAGCGTTGTTATCGGCGGCGGCGGTGGTACGTCTGAACAGTGAACAAATTCTATACTTGTAAATTGTAATAATTATATTTATGAAATAAAGTTTACAAAAACCCTAGCCATTTTAGATTCTGAACGGAGTGATGAATGTATTGATTTTACAATGATGTGTGTTTTTTTTTTTTTTTTTTTTTTTTTTTGTGTCTGTCGACAACATTTGGAGCAGTAAAAATGCTTCGATTTTCAACTTCAGCCCCTCTTTGAAAAGGAAATCGGATCTAGTTGGTACTTTGGGGGGTCAAAAGTTAAAATTTTTCTATATTTTTTAAATGAGTCTGGAAAAACCTTAAAAAAATGACGGAAAAACGGGATTTTTTACGCACAACCAGTTTTCGACCAAATCTAATTTTTTATTTTGCTATAACTCAAAAACTAATAGATGTAAATACTTGAAATTTTCACCAAATGTTTATATTAGCGTTCTCCATACACAGTTAAATTTTCAAAGAATTTTGACTTTTTTTGAACTATTTATAGGCAATTGAAATTTTTAATTTTTTTTAGTATTTTTTTTTTAAATAACGATAAAAATTTTTTGGCCGACCAGAAAATCTTGAAAATTTAATACAAGGTTTCTTATAAGTTGCTCTTAAAGTGATAAAAAAAAATCCGAAATCGTTAGTCACAATTTTTTTTTATAAGTGCTTAAAGTTCGAATTTATACGAAATGTGTCAAAATTGCGAAAATTTACAAGTAATTTTGTGGTTGAAAAATCGTAAAATTTTTTTCTTTTATAACTAAGTTTTGAAAATTTGGTACAAGGTTCTCCATACATTTTTCTTTAAATATCTGTAAAAAAAACTATACCGGATTTAGACAAAAAATTTTTATGAGTGTTTGAAATTTAAATTTTTACAAAACCGCGTTAAATAATGGTTTAGCCTCAATCGATTTTTGATATTTGTTGTTTTTTAAATAGTATAAGTCGTAAATACTTGAAAATTTTACCAGTTATTGAGATTGCCATTTTCTTTACGTGATTTGATTTTCAAAACAAAGTTAGTATTGTCGAATACTAGTCTTGCATAAAACTTGATAACTTTTGATCTAAAGTAGGTGTCATCTAAATCTAATTTGCTATTAGATACAATCCCATAAAATGAAAATCAAAACATTCTTACTGCCCCGCAAAGTGATGATGGATAGGAAATAAGCACATATTACTAAAAAATCAATACACTATTGCTCCACTCAGAATTAAAAATGTGCTTAGTAAAAAAAATTATTTATTTAAAATTTTAAATACAAACTATTTTGTTGAATTTTAATTAGGTACATACCTTGTCAGTTATATTAGGCTAAACTGGTTTCTCGTTACCCTTAATATCTTCTAGTTTTGAACATTCCTGAACTGCTTCTTTTAAAAACTCAGGAAACAATTCCTAATAAACATTTATTTAATAAAAATTAAAAAGTATATCTTTTAAAATGTCCACATTCGTTCCATATAATATTATTCCTACTTTCTATAGAAAAATAAAAGATTTAATCAATAATGGCTAGGTAGGTATAATTTTACTGACATATTGTTTTATTTGTGACCTACTGTAATATGTAACTTAATTTCTAAGATAATTATTAAAATATTAATTATATAATTATTAATTAATTCGAGATATTTTAACGAGGTACATACTATATCAGTTGTATTAGATTCACTAGAATTCTCGTTAATCTGCAGACCATCTAATTGTGAACATAATCCAGGCACCTTTTGTACTAACTGAGGCAACTGTTCCTAAAAACAAATGTATTAATAAAAGCTTAAAAGTATACTTTTAAATGAATTTTATTTTAAATAAAAAATAACACTCGTTAATTATGTAAATATTAATAAGTACTTTGTGGGATTTTAACGAGGTTAGGTTAGGTAACCTAACCACACGAACAAGTTACCACTTCCTCTATTTAATATAGGCCTGGCCCGCAACAACAATAATCGAGAAATATTCAAAATAACAAAAATATTAAACTTAATAGTGAAATTCGAATATTCAAAAAGACGGTCCGATCCTCCTCAATATCATAATTGCCAAAAATATGGACACACGTAATTATTGCCATCACGATCCACGCTGCGTAAAATGCGGATCAGAACACTCAACTGACGAATGCACAAAACAACGGGAGGAACCCGCAAAATATGCAAATTGTGATGGAAATCACACTGCAAACTACAAAGGATGCCAATCTCTTAAAAAAATATTAAACCGCACCAAACCTAAAGCTAAAAAAAGAAAAAAATAACAACAACTTATTCAAACACTTGCTATACCGCCTATACCACCTCCATCTCGAAGAAGTGGAAATGAAGCCCCCAGTCCAAACTCAAAAGGAAAACCGTCATACGCCGAAATCGCAGCTAACAGACCACCGCCCGATCAATCTCTACACATCATCATCAAATTCCTCGACGAACTAAAATCTATACTTAACCTCCTTACTGTTTTAACATCCCTAATAAACAAAATAACACTCCCTATAACTCCTACTCCATAACTCTCACACACACCACACACACACACACACACACACACACACACACACACACACACACACACACACACACACACACACACACACACACACACACACACACACACACACACACACACACACACACACACACACACACACACACACACACACACACACACACACACATTCCGTACATCAATAACACAAACACACAATATATTTATTATATATAACTCTAAATTAAATTGCTATTGTTATTATTATTTATTTATAACTTTGTAACATGTAATATGTTGATACATTTTAATTTTTAATAAATAAAAAAAAAATTTGGCTATATAATTTTATAAGGTTAAGTATTAACAATTTAATATAAAATTCAATATTTAATAATTACCTAGTAATAATTAGTTTTTTTAACATTGAAATTATTATAGTTTTATATACATATATTGAGTACCAAAATTGTTTCCAATTGAAATCTGAAACTATTTTGGTCGTATTAAAGATGTTCAAATGTTGAATAATCATCCAATAAATTAAATTTTACCAGGTATTTTACTTATAATAATTAATTTTTTTAAATAATAAGTTTCGTTTCTTTTTCTATATTTTATTTTAATTTTACTTTACTTTTTATAAAAAATTAATGTTTCAGTTGTAACATGTATAGGTTTTCGTTATAAGTATATTAAATTTTAATAATTTCAATGTTAAAAAAACTAATTATTACTAATTATTAAATATTGAATTTTATATTAAATTGTTAATACATTACTTAATGTATAAGGATACAACTATATAGCCAAATAATTCATAAGCGACGAATTGACGCGCGACCAACTGACGGTACACCGAACAACTCCTTTCTTAATTCCCTTCGGATTACTACGAGGTTACTCTATTAGTATTTATTTTCGAGATCTTAACTAGGTAATAGGTACTAGGTAGGTACATACTTCATTGGTGATATTGGATATACTACATTCATTATGTTTCTGCAGAACTTCTGTGTTTGAACATCCTTTTGCTGCTTTTTGGTTTAACTGTAGAAATTCATCGTTATGAATTCCCACAAGATTAGAAATTGGATTTTGATGTTTTAACTTATCCAGTATTTCTTTAATAATTTCATACTTATCATTATCTTCTACAGGATCTATAAACAAGTTTCATAAATATATAATTAAATTGTTATTAAAATACTGTTAATTTTATTATTTCAGTATATTATATAGGTAAGGTTTTATTTTATTACTTGAAAATATAGATAAATCAATTTCGATCTTGTCATTGAAGATTTTTCTTCTTTTTGCTTGAATATTAACTGTAAAGACCGACTTTGTTCTACGTTTTAATCCAGTTACACATTGTATTGAATGTAATGAGTAGGTGTTGTTAAAATTAATCGATAAATGTATAGCTTCATAATAAATATTGTGATTTATTTGAAATTGTATTATATCTAACCCCTCAATCCATTTGTTTGTGTCATTAATCATTAACCAAGCATCAATCATCTCGCAAATGATTGTTGTAATATCATCTGTGGGATTCTTTTTACTGTTAATTTGTATACTTTCATGAGCCACAATAATGTGTATTCCCAGATGGTATAAGTTATATTCAACTTGACAGGCAAATGTTTTACCTCTATTGCATTTTAATATGTAAGGAACTCCTGTAGTTGTAAATATTTCAATCAATACATGTGCTACCTCTTTTTCGAGTATACTCGTTAGAGGTCTTAGTATACAACACCTTGTGTTGAGGTCTTGATAAATTAATACAAATTTGGAAATTTCATCGGTACGATTTTGGTTGTCGATAAAATCGATACGACATATAGATTTCATTGTAATGATTCGATCAAATTATTAGTAACAAAGAATGTATAGGGCCGCAACGGTACTCAGACTACTATATAATTGACGTTCTGTATAATATTTCTGTAAAAATTAAAAATATGAACCCCCATTGCATTATATAAGAAAATAAAAAAATGTAAAAGCAGTTAATTATTATAATAATAGTATATAATGTATAAGGTACATTCTATAATAATTTATAATAACTAGGGTCCGGATTTATATGCATTTGCATGTTTTTTCTAAATAGTCCAAAAAATAGCTAGGTAAGCTACAAGTTTGATTTGTAATCAATAGGTCCGAAATATAAAATTTTATTTTGCATATTTTTGCATATTTTGTCATTTTAGATTCTGAACGGAGTGATGAATGTATTGCTTTTACAATGATGTGTGTTTTAGATTCTGAACGAAGTGATGAATGTATTGCTTTTACAATGATGTGTGTTTTTTTTTAATTTTTTTTATTTTTTTTTTTTTGTGTCTGACGACAACATTTGGGGCAGTAATAATGCTCCGATTTTTGACTTCAGCCCCTCTTTGAATAGGAAAATTCATCTAATTGGTACTTTGGGGGGGGGGGGGTCAAAAGTAAAATTTTCAAATAGTTTTCAAAAAAATCGAGAAAAACAAAAAAAAAAGACAGAAAAATGGCAATTTTACGAAAAACCACTTTTCGACAAAATCGATTTTTTGATTTTGCTGTAACTCAAAAACGAATTATTGTAAATACTTGAAATTTTCACCAAATGTTTATATTATGGTTATCTCTTTACAGTTAAATTTTCAAAATATTTTGACCATTTTTAAGCTACTTATAGACAATTGAAATTTTTGACTTTTCTAAGTTTTTTTTCTTCAAATGCCGATAAAATTTTTTTGGGTGGCCAGAAAATCTTGAAAATTTAATACAAGGTTTCTTATAAGTTGTTCTTAATGTGATAAAAAAAAATCCAAAATCGTTAGTCACGATTTTTTTTTATAAGGGCTTAAAGTTCAAATTTATACGAAATATGTCAAAATTTAAATTAAATTTCATACTCTCATTATGCGTATGTTGCCAAATAATTTTTTTATTAATAAACAGATATTATAAAGTAACTATAGTAACATAATATAGTAACTATACTATTTGTTTCAAAATAGAATATATGACAATATTTAAATATAATATATCCTAGACTGACAAATCATCTCCGTTCAGAATCGTTTTTCGTATACAATGATATCTATCATTGCATTCAAATTTAACCTACCCTAGTCCGAGGTCCACCCCACCCCCTAATGTACAGCAGAGCGATACTCACTTACCCGCTTTTTTGACATGTACTGCATATTTCTGTATTTTACGATTTTTTTTTTGCATATATACGGTTTTTAAATGCATAATATGTAATATTTTGGTTATTTTTATTAAAATAACGTATTTATAGTTATATTTATAATCCATGTAATTTGACGAAGTCGTTTTCTTATTTTATCTGAGACATATCGGGACAAGTAGTAATCTGTTATTGAGTAAATTTTAGTGAATCATACATTAATCGTGTTTGTTTCGTCGTGTTTGTAAATATAGTATAATTTATTTAAACATAATATAAAAATAATAATAAAAAAAAAAAAATTTTAATCGATTTTTGCATATTTTTTTTTTTTTCGTAGGGTATCTTATACATAGGGGTAAATAGGGTATATAGGGTAAACATTTAAAAAATAAACCTGTCTCATCAGCGTTAAAAATATCTTTTGGATTGAATTTTTCAATTAATTTTGGTAAAACATTTAATTTCCATGTATCACAGTCATTTTCTTGAACATCAGCACTCTCACCACAAATAACTTTAAACACAACATTATGTCTCGATTTAAATTTATCTAACCATCCAGAGCTTGCACGAAAATCGATAAAACCAAATTTCTGAGCAAAATAAATTGCTTTTTCTTTGATTAACGAACCTGATATAGGCAGATTGTTATTTCGTATACAAGTCATCCATTTAAGAACAGCGTTGTCAACTTCTTCATAGACACAAATTTTCATTCGTTTTCTATTGCTGAGGAGAGAAGAATTTTGCATTTGATTGGTTATGTTTTCACGGTTTTTCAAAATGGTTGATAGAGAACTTGTTGGAATACTATATTTTGCGGCAATATCTTTTTTTTAACACCTTTATCAACTTCGTTTAAAATTTCAAATTTATCGGCGATGGATAAACATTTACGTTTTGACATTTTTTTGTACGGACGAAGAGAAAACGAAAGAATGTATACTCGTTTGCACCAATATTGGAACTGAAGTGTACTACAGTAAAATTAATCAGTTTGCCTACCTTCGGTGTCTTATCTTTGTCGGGTTCAATGTACAAATGTACGGGTTCATGTACAATTTTAGACCTACTATGACATAAACTATCAATTTGATAGTGACAACATTTACAAAAACTGGTTTTTATCGAATAATTATTTCGTTATATAGAAACATCAGATTCGTTATTTGGAGATAAATTTACGTGTAATTAACAATGAAGGTCATAGTTCTTAAAAATATTTCGTTAAACAGAAAATTTCGTTGTATGGAAGTAGTGGAAGTTTCACTGTATTATAAAACGCGTAGTAGTTGACCCGTTGTCCGCCGCGGCGCCACCCGTATCCTAAGCGCGTCCAATAGGAAAATTAAATTTTTTTTAAGCCCCGCCCACCGATCGGTGTTCCGAACCGCCGTTTCGTTATCAAGTCATTGTCATTATATCTTTTTTTTATTATTAATATTATATTTATTCGTTTTCGGTATTCCCGTTACGTTACTAATGTATAAATACTATAAATATTATTTTCTCTTTTTACGTACGTATATGTAAGAATTATATTATTCGTTTTCGTTATTATATTATATAATATAATATTATAATATATTATATTTTTTCTTTGTATAATAATACGTATTTATATATATTTTTTTTTTACCACTGCGATTGTTATCAATTATTATTATATTTCAGTTATTACTATTATTATTTCGAACGTTTTCCGTTTTTCACCTGATTTAAGACTTTTTCACGTTTTTCGGTGCCGTTCTGTCCGCGTTCGTCTCTTTCAAACCCTACGTATACGGTTTCGATTGCGTTCGTGTCAATCGCCATCGCGGTATAAATTACGGCCGCCGAACGACGTTTTTTTTCAATTTTTTTTTCCGCAGATTTTTTTCCGTTTCGTGTTTTACGACTGTTCGGTACGTATTCGTGAAGTGTGCCTTTCGAAAGCCGTACACAAATACGATTCGTGAATCGTGTGTTTTGGATCGCGACGCTGACCGACTTACGAGGTATGTAATCTGTACTTTTTGCTCTGTACTATTATATACAGGTATTATATATTATATAATAGTATTATTATATTATTATTACGTGTTCTAGCCCTATTCGTTACTTTTATCGTCTGCCGTATCGTTTTCTACCGTCTTCGTCGCCGAAATATGGTACGAATGTCTTTATTTCTTTACATTAATGTACTCATAGTAATTAAATATAGTTTTTAAACGTGTTGCAGGTCTTCGGAGAGCGGCGATGTCTGTTTCGACGCACAGTTACCTATCATTTACTGATGTACACTACTTTTTGTTGATTCGATAAACATCATTATATCGTCGTATTTATATTGTTTTGTTATCTCGATAGCTCGACCTTTTGACACGTCTTAGACCATGGGTCTTTCTCTCTAGCATAAAAGTGTTCAATGACGACGTTTACATCACACAGTAATGTATTTACATACTTTGGGTGTATATTATAATAATATGTATGTGAATATGAGTTAATAATATTTAATATCTTTTAATGACGTTCAATTGTACAATACTTTGAGAAACGTACAAAGTATATTCTGTAGTTGGATTTTTATAATTTACATAAAATCAAATAAAACCCATGCTTAATAAATGATAAATAAAATATTATATCTTTATTTATATAAATGTAATAACATTGTTATAATAAACACTATATAATGCAAATTGTATTAAACATATGATTTTGCTGGGAATGTTGGTGTATTTTTGTAGTAGAAAGCAACATTTGACATTATGTAATGAGATGAATTCAAGTATTGTGTGTTTTACTCATAATATAATATATTTCAATATAGATAATCATTGCAGACTACCAAATTAATTAAAAAAATTTTCTGTGGTAGGACTTTTATATTACTCAGATTAATTACCTAGACGCTCCTATTGTATAATAGTTACTGGTTATTCGACTAATAAAAAACAATATTTCAACATTTATGTAATAATTTTCTTTTTGGAATCAAACACAATGTTAAATATATGTTTTGGTATCAGCTTTGTTATTATGCTTTTTGTAATAGTACTTATTAACTACCATTGAATATGTTATATTTGCTTATGACCAAATAAATAAAAATCAATAAGTGTTAATTTATGGCCTCAATTTTTTATATTATATTATATTATTTATTTGCCTCTACAGATTATATTATTATTATTTTTATATTTCTGTATAATATATTAACATATTATATTGTAAAAAAGAATGGTAACCTACCTAATGAAACACAATATGTGTATGTATGGAATAATTAGAAAATATTTTAAGAGACTGTGCTATAATGTATCTATTAAGGTCATATAGATCAGGTATACACATTAATATTTAATTCTTTGAATAAATAGTGTATATTTTATAGTTTTTTTTCTATACTAAGGATAATAATATATAATAAAATAAAAGCATGACATAATACTGTAGATATATACATTAAAAAGACAATTAATAAGAACATCCAAGCTTCATCAGGGCTTCATGCAAAATTACTAATAACTTTCAAGTTTGAGATAAAAAAATATAACACTTTTACAACATGATGTAGTAATAAATGTATTGTGGATTATTTCACTTACTACACTCACAATACTCATATTGTCTGCGATCCGACGCAGTCGGATTGCCTACCTGAGGGGTTTAGTTACACATAAAGTATATTAAATATTTAGCAAATAAAAATTTCAGATTTCATAATTTGCTCTCACGTAGTCTGCAATTCGACATAGTCGGAAGCCTACCTAAGTGATTTATTTGTGTATAAATCGATTTTCACAAAAGATAATAACATTATACAACATTAACACTTCGTTCAACTTAAACTTTTTCCACTACAATACAACATCAAATTTCGACGTTAGGAGGTATAACAATCCGCCGTAGGCGGATTGCCCAGCACAACTATCGATTCGCACTGGTTGATGACTAATTGCTAGACACTCAATTACCATTATTTTAAATATTTATTTTATTCTCATGCAAAAAAGCACCGGGCAAACGATACGATATGTATACAATCCATAATTGCTCACCTAGGTATCTATTTGTCCCGGACTGATAGCTAGACGCTCAATTATAATTTTTGATATGTTATTTATTTTAACATACAAAAAAGAACCGGGCAGGTGACAGCCGACAGGACACGATATTATACCAAATGATGACTGATAGCTAGACACTCGATTACCATTTTCGGTACACATTTAATTTAATCTTTTTAAATTTAAACCAGCACCGGGCAAGCGTCAATACAAACTTTTACACCGAATGATAACTTATTACTAATATCTCACACTCATAGTAATCAACTCTATAACAATTTTAATGACCGATTTCTAGACACCCGACTACCATTTCCAATCGAATTTCCCTTGAAACGATTTTCACTCGACCCCCTCGAAGGCGCCGAAGGCGGCTTCTACAAGCCTGGAATCGAGGCACACCAGCCGCTATATTTCTATAAAATAAGAGCATAAATGCATATTTTATAGTGCATATTTCCTAGGTTTTTAGAACATATAAATCCGGGCCCTAATAATAACTTATTTAGGTAGTATCTAGTTAGATATAGGTATGTACAATAACAGTGAACGTTTTCAGATGGAATAAAAATAATATAATGCTTAATCAACACAACTTTTACTAAAATCTACCATAAGCAAGTTTAATATGTTCATAGCTAGAATGATAATATTTTTCTACATGTTTCTAACCTAACCTAGTGGTATTGTTGTTAAAAAATGTTAAATTAAAATGAAAATATACATTTATTTATACAAACAACTTACTTTTTTGTAATAATTGTTTTTTATTGAAATAGATATAACTGTAGGGCTAGGATTTATATGCAATAGAAAAATTGTAAAATATGCATTTTATTTACCAAAATATGCAAAAACAAATTTTTATTATTTCTAGAATATTATTATCCATCATAATTCAAAATGTATTATTATTACATTAAAATATTAAATATTAATTTATATTTTATTATAATTACAATATGCTACTAGGTATGATGTGTTGTTTCAATAATTTTCAAATAGGTACGAACTACGAACATACGGCGATTTGAACGTAAAATAGATTTATACTGACTAAAACTCCTTTCCACATCACACGAGGTTATTGGTGCATATTTAAATAACACGATTTGTCCTGGAGTTAAATTAATATCGATATATTAGATAGATAATATTTATACTCTATATTTACAATAATTCGATGGATAAACCAAAAACTATCGATTTTATGAAAAAAAACCCATTTAAAATTAACAATAAATTATAAAAATTTGATTTTAAGTTAAAAAAAATCAAAATCATCCCAAAAATCTATAAATATGCAATTATATGCATTGTGTTCAAAATATGCAAAAATATGCAAAAAAATTTGGTTCTATTTAAACGATAATAAGCCAAATCGTGGACAAATCTGACAACCATTAAATTTGGACTTAAGGAAAAAAACATGCAAATGCATATAAATCCTAGCCCTAGTATAAGTATTATTCTATGAGTTATGAAATAAATTTGTAGGTACTAGATAGGTATGTTAGTTATCTCTAGTAAATTCGTATTTACTGTTAGGCATGGGCGTAGGTGAGGGGGGTTCAGGTGTTCAAACACCCCCAAAATTAAATAAAACAATTGCATTATTTAATACAAACAAATAAATTATTCATAATTTTATAATATTAATATTGATTTAGACAAAAAACCCCACCGAAAATATTTCCTACCTATGCCCATGCTGTTAGGTGAAAAACAATAGGAACCTATATACTATAACTATTTACATAATTTTTCTAATTAATAGGTACCTATATGTATCTAAGTAGGTATACTTCCTATTTTCATCGAGTTAGTAAATTACTGCCATCTTAATATTTATGCCAAATACACAAAATGGCGCGGATGTCAGTTTCAAATGGTATTGTATGAAAATTAAATCTGAGTTAAACACAACAGTGAATTTTTTACACTAAAATATAGGACAAATTTCATGTACCTACTTACTTATTACAAATATCTAAAACTTGTATACCTATATACTACTGACTATCCGCGTATGCCCAGTTCCTACCACCTAAATTATATATTTTATTCACAATACTTATATACATATAGTGATCGAAATCACTGCAAGTATCTATTTTGTATCTACCTGGCTATTGATTAGCACACCATTATCTTAAAATAAAATTAATTTTTATATATAAATTAAGTAAACAGTTTTGTTTCCACACTTAATAACTTATATCCAAAGTCTAAAATTTCAAACATATTATCCGATTTATATTCTGAAAATTCGAGGTTTAATGTTAGAAAAAATGCACCTTGCTCCTACATGTGAAAAATAATTTTAAATTCTCAGGAATGAAAAAAAAATTAAAAAAATGTACTAATCTTATAAAGATAATATAGTTAAGCAATTGATTAAACTGAAGTATTTCGATAAAATTAAAAGTTGCAAATATATAATATGATATTATGAAAATAATATTATGTTTATGATAAACATTTCTAAAAATAAATGAATAAATACGTACACGCATGAAAATTATTGGCTGTTCAATGCTGAAAGGCGATTGTTGGCTGGATACTAAGAAAATTTAATTTTAATAAAAAACAAAATAAAAAATTACGAATAATATTAATTAATAATAATTTAGTTAAGAAAAATAACAGAAAGGACGTGACTTGCACATGATGTGATCTCTGCAGTTTACAATTGAAGACTAACGAAAAAAATATGAATCAAGTATTAAGTACAGCAACATGTGAGAGATAATTTTCTGCTATGCGATGTATTAAAACATAGTTACGTACTTGTATGAATCAAGATAGATTTAGTAATTTAAGTATTTTGAAAATAGAAAATGACATTAGTATCAATATTGAAGACATTTTAAATACTTTTAAAAAAACTAAAAGACGCATACAATTAAATTAAAATATATATCTACCTATTCAGTGGCGTAGCCAGGATTTTTTTTTAGGGAGGGGGGGATTAGTAATAAAATAAAATAAATCTACAACCGTGTTGAAATAATAAAATAATAATTGAATGATAATGATTATTATCACCAGTGGAATCGATAACGTGAATACGGCATAACAGAATACATTTCACCACGAATAAATGATTGTATTTCTATATTATAAACATTATATTTTTGATAAAAATACGGCCGAAGGGAGGGGGTTTCAACACCCAAACCCACCTGGCTACGCCACTGTACCTATTTATTTATATATTATGTTCAATTGTGTTACTTATTTAACTACAAATTATTATTATTATTATTATTATAATTTTTTTAATGAAATAAATCGGTTTATTTATAAAATTATAAATTTGTATTACTATAATATTAATAATTATGTTATATATGTGTTCTATGTATGATACTTAACTACATAAGTCATAATTGAAGAAATACAGGTATCCTTAAAAATATGAACTAATGTACATTGTAATAACATATTATAATTAAAAAAAAAATTTCTTGAGGCTTAAGCCCCCCTAAATAATTTTACTATTTACGCCACTGTGACTATATAGTATATACCTACCATAATCATTTTGTATGTCATTGTTTAACTTCCTGTATAATCTAAGAAAAACAAAAGACCATGGTATCAGTAATTTTAAATAACAAATAATAAGATAATTTTATTAGATTACTACTCCATTTAATACTTAAATCTATGCTTTCAGTCAATAATTGTGGTACTGATACCACTTACTAATTTTTTCCAAGAAAATCTAATTTGTTTGATCGCTAAAAATTATATTTTTATTTTGTTTATTTTTTATTTTTATATAAGTTTTTTTAGCATATTATAGAATATATTAATATATATAATAATATAATTAATATATAATATATAATAATTAAAATATATATTTTAGCATATTTAATAATTTTATACTGTTATAAATCGTAAACCCTTCTATAATGACTATTAATTCAATCATTGGAAATAGACTTAATAGACCAATTAACCTTTAAACTTATCCTTACCAAAAAATGAATAATAATATACTATCCGAATTTCATTTACCAAATACCAATATAATATTATTATTGTTGGGTGTTCAATTTATAATATTTTAGCATTAATGCGATACAATGGCATGCAGCTGCTAATTGGTGATTAAGGATATTAAGGAAGAAATACGTTGATACACAATTTACAATTAGATATGAGTGTAAACGTGTAAAGTATTTTTTTTCACATTTATGAACAGTAAACACTAATAATTAATTTAAAGACATTTATTTATAAAATATAAGACAATACATAATAATATGTAATATAACTATTTTAAAATTGTTACACGGTTGGCTATATGTTTTTTAATACCTATTATAAAAGTAGAGCATAATAGGTATTTAACGATATGCAGATTGAAGATTTTTTCAAAAAAAATCTAATTTGCTTTACGACTGATGGCTTTTTTTTGGATCAAACTTTATTTTTAATATGTACTTTATTATTGCATATTATCATTGATTGAGCCAATAATCAATATAATTTCTTATAAGTAGGTTCCTAATAGGTACAAATAAGAAATATATTAGTATACTGAATATGTGATATTATCATATTATCATGATAATATTTTAGTAATATTCTACAGGAAAATACTTTTCCGAAGTGTGAGTATGAGTACCACACACCACACTCCATATTATACCGATGTCATTTACATGTACCTGCTACGTGCTCTGATGTCCTATACCAATAATATAATACATAAAGGGGTCCATACAGAGTAGGCCTGAGTAACAAGATAATAATCAACCATATATTATAATATCATGACTCGTAATAGGAATAGTACGACGAGGAAATACTTAAGAATATATAATGGGGAGTAAAAACCTACATACCTGAGGGGTAATATATTATGCCTAGTCGCTATGAAAATAGCCACTTATACTTTGACCTTTGGAAATCGGAGATAAACGAACTGAACGATACAATGTAAGCCTATAATATGACTGTCAATCATATTTATGATTATTGAATATTAATCTCGAGTTCTGAGAATCTCGAGCGAGGCTGACCACAGACGCGTGGGGATATCGTCACCGGATGTCGCCGGACGTCATCATCGCACGCGCATCCTCTGAAATGCGTAATAGTGTGAGAAGCGAATGACCTGAATACGAATAGGCCAGAAGGGACATGAGTAGGAGATCAGGGGACACTGACTATATAAGGGGGCCCAGGAGAGGACTCCCGCAGACGTGATTTTCCAGAGCTAGAGCAAGCACCTTCACGTCACTTTACACCAGAAATCGTTCATTTGGACTTAGTTTATTTTTCCAATTAAATTAATTAATTGAACTTAGAATATTTTCAATCAGTTTTAATAAAAACACTTAGTAATATTTCGACTACTTTATTCCATCATACCTATATCTTTGCGACAAGCTGTTGGCCCACTACAAATTTGGCGCAGTCGGTAGGATTCTTTCAAGAAGAATTCTTTGGACGAATTTATTTATTTTTTTTTAAATAAAAAAAATAATTTTTCAACTTCGAAATTTTTTTCGAAATATTGGAAAATTTTTTTTCAACGAAGAATTCGAGAGGCAGATCAATCACGATCCACTGTTGAAGAGGACAACTGATCACTGTCAACTTCAGCGACTCTGAGAAAGAATCATACGCGTAGCGAGCCAACCGATTCAAAGTCATCAAGAAAATTCAACAATCAGAAATGGAAGCAGCAACTCAAGCCGTCGTAGTGTGAGTTATAATTTTTTTTGTAATGTAAAATAATTATTAAGCGCTAGCTCTGATCCGTCTCCTTTGGAATTAATATTCCATCGTAAAATTTTTATTGTGAAGGTGTATATATATTCTCCCCGTAAAATAAAATAATAAATTTTTAACAATCAATAATAATTTTTCTAATTAAAAATAATTAAATAAATATTAAAATAAAAAATTAATTAAAATAATTTTTTTTTTAAAGTTGGAATTTTTACAATTAAATAAAATAAAATAAATTAAACAATTTAATAAATAATAAGTTATAAAATAATAATTTTTATAATACTTAGGAAATTTTTCAAGTTCCGATTTTTGTGTTTAAATAAATAAATTAAATTAAATTAAATATTAAAGAATAAAATAAAGGAAATTTAAATAAGTAATAATTAATAAATAAAATATTTTATTGAAATAAAATAATTGCAACCAGTTATAAAAATAATTAATAAATAATAGTGACATAGAAAATTTTTCTAACAGTCAAAATAATTAAATTTTTTTTTATTATAGAAGTATATCAATAATTTAATTTCGATAATTAATTATAAAGGTAATATAGAAATAAATAAATAATAGTTGAAAATCGAAGAAAAAAATAAAATAATTTTTCGGACTTAGAAAAATAATCGAAGAAAAAATAAAATAATTTTTCGGACTTAGAAAAATAAACGTGAATAAAATAAAATAATTTTTTTCAGATTTAGAAAATAAAAGTGAATTTTAGAATAGAATTAAATATTAATTGAGGATTTAAATAAATATAAGAAAAAAAAAAGAGAGTGAACATAAGTAAATAATTTATTGAAAATTAAGAAGATTTTTTTTTTTAGGATTTTACGTTGAAATTAACACGTAATAATTATCGTTTTTGAAAAAAAAAAGTTTATAAGGGTAACCGTTGAAAATAATACGGAATAAATAATTTGTTGAGAATAAATAAAAGTAAAAGAGAATATACGTTGGAAATAATACGTAATAAATAATTGTTGAGAATAAATAAAAGTGGATAATACGTTGAAAATACGGGAAATATTTTATTGAGAATTAAAAGAAGTTGATTTATTAGAGAAATATATGTGTCACAATTGAGAATTTTATCGAAGGAATTTAAATCCTATTATTGAGTTATATTGAGTTATTAGAAGGCAAGAGGTAAGACCTTATATTTTGTGAGTTTATAAAAGACAGTGAAGTCTTAAGTTTTTATTGATTTATATTGAGAATATTTGAGTTTTATGAGGCAGAGTACCTATTTTATATTGAGAGATAATTGTGAATTTTATTAGGCAGAGTACCTATTTTATATTGAGAAATAATTGTGAATTTTTATTAGGCAGAGAGTCCTATATTGTGTTGAATAAATAATTGGAAAAATAATTGAGAATTTTAGTTAGGCAGAAATAAGCCCTATTGTGTTGAATAAATAATTGAAGAAAATAATTGTGAATCTTTAGGCAAGAAATAAGACCTATAGTGTTGATTAAAAATAATTGTGAATTTTAGAGGCAAAGGCCTAGTATTTGAAAAATATATAAGAATAATTTTGGAACAAAAACGATAATAATTAAGTAAAAAAAAAAGGAATATAAAAAATATAGAATATTATTAAGTTAGCAATTAATATAATAAAAAAAAAAATCAAAAAAAAAAAATATTATATATTAATTTAGCCGTAGTTTATTATTAAGGATTAAATTAAGTTAATTTTTATTTAAGTATATGAGTAGAATAGACAATTTGTTTTAATTTAAGAATAGTTATTTTTTTCGGTGATTAATGAGTAATATAAAAATAAATTTATGAGTAGTGATACGGAAGGTAGTATAACTGACGAATTAAACGATAGATTATCGGGAGAAAAAATTAGTAGTGAAACTGAAGAAAAAGGAATTCAAGTGGAATTAAATATAAATAAATCTGATAAAAATAAAACAGATAGTGAATTAATTACAGCGGAAGGTTACGGAAGTCCGCAAGAATTTGATAAAAATAAATATTTAAGTGAAATAGTAGAGAAAAGTTTATTAGATACAAGTATTAAATTTAATACAATTAACGAAATCGAAAAAAGGGTTATAGGTACGCGCACAAAACAGAATATAGTGCATACGCAATTGCAACCAGTAACTAGAAAACCTAGAGTAAAAATGGCAGAAACTAAACTTTTATTAAAAGATATTTCATCGTTAATACCAAATTGCGCTGACGAAAAAGATGTATACGCGTTTATTAGGGCATGCGATTACGCATGTGAGGCGATAGAAAAAGAACAATTACCATTATTAACTAAATTCATAGCAACTAAGTTAACAGGGAAGGCATTAGACGTATGTCGTTATAGAGAAACTTCAACTTGGGACAATATAAAATTTATTTTAAAAAGCGCATTTGAACAACCATTATCTCCGCAAACACTCCAGATAAGTCTAAATTCTTTACGCATGCGAAATGACGAAGACGTACAATCTTATAACGGTCGCGTAGAAAAATTGTATTATAATTTATGCAGCGCAACGGTAGCAAATAAACCCGCGGAGGAGGCGAAAATTCTTAGGCAAGCGATAACGGAACAGGCATTGGCAATATACATCAATGGTTTAAAAATGAATTTACAAACAATAATACGTGCGAGAGATCCAAAAACTCTAGAAGTAGCTATGCAACTAGCCAGACAACTGGAAATCGAACTTAGTCATAATACGGAAATAACGCAGAGTAATGTAAAAAAGGAACAAAACGCGAATAATTATAATAATAATAAACGTTGGTCAAATAATTATCAGGGTAATAATAATAACGCGCAGAAATTTAATAATAATTATAGCAATAATTTTAGACAAAATTATACTCGCGGAAATGACGGGAACTATAGACAAAATAATTTTAACAATAATTATCGCAATAATAACGGCAACAATTTACCTAGGAATAATAATTTTAACAGAGGCGGTAATATTCCAAATAATAACTATAATAATTATCCGCGTAATAATAATAACCAATATAATAATAATCAGAGTATCAATAGACAAAATAGTGCAGGATGTTATAATTGCGGTAGAAATAATCATATCGCGCGAGATTGTCGCATTGGCAGACAAAACCAAAGACAAAATAATAATGTTCGTCAACCCGTACAAAGTAATAATAATGCGCAACAAAGTAATATTAATAATAATGCAACACCGATAACTTGCACTTACTGTAATAAAATAGGACATGATAGTGTTAGTTGTTATAGTAGGCAAAGAGATGAGCGTAACAATACTAATCAGTCGGGAAACGGGCAGGCATCGAACGGCGCCGGCGTCCGTTCGATCAGCCAAATAGTAGCCGCACCGGAGGAGCAAATGTACAACGTTGCTTCAACATCGTCTCAGTAATACACGATAATCATATTTCATTTCAATCACCTAATTTTAATACAGAAAATATTAGTCTTCTTTTAGATACCGGTAGCGAAATAAATTTAATAAAAATAGATAAATTAACTGGCGAAACTTTAGTAAACGAAAAAGAAAAAATATTTTTAAAAGGCATAAATGACAAAATAGTATCTACTATTGGTAAAATTACAATAATATTAATATTAAATAAAAATGAAATAAAAACCGATTTTCATGTAGTGAATAAAGAATTCCCAATACCAAAAGACGGGATTCTAGGTCACCACTTCCTGTTGCAAAATAACGCAGTAATAGATATCGCAAATAATATATTAACGATTAAAAATAACGATATTAAACGCGAATTAAATAAAATATGTTTTACATTAAAACCGCGAACGGAAACAGTAGTATCTATACCAATAGCCGATCCTAATATGGAAAATAAAAATATTTTAATACACAAACAAGAATTAATACAGGATGTCTATTGCGCTAATATAATAAATACAGTTAAAAATGGAAACACAGTTATAAGTATATTAAATATTTCGGAATCACCACAAAACATTTTCGAGGACGAATTAAATAAAATTTTGTACGAAGATAATGTAGAATATAAATTACACGAAATAAAAATGATTAACGATAATAACGACCGCGTAAATAAAATTAAAAATTTAATACGAAGTGACCATCTAAACAAGGAAGAACGAGATACGATATTAGAAATATGCGAACATTTTTCGGACGTTTTTCATTTAGAAAATGATTATTTAACATTTACAAACGCGGCAGAACATGTAATACGATTACCGGCTAATCAGCCACCGATTTATAAAAGACCATATAGGTTACCACAAGCTCAACAAAAAGAGATTGAGGAACAATTAAGTAAAATGGAAAAAGACGATATAATAGAACGTTCAATGTCACCTTTTAATGCACCATTACTTTTAGTAAAGAAAAAATCAGATTCATCTGGTAAAGATAAATTTCGAATAGTAATAGATTTTAGAGCGCTTAATCAAGTAACATTAAATGAATTTCACCCGTTACCAAATATTACGGAAATATTAGACCAGTTAGGACAATGTCAACTTTTTACTATTTTGGATTTAGCAAGCGGATTTTATCAAATACCGTTAGCAAAAGAATCTCGGGAATTAACAGCGTTTTCGACCGGTCAAGGCCATTATCATTTTAAGCGTATGACTATGGGAATGAAAACAAGTCCCGCGACTTTTCAAAGACTTATGAATAACGTACTTTCAGGGATTATAGGCATTAAATGTTTAGTATACCTGGATGACATAATAATATACGCGAAAAATTTAGCAGATCATAATAGTAAATTGATAGACGTATTCGAACGCCTACGGACGCATAATCTAAAAATACAACCGGATAAATGCGAATTTTTAAAGCGCGAATGTTTGTATTTAGGTCATGTAATTTCAGAACACGGTATTAAACCAGATCCGAAAAAGATAACATCAGTATTAGAATTTCCGACACCAAAGAACGTTAAACAAATTAAATCATTTTTAGGCTTATCGGGATATTATAGAAAATTTATAAAATCATATAGTTTATTAGCTAAACCGATGACACACTTATTAAGAAAAGATGTAAAATTTGATTGGGACGAAAACTGTCAAGCAGCTTTCGATAAATTAAAAAACGCACTTTGTTCAGAACCGATTTTACAATATCCAGATTTTACAAAAGAATTTATACTTACAACCGATGCGAGTGGTAAAGCTTTAGGAGCTATATTATCGCAAGGAAAAATAGGTAGCGATTTACCGATAGCTTACGCATCTAGGACTTTAAATAGAAGTGAAATGAACTATTCAACAACCGAGTTAGAATGTTTAGCAATAGTATTCGGAGTTAAACAATTTAGACCTTATCTTTATGGTAGAAAATTCGTAATATTAACAGATCATAGACCGTTATCTTGGCTATTTAATTTAAAAGATCCTTTATCTAAATTAGCGAGATGGCGCATACAACTCGAAGAATATGATTACGAAATAAAATATAAACCGGGAGTACAAAATTCGAATGTAGATGCGTTGAGTAGAATGTATAATATACAGGAAATAAAAAACGAAAGTTATACCAGCTTTTTGGAAAAGTCGGAAACAACCGTAATAACAAATAAAAATGTAAAAGAAGTAAATGGAGATTTATTGGAATCGCCAATAGAATACCATATAGTATCGGAAATAGAAAAATATTATAATTTCAAATCGGGAATTAATTATGAATTAAAAAGAAAGTTCAGAAATAATGAAATGTTAAAATCTAATAAAGAGATAGGCGATGTAGTAAAATTTAAACATGAGGAAAGATATATTATATTTATAATAACTAAAAGTAAAGTAAAGCAATTAACTACGTACGAAAATCTTTATTTAGCATTATTAAATTTAAAATACTTTTGTATCAAACATTCTTTGAATAAATTAACTATGAATCAAATAGGTAAAAAGGATGGTTTGGATTGGGCAAAAGTAAGATCAATGATTAGGTATATATTTCGTAATACAGATATAGAAATACTAATTTGCACTAAATTAGAATATACCAAAGAGGAAAAATTAATTATATTTAAACAATTTCATGACTCTTTATTAGGGGGTCATGCTGGATTACATAGAACGGTTAAAAAAATAAAACGGCAATTTAATTGGCCAGGTTTAAAACAAGAAGTGAAAGAGTATATAAAAAATTGTCCTTCATGTCAGGCTAATAAGACGACAAATAGACATCATAGAAGTCCAATGATAATTACAACGACAAGTTCTAGACCGTTTGAAAAAATATTTATGGATATAGTAGGACCTTTAATAACAACGGTCATGGGAAATACATATATATTGACCATGCAGGACGACCTAACAAAATTTTCTTTGGGCGTTCCATTGCCAAATCATACAGCAAATACTATAGCCGAGGCTTTTGTAGTAAATTTCGTATGTGTGCACGGTATACCTGAAACTATTTTGACAGATCAAGGTACAGATTTTCTTAGTAAAGTTTTCACAGAAGTGTGCAAGTTACTAAAAATCAATAAAATAAATACAAGTCCTTATCACCCACAAACTAACGGTAGTTTAGAACGATCGCATAGAACATTAGCCGAATATTTAAGACATTATGTAGATAAAGATCTAAACAATTGGGACCAATTATTACCATATGCATTATTCGTATATAACTCGACAGAACACACTTCGACCAATTATCAACCATATGCATTGTTGTATGGAAGAGAGATAGACATACCAGTTAAATTAAAGAGTAATCCGGAACCGAGATATAATTATGATGACTATATATTTGATTTAAAACAAAAAATGCAGGAATCGCACAAAATAGCGAGAGAAAGGTTAATTAAAAAGAAAATAAAATCTAAAAAACATTATGATAAAAAAGAGCATACTGAAGAATTAGAAGTAGAAGATTTAATATTACTTAAAGATAAAACGCAAAAGAATAAATTAAGTCCTTTATGGAAGGGTCCATATGAGGTTTTGGAAATATTAGATAGTGAAAACGTAATAATAAAAAGAGGTAGAAAACATGTTACTGTACATAAAAATGATGTGAAAAAATATCACGAAAAATCGGAAGAAGATAAAAGTGATTAAATAAAAATAATTATAACTATAAAATATTTAAGTAAATTAAGAAATAAATGATAATTATAAATTAATAGAAGTAATAGAAATAAGTAATTAAGTAAAATTTATAAAAACTATAATATAATAAGTTAGATTGATATTTCATATAAATAAGTTATAAGTACCTAATTAGTAAAATATTATAGGTTATTTCTCATAATGGCAACGAAATGTTTTGATATTGACGAAGATGATGAAACTGGTGAGACCACAGATTGGGTTGCGTATAATAAACCTCCAACTGTTTTATACAATATATCAAACGACCATATTACCTTTCAAAAAGCGAATTGGAATACAGAGGAAATATACAATTTAGAAATTACAAAAGAGTGTAAATATAACTCGTTAATCTTTAACTGTAGTACAACTTTAAAACCTATAAATGAATATACTGGAGAAACAACGGGCTTTGAATTAATAAAATCGTGTGAAGTATACAAGAGACAATTAAAAGAAGGAATAAAAAGACAAATCCCTTATATGAAGCAAGTTGCACAAATATTTATTAAAAATGCAGATACAGAAAAAAACAATACAGATGTTAGAACAATTACAACGCCTATTAAACAAATTAAAGAAATAAACAATATAACAAATATTAACATATTAAACATTAATACAACAAAACCACATACTAATACAACAGTAGAATCAATCATAAACGCCACAAATAGCACAATAAAATTGGAAAATACTTTTGCAAAAAGTGAAATGAGCAACAATAACATTACAAATAAGAATAATGTTACAAAATGTATAGAAAATTTGGTACAAAAACAAAATAACTTTAAAAACGACTACTTTATTTGTATAACCTTGGGGATATTTTTAATGATCACTATATTATCAATATTATACGTATTTTGCAAATACAAATGCATAGAGCGATATCGATATAAATACGTTATGAACCAAATAGATCTAAGAAGGACTAACTTAAAAGAATTAGAGTTATAAGAACGAATTTAAACTTTCATAGTAATTCAAAGAAGTAAAATATAATTAAAATAAATTAATAAATAAATATTAATAAGAAAAGAATATAAAGACTTTAGATATAGATGAAAAAAAAAAAAATCAGTAATAATAAAAATATGAAAATTCATAATAATCATATATAGGTAATAATTAAGACCATTTCTGAATAAATTTAGTATAAGTAGTCTAATATATACAATTATGAAATAATTAATTATAAATATTATAGGAAAGGAAGAAGAGATGTAATCTATGTTACTACGCCAGTAGAACAGAAATTGAAAATGCCATTGGTAATAGGAGTAGACAGTACAACTATTCCAGATTTCGAACTAGAATTAGTTGAACAATTTCAAGGTCGTCATTTGACCCTTAGACTAAATAAAAACGATCAAATGATAGGAGAAATACTTGTGTGGACTATTAGTTACTGCGAGTCTTTCCAAAGATTCGAATATAGGAGCACATTAGATTTCGCTCATAGAATTATTTGTGGAGAAGAACATGAGTATTACAGAACCCTACCTGAAGATGCTACGATATGTATTTGTCTTTTAGAGGCACTGCTATATGGGCATCTACGTGATGTGTCACGTACTCCCATTCCATATGAATCAGAGGGGGAGTTTCTACTATTGGAAGAACTATGAATTAGAAATTGTACGACCAATGACCATTATAATAATGACCATTATTTAAAATATAAGAATAAAACGATAAATGTAAATAAAAAAAATTATAAATCATTAGTAATTAATAAAATAAGTATATATAAAAAAAAAAAAAAAAACTTTTGTAATCATTAAATATAATGTATGTAAGCTTGTGATGTCGTTGCTTGTAAAAGAGCAGAGACACATAAATTCGTAATTATGGACTTTGAATTTTCAATGGTGGACAGGACAAGCATGGTGGTTATTTCAGGAGCTATCTCAAATAGCCTAGATCGATTCAAAATTCGTAAGTTGGAAGGTAGACCTTTATTGTTACCTGTCAACGAAGAACCAAGACCGATGAAAGACAGAGAGCTACAAGTAGCTATAAAAGAAATTAAAAGAGTATTTAGGTGTAAAACGGAGTTGAGAGATGCTTGTCTAGACCAGTTAAACAAAAGTTTGAATACGACAAGAAATAATTTGACCCCTGGATATATTGAGAGTTACATCTTAAAAGGAAATAAGGAGAACATAATAGTAGTATGGAACGGACACTCTGATAAAAGTATTCTGCAAAGATTAGATTTAACGCAATTTCCAATTTTAAATATAACATGCTATGATAAATTATTTAATAAGAACTTCACGATACAATTCGAAAAATTAAATACCAAAGAAATAATATACGAAGTAGATATAGGGACATTTAACAAGTCGGGACGACTACTTAATTTGGTAGAAACGCACGACATGATTTGTAAAAAGAAACATAAAATTACGTATGCACACGATCCTACTGTGGATGTAAAATACACCAAATGTATTTTTGACTTTGTGATACGAAAACAAAGATATGAAAATTTAATAAAACACTTTTAAAATTATAAATTAAAATTTTATATATAAATTTAATTTCAGACATAATAATTGAAAACTATAGTTAAATCAACCACAAAGTAATAAAACAAAATGAATAGATTGGAACAGTTAAGCGCGGAAATTGCACTAAATATTGAAACACAATACCACATAAATCCAGAACAAGGAGATTGGCATAATTTTACTAATTGCTATGACTATCATATAGTCACCGCAAATAATTCGATTTTAGTACCCTACGAGGATGACAAAATTTTGAAAATGATATCTGCAACTAAGAGATTTTTATCAGATATGTGCGTCGACAGAGATTTGAGTGAGCCTTATTGTTATGAGTTAAACTATTTTTTAGAAATACTAACTAATCCTGCAGATGTTTTGTACTACGATAGGTAATTATTCAAAGAATACTGGTCATTTCGGTTTGTGTAGTTAGCAGATAAATTCTTGTGAAATAACAGTGAGAATGTGTCTGCGACTACCTGAACCTACTTGATAATATAACACGTTGGTTCAATCAATATTTTATGATAAATCCGGTTGGATTGTACGGCCCGCCCACTAACAACTTTTGACAATTGATTATGATGGAGCGAGTTCGTCACAATCCAAGTGATGGGGGATGATTGACCAAACAGTTAATAATCAGTTAAAGATAACGTCATTTGCAAAGGACAAACTTAAAATAAATAGTTGGCCATTGCATTTGGGGATAATATTTGATTGAGTAAACGAAAGAGAAAGACAATATAAAAGGAATATGTAAATATTAATACTATAAATAATAATAAATATTACATTAGGAGATAATTATAAAAATATAAATTAAAGTATAAAATATAAAAAACTATTATTCAATATATATACACTTATACTTAACGGAAACGTATCAGAAATACTAGAAATATAAAAAGGTTATAAATAGAAACTACACTTTACAAATATATTTTATTATTATATACTTTACTATTTTTATTCTATGGCAATAAATGCATTATTATCCACTAAGCTATAATTTTTATATTTTATAAAATTATATCATTATATTATTAACCACTAACAAATTGAAATTTACATACTAACCAATTATATTATATAATTATATTATTCAATTATTTTACATAACCACATTATAAATATTATTCACTAACCATTTATTTTATTATAAAAAAAAAACAAAAGGAAAAATATGTAAGCACTAACAATTAATTACTAACCACTAAAAATTATATATTAAGTACACTATTGTAATCAGCAAATTTGTATTGTATAACTGAAATTTTATGAAAATGTTCAAATAATTGTAATATGATATTGTAAAACATACAAATAATTGTAAAATGTATTGTAATTGAAATTATTGTAAACAAGTTACAAAACTTGTATTGTATTTTGTAAACTTATATAACTATTTTTGTGCTAAGACTTTTGAAAGATTTCTGTCTTGAGGACATAAACCTTTTTTTTCGTGGGGAGGTGCTACGTGCTCTGATGTCCTATACCAATAATATAATACATAAAGGGGTCCATACAGAGTAGGCCTGAGTAACAAGATAATAATCAACCATATATTATAATATCATGACTCGTAATAGGAATAGTACGACGAGGAAATACTTAAGAATATATAATGGGGAGTAAAAACCTACATACCTGAGGGGTAATATATTATGCCTAGTCGCTATGAAAATAGCCACTTATACTTTGACCTTTGGAAATCGGAGATAAACGAACTGAACGATACAATGTAAGCCTATAATATGACTGTCAATCATATTTATGATTATTGAATATTAATCTCGAGTTCTGAGAATCTCGAGCGAGGCTGACCACAGACGCGTGGGGATATCGTCACCGGATGTCGCCGGACGTCATCATCGCACGCGCATCCTCTGAAATGCGTAATAGTGTGAGAAGCGAATGACCTGAATACGAATAGGCCAGAAGGGACATGAGTAGGAGATCAGGGGACACTGACTATATAAGGGGGCCCAGGAGAGGACTCCCGCAGACGTGATTTTCCAGAGCTAGAGCAAGCACCTTCACGTCACTTTACACCAGAAATCGTTCATTTGGACTTAGTTTATTTTTCCAATTAAATTAATTAATTGAACTTAGAATATTTTCAATCAGTTTTAATAAAAACACTTAGTAATATTTCGACTACTTTATTCCATCATACCTATATCTTTGCGACAAGCTGTTGGCCCACTACATACCCAATAAATCATTACAATTTGTTAACTTATTTATCGCCTGTCAGTAAAAATCTCTAAAAAAGAAATATTGTATATTATTATAGATGAAAAGACCATTTTCGAATTCTTTGATAGTTTCCTCAAGTATTAAAATAATCCATAGATAACTATCAAAATATTTCAATCCCATTAAGTGCACATTAAATAGGGCTAATATAAGAAAAAAATTTCTAGTGTGGTGGTCATTATTTTTAATAAAAAATATAACATATATTAATATAATATACTAATATATAGATTAATCCTCCATTATAGTGAGAAGAGTTGAGGGAAGTAAGACCCTGATGATTGACACCACCATATACCTATATAGTAAATCCACTTTACAGCTATAAAAAATATATAAATATTACACAATATATATTTGTATAGGGTTTATCTTTACAATTTATTTGAAAAAATATTATCCATATAGGTACACTTAATTTAATAAGCTTTTTAGAAGCCTAATAATAAAAATAAATGCCTATTTTGAAAATACAATTAATCATCTATATTGTTATGGAAAACAATCTACTTATGACAAATGGCAATAAATTCATTCAATATTCAATAGATAAAAATAAGCTAGATAAGTGAGTACCATATTGCTATACAATAAGTGTCGAATGGGTTATTATAGGTGTGTTAAATTTTAATTTAATTTGTGTATTAAAAACAATTCTGAGGGGTTATGTCCAAGTAATATATTGTTATTTTATATACTATTATATAGAAGAAGACACAGCTATGTTAGGTTAATATTATATTAACCTAACCTAACTACTTATTACTTTATACGTTATACTTTACTTCAAATTTATCAAGCAAATTAATAAATAATAAAGTATTGTTATTTCTTTAAAAATTAAATATATACATTATACATTTACTAAATAAAACAATAAATAAATTTAAAGTAATACCTACATTTTTTCTTATTTTTCTTATGATATATTTTATAGTTAAATAACATGCAAGAAAATAATGAGGTAATTTTTTTTGCACAAAATATTAAAAAAATTAGGTATCCCTGACATAGATTAACTAATCTACATATACTATACTACATTGACCATTTGCAATTTACATAATTTATTAATTATTTTAACCTTTAACGTTGAAGTAATTCTAATATTAAAATACAATAAAGGAAATAAATTAAACACTATTTAATATTTTAATTATGTGAAAAGACAAAATAAAGTTAACATAAACATTTTAAATACACATTATTATATTACCCACATATTATTGTGTTGTCTCCGTCTTACAAGTACATTACATAGCAAATTAATGCTCAATAGATTACCTTTAGTTAAAAAATTAGGGTGAATCGACCTATTATAAAATTTGAAGGTAAGAATATTATATGTGTTTTTAAGTGAGTTATGAGTATTTTTAATTTACACTATGTTATATACACATAACTTGCTAAAAAATTGGACTATCGTCATAAACCAACATACATACACTGGTAATTTTCTCACCATCAAGTTTCATCATAGGTCAATTTTAATCTGACAGAGCTAAACATGATCTACTGAGCATGCATTTGCTGAGTTACATACTTGTAAGATACAGACAACACATGCGAGTGTGACAGGGGCGTCATTTGGGGGGGGTGCAGGGTGTACATTTGCACCAACATTTTTGAAAAACGCCTTCTTTGGACTGCCAGCAATAATTGTAAGCGCCGATATACCTAAGTGTTATAATATTCATATATTATATATTTTATATTTTTTCAGTATTTAAAAAAAAAATTATTATAGGTACCTACCTACCTACTAATGTGTTTTATTTCCAAAAATGATCAGTGTAGTAGTGTACTAGTGTAATTAAATCACTTATATCATAGACTTATATAATATAAAATAATAATAATATAAATAATATAATATATCTGTGGATATAATAATATGCTGGTATAGATTTCTTATCACACTCCGGTATCTCCCTACTCGTTATAATAACCCTTTATAGGGCAGAACAAAAAATCATCTGATTGTTCTGAAAATTGGTATACATGCACTATGGAGTATTTTGATTTTGGGAAAAATATTGGAAAATTTTTCATTTGTTTTGCATGGTTGGAAAAGTGGTGGGAAAATAGTTTCCCTTTGCCCATTTACGACTATGGGATTTACCAAATGGGCAATGGTAATTATTAAAACATTAAAAAACAAAACCCTTCAAGTAGCTTACAACATTTCTATAATGCACATTCCTGAGAAATTTATTTAAAATTCATAAATCATAATAATAATAATAAAAAAAAAAACAATTGAACTTCTACTTAGTTGGTTTATAAATCACAATATTATTTGTTATTACTTACTACAATATTTTCATATCCTTATATAGATGTAATAAGACTCAAATTGATAAAAAATAAAACATAACAAATCTCATTAATAAAAAATAACAGGTAATCAATTACCTACTTGGTATCTATAGTTTACAAATCACAATATTACTAGTCTTTTTATTTCTTTATATAAATATAATAAAATTAAAGACTAAAGTTAATAAAAAATAAATAATAAAAAAATAAATAATAATTATTTATCTTTTAAACAAAATTAATCTAAATGATACTGTAGATTCGTTTTCAAAGTTGAAAAATTGAAGATATCCGCTAATGTAATATAGTATGTATTAAATAATTATTGCTTTATGACAATAAATGTTTTTATTTGTGTAACTAAATGGTTTGTTATTAAATTGAATTTAAGTTGTTAAATTAAAATTAGAAGTGGAAAAATTTAGATATGAATAATACCTATTTCATTAATATGTCATTTTGAACAAGGGAACCAATAAAACAAATTTCAGCCTTCAGGTTTAGCTATATTATTTATTTTGAGTGTGCAGGGAGAAAAATGTATAGGTTAGGTTCGGATAAGTATTATTAAGGTGCTTTATACCCATAAATTTACTTACCTAATACCACTGGTATCAGCAATATAATATAAATTCATTAAAAGTACCTACACATACTTCTTCAAAAAAATAATAATATTGTGAAGTTTTCATACTAATATAGGTGACATAACAAAAAATTTTCACTTGTTTTTGTCACCACTTAACCCCACCCCCTTATCCACAAAATATAATTTCTATGTTGCCTACAGTAATGATTTGGATGGCCTGCAAAAAGTTTGGCACCAACAATAAAAAAGTTGAAATGACGCCCCTGGAGTGTGACCCTCTTAAGTACAAATAATGTATAATTTGTCTGAAAAATCAATGAATATTTTTGAAAATAATAATGGAAAACCTTTAAGTATATGATCTGGTTTCTTGATTGAAGTTGAACATGTGAATGATTTGATTGAATATAGTTTATTTACAATTAATTGTATTCATTATTAAATTTGAGTGGCTTCATACATAGATTAAATATACATAGATAGCCCATAGGCATGGGCGATATGGAAACCGATAATTTAATTGAACAATACGTCTACAGATAGCGCAAATTGTTTTGTCAATATAGAATTTCAAAGTTTATATTTTGGCATTCATCATAATGCGTATATAGTATACTTTGTCCAGCGAGAGAACACGATGCCGCTCGATCACAATCGGCTCGGTCTGCCGGCTGCGCGTCTAAAAATAAATCTATATTGTATAATTTTATATTAATATCCCAAACACTACGACTTTTAATCAATTTATTATTATGTTATTACTTATTAGTTAGAATCTATAAACAATTATAGTTCCCGATCACGTTCACAAATAATGTGACAGTGACAACAGCAACTTATGACACCACTCATACATTTTTAAATCCTATTTTATTGATTTATTCCACTTGAACTTTATTGTATTGTTCACAATTTAATCATGACAACAAAAGGAAACAAATGTATGTTTTTTGGTTGTGGTAAAAGTAAAAGAACACAAGATAATCTTAAACTATTCCGATTCCCAAAAGATCAAACCAGGGCAAAAGAATGGGTTAAGCAATCAGGTTAGTTAAGTTATATTGTTGTAGTAATTATTAATAATTTGAAAACGTTTATTTTACGGAATAATTTTTTATAACTTAAGATTTTATAAATATATTTAAATTAGACGTTTGAAATTCAAATTTATATAAAATCCGTCAAAAACACTACCTAACGTTTTCCTATAATTTCGGTTTTAGAAAAATAATACCAGGGACATAGCTCAGCTATAATTGTGTCGAGTAGGCCTCGTTATTGAGTTTGTTACTGTGATAGATCAAATAGATCAATAGATGTGTAGATGTGTTAAATTTGAGTTCAATAATAAATCATTGTATACGATGAAAAACGAATCTGAATCACGAGACAGTGAGAATGTGAGTTACATTTCGTTCAGAATCTAAAATTCACGCGTAAATTAACGAATTACTATTAAACAGTTTTAGATATAAAATAAATAAATAAAATATCCCATAGACTGACAAATCTTCTCCGTTCAGAATGGTTTATTGTACACCTATTATTGGGAATTGCGATTGTATTCAAATTAACACATCTATTATAGTGAAAATAATAAAAAAAAAATTTTTTTTTTTTTAAATTTTTTAATCGTTTTTTATCATGTGGTATCATATGATACCTAGGTGCAATATTTTAAAGAAAAAAAAATTTTTTTTCAAAAATTATTTATATTTTTTTTAAAAGAATTATAAACTTGTATATTTAACATTTAAACATAACTATTATAACATTAGTTAACATTTCTTAAGTTTTCTAAAATATAAAATCCGTTGAAATATTTAAAAAATACAAAACCTGAATAGTTTTTTACTGATCACAAGT
The DNA here is from genome assembly GCA_020882235.1 of Schizaphis graminum. Lineage (NCBI taxonomy): Eukaryota > Metazoa > Arthropoda > Insecta > Hemiptera > Aphididae > Schizaphis > Schizaphis graminum. The sequence goes on from CM037033.1 coordinate 7,096,007, forward strand.
ATGAATTATCTGTGCATAATAAAAATATAGATCATAAAATAATGAAGGACAAAACAAAATATATTTCTTCAATTAGAACGTCAGTAAAAATTGTGGATTACCTCTGTCCACAGTTCCACAGTATATAATAATATTATAATAACAAATTTAAACATAAACAAAACAAAACAAACTTTTTTGATAAAAAGAGTCAAAATTATGCACCACTTGTAAATAGTAAAACTATAGATAAAATAATGAAATACAAGTTGAAATAAAAACAAAACAAAATTTTTTAGACTACTTGTGCAAAATTATACAATAGATAATAATATTATAATAATACTTTTACTATTCTGTATTTTTTTTTGAAATGATCTTCTTTTTAATTTTAATTTTTTGTTTGGTAACTTTTTTACACTGCAGCGCTGCTTTCTAGATTTTATACAATTATTTTTATTTGGTGGTATCATATGATACCGTTGTGCATGAAGAGGTTAAAGATGTTTTTTTTTTAATTCTTAGGTAATATCTTACTCGCTGATTTGAGTTTCGAACAACTAAATAACCGTCATGTTTGCCATTTGCATTTCAAACCCACGGATTATAATAATATTAACACACAGCAACGACTAAAATCAACTGCAATTCCAATGAAATATGATTCATCCGAATTTAATACATCTCCTGTAACTAATGTTTTAGTAAATGCATTGCCAAACCAAAATTATGATCCTGAATCTCCAAACTTACACGTAAAAACACCACTGAAGACGTATAAAAAAAAATCTCAAAGAACGCCAATTGAATCTCCGCATCTTCCGGCTACTTTAAATAAATCTCCGTCTTCACCGATTTTAAACTTTGAATGTTCACCATCAACTAGTTTAATGGTTAAAACGTTTATAGATATGCCTTCTCCTATCAGTACATATACAAATAAAGCAAAAAAAGTTCTTTTTCCTACCAAATATAGTTTAGAAACGAGCGAAAAAAATTTAAAAGAAATAATTAAAAAAAAAAATATTTTGTTAAAAAATAAATCGTCCACTATTTGTAAATTGAAAAAGAAAATACAAATGACTTGTAATAAATTTAAGTTGTGTAAATTAAAGAACGAAGTGTTATTTCCCAGTTTAGGCTCTAAAGTTATTGCAGAAATGCAAATTTTTCGTAAACATAATTCAAGGTTACCGTGGACATTAACAGAAAAAAATTTTGCAATTAATTTATATTATAAATCTGCAACTACATACAAATACCTTAGGAAATACCAACAAATTATTTTACCAAGTGAGACAACTATACGTAGGTGGATTGGAAATTCAAAATTTTGTCCCGGTTTTAATTCTCTTTGGCTAAAACAAATAAAAAATAAATTAAATACTATGTCAAATGAGGAAAAGTATTGTGTTATAGTATTTGATGAGATGAAAATTAAATCGTTTTTAGAATATTCAAAATATTTAGATATGGTTGAAGGCTTTGAGGATTTGGGGCACAAAGGAAGAACAAAAAAAATGGCTACACAGTCCATGGTTTTTTTAGTTCGAGGTTTATATAGTACATGGAAATTACCTTTAGCTTATTTTTTATCTGGTTCATCAATGAATAGTGTGATATTAAAAGATTTAATAGTAGATATTATTGAAAAATGTATTGAACTGGGTTTTCATCCTGTGGCACTAGTTTGTGACCAAGGTTCTAACAATTATTCAGCTTTAAAACATTTAGGATTTAATAAAGATAAACCATTCATTGAAATAAAACAACATACAATTTTTTCTATTTTCGATGTACCACATATTATCAAACATTTTCGAAATAATTTTTTAAAAAATAATTTTAAATTTAAAGGTCAAGAAGTTTCTTTTTCGGATATAAAATTAGCTTATAACATAGATAAATCTAGTAGTACCAGTAGAGCCCTTTTAAAACTCACCGACAGCCATATGAATCCCGGACCGTTTCAAAAAATGAACTGTAAACTAGCTCTACAAGTTTTTAGTAACTCTGTAGCAGCTGTTTTAAAAACGTGTGTAACTACGGGTCAAATAAAATCTAAAACTGCTCCCGCGACCGCTGAATTTGTTAGAGAAATGAATAATCTATTCGACTGTCTTAACTCTAAAACTTTGTATAGTTCAAATACGTATGCATGTGCTTTAAATGAAGATAAACCTCAAATATATAATTTTTTGATATCAGCTAAAGAGTGGTGTGAACAATTAGAGTTGGTAAAACCTATAAAAATATATGGAAAAGTCCTCCCATGTTTTGATGCAATGGTGTGGTCTATAAATGCTATAAGTATGCTTTATAATCAACAAAAAAATGAAAGTTTTAAATATCTCCTTACTAGTCGCTTAAACCAAGACATAATAGAAAATACTTTTTCAGTTTTTCGTCAACGAGGAGGTTTTAACAGAAATCCTACCGCTCGTACTTTTAGAACTTCGTTTCGATTTCAAGCTAAACACAACCTTATGAAATCTACTGATTTATCAAACTGTGAAACTAATTATGAATATAATTTATTTGATAATAGTAGTTCACAGAGTACGACTATTTCAAATACATGTGATAACTCTAATGATTCTGACTCATGTAAATCTTTATCTGATAATGATGGTTACGATGATGAGTACAAAAATATTAACAACGATGATGAACAATATATAACCCTTGAAAGCTGTTCAAACACCTATTTTGCGGGATATTTGGCTAAAAAATGTATGGACCAATTTAAATGCACTAAATGTGAACTGATAATATTAAAATGTAATGAATTTTTTTTTGACGATCAAGAATATTTAATTTTTTATAAACAGTTCGAAAGTACCGATCCTGAAAAATGTAGCCTGAAAAAACCTTCAGACTTATTTACAAAATTTGTTATGCAAGCTCAGATAATTTTAAAACATTTCATAGAAGTTAACCCTCAAAAGAGAAAATTGTACACAACAATCCAACTAAAAATTAAAAACGAAATTTTTTTTGATTTAAATGTTGATAAAGATTGTGAACAACATTTTGATTTTATTATTCAAAAATTAATTTATTGCAAATTATTAAGACATTTTAACTGGACTTCTAAACATTTAAAAGGGCGATCCAATAAATCGACAGTTAGTAAGTTAAACATTTTGAAAAATTTGTAGATTTGTTAACTATTTATGTTTTAACTTTGATTATTTTAAAACAATTACAACTTATAAATTGGTTAATAAAAACAAAAAAACCCAAAAAGTAATTTATTTTATTTTAATTTGCAAAATAATATCTGCAATAACAATTATTTTTATAATTATTAGTTTTTTGCATTTTTTTTTGTGGACTATTTATTTTTTGATTGTATTTTAATATTATTATATACCTTTATTTACAAGGCGCATAATTTATATATTTAATTGATTTATATAAGAATTAAATACCTATATTAATTATTATGTATATAGTTTAATCTATAAAAATAACTATTTGTGTCATGGCTACTTTTGTTATATTATATTTTACTAGTGTAAATAGTGTTATATAATATTATACCAGCTACCATTATTATGTTGTTTTTAAATAAAAGTAATTTGTTGATATTAAATAAAAGTTTATAAATGATATTGTAATTGTTTGTAATATTAATTGAAAATATTTTTTGAATTGTAATATAAATTACATAGGTATATTTATATATTATGTAATTCATATTACTTATTTATAAATCTGCCAAGTTGTCAATATTTTAATATGATTAATCGAAAATCGGTAAAAAATATTAGGTAAATATTTAGAAATAGAAATCATAATAATAATCTCAATGTTAAACAGCAATAAAGGTGCGGCGCTGCGTGAGAAGCCTACATACGCTAGTGGCGCCCCCAACAATCCTATCGGCGTCCAGTGGAACTTTGATGCCGGGGTCCAAATAGTTGGCATATGTGGTTGCCGCTTTTCCCCTTGGCATGGGCTATCTATGTATATTTAATCTATGCTTCATAGGCAACATCAGCCAAAAGCGTTTTCATTTGAACCAATTAAATATAAACATCAAAATAAATATGTATTCAATATTACAAATATATATGAAATACAGGAAGAATAATGAGTGTATTTGATATATTTCTAAATTTAGTACCTAAATTATTTCATAAAATCTAATTTCTTACATAAATATCATTAGGTAATATTATTTTAAAGTTTATCACAAATGATTTAAAATTAATGCAATTCCTCAGTGTTTGTTAGGAAAATACTTATATATGTTTATTATAATTAGAGAGCGGATTTTAAGGTTTTTAAATATTTTTATTGGCTTTATGCAGCTTTACGAGAGTGAAAAATATGGACGATTTATCCATCACCGAGTTCGTAGGAAAAAATTTATTTTGCATATTAAAGCATATTTTAGACATTAGAGAATATTTAGCCTATTTTTCATATTTTAGAATATATTCTATTATTGTTCATAAAAAATCATATATATTTAATACACTTTGTTTTTTTTATAGTGTTAACTGTTACCAAAGGGCATGCATAAGTTATATACTGTTTTTATTAATTTATTTTGTTTTTTTTATATTTTCATATAGCTGATATCAAAGGGCATGCAAGTTACCTATATATTGTTTTTTATATATATTTCATTATATTCATATACCTATGAACTGTTTTGTATTTTTTATAATTAAATATTTTACATGTTACCAAAGGAATGGTACATAAGTTACCTATTTATTGTTTTTATTGAACTATTCAGGAAAAAAATTTATATATATCTGCATATTTAGAAGTTTATGGAATATTTAGAGACTATTTTAGGGTTTTTTTTAGAAAATATTAGCATCATATTTTAAGCTTTTAAGAACCTAAAAATCCGCTCTTTAATTATAAGGCATAGCACTGACACAAACTAAAGCAGGATTGTATGAAAATTGATCAATATATACCTAATGGTTAAATAAAATTTAAAGGGGCAGATTTGAGACACTAAATATTTAAGAGATCATTAGGTATTTCTCAATAGCCATAGGCCATTACTATTTATTTATTAAATATTTAAAGTGATTATTGTTCATATATGAAATCTGGTTCTTGTATTTTAATATTAATATTTTAACAATTACATAAAAAATATTTATATATTCAAATTATATATTACCCTGTTGTCTTAATAAACATTGAGGTCTTGGTGTCCAAAAATGATGTTGATGAATTGTTGTTTGTCTTGATTGTCATTTTGTATTGGATTAGATATTCCAACACTCATCATCACACTATTACAACCCTGGAGTTCATCATCGTCTCCTAGAAGTTTCTTGAACCAATATCCCACAGGGATAAGAGAATAACCCATTTTCAATTATTCTACTAAAATAAAAGTTTCAGTGAATCAGATGTATAAATTAATTAATTACTAACAATTTAATTTAATCACAGTTATAAAATAATATGCATGTTGTTATTTAATTTATCTTATGCGTTATTGATTAAAGAAGTCTATAATCGTTGGTGCTAGGTTATAGAACATTGATTTTAGATTCTGAACGGAATGATGAATGTATTGATTTTACAATGATGTGTATTTTTTTTTTTTGTGTCTGTCGACAACATTTGGGGCAGTAAAAATGCTTCGATTTATGACTTTAGCCCCTCATTGAAAAGGAAATCGAATCTAGTTGGTACTTGGAGGGTCAAAAGTTAAAAATTTTCAATATTTTTTAAATGAGTCGGGAAAACCTTAAAAAATTACGGAAAAACGGGATTTTTTAATCAAAACCAGTTTTCGTCAAAATCAAATTTTTATTTTGCTATAACTCAAAAACTAATCGATGTAAATAGTTGAAATTTTCACCAAATGTTTATATTAGTGTTCTCCATACACAGTTAAATTTTCAACGAATTTTGACCTTTTTTGAACAATTTATAGACAATTGAAATTTTTAATTTTTCTAAGTATTTTTTTTTTAAATAACGATAAAAATTTTTTGGCCGACCAGAAAATCTTGAAAATTTAATACAAGGTTTCTTATAAGTTGTTCTTAAAGTGATAAAAAAAAATCCAAAATCGTTAGTCACAATTTTTTTTTATAAGTGCTTAAAGTTCGAATTTATACGAAATATGTCATAATTGCGAAAATTTGCAAGTAATTTTGTGGTTGAAAAATCGTAAAATTTTTTTTCTTTTATAACTAAGTTTTGAAAATTTGGTACAAGGTTCTCCATAAATTTTTCTTCAATTATCTGTAAAAAAAACTCTACCGGATTCAGACAAAAAAAATTTATGAGTGTTTGAAATTTAAATTTTTACAAAACCGCGTTAAATAACGGTTTAGCCTCAAACGATTTTTGATATTTGTTGTTATTCAAACAGTATAAGTCGTGAATACTTGAAAATTTTACCAGTTATTTAGATTGCCATTTTCTTTACGTGATTTGATTTTCAAAATATTTTGACTTTTTTTGAGCTATTTATAGACAATTGAAATTTTCAATTTTTTTTATAATAATAACCTAACCTGGCCATGTGTTGATAATGATATAATCGTTCCAGTATTAGAGGTAAATCAACAAATTCAAAATAATCCTATCATTATTAATGTTCCTCCTGCTTCTTCCTTTGAAAATTCACAATCTATATCAAATCTACAACCTGTTCATTCATCTCCTGCTATACAAGTGACTAAAAATACCCGTCAGTCATCTACTCAAAATAATAAAACAATTTCATCATCATCTAGCATCAACCCAGCACTAAAAGTTATATCAAATAATAAAAAAAAAACAAAATTTTTATCCTATTAAAAAGGTAATTTGGAAAAAAACACATTTATTGCTCCCACAAATGTTGAATTTACTAAAAATGTAGAATTACCAGAAACTTTTTTGAACTTAGCAACACCACTAGATTTTTTTAATTACTTTTTCACTCCAGATCTTATGAATCATATTTGTGAACAAACTACTAAGTATAGTGTTTTAAAAGATCCTAGTAAACCATTCAATATAACTGAAACTGATTTAAAAAGGTATCTTGGCATTTGTATAATGACTTCTATTTCACAAGTTCCCAATATTCGTCAATATTGGTCATCCAATTTAGGAAATTCAGTTATAAAATCAACCATGACAGTAAATTGTTTTGAAAAAATTCGTCAATTCCTTCATTTTGCTGATAATAATAATTATATTCCACCAAACCAAGCAGGACATGATAGATTATATAGAATAAGACCTATACTTGAAACTCTTAGAAAGAGATACCAATCAATATCCATTGAAGAGTCATTGTCAGTAGATGAACAACTCTGTGCTACAAAAGCCAGACATTTTTTAAAACAATATATTCCCATAAAGCCTCATAAATGGGGATATAAACTATTAGTATTAGCTGGTATATCTGGATTTGCATATGATATAGAGATTTATAGTGGCCAAGAAAATAATGTTGAAAACAGGTTAGATAAAGAACCAGATTTAGGGCCAAGTTCTAACATAGTTGTCAGGTTATCTAGAATAATACCATCAAATTGTAATCATAAAGTATATTTTTACAACTATTATACTTCATTGCCCCTAATGATATATTTAAAAAGTAGGGGTATATTTTCATTAGGTACAGTACGCAGGAATCGATTACAAAATGTACCATTTCCTTCAGAAAAAGAACTTTTGAAAAGTGATAGAGGAACATCAGTTGAATGCACAACAATAAGTGCAGTTGTTTGGAAAGACAACAGATTAGTTACATTACTCTCTACATATGTTGGGGAACAACCAAAAATGAAGTAAAACGATTTTCTAAAACACAAAAGAAGTTAGTTAAAATTGCATGTCCAAATTCTGTCATTGTATATAATAAACATATGGGTGGTGTTGACCTATTGTATGCAAATATAGGTAGGTACAAAATAAAAATGAGGACCATAAAGTGGTATATGCGTTTATTTTACCATCTATTAGATGTAACTATTGTTAATTCTTGGATTCTATATAAAAAAGTATTTATACAAAAGAAGTTAGAAGGAAAGCCAATGTCTCTTTCTCAATTTAGAGAAGATCTAGGCACTTCTTTGCGCACAACTGGTAGAATAATTACTCCTACAAGAGGAAGGCCTTTAAAAAGGCCTGATACATCACCTAATATTTCTGATCGAAAATGAGTTAGAACTGTTAATAATATTCCAGATAGTATAAGGTTTGATCATGTAAGTCACTGGCCAGAATGGAATAAAACAAGACAAAGATGCAGTTTGTCAAATTGTAAAGGTTTTACTTTTGTTCACTGTTCTAAGTGCAAAAAGAGTTTATGTTTTAATAAGAACAAAAATTGTTTTGTTAAATATCATTTGTCATGATCACAAAAGAAACTAAATACCAATTTGTTACTACATACATAATTTTTGTTATACAGAAAATTGTTAAACAAACATATTTATATTTGTTGATTTATTGACTTCAAAAAGATTTTTCACATTTATATACATATTATAATATTGTTTTTCTATTAGTTGTTTTGTATTATTTTTTTTTTTTATTCAAAGATTTGATTTTATTTATTGAAGCTACTTAAATTTTTAATTATTTTCAATAATTTTTTTTTTTACTAATAAATTGTTACTTACATAATGTTTATTGTTTATAAAATTGTTTATTCATTTTTTGTTGACTTCATATAAATAAATGGTTTTCACATTTATGTAAAGTATAAAATATATGATATTGTTTTTCTATTATTATTCTTTATTCTTTTTAAAGATATTTATTAACATTTAGTAGCTATTTTCATATATTTTTATTAAAAAGTTAAAAGTATTTATATTCTTTACTTTTCTATAGAAAACTGTATTTCAAATTTTGTGTTGTTACAGAGAAAAAATTAAAAAAAAAATAAATTAGTTCAGTACTATGTAGTGCTATTTAGAAATTATATGGGTACGTCGTATACATATAGTTGCAAATATGCAACATGAACTTAAGTTTAAATTTGAGTCTTAAAAAAATAAAAATAAATTTTTTAGTTATTTTTCTCAAACTCAATGAGTATAAAGTAATTTAAAAATAATAATTTGTTTTAATTTTAAAAAATCATGCAGTGAAGGGTTAAGAGAAGAACAAAAAACTCCTTACAAAATATTTGAAAAGAAAACAATTCAAAAAGGTTTATAGACAAGACATGATTTTAGTCTTGTTGAAGTAAATCTAAATTGTATAATAATTATCCTTATTTTTCGGGAGTTGCAAAAAGTAATATTACAGTAACTAGCAAAACACGTTTAGTCGTTGGTGTTATTCATCCAACAAATGCTACCAATGGTGTAGCCAATGTTAAAGTGGATACTATTCACCTGAATGGTGCATTAAATGGTGCTGGGGATGTACATTGTACATTCGCCTAAATAATTAGACGTGTCAGTTGATTCAAATGAACAAACATACTGTTTATGCAAACAAGTTTCATATGGTAAAATGATAGCCTACGATAAATCATGTGTAAGTTTATAATTTCAATTAATTAATTATTAATACATTTATTACTTTTACATACATAGTTATTTATATAACATTGTGATTCGTGACAATATCATTTAATTTGTATTAAAAACATTGTTACATTGTTTAATTTTTGTATGGAACAAATTTTTAATTATGTCTTATTTTTATTTTAGTGTCCAGTTTAATGGTTTCGTTTTGGATGTGTTAAAGTAACTACCAAGCCCGAAGTATAATGGTTCAGTCCAAAACGTAAAACAAACAAAAGGAAAAAATAACTCATTTTAAAAATGGATAAGTTTTTAATTTTATACATACATATAAAAATAATATACCGTTTATAGTTCCGTAATATTATTATTGTCATTAAATAACATACATTTTTGAGAATACAATTTAAAACAAAATCTATATTTCAATTAATTAAATTCATAATTATATTATCCATGTTATGTTAGGAAAATAAATTATGAAAACAAAAATAAATTTATGTTACAACATTTAAATGGCACTACCAACAAATCTTAATCGTATTACATAATATTATTACTAAAATTTTGTTGATTGAATTTTAAGATATTAAAAACTACAACTTTTATTTTTATTGAAAATAGATACCCATGTCCACGTGTAAGGTGAAATGTAAGTCTAAATATAAATAATTCTTTAATTCACATTTACTATTTTTCTAATTCTTTGCTATCTTAAAAATACAATACATTATTTTAAAATAGGTTTTTATTTATATAATTCAATTTTTTTTTTATTTAATTTAATTTAGGCAATTTTGAGAGTATAAAGCGAAGAACATATCATACAATTTCATCTGGTCACAACTTTAATCTATAACTATAAATGTATGAATAATTAATTAACTAAAATTAAAATGCTTGTACATAAGTTATCGCAAGCTATCATTTTATCATATGAAACTTGTTTACATAAACAGTATGTTTGTACGTTTAAATCCATTGCCATGTCTAATGCTTCATGCGAGTGTGCAACCCAAGCACTATCTAATACACCAGTCAGAGGATCAGTTTCTACTTTAACATTGGCTACACTATTGGTAGCATTTGTTGGGTAAACAACATTGACGACTAAAGGTGTTTTGCTAGTTACTGTAATACTATTTTTTGTTATTCCCGAAAAATATTGATAATAATTATACAATTTAAATTTACCTCAACAAGACTTATGATGTCTTGTCTATAAACCTTTTTGAATTTTTTCTTTTCTAATATTTTGTAAGGCGTTTTTTGTTCTTCCCTTGATGTTCTTGGTTTGTTCCAAATTCCATCGACTAAAGCAATACACATAAGAGATGACTAAACACATTAAAACTCTAATACAATGTATTATAGAACACCTAATAACAATAAAATATTTAACATGTTTTGTTTATGTTAATAACATAATAATAAAATAATCAACACTCCATAAGTAATACATTTTGATTTTAGTTAGTAACTATGATAAAACAATATTTTATGTTTGTATTTCTATTTTATTTAAAGTATTAATGACAATTATAACATTTAAATTTTATTCTCAAAAAAAAAAAAAAAATTATCAATAAACAAATCCTATACCTAATTAAACATTTTGGTATACGCTCTACATTATTATATTATTTATATTATTATTTTATATAATTTATTTATTATTATATTATTTTTAAAGTTCTTGTTTATATAATTTAACTAATGAATAATTAATCTTGGTATTCAATATAATATATTATTATAATACATTATAATATTGTGTAATCTACTTATCTAGTAATGGTCATAATAAACATCTTAATAAGTTGATAGAGAAGTGTTGTTATTACACAGTCCGAAACTCCAAAAGATGGAGACTTGTATCAAACAAAATTAAAGATAGGTAATCATTACGAGTTTTCAAGATCTTACATCACATATTATTCTGCTTGTACTAGACAGTGTGCTCATCAGACATGTATTTGATTGAAAATTCAATATAAATATTATTATTACACACACACGGTACATAATCAGACCAAATGTCAACTGCTACTTACAAGGTAAAATAAAGACATACCATACAATGACATCAAATGCAACATGGACTGAATATTGAGTATCTATATTGATAATTGTAGTTAAACTTGTTTGATATCAGTATATCATGAAGACGCAAACTGCTGATATTAGGAGAAAAAAATTATTTAAATATAAATTAATTATTAAATTAAAATAAAATTAGTTTTTAAAAAAATGATTAAACAAAAATGTTTTATTGAGCTTAGTTATTTTTTTCAATTAATGTGTTTTAATCGCTCTGTATACTTAAATGTACTTACTATTATTTATATATGTAAGTTATACACAAGGAAATATAAAACTAAAAAGAACATTACTACTTAACGAACCAATCGAACTGATATAAGTGATATTACAAAATATATCACATTGCTTACGAAAAAGGAGTAGGGAGTACCTAGTCAACGATAATAGTAAATTACATATTGACATATTGTGATATAATTAATTTATAATATGTTAGTACTCAGTAGTCAGTGTATAATATAGACATAATAATTTAATATAATATAAGTAATTTTGAAATAATGATAATAATTAATGCTTAATTAATTATTATTTATATATTTTATTACCTAATAAATAATATTTTTAAATCATTTTTTTCTCGGACCTTTTTACCGTTTACCAAACAAAATAGTGACCACCTGCCAGTGTTATACGGAGTAAGTGCACATTCGATGCAACTTACTGTACACTGCCTCCTGACAAATTAGATCTACGGTCGACGTGCAAAAAAATGCAAAAGTATTAACTATATATTTACTCAAATAAAAATAGATATTTTTTAATACAAATCTCCTTAAAAAAAAAAAAATTGTGCTACAACTGGTAAAATTTTTTACATATTTTATTCATTATTCGTTTAATATTTTACATTTTTTCATTGTTTTACAAAAACAAATATATACTTCAAATACATGATATTATTAGTTTGTTATAATTTATTAGTATGAACTTTATGCAATATACTGAAGGGCTTTGTATTTATAACTTTACGATTATTAAGTAGGTAGCATCATTAGTTTAAAATACGAATGATTAATTAAAAAAATTGAATGACTTATTATTATTTCCAAAATTAAATAAATACAATATTTTTAAGTATAAAATTATGAATTTAAACTAACATTCTAGTATTATAAGTTCATGCCATCCATGGACCTCCTTTTTTTTGTCGGGCTGCGTGTCGTTCCGAAAAATTTAATGTTTGGATCATCTGGATTCCAGGCCGGAGCCGGAAAAGGCGGGAAATTTTGGTCCTTATATCCCACCGTTGTTGTTGGGTCCGAAAACCAGCTGCACCTTTTTTTCCTCGTATTTTCACCTTGTTAATTTTATTCATTGATTAACATAATTTATTTTTATGAAGTGATATATTATAAAAATTCGACAATATTGGATAGGTAGGTATAAAAGCGATAGGTAGGTACTTGCGTGCCAAAGTATCAATAAAAAATAAATAAAAATTTACGTATTTCATATTTAAGAGTATGTTGGCGCAATATTTGTTTTTTCTCTCAAACCAGCAAGCAACATATTATGTAAAACGTTTTGAACTAAAATTGTTTTTTTATGACTGCGTTTACTATGAAAAAAATCACAATGATTGTAATTGAAAAAAAAAATTTTCACATTTACAATAAAATAGTATTTTAATTGCTATTCCAATTTTAAATCTAAACAAAATGCAAATATATGAATAATTTTAAAAGGTATATCATTTAAATTTATTGTAATTAATGTACATATTATATATACTTTTTTTAAAATCAACACAAAATGTCACCATCTCAGTAAAATTCTAACAACAATCAAAAAGCCAAAAACATTACGATCAATCGGGCACAAATTAACTTATTTAATTTTAATTTTTGTTATTTTTTAATATATATTGTTTTTGATAATATTATTCACATCACAGAAAAAGACTTATTATTGGTAATTTAAACATTACAATTTATTAAAGGAACAAATAATTTGTTCATATTATAACTATTATTTTCTAATTATTTATAGATATAAAAATTAAAACACAATAAGTATTTTAAATATCTGTTTTTCATCATTTTAAAATATTAAAAAATGATTTTCTCACAATTGTTAAGTATTAAAAATATTTTAAAATGATTTCTAATAAATTAAAATAATGTTTTAACATTTTATTTTGAATGAAAAACTAGCCATTTGAACAACTTTTATTAGCGTTTATAAAATAATGAATAAACCATTTTCAAATTTTTGCTACTAGGTATAATATACGCTTAAAATTAAATATTATTAAGCCTACATAATAGTTAATATCTTCAGCATATTATATCATTTTATTACCAATTTACCACTGTTATTATTGGAATAAAATTATGAAATATTAGATTGTATAAAGTATTTATGCAGTAATTTTAACAAGCACTGCAGTAGAAAAAAATATAAAAAATTAAAAGCAAATCAATAAAATATTATGCTTAAAAATAACAACATTGGTAATGGTAAAATGAAGTAATAAGTCTTAACAATAAATAAAAATATACATGCACAAAAAATAATATTTATAAATATTTTATAATTATAAAAATTAAAATTTTTACTTTCTAGACCCGGGGGCTGATAATGCGCTTCTTTCGTTTTTGTGTGCGGAATCGCGGGTGAATCTTTGGTCGGCGGCATAGCGTATCCATGGATGATTGTAATAATCATTAATAAATTAATTATAATGTATAATTTCATGTTGATGCAGAGCTGAAATGATACGAAAAATTCCTGAATAAAATATAAATGTGACGGGCAAGAGAGTATGAAATATGTCATCAGACAAAAATATAATGTTCGGTAATCGCGGAGTACTTACACGTAAAAAATAATGTTGAAAATAAAAGTGACTGTTGAGACATAAATGGCGATGGGCGCTCCTACGCACCCCCTTTTATGCCCTGGCTGCTGCGGCGGCGGCGGCTTCTTCGGCGTCGAAGTGGTGGTGTTGGTGGTGGTGGTGGTGGTGGTAGTAGTTTCCACCACCGATTACGTATCAAAGGCCTATTAGGACAGCAGCCTACCGGATCATCGGGCGAACGGAAATTCTATTTGGTGAATTTCCCTCCGACCTTCCTGCTCACCCATCGATCGGTCAGTCCACTCCACCCTCACCGACAAGTACTGCGAACAAATACAGACATGCGCACAAGGTCAAACACTCTCACTAACACACATATATCTGTACAGCGGAGTTTCGGCGGCGGCGACGGTGTTGGATGCCCGAAACCGGATGTCTGGATGACAAACGTCGAATGTGTACCTATATATCAAATATACGATGTATTCGAAAATATAAATTTCAATAATATTTCGTAAAACGGAACGCGTATACCCAGCGTTCACACGAACTATATATTATAATAGGAATGTGTTACATCATTATTAAATTTATACATACACCTGAAATATCGGCTTAAATTGTACTACTTCACGACGGTTAGGTTAGATGTAAATTCATAATATTTTGGTATATTGACCAAACATTGCATACCCCTTCTCGACGCATGACTGTACAGTGTTCACACAAATTTTCCAATATCATATTATATATTATAATAGGATTATATTGTATAATTATACGAGCTTAGCATCTTCAGTTTTTTGTTTTATTGAAATTGCGACTATGATGGATTAGTAAAAACAATAAAATATATTTTTCAAACGGTATTTTCTAAATATATAATTATTTAAATATATATATATTTAAATTATATCAAATTATTTACGATTTTGTTTAAAACCTATTTACCTCTACCAAATTTTTATTTTTTAGATTCTGAACGAAGTGATGAATGTATTGCTTTTACTATGATGTGTGTTTTTTTTTTTTTTTTTTTTTTTTTTTTTTTTTTTTTTTTTTTTTTTGTCTGACTCCAACATTTGGAGCAGTAATAATGCTCCGATTTTTGACTTCAGCCCCTCTTTGAATAGGGAATTGAATCTAGTTGGTACTTTAGGGGGGTCAAAATTAAAATTTTCTAATAGTTTTCAAAAAAATCGAGAAAAACAAAAAAAAAATGACAGAAAAATGGAAATTTTACGGAAAAACCACTTTTCGACAAAATCGATTTTTTGATTTTGCTGTAACTCAAAAACGAATTATTGTAAATACTTGAAATTTTCACCAAATGTTTATATTATGGTTATCTCTTTACAGTTAAATTTTCAAAATATTTTGACCATTTTTAAGCTACTAATAGACAATTGAAATTTTCGACTTTTCTAAGTTTTTTTTTCTTCAAATGCCGATAAAAATTTTTTGGGTGGCCAGAAAATCTTGAAAATTTAATACAAGGTTTCTTATAAGTTGTTCTTAAAGTGATAAAAAAAAATCCGAAATCGTTAGTCACAATTTTTTTTTATAAGTGTTTAAAGTTCGAATTTATACGAAATATGTCAAAATTTAAATTAAATTTCATACGCTCATAATGCGAATGTTGGCCATAGTAACCATAGTAACATATAAAAACTATACTATTTGTTTCAAAATAGAATATTTGACAATATTTAAATATAATATATCCTAAACTGACAAATCATCTTCGTTCAGAATCGTTTTTCGTATACAATGATACCTATCATTGCATTCAAATTTAACCTTCCATAGTCTGAGGTCCACCCCACCCCCTAATATACAGCAGAGCGATACCCACTTACCCGCTTTTTATTATTTCATCACGGTATAAATTAAATCTTTTGAAAGCGGTTCTATATGGTACTCATTGTGTCTATAATTGCGTATATAAGCATCGATGGAGTTGTGAGTTTAAAATATTATTGGAAGGTGATGAACCTTGTTCATAATGTACGTCATATGATATAGTATAGAACGCAAAATAACCAAAAACATTTATTTTCCCATAAAAGCTTTATACCGTACATAAGTACACTAATTTTATTATTTATTTTGGCTTTATATTGATAAGCAACGGTAATATATTTTATACGTAATCCGCTCCTATTTTAGCATGCAGTACTGAAATGTAAAAAAGTTTTTTCATGTATATTTACAATATACTTTATAATATAAACATTTATAGACTCATCGGACGATGGCGAAAATTATTTTTTTTACGGTTAACATCGCACGACGTGCGTTCTTATGAGGAAACTTCTTACAATGGTAGGTAGGTCCTACTTATCAATATTCATTCTACGACTTGCCGAAGTATTATTTTGACAGACAATATAATATGTTTTGAACAGTACGCAGTACGGCGTCAGAAAGCCGGACATTTGCATCCCCTGTGGCCTGTACCATGTACAATATATCTACATATATTATGTAGACGACACACGTGCACTAAAAGATCTTGTCGTCTTCTTTGTGTTTCTCGTTTCTTTATTCTACCCTATACGGCGACAAGTAAAATAAATCTGTATAGTTTCTATTTAGAGAACGTGTGATCGTCATCTTGTGGGTGGTATTTGTACCATAACTTTTATACGCATTGAATTTTAGGTGTTATTGTTGCTTTCAATGTTTTATACATTGCCGCGCGGCCCTCTTAAGAATTGGGGACTGACGGGTCGTTTTAGAAATGATACTAACTGCAGGAAATATAATATATTATATTGTCGTAACTCGTCGCCTGCAGTGCGTTACAATGGTTATTTCTCAATAAACCGAATGGAATATCACGTATTGCTCTAATTATTATTACCAGGCGGCCGGTGCCGTGTTCTGTGACTGACCGTACGTATCCGGTGCCGTGTTCTGTGACTGACCTTCTTGGCCGGTGACGTGTTCTATAATTGACACACGTGGCCAGCGCCGTATTCTGTGACTGACCATACGCACGAAACCCTAGACATGCAATCGCCGATGAACGCACAATTTAACAATGTGAAAATAGGTCTTTTTTTTCGTTTTTTGATAAATTAATTGTGAAATTGTTCCAAATCGTATGCTTTACATATAATTTTTTTCCAAATTGGTATAATATAAAATATAGGAATTCGAAATTCAATTAAAAAACTGTGTCGTAGATGATATTATTAGTGTTGTATATATACAATAAATGTAGGTATGTATATTATAGCATATGAACTTATTTTTTTTCGAACAAACACACACGGGACAGACTATGACAAACACCATAATCATTGTGCGCGGGATTCCTATAACAAGCAAAACACATTTCAAGACTGCTGTGAATAGGTTAAACACCTGTCACCTAGCAATATGTTATATGTGTATGGATTATTATAATATACAGCGAGCGCCTGTATTCTTCACATAAAAACACAATACAGCAATAGGTTTAATGCGCAGTTGAGATTGGAGGTTGCCTTTGATGAGAAAAGATTGCATATATGTGTATCCCTATATATATATCCGCCCTGACCGAGCGGCGCGTCGAGAAATAACAATTATTTTCCAACTGAAATCTAAAATACCTAAAAATACGACACTATAGACATCGTCTTACGTTTATAATATCCAATACCCCATAATAATAATTGAAAACGATCGGGATACGCGTTTCTGGAAAACATATTTATGACCCCCTACGACTTAAAATTTATAACTATCTTTATTCTTTAAGGACATGGCCGTCGTTATAAGAACGTTGAGAAATAAAACATTTTACCAACTCCTTTTGAATTGAAGGATTTAAAAACCGTCATAATTTACATTGACAGTCAACAACTAACTACGTCGTAGTTTTGGATTCTGAAAAATAAAATATCAACAAAAGGATAAGGGTTTTTCTTTATAAGTACATATAAGTAAGTAACCTAACCTGGATGGACTGTCTGGATAAGGGGATGGTAACACTATATTATTGGCATAGATTGGAAAGTATGTGTTATAATAATAGCGTGCGAGGACCGGCTTTCGTGAAGACGTGAAGGTATTTGTTCTTTTTTCATTGTATTATATTATATACAGAATAATAATATGTTCGTATATAATAGGGTTTCAAAAACCTTTTAAAAACCTTTATATAGTATTCACCGAAAAACTCATGAGTAAGGCTGGGATTTTAATGCCCTAAAAAACCCCGAAAAATGTCCTAAAAAAATGCTTTTATGACCTAAAAACTCTAAATAATGCCCTAAAAAAACCCGAAAAATGCCCTTAAAAAATTGCTTTTATGAACTAAAATTTTTATTTTTTTAACCACGACAAAACTCGTACTGAACGTCGAACGATATCATCGGACGTCGATTTTACCGATTTAAGATTATTGAACAGGAAATGCGGGTAGAGGTTACTCGATAATACTCCGATAATGGCGACAAACCGATAATATAATACGAATTACGAGTACCTACTTATAATTTGTTATATACTTATATAATATAATATATCATTATATATGGTTTAAAAACCATGTTGGTGTAAAAATCTTAAAATAAAATTTCAAATTCATGCACTTGGTTTCCAAAAACTCAAAAAATGCTCCAAAAACTCTAAAATGCCCTAAAAAATTAAGAAAATGACCTAAAAACTAAAAAATGCCAAAAAATGCAAAAAAATGCAAAATAAACTTTCTTATTCTTATTCAAATGTACATAAAACAAATTTGTGACAAGATGAGCATTGCACAGTAAGTTTTGAAAAACAATGCTAAGTGCATCGAAATCCCAGCCCTACTCATGAGAATTTGTTATTGAAATCCTTAAAATGAATGTGTAGGTACCTACTCGTATTTATTTGCTGGAATTCACTGTTGTTGGAAAAATAATTCTTTCATTAAAATAATTGTAAGGGAGTAGTTTTATATTTTTAATACTTATTGCCTATATGATATGTCTTGGAAATGTATGATTATCAATGATAGACACACGTCATGCGGACATAACGATATGGTGTTTACTGTAGATCGTATTTTTTAAATTAAAATTATTTATTAAAAGTTAGTAGAAACAATTTGCTGTATAATAAATAAGTGTTGAGTGCACTAGGTCACTGAGTAGGTCTTTATGTTCTATTCAGTCAATATTTCGAAGTTTATTTTATTATATATTTACATTATTATTAAACATTTACTTTTCAATTATTTATAGTAATACGGTTCTGTTGAACTATTAGGTACCTACTTGTCAAAAATTCTTAATATATAATATATATTATTATTAAAATTATTTTAATATTATTTAGGTTAGGTAAGGTAAGCCCCATGGTACATGTGAAACACACAACTCCACAACGACACTGGAATTCCATACCTAACCACATGGATTAATGAACAATTTAAAAAATTTCATTCTAAACTTAACACAACAGAAGGAGCCCTTCACTTCAAAATTGGGAAAAAGAACCAAGAACCGCAGACTAAAGCCACGTCTTCCACAAGATGTCTCCAGTATCATCATCATCATCTTCAACATCAGTATCATCAGAACATTGACCTAATAAAACAACTCATAATTTAAGTACATTTTGTTAAATTAAAATATTTTATAAATTATCTTATACACTATTATAATACTCTTATACTCTATATTATATATAAAAAAAAAAATTTAATATTATTTCATAATTTTTTAGTGTTATGTGTTCATTCTGATTAAAAATTTTTTAAAAATATTTTGAAAAAAATGTATTTTTTAATGGAAATGAATATTTAAACGATAATTAAATGTTTCAAGTTTCTTACAATTAATTACAAAATAACAATAACCATTAGAGGTGAAATCGTATTATTATATTTATAATATATGCGAATACCCAATTTCGTCATAATGTAAATTTCGATCATATTTTGCATTCATAAAAAAATAATCTATTTACATGATGATCTTTCTTAAAATTTTAATTCAAAGATTAATACATTTCTAAGTTAAAATTAGATACCAAAATAAATTTTTATTTTTATAATATCTGAGAATTGGCAAAAAAACAAATCTGTACACAATTCAAGTCTTTTAGAATCTTAGTCTAAAAATATCACTAAAGCTCTAGTCCCCTAGTCCTAAGTCCGGCCCTTGTTCGACCCCGTTGGAACGATACATTTTTTCGCTAACGACGAATCATACATATACCGCGTGGTTTCGAGTGTCCGCAGTTCGACGTCGTTATCGTCACGTGAATAATAACGATTCACAAATTCGTGTAAACTATCGACAACGTATATTTGCGCATCCGACGTATATTGTAAGGATGTCGCTGTAATCCGTCGATTTAAGCCGCCGCCGTTATCGTGTGTGCCGCTTTCGCCCTAGTCGTGATTATCGTCTCAAGTCGCTGTCGCCTTGCCAGCGTAGAGGACCCCGTTCAGCAGCCTTTTCACGCAACCAATCATCATCGTGTCACGTTTGCAGTCGTCGCGGTCAGTGGTAATGTCGGTCTTGTCTTTTTGTATAAAAGTTGTAAGTCCCCTTTTATGGACTGAGTATTTATGTGCTAAATTATTTATTATTATATATTTTTGTATATTTCAGGCGCCCAATATTAATTACCTATTAATTATTATTATTCATTATATTGTCATTATATTTATTATAATTGTGTGCGCATGCGGCGCTGTAAATCGCCTATATATATTATTGTGATACCAATCGGTAGGCAATCTTATTTCCAACATCCCGCAAGACGTGGACGACAACCGACGCCCTCGTTGGAACGGTCGCGGCGCTACACCTATGGTTGTTTTATGATGAACATTGTCTCATGAGTTAATGTAATACATAAATATAAAACATAAACGTCGTACCATTAAGTCAACAGACGCCAGTTGAAAAAAATAGGCTGTAGTTCGATCATATATTATTAAGGTATTAAATGTATCCATTTTAATTCCTCTGTTGCTCTGTTGTACAATATGGATAGGTATAGACCGTATAGTGGTAGGTACTCACCGAACCATACTTATTGTATAATAAACGAAGGGATTTCCGCTCTGTATGATATAATGGAATGTACATTTTCTTTTTTACCATATAAGGGCATGCGATTTAAAAGATACCACATTCGTACGTATTGTATTATTAAATCCATTATTGATTATTTTTGGACCGGAGGAATACATTAGAAGACACCTGTCTACTTATTATTGTTAAATAAATTGTATTAATATGTCCATAGGTGTCTATACAGAATGTTAACAAAGACGTCGTCTCTGTGTCGCTACTGCAGACATTGCCAAAATATGGCTCATAATACATCGGTGTTGAAATAATACCCTATGTGGGTGGTCGATTTTCAAACACACCAAAATATGCATACCATCTGTCCATAATTCGCATAAATAAATGCGCATAGTGTATACAATACCTACATCCAGCCGTTAGCTTAACATATTTCTTTTTACTGATTCAATCTTAGACGTATATTAAGGGGCCTCGCTACTGCCGAATTTGAGCTCAAAATACGTAAAGTTTTAATAAAATTAAAGTTAGTTTAAGTCTTAAGATGTTCGACTTTGATTCTGAAAAGAATTCTGAACTCGGCAGGAATTTGTCTATAGATCGTACGGAATACATTGTAACAATTAAATCTTATATTCTAATGAAGTGGTAATAATAACTTCAAAATATGCATCTTTTCAAATAATTATAATATTAAATTTAAAATTAAAATTAAAACCGGAATGTTTCGTACGATCTACAGACATTTTTCTGCTGAATTTAAATATTTTTTTTCAGAATTAAGATCAGACAACGTTAACTGACTTTAATTTTGTCAAATCAATAAGTAAATTGTCGTAAAATTCGTATAGTTAATTTTTATTGTTATCGAGTAAGTTATTGACATGTGCATGCACGACGCGCGTACTCTAACCAGTACCCGCATCGCATTTCACTTACACTAATAATCATTTACAACTAACACATAGATCTCGGGCGGCTAAGACGAAATTATGAATTGCCTAAATGTTGTTCCTTAAATAATAACCGCAACGAGGTCCTATACTCTATAGTATATTTTAATGTATTTTATTGGGTGAAAAATAACATGATGGTTTGAATAATATAATATAGGTAGGGATATATTTTATCATCCTCATGTCTAATTGATATGTTTATTATTTGTAACAATTGTAACGCGACTAGACGAAATATGATTATTGTAAATTGAATGCATACCTATAGCCTATAGGAGAGTTACTAGTTAGTAGTCAGTACCCCAGCAAACACACATAGGTAATCTATTATAGGTATACTAAACGTCAATCAGTCTATGCAAACAGTCTATATATATACACAAATGACTAATGAGATGGTATATAAGATATTAAATATTTTAATACAATGTTAGCTAGACGTTATGAAAAATACTTTGTGTAGATAATTTTAAATGTCTATTAGTAGATGAATTTTAGACATTTTATATTAGACTGTAGATAAACAATAATTATAAACGTCTATTATTGGTTAACAATTTGTAGCTGTAAACCTAACCTACAAGTGATTTCTGAATAATAACATTTTATACACGGTTAAAGACAAAAAGTAGACCAATTAATCTCTCAATAAGTGAAATACCACGATAATATAATATAAATAATATAATTATCTTAAATAATTGTGGATATAAATAACCAAGCGCGATATAATAACGTCGTAGAAGGCCGTTATTTGCCCATTATTTTAGTGATTATGTTGCGATTGCACTTACGTGTTAAGTAAGTACCTATGATTGATATTTTATTTTAAAGTATAACAATTTAAAAATTTTTAAAAATTATATAGCAATGTCTACGCAATAAAATGTATGCAAATACATTTGTGCGATAGGGCTGCACAAGAAGCCGGTGAAACGTGTGACTATATTTACGCACTAGATCGATAGCCCTGTGGGAGGGGAGAAAGTGGACTGTATTAAAATCTGAAATAGGAGCCGATTGTAAACAATAAACTAAAATTAATATGATGATGGTGCGAGGTACCCTAAACATACATACGAACATAAAAACAATCGTTTATAGTATACCAATAGAACAATTTATTATAATATTCTGCATTCGAAAAAAATCTTACTTACTAATGTTAGTGATAAATGATAATAATAATGCGCGATCACAAGCCGATCGGTCAGACAATACAATAATACAAAAATGCTCGTCGAAAAAAACGGCAACGAATAATAAATCAATCGAGCAGTGGCGTGCGGTGATATTTTATGTTGGGTAAGCGCTAAAATAAAATTTCAAGTTAAAACAAAAAAAGGTATTTTATTAATAAAAACTTATAATAAGTATATTGATAACAAAAATAATCCTATATGCATCGTAAGAATATTGGAATTCCGTTTTTAAAAATATCGATAAGCGCTCGGCATAGCGCTTTCAACTATCACGTAAAAACGCGTATATCCCCTTCTACCACAACTAGTCATTCCTATAAATAACGATATAGGAAAGGCAATCTAAAATACTAGCGCTTCTGTAGAGAAATTGCCTATACGAAAAAAAAAATTAATAAATATTTGTAATTTTAATGTAAATAAATTGTCATTTAACATCAGAAATATTAATCTTTTTCTTTTTTTCTTTTTGGCTGGGCATGCGCCGCTTACCTACCTTGTCCTGACCGCACGCCACTGCAATCGAGTATAATATTGATACGACAAAACACGTCGAATACCTTATGACGAGATAAATAAATAGCAGTAAACAAATAATGAGCGTGTACGACCCGATCAAGGTTTGTAGAGGTTTATAGATTATACAGGTTGCCTCATTTCGCATTTTTGAAATTTCGGGAGTGGGGGAAGCCACACCGTGACGTCACCCGAAGTATAAACTTTTTCGTTATTCCCATATAACACGGGTAAAATGAACACGATTTTTAACTTTCCCAAGCTCCTACAACTTCAATATTAATTTTTTTAATTTGAAAAAAAAATGGTATAGGCTCAAGGTATAAATGAATATATTTGCATAAAAAAAAAAAATGAAATTTAACCATAACTTGGTTAAAAAAAATATAAAAAGTGAATGATCTAACTCATCACATTGAGTTTCAGGTGACATGGAACAGTAAGGTTTTTTTTAATGTTTTTGAGCATTCTACTTGGAACTCAAATAAGGTTTTTAAAAACACCTTAGTACATATGATAATTTAAAGAAGTCAATAGGTAACCTAAATATTAAATAAAATACCTACAATCTACATTCACGTTAATGAAACATAATTTTTTTTTTTTCTAATAAAGTTAAGTAGTTTAAAATAGAAAACATTTTTTGTAACATTTGCTTTAACAATATATAAACATAAAAAAAATTATAGAGCATCTTTTTTAACAACATATAAACATTATAATCATAAAAAAATTATACGTTTTTGTATGTTTCAAGTGACTTATTGTTTTAATAAGTACTAAAAATAAAATCATTCTTAAAAAATCAGATTATGAATATTTTTAAATAATGTTTGGACTTTTTTTGTAATATTTTGTTAGAAAAATAAAATTAAAATTGAATATTTGGAAACAATATAGAAAAATAACGTTTTTCAAAACCTTGATCAAAAGCGTAATATTCGTAATAATCAAAAACGCTTAAAAATAAAACTGTAAAAAAGACATGGATTTATTTTTGTATATTGAATAACATTTTCAATGTTACAAAAAATTCATTACAAATGTAATGTAATTAATAAAATTTAAAAAAGTTAAAAAAATAATTAAAATAGTTTTATTGTATGAGCAATAGTTGTCAAATATTTATCTAGTGTCCGTTGAGTTAAGCCACCATTAAACTTGGCGTGCGGAAAAAAAAACCAAATGAAAAAAAGACCACGGAAAAAAAACCAAAAGAAAAAAAAACTATGAAAATAAAAACCAAATTTTATATTTTGGTATCATATTTTAGATATTCTGTCTGTTGTATAATAAAGAACAAAAATTAATGAGTTAGTTAATAAATCAGAAAATTACAAATAAATATTTTGTCAGTAGAATAGAATATAAGTATAAACACTATAAACTGTAAATAACTGTATTACCTATAACTAACCTATAACTGTTCTCTATACAAATAAGGTAGGTATCCATAACTTTTATATTATATATTTTTATTCTACTGACAAGATATTTATTTGTAATTTTTATATAATTTATTAACTAACTTATTAATGTTTGTTCTCTATTATACAATGAGGTATCCATAACTTTTATATTATATTTTATTCTACTGACAAGATATTTATTTGTAATTTTCTATAATAATAGGTACCTACCTATCTAAAATATGATAACAAAATATAAAAATTTGGTTTTTAATTTCATGGTTTTTTTTCATTTGGTTTTTTTTTGTTTTTGTTCTTTTTTTCTACAACCCTAAAACTTATATAATTTGTCTTGAATGTTTCCCCTTGGACCCCCCTCAGATACGACTTTGAATTAATTTGTAATGTACCTACTCTAAAAAATAATTACACACATTATATAAATATAATATACATTTCTCTTTTATTAAGTAATAGCTATAATAATCAAACTTTTTAGTTCAATTAAAATAGTTAAATTACAATTTTGGATCAACAAAAAAATTTAAGTACAGGAGTAGCTGCTTATAATTTCATGTAACTATAACTGGATGTCTATACACGATTTGTAAAATTTAAAAAAATAGTTAAATATATTATTATTATATGGGTGTTGTTAAAACCTGTTCAAAAGAATAACGAAAAATAATGAATAATTACATATTTAGCGTATTATTAAGTAATAAAATACATTATTCAATAATAATACATCGATATTTAATAATAAGCAGTATATCAGTTAGGTATAATAAAAAATAATAGCATAAAAAAATAAAAATACATACGTTCACATGCATTTTTAATACGCCGCCGTAAATTTTATACTTCGGGTGACGTCACTAGACAAGGAATTGTGCGGGGTGATCGAAATATTTAGGGGACTATGAGGCAACCTGTATAATCTATAAACCTTGCGACCCGATAACCTGGCTGGTTTGATAGTAGATGATAATGAAGTGATGGATCTGTTGTCCCAAAACGACGATGATACTGTTGGTCGCGTCTGTGAGGTATACGACAATGGCACTTCCGTCGAAAACGGCGAATGGGTCGACGACACCACGTACGTACGTGCGGCGGTCGACGGTGGTACGGAGTAGTGCTGAGCACAAAATCCGGATCAATCCATATCCGGATTACCGATTCGGATTGATCCGGATTGAAACAAAAGTAACAATCCGTTCAATCCGGATTAAAATACCCAATCCGGATTATGATATAAATCCGGTTTATTCAAAAAAAAAAAAAATACTTAGAAAAATTAAATTTAAAATTTAAAAAACTCAACACTAACATAAACATTTAGTGAAAATTTAAAGTATTTACATTGAGTTACAACCATATAAAAAAAATCAAGAAAGCCGGATTGGATTCGAAATCCGAATCAACGGATTGGATCCGAAATCCGAATCGACGGATTGGATCCGTGAATCCGGATAAAACGGATTGATCCGAAATCCGGATTAAATAATTGTAATCCGTAATCCGGATTGGTCAAAATAATGCTCAGCACTAGACTACGGAGGTGATCCAAATCGGACGACGCGGTTGTTGATCGAGGTGATCGGGTGCGATATTCCCAGGTGCAAGATTTATACACTGAAATAACGGCACGCGTGGCCGTCCGTTGTCGCGGCGTAGAACGCGGCTCAAACGACAAACACAATGTACGCGACGGTTCGCACGGCGTAAAACGGGCGGGCGGAACACGTGGACGCGGAAACGAGCGTCGAGCGGGGCTCAAATCGCACGGCAAAGATCGGCCGGGCGATACAAAATAATATAACCAAATTAGTAACGACGCGTCAGACACCAGACGGTCGTACTAAAAACACGTGGACGGCGTAAATGACCACGGGTCGGAGGTCGCACAACGGAAATCGGACGGGCGACGGAACACACGAAATACAGCTCGTGGTTTTGGCACAGGCGGCCGTGACTCGAATCGCGGGCACAAGCACGTGCGCGATGAGTCGCTGAGCACAGGGGCTCGAAAGATTAGCCAAGACAGCTGGTGGCCGACGAAAAAGCACTACGCCGGGTGGCTAGCGAGCCAAAAACAAAACGTTCGCGAACGGCGCGGAACGGAGATTAGCTCGGACGAGCAAAAGTGCAAAACAAAGCTAAACGCAAAAAAATGGCGGAATGACGGCGACAGGGCACTGGATCGTGGACCTGTTCCGTAGACGGTAGAAGGACGACAACAAATACTCTATATGACAATACGGGACAGTCAATGATAACAAACGTCGACATAGCCCCCCGAAATCGTAGTGGTTGCCTATTCGGCCCTTCTGTACATAAGTTGCCTATATGAAAAAAAAAGTTAATTTCTATTCAAATATCCCGCCTTTATTCGAAATACCTACTGTTTAGTGTTTAGTAATAAATAATAATATTAATAAATAACCTAAATAATTCATTCAATATTTATACGAAAAATCTGATCTAAAAATAAATAAATTATGCAAGGTTTTTTTCTATTAATTATGGTGGGAAGAATAGTATTATATAAATCTATAGAAATTTGATTAATCTATCCTTGTGTTTGTTTTTCTCCAAATATTTTATATTTGAAGTGTTTTGTTTTTTATACAAACTATTGTAAAATGACTTCCCACAAGAGTTGTTCTTTTTGGAATTGTAAAAACAATAGCAGGAAAAATCCGGAATTAACATTTCATAAATTTCCTACAAATGATAAATTGTAAGTTAAATTTAAAGTTTAGTTTTTATTATTGTCTTAATCAATTTAATCTTCAATTAGTAAGGCTCAATATATTATATTTTGTATATGAATCCATTGAAATATGATCAGCATCATTTATTAAAATCAATATAATTGTGACCTATCTTCAATAACAACAACAGTGTTGCGAATATTAACCCTAAGTTTAAAAGTTAATACAACAAAATTACTTTATAAATAGATAATTTATGGCAATTGAATTAACTTTTGTTGAAAGTAATTTATAAATAATAATAGTTATTTTATTATAGCAATTCCTTGTTAGCTTTTCCCCAATTAATTTTAAGAACTAATTGTATTTATTGTGATTTGTGTTTATAATAATCTTAATAAAGGTCATGGTTTTATTAAAAAACATTTTTACTAATTGTAAAAAAAGTAACATTCATAACATAAAAGTTATGTAGATAACTATAAAAATTGGGTAAGGTTAAGTATACAGTAGGTATCAAGTGTACCTCGTCATTGAGTAAGTCATTTATCATTGTAATGGATATACTAATTATGAATTCAATGATAAATCGCTGCATATGGTAACAAAAAAAAAATAATAATAATAATAATGAAAAAATAATATTTGAGAAATTTCTCAAACAACGGATTTGAAGATTATAATACCCTAATGTTAAACAAGTAAATATTGATTCACTTAAAACACTATTACTATAATTTTTATGGAGATTTGTCTGTGATAATATCAAATACTGTATTAAAATAGTATTAACTATTTCAGTTGTAAAATATGGGTTGAATATAGTAAAAATCAAAGTATCATAAATAACTATGTTAACTATGGCTTTCAAAAAATAAAATCTTCTACAATATGTTCAGACCATTTCACAGAAAATGATTATTGTATTTGGACGGATAAAAAAAAGGTAAAAAAAAAACAAAATGTAACAGTGTTAAAATATATGTGGAGTACAGATTTATATTAGCTATTTAAAAATTAAAATATTTCACAACAATAATAATATATATAATATTATATAACATTTATTCAAAAATACTAAGGATCCTGTATAAATGGTCTGTTCCTGGCATAATTTCATTGGGTCAACCTGGAGAATTTTTGACATCATTGAAAGAACAGGAAACATCGGGAACAAAAAAAACAAAGTTTGATATAAGTAATACAGTCAATAAGTAATTTACAGTTTTAAAAAGGGCAATACAATACAATATATTTATATTATTATTATTATTAAATAGGTACCAATGTAAAAGTTAAAAGACTGTTTTTGTGGCATTTTCGAATTGTCATTTAGATGAATAAAGCGAAGGAGTTTTAAAAAACGTTTAACTGACATTACTTGTGCGACTCGATCACAATAAAAATTTGGATCATTTGACCAATACAATCTAATACCTGGTACCTCATGGTAACCCATAAATATCAGTAATCTTAGAAAAGATTTTAATTCTTCAATGTTGGTGTTTAATGATATATTATGTTGTTCAGCATATAAATTAGATTCAAATACAATTTTTTGATACATATTACTCATAATCATATCAAATATCTATAAGGGAGACATTTTATAAATATGTTTATTACCTGAACCGTGAAATTCTCTAAAAGGGGTTACTTTATATTTTTCTGGAGGTGATCCTGAATTTTCAAAATTGAAGTCTAATATAGGTGGATTGTCTACAGCGAGATCTACAGTATCATCATCATTAAATATATTTTATTCATTGAGAAAAAGGTCCAAATCAATGTAGAAGTCTTCAAGTGATTCATTTATATCTTCATTGCATTCTAATGTAGGTGTATAATCTTTGTCTTTGTCTGTGTCATCTATTTCTTCATCATCACTTGACAACTCTTCAAAACCAATAAACACATCATTTTGAGATTTAAAAAAAAATAGTTTTATACTTTTAAAATATTTACCATTGGACGTAGATTGCTTTTCTTTACATTCATTGTAAGAATTTTAGATTCTGAACGAAGTGAAGAATGTATTGCTTTTACAATGATGTGTGTTTTTTTTTGTGTCTGACTACAACATTTGGAGCAGTAATAATGCTCCGATTTTTTACTTCAGCCCCTCTTTGAATAGGAAAATTCATCTAGTTGGTACTTTGGGGGGTCAAAAACTTTTCTTTAATGTTTCTTCGATAGCATCAATCAATCATGAAACAAATGTTGATGCTACAAGTTCAGTTTGACTTTCATCAAACCAATAATTAATGCTTTCATTAGTACTCAAATTGTATACAGTATAGTTGTGAACAGCAAGCTTCATTTTAAAATAAATAGAACTTGCTTTTGAATATGGAAGCAATTGTACCACCATTAAATCACAAGTAAAAACATGACATTCACCAGCAGCTGCTAATATTTTATCTTTGGATTTTTCATCTCTTGCTTCATTTTTTTTAAAAACTTGCATTTGGTACTCTTCTTCAGGTAAGTTTTTCAAATTATATTGACAACATTTGTCACACTGGTCCTTTTTGGGTGAGAAAATTGAAAGATTTTTTTGGAAAAAAATATAATCAAATGCTTTTCGGCATAATAGTTTTAAATTCACTAAAATAAATGTTGTAAAGTTGTGTTAATGATTTTATTTCTGTAAATATAATTTTCTTGATGACTTTCTACAGTAATGAGATGGAAGTTTTAGAAGTTTATCAAAAAATGTATTTAATTAAATATTTTTGTGTTTTATTGCTCTCCTTGAGTTACCTGTTATGTGCTTGTTTACCAAGGAGTAAATTTCTTCGTCTTCGGTTCCCACTTCCTCTCTAACATATCTTGGAGCTTGTGATCCATACTGATTTTTATATTCCAACCAATACCTTAATGTATTTTCCTTAATTCCTAGAGTACTTAAAAACATTTGTTTACAGACACCTAGTTTATCATTCTCAACTTTTAAATAATAAAAATATGAACCATTTCTTCGAGATGTGGCACTTTCAGTGGTTCTTTGCTTGGGAATTACTTTTTCTACCAGTGATAAAACACATATTTGTTTTTCTCTCCAAGATGTCATTGACCAGACATTTTTAAAAATATTTAAACGATCTTCATTTTTT
The DNA here is from genome assembly GCA_020882235.1 of Schizaphis graminum. Classification (NCBI taxonomy): domain Eukaryota; kingdom Metazoa; phylum Arthropoda; class Insecta; order Hemiptera; family Aphididae; genus Schizaphis; species Schizaphis graminum. The sequence continues at coordinate 7,127,309 of CM037033.1, forward strand.
ATGTCCATACAAAATCTTGTTTTCCATTTCTCACATACTTTAAACTGACATGGTTGTCCAAGATTTCGTCCTTCTCGAGGTGTATCATGTAAAATATTCAAAGTGTTATCTTTTTCCTTTCTTCTGTACCGTATGTATGATTCTCCTTTAAGTCTTTTGATTTTAGTTTCATTTCTGATCCAAGAATTTGGATTTGGAACTCTATTACGTTTCCTACCATCATTTTGTAAATTGTTATGAATGTCTTCTTCATATTCAACAACTTCAATATTTTGGTTCTCAGTTATTGGAGAAATTTTTGTGCTAGTTGTATTCAACGTTTCTTCATCTATACTCTGTAAACCTTTTTCTTCACAGTCAATAGTTTCAACATGTTGATGCTTAGTATTTTGTTCCAGCTGATTGTTAAAATTATCAAATTCATAGAGTTCAATATTATTTAAGTTTATTTCATAGTTATTGCCATCTTCAAAAGGGGCGATATTATACTGTTGCATAGAACTATCATTATTATTTATCCTAGTAGTTGTAGTTTTACCATGAGATTTTTTTTTAACAGTGTCAAACAATTCATCAACAGATGAAAAATTTACATCATCACTGTCATATTCAGACTCAATATCAGACGTCATGTTTGTACTAACCATATAAGTTTTCAATTAATATTATGGAAACACCACTGATCTCATTTTATTTGATTTGGTAACTAGACTTATCTCAACAAATTGAATTGTATATTTTCAATAGTAAATAACTAATTTTGTGCATGTTTAATTAATATGACTCTTTCAGTTTTTAGTACTACAGACTCCCCAAAATGAAATTAACTACTACATTAAACAAAATATTAACTGAATATATAAATAAACTTTCTTTAGGTCGACGTCTTCACAATGCTACTGTCATGCTGTGTTATTTGCTGAGATACGTTATGTTGATACTTGGTTTTGATATAAGTGGTGTTATCATTTTCACGATTTACAGTGTAACCACATTTTTAACAAAAAAAATAACGGAACAAAATATCTGGGAAATATTTGATTTATCAATATCGATAAAAATCTCATTTTGTCAAATTTTGAGATATGTGGTGTTGCAGTATAAGCGACGATATGTATATTGTAGGCCATATGGAAAATTAGTTTTTTGTTGCAAAATGACTAGACTCCTTGCATTGGGGTAGCTTGTTTGCGAACTAGGTACATATTATTTTTCCAATCAGCCTGCTGTTTTTCAGGCATATTGCATACAGACTAACAGCAGTTAGGCCTTTTAAGAACTACAATCATTTTATGGTAAAAACCATTTTAATTATTTTATTTTTAGTGTTATTGATAATAAAACATTACAATATATTATGTAACATAAATGTTATTATTCATTACTTATTAGTTATTACTTATCAATTTTGTACAGTTGTTGACAATTGAATTACTAGTTCTATTATATTATATAACTAACAAAAAAATATATATGTGTTATTATTATTTGGACAGACGTTATGAGAAATGTGTCAAGTCAAAAATGCTGATTTTTCAGGAGAAGAAAAAAACGTTTCTATTCATTAATTTTTATTTTTAATTTGTTGGAATAGTTATTTCTATCTCATAGACATGCTAATTTTCAGATTTTCGTTTAATTTTAAATCTTAAATCATTTTAACTTTTGTTAGTGACTTGACATTAATGACACAAACAATATCTGACTTGACACCTTTTGCACATATAACTTAGATAGCTGTAATAACACCCACTAATTTGGTTTTATAAAAGTCAGAGCTATCAGCGACAGCTATAATACTATGTTGATCAATGCAAATTATTTTTTTAAACTAGTTAGGTACCTAGTATTTACTTGGTTTATTAACAAATTTGAAAAAAACAGTTTTATAAATTATTACCTATGCAAGAAAATAAATAAATAAATCTATAATAAATTAAAATCTGTAACTATTTCAATATTTTAGTAATGGAGGTATTATAATAATAGTATAATACGTCAACAATTATTATAATTTATCATCATGTGTAGGAATACTAAGTCAAGTACTTATTGATGTTTTAAAATTCAAATATGATAATTAATTATGAATGAATAATAATATACTGCAATATTATACCAATTCCAATAAATGCAATGATAACAATCTAAATCCCTATTAATACCCTATTATGATTTATGAGTATGATATTAATATTCACTTACTCTTACATGATCTAAATTTTTCATGATTTGAAGTTTTATGAAAGAATGTGTTCAAATTTCTATCACAGGATGGCTAAGTACTTGCTGTGCTAGTAGATATGACATCTTACAAAAGTTTATACAAAAATAGAATTTTAGCTATATAATGGTAATTACTAATTTAATGTACCTAAAACGGGGTTACTCGGGTCAATTTTTGAGTTAACAATAGGAAAAAAGAAAAACATTTTTAAATATTTTTAGTTTATAACAATAAAAATAAACTTATCATAAGTACTTACTCAGTCTTTTGAGTTACCTAACAATAGGAAAAAAGAAAAATATTTTTAAACATTTTTAGTTTATAACAATAAAAATAAACTTATCATAAGTACTCAGTCTTTTGAGTTTACAATAAAAATGTGAAATGCGAATATATACAAAAATTTAGTGTATGCAGTGTTCATTATTTTTTCTCAAACTCCTCTTGTACACTTTTCAAGTTTTCGTCAAATTCCCATCTACCTCTTCTTAAGGGTTTTGGATTTTTTAGAATTCTAATTACTTGTATGATGCTGAACTCACAAAAGTCTATTACCTCAGGGAATGCATGGATACATTTGTCCAGATTTTTAATATTAAGACTAGGTCTTGTAAAAGATCCTTCATACATTTCGCCTTTCTTAATAATAGATACAACTTTCCAAAAAAAAATGTTGGGCTTATTTTTGCTACGTGCTCTGATGTCCTATACCCATAATATAATACATAAAGGGGGCGATACAGTGTAAATCCAAGTAATAGGATAGTAATCAACCATATATTATAAAACCATGACTGGTAATAAGAATAGTACAACGTAGGAATACTTAGAAATATATAATGGGGAGCAAATACCTACATACCTGAGAGGTAATATATTAGGCCTAGTCACAATGAAGAATAGCCACCTATTAAACTGACCTTCGGGAATCGGAGATGAAAGAACTCAACGATACATTGTAGGCCTATAATATAACTGTCAATCATATTTATAATTATAAAATATTAATCTCGAGTTCTGAGAATCTCGAGCGAGGCTGACCACAGGCGCGTGGGATATCGTCACCGGACGTCACCACACACGCGCGTCCTGAAAGAGCGGATGGTCTTCGGACGTCATCATCGCACGCGCATCCTCTGAAATGCGTAATAGCGTGAGAAGCGAATGACCTGAATACGAATAGGCCAGAAGGGACATGAGTAGGAGATCAGGGGACACTGACTATATAAGGGGGCCCAGGAGAGGACTCCCGCAGACGTGATTTCCCAGAGCTAGAGCAAGCACCTTCACGTCACTTTACACCAGAAATCGTTCATTTGGACTTAGTTTATTTTTCAATTAAATTAATTAATTGAACTTAGAATATTTTCAATCAGTTTCAATAAAAACACTTAGTAATATTTCGACTACTTTATTCCATCATACCTATATCTTTGCGACAAGCTGTTGGCCCACTACAAATTTGGCGCAGTCGGTAGGATTCTTTCAAGAAGAATTCTTTGGACCAATTTATTTATTTTTTTTAAATAAAAAATAATTTTCCAACTTCGAAATTTTTTTCGAAATATTGGAAAAATTTTTTCAACGAAGAATTCGAGAGGCAAATCAATCACGATTCACTGTTGAAGAGGACAACTGCAGAACGTCAACTTCAACGACTCTGAGGAAGAATCATACGCGTAGCGAGCCAACCGATTCAAAGTCGTCAAGAAAATTCAACAATCAGAAATGGAAGCAGCAACTCAAGCCGTCGTAGTGTGAGTTATAATTTTTTTTTTAATGTAAAATAATTATTAAGCGCTAGCTCTGATCCGTCTCCTTTGGAATTAATATTCCATCGTAAAATTTTTTATTGTGAAGGTGTATATATATTCTCCCCGTAAAATAAAATAATAAATTTGTAACAATCAATAATAATTTTTCTAATTAAAAATAATTAAATAAATATTAAAATAAAAAAATTAATCAAAATAATTTTTTTTTTAAAGTTGGAATTTTTACAATAAAATAAAATAAAATAAATTAAACAATTTAATAAATAATAAGTTATAAAATAATAATTTTTATAATACTTAGGAAATTTTTCAAGTTCCGATTTTTGTGTTTAAATAAATAAATTAAATTAAATTAAATATTAAAGAATAAAATAAAGGAAATTTAAATAAGTAATAATTAATAAATAAAATATTTTATTGAAATAAAATAATTGCAACCAGTTATAAAAATAATTAATAAATAATAGTGACATAGAAAATTTTTCTAACAGTCAAAATAATTAAATTTTTTTTTATTATAGAAGTATATCAATAATTTAATTTCGATAATTAATTATAAAGGTAATATAGAAATAAATAAATAATAGTTGAAAATCGAAGAAAAAAATAAAATAATTTTTCGGACTTAGAAAAATAATCGAAGAAAAAATAAAATAATTTTTCGGACTTAGAAAAATAAACGTGAATAGAATAAAATAATTTTTTCAGATTTAGAAAATAAAAGTGAATTTTTAGAATAGAATTAAACATTAATTGAGGATTTAAATAAATATAAGAAAAAAAAAGAGAGTGAACATAAGTAAATAAGTTATTGAGAATTAAGAAGATTTTTAGGATTTTACGTTGAAATTAACACGTAATAATTATCGTTTTTGAAAAAAAAAAGTTTATAAGGGTAACCGTTGAAAATAATACGGAATAAATAATTTGTTGAGAATAAATAAAAGTAAAAGAGAATATACGTTGGAAATAATACGTAATAAATAATTGTTGAGAATAAATAAAAGTGGATAATACGTTGAAAAATACGGAGAAATATTTTATTGAGAATTAAAAGAAGTTGATTTATTAGAGAAATATATGTGTCACAATTGAGAATTTTATTGAAGGAATTTAAATCCTATTATTGAGTTATATTGAGTTATTAGAAGGCAAGTGGTAAGACCTTATATTTTGTGAATTTATAAAAGACAGTGAAGTCTTAAATTTTTATTGAGTTATATTGAGAATAATTGTGAATTTTATTAGGCAGAGTACCTATTTTATATTGAGAAATAATTGTGAATTTTATTAGGCAGAGAGTCCTATTTTGTGTTGAATAAATAAATGGAAAAATAATTGAGAATTTTAGTTAGGCAGAAATAAGCCCTATTGTGTTGAATAAATAATTGAGGAAAATAATTGTGAATTTTTAGGCAAGAAATAAGACCTATAGTGTTGATTAAAAATAATTGAGAAAATAATTGTGAATTTTAGAGGCAAAGGCCTAGTATTTGAAAAATATATGAGAATAATTTTGGAACAAAAACGATAATAATTAAGTAAAAAAAAAGGAATATAAAAAAAATAGAATATTATTAAGTTAGTAATTAATAAAAAAAAAATCAAAAAAAAAAAAAATATTATATATTAATTTAGCCGTAATTTATTATTAAGAATTAAATTAAGTTAATTTTATTTAAGTATATGAGTAGAATAGACAATTTGTTTTAATTTAAGAATAGTTATTTTTTCGGTGATTAATGAGTAATATAAAAATAAATTTATGAGTAGTGATACGGAAGGTAGTATAACTGACGAATTAAACGATAGATTATCGGGAGAAAAAGTTAATAGTGAAACTAAAGAAAAAGGAATTCAAGTGGAATTAAATATAAATAAATCTGATAAAAATAAAACAGATAGTGAATTAATTACAGCGGAAGGTAACGGAAGTCCGCAAGAATTTGATAAAAATAAATATTTAAGTGAATTAGTAGAGAAAAGTTTATTAGATACAAGTATTAAATTTAATACAATTAACGAAATCGAACAAAGGGTTATAGGTACGCGCACAAAACAGAATATAGTGCATACGCAATTGCAACCAGTAACTAGAAAACCTAGAGTAAAAATGGCAGAAACTAAACTTTTATTAAAAGATATTTCATCGTTAATACCAAATTGCGCTGACGAAAAAGATGTATACGCGTTTATTAGGGCATGCGATTACGCATGTGAGGCGATAGAAAAAGAACAATTACCATTATTAACTAAATTTATAGCAACTAAATTAACAGGAAAGGCATTAGACGTATGTCGTTATAGGGAAACTTCGACTTGGGATAATATAAAATTTATTTTAAAAAGCGCATTTGAACAACCATTATCTCCGCAAACACTTCAAATAAGTCTAAATTCTTTACGCATGCGAAATGACGAAGACGTACAGTCTTATAACGGTCGCGTAGAAAAATTGTATTATAATTTATGCAGCGCAACGGTAGCAAATAAACCCGCGGAGGAAGCGAAAATCCTTAGGCAAGCGATAACGGAACAGGCATTAGCTATATACATTAATGGTTTAAAAATGAATTTACAAACAATAATACGTGCGAGAGATCCAAAAACTCTAGAAGTAGCTATGCAACTAGCCAGACAACTGGAAATCGAACTTAGTCATAATACGGAAATAACGCAGAGTAATGTAAAAAAGGAACAAAACGCGAATAATTATAATAATAATAAACGTTGGCAAAATAATTATCAGGGTAATAATAATAACGCGCAGAAATTTAATAATAATTATAGCAATAATTTTAGACAAAATTATAATCGCGGAAATGACGGGAACTATGGACAAAATAATTTTAACAATAATTATCGCAATAATAACGGCAACAATTTACCTAGGAATAATAATTTTAACAGAGGCGGTAATATTCCAAATAATAACTATAATAATTATCCGCGTAATAATAATAACCAATATAATAATAATCAGAGTATCAATAGACAAAATAGTGCAGGATGTTATAATTGCGGTAGAAATAATCATATCGCGCGAGATTGTCGCATTGGCAGACAAAACCAAAGACAAAATAATAATGTTCGTCAACCCGTACAAAGTAATAATAATGCGCAACAAAGTAATATTAATAATAATGCAACACCGATAACTTGCACTTACTGTAATAAAATAGGACATGATAGTGTTAGTTGTTATAGTAGGCAAAGAGATGAGCGTAACAATACTAATCAGTCGGGAAACGGGCAGGCATCGAACGGCGCCGGCGTCCGTTCGATCAGCCAAATAGTAGCCGCACCGGAGGAGCAAATGTACAACGTTGCTTCAACATCGTCTCAGTAATACACGATAATCATATTTCATTTCAATCACCTAATTTTAATACAGAAAATATTAGTCTTCTTTTAGATACCGGTAGCGAAATAAATTTAATAAAAATAGATAAATTAACTGGCGAAACTTTAGTAAACGAAAAAGAAAAAATATTTTTAAAAGGCATAAATGACAAAATAGTATCTACTATTGGTAAAATTACAATAATATTAATATTAAATAAAAATGAAATAAAAACCGATTTTCATGTAGTGAATAAAGAATTCCCAATACCGAAAGACGGGATTCTAGGTCACCACTTCCTGTTGCAAAATAACGCCGTAATAGATATTGCGAATAATATATTAACGATTAAAAATAACGATATTAAACGCGAATTAAATAAAATATGTTTTACATTAGAACCGCGAACGGAAACAGTAGTATCTATACCAATAGCCGATCCTAATATGGAAAATAAAAATATTTTAATACACAAACAAGAATTAATACAGGATGTCTATTGCGCTAATATAATAAATACAGTTAAAAATGGAAACACAGTTATAAGTATATTAAATATTTCGGAATCACCACAAAACATTTTCGAGGACGAATTAAATAAGATTTTATACGAAGATAACGTAGAATGTAAATTACACGAAATAAAAATGATTAACGATAATAACGACCGCGTAAATAAAATTAAAAATTTAATACGAAGTGACCATCTAAACAAGGAAGAACGAGATACGATATTAGAAATATGCGAACATTTTTCGGACGTTTTTCATTTAGAAAATGATTATTTAACATTTACAAACGCGGCAGAACATGTAATAAGATTACCGGCTAATCAGCCACCGATTTATAAAAGACCATATAGGTTACCACAAGCTCAACAAAAAGAGATTGAGGAACAATTAAGTAAAATGGAAAAAGACGATATAATAGAACGTTCAATGTCACCTTTTAATGCACCATTACTTTTAGTAAAGAAAAAATCAGATTCATCTGGTAAAGATAAATTTCGAATAGTAATAGATTTTAGAGCGCTTAATCAAGTAACATTAAATGAATTTCACCCGTTACCAAATATTACGGAAATATTAGACCAGTTAGGACAATGTCAACTTTTTACTATTTTGGATTTAGCAAGCGGATTTTATCAAATACCGTTAGCAAAAGAATCTCGGGAATTAACAGCGTTTTCGACCGGTCAAGGTCATTATCATTTTAAGCGTATGACGATGGGAATGAAAACAAGTCCCGCGACTTTTCAAAGACTTATGAATAACGTACTTTCAGGGATAATAGGCATCAAATGTTTAGTATACCTGGATGACATAATAATATACGCGAAAAATTTAGCAGATCATAATAGTAAATTGATAGACGTATTCGAACGCCTACGGACGCATAATCTAAAAATACAACCGGATAAATGCGAATTTTTAAAGCGCGAATGTTTGTACTTAGGTCATGTAATTTCAGAACACGGTATTAAACCGGATCCGAAAAAGATAACATCAGTATTAGAATTTCCAACACCAAAGAACGTTAAACAAATTAAATCATTTTTAGGCTTATCGGGATATTACAGAAAATTTATAAAATCGTATAGTTTATTAGCTAAACCGATGACACACTTATTAAGAAAAGATGTAAAATTTGATTGGGACGAAAACTGTCAAGCAGCTTTCGATAAATTAAAAAACGCACTTTGTTCAGAACCGATTTTACAATATCCAGATTTTACAAAAGAATTTATACTTACGACCGATGCGAGTGGTAAAGCTTTAGGAGCTATATTATCGCAAGGTAAAATAGGTAGCGATTTACCGATAGCTTATGCATCTAGAACTTTAAATAGAAGTGAAATGAACTATTCAACAACCGAGTTAGAATGTTTAGCAATAGTATTCGGAGTTAAACAATTTAGACCTTATCTTTATGGTAGAAAATTCGTAATATTAACAGATCATAGACCGTTATCTTGGCTATTTAATTTAAAAGATCCTTTATCTAAATTAGCGAGATGGCGCATACAACTCGAAGAATATGATTACGAAATAAAATATAAACCGGGAGTACAAAATTCGAATGTAGATGCGTTGAGTAGAATGTATAATATACAGGAAATAAAAAACGAAAGTTATACCAGCTTTTTGGAAAAATCGGAAACAACCGTAATAACAAATAAAAATATAAATTAAAGTATAAAATAAAAAAAAAAAAACTATTATTCAATATATATACACTTATACTTAACGGAAACGTATCAGAAATACTAGAAATATAAAAAGGTCATAAATAGAAACTACACTTTACAAATATATTTTATTATTATATACCTAACTATCTTTATTCTATAGCAATAAATGCATTATTATCCATTAGACTTTAACTTTTATATTATATAAATTATAAAATTATATTATTAACCACTAACAAATTGAAATTTACATACTAACCAATTATATTATATAACTATATTAGATTATGATATTATTCACTAACCATTTATTTTATTATATAAAAAAAAAATAATAAAAAGGAAAAATTTGTAAGCACTAACAATTATATACTAACGACTAACAATTAATTACTAACCACTAAAATTTATATATTAAGTACACTATTGTAATCAGTAAATTTGTATTGTATAACTGAAATTTCATGAAAATGTTCAAATAATTGTACATGTATTGTAAATGAAATTATTGTAAACAAGTTACAAAACTTGTATTGTATTTTGTAAACTTATATAACTATTTTTGTGCTAAGACTTTTGAAAGATTTCTGTCTTGAGGACATAAACCTTTTTTTTCGTGGGGAGGTGCTACGTGCTCTGATGTCCTATACCCATAATATAATACATAAAGGGGGCGATACAGTGTAAATCCAAGTAATAGGATAGTAATCAACCATATATTATAAAACCATGACTGGTAATAAGAATAGTACAACGTAGGAATACTTAGAAATATATAATGGGGAGCAAATACCTACATACCTGAGAGGTAATATATTAGGCCTAGTCACAATGAAGAATAGCCACCTATTAAACTGACCTTCGGGAATCGGAGATGAAAGAACTCAACGATACATTGTAGGCCTATAATATAACTGTCAATCATATTTATAATTATAAAATATTAATCTCGAGTTCTGAGAATCTCGAGCGAGGCTGACCACAGGCGCGTGGGATATCGTCACCGGACGTCACCACACACGCGCGTCCTGAAAGAGCGGATGGTCTTCGGACGTCATCATCGCACGCGCATCCTCTGAAATGCGTAATAGCGTGAGAAGCGAATGACCTGAATACGAATAGGCCAGAAGGGACATGAGTAGGAGATCAGGGGACACTGACTATATAAGGGGGCCCAGGAGAGGACTCCCGCAGACGTGATTTCCCAGAGCTAGAGCAAGCACCTTCACGTCACTTTACACCAGAAATCGTTCATTTGGACTTAGTTTATTTTTCAATTAAATTAATTAATTGAACTTAGAATATTTTCAATCAGTTTCAATAAAAACACTTAGTAATATTTCGACTACTTTATTCCATCATACCTATATCTTTGCGACAAGCTGTTGGCCCACTACATTTTTACCAAAATTGACTGCAACCCATGTTCCTTCTTCAATGTTTGTTTGCAAAACGTTTATTGGCATATTTATTACTCCACGATTCCCTGAAGTTGTAGACTGCGTTGGTTCTATTATAGTATCATTTCCTGATGGTTGATCGATTTCATTATCATTTTCATCATTAAATGTTTGGTTTAATAGATTATTATCTTCACTTATATCAGATTCTGATGATTCAAGATCATGAGCACGAACACTTTTCCCCACTGGAACTTTTAAACGTGATTTTCTAGTTTTTTTGTGAGCACTCTCTCTAAATCTTGACTCTTTTAAAAACATCGTTAAGTTATTTTCTATAATGTCACTGCTAGTATCAAATTGATCATCTTTCGGTAGCATATTTAAAACTCGATCTCTATTTAAAGGCCAAATCCCAGATTTTTAAAATCCAGCTCTAATAACATCTCCATCTCTTCCATTTAAGTTATCAATCGTAGATTTTAGAAGAGAAGGAAAAGTTCTTTTGTCAACTGACGGTGATTTTTTTATTACTTTTCCAGTCATCTAGAACTTTACTCCAAAATCCTTTTAATGGTCGAAAAAATTGTATGTTCAATGGCTGGGTTAAATAGGTTGAGTTTGGTGGAAGCAAAATAAAATCAATTTGATACTTATTACACAGTTGGTTTTATATATTATATCATAAAAAGGTCACCCATTCCGAAATCGACGCAAGTCGGAGAAGTCAACTGCTAGACTCGTAAGAGCTATTCCGGAGCAAACACTTATATTATAATATATAACAACTAATATATATGCGTGTAAGATAGGTATGTATATTTTATGAATATGTAGTTAAAAAAAAATTATAACATATCTGTGAAAGCACAAATCGGTTCTACCAGTATTTTTGGCTTTGCCTGAATAATTTTTGCATGAGGTAACTGCACAACATGAACCACCTTTTGACTTTGGAGTTGCCATTAAAACAAATTAATTTAGCTAATAGTTAAGTAATAAATACAGAGTAAAACGTAAATCAACCACCAACGTACTATAATGTGCTATGATAAACAAACGATTTTGTACGACGGCTGACGTCATAGTGCGATTTCCCCCACTTCCATTTTTAACAAAATTCCGGTATGAGGCAACCTCTATAATCTATAAACCTTGAGTGACCCCGTTTTACGGTAATAACATTTATAATAAATTTTACACATCAATATAATATGATAACAATCAAACAATTAGACAAATAGTAAACAACTGTACAAAATTAATAAGTAATAACTAATGTCTAATAAGTAATGAATAATAATGTAAAATTTTACAATGTTACATATTATATTGTACCGTGTTATTATCAATAACCCTAAAAATAAAATAATTAAAATAGTTTTTACCATAAAATGATTGTAGTTCTTAAAAGGCCTAACTACTGTTAGACGTTAGTCTGTATGCAATGAGCCTGAAAACCAGCAGGCTATTTGGAAAAATAATAAGTAGTTCGCCAGTGGCGGCTCGTCAGGGGAGGCAAGTGAGGCTCAGCCTCACCTAACTATTGTATAGAAAAAGGAGGTATATAAACTATAGTTATAGTTATTTACAATCGACTTTAAGAATATTATATTCAATAATATAATGTAAATTTTAAAATACAAAATAAATTTATTTTGTCGTATATAATATTAATTATCATAGTACACAATGAGTACATACTACATACTTCGCAACTGTTATCAAAAATCACGACGAAGACGTTCGTTGAACGATATAACAATCTCGATGAAAGCCGAAGAGTGCCGAGAGGCTAGTAATTTTTAGCCTCAGACGAGATGGGACGGCCGTACAATAATAAAATATATAATGGTAGAGGGGAAAATCGGAATTTTATTATGAAATGAGGCTGAACGATTCGAGCCTCAGAGTTTGTTTACATTATCCATTCGTCATTTGTCGAAGCGACGTAACTTCCACTAATAGAAATAGAAACCGGGAGGTTATAATAATGGATATAATGTCGTGTAGCGTAAGTGTATAAGTACCTACCCACAATACTTTTATAAAAAACGAAAGATATTGGCTCATTTTTTTTTATGTGTATGACATTTGAAATAAATATTATATGGTTTATTATTAATATATTTTTAAAGGTTAGGATTAAATATTAATTGAGTTATATTAAAAGTGAACTTAAAACTCATTGTTATATTTTAACAGCATTTTTTCTCCCATACATTTTGAAAATATCTGCCTCACCTCTCATACGGTTCACGAGCCGCCACTGTAGTTCGCAAACGGGCTACCCCATTGCAAAGAGCCTAGTTTTTTTGAAAAAAAAATTAATTTTCCATATGGCCTACGACATGTATACGAATAAAAAATAGCTTACAATATGTGTAAAAATAATATTCTGAAACTTAGGTATTTTGGGAGATAGCAAACTGCGTCAAAATTACACCTTTTCTAATAGTCTATAAGTTGCACCAAAAAAATTGACATTATACAAACTGCGACAATTTATTTTATATATATAGGTAATGTATATAAATACTATGTATATAACCGATACGATAACACATATAAGTTAATAATTTAACTAAATATATAATATATATTATGTTATGGACGTTATGGTATTGCCAATACTAAGTAATATTTTTATTGTTTAAGATCAATAAATTTGACTCTGCATGTTTTCTTTGAGCAAATTCATGTCGAATAACTGCTTAATTTGGAATTATATTTAAATTTAAAATTATTTAGCACCAATAATTGTTTTCCGTTTTGGCTTAACATTTGTGTAAGTTCCGTTTTAAATACAATATTACATGACACAGCACGTACTAACCTAACTTGAGATAATCTTACACTTGTGAAGGAGCCGATATTTAGTATATTGCGTTACAATGCATATTTTGAATGACCTTTTTTTTGCTCTCTATACTCTGACCCACAAAATTTTAATTTTCTAAAAATTGGCCCTCTAATAACTTTCAGTTGCCCATCCCTGGTATAGGTATATATGATGCATTTATATACCTATATATGTTATCATATCGATGTTTAAATAATATCTATATAATATATAAATTACATTGCGGCAGTTTTTATAATTGTATAATGTATCTTGTCGATTTTGTTGTGGTTCATATACAGCCGATATTTAATGATATATTGAATATCACCGACCGATGCGTCGAAAATGTTCGTTGGGTTTTCTATACATTTTATTATTAGGTATTTAGCTATTTAGTATAAAATCGGAAGATACAGTTATATATTATTATGGCGTAATAAATCAAATATTTGTTCAACAATAGGGATAGGAATAGTATTAGAAATTTCCCCGCCGAGAATAGCTGATATTAGTTTCACGTCTTTTTTGCCAGTCCAAATCGATAAATTATAAATATCTCGGCTATTATTTGTCTTATCCAATGGGATTATTGTCGTATTTACCAGTGTGTTATTGATACCCGTTTATAGACTATGATGATAAATATATTTTTGAACATATTTTAAATTTTTAAAATACAAAAAGTTTAGCTTATCCAATACTGATTAAATCACTAGATATAACTCGTGAAAATAAGTAATAACCCGCCCATACAATACATATTAAAGTATAGATATAATATTATTTTGAACTACATAAAACTTACTACTCTAATGATAATTAATTATATAAATGAGTATGGCACTGTACAGTGTACTGCAGCGACCGGTCTCAGCTTTCACAACTGTCGCCGTGGGCAAGGACGCAACACCGTCGACTCTCCCACCAACGCCACAAAAGCATTAGGTGGAACGGAAAGACATAGCGGGCCGGCCGCCGGCAATCTCACACTCTTGCGAAAACTTTACTGTGATACCGTTCACTCGGGTTTCTTCGTTTTTGATACATACCACGGCACTTGTTGTTTTTGCGTTACCTAGATGGTATCCGTCGTGAATGTCTTTTTCATGTTTTTTTGTGTTTTTATTCTTTAGTGAACTTTTTTACCACCGAAATAAAGTACATACTAAACGTTTTAAACGTCGGACATAAACTTGTGAATTTGTATATTTTGTTTCGCCATACTACAATCATACATCGCAACCGGCTCACCGCGGTTCAACTCAACAACCACATCGGCAGGTAGCCGCGTCATGTAATGACTGATGTGTACGGATAGTCTGAATGTTAATTACGACTAATTACTAGTGATATTCGTATACAGAAATTCATTGATCAATGTTCATTAAATGATAAGTCTGAAATTCTGAACTATGGACAAAAGGCGATTGTGACTTTATACTAAATAATTTTCGATATCACATTGTTACGAATTCATGATGTATGATTTGAAAAATAAATGACCAAAATCTAAAGAATTAGTTTTCCATTGGTTGTGCATGATAAAAAAAAAAAATGTAGTTAACTTGTCTACTGCATTAACAAAAAGTAAGTATGGAAAGTTAAATTAATACAATAATAATTTTAACTAAGTAAGTTAAAAGTTGAAAACATTCATAATAAATTAGTTACTAAATTAAAGTTAAAAAAAAAATTAATTTTTAATAAGTTACCCATTGCCCACCTCTGCATTTAATAATATTATTATCGTAACCTGTAATAATAATCGTATTTTTCAAATACTAAATATCTTACTGTAATATAAACAAATAAAAATGTAAGAAAATAGCTTACATTGCATGTAAAAATAATATTCTTAAACTTATTTTATATCCAGCTCGGCGGTAGTGGTGCGAAGCTAATTAAAAAAAAAGTGGTTTTCACTCTGCTGTATAGTAAATATGGATAGTAGGTGAGTAGGTCACTATAATGGATGTGTTAAATTTGAATGCAAAGACAGGTATCATTGAATACGAAAAACGATTTTGAATGGAGTTGATTTGTCTTATCTAGGATAATTAGTATACAGGGTGTATCAGATAGAACTGACTAAAAAAAAAAAAAAAAATACCTATGCTAATTAAATTTACAACAAAAATTGTGAAAATTATATAATTAATAACTAATTTAAGAAATATACTCATTTCAGGAAATTTCCAAAAATAATATTTTGAAAGAAGTTATAACACTCCAAATTAATTTATGCAAAAAAATAGTGATATTTTAAAAAATTCTAAAAAATAAACTAATTGATTTAGATAAATATTTTTACCATCAAAATTTTTCTTTTAATTAAATTTACAAATTGGCTATTTTGAATTTTTCCAATAAAAATGTATTCAAATTTTATTTTTTTATTTTTTCTATTAAAAAATAAATTTTTTTTTTTTATATTGTACATGTAGCGCTAGGGTAAAATAAAAAAAAAGCGGGTAAGTGAGTATCGCTCTGCTGTACATTAGGTGGTGGGGTGGACCTCGGACTATGGTAGGTTAAATTTGAATGCAATGATAGGTATCATTGTATACGAAAAACGATTCTGAACGGAGATGATTTGTCAGTCCAGGATATATTATATTTAAATATTATCATATATTCTATTTTGAAACTAATTCAAACATTTAAGTAAAAGTTTCAGGATCTTACGTTTAGTAATTTTTTAAAAATAACAAAAATCGAAAATTATTTATTAGTAAAACGTGATTTTACACGTCGTGTATTTTTGATTTCAAATTAAAATTAAAACTTTAAACACTCGTAAATTTTTTTAAATTGAACAATCCTCAAACTTTTTTATAATTATTCTAAGCTTAACTTATGGACAGCATAGTATTACATTTTCAATTCTTAGCTTTTGATAGAAAAATATTTATAAATTTTTAACTACCAAATAGTGAAAAATATTCATGATTTTGACGAATTTTTGTCAATATTTGAACTTCAAATGCTAATAAAAAAAAATTGTGCCTATGTATTTTTATAATTTTTGAATGAGAGTTAGAACAAGTTATGTAGACCCTTCAATTAAATTTTCAAGTAATTTGTCCCAGCTAAATTTTTTTTATCAACATTTATAAAAAAAAAATAAAAAAAAATTGAAAATTTCAATTGTCTATTAATAGCTCAAAAAAAGTCAAAATGTTTTGAAAATCAAATCACGTAAAGAAAATGGCAATCTAAATAACTGGTAAAATTTTCAAGTATTTACGACTTATACTGTTTGAATAACAACAAATATCAAAAATCGTTTGAGGCTAAACCGTTATTTAACGCGGTTTTGTAAAAATTTAAATTTCAATCACTCATAAAAATTTTTTGTTTTAGTCCGGTAGAGTTTTTTTTGCAGATAGTAGAAGAAAATTTTATGCAGAACCTTGTACCAAATTTTCAAATCTTAGTTATAAAAGGAAAAATTTTTACGATTTTTTAACCACAAAATTACTTGCCAATTTTCGCAATTTTGACATATTTCGTATAAATTCGAACTTTAAGCACTTATAAAAAAAAATTGTGACTAACGATTTCGGATTTTTTTTTATAACTTTAAGAACAACTTATAAGAAACCTTGTATTAAATTTTCAAGATTTTCTGGCCGGCCAAAAAATTTTTATCGTTATTTTAAAAAAAAATACTTAAAAAAATTGAAAATTTCAACTGTCTATAAATAGCTCAAAAAAAGTCAAAATTCTTTGAAAATTTAACTGTGTATGGAGAACGCTAATATAAATATTTTGTGATAATTTCAAGTGTTTACATCGATTAGTTTTTGAGTTATAGCAAAATAAATAATTCGATTTTGTCGAAAACTGGTTTTGCGTAAAAATTCCCGTTTTTCTGTCATTTTTTTTTTGTTTTTCTCGATTTTTTTGAAAACTGTTGGAAAATGTTTACTTTTCACCTCTATAATGCACCAAGGATATTCACTTTGCCATCGGAAACCACCCCCAAAGTTTGAAATTGAAGCATTATTTCGACTAGTTATGCTGTACACAGACACAAAAACAAAAAAACAAAAAAAAAAAAAAATAAAAAAAAAAAAAAAAAAAAAACACACATCATTGTAAAATCAATACATTCATCACTCCGTTCAGAATCTAAAAATTGATTAGAAAAAAAGTTATTCCAAAAGTCAGTTCTATCGGTTACACCCTGTATATTATATTATTTCTAGAGTGGATTTTTATGCAAAAACATATTTTTAACAAGTGTATGCTGTTTGATGGAGTAAGAAATGTTTGTATTTCATAACCTGTAAAATCTGTCAAAAAATTTGTATATTAGTGCATATTTTGACTTCAAAGAATATTTCAGAATATTTTATTTTATGGTACATATTATATAAGACATTAATCACGGTTTGCCTTACTAACTTTACTCAGAAAATGTTGGAAAAATATATTATTGTACATTCCTAAACATTGAATAATATATTTTCTTTTATGTTAATATATTGCATAATGTAACATAAGAAATAATTATATAAATAATGATTAATTATAAATTCATAATCAATAATCATTGCAGTGGCGTGTTTACAGGGTAGGCCGACTAGGCCCGGGCCTACCCAATTTTTATTTGACTGTTTGGTTTTTTTTATCAAAAATAAAAATGTTACCTAATAATATAAGTAATATATTTTATTATTGAATATTATTATCATACCTATATCCCATGTGAAAGGATAAATCTTCCCTAATAGTTATGAGCACACTTACATATTATACACTCTTACAGAACAAAACTGGCCTACCCAATTATTTTGTGCTGAACACGCCACTGAATCATTGCATTTTTTTTTATATACTTATTAGTTAGTATTTTCAATGTTTTTCAGAATATTTTTGGGAATATTTTATCAATTTTAGCTGCACATAAACATCATATTTCAAACGTTATAACAGAATATAAATCCGGACTCTACTAATGACCGTTGGTGTGTAATTTTTTCCATTTTTTACTTTTAATTGTACCTACCTAATCAAAAAAATAATTATTGATTTTTTTTAATTAGTTTAATACTTTAATTGGAAAAATAAATTAACAAAAGTTAAAAAAAAAAATAAAAAATAAAAGTGAATTTCTAGATTTTTGTGACTGGGCTTTTTTTCCAACCCCACATTGTAATAATAATTATTAGGTACTATATAGTATTTAATAGTACCTATATAATATATACTTATAAGTAAAAATGATCAACACTTGAAAATTCATCTTCAGTTTTAATTAACAGTCAAATAACATGGCAATTTTTTTTTTAAATAGCTGATATCACACCTACAATATTATTATAACACTTATTATAACATCGTGTAAAAAAAGCTAAGTTAAAAAAAAATCCTGTAGTAACTTAACATAAAAATGTAGTAGATAATGATTAAATCTTTAGAAGACATGATATACTATGGAAACTAAGTAAAATGCCATTTTTAATATTACAAATATCAATTACTTACCTATAAGATATATGACGACAAACATGAATAACAAGTAACCACTAAACTAAACTAAATAAATAAATTAATAATTTATAAACAATGTAATATGTTAATTAAGCGTTTAACTTTACACAATTGATTTTATTTCTCTTCATAGATATTTATAATATTAAAAATGATATTTTATAATTATTTTCCATACAGATACAGAATATGAAAAATATTTCTGTTGTATATTAATTTTGATATCTACAATAAACTCAATTAGTATGTACGAATATTTTTTTTTTTTTAATAAATCATTGTTTAAATCATTTGGTGTAAACCATCAATGTTATATTATTTTTATGAAATTTTTCATTTAAATTTTAACTGCAATTAATAGTTTTAACTTTTAATTTAAATAAACAATAGAATCTATTGAGTAAGTAATATATTTTTTTTTTTTTGTAAAATAAATCAATGTTCAAATTTTTGATGTTTACCATATTATATTTTATCTTATTTTTTAGGAAATTTTTCATTCAAATTTCATTTGTCGTTAGTAGTATTAACTTTTAATTCAAATGCAAATAAGCAATGATCAAATGAAAATTGTTTTTTTTTATTATACACAGTTACATAGTCACCTGATAACTTTCTAAGTTAATATGGAATGAAATATATTTCTATTTTATAATTAAAATATAATAATTATAATAATATAAATATAATTATTAATAATAAATGAGAAGTCGGGTAGGCTGTATGTTAAAAAGGCTCAAAATATCAAAAGTTTAATCAAGGTATCAAAATAAGGAAGCGCTTACACACTTGCTAGATTTGTTTTTTCATTATTAGTTTTTAATGGACTTAAATATTCATCAGAACGATCTCCAATAAGAATATTATAAAATTCATTGTTACTGCATTCATTATCATCAGATTCATTATAAACATCAAAATTATTTTCACTTATATTTAATAGATTACATTCTGATATAAATAACATTTTGCATACAGCCTTACTGGTACCTAATTTAGTTTAAATTTTGGGAGACTAATGGCCGCACAAATTAAATGTTGGTTTTAGAAAGCTCTATATTAAATAAATAATTAAATCTTTTTTTCATGACTAACAACAATTTAAAATGTTAATGGCTTACAATAATTTAAATGTGTTAATTGAATTAATTTCAATCGAAGAGCAATTATTGTGGGTGCAACATACCCTAAAAAACATTTTTTTTCACCTTGTAACAGGTCAAGTGTTATCATTATTCTTCAAGAAAATCTGAAGTTTAGATTTTATTTTTAATTTCAGGCTGTCAAATGTAACACACAGTTTTTATTTAATCGCTAGAACTTTTTAACTAGGTACATCAAACATTGAGTTCCATCTAGTTATAATTGGTATTGGGAATTTACAATTACATATCTCGTATACTTTATCTGACGCAACTGAGGTTCTACTTAAGAGATTCGAAAATAAATTTAATATTGTAAATACAGACTTTGATATATTATTATTATATGAAATGTCTCTAATTTTTGCTACATCACTAGTGGCAATTAAACTTAATATATGGGCGGAGCAAGTTAAATGGTTTTGCAAAGTTATGTCATCCTTATAATAGTTTGAATTTGATTACCACACAATTTGAAACCTATTGTCACATTAACAATCTCAACTTCCGCACTAGTATCATCAGTATCACTTTTTTCAATATTTGATGATTCATGACTTGTACTATCAAACCAATTACTATTACTTGTACTATCTTTTTTACTTATTATTGTGGACACCGAAAATACTATGAATGCTTTTCCAAAATTTGTAGCATTGTCAGTCACAGTATGTGAAATTTTAGTATTATTTAATTTAAATATTTGTGTACTTGTGTTAAAAACTTGAGTTATATTTATGGCTCCTTTTTATTTGTTGACAACCAAGTATGTAAGAGTGTCTGCTAAAGTGCTTAAAGTATATTCATCAAAAAAATGGCATGTCATACATAAGTAGCTCTTGTTGTTACAGAAATATAATTAGCTGTTGTGCATATGTATGTTTGTTTTGCTAAAGGTCAGTTAACAAAGGAAGTATACCTTAAATTTAATTCTTTACTCATATCTAGGGCTCGGATTTTAAAGCATAATAAATAACAAAAAAGCACAAAATTATTTTAAAAAAGCAAAGATGAAGCATATTTATTCTTTAAAACAAAAAAAAGCATGACTAAAAATTAACATAAATTAGTTATAATTTTATAAAACTGAATAAAAAAAATTTAAAAATTAATTTAAATTAACAAAAGAATTTACTACCATGTATTTGGTAAGATTTCTAGAAGTGAAACTGATTTTTTTCTGAGAGGATGTGTTTATATAACAAATTTTGAACTGGTCGATATCAATGTTAAACGAGTACTGAGCGTAAGTTCTACAGACTATATGCAATAGCCGATAAGCTATCTGTGGATATACTTTTAAGGTTGTTTCATTCTAATAGTGTGGTCACGGTCATTATTGCATGTTTTTACATTTCTTATTTAGTAAATAAACATTTTTTTTTTTATTTGTATAGCATAACAGACATATAAAAATTCCACAGTTAGAATAACTGAAAAAAGCAATAAAATATCAAAAGAAGCAAAAATAAATTCGTTTATTTGGAATCAGATTAACGTGAAACGAATTTATGTTTAATAATTAGACTTCTATCTTAAATATATAAAAAAAAAAATTATTTCCTTTAAAATCCGAATCACAATATGATTGATATGTTTTGCGTTATGATATAAAGCAGCATATATTATTCCAGCTAGGCCCATGATAAATCTTCTAAAGGAAGTATTTGGGCTTTTGGCAGGTTATAAGTGGTCTCATCCCTTGTACTATGTATTATTTTTTTTCTTTACTCAATTGTAATTATACTTATACTGATTTTATTAATTAACTAATAAATTGGTACTTATTACATCACTAGTATTTAATACATTTCATGTTTTGTTCAGTTCTCACAATGACTACTACCTATTTGATAAATTACTTTATAGGTATAGTAGTTATTAAAGAAGTATTATTTCTTTCAACTTAAATCTTAAATAGATATATAGCACCATATATTTATTAATTCAACTGTTAATTATTACATTTTATCAACTAGGTATTTTGTTAATTGAAAAATATCAAATATAAACTTAAAAATAAAATAATTGTGTTTTAATTTATTTTTATATCACCAAAATGTATGCATAAAAAAAATTTTGTTTATTTAGATTTCATACAATTTTATTTTGATACACTTTTTGAACAATTTAGAAATGTTATCTGTAGATTTAAATTCTGTAAATTTACCAGGTAAATTTTACCATTCTGGTGGTGCACCAAACATAAATGAATAGTCAATTTCTGTTGTTGATGATGATGATGATGGTGGTGGTGTTGATGGTGATGGTGGTGATGATGATGTAGGTGATGGTGGTGTTGATGGAGATGATGGTGGAGATGGTGGTAGAGGTGTTGTAGTGGTCATATTTGTTACAACTTCGGTATTCTTCTTCCTACCACTAAAAAATAAATTATATTATCATAATATTGATTCTTGGACAACAAAAATCTAGATATCACATAGACAGCTATGTGTTTTTTATACTATGTGTATTCCGATGATAAAATTTCATTTATAATCATACATTTAATACATTCCTAATCATGGTAATTGTTTATTATAACTACTATGACAAACCAAATAATCCTTCTACAATGTAAAAAGTGTTACATGTACCTCTTCATTGAATATTTCATTTTCTAGGGATTTTAGGAGTTTGCATATTTTTCAATAATCATTCAGAACATATATTAGTTGTATAGGAATTTGTTTCATAATAATAGAAGTTTAAATCAATCATTGTTATTTTATTCAGTTCTTTTTGCCATATAATTGGATATTTTGGTATAGGTACCAAACATTTGTATTTTAAGTAAATATTTTTTATATTTTATTTATACATTTTCTAGAAATTGAAAAATATATATTAAAATATCTCTTTGTCACCTCTCAGAATGGTTTTTGTTTAAAATAATTTATTTATCATTTAATTCAATTATTAAATACTAAAATAAAATTCAACCATAAACAGTGAACTTTTGGACGCCTACTGCACAACAGAGCGGTACCTACTTACCAAACTTATAAAGAAAATAGTGTATAATATGTAACTAATGTAATTACTTTTTATAAATTATTTCTTTGAATCAATGAGTATATACTTTGTACACAATTAAAATAGTAATTTAATTCTTTAAATTTAAAAATTAACATAGAACTATTTTATAAAATTACTTCTCTTTTATCTTCATTAAAATAGGTAAAAAAAGTCTTTCTATTTGAAATTTGTTGTGATAAGGTATAGCATAATGTGATTGTCAATCATAAAATAAATTATACCTATCATAAAAGACCAATCATGTAACATGTAGTTTTGTAATATTTTAAGATATAGGTAGTTATGTTAAATTATACTATTTTCAAAATTAGTTATGATTATGAATAGAAAATAGATATACTTTTTTTTTGTTCTTGGACAGTTGTCTTTTATAAAGTCTAAGTTGCATTGTTCCTCGCAGCATTTTTTTTGTAAAAATTGTATTTTTTGGCGTCTTCTTGCTGAAGAATTTATAACAGTATCTATAACGGCTATAACAAATAACATATACAACTATATTAAAATCATTTATGTATTATAAAAATATTGTTCTTATAGTTGCTTCCAGCTATAACATTTCCTGATTTTCATTTACCTCTTGGGCGCCTTATCTGCATCTCAACGCACACAATCTCTATGGATCTCTCAAGCAATTCTCCACAGTATTTTTGGTTGTTCTTCCACGCATTAACACTACCGCGAACCACGGTAGTCTTATTCGTTGTACTTAGCCCTATATTCCATGTCAATATCACGAAGAATGCGTTCAAACAATTCCTGAAATACACAGGTGCATGCTTAAATAATAAATGTTATGTATAATATGCATTGGTAATAATTTAAGGGTCGCATACGAATGGAATAGAATATCTGTTTTAAAGTTTTTATGGAATGAGGCGAAGTATAATTTCTAAACTGATTAAATACACTATCGATCTAAAGCATTGAGAAACAATAAACAAAAAAAATTGAACATAAAAAACTGTTAATGAACAAAATCAATATGTCTCGTAAATTGAGTAGAATAACAAAAACAACAATTAGATAATTCTATTAGTATATTGATTTCTATACTTAGGAATGAATGCTTGACAAAATAAACTAATAAATAATTATAAAGTACTTATATCGTATTCTTAAACAGTATCAGTTCTACGTCAATTATTTATAACCTAAAAAAAATGGATAAATAATTTTCAATAAGCTTTCAAAAGTAGTAAATATATAGGTATATAAGGAAAAGAGTAATAACTAATAATTTTAATATTAATAATAGTTATTTATACTACATACAATGAAGTTTTGGGTAAATGGTATATCTATTATATATTTACCCATCTAAAATATTTGATGTGTAATTTTGTTAATATTCTGTATTGAAAAATAATTAGTCGATTTCAATTTTATTAAGTTTATAAAATAAATAAAGTAATTTTCAAGAAAATTCAACCTTGTTATTTGTTGAATTGAAATCATCATTTACTTACTAATTTTTACTAACTTATCGTTTATTTTTTATGTAACTAATGTATTATATTTTTAAGTTAATTATTTGAACAGGCTATTTAGCGTGATGATTAAGTACGTTTTCGAGATACCTATTTGAAATTTAAAATAGATAAACTAAAAATCAATTATTTCATGAAATATTTTAGTAAAATATAACTAAAGAAACATAGGTAACCATTATATTTTATTCCTGGCATAATTTACGTAGATCGTAGTATTTTGTAAACTTGAAAAGACTTTTTATTAGTGTATGTATTAAACTTAACAACATGCTATTTTATAGTACCTATAACTAATTATCAAATAATTAAAAAATCTTATACATTCGAGTAAAAATTAGAGGGATGATTTAAATATTGATCGAAAATCGCATAGTATATTTATACTATAATTATAATTAATTAATTAAATTTTATCTTATTGATCAAATAGATGTATTTAATCCCACTCACTCTATAATTATCTAGTTTTTTCTAAATTTATTAAAAACATTATTTTTCATACCTTATAAATAAAAATAATTATACTATTAAATGTTTTAGTTAGGTTATCTCAGATTAATTTTATAATGTAATGTAATTAACATCGCTTCCAACTTAAATAATCATCTAAATTATTTTTTTACAATTTAATATCTGTGTTATTAAAAAATGTATATAATACAGTTATTCATAAATCTTAATTCTTGAAAAAATAAAAGAATAGTAATACATTAAAATTTAAAACGATTATATACTTAAATTTATTACTAACCTTTTCGTGTCTTATTTTGAAGATAATTGAAGTCAAAAAAATTCAGCGACAAACCAAGAACATTCGCAACCACTGGACAATCGACAACTGTGTTCGTGTAAACCAGTTATGTGAGCTGTTTATATGTGTGATATTCGTAAACTAGAGGGGACAAAATGGCGATCCCGATTCAGGGTGGACCCATCAGTAACAATTAACGCGCAGGTATAGCGTTTGTCCTCGATCAAACAAGCATAACACACAACTATAGACCTGGAGGGGAGTGTAACGAAAAATGAGTCGCAAAAATATTTTAAAGTATGTGTGTGTGAGTTTATGGGTGGACTGGGATATAAAAGTAAGGGATGAATTATTTTTTAAGGGCATCAATTTATGATTTTATAGGTAATTCAAAAAAATGTAATTTTGGTTATATTCCAAAAAGTGTAAATACATGATTTACAAATCAACTATTTAATATACCTATCATTTTTAACAAAAATGATCTACGGCCCTACGGGATTCAAATAATACCCTTACATATAGTTTTGGATTGTCCCCAAATAAAGTTTGAAGGAGAGATTGAAGATATTCACAGTCGCAACACCGAAGCGATAGACTGAATGCACGAATAATTGGATGTACGTACCTTTCCACATACAACAACATACTGTCATTAACTATCAGTGGCGCACGCAGGGGAGGGGTTAAGGGGTTATAACCCCCCCCCCCCCCCCGAAATTTTCTCCGAGGTCTAGGTTAAAATTTACAATTTTTACAAGTTTCTAATACCGAGTAATACCTATTATCATTGATATAGAATAGTCTATACTATTATCAATGCGGTAGATACATGATAATAATATTAAGTCATTATCATTTATCTCCATTAAAAATATTATGGTCTTTGAATTTATTAAAATGATAAAATGAAGTTCTAATCCTTATTGGTAGGTATAATATGATTATTACCACTGATCACAGACTTCTATACTAACTAGATAAGGAACTCGTATATTATTTATATTATTAATAGTGAAGCTCGCGTATCAGTTTCCGCCATTTTGTCGGTTGATACAATACAACATAATTAATATTTACCATATAAAATACCATATAATGCCAACCGAAAAATCTGGCTTCAATTGATAGCGGGAGTTCGCTATCTAGTTATATATAGAAATCTGTGCCACTGATACATAACCATTGTTCTGTGATAAACTGTGGTTTTATAACAAGGTTTATTTATTTATAATATAAATTATATTATAATCTATAAACTTTGGTTTTATAATATCTTTACATGGATTGTGGATAACAGATAACCATAAATTTGATAAAACAATTGTAATAAGAAAAGAACTATTGACTTGATTTCTTTTTTCTTTTTTGAGTTTTTAGCATATTTTCCAATTTTTAATTTTCACTGTGGGGTGGTTAGAATTATTTGTTGTGATTTTGAGAGTAGTTGTGATTTGTTTTTTTTTTTAATGGCCAAACGTGACGGATCAATTCTTTCTTTTTTCTCAAAGAAGAATAAAATGTATGAAACTGTAAGTACTTATTTATCTAACTATCAAGCTTATTAAATTACAAATTTATATTTAAGTTAAATTATTTACTACATAGACTATACTAATGAAGTAAACAGCATTTGCCCTTTGGTATAACAATAAATTTAATTTTTGCATTTTGAATTAATTAGTTAAACCTCGAGTTAAACAAACTTAAAAATGATGATGATGTTGATGATCCAGATCCAGATACTTATACTAATACAATCATTGAAGTACCCAAAAATGAATATGAAGACAATGAAATGCTTGAATCTGGTTCTGTTACCAATATACCTGAGTATTCAGTAAGGTTCTAATATTGGTTAAACTATAATTATAATTGTATATTTGTAATTAATTGATAATAATAAAATAAAAAATAAAATAAAATAACTATTATTATAGGTTAATTTAGGTACCTACCTAATAAGCTAATTGTCTATTGTTAACCAAGACATGAGCCAAGACATTAACTATTCTATACCTATGTTAAAAGGATGAGTATTTTTTTAGTTTTTTTTTTATATAAAGTTGAAATATTGAATGCTTATTATGCATTATAAAGTACCTATCTAAATTTGTCCCATACATATATTTACAATTTTTTTTTGTTCAAATTTCATGCACGGCTTTTTTCTTTGCTTGAGTTATCACCAATAAACACTTAACTAGCGTACAGATAATATAATTTGCTAAGGCTAAAGCTTATTATTTATTATGGCAATTATATTAACGCATATTAGCTTGTATTCAATTTATGAATCGCTAACTAGGTATTGTCATAAAGCTATTTGTATATTTTTTGCTTTTTGCTTTTTATATCTAATATCAGCTTGTAATTTAGGCGGTTGGTGTTGATGAAATAATGAAAAGTAGTGAACAAGAACAAGAATGTAATGATGATATATCTTTTTATGTAGGAAAAACTGTAAGTTTGATATAATGATATAATATATATATATTTTTTTTTGGTTTGAGTGTATAATTATTGTTTCATGTTTATTATTTCTTTCATAGTTATCTAGTTATAAAAAGGTGCTTGCATTAAATAAGCTTTGGATTCCAATGCCTGGTTATAATTTTCCTAAAACTGGAAAAAGAAACTTAAAGTTCCAGTACATTTGGCTTTTGCAGTATAAATGGTTATGTTTTTCTAAAAAAGAAAATGGTGCATACTGCAAACTATGTGTTTTTTTTAGTCATGATAAAAGTGTTGGAAAAGGCAACCATCAAGTCTTAGGTAAATTGGTTTTTGAAAAATTTGATAACTGGAAAAAAGCACTTGGAGTTAAAGGATTTTTTAAAACACACGAAGCTACAGAATATCATAAAACTTGCCAATACAAGTATGATACTTTTTTTGCTGTAAAAAATAATCAAGTTGAATCAGTTGAAGTTCAGGTCAATAATAATTTAAAGAAAGAAATTCAGGAAAATCGAAATCGTATTATTCCTATAATAAAAACAGTATTATTTTGTGGAAAGCAGGGAATTGCACTCAGAGGCCACAGAGATGGAGGTATGATTGATATTGAAGATGACAAAATGCATAATGATGGCAATTTTAGACAGTTATTAAGATTTAGAGTCGACGCTGGTGACAAAGATCTTGAAAATCATTTGATGACATGTGCTAAAAATGGTATGTACACAAGCTGGCGCATACAAAATGAAATATTAACGACTTGTAATATTCTTATTCTACAACACCTTGTAAAAAACATCAATGCTGCAAAATCATTCACAATATTAGCTGATGAAACAAGTGATATATCTAAGAAGGAACAATTAACTTTATGTATCAGGTATGTTAATTCTGGTGAAAAAAAATTGAGGGAAGATTTTTTACAGTTTGTTGAAGTAAAAAATATGAGTGGTAAAGCATTAGCTGATACAATATTACAAAACCTTCAATCTTTAGGAATAGAAACAAAATATATAGTTGGACAAGGATATGATGGCGCAGCGGCCATGTCTGGAATGTTTAATGGTACCCAATCTCATATAAGAAAAAAATATCCAATGGCGTTATATATTCACTGCAGTTCCCATTGCTTAAATTTAGCTGTGTCTTTTGCTTGCCAAATTTCTGAAATAAGAAATTGTATGGGTACTATGCAGACAATTTCTAATTTTTTTGGATATCCTAAAAGATTAAATATTCTCCAGTCTACAATAACAAAGATATTTCCAGGTGAAAAATCA
This sequence comes from Schizaphis graminum, assembly GCA_020882235.1. NCBI lineage: Eukaryota > Metazoa > Arthropoda > Insecta > Hemiptera > Aphididae > Schizaphis > Schizaphis graminum. Next base: position 7,156,754 of record CM037033.1, read on the forward strand.
CAAAAGTTAAAATCATTTTGCCCCACCAGATGGGTAGAGCGCCATGATGCTGTCATGCTATGTCATGAATTACAGCCTGCAATTATATCTTCTCTAGAAGAAATTTTTTCTTGGACAGACGTTGATACATCATCAACAGCTAATCAACTTTTAGCTTCGATAACCCAATCTAAGTTCCAAGTATCACTCATGATTTTAGTTAAACTATTTTCAATATCTGTGCCACTGAGTAGACTTCTACAAACTGAAAGTTTAGATTTAAAACAAGCTCTTTCTTTTGCTAATGTTACACATAACACATTAAAAGATATTCGTGTGAATGCTATTGAAGAGTTTAGTAAAATATTTAAGTCTGTTGAAACATATTGTAATAAAATTGGAATTGATGTTTGCATTCCCAGAATATCAAGTCGCCAAGTACATAGAAGTAATATAGCCACAAACAATCCAGAAAGTTATTACCGTGTTACAATATTTATCCCTTTCTTGGATAATTTTATAGATCAACTGCATGATCGATTTTTATCGCACGAGAATATATTAAGCAGCTTTACTTGTTTATTTCCTAATTCTGACTTTAAAATTAACAATGATATCGAAGAAAGTTTTAAATTACTTTCAGAAATGTATAAAGATATAATATATGAAAATAATTTGGGTGATATAAGTGAATATTCAAGAAATGCTGAATTACAATTATGGCAAAATAGTTCTAAACACCAGTCAGATATTATTCAAACAAAAAAAACTGTTACAGACCTGTACTTTCAGTGTGATCCTCAAATATACCCAATCATTTCAAAATTGCTGCAAATATTTATTACTTTACCAGTAACCACAGCCACTGGAGAACGGTCGTTTTCAACACTACGACGCATTAAGACCTACCTAAGAAATACAACAGGACAAAATAGGCTTAATAGTCTAGCTTTATTAAATATTCATAGAGATATAGAAGTTGATCCGAATGATATAATTAATGAGATGAGTAAATCATCAAATAAAAGATTGAAGTTAAATTTGTAAATTCTTAATTTTTTAATTTAATATATTATTAAGTTTTAGATTTAAAATTACAATCAAAAAATAATAATTAAAAAGTATATTATGTCATATTATAACTAATAGTGTATGTATAAAATTTAAGTCAAAATATTTAAAGGATTTGCATAATTTTGTTATTTGTAAAATGTGTTATATTTTTACCTTGACCCCCCCGAAAAAAAATCCTGTGTGCGCCACTGTTAACTATAGTTAAAGTATACTTTGTTTTTTGTTTCACATTTATTCAAATTTATGCTTCATATTGCAAATTTTTAATTGTTATTATAATTATATTACCTTATATTCACGCTTAAGATATATGCCATAAAAAAGAAAAAACACTTACACCCCATCATTGACATATTTTTTAAATAGATACTAACGTTTAGGTATATCGAAAAATATTCATCTGTATAAAATATATTGATTGTTGAAAAAAAATCAAATTGATTTTTTATAAAGCAGTAAAATCTTAAATAAGTATATTTTCATAACAGTTAAGTTTGAAATTTATTATTAGAAAATTTACAACTTTGTTTTTATAAGATATATAAATTATTATCAATGAGTTATTTCAACAATCAATTAAAAGTTTCAATAATAGCTGATGAAATTTATTTAGGATCAAATTTCTTACAGAAGCTAAGATGATTCTATCTATATGTTAATTTTATTGAATAATTGATTTAAGTTTCAAATTAGAGATATTTAATGATACCAATTATTAATCAAACTATTATTATAATTTCAAGTTAAATTAAAAATTACATACATTTTGAGTTCACGACCACAAATAAATGTATCTTCATGAAATTTTAATTGCACTACCTGAAAATGCAAGTATATCATTAATCACGATAAATATATTTATTTTATAAACCTAATTACATGACTACAATATTACATAATGTTATGTATTATTATAAGTTAACATAATGATAATATCCATATATCTTTAAACATTATTAAAACATGAGGCGATTTCTTTGGTCAGCTATATCTGAAATTCTACTGGACCAATTTTCATATTTTACTTTCAAACGCAAATACTCAAAAAAATCCAAAACTGTATCAATTGAGTAGTTTTCGGAAATATTTAGTTTCTGTGTAGCGATACGCGTTCATTGCCGCCCGCGCACACACACATTTTTACAAACCCCACTACTCCTATATACGTCTACTACTATAGAACTAACACGTCGTCGGTGGCGGCATGCGTTACTGACTGGCATATACATTACTCATCCTACCTCTTGTCGTATACTCCGATTGCTCGAAATATACAATAACACAAAAAATATAAAATAACACACGAAATATTTAATAATACTTTATTTAACACGCGGTGTTCAGTGGTGATCGAGTCACACGATCACCACCACTGACCCCTGTCTTAGAGTTTCCATCCTCCTTATATATTAATTATATTATGTTTTTGCATGTCTTAACCTAGTTATCTTATTGACTAAGCATAATATTTATATTATTGTTTTCTTACCCTAGTTACAGTATATAATATTAAATTGTTTTGATTGTTATTTTAACCTACTTGTGCGTTTGTTTAACTTAATAGAAATAGTTACGCAATTTTACTTATTACCTATGGCCCTCTACTAATAGGCCAATAACCTATGATTGTTTAATTAATCTAATTCTTAAACACTAACATTTCTTATTTAAATATATATATAATTTAAAGCTTAATACAACAGTCCCCAAAATTACAAAAAATATGACCCCATATTTTACATCTTACACCGTGGTTTTTTTTTTTTTGACAGATTATACATATTTTCATCTCATGAGGCGATGGAATTGTATTGTTGGAAATATGTTGACGTTGGTTGTGCGTTGTCTGCATTTTTTCGTTTTTTGTTTTTTGTATTGCTGATGTTCCCATTAACAGGTTTTATTGTTTTTATTTTTTTTTGTGATAATCTACTTCAGTGTCTATTTTTTTCATTTGCCCATGCTGTTTTATGGTTGTTTTATTAATTCGAGAAAAAAATAAAAATAAAAACAAACCATTTATAATAATAGCTGATATTATTATAGTCTAATAGTGTACCATCGTCTATGGTATGTAGCGTTTGGTAATTATTAGTATTTTTTTTTTTTCTATGTATTAAAAATATCCTTGTATTAGCCGGTGGTCGCCGTTGTACCATCGAAATTGGGTGGCCGGCGGGTTTTGTACTACCCGCCGTACGAGAATGTTGTCGCTGTCCTTTAGACTTTAGACTTTCCGCGGGTTGCCGGTGCCTGCTTTAGGCGGAGCATTCAAATTTGTACATGTTTTTTTTTTTATAGTTATCTCTCAAGTAGAATATCTCAGTGGTAAACATATGGTTTGGTGTCTTCGTGAATGACAACGAAAGGTATATTATGTCAGTTTTGATAGAAGAGTTATAGTTTTGGTCTGTAGAGTATGAATTTGGTCAGTATACATGTGTAATTTATTATTTCTATAATTCTTAATTTTAATTTTTTGTTTTTTACATTAGTTGTCAGCTTATCTATTTTACATCGCTGTTAAAAAAAAAGTATACAATTATATAATGTATATTACATTTGTATAACGTGTTATTGTGGGGATACATTTTTTTTTTTTTAAACGATCATGCTGACTTAATACAATATTGTTGATTATGTTGTTGTTTACGAAACATATAAAAATAAAAGGTATAAAAAATACAGTGTTGCTTATATTATAGTCTTAAAATTTAAACATGATTTGATACTTTTACACACATATAAATACAATTTTTATAGTACATCATATTTGAAGGTTAGCCTTTGCTTGTGATACCTAACTAAAATCTCAAAACAAAAAAAAAATAAATAAAACAGGATATGAAAGGTATGAAGTAGGGTTTGTTAAGAATATAATATATATATATTTAATTTTTTTATTATTCTTATTACTATAATTGAGCCAAAATGTTGTGGGAGTGTATATAGATATGTACTAATGGCACGAGAATTTTATATAGGTATAAGAGATTAAATTGACATAGATGAAATGGATATAAAAGTGAGATGTGTTTCTTTTTGTCTGGTTAATCATCAGGTTTATAATAAATTATCCCATGTATTGAATTAAAATTTTGAAGTACTTTCTACTGTGGTAATGAAAACAGTTATTAAACAACTAAAATTAAATAAATATACTGCAACTATATGAATATATAATTAATAAAATAATAACTATATATTATAAACCCAAATTTTAAAATACTCAAAATTATTTAAACATTCCAAGTAAATTTGTTAATTGAATATCAATTTTAATGCAACAATGAAGGATATCAATTGATTAATAATACCAAATTTTTCTGAAAACTTAGTTGTGACTTATATCCTATCTCTTATAGTTATATTAAATGTTAGTATGTATTAAAGTATAATATGAATAAGGTAATTCGAAATAAAGCGAACACCTTTGTAATGCATAGTTGAATGACTCATTGCACACTGCAATGCACAGTGACCTCTTGTTAGAGCGGCAGACTAAAATCATCATTCATGGGTTCTCCACTGAAATATGCTTTAAACAGTTTAAACATATGCATTTAAATTTTTCCCTACACAAATATTTTATTAAGCTATAAATAATATAGTAAAAGGCAAGTAGTTGTTAAACAATAACTCTGTTTTTTTTTGTTTTTTTTTTTTTAATAATAATATTAAATATTAAAAATTAAATTTAAATATTAAATTAAATCAACGAATTACTTTAAAAATATTCATTGAATAAAATAAATCTATTTGCAGAATAGAATGAGAAATCTGTGGACTTATTAGACGAGACTATAACAATAATATTTACAACCTATGGGCTACTCGTACGTCTATTAATGTCATCAACATATAAACCATTAAAAAAAAAATAAATAATAAATATATATAAAATAAATACTAACCTTGCGTTATTAGAACACACCACTAATTGTAGTAAAAAGTGAATCGTGTACCTATATAACACACGCAGAACTGTAGAATCCAAAAAAAAAATCGTGTACAATCCACACACACAGAATTGTAGAATCCAGTAATATGATCAACACACACACGCACACACACTGTAGTATCCAGGTATCAAGTAAAATTCGCGTATAATCAACACACACACACTGTGGAATCCAGTAAAATATCGTGTATAATCAACACACACACACAACTGTAGAATCCAGTAAAATATCGTGTATAATCAACACACACACACAACTGTAGAATCCAGTAAAATATCGTGTATAATCAACACACACACACACACACACACACACACACACACTGTAGAATCCAGTAAAGTATCGTGTATAATAAACACACACACACACACAACTGTATAATCAAAATTTAACCGTGTATATGACACACACACACACACACACACACAATAATGGTCGAAGAGTAACGAGCCACGAGTTGGGCGCCACTTTGTCGTATACTCCGATTGCTCGAAATATACAATAAAATAACACACGAAATATTTAATAATACTTTATTTAACACGCGGTGTTCAGTGGTGATCGAGTCACACGATCACCACCACTGACCCCTGTCTTAGAGTTTCCATCCTCCTTATATATTAATTATATTATGTTTTTGCATGTCTTAACCTAGTTATCTTATTGACTAAGCATAATATTATATTATATAATATAATATATATATTATTATATATTATATTATATTATTGTTTTCTTACCCTAGTTACAGTATATAATATTAAATTGTTTTGATTGTTATTTTAACCTACTTGTGCGTTTGTTTAACTTAATAGAAATAGTTACGCAATTTTACTTATTACCTATGGCCCTCTACTAATAGGCCAATAACCTATGATTGTTTAATTAATCTAATTCTTAAACACTAACATTTCTTATTTAAATATATATATAATTTAAAGCTTAATACAACACTCTACTGCTGCATTATCATATCATTACTAGACGTAAATTTCCGATAATAATAGCTTTTGCTATGGTAATAAATAAAGCACAGGGTTACTCATTGGATAAAATATTTATCCCAACCTGTATTTAGTCATGGACCATGGTCAACATTAAGTTGCTATGTCCAGTTGAAACTTTTTAAAAATTAAAAATACAAAAAAAAAGTTTTTAAAAAAATTCTATAAAAATAATAACTTAACTTCATTTAAATTTAAATTTGTTTGTTTTGGGTGAAACATTTGCAGTTTCCCAAAATGAAAATGTCTTGCGTAGATACCTACATCAATAAATGTTATTAAAACTTAAGAAAGTAAATTACTTTATATTTTATTTTTCCTAAACATTAATGACACATTATTATAATAATATATGTATATATATTTAGTTATTCAACAATCTTATTTTTTTTTAAGCGATGGGTTATTCAATGGTAGGTATAATGATACAATATGTATATAATTTTTATACATGCTTATACCTACCTAAATATTATAATATTATATTTAAGATTTCAGTAAAATATAGGGTTCAGTTAAAAAAAAATGTGAATTCTGATCGTCACTACAAAGTACAAAGGATACTTACTATTGTTAGCGAGCGGCGACGACCAACCTCGATATATGCATATATTTTTATTTCCAAATACTATTATATCGAAACCACCTGTCGGGTTACCAATTCGTAAGAAGCACCACCTGCCATGAAGATGATTATGATATTTTGGAATCCAATTTATTTTACTTATCGTTGGCAGGGAAATAATAAAAGAATTCAAATCGAGGAACATGACAAGAGTTTCAAACATTCCTGCAGTGAACGTGCATTGTTAACTATACTAGTCTGTATCTGAAGTGCAGCTGTCCTTACTACGTCGTAGGTATTATACAGATGTGTTTTATATAAAATATAAGTAAACTGTCGGCAGTAAGAATATTAAGGTGCGTCGTGATATATACCTACCCAGCAGTGTCGAAGCTTAATTTTTTAGTTGGGGGAGACGGGGAGACATTAAATAAAATGACACTAATACGTTTGGATTCCTCCCTTTTTATTTTACTTGTTTGATAATACATTTTTTTCGTATGAGTAATTAAGAATTCTATCGTTAAAAATGACATAAATTAAATCATCAACCATGAGAACAAACTACAATATAAAAACAACAATTTTAAGAAACACGTAGAAACATCTATCGGCTATCAGTTATAACGATTTACACGGGGCAATGGCGTGACAACGCGATGGCGATGTCAATAATTAAAGAAATCCAAACAGCGAGACGTGTCTCATAGCGAAGATAGTAAACCACACTTGCATTAAAATCCCCCTGTAACCGCGCGCCCAAAATTAAAATAAAAAATAATAATATAATAATAATATAATATTTGGAATGAGCTGCACGCCGCATGGTCGTATCGCACGCATCTAATCTATTTTAATAATTCTTATAGACTATAAGTTATAGTTATAGTCTATAACTGTAAAAACCAATTTTAACAAATATTAAAACACATATCATTTTTATAATATAAATGACGTTAAAATTTGTAAATATTTTATAAAACAAAATTATTTGTCCTGTTTTCTAATTTCTTAGTGGGTAAACGTTGTCTCATTGTCTCCTAAGACGCTTCGCCACTGCTACCCAGTATCCTTTTAAGACGATTATATACAGAATGCTCGTGTAGTAATACCAAACGTAGATAATAATGGCATTGTCCTCATCGTTGGTTTTTTTTATAAATTCATTAAAGGACCATCCAACTAAAAAAATCAATAATTATTTTATTACCACAATAAATAGAATGGACTCTAACTAATAAGATAATTATACAACTAAAATTCGTTTGTGACTATTCGTTCACTAATCACTAGTTACAGTGATTTTTGACATTACGCGCAACATCATAGATTTGTTCGCTGCGGCGGCGGCCATAAAAAAATACAAGGCAATATCTATCCATTTTTGACTTAAATTAAAATAACTGCTTAAGTGCTATTGTGTTAATGAACTTGTTTTTTTTTTTATTTAATTAATCAAATATATTTAAGAGCACCTTATAGTCTTTCCATTCGTATACTTGTATCACATTTTGGCTTAATCTTTTAGAAAAAAATAACACTTAAATAAATTATATTACGAATTTACCACATATTCACGGCAATAAACGTATGTAATATTGTTTTGACGATCGTGACATTTTGTACCTATTAATACGAGTTATAATCCTAGTACATATCAAGATGGAAGTCCCATTTTAAAAAGTCAACATATTACAGTGGCGTAATTGAGAATGTTTTATGGGGGGGGGGATCAAAATAAATTTCTATGGCAAACTTGTGGAGGGATTTTTTGCATAGGTATAAGACAATATATAAATACAGCTCAAGGGGGGGAGGATCTATCCCCCATATCCCCCCCCCGTAATTACGCCCCTGCAACATAATAATGGTCCTCTACCAAATACTATATACTTCAAGGAAATCAGTATAAAACCCTGATTTTGACTAATAAATTAATAACTACCTATGAAAATTGATAAAGACTCTGATTGCTATTTTGGTACAGTGAATAATGATGTAGGTAGTTAAAGTTTTCAATATTATAAAAGATTTGAATACTAGACAGATTGTAATTGTAGGAAAAATATTTACTGAAAAAACTTTATTTTATCAAAAACCAATTAAATCTAAAAAATTGAATTTTTTATTGTAAATAAATTATCTAACGATTTTAGGTTATATTGTATAAATTATATTATTAAAAAATACTTAGTTTTTAAATCTTATGATGATGACTGTAATAATAATATTGCTATGCCTATATTACATACTAATGATAACAAATAAGTTCTGTAATTATTATTAAATTTGGCCAACAAACATTATTATTTTATTAAATAGCCTAAACAATTTTAAATATTATTTATTATATAAACCTTTTAATTTGTTATAATAGCTTACAGTTTATAAGAACTTAATGAATATTAATTATAAATTATGTGTGTTATTTAATTTTATTTTGTATGTGTAACTGTTGTATAAATTTAATAAAACCTTTTTATTTCAATATATCAACTATCTTTTATTGATTTGTGTAGGTAGTTATCCTAACGGTGTAAAAACATGGTGTTTTCTATTGTAATATTTAGTAAAGAAAATTCTGTATCTGCAGTTCCATCTTGTTGGTATGATGCATTATTGGGTAAATGTGCTTGGCCCAAATCATCTATGTATTATTTGGAAATTATAAATAAATGAATGAGTAGAGAATCTCCTTACAATACAGTTGAATTTGATTTATTTCAAGCGAGAGAGCTTAAAAGAAATATTGGTAAGCTGCTTTAATTTAAACTTAAACGTCTATACAATTACATAATTTGTAATTGTACATTTGAAGTGCCTATTTATTTTGATTACCAATATTGTTATTACTAGCATCACTCTCTGAAACACAATATAAAGTAAAAGTTGCTTCTATTACTTCAGATATTTCTGAACATAAAAATACCAACAGAAAAAAAAGAAAAATGAAACGCTCAAGTGAAAATATTATTTCTAATAACAGTTTTAAAAAATTAAAAGAAAAACCAATTGAAATTGAAGTTCCTCAATATAATAATCCTACAAAATCATCAAGTGCATCAGAATTTGGTAAGTTTTTATACCTTTTATTTATTAATACTTATTTAAATTATCCTTATACCTTTTACTTTTTTAAATTATTTAAGTTTTCCCTAGATATAATACAAAGGACTTAAATTATGGTTTACAGTGTTCTGAACTTTGTCAAAATATCTTATGTCTTATGTATACGATTTAGAAAACACCAATATCACCAATACGGCAATACGAGGTACTTCCTCAGTGGTTAATTTGGCAAAACAATTTGTAATATAATTAATTATTCTTTTATGTATTTTATCTATCTTTTTGGCCAATAAATATTATATAGGTACCTATAATTTTGACCAAAATTAAATATCAAATTTTTATATAAACATAAAAAGGGATAATATATTTGCCTGTTTACAAGTAACATAAATATTTTACATTATTTATTATTTATATTTTTTAATTAAGAACCTTTACTTTATTTTCAAATAATAAATTAGAAAATAATTTGTGTAGGTATTTAAGTATTGTTAAATAGTATATTATGTTTATTAATATGTTTAGTTTAATACGACTACGATTTTGTTTTGTTACAAATACATCGATAATATTCTAAATAAATGTTAGATCTTAAGATAATTTTTCTAATTTATTTATTAATTTCTAAATATTATGCATTTGACATTACCAGTGGTTTAAATTAGTAAAATATTTTGCAGCGATTTTACATCAATCTATACCACCGTTTAGCATTCGGTAACAATAAACAGACAATTCATTATTATGTCTTGATAGATACAAATTAATATAGAACGGTGTAGAATGTAAATTACGGATGTATAGTACTGTGATCAATCACATACATGATACAGTAGGTATACTAAAAAAATATTTTTCTATTTGTGAAATTCTTAAATGTAATAGTACCTAATAAGTACTAAGTAGTACCTTTTTCAAGATTTTTATGTGAAGTGCCATCTTGAAAGAATTTAAATAAAAAATCCAACATAACATATTAATATTAACATATTACGCATTATGAAATATATAATAAAATTAATGTAAAACGTAGAATGTAAGGTGCAAGCAGATTCCTAGTAGCTAAGCTTAGTATTATAATTTAGTAGTAATTCTGTAGGTACTTACTTTTATTTTGCATTCGCAATTTTTGCACGCCGATTCATTTAGACTTTTATTGAAACTAAAATAAGAATGAATTTTCGACACAATTGGAAAGCGATCCATATTGCAATTTGATATTACCTATTATTATTTATTACAATTTATACTTTACGGAGATGGGAGAACTGTTCACTAGACAGAAATTCAATCGTAGTGTCGTACATGAACTTAGTTTTTGAATCTTAGTTCATGGTGTCGTACAATATACAAAACATAGATTATAAAGTAAACATTATGTGTAGCTATTTTTAGCGGTAATAATTATTATTAACGGCGGCGACAACGATATCGATAACGCGGCTGTGCTATTACTGCTATTTTCGATAATATTATATTAATTGGAAAAACAAATTAACACTAAGAGCACTGATGTCGTGCCGGGCTGCGGTTTGCCCCCCCCCCACCAGTTCAATTCGGGATACTAATGTCAGCTGATAGGTATGCTAATTCCCGGCATTTCTCAAATAATATGATTTATTATTATTAATTTCATATAAAAATTAAAAATAACTTGTCGATTGTCGTTTAGTCAACACGTCATGTTTATTTTATTTATTTAAAACCAATAACCATGTCTTTATCTTAAATTGACATCTTCACTTATGCCAAGTGTAATTTCAATTTTCGGAGTGCTGTAGAAGGTGAGCAGATTTACCAAAATTTTCAATTGTCATCTTGTTATTAGTTATTACTTAATACTTGCACTTTCATACAGTATAACTGTACCCAGAAATTCGTTACTTGTAATCGGTGACTATTTCCCCTTAAAATTGGAATCGGTGATAAAAAAAGAAATTCGTTTTATCAAACCGATCACTTTGGTCACTAACCGGTCACACTTTTTTCTGACCATCTCCAATAGATGGTTACAATTTATAATCCCCTCCATAATTATTACTTCTCCTATTTAATGGCACATGTTATCAATATTATTATTTTAACAAACTATGATAACAATATTATACAAAAATACAAAATACAAATTTAAATTTTAAATAACTAAAATAATTTCCACTTGGTAGTTGGTGTTAAATGTTAATTTTGTCTATGGTGTTAATTGTGTTAAACTGTTAAATTACATACATAAAACTATAGTTAAACAATTAAATCTAGGTATATTCTATTTTCAAAATGAGTTCAAATCAAAATCAGTTTGAAAACTATATTGAAGGTGAGTACAATATAGGTAATTTATATACATTTATTTGATATCCAGTATTCTACAGACTTAGGTCCGTTCTAAGGCTAACTGGTAGAATTGTATTGGTAACACAAAATAAATTCTGCCAGTTAGCATTATCAGACACTTAACCGGACATTGTAACAACAGCCCTTATAAGTTACAAGCTAACATTTCTCAACCTCAGTGTCGGCCTAGCACATCATTGACCATCCTGACCATTTTTTATAAAGGCCATACTAAACAACTCCCCTAATAAAAATATCTGATTGATATGACTGACCGTCTCCACTCTGAATTGTTACTATCATAGGTAGGTATATAAAATTATATGTAAATTGTATGTAGGTATATTATACATTTTACTTTACGCAATGACATACAAATATTTTAAGTTATTGCCTATTAGGTACATATTAATATCATGAACCTAATCTCAAAAGTTTATAACAATAGTCAATAATATAATATGATAAAAATATACAATATTTAATAATAATTATAATAAATTTGGAAATACATATGCATAAATGTAATTGGTACAAATATTAAAATTAATTACTCATGTACAAAAGCCAGTCAGTACCTAATTACTACATGACAATATTTTATACATTTTGGATTCCCTAGAGACAAACAATGAGGACAAGGCACAGGGGCGTCATTTCAATATTTGCTAGGGTAGGGCATAATAATAAATAGCCTTAAAACTATAACACTTTTAAGACATATAAAAAAAGGCGCTCGCTCCGTTCGCTAGGTTACCCAACTATGATTTTAAATATTTTTTTATACCTAATTTATAATTTAACACAAACTGTCTTCACTTTTCTTAATATATTACTTATTAAAACATAAATAATTTTAACTCAAATCAACATATTATTATAAGTATAACCATCAATGTAGTTTACACTGTAAAACCAAATAATAAATGACATTTTTATAGTATTAATAATAGTTTCATTAAAATACCACCACTATGGCACTGCTTCACTAAGTATACTGGATACCTCATTTGAATTATGGCATTGAAAAATTATAATGCTTAAATTTAAAAAGCAATAAGCATAAGCAAATAATACAAAAAAGGAATTAAAGGCTAAACTATTTCTTTTTTATTCTTTATTAATTTTACAATTTAAAAAAATAACTTTACTATTAAGATGAAGCCTTATACTCACGTGTGTTGTCTCCGTCTTACAAGTGAGTACCTAACATTGCAAATTTTACGCCCTGTAGACAACGTTTAACCCAGTGAGTTTAAAATTTAGAGTGAATTTACCTCATATAAAAATTAAAGGTAACATTATTATCAAGGGTTTCTCGTAGGCTTTTTATTATATTTTAATTTTAAAGCGAGTTATGAGTATTTTAAAATTGTAAACTGTTTGTATATCTTAAAGTACTCATAACTCCCCCTCTAAATGACGCCCCTGATAAAGCAAACACTGCACAACCCAACGCTAGCAACGTTATAATACATTTTAAGACAATATTTGATTAATTTTTTCTCATAATTATAGAGTACATAGTTGAAGAAGATACTGATGTTTCCGTTTTTGGTGATGAAACTATTGGCTTTGACAACTTAAATAGTTATACTGACATTGAAAACCCAAATAGTTCTATTAAAGAAAGTAAGTAGGACAAATAATAAAACACATAATGTAGTATCTGTTAACCAAATACTATATAATATATAGGTTCACCCTGGAATGATAAATCAATCAGTCTGCTTTTAAATTTAAGACTGGCTTATGATGATAAATTTAAAAAAGGAGGTCAAGGGAAAAAAAATATTGTTTGGAAACAGATTGCTGCAGACATGCATAAAAAAGGAATTAGTGTTGACGGCAAAATTTGTGATGAGAAGTTTAGAAGAATGAAAACAAATTACACTAAACTGCATGATCAGTCCAAACAAACTGGAAGAGGGCCTATAAAATGGAAGTCGTTTAAAGATATGGGAAATATTATACATACCAAGGATACTGCATCTCCTCCAAAAGGTAGTATTTCGTGTAATTAGGGCCAGATTATTATTTTTATGAACTCAAAGATACTTTTTTTACTCTTCCTATTTTCCAATACCTATGTACAGTGTTGGGAATAGATAACTAATAATTTATTTTTAATATTTTTAATAATATATTTTTAATAGTTATTTGTTTAAAAAATAAATAAAAACAAAATATTTGTTTACCTATCAATAAACGTTCTTAAAAATGTTTTTCCAATAATATAATAGGTAATAGTTTAAAAAATAAATAAAAATGAACATAATAATAAATAATATCGTAGAGTAAAAAAATGATTTAAGTATAGGTAATATAATAATTAAAATTTATGTAAATCTAGAAAGCCTATACAAATAATTTAAAAGATATAAATAAACGTTCTAAAAATGAATAAATTAAAAATTATATAATTATTTTTAGGTCAATAATTTTTTTTAAATAGTATAAAATGTCATTATCAATTATGTGGCCATGTGCAGGGGAGTAATTTCAGTTTTTCTTAGGATGGGGCAAAATTTTTATCGGCCATGTGTTATTTAGGTAAAATAATATGTGTTATACAAGCTTGTTACAAGAATAACAAAACGCTGTATACCGGAAACGACAGTAGTATAATAATTAAATTTGTATCTCATATATAAAAAATAATCCGTTTGCCTAAAAATCTGAGCCCTAGTAATAACAAATACAGAAGAAGTGAATGTTATTGGGCTATAAAATTGTATGCTATTTGGATATTACTATTGCACTTGATACTATGGTTTTTTTAAGGTTTTACAAATATATCTATTATTTGCAGATATGATATATGAAACACTTATAGCAAAACCCATTCAACAGGTTAATAATAATATTAACATAAGCACAGAGTCTCAAACTCTGACTTCTCCAACACAGTCTATAAAAAAAATACATCCATTATTGAATACTACTAAACCCAGTTGGGTTAAAGAAATGATGGATGCTAAGGAAAAGCAATTTGAGTTCCTAAAAACTCATGGGGAAAAAATGGAAAAAAGGTAACTTTATCAAAAAACTTTTTCACAGTTTTACCTATTAAAATGACTGTAAATTAAATATGTGGTTTTATGAATTAGCATTACCATGCTTATTTTTTATTTAGATTTGAATTTTAGCGGTGCACACACATAATTTTATATACATATATTATATATATTACATAGTGTTGGTTGTATAAATGTTTCAGAATGTTAGAGATAGGAGAAAGGATTGACGAAGATAGGGACATGAAGGCCAAGCTATTGAAATCCTTAGAAAATTCAAATGCTATTGAACAACAAAAATTAGATTTATTTAAGGAAATGTTTAAAACAGATAGATAAATCAAAATAGTTCCTAATAATAATTAAAAAAATGATCTTATTATGTATTAATTGTTAAATGAGTTTAAGTACTATTAGTTTTTTAAAATGTTTATTGTATAATATGTTACAAATATTTTACATTTCAAAGTATTTAGAGATAAGTTCTTTTATTTATTTTATAATTTTAATTATTAGTTGCTTATTAAGTTATGTTGAAATTTGAAAGACTAAAAAGTTCTAGTCTGAAATGAAATAAATGTGATATTTAAAAAATGTTCTTTAAAATATTGTTTACATAATATACCTTTGTTGATTAATTTTAACTTTTGTTTGTTAGTGTTCATAATTTAATGCACATAATTCATCTCGTTTATTTGTTCCATTCCCTGTATCAGGTACTGCAGGTGGAATATACTGTTCATATTCTTCAACTTCAATGTCATCACCCTGAGACATGCAGATATTGTGAAGAACACAGGCAGCTGTTATTATCAAACCACAATAACTTTTATGGTATACATCTAATAATCTGATATTAAAGTTTGTAAGAATGAGATGTTAATAAATTCCAAGTAAAAAAAATATGTACCTTAATTTTCGAAACCTGCCAATTAGTTTACCAAAGCTTTGTTCAACAACTACTCTAGAACTACTGAGAGTTTGGTTGAAAAATATTTGTGCCGGAGTTAAGTAACCATTATTTTTATAAGGTGTCATAATCGCTTCGGTTAATGGATAAGCACTGTCTCCTAAGATAAATGATTCTCGGGGTAGTATTTCCCAGGGGTTGTTTAATAGTCGGTTTCCTATAATACTCCGCCTTAAAACTCGTGCATCGTGTGATGAACCAGGCCATCCACAAAAAATGTTGATGAATTTCTGTTCAGCGTCAACTATACCCTATAAAATAATTTGAACAAATCTAATATATTAATATTTATAATTGAGTCGAAAAATAAAATAAAATTGAAAAATAAATAAATATTAAACATAATAAGAATAAGAATTTATATGTACTTGTAAAATTACAGTTGGTACTTGTTTCCTATTATAAAACATTGACTTGTTAAGTGGAGGCATAACCTTTCTTTTTACCCATGGCGCTAATATTTTAATATGACATCCATCTATAGCTCCAAACACCCCAGGTAATACTTTATTCCGTAGATTCTGGAATTTTTTTAATGTCAAATGTTGTTCATTATTGCATGGCCATTTTATTACAAGATCTGAAATACTTGTTATATATTTCAAATTATTTTGCACAATTTTATAACTTGTACTATTTGATACATCGAATCTGGAAGCAATTTGTCTAAAGAAAATTAAATAGATATACAATTATGAATAAATAAAGTTTGTATTGAATTATAGTTTAACATATTTAAAACAAATATATAATATTTAGGCATAAGTATCAGCACAAATCACAGGGGTACCAAGGGTCCTGACTCCTTCTATGGCTTCTTTTAATGCTAACACCCAAATCTTGGGATTTAAATAATAATTAAATTCTTCCACTTAAAACGAAAAAATAGATTCTAATTTGAGTTTTCTAAAACGTTCTGCTTCCTCTAAAATGTCTTGGGTGATTAAGCCCCCCTTTTACTTTTAGGTGATTTGCGCATGTCAACAAATTTTAAAATTACCTATGAGTTTCACTGTTAGCCATATACCATAAAGTAACCAATACTTGTTTTTCCATACTAATTTTCATATTGTCTGTATGGAACATATGTCCAATCATAGAGAATATTACCTAAATAAATTGTAAATAATCGAAATGAGAAATTTTTCATTTTTATTTTTAATACCATACTTCAACACTGGTTCTAGTTAGACGAAAATGTGTTTTGAAATCAATTTCTCTCATTGCCGGGACGGTAATTTCAACAAAATTGTGTACCTTAGAGAGTTTTTGACGATATTCACTATTTAAGCACATAACTACCTCATCAGATTCCATTCCTTGTGAAATTAAATTATTACTCCAATTACAAATCATTTCACTTATTTGTCCTAATAAGTAATGAGAAATAAGAACTTAAATCAAATACATTTTATTTACAATCTATACAATATAATTAGCATGTCCAAATTAGTCGAATTATTGACTTGTACATGGTAAGTTTATTGGACAGTGAGATTTGGATTTCAAGAGTGCTCTTAGGAGGAAATCTAATAAAAGAATAAGTATTTCTTAATACTGTTTGTTATTTAAAAATAATTTACCATTTCTTTCATTTTGTAAGGCAAACACTGGTACAACATAATTAATTGAATTATTTTGCTTAAGAAAATATTCATTTAAAATTACTTTTCTTTTTAAATTGCTTAGTTGATCCATTTTTTAGGGATTTTTAAACTATAGTTTCGACATAAGGATTGTGAAAATACTGAAAATAATAAAAAAATTAAATTTCTTTATAATAATTAATAAATTTTAATCAGTAGTTGATAAGAATAAATATTTGATAAAAATATTATTATTTTGTTATAGGAGGGGGTTGGCTATTATTATTGTTATTTTTCAAACGAATATCAACCATTCCACCGGTTAATTTTTGGTAGTAACCGGCGACTAACCGCTCACTACTAATTTGTCACCGATCTAATCTAACGAATTTCTGGAATATAATATTATGCAAATCAGGTATCGGCGTGTTATCTGCTGTCGTCGACTTGCCGGTCCGCATAGCTTAACATGGCCGCCGCAATTTTTGTCTTTCTCCGTACGTCGCCGTGAGATAGTCCGTTGCGTCGCGTTAACAATATTATTGTATTCATCAAAAAGTGTTGTATATTGTATTATATTTTTTTGGTTTACAAGGTGCCAACTTTTAACTTTCCTTTTATATTTTATTGCGTGGGTGCTAATCGCTATATCTTTATTATTTTATATTTTGTATACGACGTGTGCGCGAATCGCCACGCTTATATAGTTATATCTTTGTAATATTAAATTTATTATACTCAATCCTAATTATTCATCTATATTTTTTTTAATTGTGTATTTTATTTTGTGTGAATTTTATTTTAGTGTATTATAGGCATAGGTAGCAGCTGGCCAGCAATGCATCGACAACCCGTGAGTTTTTTTTTATTGTTTTTTTTTATTATTATTACATTATTAGGTATTGTTAACATTTTATTTTGTTGAGCCAAAAGGGCTACATATTTTTTTTTATATCAATTATCCGAGCTTTCAGCTCTAATAGCTGTTTTTATATACCTATCATAATCGTGTTATTAAGCAAGAAGTGCCTTAACTACCTTTTATTACTTATCTTATATCTTATAACAATATAGTATATACTTATATTTTATTCTGTTTAACCATAAGGGCTACGCAGTTTTTAGCATTTATTAATTATTATATTTTTCTATTCATGTGATTTATTTATACGATTTTTATTATAGCTGGTTGTGCAGAACCGGCATTTTGGTTAGGCATTTTATTATACTATATACATTTTTACTTCTTGGGCCAAAAGGGCCGTATCTTATTTTCTATATTATTATATCATATTTTTTGTCATATTTATATTTGAGTTACCATTATTTATTATAGAGTTACCTTATTATTAATCATTTAATATTAAGTTTTACACACACACAAATTTACATGTAAGTGGCGTGTCCAGAACTTTTTTTGTGGATGGGCCACAAAAGTTAAGTTCAGAATGGTTTTACTCCCTCCTCATATTATAATTTTATCTATTTAAGTTTTAGTATTTTTATTCTAAATGACTAATTTTAATATTTTTATAATAAATGGTAACTTACCTTTTATTAATACAATATAAACTCTTATTTAAATATTAAAATCTTTCATATTTATTGAAATACCTAATCTAATCAAAACCAATTTTTTTTCTAACTAACCATTGAGCATCGAACTTATACTAGTCTAGTACTTATATAAAAATGTGGGTGGGCACTTGCCTACCAGGCCCACCCCCTAAACACGCCACTGACATACACACACCACTACATTACATAGCTCACTAATATTTACGCGGCGAACCTAACCAATTCTAGTTGAGCTATAGGTACACAATTTACACAAATTTACAAAGGTCGGTCGGTGTGTTAGTATAATACGTAGTAAGCGCGAAGTACTTTGGTAACCAGGTGCACGGCCTATTATTGTCCGTTCCCGGCCCAAACATCTACTGAAAATGTACTAGTGTAAAAAAAAAAATTAAAAAATATTTATTATTTGTTTAAAAATAGTTAAAATGTTGATACAAAATGTTTTGATTTTTTAACACAAAATTGATTATGAATTAAATTTATTTAATTTTTAATCTTTGATTGATTCTTTCTATATGAACCCTAGCCTTGGAAATGTCTTTAGATAAAATTGCATCTTATTTGCTAAATTGTTTTTGATTTTTTAAAAAAGGAGGACGGATAACCATAATTTCTTTTTTACTACACAAGTCATCAATTAGGAAACCTTTATCCACCATCACAGCATCATGTTTTTGCATACATTCAACCAGATTACTTTGTTCAAATATAGCCCTATCAGAAAATCTACCCCCATAAGACTTACTTATATAAGTTATAATACCTGCGGGTGCTATACCTATCAAAAATTTTAAAGTATATGTTTGACTTGTAGTTACTATAACATTTTATTCTGCATGTTAAACATGCTGGCCTTTGCAATGGTACTTCAGTACAATCAAGTATAACTCTAATGTTAGTAAATTTTTTCGAAGCAATATGGAGTATTTAATGATATTTCTTGTCTAGATGGCCAATAAACTAAAGCTTTAAAAATTTGTGCAAGTTGAGAATTATACAGTAATCGACAAGCTTCTGATGTTAAATAATTGAACAAAATACCAAGTATTGCAAAAGACAGTCCCTGTTTCAGTTTTGAAAAGACCATAATAACACGTTCCTTTAAAGTTAAATGGTGCTTTCTTGTATCAGGAAAATATTTTTGGTACAAATCTACTATCTCATCCAAAATTTTGAAAGAATTGATCCCTACCATCGAAATTAATTTTTGTTTTGAATCTATTAAAGATATAAACGATGTAAAAATATCACCACTATTTACTTGTATTGTACTATCCTTAAAAGTTGTTAGTTTAGAGATAAGATTATTAGCAACTGTGATGTCTGTTGAAACATCATTGCACTCTGGGTGAATTTGTGATGTAGATTCAAATTCGTTATTCACATACACTAGAAATTATTTTGTCAAAAAGTAAATATTAATTACAGTAAATACATTTTATAGAAGAAAAATCAGATAAAAATGTAACCATGAAAATACTTACTTCACATAATTGTAGTTCCTCATTATTTAGTTCCACATTTTTTTTTTTTTAAGATCTCTTCTTAGACGAAGTTCGCTTTTTTGTAGAAAAAACCTTTACAGATGATTTAGATAAATTCTGTGATGGGATAGAGGTAGGCTTAAGCGGTGATACACGACTGCGGACGGTTCTTATCGGGGCGACCTTTTTAATAACACGATTGCGGATGATTATTGTTTATCAATAGACCCCCGAAAATTACACGATTGCGGACACATGTTGCCAAATTTATAAATAATACTTCGATAATGTGAGATTGTGGAAATTCTGTATGTATTATAGTTACAAGTCACTTTTGTTAAATACTACGGAAATAGTGTTGTAGTGACTAGTGTTATAGTGTGGTTATAGTGTTCTTTTAATTTTATAAAACTATGGAAAATTGTCAAATTATTTTATCAGTACGTGGCAAAGAGTTAATTCTACATAAAACAAACAAATATCGATTTAGGCGACAGCGGAAAGATGGAATTATGAAATGGTTGTGTACAAATAAAGACTGTAGTGCAAGTATTTTGACGACATCAGACAAAAAAATCGATTTGTGAATTTTCCGGTGAGCATATCTGCACTGAGAACTCTGTGCAAAAAATCGAGCGACAGATATTAAGGGAAAACTGCAAAAGAAAATGTGAAGAAGATTTATCTGCTAAACCGTTAAAAATAATAAGAACGGAATTATTAAATAGTACAGTAACAGAAATAGTTAAAGAAGACATAAAAACTGTGAGGAAAACTATGTATGAGAAGAGACGAAAACATTACCCAACATTTCCAAAATCATTATATGAAGCAATTGATCAACTAAAAAATTTGCATGAAGACGATTTTTTTAAATTTAAAGGTAATCAATTTGTCCATGTTCACGATACCAAAAATATTATTTGTTTGACAACGTTATCAAATATTAATTTACTAACGGAGAGCACAGAGTTCTTTGCAGATGGGACGTTTGATTATGCACCTAGATTTTTTCTACAATTATACACTATTCACTGCTACAAAAATGGATTTTACGTACCACTAATTTATTTTTTTTGCCTGATAAATCAAAACAAACATACATTGAAATGTGGAGGTTTCTTATGGAGATATGTTTGAAACTTTCAAATCGTAATTTTATCATCAAACAAATACATTTAGATTTTGAGATTGGAGCACACGAGGCAGTAAAAAATATATTTCCCGGTGCAGTTATTGAAACTTGCAGATTTCATCTTGGCCAATCGTGGTGGCGAAAGGTAATATATTTATACAATTTATAATTTTTTTTTTAAAAAACAGTACTAATAATAGTTTTATATTTAAAGATAAACGGAGATTCGCAATTGCGTGTAGCATATAATAACCAAAATGACGAACTTGGTCAATGGTTAAAGTTGTTTTTTGGTTTACCATTTATACCATATCTGGAAATTGAGGATGCATTTGTGGAGCTTATGACAATATGTCCAAGCCCAATTGGATATATATTTTCGGACTATGTTTTATCAAAGTACATAGAACCTGATTCTTTATTTCCACCGAATCTTTGGGCGTCCAAACCAACGTTGAGTCCAAGGTATATTAATAATAATATTTAATTATAAGGTATATTAATTAAAATATTAATTTTTATTTAAGAACTACTAATGGAGCAGAAAATTTTCACCGGACATACAACAGCCAATTTCACAATACTCATCCGCCGATTCACTTGGTTATATCGATTTTAAAAGAAACTCAAGCCGAAACTGAGACAATTATTTCATCTATAAACAAAGGACGAGAAAAATCGGTGGCAAAAAAAGATTTAGATAGAATTAACCAAACTATTCAGAGCTATAATGATTACAAAAATCACCAAAACGTAATACAATATTTAAAAATAATTAGTTGTCATTACATGGGAAAAAAAATATAAATTTAAATTGATTATTTGATAAATTGAATATTAATTGAGCGCTTGTTATTTTACTCGTTTTGACTATTTTAAATTTTAAATGTTTATATCATATTATTATATTGAGCGCTTGTGTTTTTTTTACCATCAATTTTTAACTAAATGTTTATATATATTGTTATACTGAGCGCTTGTTTTTTATTTTTTTTGACTATTAATTTTTTATTTTAAATGTTTATATTATATTATTATATTGAGCGCTTGTTATTTTACTTGTTTTGACTATTTTCAATTTTAAATGTTTATATCATATTATTATATTGAGCGCTTGTTATTTTACTTTTTTTGATTTTCAATTTTTAACTTTTTCTTGTACTTTTGTAATTGTATTAATACTGTGAACTTATAATTGTTGCACTTGGTATACTGCGTCGCCCAACTTGGCAACGTTTCACTAAATTTCGACCGCAGTCGTGTCATTTTTTGGGTGTAAAATAATATCTTTTGTTATGTAATAATCGTCCGCAATCGTGTTGCAAAAAAGGTAAAGCTTCCGCAATCGTGTTTCACCCGGCTTAAGGCGTGAGCGTAATTTACTTTAAACTATAATTTAAAAGGTTTAATTTCGAACTTTAAGCACTTATAAAAAAAAATTGTGACTAACGATTTTGGATTTTTTTTTATCACTTTAAGAACAACTTATAAGAAACCTTGTATTAAATTTTCAAGATTTTCTAGCCACCCAAAAAATTTTTATCGGCATTTGAAGAAAAAAAAACTTAGAAAAGTCGAAAATTTCAATTGTCTATTAGTAGCTTAAAAATGGTCAAAATATTTTGAAAATTTAACTGTAAAGAGATAACCATAATATAAACATTTGGTGAAAATTTCAAGTATTTACAATAATTCGTTTTTGAGTTACAGCAAAATCAAAAAATCGATTTTGTCGAAAAGTGGTTTTTCGTAAAATTGCCGTTTTTCTGTCATTTTTTTTTTGTTTTTCTCGATTTTTTTGAAAACTATTAGAAAATTTTAATTTTGACCCCCCTAAAGTACCAACTAGATTCAATTCCCTATTCAAAGAGGGGCTGAAGTCAAAAATCGGAGCATTATTACTGCTCCAAATGTTGTCGTCAGACACAAAAAAAAAAAAAAAACACACATCATAGTAAAATCAATACATTCATCACTTCGTTCAGAATCTAATAAGTGTATATTTATGTTCTCAGACTATGATACACTCTATTTTCATTATTTTGCATAGGTACCGTTATTACATATTTATTTTGATACCCATTTGTCTACGACAAAATTATTTTTACTTGGTACTACACTACTATCGATTATTATTAAAACACATCAATATTCCAAGGACGTAAATAACAATTTCACGATAACTGAACTAAATACATTGTATATATTACATATCAGTGGCGGTTCTGGTAGTATTTTTTTGGTGAGGCAACCAAAGTACCAACCCCTCCCCCCATACAACATTAGAATTCACAATAAATGTAATTTAAAAACATAAAAATAATTATAATTGTATGAATGCTAATAATAAACTTGTTTCGTTTAGTAAATAATATAGTAATAGTAATAGATAGGTAATAAACAAAGCATTTTAAAATTTGTTAGTCATGTTATGATTAAGTACTAATAACATTAGGTAATAAGTGTTATGATTAAGTACTAATAACATTAGGTAATAAGTGTTATGATTAAGTATTAATAACATTAGATAATAAGAGCGGATATTAAAATTGTAATTAATAAACAATTGTAAATTAAAATTAGATTACGTAAGAAATTAGTTATTAGAAAAGTAATGTAAACATCTTAAAAACTGCACTAAAGCATTTGTATATAGAAGGATTGTCCTAGTTTAAGTTAGATATAAGGAGGAACATGAGTAGATCATGGTAGTTGGGAATGGACAGTGCCCATAGCTGTTAAGTTCTTTTAATAAAAAAAACCATTGATTTTAATTTATTCGTGTTTGTTATTTTTAAACTATCGTCAAGTACGAGGCTACGGTCAACCGACTTGCAACATTGGTGGCAGCGGAAAAAAATCGAACTATTCTACTAACAAACGAAACGATTTATAAATTTTTTTTTTGTAAAGTTTAAATTATTATTGAACCGGCTAAGGCATAGCAGTCCAGACAATTTCAGAACATCTTCAGAGCATTCAGTCAAATTCAAAACAATTCAGTCAAATTCGGAGCATCTTTTCAACACAGTCAAATTCAAAACACGTCAATCAGAGCATCCAATTCTACCAGTTCCAGTTTTCAGAGCAATTAAGTCGACGATGTTAAGTATAATTTTATTGTAAGTTTTGTATATATTTTTTTTTTTTTTTTAACTCCTTTCTCGCATATGTATTTTAAGATTAATGAGTGAGGATAGTACTTCTAACACTACAAAAGACGATAGCAAGGACTTAACTTTTATACCAGATAGGTCATTCGATTCAGACGACAGTAGAGTAGGGCAGTCTACACCAAATAAAAGTAATATTAGCTCAGTAGTAGATTTAGTACCAAATCAAAGCACTTTATTAGGTTTCCAAAATCCCGACAGTGGTCGGAATACTTTGCATTTACTAATTCAACGTAGACGTTTAAAAGTTCCTGCAGAAGTTTGCACAGATATAATACCAGAGAAAACATTTTCTTTTGACCCCACATCACAGTATTACATTTTTTCACTGGAGTCAAGTCAGTTGAGATCAGAAACACACAATATGAGTTTAATTACTTCTCTGGAGGCGGCATTTAGAATTTTGCCGAAATTTGAGAAACAAGACTCTGACGGTTTACATAATTTTATAAAATCAGCGGAGTTTGCATTTTCATGTATCAGTGAAGATTTGAAACCCATGATCTTAGGTGCATTAATAGCAAATTTAACAGGAAAAGCGGCTCAAGTTGTTCGATTTAAGAACATAGATACTTGGGAAGGATTGAAGACATCTTTGAAAAATTATTTCGAACCACGGAATACTTCCACACATTTGTTGTTGGAATTAACAACAACCCGACAGAAATCTGATGAAGATGTAAGTACGTTTTATGACAGATTGGAAAAATTATTTCACTTAACAGTAAATGTCCAGACTAAGGATAAAAGTGCAGAAGTGGCAGGAGTAATAGAAGGAATTCTAAAGACCCAAACATTGAGTATTTTCATTGAAGGATTAAGACAACCAGTAAAAATGATAGTTAAAGCGAGTCATCCAAACACAATTGAGGAAGCATTTGCAGAAGCGCAACAGGAAGAAACGTCATACAAATCAGATAAGAAAACACAGTCAAAAATACCAAAATCAGAAGCAGGGAAAATTACGTGTTTTAATTGTGGTAAAGTAGGTCATATGGCCAAGGTATGTTGGTCAAAATCAAATCAGCAGTTTATAAAAAAACCTCAAGGTGATCAAAAGAAGTGGGTCACGAGCACGGATCAAAACGCAAAACTAAACAGTTGGTCAGCAAATATGCATAAACAGCAGAAAGTAGTAGTGCCAGTAGTAGTGGGTATAATAACAAAACAATTATTTGTAAATATTGTAAAAAACTAGGTCATGAAATTGGAGTATGCAGAAAATTGAAATACAACAATGAGAAAAAAGCAATGCAAGCAAATTTAAATTCAGAACAATCAACTTCGGGAAACGAGACAGGGTCGATTCAGAACGGCGAAAGATCGGTCCAGGAAATCAAAGCAACAGCCGTAACGTTTTTAGATCACTACAATTAAAAGCTCAACTTTTTCAAGATCACGTAATTTGTCAATCTACAGAATTTGCTAATCAAAATTCAAAGTTTTTACTCGACACAGGTAGCGAAGTAAATATAATTAAATTATTATCATTAAATGACAATGTAAGAGTTAACGAAAAAGTTTTATATCGATTAAAAGGTATTAACGAATATTTTGTTAACACAATTGGATCAACAAATCTAACATTATATTTTGGAACAGAAAAAAGACAAGTCAGATTTCAAGTCGTAAATAATAATTTCACAATACCTCATGATGGAATTTTAGGTAAAGAATTTTTAGAAGATAATAAAATAGCAATTGATTACGCAAAGAACGAAATTACGTCAACAACTGAAGACAAATCCATATTAGTAAATCAAGACATTCATCGAATAAACAATTTCGACACTGTAGAAGTACCACCAAGATCGGAAATGATAATTTCAATACAAATTATTGACAATCGAATAAAAGAAAGTGATACGTTACTTATTTATTCACAAGTGTTACAAAATCTAGTTCAGTGTGGTAATGTCATAACTACAGTAAAGGATCGACAAGCATTAACAAAAATCGTAAATCAGAATGAGAAGCCAGTTAAACTACAGACGGTAGATTTGAATAGTATATTATATGAAAAATTTGAAGAAACAAGTGTTCATGTGTGCACTACACTTCCAGAAATTCAAGAAAATGGACATCGTTTGCAATTATTGGAAAAATCTTTAAGATTGCAGCATCTCAACAAGGAAGAGTATCAATCATTAAAAAACATCTTTACAGAATATTCTGATGTTTTTCTACTAGAAGGCGATAAATTGGACAGAACAATAGCAATACAACATCGAATAAGAACGTCACCTGATGTTCAACCAATTTATATTAAACCATATAGATTACCACAAAATCACAAAAAAGAAATATCAGCGCAGGTAGATCAAATGGAAAAAGACAAAATTATTACAAAAAGTACGTCACCTTGGAATGCCCCGTTATTAGTAATACCAAAGAAAATGGATTGTTCAGGAAAGCAAAAGTTTCGTATATGTGTAGATTTCAGGAAATTAAATAATATTACAATAGGAGACGTGTTTCCGATTCCTAATATAAACGACATTTTAGATCAATTAGGAAATTCTAAGTACTATACAACGTTGGATTTAGCGAGTGGATACCATCAGGTAACAGTACATGCAGATGATAGAGCTAAAACAGCATTCTCCACGGATAAAGGACATTATGAATTTCTTAAGATTCCGTTTGGATTAAAAGGAGCACCAAGTACTTTTCGAAGGTTAATGAATACAGTATTATTAGGAATAAATGGAATAAAAGCCTTTGTGTATATAGATGATGTAATTGTATATGCGCATGATTTAAAGGATCATAGTGAAAAATTAAAAGAAATTTTCCAAAGGTTTAGAGATTATAATTTAAAGGTACAACCTATGAAATGTGAATTTTTGCGTCACGAAGTCATATATTTGGGTCATATTATCACGGAACACGGTTTGAAACCAGATCCATCAAAAATACTGAGTGTAAAGAACTTTCCAGAACCACAAAATTAGAAACAATTGAAAAGCTTTTTAGGACTGTCAGGATATTATCGGAGATTTATAAGAAACTATGGTAAAATTGCAAAACCACTAACAGCATTATTGAAAAATGACATACAGTATGATTGGACGGACGTGTGTCAACAGGCATTTACAACATTAAAAGATGCGTTAGTGAGGGAACCGATTCTTAGCTATCCAAATTTTGAAAAACCATTTAACGTTACATGCGATGCAAGTAATTTTGCGATTGGATCAGTTCTTTCCCAAGGTCCAATAGGTGAAGATTTACCAATTGTATATTCATCGAGAGTACTAAACAAAGCTGAACAAAACTATTGTACTACAGAAAAATAATTGTTAGCGATTGTATGGAGTTTAAAACAATTAAGACCTTATTTATTAGGCAGAAAATTTTACATAGTAACAGATCATCAGCCTTTAAAATGGTTGGTTAATCACAAAAATCCAGGATCAAGATTAATACATTGGCGACTAGCAATGGAAGAATATGAATACGAAATTGTTTATAAACCAGGAATATTGAATACTAATGCCGACGCTCTCAGTAGAATACCCCAAATTATGCAAATTGAAGGAGAACAGGTAGTAACTAATAAGACATACAATGAATACATGGACTATATAGGGACAAATATAGTTCAAAATCAAAATATTATGGAAGTAGCTGGTAATATTTTTGAAGACGGTCAAGCAAATCTGGTATATTACGAATCACAGGTATTGACTTCAAAAACAGGATTGGCACTTGAATTTCGACGACGGTTCGGAAACCTAGAAAATATTGAGAATAAAAAAATTACAGATTTATTGTATCAAAAAGAAGGTAACCGATATATAATATATATGATATTATTAGAAAAAGAAAAAAGTCAAGTTACTTATATAAACATGTATCATAGTCTGCAAAATTTAAGAACATTTTGTCTAAACAATCAAATAACGAATTTAGCGTTTTCAAAAACAGGCGATCAGATTTTCCAACTCGATTGGGCAACAGTAAGAATAATGTTAAGATATTTATTCAAAGGTACCGAAATAAAAATAAAAATATTCACACCAAATGAACTCACGGATCAAGAAAGAATAATAATTATAAAATAAATGCATGAGAATCCTTTAGCAGGACACAGAGGTATTTCAAACACTATGAAGAAAATTAAGAAATTATATAATTGGCCAGGGATGTCAAGAGAAGTAGCAAATTATGTACAAAAATGTCAGTCATGTCAAAAAAATAAAACTTCAAATAGACATACGAAACAACCAATGGTTATCACCTCCACAGCTGATAAGCCATTTCAGAAAATATTTATGGATATAGTAGGACCACTTCCTATTTCACATAAGGGAAACAAATATGTTCTCACAATACAAGATGACTTAACAAAATTCAGTATTGCGACACCTATGGAATGCCATGAAGCTAATACTGTAGCACATCATTTTGTAACATCATTTGTTTGTATACACGGAATTCCAGAAGCAATAGTATCAGACCAAGGAACGGAATTTCTAAGTAACATTTTTTTAGAGGTATGTAAATTATTGAAAATTTCCAAATTTAATACAACACCATATAGACCACAAAGTAACGGAGCATTAGAACGAAGTCATTCAACGCTAGGAAATTATTTGCGTCATTATGTTGACAAAAATCTAACGAATTGGGATGAATTTATTCCATATGCAATGTATGTGTATAATACAACAGAACATGAAACAACAAAATTTCAACCATATGAATTACTCTACGGTTTTCCAGGGAAGATACCTACATCATTGAAAAAGAAACCAGAACCAAGGTATAATTATGAAGATTATAATTATGATATTAAGCAAAAGTTTCAACAATCACATGAAATTGCAAAACAACATATAGTAAATTCTAAAGAAAACACAAAAGTAAGATGTG
This sequence comes from Schizaphis graminum, assembly GCA_020882235.1. Taxonomy (NCBI): domain Eukaryota; kingdom Metazoa; phylum Arthropoda; class Insecta; order Hemiptera; family Aphididae; genus Schizaphis; species Schizaphis graminum. The sequence goes on from CM037033.1 coordinate 7,186,565, forward strand.
ATAATAAAATTAATCCACTCAAATTAAAAATAGATGACAAAGTTTGGCTTATGGAAAAGCAACAAAAAAATAAATTAGCACAAAAGTGGTTAGGACCATACAATGTAGCAGAAATAAACAGTAATGAGAATGTAACAATCATTAAAGGACGAAAGTTGGTTAAAGTACATAAAAATTTATTGAAACTATGTAATCAGTAAAACAAATCACGAGTATTTACTTATAACGTATTGTGATTACAGGATATTAATCATACAACCAATCATGACAACAAACATATCAGAGAAATACCAAATTCAAAACATTAAATCACCATCAGGAATTTTTTTTAACTACTTAACAAGAATAAAAACATCAAACTCAAAATGGAAATTGTCAGTGTATGTAAACCTAACAACGTATGATGATAACTTTAAACAGATAAAAAGTTTTCAGACAGAAACACTACAACATTGTTTAAAAATTGCCAAGAACACTAAATCAGTTCCATTAGAACATTTTGTAATTTGGTCATATTTATGTGAAAAGTTTAATGCAACAACAATGTCATACATTCACGACATAGAAAAAATGCGGCAACAAATAAACTATGCAATTAGGAAGAATGAACGTCGTAGAAGAGGTATAATAAATGGAATTGGTCGATTATCAAACACATTATTTGGCATATGTTCAGACGAAGACTATGAATTTTTTGACAAAAGGATTAACGAAATAAGCAAAAAACAAATTGGAATTGTTCATGATATGCAGCAACAGACACGAATTGTACAATCCACAGTACACAATTTGGACAAAGAAATGGATAAGGTACAACAAAGTGAAACATTAATAATAAAAAATTTAAATAGGTTAGGTGACAAAGCTAACAGAACAGATAAATTAATAAATCAACTAGAAGTAAGACAGATAATAAATGAACAAACAGTAGCAATAAATGTTCTTTTGACACAGCATTCGTTTCAAACTCACAATTTGATAGCAATAATAAACACAGCGCAATTAGATCATATGCATTCCAGCATTATTTCACCAACAAATTTTCTAGCAGAATTGCAACAAGTGAGAATACAATTAGACGCAAAAGAAAACTTTGCAGAACAGGTTACAATTCAGAACATTTATAAGTTAATGCAGATGAGTACTTTACAAGTTTTAAGAGTAGTAGACACTTTAGTTTTCATAATTTCCATTCCATTAATCAGCACTAGAGAATATCGGCTGTATAAATTCATTCCATTACCTATAAAACAAAAAGATTCAATATACGCACTAATACAACCAAACAACAAATACTTAGCGATTTCAGAAGATAATGTATACACAATATACGTGAATGATCGGGATTTAGACAAGTGTATACATATGGAAGAATATTGGGTTGAAGCATGGCTTTTGGGTCTGGAGAAAAAATCCGGAAAAAATTACTAAGTCCATATCACTACCGTAATACTATCACTACATCAATACTCCGCAGTGTTACCACAACAATAATAATTTTATACTTATTTTATTTCAAAATATCGAAAAACGTACAAGAGGTTTTTTATTCGTATACCGTAGTAGAAAAATAGTCCGCGGTCGGATTTTATTATTTTCGATTTTCCGACCGATTTTCACCATAGAGTATGGCTTTTGGGTCTGGGAAAAAATTTCAAAATATCGAAAAACGTACAAGAGGTTTTTTATTCGTATACCGTAGTAGAAAAATAGTCCGCGGTCGGATCACCGTTTTCACCATTTCCGTTTCGCCGATTTGTTCGCGCGTACTCTGTCATTAGGTACTTGGAATTATTTTGTCATCGCAGCTGTCAAGGGACAATGTTAAATAAAAGACCCAAAAGCCATACTCTATGGTGAAAATCGGTCGGAAAATCGAAAATAATAAAATCCGACCGCGGACTATTTTTCTACTACGGTATACGAATAAAAAACCTCTTGTACGTTTGTCGATATTTTGAAATTTTTTCCCAGACCCAAAAGCCATACTCTATGGTGAAAATCGGTCGGAAAATCGAAAATAATAAAATCCGACCGCGGACTATTTTTCTACTACGGTATACGAATAAAAAACCTCTTGTACGTTTTTCGATATTTTGAAATAAAATAAGTATAAAATTATTATTGTTGTGGTAACACTGCGGAGTATTGATGTAGTGATAGTATTACGGTAGTGATATGGACTTAGTAATTTTTTCCGGATTTTTTCTCTAGACCCAAAAGCCATACTTCAACCGAATATTGGATTTGTTCAAACGCGCAAACATTTAACATTCAAGACACCGAACTATTTAGCAATCAGGACGGGCGAATTCCAAAATCATGTGAAGTCAAAATCACGCGCATTGATGGATTGATATTGCACAAATTACAGAATGAAAATGTATGGTTATACACAACACGACAACCGATGGTTGTAAACATTCAAGAAATTCGTTCATTTAAACCGGTACACAAAAATAATAACATCGGTAGGTATCTTTAAATTTATATCGGTATACCAAATCGGTCATACTGGTATATTAAGAAATTTTTTTAAATTGGATGTGGATAATAAAAATAATAAATATCCCCTCCATAGTTAATTTAAGTTATCACTAAACTATTATCACTCGATTAGGATAAGCTGATAAGGTGTTTTCTTATTTAAAAATGTTGTATTACCGGTATTAAATTACATTATTAATTTAAAAAAATAAAAATAGCATTTATAAAATACTTAGTACTTAACTAAAATGAACATGAATAACTTGCAAATGAAAGTATTCCAAGATTTTATTTTAACGAAAAATCAAATAGGAAATAACATTATACGCACATTCACTCATAAAAAAAGAATACTAAACGGTAATCATATAATTAAGTATATTATTTTTGCTCAGTATACCATTCATTTTTTTCCTATACTTACTTTGTGAATCTTTATATAATTATCAACATTTAACATTAAACGATTATATAATGAAACAGATATTATTAACATTTTTACCAAATTAATTCATTGTATTAGATGTATCAATATCTAATTTACCTGATGATGATGATGATGACGATGATATACTCCTTAAGTATCGAGAAACGAAGAGCAACATTTTAAACTTTGTAGAGACCACTGTAGTGTCTATGTCAGATTATGAGTTTAAAACACATTTTCGATTAAGTAGAACTACCATCGAGGTAAACGGTTTAAAAATATTTAAGTATACCTGATTAATTAGTTTAAATTGTATGAATTAGATTATATTACAACATTTAACATTGCCTTTGGGAACATATAAAATGGAGATACCTGTTAACAAACAAGTGTTAGTTTTTGTCTGGTATATGGCTAATTGTGAAACTCATCGGTGTGTATAGATGTATAGTATTAAATATTAAACATCCCCTTCAAAAAAATTATACTGTAAATTTATTTTAATATACTAGACAAATAGGAAATCGATTTGACATAGCAGAAAGCACAAGCTACAAAATTATTACTCATTGCTTAACTGAAATGAATAATTTGTCTGAAAAGTTTATACAATGGCCTACAAACCTTAAGGCACAAACCAATGTACAGAAATTTAATAGACTAAGAGGTGAACATTCTTTTCCTGGCGTTTTTGGTGCCATTGATGGTTGTCATATTTCAATTCTTGCTCCATGGGAGAAGAGAACAAAAATGGCAAAGTTAAATAGAGCTATGTTCTACAATCGGAAACAAGTTCCTACCGTCTTGCTACAAGTGAGAGAAAATTGATTTAATATTTTAAATCATTTAGTTATAAAATACTAATGATGTATGAACAACCATCTTATTTCAGGGTATCGTTGATAGTGATTTAAAATTCATAGATTGTTTTTCTGGTTGGCCAGGTTCATCACACGATGCTAGAGTATTTAGGTGTAGTAAAATTGGTGAAAAACTATTAACGCAACCTTGTGTAATAGTACCACCCGGGTGTCATATTTTGGGTGATGGTGCATACCCACTGACTAGTACTCTGATGGTACCATTTAAGGATAATGGACATCTTAGTGATATTCAATTAAAATTCAACAAGTGTCTCAGTAGTTCCAGAGTAGTGATTGAACAAGCATTTGGAAAATTAATTGGGAGATTCCGAAAACTGAAGTATTTTATTTTAAAAATATTAATGTCATATAATTTAAATTAACTAATACATTTTGTTAAGGCATATGGATGTATATCATAAAGAGTATTGCTGTAAAATTATTACTGCAGCATGTTGTTTGCACAACTTGTGCATTGATAACTTCGATGATTTTGATATAACAGAGACTTACTCATCTCAGATAGAATATGGTAACCAACACGAAGATGATACTTTAAGTGGAAATGTCAAGAGACAAGAATTATGTCACCAGTTGTCTTTAGTTTTGTAATAAAAACATTTTATTTAATAACAAAAAATAATAAACTGTATATAAACTTTAATTTTAACAGTTTTAGAAGTTCACTTATTCCTTTAATAACTAATAAACATAAACATAATTAAACTGTTAGGAGATCACTTATTCCTTTAGTAACTTATAACCTTAAACATTATTAAAAACTGTTAGATCACTTAAAAAAAAAAATAACTGGTAACTATTGTTTATTAAACATCTGCTTAAAAACTTCTAATTTTTGAAGTTCAATGTTATTAGCATCATCAAGTTTAGCAACAAGATGCCTTTGAATTTCTATCATTTCTTCCTCTCTTTTTTCCATCTTATCGAGGCTATTTAAAATGAAAAATAAAAAAGTTAGGTACCTGAATTACATTATCAAAATAAAATTAAATACCGTTTATGTAATTCTTGTGCATTCTTTATAGCTATATTTGCTTGTTCCTTTTTTTGTTCTTGGTACTTTTCAAACCATCCCGGTGTTTTTCCTTTGACTGAGCTAAATGATACTATTTTAGGTGAGGATATTGGTGTAGTGTTATCCTTATCTGTATTAGATGTTTCTAATGTTGCATTTATTGGTAGTAATTCTGCACACTGAGGTGAATTAGCTACAGATGTCAAAGCGCCTAGTTCTCCAGTTGCTGTTGGTTCTATATGTTGTGAGAAATTTTCCGTAAAAGTAGATGACTCCTTTAATATGTCTAAAAATTAAGCAAGGAATAAATACAATATTATACTAAACTATATTGCTATACATAAAATGAATAAATAATTGTATGCTTTTACTTCTAGGAGGCGACATAGCTTGTTTTTTCCCTATCGGCTCTATTGCTTGCTCTATTTCTTTATAGAATTTCCATTTAATGGCACTACCGCCTGATTTTTTACTTGCATCATGCACCTTTCTGAATTGATTTAGTAATCCTCTCCACTTATCATCACAGTTAGTAGCTGTAAATTTTTTATTGCTCTTTTTACATATATTTTTCGCTATTTCCTCCCACAATTTATTTTTTTGTCCTTTTTTTTTTGCATACATAAATTGTTTACTAAACTTAGTACGCTCAGCTATTAGGAGTTTAATTACTTCTTCAGTCCATGTACCTATACAAAATAACTTGTGAAACAATTTTATAAATACCATTGAGGTACATAATATTGTATAAGAATAAGTTAAGTTAAGGTTAATCCCAATTTCAGTGATGAGTAAACATATTACTTTGTTTTTAAAAATATTTTTAATTATTGAATGCTTTTATTTTTAAGTTCAATGATTTTTTTTTATCTATTTGGGGCTTAAATTTTTAATAGCAGGTCATAAGATCCAATTATAATAATTTAAAATTTTTGTTCATCAATAACGTTCCTACCAACCCATAATATGTTGGCGGAGTAGTACACCAAAAACAGTATAATATTCAAACTTTCTCTGGTGGTATGTAAAGATGCTTTTAATTATTTATTAATATTTTAATTTGAGGAAAAACTAAAAAATTGAATATGATTTTGATGTATGATTGACTATACAATACAGAAAAATAATTTTGTTTAACAGCCTTTATATTAAAGTCTGTTCAAAATAAGAAACAAAGAACATAGAATTTAGAAATGCTGTTTTAAGTAGTATCAAGTATTATCAATATTTAAACATATTTTATTATAAAAAAATTCTAATGCAGTAAGCAGTTAAGTAGTTATTCTTTACAAATATCTTGGTTATAACTAATAAATCAATTTTACTCAAATCAACTCAAATACTCCATGCACGATGTACCCATTAAAATAGTTTAAGAATGTCTGACCAGTACTTTTTGTAGATTTTTTTTGCTCTAATACATCATTATCTTCGCTGACTCCATCAATTGCATAATTGTGTGTCTCATAATGAAGGCTATTGTTCATTGTATCATCTTCAACTTCATCGACATCAATTTCTATATTAAAAGTGAAATAAACAAGTTTACCAAGATTATTCATCACAATAAATGATTCTTAGAGAGGAATGTCCATGGCTAAAACTTAAAATTCCAGAAAGAAGAAGCTCCATATTATTGATATCAAAAAGGCAACACAAATATTAAGTAACCAATTAATAACAATACCTACATAGTCATTTTTAGGAATGAATGTTATCAACAGTGCTGTACTGTATCTAGGTGCATCTAAATAATTTGTAGGTATCTTGTGTCTATAAAAAGATACTTAAAAAAAAAAATACCTATCAGCAAACTATAAACTATAATTAATCTTAGTTAAAAAATATTGTCTACTTTAATATATGATACCTACTTTTTAATTTATAATCAATTATAGGTACTAATGTACTATATAAGTTTTTTAAAAATTAATGTAGTAGATTAGGTCCCAGTGACTTGTTGGTTGTTTCTGTTTTAAGATTAGTATGTAAGATAGTATTGATGCATCAACAGTTATGAATTTCCTAAATACTATATTATGTACTTAGATACTTACCTACCTATTAATTTAAAGTATCTTATTACAGCACTTGTTATAACTAAGAATATATTGAAAATTTGGCCTTGGAATCAGGATTATATAAGTTGTATTATATTCTACTTACCTTCAATAAAAGCATTAAATAAATCATCCATAACTGTAATTAATAAACTAATAAATAAACTATAATTAATAATTATTAATTAATAAATATTTAAAATAATAGAAAATAAATCTGAAGGTAATTACCGATTACCGGTAATCAAATAATTAAATGATAAGAGTTGTGATATGCAAAAGGAGGAGGTAAGAAAAAGAGGGGATTATATATTTATACCGGTACAACTTTTTTGACCCACCTCGCGAGCTGGGTCAAAAAATATATACCGGTATAACAAATATTTTATACCGGTATCACAAACAAATTTCTTTATTTTATACCGGTATTCTTTTTAAGGGGAAATTTATACCGGTTTGGACCAACGAATTTCTTGATTGATTGTGGAAACGATTGTGATCCAGTGTCGCAAACCTTACGGAATACGGGTACTATCTCCCTTTCGTATCCGTGTCGTGCGATAGCAAACGAATACGAGTTAATCCCCACCAGACTGATAGAGACAAAATTCTCGTACGATTTTATTCCGCGAATTAACATAACAGCTAATATTCAACCATTTGAAACCATTAGTGTAAAGAACAAATTTGTAAATTTAAATACCTCATACCCTGATTTTCATTCGTTAGCTTTTAATGCAAAACAATTAGATGTATTATTACAACCAAAAATAGATGATATAGAATATAATATTAGTATGCCAAAGATAAATTACGTAGTTTTAATAGTAGGATTATGTATATTAGTTTTAACAGTTGTAATATGTAAAGTAAGTTATAAGAGATATAAACGAAATACATTTCCATGAACTAAATTAATAGTGACATACATATTAAGTGAATTGTAACAACATTTTTTTATATTTAGTAGTTTATTTTGTAAAAAGTCGTTTAACTCATGAGGACATGAGCTTTCATTTAACAAGGGGGGTGTTATGATTAAGTACTAATAACATTAGGTAATAAGTGTTATGATTAAGTACTAATAACATTAGGTAATAAGTGTTATGATTAAGTATTAATAACATTAGATAATAAGAGCGGATATTAAAATTGTAATTAATAAACAATTGTAAATTAAAATTAGATTACGTAAGAAATTAGTTATTAGAAAAGTAATGTAAACATCTTAAAAACTGCACTAAAGCATTTGTATATAGAAGGATTGTCCTAGTTTAAGTTAGATATAAGGAGGAACATGAGTAGATCATGGTAGTTGGGAATGGACTGTAGATCGATTCTGTAAGTCGATAAGACATGTTATCGACAACTATCGGTTCGTTAAGCTATCGAAACGACTACTATCGAATAGTTATAAATTTAGCGATTCCGTAACAATTTTATAACGAATTTTATCGTTAAGGTATCTAAAATATTCGATATCATATCGGGCAGTTTGGAATGGCCGTTAAGCCTTATCGAGTCATAAAATATGTTATAATTAATCATTATCACTCCTTCACACATTTAATTTTTTAATAATATTGTTAAAATACAAATATTTATACTTATAAATATTTTTACTCTTGTCTATTGTTATTTTAGTATATTTAGTGTTTTAAAGTATTTTGTGTGTTATCGTGTTATAATATGCTAATATCTATAATTTATATTATTAAATAATTATTTATGCAATAATATGGCTGAGTATTATCTTGGTTGGGAATTATTAGAATTGGAAGAAAGAGTTAGGATTTTAGAGAGAAGAGTAGAGAGAAAAATACTCAGAGATACTCAAAATCCATATGATTTACCAATAAATGAATTCATGAACACATTCAGAATTAGTCCCGAACTTGCTATGGACTTAACTAACAGCATTCGTGATTCACTTAAACGTGAGCGTAGTTCAGGACTCCCAGTCGAAATTCAAGTAATTATACAATTTTATACATTTTTTAACCTCAACATTGTTGAATAAAATTGTAAAGGTGTTAAATTGTTGCATTTAATTATATATAATTACCTAAGTCTATTAAAGATTGATATTGTTTTTCGTTATTTGTACAATATTGTTTTATTTTTCACATTTAGGTATTAGTTGTAGTGAACTTCTACGCAAAAGGTAGTTACCAACGAGCTACAGGAGATAATTTTATTGCAAATGTTAGTCAGTCATCAGTCAGCAGGTGCATTCATAGTGTAACCAATGCTATAAATCAAAAACTTTTGAGGCCTTGGGTTCGTTTTCCAATGACAGCAATTGAAAGAGACAATGCTCGAGAAAAGTTTTTAAATGCCCCACAAATATTTGAAGGTGCTATTGGTGCTATTGACTGCACTCATGTAAATATTATTGCCCCTAAGAATCATGAAGAAGCATATGTAAATCATCATGGGAACCATTCTCTTAATGTTCAAGCGGTATGTGTAAAATATTATCAATTTTGAAACATAATTAATTTTTTTTAAGTTTAGGTTGTTGATCCAGAGTTAAAAATATTAAATATAAACGCCAGGTTTCCAGGTGCAAGAAATGATTCTTATATATGGAGTACTTCTCCTATTAGAAGGGCTATGGAATTTCATTACAATAGGGGTGAAAGACACACATGGTTAATTGGTACTAATAATATTAAATAATTAACAACAATAACTATTGGATTACTTATAATAGTTTTAAAAATGTTCATGATTATTTCAAGGTGATGCTGGTTATCCTCTCGAGCCTTGGCTTTTAACACCACTAACACGTTATCCAGAAGAGACACGACAGTATCAATATACTAAAAAACACTGCAAAGCCAGAAACGTTGTAGAACGATTTTTTGGTGTGTTCAAAAGTATGTGGAGATGCCTCTCATATCAACGCGTTTTGATGTATGCACCTGATACTGCTGGAAAAATAGTTAATGCTTGCGCTATTATACACAATATGCGCATTCATTATCGTCTCCCTGTTCAGCTTATTGAAGATTGTATTGAACAAGAACCAGTTGGAGGAAATAATAGAATCAACGATAACAATGAAATCGTAGATAGAATTGGACCAAGGGTGGTTGCAATGAGAATACAAAAACAGTTAATGGCAAACTGGTTCCCTAATTATGTCGATGGTGATCAATAATTTAAGATTTAATTATATTTCAAACTTATCATTTGTTTAAGTCTTGTTCTGTTTTATATTTTTTTTTTTTTGTTTAAATAATGTTGTAATAAAAATAAAAAAAATTGTTTAACTCAACATGAATTTTGTTAAGTTAATTAATTATTAGTTATTACATTATATTACTTATAATAATAATTTCAACACATTTCTAACAAATACTTAAATACTGTGTGATTTTGTTAAGTTTTCTGTATTAACAATAAATCAAAATAGGCATTTATTTTAACAATAGTAATACAACAAATTAATATTATAAATTTAAAAATAATAAAACTTAATAATCAATTAAAATTCAAAATAAATAGTTTTCACTTGTTTTGATTGTTTAAAATATTAAAACAATAGTAACATCAAATATACATTTAAAAAATAAAAATTAAGAATAACAAAACTTCAAAATTAAAAAATAATAATAGTTAACATTAGTCATTAAGGAACTACACTTTTTTCAACTAACAATTTCATTACAGATAACATGTTTTCCTCGTTTCTTAATCTTCGTTCATCATTTTCGGCTATTCTACTCATAGCTTCTGCAAGCTGAGAAATAGATAGACTTATGTTCTGAAAAGTATCAAAATAGTCATAATTGTTAAAATAATATCTACTTATAAATATATTTGTTATTATTTACATCCATATGTTGTGCGTTTGTTTCAGCTAACTTTGTAAATACCTCTCGTGCATCTCCTAATTGTGTTCTTAAATTTTTTTTAGCTAAATCAAAATAATATAATAATACAATAACTACTAGTATACAAATACTACCCCAAAATTTGATGAGACAGAAAAAAAATCTCAGAATTCTATTCTACTTAGAATCTAAAATTGTTTTTTTTTAAAAGTATAAACATTTACCCATATTGTTTTCATTTCGAACCAGTTTTCTTTTACGAACATTTATTTTTGAAATTGACGCAGGTGTTACAGGTTTTTCACTTTGAACTTGAACTGAATCAGGAATTTCAATTGCAGATTCTTCTAGGTCACTATATTCAATAATGAAGTTTTCCATGGCAGTGTGATTTAAATTTTCTTCATTAAGTAAATCAACTACATATTTAACAAAATTTTACAATGGTATTTTTTTATAGTTATATGGTTATTAATAACTGTATTTTTAAATTAATTACTTTCATTATCAACGTGAGGTCTAATTGGTATAGGTTCGGCTTCTAATATGGAATGATCACCTGCAGCTAAACGTTCTAGATCGTTAAACTAACATAAAATACGATTTTACATTATAGTATAACTATTTACTATTGTTTGTGAAATATCACTATATCAACAATTATAATTCATATTTTAATACTTGATCGTCTGGAAATGAATCTGGACAAGTTGTGCCTTCCACATATTCGTAGCCCATTAGACCAAGAACTTTGTTTTCTCTATCTGTCAACTCTGGAATGGCTATTGCCTTATTGCCAGTTAGTCTTTTGGCATTTCGGAGAGCAGAAGATTTTTTTGATACCTTAGTTTTCAGGTCCCTCCATGACTACAAATATAACAAAAACATTTAAAAACAAATTGTATAATTTATACAAAACTGAAAACAGTTTAAAAATCATGGATACAATATTATGATTTACATTCTTCTATTATAGAAATACTTACAAGCTACAGTATAATTTAATTGAATACTAACCTCTTTCCACGATTTCGCATCTTTCTCCTTAACCCCCGGATTTCGCAAATTATTTAAATGTAATACCAAATCATCCCATGAACCTCTCAAATTATCTCTTCCGTGGAGAGAATTAAATTTTCCCGTGGCTACATGTGGGTTTTGAACCATGTAGTCAACTAAAAAAGAAAGTTGCTTTTCATTTCTTCTACCTTGTCTAGATTTTTTAATGTTCTGAACTTGGCTACTGTATGACAATAATTAATTCAATATTTATGAACAATGAAAATTACTATATTAAACAAATAATTAAACGATTATTTACCTGCTTTGATAATTTATGGAATCCATTTGAGTTGATTAATTTAACTGTAATTAAGTTATAAAATGAAAAACGTTAAATTTCAATTTTCAATTTATAATATTAAAACAAAAACAATGATAATATTTTACAGTTTATGATAACAAAACCACGGGTAATAAAACCAAATGTTAGGAACGTGCGGTTTTCATTGGTTACATTTTACAATCTCCCGTTGAATAATTAATTCATATCGAAAATTCGATAACCAATTATGTATCAATTTTTGTCGATAAAGCGTTTTATAGAATCGCAACTATGATAACGATTTTCGATACATTTAGGGATACTCGTTAACGAATTCTTATTGTTATTATTCGATACATTATTATCGATTTACAGAATCGATCTACAGTGCCCATAGCTGTTAAGTTCTTTTAATAAAAAAAACCATTGATTTTAATTTATTCGTGTTGTTATTTTTAAACTATCGTCAAGTACGAGGCTACGGTCAATCGACTTGCAACAGTCATAATAAAGAAATGTCAAATGACTAATGATAAATATAAAATTATTATCAACAGATATTACAACGGACAACAGTTTAATTAGGAATGTCCTGTGTCTCGACTGTAACAATAACAACTTTACTGATAATGTGTTTTTATGTTGAAATGCCGGCTGACCATAATTTCTGTATACCGCGTCTATTTTTAGTACATAAGGTAATGTTAGTCGAGCCTCCGATGTTCATTGCGCATGCGCAACTTTACTTATTTAATGGTCGCGTGCATTCGCGTACATACTCTTGTGTGTGTAATAATTCATGTACGATGTACACAATAGTACCATACTTCGAGGCGGAATGAACGGAGCCTCAGCTGCTGACGTCATCGGAACATTGCCGCCGGTTGAAACACCAGCGTTTGTTTACGTAGGTAATAATTATTTCATTCATTTCTTATCGGTTTATCACTATTTTTTGGTAATAAATACTAAATGATAATATGATTTACCATTTACGATATAATAAAATATGATAATTCATATTATTAAACATGGCAAAGAGGAATTTTTTCCCAAATAAAATCATAAAAACGTTAAAAATTAATATCGAAATATATGCTATCGGTGGGCCAAAAATGATACTTTTTGCGTATTTTTTTACTTAAAATTGTAGGTTAGGCGGCGCCTAACTTGCCTCACCCCCAAAACCGCCAATGTTACATATTTAGTTCAGTGTTCACGATGCACGGCGCGCAGAACCGATATCGACACGTGGTATACTATCGTCGGCGCCGCGGCTCAGTTATAACGCAGAAAATTACTATATTATGCAATATGCAGTATGCACAATGCACATCATAAATAGGCACTTCATGTGTTAAATGTTAATATTATCATTGCAGTCCTCGGGTATACTAGTTGTGTAACAATAAATTATGTATAATTTATTTATTAAATATATTACAACTTACTCTGAAACACTTATAAAGTATAAATCCACAAATTGTTATTAATTTCAGAAATTCTATTTCTATATTAACAGGTATTACGAATTGCGATTAGCTTTTCAATAATAATTGAACACAAGTAACGGGCTCATAGTCGATTAGGTGCATGGAAATTAGAATTTGGATTTTTGGCATTTGTTTCATGACGATTCTGTTGTACACATAATAACTATATATAGGTATATATACAGGGTGATTCTTTTATCAAACAACACTCATTATTTCAAAAAGTATTATCTTTTTTCAATTTTTTTTTTCAAAATTTTTAGTTTTATGCTTTTCTAAAACTATGTAAAATTTTTATTTTTTTCACTTTAATATTTAATAGTGAAATCACTATCAACTTTTGATTTTCAAATGGCAACCTATACTTAAAATGTTATAAAATAGTAGGGATATTTTTTTTATGAATTCTAACGTTTAAATTACTATTTTTCATTTAACCGTTCGCGAGTTATAGCTGCTCAAAGTTGGGTGGTTTGAGGTTTTTAGGTGTTAGTCCCAAAGGTTATTACGGCTGTGAGACATTGATTAGAACACAATTATTAGATTATAATTATAAAGACCAGTAGTTCAAATAAAAATGTGTTCGTTCGACCAAAGGTACTAATATCGTTGTAGTTTAATTTGTACCTCCTACTACCTACACGAACTATACGAACTATGGACTATCGTGGACTATGGCACTGTATCCGTAATATCAAAAATTATGATTAATAATAAATCAGATGAAACAGATCTTATCATTTTAAATTTTTATTATGATAACAATATCATAATATGAAAATACTTCCTAAACCACTACCACGATTAAAGTAATCTTTAATCGTGAACACTACACATGACAAATGATAATACTTTAATCACAGATAAACTCTCATCGAACCAAACCGTTGGGTAATCCCAATAAAAATTGATAATACAATTGTTTACTTTTCAGTTTTCAGTGTTATACTGCAACTGCTATGGCCTATGTTAATAATATGCCAAATAATGTTTTTTAACTTTTAAACAAAAAAATATAAAGTTCATGTGACATTTATTTTAATAAGTTTAATTTAAATCGTCTTTTCTGTGATTGAAAATTCAATTTTACTATTTTATTACTTTCATTGCTAACGTAAAGAGTAAACACGTCATACGCCAACATTCATAATATAATAAATAAATATTGAAACATTTATTCTCTAATATAATGTTGTTAAATAAGTAAAAATTATATTAAATATGATGGGTAATCATAAGTAGTTTTTTTATGACGTATTTTGTTTAACTATTTATTTAAACCTAAGTTTCATTTAAATTGCTATTACACATGTGAATATTATACTACTTGACGACCTATCAGGAACTTGGAATAATTTATTGGTAAGTTTTAATAATTTTGTAAAAAGCTTTAAAAATTATAGTAAATAATAATAATGTATTTAAAAAATTTTAATTTCAGTTTTATCAGTTCTATACAATTTTTGTTCAAATGTATATCGATAGACAATATTATAGATCTATTATGTATTATTTATAAGTTGATAATACATAACTTTTTTTAAAATTAATTTGCATTGTAACTGTACAACTATTTGCTTCAATTAATCCAGAATGTTTGTTTCATACAAAAATTCTAAGATAATTACAAGCATGTACTAATAAGAATATTCTTGGTCATATGACTTGAAGAATATACATATTATACTAAAATTGTACTTAGAAAAATTGAGAACGATGTGAAAACTAAAATAATACTATACAACTGTTAAAAATACTATATTGGATTTTAATATTCCAACATATAACAACATCGATCATAGGTATGTATAAATATTTTTTTTTGTAACATTATTCAATTTTACGAGGAAGTTATTAGGTTTTTATTATCTTTTTTGTAGATAATCTACTTAATTTCAAAGAAGCGTAAAATAACCAAGTCTGCCTAACTATATCCTGAGGAAAACTGTAACCTATCAATAAATAATATGTAAAGAAAATTGTAAATGATAAAAAAATATTGTAAATGCTAGTATACTAAATTTTAATACTTCATATTATGTAGTTAAATTAAATATGGGGCAGCAATATTAATCATTAAAACTTATGTTTAATAAAAATAAAAATAATTATAATATGTATAAATAAAGTAAATTAAATTATTAATGTTTAAAAAAAAAAAAACCTATCACATATGTATATTATGATTATCACTAAGTACCTACTTGTTTATATATGTGTATACTCATTACTCAATTGACAATTTAAATATTAAATTAAATATATTTTTAAAATTATATTTAGGTATTACATAGTAGTTAGTAATATACAAAATAAACATTGTTTTTTTTGTAAATGGTTAATGTTGTTGCCTATTTATTGCTAATTATTAAGTTATTAATTATTACTATTAAATTTACATATCTAAGTTGATATATTATTAGTGCCACTTTTAAATGTTACTATTGTTTTAGGTCTGGGGTTAATGGAGAATTTGTTCTGAATTTCTTGAACACATGTTTATCATTACTCATATTTTGCATAACTGCTTAACGAAAATTTTGATTAATCTGTGTCATCAAATTTGGAATAGATTTTTCATAATCCTGGACTTTAAAATGATATTGACATTTTATAGTGGTTACTAATAATATAAAATAAAATTAATTAGGGATTTATTGTTACTAAGGCCCGGTTTTTAATGTAAACAATTAATTTAAGAATATGAACATATTTATGCATTAACAATATAATATATATTGTTTGTGAATATTATATTAATGTGTATAAATATTTAAAAAAATATATAAAGTATTTAAAGATTTATTTACTATGAAAAAATTGAAATGTCATTAATAAAGAGAATTATAAATTTATATATGTATAACTGAGCTAAGTTAAAATTATTTTACTTAATTTTATAATATTTTAACATATTAGACATGTATCGAACACCCAATAGGTATTATAATTATCATTACAATGTTATATTTTATTTAGATATGCATTAAGTTAATACTAACTATAGAAATAGAATTTAGAAATTAAGAAATGTTGATCAATATTTAATCAAAATTATTTTAAGTGTAAAAATCTACATTATGTTAAAAATCGGGCCCTAATAACTTAAATTATGATGTTTAAAAAATAACGATTTTATGTATACTTGACTTGTCGTGAATTGCCTAATAATTAAATTTATAAATATGTCTTTTTCTAAAATTAACTGTATAATGCAAAATATGCTAATTGCTAAACAATATAAGGTATTTTTATTATTTAATCAATTTTTTTTTTATAATTTTTATGAAAATTGATTTATATTAAGTATACTTATACTTATTATATTAATATTTGTATGCAAATTATAATTACTTAATTATGTGTACAATGTACATGTATGTATAATTTTAATTTATTCAATAAATTATTGTGAAATTAATTTTTTTTTCTATACTTACCTTAAAGGGAATTTCAAATAGTATCAATTCATGGTATTAATATAAATCATACATCTTAAAATTTTTGTCAGACAAAAATATTGAACTATTAATTTTAAATTTGTTTTCTGTATAAACAGTCAAGTGCCTTCAACTGACACAAATACATTATGTCTTATTCAAATCAAGAAAAAACGGATATGCTTAATTGCTATTATGAAATGGCAAGTAAATAATAAATATCCAAAGTTGTAATAATATGAACATATTAAAAATACATAAAATTTAAACATTTTTTTTCTTGATAAAGGTCGACAAATTTATGAGAAATCTTGTATTACATTTTTTATGAATTTATAGCTCAAAATAATTTGCAAATTTTTTCATTTTTACGTATTTTGTTAATATTTTAAATTGAAATGCTTATAAAAAAAGTGACTGGATTTTTAATATTATAACAAATCAAAATATTTTGAAAAAATTTTAATGTATAGAAAAAGCTAGTATAAACATTTAGTGAAAATGTCTTGTGTTTACGATTCTGAGCTTAACTTATGGACAGCATAGTATTAAATTATCAATTCTTAGCTTTTGATAGTAAAATATTTATAAATTTTTAACTACAAAATAGTTAAAAATAATCATGATTTTGACGAATTTTTGTCAATATTTGAATTTCAAATGCTAATATAAAGAAATTGTGCCCATGTTTCTTATAATTTTTTTATCGCCATAAGAATATTTTATGTGGAACTTTGTATTAATTTTTCAAATATTTTGACTCCTCCAAAAAAATTTTATCGACACTACAAAAAAAAATTCATAGGAAAATTGAAAATTTCAGTTGTCTATAAATAGCTCAAAAAAAGTCAAAATATTTTGAAAATCAAATCATGTGAAGAAAATGTCAATTTAAATAATTTTCAAGTTTTACGACTTATACTATTTTAAAAACAACAAATATATTTTAAAATCGTTTGAGGGTAAATCGTTGTGGTTACTCAATTTGGTAAAAATTTAAAATTCTAACACACTTAAAACTTTCCTATAATGCTGCTTCGAGTTTTCTCTATTGCTACTTGTAGGAAAACTTATGGAAAACTTAGTGTTGAATTTTTTATACTTATATATAAACACAAACAATTTTATGATTTTTAAACTTCAAAATTATTTGCAAATTATCACGATTTTGACATATTTTGTAAAATGTTTAACTATAAACGCTTATAAAACAAAATTGTTATTCACGATTTTTAATTTTTTTTTAACTACAATAAGAACAACTCATAAGGAACCTTGTATTAAATTTTCAAGTTTTTTTGGTAATCCACACTTTTTTTATCGACACTTCAAAAATAAATTCTCATAAAAATCGTAAATTCCAGTGGTCTATAAATAACTCAAAAAAAGGCAAAATGTTTTTTTTTCAAATTTAACTGTATATAGATAACACTAACATAAACATTTGGTGAAAATTTCAAGTATTTACAGTGATTAGTTTTTGAATTACAACCATATAAAAAATTCGATTTTGTCGAAAACTGGTTTTGCGTAAAGATTCCCGTTTTTCTGTCACTTTTTTTGTTTTTTTTATTTATTTGAAAATTGTTGGAAAATGTTTACTTTTGATCTGTATAATGCACCAATGATATTCACTCTGCCATCGGAAACCACCCCCAAAATTTTAAATTGAAGCATTATTTCGACTAGTTATGCTGTACACAGACACAAAAAAAAAAAACACAAATCATTGTAAAATCACAATACATTCATCGCTCCGTTCAGAATCTAAAAAAATTGATTGCTTCAAATGCCTATAAATTGAATAAAAATGAGCGAATATTTGAAAATAAAATTATATAAAGAAAAGCTATTATAAACAACTAGGGTTTTAAAATTTCATAAAATCTTCATGAAATATTTCATTGCAATGAAAAATAAAATATAAATTATTATATCTTAAAGTTTATAATCACGTCAACTTGCAAATGAAAATTTTCAAAAGTTGGTTTATTGTGTAAAACAAAGAAAATATGTATAATAAATAATAATAAAAATAACCAATAAGGATCCAATTAATAATACAAGTGATAAATTAAAAAATATCAAACATTTATAGTGCATATTTTTGTATATTTATCATGAATATTTTCTGTGTTTAATCAATATATTATTTCTTATCAACTATAACCGATCATGTTTAAAAGAAGAAAAAATATTTTTCAATATTTCATTGAAATATTTCAAGTTTAGAACCCTATAAACAACTGATGAAATTTTCAAGTTTCTACAACTTATACTTTTTGGATAAAAACAAATATCAAAAATCGTTTGAGGCTAAACCGTTATTTAATGCGGTTTTGTAAAAATTTAAATTTCAAACACTCCTAAAAATTTTTTGTCTTAGTCCGGTAGAGTTTTATTTACAGATATTTAAAGACAAATTTATGGAGATCCTTGTACCAAATTTTCAAAACTTAATTATAAAAGAAAAAAATATTTACGATTTTTCAACCTCAAAATTACTTGCAAATTTTCGCAATTTTGACATATTTCGTATAAATTCAAACTTTAAGCACTTATAAAAAAAAAATCCAAAATCGTTTGTCACAATTTTCACTTTAAGAACAACTTATAAGAAACCTTGTATTAAATTTTCAAGATTTTCTGGCCAGCCAAAAATTTTTATCGTTATTTAAAAAAAAAATTGAAAATTTAAATTGTCTATAAATAGCTCAAAAAAAGTCAAAACATTTGTTGAAAATTTCAAGTATTTACATCAATTAGTTTTTGAGTTATAGCAAAATAAAAAAATCGATTTTGTCGAAAACTGATATTGCGAAAAAATCCCGTTTTTCCGTTACTTTTTTAGGGTTTTTCCGACGCATTTGAAAAATATTGAAATTTTTTAACTTTTGACCCCCCAAAGTACCAACTAGATTCACTTTTGCTTCATAAACGATACTGTTTGAGAAAATCGAAGTAATATTACTGCTCCAAATGTTGTCGTCATACACAAAAAAAAAAAAAAAATACACAAAAAAACACACATCATTGTAAAATCAATACATTCATCACTCTGTTCAGAATCTAAAATAGTCGTGTAAAATCTATCACCAACATAAAATTTTTTAAATGATAATTATATTTTTTTTTTGAGTGATAACCACTTGTCTGAAAAATGTTAACAGTGGTAGACCTTCCGACGACTCACTGTCCCCAACTCATTTTTTAGATTCTGAACGAAGTGATGAATGTATTGCTTTTACTATGATGTGTGTGTTTTTTTTTTTTTTTTTTTTTTTTTTTGTGTCTGACGACAACATTTTGAGCAGTAATAATGCTCCGATTTTTGACTTCAGCCCCTCTTTGAATAGGGAATTGAATCTAGTTGGTACTTTAGGGGGGTCAAAATTAAAATTTTCTAATAGTTTTCAAAAAAATCGAGAAAAACAAAAAAAAAATGACAGAAAAATGGAAATTGTACGGAAAAACCACTTTTCGACAAAATCGATTTTTTGATTTTGCTGTAACTCAAAAACGAATTATTGTAAATACTTTAAATTTTCACCAAATGTTTATATTATGGTTATCTCTTTACAGTTAATTTTTCAAAATATTTTGACCATTTTTAAGCTACTAATAGACAATTGAAATTTTCGACTTTTCTAAGTTTTTTTTTCTTCAAATGCCGATAAAAATTTTTTGGGTGGCCAGAAAATCTTGAAAATTTAATACAAGGTTTCTTATAAGTTGTTCTTAAAGTGATAAAAAAAAAACTGAAATCGTTAGTCACAATTTTTTTTTATAAGTGTTTAAAGTTCGAATTTATACGAAATATGTCAAAATTTAAATTAAATTTCATACGCTCATAATGCGAATGTTGGCCATAGTAACCATAGTAACATAATATAAAAACTATACTATTTGTTTCAAAATAGAATATTTGACAATATTTAAATATAATATATCCTAAACTGACAAATCATCTTCGTTCAGAATCGTTTTTCGTATACAATGATACCTATCATTGCATTCAAATTTAACCTTCCATAGTCTGAGGTTCACCCCACCCCCTAATATACAGCAGAGCGATACCCACTTACCCGCTTTTTTCTTATCAAAACTTTAATCAGGTTATTAATTATTATCTAAATTAGTTATAACAATTAATTTGTAACCTACAGGTACGAAGTTCATTGTCATTACTGTGTTGAACGATAGTCGATAACGATTTTATTACATGTGATATGTGAAAATATGTACCTATTATTATTATTTATTATTATGTGACTACTGGTCTTCAGAAATTAAAACCGAAAACCGCCCAACTTTGAGCAGCTATAATTCGCGAACGGTTAAATGAAACATAGTAATTTAAACGTTAGAATTCATAAAAAAAATATCCCTACTATTTTATAACATTTTAAGTATAGGTTGCCATTTGAAAATCAAAAGTTGATAGTGATTTCACTATTAAATATTAAAGTGAAAAAAATAAAAATTCTACATAGTTTTAGAAAAGCATAAAACTAAAAATTTTGAAAAAAAAAAAAATTGAAAAAAGTTAATACTTTTTGAAATAATGAGTATTGTTTGATAAAAGAATCACCCTGTATATATAGGAATTATAGGTCTACGATTTAATAATAATTATTTGTTATTACCAATAACTAACTTATTACTTAGTAGTTATTACTTACTATATAATATAGAAAAATATCTATTGAATTTTTTAGCCGAAAAAAACTGTAAAAACCTCTACAACAAAATATAGGTTTCAGTTTCGGTTTCGGTTCCTAAAAAATTTATTTAAGGGTTCGGGTCCGGTTTCGGTCCAAAACCGATCTATTTCGGTACGGTTCCAGTCCCTGTCATGAAATCATGAGAAAGTATTAACTTAGAGTTATGTGAATATTTATGAATATACATGTTCTAATTATCGTTATTAATTTTAATAAATAGTTATACGGGTGGTTTTTAGAAAGTTGATTATTATTATAATAAGATCAAGCTGCTTAATGAAACATTGGGATATAATACAATATTAAAAATAACAATGCTATTTTAGTTTAACAGAGTACAATTATGTAAAGAATATGATAATAATATAATGAGATATTTATGCTAATTAGGACTAGAACATTTTGAATTAAAATGTAAGTGTAAATTGTTTACGGTAATAAAAGTTGATTTGGTATGTAAAATGTGTTGTTATCAGCATTTTCGATTGTATTATGGTTAGATTGTGGATACGAGTTATTATTTTATGTTTTTAGTGAAATTTTTTTTGTTTCTGGATAAAGTCCTGACTCCTGACTTATTATCTTTCGGAACTTCAATGATTTTTACTTCGGGTACGTCTATTAAACAGTCAAATTCCATTTTTTTTAATTATAATAACGTGTTCACTTTTATTTCAAAATAATAAGGAATAAACATGTTTTCATTTTATTAAATTAGAAGTACATATTTACTTTAAGTTATTTATTAATTTAATTGCATTGTAAAATAATAAGTAATAAAGTAACAATTTATTATGATAGTCGTGAGTAACTGTTTGGTATACCTAGCATAACAAATTTTCTATGACGCCAATTGGCGTCAATCAGCGTCAGATAAAAGAAAAGTGTATGTGGTGCGGATTGGCGTCAACCAAAAAAAAAACCTTTAATTACTCCCGCACATTTGAATGTGTATTGTAATATGATCCGCAGTGAACGTGTTAAGAATAATATAAGATTGAAAAAAGGAAAATTAATCAAAAATCCTATTTATAATGACATAATACAACATTAAAAGTCGATTTCCCAACATTTTGATTTTTTGTTTGTGTCACTATTCTTTCAGGGGTGCGAATTAGAATATATTGAATAAAAGTGAATTAGATGGGGAATAGTAATAAAAAAGAGATATATTGGTGTATGTTTTAAATTTTTATTATTATTATTATTATTATTATAGAGAAAAAATAATCATTGTGTGATAGATCGTGTATTATTTTGTTGTGAATAGTATGGTTTTAGTCTTCTAACATGTATTATATTTTCTATTCATTTATTTTTAATACTAATTTGGTTTTGTAATTTAAGTTTGATAATTTTTCTTTAAGTTTCAAATGATGGCGATAATTTAATATTTAATAAGAATGATTCAATTTTGATTAAAATATAAGAATGTAAACATATAGCTTATTTGTAAAAGAGCGGTTCATATACAATGTAAATATATAGCTTATTTTAGGAGGTTCATATTCTTATAAGATTATTTTATGTAAATAATGTAACTGTGAGAAATAGAATAAGTATTTAATACTACAGTAGTGCAGTAGAGTCCCGCTAATCCGGACTAGATGGGACCGGATTCTCTCCAGATTATCGAAAATTCGGATTAAACGAAATGAAGTTTTTTTTTAACTTCTAATTTATAAACACTATAAATAATAACACAATATATATACTGTCAAAAAACAACTCATGTATTTATACGAATTCAAAATTTATTGATTTACAATTTTATGTTAGGTTATGCAATATGTAATCGAAACGATAATATCTTAATTGTGGATATTCCTGAATGTTCTTTGTTATAGGTAATAGCCATGCCACGAATAAGACAAAGAACAACAAATAGAGGCACTGATAGTGAAGTCATAAAAAGAGCTGCAGAAATCTGTATAAAAGAAAATAAATCTGAACGATCAGTTGCAAATCAATTTGAAATTTGTCATGTAAGTTTAAATCGCTACATAAAAAAATTGAAAGCTTACCGTGATTCTGGTGGTCCTCTACCTGAATGTGGTTATCGACCTCACACCCGAATATTTAACAATTTACAAGAATCAATGTTAACAAATTACTTAAAAAATTGTGCTGACATGTACTTTGGATTGAGCACCAAAGATGTAAAAAAACTTGCTTATGAATTTGCATTAAAATTAGATTTAAAAATACCACCTAGTTGGACCAAACATGAATTTGCAGGTGATGATTGGTTTTCTAGTTTCTTAAAACGTAACAATACATTATCCATAAGAAAACCAGAGGCTACTAGTTTAGCTAGGGCAATGAACTTCAACCCAGTAAATGTTAAAAAATTTATGGATAAATATGATTCAGTTCTTGTGAAATATAAATTTGAAGCACATCAGATATATAACTTAGATGAAACTGGGATAACTACTGTGCAAAATCCTGGTAAAATAGTAGCACAAAAAGGAAAAAACAAGTAGGAGCAATAACATCATCCGAACGTGGAACATTGGTTACAATGTGCTTAGCAGTTAGTGCTCTAGGCAATACTATACCACCTATGTTTGTTTTTCCGAGAGTGAATTATAAAGATCATTTTATTAGAGGAGGGCCACCAGGGTGTGTAGGCACATCAAATAAATCAGGGTGGATGCAAGGAGACCAATTCTTAGAATTCATGCAACATTTTGTCAACCATGTAAGACCCACACAAGAAAAAAAGGTGCTGATACTATTAGATAACCACGAATCACATCTATATTTACCAGTAATTGATTATTGTAGAGAAAATGGCGTTGTGTTGCTTTCATTCCCCCCCTCATTGCTCCCACAAACTTCAACCTTTAGACAGGTCAGTGTTTGGTCCATTTAAAAAATTAATTAACCAAGAAATGGATTCATGGATGAAGAGCAACCCTGGTAAAAGGTTTACTATATATGATTTGCCTTCTGTGACTTCTAATGCCCTTATAAATGCAGCTACACCAAAAAATATTATGAATGGTTTTTCTGTGTCTGGTGTATGGCCATTCAATAGAAATGTGTTTGATGACGATGAATATGCGCCATCAACTGTTACAAACATTGTATTAGATAGTACATATAACATGCAACCTAATGAAACAACTAATAACACAGAAACAGTTATAACAAACATAATAACTGAAACATTAAATCAAGAACCAATAACTATATCACCTGAAAGTATTAGACCTTATCCTAAAGCCCAATTAGCACAAAAAATGGCAAAAAAGGGTGGGAGAAAAAAAGGAACAACTAAAATACTAACAGACACACCAGAAAAAAATGAAATTGAACAAAATGCTAACAAAAAAAATAACATTGCTAAACGCAAACTATTATATACAGAGGCTAGAAAAAATAAACAAACATCCAAAGCCACAAAGAAAAAGAAAAATAAGATAATTGATGAAAGTGATGAAGATGATGATGCTTTTTGTACGGTTTGCTCAGAACTTTATTCAAAAAGTAAAAGTGGAGAACCATGGATTCAATGTCATAGGTGCAAACTTTGGTCTCATGAAGCTTGTACTAAAAACAACTTTACTGTATTTTATATCTGTGATAATTGTGAGGCTGATGATATTTAACTATAAATATTGTAACATTAAGACTGATATTGTTTTAATTAGTTATTATTTAGAGTTATTATCTTTTAATAACCTTTATATTATTTTATTACTTTATTAAGTATGTTTTACTAGTATTTTTAAATTGTTATATTTAGTTATAAAGGCTTAAACGATAAAAGATTATAATTTGTTATTTATTATTATATTAGGTATGTTCTACCACTGTTTTTTTAATATTAATATTTACTATTTAGTTATAAAGGCTTAAACTATAAAAGATTATAACTTGTTCTTTATTATTATATTAGGTATGTTCTACCACTGTTTTTTTTAATATTAATATTTAGTTATAAAGGCTTAAACTATAAAAGATTATAACTTGTTCTTTATTATTATATTAAGTATGTTCTACCACTGTTTTTTAATTGTTATTTTTAGTAATGAAGGCTTATACTATTAAAAATCTAATTTTGATTAATATATTATGTATGTGTTACATTTGTCCCCTAGTACTGTTACAATTATTTGGTTTAATATATGCACTAAAAAGTGATCTAAAATTAGTGACTGTAATTTTGAAAATGCACTTTTGTTTAAAATAAATTTGAAAAAAAAATTTAATATTTAATTTGTAGAAAAATGAGTAGGTACCTATTTGTTAATAATTTCCGAGATAATTTCATATTGTTGATTGTCATTATTTAATATTTAGTTTATGTATTGTCATATTGAACACATGATTATATATTAAGCTCCAGTAATATTTTTGAAAAAGGGAACATCTATTGAAATTGAGTTACTTTTTAACTCAAAATAAATGCAATTAAATTACCAAAAAATAGTAACTTCCCCAACACTGCCTGTAGTATAGGTATGATGTATGTACCTACATTTTATATTTAATTATATTGTGTTATTTAACCTATTTATTCAAAACTAGTTCAATAGGTCCAATTAAAAACCATAAATATATTAAAAATTACACAATAATTAAAATAAAATAATTAACAACACAAAAATATTCAACACACAAACATTTTGCATTATTAGATTGAATTAATTGTGTTAAAATAGGTATAATAGTCAAAATTAATATCTAAAACTATTAATTATTAAATAAAATATATAAATTACAAATAATATAGTGGGTACTTACATTTTAAATTGTAAAATAATATACACCGCAACTACTTGGAAATTGAAAAACCGACGTCTATATCAATAATTAGCAATTAACAATTTTAAAATATTAAGGTATACAAGTTACAGTTTAAGATTTTTATTTATGAATAGGTACTATAAAAATCACAGCTCACAAGGTTGGCTTTCAACACTTCAACAGTTCGACACAACAATTGCTGTTTTCATATTTATGAAATATTGAAATGAAATAAAATCCAATAACAATTAACAATATCAATCGCTAATCGGTAATCGGTATATAAAAATAGCTATAAACAACCGTATCGTCGACAACAGCGCTCGCCACCGGCAGATCGGGCGAATGTAAGTTCCCACACGAGATATAGCAGGTAAAAATTACCCCAGGATATGCATACGTAAGTTCCCACACGAAAAAAATTATACTTGTACGTAAGTTCCCACACGAAAAAAAATTATACCAAACACCAAGGCTGGGCAAAGAAAAGTAACTTAACTTAATTTAAAGTTAAAATTTTCTAATTTTCAAAATAAAAAATTTCAGACATATAATAATGTTTATATAAATTGTTTATAATTTTAACTTTTAATTCGTTAATGCTCAGCCTTGCCAAATACAAACTTCCTTCCCACTTTATTCAGACTTAGGACTGACAACTTAAACGTAGTTGGTGTGGTTAAAATTTGTTTTGTTTTTGTATTGTATAAAAAAAAGTCCAATTCAATTATTAATTGAATCTAGTCTGTATAATCTATAATAAAAATTAAAAATATAATGTGTATAATATTTGTATATGTATATAAAATAAAAATAATAATCAAATTTTATTTGGTTTATTGCGAAAGCTCAAACACTTTACATAGTCATACTGTGTAATTTTTTTAAAGTTATAATCAGATATTTTATTATTTATATAGTTTTGTTTTTCTTCTGTCTTTTTACTTATTTTTTGAGGTCTATTTAAATCTGATGTTCTTATCTTTTATTTTGTATATATTAGGATGATGATGATAAAAATTTGAATTGAATTCAGAATGGAAACTTTCGCAAGCGTTTGTAGTAAGGCTTGTATCCGAACTAGCACTAGCCCAAATACTAGGGGGGAACGTACTAGTATCTTCGATGTAATGAGTTACTAAATGATCGCAAAATTCATTAATTTTATTATTTTCTGGTTTTTCAGCCATGAAACTATCTACAAAAC
Organism: Schizaphis graminum; assembly: GCA_020882235.1. NCBI lineage: Eukaryota > Metazoa > Arthropoda > Insecta > Hemiptera > Aphididae > Schizaphis > Schizaphis graminum. Next base: position 7,214,226 of record CM037033.1, read on the forward strand.
AATCTCCAACTTCTATTGGATTAAGAAATGGTAAACCAAATAAATGTACCAGCCACTTTCCTAATTCATCATTTGCAAAATTAAAGTCTTGTGCAAACCCTAAGCTTTGAATTTTCCGGTACCAAGCTTGGCCCAAATGGAAACGGCATCCCCATATTTGTGCTGTAGGATATATAATATTTATTGCTTGGTGCATTGATATCTCAAAGTCTAAGACAAATTTATTTGGGTTTATTCCAACTGCATTCATTTTTTTTAATAATTCAATATATGTTTTCAATGTTTTATCCGGTAAAAAGCAAAACATTAATGGAATATAAATACTATTTTTTAAACCATGAACTGTATATAGCTGAGTAAAATGTTTATCACAATAATTAAAAGTGCCATCCATGTAAACTATTTCCAGTTATTTCAAAAATTCAATATTAGTATCACATGAAAATATTATTATTTCATTTGAACTGTCATTATCAAAAATAAAATCTTCACCGCTATTTGTTTCTACATTCATTGAACTCAAAGTATTATGAACTTCTTTTCTTGACTTTGGTATTTTAGGATAACAACTGGCTCTAGCATTTTGTACATTTCTGGAAATAAGTTTAATATCAGACATTAACAAATTACCTTCATTTTCATGTTGTGTAAGTTCTCGTCTGATAATTTTTGAAGGTTTTTCAACAACGCTGTCTACTGCTTTTCTTTTACAAGAATTATTTATTTTTTGCCGATTTAAAGTAGTTTCTTCCTCATGGGTATGTACAAAACACATATTTTTATTTTCAACTAATTTTTCACTATCGGTGTAACATTTAGCACGGCACTTATTATTTACACACATCCACGTACATATATTTGTTTTAGAGGTATGTTTCTTATAAAATTTATAATTATTATGGACTAAAAGAATTTTTCCCTTTTCACTCAACATGTAATCAATAATTAGGTCCATTTTTATAAATTGTAATAAAAACTGTTTAAATATTAATTCTGTTAATAATGAACGAGTACTGAAATAAATAAAATGGACTGTCCATACTATTTCATATTATCATAGCCAACAGATAATAAAGATAATTGAAGATAGAATGTAATGCATTAAATTTTATAGCCACGTGGGAAAATACATATTGGTATATTTTTGTTAACACAGTATGACTATATTGTAAAGTGTTATTAGATCAAACAAAATGTGATTTTTTCTATTATTATTATTTATTTTATAACTATACAAATATTTATTTTATAACTATACAAATAATGTGTGGAAGAAGAAAAACAAAACTATATCAATAATAAAATATCAGATTAAAACTTAAAAATAATTATACACAGTATGACACTATGACTATGTGAAGTGTTTGAGGTTTCGCAATAAACCAAATAAAATTAGATTTTTTCTATTATTATTAGTAGTATAAAAATGTATGTTCAAACACACCTGATCCCCTGATCCCCTGATCCCCTGAGCCAACTGAGCCATTCTCACCCTCACCCACAGCCGCCGCCGCTACGTACGTGACGTAACGTACCCCCCTCACCCTCACCCAAAGCCGCCGCCGCTGCCGCTACGTACGTGACGTAACGTACCCCCCTCACCCTCACCCAAAGACGCCGCCGCTGCCGCTACGTACGTGACGTAACGTACCCCCCTCACCCTCACCCAAAGACGCCGCCGCTGCCGCTACGTACGTGACGTCACGTACCCCCCTCACCCTCACCCAAAGCCGCCGCAGCTGCCGCTACGTACGTGACGTAACGTACCCCCCTCACCCTCACCCACAGCCGCCGCCGCCAAACGATCGCGTACGTGCGCGACATACGTTTTCAGTTATCACATGTTATCATATATTATCAATAATTTATTTTTATCAGTTATCACACATTATTTTTATCAGTTATCATATATTTAAAAATATAATATTATGGGTTAGAATCGAATCGTGAGGGTAACATTGTGCATATATATATTTAAGTACACGCTAAATAATATACATAATCATATGAATATTCTCACAACGTATAGTTCCCTCTTATATACTTGGGGAAATAATATACAAAAATGTACATTAAGCCTTGATACATAGATACGATCTGCTTATTGTCCCCAACCGGCCACCCACTAATAATATTAAAATGCTTATTAGTGAATAACACACACACACACACACACACACACACACACACACACACACACACACACACACACACATTAATAACTGATATACTTTTGTGTCTAAAATTCCATATTCTCTCATGTCGTCAGGATGGCGCCGACTCATAATGTATATCCTTAAATCATCACAGATCCATATTCAATTCATCGATAATCACACAATACCTTGCAAAAATTCTACCGTCGCCACCCCCATACGTTTGGCGTCGGGTTGACAATAAGATACACCTTATTTAATAAACTAAATGACTCTATAGAAATTCCATATTCTCTCATGTCGTCAGGATGGCGCCGACTCATAATGTATATCCTTAAACCACCTCTCACATTCCAGCAAAATCCATTAATATTGAAAAATGCCCCCCACCTATTATAGAGACTCCTGACTTAAAGAGTCGGTGTCTGTTTAGTCCGTCTGCTGCCCTAAACTGGTGTACACGTAGTTTTCGTTCGCTCCGTCTTTATAAATTTTAGTGTTTTTTAAAGTGTGTGTTTTTATTTTCAAAAATAATTTCAATCATGGCTGGTTCAATTGGAAACATGGCTAAAGTGTACAAGAAAAATTTCACATATGTACCACCAACACCGCCTGCAGAGCTCATCGACTGTAATAATTTCATATTAGACTTCACCGGCCGTGAGTTTTTGAATGTAGGACTTGATCCTACGGACGAATTCAACACCGTAGTACAAATAATCACACCATCGCGGTATATTAATATGCCAGCCGACTTTCTAAGACGTATATTTTCCCTGATGGGGAATATATTGTCGTTTATTTTGGACCAACCGCAAAAATATAAGCGAAATTTATTTCTGGAAATCGAAATTATTTCGCTGTCTAGTATGGTGTATCAAGGGGAAAATATGCTTGTCATCGAATCAAAAACACAAGCCGGATGTCGAGTATTGCTAAACAGGTCAGATTTAATGAAACTGCAATATTTAGAATGGTGTGTTGTCGAAACGTTCGCACGAAAGTCAACCATCATACGTCCAGTTGTATTAAGGCAATTTGAAATTATTGGGAATTATATAGACCGGGAATTTACCAATGTGCAATCGCCACCGAAAACAGTTGAAGAAATGATAATTTTTATTAAAAACCTTCAGACCGATCAAATCACCTCGAATATCGACTTAAACTTTGTTAGTCAGCTGAAAATGTGTGCAGCACGAAAATTAGCTGAACAATGGTCTCAACGATGGAGCGGAGGAATGTCACTAGAGGTAATTAAATTTTAATACTAGCTCTACTAAATATTTATTTAATTTTTTATTATTTTTAGTTAATCGTTGACCCCATTTCGCACATTATCGCCGATGACATCGTCATCGTATTCACCGTCCATATCCAATCACATAATTATGGCTCCGAAAAAATATTCATCACCGTCCCCTCAATATACAGATGACATCGATGCGCAGCCGCCGCCGACCAAACCATGGGATATAACACCACGACAATTATTATCACCGTCTTTTTTTGATGGTGAATGTTCGCAAATCAACCCTACTCAGGCGACATGGGCACCAACCGAATCATTGGTTAATTTCACATTTAATTTTTAAAATAAATATATATTAACAAATTATTATTTGTATAGCCTATTGATGATTCTGAGAGTCTACCACCGGCGATCATAGACAATCATTCTACAGGACATGATTCGGACAATTTTACGCTATGGTATAATAACCGTGTAAGATCCCCACCAACGAGCCTCGCAGTTGATGAGAACGACGGGCCGACGTCTTTTAACCACTCGCCATCAATTCTAGGCAGCAAGCCCACGAAAAAACGGAACGTAAAACGCAAACTGTTCGAATAATAATTATTGTTTAAATAATTTTTGTGTAAAATAAAAACAAGCGTGATACTTAAACAAGTTTTTTTTATTTATTAGATTAAGTTTTTACAATAAGGTTTACAATTTATATTTTTAAGACAAGGTATAAAATATTTACAAGGTATAAAAAATAATTATAAGATATTTATAAAATATATATACAAGGTTTACAATTTTCTGACATCGCCACTAAACGGATTATAAGTTATAATCTGATCATGTAGTATTAAACAATAAGCTGCAGTCTTTTCTGGAATAACTGTATCGGTTTCAAATTCTATTCGTAGGTCTACGGTCGATGATTTCACGTTATCATTCTGGTACGACAAATCGACGACGACGATTGGAGTATAGGTTTGAAAAACATGTTTTGATAATAATGGTTCACAATAATCTCGTTCTTAGTATGATTTTTGAAAGTCTGTATAAGCTTTATACAATAAACTGGTAGTATTTTTTACAAAATCGGATCGAAAGTCTTCATATGGGAACACTTCAGAATTTAAGTGTACCTTAAGATTTTTTAATTGACAGTGATCAAACCGTCCAGCGTCATTTTCTATATTTTTTTTTCGATCGGTTTGTAATCCAAACAAAATAAATCTAGGTTTTTCAAGCAAGCTGCTAGACTTTATCGTCCATGAATGTGAAGTATTTCGAGGGAGTACCGGATATTCACACAGATCCCAGGTTCTGAACGCACATGATAACGTTTTGCGCGAATCCAATACTTTCAACAGTTTTAATTTTTCTTTATCAGTGACTTTGATAATCGGCATCTTCCACGCCACCTTAGTCAGTACAATCGTAATTTTTTATTTTTCTCAACGTGTTCGGTGGCTCCGGCACCCACAACACGTATAGCATCCAAATCAGTAGACGAACGATTTAAAATTAGTTGTTGATTGCAATTGAGTAAAATTTTTTTATAATCTTCACAAAAGCCGAATAAATGTTTTAGAGGAATGCATCCGGTAAACACATTATCGGTCATAAAATTTTTATTATCTTCACCGTCCATTGCCGAGTCCCAAGCACAGTTGTCTAATGTATTCATTTCATTTGGAGTATACGAGCAGAACGCTTTCAAGCAAGACGACACTCCGGGTGATTTTAATTTTTGTATCTCTATTCCATTTATTTCATATCGCATCTCAGAGAATAAAAATGCCAATCCATTATTTGAAAAACGTACGTCTCCAGCAGCATCGGTAGGTTTTTGTACCTTTCCTTCAATGTAAATGAAACTCTCACACGGCAAAGTGTAAGAATCCATATTTTGGATATTTATTCTAATTTCATCGTTATATGAAAAAACCGTGTTTGAATACGGTGTAAACGAATGATATTGCTTTTGTGTTATTTTACAATCATCGACATAACCAGCAGTCACATCTAAATATGAGTCATCCATCATTGTAACGAACGAAGAAAATTTAAATTATTTTTCGTGAGCTTGGTTTTGTTTTTTTTCGATTTGGACGTAGACTTTTTCAGTGGCGGTTTAGATGTAGACTTCTTCACTGCCGGTACTACACTAACGGGTTTTTTGATGGTAGCAGTATTTATATTAAATTTGAGCGCCATATCACCGCGTTATTTGTAAACGAATTGTAATCGGTTCTCCACGTAGATTTATTAGAAAATCGTTTTGATCTTTTAGTACGATATTTACTTTACTTATTGAAGTCGTGTTGAGTCTGTAAAACACTGGGTGTCTAGGTACCTCAACGATCTTATATCCTGCAGGCACAGTCGGGTAAAGCTCATGTATGGTCTGACTCGGCGCTCCGTCACAAAATGAACCAACAATCAAGTTGCACTCTACTTTTATACAGTTTACTTTCATTATATTGACTGTATTTTCAGATTCGTGAGTAACACCAGTAGTGTATACGACGTTTCTAAAGCCCAACAATTTAGCAACGCTGTTTTCGACTGAAAAGTCAATCTCATGGCTACAGGATATCATACACTTTAATGTATTACTGTTTGCTTTTAATTTAAAATGGGTAACATAGTCGGGCATGAATTTGTTTATAACAGATTCTAAATCCTCCAACTCGTACGAACCAGTAGGTATAATTACGTTTTCATTTTGACCGATAAAATTACGAAAACCTATTGCGTTACAACCAGGTTCTATGTTTGGAATTGAATTATTCGTCTGTAAACTTAAAAGACAAATCCGCGCTGTATTATCTACTTCTATAGGTGGAAAAATATCGCATGACAATTCACTAGAGTTTCCGTTTAACGTTATCGTGTACATGATAAAAATTTTAAACACAAGTGTCCACAGTTTGTAGTATTATATTTTTGTTCTCTGTTATAATTATAATTAATAGCGCATCCGTGAAAATATTTTTGCACCTCGAGCGGTGGTGGTAAATTTCCAAAACTGTCGTAATATTCTACTTTTTTTCCGATTTTTTTATACGCTACCCAATGAGTTCCTGTACTATTCGCCGTATCCAAGTTGATAATCCCAGATTCCAAGTGCTTAGGACGAACTGGCAACCTATCTCTGGTAAACACACCGATGAAATGAGGTATATCACGAGCGAATTTTAAAAGTTCGTAATCGTACAACGCTCTACTGGGTAACGTAGATATTAGTTTTTTTTCGCTTTTACACCCCCACCACTTTTATGTGGTGTTTCTATTTTGTATGAGTTGCCTTTATACGGAGTGAGATATAGTCCTTTGCCCAAATGCGATGGTTTGTTTCTATTAAATTCATTAGCAACCTTCACAACGTTGGCCACACCACCAGTCAGGGCTCCCAGAGCTGACAACCCAGCGAAAATCGGTATGAGTGGTAGCACACCACCTTTTTTCGGAATATTTATTGTTCGTGGAACTTTTGTCTTCTTAGTTTTGAATGTTTTTCGCGCGACGGCCACACATTTTTTGGTCAATTTCAACAAGTTTTTTTTTTCGTTAACATTTTTCTTTACAACATTTTTAGTGGCTTTAAGTGCTGCTTTAAAACCACAGCCGCCGCCTACTTTATGTTTTGCTTTCATGGCAGTAGTCACGCCCCAAGCTACAGCTTTTTCTTTTAAACTCGAATCTTTTGACTTGAACCTATCCCAGGCTCGCTGCTCTAATATATAATCGGCTTTGTTACGATCTGTGATAGAGTTACTCTGATCGTACGCAATGTCGTGGTCTCTACAAGCAGAGTCCAGTGGGTTTATACCTTTATCACCTCGAGCTAATCGTTTTTTCAAATTTGTACCAGGCCCGCAGTATTGATAACCTACAAAGAAATATTATTATTATTATTATTATTATGATAATATCGGATTTAATAAACTTACCAGGCACGTGAAGCTCGATTGGTAATTTGTTTATAAGCGTGTTGATAAGCCCACCGCCTTTATTCTTGTTGCTTCTTCGAGCGGGTGACATTGTGTACTGATTACATTGTCGTCGTTACAGAGATATTTATAATGAAATTCGTCAAGCAAAAAATAAAACTAACAGTTGAAAACGTAGATCCACCTACTTCGTTTCAAAATCATAGACATGGAGCGCTCCTTCCTAATACGATACGTGCACTCGTCGTAGGACCTTCCGGCTGTGGAAAAACGAATTTAATCTTTACTTTATTAACAAATATAAACGGAATAAGATTTCATAATGTTTACATATACTCTAAAACATTGGATCAGCCTAAATACAAAATGCTAAGTGATATATTATCAGATATTGATGGTATAAAATTATTTACGTTCTATGAAAACGAACAAGTTATTGAACCTGAAGAAGCATTACCAAACTCTGTGTTTATTTTTGACGATATTATTTCTGAAAACCAAAAGATCGTTAGAACTTATTTTTCCAGGGCACGTCACAATTTAATAGATGTATGCTACCTGGCTCAAAGTTATTCAAAAGTACCTAAACAACTTTTGCGCGATAACGCTAATTTTATCGTATTATTTAAACAAGATGAGACCAACTTAAAGCATGTTTACAATGAGCATTGCTCTGGTGATATGTCGTATTCGGAATTTAAAGATTTTTGCACTTCGTGTTGGCGTAAGGGGAGATTCGAGTTTATCGTCATAAGCAAAGACTGTGAACGCGATAACGGACGATATCGTTATGGATTCGATACATTTGTCATTATATAATATGGCGATTTTATGAAAATTCATCATTCGCAAACATGGACGCTAACGGTGAAGTACTCGGAGAACTGGTTAAAGCCAAAGAAAACATTAAACGAAAATATTCAGCATTAAAACACGGAAAAGCCGATATTCATTCACTAGTATCAGATACATTAAGCCCGATTATCGAACCATTGAACGATCTAAAAAATTATAAGCCTTTACAAGTTTCACCTACTCAAGTCTCACCTACTCAGGATGCAGATGGTTATCAAGATTTTGAAATCACCGACTGGTTTAAATCTTATGATATAGACAAAACATACGGGCCTAAAACACAAACAAACGGTAACATGTATTTGGGAAAAAAAGAAATTAAGCTTGTCGATAATACATTGACTATTGAAGACTCGTCTTATCCGATAACACCAGGACTAGGAAATTTAATATTTTCGAAATCTCCGAAATTATACACTAACAACGATTTAAAAACTTATAAATCTATATTAAATCAAACATCGGCTCACTTAACAGCAGACGGAAAGAAGATTAAAAAAGGTGGGAATAAATACGCAGATATAATTCAAAATCTGTTTCCATCTGGGAGTGGACTATCTGTGAAACTACAAAAACATAATTTAGTGTACTGGAACGACCCCAACGAATTAGTCGTTCGTTTGCGATTACTTTTAGCTTCTAAAGCTGCTGGTAATACAGGTGTTTCAAACGAAATACTTTCAATTTTTGAAGAATTGCGTGAAGCAGGCTTAATAAAACGCATACCAAATGTCTAAACGAGATATAGCGAATGAACTACACAAACCTGCTAGAAAAAATTATACAAGACGTATAGTTAATGTTTACGGGAAAAATGATCTATGGCAAGCCGATCTGGTCGAAATGATACCGTATTCGAAGAAAAATAAAGGTTACAAATATATTCTATGTGTTATTGATTGTTTTACAAAGTTTGCTTGGGCGATACCATTAAAATCTAAAACTGCTAAAGAAGTATCCAGCTCAATGTCTAAAATACTGCATAAACGCACACCAAAACTATTACAGCTCGATAATGGTAAAGAATTTTACAATTCTACATTTGACGCGTTAATGTCTAAGTACAATATACATAAATATTCGACTTATAGTACTATGAAAGCGTGTATTGTAGAACGTTTTAATCGCACACTGAAAGAAAAAATGTTTAGAGAGTTTACGGCCCGAGGTTCACACGAATGGATTTCTATTTTACCTTCATTGATTGACGAATATAATAATTCAAAACATAGGACAATAGGAATGACACCAGTGCAAGCTGATACTAATCCTACGTCAGTGGAAATAATGCAACGTAAAATAATTAAACGAAAAAATAAATTTAACATAGGCGATAACGTCCGTATAAGCACATATAAAGGTGTGTTTACAAAAGGTTATTTGCCGAGCTGGTCTACGGAAATATTTAAAATTGTTAAAATCAACGAAACTTTACCTACTACTTATCAGCTACAAGATTATACTGGAAAACCGATTGCTGGTTGCTTTTATTCAGAAGAAATATTGAAAACAAACTATTCAAATGACTATTTAGTTGAAAAAATTATACGTAAGAAGGGGAAGCAAATTTTTGTGAAATGGCTAGGGTTCGATAATACACACAATAGTTGGATAAATACAAGTGACATTAGAAAATAGTGTCAGTTGAGCTATAGACATGAACGTGTTTGGTAGTTCTCAGTCTGGTGAAACAAATAAAATTATTTCAAATCTCGAACAGTCGAACAAATCATTTTCGTCTAAATTAGATAAAATCGAACATCTACTTGAAGAAAATCATAAATCCGTACAAATTCAGGAAGAACAAGTAGAAGCGATACAATTAACGTGTGTAGAGATAGCCGAGCATATGACGAGAGGTGAAGCATCATTAAAATTAATCAAAGAAAGTGTAGAAGTGTTGAAAAACATAATACCAGCTATTCTGAGTCGTCTAAATACTATTGAAACTTATAATAAAGACAAACCATAATGACTTCAGCCATCTTGGACATGCAATGTGTACTTGGCGTCAACAATAAATACATGATTAAAGAAATGTCTATAGTAGACACAGAAACATGGGCGACCCAGCACTGGATTTTTAAACATTCAAACTCAATGCAGGACAATAAGAGTCAAAAAACCAACAAGTGGCTGGAGCGTAATTACCATCAACTAGCTATAGAATTTGGTGATATCGAGTGTGAAGAACTCGGAAAAATATTGAATTCATTAAAATTCAGATGTATTTACGTCAAAGGTGAACAGAATAAACAAGTTCTTATGGAGTATATACCACACGTCGCACTCATCAACATTGAAGACTTGGGCTGCCCTCGTTTGGATCAAATATGCGATGACGAAACTTTACCTTGTTGTATTTTTCATATGGAATTTAATCCTAAACAATGTACATTTTATAAAGTATTTGCTATAAGAAAATGGTTTGTAAATAATTCTTAAACAAAAATGTAATTGTATTCTATACAAAATATTTTATCATTTAATAAACATAATTATATTATAACATTGTTTTATTTTTATAACAACATAATATTTATGTTAAATTAACATTTATCAGCTCAAGGTTATAGATAACAAAATATACAAATTATTCGAGTGGTATTTACAATAACAAAAAATATATACATGGTATTTACAATAAAAATATACATAGTATTTAATTATTGGACATGTATTCCCGTAGAAGCAATCTCATTAAGCCTTTCTCTTCCCCGGTCCAGTTATGTCCTTCTTCATCCAATTCAGGCCAATCATCCTCGAGTTCGTCTTTCCTATAAAATTATAAATATTATAAGTAAAATAATCTATTATAAATTTATTATAAATTTACTTTAGAGAGTAATGTCCGTGAGCCACTGTGTGCACTTTATCTTCAAGTACAACCCTCTTATCATCATAGTTATTATATGTAATTTTATTGGTTTGAATTGTTGTCAATTGGTGGTTGAATGAGCGGATGGAAACATTTTCTCTCTTATTTTCCCCCTTCTCCTCAAACAAACACTTTTTATGATCGCTAAACGTCATATGATTCTTTACAACGTGTTTTCTAATTCCCTTGGCTTTGATCTTCTCCTTGCCATTCAAAATGTATGCATATGACTTTGATCGCAGCGCGCAAAACTCAGTCATTACGAGTCCATCCGTCTCATCAGAAAATAACCCGGGAATCTTCTTTCTCTCAGCAATGTAACACGGATGGTTCTCCGGCAAGTTGGAAGTATCCATTCGTTCGAGTAAGTTGTTATTATTTTTAAGGTCTTCATAGAAATCGTTGGTTTGGATATAATAAACCAGTGAATCTATAAATTATGTAAATTATTACTATGTATAAGATATTGAATTAATAATAAGTAATACCTGTGTCAGTATACATAAGCTCGATTTTATCCCCATAATGTTTCTGCATCACATTATAGTGGTAATCATACATTAAACTCTTGCTTATGTCAAGAACCGCGAGACCTATATACATTAAAAATCGTATTAATACCTTTATATATCTAAATTATTAATAGAAAAATTACCGATATAAATAGGTTTACAAAAATTAATGATTTTTTTTTCCAATGTTACTGCGTTCAAGTTTTCGGAATAGGTGGTGCAATATTTAAATGTTGATCTGTTTATTAATTTCTGCAAACGTCGGTTGCACGAAACAAGTTCCATGTCCATACGTTTACGAACGTTCTCCATCGTTTTTCCTACATTAGAATCGGGTGATAAAAAGGGATAATTATAATAATTATTTATAATAACATACCGAATACAGCATTGTTCATCAATTTGAAGAAATCCCGCTCAAATTCATTTTTCGCCTTTTTCCTCATATTAGTGTTTAATTCAATATAATGGGCAAGCCAAGGTGATTGCTTGAATTGAATAACTCTATGCACCTATAATATAAATGTTAGTAATTCTATGATAAAATAACATTATATATGATATTCACCTTTTCAACTATGAGACCATTGTTTAAGGCTTGCTGGAGGTTTCGATAGTGAACAATATAATTTTTCTTAGGCTCAAATGTAGCCATGAGTTTGCGTACTTTTGAGCCTGGTGGTATGCTATTCTGTGGCAGGAATGGCAAGTCGTTATGTTTATTATGTAATTTTTTTGGATAAACAATGTCAACCTCGTAAACCCGTCCTATGGGCGAATCCTCAGTCAAATCGTTTAATCCGTCGAGTGATGGTTTAACCCACTTGAAATCTCCGTAGGGCATAAACTGAGACATTGCCCAGCCGTAAAGATTGTTGCCTAAAGTATAAAATAAGCTTTATAATGATAATAATAATAATAATAATGTAAAGATAAACTTACAATCCTGATAAACAAGCCATGATTTTGGATCTGCGGGGTTATAATCAGGTGTTCTCTCATTGTTAGGTTTCGCGTACCGCATGCTGGCTTGTGTGAGTCCACCTCGAATACCTAGAAAAATTGTTATTATAGGCATATAGAAATAACATAATATCAATATACTAACCGTCTTCAAACATGAGAAGCATTTCATAATCGACCAGTAATTCTAGTTTTATCGCCGTGTATTTCAACATTGCGTCGAAAGAGAACCCCGGTGTTGTATAATAGTATGCCGGGTCTAAATGGTATGTATTTAAGCAAAGATCCCGGAAATTTTCGAAAACATCTGCCAGAAGTAAAACATCGACTTTTAAATATAGATCGGAATACTCGCCCAGCGTTTGACAATTGAAGTGGTTCCAAACTTCTATCGCAAACTGATATTCTGTATCTTTAACATCTTCTTCTGTCAGAACACTATAAAAATCTTCCACAGGCGGCAAAGAGGTTTGTTCAAGCTTGGACCAATCATCAATGAAGTCGTAAGGATATACACCCTTACGAGTGACGAGCGGTAAATCATTATTGGAAAAATGTTTTGCGGTTATGCGGAATTTTTCCAAGTTTGGCGTTATTAGGTTGGTGGCGAGAGTTGATAAACTTGTAGCCATAAATCTAAAAGTATCCACGAATCTGATGGTAAAATCTTTACTTATATATTTTGAAAAAGTGACGAATTTCTCCTCGCTGTTTGGAATTACTTTTATTCTTTTTGAATTATAACCTAGTTCTGTTACTATGAAATGTGCATCATAGTTGGATAGATTGTGGATAAAAACTGGAACGTACTTTGGTTGTATAAGACTTAGATTACATCTACCACACAAGGTCTGTCTGAATTTCCCAGTCAAATGATCGTGATCACGGACACGGGTGTATGTATCAACATTACATTTACATAAATTACATTTAAAACATGAATTATGTTTGGCTATATCTTCATCAGTCATGGTCAGAGTAATGTTTGTCTTTAATAATTTTTCTATTTTCTCGGCAACGTCAGTGATATTTTGTATAAAATGCTTTGCCACGTCTTGCCTGCTCTTACTACCTCGGTATATAACTGGTTCAATCGGTATGTTAAATTGTGCTAACAACTCTATTGGAACATTTTCAGACGCTTTAACTAAAAATCCGTAACTCATAGGACGGTGTTTTTGTATGATTGTTGTATTACCCCCCTTTTCCTCGTCGGTCTTTACAAGCAAAGCCTCGAAATCGGCATATATAACTATGGGGTGTCTCTGCGCGTTCTGCCACGCGGTGAATTGTAGCACATCTCCATCTTTTGGCATTATCGGTCGTATGGGTTTATGTGGTCCGCATATTAACCTATGATGTTCAAGCGCTGTCTGCCCGCTTAACTTATACTTTAAATTCTGTCTATTAAACGTTGTAAAGCAACGTTTACAGAATATAACTTGACCTGTATGACTAGTTTTTTGCGAACGGAGTAATCTTGAAAAATTCGAGATGTAAGTATAGTGTGTATTATCACCATCCGTCACTAATAATAAGTCAAAATGATCCGGTTTTTCATCATCTACGACTTTGAGTGGGAAAACCTCATATGAAGGATACTTTTTCGGTGGCTGTAATCGTTTTTCAAGTCCGTAAACATTTACAGAAACGTTCTGATTATTTTTTTCAAACTTTGAAATATCCGACAGCGGTGTTGGAAATGAAATACCGTTGAAAATGTATTTGTCCTCATGCTTGGTATAATTTTCATTGACACGGAATTTGTTATCTCCTACAACGTGTTTTGCTAATATAGCCCATTTAAAACACTGTTGGTCTGTATTTTTAGGATTTATTATTGCTCGTTTATCTATGATAGATTTTGGTAATTGTATATATGATGAACCAGATATAGGTGTATACTTATAAACGGCTAATAGTAAGCCATCGATGGACTCTAACGTAAACCCGCTACCACGAGAAACATAAGCGTCTTCCTCAGCTAATAATTTCAAAAAAGATTGTTCAATTATTGTTTTGATTTCTGCGCCCATAAATATTTCTTTGGCTGATGCTGTAAACGCTCGATTTTCGGATGAATTGGGCACGTATGGTTGGTTATACGTAGCTTCAAGCTTTAAGCTAAATTTTATCGGATGTTCCTGTACATGAGTTTTTAGCTTGTCTGACAGAGCCGGTTCGAGAGAACGGAGAAAGTCGGGATAATTTTGAATATTATTCAGATTTTTCGCGAAATACCACACTATTTTTCGTTTTCCTGACGATGAAATTTCAACAAGACCCGGGGATCTCACCAGTTCCATACGCATTTTTTTAGCCTTAACAGCCGACACAGTGTTGGCGGTGGAAATGCGTTTGCCATTAGTCGTAGTTGTATATGAATCTTAAAAAAAAAAAAAAAATATATTTAGCTTGCAATTAGTATCGACTAGTTTGAAATAAATCTAACGACACACGTCTTTATGTAATTAATCCACGGTGGACCTTTAAAAATGAATTAACTCACGAAGGATAAATAAAATAAAACTAACCTGTATCCTCCAAGTCTAGAGTTTCATTCATCACGGTGATATCGTCATTAGAAACCGTGTTTAATCCACCGGCCGCGATATTGGGGACAAAAATTTGAGGCGCGATTTGGATATCACCTTGGTTGTCAATACGAGGCGCGAACTGGATGACGCTCGGTCGTGCTTGCTGATTTATGATCGGTGCAGCTGGCTGATCTATGACTAAAGCAGCTGGCAATGGTCTGAGATGAGCCGGAACGTTAACGATACCTTAGAGAAAATAATAAATTAATATTGTATAAAATACAACTTATATTTTTAGTACATACCATGAATGTTCTTCAGATGCTTGTTGAGGTTGTTTTTGTATAAGAATGTCGATGGGCATGCAGTGCACGGAAAACGTATACCTGCATGCTTCTTTTGGTGAGCAGTCAAATTATCTTTACGTTTAAAAACTGAAGGACACTGCACGCATTGAAACATTTTTAAATTTTATAAAGTAATACGCGAAAAAAAATTATACCACAAAGGTGTAAATAATGTTTAAACACTTTTAAACTCACAAAAAATTTTTAAAAACGGAGCGAACGAAAACTACGTGTACACCAGTTTAGGGCAGCAGACGGACTAAACAGACACCGACTCTTTAAGTCAGGAGTCTCTATAATAGGTGGGGGGCATTTTTCAATATTAATGGATTTTGCTGGAATGTGAGAGGTGGTTTAAGGATATACATTATGAGTCGGCGCCATCCTGACGACATGAGAGAATATGGAATTTCTATAGAGTCATTTAGTTTATTAAATAAGGTGTATCTTATTGTCAACCCGACGCCAAACGTATGGGGGTGGCGACGGTAGAATTTTTGCAAGGTATTGTGTGATTATCGATGAATTGAATATGGATCTGTGATGGTTTAAGGATATACATTATGAGTCGGCGCCATCCTGACGACATGAGAGAATATGGAATTTTAGACACAAAAGTATATCAGTTATTAATGTGTGTGTGTGTGTGTGTGTGTGTGTGTGTGTGTGTGTTATTCACTAATAAGCATTTTAATATTATTAGTGGGTGGCCGGTTGGGGACAATAAGCAGATCGTATCTATGTATCAAGGCTTAATGTACATTTTTGTATATTATTTCCCCAAGTATATAAGAGGGAACTATACGTTGTGAGAATATTCATATGATTATGTATATTATTTAGCGTGTACTTAAATATATATATGCACAATGTTACCCTCACGATTCGATTCTAACCCATAATATTATATTTTTAAATATATGATAACTGATAAAAATAATGTGTGATAACTGATAAAAATAAATTATTGATAATATATGATAACATGTGATAACTGAAAACGTATGTCGCGCACGTACGCGATCGTTTGGCGGCGGCGGCTGTGGGTGAGGGTGAGGGGGGTACGTTACGTCACGTACGTAGCGGCAGCTGCGGCGGCTTTGGGTGAGGGTGAGGGGGGTACGTGACGTCACGTACGTAGCGGCAGCGGCGGCGTCTTTGGGTGAGGGTGAGGGGGGTACGTTACGTCACGTACGTAGCGGCAGCGGCGGCGGCTTTGGGTGAGGGTGAGGGGGGTACGTTACGTCACGTACGTAGCGGCGGCAGCTGTGGGTGAGGGTGAGGGTGAGAATGGCTCAGTTGGCTCAGGGGATCAGGGGATCAGGGGATCAGGTGTGTTTGAACATACATTTTTATACTACTATTATTATTATTTTATACCTTAAAAAATTGAATTGGATTTTTTTTATGCAATACATAGCAATACATTGAAATACAATTCCTAAATCTCAATAAAGTTTGTGTTTGGTATAATTTTTTTTCGTGTGGGAACTTACGTACAAGTGTAATTTTTTTCGTGTGGGAACTTACGTACGGGTGTATTTTTTTTCGTGAGGGAACTTACATATGTACCCGCTTACCTGCTATGTTTCGTGTGGGAACTTACTAAACCCCGGCAGATCACATGACATACCCGCGCGAAACCGGATGCGTTGTCGTCGTACATTTTTCCAGACTTATTTGAAATAAAGTATATATAGAAGCGCGCGTAAATAAAATATTAGCGACTAGAACGGAAATAACAAAAACAATAATAAAATATAATACAAATTATAAATATAGATATTATAATATTGTACATGTTAATATGTATATTGTATATAATAAATAATTATGTTAAAAGCCGCTTCGTATTTATAAATATCTACCGCCATTTATATTATTGTTATATATATATATATATATATATATATATTATTGTATTATTGTATTATATTATTGTATATTATTGTATTATAATAATAACTGATAAAGATATAATAATTAATAAGGCGTATAGAGCATATAACGTTTTTAAACACGGAGTAGAAAAACTTTGTATGAACACTGTAAACGGTTCAGTTAATGTTAAGTTTAACAGAACAATATATGCACGGTTCAGTATCTATTAAACCGACACTAAACCTATGACAAATAATTTGGTCAGTATCCGTGCATAAAAATGTTCTGTGAACCATATCTGGCCCATCTAGGTTTCCCATAAATGTTGATCAACAGTGTTAGCACTGATATTATAACTCAGTTTTTAAAAACCGACGTTTAACCCAGAAAATGTTACTCGGGAAAAGGTGTTTTTAAAACCTTATTTGAGTTCCAAGTAGAATGCTCAAAAATATTAAAAAAACCTTACTGTTCCATGTCACCCGAAACTCAATGTTATGGTTAAATTTCATTTTTTTTTTATGCAAATATATTCATTTATACCTTGAGCCTATACCATTTTTTTTTCAAATTAAAAAAAAATAATATTGAAATTGTAGGAGCTTGGGAAAGTTAAAATAGTGTTCATTTTACCCGTGTTATATCGGAATAACGAAACAGTTTATACTTCGGGTGACGTCACGGTGTGGCTTCCCCCACTCCCGAAATTTCAAAAATGCGAAATGAGGCAACCTGTATAATCTATAAACCTTGCAAAATGACAATGACACAAACATATTAACCAACTTAAACATAAACACAGCATTAATTTAAAAAATCAATACTAGCACATCGCTTTACTAGTTAAGTGAAAAATGATATTGAATGTGTCATTCTTGCATTATATAGAGATACTTTTTTACTATCCAATAAGAGTTATGGTGTCATATAGCATATTTGTTGTCAGGGTGCAATATATTAACTCGGAAATATAAATTTAATAATAATGACTCATTAATAATTAGCAATAAATAGGCAACAACATCAACTATTTAAAAAACAAAAATATCAATATTTTGCATATTACTAAGTTGTATGTTCTTACAATAATTAAAAACTATTAAAGACTAAAGGCTATAGTAAGATTTGGGAACCTAGAAGCTTTAAACTCAGATAAATACAAATAACAATTTGAGTAAATTCATGTAGGGACACTAAAATAAGATATTTTTGACTGAATTTATACAAAAGTGTTTTTATTATTTGTATTAACAAATTTTTTTTGTAGCTATTGGTTCAAAATCATTGTCATTGAATAAAATAAAAAATTTGATAGGTCAATAGGAATTCTTCTAATAAGTAAAAACTGTATAAATGTATAAATATGCTAAATATATAATTGTATTTGCATACATACATACGAAATATATTGTTTAAATTTATTGATAACAACATCAAAGTTCAAATCATGGCATCAAACATAATAAGTACCTAATTATTTTAAATATGTCCAATTGCATCAGTAAAAATTATCTTAATATATTCTGCAGAATGTTTAATTAATTTTACCAACTTTATTAAATTAGTAGAAAGTGCTTTAATAGAGTTCAAAACTGAACACAAACGTTTTCAATATTTTTCTGAACGAAGTTCTTATATTGAATCCAAAGGGCAAAGATTATTATATAATGTAATGTAAAATGTCCATAATTAACCATAATTATTACCGACATAAGCTTTGCTTACTGGAGATAAATACACTAGAATATATTATTAGGTAAATATTGTATTATTGTAAAATATTAATAAATAGATATTATTATTAAAAATATATATATATTTAGGTACATAATTTATGATGATACAAATGTTCAAATGTTGATAAGTGATGGTAATCTATCTATCTATAAACTATAATATAAATTATATACATTTTTATAAAATATTGTCAGTCATAGTTTATTACGGAACACGGGGGACGTTCTCCACATCCCTAAGTTGTCATAGCCGATGAACTACCGGGTCTGAAGGGTGACATCTTCGCAGCGCAGCTTGTTTGGTGACGAGTCTATTGTGCTGGCCTGCGGGTTGAATGACGAGCTCATTTCACACACAGTTTTTCACGCTGATAACATCGTTTTCTCAGTCTACGGGTTATTAATTGTCTCGCTGACTATACTGACTGCGTTGTCTTTGAACTGTGTAAAAGAAAAACAGCACACACAAAGTTTAGAATAAACTATACTCGTACATAGGTACACGTGACGAAATATAGACAGTGGCATATTTACAAATTTAATAATTTTGAGGGGAGGGGAGCCTTCAGAGGAATTTTCTTCATCACACATTTTTCTTAGTAGGTATCTACCTAGTCTCAACATCGTGCACATTTATTTCTTTGGCACCTACCAAATATAAATAATAAATAGTTCTTAGGTGGTAATCACTAATCGATTTAGTGTTAGTCAGACCATCCTCAACGATTAAATTAGTTTTCATAAAATTGTGTTGTACCTTTTAATTCCCAATGATTAGCCATGACCAAGAAATTACTTTATCAAATATTAAGCTAGGTGATGATAGAATAATAAAGCGTTGCTCCAAAGAGTGTTGCACTCGTTGTAATGTACTAAAAATACAAATAAAACAAAATATATACACTTATCTATATCGAAAATAGAATTGAATATTTGAAGTAAAAATAATTGCTTTAAATTTTTTAGTATTAGGTATGATAAAAATGTCTATATAACATTATCAATTAGCAAAATAAGTTTAGCTATCAAAAATTGTCTAAAACCTTCAAAAAATTCCAAGGATTGGAAATACTGTAAAATTAAAGTATTACATAAAAAGCTACTGACAAATTTTAACGAAGCATCAAAATTAACTAATAATTTATTAACACAATCTTCTACTGAAGCTGAATCTTACCAACCAAAACTTTTTTTAAAAAAACGTAAAAAAAATATTTAAAAAAGAATCAGTAATATTGAAGATTGTTCCAAGTCCTTCCAACATAATAACAGCTCCTGCTCCAGCAATAGTGAAAGTGATGCAGGCTTTCCACCATTACCAACACTTTCAAGTAATATATAAGAGTATATTCTTTTTATTATATAAAATTATTATTATACATGCAATGATAAAATGTATAATATATTAAAATGTATTAGGTAGATTTTATATACAATAATATGTCACATAAAAACAATTATTATAGTTTTAGAAACTGAAAAAATACAAACAAATTCAGAAAAATATATTTCAACTAATGCAAGTGAAACAAATACAGACAACACAGTTGATGTGAATCAATCTCCAAAAGATAAAACAGGTTATCTCATTAATTTATTCTTCTTTCTTCTTCTTGTCTGTAATCGACCATTAAGATCATACATTCAAACATATATCTTGCCATTTCACTCTATCCAACGCTAAGACTTTCCAATCGGCACTTGGGTCTGTCACTTGTACGTCCTTCCTGACTTGGTCTTCCCATCTTAGTCGAGGTCGTCCCAAGGGTCTCTTTCCTTGGGGAGTCCCACATTGAACCATTCGAATTAGAGTTCCTTCCTTTCTCCATGCATGTCCTGCCCATTGAAGTCTCTTTTTTTTAATTTCTCTAATTATATCAGACATTTGGTACAACTGTTTGAGCTCCTCGTTTTTTCGAATTCTCCATTCCCCTGTGGTCTCATCTATACACGGTCCGAAGATTCGTCTTAATATTTTTCTTTCGAATATCAGTAGTCTGTTTTGATCTGATTTCCGTAATGTCCATACTTCACAACCATACATTACCACTGGACGGATGAGGGTGCGATACAGTTGTATCTTGAGGTTCATCGATATCGTCCTCGCCTTTAACAAATTACTTAGACCGTAGTAACACTTATTACCGGATTGGAGTCTTGCTTTTATTTCATTAAGTTCATCGTTTTTTTGTGTCATTATCGATCCCAGATATTTGAACTCCTGTACTCTCTGAAACTTGTACTGCCCGACTTCTAAAAATGGGTGATCATGATCTGCGAGCTCTCTTCTCTGCACGATCATGTATTCAGTTTTTTCAGCATTTATTTCTAAACCTATTCTTTTTGCCGTGTCTAATAGTTTTCCCGCTTGCTCCCTGAGATTTTCCTTATTTTCCGCAAGTAACACTATGTCGTCCGCGTAGGCCAATACTCCTATTATGCAATCTCCCAATCGTACTCCGTTTTCTTCAATCCGACTCTCCCTGATGACCTTTTCTAACGCTATATTAAATAGTATGGGTGACATAGCGTCCCCTTGTCTCAAACCAGTCGATACTGGTATCCCTTGTGATACAATACTGCCCACTTTAATTTTGATTTCCGTGTGTAGGATGTTTGCTTTTATCAGATTAATTAATTTCTGGGGCAATTTGAACTGTCTTAGTACATTCAACAGAGATTCTCTATGTATGCAATCATAAGCCTTCTCGAAATCAATAAACAGTACATGTACTTCCCTGTCAAACTCCCACATTTTTTGGAAAATTTGTTTCAAAATAAATATCTGATCTGTGGTAGATCTATTTTGTCTAAACCCTGCTTGATAATTTCCTAAAATATCTTCTGCCCACGGCTTAATTCTGTCTAATATACATTTGGATAGCACTTTATAGGTAACATTTAATAGAGCGATACCCCTATAATTATCACACAACTGCTTATCTCCCTTTTTGTGTATAGGATATATCAGCGCTGTTTGCCATTCCTCCGGAATCACTTCTTTTTCCCAAACTTCTTTTATTAGCCCGGACACATATTCAAGCAAGCCATTTCCCATACTTTTAAGTAACTCTCCGGGGATACCATCTTCTCCGGGTGCCTTATGGTTCTTTAAGTTTCTTATTTGTTCTTGAATTTCCTCCTTACTCGGTGCTAGGCAGATTGTATTATTAGTTTCCATATTCTCAAAGTGGAATAAACTATCTGGTGTATTACAGTTCAACAGCTGCTTGAAATAGTTCTCCCATTTATTTGCTATCTCTTCTTTAGATGTGATAAGCGTTCCATCATCATTTTTGAGAAATTTTTCCGGCTGCTTATATTTCTTACTTAAGAAGTTAACCTTTTTATATAGGTCTCTTGTATTGTGACTAGTAAAATTCTGTTCTGCCTCCTTAAGTATGTTTTGTAAATATTTTCTTTTTTCACATCTTAATATGTTACTCGCTTCCCGTTGTCTCATTTTGAATCTTTCTAACTTCTCCACACTATCAGTGTCGGACAGCCATATATTTCTAGCATTCCTTCTTCTTTCTATGGCTTCTTCGCAAATATCATTAAACCAGGTTTTTTTCTTAGTTTTTTGTTTCCCTATTGTTTTTTCTGCTTCTTCTTGAATAAGTTGTTTTACCGTTTTCCACCTTTGTTCCACTTCTCTGCCTGACTCACTTGCAATAATCCTTCTTAACTTTTCCTCTATACATTTTTTAAAATTATCAACTACCACTGGATAGTTAAGGTTCGCGATGTCAAACCGTCCCGTAGCTCCTCCTCTCCTTATTTCTTGTCTTTTTTTTAACTTCACTCGTAGTTTACCTGCCACAAGAAAGTGATCCGAATCGCTGTCGGCTCCACGTACGGTTTTTACATCCATAATACTGTTATTAAATCTTTCATTCACCAGTACGTGGTCTATTTGATTTACATGTCGTCCATCTGGTGACCTCCATGTACCTTTGTGTATGTTCTTATGAGGGAACATGGTACTTTTAACCCTTAGATTTCTTCCCGTTGCAAAGTCAATAAGTCTGCACCCATTATCATTCGATAACTGGTGTAGACTATGCCCTCCTATTATCGGCTTAAAACATTCTTCACGTCCGATTTTTGCGTTAAAATCTCCTAATATGATTTGTACACAGCCTCTTGGTATCTCACACAGTGTATTGTCTAACAACGAGTAGAAATCATCTTTTTCATTATCATCTTTGTCCTCTGTAGGAGCATGCACATTTACGAAGACTACTCCAAACCATTTTGTATCCAGTGTCAAGATCGTTAATCTAGGGTTTATAACTTTAAAACTTTTTACAGCTGTTAGTAGCTTGTTGTTTACCGCGAATCCACTTCCAGCTTGTCTTCTTCCGTCACAAGCACCAAAAAACAGCGTTGTATTACTTATTTGCATTGAACCCGTATCTTGCCACCTCATTTCCTGTAGTGCCACTACTCCTAACTTGTATCTTTTTATCTCTTTAACTACTGTTCCTACTGCTCCAGGTTTGAATAAAGTGCGTACATTCCAGGTTCCAAAACGTAATGCCGATTTCCAATTTTTCAGTCTAAAGTCCTTTGATCCACAATTTCGAGGCAAATTTATGTTTGATTCCTGAACAAGGGATTTTTACAGGATAGGTTGTTAGCCTATCGCCAACTCCATTATACCCATGGAGAGGGTAGCTCGGGGCCCCAGGTTCGCTAAACCCGTAGTACTAATTGCTTAGTACCCCCCTGAGGGTCTCATTAATTTATACAATAATATTTTTATGACTAACAATATAAATTGATTTAATATAATATATTATTTTATATTTAAATAGGTGATACAAATCATAATTCTTTATTTGATAATTTTCTGGCTGATGATGATGATCAATGGATAAATAATTCAGTAATTAATAATAATATTTATGATAATAATGAAGATAACATTTTAATAAATTCAAATTTTCAAATTCAAGAAAATGGTATGTTCATCATGTATATGTATTATAAACAAATTATAACTGTTGAGTATTAATTTTGTATAAATTATCTGTTTTTGTTATAGATGAAAACGCTGATAGTGTAGATAATAATGTAGGTAATAACTCAAATTTGATTCATGAAGATCCAGCAGGTAATGATTATTATTAAATTCTTACTATTTACTATATTTTATTTAAAAAAATAAATAATACATTTTAAAATATTATTGTTTCTTAATAGATATTACAGGTTATCCTACAATTTCATACATATTTTTTAGTTTAAAATTTGCTTTTAGTAATTTTTGAAGTCTTAATACATACTTAATATTTTTATGTTTTTAAAAAATATAATTATAGAAGTTCAAAAACAAATTATTCGTCAGTTAGTTACATTAAACGCTAGGATTAAAGAGCAGAGTGATTATCTACACACTATTATGATGATTGTAAGTGATGTACAAGAAAAACAAAAAACATTGGTTCAACCAATCATAGCGTTAACTAGTAATCATGAGTTTGAAAATGCTTATAAAATGCTTCCTATTCCAAATGAAGATTCATTGAATAGTTTAAAAAATATTTTAAGTAATGATGTCTTACATGATCAAACTATAAGTAATTGTGAAACATAATTACTAATTAATAATTATAAATATATTTGTTACTCTGAAAGAATAATAAAATACTTCTAAACAATATAATATATAAATATATTATATTATATTGAAGGGTTTAGAGCTTTTCTTTTTTAGTTCTCTTAAATGATGTTAATATAAAATTATATTTGCAATTTCTGCTATTTTACACATTTAATTTAGAATAGATATAAACACTTGTATTATGTATCTATATTAATTTTATTTGTGTTATTATTATATTGATACTATTATATTTGTTTCTTTGATATGTTAAAAAAGGTAAATATGTTGTCCAAAATTGGTGGTTCCAATTATAAAGAAACTGTTAGAAGAATTTTGAGAAAGCTGATAACTGATGAATTTGCTAAGTTATTTAGCTACACTGGCCATAAGTGCAATAAAAAGGCATTCAATAAAACAATTTTGGGTTCTCTACTTCTTAGTAAGTTATTAGCCAGTTTTTAAAATCATTTATTTTATTTCATTATATTAATTTCAGAAGCTGTGCATTCTTCTTCTTTCAACAATACAACAATTAAAGATATCGAAATTGTTGCTAGTATTTGGCTCACAAAAGCAAGTGAAAGATTAAAAACAACACCAACAGATTTTGAAGTTTAATAAATGTTCTACTACTTCTACTATATAAAGTTAAATAAAGTTATAAAAAGATTTTAATTATGTTTTTTATATTATTATAAATAGTTATCTACCTTAAAACAGAATTTATAGTCATATAATTTAAGTACAGGTGACAAACAAATAATTAGCTATCTATTTATTATTATCTATATTTTATTAATTAATAAAATATGGTGTATATAAAAATAAATAATAATATATAAAATATGGTACATATATTATATACTATTTATTATGTATATAAATAAAATATTAAATGAGTAAGAAATGAATATTCAGAGCATATCCATATGAATATTCTATGTATGGTACTATATTATATTAATACTTTTCAATTTGAATATCCAAAGAATATTCTTTTATTAATCATAATCATTCAATGAATATTCGTTTTGAATTATTGATAGCATATTATATTCATAGAATGATTATAGGTGGCTCATTTAGCTATTTTTGGATGAGATAAGTAGATTGATAGAAGGTTGATAGTAGAATCCAGAATATTATATGATTATTCAATCATAGCCAAATGAATATTCTTTTCACAGATTATGAATGTTTTAGTGCTAGTTGGGTAGTGAGTCGTCCACGGACCAAAGAGTAATATTATAGTAATATATTACTCTATGCCCCATCACCAATTACACAGCAGCATTCTATTTATAGAATAAAATATTTAAATAGTTCAATCTACAACCGTTTTTTTAGCTATTTATTTGCAATTGAAATTTTTGATGTTTCTAATTCTTATAATTTAATACAAGGTTTTATAATAAGTTGCACTTAGCATAGTAAAAAGAAAAAAATCGAAAATTGTTAATCACAATCACGGATATCAAAAAAAAAAAAAAAAAAGCGGGTAAGTAGGTATCGCTCTGCTGTATATTAGGGGGTGGGGTGGACCTCAGACTATGGTAGCTGGTTAAATTTGAATGCAATGATAGATATCATTGTATACGTAAAACGATTCTGAACGAAGATGATTTGTCAGTTTGGGATATATTATATTTAAATATTGTCAAATATTCTATTTTGAAACAAATAGTATAGTTTTTATAATATGTTACTATGGTTACTATGGCCAACATTCGCATTATGAGCGTATGAAATTTAATTTAAATTTTGACATATTTTGTATAAATTCGAACTTTAAACACTTATAAAAAAAAATTGTGACTAACGATTTCGGATTTTTTTTTATCACTTTAAGAACAACTTATAAGAAACCTTGTATTAAATTTTCAAGATTTTCTGGCCACCCAAAAATTTTTTATCGGCATTTGAAGAAAAAAAAACTTAGAAAAGTCGAAAATTTCAATTGTCTATTAGTAGCTTAAAAACGGTCAAAATATTTTGAAAATTTAACTGTAAAGAGATAACCATAATATAAACATTTGGTGAAAATTTCAAGTATTTACAATAATTGGTTTTTGAGTTACAGCAAAATCAAAAAATCGATTTTGTCGAAAAGTGGTTTTTCCGTAAAATTGCCATTTTTCTGTCATTTTTTTTTTGTTTTTCTCGATTTTTTTGAAAACTATTAGAAAATTTTAATTTTGACCCCCCTATAGTACCAACTAGATTCAATTCCCTATTCATAGAGGGGCTGAAGTCAAAAATCGGAGCATTATTACTGCTCCAAATGTTGGAGTCAGACACAAAAAAAAAAAAAAAAAAAAAAAAAAAAAAAAAAAAAAAAAAACACACATCATTGTAAAAGCAATACATTCATCACTTCGTTCAGAATCTAAAACACACATCATAGTAAATGCAATACATTCATCACTTCGTTCAGAATCTAAAAGTGGGTAAGTGAGTATCGCTCTGCTGTACATTAGGGGGTGGGATGGACCTCGGACTAGGGTAGGTTAAATTTGAATGCAATGATATGTATCATTGTACACGAAAAACGATTCCCCCCCCCCAAAGTACCAACTAGATGAATTTTCCTATTAAAAGAGGGGCTGAAGTCAAAAATCGGAGCATTATTACTGCTCCAAATGTTGTCGTCAGACACAAAAAAAAAAAACACACATTATAGTAAAATCAATACATTCTTCACTAAAAAAAAAAAATTTTACGATTTTTCAACTACAAAATTACTTGCAAATTTTCGCAATTTTGACATATTTCATATAAATTCGAACTTTAAGCACTTATAACAAAAAAATTGTTACTAACGATTTTGAATTTTTTTTTATATCACTTTAAGAACAACTCATATGAAATCTTGTATTAAATTTTCAAGATTTTCTGGCCGGCCAAAAAATTTTTATAGTTATTTTAAAAAAAAATTCTCATAAAAATCGAAAATTTCAATGGTCTATAAAAAGCTCAAAAAATGTCGAAATCTTTTGAAAATTTAACTGTATATAGATAATACTAACATAAACATTTGGTGAAAATTTCAAATTTTTACAGTGATTAGTTTTCGAATTACAACCATATAAAAAAATTGGTTTGGTCGAAAACTGGTTTTGCGTAAAAATTCCCGTTTTTCTATCATTTTTTTTTGTTTTCTAACGCACTTAAAATTTTTCCTATAATGATGCTTCGAGTTTTCTCTATAGCTACTTGAAGGAAAACTTATGGAAAACTTAGTGTTGAATTTTTATTCTTAGATACAAACACAAACATTTTTATGTTTTTTCAACTTCAAAATTTCTTTCAAGTTTTCAAGATTTTGACATATTTCGTAAAAATTTGAACTATAAATGTTTATAAAAAAAAATAGTGACCAACTATTAAGGAACCTTGTATTAAATTTTCACGTTTTTTTGGTAATCCAAAATTTTTTTATTGACACTTCAAAAAAAAATTCCAATAAAAATTGATAATTTCAGTGGTCTATAAATAATTCAAAATTTTTTTGAAAATGTAATTGTATATAGATAACACTAACATTAACATTTGGTGAAAATTTCAAGTATTTACAGTGATTAGTTTTTGAATTACAACCTTATAAAAAAATCGATTTTTTGAAAACTGTTGGAAAATGTTTACTTTTGACCTCTATAATGTACCAATTCCACTTTGCCATCAGAAACCACCCCCAAAGTTTGAAATTGAAGCATTATTTTGACTAGTTATGCTGTACACAGACACAAAAAAAAATACACATCATTGTAAAATCAATACATTCATCACTCCGTTCAGAATCTAATATACTAAATACGTAAAAATTAAAAAAATTTGCAAATTATTTATTTTTAATAATATTTAATTATTTAATTATTTAATTATTAATTATTTTATAAATCATAGCAACAATGATTACAATTATTATACATAATGATTCTAACTTATAGTTAAACATCTCAACCCTGGATATTTGTTTAATTTAGTAGGTAAATCATTTCAAATCTTGCTGCAGCTCTAGTATTTTTTGCCATTTCATAATGGCAATTAAGCATATCCGTTTTTTCTTGATTTGAATAAGACATAATGTATTTATGTCAGTTGAAGGCACTTGACTGTTTATTTATACAGAAAACAAATTTAAAATTAATAGTTAAATATTATTGTCTGACAAAATTTTTAAGATGTATGATACCATATGTACCATATTAATACCATGAATTGATATTATTAATTTTACAATAATTTATTGAATAAATTAAAATTATACATACATGTACATAATATTAAGTAATTATAATTTGCATAGGTACAAATATTAATATAATAAGTATAAGTATAATATAAATTAATTTTCATTAAAATTATAAAAAAAAAAATTGATTACCTAAATGATAAAAATACAAGTTACCTACCTAATATTGTTTAGCAATCAGCATATCGATGTAATAATAATAATAATAATAAAATTATTTTGAATATTCGTTTGCAGTAAAATATTTTATAATTTAATTACTTAAATTATTCAAGCTAATTTGTTCTCAGATTTTCAGGATTACTAGTTGCCTGTAAAAATAAAAATATAATAAATATTTTATGATTAAAATTTTACAATAAAAGGCATGAATATAGTTTATGATTTCAAAATTACAAATAACACAAATGTAATGTGTATAACGTTTCATTCCAGAAATCAATACGATCATTAATAATTCATTTTTCTTTCAAAAATGTTTTCAATTGAAAAATATGATGGTGTTATAAGCTACACACAGTGACGGACTGGCAAGGGATGCCAGGATGTGATTGCATCCCGGGCCCTAACTTAGCAGGGCCCCACGGCCCCCATGTACACTTACAAAAATAATTTAAATAAAATGCTTTTAAGAATTATTATTTGTCAGTGTAACGGGTCCAAAATAACGTTATTAATAATTATCATTATTTTTACTATTACTGCTGATTACATTATATTATGTAATGATCAATGCTGTAGTACCATGAACAATATGTTGCGCTGTTTCGATATGGAGCGATAAGGAATTCGGTGTCGATCTATAATAAAACGAAAATGAATAAACTTTATTTTATTTTTGGATTTCTCTCTGAATAATAATGAAATAATAATATCATGTAAATATAACACTATCGACTATCGTGTTTTATTCACTACTGCTGTTTGATTATTTTTATTTTGTGTAAAACTAGAACGTACGTAACATACGTCTTAGTCGTCTTACACATTTTATATATTTTATTGAATAGTGAACCAAACTAGTGCAACTGGAATCCTGATTTTCAAAAAGGTGAATTAATTTAATATTTTTATGTCTATTTAGACTCATATAAAAAATGAAGCACAATTTATAATTGTGAGTTGTATTTCTTTATTTTGATACTGTTAAAACACAAGAATAAGAAGTTAAAAAAATAATAATAGTGTTTTCAATTTTGTATATGATAGGTATTATTAATTAATTCTTTTCCTTTACATTTTTGTTGTATATTTGATTGTTTTTACTGCTTATTTTTAATGTATATTTTATGATATTTATTTATAGAAAAATATTTTAATTTTATTTTTATGTTAAATTAATTAATAAATATTAAATTATTTTAGTAGAAAAATTTTTATTATTATACAATAACATTAAAAAAAAATTGTATTGCATTAAATTCATCAATAACTAATAAATAATTTATATTGTCGTCAAAAAATTTTTTACCGAATTGTACCATTGAAATAGGATTTAAGATATTGATATATAATGACTCTTGCATGAAAATAATTAAATTTTATGCATAGGTACTTGTAATTTGTAAAACAAATTCAAAATACTTTTGAAAATAGAAATTATTGATAAGTATACAATTTGTTATTATTTTTTGGTGGTGCAATTGTTATAATATTGATATACATATTTGCATCACCCAATTTACGCCACTGTTTGCTATATTTATATATTATTTCTCTACTTATTTTACTTACACGATATATTTTTAATTTTGTCTATAGATCAGAATTATTTATAAATTATATCAATTTTATTACAATTTAACTCAAAATTCTTCATTTTTAACACAAAATGTCCAAAAACCAAGATCGTTATAAACATAAATCCGGGTGCGAAAAAAGAAAACGAATCTTAGAACATGAACTACAGAAGGCAGGAAATAATCCTAAGCAAACAAAACTAACTGCTCTTTTTAATACATCAACTTCAGAAGTAGAAACTAAAACTACACCCGCGAATCAGATTAATTTAGAAAAATCGAATAATTCTGAAAGTATTGAATGTTTCCAAAATATAGAAAATCTGATTCGTAGTCATGATGATCTATAAGTCAACCATCTGACCATCATAAAATATCTTATTATAGTATTGATAATGAAAGTAAATCCGATGATGATTCTGACTCTGATAATAGTAACTCAAATTTCACTTCTAGTAAAACTGTACTTTAACTACAATGAATTTGGGTTTATTTATTGCTTCGAATGAAAATGAAACTTTAGTAGTTAAAATAGATTTTATTAAAAAACACCCAGTCCAACCAACACCGGATTTACATAATTTGCCATTTGATATCTCAAGAGTATATTTTCGATCTATTAATGATGGTACAGAACATAAAGTTCATCGAAAGTGGTTATCATTTGATAATGTTTCATCAAAAATATATTGTTCAGTTTGCATGAAATTTGGAAAAAATCGAGACAGTGTTTTTGTAAAAGGAATAGACATAAATTTAAAGTCTTTATATATTAAAATAAATAAGAATGAAGTATTTAGTGTTCACAATGAAGCTGTCAGTACGTATCTGAGATTAGATTCTGGAAAATCAGTTAAAGCATTAATTCATATTCAGAGGTCAAAAGAAGTTCAAGAAAATTGTCTCGTTATGTTAAGAATAATTGATATCATTCTTACATTAGCTAAACAGGATATAGCTTTTAGAGGCCACAGTTTTGAATCTGCGTATAATTTACAACAGTCAGAAAATTTGATACAAAACCAAGGCAATTTTCTTGCGCTTATAAAACTTGTTGCTAAGTACGATTCAATTTTATTAAATCATGTACAAAAATCTAGTCTAAAAAGCGAATCATTACGAAAATCATATAATGAAAAATTAAATAGTATTAGCAAAAAATCAGGAAGAGGCTCGTTATTAACGTTTTTATCAAAAACTACTGTCAATAATATTGTTATTATTATAGGCAACTTAATTTCAGCATCCATTGCGGAAGATGTTATCGCAGCAAAAGCCTTTTCGCTCAAAGTAGATTCAACGCAAGATATTTCTGTAACAGATCAACTCAGTATATGTGTCCGATATGTTTTAAATGGTGAAATTTATGAAAGACTTATTAAAATGTGTGCTCAGCATGATAGTACTGGTAAAGCTCAATACGATTTAATAAAGACAGAGTTAAATTCTTTGGGAATTGATTTAAAAAATTTGATAAGTAATTCATTTGACGGGGCAGCAAACATGAGCGGACAATATAAAGGACTTCGAAATATTTTAAAGAAAGATGCTCCCAAGTCTATTTATACACATTTTCATGCTCACGTTCTTAATTTAGTTATAAGTGATACAACTTTGAGTGTTTTGAATGCTCAAAATTTATTTAATATTCTTCAAAAAACGGCAGTATTTTTTTCATACTCTTACAAAAGATCTGATCTTTGGAAACGTATAGTAAGTTCTCAAGATGGAAATGAAAAACTACGTCGTTTGAAAAAAATTGGAACCACCAGATGGAATAGTAAGCATCATGCTCTTCAAGATATATTTCATACAACTTCGACGCCAAATAACGACCGTTATCGATACATTAAATTGATTGAAGCACTTCAATTGTTAGGATATCACGAGGCTGTCGATTCTAATACAGCTTCTGACGCTCGTAATCTATTAGAAAAATGAACCAATTATGAAATTATATTAACAAGTTTCACTTTTCTTCTTATACTCGTATTTGAAGCATCAACGCCAGTTTCAGCATACCTACAAACTAAAAATCTTGATTATATAGCTGCATGGAATCATATATCATCACTTCAAGAAAAAATGGACAAACTTGCAACTAACTTCACTGGAATTTACCAAAAAGTAAAAGATTTTATTACCATAGCAAAAGCAAAAACAGAATGCTTTGAGCATGTCAACTTGAATGACGAATTACCGGTTCATAGGCCTAGAAAAAACAACGAATGGACGGTGAATTAGCAATTGATGAATTGCCTACTCTTAGTCCAGTTACCAATTATAAGGTAACTACTTTTATTCCCATCATGGATCAAATTAAATCAACTATTCAAAGAAGGTTTTCCAAATGTGAAGATTTAATGAAATCGTTGGCCTATCTAGAACCTAAGCGTTTTGTGGATATTAACCGTGGTGTACTACTCATAGATGGAGACAACTATCTCTTGAAACGTCTCACAAATATTGCAAATGTTAATCATGAAAAATTAATCATAGAATTGTAAACTCCCGTTAACTGGGGCGATAGCGTCAAAAGTTCTATGCGGTCGGGTAGCTCAGTAGAAGAGCAATCGCCCGGCAAGCGAGAGGACTCGGGTTCAATTCCCGGTACGGCCGCGGCGGCTAGATTTTTGACGTTATTTCCCCCGGAGAAGTTAACATAATATCAAAAGTGGGATTTAGACCGAAGGACACAGAGAGGTGAGTTGTTGTGATGAACTTGGACTTGGTCCACCAGAAGTCGTGCGGAGACGATCGCGTTGTGTTACGGGTCGTGCGCTCTGGTGGTCAAGTGGTGAAGCAACGGTCACAGTGTGTGTGTGACGTGAGTTGTTGTTGTGACGGACTTGGACTTGGTCCACCAGAGGTCGTACGGAGACGATCGCGTTGTGTTACGGGTCGAGCGCTCTGGTGGTCAAGTGGTGAAGCAACGGTCACTGTGAGTGACGGAAAGGGGACCGGCGACGATCGAGGGCGATCGTGGACGCCAGGATGGTCGAATGTAAACTCCCGTTAACTGGGGCGATAGCGTCAAAAGTTCTATGCGATCGGGTAGCTCAGTGGAAGAGCAATCGCCCGGCAAGCGAGAGGATCGGGTTTGATTCCCGGAAACATGATAACGTTTAAAACTGTAAACACTAGTCGAACAAGACTTTACCCTTCAACGAATAGATGATTAATTAAATATAGTAAAATATATTTTACTTTAAATATCAGTGTGAAATGATTTTATCTAAGCGATTCACTAGCGCATACGTACAATATAGTGGTAGAAAAGCGAAATGTAATATTTGTTAATAATAAAATTTTTAAAACACTGGTAAAATAACTGAGAAAACTTCAAAATTAACATATTACACAACCTAACACTTGAAGAGTAGTACACGGACTGATTTCATTTTGCTTCATGACATTACTTTCTGTCTAGTATTCACCGACAATACTCGGACATGTCTCTGCAGGTTTGTACAGGTTTGTATCTGGAACGGACTTGGTGACAGGGATGTGGTGGGTTTGTTATGGACAACGTATTTTTGAAAAGGTTTAATGTGCGTGTGTGTGTATGTGTATGTGTGTATGTATGTATGTATGTATGTATTTGTATGTATGTATGAATGTTTGTCAGTGTATATATGTGTCTGACTTGGGGTTAGAGATATATATAATATTAATTAATGGGTGTATGGGTTAAGTTAAATGGATGGATGTGTGTCGTATAATGGTGACGGATCCTAATGTCCACTAATATGTATATTTTATAATATTATGAGACACTTATAAGAATAGACCTAACTGGTTGCGGTTGTGTATACGTGGTAATGCTTTAATATTTTAGGTAGGTATAGAATATATTATATAATAATTGGAATTATATTTTTAACAATAATCGGTTATTTTTTGAACTGTTCTTTTGTTTAGTCGATGAAGGGACTGGTGGTGAGTCCGGCGACGGCGAATCGGTGTCGGCTGAGGACTAAGGTGTAGAGGCGGGGAGATGAGGATGTAGGTCAGAATATATTATATTATAGTTGTATGTGATTGTTGTCACTAGGATATCTCACAACGAAAAAAAATTGATTAATATTTATTTGATAACATATGTGATAATGCTGGGTTTTTCGACGGCGGCGGGTCATTTGACGAGATAATATGTGTTGCAGATTGCCTATACTGTTTAAATATTGTCAGTTTCGGAGGAGCCTAGGAGGAACCTGTACTACGAATTGCCTATACAGAGGAGCCCATGCTTTTACATGTAAAATTTAAGGGGGAGGAGGTCCAGAACACCCCATTTCATACTACTGATTATTTTTATTTAATTATATGGTTATTTGTTCGACAACAATATTATTTTGGACAATGTGGTCTATCGTCGGCGACATTCACTTAACTATTACATATATCGTGCACTGCAGCGGCGGCATTTAGAAACATTATATTTAAGACACGTTAGATACTAGGTAGCCATCTGCAGTAGATGGATCGACACGTCTACGATGAACGTCGAGCACTTTTATGTGATATTTTATCAACGCAAATACGGAAGCATAGATCACCGACGAGGGATAGAAATACAACAAATTCGAATAACGTATACTCTTTAATACTGTTGAATGTTCGTAATACAATGTTAATATTATAATATTAATATTCAAGAGTTATGGTGTACCGCCAAAATTCAAAAATTATGAATTGTATATTTACATGGTATTTCTAAGTTATTCAACGCAAGCGATGGTTTTATAAAGCCATACATTTCACGGTGATTCGTAATGAGTAAGATTGCAGGCTGTAATAATGTCGAACCCAGCAAAGCGTCATAACGTATACGATAATTATTTTTAACTATCTTTAAAATAAGGAAATCTATTATCATGAGCGCAATTTAAACTTTTGACTTGTGGGGGAGGGGGCTGAATATATTAAAGGCGAGCAAACACGTAGGTTGATGTTAAAAATGCTGAATTTTTATAATTAACTCTTGAAAATTTAAAACAAATGCTGTAATATAAAACTCCTTAAATGTTAATATTTTTATATCTTATAATAAAGAGTAAGCCCTTGTTTAAAAGTGAAGATTAGATTCTTAGAAAACAAATTATCGAAAAAAACCATTGATTAAGTGAAACGCTTTTTACACAAACATTATTATAATATGTTCATACCAATAAATAACAATAAATAATCTAAAATTTATTATTTATATGACAAAAATTGAATGATATAATAATTTCTGGTTCAATCGCCTTTCATAAAATCAGTTTAAATTAATTTTTTTATTAATATATAATTACTTTAAACGAAGATGAACATAACACTGGCTTGAAACATTGTTTTGACAACTAATCTAATTCTTGATACATTAAATTGTAAATACGAATTATTTAGTACAATTGAGAAAATACGTGTGCGATAAGTCATTTTCTCTTCACTATCATCTACCTGTACACCAGCGGACGTATTCGAGTGAAAACCCGCATCACTGCAAAGTATATGATATGACGTTCTCTGTAAGACAAAACATGATCAGACACCAACTGAAATATAAAGGTGAAAAACCGTACCCGTGCGACGTGTGTGATATGGCGTTCTCTAAAAAAAACAACCTAACTCTACACCAGCGGACTCATACGGGTGAAAGACCGTACACATGCGACGTGTGTGACAAGGCATTCTCCCAAAAAACCAATCTGACTGTACACCAGCGAACGCATACGGGAGAAAGACCGTACCCATGTGACGTGTGTGATATGGCGTACTCCCAAAAAAACAACCTAACTTTACACCAGCGGACTCATACGGGTGAAAGACCGTACACATGCGACGTGTGTGATATGGCGTTCTCCCAAAAAACCACTCTGACTCAACACCAGCGGAGGCATACGGGAGAAAAACCGTACCGATGTGACGTGTGTGATATGGCGTTCTCTCGAAAAGACAAACTAACTCTACACCAGCGGACGCATACGGGAGAAAAACCGTACCCATGCGACGTGTGTGATATGGCGTTCTCTAAAAAAAACAACCTAACTTTACACCAGCGGACTCATACGGGTGAAAGACCGTACACATGCGACGTGTGTGACAAGGCATTCTCCCAAAAAACCAATCTGACTGTACACCAGCGAACGCATATGGGTGAAAGACCGTACACATGCGACGTGTGTAATATGGCGTTCTCTCGAAAAACCACTCTGACTGTACACCAGCGGACGCTACACAAGCCGTTCCGATGTGACAAGTGGTGTCAGTGTCAAGTACTCAAGTACTTAGACTGTAGTTCACTCTTTGTGACAGTCTGACGAGTCACAATAAATAGAAGAACCAGAAGTCGACATACTTATCGGACGTGTCAGTAAATTTCACAACGCCGTCTGCTAGTCGTGTTTGACAAACATGATCATACCAATATGATTTTAATTATTGATGATGCTGCTGATTATAATGTTTGCGATAGCTAATAATACGCTAATGTTCGTTATTAACTACTTATCCGTATTCATTTTTTGTGTGCATCAAAAATAAATAGTTATATGTTTATTAACGTTTGTTGTGAAAATCATTTAATCACTGTTTTGTATTTTGAATAAATAAGCATTGTACATTATGTTCTTTTAAACATATTTAATGTTGAACAAGTTTGCATTGCACTTCATGAACCATGGCGTGGATGCCGTGGACATAACACGTATGAGGCGATCATAAGCTGATGAGGATACAAATCTATAAATCTATATATTTTATACTACGCGGAAGAAATGTACCTGTAATGTCAATATTATTGTATTATGTGACTTGTGACGAGGTTTTTGTTTGGGCAACAACATCGTTGCTCCACTGTACATCGCGTCGGGTGTCGAACATTCGCGAAGTTGTACCTCCGGTCAACCAGTTCTGTCCGGGGATGGGTACAGTTGGACCCCGTGATAAGAAATTATAGGTGATAACAGAAATTAAAAGTTCGAACACTAACCTCAAATCGCAAAAATTCAAATTGATACCAACCATTCGGCAATGTAAATAGTTCAACTATGATTTTTGAGTATATAAATTTCTCACCCTGGTCCCCAGAACCAGATATATTATTTATCCGTCGGTTAAAATTTCAAATTAGTAAATAACCGTTATTTTAACAAGTTAACGGTCATTTTAATTTTGAATTTTTGCCATTTGTGGCTGGAGTCGCTGGAGGTTGGTGCTTTCAGCTTTGTTCGGAATGTTAACGTAAGTAAAATTTGAATTTTTTTAATTTTCCCCTTAATAATAAGTTCTTACATGAATTGTTTGTAATGTAATGTATCTGAATGTTTATTACTTTATTAGGTATTAAATATTTATTCATAGCAGGTGCACTTGCACTCCTAATTAATAACTTTGTCGACTAACATGTACTACATTTGAGTTTTTACCCATTACCCATTGACGTAATTTAAAACCACATTTTTGTAAAACAATTTCAACATTTTCATTTATTTTTATTTTATACACTTACAATTTTTAAATGATTACACTCATTAATTAAATAATTACTTTACAATATAAATAATGTAATAATTTATAAGTTACAAATAACATATTTACATTGTAGGTATATTGATTAGGATCTTAATGTATTAATTTAAAACTATTTTTTTTTGTGCTCTATTATTTTTATGTTATTTACAACATATTCTCAATCTCAAATGAATAATTCACTAAACCGTTGTTGTAATATACTTGTCTTCAACCAATTTGTACTTTGTTGCATTCACCGGATTCACATGTTGTAGAACTTATTTGAAATGTAACTATTTATTACAACTTGAAGTAACTTAAAAAATTAATTTCATTACAATAAATGTTTTGGACAAATTAACAAACCTTGATGTATTAAATTAAACTAAATTGTATGAATACAAGTGTAAACACTTTGTTATTAATAATTATAGTTTTGAGATTTTAATTGTTGATAAAATAATAAATTATTTAAAAAAATAATCACAAACTTATGCAAACAATTTATAACCTATTGTTTTCAGATTTTAAATATTTTCAAACATACTGTGGTACAAATATAATGAAAACTAAAACAAATCTACTTATCTATGTATGTATATATGGACAATTTTTCTTAACAGTTTAATTTTCTTAATAATGTTATATTATTTAATATAGTTATTCTGCCATTAAGTGAGTTATGAATTTTTATATTTTATCTCATTAACTAAAATCTATTAATACATAATTACTTAGTTATTCAAAATTTTATTTAAATGGTAGTATTTATAGTTACGTTAAATAATAATTAATATATTTTATAAAATTGTAACAACAAATACAACATTTATTGTTATTTGTTCACCACTATTATCCAGATCAATAGATCGATTGTAACAAGGTTTGAAATATTTTAATTTTCTATAACTACAGATTTGAAAAAACTGAATGCGGCTCACAAAAATCTTCAAAATATATTTGATGTAGTAAAAACCAAAAACATTGTTGTGATGGTCATTGGTTGGTGTTGGCAGATTAGATGACAAATTCTGCAATACTTAGCTTAACCATTACTTTTGTAGTAAATGGTTACACATATTTAATATGTTCAAGCCTACTAATTTTGGGAAAAAATGGGATTATTATAGGACGACTGGTGTAAAATTTAAGTCACTATTTTGAGATAATAGATTTCTCTAAGCCCTTATTTTTAAATTTAAATTTTGATATTTTCTCAGTTATGGATGGTAAACAATGCAATTTTCTGATTTGTCTTATAAATACCTCACTTGTCCATAAATAGATAATTTATTATTCATAATCGCATGGGATATGATAATTCAAAAATAATAACTCACTAATTTAATTTTTTAAAAAAAAAGTGTACATACCTATTACCTGATAATATTATCATTAAAAATAGATAAACTTGAGCAACTCTTTACCCTTTTTAAATAATAATTTTTGTTTTATTATATTTAATAATATTTTATTACTCTATTATTGATTTAGTATACCTAACTAAATGTTTACAAATTTGGAATAGACCTTCATTAATATAGTATTGTACAACAGAATTAAAAAAAACTGTGTTTGTGTGTTAACTTCTGTTTACTATACAGTCCTGTTTGAAAAAGTTGAGTTTTTATACACTATTTTTAATTTTATTGTGTATGAAATATGCAATTCATTATGTTTTAAAATAAATATTTAATACTTTCTGAAAATGTTATGATAATGATGATTGGAATTTAATGTTTGGCCAAGAATCTATAAAATTGCCTATTTTTTTATGTATCAAATAATTTTAAGCTTATGTTAAATTAATTATTAATTGATGAAAACACCAAAAATAATATTAGTAAATAATCTCTATTTTGATTACCTAAATTATATATGTTTTTTAACTGAAACAAACAACTTCAGTGTATGTAAAGTAAATAATTATTACCTAATGTATTATGTTAATATTATGAGTAATTAATATGTAAAAGTAACCAAAAATATAATTTTATTTATTATATATTTCATGATATTTGTGATACTAATATAATTTAATTAACTTTGTAATATTATTCTTTGTAGAATTTCAACAGCTCACCAATAACCTCATGGTAATTATTTAATTAATTTTAATTTTTTGAACAAACATAATTGTTGTTTTGGTTGTTTTTGAATAATATCAATTATATTTACTTTTTTAGATCAGAGATGGCACTTCCAGATATATAGTATGATTTATTCATTCAATTAATGGGTAGTTTCTGGTAGAGCCCTGACAAACAGAAAAATGTGAAGTGAGTTGTTGTTAGTAGAGATTTAAATAAATTACAGATTTTTATGATACACCCTATGAGTTTTCTAAAGAAATTATTTTTTATTTCAGACACCTCTCATTTTATAAAAATTGTCAAGAATAAACTTCACAATAAGAAGATTCTTAGATTAATTATAAAA
This sequence comes from Schizaphis graminum, assembly GCA_020882235.1. Classification (NCBI taxonomy): domain Eukaryota; kingdom Metazoa; phylum Arthropoda; class Insecta; order Hemiptera; family Aphididae; genus Schizaphis; species Schizaphis graminum. The sequence goes on from CM037033.1 coordinate 7,254,828, forward strand.
ATATATTAATAAATCTCCAATATTTATTCATTTTTACATTTCTGATTTATATAAATTATTATAAGCTCTCACTAAAATCAGCCTCTTATAAACTTGATTTTTATAATGTAGTACACAAGTTAGATGACTGTCAAGCTTTCTACACAAGTAAAATAAATTGATTACTTTTATAGGATTTTACAGAGAATTTTAATTCAGTATTTGATGCTTTGAATCAAGCGAAGAAACGTATCTGAAGCAGTAATAAAGATAAGTTTTGTTCAACTATATTTTTATGAACAACAATCATTTTACTTATTTTTATCTGACATCATAATGTTGTGTCTCACTGTATCTTGTTTATTAGGTTTTAGAGAAAACTATTTCTTGGCTCAATTATTAGAAAATCTGTGTTGTATGGGTTATGTGTCACTATGAATTCAACAAATTATTTATTGCAAACTTTTAATTTGAAATATGTGTCAAACAATCAAGATGAACTAATATTCTTTGGAGGTGGTGAAATAACTTGAACAATTGTTATAAATTTGTATTATTAATGTTTATACTTTTAATTATAGCAATTTTTTCGGTACAATATGCCAATCTATTGGTCCAAATAATCATCCATCTTGCAAGTCTACCAACTTCTGATCGTATACTCAATAATAAAACCGCCTGCGAAAAGAAACTGCCAAATACTTAAAATATTATATTACAATGAAAATTAAACAATTTATATTAGAACAAAACAAAAAAGCTGTTAGTTGGTGTAAACCTAATCTAACTATTTAAGAACTTTATTTAATTGTTATAAGTAAAATATTATACTTTTTTTTTTTTTAAATAATGATAGTTATTATGAGAAAAATTGTATAATTAATAAACTAATATGTCTTATTACATTGTTTTTAAAATATGATTTGAAAATTTAAAAGTATTGTGTTATTTTTATTGATATTAAATGTAAATGCCTATACAAAAATTGTATTGAAGTATTTTCAGATTACAGTATGAACTGTTTATGAGAAATTTTCAATCTTTGGGTACAAAAATTTAAATATTCATAATTTTTAAATTACAATCAATTTGAACTTGAAATATTCATAAAAAATTATAGGCTAAATTTAATATAAAATGTCACATACCAAAATGTTCAGGAAAACCATTTAAAGTTTTACTATTTTTCAAATATAAGTAATTTTTTAGTGGAATTAGAATGTACTTATTACAATGACAATTGTTATTGTATTTTGCTACAGTCCACAATTGAATTTATCAGTTTTGTCAAATAGTGTATGTCCAGTTAAAATAAAGACTCATGCTAATATATCTGTTCAAAACAATTGTGTGCCACATCTAGTTTTCTTAATTGAACATATAAAACCAATTTTTGAATAAGTGGACATATTTTTTAGCATTTTTAATCTGTGTTTTGATTTTATTTCAAAAGTATTAGTGATCATATTAATAATTAAAATAGTCTGGCTATCTGAAATTTTCCATTATCAATAGAAGGGGTTTATATAGGCAAATTCTATATATTTTAATTATTCTTGAGTTATAAAATATTGATTGATTATTTTATTATTATATCTATATGATACAATTTATTTTTTAAATTATTTTATCAAACAGTAAATTTAATAATGAACGCATTGTGTAGTTTATTATATTGGACCATATATTATTATTGACATACAGTTTTAAAGGTGTTTTCTATAGGCAACCCTACTGCACATTTAATATTTTCACGATTTCCTATTTTCCTCGCAAACCGTTGCATACATAAAAATTGTCTACTCATTAATAATGATTTAACTGTCCAAATTTTGATATTTTTATGAAGTTTTGTCCAAAAATTTAATTTTTTAATTTTTATTATTACGTTCTCCAAAAAAATATATCTCTAGACTCTAACACTAAATCCTTTAGGCTTTAATACTTTCCCCATCCATATAAAATCTTCAAGGATCGACGCAGTTTCGTCCCTAGATGATTTTCCAATTAGTAAATTTTTTTTAACTCAATCATTTAGACTATAAGTAGTGTTTTAAATCATATCAAGCATCATGCGGATGCAGCAATGATATGATATATTATAAATTTGAAAAATTCGTATCAAAAAAACCATTGTGTCTTCAGCTATAAAAGTTAGGTCCCTAAACAATAGTTAGGCCCCTCCAAAAAGTCTCCCGTAGTTGGGGTACCTTAGAACCCCCCTCCCCCCAAAAAAAATATTTTTGAAAAACCTTTTTCGTAATTCTACGTGTCTGAAACTCGAGATTCTAGAATTTTGGAGGATGCTGATCAAAAGTGGTGTCTTTTGTTAAGACCGTAAGAGCCGTTTTTACCCCATTTTGGGGCCTTGGAATTCCGAAATTTGAGTTTTTTAGTCGAATGTTACTCGGCCGGGTTTCGATGTAGGGGCATAATTTCTTTATGAAAAGTTTTGTTTTAAGTTATTTTACACAAAATCTTTCGGTGGTCGGAGGGTCCTATGGCCCCCCCCCCCTTATGGATATTTTGAAAAATTTTTATTTTTTGTTCCACGTTTCTGAAATTCACAGGTTTGGTTTTTTGTAGGTCGGTGATCAAAATCGGCGTCTTGTGTCGACACTGTAGGAGCCTATTTTACCCCTCTTTTTGGCGTCGGAAGTTAGGATTTTGCAGTATTTAGGCTTTGTCACCACGTAACACTTCGACTTTGGGTGATTAGAGCAGTTTTTTTTACGCATTATTTAGACATTTTTGTCAAAAATCGAACGGCACCAAAACCGAAGGAATCGGACGTTTTGTTGGGAAGTTATGATTTTCTTTTTCTTTTTTGGCACTTAGATTTTACGTATTTTCCGAATTTGTTGAACTTGAGTTTTTGTTCAATCTTTTTGAAATTCGAATGCTGACTCATAAATATCATTACGAGTCATAAAGGTTCTATGGTCAAAATGCGTAGGATCATTATTTACCCCGTAATCGGGGTGCAAAAATTGTTGAAAATCGAATTGCTTATTTTTTCGTATACGCATACGTTTCTTTATGATATACCCCCGTATAACGGTTTAACAATTTATTTTATTATATTTTTATATATTTTATTCTGTAACTCGATAAGTTGGTATCGACAAAAGTCGTTAAAGAGCGCTTATCGAATTCCACGTTATGTATCGAAGTTCCTTAACGAAAGTGCGAATGTGCGATTCAGTAATATCATTTATTGCTAATTTTTCGTTACAAAAACGATTTTTATGTTACCGACAATTTCGTTAATCTTATCGAATAACCCAAAGAGTTTTATAAAATTAACCAATCAGAAACTATACTGCTGATAACCAAATTGTATTATCACAAAATTTAATATAGTTTTATTATTATCTATTGTTTTGTTTTGAATTTTCAATTGTTTTGCCGTAGTTTCTTTTGAGTTTTGGGAATACAGTAATATCATAAGTGCATAATTAACTTCAAACAGTTCAAACTTGCATTCGAAATTTCAATTGAAATTATTCCGCAATCTGCACTTTACTAATATGGTGAACGAAAGGTAAGAGAATATTATTAGTTATCTAGTTAAAAGGTAGGTATAAACTTAAATATATCATATAATTAAATAACATTTACTGTTACCTGATATAGTAAGTTTATTTTTACAATATGCACTATGCATTGTATACATTTAAGTATTCAATTCATTTATTTTTAATTAAAGATACAACCTAGCACATACAAACTTTGTACATATCTAAGATTAATAAATTATTACTTTATGAGTTGAATGTTTATAGGCCTTATTTAATTCTTAAAAATTATATGATTTATACATTTTGAATATATTATCATACATTGTACTTATGTGTTATGTATTATAAAAACCTACTCCTCGTGTATTATTGGTGTTATTAAATGTACAATTACTATTATTTTTTTTTTACCAGTATGTCGAGTGGTGGACCTCCCACTAAAAAAAAGAGACAAGGTCGTAGAAATAACAATCAAATTGAATATTTAGTGGACTATTTGATTCAACACCCTAATGTAGCCTCAGGAAAATTTATGAAAATGAATGCAAGAGATGCACTCCAAGGATCTTGGGAAGAATTAGTGGGACAATTGAATGAGATGCGAAGTAGTGGACAGTCTGAAAAAAATGTTAAATCTTGGAAAGAGGTTGGTACCTAGATGTGTTGTAAGATTTTGTGTTGGGTACTTGTTACATTTTTAAACAATAGGTACTATAAAACAATTAGTAACTAACCTATTTCCTTTAATCCTCATTATTTTACATGTAAAAGAAATATATTAGATTAAAAGTTATATAATATATTTAAATAAAATATTGATCATTATACTTCATTATTATTATCCGTCATTATACTCCATTATATTTATAACATTAAAATAAAATAATAATGCTAAAAATATAAAAATGGGAATAAATAAATGTCTATTATAGAATTCTTGATAAATAGTACATACATTTTTCATTTGATTTCCATTGATTCATATTTTTATTTTTTTATTTATATTATAAGTGCAATAAGCTAATGAGTGTTACGACCAATATTTATTATTTATATTAATTAATGAATTTTATTTAAATATGTATAACTTTCAATCTATAATATTTCTTTTACATTTACAATAATGAGGATTGAAGGAAATAGGTTAGTTACTAATTGTTTTATAGTACTGACATACTATTTACATGTACTAGGTATGCCTTTCAATTAAATATCCAGGCGCGGATACAAGGGGGGGGCTATGGGGGCTGAAGCCCCCCCCTTAGACTAGGACTTCGGTACTTAAGATATTTCAAAAAATAAGAAAGACTTAGTACAAAATCCCGGGACCGGACGCAGATACATTTATTTTCTGATATGTAGGTACGCGACGACTTTCGAGAAAATCGCGGGTCGGATGGAGGCACGTCCGTGGAGGCCAATGACGATCGGTGCGTTCGGAGAAATGGAAGAGCAAAAAGGTAGAAGGGGCGCCACAGCTGACGACGGCTGGCGCGTTGATACCGCGGTGACGGTAAACCACGATTTAAGATAGTACCATCTTAAATCGTGCGGTGAACAATAAAAATATCAGTATTAATTGATGTTGTGGGTCGCCAATGTGTTATCAATGTTATCATTACTTGTGAATTGTGATTACACACTTTTGAATGAATGATAATTTAACAACATTTGAATAATTATTTCTAAACTTTAAATTTTACACCTTAAACTTAATAATTAATAGTTTATACTTAATACCATGAGTGAGAAAAAAAAAGGTGGAACATTGTTTTCTTTTTTCAATAAGAAAACTAAAAATGATCCTAGTGATGATAATATAGTAGTCGATAAAGATATTCTAGATGATCCTGATCCTGAAACACCAGATTTTAATGTTATTGAGAATTCAGCAAAAGTAAGTGCTTCTTTCTTTTACTCAATTTAATAATTCAATTTAACTTAATGCTTATTGCTTATATAAATATTTATTATTTTATTTAATGCTTATAGTTGAAACAAAATGTAACTGAGCATAATGTGAATGCATATGATGTTGGATTATGTGTTGATAAGGAACTTACTGATGAGGAAAAATTTAATTTTTGTAAAAATGCATGGAGTCCCGTGGCAGGTTATAAGTTTCCAGTTATAAAACAAGGAAATCAAAACCGAAGCTTTCAATTAGATTGGTTGAGGCGCTATCACTGGTTGGCTTATAGTGAAATAAAAGAAGGTGGCTTTTGCAAATGTTGTGTGCTTTTTGCCCCAATAGGTGGTGGTAGAGGATGTCAGGTAATTAGATATAGTTTATAGTATATAGTTAATTATATAGTACAAGTTTCTACACAGTACAAAAAAAATGCAAATTAATATAATAATATAATACTAAAATCATTACCTACCTCTCAATTTATTTTATTTTTATCTCCAGGTTTTAAAGATGTTTGTTAAAGAACCTTTTAATAATTATAAAAAAGCACCTGAACTTTTGAAACATCATGCAACAACTCAATATCATTTATTAGCTTCTGAAAAGAGTTCTGCGTTTATACAAAATTATAAAACCGGTGGATCAGTTGAAGTAATGCTCAGTAACAAAGTATCATCAATCATGGAAAATAATAGAAAACGACTTGTACCAATAATAAAAACTATTATTTTTTGTGGACATAATAATCTTCCGTTAAGAGGTCATAGAGATGATGGTATATTGGATATTAATTCAGCCTTAGTAGGAAATCAAGGCATTTTTAGAAGTCTGTTAGCATTCAGAATTGATTCAGGAGATAAAGAGCTAACTGATCACATAAACAGTTGTAAAAAAAATGCAACTATGATTAGTAAAACTATTCAAAATGAAATAATTGACATTTTGTATAAAGTCATTATTGAAAAAATTATAATCAATGTAACAAAAAACAAGTACTTTTCTATTTTATGTGACGAAACTACAGATATGAGCACAAAAGAACAAATGACTTTTTCAGTCAGGTACAATGTACAAATTCATATAAATACATTTGAGATAAATTTTTCTAATTTAATTTTATTTTAGATACGTTGACATGGAGGAGATTCAAATCAAAGAAGAGTTCCTTGGATTTATTGAGTTAGGTTCGACAACTGGATCTGCTATAAAAGATACTATAATCAAACAAATTGAGTGCTATAAATTAAGCTTAAAGAATCTTCGTGGCCAAGGATACGATGGTGGCTCAAATATGTCTGGTAGAAAAAATGGTGTACAGGCGCTTATTTTAGAAGATCAGCCTTTGGCAGTATATACCCATTGTTTCAATCACCAATTAAATTTATGTATTTCCAAAGCATGCGAAGTACAAGCTATTAGAAATTTGGTTGGTATTATTGGCACTGTATCTGTTTTTTTATCTACATCTGCCAAAAGAACAAATATTATGTTGGACATTATTTCAAAAGATGATTCAATACCAGCCCCCTCAAAAACAAAACTTAAAGCCTTATGTACTACCCGGTGGGTTGAACGACATGATTCTATTCTAACTTTTCGAGAACTTTATTCATATATTATTTTAACTTTAGAAGAATTGGAAAAGATGCCTGACTCTGAGACTGCATGTAAATCAATTGGTTTCAGTGCAAGTATTAAACGAAGTGAATTTTTAATATCTTTAGAAATTGTAGCTAACTTATTTTCTTATACTAAAACGTTAAGCTTAGTACTACAAAGCCCTAAATTGGAGTTATCTAAAGCTTTTTCTCATGTTAAGAATGTAATTGATGTTATGGATGATATTAGAGAAAATTCTATATCCAAATTCGAAACATATTTTAAAAATGCTTCTGATATGGCAGCTCTTGTTGGTGAGGAAATCAGAATACCTCGTTTATGTGGACGTCAAACAACACGATGTAATATTCAAACGACTGATCCAATAGAATGGTATAGGATAACCATTTTTTTACCTTTTATTGATCATTTGATTTCCGAACTAAAATTAAGATTCAATGAAAAGTTAAGTGAAGTAATGCCTTTAGAAGGATTGATTCCTACACATATTGATAAATATGATGAATCAAATATTATTAAAGCTGCAATGATATATAGTGAAGATTGGTCAGGTCAAAAATTGGATATACAATCAGAAATATCAATCTGGAAAAAAAAGTGGCACAATATTCAAACTATGAAACCCGATACGGTGATCGAAACATTAAAACACTGTGATGAATTTTTTCCTATCATTAAAACATTATTACATTTATTTGCTACCATACCAGTTACTACAGCTAGTGCAGAAAGAAGTTTCTCTTCATTAAGACGTCTAAAAAATTATTTGAGGTCAACCATGGGACAGGAGCGTTTAAACGGTTTAGCTGTTTTAAACATTCATAAAAACATACCTATAAATATTGATGAAGTAATTAATATATTTTCAAGATCATCTAGAAGAATAAAAACGGAGGATTGGTCAATTTAATTTGTTATATTTATTAAAGTTTGTTATTAATAATTATTAAATAATCTCTTATAAATTATATTAAACATATATAATGAATAAAAAAACTTAAACTAAATGCCCATGCTTTTATATACTTTAAGTACATTTTTTTTGTTAAGCCCCCCCCTTTTTTCATTTCTAGATCCGCGCCTGTAAATATCTATAGACTTAATAAATAGGTAGGTAATTTAAATAAAAACAGCAAGTCACTTAATATGCTTTATTGTAGGATTTGAATGTTTATCTTTGATAGCTATAATGCTATATTGTTTATGTCATGTTCTACATAGGTATATCAATGTTTCAAACACTATGCTTCTGCGCTAAGTTTTCAGCTCAAATTTACCAACATTTGATAGCCCAATAAATAACTCTAAATGTACTAATCTACAATGACATAATATATATATATTTCACCATCAAAACAGATCTTTAGACCCAAGCAATTTTTTTTTTTATTTTATGATCAAAAAAATAGTCTTGGAGAGATCAAAAACAAATACTTCAAAAAAAGTTAGTGCGCTTAGAAGTGCACGGGTGCAAACGGGTAACAAAAAAACTGATACACCTCAACTATCAGATTTGGACAAAAAAGTTTTGAGTATTATTGGAGTTGAATATGTTGAAGGGACATCATGTCCAGATTCATGGCCTGATGCAGAGTTTCTCAAAGTGTGGTCCGCGGAGCTAACCCAAACCCAACCCAACCAAAATATAGGTTGCTGTTAATAGACGTTATTTTGTGTTTGAAAGCACTTTCTATAATCTATATTATCTCTATATCTATGTATAGATTCTATACGAAAATTTTTTTTTGAAGATCTTTTTTTTGCTTGTTTTCCGAAAAATAAAATAATGATGAGCAAAAAAAAAATGTACGCCTGGAACCCAACCCAACCTAACCGGGGGTCCTCGAAGACTGTAGATCTTTAGGTAGGGGTCCGTGATTCATTTTACTTTGAGAACCTCTGGCCTGATGAACAGGTATTTTAAGAATATATACATTAAAAGTTACATTTTTTTGTAAATTATAACATATTTTAATATTAATTACTAATACTAACAGTATTGCATACCAAGTAATCACTCTGTTTAATTAGTTCAGGCAACTGGTTAGTACTCATTATTATTTAACTCAAATTAAATTAGCTATTAGTTTTTGACGTTTTTGTTTGCCTTGGAAATGTATACATTTATACTTTTTAGGAAAATAATGTACAAAGGATGGCTTCGGGTGAAAGTAACATTTATCTAATTGAACCTGCACCTTTGACATTGGTAGTAGATGAAGAAAAAAATAATCAAGGTTTGTAATTAATGCTATTTAGTATATTAGCTTATATACACCACGTTAGTGATCTGTCAGTGACAGACTGTCACCTATTACTTCTTTACTCATACTCTTATATTATGTTTCATACTTATTTCAATGTAGGTAATGATATTGACACATTAGAAAATTTCGAATATGAAACCATTAGTTGTAGCTTTGTTGATGGCAATGAACATTTAACACTTGGTGTATCTACCAGTAAAAATTTACAAATTGACAAGAATGCTGATGAAAGTGATTTAAGGGATTCTACAAGTTCCAAACGACCAAGTAAGTTACAGTGTTATTTAAATGTATAATTGTAGTCAAGGGCCCAATTTGAGGTGAAGGAACTCCTATTTTTGTTTGTGTATTGATTAACTAGGCATACATTTTTTATATTGTACCCATTAAAAAATAAAACTCAAACGGGGCAAGTGGTAGTACTAATAAATAAAAATGTATAGTTTTCTTTGTCTTAAAAAATCTCAGTTGTTTTAATGGTTTTTTCCTCCTAGAAATAGTGAAACATAGTCTTAGAAGTCAACTACAAACAGCAAGAAATACATTCAATGTTATTGCAGATAAACAAGCTGATTCTATTAAAGTGATAGCAGATTCTTTACTTGTAATTGGAAAGGCTCTTGATAAAATGGCTGATAATGATATACAAAGAACAGAGAATGAAAGGAAGATGTTAATATTGTATGAAAAAATACTTGAAAAAAACTACCTCACGTAACTATGAAGGAATCATATAAATGTTGTTAAAAATATGTTGTTTTTTTTAATATTTAAGGAAATGTTAAGTTTAAAATTAAGACTGAGTTTGTTTTTAAATTTATTTTATTTTCAACACTTGTTAATTTCAAAAAAATAGCCCCAGTTACTATGAAGAATATCATATAAATATTGTTAAAAATGTGTTGTTTTTTTAATCTAAAGAAATGTCAAGTTTAAAATTAAAAGACTGAGATTGTTTTTACATTTAATTTATTTTCAAAATTTGTACATTTTTTAGTGTTATGTGCTTTTTAAATTATTTTAATCATCTTCTCCATCTCTTAAATTATCAAACTGGTCTAGGATTTGTCTTTGTATCCGTTTACCCACTGCTCTTGGACCACCTTGTTGATCGATGTGTGGCATTTCTAGATTATCATCCACAATTTGACCTATTTTTTCAACATCTATATCTTCTTCTTGATTTGGTAATTTATAATGAATTCTCATGTTATGGAGCGTAGCACAAGCATTTACTATTCTGCCAGCTTTATCAGGAGCATACATTAGTACTCTTTGATATGAAAGGCACCTCCAAACACTTTTGAATACACCAAAAAAACATTCTACCACATTTCTAGCCTTACAAAGATTTTTGGTGTATTCAAATTGACGAGTACCTTCCGGATAATGAGGTAATGGCGTCATGAGCCATGGTTCCAATGGGTATCCAGCATCACCTAGGTAAAAAGATTACATAGGTAAGCAATGAAGTCAACAATAGCAAAAAAGTAATTTAAGTTAGGGTAATTAGTTCATGTGTAGTATTAGTTATTAATTATACTGTGGTTAATATCCAGATAGAGTTTCTTCAGAAGTTTTTTGTTAAGTGAAACAAGGAAAAAAATCACCAAAAATAACTAATTATTTTTTGTTTTTAACGAGTTCAATTAGATTATTTTACGATTATTCAACCAGGAAGTTAAAAAGTTATTATGAATTAAAAGCAACTAGATAAGTTGCAAAGTTTAAATTTTACTTTCCAGCAGAATTTTAACCTTTTAACTAGGTACTATGGTAAACAAACTAACTAAATGACTTACCAATTAACCATGTACGACATTCACCATTGTTATAATGATATTCCATTCCCTGTCGTACGGCAGACACACTCCATATATATGAATCGTTGCGAGCCCCAGGATACCTGGCATTTATATTCAAAATTTTCAAATCCGGGTCAACAATCTTATAAAAAAAATAGTAGCTATAATATGAGTTTTAAATTTCACACAAAACAAATAATATTTATTTTACTGCTAACAGGTATTTCTTTTAAAACTTACTGCTTGAACGTTTAGCGAATGATTACCATGGTGATTAACGTATGCCTCTTCGTGGACATTTGGAGCGAGAATATTAATATGGGTGCAATCAATTGCTCCTAAAGTGCCTTCAAAAGGTTGGGGTGCAACTTCAAATTTTTCTCTAGCTTTTTGTCTTTCTATAGCTGTCATTAGGAATTTTACCCACTGTCTCAAAAGACGCTGATTTATAGCGTTTGTGACACTATTAATAGATCTACTCACAGATGGTTGGCTTATGTTGAGGATAGAGTTACCACCTAAACCTCTTTGGTAACTACCTTGAGCGTAGAAATGAACAGTAACTAGGAACTAAAACAAAATATTAATATCAAATTAAATCAAATTCATCAATTCAATCAAATAATTGCAACTAAATTAACTTACTTGCACTTCTGGAGATAAACCCGAAGATCGCTGACCTTGCAATAAAGGCCTAATAATATTTATTACGTCGAATGCTAGTTCGGGATTTATGCGGAACATAAATATAAATTCTTCGAGAGGGAGATCGAAAGGATTTTGTTCATCTCTCAAAACCCTTCTTTCAATACGCCTTTCTTGTAATCGAACTCTTTCTTCCAACAGCATCAGCTCCCATCTTAAAAATTCTAGAGCCATGTCTATTTGAGATAAAATCCTACTTAGTAATTAATAATAATTAAGTACTTCACAAATCACAAGATCAAAATCATGATGAACATATTAATATTTTGTGAATAACATAATTAATACGATAATAATTCAATGATAACACTATGACACTAATATTATGACGTTTTTCCTCTTATCCATCTTCGGTAAATATTATCGAGGGGTCTTGATGAGTGTATTAGGTTAACGATATTTTATTTTCATTATCGACAGTTTTAACGAAAATAGTTGTTAGGTTAACGAATATCTGTAGTACAGAATCGCTTTTATCGGTATTATTCGATAAGAAAATTTTCGTTAGCGTAACGAATCGAAAGTTGTCGTTAAGCTAGCTTATCGAGTTACAGAATACCGCTACAGCATAAAAAATAGTTTATTTAGAAGTAGTTTTTCATCAAATCACATCGAGAATACATCTATTCAATGTTTATAGTGTTTATACCTCTCGATTAGAATTTAATATGTAAGCAATTTCGTTGTATATAAGAGATATAATCATCAATTTCAAAATGTACGATACAGTCAGTCGATCATTTGATCGTAAGCCATACAATTTCTATAATAAGTTGTTTTACTCAATACTATATTTTATGATCCTTCATTAAGTAATGCTTTAATAACTATTCAGTATTCGACTCAATCAATAAATTAAATTCATCAACCAAAACTGCGTTGATATTTGATTTTCATTCCTTTAGAAGAACCCTGTACCAAACAATTAAACAAGCGAACAAGATTTGACTAGAACGGGATATAATAGTGTTAAATATGAACAATTGTTCATATAGGTAATTTATGAACTTAGAATTTCAATCATTAAAATTAACGGTATAAAGGCCTCGAAAATACTTATAATTAATGTGCATGTATAATAGTAATATGAAAAGTACCAAAATCTACTAATGCTGAACAATAGGTGTAGTGAATTACAAATTACACTTACACATTAATATATTATAGTATATCAGTTTTATATTCAGAACTTGAGAACTGGAATGATCGTCCGTTTGTGGATGAGATTAATCCCACATAGGAGAATGGGTAATGGTAAAATTTAAAGGTATCGATAGGAAATTTTATGGAGATTCCATTTACATAGTCAGTGTAACGAATTTTTTAGTAAATAAATAGATAGGTTTCAAAAAGAATAAAAAAATTAAAAAAAAATTCGAAATTCGCTTTATCAATTATCATATATTATAAATTATGATAATGAATTATTAACCATGGTTTATAAGGTTACCACTTCGAATACAGACAACTAATAATAATTGCGGTTAGGTTAAATTTTGATATTTTTTTTATTATTTTAATATTTTCAATTTTGTATTTTTGAAATTTTTTAAGTACCTACCTAGTTTCTGTTTAATTAAATAGGTAATGTTAAGTTAACTTTCACTATAGATACAGAACACAAATTTGATTAACATTTTGATGATTATAACAATATAAATTACAAAATAAAGTATGTACAATAATAAAATATTATATTTAATAACAGGATTAAACATTAGTTGTTAATGTTTTATTTATATTTACTGTGAGTAGGTGTGAAGAATTTTGTATTAAATTAATTCCACTGGTGATTCTGTTTCATATCTCTGCCACAAAATCTTTACTTAACACATGCAAGTGTAATCAATTGACAATTCATAGATGTAAAAGCAAACAACAAACACATTCAAACCTTCATAACTCAAATCATGTAAGTTCTGTAGTGTTAAAATGTATTACTTATGAAAGGTTTATTTAAAGTTATTTATATTGTTATTTTTTTCTTTTCTCATAGACATAAAGTGCATACCTCATTCAATAATACGGAAGCTGCTACGTCAGGTCTGCGTTCTATATTAAATGATAGAATTCGGTGTTTCCGCATGAGTTCATTTTCTGTGGCTGGTTCAGATATTAAATATGTGATCTATTATTACTAAACATAGTTTGTTGGTTTTTATTTATTGTCTTATTATACTTTTACACTATTTAAATGCAAATTTCATCTATAAAAATAAAAAATTGAAATAATGATTTTTATTGGATAATGGATATTTATATTCCTATAAATGATTATTTTGTATTCAAACCTAAATTACAAATTTAAGACTTATATTAATATATAAACTTTAGTTAAGTCATTTAATTTAATTTTTGTATAATCATGAAGTATGAAATACTGAATCTGTTCACTAAAGTAAACATGTCACATCTCTTCTATTCAACAATGTATTCTTCAGCTATATTCTTTGCTATTCATATAGCTTGACTAATATATTTTGACTATTTAATGTATAATTGAATGTTTTTTTTCTTGTATTCAATAACAAAAATAACTAATAAGTAACATATAAAATATATGTATTGTAATATAATTATTATAATTTACAACCGATTTTAATAAGTATGTATGTTTTTGAAACTGCATTTAATTCAAAAAATATTACAAATAATTGTTCGTGAAAAATCCACACATCTTTTGTAAATACTTATTAGAAATATACAATATTATTACAAGTTCTTTGTTACCCTCATTTAAACAACAAGCAAGAGACCATGATAGAAATAACTTTCTATTATTAAATAACTTTCTATTATTTCTATCATGGAGGAGACTTAGGGAGCCTTAGCACCCTCAAAATGCATTTTATTCCCCACAAATGTTTATGATTATTTAAGAATGAATAATAATTTAAGCAATAAAATGTGACATATGGAATTATTCAAAAGTAAATTGTATAAATATAAAATTGGTATATTAAAAATACATTTAGTATTTTTAATATACCATAAAAAGTATCTAGACCTACACATACAGTTATTAGTTTATTACTATTGAAAATTAAAATAACCAAAACAATCCTAGTTTTTTGGAAAGCATAAATGTAAGTAAATTAAATTAGGTATTTATTTGTACAGCTGCAGTTAATCTAATATTTTAGACCTAGTTGCATCAATAGTTAGACATTACACAGATTCACCAATGACCTCACAAACATATTATTTTTGGTCATTCAGGTTCTAATTGTTGTGAGTAGCTTCAATGTTTCCTATTAGGTATATTGTTATACGTTGGTTTATGATCCCTTTGAGTTTCATTGAATATTTTTTATTGATATAATCTTTAAGTACAGAAATATCATATAATTTTAATATTTATGACTATTGACTTAACACATCACTAGATGGTGTTGAACCAAATCATTCTTTAAAATTAGCTTAGGATTAAATGTATGTGTAATTAATTTTTTAATAATTCTTTACCTTTGTGTGGAATTTTTCGAAATTTTCAATTTTCATTCGCGTTTTCTCGGTCACCTGATGGTCCAACGACAATTTACCACTGAAGTTAAAATGTTCTACATGTAATTCTACACCAGAATCAGTTTTTATTTTTTCCAAAAACTCGTTATTTAAAAATTTTAGTTTTTCAAAATCGTTCGACCCAAGTGCGACATTGAAAAATCCTTAATAAGGGGTTTTTCGAAAAATCAAATGCACACAACTTATGAAGATAGTTATGGGGATCAATTTTATGTCTTACGACTTTCGTCCTATCTCTCACGGTTTCCCCGGAAAACACTTCGTAAACGAAATATTTTTCAATTTACGAATTATACAATAATATTTGAATTTAAAAATACATACATTTGAATTTTACAATAATTGTACAATAATATTTGAATTTTAAAATACATAAATTTGGGAATTATTTGGGATATTTTATATTTCATTGTTGGTACTCCTGCATTTTCAGTTGGTCCCGATTTTTTCGTTTCTTCCATGAGAATTTCGTGATAAAAAATCTGGTTGTTATCACGGGTTCCAACTGCCCGAGCCCCGTCAAGGTTTATAGATTATACAGGTTGCCTCATTTCGCATTTTTGAAATTTTGGGAGTGGGAGAAGTCACACCGTGACGTCACCCGAAGTATAAACTGTTTTGTTATTCCCATATAACACGGGTAAAATGAACACGATTTTTAACTTTCCCAAGCTCCTACAACTTCAATATTAATTTTTTTTAATTTGAAAAAAAAATGGTATAGGTATAAATGAATATATTTGCATAAAAAAAAAAAATGAAATTTAACCATAACTTGATTAAAAAAATTTAAAAAAAACATAAAAAGTGAATGATCTAAGTTATCACATTGAGTAGTATTGTAATTATAAACTTGTTTATTGTAATTTTTAGATTATCATTGATTATAATAAAAAAAAAAAAATGTGGCGTTATTTGCTCTGCCGCGGCCGGCTCACCAGATTAACACGGTCGCCTGTTCCTTCTTCTGCCGTACATGGCCGTGTGAACAGTGCTTTACAAAAAAAGTGATAGTTACAGTAAAAACTCGATAAGACGGAATCGCTTAAGACCATGCAATTTTTCCGTGACAAAGTTTCCGTTTTGACGGGATTCAAAAAAATGAAATTTGAAAAAAAGCACCAAAGAAATTTTCCGTATTACCAGGGTTTCCGTTTTACCAAATTTCCGTCTTATCGAGGTTTTACTGTAGTACTTAATAGTAATAACAGTTTGTTATGTTCGTACTGTCGTTTATATACTAACACTACTAACGTAAAAGTAAAACAGATACTTTAAATAAATACAAACAAAATATAAATTCAACAGCATATCTTTATTAAAACACATAAAATATTCGTTCTCTGATCACAGTACTTTATCCGTACCGTGACTTTCAGAAGAGTCACCTTTTCTCACATTCCGATACTCTTTAATAGGTATCTAATACATTTTGTTGTCTCAGCTCATTTGCTTCATTGACCTAAATTATATGAGTATTGTTTAGCATTTATAAACAATCTTTTATTCAAATAATCGATTAAATAACCGCACAGCTCTAAACATAATAAAGTTGTAATATATTGACTATTGAGGTCATTAATCGGGATAAAAACTATCCTAACGTATGACGGAGACAAAATTACAATATGAATCGTTTTTTATTTAACAATGATTTTTTTTAACATATTTTTAAGGTTAGTTTTTTGTAAATTGATTGAAATTTTACTAGAATATTTGAATATACCACTATGATAATATTGTGATGACTGATATTGACATGATATGTTTGTACACAGAATGCACTTCAGCATATAATACATCTATATTTATATTTATTAAAATTTTCTTTCTTTTTTTTTGCTCAAAAATACGATCACACGCATGTTGCATAATTTTTTATCAAATGAGTGCTGATTGTTTTATACCTGTTGTCTGAATTATCAGTATCTGATGATCATGAATAATTTAATCTACGTAATATTTTGTAGATGTCAACATCATTTTTGTTTTTTATGTTGATATTATTGTAAAATTTCAATCACTTAATTTCTAACCTTATTATTTTTTTTTTTTCTGAACACTCTTTCTCTTTATAATTAATTATTTGTATGTATCTCTTGCCCTTTTTTTTTACATAAATATTGTAATAGTAATATATATACACATATATAATATATAATATATACATCATATAATACTTCGTTCTCATATCCAATATTTATGTTTCGTCACTTGCGGAAATCCGTTTCATCGTTTGAATAGACTGTCCATATATGTGTCAACAGTCCTGCAACCTGTATTGGAACAATAAGGAAGCCTGTTGTCGTTGTGTGTTAGAAACCGTCGTGTTCGTCTAAACTTATAAATTTTCTCGTTCTTTTTTTTTATTTTAAACGATATCATGTAGATAATAATATATTAATATATCCTACAAATTAGTTAATAGTAATTATCATTGACTAAAAAATCATCAGAATTAGTATAATAGTATAATACCTATATAAGTTCAACGTATAATATACCTTGTATTAATTTTTAATGATTTTGTATTATGGAAAATTTTTTTATCTACATTTCAAGAAAAAAGAATTTGGAAAAATCGAAAATTTCAATGCTTTATAAATAACTTAAAAGAATTCTAAATATTTTGAAAATTTAATCGTAAATATATAATGTTAATATAAAAATAAGGTGAAAATTTAGTTTACTACTACTACTACTACTACTAAACTACTACTAGCAAATAGATTCATATAGTATAAAAAGATGATGTCTTAAAATAAATTAAAAATGTCATTGCTCATAGTAAAATTCATAACAATTATATAATAGTCGTAAGGTTTTAAATCCCTACGAATATTTTTGATTTATAAAAAAATAATTAGTATAGTGTTATTCATTGTTAAAATACGATATCTTAAAAAAATTGAACTTTTTCAAATGTCTGTAAACAATTGTTGTGTTTATATATTATTTTTAGATTCTTTAGTTTCATAATAAAATATTGATGAAGTACATTTTCAAACCTAAGATACAAAAATAAAAGATTTTGTAAGTTCTTTACTGTAAAAATACTTGTAGCATGTAGTTTTCGTAATTTTGACAAATTTTATAAAAATTTGAAAAATGTATACAAAAAATTGTACACAAGGAAGGATTTTTAATAATTTTATAAAGATACAAGAATAACTTATGTGGTATTTTGTATACAAATTTAATTTTAAGAAGTTTGACTCATCGAATAATTTTTTATCGCCATTTATAGAAAAAAAAATCGAAAATTTCTCATGTTTTTAAATAGTTTAAAAAGAGAAAATATTTTAAAGAATTTTGAATTTTCGGAAAATGAACTACTTATTAGAAATAAGAAAATTTAAATCACTTTTCACTTTGTTATTTTTAAAAAATTACTAAACGTAAGATCTTGAAACTTTTACTTAAATGTTTGAATTTGTTTCAAAATAGAATATATGACAATATTTAAGTATAATATATCCTAGACTGACAAATCATCTCCATTCAGAATTTAATATGGCTAATCAACTTCAAGAACTAAGTGGCATGGATAAAAGCATTATTTTACAAATATTCTCAGGTTAAAACATTAAATGATAAATCATATTATGAGTATAGCAAACTTAATTGTATGTGTATTTTAGATTCTGAACGAAGTGATGAATGTATTGCATTTACTATGATGTGTGTTTTTTTTTTTTTTTTTTTTTTTTTTTTTTTGTGTCTGACTCCAACATTTGGAGCAGTAATAATGCTCCGATTTTTGACTTCAGCCCCTCTTTGAATAGGGAATTGAATCTAGTTGGTACTTTAGGGGGGTCAAAATTAAAATTTTCTAATAGTTTTTAAAAAAATCGAGAAAAACAAAAAAAAAAATGACAGAAAAATGGAAATTTTACGGAAAAACCACTTTTCGACAAAATCGATTTTTTGATTTTGCTGTAACTCAAAAACGAATTATTGTAAATACTTGAAATTTTCACCAAATGTTTATATTATGGTTATCTCTTTACAGTTAAATTTTCAAAATATTTTGACCATTTTAAGCTACTAATAGACAATTGAAATTTTCGACTTTTCTAAGTTTTTTTTTCTTCAAATGCCGATAAAAATTTTTTGGGTGGCCAGAAAATCTTGAAAATTTAATACAAGGTTTCTTATAAGTTGTTCTTAAAGTGATAAAAAAAAATCCGAAATCGTTAGTCACAATTTTTTTTTATAAGTGTTTAAAGTTCGAATTTATACGAAATATGTCAAAATTTAAATTTAATTTCATACGCTCATAATTGCGAATGTTGGCCATAGTAACCATAGTAACATATAAAAACTATACTATTTGTTTCAAAATAGAATATTTGACAATATTTAAATATAATATATCCTAAACTGACAAATCATCTTCGTTCAGAATCGTTTTTCGTATACAATGATACCTATCATTGCATTCAAATTTAACCTACCATAGTCTGAGGTCCACCCCACCCCCTAATATACAGCAGAGCGATACTCACTTACCAACTTTTGTTTCTTGAGTTTAATTATTATTAGTATAAATAAAAGCGGGTAAGTGGGTATCGCTCTGCTGTACATTAGGGGGTGGGGTGGACCTCGGACTATGGTAGGTTAAATTTGAATGCAATGAAAGGTAATCATTGTATACGAAAAACGATTCTGAACGAAGATGATTTGTCAGTTTAGCCAGTTTAGGATATATTATATTTGGATATTTGTTTATGTTGATTCCACTGATTGTATTTTTTTTAATCAATAGTAGGTATAGGATAAGATACACCCAGTTTAACATAATTTTTAAATTTAACCTTGACATAATAAAAAATTAAGATTAAGATTCAAGATATAATAAGATATATAATTATCATTTATGTTTTCTATAGGGAACAAACCCTGACAAAATATTTTTAGGACTTTTCAAGGCCATTATTACTATTGGTACTATGATGTCTATGTATTCCACAGATTTTTTACTCGGTAAATATATACACATTCAATTGTATAAATTAGTCATAATTAAGCTATTTTATGATATATATATAATATATTATATATACCCAGTTTTTTACAGTCATAATCATAGAAAAAAAGAAAAAGAAACAGAAGAAAACGAAAAAAATCAAATGATGGTTACATGTAACTATCAATATGACGATAAATAAGGTAAATGATTAACTAATTTCACCCCTAAAAACGAGGAATTAACGATTCCGCCAAAACTACCGTCTACCTATTTTGGAAAAAGGTTTGTATTGATTTGTCTTACTTCACAACTTTTTGGTACTTTGATTAGATCTTGTAGTAGTTGTTTGGAGATAATAAGCTTGGGTGCATTTGCCCTATTTAATATTTTAGTCATATGTATTGTTCTAATATTGTATTCGTTTCATAAATATATCCAGAAGACGGAAAGCACTTTGCATCGTAATATCGTGGGCTTGGATCCAAAAGGTTCTATGTGAGTTTTTTCTGAAATTCACTTTTTTTGTTATATAGGCTATGAATTGTACCGCGCTTTTTTCTAGCTAGTAAGGAGTTCAATACGTTAAGAATTAAAGAAGTTATGCAGTGCAAATAAGTTCTATCTAACTTCAAAATAATATTATTGAGAAACATAGATAGAACTGTATTGAAATTATTTTATGTTAGAACAAAAAGGTTCTATCACTTCTATCTAATTCTAAAACTATTTTATTAGGGACAAAAAGTTCTATATTTGATTTTTAATACCACGCGTACAATAATGTGTACAATAATAATATGATAACACAATAATTATTGTGAATTCATAATACGCTACAACGTGTCGTGAGCTCTGGTCGGGCGGTGTAGACGGGTGTACCTAGTACAAGTTTAATAATGTTATAAATAGACATATTGCCCATATTGGTATGTATTTATTATCATAATATATTAGTTGGTATATTAAAATTATGGAAAATTCGATTGTACTACGTTCGCGCGCATTTCGTTATCATACACAGTTTATATTATTATTAAATATTTATAGTGTTATGTTTATAATTTATAATAATATACAATTTTGATAATATTTTGATTCGACATATTATATTATTATTATACTACGTCCGGAATAAGAAGTAAGAACGTGCTTATTAGTTATAATACTCCCGACGGAGCATACTAGCATAGTGCACTTCCTGCTTGCTGTTATAACTTAAAACAAAACACATTTAACGACGTTTTTCACCATGAATCTACGAAAAAGGACAAATTATATTGTTAAATTGGCACATCAACATAATTATAATAATACAGAAAAAGAAAACTACTCCAGCTCATCGGAATATGATGACTCTGTCAAAGATGCCGACTTTATCCCAAATAAAAATAAAAAAAGGTAAGTTTTATTGGACTATTATTTTCAATGGCGCATTTAAAATATATACGCCCCGGGGCGAAATTATTTTATTGCCACCCCCCCCCCCCCCAAAAAAAAATTGTCGCTACTCTTTGTAAACTCAGACTTTCCTTTTGCGCTCTCAATTAATGAAAAATATGCCCCTTGCTTGTTTTGAATAACATAAAAATGTGATAAAAAAAAAATAATTGTGTAATATTAACACTCAATAAAACTGCCGCCCCTAAAACTGTTAAAATTTTGCCGCTGGGGGCATTTGCCCCTTTCGCCCTACCCTAAATGCGCCACTGATTATTTTGGAATATTAGACCGAATTATATTAGATAGGTTATATGATACTTGGATAGTGGATATCTATACTACAGGGGCGTATTTTATAATTTTTGTTATTATTGAGAGTATTACTCTTATTTACTAATAAAATATTATGTTTCTATCAACCACATGTCCACATGTAGGTATTTTGATTATTTGGTTATGAACTTAATATGAATGATAATATTTAAATAATTCAATATACGCCACTGCAGCTAGGTACACAACATTAAATAATTAATTTTTAATTTTTATTGGTATATTTTATAATTTATATATTTTTGATATGGATTATGGATATTATGTAGGTATTGCGTTAAAATTAAATATTACTACAAATACCTATCGTGCATTGTGTTAAATTGGTATTTAATAGTATCTAACTTATGAGTGAATTTTTTCTTCTTTTCATTTAATTAAAATTTGTATTACTTTTACCTACCTATTATATTTTTTAACTATCGATTATTTAATTTCTGTTTAGTCCATATTTGCAGAGTACAAAATTGTCATATATTTCCCATTATGATAAAGAGAAACAAAAGAGTCCTGAAGAAATTGATATAGTGAATAGCAAAAATAATGTTTTTGAATGGTAAACTGTATTGTATTAATAATTAATGTATAACTACTTACACTTCATTTTTTATTAATTTACCTGTTTTAAAATTTTTTTTTTTGTTATTAAGGTTATACAACAAAGACAATTATTTTGACGAAGACAAATCTGAAAACGAATCTGTGAATTGTGTTAAAAAGAAGTAAGCAAATAAATTTGATTGATAGAATATAACCAATATATTATATATACACCTATGTGGCTATGTAAAAGAATAAAATAATTTACAAAAATAAAATAAGTAGGTAATATTAATAACTAAAACAGGACTGATATATTTATTTATACTTATATAATATATTTGTGTATTTTATTTATCTGTGATTGGTCATTATAGCTACATGTTTATAATGAGGTATTATTTTTATAGATTGATTTTTGAGCCTAATAACGCATATTCTATAGTACAAGATCAAGATATGGCTTTTGATATTTCTCAGCCAACAAAACCAGTTTCTATTGACAATGAAGAATTACAGTGTCAACTATTAAGTTCATTTAACGAAAATCAAAAATTAAGGTAGGTATATTGTTTGTTTCATTTTAACTTTATTAGCAAATAGTTTTAGTTAAAAGTGATTGATAAAATGGACAAATCCATTGGACTATATTATAAAATGCCCATTGTATAGTACCATACTACCAAATTCGAAATGCAAGTATAACATCCCCTTAAAGATTAATCATTTTATTAATTTCATTTGTTATTTTTACTATGATTTATTTTAAAATTTACACAGTCAATAATAAGAGTATTATTATTTTTATTTTAGTCTAGTCGAATACTCGGAATCTTTTTCAACTGAGTCAGAATCTGAGAAAACACCTGTAAAGAATGTAAAACAGTCTAGGAAAAGACTCATCAGAATAAGCAAATGGAAAAAAAATGTGAGAAAGGATCTGACACAAAAAGGACTTGAGCATATTTCAGCTGCTAGTGGTAAAATTATTCCAGCAAAATCTATATCATTTGACAGCTTATGCACATCATGTTCTTTTAAATGTCGTGATAATTTTAGTAATAATGACATCAAAATAATTCATGAAAATTTTTATAGTTTAAATAGACAAGAAAAACTGGTTTTTCTATTAAATTTTACTGAAAGAATTAAGTCAGGGCAAACCAAAACTAAAAAACATTTTTTTAGTTTTCGATACTACCTTGGTAAACATGATACTCTTAAAATAAGAATTTGTAAAGTATTTTTTTTAAAAACTTTGTGTATAAGTCAAAAACCTGTATATAATGTTCATTTAAGTAAAAATCCTATTTCTTTAACGCCGCCTAATGAAAAACGTGGGGTAAAGACCAAAAGTCGTATATCAGATAGTGATAGAATATATGCTATACAGCATATAGGGAAGTTTCCAACAACAGCATCTCATTATTGCCGTGCTGACTCCAATAAACAATATTTAGAGTCTAATCTTAATGTTAGCAAAATCAGGGGCGGCTCCAGGGAGGGGGCCCTAGGGGCCGCGGCCCCCCCCCCCCCAGGCCTATATTTCTAAAAAAATTGTATATAGTTGAAAAAAAAATTATAAGCTAAAAACATATTATACCATCGACTATCATAGACACGTACAAATATGTAGATATGATAGTATGTACGTGCTATCTATATTATGTATATAGATAGTATGTACGTGCTATCTATAATATGTATATTATGAAAAACCTATAATCATAAGAAAAATTAAAACTAAGGCCCCCCCCTAACTAAGTCTCTGGAGCCGCCCTTGAGCAAAATGTATAAAATGTATATTACTCAGTGTCTTTCTGATAACCAAACACCTGTTAGTATGTATTTTTATCGGTTTTTATTCACAACAGAATACAACTTAGCTTTTTACACCCCCAAAAAAGATTTATGTGATGTATGTGAAGAATTCAATACATTAAAAAAACAGTATAATACTCTAACGGAGGAAAAACAAATCATATTTGATAATCATTTTACTAAAAAACAAAACATGAGAATTGAAAGAGAAAAAGATAGAAACAATAAAATTAACACAACTGCTGTAATTTGTTTTGATCTTGAAAATGTTCTACCTCTTCCCAAAACTAATGTTGGATCAGCTTTCTATAAACGCAAGTTAAATATGTATAACATGACTGTTCATCTACAAATTATGTCTCATTCTCAAGTATATTGTGCATTATGGCATGAGGGCATTGTTGGGCGTTCTGGGAATGATATGGCTAGTGCAGTACTAAAAGTTTTTGAAACAATTTTTGAACAAAATCCAACTATAACTAATATCATTACATGGTCTGATAGCTGTGTCCCTCAAAACAGGAATTCTATTATGACTTCAGCCATGTTAAGTTTTTTAATGAAAAATCCAACTATTGAGAGTATTAATATGAAATTTTCGACACCTGGGCATTCAGGAGTACAAGTTGTTGACAATAATGTACATTCACAAATTCAAAAACAATTTAAAGATATTGACATTTGGTCTCCTATATCGTTAACCAAAGCTATGCAACGAGTAAACCATACAAATCCCTTTCAGGTCATTGAGTTAAACATAAACAATTTTAAAAACTTTCATGCATTAACTAAATTGTTCAAATTTAATACCATCCCTTTTGCATCAGTATCCCAATTAATGTTTACCCAACACTCTCTTAGTAATATTAAGTACAAAACATGTCATAGTCAACTAGAATACATAGAAAAGTGTATTTGTGACTCAACTGATACACTATCAATATTAATTAATCCAAAAGTAGCTGATATAACTAAACAATTACAAGTTGAAAAAATTAATGATATCAAATCATTATATAAATTTATGCCAGAAGAAGATATACAATTTTTTATTGATCTATTTAGAGTTTGACTTAATATTATATTTTATTAAATTTATATTACCTGAGAGAAATTGATGATATTTAAATTTTACTATTTTTAAAATATTATGTGTTTTTTTTTTTGTTAAACAAAGTTATGTAAAAATGATTTATTTTATTATATTAATTTAGAGTTGTTTTATTAAAGAATAATATTACTTAATATAATATGTTGTATATTTTTTCTTTTGTACAAGTACAACTATTAATACAATATAATCTTGTAGTTAAAGGTTATTTTATTTATAATAAAATATGGTTAATTATAAATAAACCTAAATAGTTGTTAGTATTAAAAAATACAGAAAATAGTTTTGAACATCTAGTTAGTTTCATTTCAGTATTAAAAAAATTTAACGGTGTTAAATTAGGTGTTATTATGGGCTCAACAAATATATAAACGCATACAAATAAATACATTATTTTGTATGTTATGTTGGTATTACTATTGTAGAAGAAGTTCCATGTGGTACAATACTTTTATTTATATTGTTGCAAAAAGGTTCTATGTTATATTTAATTTTTAATTTTTGGGCCATATTATGCTACCTATTTACAATATTATGTACTGAGAATTATGAGGACTTACCACACTCGTCACATGTGTACGGTTTTTCACGGGTCAGAGTGCTTTTTTGAGAGAACGTCTTGTCACACAAGCCACCATCTGTAGGATTTTTCACCCGTATTGTGTAGATTAATTTTCTTGAGCGCCATATTTACAATATTATGTACTGAGAATTAGATTGTTTGTCAACACATTTTAATTCTGTGACACAATGTTTCAAGGCGATGGATGTCGAGTGACGAGCGTCGAGCGCTGCAGCGGAGATTAATAGAATCATTGCCTCCGTTCGAGTGTTTCGCATGCGCAGCTTCAATTATTTTATGTTTGTGTTATATATATTTATGTGTTTGTGTATAAGTATACACGACTGTATTGTCTATATATTCCAGGAGGCGGCGATATTCAGTTGTCTCCGCTACAGCGCTAATAGTTACTATTTAATCTATTCTGTGCTTTATTAATTATTATGAACAGTGTTGTGTTTATTTCTGTTTAACCCTTTGAGTGCTGAATTAATAAATCCTATGGTGTACTCCTGGACTGAATTATTTTTTTATTTTAATTTTGTTGTTTTAATATTTTTTGCTGATTGAAAATGATAAATAAAAAACAATTGTAAAAAAAAAAAAAAAATTTAACCAAAATTTATAAAGTTAGAATTAATTCAAAATTTGTAGTCCATTGGTTCCCAAATAACCTAGCGACAATACGGTTTATTATATTTTCATGTATTTATAATATATATTATGCATAATATTTTTATAATACCTTTTATTTTGATTAACTTTTTGAATTTGATACATCATATAATATATAGATATATAATTATGATGAATTTATTTTTATAGTATTTTTTTTCTATGTAGTTATAATAGTTTTTTTGACTTTAAACGTGAGACGTTAGACACATAAGGGTTTTTTTTTTTGTTGTAGTGTGCTAAAAAGGAATATTATAAACATAATTACAACTTTTCAAATAGATAAAACCTTCTTCATTGTAATATCATTTATTCAGAATATATAATCTTACATAATATTATAAACAGCCAAATAGCCTACCTATACAAGTTTTTGGTTTTAGAATAATTTAGATCCTAAATTTTTTTTGGTGTGGTATATTCCAAAACATGGTGTTACACAAAGGCCAACATCACAATCAGAACACATGTACCTAGTATCTGTCCTTTTATTGTTTTTGATACAAACTGCACACCTTCTCCTGTTTGCTTTGCCAGTATTGGTTGTTGGTACATCTGAGGGAAAATGTCTACCTGTCAGTCGGAATGGTTGATCTTTAGAGGTTGGTCTTCCTCTGTTAGGGCTTTTAGTTGGGCTGCTAAATTTTTCCAATAGTTGTCTTATCAACTCTAGTTGAAAATTTGCTTATGACATAAATTTTCCAGTAACTGTCTTGTAGGTCGAGAAAGCATTCAAAATACACAGATCTATTAGATGGAAAAATATTTTCTTATACCATTTCAAGGTTTTCCTAACACATTCCACCGAACTGAGTAACATGTCAGTTTTATCAATACTACCCATACAAGCATTATAATTGACTACACAATTTGGTTTTTTTATCATCACACCTTTTCTATCAACCTTTCCAGAGTCTGCTAGTTTATTATCGTACAATGTGGATAACATAAATACTTCCCTTCTGTCTAACCATTTTAAAACCATCATATTTTTGGTATGGGAACTTTGCACACCTCCAACAGACAGCTTATTCTTCAATGGAGGCATTCCTCGCCTGTTTTTTTTTACTGTTCCAGTCAAAGTTGTTTTTTTTTTTAGTAAATATTGAGACAATATTGGAGAAGTGTACCAGTTATCAGTGTATAAATTATATCCCTTATTCAAATAAGGTGCTATTAGTGTTTTCACTACACCTCCAGATATTCCAATATTTATATCATATGGTAGTAGTCGAGTTTCAGCACCAGTATATATTATGAAGTCAAGAATATAATCCGTCTCAACATCACAGAACACAAAGAACTTTATTCCGAAACGGTGTCGTTTTGACTTAATAAATTGTTTAAAACTGAGCCTGCCTTTCCAGAGGACTAAGCTCTCATCTATTACTAAGTTTTGAAAGGGAACCATAGCTGCTTTGAAATTTGCTCTAACTTCATCCAATACCATGTCAAGTTTGAATAAGCGATTACCACTTACTTGGTTCTCGTTATTGCAAAAATGAATCATTCTTAGAATCAGTAAGTACCTATCCCTACACATAATTTTACCAAAAATTGGTGTATGAAGAAGTGGATCATTTGACCAGTTGTCCTTCATGTCAAGCTTTTTATTTCTTGACATCAATAGAGTTGTTGCTATAAACACATAAAGCTCACTAATGTCTACGTCTTTCCAACCTTTTGTTCTGGAATGCTCAGATAAAACTTCATGTTGTAAAAATTGATGAGCATATCTGTTTGTTTCAAAAGCTACTTTTCCTAGCAAAAATTCTGAGACAAAAGCTTCAAAGAATTCCAAAATACTTGAATCATCATGCAAATTAAATTCATGCTTTTGAACTCCACACTAAAAAAAAAAAAAAAATTACATAATATCTTATGGTTAGGATGATGTGAATATGAGTATGTTGATTTATATGATATACCTATACATACTTACCTTATTGTCAGGATGATGTGGAATATGAATTGTAATATGATTGTGTGTATGCCCAATACTACTATAATGATTTATAACTAACTAAAACACAAAAATAAAATTACTCTTATGGTTATGACTATGTTGAATATTAGTATATAATATTACATACTAAAAGTTAAAAAATTATAATAATACAATTATCTTATTGTCAGGATGATGTCGAATATGAATTGTAATATGATCAATATGTGTATGTCCAATACTACTATAATGATTTATAACTAACTAAAACACAAAAATAAAAATACTCTTATCTTATAGTTATGACTATGTTGAATATTAGTATATAATATTACATACTAAAAGTTAAAAAATTAAAATATACTTATCTTATGGTCAGGATCATGTTGAATATGAGTTGTATGATCAATACGAGTATAATGTGTATGTCCAATACTAGGTACTATGTTGATGAAGAGCAAAAAAATGTTTATACCTTAGAGTAGTCAAAATCAAAAGTTTTCGGATGAAAATTTTTATTAGTCTTCCATTTGAAATCTGGAGTATGCAATGGTGTTTTTTTTGCATGTTGAACTTTTGGACTAACTGTTTTTGGAGATTGAAAGGAAAAAGGAGAAAGTGGTTGTGCATCAACTGGTGAAGATGGCTCTGGTGAAGATGATGGCACCAAAATATCAATATCAAAATCTATGATATAATAACAAGTCATTTTTTACAATATAGTATTATGTTATAATATATTTGTAAATATATGTAAAACAACTTGCATACATATTATACAAAAACCATAGGAAGTACATACCGTCATCATCATATCCAGTATCTATTTCGTCAATAAATTCATCGTCGGATTCTGGATTTGCAAGGATCTCATCCAACTGATCTGCTATTTCAGCGTCCGATAACATTTCAAATTATTTGTACAATAATAACTGTACAATAAAATGTTTATATAAAAATATAACATCGATCGTTGTAACTTGTAATAACAAAAAACACAAGCACGAAAAGGATGTAAAAAATGTTGTGAAATAAACAACTACGCGCGTAAACACGGCGTCGTTTACGCGCGTAGATAAAACAAAATAAACAATGATACTGATTTTGCCATTTTGGTCACCACTGACAAGACGAGATTTTTGTTTCTGCCAGAACTTCTTTGATATTTATCCGATTTAATTGTTTAAGACCTCATTGGAATGATATATCATTTATCTACATGAAGGTATACACGATATTAACGATCGCATCATTTTTCGGTTGATAAAAGCGAAAACGCATATATGCGTCGCTAGCACTGGTGGAGTGACTACGCCGGAACGCACATATGCGTCGCTAGCACTCAAAGGGTTAAAGTAATTATATTGAAAACAATAAATAATTTTATGAACGGTGGCTGAACCGGAAATCATTAAAATCATACAATTTTTTTCATATAATTTATAAATAATATATTTAATATAATTCATTGATATTTATTGGCATGAACATATTATAATTATTTTATTATGGTATTTTTGAATTCGTAAATGTTAAGGGTTTAGGATACACTGGGCGTCTTATCTATTGCTATTGGATTATTGCTAATGTAATCCTCGTAAATATAATACCTCTCCCTCCCCAAAGACACACCGCTCATCAATCCTACGATCCTAATACTCTTATTACTGCGGAAACGGTGGCGACGTACGACGAGTTATGACTCGCGATTGAATTATTCATTTAATTTCAAGTATTTACTGGAAAAGTTAATTTATATTCAATCAATGCCTTATTAATAGTTGTTAACGTTATTAAAAAAAAAAAATATTGCTAACATTTCTAATGACCGTTGGAGTGTAATTTTTTCCATTTTTTACTTTTAATTGTACCTACCTAATCAAAAAAATAATTATTAATTTTTTTTAATCAGTTTAATACTTTAATTGGAAAAATAAATTAACAAAATTTAAAAAATTTAAAAAAAAAAATAAAAGTGAATGTCTAGGTTTTTTCGGCTGGGCTTTTTTTTCCAACCCTACATTGTAATAATTATTATTAGGTACTATATAGTATTTATTAGTACCTATATAATTTATACTTATAAGTAAAAATGATCAGCACTTGAAAATTCATCTTCATTTTAATTAACAGTCAAATAACATAGCAATTTTTTTTTTAATAGCTGATATCACACCAATAATATTGTTATAACACTTATTATAACATTGTGTAAAAAAAGCTAAGTTAAAAAAAAATCCTGTAGTTACTTAACATAAAAATTTAGTAGGTAATGATTAAATCTTTAGAAGACATGATGTACTATGGAAACTAAGTAAAATGCCATTTTTAATATTACAAATACCTATTACTTACCTATAAGGTATATGACGACAAACATGAATAACAAGTAACCACTAAACTAAACTAAATAAATAAATTAATAATTTATAAACAATGTAATATGTTAATTAAGCGTTTAACTTTACACAATTGATTTTATTTCTCTTCATGGATATTTATAATATTAAAAATGATATTTTATAATTATTTTCCATATTATATCACGTCTTTTAAAGATTTTGTCATTACCTACTATAAAGTATAAATGTAATGTCACTACAGGATTTTTTTTTTTTTTAACTCAGATTTTTTACACAGAGTTATGCAAAGTGTTTTGGTGCTATATATATTACCTATTATATTATACGGAAATACCATAATTTATCTTTTCGCCAATCGAGATTATTGTTAAAACGTGCACATTCAAGTATTAAGTGGTATAATTTATTGTATGCAGCGCTCATAGTCTATAGACCAGCTAATAAGCCGAGTATCAGTGTATAACAAATAGATACATAATATTATAATATTTCTAAGTTTAACGGAATTGGAATGAAACACATTTCTGTATTATATTTTAATTTTTAAATAAATAACAGAATCAATTAAGTATATATAAATATTTTATATTTGTAAAATAAATCATTGTTATAAAAAACTTGATATTTACCATCAACTTTATTTATTTTTAGAAAAATTTTAATTCAAATGCAATGAAAAACTGCAAATTGTTATTTATTGTTACATGTAGTCATATGGTGCATATGATGACTTTCTAAGATTAGGTACCAAATTAAATATACTTTTGCATTATATTTTAATTTTTGAATAGATAACAGAAGCCGCTTATTAGAAACACGGATAATTGATACAATCGGGTTGTTGAAACAAAATGTACCAGGACGGACCGGCCGTATATTAGAACATTGAAAATAAATCGGATTATTGAAACATCACATCGGTTATTTGAAACAATTAGGCGAAGGTCAGTTAACAGATACACCGGTTATGCGTGCAATAACCAATGTAATTTAATCTTATCTTTGCTGTCGTTACGTTTATATTTTAGACGTTACTTTATCTTACGTTCTAAAATATGGTTATGGAGTTACTTGACGCAAAAAAACAAACTTCGATCGATAAATATTTTAAATAATATACATATACTCACGTACATAGTCAAATAAATACATTTATAAATAAATTTTCCGCGTATTTTTCATTTTTTTTTCATATTACAAATCAAACAAATCGCTTATTAGAAACAATCGTTTAATTGACACATTTCACTTTAGTCCCGAAGTGTTTCTAATAAGCGGCTTATACTGTATATATAAATATTTTGTTTTTGTAAAATAAATCATTGTTACAAAGAATTTGATGTTTATCATCAATTTTATTTATTTTTTAGGAAATTTGTTATTCAAATTCTATTGTTGTTAGTAGTATTAAATTGTAATTAAAATGCAATTCAAAATTGTAATTTTTGTTTACACACAGTCACCATGTACACTTTATAACTTTCCAAGTTAATACAGATACAGAATAAGAAAAATATTTCTGTTATATATTAATTTTGATATCTACAATAAACTCAATTAGTATGTACGAATATATATTTTTTTTAAATAAATCATTGTTTAAATCATTTGGTGAGACCATCAATGTTGTATTATTTTTCAGTGGCGGTTTTGGGGGGGAGGCAAGGGAGGAGGTGCCTCCCTTGAAAATTGAGGGAAAAATGTAGATTTATTGTCCTTAATTAATTTTAAATTCAATCTAGATTGAGATTAATTAAAAAAAAAATTTGAATTCCGAAAATTGTATAAAAATATAATTAATTAAATTAATAACAACGCTGCATAGTTAGTGCATCGGCAAAATAGTGGTTTGTTTTACTGGTTTTCGTAGTCGCCCGCCGCACGCGAATAGGCAACTGTTTAGCAAACCGATCACGCATACGCGTACAAGATTCATAATAATTAATAAAGCACAGAATAGATTAAATAGTAACTATTAGCGCTGTAGCGGAGACAACTGAATATCGCCGCCTCCTGGAATATATAGACAATACAGTCGTGTATACTTATACACAAACACATAAATATATATAACACAAACATAAAATAATTGAAGCTGCGCATGCGAAACACTCGAACGGAGGCAATGATTCTATTAATCTCCGCTGCAGCGCTCGACGCTCGTCACTCGACATCCATCCAGTGTTGCCGATTTGGTTTTTTTAAGACTAGATCTAGTTTTTTTTAGTGTATCATTGTTTGGTATAGTTTCAATCTGGTAGATGGTTTTTTTTCTGATTGTTTTTCGGTATTTAAATTTAATTGGCAACAATTATTGGATAATAAAAAAGCACCGACTAAAAAAAAAAAAAAAATGTATCTGAATGGCTGAATGTGATAATAATAATTTATTATCATTCCAATAGGCAATGATACTACAAACTACAGTCAACGATTTAAGATATCTTATTATTTGTCTCACTATCTCAATTATCAACGGTTTAATATCACAGATAAGCTATGTTTAGTCATAGATATAATAATAATGTTTATTATCTATATCTGTGTGTTTGTTTAACATATAATTTATTATCTGTAAACAGACAAGTGATTAAAAAGAGTTAAACCATAGATAATGCGACTAATGCAGTAATGCCTGCTGCAGCAGCTGAATTCCGAATATAATATGGTAATATTATAGTGATATAATATATGGTTGAAATTTTAAAGATATTGCATACCTATTTGCATGTCTGCATATAATTACAGTATTTAATTAACGTTTCCGTTGACTGTGGTTTTAAAATGGGCAAGCCTCAATATACTCAAAAGTTCAGACCAGAATGGCTTAAGCAAAAAGAATTTTCTGACTGGTTAAAAGATGTTGCTGGTGATTCATCTAAAGGATATTGTAAATATTGTTACTGCACTGTTCGTGCCAGACGAGCAGATCTTCTGTCTCACATTGAAACAAAAAAACACAAATCGGCAGCTGGTTCAGTAAGGATACATGAAAAAAGTAAAATTAACTTTGGTCCTCCATGTCATAAAACCGCCCATGTCGAAGCATCATTAGTGCAGATTGCTCAATTTTGCCAATTGATCATTTAACAGAAATATGTAAATTACAATTTCCTGGAAAACCTGCAGATAACTTGCAATTGCATCGTACTAAATGTACAGCAATTGTGAACAATGTTTTAGCTCCTTTTTTCTTAAATGATCTAAAAAATGATATTGGTGATAGTAAATTTAGTCTTTTAATTGACGATTCCACGGATATTTCAGTTACCAAATACTTAGGCATTGCCATTATTTATTATAGTTCCTCTTTAAAACGTATAGTTACTACTTTTTTAGTCTTGAAAAATTAACAGAATGTAATGCAGAAAGTATTGTAGAGTCTGTTAAACTATCATTAAATAAATATAATTTAAATATTAAAAACTTAATTGGATTGGGAACTGATAACGCAAGTGTAATGGTGGGGGTAAATAAAGGTGTTCATGAACTACTTAAACGTCTTAACCCATAAATAATTTTGGTACGATGTGTGTGTCATTCGATTCAACTGGCTACTTCTCACGCATGTTCAGAAACATTACCTCGACATCTAGATTTTCTAGTCAGTGAAACATATAATTGGTTTTCCAAGTCTACATTGAGACAACAATCTTTCCAAAATCTTTTTAAAGTTTTAAATGACAATCAAACACCTCTTAAAATCGTTAGAGCATGTAATACACGATGGCTCTCTATAGAAACTGCTGTTTCTCGTATTATTGATCAATGGAGTGAATTAAAATTACATTTTGATATGGCCAGATCCAAAGAAAAATGTTATACAGCTGAAATGCTCTATAACATGTATAACGACGAACAAAATTTGGCATTTTTTCTTTTTCTTAGACCAATTTTAGGTGATCTTCAACGAATAAATAAGCTATTTGAGAGTAATAATATTGATCAAACTAAATTAGCTAATGAAGTATGCACATTGATTCAATTTATAGCAAAGTTCATAGTTGTTCCATCTTTTAATTTTAATCCTATAACAAGATCAGATATTGCAAACCATCTTCACCCAAAACCTCACTTGGGATACTCTTTTGAAAATAAAGTATCTCAATTAATAAATTCCAATAAATTATCAAAAGATAATGAAAAAGTTCTTAGGGAGAGATGTATATAAAATTTAATATACTTTTAATAAAAGAATTACAGCAAAGATTACCAGATAATATAGAAATTTTTAAAATAAATTGAAATTTTATCACCTTCTAACACATTAAAACAGCATAAGGAAAAAATCAGTCCTTTGTGTAAATTATTAGGCTACCTATCCGGACAATTAAATAGAAAAAATTGATTCACAATGGAAAAAAATCAGTATAATAACTTGGAATTATTCTAATACCAGTGCCACTTCTTTTTGGGCAGAAGTTAATAACTTTAATGATGCCTCTAATACTAATCCCTTTAAGGAGCTCTCTAAATTTGCTCTAACTGTTTTAAGTTGCCCTTGGTCCAATGCTGAAATGGAGAGGGTGTTCAGTTCAATGAACATCATAAAAAGTAAAGCTAGAAATAAAATGGGTACTTTGTTATTAACTTCATTATTACAAACAAGGTCAGGATTGAAAAGACTCAATAAATGTTGTCATGATTTTAAATTACCGTCTGAAGTTGTAAAACATATTGGTACGAACAGTATTTATAAAAACTCTCAGGATAACCAGGATAACATAAACACTGATAATGATATACTCAATACTGACTCATATACAGATGTATTTGACGAATTCTATTCTATTTAATTATTTTATTTATTCTATGTTTTTATACATTATTATTTATATTCAATAACTTTTTTTAAATTTTCTAATTTGTTAAAGTTACAAAAAAAAAGTACAAAAATTTAATTTTATGAAGTTTTATTATTCTAAAATATTGTGTTATATTCATTATAATTAATAATAATTTTATTTTGTTTGTTATTTTGTTTACTATGTTATAATATAAAGATATAAAGGATATAACTATTATTATTATCCATCTCCATTAGAAAAATATTATATTTTAATTCGTGATTATTCCTAATTGATATTATCAGTTAATATTATAGTGATGGGCACTTGGCACTATCGAATAATATTCGATAGTAAATCTAAACTATCGAATATTTTATTCGAATATTATTTTATGTGACCGAATAATAGTATATGCGACAACTATTCGAATATTTCGAATACACCGAATAAAAACTATTCGAATAGACCGAATAAAAAAAACTATTCGAATAGACCGAATAAAAACTATTCGAATAAACCGAATAAAAATTATTCGAATAGACCGAATAAAACTTATTATCAAATGTTTCATATTATGACGAACAGTTTATTTATTTATTTACAATTATTGTGGAAACAAATCTTGCCAAAAATATTAATTGTTTAAATATAACGATGTAAATTATAAAGAAATAAATATATTTTATTATACTGGAGTGAAATACAAAGAAAAACTATTTCAAATGTTGATCGGCCAAAAGTTTGGATTCATTTTTTATAGTCGGATAAAAAATCCGAAAATATATATATTTTATATAATAAATATTTATTTTAAAAATTTAAAAATGTTTTTAGACATTATAATATTATTATTAATTTTAAATTTTAATAGGTACGTTGATACATGTATTTAAAAATATTAACTTACAAATTACAATCACACGGTATCTTAGGAACAATATCAAAATGTATTTGTAACTAAATACATTTCAATTCAACAAACAAACAATGAATTTTATTTTGTTTATAAACGCATAAACTAAACTCAAGCTAAAAAAAAAATAGTATGTATAATAAAATAAATATAAATTTGTCATTACTATAGGTAAGTACTTAGTACTTACACTATATAGACATATAGTGGATACCCGGATTTCCGTTATATTTTTGTTAGTTATACAATTTCAAATACACTTTTCAAAAAGTATTTAATACCAAAAAAGTACAAATAAATAGAAAAACTGAATATCCTATTATTCCTATTGACTTTAGATAATTGTTCAGTCCATCCTTCTGTACAAATCTCGTCGTCATAATTCATAAAGTTAGTTTTTCCTTCCAAACAATCCAAACAAGTCCTCTGTACTCCAGACTATGGATTAAGGCATTGAAAGTAAAATTTCGAAAACAATTGGTACTCAAAATTATGAATTGAAAAGAACAAAGAAAAGACTCAAAAGTTTCAGTATTTTATGCAATTTTAAATTTTAATGCTCTCAGGTGTATAGAAATTAGAAATTAATTTCTAGTGTTTCTACCGCTACAATAAAGAACTGTTTCCGTCATGCTAGGTTTCTGGCTACAATAGCAGTACCTATACGACGAAACAGATTACTTCCCTAAAGAAAATTAGAACTTTTTGTCGAGGTTGACGTTCCTGCTGCTCTATAGACCAATAATGTAGAACCGAACAAAGAAAAAAATTGTCAATTCTATTTTAAATGAAAATGAAAAATGAAAACAAACAAGCTGATCACGAGACGGAAAAAATTGTATGTAAGGCACCGTTTATTTCGGAAGTGTATTTTTCATTTTTTCAATTGAACAAGTACGTAGGTACTTTTGTATCGTTAAACAGCGATATCAATACGCCAGAAGTATCTATAGCATTAAAAAATATTTCTAATCTTGTTACAAAATTGCATTGTTCCAGTTATAGACAATACTATAATTGTTTTTTTTTTTTTTTTCAAAAAAGTTGTAAACATAATTACTAATTAGGTTAACATAATATTATTTAGGTACCTAAATAATACCATTGATTATATTATTTAGTACTATATATAATCAATAATTATATACACTTTTTCATTTATAAATATATAATAATACATTTGTAATACAAAATATTTATTTAATAAATTAATTTTTCCAAAATATTACGATTTTTTTCTACTGTATTAACTATATAACGAAGTTCTGATACAACGATCTGATCCCTTGAGCCCCCGAAGACCGTTATAAGTCCTCTATTGCAGTATTTGAATGCTTAACAATTAACATTTAACAAGATTGTCAGATTGATTGTACAATGTACATATGCCGCCAGATAAAGTAAAAAATAGTGTGTTGACAAGGGTACACTCCAAATTCGAAACATACTATATAGTATATACCTAAGCGACTTCCCCGGTTTTTTTTTTTATAAAACAGACTACCGCCTTTTAAATGTAAAATACTCAAACTTAATCACTACTTATATTAAAACGAACAAATTTTATTTGATTCGTATTTTGTAAATATTTTCACAAGTTTCTAAGAAATTAGATACCTTTTAGTTATTATAACTATAATCTTTTTACATCACCTTTGATGGTATGCCGATTTCGGTAAAAAAGGTAGCATAACATTTGAAGTTTGAACCTTGGACCTCCGGTTGGACCTATTAAATATATTATTCTTCATATTTGTTAAAGAGGGATGACAAAAAAAAGGCTGCAATACGATTGAGAACGTTTGACCTTTTTTAGCGTACGACTGAGATCACTCGAAATTTAACAATGAAATAACCGCTGACCCCAAAAAACAGTACTATTAAGAACGAAATTAAGTGCAACGTTGCCGAACTATATTCAAGTCAAAATAGAAATGAAATAAAACATTGAATAAAATAATTAAAAATTATAAATTTTAAAAATGTCATGTCAATATACATATATACCTACCTATAATACAAAAGCTTAGAAATTTAAATACATAAGCAAAATGTCATGTCAATACACATAGGTACCTACCAATAATACAAAAATTTAAATATAATTTACAATTTAATTTCCCTATATAGATTTCCCAGATGCGTTAAATATTTTATTAATTTTTCAGAAGATTTATTTTGACATTAGTTACTATATGACTGTATTGTTTTTGAAATTTTTTCTTCTTCTGATTTGGATGCCTTTTGAACAGTACCCTGTTGAATTGTATTGAGTTTTAAAGACGTACATATTTATATAGGTTAGCCATTAATATAGCCGATTAATTTCATATGGCCAAATTTGGCAATGTTGCGTGGAAAAATAAAAACTGAGCGTTCTCAATCGTAATAGTTAAAAGGGTCTAAAAAGGTATCGCCAATAATGATCGTTCTCAATCGTATTCCTGCCAAAAAAAATAGTCCCAATAAATTAGTAATGGGCCATACTTAAGTCATTCCTTGCTTGGTTATTGAACTGACTATTACTCATTTTGCGCGTACCTATATTAGTACTGTGTTGTTGTATTTTGTTTTTTTTTGCGATTTTTGTAAACTTAAATTTAAATATGTTTCCTAAAAAAAATCGGTCAAATGTTTGGGATTATTATTTAAAAGAACCTAATTCGCCGGGTCAAGTGAAATGCAAAACATGCAAAAATTTTTTTAAATACTCTGGTAACACGTCAAATTTGTGGGATCACATGAAAAGAAAACATACAACTATATTAGAGGCAGAAAAATTAGTAAGCGAACTGGAACAATTAGACGATGTTTCAATAAATGATCACAATCAACTTCCACTGGTAAGATTATATTAATATTATATTCATTATTTATTTTATAATTATATTTACTGTTCGTTTGAACAAAAACAAAAAATTGTATTTCCAAATATAATTATTATATTAATTAATAAAATTAATTAATTAATTAATTATTTAATTATTAAATTAAAAAGGTTCGGCTTTTTTTTTAATGGTGGTATGTGGCATGGCTAGATTGTCTAATAGTTATTAGCTAATATCAGAATTGTAAGAAATTCTTTATATATTCATTTGAAAAACAAAAAAAAAATTAAGAAAAAACGAACATTTTTATGCTAAATCAATTTTTGACAAAATTAATTATTTTTGATTTTTGATTTTTTTATTCTAAAAAATATGTAAATTTTTCTACACAAATCTGAGAAAATAATATATTTTTCACAAGGTAAAAATTAATATAAAGTTCTGAAAAGTAGTTAATACTGTAACCAAAATAATATATAAACAACTTTTTTTAAAAGATATTTTAAATTAAAATTTTGTGAAATATTATATAATATTATTATATATAATTATGTTTATGTATTCTATTTAATTGTACTCACATTTTTTTATAGGTTTCACTACAGAATCTAGACGACGGACATTAGATAATTATGTTGCTCAAATGCCTGAAAAACTAATAAATGAAAGGTCATTTACTGAAACGACTGAAACCAGTCAAATTTCAGTTAAAAGATTAAAACAAATGACATTGTTTTCAAAGTAATTTATTAACTACCTACCTAATTAATATAATATATTAGAGCATAATTAAGATTATTATAAAAACACCAAAAATAAATAGGTTTTTAGTGAATTAAATAAATGAAAATTAAATACAATTATTTTTTTACTAATAGATATCAAGCTATAACGGAAAGAGGCGTTGATCAGTTCAATAGGGCTATAGTGGAAATGATTGCAGAAGACATGCAGCCATTTTCCATTGTTGAGAACCGTGGTTTTCAGAAGTTAGTACAACTTCTGGATTCTCGCTACACACTGCCTAGCCGGAGAACGATCGAAAGAACGCTCATTCCTAATATCTATGAAACTACAAGGGCCAAAGTTTTTGAATTAGTTTCAATTGCAAAACATGTTGCAATTACATCTGATGTATGGACATCAATGAACACAGAATCATACTTAACAGCAACGGTTCATTTCTTCGACGCAAACTTACAATTGAGAACTTTTGTATTGACTACTGAAAAATTGACGTCCAATCATACAGCAAAAAATTTATCTGACGTTTTACATGACATTTTTCATAGTTGGAATATTCAATCAAAAGTGTGTGCAATTGTTACTGATTCTGGAGCAAATATTAAGGCAGCTGTACGTTTGATGAATATTGAACACATTCCATGTACAGCCCACAAACTGAATATTATAGTAAAAAAGTCCTTAAAATTAGATTCTGATGATAAGTTACTGCCTAATGAACAAGTAAAAATTATAACTTTGACAAAGCTGTGTCGCACAATTGTTAGCCATTTTAAACATAGCGAAGTTGACACAAGACAATTGGCAGAAAAACAACAACAGATGGGTGCTTCTGTTCTGAAATTGAAACAAGATGTTTCAACAAGATGGAATAGCATCTTAATTATGCTGGAGCGTCTTCTAGAGGTCAAAGAACCTCTAACTGTTGTTTCTTTATCGATTAAACGATGTCCGACAATGCCAACTAATGAACAATGGACAATAATAGAAGATTTGGTAATGCTGTTAAAATCATTTGAAACATTGACCGTGCAGCTTTCATATGAACAAAAACCAACTCTAGGGAAAGTAATTCCATTGATCAGAGGTAATTAGACATTTGTTATACATTTCAGTTACCTATTATTTTGAAACATTATTATTTCATTCCAGGTCTTCAACTTTCAATAAATAACAAAGCACCGAAAACATTAAACGGAACATTTTTAAAGAATTCTTTGCTTGACAATATTTCTTTGACATACGGTGCAGTGGAAGAGATGTTCCCGTCGCATTTTTATGCCAAAGAAACTTTATTGGATCCATGGTACAAAAAAGCTGCATTTGTATCCAATTCCAATGTAGAAACAGCTCAGCAAGAGGTGCAATATGAAGTTGCTGAATTATTAAAAAACAGAAGTAAATAACTTGCTATAACTAATAATTTAAAAATATAATTTCATACATATTATAATTATTTCATAAAACATAACTGTAAACAATTTTAGAATACTTAAACTTAAGTAAAAACTAAATATTTTATTTCAATGAATAAAAATGTAGGTATCTATTACTTAATATTAATTTTTAATTGTGTGTAAAACTGCAAAACCAACATCAAAACAATATTAATTGTAGGTACTATAAAGAAAATAATAAATATTGTTTAATAATTTTTATTTTTTTTATTTCAGTGTTAGGCACAAATAATGAATACATAGAGGTTATATCTACAGGGCAACAAACCTCCGTCCAATCAATGTCTGGTGTTTCAAGTGTTTCAACAAGCAGCACAGAAAATGAAAACCTGCTTGATTACTTACAAGCTAAGGTTACAACAATTAGATCAGAAACAACTGATACAAGTACTGCAGTAACACTTGTCAGGCAGTACATAGATCTGCCATATTTAAATTTGAAAGAAGATCCAATGCAATTCTGGAAAAATAATTTTTCTGTATTAGATGCATTAACAGAATTGGCATTAAAATATGCATGTATTCCTGCCACGTCTGTGCCCTCAGAGAGGATTTTTTCCAAAGCCGGACAAATTGTTAGTCAACGCAGGAACAGACTGTCACCAAAAAAATGTAAATATTTTAATATTTTTAAATAAAAATTTAGAAATGTAATTTAGTTTTATATTAACTTATAATATTTTAAATTGTGATCATTATTTATTTAATTTTTGAGATTTTCTTTACTACAGAAAAGAATTTATGTTTTATTTTATTAATCAGTTATATTTTTATATTTTTAATTTATATTATTTTAAATTGTAAATCTGTATTTGTTATTATTACTTATTTTATTTTTGACATTTTCTTTACAACAGAAAAGAATTTATATTTTATTTTATTAACCAGTTATATTTTAATTTAAAAATTGATTATCTTATTATGTTTTTTATGGCTTTGTTATAATTTAATATATTCTTAATTTATATAAGTATTATGAAATGTTGTATGATTGTTGTTGGTTATTAGTATTTTTTTTTTTTTTTTTATCAAATATTTGCATTAATATATTATTCCAAAGATTTATATTGTTATTTTTCAATCAAATAATTGCAGCACAATAATCAAAGTATAAATGGATCAATAGGCTTTATTATAATATACACAATACACAATATAGATATGTTGTAGAGACTATAGAATATTAAAAAATTGTATACATAATACATCAGTAATGATCAAATTAAAAATATATCAACTTAATAATAATTGATGACTGTTAAAGTGTTAAGTATTATAAGTTCTTAGTGAAGTTATAAAATTTATGGTTTTTTTTAAATTCTTAGTAGTTGGTTAACTAATTTAGTAATTTAACTTACTTAACTTACTTTAGCTTGCAGCTTGTAATATTAATTTGGAATACTTGGATTAGTTCATTTAGTTCATATAGTTGACAATTAGAATTAATAGTAGTTAGTTTGGTAATAGTTTAATCATTTTTGACGTTTTTGTTCATTGTTATCAATATTGTCTAATATCAATTTAGTAATTAGGTAAATGAATAATAATAATAATATCGAATAATATTTAAATAACTGAATAATTCAGAACTATCGAATAATTTGAAATAACTGAATAATTCAGAACTATCGAATAATTCGATAGTACCCATCACTAGACTTAATAATTAATATTTATCAAATGATAATATTATGTTACTTATCTTTAAATATTCTGTATCTATTATCTATATTCTAGACAGAATAAAAAGAAACTAGTTAGTTCAAAAATATTTT
Source organism: Schizaphis graminum (assembly GCA_020882235.1). Taxonomy (NCBI): domain Eukaryota; kingdom Metazoa; phylum Arthropoda; class Insecta; order Hemiptera; family Aphididae; genus Schizaphis; species Schizaphis graminum. The sequence goes on from CM037033.1 coordinate 7,298,431, forward strand.
TTTTACCTTTTAATATCATTATTATTAACGTATTTTGTAATTAAGAAAAGTTAATCCTTTTACATATTTGTTGTAACTTTGTAAGGGGGGTGTGGGGGGCAGAGCCCCCCACTAGTTAGCCTGTATCATAACATGTTGCCTCAGTGGCGGCGCCAGGAATTTTTCCCAGGGCGGGCCAAAGGAGGCCAACATATATTTGGGCAGGCACAGTTGTTTGGACGTATGATAATTGAATAAACGAGGGGGGGGTTGACAGGGGCCGGAGTGTCCTTTTTTTGGAATACCCACCTTTGAATCTACATATATAAGTACCTTTGTAATAAAAATTGTTTATTTAATCTCTTAAGGTCTTCAGTCTCAGTGACCAGGAGTTTTGGTGAGTTGGGTTATTTATTTATCAGATACTTTAAAAAGAAAGGTAAAATTAAATACATAAAACTGTAATCCATTATATTTTCTTTATTTAATAAACAACATAATATTATATATCTAAAAAATTTTAATTTCAAAGTTTATAATTGAATACATAGGTATTAATATATTTTAATATATTAGCAAACCATAACTAGGTACATAATAAAATATAAAACAACTATTAAATACTTTTACAATATAATTAATAATTATTATATTAGACAATATTATGTAACTAAATAAATAACAGGTAATAATCATAATTTAACTTATTTTAAAATTATTCTACGGTTGCCATAATATTATCGTAATCCCGTCCAAGCCGTTTCCGTGAACGACCGCACCAAATATAAAACGTAAACATTCTATATTATATCCATGTATAGCTGTGTGTGATTTAGGAAAACCAGACCACGAAATTACAGGGATATGTTCTATTTACATAACAATATTTAAAAATAATAATTTCAAGTATTAAATTTAATCAACATTTTTAGGCGGGCCAACGGGCGGGCCAGGGGTTTCTAAGACGGGCCATGGCCCGCCCGGGCCCGCCTTTGGCGCCGCCACTGTGTTGCCTCCTCCAAAATTTAATACCAGAACCGCCACTGTTATTTTTATGAAATTTCTCATTTAAATTTTAACTGCAGTTAATAGTTTTAACTTTTAATTCAAATGCGACAAAGAATTGCAAATTTCTATACTATATTTAAAAATTTAAATAAACAATAGAATCTATTGAGTATGTAATGTATTTTTTTTTTTTTTGTAAAATAAATCAATGTTCAAATTATTTGATTTTTACCATAATATATTTTATTTTATTTTTTAGGAAATTTTTCATTCAAATTTCATTTGTCGTTAGTAGTATTAACTTTTAATTCAAATGCAAATAAGCAATGATCAAATGAAAATTGTTTTTTTTTTATTATACACAGTTACATAGTGTTGTAACGTGTCCGCTTCAGCACTTGAATTTATGTTGAAAGGTATAATAAAGATACACAGATTTACGTTAACACAAAGTATTTTTATTAATAATCAACAACTAATCTAGTATACAAGTACGTGGTCGTCTTGTCTCTCGTATTCGACTCCCCGACTTACTCTATGACTTTCCTATTTATGCTAACCGGAGTCACCTTGTTATGATGACGTCCGTTTAATCAAAGGTGTGCTCTATTTCTAGTTTTAACCTTTGATCTACGCTCACGCTTTCCTATAATATGGTTATTTCAAAGTCGTTTAGCTGTCAGTGAATACTATTATGTAATGATATCTAATGTTCATTATTTTACAATATATTAATAATGAGGATCATTACATTCTTCCATCCCTAGAATGAAATTGTATCTAAATACAATATAGACTTCACTTTTAACACTAAATGATACTAAAATTATAATTTCATACAAGAAGAAAAAAAAATATTAAACTTAAATTTACTTCACACTTCAGTTACTTTAATAGTATCAAAATGTACGGGATTATAATCGCGTATTGGAACCGGCGGTGTTGACGTATTTCTAAAAAGTTTATTAATTAAACTACATATAATTAAGAATATAAACAAAATTACAATACCATAAAATACATAATTATAATTTTTATGTACTTCGCGTACCGTTTGTTTGGTTAATTGGTAATCAATATCTTTATTTATATCATCCAAGGTACTAGATATAGAATTCAAATCGTGCAGTTTTTCAATTTTCTTAATATTTTTAAAAATAGGGATACTACTTATATCATCCTGTTTAAAATTTTTACCTTCCTTAATTATTTTGGTTTCCGGTATTATATCTATTAATTGTGTATTTTGAACTGACGTTACCGGATGTAATATATTCTGACTTGCATACCCTTTACATTGGTCTGAAAGTGTTAATAATCCTGTTCCTACTAACTCAATAGATTCCATTTTCTCGTCTACTCCACATGTTAACACTACGTTCTCTTTCTCTGTTGTATATATCCACGTGTTCCTGAACTCTAATTTATGAAATATACTTCCTAATAACTCAAAATATAAATATTCACAAATTTGTGTTTTCTCTTGTTGTTTCGTGAATAATGCCATTTCACAATTAGTATTAGAATTTTTCGAATGTACCGGTTGAATAGCGTAACAAATAAAGTAATTATGTATGTGTTTACACGAGTTTAATTGTTGTGGTGTAAAGGTCGTGAAGTATTCGTTTGATGGGCTTATCGCAATATAGTCATAAGTGTTTTTTACGTACGCGAATTGTTTATTTTTAATTTTAATTGGCATCAGAATTATATTATACAAATTGAAACCTTGTTGATTTACTAATGGTATTTTAATATTAAACATCAGTAATTGATTTTGATAAACAACACTGACCTCTGATAATTTATATAAATTACCTATATGGTTCGATATTGTCTATCTCAAACGGTAATGATGTACCTTTAGGTAATGATAACTTAATTTCTTTCATACTCTCATGCAATGATTCAATTGGTAATACTCCCGAATGAATTTGACCTGCCCTTGCTAAATTAATCATTTCTGATATGTAATTAGTCTCAAACGCATACTGACCTAATAATATATTTAATAATAAATATGAATCTTGTATTCGTGTTTTATGCTCTAACTCGATTGTTTTATTTATTAATTTGTCTGATACGCTTCTAATATCTCCCATAAATTCGTTAATTTTATTGCGTAAAAATGTAACGTCTCTAAAACTTTGTTCCGATTGTCTAACTACTGCTTTAATTACTCTCGTTTGTGATTTTAAAATGTTTAACGCACTTTTCTCTGATTGTTGTAGCTGTAACACATTATTTGAATTTGTTTCCATACAATTATCATAGCAAATTCCAAACAAAATATTTGCTAAATTACCTACACCATTAATTACTCCTCTCCTCCCCCTTTTAGAAGGTTGTGTCAAAGTACTTAGAATGTTAGCTCTTTTACTTAATATTTCTTTGGTAAAATCTGTAAATACAGTTTTAAAATTTTGACAAATAATGTTTGATTTTGACGGAAACATTTCGTTTTCGATACAGTATTGCTTTGTACTATCTAAATATGTGTCAAAAATTTTCTCGCGTTCATTATAAAATGTTAGGTTAACATATGTCAATAATGTCCATTGTGTGTTTACAATTCTAACGGAACCTTTATTTTCAAAGTATAGTCCTGAATGATTGCTTACGTGTGTAACATTGTATAGTGTTTGTAATGCTCCGTGTGTAGATGTGTATAAGACAGCTAGACATACGTTAATCCTTGAAAAAAAAAATAAATTTAAATTAGTTCCTATTATATCTTATCTATTTTTATAAATTTTATTACTTTATATATAATAAAAAAAATTAATTAGTCGATCGGTTCTTTAAATAATTGTAAATGATTCATATGTACTCTTATTATTTTATTATTTTTTTTTATCGAAACATTTACAGGTTCATGTACTTCCATTATTTCATATGGTCCTAACCAGTTTGGTTCTAATTTATTTTTTTTATTCATGTTTTTCATAAGAACTTTATCTCCTATTTGTAATTCTATGGGATTAATATGTTTGTCGTAATTAGATTTAGCCTTTGTTTTTGATTCAATTAAGTGCTTCTTTGCCATTTGTCTCGCCTCCTGCATACGAGTTCTCAAATCACCTACATAATCACTGTAACTATAATCCGTTCTAGGTGGTTTTAAAAAACTTGATGGTATAACCGGCTGTACTCCGAATACTAATTCATATGGTGTAAATTTATGTGCCGTATGAGGTGTCGTGTTATACATATACATTGCATAGCTCAATATTTCACACCAATTTTCCTGTTTTCCATCACAAAAATTCCTCAAGTACTCTTTTAATGTTTTATGCGAACGTTCTAACGCGCCATTTGTCATCGGTGAATATGCTGTTGTTTGCATTTTGTTTATATTTAATAATTTACACATTTGTTTAAATAGTGAAGATAAGAAATTTGAACCTTGATCACTCAAAATATTTGTAGGTATACCGAAATAACATACGAATTTCTCTACGAAAGTTTTTGCAATTGTTGTCGCGTCTGTTGATTTTAAGGGATAAGCTGCCGAAAATTTAGTTAAATCGTCTTGTAATGTTAAAATGTGTGTATAGCCATTCATTGATTTAGTTAAAGGTCCTACTATATCTAAGGCTACTCTTTCAAAAGCTTTCGAAGAAGTAGTCGTAATTACTAGTGGTTGTTTATTTTTACGTTTTTCTTTATTTATTTGACATGGCTTACAATTACTAATAAATTTTCTCACTTCCTTTTTCATTCCTTTCCAATGTACCCATTGACGCAAACGTTTTACTGTCCTCGAAACCCCTTGATGTCCCCCGATGTATGTTATGTGTTGTTCCATAATTAATGCTGTTTTTACCTCGTCAGATATTTTGTAATCAGTAAAAATTTTGACTTTTATATTAGTTCCTTTAAAAATATATCTTAACATACTCCTCACTATATCATGATTTAGATTGGTCATCATTTTCGGTATTGCTAGTTTAGTAATGCACTCCTTCTCGCACACGTTTTTAATGTTAATTAGTGTTTCATATAATACCTGATAAGTTGGACTTTGATTATACGATTCCTCCGTAAATGCATATAAATATTTCCTATTCATATCTTCCACTACAATGACCTCTTTCACCTTTGAATTTCTTGGCACTTTATTACCGATATGATTTAATTGTAAAATATATTCTCGTAATACATTGTATTTTAATGTTACATCCGTAGTTAGAGTTAGTAAAATGTCATAGTCATTCGGTATTTCACTATAATTTTCATTAATTTCCTCAATATTATTATTTATATGTATATTATTATTGTTCATAAATTCTTCAAACGTAATTTTACTCGTATCCTCCTTCCTAATTATATTTATTCGTGATAACGCATCCGCATTACCATTTTCCGTACCAGGCTTATATATTATTTCATATTCAAACTCTTGTAAAAGTATACGCCACCGCGCTAATCTAGAGTTCATATCAGATACGTTGAATAACCAAACTAACGGTCTATGATCAGTAATTATTCTAAAATTTTTTTCCCCACAAATATGGCCTAAAATGTTTGATACCAAATACAATACCTAAACATTCTTTTTCAATTGTTGAATAATTCATCTCGCTAGTATTTAAAACTCTAGATGCATAAGCGATTGGTTTATCTATGCCTATCTCACCTTGTGATAACACACAACCCAATGCGTAATTTGATGCGTCCGTTGTTAATAAAAATTCTTTTTCAAAGTCCGGATACTGTAAAATTGGTTCCTTTATTAAAATGTTTTTTAATTTTTCAAACGCATACTGGTGTGCGTCCCCCCAAGCAAATTTCGTGTTTTTTTTTCAATAAGCTCGTTAATGGTTTTGCAATTTTTGCATATTCCTCAATAAAACGCCTATAATATCCTGTAAGTCCTAAAAATGCCTTAATGTCCGTAGTGTTTTTTGGTATTGGAACATTTCTCACGCATTCAATTTTACTTTCATCTGGTTTCACACCTTCTGCTGAAAGTCTATGACCCAGATAAACAACTTCTATTCTCAAAAATTGGCATTTATGTGGTTGTAACTTTAAGTTATTTGCCCTAAGTTTTTCGAATATAATTTTCAACTTTTTCATCATTGAATCTAATGATTCTGCACTAATAACTATGTCATCCAAATATGCATACATATTAAGATCCTCACACCCTGATAGTAACGCATGCATTAATTCCGAAAAAACAGCAGGTGCTGTTTTCAACCCGAAAGGCATTTTCAGCCATTCCCAATGACCCGTAGAGGTTGAGAATGCTGTTTTATGAGTGTCATCAGGATGTATAGAAATTTGGTGATACCCATTCGCAAAATCCAATGTAGAAAAATATTTAGAATGTCCCAATTTGTCAAGAATATCTGTTATTAACGGAAGTGGCCAGGAATTTCCTTCTGTAATTGCATTTAATTTTCTAAAATCTACACATAATCGGAATTTCTTTTTACCATCATCTCCCTCTTTTTTTGGTACTAAAATTAACGGATGATTCCACGGTGAATTACTTTTCTTAATTACTTTTTGTTGTTCTAAGTCCGCAACCTGTTTATTTATCTCACTTTTTTGTTGTTCCGCTAATCTATATTGACGAGTGTTAATGGGCGGATGATTAGTCGGTGTAATTATTCTGTGTGTTACTAGGTCAGTGCCTATAACCTTATCGCCTTCTATGAAAAATACGTCTGAATACTCATAACATATATCCGATAACGCTTTTAATTCCTCCTTATTAAGGTGATCTGTTTTTAACTTTTCCGCTATTAATTTTATCCTATCCGAAAATTGTAATGGTTCTAATTTACACGTATTATCCGTTTCAAAGTACATTATAGATTTATTGTTTTCAACAATGTTATCAACTAAAATTTCTGCCTCCTTATTTTCAATAAATAATTCCCAATTAATATCATTTGTTTTTAATTGAGTTAATGTTACATATGTTTCTGAAATATTTAACACGTTTCCCTTAATTGTATTATTTTCGCACTTTGAAACTGTGTTACCTAACCATACAGTATTTGTTAGATTTTTCTTATTTATTACTATCTCATCTCCATTATTAATTTTTTCGTTTTCTACCGATATTGTCAGTATATTACTTGACCTTGGTGGTAAGTTAATTAAGTTTTCTTTATTTTGTTTTTTATCAATTATCATTTCCTTTTTCTTTAAATTAAGTGTTATATCATTAGTACTAAAAAATGGTATACCGAGAATTCCTGACATTGTACCTGGGAATTTATCATGTACTACGTGAAATACAGTATCATAATAATAATTATTATTAATATTTAAATTAATTTTTATAATGCCTAAAGTTTTAATCGTATTCTCATTAATACCTATTAAAGTTTTTGTTTTCGTTTCAACTGGTACATTATTTTTTACTGCTGATAATTTAATTATATTTAAATCCGCGCCCGTATCGATTAAAAATACATTTTCTTTTCCTACTAATGCCTCCGAATTTATTTTAATTTGATTATTCTCTAACGTAATTATTTCTTCATTTTTTATCATTAAAATTGTATTATTTTTCATATCACCTATGGTTTTCATTACTGCAGAAGTTGACGCGCCTTCCCCACTTTTAGCTTTTTGTTCGTTATTATACTTTAATTTACGACAATCTTTTACTATATGTCCCGGTTTTTTACAATAATTACATGACAAAGAAATATATGCGCCACTACTTCCACTATATTCTTTTTACTGTTTCGGTCTTGTTACCATTATTATTAGTATTTTTAGGTTTTCTACAATCTTTACTCAAATGACCGAAACTCTCGCAATTATAACATTTAGGCTTAGAATATGAATTCGTATTTTTAGTATCGTATTTTTGTTTTAAGTTCTCTAAAGCTTGTTCCTCTTCCAATGCTGCCTTGATCATCTCCTCTAAACTGTTTAATTTCATAGCTCTCAATACTGTTCTAATTTGAAAATATAAACCGTCTACAAAAATGTTTCGCGCTTGTGTTGTCAATACCTTAGAAATAGTTCTACTTTCCGTAATAGTTTTATCTTTCGTCATTTCATTAATTAACCTATAAAGGGCTAACTCAACTCTACCTGCATAATCCTGAACTTTCTCAAATTTAGCCTGCGTAATCGAATTAAGTTGTTTTGATAAATACGTTTCCGAAAAGTTGTTCCCGAAATTTGCTCTAAGAATTGTAATTAAATCTTTATAATTTGCTATTGTTTTATGCTGAGTAATGCATAACGCTTTTCCGGATAAATTGCATAGCAACGCTTCTAATACGTCACTAACCATCGCCTCCTCAATATGTTTAAACACAAACTCGCACTTTTTCTCGAATAAATTTAAATCTTGGGATGGTAAACCCGCGAATTCTGGCAACATCCTTATTGCACTATCAAAACTTAATTTACTCATTTTAATAAGTTCTATTTGTTCCGTTAAAACTCTTAAGTGTGATAAGTAATTATTTCTTTGCTCACCTTCTGTGACCCTACTAGCTAAATTGAAAAACCACTCTAATTCTGTATCTATTTCTGACATAAATAAAGTATTATATTACCATAAAAATTGCATGTTAATTTTTCTTGAACTCGATTTAGTTGATGATTGGATTGACTCAGATGTTGATTGTAGTTGCTTTGACTGTTGATTGAAGTTGCTTTGAATGTTGATTGTAGTTGCTTTTATTGTTGATTGAAGTTGATTGAAGTTTGATTGAAGTCGTATGTTCTGAAGTTGTATATTTCAAATCGACGTTGATTTTTTTTTTTTTTTTTTAGACTAACGTACTTGTATTTGACCAAATAATTATTTCTTGATTTAGTTTATTTCGAATTTTTCTTTAAAGATTTTGATTGACGTTGTTCGATTCCAACACAAATTGTAGTTTGAAACATTCGTTAACCGCTGCCACCAAAATGTTGTAACGTGTCCGCTTCAGCACTTGAATTTAGTTTGAAAAGTATAATAAAGATACACAGATTTACGTTAACACAAAGTATTTTTATTAATAATCAACAACTAATCTAGTATACAAGTACGTGGTCGTCTTGTCTCTCGTATTCGACTCCCCGACTTACTCTATGACTTTCCTATTTATGCTAACCGGAGTCACCTTGTTATGATGACGTCCGTTTAATCAAAGGTGTGCTCTATTTCTAGTTTTAACCTTTGATCTACGCTCACGCTTTCCTATAATATGGTTATTTCAAAGTCGTTTAGCTGTCAGTGAATACTATTATGTAATGATATCTAATGTTTTACATATTATTCATTATTTTACAATATATTAATAATGAGGATCATTACAATAGTCACCTGATAACTTTCTAAGTTAATATGGAATGAAATATATTTCTGTTTTATAATTAAAATATAATAATTATAATAATATAAATATAATTATTAATAATAAATGAGGAGTCGGGTAGGCTGTATGTTAAAAAGGCTCAAAATATCAAAAGTTTAATCAAGGTATCAAAATAAGGAAGCGCTTACACACTTGCTAGATTTGTTTTTTCATTATTAGTTTTTAATGGACTTAAATATTCATCAGAACGATCTCCAACAGTGGCGTACCCAGGATTTTTGAATGGGGGGGGGGGGCTAAACAAAGTAAATAAAAATTTGACATCTTATCACTAGCTTCAATAAAGTCTTATAGCTGTTAATTGTAATATTTCATTATTATATACTTTTTATAACATATACATAATATATTAATGATATATTTAAATAGTAGGAAGTAGGGACTGATTTATTATTATTACAAAATGTACTCCATAACACGGCCAATGGGGGGGGGGGGCTGAAGCCCCCTAAGCCCCCCCCTGGATACGCCACTGATCTCCAATAAGAATATTATAAAATTCATTGTTACTGCATTCATTATCATCGAATTCATTATAAACATCAAAATTATTTTCACTTATATTTAATAGATTACATTCTGATATAAATAACATTTTGCATACAGCCTTACTGGTACCTAACTTAGTTTAAATTTTGGGAGACTAATGGCCGCACAAATTAAATGTTGGTTTTAGAAAGCTCTATATTAAATAAATAATTAAATCTTTTTTTCATGACTAACAACAATTTAAAATGCTAATGGCTTACAATAATTTAAATGTGTTAATTGAATTAATTTCAATCGAAGAGCAATTATTGTGGGTGCAACATACCCTAAAAAACATTTTTTTTTCACCATGTAACAGGTCAAGTGATATTATTATTCTTCAAGAAAATCTGAAGTTTAGATTTTATTTTTAATTTCAAGCTGTCAAATGTAACACACAGTTTTTATTTAATCGCTAGAACTTTTTAACTACATCAAACATTGAGTTCCATCTAGTTATAATTGGTATTGGGAATTTACAATTACATATCTCGTATACTTTATCTGACACAACTGAGGTTCTACTTAAGAGATTCGAAAATAAATTTAATATTGTAAATACAGACTTTGATATATTATTATTATATGAAATGTCTCTAATTTTTGCTACATCACTAGTGGCAATTAAACTTAATATATGGGCGGAGCAAGTTAAATGGTTTTGCAAAGTTATGTCATCCTCATAATAGTTTGAATTTGATTACCACAAAATTTGAAACCTATTGTCACATTGACAATCTCAACTTCCGCACTAGTATCATCAGTATCACTTTTTTCAATATTTTATGATTCATCACTTGTACTATCAAACCAATTACTATTACTTGTACTATCTTTTTTACTTATTATTGTGGACACCGAAAATACTATGAATGCTTTTCCAAAATTTGTAGCATTGTCAGTCACAGTATGTGAAATTTTAGAATTATTTAATTTAAATGTTTGTGTACTTATGTTAAAACTTGAGTTATATTTATGGCTCCTTTTTATTTGTTGACAACCAAGTATGTAAGAGTGTCTGCTAAAGTGTTAAAAGTATATTCATCAAAAAAATGGCATGTCATACATAAGTAGCTCTTGTTGTTACAGAAATAAAATCAGCTGTTGTGCATATGTATGTTTGTTTTGCTAAAGGTCAGTTAACAAAGGAAGTATACCTTAAATTTAATTCTTTACTCATATCTAGGGCTCAGATTTTAAAGCATAATAAATAACAAAAAAGCACAAAATTATTTTAAAAAAGCAAAGATGAAGCATATTTATTCTTTAAAACAAAAAAAAGCATGACTAAAAATTAACATAAATTAGTTATAATTTTATAAAACTGAATAAAAAAAATTTAAATTAACAAAAGAATTTACTACCATGTATTTGGTAAGATTTCTAGAAGTGAAACTGATTTTTTTCTGAGACGATGTGTTTATATAACAAATTTTGAACTGGTCGATATCAATGTTAAACGAGTACTGAGCGTAAGTTCTACAGACTATATGCAATAGCCGATAAGCTATCTGTGGATATACATTTAAGGTTGTTTCATTCTAATAGTACGGTCACGGTCATTATTGTATGTTTTTACATTTCTTATTTAGTAAATAAACATTTTTTTTTATTTGTATAGCATAACAGACATATAAAAATTCCACAGTTAGAATAACTGAAAAAAGCAATAAAATATCAAAAAAAAGCAAAAATAAATTCGTTTATTTGGAATCAGATTAACGTGAAACAAATTTATGTTTAATAATTAGACTTCTATCTTAAATATATAAAAAAAAAAAGTATTTCCTTTAAAATCCGAATCACAATATGATTGATATGTTTTGCGTTATGATATAAAGCAGCATATATTATTCCAGCTAGGCCCATGATAAATCTTCTAAAGGAAGTATTTGGGCTTTTGGCAGTTTATAAGTGGTCTCATCCCTTGTACTATGTATTATTTTTTTTCTTTACTCAATTGTAATTATACTTATACTGATTTTATTAATTAACTAATAAATTGGTACTTATTACATCACTAGTATTTAATACATTTCATGTTTTGTTCAGTTCTCACAATGACTACTAACTATTTGATAAATTTATTTATAGGTATAGTAGTTATTAAAGAAGTATTATTTCTTTCAACTTAAATCTTAAATAGATATATAGCACCATATATTTATTAATTCAACTGTTAATTATTACATTTTATCAACTAGGTATTTTGTTAATTGAAAAATATCAAATATAAACTTAAAAATAAAATAATTGTGTTTTAATTTATTTTTATATCACCAAAATGTATGCATAAAAAAAATTTTGTTTATTTAGATTTCATACAATTTTATTTTGATACACTTTTTGAACAATTTAGAAATGTTATCTGTAGATTTAAATTCTGTAAATTTACCAGGTAAATTTTACCATTCTGGTGGTGCACCAAACATAAATGAATAGTCAATTTCTGTTGTTGATGATAATGATGATGGTGGTGGTGTTGATGGTGATGGTGGTGATGATGATGTAGGTGATGGTGGTGTTGATGGAGATGATGGTGGAGATGGTGGTAGAGGTGTTGTAGTGGTCATATTTGTTACAACTTCGGTATTCTTCTTCCTACCACTAAAAAATAAATTATATTATCATAATATTGATTTTTGGACAATAAAAATCTAGATATCACAAAGATATCTATGTGTTTTTTATACTATGTGTATTCCGATGATAAAATTTAATTTATAATCATACATTTAATACATTCCTAATCATGGTAATTGTTTATTATAACTACCATGACAAACCAAATAATCCTTCTACAATGTAAAAAGTGTTACATGTACCTCTTCATTGAATATTTCATTTTCTAGGGATTTTAGGAGTTTGCATATTTTTCAATAATCATTCAGAACATATATTAGTTGTATAGGAATTTGTTTCATAATACTAGAAGTTTAAAACAATCATTGTTATTTTATTCAGTTCTTTTTGCCATATAATTGGATATTTTGGTATAGGTACCAAACATTTGTATTTTAAGTAAATATTTTTTATATTTTATTCATACATTTTCTAGAAATTGAAAAATATATATTAAAATATCTCTTTGTCACCTCTCAGAATGGTTTTTGTGTAAAATAATTTATTTATCATTTAATTCAATTATTAAATACTAAAATAAAATTCAACCATAAACAGTGAACTTTTGGACGCCTACTGCACAACAGAGCGGTACCTACTTACCAAACTTATACAGAAAATAGTGTATAATATGTAACTAATGTAATTACTTTTTATAAATTATTTCTTTGAATCAATGAGTATATACTTTGTACACAATTAAAATAGTAATTTAATTCTTTAAATTTAAAAATTAACATAGAACTATTTTATAAAATTACTTCTCTTTTATCTTCATTAAAATAGGTAAAAAAAGTCTTTTTATTTGAAATTTGTTGTGATAAGGTATAGCATAATGTGATTGTCAATAATAAAATAAATTATACCTATCATAAAAGACCAATCATGTAACATGTAGTTTTGTAATATTTTAAAATATAGGTACTAGGTAGTTATGTTAAATTATACTATTTTCAAAATTAGTTATGATTATGAATAGAAAATAGATATACTTTTTTCTTGTTCTTGGACAGTTGTCTTTTATAAAGTCTAAGTTGCATTGTTCCTCGCAGCATTTTTTTTGTAAAAATTGTATTTTTTGGCGTCTTCTTGCTGAAGAATTTATAACAGTATCTATAACGGCTATAACAAATAACATATACAACTATATTAAAATCATTTATGTATTATAAAAATATTGTTCTTATAGTTGCTTCCAGCTATAACATTTCCTGATTTTCAATTACCTCTTGGGCGCCTTATCTGCATCTCAACGCACACAATCTCTATGGATCTCTCAAGCAATTCTCCACAGTATTTTTGGTTGTTCTTCCACGCATCATTAACACTACCGCGAACCACGGTAGTCTTATTCGTTGTACTTAGCCCTATATTCCATGTCAATATCACGAAGAATGCGTTCAAACAATTCCTGAAATACACGGGTGCATGCGTAAATAATAAATGTTATGTATAATATGCATTGATAATAATTTAAGGGTCGCATACGAATGGAATAGAATATCTGTTTTAAAGTTTTTATGGTATGAGGCGAAGTATAATTTCTAAACTGATTGAATACACTATCGATCTAAAGCATTGTGAAACAATAAACAAAAAAAATTGAACATAAAAAACTGTTAATGAACAAAATCAATATGTCTCGTAAATTGAGTAGAATAACGAAAACAACAATTAGATAATTCTATTAGTATATTGATTTCTATACTTAGGAAAGAATGCTTGACAAAATAAACTAATAAATAATTATAAAGTACTTACATCGTATTCTTAAACAGTATCAGTTCTACGTCAATTATTTATAACCTAAAAAAAAATGGATAAATAATTTTCAATGAGCTTTCAAAAGTAGTATATAAGGAAAAGAGTAATAACTAATAATTTTAATATTAATAATAGTTATTTATACTACATACAATGAAGTTTTGGGTAAATGGTATATCTATTATATATTTACCCATCTAAAATATTTGATGTGTAATTTTGTTAATATTCTGTATTGAAAAATAATTAGTCGATTTCAATTTTATTAAGTTTATAAAATAAATAAAGTAATTTTCAAGAAAATTCAATCTTGTTATTTGTTGAATTGAAATCATCATTTACTTACTAATTTTTACTAATTTATCGTTTATTTTGTTTGTAACTAATGTATTATATTTTTAAGTTAATTATTTGAACAGGCTATTTAGCGTGATGATTAAATACGTTTTCGAGATACCTATTTGAAATTTAAAATAAATAAACTAAAAATAAATTATTTCATGAAATATTTTAGTAAAATATAACTAAAGAAACATAGGTAACCATTATATTTTATTCCTGGCATAATTTACGTAGATCGTAGAATTTTGTAAACTTGAAAAGACTTTTTATTAGTGAATGTATTAAACTTAACAACATGCTATTTTATAGTACCTATAACTAATTATCAAATAATTAAAAAATCTTATACATTCGAGTAAAAATTAGAGGGATGATTTAAATATTGATCGAAAATCGCATAGTATGTTTATACTATAATTATAATTAATTAATTAAATTTTATCTTATTGATCAAATAGATGTATTTAATTCCACTCACTCTATAATTATCTAGTTTTTTCTAAATTTATTAAAAACATTATTTTTCATACCTTATAAATAAAAATAATTATACTATTAAATGTTTTAGTTAGGTTATCTCAGATTAATTTTATAATGTAATGTAATTAATATCGCTTCCAACTTAAATAATCATCTAAATTATTTTTTTACAATTTAATATCTGTGTTATTAAAAAATGTATTTAATACAGTTATTCATAAATCTTAATTCTTGAAAAAATATAAGAATAGTAATACATTAAAATTTAAAACGATTATATATTTAAATTTATTACTAACCTTTTCGTGTCTTATTTTGAAGATAATTGAAGTCAAAAAAATTCAGCGACAAACCTAGAACATTCGCAACCACTGGACAATCGACAACTGTGTTCGTGTAAACCAGTTATGTGAGCTGTTTATATGTGTGATATTCGTAAACTAGAGGGGACAAAATGGCGATCCCGATTCAGGGTGGACCCATCAGTAACAATTAACGCGCAGGTATAGCGTTTGTCCTCAGTCAAACAAGCATAACACACAACTATAGACCTGGAGGGGAGTGTAACGAAAAATGAGTCGCAAAAATATTTTAAAGTATGTGTGTGTGAGTTTATGGGTGGACTGGGATATAAAAGTAAGGGATGAATTATTTTTAAGGGCATCAATTTATGATTTTATAGGCAATTCAAAAAAATGTAATTTTGGTTATATTCCGAAAAGTGTAAATACATGATAGTTTTTATAATTTACAAATCAACTATTTAATATAAGTACCTATCATTTTTAACAAAAATGATTTATGGGATTCAAATAATACCCTTACATATAGTTTTGGATTGTCCCCAAATAAAGTTTGAAGGAGAGATTGAAGATATTCACAGTCGCAATACCGAAACGATAGACTAAATGCACGAATAATTGGATGTATGTACCTTTCCACATTCAACAACATACTGTCATTAACTATAGTTAAAAGTATACTTTGTTTTTTGTTTCACATTTATTCAAATTTATGCTTCATATTGCAAATTTATAATTGTTATTATAATTATATTACCTTATATTCACGCTTAAGACATATGCCATAAAAAAGAAAAAACACTTACACCCCATCATTGACATATTTTTTAAGTAGATACTAACGTTTAGGTATATCGAAAAATATTCATCTGTATAAAATATATTGATTGTTGAAAAAAAGCAGTAAAATCTTAAATAAGTATATTTTCATAACAGTTAAGTTTGAAATTTATTATTAGAAAATTTACAACTTTGTTTTTATAAGATATATAAATTATTATCAATGAGTTATTTCAAAAATCAATTAAAAGTTTCAATAATAGCTGATGAAATTTATTTAGGATTAAATTTCTTACAGAAGCTAAGATGATTCTATCTATATGTTAATTTTATTGAATAATTGATTTAAGTTTCAAATTAGAGATATTTAATGATACCAATTATTAATCAAACTATCATTATAATTTCAAGTTAAATTAAAAATTACATACCTACATTTTGAGTTCAGGACCACAAATAAATGTATCTTCATGAAATTTCGGAAGCTTGGTCGTCTACATTTGTCGATAATACCTCTTGGCTCTTTGCTTTTAATTGCACTACCTGAAAATGCAAGTATATCATTAATCACGATAAATATATTTATTTTATAAACCTATTTACATGACTACAATATTACATAATGTTATATATTATTATAAGTTAACATAATGAGAATATCCATATATCTTTAAACATTATTAAAACATGAGGCGATTTCTTTGGTCAGCTATATCTGAAATTCTACTGGACCAATTTTCATATTTTACTTTCAAACGCAAATACTCAAAAAAATCCAAAACTGTATCAATTGAGTAGTTTTCGGAAATATTTAGTTTCTGTGTAGCGATACGCGTTCATTGCCGCCCGCGCACACACACATCTTTACAACCCCCACTACTCCTATATACGTCTACTACTACAGAACTAACACGTCGTCGGTGGCGGCATGCGTTACTGGCTGGCGTATACATTATGCAGACACTCATCCTACCTCTACTGCTGCATTATCATATCATTACTAGACGTAAATTTCCGATAATAATAGTATTTGCTATGGTAATAAATAAATTTTAATTGCTATTCCAATTTTAAATCTAAACAAAATGCAATTATATGAATAATTTTAAAAGGTATATCATTTAAATTTATTGTAATTAATGTACATATTATACATATATACTTTTTTTAAAATCAACACAAAATGTCACCATCTCAGTAAAATTCTAACAACAATCAAAAAACCAAAAACATGACGATCAATCGGGCACAAATTAACTTATTTAATTTTAATTTTTGTTATTTTTAATATATATTGTTTTTGATAATATTATTCACATCACAGAAGAAGATTTATTATTGGTAATTTAAACATTACAATTTATTAAAGGAACAAATAATTTGTTCATATTATAACTATTATTTTCTAATTATTTATAGATATAAAAATTAAAACACAATAAGTATTTTAAATATCTGTTTTTCATCATTTTAAAATATTAAAAAATGATTTGCTCACAATTGTTAAGTATTAAAAATATTTTAAAATGATTTCTAATAAATTAAAATAATGTTTTAACATTTTATTTTGAATGGAAAACTAGCTATTTGAACAACTTTTATTAGCGTTTATAAAATAATGAATAAACCCTTTTCAAATTTTTTTTTAAAACTTAAAAAAAAAAAATTTTTGCTACTAGGTATAATATACGCTTAAAATTAAATATTATTAAGCCTACATAATAGTTAATATCCTCAGCATATTGTATCATTTTATTACCAATTTACCACTGTTATTATTGGAATAAAATTATGAAATATTAGATTGTATAAAGTATTTATGCAGTAATTTTAACAAGCACTGCAGTAGAAAAAAATATAAAAAATTAAATGCAAATCAATAAAATATTATGCTTAAAAATAACAACATTGGTAATGGTAAAATGAAGTAATAAGTCTTAACAATAAATAAAAATATACATGCACAAAAAATAATATTTATAAATATTTTACAATGATAAAAATAAAAAATTTTACTTTCTAGACCCGGGGGCTGATAATGCGCTTCTTTCGTTTTTGTGTGCGGAATCGCAGGTGAATCTTTGATCGGCGGCACAGCGTATCCATGGATGATTGTAATAATCATTAATACATTAATTATAATGTATAACTAGCGGCTGGTGTGCCTCGATTCCAGGCTTGTAGAAGCCGCCTTCGAGGGGATCGAGTGAAAATCGTTTCATGGGAAATTCGGTTGGAAATGATAGTCGGGTGTCTAGAAATCGGTCACTAAAATTGTTATAGAGTTTATTACTATGAGTGTGAGTTATCAGTAATCAGTTATCATTCGGTGTAAAAGTTTGTATTGACACTTGCCCGGTGCTTGTTTGAAATCAATAAGAATAAATGTGTACCGAAAATGGTAATTGAGTGTCTAGCTATCAGTCATCATTTGGTGTAATATCGCTTCCCGTCCACTGCCCGGTTCTTTTTTGTATGTTAAAAAAAAAATAACATATCAAAAATTGTAATTGAGCGTCTAGCTATCAGTCCTCAACCTGGGCAAATATAATATAATATTATACCTGGCTGAGCAATTATGGATTGGATACATATCGTATCGTTTGCCCGGTGCTTTTTTGAATGAGAATAAAATAAATAAATAAAATAATGTTAATTGAGGGTCTAGCAATTAGTCATCAACCAGTGTGAATCGATAGTTGTGCTGGGCAATCCGCCTACGGCGGATTGTTATACCTCCTGACGTCGTAAGTCTGATGTTGTATTGTAGGAGAAAAAGTTTAAGTCAAACGAAATTTTAACGCCTTATATTTTGGGAAAATCGATTTATACACAACTAAATCACTTAGGTAGGCAATCCGACTGCGTCGAATTGCAGACTATGTGGGCGCAATTAATGAAATCTAAATTTTTTATTTGCTAAAAATTGAATATACTTTATGTGTTACTAATACCCCTCAGGTAGGCAATCCGACTGCGTCGGATCGCGGACAATGTCAGTATTGTGAGTGTAATAAGTGAAATAATCCACAATACATTTATTACATCATGTTGTTAATGTGTTATATTTTTTTATCTTTAAAATTTAAACTTGAAAGTTATTAGTAGTTTTGCATAAAACCTTGATGAAGCTTGGATGTTCTTATTAATTGTCTTTTTAATGTATTTATCTAAAATATGTCGTGCTCTTATTGTATTATAATATATTATCCTTAGTATAGAATGCTAATAATGCTACATGTTGACAAAACGACAGCAGTATCAATGTTTTAATAACATTTTCATTATTTGGTGTACAAAAATATAAAATATTATCGCCATAAACCCAAGTACACGAATACAGTACTAAGCGACATAAACGTCATCGAGGAACACTTTTATAATATGATATACAACACAACCCGTTATAGCTATACCGAGAACAACAAAACAATATAAATACGATAAATGAATAAATGGGCTTAGAATCAAACATCAGTACTCTACGTAATACAGTATACGTGTAAATTTAAGCAAAATAATAGGATAAAATATATCTCGTACATCGATCGGCATAATAATAATACAATTATTAATAATATTTAATAATTTAATACAATGCCATAGACCTTATACGGCATAGGTATACTGGCATAGAGCTTTTTCCTATGCGATCGCAGCGCATTCTTTATATAGTAAACGAACTATTATTCACGTTTTATTATATAAGATTTCATGTTGATGCAGAGCTGAAATGATACGAAAAATTCCTGAATAAAATATAAATGTGACGGGCAAGAGAGTATGAAATATGTCATCAGACAAAAATATAATGTTCGGTAATCGCGGAGTACTTACACGTAAAAAATAATGTTGAAAATAAAAGTGACTGTTGAGACATAAATGGCGATGGGCGCTCCTACGCACCCCCTTTTATGCCCTGGCTGCTGCGGCGGAGGCTTCTTTGGCGTCGAAGTGGTGGTGGTGGTGGTGGTAGTAGTTTCCACCACCGATTACGCATCAAAGGCCTATTAGGACAGCAGCCTACCGGATCATCGGGCGAACGGAAATTCTATTTGGTGAATTTCCCTCCGACCTTCCTGCTCACCCATCGATCGGTCAGTCCACTCCATCCTCACCGACAAGTACTGCGAACAAATACAGACATGCGCACAAGGTCAAACACTCTCACTAACACACATATATCTGTTCAGCGGAGTTTCGGCGGCGGCGACGGTGTTGGATGCCCGAAACCGGATGTCTGGATGACAAACGTCGAATGTGTACCTATATATCAAATATCAAAATATACGATGTATTCGAAAATATAAATTTCAATAATATTTCGTAAAACGGAACGCGTATACCCAGCGATCACACGAACTATATTTTATAATAGGAACGTGTTACATCATTATTAAATTTATACACACACCTGAAATATCGGCTTAAATTGTACTACTTCATGACGGTTAGGTTAGATGTAAATTCATAATATTTTGGTATATTGACCAAACATTGCATACCCCTTCTCGACGCATGACTGTACAGCGTCAGTGGCGGCATCTGGGGGGGGCACGAGGGTGCAGTTGCACCCACGACAATTTTTCTAGGGGGCAAAAGTATCATTTTGCACCCACAGACAACAGTCAAAAATATTATATTATATTTTAGTTATTTAATTACAAATGCTAATAATAGTAATATAATGTAATTTTAATTATAACTTATAACCATGGATCACATCAATATTTTAAATATGAATTGATTATTCAATTAATTGTCATACTACATTACTACTCATACTTAAAAAGAAAGCAGGTAAGTTAGTATCGCTCTGCTGTACATTAGGGGGTGGGGTGGACCTCGGACTAGCGTAGGTTAAATTCATACAATCTTATTTTGGATATAGGACTATATATGCGATATATAGGACTTTCACAGCCAGAGTTTTACACGTTGACGTTAGATACACCTATGATCACCAACTCGCAGGTTAGTAATTACTAATTATTCACAAGAAACAAGCCAATGGCTGCTGGAGAGCGGAGACGACAGCAAACGTGACACAGTACTAGTATTCATAGTACTAGTTACCATAAGTAAGTAGGTAGACAGGTAGTTATTAGCGTAAGCGTGCGCAGACTTTAATCGCAGATGTAGCGTATAGAATAAAACGGCCAATTTTTTATATTCAGCCAAATTCATTTTGAAAATTATTAATTGTTTAATTCACTAGGTTGTATTCATATAGTAGCAATAGTAATATGATTCATAATTTGAACTAGAATTTTTTTTTAAAACTAGGTATAGTTACAGGATTGAGGATTGTGCCTGGTAAGAGATTCGTTTATATAACAATGCTTTGATTCTTTTATCAATATATTTGTTGGATTATTTGATCATAATATTATTATGGAATAATTCTAATGCAATTCTCTTAATTACCTATTTTTCTTTTGGATTTTACAGAATAAAATGAACAGTTATTATTATTTTTTTTTTTTTTTTTGCTATTGTAAACAATTGAATTGTTTATGTATTTTAAGGTTCTATTGAATGAAACATGGCGTGGTGAAATGGTGGAAGACAATCTATAATTGCATATCAAATGATAGGGGATCAACCATTGGTCCATGTCTAGTGGGCGAGTTATATATTTTCACCTCTTAGTCATTGTTTGCGTTAATAGTATGTAATTATAGTAAGTATTATTTAAATTAAGACATGCGCATAACTCGATTAAAAGATTAAATAATGTTAATACAGATATCATTAAGTTCACTAATATGTAAAATCACTAATATTAACTAAAATCACAAAGCTCATTGCTAATATGTGTTAAATTGTTACTTTTACATACCGAAATAAATGGTTTGTGACGATAATATTATAATTATATTTGTTAAAAGGTTCATTGTGCATGATTGAGTTGCATTGAGTTCATCATTCATGGGTGACATTTAGTCCATCAGAATGTGCTGTAAGCGGTGTTGCAAATTTCATGGATAACAATGTTCAAGTAATTTAAAAGGGAAAATACTGTTTTGTATAACTTGCTATACTAATAATAAGAGAGCAACAGTCATGCGCCAAGTTGCCTTTTTTATTGTTTTCTTACTTCAAGAAATTAATAAATAATGGCTTTTTCTAGTTGGATAATGGCAACATATTTTTTTCAAATTTGTATGTAATGGTAACTTATGAACATTAGCTTAAGTGTAAATTGTTTTTCGTTTAGAAATATAAGCCAAATAATTAAATACTAAAAACTATAGATTGACTGCTATTGACAGTATAAGTACTCGGCGTGTATTGGAGGTTTATTTTCCAACTTCCTTGTTGAATACAATTCTTTCGGTCTGCATTTGTAAATAGTTCTCAAATAATGTCTATTATTTGGGTATCATAAGGAATAATTTTTTTTATATAAAAGCAGACGTCATCACAATTGGGCGATGGAAAAGAAGATTGGAGAAATGAGATTGTGTGTCACATAGTACATTTAAAAAAAAAATCTTTTCTGATATTTTAATACAACTATTAGGTCATATTTAATGGTTTTAGTCGAGCCCAGAGCGTATGTAATACCAGGTCATATTCTCCATTTATGAAAATAATATATTATTATTGTTATAAAAGATTTGAACATTTCAACACTGGCTAGTATAGAATTGAAATCATCGCAAGAGAAGAAAACTAAAATCTCACGAAAATAATTATATATTATTATATTAAATTTATTAAAAAAAAATTTTATTATGTTAATGATAATTATGTTTATAATTTGTTTTCAGTAGTTTTTAGGATGATATCAGTGTAGTTTAATGTTACACTTCACTTATTGGTCTAATATACCTATAACTTAAAGTTAAGAACATTCTGTTTGCTTACATGTTTAAATTTTTCTACAATATGTGACTATTTTTAAACTTGTGTTTCACTTAAAACTTGCATAACAGTTGAATCATCATAAAAAAATACACATGCAATGTTCTTAACTTAAAGTTTGATAATAGGTCAATTGACTCACAATTCATATTACAGTTTGCAAGATTAACCCTTGTCGAATACTTATTTGCTATATTGAGTCCATAGATAAAAATTATTGTGCTAACATGTTAGAAATAATGTACATGGCATTTTTTTTTTCATTCATATTTAAATACCTAGTTTTTAATGTCAAATACAATATACATTATTATGAAACAAAATTAAGAATTATTCATCGTGACTTCGTGAGTATACTTACATATTATATTACCTGTTGAAAAATTGGTTAAAAGCAATGGTCATACAATTGCATTTTAAATTTTAAAAAAATGGCTGAAATTATTAAAATGCATACCAAATGTAACAAATAAAAATTAATATTTTTAATGTTATTTGCTAAAAGTTATTATTAATCAATTTTATACCTAACTATAGTACTGAGGAGGGATGTTAGGCGAAAACTAGATTTTAAAGCCGACTGTGACATAGAGTCAGAGATTTCTAAGTGTACAGCGATAAAACAAACAAATGAACATTTAGAGATTGACTGTGGGAGTCTCTGAACTTAATTGGACGTTAGACGCTTTGAACAACAGTTTCCTTAGATCCGAGGAAATTATAACGATTGAAGAGAAAAATAACTCTTTGGCTGCCAACTATTCTAATGTTATTACTTCTACTCCAATTAGGTTAGAAGTAGACATTTCTAGACAACAAACATTTACACATTCATCGCAAGCCGTTGATTTTGAATGTCATAAAAGTTATGTTGACGGTGATTTTTCTCCTATGAAATCTATAATGCTACCGAATCAGGCGGAGTTGATTGATACTGTAACTCCGATAAAATTGTCAGGAACTATTGTGGCTTGTAGCACTCCTGAGGCGGACGCAAAAACGCTTCCCAGGAATTCCAAAAACATATTTCCATTGACAATAAGCGGTGACCTAGAAAATAAAAAAGAAAAGCGATATAATTTTTCGTATCTAAACACTATAGAGGGTACTTTTGAGTTATCCATTAGTGAATGGAATAAACTTGAAAAGTTGTCTAATGAACATGATAGAATGTCAAAGGACCTTAGAAATATGTTGATTAGAGATAAGTTTGTAACCGTCAATAACTCTTGTGTTCTGTCCATAAAAAATGTTAATAAAAATAGTCGCGGTAAGTTCACTAGTATTTATGGTTATTGCAGATACAATACTTGTAAAAGTTTTAAGTTTGATTTTGAAAAAAAACTGAATGCGCCGTTAAGGTGTATGTTCTTAGCAATCAAATAAACTATAGCCATGGTGGAAAATTAACAAATTTTCTAAGAGGACCGGAGCGAATGAGTTATCGAAAAGAGGCGAGCCACACAAAACCGTTGGCTTTGAGGCAAAAACATGTAATGAAATCTTCTCCTAGCAAGATTAAACGAGGGAACCTTCAAAACATAAGATCAACCAGTGTGTATAACAGAGTGTCACACGAGACTCTGAGTAAGTTTGATTTCAATAGCGATGACAGATTAGATATGGTACAAATGGCTTCTGAAAACTCAGAATTCGTGAAATACGTGTCACCCCCCGAAAGTCCTAACTTCGAATGTTACATATTCAGTAAGGAGCAATTGATGGTTTTGAATAAACTCAAACCGGTCACATTACAAGTTGACGTGACGGGTACAGTCATAAGACCTAATACGTTAAAAAAAAAACAAGAAAAACGTTTGTTGTACTATGCAGCAGTAATAAAAGCAAATGATCACATGATGCCAGTTGCGGAATTCATAAGTACCAATCAATCAACAACAGCTATTTTCAGTTGGGTATATGCATTTAAACAGTTTGCAACAGAACACGGCTTTGACGTATCAGATTTAATTGCGAATGTGACGAGTGATTTCTCCACGGCAATAATCAAATCGCTGGCACAGGCTTTTAACGGGTGCAAGGATGTCATTGACTACCTAGATCAATGTTATGATTACTTGTACAATCACAAAGAAATGAAATCAAAAATCATACTCAATTTGTGTTGCTGTCACTTGGTAAAAAATATTTCAGACGACGTGTTTAAGTACTATGGCGCAGCTGGCAAAACTAATAAAAACAAAGATCTTGCACGTATCGTTGTAGGTTTTGTAACACCAGCATTTGATCTGAAAATGGTAAATGATTTGGATAAATGGTTTAAAGCACTTTGCACTGTTATACTTTCACCATACCAAAATGGCGATGTTCAGAAATCCATTGACTACCTGATTGATATTAACAACAGCGATATGACGGTGTTGAATTCAAAAGAGTACAAAGATTTTGAAACCAATTTGTTCTTAAATTCTGATGGAACGCAGGTAGATGATCTGAAAACAAACCCATTATCAAAGAGAAAATATAAAGCTTCAAAGTTTTATGGTCATTTTGCGAAAATGTCTAGAGCATCATTTACATTAGATAATGAAGGCGTTCCAAACGAGTTTCACAACGAAGAATACTTCAATGACTTGCTGGGATCTGTTGTACCCGTCATTCCAATGTGGACTTGTCTTATGTTATATTCCAAAATAGAAGTGCCATAGACCAAATAATTCTGGTGCAGAATTATGGTTTCATTATCTCAAAGGGAACAGCCTACAAGCAAAAAGTATGAAATGTAGTCGCTTCATAAGGCTTACCAGAGGCAGGATAGAAAGTGTTGCCAAGGAAGTCCTGTGTGACATACCGAACAAGCGTTGTGCTATTCCCAAAAAACGAAATGTCGATGGCAATAGTCTTTGGAAAAATAAAAGCGTCTTATCAGTCAATACAGCAACAGATCTGAGTGACGATGAAGACGCTGAACAGTGGCGAGCTAGAAAAAATAAGAAAATAGGTTATTTTAAGCAAGGCAGCTTAATGGCAAATATGAAAAAATTTAAACCTATTCAAGCTATACATAAGAAAACAGAGATAGCAGTTGATTTAACTACGATTAGTGATGAAGATAATCAAATGACAGAAAATAATATGGTCACCCCAAACATGGTAAAAACTGTAAAAACATTTTTAACGCCTGGTAGTTACTGTTCGCCTATTGATAAAACACCATTAAAACACTTACTCTAACAGACTAAAAAAAGACGTCAATTTTTATAGTCAAATGATCAGAAACAACGATAACAAAGATAAAATCGAGTATACTGTAGGCATATATAAACACGTAGAGAATATTATAGGTTACTCGGAAATATTGTTTTCAGATTTTGATACATTATCCGATTATCGGTCAGAGAGTCCTTATGACTGCACAAAAATGTGGCTTTCAAATTTTGTGATATCTATTATATTGGCTAGTTATTCTGTGAAATATAGCAAAAAGTCAAACACCCAAATATTCAGTTCGGATTTGGTTTCTGCTATTGTTGAAAAACACAAATATTATAAAGAGAAGGTGACCTTTAAAGAAAATAGTTTTCTCGTTATGCCTTGGAATGTAGGAGGTTCACATTGGATAATAGCATTTGTAGATTTTTGTACAAAAGAATGTTTCATAATGGATCCTATGGGGCATAAGATCAATGAACAAGAGCGTTTCAATAAATTGGTTAAGGGACTTAAACTGTACTGTTCGTATGATGTAACATAAATGGTTTCCGAAATTCAACTTAAGTAACCATAAACTATAAAACGTTCCGCTACAAAAAGATTCGTACAATTGTGGAGTACCTATACATACTATATTATGCCATTACATTGATGAACAGAGATTGTTTTGATCCGTGATATAGGCAGTATCTCAAGACATATTTGTTGGAAAATTCTGATTTCATGATAGATATCTGCTTTTATTGTGGTAGGACTGGTTATTCTCACAGAGCAATGTGTCATAAAAAAGATGTTGAATGGGTTGAGCGTACGGACTGCAACCGATGGATGGTGATTCGCTGTATTCCTGATGAGGATAAATTAGACACAACAGCAGACTATGAACAGAGTGATTTTAAATGTCTTTTGTGCCAGGAACAACATTAATTAAAAACCTATAAAATAAAAGTGAAGACATGAACAATCATTACAAAACAAAATATACTAATAATTATGGTCTTGAGTATTTAAATACAAATATTAAGTAAGTGCCCAATAGTAAGTATTTAAATAGGTTAGTGGTAACTGGTAATATCAGATAGGTACCTAATAATAATAGTTTAATTTGAATACATTAAAACACTAAGTTTCTATTCGTAAGTGAGTAATCTTATATTATAAAACGCGTAATAGTTCGCCCGTTTGCCGTCAGCGCTAGGTGTATTTATAGTGAATTACCAATCAGAAAATTAGATTTTTTTCGAGTCCCGCCCCGCCCGCCGATCATCGTTCCGAGCCACAGATATAGATAATAAACTAGATTGCTAACTAGTGATAACAGCCGACGCCAAAAAAAGTCATATTGGTTGTGGGCTCTGTAGTGTTATCATAATACAATATGATTAACGTGATACCTAATTTTAAATGTATCATTTGGCGGGTATTTCATGTCACATCACCACGATCATTAAAGATGTACTATGATTAAAGATATACTATATCTTTAAACGTGCAAATCACACATATTAATATAATAATATATTAATATATTAGGTATACAAAAACATATAATGCAAAGTAAGTTATACAGGAATATAATTAATTAAAATTTAGTAAAAATATGCTTGTATAAAATAATAAGATTAATTATTATAATAATAAGCAATATTTGATAGCAATGGCGTAATTAAGAATTTTAGTTGGAGGGCCAAAATTTCAAAATTGTTTATAATTATTATAGATTATATTAAGTCAAATATCTAAGTATATATTGGTAGTAATTAGTAATTAATTTCAGTAAATGAAAATAATAAAATAAATGATACAATATAGAACTTAATACTATACAACTACAATTATAGTGTTTTTAAATTACCAAATTTTGTTTAAAAGTTAATTTTCAGAGTAGGTTTGGGGGGGCAATCTCTCCCTCTGCCCTCCCCCCCCCCCTAACTACACCACTGTTTGATAGTGATATGTACAAAAAAAATATCTGATTTAAATATGATCTAAAAATAAATAATATCCATCACCCATAAATGTTTATAAAAACAAACAAATGAACATTGTATCTTGACTTTTACTTACAAATAAAAAAATAGAATAGTTATTTATTTTTACTTTAGCTGTTTAATTGAACAAAATACAATTTTATTTTAAAATGCCACAAACTTGTTGTGTGCTTGGATGTGCTAATTGTTCTGGTCGTGACAAAGTGGTTTTCTTTAAGTATGTATTAGTAGTAGGCAGTAACACAGATTAAATGTAATCTATTTTGTGTTAGTAGTTTTCAAAATGGTTATCTATACATAATACATACAATTTTACTAAATAACTTTTGTAGATTTCCAAATAATCATATACTGAAAGAAAAGTGGATAGCTGCGATAAAGAGACACAATTTTGTCCCAACACATCACAGGATATGTGATATTCATTTTGCTTCCACTGAGTTTGTAGAACGCCCAGATATTAAGAGGCTTAAGGAAACAGCAGTCCCTAGTTTATTTATTAGCAAAGAAAAATTTGATATAAACTCGGTTCAAAGTGAACATTCTTATTGCCAATTTAGTGAACCCAATGTTCAAAATTATACTTCTCGTAATAACTAAAAATCAGCACTAATTATATATTTTTCTAACAAAACTAAATATTATTTATATTTCAGTAATAGAGCCACTGGACTACACAGTGAGTGAGACAATGTCTTCATCAAATTATAATATGCTGCCTGATGTTTCCCCAAAAAGAAACCCTAAAAGAGAGCTTTTTAAATCTAATAATACAGATAAAACTGGTGTGTTAGGTTAAAAAACAATTATTTAATTATTTATTTTGAAAAGTTACATAACACAATATTGTTTAATAACTTATAATCTTATTTTTTTTGTTTTACATCTGAAATATATTATTAGATTAATATTACTTGTGTATTATATTGTTTAATTGTTTGTAGCAGTTAGATTAGTTCTTTAAATATTTTTGGCTTTTTGAGATAGTAAGGTAATAAGTTGAAAGTTCTCTTGATGACTTTTAAAAGATACTATAATTATATTAAATAAATAATAATTGTAAATACTTTTAAACAAATATTTACGAATTCATGAATCATAATAAATAATAAAATTTATATGTATTATATTATCAGTTTATCACTTCAATAATAAAAATTGATAAAATACCACAGCCCACAACCAACATGGCGGAAAATCGGCGTCCGCCGGCTAGCTTGTCAATTTATACTACAGTAGAGTCCCGCTAATCCGGTCATCGCTAATCCGGACATCCGGATAATCCGGACAATTTATGTTTCGTATTTAGTACTCATGTATAATATATATATATTCGGGAATACCCATAATTAAGATATTATCGTTTCGACTATATATTGTGATATTTTTTGCTAATATTCGGGAATACCCATAATTAAGATATGTATTATCGTTTCGATTAGGTACATATTATGTATTGTGATATTATTTCGTTTAGTGGTGTTTGTGTACCAGTGTAGACCGTTCCATTGCTTATTATAAAAACAACATAAAATGACAACTTTGGTGAAACGTAAGAAAGTGACTGTAACAATGGAACAAAAACTCCAAGCTTTATTTCGTATTGATGCTGGTGAATCATTAACAAAAATCGCGCAAGAGTTAGGTGTGGGTAAGCAAACCGTTTCGGATTGGAAAAAAAAACGAATAGAAATTGAAAATTTTTGTGCGAAAATGGTGAGCGCGGACAGCTTAGGTAACAGACGCACATTAAGAAAACCAAACCACGAAGCTTTAGACGAGGCTTTGTACATTTGGTTTTGTCAACAACGTGAACAAGGAGTTCCGTTGTCGGGTGTTACGTTACAAGCTATCGCGATAAAATTTAATGAAAAATTAAAAGGAGATCCTAATTTTGCTGCTAGTGTAGGATGGTTGTCTCGATGGAAAAATCGACATGGCATTCGTGAACTTGGTGTAAGTGTTGAAATTTTATCAGGTGACAATGTTGCAAGTGAAGACTTTAAAACGAAATTTGAAAAGTTTATTAGATTCATGGATACTTCCCCGTCTGCCATTTCCCCGTCAGACATTTCCCCGTAAGACATTTCCCCGTCTAATACCTCTCCCCGTAAGACACTTCCCCTTCTGATACCTTTCCCTGCTAATATTATACTTATATCATCTATTCTGGTTAGGTTAGGTCAAAAATATAAAAATGTTAATTTATAGAGCATTTAAATAGTACATATTATACATGATGAATTTAAAAAAAATGTTAATGTATAAATCATGTAAACAGAACATACTATAATAATATGTAATGAATTAAAAATATATATAAAAATGTTAATCATATTGTAAATAGAATATATTATAATATAAAATTAATTTAAAAAAAATAAATAAAAATGTTAATCTATAATAATAAGTATAAAATAAAAATTACCATAAAACATTTTAATGTTGTAGTTCTAAATTATGAGCAATTCCAATTAAGTATTCATCAAGATTACGTTCGTCATAAGTGGACACAATATCTTCTATACGTTTAGTGACATCCCGATATTTTTTTTTTTTGCAGGAGGTTTTTGTCCAGCGATGAATTGATTAATTTTTATCTCGGTTAAATGTTGTTCTTTTTTAAGAACCTCAATAAGTCGCCATATGGTAGGATGAGACGCAGCTAACAAAGACGAAAATGCTCTATGCCAACCTTCAATACTATTGTTTGTTTTTGGCAAACCCGCTAGTGTAGTATCATATTGGTTCCATAATTTTAAATCAAATATTGGAGGTCGTCGTATATTTCTTCTAGTTGGTCTACCAATCCACGTTTCTTCAAAATAATCAATTAAATGAAGTAATAACTCTTCATTGTCTACAAAAAACTGTTGAGACATTAATTCTTCGAATTTCTTAACAACATATGGCGCAGGAACAAAAGCTAAAGCCATTAGCTGTTTTATTTTCAAAGCGAAATCTGCATCATTCGTATATTTTTGACGTATTTCTGGGAAGTTTTGTATTTTTCGCCATAAACATTGACAAAAATGAAAAAAACAGCCTCTCATTTGTGTACCAGTAAAAACATTTTAAATTATTTTTGGTCGAAAATAATAATATTCTATTATTGTTATCCACGCCGCTATCGTATAAAAGAAATTGTTCGTTGTTTAAAGTCATATTATATGGTCCAAAAATAATTAATTCAGATAACACGGTCGGGTTTGCTTGAGGTGCATTTTTTCGATGTCTTATTCGTTGAACCGTTTTTTTCATCGCATTAATTGTGTGCAAGGCTGCAGATACTGCTCGTGAAGAACACAGCATTTGAGCAATAATTTGTTGTGGAGTTAATTCACTTTGATTCGACATTTTTTTTATTTGTGAAATACATTTTTTAACACCGATTTCTTCAGCATTCGGTGTATGATTATGATCGTCTTTATGAAAAGAAACCTCATTATTTATTGTATGTGCTCTTCCACGGCATTTATCATTATTGTATCTAATACATTTCCAATAAGTTTTTTCTTTTTTCATATAATCTTTTTCAAAAATATATCCCGAGTACACTAGTAAGTCTTTTCCTTTTAAACTTTTCACAAAATTTAAAGACATTGTAGAAATTATTTATGAATTAAATTAAAATAATGCGTTATAACAATAAACAAAATAACAAACAAATACAGACAGTGTGAAACAAAATTAAACGAACATCAAAAGTGGACTGATGACCGTCATCAGATTATTATCTCCATCGCCGTCGTAATGCTATTACTTTATCTTCGTATTATTTTGGTTTTGCTCCGATAACGAAAAATATATAACAATAAATAGTAGTAAAAATATTGAAGTCGTTGACCTAACCTAACCGTAATGGACGAGATAAATGTCATTTATAATATATAATGTTTACATGATCTATAGATTAACATTTTTATATATTTTTTTAAATTATAATCATTATTCTTATAAGATAATATAAATATAATTATATTAATAAAGAATGGTATCAGACGGGGAAATGTCTTGCGGGGAAGTGGTTACGGGGAAATGGCAGACGGGGAAGTGACCGGATACCTCCAGCTCAATACACTTCACAAAAATCTGCTTGGATGAACGGAAACATTTTTAAAAATTTGTTTTTTTGAAACATTTGTGCCTACAACAAAGACATTTTTGAAACAGAAAAAACTTCCAGAAAAAGCTGTATTGTTTATAGATAATGCTCCGTGTCACCCTAGTGAAAATGAATTACGAGTTAGTGAAATTTATGTGAAATTTTTGCCACCTAACGTGACGGCATTGATACAACCAATGGATCAAGGTGTTATTGAAACGACAAAACGGCATTACAGAAAAAAGTTGATCATGTTTCTTTTAGAGCAACAAGAAGCGAACACGTTAGTTAACTTTATGGATCTTTTAAAAAAAGTAACAATAAAAACTGTTCTTTATTTAACCGCAGAAGCGTGGGAAGGAGTTAAACCAGAAACACTTCAAAAAAGTTGGAAAAAATTGTGGCCTAATATTCTTCAAGAAAACTATAGACGAGATGAAACAACTTCAAATGAAGACACTGATTTCATTCAAGTTTTTCAAGAGTTGGAAGGTTGTGCTGAGGTGGAAGCAAATGATATTTCTGAATGGATAAACGGTGACACTGATGTTGGTCATCAAGTTCTTAGTGATGATGAAATTGTAAATGCATGTATTGAAAACATAGAAATAGAAGTTGACAGTTCAGAAGATGAAGATGATGGTACAGATCAATCAACAGGCCCAACACAAGGTGAGGCAACTGCAATGCTGGAGCAGTTGATGACTTACTTCGAGAAACAAAGTGAAACATCTTCTGCTGAGCTACTGACCTTAAGGCGTCTAATACATAGCACAGCGAAATTACGTCAATCTTCATTAAAACAAAAAAATATCACGGAGTTTTTCAAGTCTTAATATGTACAAATAAAAATAATAATGTAATAAAAATAATAATAATATGTAATAATAAAATTTTGAATTCGTATAAATACATGAGGTGTTTTTTGACAGTACAATATTTATTGTGTTATTATTTATAGTGTTTATTAATGAGTAAGTTAAAAAAAAAAAACGTCATTTCGTTTAATCCGGATTTTCGATAATCCGTAGAGAGTCCGGTCCCATCTAGTCCGGATTAACGGGACTCTACTGTATATTATTTTCATAAATGGAGAATATGACCTGGTATTACATACGCTCTGGGCTCGACTAAAACCATTAAATATGACCTAATAGTTGTATTAAAATATCAGCAAAAAATTTTTTTTTTAAATGTACTATGTGACACACAATCTCATTTCTCCAATCTTCTTTTCCATC
Organism: Schizaphis graminum; assembly: GCA_020882235.1. Lineage (NCBI taxonomy): Eukaryota > Metazoa > Arthropoda > Insecta > Hemiptera > Aphididae > Schizaphis > Schizaphis graminum. The sequence continues at coordinate 7,331,968 of CM037033.1, forward strand.
GCCCAATTGTGATGACGTCTGCTTTTATATAAAAAAAATTATTCCTTATGATACCCAAATAATAGACATTATTTGAGAACTATTTACAAATGCAGACCGAAAGAATTGTATTCAACAAGGAAGTTGGAAAATAAACCTCCAATACACGCCGAGTACTTATACTGTCAATAGCAGTCAATCTATAGTTTTTAGTATTTAATTATTTGGCTTATATTTCTAAACGAAAAACAATTTACACTTAAGCTAATGTTCATAAGTTACCATTACATACAAATTTGAAAAAAATATGTTGCCATTATCCAACTAGAAAAAGCCATTATTTATTAATTTCTTGAAGTAAGAAAACAATAAAAAAGGCAACTTGGCGCATGACTGTTGCTCTCTTATTATTAGTATAGCAAGTTATACAAAACAGTATTTTCCCTTTTAAATTACTTGAACATTGTTATCCATGAAATTTGCAACACCGCTTACAGCACATTCTGATGGACTAAATGTCACCCATGAATGATGAACTCAATGCAACTCAATCATGCACAATGAACCTTTTAACAAATATAATTATAATATTATCGTCACAAACCATTTATTTCGGTATGTAAAAGTAACAATTTAACACATATTAGCAATGAGCTTTGTGATTTTAGTTAATATTAGTGATTTTACATATTAGTGAACTTAATGATATCTGTATTAACATTATTTAATCTTTTAATCGAGTTATGCGCATGTCTTAATTTAAATAATACTTACTATAATTACATACTATTAACGCAAACAATGACTAAGAGGTGAAAATATATAACTCGCCCACTAGACATGGACCAATGGTTGATCCCCTATCATTTGATATGCAATTATAGATTGTCTTCCACCATTTCACCACGCCATGTTTCATTCAATAGAACCTTAAAATACATAAACAATTCAATTGTTTACAATAGCAAAAAAAAAAAAAAAAATAATAATAACTGTTCATTTTATTCTGTAAAATCCAAAAGAAAAATAGGTAATTAAGAGAATTGCATTAGAATTATTCCATAATAATATTATGATCAAATAATCCAACAAATATATTGATAAAAGAATCAAAGCATTGTTATATAAACGAATCTCTTACCAGGCACAATCCTCAATCCTGTAACTATACCTAGTTTTAAAAAAAAATTCTAGTTCAAATTATGAATCATATTACTATTGCTACTATATGAATACAACCTAGTGAATTAAACAATTAATAATTTTCAAAATGAATTTGGCTGAATATAAAAAATTGGCCGTTTTATTCTATACGCTACATCTGCGATTAAAGTCTGCGCACGCTTACGCTAATAACTACCTGTCTACCTACTTACTTATGGTAACTAGTACTATGAATACTAGTACTGTGTCACGTTTGCTGTCGTCTCCGCTCTCCAGCAGCCATTGGCTTGTTTCTTGTGAATAATTAGTAATTACTAACCTGCGAGTTGGTGATCATAGGTGTATCTAACGTCAACGTGTAAAACTCTGGCTGTGAAAGTCCTATATTGCATTACTTCCTTAATAGTTAGTACAGTAGTCATGACTTTTATTGACTTATGGCGGTAAAAACTACAATTCTATTGTCTTGGCTCTTGGTCGGTTAGCACGTGGGCCGCGGGGCTTCGGGGTAACATCTAACAACCAGACTACCAGAGTACCAGAGACCAGACTTCAGCTAGAAATTCTCATGAAAGAAACGCATAAATTGGAGCCAACCCACCATGGACCTATTAATAAGTCTATGGGCCGAACGATAATGCAGGTGTACCAACATTGAAATATGAAATTTCCCAATTTCTTTCACAAACGTATGTATTTTCCAATTCAAATATTACTGTATAATTATTGTACAATTCAGATTTATGTATTTTAAAATTCAAATAATATTGTACATGCATTTTATATGGATGGTGCCAGTATTAAAGGATAATTAAAGTGTTAGAGATACATTTTTGGAAAACGTAATAATAAAAATTAAAAAATTAAGTTTTTGGACAAAACTTCATAAAAAATATCAGAATTTGGACAGCTAATTAATTACAAATGAGTAGACAATTTTTATGTATGCAACGGTTTGCGAGGAAAATAGGAAACCGTGAAAATATTGAATTTGCAGTAGGGTTGCCTATAGAAAACACCTTTAAAACTGTATGCCAATAGTAATATATGGTCCAATAAAATAAATTACACAATGCGTTCATTATTAAATTTACTGTTTGATAAAATAATTTAAAAAATAAATTGTATCTTATAGATATAATAATAGAAGAATCAAACAATATTTTATAACTCAAGAATAATTAAAATGTATAGAATTTGCCTATATAAACCCCTTCTATTGATAATGGAAAATTTCAGATAGCCAGACTATTTTAATTTATCATATGATCACTAATACTTTTGAAATAAAATCAAGACAGATTAAAATTGCTAAAAAAATATGTCCATTTATTCAAAAATTGGTTTTTTATGTCCAATTTAGAAAACTATAGATGTGGCACACAATTGTTTTGAACAGATATATTAACATGAGTCTTTGTTTTAACCGGACATACACTATTTGGCAAAACTGATAAATTCAATTTTGGACTGTAGCAAAATATAATAACAATTGCCATTGTAATAAGTACATTCTAATTCTACTAAAAAAAAAACTTGTATTTGAAAAATAGTAAAAGTTTAAATTGCTTTCCTGAACATTTTGGTATGTGACATTTCATATTTAGCCTATAATTTGTTATTAATATTTCAAGTTCAAATTGATTGTAGTTAAAAATTATGAATAGTTAAATTTTTATACCCGAAGATTGAAAATTTCTCATAGACAGTTCATACTGTAATCTAAAAATACTTCTAACACATTTTTTTTTATAGGCATTTACATTTAATATCAATAAAAATAACACAATACTTTTAAATTTTCAAATCATATTTTAAAAACAATGTAATAAGACATGTTAGTTTATTAATTATACAATTTTTCTCATAATAACTATCATTATTTAAAAAAAAAAAAAGTATAATATTTTACTTATAACAATTAAATAAAGTTCTTAAATAGTTAGATTAGGTTTACACCAACTAACAGCTTTTTTGTTTTGTTCTAATATAAATTGTTTAATTTTCATTGTAATGTAATATTTTAAGAATTTGGCAGTTTCTTTTCTTAGACGGTTTTATTATTGAGTATACGATCAGAATTTGGTAGACTTGCAAGATGGATGATCATTTGGACCAACAGATTGACATATTTTACCGAAAAATTGCTATAATTAAAAGTATAAACATTAATAATACAAATTTATAACAATTGTTCAAGTTATTTCACCACCTCCAAAGAATATTAGTTCGTCTTGTTTGTTTGACAGATATTTCAAATTACAAGTTTGCAATAAATAATTTGTTGAATTCATAGTGACACGTAACCCATATAACTCAGATTTTCTAATAATTGAGCCAATAAATAGTTTTCTCTAAAACCTAATAAACAAGATACAGTGAGATACAACATTGTTATGTCAGGTAAAAATAAGTACAATTATTGTTGTTTATAAAAATACAGTTGAACAAAACTTATCTTTATTACTGCTTCAGATACGTTTCTTCGCTGGATACCTGCGTCTCGAAGCATCAAATACCGAATTAAAATTCTCTGTAAAATCCTAAAAAAGTAATCAATTTATTTTACTTGTGTAGTAAGCTTGACAGCCATCTAACTTGTGTACTACGTCATTATAAAAATCAAGTTTATAAGAGGCTTATTTTAGTGAGAGCTTCTTATTGTGAAGTTTATTCCTGACAATTTTCATAAAATGAGAGGTGTCTGAAATAAAAAATTATTTCCTTAGAAAACTCATAGGGTGTATCATATAATTCTGTAATTTATTTAAATCTCTACTAACAACAACTCACTTGACATTCTTCTGTTCGTCAGGGCTCTACCAGAAACTACCCATTAATTGAATGAATAAATCAAACAGTGAACACAGTCGCAAAAATATTCATGTATTATTTATATTATAAAAAATTATTTTTATATACATATCACCTCAGATAAGAATACTGCAGAATCATGAAGAGTTTAATTTGATTTAGTTGTTCTTTCTAAATGTGAATCACCCTAAAAAATAATGTATAAATTAATTAGGTGCAGTTGTTTTAATGAGTTTTAAGTTTATTCAAATTATTAGGTACCTTATTTAATACCTTTTTGTGTAAAAAAATAAATACTAAAATACTAGGGAAAACTATTCATATGAGAGAGATATGCAAATATACCTTTTTAAACTCATTGAGGTCTTCTGATTTTATGACAGTTAAGTAAATATTGTATGAATTTCATTGTGGTGTTCTTATTAATACACAATCACTCTAGAAATATATATTTAACAATAACGCATAAATTAATTTAACTTTTTAAATAGATGGGCATATAAATCGATAATATATTTACAACAAATTATATTTGTATTATAGTACTTACATTTTCAACTATTTAACAGGGACTGGTAGATCACGCACCCCGGCTTGAAGATGTTAACACGCACCATATTACACACCAACCGATCTGCATGTTTTATGTGTAATAGTGTTATAACTCAAATAGTAGTGGTTGGGTTCGCCGCGCAAATACTAGCTAGCTATGAGATGTAATGATGTGTAAGGTGTGTATATATATGTATATGTGTTTGTGTGTGTAGATCGGTTAGTGACAAATATAGGCTGTTAAATTACTGCGGACATCAACAATGATAGACCTCCTACAATCATAAGTACAATTAATTACCTAGTAGATTTATTTTTCCTGAGTGGACAAGTAGAAAATTAAATTTAAATTAATTACAATACGCACAGTATATTTTACAATGTACTCAAGGATAAGGTCCAATTTAATTCGGTGACCAGTTCTCCTCAAAAACATCAATAGATCACCGTCTCTGTTCAGTTGCTGTACAGATTCTCTGATGATCCTTGTTGTGTTTTCTCTTTCAGATCTGGAAGTTCTATCTCTTATCTAAAAAAGTAAATATAATTGATATTATTCAATAACAACCAAAACAACAATTATGTTTGTTCAAAAAATTAAAATTAATTAAATAATTACCATGAGGTTATTGATGCGCTGTTGAAATTCTACAAAGAATAATATTACAAAGTTAATTAAATTATATTGGTATCACAAACATCATAAAATATATAATAAATAAAATTATATTTTTGGTTACTTTTACATATTATTAATTACTCATGTAATATTAACATAATACATTAGGTAATAATTTAGTTACTAATATTATTTTTGGTGTTTTCATCAATTAATAATTAATTAATTATTTTAAATTAGCTTAAATTTATTTGATACCTACATAAAAAAATAGGCAATTTTATAGATTCTTGGCCAAACATTAAATTCCAATCATCACTGTCTTAACATTTTAAGAAAATAATAAATATTTATTTTAAAACATAATGAATTGCAGATTTTATACACAATAAAATTAAAAATAGTGTATAAAAACTCAACTTTTTCAACCAGGACTGTATAGTAGACAGTAGTTAACACACAAACACAGTTTAATTTTGTTGTACAATACACAATATTAATGAAGGTCTATTCCAAATTTGTAAACATTTAGTTAGGTACACTGTACACTAAATCAATAATAGAGTAATAAAATATTATTAAATATAATAAAACAAAAATTATTATTTAAAAAGGTTAAAGAGTTGCTCAAGTTTATCTATTTTTAATGATGGTATTATTATTAGGTAATAGGTATCTACACTTTTTTTTTTTAATTAAATTAGTGGGGTTATTATTTTTGAATTATCATATCCCATGCGATTATGAATAATAAGAGAAATCTATTATCTCAAAATAGTGACTTAAATTTTATACCAGTCGTCCTATAATAATCCCATTTTTTCCCAAAATTAGTAGGCTTGAACATAATATCAAATATGTGTAACCATTTACTACAAAAGTAATGGTTAAGCTGAGTATTGCAGAATTTGTCATCTAATCTGCCATCACCAACCAATGATCACCTTAACAATGTTTTTGGTTTTTACTACATCAATTATATTTTGAAGATTTTTGTGAGCCGCATTCAATTTTTTAAAATCTGTTATTATAGAAAATTAAAATATTTCAAACCTTGTTACAATCGATCTATTGATCTGGATAATAGTGGTGAACAAATAACAATAAATGTTGTATTTGTTGTTACAATTTTATAAAATATATTAATTATTATTTAATGGAACTATAAATACTACCATTTAAATTAAATTTTGAATAACTAAGTAATTAATAATTATGTATTAATAGATTTTAGTTAATGAGATATAATATTAAAATTCATAACTCATTTAATGGCAGAATAACTACATTAAATATTTATTAATAATATTATTATTAATAAAATTAAACTGTTAAGAAAAATTGTCCGCACATACATACATAAGTAGATTTGTTGTAGTTTTCATAATATTTGTACCACAGTATGTTTGAAAATATTTAAAATCTGAAGACAATAGGTTATAAGTTGTTTGCATAAGTTTGTGATTATTAATAAATAGTTTATTATTTTATCAACAATTAAAATCACAAAACTATAATAATTAATAACAAAGTGTTTACACTTGTATTCATACAATTCAGTTTAATTTAATACATCTAGGTTTGTTGATTTGTCCAAAACATTTATTATTTTATTCTTTAAATTTTTTTTAAATAACAAATCATTTTCCAAATTACTAATTTAAAAAAAAAACGTTTTCCATCAAATAACTGTTATAAAAGTGTTATTATAATGCAATTAATTTTTTAAGTTACTTCAAATTGTAAGAAATAGTTAAATTTCAAATAAGTTCTACAACATGTGAATCCGGTGAATGCAACAAAATACAAATTGGTTGAAGACAAGTATGTTACAACAACGGTTTAGTGAATTATTCATTTGAGATTGAGAATGTGTTGTAAATAACATAAAAATAATAGAGCACAAAAAATATAGTTTTAAATTAACACATTAAGATCCTAATCAATATACTATGTAGATATGTTATTTCTAACTTATAAATTATTACATTATTTATTTTATATTATAATATTTCAACAATTATTTAATTAATGAGTGTAATAATTTAAAAATTGTAAATGTATAGGTAAAATAAAAATAAATAAAAATGTTGAAATTGTTTTACAAAAATGTGGTTTTAAATTACGTCAATAGGTAAAAACTCAAATGTAGTAAATGTTAGTTGACAAAGTTATTAATTAGGAGTGCAAGTGCACCTGCTATGAATAAATATTTAATACCTAATAAAGTAATAAACATTCAGATACATTACATTACAAACAATTCATGTAAGAACTTATTATTAAGGGGGAAATTAAAAAATTCAAATTTTACTTACGTTAACATGTCGAACAAAGCCGAGTTGAGTAGGTACATCAAATTAAATGGATGTTGACAATATGTTATGTATATTGATTGAACATAAAAGTGTGGGTATATTATTTCTGTCCTCTATAATAAAGAGTAGAATATTGTAAACTATAGTGTATTATTTAAATCCCTAACTTTGTATATGTAACAATACCTAACAATACCTAAAAATGTTGTTTTTGGTTAAATTAAAACTTAAATAATTATGATTTATGAACATAACTAATAGCAGTATCAAGTTGCATTGATCCCCTGAGTCGCTATGACTGTAATATATAGAGTACAGATTAATAAAATATAGGTAGTATTGATAAAATAACTTTTATAATAATAAAGTGACACACTACAGTAATTCAGATACCTAATACAAACTCTTCTACCTTACCGTATAAACAATTATGTTAGTAGAAACAGTTTTCAGATGTTTATTTCAAACAGAATAATCTCCTAATTGGCCTGGATACATGCATACATCAGTTACTGTATCTTAATGACTATAATTGAAAAAAAAAACAATTACATTAATTAAATTATTTTGAAAATTATATCAATAGGCCCAGTGTTGTAAAAAATACTTTTAAAAAGTATTTTAGTAATTACTCAAATACTTATAAAATAAAGTATTTAAAATACCACCCAAATACTATCTATAGTAAAGTATTTGAAATAATTTTCAAATACAAAAAAAATTTAATTTATTTTTAGGTATTTATAAATATTAATCAAAAATGTGAGTGTTGCATTTTAAAAACATTTGTTCAAAGTGCCGATCTGTCATAATATAAATTGGTAGGCAATGTCAACGAAAAAAAGTATTCAATGAAATAGTATTCAATAGTAAAAAAAACTAATTCAAATACCATTCAAATACTTTAAAATAAAAAGTATTTGAATACTTTTACTCAAATACTTTTACTCAACTACTTTACAACACTGTCAATAGCTCAGTATTATATTAAAATTCAATGTAAAATAGAAACACTATAAACAAAACTTACATGATATGAGTTATAATGATTTGAATGTTGATGTTGTACCTAGACAGCATTAATTTAACTTGTTTTTTCCAATGGCTTCAATTATTTGTCAATACATTACACCTAGAAATAATTACACTGATATAAAAATTTAAAATAAAATCTGCATAATATACAAACCGGTTGTATCCAATAACTATGAATACACAGTGGTCACCACAGTCAAATCAATCAGTGAGTAAAGTGAGAAAAGTCGTCATACTATGACACTATTTTAAAACTGTATAATTTATTGGGCCATAACAATGTTACGGCCATACTCAAAAATTGCTGAAATTATTAAAATGATACCAAACATGCGTACTCACTACTCACCTTAAGATGAGGACGCCTGTTGGTCAAATTCTACGTTCGAATTTCAAGTATTTTAAACATCATAATTCCACTAGACAGTTGAAGTATTAACAAAATAGTCACTCATAATGCCTACAGTAAAATAAATGTTCAACGTTTTTTTAGGCGTTTGGTAATTTTTTTTAAAATATTTTTGTTTGAATGTAACTATTTTTAACAATAGTTATTATTTTAATACAGTGTATAAGTGTTTATACATACATTTATAAAAAATATTTATTAATGACTAAAATAGCTCCATCTGTTGAAAAATAGACGATTGTCGTATTCAATTTTATTTATAGTCAACAATCAGAACATAGATAGCACAAGCTAATTAAAATAATGTAAATTATTAATAATCCTAAACCAATAAATCCCGTTGTTAGTGCGTGTTCTATAATTTCTATAAGTTGTACATATTATTTTGTCACTTAACAGTCAGGTGACTGTCGAGTAAAAAAAAAAAATACCGAAATACGAATCGAAAAGTTACGGAAGCGTCGAAGGGCCTTAACTTTATGTTTTTTTTTTATCTCATTATTATAGATTATCACAACTCATTATTATCAATTAGAAATTAGAATTCGTAAAATAGAAAAATTTTGGAAATGTAGTTTGTGGGTGCTTTTAAATTTTTGTAATCGATTCAAATAGGCACCAATCATATTAGTTATTACTTACTACTTTACCATGGATTTAAATAAAACTATTAAAAAATATTTTAATTAAAAAGTTTATCTCTTGCTCGCCGAAAATGTGCTAAAACGTTTTACAGTGTAAAGCGTAATGTACCCAGTGCTCGTTTTGGGGGGGATGAAGGGAGACGGAGTACCCCAACTAATTTTTAAGAAATTTTAGCGTACCATTACTTTTATTTTTAAGGGGAACGTTACACTATTCTGAATTTTTATCAAAATACACGTGATAACATCATAATTTTTCTTACCATAGACTTAATAATTATTAAGATAATAATTATTATTACCTAATTAACTTATTAACTAATTATCTTAAATCATTACTACAAATTGTGCCACAAAATATTTGTTGTTGAACTATATTTGAAATAAGTAGTTAAAATTAATTGTTTTTTTATTTATTTACTTTTGAGTTTTTTATTATATTAGTTATAACTGAAGTCTGAAATATACAATATAATATAATATTTACAATATTTTTTTTTTTTTTTGATTATTTATAAATACTTTTCATATGATTTATTATATTTTAACAAGTGATAGGGACGCTCTTTTTTTAAAAGTCAACAAAGTCCCCCTATTTCAGCGCTTCTCAAACTGTGCTCCGCGGAGCCCTAGGGCTCCACGAGAGTAGTCTAGAGGCCCTGTAGCTCTATGGGCATATCTGTATTAATTAAATTCAATTTATTTAATTATTATTATATTTCTTTTATACCATATTCAATATTATTTGGATCGTACCGATATGTATTGTTTTAAACGTTTAAAACTTTGAACTATTTATAAATCCACATATTTTGTGTCGTAGTCGAAATTAGATTAGATAACAGTCGGATTTTTCGTTCATTTACATATTGTACGATAATTTAGTTTACTTATCTACAGATTACAATAGTACAATCTACATTATTAAAATACTGGTCAATAAAAAAACGGTGCTGCTCGGATATGCGGTCTACCGACGGAACGCCGTCTACAAACATGTATGTAGACCGCATATCTGAGCAACGATAAAAAAAACATTAAAAGATAAAATTGACCCAAATATATACAGCAATGTAATATAATGTAGACCTACGATATAGTTTTGTATTTTCCGCCTATATTTATAGTTGGGTACTAAAAGACAAAATCACTGTTATACCACAGTGTGGTAGTGTATTTAATAAGTTTGTTAGTAATCGAACAGCCGTCGATCAGTAACCTAACCGTTTATTAGTGCATACATCATGCAATTAAAAGAGTTTTATTCGACCGTCGCCTGTAGTGAAGAAAATTCCACTGCATGGCTTATTAGATACTGCCAACGAAACGCTACCATGCCATAAGTGCGGTAGTGAAATGGTAAATAGTAGAAAACGCGATCGCGGTGGTGAATTTCGTCCGGTTCTTCGGTGCAATAAAAAAGGGTGCCAGACTTCGCGCAGTGTACGACAAGGCAATACATTTTTTCACTATGAGGACTTGAAGAACAAGTCTAATAGTAAACTAAAATTGACGGAAATATTAGAATTGGTTTTTTTTTGTATTGGACATACCTCTAAGAACAACAGCCACCCTAACAGGTAGGTGTCAGGAGACAGTTACTGACTGGTTTAATATGTGTCGTGAAGCATGTTCAAGTATTGTTCAAAAACGATCAAAGATGCTGGGAACTGCCATAAATCCAATACAGATTGATGAGGCAAAATTTGCCGGAAAAAGGAAATATAATCGTGGAAGGTTACTTAATGGTGATCAACCCGCTTCATCGGAAGACAGTGATGCTGAAATACACAACGGTAGGTTAAACCATGGACGAAGAGTTGATGGACCTTGGGTTTTTGGGCTTAAAAATGGTTCTGACTGCCGATATTTTTATGTTCTTCGAAGAGACAAAAACACATTACTACCAATTATTCTACGAGAATGTGAAGCTGGCTCTGTTATTCATTCAGACGAGTGGGCAGCCTATAGATGTTTGAAAGATAATGGATATATTCATAACACTGTTAACCACCAGCAAAACTACGTTGATCCTTTGACGAAAGCTCACACTCAGAGCATAGAGAGATCATGGTTGGATGCAAAAACAAAAATCATGAAAACGATGAGAAGCACAACCATGAAACTTTTGCAATCGCATCTCGACCACTAATGTTGGAAAGTTGCTAGGAAAGAAGAACCTGATTTATTTATGGCATTTTTGATGGACATTAAAGCAGTTTATCGTTAAGGTTTTTATACATAAAATTATTTTTAATATTTTTTTACATAATTTTTAATTTTCTTAGTAGGTAATATTTTTTTGCTATTTTTAAAAATATTTTTGACTTATGACATTGCGTATTGTATTATTTATTTACATACCATTATTTTTAATGATTTTTACTAATATACTAATAATTAAAATATTTGATTATTATTTTAATTTGGTTATTTATTTACATACTACTATTACTATTTACTGCGTATTAAAGGTGTGCGGTCTACATAATATGTAGACCGCATATCTGAGCAGAAAAATGTCGGTAGACCGCATATCCGAGCAGCACCAAAAAAACCAACATCATAGATCAAAATAATATCATAAACATTATTTTATAAATTACTAAAATATTATGTTCCTTTTTTTCCTATGATATTAATTAAATAATTTGTAAATATACGTATTTATATTCTACAGAAAAAAAATAATAAGAAGCAAATCATTTATAATTGACATAATTTTTTTATGAATTATTGTTGTTATAAATAGACATTTCTGATTTTTGGGGCTCCGCGAACAAAAAAGTTTGATAACCGCTGCCCTGCTTTAATTTTGCAAAATTGAGCACTGAATGTACCTACTAATAAATTACTACATTAAAATACAAATCGAAGTACCCTGAAGTAGTGAAAAGTGAATCTAATTTTTAATGAACAATCTTTTTTTGTTCAATATAACCGACATACTTTCCTGTACAATATTAAATCAACGAACTACGATTTTAATAATTTCATTATATTAATTATTAATAATAGATCTATTGTACCTATATTTATAAATATGTGTATAGGTATAAACCTGTATAAAATAATATGGTTTAATATTATTATAGGTATAGCCGATATAGAAAAACTAAAAAAGATTACAAATTAAAAATCTAAGTTTCTTGATTTTTTTACTAACTTATCAATTACATAGGTATTCATTTTTTCACCCATACCATTTGTTAATTCATCCTATGTACCCATAAAAACGAAAGATTAGTAAATCTACACTGCAATACTGCACATACGATTTAAGATCGTTATTTTAGATAATTAGGTATTTTAAATCGTGATCAATGACCATACATGATACATTGTGAGTAACCAAATCGTATTAATATTAATGCGGCGTATTGACAAAAGACAATTTACAATTATTACAATTATAATATAATTATAAAATATACAAAGTATATAAAGTATATAAATATACAATTATAATTACAATTATACAATTTTCAATTATAAGCTTCAAACTAAAATAAAATAATAATGATTATCAAAATAAGCCTATTATGTTTATCTTATATTATAATTATAAAATGGTTATAAATGCAAGTTTTTATTAATAAAACATAAAGAAAATACACATAGCTTTGTACAGCGGTACTTCTATTTATAACTTTTAATAAACAATGTAATATGGATAATAATTCCATTTAAATTATGGTCCCCGGGTGGTGGCTGATGCGGTCGGTTTGTTGTATAGTGTAATGGTTCATTATATATTTGTGTAGCTGTGTTAAATCATATTAGTGTGAGTGAGCACATTATATCTCACTGATATACATTCAAAAATAACAATTAATAATTATTTTTATGCGCGTACAGAATTTTCGATTGCTGACTGGCGACTGCTCACTGCTGCTCGAGTACAAACGCTAAAGATTGCGAACTGTAGTCCTTAATCCTTATTAAGACTTATAATAGTGCGTCATTCCTCATATTTGGCATTTGCTATATTTACGTTTATTATTTTTGTTTTAAAATAAAATTTTTAAATAATGAGTTCTAAAAAGCCAAAAGGTGGCGCTGCCAAAGAAAACGAAAAAAAAAATTAAATTACAAATTGCAGTTCAATCATGTCAAAACATATTAAATGTATTTAAGAAAACGAATGAGTGTTGAAAAACAATAAATTACTCGATGATATTAAAATTTAAAGTATTATGTATTACCTAAAGACTAAAAACTAGTAAAACAAATGTCAAAAATGTTTTCATTATAAAAATAATAGCATTTGATTTTTATTAAATACAATTTAACACGAATCATGATGTTGTTTCTAAACTTTATAGTTATTAATTTATTATAATGCATAGTATGAATTTTGATTACATAAACAAATTAATTTGAGCATAATATTGACTAATGAATGACTATTTCGAAAAATGAAAATTCTCGTTTACGAACTGTTTTCCGGGAAACCCGTGAGAGATACGACGAAAGTCGTAAAACATAAAATTGATCCCCATAACTAACTACGTAAGTTGTATGCATTCGATTTTTCGAAAAACCGTTATTTCAAATGTTGGGTTTTATATTTTATTCAACTTTTTTCACACACTGATACATATTGTAATATTAATTTATTAATGCAGGAATACTTGTATAGATAACATTTACAATGAAAATTTCTTTAAATAAACGATAATAAAAATTTAAAAGATGTCGAATATTTTTTAAAAACAAAAAGAAAATTAGATTTTGCTTTATAATTATTGTTGGTTTATTATTATTCAATAGTCTTTTAATAGTTTTTACTAATTGTTCTTAAATAAAGAGTTATTTTCAATGCACCTACCTAATTTTTTGTAGGTAGGTACCTATTAATTTTTAGTTTTATTTTTTTTTTTTTAGTCGTAAGTTGATTCCTTTAAAATTTAAAGAAATATTTATAGTAATAGCATTTTGATTACGTATATAATAAAATTAAAATAATAATTATATAATAATAAATATATATTATATTGTATATACATATAATCAATGGTAATTGGTAATAATTATAATATAATAATAGAATTATCGTACAATATATAATGATTAATGGCCGAATGCCTCTCTCTCTAATAATCACTTTGGATCCGCACCTCATATTCACAATATGAATTAATAATTAAAAATATTTTTAATTAATTGTCGTAGGTAGTTTTATTTATTACGATAAAATATGAACTAAGTACAATCGATGATTTCTGATTCCACCAAAAGCCACATTTACAAAAAAGCGGGTAAGTGAGTATCGCTCTGCTGTACATTAGGGGGTGGGATGGACCTCGGACTAAGTAAGGTTAAATTTGAATGCAATGATAGGTATCATTGTATACGAAAAACGATTCTGAACGGAGATGATTTGTCAGTTTAGGATATATTATATTTAAATATTGTCAAATATTCTATTTTGAAACAAATTCTAACATGTAAGTAAAAGTTTCAAGATCTTACGTTTAGTAATTTTTTAAAAATAACAAAAATCGAAAATTATTTATTAGTAAAACGTAATTTTACACGTGTATTTTTAATTTCAAATTAAAATTAAAACTTTAAACACTCGTAAAATTTTTTAAATTGAACAATCCTCAAACTGTTTTATAATTATTCTAAGCTTAACTTATGGACAGCATAGTATTAAATTTTCAATTCTTAGCTTTTGATAGAAAAATATTTATAAATTTTTAACTACCAAATAGTGAAAAATATTCATGATTTTGACGAATTTTTGTTAATATTTGAACTTCAAATGCTAATAAAAAAAAATTGTGCCTATGTATTTTTATAATTTTTGAATGAGAGTTAGAACAAGTTATGTGGACCCTTCAATTAAATTTTCAAGTAATTTGTCCCTGCTAATTTTTTTTTATCAACATTTATAAAAAAAAAATTAAAAAAAATTGAAAATTTCAATTGTCTATAAATAGCTCAAAAAAAGCCAAAATGTTTTGAAAATAAAATCACGTAAAGAAAATGGCAATCTAAATAACTGGTAAAATTTTCAAGTATTTACGACTTATACTGTTTGAATAACAACAAATATCAAAAATCGTTTGAGGCTAAACCGTTATTTAACGCGGTATTGTAAAAATTTAAATTTCAAACACTCATAAAAATTTTTTGTCTGAATTCGGTTGAGTTTTTTTTACAGATAATTGAAGAAAAATGTATGGAGAACCTTGTATCAAATTTTCAAAACTTAGTTATAAAAGAAAAAAATTTTACGAATTTTCAACCACAAAATTACATGCCAATTTTCGAAATTTTGACATATTTCGTATAAATTCGAACTTTAAGCACTTATAAAAAAAAATTGTGACTAACGATTTCGGATTTTTTTTTATCACTTTAAGAACAACTTATAAGAAACCTTGTATTAAATTTTCAAGATTTTCTAGCCGGCCAAAAAATTTTTATCGTTATTTTAAAAAAAAATACTAAAAAAAATTAAAAATTTCAATTGTCTATAAATAGCTAAAAAAAAGTCTAAATTCTTTGAAAATTTAACTGTGTATGGAGAACGCTAATATAGACATTTGGTGAAAATTTCAAGTATTTACATCTATTAGTTTTTGAGTTATAGCAAAATAAAAAATTCGATTTTGCCGAAAACTGGTTTTGCTTAAAAATTCCCGTTTTTCTGTCATTTTTTTTTTGTTTTTCTCGATTTTTTTTAAAACTGTTGGAAAATGTTTACTTTTCACCTCTATAATGCACCAAGGATATCCACTTTGCCATCGGAAACCACCCCCAAAGTTTGAAATTGAAGCATTATTTCGACTAGTTATGCTGTACACAGACACAAAAACAAAAAAAACAAAAAACAAAAAAAAAAAAAAAAAAACACACATCATTGTAAAATCAATACATTCATCACTCCGTTCAGAATCTAAAAAACAATCACAAATGTTATTTTTGATAATAAGATTTTGAAGCCTTTGAAGTTTTTTTAACCAAAACTTCCGCAGACAATTTGACAGCATTTCTTTTAAGTACCATTATAAATTATAATACAACACTCTCCTACCTAAGTAACCTACCAACCATCGTACCATACTACTATTAAGCATGTAAAAAGCCAAAAACACATTTTGAAGAAAAAAAATTCACAAAAATTACATTTGAGTTAAACTGCATTCGTTCCAATACTTCATATTATTTTCATCCATTAATTATCTACTTATCTGTTAAACCTCCAATAAACACATATAAGTAGTATAAGTGTAAGTAAAACAAAATTGAATTCTATTTATTTTTTTACAATAAATACAGTGTTTAATTGTTTCATTTTCATTGTAAAAGAAAATTATTGTACAATTTGTACATAATATTATCTAAACTCAAGTACCAATATTAGAGTGAATTTACATAACATTATCAAAATTTTAGGTAAAAACATTATCTTTGTTCTCGCATTAGTTTTTAATGATAATTAACTGAAAAATTTAAATATCGTAACTAAACTTGTGAGGCGTGAAAACGACATCGACAATTAGTTATTATGAATATTGAATATTATAAAGGTCAATATAATATACGAAAATGTGCGTGTAATAGAATTATACATAACGGAACGGAGGACGCGACAATAATTTTATTATTAGGCTGGGAACACACGGACGTTATTTTACCGCGCCGTAATTTTACGGCGCGTTTTGTTAAAATACATTAAAATGAATAGAGCACAACACACGAGTGTCGCGCCGTAAAAATATCGCGCGATATTTCGAAAACAGTCGCGTGCACCATGACTTTACCGCGCGCTAAAAATAACGCACGATAAGAAATTCCAGTCGAAATGCATAACAATGATTGGCGGAGAACACACACGCGGTAATAAAACGCGCGACAGATTATTATTTTAATTTAAATTTCGTCATTATCAAGTATCAATAGACAGTCAACATGTCGTCAGAGGAAGAGTCTGAAATCGACATCTCAAATTTGACATCTGAAATTGATGTAGAACAAAATAATAGTCAGTTAGACACAAAACTCGACATAGAACTTTTAATTTCGCTTGTTGAAAGTAGACCAATTTTATGGGACAAGACGTTGGATAAGTTTTCAGACCGCAATGAAAAACGAAAAGCTTGGAGGGAAGTGTTTGGATTGACAAGTCCAGGATTTGAAAAACTTGAAGTTAAGGACCAAAAATTGATAGATATGTAAAATACTCTATTAATAATATAATTAACAGACTTGGGTAGTATTCAGAATATTTTTTATATATTACTTTTTTTTCAAAGTATTTAAGTATTTGCAGTATTTTGAATACTTTTTACAAATATTCTAACTACAGTATTTCGAATAATTACTTTTTTCAACGTCCAATTACATTTTCTAAATTATTATTATTATTATTATTATTATTATTATTATTCCATAAAAATTGTATTTAAGTAAACTTAAATATTTTATTTTATTTGATAATAATTTTGAATACTTTTTGTGAAGTATTCCAAATACTTAGGGAATACTTAAATAAATAATTCGAATATGTGTTTTGAATACTTTTTTTACGTAATCGGAATATATGTATATTCGAAATACTTTAATTAATAATTGAAATGATGAATCGTTTATCGTATTGATTTTAAATTATATTTAATTTAATTTTTTTTTAATTACTTTTTTTTTTGTTTGTACACAATTAATAGTTGAAATATTGCTTAAATATTAAGCTTTGTGTGGTTTTTTTGGTACTTAAACACAACTTTTTTGTAAGGATTTATTGTCCAAATATTCCCGAAATTTCGAAAATGTGCAAGTTACTTTGTTATTAAAAATGCATTAAATTTTGGTTTTATTTATTATTGAAATACATATAGGTAGGTACAAATATAAATATTATTTTAATAATTTACTTTTTACTACCTAATCAAGTACAAATTATAATACCTATATTATTTTAAACTTGGTTTATCATAATTTATAGATAACTAATTAAATATAAAGAAACATTGCATATTATTATAGGTTATTTAGTATTTATAGTACATATTATACAGTCTACAGTATTACTAGTGTTTTTTTATTTATAATATAATATTATATCATAGTTTTGCATTTGGTTCTACTTATCATGTTGCCATGAAACTGCTCCTTCTGAATAAAAATAATCAGCATATATATTCCTCATATCAATAGCTGTTCTTCCTCCACGATCAACAATTACTGGATTTATTTCCTCAAAACCTTCAACTGTAAGGGAATCTTTAAAATCGATTCCATTTCTTTCACGTAGGTACAAAATTGTGCAAAACACAACACGCGTTAGTGATATTTACTGCCAATTCAGTATTAAAATTCAATGATGAAAGATTCTCCATTTATTGGACAGTATACCGAAAGCACATTCCACGTACCTACGAGCACGAGATAAACGATAATTAAATATGCGTTTTTTATTTGTTAAGTTCCTTCCACCATAAGGACGTAGAACATGTTCAGAAAGACCAAATGCTTCATCACCAACAAATACGTAATTTGCAACAATATTAGTATTTGTTATTGGACATGCTTTAGGGATATTTAATTCATTTCTTGTTAAAAGATTCCATAAAGTAGATTTCTTAAAGATGGTTGAATCGGAGTCCTTCCCAAAAGATCCGACATCGATGTACAAAAATTTATAATTTGTATCAACAACCGCTAATAGCACTATTGAAAAATAATGATTGTAATTAAAATGTTGACTTCCTGTTCCTGTTGGTTTTATAATTCTAATATGTTTCCCATCAACTGCTCCTAAGCAATGAGGAAAATTGGCACGCTGCTCGAACATTTCAGCTGTATTTTTCCATAGTTGTTCCGTCAAAGATGGCATTTCAATGTGAGCTAATTCCTCCCAAACTGCAATACATACTTCTCTTACAATATTCCCTACAGTTGAAGCGCCTAGTTTGAACATGTAGTGCAAATCTATAAATGTACATCCTGTTCCTAAGTATCTGTAATAATAAGTACATTAAGTTTTGCAAAAAGAGACTATTTTTATTTTATTTTAGGTACTTTATTAAATTATATTCTTTTGAAATCGTAAAAAAATCGTTGTTATTTTGAAGTTAAAAAAATCATATCTATCATTGTATTACAATTTAACACATCGCATAATCAGTGTTGAAAAATATTTCTTATTTTATATAGATAGTTTTCCGGTTAATTATATTAATCTACATCTAGTTCTAGTTATTAAGGAAAATAAAAAAAAATATATTTCAACTATCTATACCTATATAGCACAAAAATCAAAATATAGAAATCTAAAAAAGTCCAAATACTTTGAAAGTATTTTTTTCGAATACTTAGTAATCTTTAGACTGGGATTTATATGTAATAAAAAACCAAAAATATGTACATATATATGTAATTAAAACGATTCCTAACGGAGATGATTTGTCAGTCTAGGATATATTATATTTAAATATTGTCATATAATATTCTATTTTGAAACAAATTCAAACATTTAAGTAAAAGTTTCAAGATCCTACGTTTGGTAATTTTTTAAAAATAACAAAAATCGAAAATTATTTAATAGTAAAACATTATTTTACACGTGTATTTTTGATTTCAAATTAAAATTAAAACTATAAACACTCGTAAAATTTTTTAAATTGAATAATCCTCAAACTTTTTTATAATTATTCTAAGCTTAACTTATGGACAGCATAATATTAAATTTTTAATTCTTAGCTTTTGATAGTAAAATATTTATAAATTTTTAACTACCAAATAGTTAAAAATATTCATGATTTTGTCAATATTTGAACTTCAAATGCTAATAAAAAAAATTGTGCCTATGTATTCTTATAATTTTTTTATCGCCATAAAAATAACTTATGAGGAACTTTGTATTAATTTTTCAAATATTTTGACTCCACCAAAAAAATTTTATCGACACTTCAAAAAAAAATTCTTAGGAAAATTGAAAATTTCAGTTGTCTATAAATCGCTCAAAAAAAGTTAAAATATTTTGAAAATAAAATCACGTAAAGAAAATGCCAATCTAAATAACTGGTGAAATTTTCAAGTATCTACGACTTATACTATTTGAATAACAACAAATACCAAAAATCGTTCGAGGCTAAAAGTTTTTAAGTCCAGTAGAGTTTTTTTTTTACAGATATTTGAAAAAAAATTTATGGAGAACCTTGTACCAAATTTTCAAAACTTAGTTATAAAAGAAAAAATTTTTACGATTTTTCAACCACAAAATTACTTGCAAATTTTCGCAATTTTGACATATTTCGTAAGAATTCGAACTTTAAGCACTTATAAAAAAAAATGATGACTTACGATTTCAGATTTTTTTTATCACTTTAAGAACAACTTATAAGAAACCTTGTATTAAATTTTTAAGATTTTCTGGCCGGCCAAAAATTTTTTATCGTTATTAAAAAAAAAAATACTTAAAAAAATTGAAAATTTCAATTGTCAATAAATAGCTTAAAAAAAGTCAAAATACTTTGAAAATTTAACGGTGTATAGATAACACTAACATAAACATTTGGTGAAAATTTCAAGTATTTACAATGATTAGTTTTTGAATTACAACAATATTCGATTTGGTCCAATCCATCATTCCGTTCAGAATCTAAAAAACATCATTATAAAATCAATACATTCATCACTCTATTCATAATTTAAAATTAATTATTATTATAATTTATAATATTGTATTATATTAGGAGACAAAATTTAAAAAAAATGGAAACATATCAAAGACGCATACTTTAGAACAATTAAAGAAAATAAGCCAAAGTCAGGTGATGGGATGACAAAAAAGAGAAAAAAAAATTATATTTACCACGATCAAATGCAGTTTCTAACAAAAACTATTATACCTAGACAAACAATAAGCTCTATACCTAAGCAACATTCTGAACAAAGCGTCGAACTTCAACCGTCTACTTCAGAAATTAATTTACCTGCAGCCGAAATACAAAATAATAATGAATTTAAAAAACAACAAAAGAAAAGATCCAGAAATGTTGAAGACACATTTATGAAGTACCTAGAAGAAGCTACTAAAAACAGGAAGGATCAATGTAACGTAGTTAAAGATGAACATGAAAATTTTTTTGACTCAATGCTCCCAGTCGTTAGACAATTTTCTGTTGACCAAACGTTGGCATTTAGGGCAGAAATGATTAACGTCATTCAAAAAATTAAACGTGGCACAATGTATCCTACAGATCAATTTCAACAGTCGCAGTATGAACAATTTCCAAATTATTATCGTTTTCATCATGGTACAACCCAAAGAACTACTTCGCCTGCTATGTCACAGATGTCGAATAGCAGTTCAATCTCGACATTGCCACCTCAAGTTCCGTTGAATCAATATGAGCCAAATTTAAATGAATATACATTAAACAATTCTACATTTATTTAATTATTATAATATTTTACAATAAATTTAAAAAAAAAATGCTGTAAGTGAGTAAACTATATATATATTTCATATATTTTTTTTTTAATTAAAAAAGTTTGTTTTTTGGTTTCAGTATCTATAGCTAAGATAAAATATCTATTATTAACAATAATTAAAAATAAATGAATTATTTTCCTGATTTTTATTATATGATGCTTACCTTAATGTTACTGCTAACTTTTCAGCTGGAGTAATACTTTTTCTCATGTTAGTATCGATTCCTAAAAGTCGTGTTCCTAGATACATTGTTAATAGTTCATCAAATGCCGATACGCTCATCCGGAAATAGTTAAAAAACTTCACTGGATCTTTTCTGATATTTTCAAAAAGTAAATTAAACGCACCTTCAGAAGGACGTGTACTATTTAAAGGATGTATCCACATCTTTATATTAATTTTTTTTTTATTTTTAATAAAAAGTTGGTAACCCAAAAACAAAATAATATTTTCATCTGCCATGATGGTGTTGTCTAGTTGAAACATGGACACATACTAAATAGTTTATGTATGTTACATGAAATAATTTATCGTGAATATCGTTAAAACGTGCCGTAAATATACGCTTGTGTGTTGTTATGAATTAAAACTTGCGGTAAGTTTTGTTTACGCGGTAAAAATGTCGCGCGGTAAAATAACGCCCGTGTGTTCCCAGCCTAACGTCGAAAGTTGATGTTGTATTGTAGTGGAAAAAGTTTAAGTTGAACGAAGTGTTAACTTCCTATCTTTTAGAAAAATCGATTTATACACTAATAAATCGCTTAAGTAGGCAATCCGACTGCGTCGAATCTGAATTATTTATTTGCTAAAAATTGAATATACTTTATGTGTTACTAAATCCCTCAGGTATGCAATCCGACTGCGTCGGATCGCGGACAATGAAAGTATTGTGAGTGTAATAATCTACAATCCATTTATTATATCATGTTGTAAAAGTGTTATATTTTTTTATCTTGAAACTTGAAAGTTATGATAGTAATTTTGCATAAAACCCTGATAAACCTTGGCATAATTAAGCACAGGTTTTGATTGATTTAACATATATAAGAATGTAAAATACTAAAATGTATATAAAAATGTACCTACTACATAATATTAGCAAATTGAAATTAAAGTATATTGTAAAACGGTGCCAAATTGACCAATATTTAAAATCAAATCAATAATGGCAATGTACCTATTAGTGTAATTAATTTTGCCAAGTCAATCTCCTATTTAATATAATATATATTATGTATATGTATATAAGAAAAATAATATAATATAATAATAATATGAAATAATAATTAGAATAACATGAGAAAAAAAAATGCAAAAAATGATTTGAAGTGTTAATTAAAGCGCCGCCGAAATGTCTGCCAGAGCGGGACTCGATCTTACCTCCCTGCCTAAACCCTATCTTATCCTAACGCCTAAACACCTATCGACTACAGTTTAAGTTGAAAACTGGTGGCAAATCTCGAGCACTTTAACAGTTTCCGACCCGCCACGAATTTTTTGTTATGCACTGCAGCTTTATTCATGCGATTCGTATAATTCGAGTGTTATGAGACTTGAATACCTTTATTTATAGTCTTTTGGATGTATTAATTTACAATATCTGTTTACACTGTGTTTTTTTTATTATGTATTATGAGCATAATGTGTTTAATAATCTATACACCATTTTATATAATATTCATAATTTATCAAAAAATTAAATACTAATGCTCATACATGATGATCTACATCATTTCTCAATCATTGAGGTCATAATTTATATCTAACTCGAGCTTACTGATGATTAATAATTTAATTATTATTATTGTTCATTTAATAATTAATTTATTACTCTTGAGCAAATTTAACATAAACATAATACCTAATAAATACTTTTGTCCTTACATGATCGATAATATTGTAAATAATAAATAAAAAACATTATAATATAACTATCAAAGGAAATGTATATTTATTATTTAACATTAAATTTGCAATAAATTGAGTGTTCGGTTCAAAAAATAAAATCAAAATATATATATTGTGGTGAGGTCTCTCCAGACCACCACATCTATGTGTCAGGTCAATTAAAAATACAATAAACAATTAAATTAATACGGTACACGAGTTCACAGTTTCACATTTATTAATTAATTAAAACAAGAAAGGAACAACTGCAACGTTACAATGGTACATCACATCATAGAATAATCTTGGTATTAGTAACTAGTAAAATTGAATGAATATACATCGGATGGTGTCGCGCTCAGTCGGTTAAAAGAATGATAATCGACAGTGGTGGCACCAATTGACAAATTATCATACCACTTATATAATAATGATAATAATAGTAATAATAGTAATAGTAATATTACTACAACTCGGCCATCCTGACCTTGAGTGGACTCCACTCAATACAATAAATTTGAAAGAATAACAAAATTATACAATAAACAGTCTTTAAAATAAAATACAATTGGTGGGCATATGCGTTATCACTCCATAATAAAATATAATGCTAATACATTATCAATACATACCTAATACAATATTTTTTGAAAATTCATCAATATATGATTAACAAACAACCAATTTTAACAATTTTAATTTCATTTTTAACCAATTTTAACAATAACAATATCAAATAAACAAATTATATTAGTTAACAAAAACAATATTAAATTAATAAAACATATCAAATGACAAACAATATTAAATAAGAAATTATATCAATTCATAAAAACAAAATAAAAAAATTATATCAAGTGAAAAAAAAAAATAATATTAAATAAGAAATTGAGACAATCAAAATATAATAGAATTGTGGGTTTGACAATATGGGTATAGAAAATATTAACTTTGAATTTTAATCCAAGGTTTCATATTTTTACTTTCATATACTGAATCAAAGGGAATCTGAGTGACTTGAAACCCTTCGACATCATTGAGGACATACCTATCATTACCTAAGGCTTTTTTAACTCTGTAAGGTCCTTTAAACTTAGGAATGTGTTTTTTACTAAAACCTGGGGTTGTGTCAATATTTTTTATCATCACCAGGTCACCAATGGAATATTGATGAGCAGGACGATGACCTGAATCATAATAAGCTTGATTTTTGAGCTGTAAGTCTAAGTTGTTGTCTTGTGCAGCATGCCTAATTTTTTCTAAGTCTCTTTCACAATCATGTGGGTTATCTGACTCTAATATGAGTCTTAAATAATCATGAGTGTCACCATGTTGGTTCATACCAAACAAAAGATTACTAGGTGAATTTTTTATTGTACGGTTAAAAGTATTATTAATAGCAAATTGAACCTTATTTAAATGTTTGTTCCAATTTTGATCTTCTTCATGAAGTAATTTTGACAACATAATTTTAAGTGTATGATTATAACGCACAACCTGGCCATTGGCCTGAGGGGAACCAGCAGCTATGAGGACATGTTGAATGTCATGAATAACACAAAAGTCTTTAAATGCATGAGAGGTGAAACAAGTTCCGCGATCAGATACTATACGGATAGCCGTCAGCTGAAACGTAAGCCAAATTCAAAGCCATTTTAGTGGTGATTCCAGTTATGACTGGATAAGTTTAAAGTTGTTAGTTAATACTTAATAATATTGACATTATATTATTTTACATTACTACGATCAGTGGCGGATTGTGCCACCGGGAGGCCGGGAAGTTTCCCGGTGGGCCGGAACCGATCATGACTAACGGCCCTATCATCCTAAAACTGATTTTATAATTTATTTATACTTAAATTTGTTCTTTTTTATTTAAAAAAATATTATTTTTCGATAAAAATATTTTTATTACCTACATGACGTTTTGTGCATCATAATTCATAATATGTTATAAGTTATAATATTATATATAATGCATTAGTACAATGTACTGATAATAATATAATATATGTCATATATTATTATCTATAAATAAAAACAACTAGTTCATTTTTATGATATACCCGGTATTATCTCAGTAACTGGAAATACCTAACCAAAATACAAACGATCGACAGAATTCAGATATCAAGCGTACGATCACGGTTGTATTCACTATTCATACTGTAGACATAAATATAAATTGTGATAACATTATGATAACATTGATCAAAGATGACATTATTTAATATTTTTGTTTAAATAAATTTAAATGACATAAATTAAAAATCTAGACACACGACACACGATACACGAAGAAGGGTAATTTTGTAATTGGTGACTGGTGTAATGTGTAAACGTTTTTTTTAAAGTGTTTTTTGTTAGAGTAATCAATGTCGGAAAATAAACGTAAAGGCGGAGCCCAAAAAGTTAGGGAAAAAAATAAAAAACTTTTATTTTCACAAGCGAACAAATGTAGACCGATATCGGAATTATTTTCAATCGCACCAATTCAAAAAGTGAGTACCTACTACCTATAGTTAAAAAAAGTACCTAATAATTTATAATGTAATGTTTATTTTTTGTTCAATAAAAAATGATAAATCATTTCATCTGTATTAAACTAGGTACCCACCTAATAATTTATAAATAGGAATACTGATTACTTACCTACTGAATTAATTTAATTGTTTTAGAGTAATAATTGCACTACAACTAGTGATACTACAATTTCTAATGCTGTCAATGATTGCAGTAGTAATGATACTTTCTTTAATACTGTTGATGTGGTAAGATTAAAATTTAATTAACAAACCTATTAGCTCAAACATTTATCAGAACATAGGTAATTCTTTAAATTTGTATAAATGGTTTTAGAATAATCAAATATTATGTAATAATTCAAACTTTGATGAAGTTGTCAATTGCAAAGATGTTGATGATTCATTAAATATACTAGAAAAGGTAAAATTAAAATTTAATTCTTAAATAAATATCTATAAATAAATAAATCATAATGTTTTAAAAAATATTTCTTTTATGTCTATACTGTAACATAATAATTGCTAAACGTGCTTGCAAACTAAATATATATATTTTTAAATTATGTGTAGGATAATGTTATGAAAGTTTGTACTTTGGTTAATGCTGATGTTGATGATGATAAAGATATTGTTATAGTTGAAGATGTTGACAACAATAATTTGTTAGATAACAATTTGACTATAAATTATTTTCAAAAACCTATGCTATCTAGTATCAATGATTTTTTTAAGTTTCATCCAAAACAACCTCATGTTGAAAAACTCTTTAAATCATCTAAAGCTTATTTTAGGAGCAATAGTATTAAACGACAGTTGTTAAGTTTTGATAACCAATCAAAAAGCTTGTTTTGTAGTGTATGTTTAGCTTTTTCTTCAGAACCTAATCTATTCACTAAAGGCTTATCCGTTTGGACACATGTATACCAACGTATAGAAGAACATGAAGCTAGCAAAACACATATGTCTTGTTCTGAATCATATCTTTTACATACAAGTAACAAAACTGTTGATACATTATTATTTTCTGATTTTAAAAAGAAACAAAAAGAAGAAATTAAGAAAAACATACAAATACTTCAGCGTGTCATAGATATAGTAAAATTAATTGATAAGAGAGGACTAAGTTACCGAGCTCATAGAAACGAATTAGCTTTGTCTTTAAATGATCCTATTTTAGATCATGGCAATTTTTTGGATATATTGCTTCTTTTAAAAAAATATGACATTGTCCTAAATGAACATGTTGATTCGTTAACTAATAAGGCTCAGCGTAAAGCAAATAGTAGGAACTCTAAAGGAAAAGTTTCGAAAGTTACTTTCATTTCAAAAACCACATTCAATATGGTGATCGATTCCATAAGTACCCTAATTAAGAAAAACATATCTTCACAGATTATAGAGGCACTTATGTTTTCAGTACAGATGGATACTACCCAAGATGTGTCAGTACAGGATCAATGTTCACTTATTGTACGGTATGTGAACTCCAGTGGTGTACATGAAAAACTTTTATCAGTTGTAACTATGACAGAAACCAAAGGAAAAAGTTTCCATGAAATGTTAGAAAATAAATTGTTAAGTAGTGGACTTAATATAAAAAACTGTATTGGTAACTCTACTGATGGGGCTTCGAATATGCAAGGTCAGTATAATGGGTTTTCTGAGTGGCTTACTAAATCATCACCAGGACAAGTACATGTTTGGTGCTATAGTCACGTTCGTAATTTAGTATTAATAGACTCTACTAAGTCTGCATTGCCTGCTGTAAAACTATTTTCTTTACTTAATGAAGTTGCTGTGTTTTTTAAAGAATCTTATAAAACAATGATTGTTTGGAAAAATACTGTTGGAGAAAAAATTAAAAAAAAATTAGTTTCTATTGGAATGACACGGTGGTGGTCAAAAGAAAAATCTTTACAAACTATTTTTGGTGAAGATAACCTTTTTGTGCAACTTATAATATCATTAGATACAATTCAATCATCCCCTGACTTTAATCCTGAAATTAAAGCAAAAGCTAGAAATCTAAAAGAAGCATTTATGAGTTATGAATTAATATTAACAGCATTGATTTACATTAAAATTTTTAAAATTGTGGGACCTTTATCTAGATACCTACAAACCTCAGGAATTGACTTGATAAAATCTCAAGAATTAGTAAATAAAGCTTTACATAATTTAAAACAAATTCAAAGAGGTATGAAAGATGTAAAATCTGAAGCAGATAAATTCATAACTATAGTTGAAGAAACATTTGAAGATAAACATAATATGGATATTTTAATTGAAAAACAGTTCCCATAAATCAGATGTAGGTATAAAAAAAAAATGGCTGATGAGATGACATCAGATTAACCTATACTTGATGCTGAAGAAAAATTCACAGTTGAAGTTCACAATATAATTTTTGATAAAACAATTTCTTGCATGGAAGAAAGGTTCTTCTCCAATAAAAAACTTTACTGTGATTTGGCATGTTTGTCATCAAATAACTTTAAAGATTTACATGATAAATAATTGCCATCTGGTACTGGTACATTACTTGAATTGTCCAAAGTCTTGAAAAAATTTGATGACAAAATGACTCATGCTAAATTGTTGGATGAATTGTTAAATTTTTCATCATCCTGGGATCAGTTAAAAAGAACTGTACCTGAATACTATGAAAAAAGTAGCGAAGATGATATTGAAGAAGTAACAAGTGATAAACATGGCACAAATTTCGAAGAAGTACACTGCAAGTCTTGCATGAATTTTCCTCACTGTTGCTATAATGTACTTTTGAAGTATAATTTGTATAGCAATGCATACCATTTTTTATTTCTTGCTTATAAGTATCTGCTTACACTTCCATGTACACAGGTAGTGACGTACATTTCAAATTTTATAATTCTTATTTTAGTACTTAATTATACGGTATATTTTAATTACTTATTTTGATTTACCAGGTAGCATGTGAAAGGTCGTTCTCCAAGCTAAAGATCATCAAAACACGATTAAGAAATTCATTAAGCGAAGAAAAGCTAGAAGCACTTATGCTTATGAATGTTGAAAAAAAGTATATTAAATAGTATAGACTCAGAAGAAATTATTGACATTATAAAAAATAGTAGTGATATTTAAATAAAAAACTATCATATTAAGTTTTAGCCAAGTTCTACCTTATATATGATATATTATATATATTAATAATACTTTTATGGTTTATGTAAATAATAAATTAGGAATATTAAATAATTAATCAAACCCAAATATAATTATTATTATTTATTATTATAATTTTACTACATTTTCACAAATTTTTTTGTGTTTATGGAGTTTTGGGCCGGTGAAACGAAATTCTTCCGGGCTGGTTAAAATTCAGAATCCGCCGCTGACTACGATCAATTAAAAAATATTTTATATTCGTAAACAATGTCAAGTTAACACATATTGACAGCCGGGTTTTACGAATCGAATCTAAAATTACACACTCATAAAAAATAAAAATAAAAAACATTATGCAATACAATATTTAAAATAAAAAATAAAATTATGCGATGATATTTACCAATTTTTTGTGATTTAATAAAAACTAAAATATACATGTAAAATATTTTTACATAATAATAATGATACGTACGGAACAAACTTTGAAATGTGTCTGACACTTAGATAGGTCACTAATCTAACCTAACTCGCATCAATTTGATAATGGAATACGATCAAAACAGACAATTTTCAAAATACATATTATACATATGGTTATTGTAGTTGTATACATAAGATGGTAGAATAAAATAATACGTGCAAACGTTTCGTATGGTGGTGCATGCACATTTTACTTACATATGTTCGAAAGCGTTTAGATTTCGTAGAGAATTATCTCATCACTGTGAACTTTGGCTTAAAACGCTTTTTAGGATTTGAAAAACTAGTCTGACGACCTGATGCTACTAATTATCGTGCTCACAAAAACATTTAAAAATGTATACGATGTACCTAATATATTGATATATATTGATTTTACCCAATCGCACTAGGTGATTTTATTATAAATACTTTAAAAGTTAAAACGTATACGGTATACATATTATATATAATTTATATAATAACCATTTTTGACCTTCAGAACATAAAAAATATAATACATTTTAATGTTTCTATTCCGTTATTAACAGTTTATATATGATTTTAAATTAAATAAAAACCGATAACGTGTGTAACGTTAATATACGCGCTAGATTGATTCAGTATAATGAAATAGTCTGTATTTTTTCTACACGTGAAAAAATATATATTTTTAAGATATATGTTAAGCTAACGGCCGGATGTAGGTATTGTATACACTATGCGCATTTATTTATGCGACTTATGGACAGATGGTATGCATATTTTGGTCGACCACCCACAATAGGGTGTTATTTCAATACCGCGATGTATTATGAGCCGTATTTTGACAAAGTCTGCAGTGGCGTCGCAGAGACGACGTCTTTGTTAACATTCTGTATAGACGCCTATAGACATTATTACAATTTATTTAACAATAATAAGTAAGCAGGTGTCTTCTATTATATTTCTCCGGTCCAAAAATAATCAATAATGGATTTAATAATACAATACGTACGAATGTGGTATCTTTTAAATCGCATGACCTTTTATGGTGAAAAAGAAAATGTACATTCGATTATATTATACAGAATGGAAATCTCTTCGTTTATTATACCTACATTAAGTATGGTTCGGTGAGTACCACTATTATACGTCTATACCTATAACCTATTCATATAACGATATTGTAACAATAACAGCATTTATTGCAGAATTATTATGGACACATTTAATATACGATAATAATATTATGGAACTTTAGCCTATTTTTTTTCAACTGGCGTCTGTTGTCATAATGGTACGACGTTTATGTTCTATATTTTTTATCATATTAACTATTAATTGTGCTTTATTTATTAATTTATATTTAGAAATTCTCGCAGAATATACGTCTATATTTATTTCTTGAGTATTAATTTATATTAAATTCGTATATCAATAAAATTGTACCGGATATATTATAAAAATATACACAATTATTTTTTTACCTCAATAAATGTATTGCAGTCAGCTGAATCGTAAGCGAAATTCAAAGCTATTTTAGTGGTGATTCTAGTTATGACTGCAGTAGCCAGTAATTCTTCAGGCGTGAGGCATTTGCTGGTTGACAGAAGTTCCGAGTTGCGACGTATACGCATCTCTTAATTCGCACTTCTTCTGTATTGTTCCCGCAAAGTAATCTGTGCTAGTGTTAATGTAATTTTCTAGAAGAAAATTATAAAATAAACTATAAAGCACTAGTGTTTAATCCCTTTATTAAAAATAACAATTTATAACTATAGTTTTGGCAGTCGTTCACAAAACCACACACTTATAATATACCTTAACACCGCATATTTTCCCCAAATCCAATCGTTCAATACCGCACCCATTGATATATACAAGGTGGTTCTTTTAAGTGGGTACACTCATTATTTCCAAAAGTATTCATGTTTTTGAAAATATTTTTTTACATAGTTTCAAATTGTTAAAAAAACAACGTTTTTATAAACAAATTATATTTTTAAATACTTTTTATCCTTATAATTTATTAAGTTTTTTATTTTATGAATGACAACATAGATTTTTAATTTCATATTCCAAAGCAGAATAATTTTCTGAGTATTTTGAAACAAAAAATTCGAATTTAGGGTGAGTAGTTTATGAGTTATACTTATTTAAAGTTTAGACAAGCGGAGTAGTGGACAAACATTTTGCGGAGTAACCCCTTACCACTCCACTCCGCGCAACTAAACATTAAATACGTATAACTCATAAGCTACTAGCCCTAAATTCAATTTTTATGTATCAAAATACTCAGAAAATTATTCTGCTTTGGAATATGAAATTAAAATCTATGTTGTCATTCAAAAAAGTAAAAAAATTAAAAAAGTATAAGGATAAAGAATATAAATTTCCCCCACTTCCATTTTTAACAACATTCCGGTATGAGGCAACCTCTATAATCTATAAACCTTGAGTGACCCCGTTTTACGGTAATAACATTTATAATAAATTTTACACATCAATATAATATGATAACAATCAAACAATTAGACAAATAGTAAACAACTGTACAAAATTAATAAGTAATAACTAATGTCTAATAAGTAATGAATAATAATGTAAAATTTTACAATGTTACATATTATATTGTACCGTGTTATTATCAATAACCCTAAAAATAAAATAATTAAAATAGTTTTTACCATAAAATGATTGTAGTTCTTAAAAGGCCTAACTACTGTTAGACGTTAGTCTGTATGCAATGAGCCTGAAAACCAGCAGGCTATTTGGAAAAATAATAAGTAGTTCGCAAACGGGCTACCCCATTGCAAAGAGCCTAGTTTTTTTGAAAAAAAAATTAATTTTCCATATGGCCTACGACATGTATACGAATAAAAAATAGCTTACAATATGTGTAAAAATAATATTCTGAAACTTAGGTATTTTGGGAGATAGCAAACTGCGTCAAAATTACACCTTTTCTAATAGTCTATAAGTTGCACCAAAAAAATTGACATTATACAAACTGCGACAATTTATTTTATATATATAGGTAATGTATATAAATACTATGTATATAACCGATACGATAACACATATAAGTTAATAATTTAACTAAATATATAATATATATTATGTTATGGACGTTATGGTATTGCCAATACTAAGTAATATTTTTATTGTTTAAGATCAATAAATTTGACTCTGCATGTTTTCTTTGAGCAAATTCATGTCGAATAACTGCTTAATTTGGAATTATATTTAAATTTAAAATTATTTAGCACCAATAATTGTTTTCCGTTTTGGCTTAACATTTGTGTAAGTTCCGTTTTAAATACAATATTACATGACACAGCACGTACTAACCTAACTTGAGATAATCTTACACTTGTGAAGGAGCCGATATTTAGTATATTGCGTTACAATGCATATTTTGAATGACCTTTTTTTTGCTCTCTATACTCTGACCCACAAAATTTTAATTTTCTAAAAATTGGCCCTCTAATAACTTTCAGTTGCCCATCCCTGGTATAGGTATATATGATGCATTTATATACCTATATATGTTATCATATCGATGTATAAATAATATCTATATAATATATAAATTACATTGCGGCAGTTTTTATAATTGTATAATGTATCTTGTCGATTTTGTTGTGGTTCATATACAGCCGATATTTAATGATATATTGAATATCACCGACCGATGCGTCGAAAATGTTCGTTGGGTTTTCTATACATTTTATTATTAGGTATTTAGCTATTTAGTATAAAATCGGAAGATACAGTTATATATTATTATGGCGTAATAAATCAAATATTTGTTCAACAATAGGGATAGGAATAGTATTAGAAATTTCCCCGCCGAGAATAGCTGATATTAGTTTCACGTCTTTTTTGCCAGTCCAAATCGATAAATTATAAATATCTCGGCTATTATTTGTCTTATCCAATGGGATTATTGTCGTATTTACCAGTGTGTTATTGATACCCGTTTATAGACTATGATGATAAATATATTTTTGAACATATTTTAAATTTTTAAAATACAAAAAGTTTAGCTTATCCAATACTGATTAAATCACTAGATATAACTCGTGAAAATAACCCGCCCATACAATACATATTAAAGTATAGATATAATATTATTTTGAACTACATAAAACTTACTACTCTAATGATAATTAATTATATAAATGAGTATGGCACTGTACAGTGTACTGCAGCGACCGGTCTCAGCTTTCACAACTGTCGCCGTGGGCAAGGACGCAACACCGTCGACTCTCCCACCAACGCCACAAAAGCATTAGGTGGAACGGAAAGACGTAGCGGGCCGGCCGCCGGCAATCTCACACTCTTGCGACAACTTTACTGTGACACCGTTCACTCGGGTTTCTTCGTTTTTGATACATACCACGGCACTTGTTGTTTTTGCGTTACCTAGATGGTATCCGTCGTGAATGTCTTTTTCATGTTTTTTTGTGTTTTTATTCTTTAGTGAACTTTTTTACCACCGAAATAAAGTACATACTAAACGTTTTAAACGTCGGACATAAACTTGTGAATTTGTATATTTTGTTTCGCCATACTACAATCATACATCGCAACCGGCTCACCGCGGTTCAACTCAACAACCACATCGGCAGGTAGCCGCGTCATGTAATGACTGATGTGTACGGATAGTCTGAATGTTAGTTACGACTAATTACTAGTGATATTCGTATACAGAAATTCATTGATCAATGTTCATTAAATGATAAGTCTGAAATTCTGAACTATGGACAAAAGGCGATTGTGACTTTATACTAAATAATTTTCGATATCACATTGTTACGAATTCATGATGTATGATTTGAAAAATAAATGACCAAAATCTAAAGAATTAGTTTTCCATTGGTTGTGCATGATAAAAAAAAAAATGTAGTTAACTTGTCTACTGCATTAACAAAAAGTAAGTATGGAAAGTTAAATTAATACAATAATAATTTTAACTAAGTAAGTTAAAAGTTGAAAACATTCATAATAAATTAGTTACCTAAATTAAAGTTAAAAAAAAAATTAATTTTTAATAAGTTACCCATTGCCCACCTCTGCATTTAATAATATTATTATCGTAACCTGTAATAATAATCGTATTTTTCAAATACTAAATATCTTACTGTAATATAAACAAATAAAAATGTAAGAAAATAGCTTACATTGCATGTAAAAATAATATTCTTAAACTTATTTTATATCCAGCTCGGCGGTAGTGGTGCGAAGCTAATTAAAAAAAAAGTGGTTATCACGCTGCTGTATAGTAAATATGGATAGTAGGTGAGTAGGTCACTATAATGGATGTGTTAAATTTGAATGCAAAGACATGTATCATTGAATACGAAAAACGATTTTGAATGGAGTTGATTTGTCTTATCTAGGATAATTAGTATACAGGGTGTATCAGATAAAGCCTCGGATAGAACTGATTAAAAAAAAAAAAAAATTACCTATGCTAATTAAACTTACAACAAAAATTGTGAAAATTATATAATTAATAACTAATTTAAGAAATATACTCATTTCAGGAAATTTCCAAAAATAATATTTTGAAAGAAGTTATAACGCTTCAAATTAATTTATGCAAAAAAATAGTGATATTTTAAAAAATTCTGAAAAATAAACTAATTGATTTAGATAAATATTTTTACCATCAAAATTTTTCTTTTAATTTAATTTACAAATTGGCTATTTTGAATTTTTCCAATAAAAATTTATTCAAATTTTATTTTTTTTATTTTTTCTATTAAAAAATAAATTTTTTTTTTATATTGTACATGTAGCGCTAGGGTCTATAAATGATAAATAAAAAATAAAATAAAAAAAAATTGATTAGAAAAAAAGTTATTCCAAAAGTCAGTTCAATGGGTTACACCCTGTATATTATATTATTTCTAGAGTGGAATTTTATGCAAAAACATATTTTTAACAAGTGTATGCTGTTTGATGGAGTAAAAAATGTTTGTATTTCATAACCTGTAAAATCTGTCAAAAAATTTGCATATTAGTGCATATTTTGACTTCAGAGAATATTTCAGAATATTTTATTTTATGGTACATATTATATAAGACATTAATCACAGTTTGCCTTACTAACTTTACTCTGAAAATGTTGGAAAAATATATTATTGTACATTCCTAAACATTGAATAATATATTTTCTTTTATGTTAATATATTGCATAGTGTAACATAAGAAATAATTATATAAATAATGATTAATTATAAATTCATAATCAATAATCATTGCATTTTTTTTTATATACTTATTAGTTAGTATTATCAATGTTTTTCAGAATATTTTTGGGAATATTTTATCAATTTTAGCTGCATATAAACATCATATTTCAAACGTTATAACAGAATATAAATCCGGACTCTACTAATGACCGTTGGTGTGTAATTTTTTCCATTTTATACTTTTAATTGTACCTACCTAATCAAAAAAATAATTATTAATTTTTTTTATTTAGTTTAATACTTTAATTGGAAAAATAAATTAACAAAAGTTAAAAAAAAAAATAAAAAATAAAAGTGAATTTCTAGATTTTTGTGATTGGGCATTTTTTCCAACCCCACATTGTAATAATAATTATTAGGTACTATATAGTATTTATTAATACCTATATAATTTATACTTATAAGTAAAAATGATCAGCACTTGAAAATTCATCTTCAGTTTTAATTAACAATCAAATAACATAGCAATTTTTTTTTTAAATAGCTGATATCACACCAATAATATTGTTATAACACTTATTATAACATTGTGTAAAAAAAGCTAAGTTAAAAAAAAATCCTGTAGTTACTTAACATAAAAATGTAGTAGGTAATGATTAAATCTTTAGAAGACATGATATACTATGGAAACTAAGTAAAATGCCATTTTTAATATTACAAATACCTATTACTTACCTATAAGGTATATGACGACAAACATAAATAACAAGTAACCACTAAACTAAACTAAATAAATAAATTAATAATTTATAAACAATGTAATATGTTAATTAAGCGTTTAACTTTACACAATTGATTTTATTTCTCTTCATGGATATTTATAATATTAAAAATGATATTTTATAATTATTTTCCATATTATATCACGTCTTTTAAAGATTTTGTCATTACCTACTATAAAGTATAAATGTAATGTCACTACAGGATATTTTTTTTTTAACTCAGATTTTTTACACAGAGTTATGCAAAGTGTTTTGGTGCTATATATATTACCTATTATATTATACGGAAATACCATAATTTATCTTTTCGCCAATCAAGATTATTGTTAAAATGTGCACATTCAAGTATTAAGTGGTATAATTTATTGTATGCAGCGCTCATAGTCTATAGACCAGCTAATAAGCCGAGTATCAGTGTATAACAAATAGGTACATAATATTATAATATTTCTAAGTTTAACGGAATTGGAATGAAACACATTTCTGTACTATATTTTAATTTTTAAATAAATAACAGAATCAATTAAGTATATATAAATATTTTATATTTGTAAAATAAATCATTGTTATAAAAAACTTGATATTTACCATCAACTTTATTTATTTTTAGAAAAATTTTAATTCAAATGCAATGAAAAAATGCAAATTGTTATTTATTGTTACATGTAGTCATATGGTACATATGATGACTTTCTAAGATTAGGTACCAAATTAAATATACTTTTGCATTATATTTTAATTTTTAAATAGATAACAGAATCAATTAAGTACAGTAGATGCCGCTTATTAGAAACACGGATAATTGATACAATCGGGTTATTGAAACAAAATGTACCAGGACGGACCGGCCGTATATTAGAACATTGAAAATAAATCGGATTATTGAAACATCACATCGGTTATTTGAAACAATTAGACGAGAGTCAGTTAACAGATACACCAGTTATGCGTGCAATAACCAATGTAATTTAATCTTATCTTTGCTGTCGTTACGTTTATATTTTAGACGTTACTTTATCTTACGTTCTAAAATATGGTTATGGAGTTACTTGACGCAAAAAAACAAACTTCGATCGATAAATATTTTCAATAATATACATATACTCACGTACATAGTTAAATAAATACATTTATAAATAAATTTTCCGCGTGTTTTTCATTTTTTTTTTCATATTACAAATCAAACAAATCGCTTATTAGAAACAATCGTTTAATTGACACATTTCACTTTGGTCCCAAAGTGTTTCTAATAAGCGGCTTCTACTGTATATATAAATATTTTGTTTTTGTAAAAAAAATCATTGTTACAAAGAATTTGATGTTTATCATCAATTTTATTTATTTTTTAGGAAATTTGTTATTCAAATTCTATTGTTGTTAGTAGTATTAAATTGTAATTAAAATGCAATTCAAAATTGTAATTTTTGTTTACACACAGTCACCTTGTACACTTTATAACTTTCCAAGTTAATACAGATACAGAATAAGAAAAATATTTCTGTTATATATTAATTTTGATATCTACAATAAACTCAATTAGTATGTACGAATATTTTTTTTTTTATAAATAAATCATTGTTTAAATCATTTGGTGTAGACCATCAATGTTATATTATTTTTATGAAATTTTTCATTTAAATTTTAACTGCAGTTAATAGTTTTAACTTTTAATTCAAATGCGACAAAGAATCGCAAATTTCTATACTATATTTAAAAATTTAAATAAACAATAGAATCTATTGAGTATGTAATGTATTTTTTTTTTTTGTAAAATAAATCAATGTTCAAATTATTTGATGTTTACCATAATATATTTTATTTTATTTTTTAGGAAATTTTTCATTCAAATTTCATTTGTCGTTAGTAGTATTAACTTTTAATTCAAATGCAAATAAGCAATGATCAAATGAAAATTGTTTTTTTTTATTATACACAGTTACATAGTCACCTGATAACTTTCTAAGTTAATATGGAATGAAATATATTTCTGTTTTATAATTAAAATATAATAATTATAATAATATAAATATAATTATTAATAATAATTAATGAGGAGTCGGGTAGGCTGCATGTTAAAAAGGCTCAAAATATCAAAAGTTTAATCAAGGTATCAAAATAAGGAAGCGCTTACACACTTGCTAGATTTGTTTTTTCATTATTAGTTTTTAATGGACTTAAATATTCATCAGAACGATCTCCAATAAGAATATTATAAAATTCATTGTTACTGCATTCATTATCATCAGATTCATTATAAACATCAAAATTATTTTCACTTATATTTAATAGATTACATTCTGATATAAATAACATTTTGCATACAGCCTTACTGGTACCTAATTTAGTTTGAATTTTGGGAGACTAATGGCCGCACAAATTAAATGTTGGTTTTAGAAAGCTCTATATTAAATAAATAATTAAATCTTTTTTTCATGACTAACAACAATTTAAAATGCTAATGGCTTACAATAATTTAAATGTGTTAATTGAATTAATTTCAATCGAAGAGCAATTATTGTGGGTGCAACATACCCTAAAAAACATTTTTTTTCACCTTGTAACAGGTCAAGTGATATCATTATTCTTCAAGAAAATCTGAAGTTTAGATTTTATTTTTAATTTCAGGCTGTCAAATGTAACACACAGTTTTTATTTAATCGCTAGAACTTTTTAACTAGGTACATCAAACATTGAGTTTCATCTAGTTATAATTGGTATTGGGAATTTACAATTACATATCTCGTATACTTTATCTGACACAACTGAGGTTCTACTTAAGAGATTCGAAAATAAATTTAATATTGTAAATACAGACTTTGATATATTATTATTATATGAAATGTCTCTAATTTTTGCTACATCACTAGTGGCAATTAAACTTAATATATGGGCGGAGCAAGTTAAATGGTTTTGCAAAGTTATGTCATCCTCATAATAGTTTGAATTTGATTACCACAAAATTTGAAACCTATTGTCACATTGACAATCTCAACTTCCGCACTAGTATCATCAGTATCACTTTTTTCAATATTTTATGATTCATCACTTGTACTATCAAACCAATTACTATTACTTGTACTATCTTTTTTACTTATTATTGTGGACACCGATAATACTATGAATGCTTTTCCAAAATTTGTAGCATTGTCAGTCACAGTATGTGAAATTTTAGAATTATTTAATTTAAATGTTTGTGTACTTATGTTAAAACTTGAGTTATATTTATGGCTCCTTTTTATTTGTTGACAACCAAGTATGTAAGAGTGTCTGCTAAAGTGTTAAAAGTATATTCATCAAAAAAATGGCATGTCATACATAAGTAGCTCTTGTTGTTACAGAAATAAAATCAGCTGTTGTGCATATGTATGTTTGTTTTGCTAAAGGTCAGTTAACAAAGGAAGTATACCTTAAATTTAATTCTTTACTCATATCTAGGGCTCAGATTTTAAAGCATAATAAATAACAAAAAAGCACAAAATTATTTTAAAAAAGCAAAGATGAAGCATATTTATTCTTTAAAACAAAAAAAAGCATGACTAAAAATTAACATAAATTAGTTATAATTTTATAAAACTGAATAAAAAAAATTTAAATTAACAAAAGAATTTACTACCATGTATTTGGTAAGATTTCTAGAAGTGAAACTGATTTTTTTCTGAGACGATGTGTTTATATAACAAATTTTGAACTGGTCGATATCAATGTTAAACGAGTACTGAGCGTAAGTTCTACAGACTATATGCAATAGCCGATAAGCTATCTGTGGATATACATTTAAGGTTGTTTCATTCTAATAGTACGGTCACGGTCATTATTGTATGTTTTTACATTTCTTATTTAGTAAATAAACATTTTTTTTTTATTTGTATAGCATAACAGACATACAAAAATTCCACAGTTAGAATAACTGAAAAAAGCAATAAAATATCAAAAAAAAGCAAAAATAAATTCGTTTATTTGGAATCAGATTAACGTGAAACAAATTTATGTTTAATAATTAGACTTCTATCTTAAATATATAAAAAAAAAAGTATTTCCTTTAAAATCCGAATCACAATATGATTGATATGTTTTGCGTTATGATATAAAGCAGCATATATTATTCCAGCTAGGCCCATGATAAATCTTCTAAAGGAAGTATTTGGGCTTTTGGCAGGTTATAAGTGGTCTCATCCCTTGTACTATGTATTATTTTTTTTCTTTACTCAATTGTAATTATACTTATACTGATTTTATTAATTAACTAATAAATTGGTACTTATTACATCACTAGTATTTAATACATTTCATGTTTTGTTCAGTTCTCACAATGACTACTAACTATTTGATAAATTTATTTATAGGTATAGTAGTTATTAAAGAAGTATTATTTCTTTCAACTTAAATCTTAAATAGATATATAGCACCATATATTTATTAATTCAACTGTTAATTATTACATTTTATCAACTAGGTATTTTGTTAATTGAAAAATATCAAATATAAACTTAAAAATAAAATAATTGTGTTTTAATTTATTTTTATATCACCAAAATGTATGCATAAAAAAAATTTTGTTTATTTAGATTTCATACAATTTTATTTTGATACACTTTTTGAACAATTTAGAAATGTTATCTGTAGATTTAAATTCTGTAAATTTACCAGGTAAATTTTACCATTCTGGTGGTGCACCAAACATAAATGAATAGTCAATTTCTGTTGTTGATGATGATGATGATGGTGGTGGTGTTGATGGTGATGGTGGTGATGATGATGTAGGTGATGGTGGTGTTGATGGAGATGATGGTGGAGATGGTGGTAGAGGTGTTGTAATGGTCATATTTGTTACAACTTCGGTATTCTTCTTCCTACCACTAAAAAATAAATTATATTATCATAATATTGATTTTTGGACAATAAAAATCTAGATATCACAAAGATATCTATGTGTTTTTATACTATGTGTATTCCGATGATAAAATTTAATTTATAATCATACATTTAATACATTCCTAATCATGGTAATTGTTTATTATAACTACCATGACAAACCAAATAATCCTTCTACAATGTAAAAAGTGTTACATGTACCTCTTCATTGAATATTTCATTTTCTAGGGATTTTAGGAGTTTGCATATTTTTCAATAATCATTCAGAACATATATTAGTTGTATAGGAATTTGTTTCATAATACTAGAAGTTTAAAACAATCATTGTTATTTTATTCAGTTCTTTTTGCCATATAATTGAATATTTTGGTATAGGTACCAAACATTTGTATTTTAAGTAAATATTTTTTATATTTTATTCATACATTTTCTAGAAATTGAAAAATATATATTAAAATATCTCTTTGTCACCTCTCAGAATGGTTTTTGTGTAAAATAATTTATTTATCATTTAATTCAATTATTAAATACTAAAATAAAATTCAACCATAAACAGTGAACTTTTGGACGCCTACTGCACAACAGAGCGGTACCTACTTACCAAACTTATAAAGAAAATAGTGTATAATATGTAACTAATGTAATTACTTTTTATAAATTATTTCTTTGAATCAATGAGTATATACTTTGTACACAATTAAAATAGTAATTTAATTCTTTAAATTTAAAAATTAACATAGAACTATTTTATAAAATTACTTCTCTTTTATCTTCATTAAAATAGGTAAAAAAAGTCTTTTTATTTGAAATTTGTTGTGATAAAGTATAGCATAATGTGATTGTCAATAATAAAATAAATTATACCTATCATAAAAGACCAATCATGTAACATGTAGTTTTGTAATATTTTAAAATATAGGTACTAGGTAGTTATGTTAAATTATACTATTTTCAAAATTAGTTATGATTATGAATAGAAAATAGATATACTTTTTTCTTGTTCTTGGACAGTTGTCTTTTATAAAGTCTAAGTTGCATTGTTCCTCGCAGCATTTTTTTTGTAAAAATTGTATTTTTTGGCGTCTTCTTGCTGAAGAATTTATAACAGTATCTATAACGGCTATAACAAATAACATATACAACTATATTAAAATCATTTATGTATTATAAAAATATTGTTCTTATAGTTGCTTCCAGCTATAACATTTCCTGGTTTTCAA
Organism: Schizaphis graminum; assembly: GCA_020882235.1. Lineage (NCBI taxonomy): Eukaryota > Metazoa > Arthropoda > Insecta > Hemiptera > Aphididae > Schizaphis > Schizaphis graminum. The sequence continues at coordinate 7,375,036 of CM037033.1, forward strand.
TTACCTCTTGGGCGCCTTATCTGCATCTCAACGCACACAATCTCTATGGATCTCTCAAGCAATTCTCCACAGTATTTTTGGTTGTTCTTCCACGCATCATTAACACTACCGCGAACCACGGTAGTCTTATTCGTTGTACTTAGCCCTATATTCCATGTCAATATCACGAAGAATGCGTTCAAACAATTCCTGAAATACACGGGTGCATGCGTAAATAATAAATGTTATGTATAATATGCATTGATAATAATTTAAGGGTCGCATACGAATGGAATAGAATATCTGTTTTAAAGTTTTTATGGTATGAGGCGAAGTATAATTTCTAAACTGATTGAATACACTATCGATCTAAAGCATTGTGAAACAATAAACAAAAAAAATTGAACATAAAAAACTGTTAATGAACAAAATCAATATGTCTCGTAAATTGAGTAGAATAACGAAAACAACAATTAGATAATTCTATTAGTATATTGATTTCTATACTTAGGAAAGAATGCTTGACAAAATAAACTAATAAATAATTATAAAGTACTTACATCGTATTCTTAAACAGTATCAGTTCTACGTCAATTATTTATAACCTAAAAAAAAATGGATAAATAATTTTCAATGAGCTTTCAAAAGTAGTATATAAGGAAAAGAGTAATAACTAATAATTTTAATATTAATAATAGTTATTTATACTACATACAATGAAGTTTTGGGTAAATGGTATATCTATTATATATTTACCCATCTAAAATATTTGATGTGTAATTTTGTTAATATTCTGTATTGAAAAATAATTAGTCGATTTCAATTTTATTAAGTTTATAAAATAAATAAAGTAATTTTCAAGAAAATTCAATCTTGTTATTTGTTGAATTGAAATCATCATTTACTTACTAATTTTTACTAATTTATCGTTTATTTTGTTTGTAACTAATGTATTATATTTTTAAGTTAATTATTTGAACAGGCTATTTAGCGTGATGATTAAATACGTTTTCGAGATACCTATTTGAAATTTAAAATAAATAAACTAAAAATAAATTATTTCATGAAATATTTTAGTAAAATATAACTAAAGAAACATAGGTAACCATTATATTTTATTCCTGGCATAATTTACGTAGATCGTAGAATTTTGTAAACTTGAAAAGACTTTTTATTAGTGAATGTATTAAACTTAACAACATGCTATTTTATAGTACCTATAACTAATTATCAAATAATTAAAAAATCTTATACATTCGAGTAAAAATTAGAGGGATGATTTAAATATTGATCGAAAATCGCATAGTATGTTTATACTATAATTATAATTAATTAATTAAATTTTATCTTATTGATCAAATAGATGTATTTAATTCCACTCACTCTATAATTATCTAGTTTTTTCTAAATTTATTAAAAACATTATTTTTCATACCTTATAAATAAAAATAATTATACTATTAAATGTTTTAGTTAGGTTATCTCAGATTAATTTTATAATGTAATGTAATTAATATCGCTTCCAACTTAAATAATCATCTAAATTATTTTTTTACAATTTAATATCTGTGTTATTAAAAAATGTATTTAATACAGTTATTCATAAATCTTAATTCTTGAAAAAATATAAGAATAGTAATACATTAAAATTTAAAACGATTATATATTTAAATTTATTACTAACCTTTTCGTGTCTTATTTTGAAGATAATTGAAGTCAAAAAAATTCAGCGACAAACCTAGAACATTCGCAACCACTGGACAATCGACAACTGTGTTCGTGTAAACCAGTTATGTGAGCTGTTTATATGTGTGATATTCGTAAACTAGAGGGGACAAAATGGCGATCCCGATTCAGGGTGGACCCATCAGTAACAATTAACGCGCAGGTATAGCGTTTGTCCTCAGTCAAACAAGCATAACACACAACTATAGACCTGGAGGGGAGTGTAACGAAAAATGAGTCGCAAAAATATTTTAAAGTATGTGTGTGTGAGTTTATGGGTGGACTGGGATATAAAAGTAAGGGATGAATTATTTTTAAGGGCATCAATTTATGATTTTATAGGCAATTCAAAAAAATGTAATTTTGGTTATATTCCGAAAAGTGTAAATACATGATAGTTTTTATAATTTACAAATCAACTATTTAATATAAGTACCTATCATTTTTAACAAAAATGATTTATGGGATTCAAATAATACCCTTACATATAGTTTTGGATTGTCCCCAAATAAAGTTTGAAGGAGAGATTGAAGATATTCACAGTCGCAATACCGAAACGATAGACTAAATGCACGAATAATTGGATGTATGTACCTTTCCACATTCAACAACATACTGTCATTAACTATAGTTAAAAGTATACTTTGTTTTTTGTTTCACATTTATTCAAATTTATGCTTCATATTGCAAATTTATAATTGTTATTATAATTATATTACCTTATATTCACGCTTAAGACATATGCCATAAAAAAGAAAAAACACTTACACCCCATCATTGACATATTTTTTAAGTAGATACTAACGTTTAGGTATATCGAAAAATATTCATCTGTATAAAATATATTGATTGTTGAAAAAAAGCAGTAAAATCTTAAATAAGTATATTTTCATAACAGTTAAGTTTGAAATTTATTATTAGAAAATTTACAACTTTGTTTTTATAAGATATATAAATTATTATCAATGAGTTATTTCAAAAATCAATTAAAAGTTTCAATAATAGCTGATGAAATTTATTTAGGATTAAATTTCTTACAGAAGCTAAGATGATTCTATCTATATGTTAATTTTATTGAATAATTGATTTAAGTTTCAAATTAGAGATATTTAATGATACCAATTATTAATCAAACTATCATTATAATTTCAAGTTAAATTAAAAATTACATACCTACATTTTGAGTTCAGGACCACAAATAAATGTATCTTCATGAAATTTCGGAAGCTTGGTCGTCTACATTTGTCGATAATACCTCTTGGCTCTTTGCTTTTAATTGCACTACCTGAAAATGCAAGTATATCATTAATCACGATAAATATATTTATTTTATAAACCTATTTACATGACTACAATATTACATAATGTTATATATTATTATAAGTTAACATAATGAGAATATCCATATATCTTTAAACATTATTAAAACATGAGGCGATTTCTTTGGTCAGCTATATCTGAAATTCTACTGGACCAATTTTCATATTTTACTTTCAAATGCAAATACTCAAAAAAATCCAAAACTGTATCAATTGAGTAGTTTTCGGAAATATTTAGTTTCTGTGTAGCGATACGCGTTCATTGCCGCCCGCGCACACACACATCTTTACAACCCCCACTACTCCTATATACGTCTACTACTACAGAACTAACACGTCGTCGGTGGCGGCATGCGTTACTGGCTGGCGTATACATTATGCAGACACTCATCCTACCTCTACTGCTGCATTATCATATCATTACTAGACGTAAATTTCCGATAATAATAGTATTTGCTATGGTAATAAATAAATTTTAATTGCTATTCCAATTTTAAATCTAAACAAAATGCAATTATATGAATAATTTTAAAAGGTATATCATTTAAATTTATTGTAATTAATGTACATATTATACATATATACTTTTTTTAAAATCAACACAAAATGTCACCATCTCAGTAAAATTCTAACAACAATCAAAAAACCAAAAACATGACGATCAATCGGGCACAAATTAACTTATTTAATTTTAATTTTTGTTATTTTTAATATATATTGTTTTTGATAATATTATTCACATCACAGAAGAAGATTTATTATTGGTAATTTAAACATTACAATTTATTAAAGGAACAAATAATTTGTTCATATTATAACTATTATTTTCTAATTATTTATACACGGAAAAAAAAAATAGTTGCTACTACTATTTAAATATTTCTACTAACCTAAGATTTAGAGTTGCTATAGTGACAGCAACTCATTTAGTCATAAATACTTTTTCCATTTAGTTAGTTATTGTATAGTTGTAACTACTATACAAATAGTTCCATTGGTAACTATTATGTATAGCTAATATAACTGAATGTATAGTACTTTTTACTGTCATAAATAGTAGTAAGAACTTTAATATAATAATCATTCTAACTAAAATTAACAGTTATATTTTAATTTGTTTAGTAAACATAAACAAGTTCTTACAGTTATAACAACTATATTTTATAGAGAAAACAACTATGTATTCAGTGGGGTGATTGTGCCCCCTCTCCTGTTCTCAAAATGTATACAGGAGGGGTGGTTTTAGGGGTTCACCCTTCCCCTGATTTGTTTTTACTTAATAATGTTTTCATTAAAATAATAATATAATTATGTATTTTTAGTTCATGTATTAAAATTATTCTAGCCCCCCTCCCTCCGGTATTAGTATTAATTGCATTGGATTAAAAACAATACAAAGAATTTAAATTATTTAAGCTTTCGTAAGTAAGAACAGGTAAAGGAATGAGTCCATATAAAATACATGAATAATATGTACGTATTATATAAATATTTTATTATTTAAAATTTTAAAAATATAATGTCATATTAAGTTCATAATATATTTAAACAACATGTTCTTAAAGAATATATAAGAAAAAAAATAAAATGAAAATAACTATTATTATTTCAATGGTATGTAGCATGAGCCATTCTGTTGAACAAAATAAAATGTTGGGCTGTAATTTACTAACTCTTTGAATCCAATAGATGTAATAGTTGTTAATTTTTTTACAACATATGATTGGTAATGTTCATCAAAACAAATAGTATCGAACATTTCACATATGGCTATAGGAATAAGATTAGGTAAGATACAAATATACTTTAAAAGCCCAAACACAGGTATATTTGATAAATCAAGTACAAGACACATATTTTTGGTAGTGTAACGTGTACCTTTTATTTCAATCCATGAAACAAACTGTGAACTATTGATATATGTATTGTTTAAATTTATTACTAGATTTTGTTTTAATTCTTCAGAATACTGTACCACTTTCCCCACACTGAACCATTTTGAAGTATAACAATTGAAATTTTGAGAAAACTGATGAGCAACTTTTAGTTGGTTTTTTAGAGTCAATGTATAACAAATATTTTTTCTACTAGATATGGCCTGAGCTGCTATTTTAAATTCTCGGTGTTTTGCTTCAAATCTCATTGACCATATATTTATTAAAGGACCTACTTTTTCCATAATGTATGGGTAATGTGTTAAATAGTGAAATTTAGGTTTCAATTGAGTATGCATCAGTCTAATGTACAAGGAATTATGTTCAGTTATTAGTTCTCTTAACAGTGCAAGGCACCCTATCCCTACACATTTAAATGTTGATAAATCAACTATTTGTTTTAATAGAATATATAAATGAAAAAATTCTGAACCTATTGGAATCAAATCACCTACAATTAAACCAAAATAACGAATAAAGCACCACATTTCTGCAGCTGACATTTTACAAATCATAGACTTGGTACTTTTTAGTGCTTGTTCAGATATTAGAGGAGGTCTGTTCCTTATTTCAATGGGTCCATAATCAAATAACTGAATTCTACTATTCAAAGTTTCAACACTAAAATATTTGAAATCTAAAATAAAACTTCTCAATATTCCTGACATATCATAATTGCATACACCTTCGAGTAAATCATGCATTAAGTCTACGGAAAAATTATTTACAACATGAAATGATTCAATACTATTCCAAACACATAATTCTTTTATACCTGTTAATGAAACATTTTCTAAATCAACATCAGTAGTATAGTTATCAATTGTACGTAACTTGTCATTAATTTGAAACAACATTTTATGACATTCTTCTTTAGAACTACGGCAGAATCTGCATGGGTAATTGGAAATAAAACTTTCGGAAAATCCTAAAATACTATGAAGTCCAAGATTGTCACCTACAATCAGGGACAAGCTAAAATAGATTTTGAATAATTTATTATCGACAGTTATTTCAATACCAGTAGATTCTAAATCATTTATTTCTGAAATTAAATGTTTAAATGTATCTTTATTTCCAACTTTTTTTTTATCTAAAGAGTTGAATAAAAAAACTAAGAATATATTTTCTAATTTAGAGAAATGTTCATGCGGAAAAGAAGGTAAAGCTAAATAAACAGCTCCCAGTTTTTGAAGTCCAGCATGAGACCCAAGTGGGTTATTTGTTTCAAATTCATCAAAATATAAAATTAATGGAAATAATATTTTATTGGGATTTTCTTCAATTTTTTGTTTCCATGTATTACTTTGAATGAAACTATGAATTATCCCACTATTATCTTTTAATAGTTCCTGATTATGATCTAACATCATGTTGAGAACATTAGGAAATTCAAAAAGTTGTTTAAGCAATATTTTTAATGGTACACTATATGCTTTAATAGGAATTGATTCTATAATAACACGTCCATTTTCAAGTTTATCATTAAGACGTTGACCTAAAGTAATTGCTCGAGGTTTAATCAAGATGCCTAATTCATCAAAAGCTTTAAATCGTAAATACTCAGTATTTAATGTTTTAAAAGGCTCACTTAGTATATTCAACATTGTATTCAATTTAAAACTTCCATTTGTAGTAGATGATTGAGCCTGAGTTAAAAATTTAACTTCGTTTTTTATGTAAGGTATACAGTCATTAAGAAAGGATGTGAAGTCATCAATTATAAATTGGATTTTATTTCTTGGAACACCTGACTGGTTATACCATTTAGATAATAAATTGATAGCATTTTTATAAACAAGAGATTCAAAGTTGACATTTTCAGCATTAGTAGTAGATTCATGCGAAGAACTTAAATTATTGGATTCAAATAACATATTATTTAATGGAATAGGCTGAACAATTGAATTAATAAGAGGTTTATGTGTTTGCAAATTTATAATGTGAGAAGGAATGCCTGGTTGATGGACTTTGTTAACATGCTTTTTAAAGGAGTTTAAAGTTTCAAATGATCTAAAACAGTTATTTTCATTACATTTATAATGAGTTATGTTACAAGAATGATAAATCTTAAAGTGTAAGAATAATAGCTCATAATTATCAACTTGAGTACTACATTTAAAACACTGAGGCATTTTAAGTTATGATAAAAACAAAATTAAGTAGGTAATATTACCAATATAAAATGAATATTTTTAATAGATATTATTGTATTAAAAAAACTAAATATTAAAAACTTTGTAAATGCTTAAATAAAATATAAACAAATCTTAACTTATTATAATAAATTTTGTATGTACTTGAAATCATTTATTGTATTATCGACAGATTGATATTGCTTGTCATGGTTCGTGTTTATGCCATAAAAGAACTTCTGGACAAATTCCCAAACATGGTCACACTCCTTAGGATAATTTAAATTGAGAGCAAAGAAACTCTTAAAACATATATCTACAGCTTTTAGAGGTGTTTCAACTTTATATATAAATTTGTTAATAACAACATACGATGCTGTTATCACAAGGTCATTATTCGGATGAGGACAAAGCAAAATTATATATGGTTGAACAGTTAATCCATACTTATTAGCTTTAGTTTCTTTTAGATCGTAGATTTCTTTTAACTGAGCAGCGTTCTATAAAAAAAATATTGAAAATTATAATAAATATTTTGTTATATTATTATTCATCATGTTTCCTTACCTTTATAAAGCAAATGAAACCTTCCAAGACTTCTATGTATGAAGGTCTCCAATTTTCAGTTTTTTTTTTTTTTACAAAATTCTTACAGGATGACTTGCTAATTGTTAAAGATGGAAATATCCTTGGCAAAAGACTTAGAGCAGGTATATAAGTATCTGCAATTTAAATTAATGTTAAAGTTATAACTTAATTTATAAATCAAAGAACCAAAGAAAATATAATTAATAAAAAAATTTAATGTCAAATAGTTGCCTTGTTCAATAGGTGTATTAAGTTCTCTTAACAAATGTGCACATTTTGCATCTTTTTCCAATTGAGGTTTGAAGTTATTAATATACTTTGATATAGTTTTGACAAAATTGGGAAATATATTAAACAAAGATACTTCTTTTCCTGGATACATCCTATTAAAATCTATTTCTATCTATAAAATCAGATTGTTAACTTTAAGTTCTTAAGTTAGGTACAGATTTTTTATTATCATTTTAAGAAAATTAAACCTTTCAACTAAAAATATTTAAGAAATAATAATTATTAATACATAAGTACCCTAAAATATTTTATACTAACCAACTGGTATCCATATGGATCACTAATTGCAGGATACTCATGAAAATAAAAAAGTTCTTTTTCGCTTGATATTAATTTGTTATATCTGTAACTACTAGTTTGTGTCCATTTTTCTATAACTGTGTGTACAGGTTCCCGATTATTTTTTAGCCATAAGAGATTGTCATCCAAGTCTACATAACATAACATTGTTATTGATACTAGTTTTAGCTATTTATTAGAATATTTTATTTTTAATTTAATTAATTCATAAACGTTAAACCTTCATTGTTGACGATTAAATTATCCAAGATTTTTAGATTCGCATTATTACTATTTTTATCATTAGAATTTTGTAATTTTGTAATGTCTTTTCTTATGTTGCAATAGCGGTCCCACAATTTTCCACGATTAGGACGAACATGCTGTTGTTCTTTTTTGTATGGTATAAAATATGTATGAATAGATTCATTGGGAAAGAGTTCAACAATACCTAAAGCTAGCTTTTGAATAGTATTAATTGATAACTTTTCATCAGAACTTTTATGAATTTCAGAATCAATAACCAATCGAACCAGTTTAGTTCTCATAAGAAAAGTCAAACATCCATTTTTCTGATAGTAACTGTACAAATTTTTTCCCTCTAGAGAACATTCCAATATTTGTTTTATGTGTTGTGATTCAGTCTGATGTGTCTAATAATTAATAATGAAATATATTATATTATAATTGGTTACTAATCAAATTAATAGTGAATAGCTATATGGTAACAAAACAAACCTGATGGGTAAAGTGATTGTTAATTTGTGTTATACCAGTTGTTATATCATTAAGTACTGTTACTTGATTTTCAATATTAGTAGTATTTAAATCAAGAACTTGTATTTCATCAATATTAGCAATATCAATTAATTCTTGTTGAATATAAGTTTGATTTTGGACGCCCTTATTTATAAGCAAATAATTGTACATAATTAGGTAGATATATCTTAACAAATTTAACAATAACATACAAATTTAATAATTGTATTAATTTTACCTCGTTGAATTCATCAGTAACGTTATTAATATAAGTATCACCATGATTTTTAAGTTCATTTAAATTTGATAAAAATGTTGCTTGTGTTCCTATTTTAGGAATTAACGATTTTATCATATTTTCAGTTAATTTAAAAAATGAACTTTTATCAATTTCTTCATCTATAAAATTTGTTTAAATTTTTATGATTATAAAGATATTAAAATGTTTAAATTAAATATAGGTAATAATTTAAATTATTTTAGTTCTACTCTGGGGTTCCATTTATTAAATAGAAGTATTACTTCTGAAGTAAGCATTACTTATTAAATAAATCCAGGACTATTCCCTGACACAAAGTGTGTACTCAGCTAGAAATCAAAGTGTGCGGTTTAATTGCATGTGTACCCATTTAACATTTAAATTTGTAATTGGTAATTTAAAAATAAAAATGTGTCACTTTTATTGTACCTATCGAGTTCATAGTGTAAATATTGGCATAGGCATAAGTTGTAAGGTATTCGGTTGATAAAATAGGCTCCCCAAAAATATAAATGCCCCTAAAAAAAATATTTATACCACCATCTTGAAAATATTTATTATTAAAAAATAAAAACATATTTTTATGAAAATGTTATGCTACTCAAACTGCTATTTATACAAGCACAAGACCCTACATGGCTACATACCTGTGCGCATGCCTATCCAATTATTAGTATTTATATTAATACATTATACAATTTTTAAAGATCACTTTGCAACTTAATTTACCTTTGAACTTTGCAATTATTGTTTCAGACATGTTCCACTGTTTCAATATATTTATTGTCCAGTTATCCATTTTGTAACTGTAATGTGTATTATATTTTTATCAAAAAAGAACTAAGTTATAACTTGGAAATTATATGTGTATATAAATTTGAGAGTAGGCAGTAAACAATAAAAGGTATACCTAAATTAAAAATAATAAAAATTCTCATTTCCAGTACATATTATAATATGACAATACAGCGATCTTACACTTAGTTACGTTGATGATTTTCATACTTAAATAGTTTAATTGTAATTGTACATGTCATAATATTCAAATCACAGTTAAAAAAAAATAATTTCTGTTATAAATTTACAACATTATAAATAAAGCTTTTATCTATGAATATAATATTATACAAGTACAGGTGCACCATAATGTTTTCTGTACCAGGGCCTATTACTAATATAACTCACCTACTATAGTGTCATATTTTAAAAACGTGTCATGCAAACAGAATGGCTGAGAAATCATTTAAAAATAATAGGTATATAATATATAGGGATGGCACAATGTCAATTGACCAGTCAATTGACCGGTCAGAATGTGGTCAATTGACCACAAAGATTTTGACCGGTCAAAATCCAGTCAAAATAAAAAAAAAACTTCCATGGTTATACTAAACATCGTTTTTAGACAAATCTGCTGTCAAATATTGTAATTTTGTACTAATAAACGTTATGTTGGTCACGCTGATATTTCTGTAATTAATTATCAAAATTATCGTCCATGGTGTTATCATATTATAATTATTATATTAAAGGTGTATTTATGTGAGTTTGTTTATTTACAGTTAACGATTCAAATCTAAATTTTTCTCATAACAAACTGTCTTATTTATTAGTATTACAATTTACAGTACACAAATAAAGTATTACTTAGTACTTACTAAGAAATAGTCTGAAATACATATTGAATTTACTATTAAAGTATTAAGTATTTAAGTAACATATAAAAATATAAAATGTCTGCTAAAAAATCTACAAAACCTCAACATTTTGTTTGGAATTTTTTTAATAAAGTGGAAGTAGGAAAAACATTAAAAGGTAAGTATAAATTTATTTTATTTTTTCCATTTGTATTTTGTATTAAGTACTACCTACTGGTATTTTTTTTACTAGGAATTTGTCGCTATTGTGCTGCAGAGTATGTCACGCATGTCGACCGACAAGTTAAACACATTTTAAGTGGTTGCAAGAAAGCTCCACAATATGTTAAAAACCAACTTATTATAAACATGAAAGCTACAGGAGAATATAATAAAATGAAAAAAAAACTTCCCAGTTACAAAGAAGTCAGTGTAACAAAAGCTATTGATGATGATTTGTTGTCTAGTTCAGTAGAAAATGATACTTTATGTTTATTTGCAGATTATGAAGGTGAGTTTCTAATTTCTTATAGCTACAACCCATAACATTTTCTCAATTTTTTTTTTAATGTTCTTCTTTTTGGTTTTATTGTTTTATTAGTAACTTTTTTGTTTTGTTTTTTAGATGATGTTTCTATGCAAGTAAATAAAAGTGAGAAAACAAATAACAATAACTCAAGCACTTTAATTGAAAAAGAATTGTACGAAGAACACAAATTAAATAAAATGAAACAAAGTTCGGTATCAACTTATATCGACCGTATGAATCAGAATGAACAAACCAATTTAACTTATTTATTTGCAAAGGCAGTCTATGCCAGTAATATTCCATTTCAAATTGTTGATAGTCCTTATTTAAAAAGTTTTTTTGATGCATTAAGGCCCACATTTAAATTACCTAATCGTAAGCAGTTGGCTGGAAAACTTTTGGATAATGCTTGTACTGAAACCAGTAATCATATAACATCATGCATTAAAAACGCAAAATGTATTGCAATAGTTTCTGATGGGTGGAGCAATCAAAGAAATGAAGGTATCATAAACTATATGCTTACTACACCTCAACCTTTGTTCTACAAATTTGTAGCATGTGAAGAAAATAGACACACCAGTGACTATATTGCAATTGAACTTTGTACTGTCATTGAAGAAATTGGACCAGAAAAAGTCTATGGAATAACTACTGATAACGCAGCAAATATGAGGGCTGCATGGACAATTGTTAAGGAAAAATATCCTCATATCCAAACATACAGTTGTGCCTCTCATTCTATGCAATTGTTTGCCATGGATGTTGAAAAACAAAAAAAATATGCTACTCATTTAATCCAAGTTAAGAAAATAGTACAGTTTTTCAAAAACCGTCATGTTGCTGCTCATATTTTTAGTAAGTATCGCGAACAGTATGGGATTACTTCAACTCTATCAACATCTGTAGCTACACGTTGGGCTTCTAGTATTAAATCAATTCAGCAGTTACAGATAAACAAAAAAGCTCTTAAATCAAGTGTTGTTGATGAAGAAATTGCCTCTTCTATACCATCGAATCAACAACATTTGTTTAAGCAAATAGTAAAATGGGTTCTGGATGAAGAAGTATTTTGGTTAAAAAATCAACATTTTATAAATTTGTTTTCACCAGTCTCCAATTCAATTACCAAAATGGAGTCTGATTCTTGTGAACTATCAGAAGTTTATAATGAGTTTATGAAAGTAAAAAAACATGTTGAAGAAAATAATTCATCTCCTTTAAGTCTAAGTCAAAATGAAAAATCCATAGTCGAATTAATTGAGCACCGTATAAATAAGGTAATTACACCTACACATCATGCATGCTATTTACTTGATCCAAGACACCAAGGAGAGAATTTAAAATCTGAAGAAGAAGACAATGCTATTGATTTAATTAAGTTGATCTGGAAACATTTAAATAATGTAGACATGGAGCTTAATAGTGAACAAGAAAGTAGTATTATATCAGACATTATTAATTTCAAAGCTAGAAGTGGTCCTTTTCAAAGTCGTTCATCATGGACAGCAATTAATTCTATAAAAAATAACTCTATTACAGCAGCAAATTGGTGGAAAGGTAATTTTAAAAACAAAAGTGTTCTAGCTGATGTTGCTGAAGTACTGCTAACATTACCAAGCTCTACAGCGTGTGCTGAACGTAATTGGTCTGTTTGGGGAAATATCCATTCAAAAAACCGTAATAAACTTAAAACATCTACAACTGGAAAATTAGCATCTGTTTACCATAACCTTAGATTGCTGAAAAATATGGAAATAGATACAGAGGACCCAGTTTTCATTTCTTCTGAAATTGAAGACAACAATAGTGAGAACATTGAGATTGATGTGCAAATTGATAGTAATTAAGTTTTTTTAACTTAATGTAATTATGTAGATTGTAGATGACCATGACTTACTTGTTTTTAAATTTAAAGTTTATATATTTGTATTTTATACTGTTATTAATTAGTAATTCCTATTGAAAGTTGAAATTTATGTTTATTTATTCAAAGATGTCAATATTTTATTTTTTGTTTATTAACTTACTACTATATTTAATATTTATTATTTATGTGATTTTTAAAATATGGTTGTTATTTTAATTTGTTTATTGTTACTAGTTACTATTGAAAAATGTAACTTATTTTTCTTCAACTAAGTTGTTATTTTATTTTAAGTTTATAATGCATTATTAATAAAAACTAAAAAGTAAAGACTGATATTTATTATTTCATTTATTTGTTAACAAAATTGAATGTACTCATTATTAAATAATAAATAGGTGTAAAAATGTTTTTTGTTACTATTTGATGGTCTTTACTTTTAATAAACGTTTTCCATTTAAATACAACATTTGAATTAAGGACAGGAAAAAAAAAAGATTTTGACCGATTTTGACAATTTTGACGAGTCAAAATCTGGTCAATTGTCATTAAAAGATTTTGACCGGTCAAAAACCCATCCCTAATAATATATTATATATATTTTACTTACCTATCTCAGAAGCAAGTAATTCTGAATTCACAGCGACAGCAGTAAAGCACAGTCGTCAGACACAAACCAAAAAATATAAATAAGTATTAAATAAAAATAACAACGAAATTAAAATATTCAGTGTTTATGCCGTTTATGGTAGACAACTGAAAACAAATTTGATTGGAAGTTGTGATGTGCGGACTGCGGGTAGCGGCATCAGGCATATATAAGAGATTAGTAGCGGGGAGCCGGGGGATACGATAACGGTCTTTCGCGCGTCTTGGGAGAACAGAGAAAATTATAAATAGAAACGAACAATTATTATTTCAACCCAAATTCAATAGCCGACTTCTCGTCTAACTATTCGTTTTAGTTAAATGAATTAAATATTATAGTCAGATTTGTAATGAACTATTCAATGTAGTTGTCATACAAATATTTGTTTGCCTATACTCGTCTAGTACTTACACCTAATTAAAATAGTTATGGTGGCCAATGGACAAGTTACTTTATCTAAAATATAGTTTATTCAACTAAAAATCAATCAACTATTTACCAACACTAAATTATTTTTTTCCGTGTAGATATAAAAATTAAAACACAATAAGTATTTTAAATATCTGTTTTTCATCATTTTAAAATATTAAAAAATGATTTGCTCACAATTGTTAAGTATTAAAAATATTTTAAAATGATTTCTAATAAATTAAAATAATGTTTTAACATTTTATTTTGAATGGAAAACTAGCTATTTGAACAACTTTTATTAGCGTTTATAAAATAATGAATAAACCCTTTTCAAATTTTTTTTTAAAACTTAAAAAAAAAAATTTTTGCTACTAGGTATAATATACGCTTAAAATTAAATATTATTAAGCCTACATAATAGTTAATATCCTCAGCATATTGTATCATTTTATTACCAATTTACCACTGTTATTATTGGAATAAAATTATGAAATATTAGATTGTATAAAGTATTTATGCAGTAATTTTAACAAGCACTGCAGTAGAAAAAAATATAAAAAATTAAATGCAAATCAATAAAATATTATGCTTAAAAATAACAACATTGGTAATGGTAAAATGAAGTAATAAGTCTTAACAATAAATAAAAATATACATGCACAAAAAATAATATTTATAAATATTTTACAATGATAAAAATAAAAATTTTTACTTTCTAGACCCGGGGGCTGATAATGCGCTTCTTTCGTTTTTGTGTGCGGAATCGCAGGTGAATCTTTGATCGGCGGCATAGCGTATCCATGGATGATTGTAATAATCATTAATACATTAATTATAATGTATAACTAGCGGCTGGTGTGCCTCGATTCCAGGCTTGTAGAAGCCGCCTTCGAGGGGATCGAGTGAAAATCGTTTCATGGGAAATTCGGTTGGAAATGATAGTCGGGTGTCTAGAAATCGGTCACTAAAATTGTTATAGAGTTTATTACTATGAGTGTGAGTTATCAGTAATCAGTTATCATTCGGTGTAAAAGTTTGTATTGACGCTTGCCCGGTGCTTGTTTGAAATCAATAAGAATAAATGTGTACCGAAAATGGTAATTGAGTGTCTAGCTATCAGTCATCATTTGGTGTAATATCGCTTCCCGTCCACTGCCCGGTTCTTTTTTGTATGTTAAAAAAAAAAATAACATATCAAAAATTGTAATTGAGCGTCTAGCTATCAGTCCTCAACCTGCACTGAAAAAAAAACCTTGGTAAAATTGATAAAAATCTAGTTTTAATCAACAAATGTATTGTCACTATACAGCCGATAAAGAATTTTGTTCAATTAATAAAACTAAATTGTTAATCATTGAACTCTATATGATAACTGGAATGCTCACCAGTCAGTGGCGGGGTGAAGAGGTTTTTGAGAGGCCATGGCCTCTGAATTTTTGTGGGTGGGTGGGTGGGTGGGTAGTATAGGTAGCCGGTGGTTTAGGACTTTCAATTATTGTATATAACCCATAATAATATTATTCAGGGATTTTAAATGGCTAAGCCTATACGGCTATACGTCATTCCATTTTATCGTTAAAACGGTTTAAATAGACAGTAAAAACTAAGAACAATAAATAGATTAAGTTACTATGAAATATGAATATGATTGTTGTCAGCTAATAAACAACACGAATACCAGAATACACGATAACACTAATAATTATTTTCATACTGGTTTCTCTACTTGGTCATTCTATAAATACATTTTAGGAATAACCCTAGTATCATAATTAATACTACTTACCACCACCCGCCTATCGATAATCACGATAATAATAAGAATTGTTTGCCATTATGGCATTATGTAATATGTATTTATTTAATTCCATGATGCATTCTCGTCGTGGTCTCGTGGAATAATCATTAATCATTACCATATTGTTTCAGTTAATTTAATTTTCTGTGATTTGTATTTAGTTGTTACGTACTCGAAGTCACTATGGCTTATTCCACTATTGTTTAAGTATGAGTTGTATTTGTGTAAAGTGTAAATTAAATTGTTAAATTTTCATTAGCTAGTTTTTACCTCAATTTATGAAATTATTGTTTCGTTAATATTGTTATATATAATCAACTTTTTAATTGGACATTTTAAACCATATTTTATTATTAAAATGTCAAATGAAATATGTAATGTATGTAAAAGAAAACGAGAAACCCTAAATGCGACCAATTGGACTCGACATATTATGTCTTGTAAAAAAAAGAGACTTTCATCAGGTCAAAGTATAATGTCATTCTTCAAACAGAAGCCTTCTACGTCTACTGATATAGTTATTGGTAAGTTATAACTGTTAAAATTTTTAAATGTATACTGTAGTGTTAAACTCAGAATTTATTTACTTTTTAGTTTTGTTATAATTATTATTAATTATTGCCTATTATAAATGTTTACAATTATTAAAAGGCAATTTTTAAATTAATTTTTATAGTTGAACAAGAAACATTAAACACTAATTCAAATTCCGTGGCATCACCAAATCAAACTTTTGATGAAGTCATTAAAAACATTGAAGTTATACATGATAATTACATTACTGCAGGTGCTTAAAAAAATTGATTTAATTTAATATTTAGTATTATATTATATTGTAAATATAGATTTTAAAAAAACAGAATGAACAAATTATTAAAATAATTTTTTAATATAGACAATATTATAATAAATTGTATCATGATAAAAACTATATTAGCACAGAATATAACAATAGCCTAAAAAATAATATAATAATAATAATATTAGCCTTGTATATCTATGATTAATAGATACTATTTATTATCCACTTTAAATCTAAAGATATTTTTTAATTACCTTAATTTTCCCTTTTTGATTATTTTTTTATGTAGAATATATTATGCATAATATATTGATACCTATGTTACCTAGAGCTGTAAGCATGAACATTTTTTTTATTGCAATTTTCAATTTTTTTATTTTTGTACAGGAGTTAGATATACCGTATACGAATAGGTAGTGGTAGGTGTATGCTGTAGCCACGTTTTCAACTTCGTTATTAATCAACATAAACATTCAATTATAGCTTGTTGTTTTGTTACATATAACCAATATTAAATTAATATGTTTCATATAAAATTTTAATGTTTTTAAAGTGAAATAATTTAACATAATTTGTTTTTAATATTGTGAATTCATTATAACTTAACTGGTTAAAATTTGATATACATTTTCAGAAATTAACTTTTAAACCTAATTATATCTAATAAGAAAACAATTAACAATTACTTCAATTTTGTTAAAGTTTAACAGTTAAACTAAAATAATATACCATTGTACCTTTTATATTTTTTGAAGAATTCATAAAATAAATAAATTTCATATTATGTATATTTAGGGTTTAATGAAAAAATTCAAACTGACAACTCAGATGTGATGGAAATTGAAAATAATTTATTGCCAAGTTCAAGTATTGCAGTACATGTAGATGATGCACCCAAAACAGAGGGTATTTGTAATATTTTTACTAGTTATTTTATTATAAAAATTGTAAATTAATTGTTGTATATTTAAACAAATATTATTTTAGTATTTACAAATGATATCATTGTACCTATTATATTTTTTGAAGAATTCATAAAACAAATAAATTTCATAATATGTATATTTAGGGTTTAATGAAAAAATTCAAACTGACAACTCAGATGTAATGGAAATTGAAAATAATTTATTGCCAAGTTCAAGTATTGCAGTGCATGTAGATGATGCACCCAAAACAGAGGGTATTTGTAATATTTTTACTAGTTATTTTATTATAAAAATTGTAAATTAATTGTTGTATATTTATACAAATATTATTTTAGTATTTGCAAATGATCCAGCGTCTATACCATTAGTTATATCAGATGAAATGTTGCATTATTATATGTCCCTTGGTCCATGTCAGCCAAATGCTAATGATTTATTAAATAATACATTTCCCAAGACATATGAAGAAAGTGGTCATATTAGGTCATTTAATGAATGCTATTATTATAAAAAAAATACTGATGGACAGCTTATACATAGGTATTGGCTATCATATTCACCATCTTTAAATCGAATATTTTGTCTAACCTGTAAGCTTTTTGGTTTACCTGATACAAAAAAATTGTTTTTAGTAAAAAATGGATCTAATGATTTTAAAAATATTACACGGACTTTGTCAAACCACGAATCTTCACCAGATCATATGCAAAGTGTAATAGCACATGGATTATATATAAGAAATGACCGAATTGATCTGAAACTCATTGAAAATGCAAATCGTCAGGTGGCTGACAATCGAGAACTTTTAAGACAGATTATTGATGCCCTTATTTATATTGGAAGACAAAATATATCTTTAAGAGGTCATCGTGAAGGCATTGATTCAAATAACAGAGGAAATTTTTTGGAATTAGTTAAACTTTTATCAAACAATCATGGTCCTTTGAAACGCCATATAGAACAAATTGAAGGTAAAAAAAAAAATCGACTAACTTTTTTGTCTAATGTCACCCAAAATCATTTATTAAACATTATATCAGAAGTAATAAGATCTAAAATATTAAATGAAGTTAAAAGATCTGGACAGTTTGCTGTGATAATTGATACAACGACTGATGTTAGCAATTTAGAACAATTCACATTTATTCTTAGGTATGTAAACGAAGAAGGTCTTGTTCAAGAACGACTGGTTTCATTAGTAACTGCATCAGATGCAACTGGACTGGGTATGTTTGAAGTATTTTGTGAAATAACTAACAAATATAATATTGAGTGGAAGACACAATTGATAGCTCAAGCATATGATGGTGCTGCATCTATGCAGGGACAGTATTCTGGTTTGAAAACCAGAATACAAAATGAAAATCCAAATGCCATATATATTTGGTGTTGTGCGCATTTATTCAATCTAGTAGTGGTTGATACATGTGACTGTTGTATTGTCTCAAAACGTTTTTTTGGTGATATTGGATGTTTTGTTGAATTTATGAGGGCTAGAAAACGAACAGCTATTTTTGTTAAATGGCAAGAACAATTATATCCTAATGATCGTTTACGTCGAATGAAACGATTTTCCACTACACGATGGACCTCTCATGACAGGGTATTAATTGTTATTAATGAAAAATATTCTGCACTATTGGAGACATTAGAAGAAATTTCTGATGCAAATAATTCAGACCGCGAAGCTGCCTCAACCGCTGAAAATCTTTTAAGTAAAATAACATCATTTCAATTTATTTTAATGATGTTATTTTTTAGAAAATTATTTGCCATCACGTCTGAAGTGTCAAGATATCTACAATCAAAGGAAATTGATTTTGTGCAGGCAATTAATTTAATAGATATTGCAAAAAATCGTTTAATAGATATGAGAACAGAACAAGACTGTAAAGATTTAATTGACCAGGCAAAATTATTTTCAAATAAAAATGATCTTAATGAAACAGATTTTCCTCAAGTAAGACCGAGGAGAAAAAAAATTATGGCTGGAGAACAAGCTAGAGATGAGCTTTTATCTTCACCTGTAGATAATTTTAGGACTGGGGTTTTTTATAGAATTTTGGATACAATAATTTCATCTATTGAAAATCGATTTTCTGAATCTAGAAATATACTTAAAGATTTTACATTACTTTCACCTGAACGTTTAAGGTTGATAAAGAATGAAAACGATTTACCTAGTGATGCCTTTAAAGCCATTTCCAACTGGATTTCAATAGATCTCACTCAACTAAAAATTGAATATGTTACATTTAGTAAAAGTTTAGATAAATTGCTTAATGGTATGAATATAAACATGATGTATCAAAACCTTAACAATCATACAAGTGATTTTGATTCGGAGAATGATAGCGAAAACAGTGAAAATGATGTTGAAACTTCAGAAAATAAAATAACTTGCCTGCAAATCCTGAAAATTTTATCCAGTTATGACCTTAGAAATGCATTTCCCAATTTGTTTAAAACATATAAAGCACTTGGAACCATTCCTGTATCTTCAGCATCTGCAGAAAGAAGCTTTTCTAAGGTGAATTATTTGAACTAATTAAAATTCAACAAATTATTCAATAATAAATTATATATTGTGTATTATTTTAGGTAAAGCTTATTAAGACTAGACTTCGGTCAACAACTGGTCAGAGTCGGTTGGAAAGTTTGTTAATGTTAAGCATGGAGAGAGATGTGCCAATAAATCACCAAGAAGTTATTGATAAGTTTGCTCAAACATCAACTTTGTTAAAAAAAAATTTAATGTTTAAATAACAAACTTATATATTTTGCTGTTATATATACTTAGATAATTTTCATCTTACATTTTTTTTTTTTTTTTAATAATAATTTATATCCTATATACTTAACCTCGTTAATTTTTCTTTAATTGTATGAATAACAGCAATTTAGGAAATAATATTAATGGGGCTGAATATTTCTAAAGAATTTACTATAGAAATTACTTTTACTTAAGTATTAAATTTTGAGTGTCCATGATTTTTTAGGTGGGTTTGTCGACCCCTCCCCCATCCTGAGATGAGGTTTTTATTTTACAGGTGGTGGGTGTCCCAAATCTTGTTGGCCTCATTGGTAAAAAAAGTTCACCACGCCACTGTCACCAGTCATAAGACCAATGTAAACATAACCGAGATAGCGTATTAGAAAAAGACAGCAGATAAGAACGGTGTTGCTATCTTCTTTTATCACACATAATTATATGAATTGATTACCAATACATTTTAAATTCGTTGTTCGTTTAACATTTTGACTTTTGTTCTGCTTAGTGCCTTCTGCGTTTTCAAAAATATTTTATATTATATAGCAGGGAATGCAGCTAATAAATTTATTGAAAAGTTCCCCTGTTTATTTTGTGAAAATATAATTTTAAATAAAGATATTTTTAGTAAGGATCATAACTATTCATTAATGCCTGTAACAGATTATGTTTGTTTTACACATTTTAAAAATCGAGGCAAACTGAAATTTGTATCAATGTTTATTTTTGATATAATATTATTCACTTAAAAATGTTATCAAGCATATTCTGCAAATAAAAAAATAACATCTTTAAAAAATATATCATATTAAAAGTGCAAAGACAATTTTTGATCAAGTAAAAAATGTAAATCCTATACATCCAATTATTGATACGTGCACTTTAGAATTACACGAAATGAAAATAGCAAAATTTATATCTTCATATTATTGTACTTTAAGAGTCCATAATCAGTGGTGTAAAAAATTGACATAATAAAATCAAGGTTTAAAATTATCCCTTAGGCATAAATTAAACAACTTATTTTATTTAATCATATTTAAACTGAGTTTTATAATATTGGTTACATGTGTTTACAAAGTTATTTTATGTGTTATAATATATAACCAGTTTATATTTAATTATACTTTTATATCCATTTTTAAATTTTTTTTGTATATAATACTAGGACTTCAGTAATCTTGTCATTAAAAATTGTGCATGTTAAATACTTTTATATAAGATTGATTTATTTTATAATTAATATATATTTTCATTGTATGCTTTTATTTCAACACTTCTGCTCATTTATGCACTTATGTTTCAATATTCGTTATGTTATTTTAAATTATTATTATAAACTAATAAACTATTTATTTATCATTTAATTATTTATATTTTATTAAATTAATAAAAATATTTTGTGGAAGTTAAAAAAAAATAATGAGGTGCAACTACATTTTAAGAACCAAACTAAAATAATATCGCAGTAAAATATGAAATTAAGATATTAGCGCCATGTGCAAGACAAAGATAGTAACACCATTAGTATGTGCTATCTCTTTCTAACATCCTCTTTCGGGCAACACTGCTTGGTGAGCATTCCAGTTATCATATAGAGTTCAATGTTGTTAATTTGTATAAATGATAAAATGTTTATCATGTGGCGACACCGATTGTCACCACTGACTGCTCGACCCGCCCGACCGACGTTACCACTTTTGCTACGTGAATTTTACCTTTTTATATTATATTCGTTCCTAATATTTGAATTATATTCGTTTTTATATTTTTACATGTATTCGACTATGGTGAATTTTATATATGTTTTTATCTACGCGACGCAGCGATCGCGCCCCTACTCCGCGTGGTACGCGCCAAACCGTCCCGCGAAGGCACAACGCCGATCGCGAGGAAAAGCTCGCTCTCTTTGCTCCCGACGTTCGACCGAGCTACTACGCGAACAGTCCGACCGCACTTTATAAATCGCCGACCCGAACCCGACGTAATGCGCCATCTTGGTAATGCATTCTCGTGCATTTACCACGTGCATCGACGACATTATGCATCGAGATGTAATGACCACCGACTCGACCCGTACGGTTCGCGCTACGCAGCGCACGGTCCCGTTACATCTCCCGATCCGCGACGTACGAGCACATCAAGTTATTGCAACTTCGGCCGCTCTCGTCACGTCGATATACGTCTCCGACGTTCCCGGTCACGCGACCAAGCTCGACGGTTTTCGTGCCTACGCACCAACGCTCCCACGTACGAATCGAACCCGCGTGCGCCCCGACGCAAATGCCGCACGCCCGAGCATCGAGCACCCGACGAAACGGCAAACTTGTACGCCCAGTCACGCGCGCTATTTATGTGTTTTAACGACGTGTTTTATTCAATAAACGACATTCGACGCACACGCGCCCTACACCTAAATACGTGTTTACTTATTTTACCTCCATACCTGTTTAGCGTCCTACCTTCAAGACACGGAGTCAGATCGACGAAACGTATGTTGGCGGCAAGTGTATTGGTACGACAGGTAAACTTACGCCGCAACCGCGGTAGCTATACACTTGTACCCACAATCATTATGATAAAAATTATATTATGATATTGATAATACACTTTTGTTGCGCCTAGCTTAATATTTGATCATTCCAATAAAATGTTATTAGCACACCATAGAATATTTTATCAGTAGG
The DNA here is from genome assembly GCA_020882235.1 of Schizaphis graminum. Lineage (NCBI taxonomy): Eukaryota > Metazoa > Arthropoda > Insecta > Hemiptera > Aphididae > Schizaphis > Schizaphis graminum. The sequence goes on from CM037033.1 coordinate 7,398,380, forward strand.
ATCATTATTTTTGTTAACTCAATAAAAATTGTCTTTTTGAATGATGAAATAATTTGTTACCATACAATTTTTTTTTTATCAACTTGATAAAATAGATTTATTGATACCAACATTTTAATATTATTGTATGGATAATACATATTGTGTTACCAACAATACTACCTTTTAATATGCCATTTATATATATACTATATATAGTAACGGTTTGTTGTGGGGATAAAACTACATTTACACATAAATATATTTGCATGAATTAAAAATGCACTTCATGATAATATAGTTCAATTAATTATTTATTATAGTTTAAAGTTTAACAATATAAGTATTATAAGTAATAAAACTTAATATAAATATAAATACAAATATATAGGCATAAATTAGAATTGTACATGAGTCAGTAAGTATTACTTATATTCAATATAATATTATTAAGTACAACTGTACTTGTACTTATAAGTATAAATATAATATTAGTATAACAGTAGGTTGTATTATATACAGATAAATATAGATTGATAATATATAAATAAATATAAAGAAAAGGTATATTCATTTACAAATATTACACTCTTAAATTAGACAAATTAGTAAGTGGCTTTTTAATATTATAGTAAAAACAATTGTAAAAAAAACCTAGTTTGTTTAAATGTACTACATTATTTTGTTCATTATACACTATTTTCTAAGTCATAAATTATTTGGTTTAAATTAGGGTAAGATTTATCAAATTTTGTTTTAATTGAGTACAAGTATTTTTGAATAAAATGCCAAACTGCACCTGATTGAATTGGATATTCTAAATTAAATAGTTGAAATATTTTAAAGCATAGGTCTATTGCTCTTATGACAGTAAAAACTTTAAATTTAATTGAATCAAAATAAACAATTATTTCTCTTGGTTCTAGTGGGGTACCAACAATTATAATAAAGGGCTGAATCAGCAATTTAAGTTGACTACGATTAGTTATATACTCTTCGACCATTGTTACTGTGCTGCAAAATACCATGAAGGTATTTTGTGAATCTTTTATTGAAAATTTTACTATATTTTTTTTTCCTCTGTCGTCGATTGTAACTTTCTTCGACGTAGGAACAAACATAGAGTGTAATAAGTAAAATGTAACAGCTTGTTTAACATCTGAAAAAAATTTGTTATTGAAGATAATTTTATTCATAAAATGTATTTAATAATAAATTAATGATTTACTTTCATTTGGGTTTTCAACATCTGTAAGACTTTTTAACATGTTCCGAGAATTGTAATCCTTAATTTTGGTCATCAGAGCACCAAATATCTTTTCCAATTTTAATTCATAATTTCCAAGAACATTAAAACAATTTGGATATAATGCTTTAAAGTCAATATCAATCTAAAAATAATCAGGAAAGATGAAAGATACCTAGTGTATGATTTATACTTTATTAAATGATGTTAGGTTAAATCAGTTGATAATTGAGTCTATTTAGTACCTAAATATTAATATATTTATCAAGAAATAATATACCTAATTAATAAAAGTATTAACCAAAATATACTAAATAGGTTACTTATATTATTACATAATTCATTTTAATGTCATATAATAATAATAGTAATGATTTGTTGTTTAAATTTATTAACTATTATTGGTAAAGTCCCATAATATAATATAAATGTAATCCAATATTAAATATATTTTTACATACTAATTTATATCCCATTGGTATCATATAGCTTGGCCATTCTTTAAATATTTCTTGAGTTGACATGGCATTTTTAATTGTATTTAATCTATAATTAACTGTTGCACTCCAATGACGTTCTAGTTCTGGTAAACTGCAGTTGTCATGTCTAATTTGGTTTAAAACTAAATTTATATCTTCTTCTGGTTCTGTAATAAATTAGTAATTTGGTTTAATAAACTTACCATAATTATTACTATCCCACCGACTAAAAAGTTTAATATTTGAGGATTTGAACATTTGTCTGTCATTGGTCTTTTTAGTTATCAACCCACTTGTCTTTAATGTTCGTATTGTATTAAAATATTTGCAGTAAATCTTGCCTTTAGGTTGTCTAGATTGATCTTTCATAAAATAATTTTCCTATAAAATAGTATAATTTATCAAGTTGTAAACTAAATGGGAGGGAGATTACTTAAACAGTCAACAAGTTACTATGTAAAATATTATTATTATAATTCAATAATTGTATAAACAATAGTAGATACTGTATGAATCTGTATGTGCCTGCCTACTTATAATTTTATTTTAATTGCCTCTTGTAAGTAATTTATACTTTTTATGTATTTTTGGTACAATGGTACTAGTACCTACATATAAATCTACTCTGAGTATTAATAAGTATTTACTGTGTTCCAATTAATACATTAATATATAATTATTTTTAAAATAGGTATTAAATAATATCAAACATTCAAACCTTTAGTTCAGATGGAAATATTCTTTGAATTTGGTTTGCAATATTTTCAACAAGTGCCACAGACATAACTATTTTGTTGGATATTAAATGTTGAATAATCAATTCAACCAGTAAAGTCCTAATGTTATCATTCAAGCTGTTATGAGATTTGTAATATTCAGTTATCATACCACCTGATGTGCATTTTAAAACGTCAAATAACTCAAAGCCTGAAAGTACATCTGATGTTAAGATCTCTTTTGAACAAGAAGGTAGTGAAACAGGATTAGAAGCTATATTTATGTTTGATTCATTTGAATTATTTTGTTTTTGCCATTTTTCCACATTATATCTGAATGTTACTTGAACGCCCAAAGGAAATGTTTTTGTTAACTTCATCAGTTCTTTTCTATTCATTCTTGATAAAGTAATCATATCCACAAGTTGAGCTTCATGAAAAATTAAAATAATTCAGTTTACAAGTTAATAAAACTATTATATATTTACCAACTATGTTAAATTTACTTAGGCATGTTTTGCGTAGACAGCTCAATCCCCATTCATTTAGTAAGTCAGTAATTGATTGCACTTTATCATCATCTATTGGATAATTGTAACCCGGTATAGTTGGAATATCTATGTATTCAAATTCATGAGATTCTTCATCCTATAGTTGAATTAATATGTTTGTAGACTTATTAAATAATTAATAAAAATATTAAAATAAAATAAAATAAAATATTTTATAAATACTGACTTGCATGTTGAATAAATCTCTGGTGTCACTTTGAAATATTGAAGTATTTACTGTGTCTTCATTTGTAACTGATTCAGATAGTGAATCGTTGAGATTTTCAAAAAGATTAAGTTTTCTATTCATTCTTAAATGTATAATATACTCAGGTACCTAAGTATAAACTTAAATTTTATCATACATATATTTTATAGTATATATTATAATATCATATAATACTAACAAATTAATAATTACTATTTAAAAACTAGGTAATAAGAGACATACACATAGACAAATTAAAATTAATTTTAAAAACTGAGTAGATATTATAATATATTACATTTTTATAGAATTAAACAAAATATTCTTTTATTCTGAATAGTTTATCGCCCATGGGAGAGTTAATTAAATTTATTGGTGGTCCATTAAAGTCATTTAATTGAATAAATACTGGACTCAAAATAATATGTTCATTCTTATCTACTTCATAAGCTTCAAAATGAGAATTAAACCCATTTAATTTAATTTTTTTGCATACAATAATTGTTTGAATATTATTCATTATTATTATTTCTGTTATTTCAAATAAACACATCTCATCTTCAAACCGAGTCAAGTAATACCCTGCTTTATAATCAGTGCCTATGTATTCAATTCTTTTATAGCATTCAAATTGGTTTGATGATATTTGATATTTGGGACATATTATATGATCATATAGACTCTGAATTTTGTGCTTAGGATTTAATATCAAATTGTGTTTGATTGGTTGCATTAGTAAAAAGGCAAATTTTATTTGAAATTTTTTTGCAAGTGTTAGTGTTATATTTTTCCTCGAGGTAATGGAACGTGCATACATTTTAATTTCTTTATGTTTTCCCTCAAAACGGAAACACCAATAATGTCTAGGTGGTCCAGACTGTCGTATTATATTAGGGTAGTGTATCAAAAAATGATGTTTGGGTTTTAATGTATCGTTAAAGAGATTACAGTATGCAAAATTATGATCTTTAATTAGTTGTTCTAAATAATTTATAGAGCTTTCAGTAAATGTATATGACATTAATAAATCAACTATTTTTATTAAAATCAACACAAATTTCCATACCTCATCATTTTCAGGGATTAAATCTCCAATCATGATGGGAAAATAATGTACAAATGTCATAACTTCACGGGCAGACATTTTCAAATGAAACTTTTGTAGGTTAAGTAAAGTAATTGGGGGTGAAATATTACCATTTTCAATAGGACCATAGTTAAAAGTTATTTTACGATTGTTGAACATTTCTAAAGAAAATAATTTTACAGTTTGTGTATAATATAAAAGTACATGACATAAATCATAATGACATATACCTTCAAAAATGTCATGCATGATATCAACACAATAGTTAGTAACAACATGAAAATTAGATATTTTATTTAAAATAGACTCTTGATAAACTCCAGTATTCATAAAATTATTTGTATTAATATCATCACGATAATTATCAACTGTACGCATTAATTGCTTTTTTTCTACAAAAAGTGTTTTTGCTTCAGATTTATTTACTTTGCAAAAACGACAATAGTAATTAGCTGAAAATGATTTACTAAATTCTAATATAGTGTTTAAACCTAAATTATCACCTAATATAAGTCCTAGAATAAAATACACCTGAAATTCCCCATTTTTAGTTGTGATTTTAATTCCTTCTTTTTCAAGGATATTTATTTCATTTATTAAATGTTTTAAACATGGTTCATTTCCAAATTGTTTATAATCTCTGGATTTTATCAAAGCTGCTAGAAAAATATTAGAAAGTTTAGAACTATTTTCTACAAGTGGAATATATAGCAGAAATTGATTGGGCCATTGAATGAGACCCTAAAGGGTTATTTATTTCTACATCATCTATGTACAAAAAAAAAGGAAAAACTATTTTTCCAGCATACTGAGATGTTTTCTGTTTCCATAGGTTTCCTTGCACAAAATGAGAGATATTGGAATTATCATTTTTTAACAAATTGAGTTTATTCACAAAACTATTGAAGTTATCACCATATTCAATATATTTTTTAAATTGTTCATTTATAGGTAAAAGAACTCCTTTGGTAGTATTTTCATCATATATTGTTTCACCAGAAAGCTGAACGTTACTAATTTCATTATGAATTGTAAATTGTACCAAGTTAGTAATGTACTGATTTTGACCTAGCCATTTTTCTAAACGATATTCTGTATTACAATACTGAAAAGGATTTGAAAACACTGAGGATAGTTTATTAAGTTTTGATTTAACTGTGGGGTCTTCTACTTGTGTTTGGTTAAATTTAGTGAGCATAGATGCTATTGGTTTGGTTAAATTATCAACTATACCAGTTTGAATTTGTATTACATCTTTGATTGAAAAATTATTATTATTGTGCAAACTCAAAATAAATGTAATAGCTGATTTATACAAAGCATTAATTGCAACATCTAGATTAAAAGAATTGGATGTTTCTAAGCAAATTTGTTGATTTTTTAGTATGGGTGTTTCAATGTTATTTTCTAAAACATTTGTATCACTAACTACATTTGTAATAATATTATGCACATTATCTGTAGAAATATTAGTAATGTCTGTACAGTTGTGAGGAACGTGTTTATTTGAAACATGTCTTTTAAAGCTATTTAGGCATTGAAAAGACTGATGACAAGATTCTTCTAAGCATTCATATGTACTGTGTGATTTCAGTGAATGAAATATTTTAAAATGAACCACCAATAATTTAAGAGTAGAAAATTCAGATTTACAAACAAAACAAATCATTTTAAATACATATTGATAAGTAGCTTAAAAAAAAAAGAATGAATAGAAAATTAAGTGAATTGTGTAGTTTTACTATACTAACTAAATTCTATCTATCATTACAGATCTAAATCTTTTAAACCTATATAAAAAAAAAAAAAATGAATATCTGAATTAAAATTATGATAAAAATAAGCTTGATTAAAATGAAATAAATAATTACAAAATATAAAGAAACTGTAATATGTACAAATACTAAATACTATAATATAAACAGATATAGGTAGGTACTTAAATATAAAAATAATAAAATACATTTCTTTTTTTACTTCTTTACTATTAAGTATTAAAATTTTTAAATATTAGGTACTAAAAATTAAAAAAAAAATTATAGTACCCTATTCCTAGTTACCTATATATATTTACTTTAGCCCTTAGGTATATAATAAACTAGTTTTTTACTAATACATTTTAATATTAATATCTGTTATTAATAAAAATAAAAACTAACTTGTATTGTCTACCATTTCCTTACCTTGAAATTTTCAAGACTGCAGCTACTGTATGTTTATATATATATAATACCTAGGTACCTATATTACTTATAAACAAATTTAATAATATTATACAATATTATGCTAATAGTTCACTAAAGTACACACTACGTGATACACTGATTTTCACCTCAGGGATGTCGGAAATTCAGAAACGAAATGAAGACTGACGACTGACTAGTGGCGAATGACGAGTGACGAGCTCTATATGATTTCTATATTAAGTATTTTTCAAATTTGTTTTATATTCACGGAAAATGTATAGATGGTTAACTAAGTATTGGAAAAATTATGTTGTTTTCAATAATTTACACACCAACAGCATTTACAGTTAATAGTAAAGTTCTCGATAATATTATAAACTAATATATCTTTCAAAGAAGCGTGCACGTGTGTCATATTCGTGTCACAGAAAATTCATAAAACCTGTTTTATTTAGTTAGTATATTATGTGCTAAAGTAGTATAGGTCATTAGTTTATATCGATTCCCGTGATCGGTAAACGTTGTTAGGTATTAGATACCTATTCGCAAAAATATTTTGAAATTTTACGTATAATATGATATATTTTATTATACAAAGAAAATACTAACTAAGTTGTGAATGTTGAGAACCCGGGTTGTGCGTATAATATAAAATAATAATTAAAAATTAATATATACTTACCTTGCTTCTATTATTCCGTTTAAATTTGTGTGTACAGACTTTTCTTTGATTTATTACTCTCACCTATTGGCTATCACCATATATATATAATATATAATATATATGTCCATATCGGATATTCACCACCAATGAGTTTATACGTAAATAATAATAAACATACGAACTAAAAAACTTTTAACTAAATAAATCGCAATTCTTAAATTATCGGTATTAAAATCAAACTGACGTTTAAAACAAACACAAATATAGTATAAAAAATACGTTACATTTAACAATACTGTTTTATGATTAATTGTTGAGATGATAAATATAGTTCTAGATTCAACAAATATATATATATAATATAATAAACGTGTACCATTAATTCAATATTTTTATTATCATTGAATTAATAATGTATTGTTAATTTAATAAAACAACTACAATACAATTTGACAATATGTTTATTAATTGAATAATTTTTTTGTCATATTGATAAAATAATGTCATTCCAATAAATGTTAGATTTGTTAATTGTCTACAAATCTATTTTGTCAATATAACTAATAGTATTTTTTTCAGTGTGGGCAAATATAATATAATATTATACCTGGCTGAGCAATTATGGATTGGATACATATCGTATCGTTTGCCCGGTGCTTTTTTGAATGAGAATAAAATAAATAAATAAAATAATGTTAATTGTGGGTCTAGCAATTAGTCATCAACCAGTGTGAATCGATAGTTGTGCTGGGCAATCCGCCTACGGCGGATTGTTATACCTCCTGACGTCGTAAGTCTGATGTTGTATTGTAGGAGAAAAAGTTTAAGTCAAACGAAATTTTAACGCCTTATATTTTGGGAAAATCGATTTATACACAACTAAATCACTTAGGTAGGCAATCCGACTGCGTCGAATTGCAGACTATGTGGGCGCAATTAATGAAATCTAAATTTTTTATTTGCTAAAAATTGAATATACTTTATGTGTTACTAATACCCCTCAGGTAGGCAATCCGACTGCGTCGGATCGCGGACAATGTCAGTATTGTGAGTGTAATAAGTGAAATAATCCACAATACATTTATTACATCATGTTGTTAATGTGTTATATTTTTTTATCTTTAAAATTTAAACTTGAAAGTTATTAGTAGTTTTGCATAAAACCTTGATGAAGCTTGGATGTTCTTATTAATTGTCTTTTTAATGTATTTATCTAAAATATGTCGTGCTCTTATTGTATTATAATATATTATCCTTAGTATAGAATGCTAATAATGCTACATGTTGACAAAACGACAGCAGTATCAATGTTTTAATAACATTTTCATTATTTGGTGTACAAAAATATAAAATATTATCGCCATAAACCCAAGTACACGAATACAGTACTAAGCGACATAAACGTCATCGAGGAACACTTTTATAATATGATATACAACACAACCCGTTATAGCTATACCGAGAACAACAAAACAATATAAATACGATAAATGAATAAATGGGCTTAGAATCAAACATCAGTACTCTACGTAATACAGTATACGTGTAAATTTAAGCAAAATAATAGGATAAAATATATCTCGTACATCGATCGGCATAATAATAATACAATTATTAATAATATTTAATAATTTAATACAATGCCATAGACCTTATACGGCATAGGTATACTGGCATAGAGCTTTTTCCTATGCGATCGCAGCGTATTCTTTATATAGTAAACGAACTATTATTCACGTTTTATTATATAAGATTTCATGTTGATGCAGAGCTGAAATGATACGAAAAATTCCTGAATAAAATATAAATGTGACGGGCAAGAGAGTATGAAATATGTCATCAGACAAAAATATAATGTTCGGTAATCGCGGAGTACTTACACGTAAAAAATAATGTTGAAAATAAAAGTGACTGTTGAGACATAAATGGCGATGGGCGCTCCTACGCACCCCCTTTTATGCCCTGGCTGCTGCGGCGGAGGCTTCTTTGGCGTCGAAGTGGTGGTGGTGGTGGTGGTGGTGGTGGTGGTGGTGGTGGTGGTGGTGGTGGTGGTGGTGGTGGTGGTGGTGGTAGTAGTTTCCACCACCGATTACGCATCAAAGGCCTATTAGGACAGCAGCCTACCGGATCATCGGGCGAACGGAAATTCTATTTGGTGAATTTCCCTCCGACCTTCCTGCTCACCCATCGATCGGTCAGTCCACTCCACCCTCACCGACAAGTATATAACAACTTATAAGAAACCTTGTATTAAATTTTTAAGATTTTCTGGCCACCCAAAAAATTTTTATCGGCATTTGAAGAAAAAAAACTTAGAAAAGTCGAAAATTTCAATTGTCTATAAGTAGCTTAAAAATGGTCAAAATATTTTGAAAATTTAACTGTAAAGAGATAACCATAATATAAACATTTGGTGAAAATTTTATTAATTTCAAGTATTTACAATGATTCGTTTTTGAGTTACAGCAAAATCAAAATATCGATTTTGTCGAAAAGTGGTTTTTCGTAAAATTGCCGTTTTTCTGTCACTTTTTTTTTGTTTTTCTCGATTTTTTTGAAAACTATTTGAAAATTTTACTTTTGACCTCCCCAAAGTATCAACTAGATGAATTTTCCTATTCAAAGAGGGGCTGAAGTAAAAAATCGGAGCATTATTACTGCTCCAAATGTTGTCGTCAGACACAAAAAAAAAAAAAAAACAAAAAAAAAAACACATCATTGTAAAAGCAATATTCTTCACTCCGATCAGAATTTAAAATGAATTAAATTATGGAAATAATTTATTTCACAATAATCAAATAATGCAGTAAGTTAATTCGTCACTAGATAGCGACATGGTTCAAATTTAAAAAGAGTACCATGAACACGACTATCTATCACAAGTAAGGCACTTTAAGTCACTGAGATAGATAAGAATATACTGGAGCGCGGACTATGATGTAAACACGGGCCGACGTATTTTTCGTTATCCCCACTCCTGTATGGCAAGAAATTGAACTTCCATACCAATAACATTGAAAGACTACACATTTTAACTTGACATAACTCTGGGATAAATGGTCGTATTACGTTAACTTTGGTATCAAAATTTTTGTTTTCATGTGCACTTCAAACTTATATTTACAAAAAATAAAAATAAAAACTCTGAAAAACATTTTTATAAATAACAAAATAATATAGTGTAACATTTTTAATATTGTTAGGTAGGTACTTATAACTTGTACAGGTAATTTAACAAAAACATTTTTATATGGAAATGAACTTAAAGTCTCAATTATTTTATATAATTAATAAAATGTAATCAGTAAATACACAAAAATAAACAAAAATAGTGAATATTATGCATGAGATAAGCATATTAGATTTTCTAATAATAGTCTAATATTTCTAATAGTTTTTTTTACAAATATTTGAAGAAAATTTTATGGTGAACCTTGTACCAAATTTTCAAAACTCAGTTATAAAAGGAAAAATTTTTACGATTTTTCAACCACTAAATTACTTGCAATTTTGACATATTTCGTATAAATTCGTACTTATAAAAAAAAATTGTGACTAACGATTTCGGATTTTTTTTATCACTTTAAGAACAACTTTTAATAAACCTTTTATTAAATTTTCAAGATTTTCTGGCAGGCCAAAAAATTTTTATCGTTATTTTAAAAAAAATACTAAAAAAAATTAAAAATTTCAATTGTCTATAATTAGCTCAAAAAAGTCAAAATACTTTGAAAATTTAACTGTAAGAAAACGTTAATATAAACATTTGGTGAAAATTTCAAGTATTTACAGTGATTAGTTTTTGAATTACAACCATATAAAAAAATCGATTTGGTCGAAAACTGGTTTTGCGTAAAAATTCCTATTTTTTTGTCATTTTTTTTTGTTTTTCTCAATTTTTTTGAAAACTGTTGGAAAATGTTTACTTTTCACCTCTATAATGCACCAAGGATATACACTTTGCCATCGGAAACCATCCCCAAAGTTTGAAATTGAAGCATTATTTCGACTAGTTATGCTGTACACAGACCACGAATTAAGATATATCTTAATTCATGACACAGACACAAAAAAACAAAAAAAAAACACATCATTGTAAAATCAATACATTCATCACTCCGTTCAGAATCTAAAAGTATTAGATACATAATTAAATTAATATAAAGGTACATTATAAAATTTTAAAAAATATAGTTAGTTGTTACGGGCCTTTTTTTTCCAAGATTCATTATAAATAATATAAATTATAATATGGTATCGCGTGACGAGTATTATACTATTTATACTACACTACTACAGTAAGCAATTTTGTTATTAATAAAAATGTTGTTCAGCGTTTTTATTTTTATTTTTTGTAAATATAAGTTTGAAGTACACATGAAAACAAAAATTTTGATACCATAGTTAACGTAATACGACCATTTATCCCAGAGTCATGTCAAGTTAAAATGTGTAGTCTTTCAATGTTATTGGTATGGAAGTTCAATTTCTTGCCATACAGGAGTGGGGGTAACGAAAAATACGTCGGCCCGTTTTTCGCAACGTACGAGCATGGGCGAATCCGCGCTCCAGTATATTCTTATCTATCTCAGTGCTTTAAGTATATATTAGTTTATATGTGCTCTATCACAAGCTATCCTATAGATTATCTAATTTCTGTGATTATTTGATCACAGATTATATAAAATTGTTTTCGGCTGAATTGAGTTTATCATTTTGTTTGTATGATTACTCTTATTGCTCATTCGCTCGAATGCTCGATGACAATTGACAACTTTTTAATTTAGACGTTACTGTGTTTTACTGTTTTGAGTGTTTTGTCTCAGTTTAATTTAGTTACTATTATAATTTTGACTGGGTACCTATAATAATTATGGATGAACTTAATAAAAACAAAAGAAAAGCCGACTTTAAACCTAACCATACTAAGGTCACTATAACGGATTTTTTTAAAAAAAAAAATCAGCAGATATTAGAGTAAGTTCAGTTTCATAAAATTATTTTGTGTGTGTTGTCATATATATGTTGTTATTATATACTACGAAGTTTTAATATTTAATTTGTCTATTTTTAATTATAGTTGATGACACTGATGATAATATAAATATTAATAACATCATGGACATTTCTCTGGCTACAACAGAATCCTGCCTAAATTTGACTGCAGAAGGTATTTTAATTAATGGTTAGTTTCTAAATACAGTTATATGTTCAATCAGGGACGGATTTATACAATTGCCGCCCCTAGGCAAATTTTTTTTGCCGCCCCATTAAACTTAGAGAAAACGTATTTTTCAATACTTATTGAACATAACTACTAAAAGAATAAATCATCAAGACTAATACTAAACAATAATTAATAGTGGTTATGTTAATAAACTGTTCTAATCAAATAAATAGTATACCAATACAATATTTATTAAAATATATAATACAAAACCATTTTTTTTTAATAAATTTACTCTACCAATTAAGTATAATTATAATATAGATAATATAATTAATTTCCTTAAAAAATTAATATGATTAAACAAATTTAAATTATAGTATTATAAAAAACAAAAGAAACTTATCAAACTTATCAAACTTAAAAATTCGTACTTATTAACAACATATAAAAATAATGTAAAAAAATAAGCAATTATTATAATTATTTTATCTTTCGGATAGAAAAAGTTTTATTTTTGTACACATAATGCATATTACGTACGAGTATATTATATACAAATATTCACAGTGACTGATTTATAATTAGACTATCATTCCAATACGAACCGATTGTCACCCGTATTCGTATAAAATATATCATTCATATAATATAATATGTATGTATTGTGCTTTGTGCGTGTAGTGTGTACGCCGTGCGATCGAACGACCCATGAGCGATTATTAATAAGTTTTACGAATTAGTAATAAAACAAAATAATGAAATATGTTATCTATGGTTAGTATTTAGATATAGATATAAATATACATTCCGATAGTCGTTCAATAATTTACTTGGGCAGTTGGGCGTTTATTGTTATGTATTATAAAATAAAGAAGAAATGTTAATTATATTAACTAGAATATAATGTTATACACTGATACTTAACTTAAACATTTTTATTTGTCATCCTTCAAATTAATCACCGTACATTAGAAAATCAAAAAGAAACCAAGAGTATTCTTAATAAAATATTGGCCTAAAATTGCCGCCCCTAAAAATTTGCCGCCCTAGGCAACTGCCTACTTTGCCTGACGCTAAATCCGCCACTGTGTTCAATGTTTCCTGTGGATAATGTATTGTAAATAGGTAAATATGATAGTAGCTGTGTTCAATCAATATTCATATTTCATGTTATTTGTGTAGCTAATCTATTGATAATTATTATTATGTTTTTTACAATAGTAATATAAATATGGCATGTGATACTTTAATGTGAAAATAATTGAAATTATAAATTATAATATGTAGTCTATGTAGTCACTAATCAAGTCAGATAGTTCTTGGCTGCTATTGACATTAAAAATAATTTAATAATATTTGTGTTTGTTTTATATTTTATTAATAACATATTTAATAAATAATTATATGTTGTATGTATTATATCATAGTATGATTAAATGGTTTGTCATATAATGTATTATTTATATTAATGTTCCATTGAGAAAATTAAATCATTCAGATTACCAAAATTTTTTTTGTTGAGAATAAATAGATATTTTAATCATCCTTGTTATGTTATTTATAGCCTTATTTATATATTGGGTATTGTTTAATAACTGTACCTACACCAATTGGGAATAACTGCTTATTGTGATCATTTTATTTTATTTTACATAAATATTAGTGATTTCTATTGAATATTATATTAAATTTTTTAGAACGTGACCCAGCAAAAGGTAAAGAACAAGCTTATATAAATTTAACAATGCAATTGGGTCCATATCAACCAGTAAATATTGTATTTCCCCGTAGTTCTGGTAGAACATTTAGACAAGAATGATATAAGACATATGAATGGTTAGAATATAGTCAAGAATTAGATGCAGCTTTTTGTTTTTATTGCCGAGCTTTTCCTACAGTTGGTATGGAAACAGCATTTATTTCATGTGGATTTAATAAATGGAGAAAAGCAACTCAACGATTTTCTATTCATCAAAAAAGCAATTCACATAAAGAAGCGCTTTGTAAAGTTGTTGGATATAAACAATCATTATCAAGTTCTGGAAATATAATTGAGTTAATTGACAAAAATCATAGTAAAGTAGTATCTGATAATTGCAATTACTTAAAAAACATTTTAGAAACTCTTCTTTATTGTGCTAAGCAAGGGATAACTATTAGGGGTCATGATGAGGATTCCAAATCATGAAATAAAGGTAACTTTATTGAGCTATTAACTCTTAGAGCAAAAGATAATAATCTAATTCAACGATATTATTTAGAGAAAGAAAAATCATTTAACTATGTACATCATTCATACTTAAATATGTTTTTGACCTATATGAGTGATTATGTTTTAAAATTAATTATATCAGAAATTCTGTCTGCCGGAATATTTACCATTCTTATTGACGAAACACAAGATTTAAGTCTCCGTGTTCATAAGGTATGTGCATAATTTAGAGCCAAAAGAAGTGTTTTTGGGATTTTACCGTACAAACTCAACAGATGGAGAATCTCTGGTTGATTTAATTAAAGAAGTGTTGAAACTTAACGGACTACAAATTGAAAACATAAGAGGACAGTGCTACGATGGCGCTGCATCAATGCGTGGGGCCTATAAAGGCGTTCAAGCCAGAATAAGGAAAGAAAATAGCTTAGCAGTTTATGTACATTGCTATGCTCATATCTTGAATTTATGTCTTGTAGACTTAGCAAAACAAATAGCTTGTGTTCGAAATATGTTTGGTACATTAAGAACATTATATAGTTTTATAGGAGCATCTTCTAAAAGGTTTTCTGTTTTTGAACAAATGTTGAATTCTGATGCAGGACCTAAAACACTCAAAACATTATGCGATACACGCTGGAGTTGCCGTTATGAAGCCTTAAGATCAGTGTTCCATAATTTAACTGCTGTAATAGATACATTGGCTGAAATAGCAGAAAGTGATCGAGAATTTGGATCTGATGCTGCTGCTTTATTAAAAAGCATACAGACATTTGAATTTATATTTTCTCTAATTTTACACGGAAAAAAATAATTTGGTTATGGTTAATGGTTGTTTTATTTCGGTTGGTCCAACCATTTAGAAGGTTACTTTTAACCATTTTAATAGGTTGCGTCTACTTTTGTGACGTGGTTGTAAATAACAATACGAATATAATTATAAATTTAAAAATAGTTTTGCAGCTGCAGTTGAATTGGGTTGTGTGTTATATTTATAGACTATAGTTGACAATTTTATTAATATCATATCCATATCGTATACATAATATTATTATTTTAATGTAATTATTTTCACATATCCATACAATAAACAGTTATTTGTTAGTTGTTACTCCGCGTCCTGTGCAATACATCTCCGGTATTTCGCATTTTTGTTTTTCGTCTTTCGACTTCTTTGGTCATAGAGTGACAATTGTATACGCTATTCATACGCGAACGTCTATAAATTGTACGATTTGTACGTAGGTACTACAATAGACGTACAGTAATTATTGTATATTTGGTTTTTTTTACCATGGATGATTTTGTTATAAACAACTTAAAAGAACTGAAGATTCCGCAAAATATAGTTCAAGAATTTAAAGGTAAGTTTCTTAAAACTAAATACAAACTAAATTAATATACCTAGCATTGTAGCTTATACGGACTAGAGTTAGTCAATAGTTATTATTGTTTTTATAGTTAGGTACCTAAGTATTTGTTACAAGTTAATACTAAGATATACCTTCCTCCCACATTATCTATTGTATAAATTATTACAGATTGTATATATTCTTGTTTTCTAATAAATAATAATAAAAAAGGTAGGTATATCTTCAGTATTCATAATTTATATTTCGTGTAGGTATATAATAGATACACATGTGTCATCTCCTTTGTCATCTTACATTTTTCGTTTACTTTTGTCTATCACTGATCACACTACATAGTGGTTTTGATTACCTACTTTACAAAATCTATACATTTATAATAATATAATCCTTTGGCTTGTTGCAAGTACATGTAATAAGTATTGTTTCATCACTAGATCTGCATATTCCTACCAGGTCATCAGTTGGTAAAGTAAAATATATTATAGGTAGGTACCTAATACCTATTTACATTTAAATATACATTAAATTGTTCTCTGTATAACTAAGTGTCTACTGCCTAGTCAAATTTATTAACATCAATATCCTCTTGTATGCACCATTTGGTAATAAATTGTAATCTATCAGTGATAGATACACCGTAACATAAATATACAACGTTTATAGTTCAGCCAAGCAATTATTTCTTACTAACATGAAATGACATTATCACCATAAAATTTTTTTTTTTTTGTAATAAATTATTTTACTTTACTCTTATATAATATAAGATATTTAGAGAGTATAACCATAGATAATAAAAGAATGGATAGGCCATACAACCTTATCAGGCGGGAATTAATTAAACATTATTTGAGGTTATAAGGTGCTTTTTATAAAATGATTTATTATCTATAATCACTTATCTGTTTATTTATATTTTATTATTTATTATGTAGAAGATTTGTAGTCAATAGTCATTAAATAATAAATATTCAATATTTAGTACATTATAAAATAAATATTATATAATTCATTTAATTCTTTAAAATCAAAGAAAATAATTACACTATTACAGCATTAAAATGGTACATTATAAATTATAATTAATATTATACAATGTGTCACTACTTAATTATTATGTCAATTGTCAATATGAAAATATAATAATTCAATAATAATAATATTCAACGATGAAATGTGTATGTATAAATAAAAAGTTAAATTATAATAATTGCCTCAAATTTATATGAATACATTTTTAGAATAGTTGTTTAATTATAGTAATATAGTTCTTTAGGTTTTTGTACCCATGTAAATATAAATGTCATTCATGGCTATACCTCAAGTCCTACTTTACTCATGTCTGAAATGTATTATTTTAGTAAACTTTGTCCTCAGTGTTAATTTATCATTAGCTTTTTTTACTTCATGGCAAAACCTAGTTTTGTAATATATTTCACATATTTTTTTTATTAATTGGTCTCTATGCGTATTAAAATTATCATTCAAATCAAAAACATTGATCAAGTTATTGTTTACACAAGACATATTATCAAAAACTGAATATTTTTGATATAAATTTCTTTTCACTTTTATTACGATAAAATTGCATGTTTTTCGCCCATTCATTATTTCATTGATGTATCCTCTAAATACTTTTTCTGTTTCTATGCAAACAGTTTGGACATCTAGACTAGGTCTCATGAGTGCCCCTCGATTCTTAATTTGTCCTAATTTACTGGCTTGAGTGTTTGTGATTAAATGTTTCTTACATGTATCACACTCTACCAATTTATAAATTTTCATAACCACAAATCCTGCTATGTATATAGATATATCTTCAATGTAAGAGTTAAGTTTAATTAATCTTTGATAATAATCATGATCATTACTACCATTTTCTATTTCTATCGTCTGTTGAATAATTCCTGTGGAAGTTAGTATTTTAGTTTTATCTAATAATGCACAGTTACCATGTTCGGATCCTATTATAGCATTATGAACTAGTAACCTTTTATTTGCTGCTTGGAATTGCCGACTTGTGGGATTATTATTATACCCACCCTTACCACGTATAGCACTGAAAAATGTTTCCAAATGATCTTGGCTTAACTTATAAGTAAGTAAAAAATTCATGTGACCCTTTGTTTGCAGAAGTTCAAACAATTTCAATGAAGAACATAAATCCATTAATAAACCTCTAAATCCTGTTTTCCTTTTTGATGTAAATATTAGAGTTCCATCTAAGAACTTAAGTTTTTGTATATATTCTGAAAATAAATTGGTGAATTCTTCATATTTTGTGAATGTATCCTTTGTAATTGCATTATTATATGGGTTTTTTGAAAATAAACGTCTACTATTTAATATATCAAATGCATTGTTTATCATTTTACAGAATTGTGCTGAAGGAATCCTTTAAATTCAAGATCCTCATTACTTAGGTACGTTAATGCATCTCCCACACTATCAGATAAAACTTGTGCTGCAAGCCTTACATTCATTTTCTCATTATGATAAAAATTATGCCTTGCTGTTAATTTTGTGGCTGCTCGTAATCCTTGTAGTTTTTCTTTTTCATATAATTTTACAATATAGTCCCATTTTATTAAATTACCATTTCCATCAATAATTATTTTTTTGTCTCCAAAAGCATTTCTCACCAACTTTATCATGTGAGCGGCGTCATAGAATGTAAATATTTTTTCGTTTGTAGCAGGATTTAGGATAAATGGAGAGTTATCATTGAAATTTGCACCTAATTCTGTACACATACTTGTATTTACTGTAGCTCCATCAAAAGTTATTGAACACAAATGAGCTCCAGTATCTGTTATCAATTCAATTGCTTTACTTAAAAGGTTACTTCGTTCTGCTCCTGTCAGACCATCAATTAAAAAATAACCTATTGGTAACTTCCAATAATCGTTCATTCCAACTATCATAAATACCAATGCATTTTTTGCTATTGGTATATCATCTGCATCATAAGTTGCTTCTGTACCCATATTAATATAACCATAAATATTTTGTTGTGGATCTATTTCAATTTGTCGTTTAACACACATCTCGTCGATTACTAAATTACAGAACAAAGATTTGTTTGTAGCTTTAAGTTTTATGGTTTCAAATGCCTCAGAGGTAAAACCTGGCTTTCCGTCCACAACTGTATACCAGCGCCTTAAAGTGCGTGGATGAGGTAAAATGTTCCCAAATTCTTTCCTTACATATAAGTATGCCCTCGGAGAATAAAACTGTAAAGTTACAGCAAATTCACGAAGTTCTTTGCAAAATGGTTGTTTTTTTCCAGCCAATGATTCTTTTACTAATTTAGAAAGAACGTCAGATCTCATTGCCTAATAAAAATTACTTATTTAATATTTAGAAAAATTTATTTAAACAATATTCACAATATAATACAATACATTCAACAATATAATAGATTTACGCATGCAGACAATTTATTAAACACCATTATTATTAATCTAGTCTAGACAATGATAGAATAAATATTTGGTATAAATTTCAAGTATCCATGGTTAATTTTTTTATAATGACACCAAAAAACACATATATTCATTGCATAGCACAAAATCTAAAACAAATAAATTAAACATGAAACATTTTAAGAATATAATAAACAATTTACCTCCAAGTCTATGGCTGCAACATTTTTATCAATTTTTGCACAAGTCAAATGGTTTAAGAAACTATAAAAAGTTTTGAAGAATTAAGGACAGATGAAAATTTTCAGAAATTATGGGATAAGACTGCTATTATCTCAGAAAATAATGGTTTTAGTAAGCCTAATTTACCACGAATAAAATCAGTTCCATTAAAATTAGGTGGTGGTAAAAAACAAACATTACAGACTGTTCAAGACCATTTCCGTATAAATGTATTTTATGGTATTATAGATACAGTAATAATGTGTATGAATAGTAAATTTAAGGAAAATGATTTAAGTTTATTGAATTCTATGAATAATGTCTTATTTAATGAAAGTCCTAGTAATCAGTCAATAGAGGAAGTTTGTAATACTTACAAAGTAGAATCAAATGATTTATCAAATGAGATCAAAATATTAAATAGATTATTTATAAATCATGAATGTGATTCAATTACAAAAAAGATAAATTATATTAAATCTAATGCTATACAGACTGGATTCCCAAGTTATACAAATATATTAAAGATTTTTTTAACTATTCCTACAAATACTGCATCTAATGAACGTAGTTTCTCAGCTCTGCGGCGATTAAAAACATACCTAAGAGTCACAATGAACCAAGAACGATTAAGCAGTTTAGCAGTCTTATATATACAAAAAGAATATCCGATAGATTATGACAAAATAATTGAAAAATTTGATGCTGAGGCTTCAATAAGAGGCCGCCGTTTGACACTGAAGTAGATAGTTTTCCTTTCACCTAATTAAATGTTACAAACAGTAATTGTATTTTATTATTATTTATGTTAATAAAAATAGGTACCTTATATATTTATAAGTTATAACTAATATTTACAATTATATATTATACTAATTAAAATATATAATAAAGTTTTACATAAAAATTTTTTTTAATACTTTTGTAATAGTAGTAGTTAAATATTAGGTGGCGTGGGAAAACACCTCCCCCCAGGTTTGTGAATCACCATAAATGTTTGCACCCACATGAGTTTCTACCAAGTGCCGCTTATGGCGTTCACACGAATTTTCCAATATCATATTATATATTATAATAGGATTATATTGTATAATTATACGAGCTTAGCATCTTCAGTTTTTTGTTTTATTGAAATTGCGACTATGATGGATTAGTAAAAACAATAAAATATATTTTTCAAACGGTATTTTCTAAATATCGTTTAAAATGATTCAATGGTTCAGTTTATTGTATACCTAAGTGCCTATATATTATATTACATTATTTACGATTTTGTTTAAAACCTATTTACCTCTACCAAATTTTTATTTTTTATTATTTCATCACGGTATAAATTAAATCTTTTGAAAGCGGTTCTATATGGTACTCATTGTGTCTATAATTGCGTATATAAGCATCGAAGGAGTTGTGAGTTTAAAATATTATTGGAAGGTGATGAACCTTGTTCATAATGTACGTCATATGATATAGTATAGAACGCAAAATAACCAAAAACATTTATTTTCCCATAAAAGCTTTATACCGTACATAAGTACACTAATTTTATTATTTATTTTGGCTTTATATTGATAAGCAACGGTAATATATTTTATACGTAATCCGCTCCTATTTTAGCATTCAGTACTGAAATGTAAAAAAGTTTACACGTATATTTACAATATACTTTATAATATAAATATTTATAGAGTCGGACGATGGCGAAAATTATTTTTTTTACGGTTAACATCGCACGACGTGCGTTCTTATGAGGAAACTTCTTAAAATGGTAGGTAGATCCTACTTATCAATATTCATTCTACGACTTGCCGAAGTATTATTTTGACAGACAATATAATATGTTTTGAACAGTACGCAGTACGGCGTCAGAAAGCCGGACATTTGCATCCCCTGTGGCCTGTACCATGTACAATATATCTACATATATTATGTAGACGACACACGTGCACTAAAAGATCTTGTCGTCTTCTTTGTGTTTCTCGTTTCTTTATTCTACCCTATACGGCGACAAGTAAAATAAGTCTGTATAGTTTCTATTTAGAGAACGTGTGATCATCTTCTTGTGGGTGGTATTTGTACCATAACTTTTATACGCATTGAATTTTAGGTGTTATTGTTGCTTTCAATGTTTTATACATTGCCGCGCAGCCCCCTTAAGAATTGGGGACTGACGGGTCGTTTTAGAAATGATACTAACTGCATGAAATATAATATATTATATTGTCGTAACTCGTCGCCTGCAGTGCGTTACAATGGTTATTTTTCAATAAACCGAATGGAATATCACGTATTGCTCTCAACCTTTAAATTATTATTACCAGGCGGCCGGTGCCGTGTTCTGTGACTGACCTTCTTGGTCGGTGACGTGTTCTATAATTGACACACGTGGCCAGCGCCGTATTCTGTGACTGACCATACGCACGAAACCCTAGACATGCAATCGCCGATGAACGCACAATTTAACAATGTGAAAATAGGTCTTTTTTTCGTTTTTTGATAAATTAATTGTGAAATTGTTCCAAATCGTATGCTTTACATATAATTTTTTTCCAAATTGGTATAATATAAAATATAGGAATTCGAAATTCAATTAAAAAACTGTGTCGTAGATGATATTATTAGTGTTGTATATATACAATAAATGTAGGTATGTATATTATAAGCATATGAACTTATTTTTTTTCGAACAAACACACACGGGACAGACTATGACAAACACCATAATGGCATAATCATTGTGCGCGCGATTCCTATAACAAGCAAAACACATTTCAAGACTGCTGTGAATAGGTTAAACACCTGTCACCTAGCAATATGTGTATGGATTATTATAATATACAGCGAGCGCCTGTATTCTTCACATAAAAACACAATACAGCAAAAGGTTTAATGCGCAGTTGAGATTGGCGGTTGCCTTTGATGAGAAAAGATTGCATATATGTGTATCCCTATATACGGTGCATACGAATTGCGTACCAAACAGGTAGACGAACCTTTTTGAACGAATTGCGTCCAGGACGCAATTCGTGTTACCTTTTAAGTTAAAATTTTTTTTTGAGCTTTCCAGTGGTTTCCAAATTTATTTTTGATTTTTATATTTTTAAATTTTTTTTAAAAAAAAAAAAACAAATAATAATAATTAAAAATTTATTATTAACATAATAATGTTAAATGAAAACTTGTTTTTAGTGGTTTGTACTTTTGGACCGGAGCTATACATGGCGTATTTGCCGCGTTTCAAACGCTGCGTATTCCACGGCGTTTATTAAAAATAAACCAATGCTTTTTAGTTCGATGGACAACGCGGTGGAATACGCCGTGTGTAGCTCTATCCTTATAGATATTTTCGATAAAAATATTATTGTATTACTTTATTTAGTCATTTATTATTTAATATATTTAAATGATATAATTATATTTTTACAATTCAATTTTAATTTTTTTTTATAAATAAGTATGTTATTATGACTTATAATTTATATTATTATATTTTTACAATTATTAAATTTACATTTTTTTAAATAACTTGACATATCTTTATTATGGCAATAGCACTTTAAGAACCCCTTACAATAATCAACCGTAGATGAAAAGGTAACACGAATTGCGTCCGGGACGCAATTCGTTCAAAAAGGTACGATTACCTGTTTTGGTACGCAATTCGTGTGTACCCCCTATATATATATCCGCCCTGACCGAGCGGCGCGTCGAGAAATAACAATTATTTTCCAACTGAAATCTAAAATACCTAAAAATACGACACTATAGACATCGTCTTACGTTTATAATATCCAATACCCCATAATAATAATTGAAAACGATCGGGATACGCATTTCTGGAAAACATATTTATGACCCCCTACGACTTAAGATTTATAACTTTCTTTATTCTTTAAGGACATGGCCGTCGTTATAAGAACGTTGAGAAATAAAACATTTTACCAACTCCTTTTGAATTGATGGATTTAAAAACCGTCATAATTTACATTGACAGACAACAACTAACTACGTCGTAGTTTTGGATTTTGAAAAATAAAATATCAACAAAAGGATAAGGGTTTTTCTTTATAAGTACATATAAGTAAGTAACCTAACCGGGATGGACTGTCTGGATAAGGGGATGGTAACACTATATTATTGGCATAGATTGGAAAGTATGTGTTATAATAATAGCGTGCGAGGACCGGCTTTCGTGAAGACGTGAAGGTATTTGTTCTTTTTTCATTGTATTATATACAGAATAATAATATGTTCGTATATAATAGGGTTTCAAAAACCTTTTAAAAACCTTTATATAGTATTCACCGAAAAACTCATGAGAATTTGTTATTGAAATCCTTAAAATGAATGCGTAGGTACCTACTCGTATTTATTTGCTGGAATTCACTGTTGTTGGAAAAATAATTCTTTCATTAAAATAATTGTAAGAGAGTAGTTTTATATTTTTAATGCTTATTACCTATATGATATGTCTTGGAAATGTATGATTATCAATGATAGACACACGTCATGCGGACATAACGATATGGTGTTTACTGTAGATCGTATTTTTTAAATTAAAATTATTTATTAAAAGTTAGTAGAAACAATTTGCTGTATAATAAATAAGTGTTGAGTGCACTAGGTCACTGAGTAGGTCTTTATGTTCTATTCAGTCAATATTTTATTATATATTTACATTATTATTAAACATTTACTTTTCAACTATTTATAGTAATACGGTTCTGTTGAACTATTAGGTACCTACTTGTCAAAAATTCTTAATATATAATATATATTATTATTAAAATTATTTTAATATTATTTAGGTTAGGTTAGGTAAGCCCCATGGTACATGCGAAACACACAACTCCACAACGACACTGGAATTCCATACCTAACCACATGGATTAATGAACAATTTAAAAAATTTCATTCTAAACTTAACACAACAGAAGGAGCCCTTCACTTCAAAATTGGGAAAAAGAACCAAGAACCGCAGACTAAAGCCACGTCTTCCACAAGATGTCTCCAGTATCATCATCATCATCTTCAACATCAGTATCATCAGAACATTGACCTAATAAAACAACTCATAATTTAAGTACATTTTGTTAAATTAAAATATTTTATAAATTATCTTATACACTATTATAATACTCTTATACTCTATATTATATATAAAAAAAAAAATTTAATATTATTTCATAATTTTTTAGTGTTATGTGTTCATTCTGATTAAAAAATTTTTAAAAATATTTTGAAAAAAATGTATTTTTTAATGGAAATGAATATTTAAACGATAATTAAATGTTTCAAGTTTCTTACAATTAATTACAAAATAACAATAACCATTAGAGGTGAAATCGTATTATTATATTTATAATATATGCGAATACCTAATTTCGTCATAATGTAAATTTCGATCATATTTTGCATTCATAAAAAAATAATCTATTTACATGATGATCTTTCTTAAAATTTTAATTCAAAGATTAATACATTTCTAAGTTAAAATTAGATACCAAAATCAATTTTTATTTTTATAATATCTGAGAATTGGCAAAAAAAAAAATCTGTACAAAATTCAAGTCTTTTAGAATTTTAGTCTAAAAATATCACTAAAGCTCTAGTCCCCTAGTCCTAAGTCCGG
The DNA here is from genome assembly GCA_020882235.1 of Schizaphis graminum. Taxonomy (NCBI): domain Eukaryota; kingdom Metazoa; phylum Arthropoda; class Insecta; order Hemiptera; family Aphididae; genus Schizaphis; species Schizaphis graminum. The sequence goes on from CM037033.1 coordinate 7,423,524, forward strand.
CCCTTGTTCGACCCCGTTGGAATGATACATTTTTTCGCTAACGACGAATCATACATATACCGCGTGGTTTCGAGTGTCCGCAGTTCGACGTCGTTATCGTCACGTGAATAATAACGATTCACAAATTCGTGTAAACTATCGACAACGTATATTTGCGCATCCGACGTATATTGTAAGGATGTCGCTGTAATCCGTCGATTTAAGCCGCCGCCGTTATCGTGTGTGCCGCTTTCGCCCTAGTCGTGATTATCATAAGGCGTATCGTCTCAAGTCGCTGTCGCCTTGCTAGCGTAGAGGACCCCGTTCAGCAGCCTTTTCACGCAACCAATCATCATCGTGTCACGTTTGCAGTCGTCGCGGTCAGTGGTAATGTCGGTCTTGTCTTTTTGTATAAAAGTTGTAAGTCCCCTTTTATGGACTGAGCATTTATGTGCTAAATTATTTATTATTATATATTTTTGTATATTTCAGGCGCCCAATATTAATTACCTATTAATTATTATTATTCATTATATTGTCATTATATTTATTATAATTGTGTGCGCATGCGGCGCTGTAAATCTCCTATATATATTATTGTGATACCAATCGGTAGGCAATCTTATTTCCAACATCCCGCAAGACGTGGCCGACAACCGACGCCCTCGTTGGAACGGTCGCGGCGCTACACCTATGGTTGTTTTATGATGAACATTGTCTCATGAGTTAATGTAATACATAAATATAAAACATAAACGTCGTACCATTAAGTCAACAGACGCCAGTTGAAAAAAATAGGCTGTAGTTCGATCATATATTATTAAGGTATTAAATGTATCCATTTTAATTCCTCTGTTGCTCTGTTGTACAATATGGATAGGTATAGACCGTATAGTGGTAGGTACCTACTCACCGAACCATACTTATTGTATAATAAACGAAGGGATTTCCGCTCTGTATGATATAATGGAATGTACATTTTCTTTTTTACCATATAAGGGCATGCTATTTAAAAGATACCACATTCGTACGTATTGTATTATTAAATCCATTATTGATTATTTCTGGACCGGAGGAATACATTAGAAGACACCTGTCTACTTATTATTGTTAAATAAATTGTATTAATATGTCCATAGGTGTCTATACAGAATGTTAACAAAGACGTCGTCTCTGTGTCGCCATTGCAGACATTGCCAAAATATGGCTCATAATACATCGGTGTTGAAATAACACCCTATGTGGGTGGTCGATTTTCAAACACACCAAAATATGCATACCATCTGTCCATAATTCGCATAAATAAATGCGCATAGTGTATACAATACCTACATCCGGCCGTTAGCTTAACATATTTCTTTTTACTGATTCAATCTTAGACGTATATTAAGGGGCCTCGCTACTGCCGAATTTGAGCTCAAAATACGTAAAGTTTTAATAAAATTAAAGTTAGTTTAAGTCATAAGATGTTCGATTTTGATTCTGAAAAAATTCTGAACTCGGCAGGAATTTGTCTATAGATCGTACGGAATACATTGTAACAATTAAATCTTATATTCTAATGAAGTGGTAATAATAACTTCAAAATATGCATCTTTCCAAATAATTATAATATTAAATTAAAATTAAAATTAAAACCGGAATGTTTCGTACGATCTACAGACATTTTTCTGCTGAATTTAAATATTTTTTTTTCAGAATTAAGATCAGACAACGTTAACTGACTTTAATTTTGTCAAATCAATAAGTAAATTGTCGTAAAATTCGTATAGTTAATTTTTATTGTTATCGAGTAAGTTATTGACATGTGCATGCACGACGCGCGTACTCTAACCAGTACCCGCATCGCATTTCACTTACACTAATAATCATTTACAACTAACACATAGATCTCGGGCGGCTAAGACGAAATTATGAATTGCCTAAATGTTGTTCCTTAAATAATAACCGCAACGAGGTCCTATAGTATATTTTAATGTATTTTATTGGGTGAAAAATAACATGATGGTTTGAATAATATAATATAGGTAGGGATATATTTTATCATCCTCATGTCTAATTGATATGTTTATTATTTGTAACAATTGTAACGCGACTAGACGAAATATGATTATTGTAAATTGAATGCATACCTATAGCCTATAGGAGAGTTACTAGTTAGTAGTTAGTACCCCAGCAAACACACATAGGTAATCTATTATAGGTATACTAAACGTCAATCAGTCTATGCAAACAGTCTATATATATACACAAATGACTAATGAGATGGTATATAAGATATTAAATATTTTAATACAATGTTAGCTAGACGTTATGAAAAATACTTTGTGTAGATAATTTTAAATGTCTATTAGTAGATGATTTTTAGACATTTTATATTAGACTGTAGATAAACAATAATTATAAACGTCTATTATTGGTTAACAATTTGTAGCTGTAAACCTAACCTACAAGTGATTTCTGAATAATAACATTTTATACACGGTTAAAGACAAAAAGTGGACCAATTAATCTCTCAATAAGTGAAATACCACGATAATATAATATAAATAATATAATTATCTTAAATAATTGTGGATATAAATAACCAAGCGCGATATAATAACGTCGTAGAAGGCCGTTATTTGCCCATTATTTTAGTGATTATGTTGCGATTGCACTTACGTGTTAAGTAAGTACCTATGATTGATATTTTATTTTAAAGTATAACAATTTAAAAATTTTTAAAAATTATATAGCAATGTCTACGCAATAAAATGTATGCAAATACATTTGTGCGATAGGGCTGCACAAGAAGCCGGTGAAACGTGTGACTATATTTACGCACTAGATCGATAGCCCTGTGGGAGGGGAGAAAGTGGACTGTATTAAAATCTGAAATAGGAGCCGATTGTAAACAATAAACTAAAATTAATATGATGATGGTGCGAGGTACCCTAAACATACATACGAACATAAAAACAATCGTTTGCAGTATACCAATAGAACAATTTATTATAATATTCTGCATTCGAAAAAAATCTTACTTACTAATGTTAGTGATAATAATAATGCGCGATCACAAGCCGATCGGTCAGACAATACAATAATACAAAAATGCTCGTCGAAAAAAACGGCAACGAATAATAAATCAATCGAGCAGTGGCGTGCGGTGATATTTTATGTTGGGTAAGCGCTAAAATAAAATTTCAAGTTAAAACAAAAAAAGGTATTTTATTAATAAAAACTTATAATAAGTATATTGATAACAAAAATAATCCTATATGCATCGTAAGAATATTGGAATTCCGTTTTTAAAAATATCGATAAGCGCTCAGCATAGCGCTTTCAACTATCACGTAAAAACGCGTATATCCCCTTCTACCACAACTAGTCATTCCTATAAATAACGATATAGGAAAGGCAATCTAAAATACGAGCGCTTCTGTAGAGAAATTGCCTATACGAAAAAAAAAAAAATTAATAAATATTTGTAATTTTAATGTAAATAAATTGTCATTTAACATCAGAAATATTAATCTTTTTCTTTTTTTCTTTTTGGCTGGGCATGCGCCGCTTACCTACCTTGTCCTGACCGCACGCCACTGCAATCGAGTATAATATTGATACGACAAAACACGTCGAATACCTTATAACGAGATAAATAAATAGTAGTAAACAAATAATGAGCGTGTACGACCCGATCAAGGTTTATAGAGGTTTATAGATTATACAGGTTGCCTCATTTCGCATTTTTGAAATTTCGGGAGTGGGGGAAGCCACACCGTGACGTCACCCGAAGTATACACTTTTTCGTTATTCCCATATAACACGGGTAAAATGAACACGATTTTTAACTTTCCCAAGCTCCTACAACTTCAATATTAATTTTTTTAATTTGAAAAAAAAATGGTATAGGCTCAAGGTATAAATGAATATATTTGCATAAAAAAGAAAAATGAAATTTAACCATAACTTGGTTAAAAAAAATATAAAAAGTGAATGATCTAACTCATCACATTGAGTTTCAGGTGACATGGAACAGTAAGGTTTTTTTTAATGTTTTTGAGCATTCTACTTGGAACTCAAATAAGGTTTTTAAAAACACCTTAGTACATATGATAATTTAAAGAAGTCAATAGGTAACCTAAATATTAAATAAAATACCTACAATCTACATTCACGTTAATGAAACATAATTTTTTTTTTTTCTAATAAAGTTAAGTAGTTTAACATAGAAAACATTTTTTGTAACATTTGCTTTAACAATATATAAACATAAAAAAAATTATAGAGCATCTTTTTTAACAACATATAAACATTATAATCATAAAAAAATTATACGTTTTTGTATGTTTCAAGTGACTTATTGTTTTAATAAGTACTAAAAATAAAATCATTCTTAAAAAATCAGATTATGAATATTTTTAAATAATGTTTGGACTTTTTTTGTAATATTTTGTTAGAAAAATAAAATTAAAATTGAATATTTGGAAACAATATAGAAAAATAACGTTTTTCAAAACCTTGATCAAAAGCGTAATATTCGTAATAATCAAAAACGCTTAAAAATAAAACTGTAAAAAAGACATGGATTTATTTTTGTATATTGAATAACATTTTCAATGTTACAAAAAATTCATTACAAATGTAATGCAATTAATAAAATTTAAAAAAGTTAAAAAAATAATTAAAATAGTTTTATTGTATGAGCAATAGTTGTCAAATATTTATCTAGTGTCCGTTGAGTTAAGCCACCATTAAACTTGGCGTGCGGAAAAAAAAACCAAATGAAAAAAAGACCACGGAAAAAAAACCAAAAGAAAAAAAAACTATGAAAATAAAAACCAAATTTTATATTTTGCTATCATATTTTAGATATTCTGTCTGTTGTATAATAAAGAACAAAAATTAATGAGTTAGTTAATAAATCAGAAAATTACAAATAAATATTTTGTCAGTAGAATAGAATATAAGTATAAACACTATAAACTGTAAATAACTGTATTACCTATAACTAACCTATATAACTGTTCTCTATACAAATAAGGTAGGTATCCATAACTTTTATATTATATATTTTTATTCTACTGACAAGATATTTATTTGTAATTTTTATATAATTTATTAACTAACTTATTAATGTTTGTTCTCTATTATACAATGAGGTATCCATAACTTTTATATTATATTTTATTCTACTGACAAGATATTTATTTGTAATTTTCTATAATAATAGGTACCTACCTATCTAAAATATGATAACAAAATATAAAAATTTGGTTTTTAATTTCATGGTTTTTTTTCATTTGGTTTTTTTTTGTTTTTGTTCTTTTTTTCTACAACCCTAAAACTTATATAATTTGTCTTGAATGTTTCCCCTTGGACCCCCCTCAGATACGACTTTGAATTAATTTGTAATGTACCTACTCTAAAAAATAATTACACATATTATATACCTAAATATAATATACATTTCTCTTTTATTAAGTAATAGCTATAATAGTAATAAAATAAACTTTTTAGTTCAATTAAAGTAGTTAAATTACAATTTTGGATCAACAAAAAAATTTAAGTACAGGAGTAGCTGCTTATAATTTCATGTAACTATAACTGGATGTCTATACACGATTTGTAAAATTTAAAAAAATAGTTAAATATATTATTATTATATGGGTTTTGTTAAAACCTGTTCAAAAGAATAACGAAAAATAATGAATAATTACATATTTAGCGTATTATTAAGTAATAAAATACATTATTCAATAATAATACATCGATATTTAATAATAAGCAGTATATCAGTTAGGTATAATAAAAAATAATAGCATAAAAAAATAAAAATACATACGTTCACATGCATTTTTAATACGCCGCCGTAAATTTTATACTTCGGGTGACGTCACTAGACAAGGAATTGTGCGGGGTGATCGAAATATTTAGGGGACTATGAGGCAACCTGTATAATCTATAAACCTTGCGACCCGATAACCTGGCTGGTTTGATAGTAGATGATAATGAAGTGATGGATCTGTTGTCCCAAAACGACGATGATACTGTTGGTCGCGTCTGTGAGGTATACGACAATGGCACTTCCGTCGAAAACGGCGAATGGGTCGACGACACCACGTACGTACGTGCGGTAGGTCACTACGGAGGTGATCCAAATCGGACGACGCGGTTGTTGATCGAGGTGATCGGGTGCGATATTCCCAGGTGCAAGATTTATACACTGAAATAACGGCACGCGTGGCCGTCCGTTGTCGCGGCGTAGAACGCGGCTCAAACGACAAACACAATGTACGCGACGGTTCGCACGGCGTAAAACGGGCGGGCGGAACACGTGGACGCGGAAACGAGCGTCGAGCGGGGCTCAAATCGCACGGCAAAGATCGGCCGGGCGATACAAAATAATATAACCAAATTAGTAACGACGCGTCAGACACCAGACGGTCGTACTAAAAACACGTGGACGGCGTAAATGACCACGGGTCGGAGGTCGCACAACGGAAATCGGACGGGCGACGGAACACACGAAATACAGCTCGTGGTTTTGGCACAGGCGGCCGTGACTCGAATCGCGGGCACAAGCACGTGCGCGATGAGTCGCTGAGCACAGGGGCTCGAAAGATTAGCCAAGACAGCTGGTGGCCGACGAAAAAGCACTACGCCGGGTGGCTAGCGAGCCAAAAACAAAACGTTCGCGAACGGCGCGGAACGGAGATTAGCTCGGACGAGCAAAAGTGCAAAACAAAGCTAAACGCAAAAAAATGGCGGAATGACGGCGACAGGGCACTGGATCGTGGACCTGTTCCGTAGACGGTAGAAGGACGACAACAAATACTCTATATGACAATACGGGACAGTCAATGATAACAAACGTCGACATAGCCCCCCGAAATCGTAGTGGTTGCCTATTCGGCCCTTCTGTACATAAGTTGCCTATATGAAAAAAAAAGTTAATTTCTATTCAAATATCCCGCCTTTATTCGAAATACCTACTGTTTAGTAATAAATAATAATATTAATAAATAACCTAAATAATTCATTCAATATTTATACGAAAAATCTGATCTAAAAATAAATAAATTATGCAAGGTTTTTTTCTATTAATTATGGTGGGAAGAATAGTATTATATAAATCTATAGAAATTTGATTAATCTATCCTTGTGTTTGTTTTTCTCCAAATATTTTATATTTGAAGTGTTTTGTTTTTTATACAAACTATTGTAAAATGACTTCCCACAAGAGTTGTTCTTTTTGGAATTGTAAAAACAATAGCAGGAAAAATCCGGAATTAACATTTCATAAATTTCCTACAAATGATAAATTGTAAGTTAAATTTAAAGTTTAGTTTTTATTATTGTCTTAATCAATTTAATCTTCAATTAGTAAGGCTCAATATATTATATTTTGTATATGAATCCATTGAAATATGATCAGCATCATTTATTAAAATCAATATAATTGTGACCTATCTTCAATAACAACAACAGTGTTGCGAATATTAACCCTAAGTTTAAAAGTTAATACAACAAAATTACTTTATAAATAGATAATTTATGGCAATTGAATTAACTTTTGTTGAAAGTAATTTATAAATAATAATAGTTATTTTATTATAGCAATTCCTTGTTAGCTTTTCCCCAATTAATTTTAAGAACTAATTGTATTTATTGTGATTTGTGTTTATAATAATCTTAATAAAGGTCATGGTTTTATTAAAAAACATTTTTACTAATTGTAAAAAAAGTAACATTCATAACATAAAAGTTATGTAGATAACTATAAAAATTGGGTAAGGTTAAGTATACAGTAGGTATCAAGTGTACCTCGTCATTGAGTAAGTCATTTATCATTGTAATGGATATACTAATTATGAATTCAATGATAAATCGCTGCATATGGTAACAAAAAAAAAAAAAATAATAATAATAATGAAAAAATAATATTTGAGAAATTTCTCAAACAACGGATTTGAAGATTATAATACCCTAATGTTAAACAAGTAAATATTGATTCACTTAAAACACTATTACTATAATTTTTATGGAGATTTGTCTGTGATAATATCAAATACTGTATTAAAATAGTATTAACTATTTCAGTTGTAAAATATGGGTTGAATATAGTAAAAATCAAAGTATCATAAATAACTATGTTAACTATGGCTTTCAAAAAATAAAATCTTCTACAATATGTTCAGACCATTGCACAGAAAATGATTATTGTATTTGGACGGATAAAAAAAAGGTAAAAAAAAAACAAAATGTAACAGTGTTAAAATATATGTGGAGTACAGATTTATATTAGCTATTTAAAAATTAAAATATTTCACAACAATAATAATATATATAATATTATATAACATTTATTCAAAAATACTAAGGATCCTGTATAAATGGTCTGTTCCTGGCATAATTTCATTGGGTCAACCTGGAGAATTTTTGACATCATTGAAAGAACAGGAAACATCGGGAACAAAAAAAACAAAGTTTGATATAAGTAATACAGTCAATAAGTAATTTACAGTTTTAAAAAGGGCAATACAATACAATATATTTATATTATTATTATTATTAAATAGGTACCAATTTAAAAGTTAAAAGACTGTTTTTGTGACATTTTCGAATTGTCATTTAGATGAATAAAGCGAAGGAGTTTTAAAAAACGTTTAACTGACATTACTTGTGCTACTCGATCACAATAAAAATTTGGATCATTTGACCAATACAATCTAATACCTGGTACCTCATGGTAACCCATAAATATCAGTAATCTTAGAAAAGATTTTAATTCTTCAATGTTGGTGTTTAATGATATATTATGTTGTTCAGCATATAAATTAGATTCAAATACAATTTTTTGATACATATTACTCATAATCATATCAAATATCTATAAGGGAGACATTTTATAAATATGTTTATTACCTGAACCGTGAAATTCTCTAAAAGGGGTTACTTTATATTTTTCTGGAGGTGATCCTGAATTTTCAAAATTGAAGTCTAATATAGGTGGATTGTCTACAGCGAGATCTACAGTATCATCATCATTAAATATATTTTATTCATTGAGAAAAATGTCCAAATCAATGTAGAAGTCTTCAAGTGATTCATTTATATCTTCATTGCATTCTAATGTAGGTGTATAATCTTTGTCTTTGTCTGTGTCATCTATTTCTTCATCATCACTTGACAACTCTTCAAAACCAATAAACACATCATTTTGAGATTTAAAAAAAAATAGTTTTATACTTTTAAAATATTTACCATTGGACGTAGATTGCTTTTCTTTACATTCATTGTAAGAATTTTAGATTCTGAACGAAGTGAAGAATGTATTGCTTTTACAATGATGTGTGTTTTTTTTTGTGTCTGACTACAACATTTGGAGCAGTAATAATGCTCCGATTTTTTACTTCAGCCCCTCTTTGAATAGGAAAATTCATCTAGTTGGTACTTTGGGGGGTCAAAAACTTTTCTTTAATGTTTCTTCGATAGCATCAATCAATCATGAAACAAATGTTGATGCTACAAGTTCAGTTTGACTTTCATCAAACCAATAATTGATGCTTTCATTAGTACTCAAATTGTATACAGTATAGTTGTGAACAGCAAGCTTCATTTTAAAATAAATAGAACTTGCTTTTGAATATGGAAGCAATTGTACCACCATTAAATCACAAGTAAAAACATGACATTCACCAGCAGCTGCTAATATTTTATCTTTGGATATTTCATCTCTTGCTTCATTTTTTTTAAAAACTTGCATTTGGTACTCTTCTTCAGGTAAGTTTTTCAAATTATATTGACAACATTTGTCACACTGGTCCTTTTTGGGTGAGAAAATTGAAAGATTTTTTTGGAAAAAAATATAATCAAATGCTTTTCGGCATAATAGTTTTAAATTCACTAAAATAAATGTTGTAAAGTTGTGTTAATGATTTTATTTCTGTAAATATAATTTTCTTGATGACTTTCTACAGTAATGAGATGGAAGTTTTAGAAGTTTATCAAAAAATGTATTTAATTAAATATTTTTGTGTTTTATTGCTCTCCTTGAGTTACCTGTTATGTGCTTGTTTACCAAGGAGTAAATTTCTTCGTCTTCGGTTCCCACTTCCTCTCTAACATATCTTGGAGCTTGTGATCCATACTGATTTTTATATTCCAACCAATACCTTAATGTATTTTCCTTAATTCCTAGAGTACTTAAAAACATTTGTTTACAGACACCTAGTTTATCATTCTCAACTTTTAAATAATAAAAATATGAACCATTTCTTCGAGATGTGGCACTTTCAGTGGTTCTTTGCTTGGGAATTACTTTTTCTACCAGTGATAAAACACATATTTATTTTTCTCTCCAAGATGTCATTGACCAGACATTTTTAAAAATATTTAAACGATCTTCATTTTTTATGTCCATACAAAATCTTGTTTTCCATTTCTCACATACTTTAAACTGACATGGTTGTCCAAGATTTCGTCCTTCTCGAGGTGTATCATGTAAAATATTCAAAGTGTTATCTTTTTCCTTTCTTCTGTACCGTATGTATGATTCTCCTTTAAGTCTTTTGATTTTAGTTTCATTTCTGCTCCAAGAATTTGGATTTGGAACTCTATTACGTTTCCTACCATCATTTTGTAAATTGTTATGAATGTCTTCTTCATATTCAACAACTTCAATATTTTGGTTCTCAGTTATTGGAGAAATTTTTGTGCTAGTTGTATTCAACGTTTCTCCATCTATACTCTGTAAACCTTTTTCTCCACAGTCAATAGTTTCAACATGTTGATGCTTAGTATTTTGTTCCAGCTGATTGTTAAAATTATCAAATTCATAGAGTTCAATATTATTTAAGTTTATTTCATAGTTATTGCCATCTTCAAAAGGGGCGATATTATACTGTTGCATAGAACTATCATTATTATTTATCCTAGTAGTTGTAGTTTTACCATGAGATTTTTTTTTAACAGTGTCAAACAATTCATCAACAGATGAAAAATTTACATCATCACTGTCATATTCAGACTCAATATCAGACGTCATGTTTGTACTAACCATATAAGTTTTCAATTAATATTATGGAAACACCACTGATCTCATTTTATTTGATTTGGTAACTAGACTTATCTCAACAAATTGAATTGTATATTTTCAATAGTAAATAACTAATTTTGTGCATGTTTAATTAGTATGACTCTTTCAGTTTTTAGTACTACAGACTCCCCAAAATGAAATTAACTACTACATTAAACAAAATATTAACTGAATATATAAATAAACTTTCTTTAGGTCGACGTCTTCACAATGCTACTGTCATGCTGTGTTATTTGCTGAGATACGTTATGTTGATACTTGGTTTTGATATAAGTGGTGTTATCATTTTCACGATTTACAGTGTAACCACATTTTTAACAAAAAAAATAACGGAACAAAATATCTGGGAAATATTTGATTTATCAATATCGATAAAAATCTCATTTTGTCAAATTTTGAGATATGTGGTGTTGCAGTATAAGCGACGATATGTATATTGTAGGCCATATGGAAAATTAGTTTTTTTTTGCAAAATGACTAGACTCCTTGCATTGGGGTAGCTTGTTTGCGAACTAGGTACATATTATTTTTCCAATCAGCCTGCTGTTTTTCAGGCATATTGCATACAGACTAACAGCAGTTAGGCCTTTTAATAACTACAATCATTTTATGGTAAAAACCATTTTAATTATTTTATTTTTAGTGTTATTGATAATAAAATATTACAATATATTATGTAACATAAATGTTATTATTCATTACTTATTAGTTATTACTTATCAATTTTGTACAGTTGTTGACAATTGAATTACTAGTTCTATTATATTATATAACTAACAAAAAAATATATATGTGTTATTATTATTTGGACAGACGTTATGAGAAATGTGTCAAGTCAAAAATGCTGATTTTTCAGGAGAAGAAAAAAACGTTTCTATTCATTAATTTTTATTTTTAATTTGTTGGAATAGTTATTTCTATCTCATAGACATGCTAATTTTCAGATTTTCGTTTAATTTTAAATCTTAAATCATTTTAACTTTTGTTAGTGACTTGACATTAATGACACAAACAATATCTGACTTGACACCTTTTGCACATATAACTTAGATAGCTGTAATAACACCCACTAATTTGGTTTTATAAAAGTCAGAGCTATCAGCGACAGCTATAATACTATGTTGATCAATGCAAATTATTTTTTTAAACTAGTTAGGTACCTAGTATTTACTTGGTTTATTAAAAAATTTGAAAAAAACAGTTTTATAAATTATTACCTATGCAAGAAAATAAATAAATAAATCTATAATAAATTAAAATCTGTAACTATTTCAATATTTTAGTAATGGAGGTAGGTATTATAATAATAGTATAATACGTCAACAATTATTATAATTTATCATCATGTGTAGGAATACTAAGTCAAGTACTTATTGATGTTTTAAAATTCAAATATGATAATTAATTATGAATGAATAATAATATACTGCAATATTATACCAATTCCAATAAATGCAATGATAACAATCTAAATCCCTATTAATACCCTATTATGATTTATGAGTATGATATTAATATTCACTTACTCTTACATAATCTAAATTTTTCATGATTTGAAGTTTTATGAAAGAATGTGTTCAAATTTCTATCACAGGATGGCTAAGTACTTGCTGTGCTAGTAGATATGACATCTTACAAAAGTTTATACAAAAATAGAATTTTAGCTATATAATGGTAATTACTAATTTAATGTACCTAAAACGGGGTTACTCGGGTCAATTTTTGAGTTAACAATAGGAAAAAAGAAAAACATTTTTAAATATTTTTAGTTTATAACAATAAAAATAAACTTATCATAAGTACCTACCTACTCAGTCTTTTGAGTTACCTAACGATAGGAAAAAAGAAAAATATTTTTAAACATTTTTAGTTTATAACAATAAAAATAAACTTATCATAAGTACTCAGTCTTTTGAGTTTACAATAAAAATGTGAAATGCGAATATATACAAAAATTTAGTGTATGCAGTGTTCATTATTTTTTCTCAAACTCCTCTTGTACACTTTTCAAGTTTTCGTCAAATTCCCATCTACCTCTTCTTAAGGGTTTTGGATTTTTTAGAATTCTAATTACTTGTATGATGCTGAACTCACAAAAGTCTATTACCTCAGGGAATGCATGGATACATTTGTCCAGATTTTTAATATTAAGACTAGGTCTTGTAAAAGATCCTTCATACATTTCGCCTTTCTTAATAATAGATACAACTTTCCAAAAAAAAATGTTGGGCTTATTTTTACCAAAATTGACTGCAACCCATGTTCCTTCTTCAATGTTTGTTTGCAAAACGTTTATTGGCATATTTATTACTCCACGATTCCCTGAAGTTGTAGACTGCGTTGGTTCTATTATAGTATCATTTCCTGATGGTTGATCGATTTCATTATCATTTTCATCATTAAATGTTTGGTTTAATAGATTATTATCTTCACTTATATCAGATTCTGATGATTCAAGATCATGAGCACGAACACTTTTCCCCACTGGAACTTTTAAACGTGATTTTCTAGTTTTTTTGTGAGCACTCTCTCTAAATCTTGACTCTTTTAAAAACATCGTTAAGTTATTTTCTATAATGTCACTGCTAGTATCAAATTGATCATCTTTCGGTAGCATATTTAAAACTCGATCTCTATTTAAAGGCCAAATCCCAGATTTTTAAAATCCAGCTCTAATAACATCTCCATCTCTTCCATTTAAGTTATCAATCGTAGATTTTAGAAGAGAAGGAAAAGTTCTTTTGTCAACTGACGGTGATTTTTTTATTACTTTTCCAGTCATCTAGAACTTTACTCCAAAATCCTTTTAATGGTCGAAAAAATTGTATGTTCAATGGCTGGGTTAAATAGGTTGAGGTTGGTGGAAGCAAAATAAAATCAATTTGATACTTATTACACAGTTGGTTTTATATATTATATCATAAAAAGGTCACCCATTCCGAAATCGACGCAAGTCGGAGAAGTCAACTGCTAGACTCGTAAGAGCTATTCCGGAGCAAACACTTATATTATAATATATAACAACTAATATATATGCGTGTAAGATAGGTATGTATATTTTATGAATATGTAGTTAAAAAAAAATTATAACATATCTGTGAAAGCACAAATCGGTTCTACCAGTATTTTTGGCTTTGCCTGAATAATTTTTGCATGAGGTAACTGCACAACATGAACCACCTTTTGACTTTGGAGTTGCCATTAAAACAAATTAATTTAGCTAATAGTTAAGTAATAAATACAGAGTAAAACGTAAATCAACCACCAACGTACTATAATGTGCTATGATAAACAAACGATTTTGTACGACGGCTGACGTCATAGTGCGATTTCCCCCACTTCCATTTTTAACAAAATTCCGGTATGAGGCAACCTCTATAATCTATAAACCTTGAGTGACCCCGTTTTACGGTAATAACATTTATAATAAATTTTACACATCAATATAATATGATAACAATCAAACAATTAGACAAATAGTAAACAACTGTACAAAATTAATAAGTAATAACTAATGTCTAATAAGTAATGAATAATAATGTAAAATTTTACAATGTTACATATTATATTGTACCGTGTTATTATCAATAACCCTAAAAATAAAATAATTAAAATAGTTTTTACCATAAAATGATTGTAGTTCTTAAAAGGCCTAACTACTGTTAGACGTTAGTCTGTATACAATGAGCCTGAAAATCAGCAGGCTATTTGGAAAAATAATAAGTAGTTCGCAAACGGGCTACCCCATTGCAAAGAGCCTAGTTTTTTTGAAAAAAAAATTAATTTTCCATATGGCCTACGACATGTATACGAATAAAAAATAGCTTACAATATGTGTAAAAATAATATTCTGAAACTTAGGTATTTTGGGAGATAGCAAACTGCGTCAAAATTACACCTTTTCTAATAGTCTATAAGTTGCACCAAAAAAATTGACATTATACAAACTGCGACAATTTATTTTATATATATAGGTAATGTATATAAATACTATGTATATAACCGATACGATAACACATATAAGTTAATAATTTAACTAAATATATAATATATATTATGTTATGGACGTTATGGTATTGCCAATACTAAGTAATATTTTTATTGTTTAAGATCAATAAATTTGACTCTGCATGTTTTCTTTGAGCAAATTCATGTCGAATAACTGCTTAATTTGGAATTATATTTAAATTTAAAATTATTTAGCACCAATAATTGTTTTCCGTTTTGGCTTAACATTTGTGTAAGTTCCGTTTTAAATACAATATTACATGACACAGCACGTACTAACCTAACTTGAGATAATCTTACACTTGTGAAGGAGCCGATATTTAGTATATTGCGTTACAATGCATATTTTGAATGACCTTTTTTTTGCTCTCTATACTCTGACCCACAAAATTTTAATTTTCTAAAAATTGGCCCTCTAATAACTTTCAGTTGCCCATCCCTGGTATAGGTATATATGATGCATTTATATACCTATATATGTTATCATATCGATGTATAAATAATATCTATATAATATATAAATTACATTGCGGCAGTTTTTATAATTGTATAATGTATCTTGTCGATTTTGTTGTGGTTCATATACAGCCGATATTTAATGATATATTGAATATCACCGACCGATGCGTCGAAAATGTTCGTTGGGTTTTCTATACATTTTATTATTAGGTATTTAGCTATTTAGTATAAAATCGGAAGATACAGTTATATATTATTATGGCGTAATAAATCAAATATTTGTTCAACAATAGGGATAGGAATAGTATTAGAAATTTCCCCGCCGAGAATAGCTGATATTAGTTTCACGTCTTTTTTGCCAGTCCAAATCGATAAATTATAAATATCTCGGCTATTATTTGTCTTATCCAATGGGATTATTGTCGTATTTACCAGTGTGTTATTGATACCCGTTTATAGACTATGATGATAAATATATTTTTGAACATATTTTAAATTTTTAAAATACAAAAAGTTTAGCTTATCCAATACTGATTAAATCACTAGATATAACTCGTGAAAATAACCCGCCCATACAATACATATTAAAGTATAGATATAATATTATTTTGAACTACATAAAACTTACTACTCTAATGATAATTAATTATATAAATGAGTATGGCACTGTACAGTGTACTGCAGCGACCGGTCTCAGCTTTCACAACTGTCGCCGTGGGCAAGGACGCAACACCGTCGACTCTCCCACCAACGCCACAAAAGCATTAGGTGGAACGGAAAGACGTAGCGGGCCGGCCGCCGGCAATCTCACACTCTTGCGACAACTTTACTGTGACACCGTTCACTCGGGTTTCTTCGTTTTTGATACATACCACGGCACTTGTTGTTTTTGCGTTACCTAGATGGTATCCGTCGTGAATGTCTTTTTCATGTTTTTTTGTGTTTTTATTCTTTAGTGAACTTTTTTACCACCGAAATAAAGTACATACTAAACGTTTTAAACGTCGGACATAAACTTGTGAATTTGTATATTTTGTTTCGCCATACTACAATCATACATCGCAACCGGCTCACCGCGGTTCAACTCAACAACCACATCGGCAGGTAGCCGCGTCATGTAATGACTGATGTGTACGGATAGTCTGAATGTTAGTTACGACTAATTACTAGTGATATTCGTATACAGAAATTCATTGATCAATGTTCATTAAATGATAAGTCTGAAATTCTGAACTATGGACAAAAGGCGATTGTGACTTTATACTAAATAATTTTCGATATCACATTGTTACGAATTCATGATGTATGATTTGAAAAATAAATGACCAAAATCTAAAGAATTAGTTTTCCATTGGTTGTGCATGATAAAAAAAAAAAATGTAGTTAGGTAACTTGTCTACTGCATTAACAAAAAGTAAGTATGGAAAGTTAAATTAATACAATAATAATTTTAACTAAGTAAGTTAAAAGTTGAAAACATTCATAATAAATTAGTTACCTAAATTAAAGTTAAAAAAAAAATTAATTTTTAATAAGTTACCCATTGCCCACCTCTGCATTAAATAATATTATTATCGTAACCTGTAATAATAATCGTATTTTTCAAATACTAAATATCTTACTGTAATATAAACAAATAAAAATGTAAGAAAATAGCTTACATTGCATGTAAAAATAATATTCTTAAACTTATTTTATATCCAGCTCGGCGGTAGTGGTGCGAAGCTAATTAAAAAAAAAGTGGTTATCACGCTGCTGTATAGTAAATATGGATAGTAGGTGAGTAGGTCACTATAATGGATGTGTTAAATTTGAATGCAAAGACAGGTATCATTGAATACGAAAAACGATTTTGAATGGAGTTGATTTGTCTTATCTAGGATAATTAGTATACAGGGTGTATCAGATAGAGCCTCGGATAGAACTGACTAAAAAAAAAAAAATTACCTATGCTAATTAAACTTACAACAAAAATTGTGAAAATTATATAATTAATAACTAATTTAAGAAATATACTTATTTCAGGAAATTTCCAAAAATAATATTTTGAAAGAAGTTATAACGCTTCAAATTAATTTATGCAAAAAAATAGTGATATTTTAAAAAATTCTGAAAAATAAACTAATTGATTTAGATAAATATTTTTACCATCAAAATTTTTCTTTTAATTTAATTTACAAATTGGCTATTTTGAATTTTTCCAATAAAAATTTATTCAAATTTTATTTTTTTTATTTTTTCTATTAAAAAATAAATTTTTTTTTTATATTGTACATGTAGCGCTAGGGTCTATAAATGATAAATAAAAAATAAAATAAAAAAAAATTGATTAGAAAAAAAGTTATTCCAAAAGTCAGTTCAATGGGTTACACCCTGTATATTATATTATTTCTAGAGTGGAATTTTATGCAAAAACATATTTTTAACAAGTGTATGCTGTTTGATGGAGTAAAAAATGTTTGTATTTCATAACCTGTAAAATCTGTCAAAAAATTTGCATATTAGTGCATATTTTGACTTCAGAGAATATTTCAGAATATTTTATTTTATGGTACATATTATATAAGACATTAATCACAGTTTGCCTTACTAACTTTACTCTGAAAATGTTGGAAAAATATATTATTGTACATTCCTAAACATTGAATAATATATTTTCTTTTATGTTAATATATTGCATAGTGTAACATAAGAAATAATTATATAAATAATGATTAATTATAAATTCATAATCAATAATCATTGCATTTTTTTTTATATATTTATTAGTTAGTATTATCAATGTTTTTCAGAATATTTTTGGGAATATTTTATCAATTTTAGCTGCATATAAACATCATATTTCAAACGTTATAACAGAATATAAATCCGGACTCTACTAATGACCGTTGGTGTGTAATTTTTTCCATTTTATACTTTTAATTGTACCTACCTAATCAAAAAAATAATTATTAATTTTTTT
This sequence comes from Schizaphis graminum, assembly GCA_020882235.1. Lineage (NCBI taxonomy): Eukaryota > Metazoa > Arthropoda > Insecta > Hemiptera > Aphididae > Schizaphis > Schizaphis graminum. Next base: position 7,442,018 of record CM037033.1, read on the forward strand.
TATTTAGTTTAATACTTTAATTGGAAAAATAAATTAACAAAAGTTAAAAAAAAAAATAAAAAATAAAAGTGAATTTCTAGATTTTTGTGATTGGGCATTTTTTCCAACCCCACATTGTAATAATAATTATTAGGTACTATATAGTATTTATTAATACCTATATAATTTATACTTATAAGTAAAAATGATCAGCACTTGAAAATTCATCTTCAGTTTTAATTAACAATCAAATAACATAGCAATTTTTTTTTTAAATAGCTGATATCACACCAATAATATTGTTATAACACTTATTATAACATTGTGTAAAAAAAGCTAAGTTAAAAAAAAATCCTGTAGTTACTTAACATAAAAATGTAGTAGGTAATGATTAAATCTTTAGAAGACATGATATACTATGGAAACTAAGTAAAATGCCATTTTTAATATTACAAATACCTATTACTTACCTATAAGGTATATGACGACAAACATAAATAACAAGTAACCACTAAACTAAACTAAATAAATAAATTAATAATTTATAAACAATGTAATATGTTAATTAAGCGTTTAACTTTACACAATTGATTTTATTTCTCTTCATGGATATTTATAATATTAAAAATGATATTTTATAATTATTTTCCATATTATATCACGTCTTTTAAAGATTTTGTCATTACCTACTATAAAGTATAAATGTAATGTCACTACAGGATATTTTTTTTTTAACTCAGATTTTTTACACAGAGTTATGCAAAGTGTTTTGGTGCTATATATATTACCTATTATATTATACGGAAATACCATAATTTATCTTTTCGCCAATCAAGATTATTGTTAAAACGTGCACATTCAAGTATTAAGTGGTATAATTTATTGTATGCAGCGCTCATAGTCTATAGACCAGCTAATAAGCCGAGTATCAGTGTATAACAAATAGGTACATAATATTATAATACTTCTAAGTTTAACGGAATTGGAATGAAACACATTTCTGTATTATATTTTAATTTTTAAATAAATAACAGAATCAATTAAGTAGGTATATATAAATATTTTATATTTGTAAAATAAATCATTGTTATAAAAAACTTGATATTTACCATCAACTTTATTTATTTTTAGAAAAATTTTAATTCAAATGCAATGAAAAACTGCAAATTGTTATTTATTGTTACATGTAGTCATATGGTACATATGATGACTTTCTAAGATTAGGTACCAAATTAAATATACTTTTGCATTATATTTTAATTTTTAAATAGATAACAGAATCAATTAAGTACAGTAGATGCCGCTTATTAGAAACACGGATAATTGATACAATCGGGTTATTGAAACAAAATGTACCAGGACGGACCAGCCGTATATTAGAACATTGAAAATAAATCGGATTATTGAAACATCACATCGGTTATTTGAAACAATTAGACGAGAGTCAGTTAACAGATACACCAGTTATGCGTGCAATAACCAATGTAATTTAATCTTATCTTTGCTGTCGTTACGTTTATATTTTAGACGTTACTTTATCTTACGTTCTAAAATATGGTTATGGAGTTACTTGACGCAAAAAAACAAACTTCGATCGATAAATATTTTCAATAATATACATATACTCACGTACATAGTTAAATAAATACATTTATAAATAAATTTTCCGCGTGTTTTTCATTTTTTTTTTCATATTACAAATCAAACAAATCGCTTATTAGAAACAATCGTTTAATTGACACATTTCACTTTGGTCCCAAAGTGTTTCTAATAAGCGGCTTCTACTGTATATATAAATATTTTGTTTTTGTAAAAAAAATCATTGTTACAAAGAATTTGATGTTTATCATCAATTTTATTTATTTTTTAGGAAATTTGTTATTCAAATTCTATTGTTGTTAGTAGTATTAAATTGTAATTAAAATGCAATTCAAAATTGTAATTTTTGTTTACACACAGTCACCTTGTACACTTTATAACTTTCCAAGTTAATACAGATACAGAATAAGAAAAATATTTCTGTTATATATTAATTTTGATATCTACAATAAACTCAATTAGTATGTACGAATATTTTTTTTTTTATAAATAAATCATTGTTTAAATCATTTGGTGTAGACCATCAATGTTATATTATTTTTATGAAATTTTTCATTTAAATTTTAACTGCAGTTAATAGTTTTAACTTTTAATTCAAATGCGACAAAGAATCGCACATTTCTATACTATATTTAAAAATTTAAATAAACAATAGAATCTATTGAGTATGTAATGTATTTTTTTTTTTTGTAAAATAAATCAATGTTCAAATTATTTGATGTTTACCATAATATATTTTATTTTATTTTTTAGGAAATTTTTCATTCAAATTTCATTTGTCGTTAGTAGTATTAACTTTTAATTCAAATGCAAATAAGCAATGATCAAATGAAAATTGTTTTTTTTTATTATACACAGTTACATAGTCACCTGATAACTTTCTAAGTTAATATGGAATGAAATATATTTCTGTTTTATAATTAAAATATAATAATTATAATAATATAAATATAATTATTAATAATAATTAATGAGGAGTCGGGTAGGCTGCATGTTAAAAAGGCTCAAAATATCAAAAGTTTAATCAAGGTATCAAAATAAGGAAGCGCTTACACACTTGCTAGATTTGTTTTTTCATTATTAGTTTTTAATGGACTTAAATATTCATCAGAACGATCTCCAATAAGAATATTATAAAATTCATTGTTACTGCATTCATTATCATCAGATTCATTATAAACATCAAAATTATTTTCACTTATATTTAATAGATTACATTCTGATATAAATAACATTTTGCATACAGCCTTACTGGTACCTAACTTAGTTTGAATTTTGGGAGACTAATGGCCGCACAAATTAAATGTTGGTTTTAGAAAGCTCTATATTAAATAAATAATTAAATCTTTTTTTAATGACTAACAACAATTTAAAATGCTAATGGCTTACAATAATTTAAATGTGTTAATTGAATTAATTTCAATCGAAGAGCAATTATTGTGGGTGCAACATACCCTAAAAAACATTTTTTTTCACCTTGTAACAGGTCAAGTGATATCATTATTCTTCAAGAAAATCTGAAGTTTAGATTTTATTTTTAATTTCAGGCTGTCAAATGTAACACACAGTTTTTATTTAATCGCTAGAACTTTTTAACTAGGTACATCAAACATTGAGTTTCATCTAGTTATAATTGGTATTGGGAATTTACAATTACATATCTCGTATACTTTATCTGACACAACTGAGGTTCTACTTAAGAGATTCGAAAATAACTTTAATATTGTAAATACAGACTTTGAAATATTATTATTATATCCGTATATGAAATGTCTCTAATTTTTGCTACATCACTAGTGGCAATTAAACTTAATATATGGGCGGAGCAAGTTAAATGGTTTTGCAAAGTTATGTCATCCTCATAATAGTTTGAATTTGATTACCACAAAATTTGAAACCTATTGTCACATTGACAATCTCAACTTCCGCACTAGTATCATCAGTATCACTTTTTTCAATATTTTATGATTCATCACTTGTACTATCAAACCAATTACTATTACTTGTACTATCTTTTTTACTTATTATTGTGGACACCGAAAATACTATGAATGCTTTTCCAAAATTTGTAGCATTGTCAGTCACAGTATGTGAAATTTTAGAATTATTTAATTTAAATGTTTGTGTACTTATGTTAAAACTTGAGTTATATTTATGGCTCCTTTTTATTTGTTGACAACCAAGTATGTAAGAGTGTCTGCTAAAGTGTTAAAAGTATATTCATCAAAAAAATGGCATGTCATACATAAGTAGCTCTTGTTGTTACAGAAATAAAATCAGCTGTTGTGCATATGTATGTTTGTTTTGCTAAAGGTCAGTTATCAAAGGAAGTATACCTTAAATTTAATTCTTTACTCATATCTAGGGCTCAGATTTTAAAGCATAATAAATAACAAAAAAGCACAAAATTATTTTAAAAAAGCAAAGATGAAGCATATTTATTCTTTAAAACAAAAAAAAGCATGACTAAAAATTAACATAAATTAGTTATAATTTTATAAAACTGATTAAAAAAATTTTAAAAATTAATTTAAATTAACAAAAGAATTTACTACCATGTATTTGGTAAGATTTCTAGAAGTGAAACTGATTTTTTTCTGAGAGGATGTGTTTATATAACAAATTTTGAACTGGTCGATATCAATGTTAAACGAGTACTGAGCGTAAGTTCTACAGACTATATGCAATAGCCGATAAGCTATCTGTGGATATACATTTAAGGTTGTTTCATTCTAATAGTACGGTCACGGTCATTATTGTATGTTTTTACATTTCTTATTTAGTAAATAAACATTTTTTTTTTATTTGTATAGCATAACAGACATATAAAAATTCCACAGTTAGAATAACTGAAAAAAGCAATAAAATATCAAAAAAAAGCAAAAATAAATTCGTTTATTTGGAATCAGATTAACGTGAAACAAATTTATGTTTAATAATTAGACTTCTATCTTAAATATATAAAAAAAAAAGTATTTCCTTTAAAATCCGAATCACAATATGATTGATATGTTTTGCGTTATGATATAAAGCAGCATATATTATTCCAGCTAGGCCCATGATAAATCTTCTAAAGGAAGTATTTGGGCTTTTGCAGGTTATAAGTGGTCTCATCCCTTGTACTATGTATTATTTTTTTTCTTTACTCAATTGTAATTATACTTATACTGATTTTATTAATTAACTAATAAATTGGTACTTATTACATCACTAGTATTTAATACATTTCATGTTTTGTTCAGTTCTCACAATGACTACTAACTATTTGATAAATTTATTTATAGGTATAGTAGTTATTAAAGAAGTATTATTTCTTTCAACTTAAATCTTAAATAGATATATAGCACCATATATTTATTAATTCAACTGTTAATTATTACATTTTATCAACTAGGTATTTTGTTAATTGAAAAATATCAAATATAAACTTAAAAATAAAATAATTGTGTTTTAATTTATTTTTATATCACCAAAATGTATGCATAAAAAAAATTTTGTTTATTTAGATTTCATACAATTTTATTTTGATACACTTTTTGAACAATTTAGAAATGTTATCTGTAGATTTAAATTCTGTAAATTTACCAGGTAAATTTTACCATTCTGGTGGTGCACCAAACATAAATGAATAGTCAATTTCTGTTGTTGATGATGATGATGATGATGGTGGTGGTGTTGATGGTGATGGTGGTGATGATGATGTAGGTGATGGTGGTGTTGATGGAGATGGTGGTAGAGGTGTTGTAATGGTCATATTTGTTACAACTTCGGTATTCTTCTTCCTACCACTAAAAAATAAATTATATTATCATAATATTGATTTTTGGACAATAAAAATCTAGATATCACAAAGATATCTATGTGTTTTTATACTATGTGTATTCCGATGATAAAATTTAATTTATAATCATACATTTAATACATTCCTAATCATGGTAATTGTTTATTATAACTACCATGACAAACCAAATAATCCTTCTACAATGTAAAAAGTGTTACATGTACCTCTTCATTGAATATTTCATTTTCTAGGGATTTTAGGAGTTTGCATATTTTTCAATAATCATTCAGAACATATATTAGTTGTATAGGAATTTGTTTCATAATACTAGAAGTTTAAAACAATCATTGTTATTTTATTCAGTTCTTTTTGCCATATAATTGAATATTTTGGTATAGGTACCAAACATTTGTATTTTAAGTAAATATTTTTTATATTTTATTCATACATTTTCTAGAAATTGAAAAATATATATTAAAATATCTCTTTGTCACCTCTCAGAATGGTTTTTGTGTAAAATAATTTATTTATCATTTAATTCAATTATTAAATACTAAAATAAAATTCAACCATAAACAGTGAACTTTTGGACGCCTACTGCACAACAGAGCGGTACCTACTTACCAAACTTATAAAGAAAATAGTGTATAATATGTAACTAATGTAATTACTTTTTATAAATTATTTCTTTGAATCAATGAGTATATACTTTGTACACAATTAAAATAGTAATTTAATTCTTTAAATTTAAAAATTAACATAGAACTATTTTATAAAATTACTTCTCTTTTATCTTCATTAAAATAGGTAAAAAAAGTCTTTTTATTTGAAATTTGTTGTGATAAAGTATAGCATAATGTGATTGTCAATAATAAAATAAATTATACCTATCATAAAAGACCAATCATGTAACATGTAGTTTTGTAATATTTTAAAATATAGGTACTAGGTAGTTATGTTAAATTATACTATTTTCAAAATTAGTTATGATTATGAATAGAAAATAGATATACTTTTTTCTTGTTCTTGGACAGTTGTCTTTTATAAAGTCTAAGTTGCATTGTTCCTCGCAGCATTTTTTTTGTAAAAATTGTATTTTTTGGCGTCTTCTTGCTGAAGAATTTATAACAGTATCTATAACGGCTATAACAAATAACATATACAACTATATTAAAATCATTTATGTATTATAAAAATATTGTTCTTATAGTTGCTTCCAGCTATAACATTTCCTGGTTTTCAATTACCTCTTGGGCGCCTTATCTGCATCTCAACGCACACAATCTCTATGGATCTCTCAAGCAATTCTCCACAGTATTTTTGGTTGTTCTTCCACGCATCATTAACACTACCGCGAACCACGGTAGTCTTATTCGTTGTACTTAGCCCTATATTCCATGTCAATATCACGAAGAATGCGTTCAAACAATTCCTGAAATACACGGGTGCATGCGTAAATAATAAATGTTATGTATAATATGCATTGATAATAATTTAAGGGTCGCATACGAATGGAATAGAATATCTGTTTTAAAGTTTTTATGGTATGAGGCGAAGTATAATTTCTAAACTGATTGAATACACTATCGATCTAAAGCATTGTGAAACAATAAACAAAAAAAATTGAACATAAAAAACTGTTAATGAACAAAATCAATATGTCTCGTAAATTGAGTAGAATAACGAAAACAACAATTAGATAATTCTATTAGTATATTGATTTCTATACTTAGGAAAGAATGCTTGACAAAATAAACTAATAAATAATTATAAAGTACTTACATCGTATTCTTAAACAGTATCAGTTCTACGTCAATTATTTATAACCTAAAAAAAAATGGATAAATAATTTTCAATGAGCTTTCAAAAGTAGTATATAAGGAAAAGAGTAATAACTAATAATTTTAATATTAATAATAGTTATTTATACTACATACAATGAAGTTTTGGGTAAATGGTATATCTATAATATATTTACCCATCTAAAATATTTGATGTGTAATTTTGTTAATATTCTGTATTGAAAAATAATTAGTCGATTTCAATTTTATTAAGTTTATAAAATAAATAAAGTAATTTTCAAGAAAATTCAATCTTGTTATTTGTTGAATTGAAATCATCATTTACTTACTAATTTTTACTAATTTATCGTTTATTTTGTTTGTAACTAATGTATTATATTTTTAAGTTAATTATTTGAACAGGCTATTTAGCGTGATGATTAAATACGTTTTCGAGATACCTATTTGAAATTTAAAATAAATAAACTAAAAATAAATTATTTCATGAAATATTTTAGTAAAATATAACTAAAGAAACATAGGTAACCATTATATTTTATTCCTGGCATAATTTACGTAGATCGTAGAATTTTGTAAACTTGAAAAGACTTTTTATTAGTGAATGTATTAAACTTAACAACATGCTATTTTATAGTACCTATAACTAATTATCAAATAATTAAAAAATCTTATACATTCGAGTAAAAATTAGAGGGATGATTTAAATATTGATCGAAAATCGCATAGTATGTTTATACTATAATTATAATTAATTAATTAAATTTTATCTTATTGATCAAATAGATGTATTTAATTCCACTCACTCTATAATTATCTAGTTTTTTCTAAATTTATTAAAAACATTATTTTTCATACCTTATAAATAAAAATAATTATACTATTAAATGTTTTAGTTAGGTTATCTCAGATTAATTTTATAATGTAATGTAATTAATATCGCTTCCAACTTAAATAATCATCTAAATTATTTTTTTACAATTTAATATCTGTGTTATTAAAAAATGTATTTAATACAGTTATTCATAAATCTTAATTCTTGAAAAAATATAAGAATAGTAATACATTAAAATTTAAAACGATTATATATTTAAATTTATTACTAACCTTTTCGTGTCTTATTTTGAAGATAATTGAAGTCAAAAAAATTCAGCGACAAACCTAGAACATTCGCAACCACTGGACAATCGACAACTGTGTTCGTGTAAACCAGTTATGTGAGCTGTTTATATGTGTGATATTCGTAAACTAGAGGGGACAAAATGGCGATCCCGATTCAGGGTGGACCCATCAGTAACAATTAACGCGCAGGTATAGCGTTTGTCCTCAGTCAAACAAGCATAACACACAACTATAGACCTGGAGGGGAGTGTAACGAAAAATGAGTCGCAAAAATATTTTAAAGTATGTGTGTGTGAGTTTATGGGTGGACTGGGATATAAAAGTAAGGGATGAATTATTTTTAAGGGCATCAATTTATGATTTTATAGGCAATTCAAAAAAATGTAATTTTGGTTATATTCCGAAAAGTGTAAATACATGATAGTTTTTATAATTTACAAATCAACTATTTAATATAAGTACCTATCATTTTTAACAAAAATGATTTATGGGATTCAAATAATACCCTTACATATAGTTTTGGATTGTCCCCAAATAAAGTTTGAAGGAGAGATTGAAGATATTCACAGTCGCAATACCGAAACGATAGACTAAATGCACGAATAATTGGATGTATGTACCTTTCCACATTCAACAACATACTGTCATTAACTATAGTTAAAAGTATACTTTGTTTTTTGTTTCACATTTATTCAAATTTATGCTTCATATTGCAAATTTATAATTGTTATTATAATTATATTACCTTATATTCACGCTTAAGACATATGCCATAAAAAAGAAAAAACACTTACACCCCATCATTGACATATTTTTTAAGTAGATACTAACGTTTAGGTATATCGAAAAATATTCATCTGTATAAAATATATTGATTGTTGAAAAAAAGCAGTAAAATCTTAAATAAGTATATTTTCATAACAGTTAAGTTTGAAATTTATTATTAGAAAATTTACAACTTTGTTTTTATAAGATATATAAATTATTATCAATGAGTTATTTCAAAAATCAATTAAAAGTTTCAATAATAGCTGATGAAATTTATTTAGGATTAAATTTCTTACAGAAGCTAAGATGATTCTATCTATATGTTAATTTTATTGAATAATTGATTTAAGTTTCAAATTAGAGATATTTAATGATACCAATTATTAATCAAACTATCATTATAATTTCAAGTTAAATTAAAAATTACATACCTACATTTTGAGTTCAGGACCACAAATAAATGTATCTTCATGAAATTTCGGAAGCTTGGTCGTCTACATTTGTCGATAATACCTCTTGGCTCTTTGCTTTTAATTGCACTACCTGAAAATGCAAGTATATCATTAATCACGATAAATATATTTATTTTATAAACCTATTTACATGACTACAATATTACATAATGTTATATATTATTATAAGTTAACATAATGAGAATATCCATATATCTTTAAACATTATTAAAACATGAGGCGATTTCTTTGGTCAGCTATATCTGAAATTCTACTGGACCAATTTTCATATTTTACTTTCAAATGCAAATACTCAAAAAAATCCAAAACTGTATCAATTGAGTAGTTTTCGGAAATATTTAGTTTCTGTGTAGCGATACGCGTTCATTGCCGCCCGCGCACACACACATCTTTACAACCCCCACTACTCCTATATACGTCTACTACTACAGAACTAACACGTCGTCGGTGGCGGCATGCGTTACTGGCTGGCGTATACATTATGCAGACACTCATCCTACCTCTACTGCTGCATTATCATATCATTACTAGACGTAAATTTCCGATAATAATAGTATTTGCTATGGTAATAAATAAATTTTAATTGCTATTCCAATTTTAAATCTAAACAAAATGCAATTATATGAATAATTTTAAAAGGTATATCATTTAAATTTATTGTAATTAATGTACATATTATACATATATACTTTTTTTAAAATCAACACAAAATGTCACCATCTCAGTAAAATTCTAACAACAATCAAAAAACCAAAAACATGACGATCAATCGGGCACAAATTAACTTATTTAATTTTAATTTTTGTTATTTTTAATATATATTGTTTTTGATAATATTATTCACATCACAGAAGAAGATTTATTATTGGTAATTTAAACATTACAATTTATTAAAGGAACAAATAATTTGTTCATATTATAACTATTATTTTCTAATTATTTATAGATATAAAAATTAAAACACAATAAGTATTTTAAATATCTGTTTTTCATCATTTTAAAATATTAAAAAATGATTTGCTCACAATTGTTAAGTATTAAAAATATTTTAAAATGATTTCTAATAAATTAAAATAATGTTTTAACATTTTATTTTGAATGGAAAACTAGCTATTTGAACAACTTTTATTAGCGTTTATAAAATAATGAATAAACCCTTTTCAAATTTTTTTTTAAAACTTAAAAAAAAAAAATTTTTGCTACTAGGTATAATATACGCTAAAATTAAATATTATTAAGCCTACATAATAGTTAATATCCTCAGCATATTGTATCATTTTATTACCAATTTACCACTGTTATTATTGGAATAAAATTATGAAATATTAGATTGTATAAAGTATTTATGCAGTAATTTTAACAAGCACTGCAGTAGAAAAAAATATAAAAAATTAAATGCAAATCAATAAAATATTATGCTTAAAAATAACAACATTGGTAATGGTAAAAGGAAGTAATAAGTCTTAACAATAAATAAAAATATACATGCACAAAAAATAATATTTATAAATATTTTACAATGATAAAAATAAAAATTTTTACTTTCTAGACCCGGGGGCTGATAATGCGCTTCTTTCGTTTTTGTGTGCGGAATCGCAGGTGAATCTTTGATCGGTGGCATAGCGTTTCCATGGATGATTGTAATAATCATTAATACATTAATTATAATGTATAACTAGCGGCTGGTGTGCCTCGATTCCAGGCTTGTAGAAGCCGCCTTCGAGGGGGTCGAGTGAAAATCGTTTCATGGGAAATTTGGTTGGAAATGATAGTCGGGTGTCTAGAAATCGGTCACTAAAATTGTTATAGAGTTTATTACTATGAGTGTGAGTTATCAGTAATCAGTTATCATTCGGTGTAAAAGTTTGTATTGACGCTTGCCCGGTGCTTGTTTGAAATCAATAAGAATAAATGTGTACCGAAAATGGTAATTGAGTGTCTAGCTATCAGTCATCATTTGGTGTAATATCGCTTCCCGTCCACTGCCCGGTTCTTTTTTGTATGTTAAAAAAAAAATAACATATCAAAAATTGTAATTGAGCGTCTAGCTATCAGTCCTCAACCTGGGCAAATATAATATAATATTATACCTGGCTGAGCAATTATGGATTGGATACATATCGTATCGTTTGCCCGGTGCTTTTTTGAATGAGAATAAAATAAATAAATAAAATAATGTTAATTGAGGGTCTAGCAATTAGTCATCAACCAGTGTGAATCGATAGTTGTGCTGGGCAATCCGCCTACGGCGGATTGTTATACCTCCTGACGTCGTAAGTCTGATGTTGTATTGTAGGAGAAAAAGTTTAAGTCAAACGAAATTTTAACGCCTTATATTTTGGGAAAATCGATTTATACACAACTAAATCACTTAGGTAGGCAATCCGACTGCGTCGAATTGCAGACTATGTGGGCGCAATTAATGAAATCTAAATTTTTTATTTGCTAAAAATTGAATATACTTTATGTGTTACTAATACCCCTCAGGTAGGCAATCCGACTGCGTCGGATCGCGGACAATGTCAGTATTGTGAGTGTAATAAGTGAAATAATCCACAATACATTTATTACATCATGTTGTTAATGTGTTATATTTTTTTATCTTTAAAATTTAAACTTGAAAGTTATTAGTAGTTTTGCATAAAACCTTGATGAAGCTTGGATGTTCTTATTAATTGTCTTTTTAATGTATTTATCTAAAATATGTCGTGCTCTTATTGTATTATAATATATTATCCTCAGTATAGAATGCTAATAATGCTACATGTTGACAAAACGACAGCAGTATCAATGTTTTAATAACATTTTCATTATTTGGTGTACAAAAATATAAAATATTATCGCCATAAACCCAGGTACACGAATACAGTACTAAGCGACATAAACGTCATCGAGGAACACTTTTATAATATGATATACAACACAACCCGTTATAGCTATACCGAGAACAACAAAACAATATAAATACGATAAATGAATAAATGGGCTTAGAATCAAACATCAGTACTCTACGTAATACAGTATACGTGTAAATTTAAGCAAAATAATAGGATAAAATATATCTCGTACATCGATCGGCATAATAATAATACAATTATTAATAATAGGTGCGTTGCATAAACGGCCAAAGTATGGCCAATGTGGTAGTAATCACGCATTTGGCGTTGCCTAAACAGCCAGGCCGTTAGTCGCTTGCGTTGCCTAGACGGCCTTTTGTTATCCTGGCCGTCGCTAAAACAGCTAGGCCGACGAGAAGAATCGCAGACGGCCAATGACTGATAAGATAATAATTTTATTGATATTACTTGATAATGGTGTAATAATGGCATAAATTATCGAAAAATCAGAATCCCGAATTATTAAGGAAATTAGGTCTAGGTGTAATATTACTTTAATTGTTTCATCGTATTTTTTCCTACCTTCCTATTCTTTAAAATTTAATAATTTGTGATTATACATTATTATACCCAATTTAATATTTATAAAGATGGCTTTGCAATTTGTAAAGTTTATTCTAAATCAGAATCAACCAATTTTTAATGACGAGCCAAACTGCTCACATCAAGTGTTGTGTGAAGTTATAACCGCAGGTAAGTTAAGAAATTATCAATTCATTGTGCTCGTTTTAATAATGTTTTGTATAATATTTATTATTCACTACAATTTAAGTTTAAGGTATAAAATAATGTTGAAGTAAGTACTTGTATCGCTCTTACAAAAATCTTTAAAACAATTAATATATCTACAATAAACAATTTATCCATATAAATCCTAACAAATTGTCCTAAAAATGTTGATCTATTATTTTTGCTTTGTTTTACTTCCTAAGCCTAAATCGTCATAACAATATTATACTCCTTTCCTCCTATTATCCATTTCTTTCTTGTTATACTTAATAGAAGGTCTCAATGAAATGGCGTTTGTTGATGTGGACAACCTAACATCCTGTGGTATTGCTATACCTAGCCAAAAAAAGAAAATTGTTATTGCAAATAAGGAGCACAGACCAAATTCAATTGCAAATGTTATGGTTGAAAGTAAGTTATAAATTACTAAAAAAATTAATTAACAATTATTTTATTTTTAATATATTCAAAAGACACTTTAGCCACTAAAGATTTGCAGAATCCATATACAAGCATTGAATGAAAATTTGTCAAAAACTGTAAAATTTGCATAAGGTTCATCCATTGTATGGCTTTCATTTAGTATGGGTAGATATATTAGATTTTGAATTCTGAGCGAAGCAATGAATGTATTGGTTTTACAATGATGTTTTTTTATGTCTGTTATAACTTTTTAAAACAGTAAAAATGCTTAGATTTTTTTCAACAGTAACTTTTCTGATAGAAAAGTAAATCTAGTTGGTACTTTTGGGGGGTGTAAATCTAAAAAATATATAAATACACTTATTTTTACTGATATTTTGAATTCATATTTGGACAAAATTACATATTTTTTTTTTTTTTTTTTATTTATTAAATTTTTATTGTTTCAACATAATCTTTGTTTTTACAATTTTTTTTTTTTTTTTTTTTTTTTTTTTTTTTTTTTTTTTTTATATAATATAGAGTATAAGAGTATTATAATAGTGTATAAGATAATTTATAAAATGTTTTAATTTAACAAAATGTTCTTAAATTATGAGTTGTTGTGGTCAATGTTCTGATGATACTGATGTTGAAGATGATGATGATGATACTGGAGGTAACAAGACATCTTGTGGAAGACGTGGCTTTAGTCTGCGGTTCTTGGTTCTTTTCCCAATTTTAAAGTGAAGGGCTCCTTCTGTTTTGTTAAGTTTCGAATGAAATTTTTTAAATTGTTCATTAATCCATGTGGTTAAGTATGGAATTCCAGTGTCGTTGTGGAGTTGTGTGTTTCGCATGTACCATGGGGCTTTAAGAGCTATTCTAAGAAATTTGTTTTGTATCGTTTGTAATTTTGTAATTTTTGTTTGGGATGCTGCTGCCCATATTGGGCATGCATATGTTATTAATGGTCTTATTATTGATGTGTATATTAGCAGTGAGCATTTGATTTGAAGTGTTGAGCTGTAGTTTATAAGGGGGTATAAGATTTTTAATCGTGTGTAGGCTTGGTTTAACTTTTTATTTATATGCATCTTCCATGTTAATTTTTCATCAAGGTGAACTCCGAGATATTTAATTGATTGATCTTTATTATTCCATAATACAGGCTGATTTTTGATTTTTAATTGAGTAGGATTTGTATATCTCTTTAGGGTAAATATTTTCGCCTCGCTCTTAGTTGGGTTAAGAGCGAGTTTCCATTTTGTAAACCAGTCTGAAATTAGATCTAAGGAAGTTTGTAGATCTGTTATTGAGTTTTCAAGATTTCTATGTTGTGTTATGATAACAGTATCATCTGCATACATTGCTAATTGACATTTTTGTGGAACTGGGATGTCATAGCAAAAAATATTAAACAAGGTGGGACCAAGGACTGATCCCTGTGGGACTCCTGAATTTATTGGGTGTTCTTCAGAGATATCGGTATCTATCCGTACTTTAAAAGTGCGATTTGTGATAAATGAGGATAATATATTATATAGATAGGTTGGAAGTTTTAGTTTTGTTAGTTTGGACATGAGACCTTGGTGCCAGACCTTGTCGAAGGCCTGTGCTACGTCAAGAAAGGCAGTGGTTGTGTATTTTTTATTTTCAAATCCATTTACTATTATTTCTGAGATCCGCTGTAGTTGATGACATGTGGAATGGTGAGGTTTAAATCCAAATTGGTGATGTGGAATAATATTTAGGTATGGTTTCATTCTGTGTAACAGTATCCTCTCTAATAGTTTGGAGAGTGTGGGACGTGGGTAGTAAACTAATAGGTCTATAGCTCTCCGGTAAACTGTTTGGTTTCCCAGGTTTGTGAATTGGAATGATAATTGCTTGTTTCCAGGAGTTTGGAAAGTATCCTATTCTTAAAATTGAGTTTACAAGACTGGCCAAGAACGCAAGTGCTTTTGGGGTAAGATTTTTGAGGATTTTATTGGTAAATTACATATTAAAACCAAGAATAATAATTTTAATTATTTTGTTGCAATTTAAAAATATTATTTGTTGGTACCTATATTAAAGACTGACTGACCGTCTTTTCTCAGAATATACTTATACATATTATTATACTGTTTGTGAAAGCTCTCCTCATTTAATCCATTACCTATTATCAAGTACACTTCTCTCTACCATATATTCATTTTCCTTGCATTTTCCTATCTTTGTTTTTATTTAATAGCAAGTCAAAAGGAAACAAGCTTGGATTTCTGTGATGTTGAAGTTACAGGACCAAGCTCAGAAATTACTGTTGATAATTTGAATTCAAGTAAATGTAAGTAATCACAATTATTTACTTATTTGCTAACTACCATAGTTTAAGATAAATAGTTATGAATTTCAACTATCCCTCAAAAAACAAATTTCATCTTAAAAAATAATAAAACAACATCATAAATAAATAAATTATACTAAATAAGCTTCTTTCTGCTCTATAATAAATTAAAATTTAAAACTTCTAATAAAATTATTTCTTATTTTAGATGATTCTAATGAAAGAGATTGTTTAAAGTTTATATGGAGTAGGTTATCAATTAAATGCCTCATGAGTACCTATGTTGAATTTGAGAAACATTTTGATAACGGTAGAAAAACAAAAATTCAAATATGGAATGAAATTAGTGCTGAACTTAATAAATTTGGATTTTCTGTAACAGGTAACAACTAAATATCTATAATTATCACACTGAAATTAATAATTATTTACTTATGTAGGTGAAATGTGCCAGCGAAAATGGAGGACACATACCACAACATACAAAAATATCAAAGAAAAAAATTCAAAAACTGGTCGTGGACGGGATTCGTGGGAATATTTTGATGAGATGGAGTCTATCTTTTCTAAGGATCCTAGCTACACTCCATTAGCCACTATATCGTGTGGCGTTAAGACAGTAGAACGCCACATTGACTCTTCTCTATATTCAAAAGCTACTGGAGCAAGCACAGATTTAATGTCGCCAAGATCACCTGATGAACCATTAACTAAAAAACAAAAAACAAATAAAAAAAAAGTAGTTAGTGATCATCTTGAAAAAATAGCCAAACATATGGCTGAATTCAATGAAATATTTAAAAATTTAGTTCAAACTGAATCTGAAAAAAATGATCTGCTTAAACAGTTATTAGATAAGTAATTTTAAAATAACCATTTAATTAATAATATTTCTATTTCTATTTAATATTTTTTTTATTTACATTTCTATTTACATTATTTTTACTTCGGCTTTAGCTTTATATTCTAGTATCTTTATATTCTATATCTTGTTACTATTAGAAATTAGTTTAGTCTTTTTCCACTTGGCTTGACTTTTAATATATATATTTTTTAATTATATTCATAAAAAATTTTAGAATATCTTAATTAAAATAAACTGAGTATAAAATATAATAGAAAAAATAAAGCCAGTTTTCATTAAATAATTTTATTCAGTTAATAAAACATAAAAAAAACACACTTCATTGAGTTAATACAATTATTTATTATAGTTTATACATTTTCCTTGTAACAGAATGTTGAACCAGTAGGGGTCATTTTTAGTAGATTATTTTAAATGTTTGGTATAACAATAGTTTAAAAATTACATACTGCCTGTTCTTTGTCTAGTTTTTTTTCTTCTTGCTGCTGTTGTCTTTTAGTCTTGTACAATTCTTGCAATTCTGTATTTGTTTTCTTTAATGACTGATTTGATACTTTTTTTCTAGGTGT
Source organism: Schizaphis graminum (assembly GCA_020882235.1). Taxonomy (NCBI): domain Eukaryota; kingdom Metazoa; phylum Arthropoda; class Insecta; order Hemiptera; family Aphididae; genus Schizaphis; species Schizaphis graminum. The sequence goes on from CM037033.1 coordinate 7,459,330, forward strand.
ATTAGGCATTGTGTGTCAAAAAAAAAAATATTATTTTTTTCATTTAGAAGATGTCAGCACATTATTTGTTATCTCTCTTTACCCACGACCAACATGGCAAATTTATGTTAACTAGAATGAAGAAAGAAACTAGTTTGAATTATCAAATTTAAAGTTCAAAATATTATCTTTGTTTGTATATTGATTTTTTTATGATATTTTGATTTGTGTATTATATGGAATTTATGATAGATTTTAAATTGCAACATTTACATAATCATAACTTGCTTGAAAATTTAAATATCTAAAAAACCAATCTACATACATAAATACACAAATACATTCATTCATTCATACATACATACATTATGTAGGTATATATAAATAACACTCACAATCATTCCCATTATTAATATAGAAAACAACTTTTTTCTATTGTTAAATTTGTCATTATAATACATTTTTATTACTTATAACTAATTATTAAAATGATACCAATTAATTTTTATCAATAAAACAAATTCATTTTTTAACTACAGTTACTGTATTTAGTTATTATGAAGTAAATCAGCCAATCTATCCCTCTTAATTTGACCTTCTCTTTTCATTCTTTCCAAATCTACATCTCTCTCATCAAATACATCAATCTCTTCATTTTCTTCTACTCCATACTCATCATCTGAATCGTCAAGAGCAACATTATGCAAAACACAACTTGCACAAATATGATCCACAACATAATCCATCCTATCCATGTCTAAATATTTTAGACGTCTCCATTTCCCTTTAAGTTGTGCCCACATATTTTCAATTTTTACCCTTCCCTTGCTCAGTTTGTTGTTGTGACTTTTTTGTTTTGCTGTCAATACACCATTGTCTTTGTATGGCACCATCATGTGCGGACTTATTGGATATGCTGAGTCTCCAACAATGTGCTCATCTGGATCCAACAATCTTGGTAAACTATTTGATAGTTCACTTCTACGAAAGACTCGAGCATCGTGCATACTGCCTACTTCTCCAATATGGACGTCCAGTAGCCTTTTATTATATGTACACACTCCTTGTATGATCACAGCATAATCTTTTTTTCTATTCATGTATCTATAATGTTTATCGCCACGTGGTTGTTTGATTTGAATATAGCATCCATCAATTGCCCCAACTATTCCTGGATAACCACTGGCCAATAAAAATGCATCTTTTATCTAAATATATTTAAAAATTAAGTAATGTATTAGATCTTAATATTATATAAAATTAATTATAGATTAGAGTAAGGTTGCCAGAATCATTTTTCATTGTGTGAATACAATGATTTATAATTAAATTCAAATATAATACATTAATCACAGTGATCTACCAAATAACAAGGTATATTTGATACCTTCCACCTATATTAAAGCAGATCTGACTTTGCATTATTGTGTCCAGTTTTTTAAATTTATATTAATTAAATTATAAATTTTGCAAACATATCTACAGGTAATTTTAAGTTAATATATTTTTATTTTATTTATTAGGTACATTACTCTTTACATTTTTAAATTATTAAATTTATGATTTATACTTATGTGTTAAATTATGATACTAGAGCGTGTTCAATAAAATCAATCATCAATCTAACAAAATAATAAAACTTTTAAGGATTATTTCGGATTTGAACTTAAAAATGCAATAATTAAAATATATGACAGTCAAAGGATCAATGACAAATGTATTAATTAGATACTGTAAACATTTATTATAGTTTTATGTCTTAAATCGGTACTCCAACAGGTAAGTCTGGCAACGATACCATAGGTACAAGTTCTAACCTCATCTTTTTTCTCATTTGTAGGCCACTGAATGTATCTGTGTGCTTCAGAAACTACACTAGAAACAATTGTTCGGTAAATTTTATGAAGTGTACCACGATTCATTTTAAATCTCTCAGCAACACTTCTATAGCAATCCGGGGTAGCCATTATCCATATAAATCCTAATAATTGGATGTCTAGTGGTACCTTCACTGGTCTATTTGTCTTTATAATGTGTGGTGCCATTTCATTGTAAAATTCCTATTTAATAATAATATAATATATATATATATTGTGGAATATAGTAAATTATAACAGCAGTCCATTGTTGGTGAACTAAAATAATTATAAATTATGTACTTCAAATGTATGCTTGTGCATTCTGAAGTGTTCTTTGAATGTTCGATCTCTAAGTTTCATGTAGTTGAGATGGTATGAAGAATTATTTAAATCGTCATCACTTTCGCTAGTGACTAAATTAAACATGCATTGATGCATTTACATAAAAAAACAATATCATTAGAAACATTCAATTTTAAATTCATAAACACAATTAATTAATGTTTATTTACATTTAAGTGTTCTCAAATAGCGAGATCTAATATTTGAGGCATAGGCAAGTACATGAGTTTAGAAGTTAGTATCATAATGTATTTATTTACTATACACTAGAGCCCTGCATGGCCTTGGACTTCAAAAGTTAGGCCCATACAGGGCTATACTATACACTGAGCTACTCCGATTATCCTGTGCACACAACTATGAGTTACCTATAACCTATTAAATAAATCTTATAAAGACTAACCATCAGAATCGTTCATACCAATAGCAACAACTGCTTGTTGAACATATCTGTGATATTGTAGTAATCCATACATTAAATTATTACTGTTGAATAATTGTGCCAAGTGTCTATTATCCATTGTAGATTTATGGCCTGAAAATTTAAACGTGGGTATTTGATTACTGTAAATGCTACAAACACATAACATAGCAAACTGTAAGATCGCATATTTACAGCAGCTCTGTTAGTTTAAAAATTGAGTGAATTTACCTCTTATAAAATTTAAAGGTAAGGTTATTATCTAGTGAACCTCATGGATTTTTTTTATTATTTAAATTCAATGCAAGTTATGAGTATTTTAAAAAGCATAAACAATTTGCAATTTTAAAACAATCATATCTTGCTTTAACATTAAGATACAAAAAATACCATATGAGGTTACAGATAATATTCTTACTTATAAATTTTATGAGAGATCAGTTCACTTTAATTTTTAAACTAACAGAGCTAAATATGATCCGAGCATACCATTTGCTATGTTGGGCGTTTGTAAATTTGTAATACAGAGAATGCATGAGGGTAATCCAGATAAATAATAGTGCAAAATAGACATTAAAATCCATACAATTGAAAAATCAAATCTGAATATCAGGCATTTGACTGCTCGATTTTGAAGTATTTAAACCAAATTATTATTGTTTTAATATGAATCTTCAGTGGAAAAGGAAATATTATAGGTATAGGAATGTATACAATCATAACATAACGCATAAATAGAACATTCAAAATAATTTTAACAAATTAATATATTAATACAATATAAGCTTTAATAGAATGTAAATATCAAACAAAAAAACAATAATAAATTTAACTCAATACCAATTTATACTTTATACATAATAGTTATGTGAAAATAAGGGACGTTTTCAAATTTATGCAGGCAAACATATTTGACAATATAATATGGGAAATTGAATTTTATGGTAAATTAAAACAGGTTTATATTAATTTGCCCCACATTCTCAGTAAATATAAGTAATTTATAGACAAAAATTAAAGCAATAAATTGACAAAACATAATATCATACAAAAAACAATTAAGACTTAATACATTTTGCACAGAAACAAAATAAAAATAAATAATTATAAAAATGATTACAAACAAATTTATATAAATAAACTAGTATTACAACTATTTTAGTTTCATAAAGAAATGTATAATTTACACAGATAATAATTTATTGTACTTTTGTGCGTAAGAAAATCTATAAGACAATTTAAAAACTATTATAAAATAAAAAATGAATTCTAATACATTAAAATCTTAGTTCCTGTATCCCACCATACTCATTTTGGGTCTGCCAACCGTGCCTAAGCCTCCATTTGAAACAATCTCATACAACATCTAAGAATACCAACAGTAGTCTTAAAATAACACCCTCAATCACATTCAATCACCTTCTTTTCCTTTATTATTAATTTCAATAACTACTTTTACATCTTTTGATTTCTTTCTTCTAAAAACATACCTAAATCATCTCTATTGTCTCTCACTCTCATCCTGTGTATAGTAAACACCACATATTATAATATGCTTCTTCTTACAGTCTTACATATTCATTGCTTAGATCCATCTCCCATCAGTCCACTCATCCAACTAAGCATTCTTATCCTCTGCTTAATTTCCATTTCAACCAAACCATACAACAAAATTGTTTTCACTACACTCTTATAGAATTCATCTTTTATTCACATAAAAATAGCAATAATTAACGATTTATGTTAATTAATTTACAGTACAGTAATATTTTCAGGTTATTTTACTTATTAAAATATATTGATACAGACGTCAGACACATTACACATACTACATAATTAAAAAATATAATATTACTAGAAAATAGTGATAGTTTATTACGACCGCTTATTACGCTTACAATTTTCGGTTTTCTTGGATATTAATCACTAGGTAGTAATCTGTATTCTGTTGAATCTAAAAAATTTAAAATTTAAAAATTGATAAATCGCCGACGCCCGACAGCGGTTTTCGGCTTTTCGCGTTGCCTTCCAGCAATAAAAAATTTGGCCGCATGTTGTTATCAAAATTAGATAAGACGAACAGGACATCGCCAGTCTGGCTGTCTATGCAACGCACCTAATATTTAATAATTTAATACAATGCCATAGACCTTATACGGCATAGGTATACTGGCATAGAGCTTTTTCCTATGCGATCGCAGCGCATTCTTTATATAGTAAACGAACTATTATTCACGTTTTATTATATAAGATTTCATGTTGATGCAGAGCTGAAATGATACGAAAAATTCCTGAATAAAATATAAATGTGACGGGCAAGAGAGTATGAAATATGTCATGAGACAAAAATATAATGTTCGGTAATCGCGGAGTACTTACACGTAAAAAATAATGTTGAAAATAAAAGTGACTGTTGAGACATAAATGGCGATGGGCGCTCCTACGCACCCCCTTTTATGCCCTGGCTGCTGCGGCGGAGGCTTCTTTGGCGTCGAAGTGGTGGTGGTGGTGGTGGTGGTGGTGGTAGTAGTTTCCACCACCGATTACGCATCAAAGGCCTATTAGGACAGCAGCCTACCGGATCATCGGGCGAACGGAAATTCTATTTGGTGAATTTCCCTCCGACCTTCCTGCTCACCCATCGATCGGTCAGTCCACTCCACCCTCACCGACAAGTACTGCGAACAAATACAGACATGCGCACAAGGTCAAACACTCTCACTAACACACATACCTATATCTGTACAGTGGAGTTTCGGCGGCGGCGACGGTGTTGGATGCCCGAAACCGGATGTCTGGATGACAAACGTCGAATGTGTACCTATATATCAAATATCAAAATATACGATGTATTCGAAAATATAAATTTCAATAATATTTCGTAAAACGGAACGCGTATACCCAGCGATCACACGAACTATATATTATAATAGGAACGTGTTACATCATTATTAAATTTATACACACACCTGAAATATCGGCTTAAATTGTACTACTTCACGACGGCTAGGTTAGATGTAAATTCATAATATTTTGGTATATTGACCAAACATTGCATACCCCTTCTCGACGCATGACTGTACAGCGTCAGTGGCGGCATCTGGGGGGGGGGGCACGAGGGTGCAGTTGCACCCACGACAATTTTTCTAGGGGGCAAAAGTATCATTTTGCACCCACAGACAACAGTCAAAAATATTATATTATATTTTAGTTATTTAATTACAAATGCTAATAATAGTAATATAATGTAATTTTAATTATAACTTATAACCATGGATCACATCAATATTTTAAATATGAATTGATTATTCAATTAATTGTCATACTACATTACTACTCATACTTAAAAATAAAGCAGGTAAGTTAGTATCGCTCTGCTGTACATTAGGGGGTGGGGTGGACCTCGGACTAGCGTAGGTTAAATTTGAATGCAATGATGAATATCATTGTATACGAGAAACGATTCTGAACGGAGATGATTTGTCAATCTAGGATATATTCTATTTAAATATTGTAATATATTCTATTTTGAAACAAATAGTATAGTTACTATATGTTACTATGGTTACTTTATAGTATCTGTTTATTAATAAAAAAAGTATTTGGCCAACATACGCATTATGAGCGTATGAAATTTAATTTAAATTTTGACATATTTCGTATAAATTCGTACTTATAAAAAAAAATTGTGACTAACGATTTCGGATTTTTTATTATCACTTTAAGAACAACTTATAAGAAACCTTGTATTAAATTTTTAAGATTTTCTGGCCACCCAAAAAATTTTTATCGGCATTTGAAGAAAAAAAACTTAGAAAAGTCGAAAATTTCAATTGTCTATTAGTAGCTTAAAAATGGTCAAAATATTTTGAAAATTTAACTGTAAAGAGATAACCATAATATAAACATTTGGTGAAAATTTCATTAATTTCAAGTATTTACAATGATTCGTTTTTGAGTTACAGCAAAATCAAAAAATCGATTTTGTCGAAAAGTGGTTTTTCGTAAAATTGCCGTTTTTCTGTCACTTTTTTTTTGTTTTTCTCGATTTTTTTGAAAACTATTTGAAAATTTTACTTTTGACCTCCCCAAAGTACCAATTAGATGAATTTTCCTATTCAAAGAGGGGCTGAAGTAAAAAATCGGAGCATTATTACTGCTCCAAATGTTGTCGTCAGACACAAAAAAAAAAAACACATCATTGTAAAAGCAACATTCTTCACTCCGATCAGAATCTAAAATGAATTAAATTATGGAAATAATTTATTTCACAATAATCAAATAATGCAGTAAGTTAATTCGTCACTAGATAGCGACATGGTTCAAATTTAAAAAGAGTACCATGAACACGACTATCTATCACAAGTAAGGCACTTTAAGTCACTGAGATAGATAAGAATATACTGGAGCCAGTGATGCTAGATATGAGTTATCAGTTTTCCCTCCAGAGATAACGGAATTTCCCTTTATGATCCAAAATTTCCCTTCTAATTTTTTTTATCAATTTGAACCAACGCTTTCATTAATACTATATTATAATATGAGTCTAATGATGTGACATCATGACTATATTAATTATTTATGTCATTATCATTATTTTAATATACTATAATAATATTATAATATAATATAATATTATAGTATGTATAATATATATATAGTATACGTATATTAAGTATACCTCCTAAACCTTGAAATTAAATTATAATATGGTATTATTTTTTAATTTTTAATAAAGTACATCATGTTTAATTTATTATGCACATTTATAATAATTATCAAAATACCTACGTCCTACATTCATAAAAGCAACTATTTCATCTATTATTATAGTTGGGTCTTATTACCGTTAGTCAAATACACTTGATATTAAATAAAGAAATACTTGCATTTAATTACCTAACAATTACAAATTGGTGATAAATATAATTTTTGAATAACTTACAGTTATAATAATATTTCAAATAAAATTGCACTTTTATTATAAAATAATCGACTTCTTGTCATTAAAAACAGTTAAATAACATAAGATATAATACATTAAATATCTAGTGTAACACTAATATAATAATATAATAGTAAGTTATAATAAATCAGTATCAATCTTTTTTAAGAAAATATAACAAAAAGTTAACAATTGTGAAACACAACAAAATATCTAAAAAAAAAAACATAACAATTGAACAATTTCCATTTCAAAACAATCAATAAAATATAAATATAAAACTATTATTTATTAATTTAAGCAGCCTTTAGTTAGTTACTTCAAAAAAATCATAAATAAAGGTATTAACAAAATAAATTGTCAGTTAACTTCATATTTAAAAAACAAATTAATAAACAAGTATAAATAGTATACATAATACATATAAAAGAAAAAAAGTAACCTTTTCATAAATAATAGTGTTCACTGTATATTAGTAACAAAAATAAAATCAATAATTAATATAAAGTTTTAGAATTATGTAGTTCTAAATGTTTACTAGTAACCTTGAAACCAACACAATTTATATTTTTGTCTTGTAACGATGATCTTACTACAGTGACTGCATTCAACGCATCATCTCCTATTTTGTTCCTTTTTTTAGTTTTTATGTCATTCATCATAGAAAAAATTCTTTCTGCCTCTGCGTTAGAGTGAGGCAAACTTATAACAAGTTGAGAAAGTTTAGATATATTAACAAATTTAGGCTGATCCTCAATGAAGTCCTTTAGTTTAGATATTTCATACCACATTTCTGGTATGCTTAAAGATCTCAAATTGGATTTTTGTACATTAGTTAAAAAAAATGGAAGCAGTCGCCATTCTTCTTCAACAAGATTTGTGTCAATGTATTTGCTGAACACTTTTGTTAAAAATGGAAGTTTTTTAATTGGACGATCACAATTTAAAGCAATATTATTATCAATAAATATAATTTCTTTAAAAATGTCATCATTTAAAGGAAGACGTTTTATTATTTCTTCTGCAGATGTTATGTAAAATAGAATGCAGTTTTTTTTAAAATCCACTACTTCCATGTTTGGTAATGTATCTAAAAGTTTTTCACATTCATAGCCAACAAATATTTCTTCAATAGGCAAGAAATTATTATAATTTTCAAAACTAATTGCATAAACTAAATCGTCAACTAAAGATGGCCGAACAAAGTTCTGACAAATTGTTTTAAGTAAACCAATTGATTTTTCACTAAGCTGATGAATTAGTATTTGCCTACTTTGAAACATAGCATTGAAAGTATTAAAAAAATGTAAAGAATATTTCAAAAATAAAAAGTATGATTTTATAAATGGATTATTTAATTCATTTAATATGACTTCGGCTGATTTTAATTTATCTTCAAACACTGCAATTCTAAAGAATTTAGTTAAGCTCTCCCAACTGTCAAGTATACGAACGACACATTGGTGTAATGCCAACCAACGTGTATCTGCCAGTTTAAGTATTTTTTTGCGTTTTTCATCAAAAAAATCTTGTATTTCAACAAGTTGGGCACTGCTCTTAGCACTGCCAGAAACATATGTAGTGATGGAACGAATTAAATCTTCAGCAGATCTTGGTAATTTTTTGCAAGCTTTGCTCGCAACTAATGCGGAAGAATGACATATACATTTCATCAATATAATATTTGGTACTTCTGATTTCAAACGAGAAACAAATGAGTTATTTTTGCCAGTCATTACACTGGCTCCATCAGAAGCTATTCCAATTATATTAGTTATAGGAATTTGTTTGTTATCAAGTGATTTTTTAAATTGATTAAAAATACTATTAGCAGTACAATCAGTTGCATCTAATGAAATAAGTTCGAGCAGTCTTGTATGTAAAATTCCAGAATTTTGGTCAACATATTTAACTAAAAGGCATAAAAATTTATTAACAGTAATATCAGTACTTTCGTCAACTAGAATTGAAAAAGGAGTTTTCCTAATAACCTCAACTATTTCTTCAACTTCTATAGGAGCCAGAATCTTTGTTATTATATTTTTGCACTTAAACCTATGCATTTGTATGTTCTTTATAACATTAGAATCATCTAATATTTCTTTAAGAAGAGGAATTAAATGGTCGACAATTTGGAATGCTACATTATGTACCTCCCGTCCATTTAAACAAATAAGATATTGAGTGAGAGAGACAGATATCTGGTCGAGAATATCATGGGAAAAAAACAATAAAACTGTTTATTACTCCATGTACTAAATAATAATTATCTATTATCTGTTGTAAATATTATTATAAAAATCAAAATAAATCGAGAGAATGGTAGTTGTCAGAAAATTGATAAGAGCGGTTAACCGGCGGTTAAATATTATGGTTATACTACAATCAGGGTGTTGCCAACCTTGTAAAATTAAAACGAATGTATGGACATGACACATGAGCATAGACATATTAATAAATTATATAAACGCTTAAAGTTTAATAGCGTATTAGCGTCTATTTTTTTTATACTCTCAAGCTGCGGTAAACGATGTATTCAACGATCAAATAGAACGATTCAACAATGAAATCGTGACTCGTGAGTATTGTTAGTATTGTTACTTACTATAGTTTTTGAGTTATGATCGTGTTCATGGACGCACGAGCTAAATCACATATGGTACGAATATACAGATTATTGTATTTTTACGTTTTGTATAATATAAATATGTATTCAATTGTTAACATTTTTTTAAAAATTGGGTATTACAAATGACTAGGTATGTTATTAGATTTATTTTTAATAAATTTAACGTTTTCAATGTAGATATTTATTACATTAATACATTTATTACATTAATAAGTAAAGTATTTGAATAATTTTACTCGAGTACTTTACAAGACTTAGACTTCTTTACAAGAATGTTCACAAATATATATAGGGTTTTAAAATTTCATGAAACCAATAAGGATCCAATTAATAATACAAGTGATAAATTAAAAAAATATTAAAAATTTATAGTGCATATTTTTGCATATTTATTATGAATATTTTCTGTGTTTAATCAATATATTATTTCTAATCAACTATAGTCTATAACCGATCATGTTTAAAAGAAGAAAAAATATTTTTCAATATTTCATTGAAATATTTCAAAAAGAGTGAAATTTTCAATTTTGAAATATTTCAAATTTAGAACCTTACATATTTATATATATAAATCACACGTTACGTTCGGTTAGTTACATAGTTTTTAAACTAAAAAAATTGTCATGATCAGGTTCAAAAAAAGTTAATTACCTAGGTTAAAAATTTAAATCAATTAATAATTATGATTTGCGAGTTAGATGCTTCGTCTCTTAGTAAGTCTTGTTCATCTGAAACATATAATTGTTATAAATAAATCAATTTGTTATTAAACTGCTATAGTTATGAATTTTATGATTTAGATTTTATTGTTTAAATAAGACTTTAATTTCACTAATAATTTTTTTTATACAATAAGTTAAAATAAATAATTTTTATTACCAGGATATGGGCCAATTTGTTGGGTTATGTAACCATCAACCTGATGACCTGTCCTTCTTAAAAATGTTATAATGCGGTCAGAAGCATTATCCTCAATCATGTCTTGCATAAAGCTTCTAATTTTAGTAGTATTTCTATTTCTAGTTTTTGCTCTAGAAGAATTGCCAGAACGAATCTGAAAAAGAACATATGATATTAACTGATCCTAAAATTATGCTGACTTTATGTTATTTACATTCAAGTTTTGAGAGACTTGTTTGAATTCCAAGTTATGTTGGTTTTCTAGAAACCGTATCTGACCTTAAATGTACAAAAAATATAGAATTTTAAATTTAACTATTTGCTTTTTACTTATACAATTACATATATGAACACTCACATATAGATACTTAACCTACACCTTTTATGTATTTAGATGATCCAAAAACAATAACAGAGAAGTTTTGCACATTGCATCAAATATATTGAAGCCACTAAAAAAATTGCTTACCCATAACATAATTAATACATAATTATACATGCATAATTGTAATATAGTTCAATATTCCTATACACAAAATATATTACATGTAAAAAACATTAATGTACCTTACAAAAACTTCCACAAATAAACTAACATAAACATTTTTTATACATTAAATTAGGTATACCCAAGAACTCCCATATTTTGGGGTGAGGTTTAATGAACCGTAAAAGAGCTGCATGATAGCTCTCCAGATAATTATTCGTTCTAATATCCTTGTCAAATACTGTAAAGGCTTCTGGTCGCATTGTTACAAACCAATATCCAAAGACATACTGATACATGAAATCATGAAAATACTCGGCTATATCAGTATGCTGTACAACGTACATGATAATAGAATTGAAGCCATCCAACATGCTGGGAATCCTACTGTCAATTGAATTAGGCGGTAAATACGGCAGAGCAAGTACCTGCAATGATTATGGTTAAGCTATATTTTAATATCTTCGTTAAATAATTAAAATGTGGTGAGTACCATTCTAAAAATTCTGGCAGCAATAGGATTGACCTTTACCAAATTGTAAATTCTTACTTCTTTATTTCTCAGGTGCCGTAGAATTGACTTGAGATAAAACATTAAAAATACATTTTTAATAATTTGTATAGGAACGAAATATGTTAATTTTTACTTGACAATAATGGAAATAACATCCTTGATAACTACTCTCTGGAAATACTAATTTTATTGCATTGATTAAGCCAAGTTCAAAATCAGTAATTATCGTCAGTTTATGATACTGTAGTGGTAAAACGTTACGGACATATTTGAGTAACCCTACATATATTTCCTCAGTTTTACCTGTAAGTATTGCATACACCATTGGAAAACTCTAAAAACCATGAATAATTTTGTTTGTAAGTTAAAATTATATTAATATTTTAAGTAGATCAAAGTGTTAATGTTCAAAACAAGATGATTTATTACGTGATATACAATTTATTACTTACAACATTTTTATGTATCACTTGAAATGTAAACAATTGATAGCAGTCATCATCCAAGGTTTTGGGAACCGTCTTAAATGTTCCGTCACACCCAGATATTGTAATCTAAAAAGGAATATTTTAGAAAATTTTCTATTATTTCTTCAACCAGACTAAATGGCTTACATTACGTAATTCATTTTCAATTGAGGCAATGTGGTCTTTATTGCAGAACAGTACACCGACACATGAACCACCTACTATGAGTGGACCTTGATAAAATCTTGGGTAGGTAACACAAAAAATTGAGTTACTAAGGCATCTACAATTATTAATACATTATGAGTATTGTTGTTAAAATACAACGTACAAACTTGGCTGTTTTTGAAACGACATAGTGAAATGTTTATTATTATCCATTTGTAATAACTCATTGAAATGTTGCAGGTTCCTTGGTGTCGGAGGGAATGTTGATCTCCTTATTTGTCGCATCCTTTCAGCAGCCTGAGCAAATGTATAATTTTCAGCACCTTCAGGATGGCTGTTACATTAAACAGTTATTTTGTATAGGTAAGTGATGGTTATTTTAAAGTAAATTTTATAATTATAATAAATTTAAGTTTTATTTTTGAAGTTACCTAACAATTGCTTCTACATATACTGATCGTGCTGAGTATGGCCGAACAATTTGTTGAACACATTGATGTCCAATTGAACTTCGGAGTTCCCTCATTTCTGTGTTTGATGGTCGCACTTCATGGTTATGTAACTTCCGCATTTGAAACTGCTTATTATGTTCATCAGAAGAAATTGATCCAGTTGCTTGGCATCTATTTGTAATGTTCTCTTTACATTTTAAGTACCTAAATTAAAAAGATTTGTATACTACATAATTTAAATTCAAACTGTAACTATTATAAGATTAAGATTTGATTACACTTTTTTTTCGGTTCTTTTACTTTTAAAGTAAAGAAACCCTAAATTATCTTGAACCAAATGTTCGTGTTGATGAACACCTGGCAATAAAGTATATGAAGTTGGCCGTTCGCCAACTGGCCAAAACTGAACATTATCTGTAAAAAAAAAAATATTTTTTGTGATAGAATACAAACTTCTTTTATGATATTTTTTTTTGACAGTACCATCGGTCACTCCAACCCCAATCACTTCCTGTTGAATGTCACCTTGCGCTGAATGGAAAACCATAAAATGAAAAAATAAAAAATTATTAATTTATAAATTAAGTTAATCATGTTAGTAGTTGAATTCAATTACAATATATCAATCAATTATAAAAATAATATAGAATAAGATTGTTGGTATACTTTGTAAGTATACCTCGACTTCGTAGTTCGTGCAACGTACGTCGCTCAGTAAAAAACGTTTATATTAAATAACATTTAGTATTCGTGATTTCTGTGTGAACTGTTTCTGGTTTCAAATACTATTCAGTTTTCTCTTTTTCTTCAGGCATCAGAGAACACAGAACATTTTTGTTACTACTTATTTGTTATTTTAACAACTTAAGTATAATACTCAAGTCCCAAAGGTAAGTAAATAAATAAAAATTACTTTTTAAGTATTTTGATGGTAATTTAATTATTTATTAATTAAAATAAAGTAAGTAATTTAAATATAATTTAAGTAATTATTACTAAATTACTCGTTACCTTTTTTTTGGTTAAATACATTTTTAGAACTTAAGCTCCAGTAATATTTTTGAAGAAATAAAAGAAACTTCTTTTGTAATTGAGATTCTTTTTAAACTCAAAAGTAATGTAACTTGACCAGATAAAAAAAGTAATTTAAAAATGGTTTAGTTACAATTTTGATAAGGAATTAGTAATGTAATTTAATTACCTACCCGAAATAAGTAACTTCCTACACTGGAGAATGTAGAATGTATTAATAACAAAACAACTTAATATACACTTAATTTAAAATTTAAAATTTGAATACAAGGGATGTTATATTATAATGTTTAATACAAATCTTAGTTATAATAATTATTTATAAATAATGTGTATTTAAAATAATATATATTATAAAATATTTTTAAGGTAAATAAAATGGCTAATAGAACTAGAACTAGCAATGTGTGGAAGTTTTTCACTAAAGACAGTGATAAAACTGCAACATGTTCACTATGCCAAAAAAAGATCAAAACATCAGGTAAAGTATCTGAAAATTGTATAATCAGAAATCTTATGAACACTAAATTCCTGTTTATTTAATTATTTTATGCATTCTTAAATTAACCAATTTACTTTTTTATCTCAGCTAATCTATTTTTTCTATGGAAAAATAATTTACATACCTATTTAAAATAATCTGTATTTTAATAATAATAAATATGTTTATTTATTATATAGATAAATAGTTATATTTTTTAATTATTCATCAATACCTTCTTTACTTTTTAAAACGATTTTTGAATATTATAGAATGTAGACTAAATTAATAGGTAACAACTCTAATTAATTTTCAATTGAATAATATTATTATAATAATATTCATTTAAATTTCTTAATAAAAAATATCTTTGTTAAAATAATTAGGTATTTGTTAATTATATTATGTTTCTAATAAATCATATTGTTCAATGATTTTAGGTAACACATCTAATTTGAACGGCCATTTAAAAAGCAAACATAAAAATGCTTTGGCTATTATTGCTAATGAGGATAATCTGGATAATCCTGAACCTGAGGCATCGACTTCTAATCTGGATAATCCTGAAGCTAAGGCATCGACTTCTAAGATCCCTGATGTGCCTAGTACACCTAGTACTAGTGAAAAATCTAAGGACAATCAATTATCAAATGAAATGTTTATGGGCGCATTTAAGCGGCAAAAAACAATTGCTGAATCGTTTGGTGTTGTAACAAATTTAAAAGAAGGTGGAGTAAAATCGGATAAACTTATTCAATATTCATGCAATAATGAACATGATTTGTAAGGACAACCAGCCTATAAGTATTGTTGAGGATGAAGGATTCAAGTACTTAATGAAAACAGTATCGCCACATTTTAAAATACCTAATCGAAGATTCATTTCCCGCAAAATGTATGATAAATATGATATTATGAAGGAGATTGTTATGACAAAATTCAAAAATATTCAACATTTTACTCTTACAACAGACATTTAGACTGATATTCAAACCAGAAGTTACATTGGTGTTACTATTCATTATGTTGAAGAATATACACTAAATTCTGCTTTGTTAGGAGTTTATGAATTAGATGCAAGGCATACAAGTGAATACTACCAAACAACTTTGTGGCCAAAAATTTGTGACAACCAGTATGGTTATTCCCATGATCTACATGATGACAAAAAACATAAATCAATTTAAACCTACACAGCAGATAGGTGCTCAGCTAAAAGTAGGAATTTTACAAAATTGTGAAAACAAATTTGGTGCAGTGGAGGATGTTGCTCTTTTAGGAATGTCAACAATTCTAGATCCACGTTTCAAAAAAATTTATTTCAAAGATCCATTAGCTTTATCTAACATGCTAAAATATATTTCTGACGAGATAAAGCAAAACAATTATGTTGGTGAGAGCTCTTCTGATGATGACATCTTAGGTATGAAAAATTCAAATCAAAATAATAAATAAACTGTATTATAATATGTTTAATATATAATATATATATATATATTTTTAGACCCTGATGTGGCAAAACCATTCGATTTGTGGCAAGATCACGAACAAATTGTACAACAATCTTCTGGTCGCAGAGGACAGCATGAGTTAAAAGAAATAGGATTCCCAAGCGAGCTTAATTTATATTTAAAATCCAGTGTTGCACGATTATCTGACAACCCACTCCAAATTTGGAAAGAAATGACAAGCGTCTATCCAATTTCATCAAAAATTGCGATTAAATACTTATCAACAGTAGCTACTTCTGTGCCTAGTGAGAGATTGTTCTCAAAAGCTGGGCTGACACTAAATAAACAAAGAAACCGTCTTACTTCAAAACACCTGAATAAATTATTATTTTTACAATCAATTGATAAAACATTGTGGTCATTATGAATAGCCAATAGGTAATGTATTTGTTGTTTTCTTATAAATTTATATTCAAGGATTTATATTTTGAATATTATGTTACACGTAGAAAAAAAATCGATGTTTCAAATTTCGATGTATCGATACATCGAACATCGATGTTCACAAAATGTTGCCCATCTCTAGTAGAAGGACGACAATAAGACGGCGGCGGGGCACCGTCGACGGCTAGCTTAGTCGCGGCGATATCGGGAGTCCAAAGGTTGGATTGCGCGTCGCGGCGCCGACAATGCTTCCGGTGTGACAACATTACGGCATGTTAGTAATTATTGCGGCATGACCGCGCGAAGTTTAAAATAATTTGTATCCAACAACATTTTTAATACCTATTATCAAATTTTCAAAAAATGTACTATAAAAAGGATTTAAATTTATATTTACAAGATTTTTAACTTGGCATAACGGTACACATTTTTATCAACATTTCTAAAATTTAATTTAATTTAAAATTTAGAAAGCATATAAAATGCCAATATTCATAGAAAATAAAAATTTAACTATGTATCATAAGTATCTAATAACTAATAGTAGAATATTTTAAGTTTCCGCAGACATTTTTTTGAATTACAAGAAACTAACAAAAATTGTACGATGATAAATCGTTTTTTTCCTTTGTATATTTAATTATTCTAATTTCGACATATTATATTAATCTTATCATATATTAATTTTTGATTTTTATGAGAATTTTTTTTTAAAATAACGATAAAAAAATTTTGGCCAGCCAGAAAATCTTGAAAATTTAATACAAGGTTTCTTATAAGTTGTTCTTAAAGTGATAATAAAAAATCCGAAATCGTTAGTCACAATTTTTTTTTTAAGTGCTTAAAGTTCGAATTTATATGAAATATGTCAAAATTGCGAAAATGTGCAAGTAATTTTTTGGTCGAAACATCGTAAAATTTTTGTCTTTTATAACTAAGTTTTGAAAATTTGGTACAAGGTTCTCCATACATTTTTCTTCAAATATCTGTAAAAAAACTACCGGACTAAGACGAAAAATGTTTAAGAGTGTTTGAAGTTTAAATTTTTACAAATCGCGTTAAATAACGGTTTAGCCTCAAACGATTTTTGATATTTGTTGTTATTCAAATAGTATAAGTCGTAAATACTTGAAAATTTTACCAGTTATTCTTTACGTGATTTGATTTTAAAAACATTTTGACTTTTTTTGAGCTATTTATAAGCATTTGAAATAATCATTTTTTTTTTTTTTTTTTATAAATGTTGATGAAAAAAATTTAGCTGGGACAAATTACTTGAAAATTTAATTGAAGGGTCCACATAACTTGTTCTAACTCTCATTCAAAAATTATAAAAATACAAAGGCACAATTTTTTTTTATTAGCATTTGAAGTTCGAATATTGTCAAAAACTCTTCAAAATCATGAATATTTTTCACTATTTGGTAGTTAAAAAATTATAAATATTTTACTATCAAAAGCTAAGAATTGAAAATTTAATACTATGCTGTCCATAAGTTAAGCTTAGAATAATTATAAAAAATTTTGAAGATTATTCAATTTAAAAAAATTTACGAGTGTTTAAAAGTTTTATTTTAATTTGAAATCAAAAATACACGTATAAAATAACGTTTTACTAAAAAATAATTTTTGATTTTTGTTATTTTTAAAAAATTACTTGACGTAAGATTTTGAAACTTTTACTTAAATGTTTGAATTAGTTTCAAAATAGAATGTATGACAATATTTAAGTATAATATATCTTAGACTGACAAATCATCTCCGTTCAGAATCGTTTTTCGTATACAATGATACCTATATCATTGCATTCAAATTTAACCTACCCTAGTACGAGGTCCACCCCACCCCCAATGTACAGCAGAGCGATACTCACTTACCCGCTTTTTTTTGTTTTTATTCCGTGATTAACAGATTATATATGATTTTAAATTAAACGAGAAACTTATAGAGTATTTAATAAATGTCCAAGATATATCTATATTGATTCTGTATAATGAAACAGTTTGTATTTTTATTTTTTTCTACACGTGGAAAAAAATATATTTTTAAGAAAAAATGTCAAGCTAACAGCCGGATGTAGGTATTGTATTATACACATTTATACATCTGGACAGATAGTGCGTGATATTAATTTGTGGGTTCGATAATCAACCACCACAATAGGGTATGTTATTTCAACATCGATATATTATGGAACATATTTTGGCGAAGAGACGACTTTTTTGTTAACATTCTCTATAGAGGCCTATGGACATATTATTACAATTTATTTAACAATAATAAGTAGGCAGGTGTCTTCCAATGTATTCCTCCGGTTCAAAAATAATCAATAATGGATTTAATAATACAATACATACGAATGTGGTACCTATCTTTTAAATCGCATGCCCTTATATGGTAAAAAAGAAAATTTACATTCGATTATATCATACAGAGCGGAAATCCCTTCGTTTATTATACATAAACTATGGTTTGGTGAGTACCACTATACCTGTCCATATTGTAACAACAGTGGAATTATAATGGACACATTGAATATTTGTACAATAATCATATGATCGAACTCTAGCCTATATTTTTTTCAACTGGCGTTTCTTGTCACAATGGTACGACATTTATGTTCTATATTTTTTATCATATTAACTATTAATTGAGTACATTAATATGTGCTTTATTTATAAATTTATATTTAGTCATTCTCGCAGAATATATGTCCATATTTATGTCTTGATTATTTATTTAATATATTAAATTAGTATATCAATAAAATTGTATCGGAAATATTATAAAAGTATATAAAAATTATTTGTTAACCTCAATTTATATATGTATTACAGTCAGCTGAAACGTAAGCCAAATTCAAAGCCATTTTAGTGGTGATTCCAGTTATGACTGGATAAGTTTAAAGTTGTTAGTTAATATTGACATAATATTATTTTACATTACTACGATCAATTAAAAAATATTTTATATTCGTAAACAATGTCAAGTTAACACATATTGACAGCCGGGTTTTACGAATCGAATCTAAAATTACACACTCATAAAAATTAAAAATAAAAAACATTATGCAATACAATATTTAAAATAAAAAATAAAATTATGCGATGATATTTACCAATTTTTTGTGATTTAATAAAAACTAAAATATACATGTAAAATATTTTTACATAATAATAATGATACGTATGGAACAAACTTTGAAATGTGTCTGACACTTAGATAGGTCACTAATCTAACCTAACTTGCATCAATTTGATACTGGAATACGATCAAAACAGACAATTTTCAAAATACATATTATATAATATATGGTTATTGTAGTTGTATACAGCAGATGGTAGAATAAAATAATACGTGCAAACGTTTCGTATGGTGGTGCATGCACATTTTACTTACATATGTTCGAAAGCGTTTAGATTTCGTGGAGAATTATCTCATCACTGTGAACTTTGGCTTAAAACGCTTTTTAGGATTTGAAAAACTAGTCTGGCGACCTGATGCTACTAATTATCGTGCTCACAAAAACATTTAAAAATGTATACGATGTAAAATATTGATATATATTGATATTACCCAATCGCACTAGGTGATTTTATTATAAATACTTTAAAAGTTAAAACATATACGGTATACATATTATACATAATTTATATAATAACCATTTCTGACCTTCAGAACATAAAAAATATAATACATTTTAATGTTTCTATTCCGTTATTAACAGTTTATATATGATTTTAAATTAAATAAAAACCGATAACGTGTGTAACGTTAATATACGCGCTAGATTGATTCAGTATAATGAAATAGTCTGTATTTTTTCTACACGTGAAAAAATATATATTTTTAAGATATATGTTAAGCTAACGGCCGGATGTAGGTATTGTATACACTATGCGCATTTATTTATGCGACTTATGGACAGATGGTATGCATATTTTGGTCGACCACCCACAATAGGGTGTTATTTCAATACCGCGATGTATTATGAGCCGTATTTTGACAAAGTCTGCAGTGGCGTCGCAGAGACGACGTCTTTGTTAACATTCTGTATAGACGCCTATAGACATTATTACAATTTATTTAACAATAATAAGTAGGCAGGTGTCTTCTATTATATTTCTCCGGTCCAAAAATAATCAATAATGGATTTAATAATAAAATACGTACGAATGTGGTATCTTTTAAATCGCATGACCTTTTATGGTGAAAAAGAAAATGTACATTCGATTATATTATACAGAGTGGAAATCCCTTCGTTTATTATACATTAAGTATGGTTCGGTGAGTACCACTATTATACGTCTATACCTATTCATATAACGATATTGTAACAATAACAGCATTTATTGCAGAATTATTATGGACACATTTAATATACGATAATAATATTATCGAATTTTAGCCTATTTTTTTTCAACTGGCGTCTGTTGTCATAATGGTACGACGTTTATGTTCTATATTTTTATCATATTGAGTACATTAATATGTGCTTTATTTATTAATTTATATTTAAAAATTCTCGCAGAATATACGTCTATATTTATGTCTTGAGTATTAATTTATATTAAATTCGTATATCAATAAAATTGTACCGGATATATTATAAAAATATACACAATTATTTTTTTACCTCAATAAATGTATTGCAGTCAGCTGAATCGTAAGCGAAATTCAAAGCTATTTTAGTGGTGATTCTAGTTATGACTGCAGTAGCCAGTAATTCTTCAGGCGTGAGGCATTTGCTGGTTGACAGAAGTTCCGAGTTGCGACGTATACGCATCTCTTAATTCGCACTTCTTCTGTATTGTTCCCGCAAAGTAATCTGTGCTAGTGTTAATGTAATTTTCTAGAAGAAAATTATAAAATAAACTATAAAGCACTAGTGTTTAATCCCTTTATTAAAAATAACAATTTATAACTATAGTTTTGGCCGTCGTTCACAAAACCACACACTTATAATATACCTTAACACCGCATATTTTCCCCAAATCCAATCGTTCAATACCGCACCCATTGATATATACAATGTGATTCTTTTAAGTGGGTACACTAATTATCTCAAAAAGTATTCATGTTTTTGAAAATATTTTTTTACATAGTTTAAAATTGTTAAAAAAACAACGTTTTTATTAAAAAATTATATTTTTAAATATTTTTTATCCTTATAATTTTTTAAGTTTTTTACTTTTTTGAATGACAACATAGATTTTTAATTTCATATTCCAAAGCAGAATAATTTTCTGAGTATTTTGAAACAAAAAATTCGAATTTAGGGTGAGTAGTTTATGAGTTATACTTATTTAATGTTTAGACAAGCGGAGTAGTGGACAAACATTTTGCGGAGTAACCCCTTACCACTCCACTCCGCGCAACTAAACATTAAACACGTACTATAACTCATAAACTACTAGCCCTATATTCAATTTTTATGTATCAAAATACTCAGAAAATTATTCTGCTTTGGAATATGAAATTAAAATCTATGTTGTCATTCAAAAAAGTAAAAAACTTAAAAAAGTATAAAGATAAAGAATATTTAAAAATATAATTTTTTAATAATAAACGTTGCTTTTTTAACAATTTTAAACTATGTAAAAAAATATTTTCAAAAACATGAATACTTTTCGAGATAATTAGTGTACTCACTTATAAGAATCACCCTGTACAATTTCATCACTTTCAATTAAATCTTTAAAAATTAAATTATTATACGCATAAAAACTGGTGGACTATTTTTAAGACCAAATGACATCTTTAAGTACTCATGTTGTCCAGAATGTGTAACAAATGAAGTCAACTTAATTCATTCTTTATTAAGTTTAATATAGTGAAAAGCATTTTTTAAGTCAAGTTTAGTAAAGTAATATTTATCCCTTAACTTATCTATTTGATCTTCTATCCTTGGTAATGGGAAGTTATCATCAGTGCCGGATTAACGTATAGGCGGTGTAGGCATGTGCCTAGGGCTAGATAAAAGTAGCTGTCAAAAGTTTTTAAAAAAATCGAGAAAAACAAAAAAAAAAGTGACAGAAAAACGGCAATTTTACGAAAAACCACTTTTCGACAAAATCGATTTTTTAATTTTGCTGTAATTCAAAGACGAATCATTGTAAATACTTGAAATTAATGAAATTTTCACCAAATGTTTATATTATGGTTATCTCTTTACAGTTAAATTTTCAAAATATTTTGACCATTTTTAAGCTACTTATAGACAATTGAAATTTTCGACTTTTCTAAGTTTTTTTTCTTCAAATGCCGATAAAAAAATTTTGGGTGGCCAGAAAAGCTTGAAAATGTAATACAAAGTTTCTTATAAGTTGTTCTTAAAGTGATAATAAAAAATCCGAAATCGTTAGTCACAATTTTTTTTTATAAGTGTTTAAAGTTCGAATTTATACGAAATATGTCAAAATTTAAATTAAATTTCATACGCTCATAATGCGTATGTTGTCCAAATATGTACTTTTTTTATTAATAAACAGATACTATAAAGTAAACATAGTAGGTAACATATAGTAACTATACTATTTGTTTCCAAATAGAATATATGACAATATTTAAATAGAATATATCCTAAACTGACAAATTATCTTCGTTCAGAATCGTTTTTCGTATACAATGATACCTATCATTGCGTTCAAATTTAACCTACCATAGTCCGAGGTCCACCCCACCCCCTAATATACAGCTTAGCGATACTCACTTACCTGCTTTTTTATTATTTATAATTTTTTTTTTTTTTTTTTTTTTAAGGTGGCTCCACACTATGCATGTTTCGCGTTTCGCGTTTTGCGTTTTACGTTTCGTAGTGTTTCGTAGAAAAGTTATACACACTATGCATGTTTCGTGTTTCGCGTTTCACGTTTTTCGTTTTAGTTTTTCATTCAGTTTTCAGTGTACTGTATTGTTTAGTACGTTTATTTCGTGTCAACATACAGGTTGTGTTTGTTATTTTTTATTAAAATAAAAATGAATAGTGATAGTGAAGATGAATTATTAATTGCCAGTGCAATTTATATTGTATTGGCTTCAAAACTAAAAAAAAAAAAAAAAACCAAAAACACGACGAAGATGGTGGACTACAACTTTATTTAAAAATAGAGAAATGTATGTATATTTTAATAGTATTTATTTTAATATCCTAAATGATTTTATATATTTTTTTTAGATACAGTGGTAATAAATTAATGAATGACTTATCATACGAGTGTTCTGGTAAATTCGAAAATTTTTGTCGAATGACTTCGGCAGATTTTGATTATTTGCTTAATTTAATTGGTCCATTCATTTCTAAATAAGACACACACTTAAGGAAATCTATACCTGCTCGGGAGCGTTTAGCTGTGACGTTACGGTTTTTGGCAAGTGGAGATAGCTATCAAAGTTTAAGTTTCTTGTTCAAAATGTCACCTCAAGTTATTTAATTAATTATAATTGAAGTGTGTGAAGCATTAAAAACAAAACTTTCAGATCAAGTAAAGGTAATTTATTTTAAATTAATAAGTATTTAATAGTATTTAACAAAATTTGATATTATAATTTTGATTATTCAACCAATCATAGTCTAATGCACCTTCAATCACTTTAATTGACGCCTCTGTTGAGTTATTGAGTGATGGAGATACTTGTGTTGAACGATTGGGTGTTGATGAATTGGATGAAGATGGCTGAGTGGTATGACTGAACGTTGAGCATTGAGATGGCGATGGAAATGATTGTTGTGTGTAGTTGAATGTTTGAAATTGAGAAGGCAATGAATATGGTTGTTGTACATAATTTAATGTTGTATTTTGAGATAGATGTGGTTGTACATTCTTGTGACTGGTGCTTTGGATTATTGCTCTAAACATCAAATTGTATATTTCATTCATAACATACTGACGAGTTATTTCGTCAATTTTTCGGAGTTTTGTTGCTACTAAAGCACCATATATATCATATTCGTCCTTTTCCGTTTTCTTTTGGCTCTCTTTTTGTTTTTGCATTAAATACTCATATGCTTGTGACACACGTGTTTCATTTTCATCTTTTTCTTTTTTCTTCTTTTTTCGTGGTACCATTGCAGGTGCACTAAATGTATTTTTTTCAATATTAGTAGTGGCACTTGACCAATCAACATTTTTTTGTCCTACATTATTGTCTTCATTATTATCTTCCGTGATCTCAATGTAACTTTCATTATTTGGGTCATCACTGGTATCATGTTCATCGTTACTTTCACTACTATCTACCTATTTAAAAAATATAATAAATTATAATTATATAATATAATTAATATTATAATATAATATAATTATAGATAATTTTATTATATTAGAAATATTTTTTTATAGACTCCAACAAATTCTAGTGAGTGGAAAAAGATTGCCGACGTATATGAAAAAAAATGGAATTTCCCGAATTGTATTGGCGCCCTAGATGGGAAACATGTGGTCATACTTTCTCCTATTCATAGTGGTAGTGATTATATTAACTATAAAGGAACATTCAGTATCGTTCTAATGGTTTTGTGTGATGCTGACTATAACATAACTTATGCAAATATCGGATCACAAGGTAGAATATCAGATGGAGGTGTTTTTCGTAACTGTGCATTGTCAAAGAAATTAAAAAATGGAACGTTGAATTTATCTACGCCAATATGTTTGCCTCAAAAAAACAAGCCTGTTCCATATGTTATCGTAGCTGATAATGCATTCCCACTACAACAAAATCTGTTGGTTCCGTATAATGGAAAACATGATAGTGGATCATATCAAAGAATTTTTCACTATAGGTTATCACGAGCTCGTAGAACTGTTGAAAATGTATTTGGAATTATGTCTGCAGTTTTTCGTGTTCTAAGAAAACCCATTTTACTAAATCCTACTAAAGCTCGACTAATCACCGAAAGCTGTGTGTTATTACATAATTTTTTAAGAAGAAACAAAGAATCAAAAAATATGTACACACCACCAGGAACATTTGACACGGAACAAAATGGTCAAATATTTAATGGATCATGGAGAAATTCACGCGAAGGCCAAACATCATTATTATCGATGGAAAAAAGGGGTAGAAAAACTTCTATAACGGCAAAAGATATTCGACAAGAATTTGCAGAATATTTTATGACAACTGGAAAATTAGAGTGGCAAGATAATTATCAGTAATGTCTATAGTTGGTGAATACTTGTATTATGTAAAATATTCATTTATTATTTTCAACAAATATTCGTATTCTATTATTATAACGTCTGGTCATCGAGCATGTTTTTCAATATATTTATATAATAATCATTTATAAAAATACATATAAGAATAAAATTTTATTTTTAGAAACGCTGTACTATTATTATTTTCGTAATATAACGTTTATTACTGATACAAAATAAAATAGAAATAGAAAAAAAATCAAAAAAATCATAGTTGTTGTACCTACGTAGATAGTTGGTGAAAATATATTATTAATTAATGTATATAATGTATAATATATACTATAAATTATAAAATTCTAAATATGAAATGCCCGAAAACAATTTCTACATTTTTTTGTGGCCTAACCTGTGTAATTTTTGTGAATTATTCATAAAAATAAAAATTAATCAAAAAATAAATTAACTGAAATTACTAATTTTTAATTAACAATTTCACTTACCATTGTGTCTATAGTTCCATGTGGTGTGTATACATCTTGCATAAATGTATTAATAGTATCAAATGCAAACCACGATGGCTTGAATACGTCTTTTCTTCCAGCACCAGACACTTTGGTTGTTTTTATTTTTCTTCGATATCCTCTATAACTTTGGAGTAAATTGTTAATTTTTTTTTTTATTTCTTCTTTTGGTTTTTTAAATTTTAAACTTAATTCTTGATATGCATCATTTTTTTTAGTTTTCGATTTGCGGTCTGTATGTTTTGGACCCCACAAACAATGGTAATTTTTAAACTCGTCGATAAATGTGAGCACTAGTTCATCATTCCACTCAGACGCCATGATGACAACTAATATTGACGAACTAAATTTGTAATGAAATGACATGGTTCCACGCGATAATAATATTGATACATCCATTTACTTACAAATATCTAATTTTATTTATAACTCTGTAATATGAATTTCCTGTTTAGTACATATGAAACACGAAACAACACGAAACACAACGAAATACAATGAAATGACACGAAATAATACGAAATAATTTTTTCGTGTCCTTTGATTTCGTCATTTTTACCGCCTCGTTCGCGAAAGACTGCGAAACAGTTTTCGTGAAAAATATTTCATGAAAAAACTATACACACTATTCACGAAATTTAACGAAAACCCGAAACGCAAACGCGAAACATGCATAGTGTGGAGCGACCTTTACAATGGGCTATAAAAAATGATTTGCTTAGGGCTATGATCGGTCTTAATCCGGCACTGGTTATCTTTTAATGTTATCTTATTTAATTTCCTGTAATCTACACACAGACGCAAATCACTTGTTTTTTTTCTTTACTAATACAATAGGATAGTTATATGGCGAATAACTCTTTTGAATAATTTTATTTTTTAGTAATTCATCGATCATTATTTCTACTTTTTGTTTTTCATAATATGAAAACTTTCTAGGTCTAAAATAAAATGATTCATTATTAGGTTTAATATTTATAGTCATTTCAAAGTAAACTTTTGGTTCACTAGGCTTTAACGGTTTGACATACCATTCATCGAATAAATCATACAATTTGGTTTTTACCTCATAGTCAACTTCAGATTCTATTTCTAATTCATATTTACCATCAGTTTCATCAAACAACCCATTTTCACCAATTAACATAATCTCATCTGCAATAAATTGATTCTCTGAATACAACTCTTTTTGTTTTATCACTACTTCACCATTATCAAAAATTACAGTTATAGTTTAGTTTAATAAAAAGTTCCTTCCCAGTAAGCATTCATTTACCATAGTGTTGTTAGAGACTACATGAAAATCTAACATTAGATTATTCTCATCTACTATAAGATTAGCTTTAATAACCCCAAGAATATCTAATTTAACATTATTAATTCCAACAAAGTTATTAACAAATTGTGAATTATACTTAACACCTAAAGGTATAATATTTTCTTTTATTAAAGAGATACCACTTCCAGAATCAAGAATTGCATTTAATTTTACCTCTGTATTTTCACCAAATATCACGCCAACCACCTTCTGTACCGCAGCAACAGGAACATTTTCAACCAACATAGTAGACATTGTAGACTTTTCCGTTTCTCTTGCTTTATTTGCCTTCCATGTTGATGTGGAACGCTTCGGAAAATCTGATTTCTTATGATCCATAGAGCCACGTAGAAAGCAAGATCCAGTTTCTCGCTTTGGTTTGCGACATTCTTTAGCAACATGATACCTTCCTCCACAGTTGGTACACTTCTTTACTGCTTTAACTTTGTTACGGTCACTGGGATTAGATACCTCCCCGTCCAAACTCAATTTGTTAGAGATCTTACTATTTTGTTGTAAGCGATATTCATTCATTGTCTTCATTAAGATGATCGCGACTTAATAAATATTGACATAGTTCTTTGGAGCTTACACCTATCATTATTTGTTCTTTTATATCTTCTATGCCCAGATTAAGATTGCTACAAAGACGTACCTTTTCATGGTAATAGTCTAGCACATTTTCGTTTTTATTTTGAA
Organism: Schizaphis graminum; assembly: GCA_020882235.1. Classification (NCBI taxonomy): domain Eukaryota; kingdom Metazoa; phylum Arthropoda; class Insecta; order Hemiptera; family Aphididae; genus Schizaphis; species Schizaphis graminum. The sequence goes on from CM037033.1 coordinate 7,487,585, forward strand.
CGCGTGCGACTAAGGTTTTCCATCGACTACCGATATTTGATTGCATAACAAACGTACGCTTGAACTGAGTCTCAAAGTCGCTCCAAGAATTGAAAACTCGACCGATGAACCACTGTTTGGCTGGACCTCAAGACAAGTACATGCAGTTTCAATCTTAAGATTATCAAGCCATTTGTGGAGACTAGCTATATTATTCACAGTATCTAGCCAATCTAAAGCATCATCATTATTACTTTTCCCCGCAAAACTAGGCAACGATTTGTTCAAATCGGGTAAAACTGGTATAATTTTAGGTTCATCTTTTGTATAAATTGCTTGTAATGAAAGTAACTTCATCAGCAATTCGTTCTGTTTCATTACTGTTTCATTAATTGTTTCAAAACATAATCAGTACTGACCTTATAGGTTCCGATATAACATAACTACTACCACCGTCAACGCAGTTACCATCATTGGCTTTAGGAACATCATTAAGTCCAATGTAAATTGTTTCGATTTCTCCTTGGAAACTCGATTCACCTTTACGAATATCCATCTTATTTAACTTGACCTAAATTTACTAAACACGTGTATTTAAATTTACAACTAATGGTATTGGATCAATACGCGTGTCCGTACGGTCGATCAAGATGGATAAAAATCATAAATTATAAATCTCGAGACGTTTAAATCTGGCTTCTGATCCCACTTCTGATAAATTGTAGAAAACGTGACACAATTTAATTATTAAACTTTATTTATTTAAACAAGGAACAAGACAGAGCACTCAACGGTATCAACGTATCAATATATCGATACTAACTAATACTGCATACATATAAATTAAGTACAATAAAGAATAAATAATTTTGTTTTTTAAATGTGTTCAGAAGTTTGTCTAATATTTCTTTTGTCTTTGTATGAATATAGTTATTAGGATATTTAATTTACACTTATTTTCCATTTCACTTTATTGTTGAATGACTACAAATATTGACTACCAACGCGTAAATTCACAATCACTATACTGCACGTACTGCTCAATTTTCTGTTCTTACCGTAATAAAAGTATTATTTGTGTACTCGAGATAACGAGAAACGATTAATTTTATTTCGAGTTATCGAAAAGTGTAATGATAGTTTCAAGGGGATTTTAATGTAGTTCGAGATAATAAAAAATTCGAGATAGCGACGTTCGACATAGTAAGAATCTACTGTATACCTATCATATTATCATTGCCAAATGATTTTCGATGTGATTTGATGAAAAACTTCTTCTAAAAAACTATGTATTTTTTATGCTGATGGCGTAATTTTCAAACGTTGAAACGTGAACAAATCTATGTAATAGATTTTTAATAAAACATTTATTACCTAGTTGTATATGAGCAGAGATGTGAGGCTGAAAAGTTTCTGAACTTTTCATGAAATTTGAAAAGTTTCAAGGCTATTGAAATGAAATGTATTGAAACTTTTCAATATCAAAAATTTAATTTCATAATCGTACGTATACAGAAACAGTATACACCAATAGATAGGTAATAGAACAATAGTTTTAATATCTATGATTGTAATTGTAGTAGGTATTATGGTACCACTGGTATCTGCTGTTAATTGATATGTGTTATCATGATAATTATTACAACTAAATTGTTATTTGGTAGTTCTACAACTATGATAGCACGATAAATCTATTATCTAGTATTTAGTAATAAATAATAATAAGTTTTTATAGTTTGTTTACTGACTTATAATATTTAAATATTTAATTTGTTTTCTATGATTTACTGCCTTTGTTATTCATCATGAATTCGAGACAAACCGATATTTTTAAATATTTTAATGAAACAAACAGTAAATATCAGTGTAAATTTTGCAATTGGTCTACCTCAAAAAATGCAACAAGAATGTCAGATCACATTATTAAAAAATCTTGGAAGTGTCCAAAAGAAATTCGACAAGTTTATTTTGACACTAAAAACAAACAAAAAAAGTAAGTGCTATTTACAATAAAATTGATTTTACTTTAAAGACTTAAGTGTTGTAAAAAAACTTGTTAAATACCTATTCAAATCAGCGTGAGATGTAAATAATAATTATGCGATATTATATTATAGTCAATTTCGTCCGAAAGGCTATATTTATACATTCTGGAAACACCATACGGGCTAACTCTCACCAATCACAACAAATTATATGAATATAGGTATAATGTAGTATATTAATTAAGTATTAATCACGTTTGTTTTCATACTTTGTGTCTTTGTTGTACGTGTTTGGTAGTATAGATTTAGCTTCTATTTTATAGATAGGAGGCTTGATATAAATGAAGAAAGTCTTCGTTAATTTTTCAATCATCGTTACAGTTTCTGCATACAGATTGCATACAGCAATAATTGTCCAATTTAAAGAAAGGTTCACAGGTTTATACGAAGTAACTAACAAACTTAATTTTCTTGTATCTCAAAATATTTTAAAGTGTAGTGAACTAATGAACGTGAACATGATGTTGTAAAGGCAACTTATGGCTCTACTATTTTATAAAACTGACACCAGTACAGATATAATAAGATAAATGTTATGTATTTAAAAATATATTTAAAGATTCTCTAAAAACAATATACAGCATAAAAAAATCTTTTGCAGTGTCTATTAGACATTTAGACAATGATGTGGCTTCTATTTAGAAGATATTTTCAGGGCATGTATTATTTTCCTAACATTGCCCGTCGGCCGTCACTGTAGCAATTAATGTAGAAGTGTAGAACGTTCATTTTTCAAATTAAAAATTCATTAAATTATTTAAGAGGACGTCTCACCCGCATGTGTTGTCTCCATATTACACACGTACGACTAAGTAAATTTTCATTCACCAGTTTCAATAGTGTGCTTTTAATTTTAATATTAGAGTGAATTGACCTATTATCAAACTTTTAGATAAGAACATTATATGTGTTCTCTCGTGGACTTTTTACGATATTTTAAATCACCACTTACCGTCTGAATAATTAAGTTGAAAAACTTTTACTAATTGGAAGATCATCTAGGGACGCATCTCTGTCGATCCTTGAACATTTTATCTAGATGGAGCCAGTATTAAAGGATTTAGTTTTGGAGTTCGATTTTTTTTAACGTAATAACTAAAAATAAATTCAATTTTTAGACAATTTTCAAGAAAAATCAGAATTTGGACAGTTACACTGTTACACAATTATAAATGAGTAGACAATTTTTATATATTATCATTGATTATAAATACTAGCATTTATAATCAATGATATTATATGAAATGGTTTCAGGTTTGTGAAGAAAAATAGGAAATCGCGAAAATATTGAACGTGCGTTAGGGTTGCCTATACAAAACACCTTCAAATCTGTATGCCAATATAATGAAATCTTAGACATATTAATATTAATAAGTCTATGAATAAAATACATAATGCGCACACTTTCACTAATTTGAGGTGTACTGTATGATAAAATAATTTATAAAATAAATTGTATCATAGAGATAGAATAATAGAAGAATCCACCAACTGATGAACTTTGAATTTCAATCATCAAAATTAACGATTTATATGCCTCGAAAATGCTTATTATTAAATAAATATTGTTCAATTGTTGTGAATATATAATACTAATATGACAAGTCTCATAATTACAAACAATAGGTAGGTATGGTTGTCGCGGTTTAATGTGCGGTTTCCGCGATAACTATAATAGTTTGATAATGTCGCGGCGATAGTCCGCTTGGGGAGTCGATCTATCGTCAGTGTTCAACGTTTGCTCTGCATGGAAAGCGTACTACTCGTAATACCTAGTGCGCAACGCGTCTTCCGTGTAATGTTTAATTATCATATTATATTCGTCATTTATTTATAAACGTAAAATAAAGGAATACAGTCCACATATTATAAGTAAACGTACTCTCGTTTCTTTTTTTATTATTTTATTAATACCTGCTCACCGCGTCCCAACATTTTGGTCCACCTCGAGCCGGATTCGCAAAATCATCGTTCGGTCACGTGGTTGAAGAGCAATGTATCTAGTGCGTGTTTTAAACTATTAAATATATATAAAGCAAAATAAATATCGCGCTCAACGTATTCGTATTTTCGTACGATTCGTGATCATCGTTGATCTATACGTATTAGGAGCAACGTCAAAGGTTGAAAGATCAGCCAGCCAATACACCTCAGATTGTCTCTCGAGAAGAAGCGCAATAGAAGAAGACCAGTATGCAGATCTAGATCCAAAAGGTCGGGTAAGAGTTTAGCCTATTTCCTTTTTTTTTTTTTATTATTATTTCTTTCCCTAAAAATAAAGAAAAATTTCCCGGGAATTAGGCAGGTTTAGCGTAGTGCACAGTACGATATATCATATATGGCATAATCGACACTCGGCGAGCACTTATCTTAGTTTATCGGTTAATTGACCATTATTACGGTACAAACGACACCTTATAAAGCGATACCTTATACAATATTATTCGCTTAATTTATAACGTTATCGAACGATGGACGATATTAGTATACTGATTGCGCGACGCGGCCAAATCAAGGCCGCCTTGACGCGATTTCAAAGTTACATCAGGTCGACCGAATGTGACTTAGATCAAGTCTTAGCACGGCGTAAAAAGGTCGAAGAAGCATGGTATAATTTTGAGCGTGTACAGGCGGAGATTGAGGAGTTAGATAGTGCAAATAGCACAAGTCATTCAGAATACAGAGAAGACTTCGAAAATATGTATTTTGAAATGATTGCGCAATCCGAGAAAATTATAAACTCCAATAGATCGAGCGTCGAAATAATCTCGAATGAACAACGGGAAACGTCCCCTCAGACGTTATCAGGCGTAGATAGCATCGGTGCCGCGACGTCGATAATTAAGCTGGCCGCCCTAAACATACCAGTTTTTAACGGAAAGTACGCTGACTGGACATCGTTTCACGATATGTTCGTGGCGCTTGTTCATACGAATACTAAATTAACGCCGATACAAAAATTCTTTTATTTGCGCTCGTCTTTGAGTAACGAACCTGCGAATTGCATCAAGAATCTCGAAACAACAGAAAATAACTACGAGTATGCGTGGAAAACGTTAATATCGAGATACAGAAACGAAAAATTATTAATACAGTCACACGTCAAAGGCATATGTGAATTAAGTGAGGTAAAAGAAAATTCGTCGAGTAGTCTGCGAACATTTTCGGACACGCTACGAGGTCATATGTCCGCGTTGGAGGCGTTGAAGCAACAACCAAGTGACTGGGGCGCATTACTGACGCATATTATTTGCACGAAGTTAGATGCGACCACTTTAAGCGAATGGGAGATGAAGTCCCCAAAAAATTAAATTCCCAAAGTGGAAGATTTAGTATTATATTTAGATTCACGTTCACAAGTTTTGGAAGCAATCGAGTCGTCAAAAAACATTTCTAAAATCGTCGATGTTGGTTATGAAAACAAAAATGAAAATAGAAAAAATAAGTTTAATAAAAACAATAACATCTCTACGTCGTTAGTCTCTACGTCGGAGATAAAATGTTATGTGTGTAATTTGTCGCATACGATTTACAAATGTCCTTCATTTTTATCGTTAGCAGTAACCGAGCGAATAAAAAAGGCCAACGAACTAGCGCTCTGCAAGGTATGTCTGCGTAAACACGAAGTTAAACGCTGTCTTTCGCGAAACAATTGTTATAAGTGCCATAAAGCTCATAATACATTATTACACTTAGTTAACCCACAAAAATACAATGAAAGTAAAGCGAATGAGATATCAAATCAACAAGCGGAAAGTGCGACAACGAGTGCGCATGCGTCCGGCATCGATCACGAGAACGTACTGTTATCAACAGCGGTCGTGCGAGCAACAGGGAAGTGCGCGATATCAGTCTTATGTCGATCACTATTAGACTCGGGATCGCAAAGTAGTTTTATAACTGAAGAAATTGTTCAAGCGTTGAAATTAAAAAAAATTAAAACAAATCATAAAATAAACGGTATAGGGTCTATAACGCAACACGTGCATTCATACGTGCACGCACGCTTCGAGTCCCGTTTCAATGATTATAATTTTTCGTTAAAAATGTTAGTAGTTCCAAAAATTACAGGTGATTTACCGGCGAAAAATATAACCGGCTTATGTAGTATACCGGAAAATATTAATTTAGCCGATCCGTTATTTCGCGTCCCACAAAAGATCGATATTTTAATTGGCGCCACTCACTTCTACGATTTATTATGTGATAGACAAATAAAATTACATGATAAGGGCCCGGTGTTTCAAGAAACGAAGTTGGGCTGGGTTGTGTCGGGGCCGGTGTCGAGTTTAGACCGTAAAACTGAAATGACAATCAGCACCGCTCATCATGCTACATCGACACACACAGAATCTATGTTAGAAAACACATTACCATATTTTTGGCGTATGGAAGAATTAAATATCGAAGTTCCATTAACAGCAGAAGAAAAAATATGTAAACAATATTTCGACGATACTGTGTCGCGCGGTAAGGACGGACGTTTCATTGTGCACCTGCCATTTCGCGATAACATATTAAAGGTAGGAAATTCTTATAATATCGCCAAACGTCGATTTTTATCTCTTGAGCGGCGACTTGAAAATAATACAGAGCTAAAAAATGAATATATTAAATTTATAAATGAATATAAGGAATTAGGACACTTGGAACAAATATTCGACGATGAACACATAAATAATGTTAATACCTGTTACTTACCACATCACGCGGTTGTGAAAGAGTCTAGCACGTCGACGCGGTTGCGAGTAGTATTCGACGCGTCATGTAAATCCGATAATGGCGTAAGTTTAAATGACATGTTATTAAAATCACCCGTTCTACAAGATGATTTACTATTTATCCTCACAAGATTTCGTACACATAATTACGTCTTATCAGCCGATATCGTAAAAATGTACCGACAGTTTTGGGTAGTAGACAAACGTCGAAGTTTTCAACGAATACTATGGCGAGAGGACCCGAGCGAGCCAATTAAAATATTTCAATTAAAGACTATTACGTACGGAACAGTACCCCCATCATTTTTAGCTACCGGTTGCCTTAGTAAACTAGCGGAAACAGTACGTAACACGAAACCTGAAGTTTACGCCGCGATAGTTAACGATTTTTATATGGACGACTTCCTAGGTGGTGCCGATACTTTAGAGGCAGCTAGGCAACTACGTAACGGACTCATCGAAGTTTTAGGTTCAGCGGGATTAGAATTGCGAAAGTGGACGTCAAACAAAAATAATTTAATCTCGGACCTAACGACAGACGCAAATGAGGGTAAAAATATCACCACATACGAAACTATTAATAATTCAATAACCAAAATACTCGGATTATACTGGAGCTCCAATACGGATATGTTACAATTCAAAGTACGCGAAGAACACCTCAAAGACAGTATACAAATTACGAAACGCGAAATTCTGTCAAAAATAGCGTGTTTATTTGACCCACTTGGATTGATCGGACCAGCTATTGTTCGCGCAAAATTAATCTTGCAACGGCTATGGCTTTTAAAGGTGCAATGGGACGAACCACTGCCAACGAGTATTCAGGACGAGTGGAAAGAATATAGAACTTCATTAATGTCGTTAAATGAATTAGCTGTGCCACGAAAAATAAAGGGTGACGGTAATATAATTGATGTCCAAATTCACGGTTTCGCCGACGCAAGCATTGAAGCTTATGGGTGTTGTTTATTTTTACGAAGCACAAATTCGGATGGTGTACATACGTCCAAGTTATTATGCGCAAAATCGAAAGTCGCACCACTCAAAGTCTTATCATTACCTCGATTAGAGCTATGCGCCGCGGTACTACTGGCGAGATTAGCAAGCAAGGTCATTCCAAAAATACAATTGGACATTAGTAAAAAATATTTTTGGTCCGACTCGAACATAGTGCTAGCGTGGATAGCGTCTCAGTCAACGAAGTGGCGTACATTTGTTGCCCATCGCGTTGGGGAGATACAGGAAAAAACGTCGGTAGTCGATTGGGCGCATGTTGACACGAAAGATAACCCAGCTGACATTATTTCGCGAGGTTGTTGTCCGTCAAAATTAACCAACATACGGTTGTGGTGGAACGGTCCAGATTGGTTAATAAACAACGAAAGCGACTGGCCTAAATCGAATAAAAATGTAAATATTCTAAATTTAGAAATACCTGAAGCGCGGTCAGTGACCTTAGCTACGATTGACGTACAACCGCAATATCCCTCACTGATAAACCGGTACTCGTCGTTAAATAGATTACTGCGCGTCGTAGCGTATTGTTTACGTTTCTATTATAACATATCGCACACAAACATAAAACGCGACGGCGTACTGAGTACGGACGAAATTAACGACGCACGGTTATCGATAATAAAGTGTATACAAAAGGAGGCATTTTCGCATGAAATCAAAGATTTGATTAATTTAAATAAAGTAGCTGTATCCAGCAAATTATTTCGATTATGTCCGTTTTTAGACGAAGATAAAATTATGCGGGTTGGTGGACGATTAAATAATGCCGCTACGTTAGACGTCGATAAGCGCCATCCAATAGTACTACCGGCGGATTGTCATTTTACTCAATTATTATTTAAGTACGAGCACGAGCGATGCATGCACGGAGGTCCGCAAGCGACATTATGTTCACTGCGATCGAAATACTGGCCGTTAAACGGACGAAATATCGCCAGAAGTATAACACGTAAATGTGTGACCTGTTTTCGTTATAAACCTGTAGTCGTGCAACCGATTATGGGTAACCTACCGGCGGAACGAGTAGCACCGACGCGCGCGTTTTTAAGCTGTGGTATTGATTTCGCCGGTCCCTTTATGATCAAAACAAGTATGCGTCGCAATGCTCCGTTAGTAAAGGGTTACGTATGTATTTTTGTTTGCTTTTCGACAAAGGCAGTACATATTGAATTAGTCGGAGATCTGAGCACAACAGCGTTTATTAACGCATTAAATCGTTTTTTTGATCGACGAGAGAGAAGCGTAACTATTTTTACCGACAACGCGACCAACTTTGTCGGAGCGAATCGTAAAATGAAAGAATGGAGCGATCTATTTCATTCAGAACAACACAAGAAAAAGGTGCAAGAAGCCTTAACAGACGTTGGCGTTCAATGGCGTTTCATTCCCCCGCGATCACCGCATTTCGACGGATTATGGGAAGCAGCGGTCAAGTCCATGAAGCATTTATTACAAAAGACTGTAGGCAATGCTAACTTGCATTTTGAAGAACTTAATACTGTGCTTACGCGCGCCGAAGCCTGTCTTAATTCCCGACCTATTACTCCTATGTCATCTGACCCAAATGACACGTCCGTTTTGACCCCAGGTCATTTCCTTATAGGCGACTCACTTTTATCAATACCTGAACCGGACTTGTCAAATATACCGACGAGCCACTTCACGATGGCGCCGGGTTGCTCAATACTCACAAATTGTTTGGAAAAAATGGAGCCGTGAGTATTTGAATCAGCTCCAAGAGAGAAAGAGGTGGGCGGGTGCTAAGGGACCTAAACTGGAAGTGGATACAGTGGTATTATTGCGAGAAGACAACATCCCCCCTTTGAGATGGCGTCTAGGACGAGTTACTAAAATTGTTACTGGTGGTGATGGAGAGGTGCGAGTTGCTGAAGTCCGAACTTCGACGGGACATGTCACACGTGCAGTTCGGCAATTGTGTCCTTTACCCTTTGAGGGAAATAACGTTGATTAAACCATTATAAATGTATTCTTATTTTTTTTTTTACTTCATTGTTTTGTTAAAACGGCATATCATATTATTATTAATGATTTGCAAAATGTATTTATATTTATTGTAGAATTGTAATGTTTGTTATTTTTTTTTTCTTTTTTTTATGAATAACTGCGTATTTTACAAACGTAAAATTTATTTAAGATTTATTTTGATGTAGTATTTTATATTTTTCTATGAGTTGAAATGAATGTTTCAAGGCGGGCGGTATGTCGCGGTTTAATGTGCGGTTTCCGCGATAACTATAATAGTTTGATAATGTCGCGGCGATAGTCCAATATTACCACAACTGCTGATCTATGGGCTGAAATTAATTTATATACAGATGGTAGTGGTCTGAATCCATTCAAAGAACTTGTTGACTTTGCTAAAACTATATTGGTTTTACCTTGGTCAAATGCTGAAATAGAGCGCTGGTTTAGCCAAATGAGCATTATTAAAAATGCTCATAGGAATCGTATGTCAACATTTATGGCTAATGCTATACTAACAATCAAAGCAGGATTAAAGAGAAAAGGAGAATGTTGTGATACGTATAATCTACCTCAGCATATTTTGAAACAAATAGGTAATACGTCATTATTGTAGTTATTTTTTTTCGTTCTTAACTTCTATTATAAATAAAATTATTTACAAATATAGGTACCATGACCGCATATCAAAAAGGGGAAAGCACAAGCACTGATGACCATTCATTAGCAGATGATCAAATGATAGAATATTTTGAAATCGACCCAGATGATCCAACACCGATCTTATTTCATATTTCAGATGACGAAGAATTATAAATACTATACCTAAAATAATAAAAAATAAAATAAAATCGTTGATTTAATTTTATTTTTGTATACTTTCACTAATAACTATAAAGACTGAAATAATTGATTGTAATTGTTATTTTATATATTATTTAAAAGTGTTGACTAGTTATAACATGCTTTTAAATCGTTGAATTAATTTTATTTTGTATACATTAACTAATAACTATAAAGGCTGAAGTTAATTGATTGTAATTGTTATATTATATACTATTTAAAAGTGTTTAATATTATTATTTTATTTTGTATTCTTTTTGTAACTATAAAGTCTAACTTTTCATTATTTGGTCGATTGTGATGTTGTATATTATTTAAAATTATTTGATGTTATTTTATAATATGCATTAATAACTATAAAGACTGAAGTTAATTGATTGTAATTGTTATATTATATAATATTTAAAATTGTTTAATATTATTATTTTATTTTGTATTCTTTTTGTAACTATAAAGTCTGAAGTTATTTCATTATTTAGTCGATTGTAATGTTGTATATTATTTAAAAATATTTAATGTTATTTTATACTATGCATTAATAACTATAGAGTCTGAAGTTATTTCATTATTTGGTCGATTGTGATGTTGTATATTATTTAAAAGTATTTAATGTTATTTTATACTATGCATTAATAACTATAAAGGCTGAAGTTAATTGATTGTAATTGTTATATTATATAATATTAAAAAATGTTTAATATTATTATTTTATTTTGTATTCTTTTTGTAAATATAAAGGCTGAAGTTTAAAACTATTATATTAATATTATAATTATAGTATATTATACTTTTATAACTATTTTATATTAGTATGTTTGCATGAACAATTTCTCATATAATATTTAATATATTATAATAGGTATATAGTATATACCATATAAAGCCCCACACTCAGGATAAAATATTTCTTTAAATATTTGACCATGTGAAAGGGTGTTACATTTTGCACTTCCGATGTCCCGGTTCAGTGGAGTGTTATATGAAAACATGGTAAATTGGTAAGGCTAACAACCAGAGACCGAGACCAAAGTCGGAGGAGTAGGTACACTTGATTTTTCATATATTGCATAATACAGAAGAGTCAAGAAAGTAATAATGGCATACGGTTAAGCTAAATAATATCAAATGGAAAATAAATTATTTTATTTAAAAAAAAAAATTTAGTGGATTTTCTGAAAATCTAGTGTAATTTGAGGCCGATATTTTAGTGTAATTTTTGGTGGAATTTTGAACGCCCTCTAGCGGATTACGAAAATCACTATCGGCAACACTGATCGTCAGTGTTCAACGTTTGCTCTGCATGGAAAGCGTACTACTCGTAATACCTAGTGCGCAACGCGTCTTCCGTGTAATGTTTAATTATCATATTATATTCGTCATTTATTTATAAACGTAAAATAAAGGAATACAGTCCACATATTATAAGTAAACGTACTCTCGTTTCTTTTTTTATTATTTTATTAATACCTGCTCACCACGTCCCAACAATGGTAAATTACAAAATGAGAAGTGTAATATATTTTCTAATTTTCTATTAAAACTTTTGTCCCTGTCCGTTTGTGGATGAGATTAATCCCACATAGAAGAACGAGAAATGGTGAAATCTAAAGTTTATCGATAGAAAATGTTATGTAGATTCAAGTGTAATGAATTTTCTAGTAGGTGATTTTAAGCGTATATTTTGATAGTTTTTAATGTATGAATTTTCAGGCCCTATTAATACTATTATCATACCTATTTTCATATTTTGTTTGAATAAACTTAATATTAGATATACCATTTCTAAACACTACAAAATGACAACATTGATTTCGAAAACTTGTATGATTAAATTTCGCGTTCAACATAGGTATAGCTAAATGATGCATAAAAATCAAACAGTTTTTGAAAGAACATCATCCTTTCACAACATAAAGATACGATTTATCAAATATTAAATAATAATAACTAGGACTTGGATGTAGTTACAATGATTAAAAGTTATTAAAGACTTAAGGTTATAGCTAGACTTGGGAATTTAAAAGTTATAAAAACAGACAAATACAAATAAAAATATGAGCAAATACAAACATACACTAGAACAAGACAATTTTGACTGAATTTATTTGAAAATGTGTCTATTATTTGTATTATCAATTTTTCCTTCTTTTGAATAATTGTACCTACCTATTGATCCAATATCAATATCATTGAATAAAATAACTAATAGGTTAATATGAAGTATAATATTCATCTGTGGCATGGAGAACAAAGTCAATGACATAAAACTCACACAATATTTACATAACATTGGTAAAATACATTACATAATAAGTACCAATAAGAACTTTAATTTTTAAACTAAATTTACATGACATTTTTTCCTCTAATAAGTAAACTGTTTAACGTACGTATTTGCTAATTTTATTAGTTGCATACCATATTTATACGTATACAAATGTATCATGTATAGTTTTATATAATAATAAATATTATAATGTGAGTTTTTAATTTAATTCTAACAACATCCAAGTCCAAATCATGACTTCAAACAAAATATGTATTTTAAGTATGTCCTTTGCATCAGCTATCAGTAAAAAAATATTCATAATATATTCTGAGTGGTGAATTATTTTTGTCATTTAGTTTATTTTAGTATATTAAAATAATCTAGTCACTAAGACTAAGGTATGTATGGTAAACTAAATTTAAAAGCAAATTAATACATTTTAAAAGACTATCAATTTTAAAATTCATAATTTAATTTTAATGAATGTGAAGATAGTTGAAATGTGTATAATTTTGTCAAGACAAATTATTGTTGTCATTTAGTAGGTAGGTAAATTTTAGTATAAAATAAGCAACCCTGCTACCAATTGAGATATGTATCATACTATTATGTATGGTAAACTAAATTTGCAAAACTAAAATTACACATTTGCTTTATTTATTACACTATTAAATGTGATAATAACCAATTACTTAAATATTATGTTCAAGTATTCATATGAATTAATTAGTTAAAAATAGTTGATTCTGTATGAATAACATTATAAAATATAAGTGCTAGTCTTTAAAAAGTTATATCAATATAGGTACTAATTGTTTACAACACTCGCAATATTTAAATTAAGCTACAAGTAATATTAACTATGATATGTATATTTATTGTGATTGTCTTACAGAAACTTACAGAATTTTGGTTCATGCCAGCGGTTTCATGTAGTTCAATCGAATAATAAATCATAATATAGGTAATTACTATTTTGTTATATTTATTGCGACAATGCTTAAACAAATTAATAGAAAATAATGATAAGCTCAAAATAGTAGGTTTTGTTTGAATAACCTTATAAAATATAGCTGCAAGACTTTAAAACGTTATAAATTCTATAATTTTATTAACACAAACCAACAATAAACTATACAATATAATACTATTTATTAAGTAAATTTATGAATTCTATGTACCTAATTATTACTCATGAGCAAGAAATAAAAATTAAATTAAATTAAATACATTAACAAATCTAAAAGTTTCAGCTAAAATTCACTGAATTTTATTATTTTTCATGAAAATAAAAATGTACCATCAAAGGTTACAATATCAATAAGGACAATAAAATTTAATGAAAAAAAATGATCTCACATTTGCAGTCTTAGGTATCTACCTACAATGACTTTTAGAGTAGTTAAACATTTGCTTTAATTTAATTAGCTACCATACATTTCAATAAACTTTTGTCTAAAACTGAAGAAAATGGATCATATCCAAAACAGATTTAATTTAAATCAATGGTATAATATGCATAAAAATTATACATACAAAATGTATAGTTATGTATAGTTGTATACTTACATATTATTATAAATATTATAATACTTATGAATTTTTTATTTAATTATAACAACATCAAAGTCTCAACCATGACAACAAACATAATAAGTAAGTATTTCAAATATTTAAAAGCGGGTAAGTGGGTATCGCTCTGCTGTATATTAGGGGGTGGGGTGGACCTCAGACTATGGAAGGTTAAATTTGAATGCAATGATAGGTATCATTGTATACGAAAAACGATTCTGAACGAAGATGATTTGTCAGTTTGGGATATATTATATTTAAATATTGTCAAATATTCTATTTTGAAACAAATAGTATAGTTTTTATATGTTACTATGGTTACTATGGCCAACATTCGCATTATGAGCGTATGAAATTTAATTTAAATTTTGACATATTTCGTATAAATTCGAACTTTAAACACTTATAACAAAAAATTGTGACTAACGATTTCGGATTTTTTTTTATCACTTTAAGAACAACTTATAAGAAACCTTGTATTAAATTTTCAAGATTTTCTGGCCACCCAAAAAATTTTTATCGGCATTTGAAGAAAAAAAAACTTAGAAAAGTCGAAAATTTCAATTGTCTATTAGTAGCTTAAAAATGGTCAAAATATTTTGAAAATTTAACTGTAAAGAGATAACCATAATATAAACATTTGGTGAAAATTTGAAATATTTACAATAATTCGTTTTTGAGTTACAGCAAAATAAAAAAATCGATTTTGTCGAAAAGTGGTTTTTCCGTAAAATTTCCATATTTCTGTCATTTTTTTTTTGTTTTTCTCGATTTTTTTGAAAACTATTAGAAAATTTTAATTTTGACCCCCCTAAAGTACCAACTAGATTCAATTCCCTATTCAAAGAGGGGCTGAAGTCAAAAATCGGAGCATTATTACTGCTCCAAATGTTGGAGTCAGACACAAAAAAAAAAAAAAAAAAAAAACACACATCATAGTAAAAGCAATACATTCATCACTTCGTTCAGAATCTAAAATTACATCAGTAAAAAATTATAATATATTCTGAGTGGTGAATTAATGTTGTCATTTAGTTAATATTAGTATATAATAAATGACCCATTAAGATATGTATGGTAAACTAAATTATTAGTTTGCTATATTTATTATACTATTAAATGTGACCAATGTTTAAATGAATTACTTAAAAATATGTTTAAGTATTCATATAAACAAATTAGTTAAAAATAGTTGTTTCTGAGTGAATAACATTATAAAATATAAGTACTAGTCTTTAAAAGTTATATAAATATAGGTTCTAATTGTTTACAACACTCGCAATATTTTAATTTATTAGCTACAAGTAATATTACCTATGTGTATATTTATATTAAACTTGATTGATAAATTAACTTATAGAATTTTGGCTCTTGCCAGAGGTTATCTAGTTCAATCAAATAATAAATCATAATATAGGTATTTACTATTTTGCTACATTTTATACACATTATAAATGCGATCTATGTTTGAACAAATTAGTAAAAAATAATGATAAGGCTCATAATATCCTCAAAATTGTGGCCTTTGTATGAATTACCTTGTAAAATAAAATTGCAAGACTTTAAAAATTTATAAATTCTATTATTTTATTAACACAGACCAACAAAAAAACCATACATGCAAATATTTATCAGTGTAATTAAACATTTGCTTTATTCTAATTAGTTAAGTACCATCATAAATTTCAATAAAATGTTGTCTTAAAATTATTGAAAATAATGGATTATATCCAATAATATTTTTAATTTAAATCAATTGGCTAAATACAAATTAAATAAACAAAGAATACATGTTGAATTGTGATGGAAAAACTAATTTAAAATTTGAAGTCTTAGATATGTACAAATGACCTGTAATTATGTATAAAAAATTAACTAATGACGGTGATGAACAAAAATTTAATTTTTTTATGATCCAAGCAAGAAATATAAAGTACCTTCAAAGTGTAAATAGATAAATTAATTTTACGAATAATATATTCTGAGTGGTGAATTATTGTTGTCATTTAGTTGATTTTAGTATATTAAAATAATCTAGCCACTAAGACTAAGATACCTATGTATGGTAAACTAAATTTAAAATATCAATGGGCATAGAAAGCAAAGTCAATGACATAAAATTCATACAATATTTACATAACATTGGTAAAATACATTACATAATGAGCACCAATAAGAACTTTAATTTTTAAACTACATTTTCATGACATTTTTTTTCCTCTAATAAATAAACTCTTTAATATGCAAAATACATAGTTGCATACAATATTTATACATATAAATGTATTATGTATAGTTTTATATAATAAATATTATAATGTGAGTTTTTAATTTAATTATAACAAAATAAGTCCAAATCATTACTTCAAACAAAATAAGTATGTTCTATTGCATCAGCCATCAGTAAAAAAATGTTCATAATATATTCTGATGAGTGGTGAATTATTTTTGTCATTTAGTTGATTTTAGTATATTAAAATAATCTAGCCACTAAGACTATGATATGTATGGTAAACTAAATTTAAAAGCAAATTGATAATTTTTAAGACTAGAAATCTATGGGCTTAAAAAAATTCAATAAGCAAAAAAATCACATTAAATTAGGTAGGTATAATGAAAATGCTAATTTCAAATTTTAAGTCTTAGATAAGTACAAATATAGTATGAATTGTATATTGTATATGAATATTAACTAGTGATGGTGATGAACAAAAATATAATTTTTAATTATTCAATGATCCATAAAATAAACATAAAGTACATTCTTAGTGTAAATACATAATTGATACATATTATCAACACATTTATTAATTAACACCAATATTCAGATGTCGATAACTCATTCAATTATTAAGACATTTTTGTTAATGACCCGTCAAAATTCATTTAAAATTAAACTGTGCGCAAATCATATTTCAAAAATATAGGTTCCCATTTGAATTTTTAAAGTTACCCCTCGAATCTCCACATCAAATTAAAAAAAAAAAAAATTTAATATCAAATTAATTTAGATTATATCATTCAAAATAGTTTTTACATAGGTCGTTTTTTCCTAATTTAAATATATCATGCTGAAATCTGCTGTCACATGAAATTTGGAACACCCTGTATATTATACCCTGTATAGTATTACATACTTTAATTATGGTTGTTATTTAATGGGTATGATTTTAATAATTCCTATAAACCATTAGCTATAATATAATCTGTTGTGTTATAGCTAATTCACCATTTCGAAGGGTAAAATTAAAACTGTGTGCAATTCCTTCCCAAAACTTACCAAAACGACTTTTTGAACGACCAACTCCAAGTCCATTAAAAATTAAACGGGTGCAAAGAGCTGAACGAGCTACTCGTCGAGATCTTGTGTTTAAAAGGTAATATATTTTTTATTTTGATCTTAAAATAAGTGTAATAATGTGTGACATACATTTTTAGTGGAAAAGAAGATAATTCCAAATTAAAAATTTCACCAGACAGAAATAATATACCATCAACAGCTCGACGGAAAATTTATTTCTCCAGGTAAATTCACCATTTTAAGTTTTAAATAATCAGTTCTTATAATTTAAGAACCACTTCATAAATTACTAATTAATATACAATGTGATTTTTGAGCATGCTCACCCCACTTTGAACCCTTAATAAAATATAGAAAAATTTAAACTATGTATAAAAACTGAAACTAAATACCTATATTTGTTGAATGTTATGTTTCTTAAATATTTATATTTTAATCTAGTGAACACAAGGAAGTACCTGAAGAAGAGTGCTTGTGTGAACATTTGCCAATTGATGATACAGCTATGGAACAAAATTCTGAGTCATCTGTGACGGTAGTTGATACCACTTCGAAACATATTGGCATTCAAGTTGACCCAGCAGAACTTTTAGTCATGAATATTACTCTTATGGATTTAATAAAGTCAGATTCAGATATTAATTCCTTTACAGGCCTTTCAAAAATAGAGTATTTAAAAGATATTGCTAAAATATCAAATATCTTAATGGCTAAACTGCAGTATAGTATACAATTTTCTTTAGACACAGAAATGCGAATATGTTTAACTATGTGCAAGTTAAAGTTAAATATGTCTTATAAAAGTCTTTCGGTGCTATTTGGAATATCTGATACAAGTTGCAAAAATTATTTTATAGAAACAATCAATCTTTTATTTCTGATTTTTAAATCAATGATTCAATAATTTTTTTCCAATACGGACCTACGGACCACTTTGTTCTTTTGTTTCAAAATAAATTTCTGTAGCTTGAGCTTTAGCAACATCAACATTTGAATAATAAAAAATAATATCACTTGGATCACAAATACAAATATGTGAAAAAAAACATGAGTTTTCTATACAAGAATTATATGAAGTTATAAATGTTTCTATTAGTTTAACTTCAGTAGCTGATAATTTTGGTAAACATTTGGATAGCGGTTCTATGCGTCCAATATGATTCAAAGCAAATGCTGAATTCGGAATTCCTAAATATACAAGAAAAATATTTTGTTAACAATTATTATGAACTAAATTATGTAGTTTTTGAGTTATTTAACCTAAACAGAACTCGGAAAAATTTCAAGGGACAACAAAAAAATTCAAATTATCGAGCCCGATTTTCAGCTGTAGGTTAGTGGAAAAGACAAAAGTATTATAATTAAGGTAGTATTTAAAATATAAAATATAATTTTCATATTTTATAGAATTTCAGAAAATTGGAAAATCGGGCACAGACACCCTAAATTGTATTATTTTCAACATAATAAGAATCTACTGATTACTATCAGGATAGTTCTGATGGTAGTTAAAAACAGACACCTTTATAAATGCAGTACTATTTGTGATTTACAGTGGCGTATTTTGTATGTTTTTTTGGGGGGTGTCCAAATGATATAAGTATATACTTTGTTGCCGCATTCAGCATTTAATAATAATAGTAATTAGGTTTGCCTTACGACTGTGAGGTAGGCAACATAATATGAAGCACTACCTCAGCGCATTCAAATAATATAATAATATAGGATAGCTGGTAGTAGTTAATTTATTACGGTAAATACTAAATAATTAACAATTGCCTGTATGGCTTAATATAAAATATATGTAACAATTGCCTGTATGGCTTAATATAACAATAAAAAATATAGGTAACAATATAAGTATAACAATTGCCTGTATGGCTACAAAAATGACATGATAAATATTGATAATAACTCAAGACCCGTCGGTCATACACACAAACATTTGGTCGACCAATACTCACATAACAGTTGGGACACACACCTGATTTTACACCCACGCTACCGCACCAGGGCCTGTAAGTATATCAATAAGTTACAATAAAAAACAAATTGACCCTGCGTACGTGCGAATGCGTGCCTTCAACTGTTCACGATGACTTCACAACAGAAAACACTGAATGCAGCCGGGACAGGATCTTTAGCGTACACTACTGTCCCCACGAGCAACGAGGTACACCAAAACACGTTGAATCACTACACAAATCGCTGGTAATTTTGACCACCTAAACTGGGAATAACATATTAATGGTGGCAATAAAATTGCAGAGAACGATAATAACCAGACGATGAATCACAAAAATCACAACAACGTGGTTTGGGACGACTGGAAACAGAACATGAAAACGGCGTTGATAAACACGTAACAAGCTGAAAGCTGAGTGGACAGCGGACAAAAGTGAAGTGCTAAGCCGTTACATGAAACGGACGAAACACGAAAAAACTCAAAAGAACAGTCTTTCAGTGTCACCACACTAAACAATAAACAATGGAAAAAACTAGGAACTTTGTGACATTGAAAGCATGACAAACCGAAACAACTTAAAGTTTTGAACATAACCGAATAAAAGAAAACACTGATAATGGTTCCACAACTGGCCGGTCGTGCACGAACGCCTGATAAGCGTCCGCCGACAAGGCTGCAACTGTGGAACGCACCGTTACGTGCACATGAACATGATAACATAAAACAAAATATAATAGAAAACAATAAATTGCCATATTGGCACGAACATACTTATTTGTTAATTGGTTGCAATATTTTTGTTTTACATCTACTACCATAAAGCTCATAATATACTCATCAAATATTTTAATGAAACATTTTTTATTTAATTAATTAAAAGTAGTAATTTGTATGTAATTTAAATCATACAGGTATAAAATATCTACTATAAACATGATTTTAATTTAAAAGCAAATATAATATAATATTATTAAAACATATTAATAGTTAATACACATTAGTTACTATCATCGGTCATAATAATTTACTAATTATTACAAATTACAATATTATATTTTTTTTGTTACATTCGACACCAGTGATGCTATAAGAATAACAGTTTTATAAATAATTAAAAATATAATACAGTAGACGCCGCTTATAAGACTCACGGATATAAGGTTCAGTCGCTTATTAGACTCAAAATCGTCTGGAACGGTCCGGACGTATCCAAATACATTAAAAAAAAATCGGTTATAAGACTCAACACTTCGGTTATAAGACTCAAATTTCGTAAAATAAATAGTAGAAAACAAACTTTTTTGGTTATAATTTAGAAATAAATTGGTATTGAAAAATTAAATAATATTCGTGTTGATTATTTCTAGTTTCTGTTGGTACCTAATAACGTATAATAATTTTTATCGCAGATAAAAGTTCACATTTATCGCAACGATTATCATTATTATAGTGTACTGATTATCTGGTGGCTGCACAGTTATCGTAATTACGGGTACATAAATACACATACGTACACGTGCACATGTACATACTCAGTTATCATTGCAGTCAACGGTATAATTGTTGTACAATGAACGATCAGTCGGTATTCGAATTTCAACGCGTGCTTTTCTTGTTGTTAACATGAGTTTTTTTCCACTTCGCCTATAAGGTTCATTCGGTTATAAGACTCACTTTGTGCTGGTCCCAAAGTGAGTCTTATAAGCGGCGTCTACTGTAGTATAATAAGTACATTATATAAAACTAAATTTATTTTCTTTCTATATTAGTTTATGACTTTATATAATATTATTAAATTAGTTCATAACGAGTCACATATTATTGTTTGCTAAATTCCCTCCAAAATTTATCGACATTGAATTTTTTTTGGTTTGGGGGACACCGTGGACACCCCCCCAAAATACGCCACTGGTGATTTAAATTGTACATGAAATAAATTAAAAATTAATAACTTTGTAAAAAGTATGAACGAATTTTCTGCTGCAAGTCCTCCGATATGTCATCAGGCAATGACTTGTCATATATTGATTTTATAGGAAATACATGACAAAACTCTCGAACAGGAACTGGTTTATGTAAATATTTACTAGCTGCTTGACCTAGTTTTCCCCATTGTTGAGGAAGCTCTGTACAACTTCGCCTATCAAGTTCTTCTATTGGTGTTCTAGGAATATAAAATAATTTAATTTAAAAATTTGAATAAAAGAGATTAAGAACTCTGTCAACTTATTGATATGATAAACTTATTATATTTAAAGACAAAAATGTACAATTTAATCAATGCACATATAATTAAAGCTTACTTTTGAAGTTTGAGCATTAAGCCAACTATATGTTTGCATTTACCACTACCTGCTTTACAAGAACACTTTGCTGACAATTTTACATTTACAGTTGTTTTAATGACTTCTAGCTAAATAAGTAGAGTTGTATTTAGTAAATTAGTAATAGCCATAATATACTCAAATTAATATTTAAACTTACCTCATGAGGTTTACCACTAAGATCACTAGTTTTTAAACACATAGCAACGATTTTTAATGTTTTGTTATTATTTTCCACACATCCAAACTCAACAATGTGGTTACATTTCATTACTTGCGTACCCTCAATCAATGGTCGCTTAAAGTCCCCAATAAAACTTAAAATGTCAGTTAACTCAACAACCGAAGTAAACATTGTTCTTAGGTATAATACTATTACGAAGTCGAATAATATAAATATAAAAAAACTAAATTAAATTGTGAAATTGATTATTATCAGTTATACGCTGTGGACCCGTTAGCAAAAGTGACTACAGCGCCCCTATATTTTCTTTCTATCGTGAATACCTTCCTCATTTACTTATAGGTAGGTAGTTAAAATTACATAGACAGTCATATGAGTACATTACATACACTTTTGTTTATTTATTAAAATGTATTATTATATTATATTATACCTACTGTGTATGCATATATATTGTTTTAATGGTGAACATTTACACTTAACATTGTCATTACTATTAAAGTGTGCGATAGCACAAATGTACTTTCAACATATACCTACGTCAGCAGTTGTATTAAAATAAAATAAAAAATTAAGCTGTTTGAATGCATAATACAGATTGGACAGACACAGTGACTTATTTTACTTACAATGATGAATTTATATTTTTATAAATATTACGTTATGTTATTATTATTATTTACAAAAATAGTGAACCTATGCTTCTATGCTTAAATATATTGTATTGATTGATTTTCCTTTGGTCACTGTCATGAGCTTGCAGAAAAAATTTGACAATACCTATATTATAAACTATGTATGTGTTAGGGTTATTGTTGAATTGTTGAGTCAGTTAATAACATTTAATATTTATTACTAACGGTCAATTGTACATTACTTTAAAAACATACTAAATGTATTCTATGGTTAGATTTTTATAATTTATGATAAATCAATCAATTATTAATAAATAAACTGTTATATACTTCTTTATATGTATGTAAACACTATATAATGCAAATTGCATTATACACATGATTTTGCTGGCAACTTTGGTATATTTTTGTAGTAGAAAGCAACATTTGACATGATGTGAGGAGATAAATTCAAGTACTGAATGTTCTACTCATAATATATTTCAATATAAATTTTATTGCAGACTACCAAATTAAATAAATAACATTTTTCTATGGTATGATTTTTATATTACTCAGATTAATCAACTATGCTCCTATTGTATAATAACTACCAAACTAATAAAAAACAATATATTTATATGGGTAGTTATTTGCTATAATATTTAAATATTAATGTACTAATTTTCTTTTTGAATCAAACACATAATATATTGCAAATGTTAAATATATGTTTTGATATCAGCTTAGTTATTATGTTTTTATGTAATAGTACTTATTAACTATCACTGAGTATTTTAAATAATAATAATTAATAAGTTTTAATTTATGGTCTCAATTATTTCATTAAATTATATTAATTATTATTGAGTCCAGATTTTAAATTTTTGAAAAAATGTTATTATATTTCTATAAAATATATTATATTGTAAAAAAGATTGGTACCTACCTAATGAAACACAATACGTATATGACGTATGTATGGAATACTTAGATAATAATATAAGAACATTATTATTAATAAGAACATCCAAGTTTCATCAGGGTTTTATGCAAAATTATTATCATAACTTTCAAGTTTCAAGAAAAAAAAATATAATACTTTTTCAACACGGTGTAATAAATTTATTGTGGATTATTTCACTTATAACACTCACAATATTCACATTGTCCGCGATAGGTTAGGGGTTTAGTAACACAAAGTATATTCAATTTTTAGCAAATAAAAATTCAGATTTCATTAATTGCGCCCACATAGTCTGCAATTCGACGCAGCAAAATTATTTAAATATTTTTCTTGTACAAAAAAGGACCGGGCAAACGGTACGATATATATATATATCTAAATATAAACTGCTTAGCCAGGTATCAATTTGCACCGGTTAAGGACTAATAGCTAGACGCTCAATTACAATTTCTGATATGTTATTTATTTTTTTAACGTACAAAAATGGACCGGGCAGGCGACGGGAAGCGATATTACACCAAATGATGACTGATAGCTAGACACTCAATTACCATTTTCGGTACACATTTATTCTTTATGAATTCAAACAAGCACTGGGCAAGCGTCAATACAAATTTATAGTGACCGATTTCTAGACACCCGACTAACGTTTGCAACCGAATTTTCTTTGAAACGATTTTCACTCGACCCTCTCGAAGGCGCCGGAGACGGCTACTACAAGCCTGGAATCGAGGCACGCCAGCCGCTAGTCTTATAATAAAGAGTAAACACTTGTTTAAAAGTGAAGATAAGATTCTAAAAAAACAAATTATCGAAAAAAACCATTGATTAAGTGAAACGCTTTTTACACAAACATTATTATAAAATGTTCATGCCAATAAATAACAATAAATTATATAAAATTTATTATTTATATGACAAAAATTGAATGATATAATAATTTCTGGTTCAACCGCCTTTCATAAAATCATTTTAAATTAATTTTTTTATGAATATAATTACTTTAAACGAAGATCAACATATCACTGGCTTGAAACATTGTGTTGACAACTAATCTAATTCTTGATACATTAAATTGTAAATACGAATTATTTAGTACAATTGAGAAAAGAGGTGTGCGATAAGTCATTTTCTCATCACTGTCATCTACCTGTGCACCAGCGGACGTATTCGAGTGAAACCCCGCATCACTGCAAAGTCTATGATATGACGTTCTCTGTAAGACAAAACATGATCAGACACCAACTGAAATATAAAGGTGAAAAACTGTACTCATGCTACATATGTGACAAGGCATTCTCTGAAAAAAAACAACCTAACTCTACACTAGCGGACTCATACGGGTGAAAGACCGTACACATGCGACGTGTGTGATATGGCATTCTCCCAAAAAACCAATCTGATTCAACACCAGCGAACGCATACGGGAGAAAAACCGTACCGATGTGACGTGTGTGATATTGCGTTCTCTAAATAAAACAACCTGACTTGACACCAGCAAACGCATACGGGAGAAAACCGTACCAATGCGACGTGTGTGATATGACGTTCTCCCTAAAAACCACTCTGACTGTACACCAGCGGATGCATACGGGAGAAAAACTATACCAATGCGACGTGTGTGACAAGGCGTTCTCTCAAAAAAACAATCTGATTCAACACCAGCGAACGCATACGGGAGAAAGACCGTACCGATGTGACGTGTGTGATATGGCGTTCTCCCAAAAATCCACTCTGACTCTACACCAGCGAACGCATACGGGAGAAAAACCGCACCCATGTGACGTGTGTGATATTGCGTTCTCTAGAAAAAACAACCTGACTTGACACCAGCGAACGCATACGGGAGAAAAACCGTACCAATGCGACGTGTGTGATATGACCACAGATATATATAATAACTAGATACCCGACTTCTTCTTATCAATGACGCTGGCAGCCATTTACAACTATGGCAATGTTTACAATGATAACAATAGTTCATATCAAACAAGCCTGTTGCCCAACTTACTGACTAGTGACTACAACAGACTGGAAAACTGCGGTATTGACCCTTTTTCGACGATTATTGTAGGTTTTTGTATAATTATTAATTTAAGATGGTGATGTCATGTTGTGTACATTTTTGCACGAATCGACATTCAACAAATGGAGTTAGAAAAATTCACTTTTTCTCGTAAGTATTATAATATTAACCCATTACAATTAACATTTTTAAAATTGTCTTAAACTAAGGATCAATATTTTATTTACTAACATTATGTACCTACTATAAAATTAATTTATTATTATTAGATATTATAGGTTTTTGCTTTTTTAATTTGTATTTTCAATAGATTTCCACTTAAAGATGCAGAAAAAAATGAGTTATGGATAAAGGCAGTAGGTCGAAAAGAATTTATCCCTTCTAAATATAGCAAGGTGTGCAGTGATCATTTTGTTCAAACTGATTTTCAACAAACTGTTGGTGGTAGCTACAAGTTGAAGCTTAACTCAAACGCTGTGCCTTCAATTTTTCCATCATATTCCAAACATGTGTCTCAATTAAAAATACCGGAACTAGGTAAATTAAAGCCTAAATGGGAGATGGAAATTACCAATTGCTTACGTATTACAAAATAAAATAAGTGCAATTGCACAAGCTGAGCTTGTTAAGACCGTATTGAACCATACCCACCAAGCTGGTCTTACTGTTTGGGGAATCACTTGCGATGGCGCATACACAAATTCTGCGATGATGAAAATATTAGGTTGTGAAACAGGAAACAATTATAATGATATAAAATGTTGGTTTCCTCATCCAGTAAATAATGATAAAATATATTTTATTCCTGATGCCTGCCACAATCTTAAACTTGCCCGAAATACATTAGGTAATTGTAGAGTATTAAAATCTAATTCAGGCTTCATACGTTGGGAACACATTTCACATTTACATAATCTTCAGCAAGAAATACAATTAAAATTTGGAAATAAAATTTCTGGTTCACATATACAGTGGCACAATAATAAAATGAAGGTGAAGTATGCGGCACAAACCCTCAGTTCATCCACAGCCGATGCTTTAAATTTTTTAAAAAACCAAAATATATTTGAATTTCTAAATTGTGGTGCAACCGAAGAATATTGCCGTGTAATTGACCGTTTATTTGATTTTTTAAATTCTAAAAGTATATTCTCTAAAAATTTTAAATCACCTATTCACATGAAAACCATTAACTCACTTGAAGAAAAAATAGTACCTTTAATTACATATTTGTATACCCTTGAATTTGATAACAAACCCTTAAGTAAAACAAACAAAAAAACATTTGTAATAGGATTTGCTATGGCTGTCAAGTCACTTTTTAGTATTGCCAGATCTATATTTGAAAATGATACTTTGAAATTTAATTATATACTAACATACAAGTTTTCTCAAGATCATGTGGAGGTATTATTTGGCCAAATAAGACAAAGAGGTGGGTCCAATAATAATCCCAATGTTGTGCAATTTAAAACAGCCATGAAACAGATTTTATTAAAAAATGCCATTAAGTGTAAAAATAATGGTAACTGCAACACTTTTGACGATGACGCAATATGTAGTATATTTGATTTTAAATGGAATACAAAAAGAGCTGAATTCACTGATGAAGTTGAAAATTCTGATGATTATGATTTGGATATTTCAGATAGATTACAACAGCTTAATAATTTAAATCCATATTTACAAAATGCTAAAGAAAACATTTTGTATTATATTTTAGGATATGTTGTGAGGAAAGTCATTAGAACATTAGATTGCCAAACATGTAAGGATAGCCTATTAAAAAAAAACACAGATCATAATTATAATTCATTTTCTCACTCTAAATTTTTAAACTTAAGAAACAATGGAGGTTTAATTTCAGGGTCATTGAGTAGTTTTAAAATAATAATGGAGGTAGAAAAGATGCTATTAATTTTAACAAACAATTTGAAATCCCTTAATATTCCTAAGTTAGATGAAAAAATTATTCATTACTGTAATAATAAATTTTCTCTAGATCAAACTATATTCAAAGAATTAGATTGCACTAATATAAGTATTTCGGAAAGACCTCATAAGATGATAATTATTAGTTTATTAACAAAAAAGTACCTGAGTGTTAGGCTTAAATCATTGGGAAAAACAACTTCAAACACTTTTGCAGTTAGTAAACGTCAAAAACTGACAAAATTGATTTTGTTTGCTAATCAGTAATTATTAAAATATACCTATATTTAATTATATGTAATTATGTATATTTTTTACTGTCATTACATTTAATACACCTATATTTACCTGTGTGTAATTATGTACATTTTTCACCGTCATTACATTTAATGTAGACTATGCTTCTTCTCCCTCGCCTCTATCCAGTACTTCTTTTTCGGTCTTCCTAGCTGTTCAAAATAGACTATGATTGATGACATATTTCTATGATCATAAAGAGTGAAGTTGAGGGTCAAAATCAATTGAACCACATTTTGAAATAGGCAGCTTACAGTCAAGTCCATTAATTCATATTCACTGATTCTTCGATTTAAACTTATATTTTTAGGCTTACAGTAAATCGTACAATGTAAAATGAGTTGAACTTAACTGGTTCATCCATCAATTATGGTATAATTATCTATAACTGTATAAGAAACTTGTAATAATATTAAGTTTATGAAAATATAATTATATTATGAAATATTTGTATCACGATGAATGATATCAAAACTGTGATCAAAACGATTAAAAAATGATAAGAATTTGTAAACATTGCCATAGTCACAAATGGCGTCGGGCATCATAATTTAATAACGTTGTGGTATATGGAGTCGGGTATCTAGTTATTATATATATCTGTGGATATGACGTTCTCCCTAAAAACCACTCTGACTGTACACCAGCGGATGCATACGGGAGAAAAACCGTACACATGTGACGTGTGTGGTATGACGTTCTCCCATAAATCCACTCTGATTCAACACCAGCGAACGCATACGGGAGAAAAACCGTACCCACGTGATGTGTGTGATATGGCGTTCTCCCATAAATCCACTCTGATTCAACACCGGCGAACGCATACGGGAGAACAACATAAACGTGTTTTATAGACCTTTATTATTAACAGCATAAATCGTAATGCTTTACATTGTAATTTTACATAATAATAATCGATGGACAGTCCCCACCGATCGTAATATGATACTGCTGATTGTATATAAATATTAAATACTATACGTGTAATATAATGTAATATAAATGCTGAATATGCAACATCTCTTTCCTTAAAAAAAAATAAATAAAAAAAAAAATGCATATATAATATTTTGACATTTTGTATGTAACTTAGTACTTAATAGCTATGTTAGTATTTTTATTTTTATTTATTATTTTTAGATTCTGAACGAAGTGATGAATGTATTGCATTTACTATGATGTGTGTTTTTTTTTTTTTTTTTTTTTTTTTGTGTCTGACTCCAACATTTGGAGCAGTAATAATGCTCCGATTTTTGACTTCAGCCCCTCTTTGAATAGGAAAATTCATCTAGTTGGTACTTTGGGGGGTCAAAAGTAAAATTTTCTAATAGTTTTCAAAAAAATCGAGAAAAACAAAAAAAAAAGACAGAAAAATGGCAATTTTACGAAAAACCACTTTTCGACAAAATCGATTTTTTGATTTTGCTGTAACTCAAAAACGAATTATTGTAATTACTTGAAATTTTCACCAAATGTTTATATTATGGTTATCTCTTTACAGTTAAATTTTCAAAATATTTTGACCATTTTTAAGCTACTAATAGACAATTGAAATTTTCGACTTTTCTAAGTTTTTTTTCTTCAAATGCCGATAAAAATTTTTTGGGTGGCCAGAAAATCTTGAAAATTTAATACAAGGTTTCTTATAAGTTGTTCTTAAAGTGATAAAAAAAAAATCCGAAATCGTTAGTCACAATTTTTTTTTATAAGTGTTTAAAGTTCGAATTTATACGAAATATGTCAAAATTTAAATTAAATTTCATACGCTCATAATGCGAATGTTGGCCATAGTAACCATAGTAACATATAAAAACTATACTATTTGTTTCAAAATAGAATATTTGACAATATTTAAATATAATATATCCTAAACTGACAAATCATCTTCGTTCAGAATCGTTTTTCGTATACAATGATACCTATCATTGCATTCAAATTTAACCTACCATAGTCTGAGGTCCACCCCACCCCCTAATATACAGCAGAGCGATACCTACTTACCCGCTTTTTTTTTATATAGGTATATCCAACTGATTTAATTACATTAGTCATAATCACTTGGAGAGTATCGCTGAGGCGGTTTTCTGGATCTAATTGGTCTGGGTGTTTTATTTATTATTGTAGGATTCGGATTTTGATTTACAACTCCTACTGTTTCGGTATTTTCAGTACTTTCATTCATGTTTCTAACGGGTGTAAGTGAAATAGAATTACTCGCTGGTGTCATTGATTTATCTAAAAGTAATTGATCGTTATGTCTTTTCCAAATAGTTCCATCATCGAGCATATCATGCATATTGCAACTAATGGATTTAATAATTTTACCTTTTTGCCATTTATTGTTATTATTCCTATAATCTCTAGCTAAGACATAATCGCCTGTATTAAATGATACGGTCCTATTACCACCATTGTTTATTTGTGATATTTGTCGTTCGATAACCACTTCACTTGTATTCGGCATTAATGCGTCAAATTGTAAACGTGTTGATCGACCTAACATTAGCTGAGCTGGCGTTTCTCGTGTTGTAGAGTGCGGTGTGTTATGATACATTAAAAGAAATTTATTTAATTGGGATTGTGCAGTCGAACATTTTTAAAGAAATTTTTTATTGTTTTGACTGCTGATTCCGCACAACCGTTTGATTCTGGGTGAAATGGTGCGCCTGTCATGAGTCTTATGCCTAGATTTTCGCAAAATACTTGAAATTCAAACCCTGTGAAACATTTTTCGCCGTCTGATGTAATTGTTTTTGGAATGTCAAATCGTGCTATAGTTTCTGAAAATGTTTGAATAACGATGTGCGCTGTCATAGAATTTACTTGAAATACTTCCAACCATTTTGTCGTTGCGTCAACAATTATAAAAAAATATTTATTTTGAAATGGTCCAAGAAAATCACAAAGTACTCTAGTCCACGGTTTATCTGGCCATTTCCACGGTGATATAATAGATTTTGGTGGATTTTGCCTAACATTAAGACAATTGTCGCAATTTTGCGTGATATTTTCGATTTTTTCATCCATTCCTGGCCACCAAAAATATGATCTCGCTAAACTTTTCATACTGGAAGAACCCATATGACATGAATGAAGTTCGCTAAGTATATTATTTCGAAATTTAGCTGGTATAATAACACGGTAACCCCACAATAGGTATCTCTGTTCCACTGAAATTTCAGTTTTTCGTAAATTATACGACTTAAGTTCTAAAATGTTAGAAAAATCACTATACCATTCTCCTGTTTTGACTGCATTTAATACTTTGGCAAGAATCGTGTCTCTACTTGTTTCAATTTTTATTTTAGACCAGTATAATGTGAAGGGTGATTTTTCGTGAATAAAATTGAGACTAATACATTCTTCATCATGATTTTCAATTTTCGATTTTGAACTTTTCATTCGTGATAAAAAATCGGCTGTATTATCTTCGGATTTCACATATTTTATTTCGAAATCGAATGATGATAAAACATAGGCCCACCGTTGTAACCGATTAGCTGCGTAAATTGGGATACCTTTCTTATCACCAAAAATATGTATTAATGGTTTATGGTTGGTTTCTAATAGAAAATGTCTACCATATAAATAGTCATAAAATTTCGTAACCCCGTATATAATTGCCAAGGCTTCTTATTCAATTTGTGGAAATTTACACTCAGAATTAGATAGAACCCTTGATGCGTAGGCTATAGGTTTTTCTGTACGATCTGGGTGTACATGCGAGAGTACTGCGCCTAGTGCATAGGATGATGAGTCTACTACGAGTTTAACTGGAATATTATGATCATAATGTGCTAATACGGATTTCGAGATTAAAATTTGTTTAACTTTGTTGAATGCTTGGTCACATTCTGATGTCCAATTCCATTCAGTGCCGTTACGTAAAAGCATGTACAATGGTTTTAAAATATTAGCAGCGTTTGGAATAAATTTTATATTGGCGATTTCGCATTATGAGCAACTAGGTAACCGACCGCGAACGGTTACCTCGTTGCTCATAACGCGAAATCGCCAATAGTACATAACTAAACCTAAAAATGATTTTAGCAATGTTTTATTTTCTGGGACCATAGCATTTTTAATAACATCTGTGTGTTTTGTTAGTGTGTGTAAACCATTTTCATCTAACCTGTGACCTAAATATTCAATTGACTTTTGTATAAATTTGCATTTATTCAACTTCACTCTTAAACCAACATTTGACAATACATTTAGTAATTTTTCTAAACGAGAATTGTGTTCTGTGATAGTGGAACCTGCAACAATAATGTTATCTTGAAATATACCAATGCCCTCAAGACCTGCTGTAGAAGTTTCCATAGCTTTTTGGAACTCCCCTGCAGACGATTTTATTCCAAAAGGGTTACGGGTATAGCTAAATAAACCTTTATGTGTATTAATAGTGGTATATTTGCGATCAGATTCTTTAATAACCATTTGTTGATATGCGTCTTTTAAGTCTATTTTCGAAAAATATCTTGAACCACTAACATTTGCATATAAATGTTCTATTTTTGGAAGAGGGTATTCAGTCCCTTCTAATACCGGATTTATTGTTATTTTAAAGTCACCACAAATTCTAACCGTGCCATCTGGTTTCAATATTGGTACTATTGGAGTTGCCCATTCACTGTAGTCGATAGGAATTAAAATATTGCTTTTAATTAAACGATCAATTTCGGTTTCAACTTTTTCTTTTAATGCTAAAGGGATAGACCTAGGTTTGTAGAATTTATGTACCGCCCCAGCTTTGATATTTAATGAAATTTCTTATTTGTTAAAAGTACCTATTTCATCTAAAACGTTGTTATATTTTTTAGATTCTGAACGGAGTGATGAATGTATTGATTTTACAATGATGTGTGTTTTTTTTTTTTTTTTTTTGTGTCTGTGTACAGCATAACTAGTCGAAATAATGCTTCAATTTCAAACTTTGGGGGTGGTTTCCGATGGCAAAGTGGATATCCTTGGTGCATTATAGAGGTGAAAAGTAATTATTTTCCAACAGTTTTCAAAAAAATCGAGAAAAACATAAAAAAAATGACAGAAAAACGGGAATTTTTACGCAAAAACAGTTTTCGACAAAATCGAATTTTTTATTTTGCTATAACTCAAAAACAAATAGATGTAAATACTTGAAATTTTCACCAAATGTTTATATTAGCGTTCTCCATACACAGTTAAATTTTCAAAGAATTTTGACTTTTTTTGAGCTATTTATAGACAATTGAAATTTTCAAATTTTTTTTATTTTTTTTTTATAAATGTTGATAAAAAAAATTTAGCTGGGACAAATTACTTTAAAATTTAATTGAAGGGTCCACATAACTTGTTCTAACTCTCATTCAAAAATTATAAAAATACATAGGCACAATTTTTTTTTATTAGCATTTGAAGTTCAAATATTGACAAAAATTCGTCAAAATCATGAATATTTTTCACTATTTGGTAGTTAAAAATTTATAAATATTTTACTATCAAAAGCTAAGAATTGAAAATTTAATACTATGCTGTCCATAAGTTAAGCTTAGAATAATTATAAAAAAGTTGGATAATTATTCAATTTAAAAAATTTTACGAGTGTTTAAAGTTTTAATATTAATTTGAAATCAAAAATACACGTGTAAAATAACGTTTTACTAATAAATAATTTTCGATTTTTGTTATTTTTAAAAAATTACTAAACGTTAGATCTTGAAACTTTTAATTAAATGTTTGAATTTGTTTCAAAATAGAATATAATATGACAATATTTAAATATAATATATTAACATATCCTAGACTGACAAATCATCTCCGTTCAGAATCGTTTTTCGTATACAATGATACCTATCATTGCATTCAAATTTAACCTACCCTAGTCCGAGGTCCACCCCACCCCCTGATGTACAACAGAGCGATACTCACTTACCCGCTTTTTATAATATTATCTACACTTATGTCATTTTCCATATTGAACAAGGTAAAACATTTTATGTTTTTTATATCGTTTCGACCTATTAATGGAGGACCACCATTTTCGATTACATAAAGACACATTGTAAATTTTTTGTTTTGATATACCGAGTCGACAAATATTTTTCCTATCGGTTTAATGTCATTGCCGACGTAATCAGATAGCGAAATTTCATTATCTTTTAATTCGATATGACTAAACAGTTGACTATATAATCTTTTTGAAATTACGCTGTGTTGTGAACCGGTATCAATTTCGAAGCTTACATTGTTTTTTTCTACAATTAAATTTACTGTAAACGGTTTCACAGCTTTGTTCTGAGAATTTTGATCAATTATAGAAAAAAAGGTATTTGAAAGATCATAATTAACTGTTTCGTCATCATCATCGTTATCATATAAAAATTTATTTTGTGTTTTATTATTTTTCATTTCCTTCTTACCCTTTTTACATACAGTAGACAAATGACCCTTTTCACCGCAATTGTTGCATTTGTAGTTCTTGTATCTGCAGTCTTTTTGGAAATGATTGGAACGGCCACAAATCTCACATTTGATTTTTGATTCTTTGTGTGTGTTGAAACCCTGCTTGGCTTGATTTGTACATTTGTACACGTACATAGTGCTCGACGGTTTTTAGGTTTTTATAATATAATATAATATTATTCAACTAAAAATTTCTTTCTATAACAACTGCAAATTCTAACTCGTGTCTCGTAACATTATGGAAAACAAAAGAAAAAATACAACTCTATCTTTTAAAAAAAAAAAAACAAAACCTAACGAAGAAAAAAATACAGATAATACTGGGATAAGAATGATACAATTCGATTTATTAAATACTTAGGACATAAATACTTAGGTATATGTAAATATGTAATGAATTACATAACTATTTAAATGTCTTAATAGGTATAGACTATATGTACCTGTATGTATACATTTTATAGGAAATTAAGAAGGATAACCATTTATCTAAAGACACTGAAACTACCTACTGAATATGAAATCTAAAAAGACTACAATTTAAGTCAAACACATTCAAATGAGGTATGTAAGAACTATAGGAGTTCTAAATATTATTAAATATAATTCTTGTATTTTAAATGTACTTATATACTAAATGTATTTTTTATTTATTAATGTACTAAATGTACATAAAAAATACATGAATATTATATTATACTATATTATTCATTAAATTAAATTAAGGCTGTTGACTTTTAAAGATTTTTATACATATTTTTTTTTATAAATTAAATATTGAAGACATAAACCTGTTTCATTCCCACAATAATGATATTAGTTCCTTTGTGAATAAAAATTTGTCTGATGCTGATAAACATCTGGTAAGCTTAGTTTTAATATTTTATAAATTGATAATATAATTTTATTTCACCTTGTAAAGATGTAAGAATAGGTATATTACTTGTATTATTACTATATTTAACTTTCAATATCATATTCCTTCTTACCACTAATATAATAATTAAATAATTTACATCTTTACTACAGGTTGGATATTAGTTTCAATAATATTATAATTTTAAAACAAAATTGGTTATACCTATTTTTTAGTTGTACTATGACTATCTAGGTATATATTATAATATATTTATATATCTAATGAATTTTTAGGTGATTAAAAATTTGTGGGTACCACCTTCCAACTATATATTTCCATTAACTACAAAAAATATGAAACGTGGGCTACGTTTCCAATACAAATGGCTTAATGAATTCCAATGGCTAGCATATACTGAAGGAAAACATGGTGCGTTTTGCAAATATTGTGTTCTATTTGCTAAAGTTGGGGGATAAAATGGTCAGCCTTTGGGATATTTTGTTAAAACAGCATTTGATACACGGAAAAAAGCTAAACAAGTAATTTATTACTCTTACTTACCTATTGTTAATTATCAGTGTTGGGGAGTAACTTAAGTTAAGTTACAAGTTACTGTAACGAAATTACTTTTTAAGTAATTTGATGGTAATTTAATTACATTTTATTGTAAGTAATTTAAATGTAATTTAAGTTACTTTTTAATAGTAATTATTACTAAATTACTCGTTACTTTTTTTTGGTTTTATAAATTTTTAAAACTTTGATAAATAACCTTGATAATAATGTGTGTAAAATGTGTAAATACTAATATAATAAAATATATCATGTTATACATGTTATTTTTAGAATGAAATTCTTAGCTTTACTGTGTATTGTACTGCTTACGGCGTCTGCGCGCAAGGTTTATAGATTATACAGGTTGCCTCATTTCACATTTTTGAAATTTCGGGAGTGGGGGAAGCCATACCGTGACGTCACCCGAAGTATAAACTGTTTCGTTATTCCCATATAACACGGGTAAAATGAACACGATTTTTAACTTTCACAAGCTCCTACAACTTCAATATTAATTTTTTTAATTTGAGAAAAAAATGGTATAGGCTCAAGGTATAAATGAATATATTTGCATCAAAAAAAAGAAAAGAAATTTAACCATAACTTGGTTAAAAAAAATATAAAAAGTGAATGATCTAACTCATCACATTGAGTTTCAGGTGACATGGAACAGTAAGGTTTTTTTTTAATGTTTTTGAGCATTCTACTTGGAACTCAATTAATTAATTAAGGTTTTTAAAAACACCTTAGTACATATGATAATTTAAAGAAGTCAATAGGTAACCTAAATATTAAATAAAAATATAAATAAAATACCTACATTCTCGTTAATGAAACATAATTTTTTTTTTTCTAATAAAGTTAAGTAGTTTAACATAGAAAACATTTTTGTAACATTTGCTTTAACAATATATAAACATAAAAAAAATTATAGAGCATTTTTTTTAACAACATATAAACATTATAATCATAAAAAAATTATACGTTTTTGTATGTTTCAAGTGACTTATTGTTTTAATACTAAAAATAAAATCATTCTTAAAAAATCAGATTATGAATATTTTTAAATAATGTTTGGACTTATTTTGTAATATTTTGTTAGAAAAATAAAATTAAAATTGAATATTTGGAAACAATATAGAAAAATAACGTTTTTCAAAACCTTGATCAAAAGCGTAATATTCGTAATAATCAAAAACGTTTAAAAACAAAACTGTAAAAAAGACATGGATTTATTTTTGTATATTGAATAACATTTTCAATGTTACAAAAAATGCATTACAAATGTAATGCAATTAATAAAATTTAAAAAAGTTAAAAAAATAATTAAAATAGTTTTATTGTATGAGCAATACTGCAATAGTTGTCAAATATTTATCTAGTGTCCGTTGAGTTAAGCTACCATTAAACTTGGCGTGCGTTTCCTACAACCCTAAAACTTATATAATTTGT
The DNA here is from genome assembly GCA_020882235.1 of Schizaphis graminum. Classification (NCBI taxonomy): domain Eukaryota; kingdom Metazoa; phylum Arthropoda; class Insecta; order Hemiptera; family Aphididae; genus Schizaphis; species Schizaphis graminum. The sequence continues at coordinate 7,524,938 of CM037033.1, forward strand.
CTTGAATGTTTCCCCTTGGACCCCCCTCAGATACGACTTTGAATTAATCTGTAATGTACCTACTCTAAATATCATCAAAAAAATAATTACACACATTATATAAATATAATATACATTTCTATTTTATTAAGTAATAGCTCAAATAATAATAGTCAAACTTTTTAATTCAGTTAAAATAGTTAAATTACAATTTTGGATCAACAAAAAAATTTAAGTACAGGAGTAGCTGCTTATAATTTCATGTAACTATAACTGGATGTCTATACACGATTTGTAAAATTTAAAAAAATAGTTAAATATATTATTATTATATGGGTGTTGTTAAAACCTGTTCAAAAGAATAACGAAAAATAATGAATAATTACATATTTAGCGTATTATTAAGTAATAAAATACATTATTCAATAATAATACATCGATATTTAATAATAAGCAGTAAATCAATTAGGTATAATAAAAAATAATAGCATAAAAAATAAAAATATAAAAATACATACGTTCACATGCATTTTTAATACGCCGCCGTAAATTTTATACTTCGGGTGACGTCACCTGACAAGGAATGGTGCGGGGTGATCGAAATATTTAGGGGACTATGAGGCAACCTGTATAATCTATAAACCTTGGTCTGCGCGTACAGCAGCGTTGTTTTGTTCAACACAATAATAAAGATAATAAATAATGTAATAATTCTAAAAATAATAATAATTATTATTGCTTATTGTTATTACAATATTACCAACTAATTCGTTTCTTGTAATCGATGACTATCGTCTATCGTCGATGATCTAATATAATTTTATGATATCCATTAGCTATTGGTCATAGTCCATAGACTCTTAGCTCATTAGTTTATGACGATTTAAGTTTTGGATTCGACAATTCAGCATTCGTGAATCACTGAGTCGAGACATTATGAACTTATGACTACCTACCTATTAAGTATTTATATTTTATAATATTAAAGTGCATTTTTGTGTATAAAATGGAATTAGAAACTGAAAGTGAAGTACGTGAGCTACGGCTACCATGGCCTGTTTACAACAATTTATTTAGGTAAATGACAACAATTTTGAAGTAAAATGTAAACTTTGTGTAAATTCTAAAATTTACTCTACTTCTACCAAGAGTAATTCAAATTTAAAGAAACATATAACGGTAAGTAGATACTACTGATACAAGACACTTTAATACTTATATAATTTTACTGCCAACTAGCTATTTTATTTAAATAGAATTTTAATCAACTATGCTTCTGACAAAGTGACAAACAAGTATGAAGTAATTAATAATGTGAAAACCTTAATATTAATATATTATAGCTGTCAAATGTTTAAAAGATCAACTTATAAAATCAGAAAGTTTAGTTCAACGTATTTGTGACAAAGCAGGTTTATCAAGGTTCGATAAAAAAGATCTAGCTTTTATGATTGATTATTGCAAGGTAATTTTGAATTTAGTATAAAAACAGTTAAGTCATAAAATATAATCAATTGATGTATAAAAATCTTTTTAATAATAAATTAGTCAACTACTACTTAGTATAAAATTTATATTTGAAATAAAAATTAATCTATTATATTATTTCAGGTAATGCAACCATTGGCCCAGGCTTTAGATTTACTTCAAGGAGATAAATCTGTGGCTATGGGTTATCTCATTCCAACAATTAAATGGCTGAAGAAACAACTTAAAGAACTTCTTATAACAGCAACTATTTGCAAAAGTCTTGAAAATGCATGTTTGGATGGTGTCTGTTCTAGGTTTGACCTAATGTTGCTTGACAAATTCAATATTTTAGCTACTGTTTCTCATCCAAAGTTTAAGTTCAAAGGTAGGTATGTCAGTAATGGAAAAAGAAGAAGCCACTGACATTCTTCAAAGTGAAATAGAATATTTCAGACCAGTTAATGCCAATAATTTAGAGCAAAATCAACTTGGGGAAGTCAATGATAACATTGATAACATTATTTTTGATGAAGATATAGAACAAGAGCATTCTAATGCTGAACTTGAACGTTTTTTATTGACTCCCTTTAATGGTGATTTAACTAGGTATTTTAAAAAACATGCAATCATGAAATTAATTTTTTTTAAATATAATACTGCTTTACCTTCAAGTGCTTCTGTTGAACGTTTGTTTAGCATAGCAGGAGATATATGTACTAAAAAGCGATCGAAAATCAGTGATTGTAATTTTGAAAACGCATTATTATTTAAAATAAATTTGAAAAATAAACATTAACATTTAATGTGTTACAAAATCAGTATTTGTTAATAATTTCATATTGTTGATTATTCTTTTTTAAAATATGTATTGTCGTATTGACAACATGGTTATTGAGCTCCAGTGATATTCTTGAAGAAAAAAAAAGTAACTTCTTTTGTAATTTAGTTACTTTTTAAACTCAAAAGTAATGTAACTTGACCAAATAAAAAAAAAAGTAACTTGAAAATAATTTATTTTTATATGGGCAGGGATATGATGGGGCAAGTACCTAATATGTCGGGTCAATTGCAAGGTGTGCAAGCTCATATTAGAGTCAAATACCCTAAAACTATTTACGTGCATTGCGCAGCTCATTCGCTAAATTTAGCCGCATCTACTGCAAGCAATATAAAGCCAATAAGAAATTGTTTAGGTATTATAGAAAAATTATACAACTTTTTCAATACTCCTAAACGAAATCATATGTTATTGTCTACAATCGAAAATAGTGACGTTGAACAAAAATTAAAAACATTAAAAAGGCTATGTGCAACTCGATGGGTGCAAAGATACGACGCTGTTCATGATTTTATTGAACTTTTTAAGTTTGTAGTAGAGGCTTTAGAATGTATATCAGATTGGAAGGATTCGTCTGCTATAGATGCATCATTACTTCTAAAATCAATGGACTCTGAATTCCTAATTTCAATTAATATTGTTCAGGTAAAAACAATATTTTTAATTTAAAGCTAGTATCTTAAGTCTATTGAAAATCCCCTTTGTATTTTTCATCTAATGTTTTCATTTGGTTTACCGTTATGTAAACAATTACAAAAAATGAAAAAACCAAAATTGACCTGAAAGAAGCCATTGTTCTGGCGCAAGATACTGTCAATGAGCTTAAAAAGATTAGAGACAATTGTGAATATGAATTTGTAAATATATTTTCAAAAGCAAAGGTAAACACTGTCTTTATCCCATATATTGATTATTTCACAAGTCAATTGACAGATAGGTTTTTGTCACATTCTAAAGTGTTCAATGGTACGGTATTATAATTTATAATAACATATTATTTAATAAGTACATTTGGATATATTTACATTTTTTTTGTTTAATTTTGTTCTGATAGGTTTTGATTGTTTGTTTTCAAATAATTTTGATCTTACAGAAAATGACAAAGCATATTGTAAAGAGTTAGTGGAATTCTATTCACCACAAATCGATAAAAATAATGCAATAGCTTAATTGAGGCTTTGGCGGGCTAAGCTCCAAAGAAGTGGGATTATACCTAAAACAGGAATTGATGCTCTTAGTAAATGCAATTCAGAAATGTATCCAAATATTAATCTATTATTAAAAATATTATGCACATTACCAGTTTCCACTACAACTCCCGAACGTATGTTTTCAGCTTTCAAACGAGTTAAAACATATCTCCGTAACACAATGTCTGAAGTAAGTTCATTATTATGATTAATTATTATTGAAGTATCTAGTTTTACTTTATTTGAAAATTATTAATATTAGGATCGATTAAATGGTTTAACTATGATGGCTGTACATAAATCAATTGCAATTAATCCTGATGATGTGATTGACGAGTTGGCTAAATAGCCAAGAAAATTAGAAATTCTTTTATAAACGTAAAAAATTATTATATTATTATGTACATTATAATTATTAAAAACAAAATTAATTTAATATTTTAAAAATTATTATTTAATTTAAAAGTAAATTTTAATTCTAATATATTCAAAATTTACATTTTGAAGAAATTATTATAATATTGTATAGGTACTAAATTGTGTAGAATTTTAAAGCACGTTTATTAATACATTTTGTGTACATATATATTAGTTTAAGAATTTTTGATGAAATAGTTTTCCCAGATATTATACTTCAAAATCTAAGTATTTTGTGTGTAAAAAAATGTTTATCCCCCCATAAGACAAATTCCTAATTACGCCACTGGTACAGACATTACACATTCAAGACAAAATTCGATAATTTAATCTAGTTGGTAAACACTGGCAACAGGCCAAGTGTAGGGCACTTAGATTAGAATTCAAACAAAGTGTCGAATATGATATGGAAATAAAAGTTTTAACTCATCCATATACAATCCAAAAAAGCGGGTAAGTGAGTATCGGTCTGCTGTACATTAGGGGGTTGGGTGGACCTCGGACTATGGTAGGTTAAATTTGAATGCAATGATAGGTATCATTGTATACGAAAAACGATTCTGAACGGAGATGATTTGTCAGTCTAGGATATATTATATTTAAATATTGGCATACATTCTATTTTGAAACTAATTCAAACATTTAAGTAAAAGTTTCAAGATCTTAGGTTTAGTAATTTTTTAAAAATAACAAAAATCGAAAATTATTTATTAGTAAAACGTTATTTTACACGTGTATTTTTGATTTCAAATTAAAATTAAAACTTTAAAGACTCGTAAAATTTTATAAATTGAATAATCCTTAAACTTTTTTATAATTATTCTAAGCTTAACTTATGGACAGCATAGCATTAAATTTTCAATTCTTAGCTTTTGATAGTAACATATTTATAAATTTTCAACTAGCAAATAGTGAAAAATATTCATGAATTTTTGTCAATATTTGAACTTCAAATGCTAATAAAAAAAAATTGTGCCTATGTATTTTTATAATTTTCGAATGAGAGTTAGAAAAAGTTATGTGGACCCTTCAATTAAATTTTCAAGTAATTTGTCCCAGCTAAATTTTTTTTATCAACATTTATAAAAAAAAAATAAAAAAAAATTGATTATTTCAAATGCCTATAATTAGCTCAAAAAAAGTCAAAATATTTTGAAAATCAAATCACGTAAAGAAAATGGCAATCTTAATAACTGGTAAAATTTTCAAGTATTTACGACTTATACTTTTTGAATAACAACAAATATCAAAAATCGTTTGAGGCTAAATCGTTATTTAACGCGGTTTTGTGAAAATTTAAATTTCAAACACTCATAAAATTTTTTTGTCTGAATCCGGTAGAGTTTTTTTTACAGATATTTGAAGAAAAATGTATGGAGAACCTTGTACCAAATTTTCAAAACTTAGTTATAAAAGAAAAAAATTTTACGATTTTTTAACCACAAAATTACTTGCCAATTTTCGCAATTTTGACATATTTCGTATAAATTCGAACTTTAAGTACTTATAAAAAAAAATTGTGACTAACGATTTCGGTTTTCAAGATTTTCTGGCCAGCCAAAAAAATTTTATCGTTATTTTAAAAAAAAATACTAAAAAAAATTAAAAATTTCAATTGTCTATAAATAGTTCGAAAAAAGTCAAAATTCTTTGAAAATTTAACTGTGTACGGAGAACTCTAATATAAACATTTGGTGAAAATTTCAAGTATTTACATCTATTAGTTTTTGAGTTACAGCAAAATAAAAAATTCGATTTTGTCGAAAACTGGTTTTGCGTAAAAATTCCCGTTTTTCTGTCACTTTTTTTTTTTGTTTTTCTCGATTTTTTTGAAAACTGTTGGAAAATGTTTACTTTTCACCTCTATAATGCACCAAGGATATCCAATTTGCCATCGGAAACCACCCTCAAAGTTTGAAATTGAAGCATTATTTCGACTAGTTATGCTGTACACAGACACAAAAACAAAAAAACAAAAAAAAAAAAAAAACACACATCATTGTAAAATGAATACATTCATCACTCCGTTCAGAATCTAAAATTATTGGTGATGGAAATTGCTTGTTTAGAACTTTTTCTTATATTTTTACCGGTACGGAAGAACAACATTTAATTATCAGAGAAAACATAGCCACTGTAATATAAAAATTAATAATTTATAATGATTTAACTAATTAATAATAACTTATCTTATTTACTTTAGATTGTAAACACAAACCAGAAAATATTGAGATATGTAGGCGGTGGAGAACAGCTGCAATCGTATTTAAATCAAAATAAAATAAAAAATGAAGGTATATATCAAAATATTACTTATTCCAAATAAGTGGATACAACCAATAATACAATTTATTTCTGATATTAACAGGAGTTTGGGGTACTGATACTGAAATATTTGCTGCTGCGATTTATTTTAAAACTTCAATTTATGTATACTCTACTCAAAGACTCACTTGGCAACTTTTTAATAAAGATGTTAATTTAAAAAATTCATTGAAACGTGGAGAAAAATGTATTTATTTAATAAATCAAAACAATACACATTACGAAGTAGTAACGGATGTGATCAAAATAGAATAACTAATTCATTCCTAATTATTTATAAGATAGTTTTTTTTTTAATTTTTATTTTTGTAATAGACTTGTCTGCTTCTTGCGCAGAGCCATTTATTTATATGTGTATATAATATGTATATTATATTTTATTAAGTTGTTATTGTTAAAATAATAAGTATTATTTGTTTATTTTTTCATAGTTTTTGTATTAGTTTTTTTTAACAGTTTTTAATCTTAATTTTTTGTTTTTGATTCAAATTGACTTGTCTGCTTTGTGCGCAGAGCCCAGTAATGATTGTTAGTTCTAAGTTTTTATTGTTAAAATATTATTTATTTATTTATTTAAAAATATTATGTTTTTAATATGTTATTATAATGTTATAAATGTTTAATTGGTAATTTAGTTTAATATTGTTTTAATTTAATGTCGTAACAATTGGTATGTTAAAATTTTTAAAAACTATAGTTTTAATTACTATACAATATACTTTTAACTATACTGTAGTACATGTTATAATAATATTGTTTTGTTATTAATTTTAAATGTTTATGACTGGCAAGACTGACTAGAAAAAAATATATAATTAATTACAATTAGAGATTAATAAAAATTATTATGACTAATATATAAAAATAAAAGTGATTGAAATAGATTTTAGAATAACATCAAAATTGAATGAATAAAATACAGTTTAAATTCCAGGAATCTACTAATAAAGCTAGTGAAAAGTTTAAAGAGATATGACGTATGCTTCTATAAGAATGACAATGAGTATAATTTAAAATCTATATAAAAAATAAATATTTTGTTTTGGTTTACTATACTCGTGAAGAATTATTTTTTTAAATCAGTCAGCTAGATTAATAATATTATCTTTAATCTTTATTATAATAAAACGAGAAATATTTTATTTTTTTAACTGTAGATTGTTAAAATTTTTTAAAATTTACAATGTTAATTTTTTCAGAGATAGTTATAAGGAAGTTAGTATTTAAGTTAGATTAATAGGTGTTAAATAATAAGTATTTTTTATCGGGTTAAGCTACATACCTACGTATACCTGTAGTTTATAATATATCATGTCTGTAGGTAGGTATGTACATAATATGTAGGTACCTATATTATATAATATTATAAATAAACTAAATAATGTTAAACATTAATATATTCATATACATCAATACATCATATACCTACATAATCCAAATATTAAATAATTAATTGTCATTAATCTAGATATTCTGATTTTTTTTTTGTGTAAATCTATGGCTAATGTATCGATGATAATTAGGCAGCTAAATAATTTCCCCGTTAGTAAGAACTAAGAAGCTAATAATAAGCTATAGTTAAATTATATAGTTGTTCCCTTGTTGATAGGTATTATTTATTTCTAGTTATATTATAATAATGGATAATTCAAGAATAAATGGCTTAAAAAAAAAAATTAGTTTATCGAAATCTCAATTCAATAAAAAAATAAAACAACAACTTGATTCTTTAGATCATTTAAGAAAACATAATAATACAACATCTGTTGCTCTACCAGTTATGTGCAATATTAGTTCAACTGCACAGACTCAATTTAATTTTGAAAATACATTATCTAATGATCCCTCAAATGATACACTTACTAAGGAAAATGATGTTATTCCATTTAGTATTTCATCTCAAATTTCTTCTGAAAATAGTAATTTTACTAGTCAAACATTGTTTCCATTCGGTGAATCTAGTTCTACTACTTTATTAAACAGTTTTAACTCAAATAACCATATCACTGATTGTGAAAAAACATCAATAACTGATCAATTAAAAGAGTGGGCTGTTAGGAATAGAATAACTCATACAGCCTTAAGTGAATTATTAACAATTCAAAGGCAAATACCCGAATTTGAAAATCTTCCAAAAGATCCTAGATCATTTTTACAAACCCCAAGACAAACAGTTTTGCGCGACGTTCATCCGGGAAAATATTATCATTTTGGATTAGAGAGTGGTATCAGTAATAAGCTGAAAAATATAAATTATTCTGATATTCCTGATATTATAACTGTTTCTATTAATATTGATGGGCTTCCACTCAGCAAGTCTTCTTCTAGTCAAGTTTACCCAATACTATGTTTAATAAATAATATTAATGTATTAATTTTGAATATTTTTTGTGTGGGTATTTATCACGGTAATGAAAAGCCATCAGACTTCAATGTACTTTTGACAGAATTTGTAGATGAAGCCATTACATTAACATTAAACGGTATAAGTATTGCTGGTAATCATTATAATTTCAAAATTAGTATGTTCTTATTTGATGCTGTTGCTAAGGCAAGCGTTTTGTTTATAAAAGGCCATAGTGGATATTCATCTTGTTCTAAATGTAGACAAGAGGGAGAATACACACATTCTGTTTGTTTTCCTGAAATTGAATTCATCAAAAGAACTGATAATGATTTTATAAACCAAATTGATGCAGATCATCATACTGGTCGTACAATTTTAGAAAAGATTCCGAATATAGGTCTTGTAACAGAAGTTCCGCTTGATTACATGCATTTAATTTGTCTAGGAGTTGTAAAAAAGTTGCTAGTTTCTACTTGGTGTTTTGGACCACCACCACACAAATTACCTGCTAGGATTGTTAATGTCATATCAGATTTATTAATAAATATGGCTCAGTATATTCCCTGCGAATTTGTTAGGAAACCTAGAGCTCTAAGGAAAGCTAAACGTTTTAAAGCCACTGAACTAAGGCAATTTATTTTATATACTGGTGTTATTGTTTTAAAAAATAATTTGGAGAAAAAGAAATATCATCATTTTTTAACTTTACATTTTTCAATTAGTATTTTATTATCAGACCAACACATGCAGACTATGACAGATTATGCTGAAGAGCTATTAAAACATTTTGTTATTTGCACTAAATTAATTTATGGTCCACAATTTATGTCTCACAATTTCCATAATCTATTACATTTAACTGATGATGCGAGAAAATTTGGTAATCTTAATAATTTTAGTAACTTCTCATCAGAAAATTATCTACAAAAAATTAAGAAATTGTTGAGAAAACATAATGATATTTTACCACAAATTGTGCGTAGATTGTCTGAAATAAATAATACTTGTCAAGTATTACCAATTCACAAAATAAATTCAGGTTTTAAGTTAGAAAAAGAACATAGCAGTGGTATTTTAATCAATGACACGTGTGACCCACAGTATAAAGAAGCTGTATTTTCTAATTTTAAACTTAGTAAAAAAGTTCAAGATTCGTGTTGCAAATTAAAATGTTCTACTATTATAGAAATTCCCAATTTTGCATTCAGTAAAACACTTAATCAGCCTATTGTAATTGGTAAAAAGTATAATAAAACTGCAGATTTTTATACCAAACCTTCCCCATCATCACTAATTGGAATTGAATTAGTTGATAATTTAAATGAACATTTTTCATATTGGCCTATAGCTCTCATACATCAAAAATTAATTCGTTTACCATTTAATGATAGTTTTGTAGTATTCCCACTACTTCATACTTATGAACACTAAATAAAACAAACTTCTGTATTATGTATATATCATTATTATTATTTATTGTATATATTAAATATTTATAATCTAAATATTAACTTTCTCTATCTTTATATAAAAAAAAAAACATTATGCTTATATTCATTACTATAATAATCATTATAAAATTTTTCACAATTTAATTGTAGCAATATGCAGAAATATGATGGTTGGTACATAGTTAAATTTCTCAACGAAAATACTATTGAAACAATACCGAGTAATTGGTTGGTTAATTTTGATAAATGTGTGTGGCCTACAACATTATCAATTAGCAAAATAAGTTTAGCTATCAAAAATTGTCTAAAACCTTCAAAAAATTCCAAGGATTGGAAATATTGTAAAATTAAAGTATTACATAAAAAGCTACTGACAAATTTTAACGAAGCATCAAAATTAACTAATAATTTATTAACACAATCTTCTACTGAAGCTGAATCTTACCAACCAAAACTTTTTTTAAAAAAACGTAAAAAAAATATTAAAAAAAGAATCAGTAATATTGAAGATTGTTCCAAGTCCTTCCAACATAATAACAGCTCCTGCTCCAGCAATAGTGAAAGTGATGCAGGCTTTCCACCATTACCAACACTTTCAAGTAATATATAAGAGTATATTCTTTTTATTATATAAAATTATTATTATACATGCAATGATAAAATGTATAATATATTAAAATGTATTAGGTAGATTTTATATATAATAATATGTCACATAAAAACAATTATTATAGTTTTAGAAACTGAAAAAATACAAACAAATTCAGAAAAATATATTTCAACTAATGCAAGTGAAACAAATACAGGCAATACAGTTGATGTGAATCAATCTCCAAAAGATAAAACAGGTTATCTCATTAATTTATACAATAATATTTTTATGACTAACAATATAAATTGATTTAATATAATATATTATTTTATATTTAAATAGGTGATACAAATCATAATTCTTTATTTGATAATTTTCTGGCTGATGATGATGATCAATGGATAAATAATTCAGTAATTAATAATAATATTTATGATAATAATGAAGATAACATTTTAATAAATTCAAATTTTCAAATTCAAGAAAATGGTATGTTCATCATGTATATGTATTATAAACAAATTATAACTGTTGAGTATTAATTTTGTATAAATTATCTGTTGTTGTTATAGATGAAAACGCTGATAGTGTAGATAATAATGTAGGTAATAACTCAAATTTGATTCAAGAAGATCCAGCAGGTAATGATTTTAATTAAATTCTTACTATTTACTATATTTTATTTAAAAAAATAAATAATACATTTTAAAATATTATTGTTTCTTAATAGATATAACAGGTTATCCTACAATTTCATACAAATTTTTTAGTTTAAAATTTGCTTTTAGTAATTTTTGAAGTCTTAATACATACTTAATATTTTTATGTTTTTAAAAAAAATAATTATAGAAGTTCAAAAACAAATTATACGTCAGTTAGTTACATTAAACGCTAGGATTAAAGAGCAGAGTGATTATCTGCACACTATTATGATGATTGTAAGTGATGTACAAGAAAAACAAAAAACATTGGTTCAACCAATCATAGCGTTAACTAGTAATCATGAGTTTGAAAATGCTTATAAAATGCTTCCTATTCCAAATGAAGATTCATTGAATAGTTTAAAAAATATTTTAAGTAATGATGTCTTACATGATCAAACTGTAAGTAATTGTGAAACATAATTACTAATTAATAATTATAAATATATTTGTTACTCTGAAAGAATAATAAAATACTTCTAAACAATATAATGTATAAATATATTATATTATATTGAAGGGTTTAGAGCTTTTCTTTTTTAGTTCTCTTAAATGATGTTAATATAAAATTATATTTGCAATTTCTGCTATTTTACTCATTTAATTTAGAATAGATATAACTACTTGTATTATGTATCTATATTAATTTTATTTGTGTTATTAAGCCATATTTGATTGTATTATATAATTCTTTTATTTTTAATGAATATAAATTAATTATTTTGTCCGATGTAGTGTTAAAATTCACCATAATTAAATTGTTCATTGCATGCTCTATTATTTTAGTTTTATATATCATTGTGTTTTCAACTTTGTTTGTTTTAGGTAAATAATAATCATTAGGGTAACAATTAATATTTAAGTTGAACATTCTTGTATTCATCTAGGATAAGAATGTTATTATTAGTATTATTATTATTAAGAGGATGTCAGACTCGATTATGTACAATTTGCTTTATCATACACAGAGAAAACATAAGCGATTGAGACATCCTCTTAAATATATCATAAATAGTGTAATGTATATATATATTTACCTTATATATATGCGCATATACTTGCATTTGCTCCTTGGTTAAACTATAAAAATTGCTAATAATGCAATCTCTCATCCTTAATTCTTTATCATATATAATAGATTTAACCTTGGGGTTAGCGACATTAACATTATATATATATGCTGAGTGGTCATACCTTTTATATCTTAACAATATATTTTGTTCTATCAATTTATCTAATGTGTTACTGATGAATATTTTACAATTGTTATATGTGTCATTGTTTTGTATAATATTCACGAATGTTCCGCTAGCAATATTTGATAAGGACATGCAGGGTTCCCAAACACGTTAAATATCCACTAAATCTCAAAAAATACGTTTGACCAATAGATAGCGCAACACACCAGCTATAACGGCCACAGTTATAGAAACATGCCATCAACGACAGTTGTTTTTAGGGATTTTTTAAAAATACTTACAAGTCCGTCTCCACTTTCTAAGTAGTATGCAAATTTTCGTTATAACACGGAGAATTTGAATATGCAATCAGATCGCGGCTAGTCGTCTCGCGAAAACGTCGGGAGCTCACCATAGACCGGACACCACGCATCGAAATGCGCGACTAATGTATATTGTTTTTAGGGATTTTTTAAAAATACTTACAAGTCCGTCTCCACTTTCTAAGTAGTATGCAAATTTTCGTTATAACACGGAGAATTTGAATATGCAATCAGATCGCGACTAGTCGTCTCGCGAAAACGTCGGGAGCTCACCATAGACCGGACACCACGCATCGAAATGCGCGACTAATGTATATTGTTTTTAGGGATTTTTTAAAAATACTTACAAGTCCGTCTCCACTTTCTAAGTAGTATGCAAATTTTCGTTATAACACGGAGAATTTGAATATGCAATCAGATCGCGGCTAGTCGTCTCGCGAAAACGTCGGGAGCTCACCATAGACCGGACACCACGCATCGAAATGCGCGACTAATGTATATTGTTTTTAGGGATTTTTTAAAAATACTTACAAGTCCGTCTCCACTTTCTAAGTAGTATGCAAATTTTCGTTATAACACGGAGAATTTGAATATGCAATCAGATCGCGGCTAGTCGTCTCGCGAAAACGTCGGGAGCTCACCATAGACCGGACACCACGCATCGAAATGCGCGACTAATGTATATTGTTTTTAGGGATTTTTTAAAAATACTTACAAGTCCGTCTCCACTTTCTAAGTAGTATGCAAATTTTCGTTATAACACGGAGAATTTGAATATGCAATCAGATCGCGACTAGTCGTAACTACTAGCGTCAGTCAACATTGTAAGTATTTTAATATTTATTTTATTAACTTGCGATTATTAATTAATTATAATAGTTTTTATAATTATTAAATTCAAAATAAAATAAGTAAGGAATTTAATAGCGAATAGACTTATAAAATAATTAAATGGACAATTTATAACAATTTACGAAAACAGAAAATTAAAAGTTCCCATATCCCATAGTTAGTTAAAATTCAGAAAATGTATAACCATGTGTACTTGGCAACTTGTCACTCGCCCACTAATCAATATACCTATACAAACATTTTTTTTTTTGAGTTAAGTTTATAGTAACACTATTTTCTTTTTTCAAAAAAGATTGGACAGTTATTTCCAAGACGTGATACATAGATCATTAATAAGAAAACTAAGGCGGTTTTCCAATCATGAGAATAACTAATTATTAATTATTGTACTACAATTTTGATTTTTAGGTTTTATAATTAATATAATTATTTCAGATGTGGAACTTGAAGACATGTACGTGTACATATTGCGTGGCCAAATACAAATGTCCTCAGCAGCAACAGTCTCTGCTCGAAGAGACTGTTGCTGCTGTTGTGCAACAACAGATCAATACTTTCCGCAAAGAACTCAGCATCAAGCCCAGACGAGAGGTCTTGCGTAAGTTTAATAATTTTTTCAATATTCAGTTTACATAATAATAATAGATTCATATATTACCGTAATTTATTACAGACTGTTATGTTTGTAAAAAACCTGGCCATGTGGCCAGGCAGTGTTATTGGCGCTCGGATGGTAAGTAGATGTTATTTTTTGTTAATTTATCACTAATTAGGTCTTTTATTGTTTATTAAATAAATCTATGTTTCAGCTGCCCCTCCTCATCGATCCCGCTCACGACGTGCTCCCCCCCGGAAGCAGCGGAGGGAGACGTCGTCCCGCAGGTCATGGTCGCCCCGTAGGTCGAGGTCGCCCCGGAGGTCAGTAAACTCAAAACCCTCTTCATTGGCTCCGAAAGAATCATCTAATGCTAGAGGTACGTAGATACTTAAAACTATGTCTATTAAACTGACTCGTTCGTCAATCTGCTAAAAAGGAAATAACTAACACAATTGAAAAAAAACCTTTATCTTAATCCTATAAATTTTTTTATCATTTATATTGACTATAAATTTGTCATATCATTTAAATTATTAACAGATGAATCATCTAGAAAAACTGTTTGTTTTTGGGTAAAATGAATTACAAGGTGTGATTGAAGATCTAATTTATTTAATTTATAAAAATTTATTAGGTTATACATAAAATATTAACGAGAGAGATCCGATATCACACCCAAGCGGTATAACGTATAACAATTTGAATCCACAAAAACGTCGACGTGAACAATCCCAAAATTTCTATTTTTTAACTTTTCTCCAAAACTATTAAAGCTAAAAAGCTGGTTGTTAGCTCATTAAAAAGGGATTATCAAGTAGATATAAAGTATGAGATTAAAAGTTTTCAAATAATTTATTTAATTTTTCACAGTTATTTTAGTTATTTTACTAGTTTTCATTTAGTGAGATAGATCTCAGAAACTGGATTTTGTTGTTTGAGGTCTTGTTATATTCACATTGGCTAGTAGAAGTGCTGTGAAGTTATTCAGAAGTTTATCTTCAATCGTTTACTCACTACAAAGCTATAAAGCTGAAAAACAAAAAAAACGCCTAATAATAAAATGTGTATTAATTTTTTTTGAAACTCTATAGTAAATTAACTATAAAAGATAAAAGTTCTGAAAATCTTCACTGCACTTCTCTTAGTCAATGTTAATCCAACAAGAATCCAAACAACAAAATTCGTTAACCAGTTTCAGAGATATATCTCATCAAATGAAAATAAAAATAAGATACCTCAAACATACAATTAATACATTACAATACAATACATTTCTAAAAATTGAAAATGTCGTTTTCTGATTTGGCAAGCGTTTTTTTTTTTTAATATTAATTATAGATAATAAGTTAATACGATGAATGTATGAATTGTTTTGTAAGGGGTATGTGGGGGGAAAAGCCCCCCACGGGTCACTTTGGTTAACATCAATTTAGCACCCCCATAAATTTAGCCCAAATTGCGCTGATGTTACCACTTTGACTTTGTGTACAATGTACATGATGTTTATCAGTAAACATTTGCTTAAATCAAAAACTGTATTTATACTAATCATCATTAAATAATTACTTATAGACTTAAGTTATAATTTATTTATTTTTTAATACAATCAACATGATGAGCTAATAGATAAATTTAAATTTAATAAATTATCTGAGGATTCTGAATTTGTAAACAGAAATTAATTGTACTTTATTTTTTAGATCAAGCACCAAATGCAAGAACCAATGAGAAAAGGTAAAAGTGAGGAGAGTAAATATAATAAATATAAATATAAATATTTAAATAATTATTTAATAATAATTAAATATATTTAATACCTATGTTTAATTTTAATAAATATTGTTTCTAAAAACTTGACTTTTTATTTATATGAAACCTAGTTTCAAAGAAAATAGGAACAACATTTTAGTTTGATATCTTACTTGCAGGTGTACACTTTTACATTCATTATTAATTTTGATGTAAAAGGTAAATGATTTAACTCTCCGGTTGGGTATAATTTTGTTTTTTTTTAATGTAACAAAAATAACTAATTAATTTACATAGGTAACTGAAATAAATATAATAATATAATATGTTTAAAATAAATTATAACAATTAACAATTAAAATATTAACTTTAACTATGTAAAATAAAATTTAATAAATGATAACACCAATACTTAATAAGTAGGGCCCGGATTTTTATGCAAAAATTTTTGTTAAATATGCACATAGGTA
Source organism: Schizaphis graminum (assembly GCA_020882235.1). NCBI lineage: Eukaryota > Metazoa > Arthropoda > Insecta > Hemiptera > Aphididae > Schizaphis > Schizaphis graminum. The sequence goes on from CM037033.1 coordinate 7,541,418, forward strand.
TTTATGCACTCAAAAATTCATAAATATGCAAAAAAAATTTATTGTTTAAAAAATCGAAATTTAAAAAAAATGAAAAAAATATAGTATTAGGTAAGTGAAAAAAAATACAATTTAAATATAAATTTTTAAAATGTTTATAAAGCATAAAAATGTGTATTAATTATTGAATGAGTACCAACATGATGTAATAAAATGTGCTTTTAAATTATCAAATTGAAAACTTCTACGATTGTCGCGTAGCATCAAGATTGTATTTCGAAAAACTTCTTTCCACGTCTGCTGACACAATGGGTGCGTATTTGAAACAAGAAATATCTATTGGTGACAACTCTCCAAGGTCTTCATTAACTAAGGAGAACTATTTAGATCTGTAATTTGTATTTAATTATAAAAAAACTAACTACTTAGAACGTAAATACAAAAAAGAAAATTATAAAAAAAAAAAATACAAAATATCAAATTAACGTATATTTATTATTTACGTAAAAATTGAACATAACCGCGATTGTTTATCAGACATTGGAAATGGTAACCTTATAAAGCTAAAACCATGGTTATCTATACTAATTAATAATTCATTATCTGAATTTATAATATATGATAATATTGATAAAGCGAATTTTGTATTGTTTTTTGGCTTTTTTTATGCTTTTTGAAAGCTATCTATTTAACTACTGAAAAATTCATTACACTGACCATTTAAATGGAATCTACATAAAATTCTCTATCGAAAAACTTTAGATTTCACCATTTATCGTTCTTCTATGTGGGATTAACCTCATCCACAAACGGACAATGACAATAGTTTTGAATAGAAAACATAATATTACACTTGCCATTTTGTAATTTACTATACCTATTGTTCAGCGTTAATACATTTTGAGACTTGTCATATTATTATTTTACATTCACAACAATATATATTTAATTATAAGCATTTTTTAGGAGTAAATATCGTTAATTTTGATGATTGAAATTCAAAGTTCATCAGTTGTATGAACAATTGTTGATACCTAGGTACCTAGTTGATATTTAACACTGTTATATACTTATATCCCGTTCCAGTCAGAATTGTTTGGTAGTCGGTTCTTCTTAAGGAATGAAAATCAAATATCAACGCAATTTTGGTTAATGAATTTAATTTATTGATTAAGTCGAATACTGAATAGTTAATAAAGCTTTACTTAATGAAGGATCATAAAATATAGTGTTAGAGTAAAACGACTTATTAAAAATTGTATGGCTTACGATCGAGTGATCGACTGACTGCGTCGTACATTTTAAAAAATGATGATCGTATCTCATAATAATATATACAACGAAATTGCTTATATATTAAATTCTTAATGCTAAACGAGGGGTATAATGTATAAACATTAAATAGATGTACATATTATCGATGTGATTTGATGACAAATTACTTCTAAATAAACTATTTTTTTATGCTGATGGCGTAATTGCCAAACGTTGAAACGTGAACAAACCTAAAACTAGTAAAAAGTTCAAAAAGATAATTCGTTAAATCGATATACGGGGGTATACCATAAAGAAACGTATGCGTATACGAAAAAATAAGCGATTCAATTTTCAACTATTTTCTAACCCCGATTACGGGGTAAATAATGATCCTACGCATTTTGACCATAGAGCCTTTATGACTCGTTATGGCATTTATGAGTCAGCATTCGAATTTCAAAAAGATTGAACAAAAACTCAAGTTCGAAAAATTCGGAAAATACGTAAAATCTAAGTATCAAAAAAGAAAAAGAAAATCATAACTTCCCAACGAAACGTCCGATTTCTTTTGTTTTGGTACCGTTCGATTTTTGACAAAAATGTCTAAACGATGCGTAGAAAAAAATTGCTCTAATCACCCAAAGTCTAAGTGTTCTGTGGCGACAAAGTCTAAAAACTGCAAAATCCTAATTTCCGACGCCAAAAAGAGGGGTAAAAAAGGCTCCTACAGTGTAGACACAAGACGCCGATTTTGATAACCGATCTACAAAAAATCGAACCTGCGAATTTCAGAAACGTGGACCAAAAAATAAACATTTTTCAAAATATCCATGGGGGGGGGGCATAGGACCCTCCGACCACCAAAAGATTTTATGTAAAATAACTTAAAACAAAACTTTTGGTGAAGAAACTAAGCCCCTACATCGAAAACTGGCCGAGTAACACTCGACTAAAAAAATCAAATTTCGGAATTCCAAAGACCCAAAGTGGGGTAAAAACGGCTTTTACGGTCTCAACAAAAGATACCACTTTTAATCAGAATCCTCCAAAATACCAGAATCTTCCCGACTTGATAAGTATTTTTAAAAAATTACCAAACTCGGCCGCCCGCGTACCTCGTATTTCAATACGAGCGGCCGGGCTTTCGTAAGCTCCTGACATTTTTCGGGCTGACTCGCCGCGTTCTGATTGCATATGATTTAGGAGGATCTTCGGGAGAATCGGAGAATTGATGGACCAAAGACCAAATGTTGGCACAGTAGCATATTTGCGACACCAACAAAATCAGTATATACATATACTATTTAGTAACAAAAGCATTAAGTAACAGTAAGCCGTCATACAGCAGTATAACTGCTGCCATTATTCAATTAAAAAATTTAATTTTAACACATGGAGTAACAAAATTAGCAATGCCACGTATTGGTTGTGGCCTTGATCAGTTGGATTACTTGGATTGGCCCATAATCAAAGGACTATTGCAAAAACATTTTAAAAAAACCAATATTCAAATCAAAATTTGTCATTTTAATTTTTAAACATGTAGGTAAGTCTATTTAATTCAGCCTCAATACAATGCAATTCTATGAAATAAAGTAACTAATGTTTTGTACTTTAACCAAAGTTATTTTGTTTTTAATTTTAAAATGTTTAGTTATATAGGTATCAACTATAAAAGACTTATAGAATCAGGCGCGAACTGTCTGGGATGCTGGGATGCTACAGGGCTACAGCATCCCTTGCACTAAAATATATTTTTATTTTTTATCATACAACTGAAGAATTTAAAGTATAATTTAATATTGTACTATTTGAATGTTTGTTGTAACTTAATATATATTTACGTTTTTTTACGTATTTTCAATACTTAATTTAAACAAAATAAAATATTTTATAAATAATTTACATATTTTAAATTTGCCCTTTAAATTTTGTAGCATCCCGTGCCCTTTTTTACCAGTCCGCGCCTGTATAGAATAGTGTCTTGGATTGTATTTATTATGACTAGGTAATTATTAATAAATAGGTACACAGTATTATGCTACGAAGTTATAATACGTGACATGTATACTATAATATACATGCTACCTACCTACATATTTATAATTATCTTTACGTAGAACCCATGTACAATATATAAACACAAATACCCATAGAAGAATGTTAAATTTAGCTATGCCATGTTATTAACACATTTATTTTGATTAATTTTCTAATTATACGTCAAAGCCACCGTCACCAATATCGCGGCAGTGTGGGGGTCCTTTACATAATATTACTATTTACCAACGAATGAACGAACGCTGACTCGCTGACACGTTATTGAGTCTTCAAGTTGTACTGACGTCAATTAGTCGGTTCAACTTTTCTTTGTCTAACAATTTTATTTTTTTTTTATTAAGTAATAAATAAGTATCGGTTAAATTTACAGTTTAATTGTTTTATAAATTATTTAATTGTTACTATCATAGAGTACTCTATGGTTACTATATAATTAATTACTTTGTTATTAAGTTTTTGGCAGGTAAGCAATTACAAATATTCACGAATGTCGACTTGTTCTAATTTAAATAATATGTATTTTTATATTTAAGATTTTTTTTTTGCATTTTAATTTTTATGTAAACAGTAAATTATGTTTACATTATTATATTAATTCATCCATTTGTTTTTGAAATAAAAATATATTTTTTGTTATAAACCAATCAGAATCCAAAATCTTGAACTACCTAGGTAATAAATAAATAAAATATAACAATATGTAAAAAAAATTAATACCTAATTTTTTCAATTTTGTGTTAAATTAATATTACACAAATATGGATGGAACTTTTAATTTGGTAACATTTATGATTAATAATTTTCTCATAAATGAATTATTATATTAAGTTCTATTCAAAAGCTTTATAAAAAATTAGATAACAAACATTGTGTGATGTTTTAAACATTTAAACATTTTACATAATATTTTTGCATACAATTTATTAATATTCAGTAGTGTACAACATACACGATTCATGAACACAAATAAATTTATATTAACAATACATTCATAGTATAAAGCTATTTATATTTATTGGTATTCATCAATTTAAGGAAAAACTGAATACACCTATATATTGAAATAAATCAATTTTTCACAAGCTAGTGGTACATAAATACACATTATTAGATAAATTTCAAATTTTTAACCCTCGTGATATGTGCAATACAACTATTACAACTGTATTTTTTTTAAATGGCAAGTATTTTCTAACCATTCGATTATCAATAAAAATCTAAAAATGTGTATTTATATACTAAGTATTAACTTGTAAAAAAAATTGTTTTATTCCAATATAATCCGGCTGAGAAATTCAGTGTTCCCTAAATTGGCAAACACGCTGTATATATTTTAATTCACAACAATATATATTCACAATGAAAAATTATAATAAAAAAACCACATAATTGAAAAATCACTGCTTATAAACAATCATTTCAAAAGTATTACTGGCTACTATACAATGGCATATTTTGTATGTTTTTTTTTGAGGGGGGGGTGTCCAGATAATATAGGTAATAGGTATATACTTATTTGTTAATTGGTCGCAATATTTCTCTGTTTTACATCAATTACATCTACTACAACTAAGCTCATAATATACTCATCAAATATTGTAATGAAACGTTTTTTTATTTATTTAATTAAAAGTAGTAATGTTATGTAATATTAAATCATACATGCAAGCAAATAATAATTATTTTTAAAATAGAAAATAGAAAATAATAAATACACTTAGAAGTATTATATAAATTAGTTTAAATAATAAATTTAAGACGCCTTTTTTAAGCTCAATGCTTTCAAAACACCAACAATAGTAATTTGTAATTTTTTTGTTACATTCGATACCAGTGGTGCTATAAAAATAACAGTTTTATAAATAATTAAAAATATAATAGGATAATAAGTACATTATTTAAAACTAAATTTATTTTCTATCCAAATTAGTTTAGGACTTAATATAATATAAAATTATTTCATAACAAATCACATATTTTTAGTTTGTCAAATTCCTTTTAAAATTTATCAAAATTAAAGATTGAATTTTTATTTTTATTTTTATTTTTTTGGTTTGGGGGGTGTTCATACACCGTGGATACCCCCCCAAAATACAGCACTGGCTGTATAATTCCTTTTAATCTGTGCATAATATTTATTTAAATTATACACATTCGCACTATTTTATAGATTGTATTTTGATATTAAATATTAAAAAAATAAAAATAGAAATAGAATTTTTTTAACAATTACCTGCTAGTAAATACATATTTTTTATTTATTTATAAAATTGCATTTATGTATACCTATTTATTTTATTATATATTGTAACATCATATTGCCAATGCTCATAACAAATTTAAATACATAATGCATATACTAATATCAAAAACTATTTTATTATTAATTAGGTTCAATAATCAGTTAATTAAGTATAGAATATAGATTTTGTAGTAAAGGATTTTTCTACTATTGATAAGTAGTCGAGTAAGGCTCCTACTAAAATAGCATAAAAAGAATACAGTAGCTTGTTGATAAGTAGTCGAGTAAGGCTCCTACTATAATAGCATAAAAAGAATACAGTAGCTTGTTGATAAGTAGTCGAGTAAGGCTCCTACTATAATAGCATAAAAAGAATACATTAGCTTGTTGATAAGTAGTCGAGTAAGGCTCCTACTATAATAGCATAAAAAGAATACAGTAGCTTGTTGATAAGTAGTCGAGTAAGGCTCCTACTATAATAGCATAAAAAGAATACATTAGCTTGTTGATAAGTAGTCGAGTAAGGCTCCTACTAAAAAAGTTAAAGTAAATTCAATTTTAAAATGAGTGTATTAAAAAACGTGGAAGAAATAGCCAATTTAATTCAACAAAAATATTCTACATTAGAATTTGGCAACACAAGTGTTTCTGATGAGGTGATAAGTGATATTTGTAAAGTAATATTCAAGAAAGCCGATTGCAAAAAAGCTAAAAATAATTTAGTTATGGCATTAAATAATCCAAATTCAGCTTTGAGAAAATTATTAGATAGTAATTCAACAGTAGACAATAAGTCACACTTCCATAAAATGCTCAAAGACAAAGGTTATTCAAAAAATGATTTTTGTATTTATAAAACAGATGTTGTTAATTCAATTTGTAAAATTTTAAAAATTAATTGTAGCCGTAAAAATCAACTCAAACTATTTCAGCGTTGTGTAGAGAGTTTTCGACAAAACGAAATTTCTATTAGTCCTAAAGAAATTGTTATTTCAGGTAAAGGAAATAATACTTCAAATATAATTGTAGATGAGTTGGGCATTGATCTGAAAGAAAATGTTACTGAAATCAAAGAACATGATTTAATTAATTGTAACCCGGGTTTGCTTTATAGTTCTTGTAAAGTCTATGATGATTGCTGTAGTACAATAGAAGAAATTGATAATCAACACAGAATATTTCAACGTTGTCGAGAGAGTTTTCAAGAATATGAAATTTCTGATAGTCTTCAAGAATTATCACAAAAAGAAATTGTTATGTTAGGTGAAATAAATAAACTCAACGAAAGTACAGCAGTGAGTGTAAAAAGAAGATTGTTTGACCACAGTACCCCTCAAAAAGAAAACAATAATACATCCAATATAATTGTAAAAAAATTGGAATATGATCTGACAGAAGTTCTTGAAATCAAAGAACATGATTTAATTAATTTTAACTCGGGTTTACTTAATAGTTCTTTTTCGATTGATGATGGTTGCTGTAGCAATATAAAAGAAAATGAATATAATAAGAATTTTGATGGTATTAAACAAATTGATGTTGCTGAGGAAATATTAACCACCCCTAAACGCAAATTAAATGTAACATTTTCTGAAGATTTGTTTACCCCAGAAAAAAAATTTAAATCTGTATCCATTTGCAACACACCAGAAGCAGATTTGAAAGCATTGCCTAAGAACTCAAAAAACGTATATCCCTTAAAGGTAAGGTCTTTTAATGAAGACAATAAAATGAAAAAGGTTATATGTTATAAAAAGTGTAATTTTGTGGAAGGGACAATTAGCTTACAGGATAAAGAATTGAAGCACATAGTTGATAACTCAATGCAAAAAAATATTGTTATTTCAAATGAAATAAATGATTTATTACGTGAAAAATTTGAAACTGTGAATAACTCTTGTGTTTTGACTATCAAGAATAAAAATATTACCAAGAAAGGTTTGACATGTTATGGTATTTGTCGACATGAATCTTGTAAGCAGTTTAAACTAGTAGTGGAGAAAAAAACAATGGATAGTATGGCACAATTAACAGTTCTGAGTAATAGCCATAATTACAGCCACTGTGGTAAACTGACAACGTTCTTGAAAGGAACGAATCGACAGAAACAAAAACAAATGTCAAAGTACTGTCCACCGATGAGTTTACGACAAAAGTATATTTTAAAAGCTTCTCCTAGTAAACTCAAGCGTGGTAACTTGTGCAACATCAGGTCTGACCGCGTATATTATAAGGTGTCTCATGAGCAAAAGAGTAGTGATGATCGAGCAGCTGACGACAGGGTTGATATGCATTTATTGAAAGATAAATGTTCAGAGTTTATTCAGTATGTATCCGATCCAAAGGAGAAAGATTTTGAAATTTATTTGTTTAGTCAAGATCAAGTTAATGTTCTAAGAAAAATAAAATGTATTACAATTCATGTTGATGCGACTGGCGGGGTGGTGAGAGAAACTACAAGAGATCCAAGACTATTCAAAACAGGAAAAAGAAAAGAAAAATTACTATTGTATTATGCGGCTGTCACTGTGTGCAATAAGAGGATAATTCCAATAGCAGAATATCTGTCGACTACACAAACTGCTAGTGCAATAACAAATTGGCTAACAGAGTTTCGAAAATTCTATGAACGACAGAGTGGTACAAAGTTTATAGCACATGTTGTCAGTGACTTTTCAACAGCAATATTAAAAGGGTTTGTGAGAGCATTTAACGAATGCAATGAGGTCGTTGAGTATTTGAATAGGTGTTATGAGTTCATGTATGAGGGGAAAATGTTGAATTGCAATGCACTGATAAGTCTATGTTGTTGTCATTTAATCAAAAATATCTCTGATGATGCTCATAAATATTATAAAGGAAATGAAAAGAAGATGACCAATGGGTCTTTAGCGTGCTTGGCAACTGCATGTATCTCGCCAGCATTCAACATAACCACCACGGAATGTCTGGACAAATGGTTCACTGCAGTTACGACGGTGTTGTTGTCACCCTGCAAGACTGTAGATGTAGATGATGCCATGGAGACCTTGATGCAGCTCAGTCGTGAAAATCCAAGTAGTCTAGTTGATGATCTAGTCACAAAACAAAAAAATATTACATTAGATGAACAAATAAGAGATGTTAAGACCTTTTACCGGTATAAAGATTCCAAGTTCTTGTCTCGGTTTGAAAATATAGTTGTTGGGGTAAAAAAAACATTAAAAATATGTCCTAGCTTTGAACAAAATCCGTTATATAGCGTTGAATTTCACAATGATATCATGGGGTCTATCATTCCGGTGATTCCAATGTGGACTGGTGTGATGCGGTTCAAAGTATTTGGGTCAACAGACAGAGCAAGCAATGCTCCAGCAGAGAGTTGGTTTGGAGATTTAAAGACAAACAAAAAATGCCGGCGTATGAAATGTGGAAGATTTGTTCAATTCACTAGAAGTATTATATTGAGTAAATGTAAAGAAGTACTGTTAGATATACCATCCAATTATTGTGCACTTCCTCCGGTCCAAAATAAACAAAAGAAAATCGCAAAAAAAGAATCTACATCATTCGTCAATTTGATTTCGTCATCATCTGATGATAACGAGGAAAAAGAATGTTGGGGACAGAGAAAGAAAAAAACAGGATTCTATTTTAAGGGTCATTTAAAAGCTGCTTCAAAGCAATTTAAGTCACGGACAGTCATGAACTATGTGTCACCGATGGAAAACGTAAAAGATGATATGATTTGTTTGACACCAAATGTAAATATGCCCTCATTTGATTCCATAACAATAAATGACGAAATAGTAACTCCTCCAAATACTAAGACCTTATCAGAATCTTTAAATTCTATAAAAAGTTACAAATCTCCAGTAGATAGTCTGCGGTGTAAAATGGATTTATATGAAAATAGGTTACCAAAAGATAAAAATTATTATAGCTCCATTTTGAAGAAGAACGGAAGACAATTGGATTATGTTGTTGGCATTTATAATAGTGTTAAAGACATAACTCAGTTCCATGAGTTGTTTTTCAGTGACTTTGGCACACTATCAATGCATACACCTGAAAATACAAAAAATATGTGGTTGAGTAATTTTGTTATTGATATAGCATTGGGTGTAATGAGAGAGACATATTGCGAGTTTAAAAATAAAATAAAAATATTGAGTTGTGGTGTATCGGGTCATTTAAATAATGATCCTTCAAAAACAATTTCAAATTTGGAAACTATAGTTGTTCCAAAAGAGAGTTTGCTCGTAATGCCATTACATGTAAATGGAAATCACTGGGTAATCATGTTTGTGGACTTTGGAAATCGTAAATTCTATTATTTTGACCCATTTCAAACTACGGAATATAATAAATGTAGACATAATTTTGTGACTATACTAAGTGAACTGAAAAAAAATCATGTGTATGGAGAGGTAGGTAATGTGTGGCCAGAAATAAATTTTCAAATATTTTCGGACTATCCTAAACAAACCGATAGTTATAACTGTGGAGTTTATGTGTTGTACTATGCAGAGTGTATAATGAAAAATAAGATTGAAAACGTTAAATTCAATAAAGATTTCAGCCCAATGGTATATAGAGAGGTGTTAAAAGATCTTTTGTTGGAAAAATCTGATTTCATGAGAGATATTTGTTTGTATTGTGGGCGTACGGACAAAAAACACAAAGAGATAAAAAAAGAAAATATCGATTGGGTGCAATGCGATACATGTAACAGATGGATAGTACTACAATGTTTGTTAAATGTAGGGCAAACGTCAGATTGTGATGATAATTTTAAATGTGTTTTGTGCGTGTCCAATGACTTTTTTTTATAAAATAAGTATTGGTGAGTAAATTAAAAAAGTTAGTATAATTAAGAAAATCAGTGGAGTAGGCCTATGTTGGGAAACCACTTGGAAAAAAAAAACGCGCCAAAATGCAGTACCTCCAGTTTTGTTGAAAACAATGCTAAGGTGGTGTGGAAATCTGTTAAATTGTGAATTTCAGAATATAATAATATTCATTAAACTTGCATAACTAACTATCTACATAGAATTTGTATAAGAGTTATAAAACTAGATTTAACATGCCATACAATCTAAAAATAAAAAATAATAATTATAAAACATGTATAATAAAGACTTAAAAAAAATAATATTCTATTATCTATCATCAACTATAGTAATTGTTATTACCATTATGAGAATTAGATAGATTGCATATTATATGCACTGGAACACTTGAGTAAATTTTTATTTCAACGTTTCACACCCAACATGACGGCAAACAAATAATCCAACATTTTGGATAATAATTTCGCAGCACAATTAGTGCACAATGACTAAAATCAGAGAACATCAAAATACTTCAGCAATCCAACATGGTAGTTGTTTATTCCCCTAAAATACATGATAAATAAGCACTTAAATTCAAAATAATAAAAAATGTAATTCTTACTTATAGCATATATTAGACTTTAGTATCTTATCTGCTTATTATTACACATCAAAATTAAAATATCATTTTTGCGCTTAACAACTATACTGGGACCAACATTTTTCAAATATTTCCTCTTCCTCTTCATTGGACTTGTGAATTTATACCTTGGCAGTAATAAAAATTAAATAACATTCCTTGAACAATGCTATCTATAAAATCTGAATTAGTTGTTTGATAATATCACAGTTTAATATCACCTTTATGTAGCGTTCTTCTTATAATTCTTGTGTTTTCTTTATTGAACTTGGTAGTTGATAAAAAAAAAAACTATAATAATATTATGAATCATGGCTAATAAAAACAAGAAAAATCATTGTTGTATTACAATTAGTTATATACTACATATTTTATATGGTGACATTAAAACAGTTTTAAATCCCACAGATATTTGTTTTCTTACTGATTGAGTTGTTTTATTTATTAGTAAAATCACAGATTCTATAATCTGTGGTAAAATATAAGTATCTGTTAATCTCTTAGAGTAATAAAACTAAAACTATTAATCTAAAACTATTTTAGGACATCATATAATTTAGTAATTTAGTTATGAGTATGTAACAAATTTAATATTCATAAGTTATAACAAAACTACAACTGTAAATCTGAAAATCTGAAAACTATAATCTGTGATAATCATTAATCTGTATTCTGTAATCATCAAAACACAGAATTCGATGGCGATTTCCAATTTTTCCGTTATCACAATATATTTATTACACACATCCACTGAGATAGATAAGAATCACGATTAAAGATATATATATAGATATGTATATCTTTAATCGTGATAAGAATATACTGGAGCGCGGACTCACCATTCTCCCAATGATATAAAAAACGAGCCGTCACGAATCTCGCTTCCCCCACCAGGCCACCATCGAAGGGCAACACATTTCATTTTTACATACGATGGACGTGCAGTTTTGAATGTTTTGATTATTTTCATTTATAGTTCTTAATTTTTTAAATTTTTTTCTTAATTCTTTAACAAATTAAATGTAGTAGTAATTAGTCATTACCTAATGTATTACCGTGATTGTATTTGATAATATAATGATGTGTAAAGAGATCAAATTTAACAATAAATTAAAATCACATAGAAAACCTATCGATAAATATTTATTGTAATTTAAAAAGAAATAATAACACATATTTGATAACATTATATTTATTATTTGTATAAAAGTACAAAACAATTGTATTAACATATTATATGTATGTCTTCTGTACGTGTACCTAAATACATCATTAAACTCTTCAGAAAAGCTGCTCAAGCAGGGATTTTGAGATTTACAATAAATTTACATTTTTGTTTATAAATGGTTGCTCTTGGTTAACAAAAATTACTTACACAGAATCACCTGTATAAATATCACAACATATTATTTTTGGTCATTTAGGTTTTAATGTGTGTGGGTCACGGGTCAAATTTATAGTCTCTCTTATGAATTTTTAAGGTTGACTGTGTAATATTATAAAATATATATTTTTTGTTATATTGTTACACTTAGAGCTTTTTAATATTTAGATATTAAAAATCGTTCGACTTATAAGTACGACGTTTTAATATCCTTAATAACAGTTTTTCAAAAAATCAAATGCATATAACTTGTGTAGCTAATTATGGGGATTAATTTTATGTCTTACGACTTTCGTCCAATCTCTCACGGTTTTCCTGGAAAACACTTCGTAAACGAGAATTTTCTTTTTTCGAAATTTTCAATTTTCATTCGCGTTTTCTCGGTAACCTGGGGTCCAACGACAATTTATCACAGAGGTTAAAATGTTTTACATACAATTCTACACCAGAATCAGTTTTTTTTTTCCAAAAACTCGTTATTTCAAATTTTGGGTTTTCAAAATCGTTCGACTTAAGTACGACGTTTAAAAATCCTTTATAACGGTTTTTCAAAAAATCAAATGCATACAACATGTGTACCTAGTTATGGGGATCAATTTTATGTCTTACGACTTACGCCGATCGCGCGACTTGGAAAGCCCTTGGCAATGTAGACGATTCGGCGGGAACTTCCGGGAACTGGGAAGTCAACCGCCTTCGTACACTTTGTTTTATTGTTATTGTTGATTTTTTAAAGTTGAATAGGTAATAAATAAAGAAATTGAACAGTAGCAATAAATTTTTTCGTAGGTCAGAAAAGTACTAAATAGCTGATACTTGTCTATGAGCTGATGAGTCGAACAGCAAAATATATTTGGTATAGCCGTATAGGTAGGCAATGAACACAAAATTGAACGTTAGCAATAGATTTTTGGTAATCGGGTAGGCAATAAACACACAATTGAACGTTAGCAATAGATTTTTAATAATCGGGTAGGCAATAAACACACAATTGAACGTTAGCAATAGATTTTCAGGATTAAGATAGGCAACAAATTGACGATTAGCAATAGATTTTGGGAACCCTTGAATTCTCTTATCAAATATTGCTAGCGGACCGTACATTAATATTCATAACTAACACGAATGATTCACATATATATTTAACCTGAAAATTTTGAATATTATTACATTTAAATAATAAATTATGATATAATATTGTTATAAATGATGAGTTATTACTGTAGCGTTATGCAGTGCTGTATTTGTTACATAAAAAAAAATTTATAATATTATAAAAAAATAATGACTCACCAATGAAATCAGAAAATTTTATATAATCAAACACATTTCTACATGTATAGTATTCAATTATGTTTCGTTTCGATAAACCTACCATAATTAATGTTCTTTTTTTGAACATGATATAAGTTTAAATTAAATTTAAATAAATTAAAAATATATATATGATTATATATGAAATATATGTATTATTGATACATATCGTATGAAATAAAATGAAATAACTGTCTATGTGCAGTATTTCATTCGCGTTATCGACATTATTATTTATTACACGTCTTATGGTCCCGCTACCACCCGCTGTGTCTACCGTGCCTGCCAACAGGATTACTAATAATATCTTTTAGCTGGTGTTTGTATGGGTTTTTACTTAGTGCAGTATTTCAATCGCATATTCCATATATTATATTATTATTTGCATATATTATATGCCTACAGTTTTTTCGTATCGCCTTTTCCCCACCAGGATTACTACCGTTCGCCCGAATACCTATTTTTAATGAATTATAAACCGATTCGTTTCTACCGGAGTGGTTCCATGTCTTTACGCCGACGGAATCTACGCCGACTAGTATCTACGCCGACGGAAAAAATGCCGACGAGTATCTACGCCGATGATATGTTTTTTTTACAAAACGAATGTATTTCTATGGGACTAATATAAGAATAAAAATGAACTAATATGAAACTGAAAATTATGGAAAATTAATTATGTTATTAAATTAATAAAAATAAAATATCTAACTCGTTGTTGCCTTGTTTTTTTTAATAATAAATATTTTTTGGCTCTGAAAAGAGCCTTTTTATGCCCTAAAAAGGACATTTTTTAAAACGACGAGTGCCCCCTAAACTTGGCCATTTAGCAAGATTGGAATTGGAAATTATGAGCAATTCCCTGCAAATAATCGGAGGTGTCGCGATTCCCATAGTCTTCAACGATTTCTTTAATTCGCAATGCTGTGTCTCGATAACACCGTCGTCCCTGTGCTGGTGGTAATCCAGCAATGTACTGGTTGATTTGGAATTCATTTAGGCTCTGCTGATTTTGCAGACCCTCAATGAATTTCCAAATAGATGGATGATTTGCTCATAAAAGAGAGCTGAATCCTCGATGCCACCCTTCAACGGCGTTGTTAGTTTTGGGTAGGTCATTCAACGATGCCTCGAAACAATTCCAGAGGCTCAGCTTAAATTTAGGAAGCATTCTTCCAAGGCCGGTTCGTCGGGGCTTTCCAATCCACGTGGACTCAAAATAATCTACCAAATCTGACATCAGGTCTTCGTTTTCCGTGTAAAATTTTGTCCGGAGGAGTCTTTCAAAACAATCAACTACGTCGGGCTCTGGAACAAATGCAAGAGCGGCCAACTTTCGCACGTTCAATGAAAAATCCGGATCATCCTTATCTTCGTATTTGGATCGAATGTCAGCGATTGTCTGAATTTTTCTCCAAATGCATTGACTGAAGTGAAAAAAACAACCTCTGTTCCTGATGTCTGGAAAATTATGGGAAAAAGCGTTTATCTGGGCATTTTCAAAATCAGTCATAACACTGACTGGAGACAGCCCTGGTTTAAGCAGCTTCAGTTGATCCAATACACGCGAATACGTATTTTGACATTTATCCGGCAACAGTGCGTAAACCGTTGGCAGAACGTTGTTATACTTAATCGCGTGTATTGTAAAAACTTGCTGAAACAATGGCGGTGACGTTTTAAATGTACCATCAGCGTACCAATGGTCACATGTCGCCATCAAATCCAAATTCTTTTGCGTGCTAAAGATAATAATTCTATTATCTGAAGCACCGCTGTCGAATTGAAGAAATTTATCTCCAGCCACCGTATAAGTGTATTTGTCGGGAATCAGTTACACGGAAAACGAAGACCTGATGTCAGATTTGGTAGATTATTTTGAGTCCACGTGGATTGGAAAGCCCCGACGAACCGGCCTTGGAAGAATGCTTCCTAAATTTAAGCTGAGCCTCTGGAATTGTTTCGAGGCATCGTTGAATGACCTACCCAAAACTAACAACGCCGTTGAAGGGTGGCATCGAGGATTCAGCTCTCTTTTATGAGCAAATCATCCATCTATTTGGAAATTCATTGAGGGTCTGCAAAATCAGCAGAGCCTAAATGAATTCCAAATCAACCAGTACATTGCTGGATTACCACCAGCACAGGGACGACGGTGTTATCGAGACACAGCATTGCGAATTAAAGAAATCGTTGAAGACTATGGGAATCGCGACACCTCCGATTATTTGCAGGGAATTGCTCATAATTTCCAATTCCAATCTTGCTAAATGGCCAAGTTTAGGGGGCACTCGTCGTTTTAAAAAATGTCCTTTTTAGGGCATAAAAAGGCTCTTTTCAGAGCCAAAAAATATTTATTATTAAAAAAAACAAGGCAACAACGAGTTAGATATTTTATTTTTATTAATTTAATAACATAATTAATTTTCCATAATTTTCAGTTTCATATTAGTTCATTTTTATTCTTATATTAGTCCCATAGAAATACATTCGTTTTGTAAAAAAAACATATCATCGGCGTATTTACTATCGGCGTAGATACTCGTCGGCATTTTTTCCGTCGGCGTAGATACTAGTCGGCGTAGATTCCGTCGGCGTAGATACTAGTCGGCGTAGATCCCGTCGGCGTAGATGCCGTCGGCGTAAATGCCGTCGGCGTAGATGCCGTCGGCGTAAATACCGTCGGCGTCGATGCCGTCGGCGTAGATACCGTCGGCGTTAATACCGTCGGCGTAAAGACATGATACCACCGGAGTAGTGTAAAATACGTTCGCCCGGCACTTATAATATGAAATAAAATTACTAAAAATCCAAATTTGGTACTACCGCTTTCAAAATGATATCCCTCGACTCTAAATGACTTACTCTATACCCCCAAACTGTTTTAAGTCCCCTGGTAAGGTAATTGTACTCAGGGTTG
The DNA here is from genome assembly GCA_020882235.1 of Schizaphis graminum. Lineage (NCBI taxonomy): Eukaryota > Metazoa > Arthropoda > Insecta > Hemiptera > Aphididae > Schizaphis > Schizaphis graminum. The sequence continues at coordinate 7,558,029 of CM037033.1, forward strand.
TGGCAAAACCAGTACTTTAACCATGTAATCCTGTACCAAGTTACTGTTTTCTGGACAACTCGACTCCACCACCACTTTATGCAAATTGTAAGTATCCAAAATACCTGTCCCAAAAAGGGGACATCCTAACGAATCCAGGGATATGATTGGTTAAGTTGTAGTACAATATTTCGATTTTTAATGAATCATAAACCGATTCGTTTCTACCGGAGTAGTGCATATTACGTCTTCCCTATGCATATCATAGGAAATACAATTACTAAAAATCCAAATTTGGTAGTACCGTTTTGAAAACGATATCCCTCGACTCTAAATGACTTACTCTATACCCCCAAATAGTTTTAAGTCCCCTGGGAAGCGTATTAGACTTGTAGCTGTGGCTAAACGAGTTATTTTACCCATGTAATCCTGCACCGATATACCGTTTTCTGGACAACTCGACTTTACCACAACTTTATGCTAGTTGTAAGTATCCAAAATGCATTTCCCAAAAAGGGGACATCCTAAAGAAGCCAGGGATGTGCTTGGCTAAGTCGTAGTACAATATTTCGATTTTTAATGAATTATAAACCGATTCGTTTCTACCGGAGTAGTGCAAATTACGTTCGCCCGGCACTTATAATATGAAATAAAATTATTAAAAATCCAAATTTGGTACTACCGTTTTCAAAAAGATATCCCTCGACTCTAAATGACTTACTCTATACCCCCAAATAGTTTTAAGTCCCCTGGTAGGTGAATTAGACTTGTAGTAGGGGCAAAACAAGTATTTTACCTATGTAATCCTGCACCAATATACCATTTTCTGGACAACTCGACCTCACCATATCATGGGCCAATATTATATTTCGTTCAAAGAATAAAATAAATGTTCATGATTTATATTATGTCTTGTCTTTAGGTATCTATCGGTTTTCAAATAATATTATATATTACTATGATAAATAATTGGTGGTCTAAATAACTGTACTATGTGCAGTATTTCATTCGCGTTATCGACATTTTTACGTCTAATGGTCCCGCGACCACCCGCTGTGTCTACCGTGCCACGGTCGTCGTCGTCGATCATATCATACAATTTATAGGTTTTTCGTATCGGCTGGCAATAATAGACATCGTCTGTGCTTAACGCGCATTAGTCGTCGTTTTTCCCCGCCAGGATTACTAATTATACAACCGTCGGCGACCTCGCACGGAGACCTACGAAATCCCACCGCCGACGACAACCGAAGCACCGCCACCGCGAATGTTTAATCCACCCATCATTTCATTTTCCTTTGGACGCTCAACGGCAATTGACTACGAGTTCCTGAGATGTCACCCGTGCGACCAAAGAGCCAAATTTTGGCATTAGCTGATGATCTGGCGACCGAGGAAACGGTGGACAAAATGCTTGGTAATATTTTTATTCATATTTATTTATCTAACGCTGGGTGGTCGAACGTTTTGTAGTTGGCGATCCTAAGCACATTTTACTTCGTAATCCAGCACCAATGTAACTCGTATGTAATATATACGTAACATGTATTTTCATAAAAACACCAGGGCATATTTTTACCTATATATTTTATTTTATGTAATACACAAATTATTAATTATTATTAAATGCCGATTCACTAATATACGTAAGGTCAGGTGGGGTAAGAGCCTAATGGGGCTAGTGCCTAATTCGGTTATAATAAATATAATATTTGAATTTTAAAGTTTATTTCATGAAAACTATGGAGTTTAGAAATAATCGAATGTTGTGTTATGTTGGCTACATTGTAAGATATCAAACACAGTAGTTATCACTATCCGAGGAGGTAATCAGTTATTTACTCGTATATTTTTTAATTGACGATAATTCAGCGGACCAATTACACCACTTAAACTGCTCAGAATTATTTAAAATTAGGCTAGTAAATGTTATTTTATATTTGTATCATTATTTCATACACAAAGTGCGACATTTTTTTTTTTTTTATTCAATAATTATTTTTCAACCAAAAAAATTATCAAAACACTTTTTTGAATACAAATTTGAATTCCTAATACGTTCATTAATATCAGAAAAAAAAACAATGTTCCTAGTAAGAGTACAGTAAGATATATGTCCCGTTAAACTAAGATTTTGCAAAACGGTGTTGCTGTTACCCCACCTGACCGGCTATCTTCCTATATGCGCTCTACCCCAGATTGCGGTCTACCTGCGATTATTGGACGATTGTTGTATGCGCTCTACTATAAAATTTATATCTTTATTGTCGTGACTAAAAATGAATGGTAATAAAGATTAGAACTCTCTTTTTCTACATCATATCATATTTTTTGATCGTATAATATTAGTCGTTGGGTGACAATACTTGAGTTCATACACGGTTTTATACTTTCATCACGTTACGTTCAAAATGTTAGCAATAGAATTTTACAAAATCATACAAAATGAAGAAACAGTTACTAATTTTTTAATTGCGAAAAATCTATTAGTAAATCTAGAAAATATATTATGCAATAAATGTGATAGTGAAATGAAATATTATATAAAAAAAGAGCGCGGCAAAGAAAGAAAATTGTTGAGGTGTAAGAGGAAAGGGTGTCAAACCACTCAAAGCATAAGGTAAGAAACATAGGTGTTATTTAATATTTCAGGTATAATATTGTTCATTAATTACCTATATATTACATAGAAAAAATAATAGTTTTTGGACGTACATTGACAAAAATGGCCGAAACAATAGTGGATTGAGCATCGGTGCACAACTTGAACTGGTCTATTATTGGTGTCAAAATATTAAACAGACTACAATTATAAGTTTAACCGGTAGATCACATAATACAGTGTGTGACTGGATGAACTTGTGCCGTGATGTACCTGTCAGAATGTTTGAAAATCGTTCTAAATTGGGAGGACTCGGAATAGTGATCCAAGTTGACGAATGCTTATTAAGAGGATCGAGGAAAAATAATAAAGGTCGACTTCGACTTGCAGATTTACCAGCCGAAAATCTTAACGTCGACGACGACGACGACTCGGAAAATGTTAATCCTTTAGAACACGGAGCAAGAAACTACGGAAAACGGCTTGATGGACCATGGGTATTCGGCTTGTGTGACAATAAAGAAGGAAGGTATTTTGTTGTCCAAAAAAGGGACAAAACGACTTTACACGAAATCATACAAAGAGAGGTTATTGCTGGGTCTATAATACATTCCGATGGCTGGTCAGGGTATAATGGACTCTCGGACCACGGGTACAACCACTATGTTGTAAATCATAGCGAAAATTTCGTAGATCCAATATCCAAGGCACATACCCAGAGAATCGAAAGTTTATGGCGGCCTCTAAGACTGAAAATCGTGAAAAATATGTGTGGTACAACTCCAGATTTGCTTCCAAGGTATAATATATTATAATATAATAATAAAAATACGAAGGTAAATATAAATATAATAATAATTACAGGTATCTTATTGAAACGTGGTGGAGAGGAATTAATAAAAGTGACACATTTAACGCTTTTCTGAGGGACATGGCACAAGTATTTTAATATTTATTTAAAATATTATTTAATTTTTTTTATTTAATTTTATATTTATTATTTATAATTATTATTGAAACAAATAACGAGACGGCGAAAAAATAATGACGTGCGTTGATATTATAATATAATCATTTTTATTACTTTATTCATAACAATTTTTGTTCGTTATTAAAACTACTTTACATCATCCCACTTATACTTGGATATATTGTCTATAAATGAAACATAGTTGTAGGGTGGAAAAACACGGTAGAGCGCATACTGCAGTCGCAATGCTGCCGGTAGAGCGCATACAGGAAGATAGCCCACCTGACCTTACTGCCAAATAATGACAAAATTTCGTTTTTTCGCGAAACGACCAACTCCCAGGATTACCCGCCTTATAACAATTCGTATAAATTCGTAATAAGATCGTATACATTTATTTTATAATAATATTGTGATTTAAAATTTATCCAATTGACATTATAAGGGAAAATTTATATTTAACACCGTTTTTGGCGATCCAAAGCACATTTTACTTCGTAATCCAGCACCAATGTAACTCGTATGTAATATATACGTTACATGTATTTTTGATTAATATTATATTATACTATGGAAAAAAATGTGTGGTTTCGATAATTATGTTTCGTATCTTATCGAATATTATTTATTTAGACAAAACGGCAACGTTTTGTATACGATTTAATTCGCATTACATCTATTGAGGTTTTTTCGTATCGGCCGGCAGGATTACTAATAATATACACCCAAAATCGCAGGCCGCTGGTTATACCACCCTCATCTAACATAAACATTACTAAATAACATATGATATTTAATTATAAACAAAATACTACTGGTATTCATTTGCTGTTTTAAATTGTATAGGTTTTACAACGCATAAAACCAAAACCGCCAAATTTCCATTTCACACAAAACGTGAAAAAGATATTTTAAACCAAGTAATGGAGATGTATAAAAAATCTTTAGAAGATAAAGCCTATAAATACGAAAGAAACACAAGATTTAAAAATCAAATAAACGATATTAAAATTGTAGCAACCCAATCAATAAGTCGTGGTCAAATTATATACACCTTGTGTGGGATGACCGCTGCTATAAAACCAGAAGAAATAAAAGTATGTTTTGCCAAACTATTATTATTAAATAATAATAAACAGTATTTAATTATTTTTTTCTCAGATTGGGGTTAATGACTTCTCTATTTTAACAAGTTCACGTAATAAAAAAGATTTACTGTTTCTCGGACCTGCGGCTTATATAAACCATTGCTGCTCAAACAATACGGAATGGGTGGCTGGAAGGGGGGAAGGAGTCTGGTGTGCAAAAGCAATTCAACAAATAAATATTGGTACAGAAATAACAACATACTATGGTGACCATTACTTTGGTGAAAACCAAACAAATTGTGAATGCCAATGTCACACTGACAAAGTCCCAGTAAACGATGGTAAGCATACAAAGTCATTAAACACAGTACTACTAGGTGGAACAGAGTATATCATGTTAATTTCTACTTGCATTATTTAAAATAAATTTATGACAATATATTTACATAATATTTTTATATTACAGTAGATAGTCTGGGTAATCAAGATCAACCAGAAAGCGAAACGCCTGTTGCATCAACTTCAGTCAAACCTGTGACACAAGGTACCACATTTTTTTAAATTTTACTTTCTATCATGTTAATTTTTTTTTTAAAAATAAAATAAAAATAAATTTATGACAATATTTTTACATAATATTTTTATATTGCAGTAGATAGTATGGGTACAGATACTGATACAGAAGAAAGTGAAACCGATTCAGAGAGTATGGATATAAATACAGATACAGAAGATACTGATTTAGAGCATATGGGTAAACAAGATCAACAAGAAAGCGAATTGCCAGTTGCAAACCCTTCAGTCAAACCTGTGACACAAGGTACCACATTTTTTTTTAATTTTACTTTCTATCATGTTAATTTCTGCCCTATTCACCACTTGCATTATTTAAAATAAATTTATGACAATATATTTACATAATATTTTTATATTACAGTAGATAGTAAATACACGTCCCATACTGATACTGATACTTTCTATGTTACAGATACAACAATTTTTCACTGCACGTATCCTGGTTGTGCAAGACATTTTAAAAGAGAAGTGTGGTGCTCAAAGCATTTAAATAACCATTTTAAAAATAATGTGTGTTCTACATGCAATAAAAAGCTATCAAGCAAAGCATCATTATACCGCCATGAACAAACGCACAAAGAAAAAAGAAATACATACACATGTGTAACATGCAACCGCAAATTCTATTACAAATCAGATTTAAATTATCACGTAAAAACATGTCATACTGAAAAAACCTTATATAAATGCAACTTGTGCGACAAAGAATATTCAACTAAGAAACTGTTAACCAACCATCATCAATCTTTCCACTTACAAATAAAGAAATTTCGATGCCCGGAATGTGGTCTGTTCTTTGGTCTGTCGATTGAATTGCATCGGCATAGAAAAAAGGTAATTTATTATTATTTACTTGAGTAACAAAGTATAACATTTAAATAAATTATTTTTTATAATAATTTCTGTTTCAGACACATGTTGTGGAGAATTAATTTTTAAAAAATTAGGCATTTGATGACTAATACTACACAGCCTAACAGATAACGCATAAAACCAAAACCGCCAAATTTCCATTTCACACAAAACGTGAAAAAGATATTTTAAACCAAGTAATGGAGATGTATAAAAAATCTTTAGAAGATACAGCCTATAAATACGAAAGAAACACAAGATTTAAAAATCAAATAAACGATATTAAAATTGTAGCAACCCAATCAATAAGTCGTGGACAAATTATATACACCTTGTGTGGGATGACCGCTGCTATAAAACCAGAAGAAATAAAAGTATGTTTTGCCAAACTATTATTATTAAATATAATAACGATGGTAAGCATACAAAGTCATTAAACACAGTACTACTAGGTGGAACAGAGTATATCATGTTAATTTCTACTTGCATTATTTAAAATAAATTTATGACAATATATTTACATAATATTTTTATATTACAGTAGATAGTCTGGGTAATCAAGATCAACCAGAAAGCGAAACGCCTGTTACATCAACTTCAGTCAAACCTGTGACACAAGGTACCACATTTTTTTAAATTTTACTTTCTATCATGTTAATTTTTTTTTTAAAAATAAAATAAAAATAAATTTATGACAATATTTTTACATAATATTTTTATATTGCAGTAGATAGTATGGGTACAGATACTGATACAGAAGAAAGTGAAACCGATTCAGAGAGTATGGATATAAATCAGGGGGTGGCTATAGTTCTATTCACGTGAAGTCAGCAAAAGGTCGTGTAACATAGTAACCATTTATGATTAAACAAAATTCCCAGTATTTATTTATGTTTGTTAAACTGTAAAGTGATAATACAGAAAAAATTATTATCATACCGGTAAGAAAATAATGATAATGATAATGTGCCGGTATTATTATTACTCAATGATAAGACATATATTATTCATCAACATTCAAAATATTGTTTTTGTAGTTGTGTACTTCAGACATTTGTCACTTATTTACTTTTGTTTTACGTGTTAAAATTACTATTTTGTTAGTTCTGTTGTAAACTTTTATACCATTATGCCGAGTTGTTTTATTTGTGGTCGTACTAGAAATTCTGGTAGCAAAGATCTCGGAATAAGTTTTCATCAGTAAGTATAAGTTTATCTAATAAATTAATTTATATTTTTCTTTTATAATGTAATCTTCTTTATTGTTATTTTTATTATAGAATACCAAAGAATGAAAAGTATCGGGAACAGTGGTTAGATTTTATTAGGAAATTTGAAACGGATGATAAAACAATTAAACCAAGAAGTGTTGTTTGTTCTGAACATTTTACTGCTGATTGCTTTAGAAAATATAACAACACAAATTTTCTAAAAGAATTTTCAGTTCCTTCAATATCAGTTAGTCGTTTGAAATCGGTATGATTATTACAAGCTAAACAATTCTTTTTATAAAATTATGATATTTTAATAATTCAATTAACAAACAATTTTTAGGCAAAAATTAATGTACCTGAGGTCAAGTTTATGCCTTTAAAACCTGCATCTACTGAAATAATTGAACCTACAATTGTAAGCACTATACTTATTTATATTTAATATTAATGAATGGCACTCATGCATGTACTTAAATGCATACCTTAAGTTTATACATACAATATAATATAGTGACTAATACTGAATTAATCTATACATTTTTGATTATTTTAGGTACAAAATTATAATTTTGAAATAGATGGTATTCAACCGATTGACAGTTTAAGTGGTGAACTACAGAATTGTTCCAACACACTAAACACAACTAGTATAGACTATGAACCATCAAGTTCTTTTTCAATTGGATGTCCTACACAAAACGTATTATTGATATAAATTTGTTTTATGTACTTTATTGTGTAAAAATAATATCTTTTTGTTATAGGTGGTTTCTAGAGATTTATTTTCAAAAGCTGCCATATTATGTGATAATGACACACCTAAAAAGCATTTTTTGAAACGAACTATTTCAACCCTGGTACGTGAAAATTTGAATCAAAGGAAAAAAATTAAAGTTCTCAATCAACAAATCAGAAGACAAAAAAAAAATATTTCTTCTTTAAAAAGTATGTATAAACCAATTGTTACAAAAACTTAAATATCCATTTTTATGTTATAGGTGTGATCAAAGTTTTAGAGCAAAAAAACTTAATCAACCAGGACCAAGTAAACCTAATAGATCAAAATTTTAGTAAGCACAAAGATCTGATAACTAATTTTGCTAAAAAAAACGCTGGGCAAAAGCTTCCTAAACAATATAGCATGGAACTTAGACGGTTTGCTATCACTCTAAATTTTTACTCTCCTAAAGCCTATAGATTTGTTCGCGATGAATTTAATTGTGTACTTCCTTGCCCAAGAACACTTAGTAAGTGGTATGTACATGTCGACGCCGAACCGGGATTTACCAAAGAAGCTATTGACACGCTTACCTTGGTTTGTAAGAATTCTTCCACTCAGATTTACTGTTCTTTGCTTATGGATGAAATCTCAATTAGAAAGCACCTTGAATGGGATGGTTACGTTTATCATGGTTATAATAATTTTGGATCAGAAATTCAAAATGAAACTATGGAGGAGGCTACAGAATGCTTTGTTTTAATGGTTGTTGGGATTAATGCTTCATGGAAAATCCCGGTTGGATATTTTCTCTGTAACCACTTAAATAGTACACAAAAAGTGAATTTAGTAAGACGCTGTATTGATGTAATTTCCGAAACTGGCTTAAAAATAGTTAGTTTGACTTTTGATAGCTGTGCTGTAAATCTAAGCATGGCAAAAGCTCTTGGCTGTGTTTTAGATGCTAATCCTGCTAATATTATAACTAGCTTTAATGTTCACAATCATAATGTGAATGTTGTATTTGATGCTGCACACATGATAAAGCTTATTAGAAATACTTTTGGCGAAAAAAAAATACTTATCGATCACAATGGAGGAGCCATTAATTTTAGTTACATTGAAAAATTGTTATTTTTACAGGAAAATGAAAAGTGTCACTTGGGTAACAAATTAAAAAAAGAGCATGTATTTTATTTAAAAAAAAAAATGAAAGTAAAACTAGCAACCCAACTTTTATCAAATTCTGTTGCGGATGCCTTACTGTTCTGTAAAGACAACTTACAACTTGATGAATTTAAAGAATGTGAAGCTACGATACATTTTATTAGAATTATGAATGATGCTTTTGATATTCTCAATTCTAGGCACCTAGTGTCATATGGTTTTAAAGGTGCGGTTTGTATGAATAATTTTGATAAAATTGATTCTTTTATAAATCTTTTTTTTTTCTATGTAAATAATTTAAAATTTGAAAGTGGCCAATCAGTTGTCAAATCACAACGAGCAACTGGTTTCTTAGGATTATTGATAACACTAAATTCATTAAAAAATCTTAAAACTCAATTAATTGATACTAATTGTCTACAATTCATTCCAATGTATAAACTTAGTCAAGACCACTTGGAGATCTTTTTTGGTAGTGTTAGATCTCAAGGTGGATATAACAACAATCCAACTGCTCGCCAATTTAAATCTGCTTACAAAAAAATATTAGTCAATGCCCAAATTAAAGACAGAGGGTTAGGAAATTGTATGGCACTGGAAGATGTACCTATACTAAATTGTTCTAGTGTTACTGATCCAATTATAGCTATTAATAATTCTAATTGCACTTTAAATAAAGATATCGATTTAGAGCCTGAGCAATATAATTTTGAAACTGACGGGTTACATTTGAATTTTGAATTGAGTGAATTTTCTAAGGAGGTTTCATTATACATAGCTGGATTTGTATCACATAAGTTGTCTTCAAAAATAAAATGTTTGATTTGTAATGGTGCATTATTTGGGAATAAGAGCAATTTTTTTCATTCAATCATTGTTGTGAAGGATAAAGGAGGTTTAACTTATCCAAGTGAGGATGTTGTGAAAATTTGTGTGACTACAGAGAAGTATTTAAAAACGTATAGTGAAAAACAATTTAATAAAATTTTGGTTATAACAAAAATCTTTAGGAGTTTAAACAATAGTAAATTATTTGAATCAATTAATTTCCATAATGATCAAAATGGACCATTGGAAAATCATGTCATTTTATTACAAAAAGCGATTATTTCAACATATTGTGATATTAAATTTAATTATATGTGTCGTAAACAAAATGAAACAGTATCCTTAAGATCGTGGTACAACAAACTAACTATTTTTAAAGGTCAGTAAATATTTTTTATTTTATATAAAGTTTCACTTCTTTTTAATATTATTAGGTACCTAAATTTTCATATTATTTAAACTTACTTTAAAAATGAATATTAAATTAAAATATGCAGCATCTATGATTTATTAAATTATACTTATGTTGTGGTGTACTACTAATTATTAATTGTATTATGTAATCTTATTATATAAAATGTATAATGTAATAAAATACTATATAAATATTAAATAACAATAAAATTATTGTGTTTGTCAAAATTTCAAAAACAATTAGTGGTACTGACTGAAGAAGTAAAAAAATGTTATACATTAATTTTGTAATGAGCTTGTGGCAACACTGATGCTCGCCCTTTTGCTTGCTTCAAATCAGTGTGTAGTGTAGTATACGGTATAGCTTCTCTATATATTATTACTCTGTGATATAAATACAGATACAGAAGATACTGATTTAGAGCATATGGGTAAACAAGATCAACAAGAAAGCGAATTGCCAGTTGCAAACCCTTCAGTTAAACCTGTGACACAAGGTACCACATTTTTTTAAATTTTACTTTCTGTCATGTTAATTTCTGCCCTATTAACCACTTGCATTAATTAACATAAATTTATGACAATATATTTACATAATATTTTTATATTACAGTAGATAGTCTGGGTAATCAAGATCAACCAGAAAGCGAAACGCCTGTTGCATCAACTTCAGTCAAACCTGTGACATAAGGTACCACATTTTTTTAAATTTTACTTTCTATCATGTTAATTTTTTTTTTAAAAATAAAATAAAAATAAATTTATGACAATATTTTTACATAATATTTTTATATTGCAGTAGATAGTATGGGTACAGATACTGATACAGAAGAAAGTGAAACCGATTCAGAGAGTATGGATATAAATACAGATACAGAAGATACTGATTTAGAGCATATGGGTAAACAAGATCAAAAAGAAAGCGAATTGTCAGTTGCAAACCCTTCAGTCAAACCTGTAACACAAGGTACCACATTTTTTTTTAATTTTACTTTCTGTCATGTTAATTTCTGCAGCAATTCAACACGCATTGGTACAGATTGAGCATTGAACGGTGTAAAAGCTTAACGGTGGATTAGGGCTACTGGCGATACCACCTTGATAAAAAAAACGCGCTTATGTGTAAGACCCCTTGGGTAGTGTGGAACATTACACTTATGTTGAAGACATCTCCATAGATAAAGATCAGAACAATGAGGTCCCTAATCATGAAACCAGTGTTAATGTGTCGGGGATAACTGATAAAAGTATGCAAAATATTTATGGTTTTATGTAACTTTTAGAATATATCTATATTGTTTTATATACATGCAATACATTACTTTTAGACGATGATGAATATAATTTTATCTTAATAACATTAATAAATTTAAATTATTATTGGAATGTGTTCCAGAACATTATTACATGATTACTATTAGATCTGTTAAATAAAGAAAAAAACATTTACAAAATATTGTTAATATTTATTATATCTTATAAATTTTTATTTCACATATCATAATTAAAAATAAATACATGTTATAAAAATTATGCCAAATTATTTCTTAATTAATAATAAGCAACATAGTTCTACAGAGAAGTTGACAGTTGTGTGTTACTGTTTTCTATATTTTTAAATTTTATATATAATTAATAATTATTAGGTATAATTAATAATTTATTAAAAATTATAATTCATACAATAATATACAACAAGTCAACAAATACAATAAAATATGTTAATTATTAATTCTAGTTTAATGTTTATAAATGAAGTTTATTTAATGTCCCTGTTTCTATAGTTAACTGTCTATAACAGTTACTGATTAGTGATTAAATTTAAATTAAAAAATAAATAAAGTAATCAATTTCAGAATCAAGACAAAAGAAAATCATTTAAACAAAAAACCAGAAATAGTTGACTATTTCAAAAATGCTGTGTTAAATGTAAGTCTTGTGATGCAAATAAGTTTTATCCAAAAACTCACAAATTCATAACTTAATTATGTAATTTAATCTTTGGTTATTTTAGAGTACAGAAAGTAGAAAAAATCAAAATATAATTGATGAATCTATTGATAAACACTGTGTTGTAAGTACCTATATATTTTATTCAAATACTTGAAAATAAATGTCTAATAAAATGTTATGTTAATTGTATTGAGTTATTTAATATGTTAAAGCAAAAGTATACAAAATTATTCAACTAAATATATCATAAAAAAATTTTTTCTTACTCAGTCTTGTTGTACAAAACTTTTTTTAATTTTCTAGAACCTAAAAGATAGTCAAGATAGCCCAATAGATAATTTGACCAATAATCATGAATTTAAAAATAGGTACATCACAGGAAAATGACATTTCATTACTTTTAGATAATTTAAAATTAAATTTACAAGAAAGATTGGAATTTATGAATACAATTTGGACACCTGATTTTAGTTATAATTTTCCAATAACTACTGTAGAAAAAAAGCATATTAAATTTCAAACAAGCTGGCTACAAACATGGAAATTGCTTTCCTATTCTAAAATAAAAAATGGAGCATTTTGCAAATATTGTTTAATTTTTAATCAAAAAGAAGGAGGAATAAGGAAACAAAGTTTGGGCATGTTGTGTACCAAAGAATTTTCTAATTGGAAACATGCAATTGAACAGTTTAAAAATCACGAAGAAACTGGTTATCATAAAACATGTATAGAAAATTATAAAGTTATGTCTCAAAAAAATTATACTCCTATAAATATTCAAATAAATAAAGTTATAGCTGCTGAAATTATTGAAAATAGGAAATTGATTATGCCTGTTATTGAGTCTATAATTTTTTGTGGGCGCCAAGGTACCTATTTCATTAAAAGGTCATAACGATTCTGGACCTTTAATAATACAACTTGAACTTATCGAAAATAATGGTAACTTTAGAGCTGTATTAAGATATGGACTTCGCATGACTTCTGTTGGAAATTCTGATCTTGAACTAATAAGAGAACGTTGTAAACGTAATGCGCAGTATATTAGTCCAAAAATACAAAACGAAATTGTTAACATATGTAATAATTTAATACTTGATAAAATAGTTAAAAAAATTAATTTTTCAAAAGGTTTTTGTGTTCTTGCCGATGAAACTGCAGACGTAGCTGGAGTAGAACAGTTTTCAATTTGTGCTAGGTATATTTATAATAATGAAATAAAAGAAGACTCTGAATTTTGTTCCAGTAGAAAGTACAACAGGGGAAAATTTAGCTCATATTTTAATAAAAAGCTTGGCAAATTTTGGTATAAATTTACAATATTTAAGAGGGCAAGGCTACGATGGGGCGGCTGCTATGAGTGGAAGGTTTAATGGTGTCCAAAGTATAATAAAACAACACTACAAGACAGCTAGACAGCTGTATATGTTCATTGCAGTGCTCATGTGTTCAATTTAGTAGTAAACGAAAACAAAAATAAATTATTATTTTTTTTTATTATATAATATATTTTTTTAATTTTTACGCAAAATGAAAATAAAAAATATAAAATACAAAAAAGAATTTTCATAATACAAATATTGAAATATACAATGTACTATTACTGTTGTAGGTAGTTACTATATTTATTTAATAATAAAATATAATCAGCATAATAGGTATAATATATAATATTCATAAAGTTGTATTGTAGGTGAATGAAGTGTTTTCGAAAATGAAACATGTTTACTATATGATAACCACAACGAAAATAATGAAAGGGTAATGATATTTAGTACGAGAAACAACTTGAAGTTATGTTAAGTCATGTGCAAATACCTGGTATGCAGATGGAAATTTTGGATTAGCCCCGAAACATTTTTCATAACTTTATATTATATAAGAATTGAAAAATATAATGAATTCTTTACGGTTCTTATCTGTTTATTTGAAAAAAACAAAAAGTCAATGTAGGTATTTATGAAATATAATGTTTAATGCTATTTTATCAGTCTGTGAAAAGAACAATCGTTTTCCAGATCCACTCCCTATACATAAATGTAGATTTTGAAAAAGCAATAATAAATGCAGCAACAAATGTATTAGAGGTACATTTAATAATAAATGGTTGTTTCTATCATTTATGCTAGAGTACTCACAGAAAATTAGCAGAATTAGGATTAAAAAAAGATATCAAGAAGATTATGTTTTTAATGAATTTTGTGGTTTGTTAGATAGTTTGGCTTTTTAACCAATAAATAGGTTGCAAAAAGTTGTTGACTATTTAAAATCAGTTGTTGCCGAGGACTTATTTCAATATTTTGAAGAAACTTACATAAGTGGAACAATACGTCGAATAAATAAACAAAATACTCTACGTTTAACCGTTAGTTTACACATTTATTGTGAATTTTAGATTCTGAATAGAGTGATGAATGTATTGATTTTACAATGATGTGTGTGTGTTTTTTTTTTGTGTCTGTCGACAACATTTGGAGCAGTAAAAATGCTTCGATTTTGGACTTCAGCCCCTCTTTGAAAATGAAATCGGATCTAGTTGGTACTTTGGGGGGGTCAAAAGTTAAAAATTTTCAATATTTTTTAAATGAGTTGGGAAAAACCCTAAAAAAATTACGGAAAAACGGGATTTTTTACGCAAAACCAGTTTTCGTCAAAATCGAATTTTTTATTTTGCTATAACTCAAAAACTAATCGATGTAAATACTTGAAATTTTCACCAAATGTTTATATTAGCGTTTTCAATACACAGTTAAATTTTCAAAGAATTTTGACTTTTTTTGAGTTATTTATAGACAATCGAAATTTTCAATTTTTCTAAGTATTTTTTTTTTAAATAACGATAAAAATTTTTTGGCCGATCAGAAAATCTTGAAAATTTAATACAAGGTTTCTTATAAGTTGTTCTTAATGTGATAAAAAAAAATCCGAAATCGTTAGTCACAATTTTTTTTTATAAGTGCTTAAAGTTCGAATTTAAACGAAATATGTCAAAATTGCGAAAATTTGCAAGTAATTTTGTGGTTGAAAAATCGTAAAATTTTTTTTCTTTTATAACTAAGTTTTGAAAATTTAATACAAGGTTCTCCATACATTTTACTTCAATTATCTGTAAAAAAAACTCTACCAGATTCTGACAAAAATTTTTATAAGTGTTTGAAATTTAAATTTTTACAAATCGCGTTAAATAACGGTTTAGCCTCAAACGATTTTTGATATTTGTTGTTATTCAAATAGTATAAGTCGTAAATACTTGAAAATTTTACCAGTTATTCTTTACGTGATTTGATTTTAAAAACATTTTGACTTTTTTTGAGCTATTTATAGGCATTTGAAATAATCATTTTTTTTTTTTTTTTATAAATGTTGATGAAAAAAATTTAGCTGGGACAAATTACTTGAAAATTTAATTGAAGGGTCCACATAACTTGTTCTAACTCTCATTCAAAAATTATAAAAATACAAAGGCAAAATTTTTTTTTATTAGCATTTGAAGTTCGAATATTGTCAAAAACTCTTCAAAATCATGAATATTTTTCACTATTTGGTAGTTAAAAAATTATAAATATTTTACTATCAAAAGCTAAGAATTGAAAATTTAATACTATGCTGTCCATAAGTTAAGCTTAGAATAATTATAAAAAATTTTGAAGATTATTCAATTTAAAAAAATTTACGAGTGTTTAAAGTTTTATTTTAATTTGAAATCAAAAATACACGTATAAAATAACGTTTTACTAAAAAATAATTTTTGATTTTTGTTATTTTTAAAAAATTACTTGACGTAAGATTTTGAAACTTTTACTTAAATGTTTGAATTAGTTTCAAAATAGAATGTATGACAATATTTAAGTATAATATATCCTAGACTGACAAATCATCTCCGTTCAGAATCGTTTTTCGTATACAATGATACCTATATCATTGCATTCAAATTTAACCTACCCTAGTCCGAGGTCCACCCCCACCCCCTAATATACAGCAGAGCGAACTCAGTTACCCGCTTTTTTTTTATTTAAATGTATATTATTGACCGTAATTGAAAATATTGACGATTTGTTTATATTATTATATTATTAATTAATTTATATATTGTTTATATTTTAACTAATTTACTAAGTAACATGGACAGATTAGGAAGTCCATATTTTAACATTATAAATTTAAATATAGGACTTATAGATATTATAAGATATACTATATCGTCTATATCCTAAGACGACGTTGCACCTGCAATATACCTAATGTGCTTTTAGTTTTGACGTTAAAGCAAATTGACCTACTATCAAACTTTTAGGTGAGAACATAATCTGTGTTTTCTCGTTGGTTTTTTACATTATTTTAATTTTTAGGTGAGTTATGAATATGAAAAACATTAAATATTTGAACTAAATAAAAAATTAAAGATAATCCTTAATTTATTGTACAGTATAAAATGCATTTCATTGACAAAGAATAAAAGAAACAAGATATTTAAGCGAAATAATGCAATAGATATTCAATTTTTAATAATAAAAATATATAGGTACCTACAGTATATAATTGTTTTATAATAATTATTGAATTAATTATTTAGATATTTTATTGTGATATTTAATTGATAGGTACTTTTAAAAATTATTAGAAACACATTTCCATAATATAAGAATGATACCTAATAGTCAACCTAAAAAAAATATGCAAAATCAAACACATTCTTATCCTAGTAATAACTAATGAGTTGTAAAATGTAAGAAAAAATATGTCTAATATTATTTATAATTTTAATTTTTAAATGACTTATTAATATAGGAGACTAATAGTTGCATTAATAACGTTAATTTAATTGAAACTGAAACTGTTGGTATTGTCAATAAGGGTAATGCAAATGTTGGTTTGATTGTAATTAAATCTAATGATCATCAAAACATTTTTAGCGATGAACTTGTACTTAGTAAGTTTTTTTTTTTAATTTCGGAAACAATTATAGTTTAGCATACAAAGGCACATAGGCAAAAATAATATTATTTACAATTTATAAATATATAAGAATAAGAATATTCTATAACTCTATCAGAAGGATTTTTTTTTATCTTTTATTTTATAATTATTCTTATTATAAATTTTGATTAGGCCATATGTCTTTGTGTCAATGGTAGTTAGTGAATAGTGTGTGTGTGTTTTTTTTATTTAATATTTTGGCTCTCCACTCTTTAGAGTTTAGATATATTCAAAAAACATGAAATTACACAGTTTGATCAATTTTTGAAACATCATCCTCAAAAACCAAAATTAAATGAAGAAACTCCATTTAATATTCAAAAAGCTTTCTTTAGAAGTAATGGCTCTGAACGAAAATGGTTAACCTATAATACAAATGTAAAACAATTATTCTGTTATTTGTGTCTTGCATTTTCTTCTGAAAGTAATAATTTTACTAAAGGCTTAGATGTATGGAGTCATACTTATATTTGAATTGATGAACATGAAAAGAGTACAATACATAAAAATTGTGTTTCGGCTCTTTTTCTCCATTCAAATGAACATGATATTGGCTCACTACTTTTCAGTGAAACTAAAAAAGAAATTAAAAAAAACCGCGAAATTGTTTCAAGAGTTATTGAAGCTGTTAAACTTATTGGAAAGCGTGGATTGAGTTATAGGGGAAATCAATTTGAAGCAGCATATACATTAACAAATCCATTTGTTGACCATGGAAATTTTTAGAAATCATATTATTTTTAGCAAAATATGATTTTCAAATGAAAGATCACTTGGACTCTGTAATAAAGAAAAGCCATAAAGCTCATGAAAGTAGTAGTAAAGGAAGAGGAGGACTTGTTACATTTCTTTCTAAAACCACAGTTGATTATGTTATTGTTGCATTAAGTCGTTTGATAAAAAATCTATTTGTGATGAAGTTAAAAATTCTAAAATGTATGCAGTTATGCTGGATACTACTCAGGATATTACATCATCGGATCAATGTGCAGTAGTTTTAAGATATGTAGATGACCTTGGTATACATGAAAGCTTAATTGCAGTTGTCAACTGTTCAAATTCAACAGGTAAAGGTATGCATAATTTATTACAAAATGTTTTACTTTTAAATAATTTGAATATAAATAACTTTATTGCCAATACTACTGATGGTGCGGCTAATATACAAGGGGAGTACAATGGATTCTCGATATGGCTTAACCAATCATCTCCATATCAAGTTCATGTTTGGTGTTATAGCCATGTATTAAATTTAGTTTTGTCAGATGCTTCCAAATCACCATTGACTGCTGCATCACTTTTCAATTTATGTAATAGTTTAGCAGTGTTTTTTAAAGATTCACATAAGCGTATGAGAGTTTGGAAAGAACAATGCAATAGTCTTAATCAACGCTTACAAAGTATTGGTGAAACAAGGTGGTGGAGTAAAGAAGTAGCACTTATTAAAATATTTGGTTCTACTGAAGGTCCATATAACAGCAATGCACTGTATGTTGATGTTTTAATGACTCTTTATATGATATTCTTAATGATGAAAAATCTACACCAGACATAAAGGTCAAAGCTGAAACTATGATAAATACATTATTGAATTTTTCTACTATATTGACTGCATATATATATATATATATATAAGAATATTTAGTATTACAGGTCCTTTATCGATATACCTGCAATCAAAATCCATGGATTTAATTACAGCTCAGAACCTAGTTGATGGAGCACTTGAAAATTTAGAAAAAATTTAAAGAAATATGAAATGGATAAAAATATCTGCAGATTCATTTGTTGTTTGGGCTAATGCTGAGTTGGATTTACGATTTAATGGTGATAGTCCTATAACTGTGAATGAAATATTACTTAATATAAGAACTAGAAAGAAAATAATGTTATCAGGTGAGATTAGTAACGATATGGTACATGAAGATCCTTTAAAGAAGTTTGAAATAGAAGTTCATAATAGAATATTAGATATAGTTATCGAAAGTATTAAAAAAAGATTTATAAAACACAGAAAATTATATAATGATTTATCATGTTTATCACCAAGCTATTTTACATACATAGTTCAAAATGGGTTGCCCGATCAAGCATTGACTACTTTATGTGATAAGTTAAAGAACTTAAATTTAAATGTAACTTACAATAGTCTAAAGGATGAATTGATACATTTTGCGAAAAATTGGGACAAATTGAAAAAAGTCTTGCAGAATCATTTTCCTACTTCATACTCTTTGGAGCAAGGAGAAGAAGATGACATTGAATATAATATTAATCCTGAATCTTAAAATGCTATTTGCTAGAGTTGCTAAAACTGTGTTATTTGTTGTTATAACATTTTACAAAAATACAATTTGTATTGTGATGCAAATTCTAATTTAGTTTTAGCATACAAATATGTACTTACACTACCTTCTACTCAAGTATCAAGTGAAAGATCTTTTTCTTTCCTAAAAAATATTAAAACAAGGCTTCGTAGTCAACTGTCGGATCCAAAACTAGAAGCATTCATGTTAATGGCCATTGAAAAACAGAAATTAACACTATTAGATTCAGATAAAATTATAGAAGAAATACAAAAAGAGAGTTCTCTTTTAAAATTTAATGTTATGCTGTCCATAAGTTAAGCTTAGAATAATTATAAAAAAGTTTGATGATTATTCAATTTAAAAAATTTTACGAGCGTTTAAAGTTTTAATTTTAATTTGAAATCAAAAATACACGACGTGTAAAATAACGTTTTACTACTAAATAATTTTCGATTTTTGTTATTTTTAAAAAATTACTAAACGTAGGATCTTGAAACTTTTACTTAAATGTTTGAATTAGTTTCAAAATAGAATGCATGACAATATTTAAGTATAATATATCCTAGACTGACAAATCATCACCGTTCAGAATCGTTTTTCGTATACAATGATACCTATCATTGCATTCAAATTTAACCTACCCTAGTCCGAAGTCCACCCCACCCCCTAATGTATAGCAGAGCGATACTCACTTACCGCTTTCATGTTATTTAACTAATGTGTGTGCAGTATATTTTGTATTATTATTACTATTAACGTAATTTATGTATCATAATATAATATACTTATATTTTATTAGATTTATTATAAATTAAAGTGTAATTCACTTATTTTTGGAAAAACGGATATATTTGGATATTTTGACCGATTACCCATTATTCGATGTTTAAAAAACTAATATAACTGAAATATTTCTTAAATGTGCTCGCTAAATTTTTTTTATAACATTAAAATTTAAATCAAATAAGAATATTGTAATAAAATGTATTTTTTAACTTACTAAAATAGTAAGATAATAATTTATTTTTTAAACTTAGAAATATTATATATTTTTATACAATTACAGAATAAATAAATATACATTATGATCTGATCATTTTATTTTACATAGGTATTACCAATACTACCAAAACCATATATTTCCTAAGACGATTTTTATAGTAGTACTTGTTATGAATTATGGTACGATAGACAAATAATACTCGCGTCTTAATGATACATTTTAATTTTAAAATGTATTACCATTTAATACCAATAGCTAAGACACAGAAGACAGAATAATAATTCAATAGGTGACGATAGTAATAATATAATAATATGCAGATGGCCCTATATTATAGTAAACAGTGGCGGCTATCCTATGGTCTATGTGTTACTCGGTTCCAGTTCAAAATATCTCCACAAAAATATCTCCGGTCAAAATATGTCCGACAAAATATCTCCGATTTAAAATATCTCCGCTACAAAATATCTCCTGTTAAAAATATCTTTTATGCAAATAAAGAATATTATTGGTAAAAAATATATTATTATATTGTATTTTATAATAATACTGATATCTAAAATGATTAACCTAACCGAAGTAAGTACATTTTCTAGTAATAATGTTTACTTAATATTACTATTTTTTTAGTCTGTAACCTTGAATTATAATTTGACATATATTATTAAATTGTAATATAAATTTTGTGATACATTTTTATTTTCTGTTTTTGTGACAAATATTATTGTATACATGTAAAAATCACTGTATTATATTTGTAATAAATAATAATAATAACATATTACTTTAAAAATAACATAATATTATGATTACAATAAAATATTTTTAAATATTACAATATTTTCATGGGAGAAATTTGCATTAAAGATATTTTGTACTGGAGGTATTTTAAATCGGAGATATTTTGTACTGGAGATATTTTAAAGTGGAGATATTTTTGACTAGAGATATTTTGTCGGAGATATTTTGACCGGAGATATATTGACCGGTCACCGTGTTACTCGAGCAACACATGCAAAATTATCAAAAATTGGAATATTATATGTGACCCACTGATTGAATATTGGTGATTACTGATTTGTATTTTATAACTAATATTTGTAAGTTGTGGTGGGTGGTAGCCGGTAGGTCATCAGAAATATTTTCAGCAACACATATTTTTTTGAGGATAGCCGCCACTGATAGTATGTAATTACTATGGTAGTATGGTGGGGACAAGCATCGCATATGAACCAAGAGGTAAGAAATATTATAAACATTGTACTGTTTAAAAATATAATAAAATATAGATGGATGATTCCGATAATGATCCAGATTATTTCCCAAACCAACAGTATATAATGAAGAATAAAATAATATAGGGAATTGTGACAATACTGACAATAATGTTATTGAAAATGTTATCGACGAAAGTGCTCAACTCTTAGCAGTCGAGTTCGAAGATGAATTTAATGTTTATATGCTTAGCAATGAAATTACATGTGGACCAGACCAGTAACTGGTAATTTTAATACCTACAATAGCTTACCAGTTACCGCCCCCTTAATTTACACGTTGGTATTAATCTTGATATCATTGTTTCTATGAAAAAATGCGCTCCAATAGATTTTATACTTTATTTTTTGATGAAAATGTACTAGACCTTCTAGTTTTAAGATTAATCGTTATGCACACCAAATAATAAATTCACGTAGATTATCAAAATGTTCTCGTTTGAAAAAATGGACTCCTATTGACCGTACTGAGATGAGAAACTTTTGTGGACTTCAGATATAGATGGGATAAAATGTTATCCAATACAAAAATAAACCAATAAACATTTTTTTTTAATAAATTATATTTAAAAAAAAGCCTTTAAAAGGGTTACCTTGATAGAGTAAATTATTACCTATATATACTTTTATTATATTTTAAGAATTTATCTAATCCAGAAATTTCAAAAATGTATTAACATAAACACTTAAATATAAATTAAATTAGAAAAATAAGCTTTTGGATTCATATTTTAAGTATAAAATAATATTTTTTTTCAGATAAATTTAAATTTAACAAAAACCATGTTCTAAATTGGATTAAAATTAAATTTATTTTCTATTATTCCACTTCTAAATTATAAGTCATCAAAGGCTTTTTCTTCTATTTAACTTACAATTTGTTTAATTTACAAAAATTTCTTTTTTTTTTTTTCATAGAAATTCTTATATTATTTTACCATTATTATAATTAATTTTCATGACTATTAATAATAACTTGCCAAAAATTTTATAATTATTTTTTATTGATAGTAATATATATTTTTTAATTGCTTTAATCTCAGTAAATTCAATTTTTTGATTGAATAAAAATTCAATACGTAAAATCTTAGTAATAAATTCAATTAATAATTCTACATAAGTATTATTTACAACTTTAATAAACAATAAGATATGGATTAATTATTTTATAATTTACTTGATATTACATTTTTTAATCATTAAAATTTAAAAAAATTATAATTTTAACTATTTGTTTATTTGTCTAGATTTGCCCACAGAAGTCAAACAACAGAATCAATATTGTAATTTGTAAGCATAAATTATATTTGTTTTCTTTGGTCTATTATGAGTCAATCGTAAATTAGAATTTTGTATTTAATTTATAGTAATTATACTATTAAAAAAATGGGCGCTATACAATTATACAAAGTGTGCAAAACAAATTTATAATAAAAATATATATTTTAAGTTTGGCCTTTTATCTCAGTATGTCTCATTTTTTCTTCTTTTAAGATTTGGTTCACCGTCGAAAAATCAAATTACAGCATTCCACGAAGCTATTGTGAAGATGATAGCTGAAGATCTCCAGCCTCTTTCGATTGTTGAAAATTCAAGATTTCGTTGTATGATACAGCTTTTGGACGCCAGGTGATTATCAAATAATAAATAAAAAATTTAAATATTCCAATTTTGGATTTTGAGCAGAATGATGAATGTATTTTTTTGAAAAATCAAAATATTGTTAACATAATATTAAATATACCATTTATTATCAATGATATATTACTCTAGGTATCAAACAAATATTGTTCCAGAACCTTGACTTTATATTCAATTTTTTTTTTAATTTTTACAGTTAGAGTAAATAAAATTGCAGTAAATATATAAATTTACTTATTACAGGTATGAAATTCCCAGTAGGAGATCCCTTGGAAGGACAATAATACCCAGAATATTTTCAACAGTCCAAAGTAAAGTTAAAGCTTTCTTAAACGAAGCAAGACATGTAGCTATCACAACCGATATTTGGACGTCAATGAATACGGATTCTTATCTGACTATGACTGTTCACTTTCTAAGCCAAACGCAACTGTAAACTTTAGTATTATGCACAAAAAAATTAGACTGTAATCATACTGGTTCAAATATATGTGAAATAATGTGCGAGGAATTAAATAAGTGGAGTATTTTTGAGAAAGTTGTCGCAGTGGTAACGGATGGTGGTGTAAATATTAAATCTGCAGTTAGACTTATGGGACTGTCACATTTGCCGTGTACTGCACATAAGTTAAATTTAATAGTTCAAAAAGCATTAAAATTATCAGATAATGAAGAGATTGGACCAGATGACAATACTGATGAAAAGGACCTAAAAGAAATATTTAAGAATTGTCGTAGCATAGTTGGTTTTTTTAAGCGAAGTGAAGTTGGTCATAGAATGTTGGTTGAAAAACAGAAGCAACTTGGAAACGAAACGGTCCTTAAATTAAAACAAGATGTGAGTAGTCGCTGGAACAGCACATTTCTCATGTTAGAACGGCTAATTAAATTTAAAGAACCACTCACCATAGTGATGATTACTTTAAAAGAAGCTCCAAGTAATCTCAGCTCTGAAGAATGGAACATAATTGAGGATATGATACCATTACTAAGACCATTTGACAAGTTAACTGTTGAGCTCTCTACTGAACATTATCCAACAATTTCAATGGTTATTCCATTAATACGAGGTATTTCCGAGTTTAAATTTTATGTATTCTATTCAATACTTAAAGATATTATTCATTATTTATAGGTTTGCAAAGTTCATTAGGAACAAAAAATCCAAAAACGCGACTTGGAATATTTATTAAAAATAGATTGATAGAAAATACTACCAAGCGTTTCAATAGCCTAGAAATACAAACTTTAATACCACATTTTTCTAGGGCTACATTGTTAGATCCGCGGTGTAAAAAGGTTGTGTTTGGGTTGGAAGTGAATGCCAAAGAAGCAGAAACATACTTAGTTTCTGAAACAGCTGCTTTAATTAGTAATGTTTCAAACAATGGTAAATAATAAATATTTGCACTTACATTTATAAAATATCATTAAACATAATTAGTTAACTAATTTACATTAGGATGATATAATTTAAAAATAAATCACTTATATAGTATACACCAAATGTATTTCATAATTCTTAACTTTTTACAAAAATATTATTTAGCTAAAATGTGATTTGATTAAATATTTTTGTAGAAAAACTGCAACTAAAATTGTTGAGTATTTTTTTTTTTTTTTTTAAATGCCCTGAGGTTTTATTATTTAAACGACCTGAAGGTCTTTATAAATATGTTTAACAATTATATATATTTTACATACTAGATATAAATTATATTATATACTTTACACGTTGATGGAGTAACTTCCAATGAAGTTGTTCCTGCCTTAATCTAAAATCTTAAAATAAGTCGTATGGTTTCAAACGCTTAAGACGTCTGATGTCCTTGGAGTTATCTAATAATTGGATGGCCAATGGATTGACATGGTGATCTAGCCTCGTCTCGTGTTTGCGAGCAAACCTTTGGATTTCGTCTGCTATTGTAGGCAGCATCATATCACGGTGAATTGCGTTGTTTCTTTTGAACCGGTAGGCTACAGTGATGGTTCGAAGAGCGATGTTTTGACAGCGTTGTATTACATCGATGTTAGACTTACTGGCACAACCCCACAGTTGAATGCCGTAAATCCAGATCGGTTTTATAATTGCTACATACAGTAGACGTTTGTTTTTGATGGTTAACTCGGAGTGTGGTCCGACTAACCAATAAAGTTTTCGCATTTTTTCTTTAATCTGGATTTTTTCTGACGGACATGGTGTTTCCAGTTTAGACGAGAGTCTAGGTGCATTCCAAGATATTTTGCTGAATCTTTTTGTGGGATTAGTGATTGATTCAATACTATTTGGATGTTTTCGGTTTTGCCTAACGTATAGTCAACGTGCACCGATTTATCGCCATTGATCTTAATTTTCCAACGTCTTGTCCAGTCAAAGATATTGTCAATTGACTTCTGTAAGTTATCAGTTGCAGTAAGCTGACTATTACTTGATGACAGAATTGCCGTATCATCGGAAAACATTGCTAACGTTGTGTTGTCATCGTTTGGTATATCAGCCGTATAGAGTAAGTACAGGATAGGTCCTAAAACATTACCTTGCGGTACTCCAGCTGATATGTCTTTCCATCCGTTATAGCTTCTTCGTGCATGACTCGAAATTGACGGTCGGTCAAGTATGATTCAAGAAGTGCACACCAGGTATGTGGCAGCTGATCACGTAGTTTGATAAGAAATCCTTTGTGCCAGACTTTATCAAAAGCCTGCAGGGCTGCGTCAAGGAATACTCTGCTTTGGAATATGAAATTAAAACTATATGCTGTCATTCAAAAAAGTAAAAAACTTAAAAAAATATAAGGATAAAATATATTTAAAAATATAATTTTTTAATAAAAACGTAGTATTTTCAACGACTTAAAACTATGTAAAAAAATGTTTTCAATAACATAAATACTTTTTGAAATAATGAGTGTTTTACGCTTAATCAATCACCCCGTATATTTGTCGATTCAAACCTCACTAATATAGTAATATCATTATAATATAATCATTTTTGTAGAAAAAATTAATACCTACACCATAAAATGTAAATAAATATTTACTGTTCCTTTAAAGCAGGGGTCGGCAACCCGCGGCCCATGGGCCGCATGCGGCCCGCGTAGCAATTTTATGCGGCCCGCGATAATAATTTTTAGTTAGTTTAAAAATATTATACAACTCGTCATCTTTGCTGATAAACATTGGGATTTCTCACGAGAAATTAGTTATACAATTATTGAACAAAAATAGATATTATGTATAGAAACATTGTACACGTTATCTACGTTTCGTTAAACATCGATAATAATTTATTATACAAAACGAAATACGACTTAGTATTACTGAATTGATTTTCTAGTGAAGTGTAATCGTCTCAATTCTGTGTTTAAAATTTTTGTACGTGTAACTCTATGGCTCCTAAACGAAAAATTAACGATGAGCATCGTATTTTTAAAGAAGATTGGACCGAACTTTTCTTTTTTATCGAACACGGTGGTAAGTTATTATGTTTAATTTGCAATAAAACCATAACAGTAATGAAAGAATACAACGTCAGGCGACATTACGACAATGAGCATAAAGCAAAATTTGAAAACTTAACTGGTGAATTAAGACAAAACAAAATAAAACATTTTTTAACATCTCTTAGTTAGTAGCCAGCAAAATATTTTCAAATCCCAAAATACACGTAACGAAGCGTCTGTACGAGCAAGTTATGTAGTTGCTGAAATGTTGGCAAAAAACAATCGCCCTTTTACTGTCATTGAGTTTTTTAAAAAGTGCATGTTAGCTGTAACGAATGAAGTATGTCCAGAAAAAATAAAACTATTTGAAGAAATTAGTCTTTCGACTCGAACGTGTGTGAGGCGAACTGAGGAATTGGGAAATAATTTATTTTCCCAATTAAAAGATATCATACCGTCATTAGACTGTTTTTCGATAGCTATTGATGAGAGCACAGATATTTCTGACACAGCTCAACTTTTAATATTTATACGTGGTATAGACAAGGAGTTAATATTTATGAAGAGTTAGCAGATATGTGTAGTATAAAAGGCACTACAACAGGTGAAGATATATTTAAAAATATAGAAAATTCATTCGAAAAATTAGGGCTTTCGTTGAAAAAATTAATAAGTATTACTACTGACGGAGGAAAAAATATGAGTGGCATACATAAAGGTTTTGTTTGGAGAATTAAGACTAAAATGATTGATAATAAATTTGAAATGCCCATGGTTTTTCACTGTATCATACACCAAGAGGCACTATGTTGCAAAGTCATGGTTTGGAAAAATGTCATGGATACTGTTATATCAACCATAAACTATATACGAAAAAATGGGTTAGCTCATCGACAATTCCAACAGTTTTTGGAAGAAATTGAAGCTGAATATGGTGATGTTATTTATTTTACGGAAGTTCGTTGGTTAAGTAGGGGTGCAGCTTTAAAACGTTTTTTTACTCTTAGAGAGGAAATAAATATATTTATGAATGAAAAAGAAAAAAATGTTCCCCAATTATCGGATAAAAAATGGATACTCGACCTTGCTTTTTTAACTGACATGACCACATTTTTAAATGAATTAAATGTAAAATTACAAGGGAAAGAAAAACTATTACCGGATATGTACTCTGATATAAAATCATATAAAGTGAAATTAAAATTGTTTTACAAGCATATTGATGAAAAAAAATTAGATCATTTTGTTTGTTGTAAAAAAGCCATGGAAACATTTCAACAATGTAAATGGGACGAAGTTAAAGTAAAATTTATGAGTATCATTGAAA